>OY998183.1:117588970-120535000 GCA_963921935.1 Galeruca laticollis | reverse complement strand
GACATTGATATAACAGAAGGCAATATAGAATACGGCGTTCAGTTTTTACCATCAATTACTATGTTAACTGAAAATGTGGTTACATATATAAGTGGTTTTGTAGTGGTAAAACTGATAAAAATAATCAAATTTTTCGAATGTTTGAAGCACATTGAAACTTGGAATCATAGCTCCACTGATGGAGCTCATTTCAAATTATTGAATAGGAAAAATAGGGGGGTCTTGTAAAGCCATCAGCTGATATTATAAAAATTTGTACTTTTTGTGAACGAAAAATAAGGCATATCACGTTAACAAATGATAATAGAGTTCCAAAAGAATCAAACTTTTTAAAAGTAGTTGTAAATGAGTCTGTGAAACAATTATTGAATAATCACAAATAATTTGATGTTTTAGATGACCACATGTTTGAAAGTCATAGACTAATAAACGGTTTTAAAGATTAAAACTAACTTTTCCGCATCTGTGGCCCTGAACAATATTCTATCCTATCATAAAATTGTTACTTGTATACACTTCGGGGGATGTATCGTGCTAACAAACCGAAATTTCTCCAAATATAACCAAAAATTTAGTATATCTGGATTTATAGAACCCGCAGTACTCGCTCTAGTCAACTGAAAATCAATAGGGTACATCTGTGAGACACCTTGAACAATATTCAATCATAAAATTGATCAATCGTATATTCTATGGAGGCTGTATCGTGCTAACAAACTGAAAATTCTCCAAAAATGACACAAATTTGGTACTTGAAATACCATAGCACCCGTCGTACTGGCTTTAGTGAGCTGAATATCAATAGGGTTCATCTTTGAGATGCTCTGAATAATATTCAATCATAAAATTGGTCAGTTATACTCCGGAGGCTGTATCCTGCTAACAACCAAAAATGACAAATTTATCGTACTTAGAGTACTGTAGCACATGTTGTATTGGGTCTGGTGAGCTGAAAATCAATAGGGTTCATCAGTGAGATGTCATGAATAATATTCAATTATAAAATTGGTGACTTGTTGAACTCCGGAGGCTGCATCGTGCTAACAAATTGAAATTTCTCAAAAAATGACAAAATGTACTTCAATAAGTACCATATAGCACCCGTTGTACACTGGCTCTGGTGAACTGAAAATCAATAGGGTTCATCTGTGACATGTCCTTAACAATATTCAATAATAAAATTGCTGACTTATTGCACTCCGGAGGCTCTGTCGTGCTAACAAGACATGTAAGAAAAAGTGGCCAACGACGACGACATACACACAGGATTTTTTTTTCTAAAAACCATTTTTTCGTGTTGTTGTTGATGGAAAACGTGAAAATAACTCCAAAAAAAATTTCAAAACTTCAACTTTTTCTGGGGTAAACCAATACTTTTCTCGCATATAGAAAGGTTGGGCGGAAAAGTAAAAATTATAGAAACTACCATGGAAATATATTTTCGAATAAGGTTTTTCTACATAGCTAAAAAACAAACCGAAAGTATCAGAGGCACCTTGATTCGGAAAAAAACTGAGCAAAATTATATTGTTTTCTAATCAATAATTCTGATTATCGATTTTTTTTTATATTTTTGTAAAATATATTTATCGGGAATTAATTGCTGCTGAATAAATATTTCTTTTTGAAAAAGGTGTGTATTATTCAACATTAACTTACATGTATACAGAAAAAATTGGTAAAAAAATAACATTTATCACTTTTGAACTCTTCTATCTGACCAAATGTTCATTTATGAAATAGAAATGAAAATTTCTGTATAAGTAGAGTTAAATATAGCCGCTCAATTATGATGAATGAAAGGTTACTAATCTCTGATTATGTAGGTATATCAAGTATATAATAATTACAATTTTTCCACAAAAAGTGTTGATATAAAATATAAATAACAATCTGTCCAAATTCGTTCCGTAATTATTTTATGTTATTTTTATATAAACATAATTTATGTATATAATTTTAATTCAGTCCTTACCAATAAGACTTTATCAGTTTATTTAAATAAAACATAAGTATGTACTGTACCAGTTCAATAGTATTATATTTGTTTGCAAGGCCGGTGCTGTACGGTTGATTGACTGCGCATGCTCCGGATCCAATTTTTCTAAGAGAACACGTGGTATGCGCGAATTCAATTTAGCGTAATACAGACAATATACAATAGTATATTGTATAATTACTGGGATGGGAAAAGCATAATATTCCCAAACAACTGTGGTAACACAGGAGTTTGGGAATATGCTTTTCCCACGAATTATACATACTATTTTTTCTTCGATCGTTGATTTACATTTAATAATATAAAGTAGAAGTGGTTAATAAAATATTCCACACCCCTGCCTCGACTTCAAATGAAAATAATCGAAACGAGATAAACCAAACAATTAGCCATGCAGCTTCAACGTCTATAAATTCTCGTTGTCCTCCAGTACAATTTACAAAATGTACAATATACTATACTAGATTAACAACAATTAATTTGTGTTCAAAAATATCGTTATAAATTAGATGTTTCTTTTAATTCACTTATAACAACTTTATCAATACCTATAAAAATTAAAACCATACTTTGTTTCATTTTATTGTAATAATCCATTTGTAACATTACCGCACGCTACAGCAGTGCGGTAAGAATATTACCGCACTGTTATTTTCTAATTGCAAGGCAACTGCCCACTATTCTTGAATGTTGAGCTTTGCGCATAGAAAACAGGTCAAAATAGTGTCACTTTTCCCACGATCTGAGAAAAATTGCATTATTCTTCCATTTGTTGTTTATAGGTCACATGCTATTTATGCTTAGTAATTATAACCACGTTGTTTATTTTTACTGAATTAAGTTTCAACATTAGCATTTTATATTATCTTGTTTTGAGATGCGGTCTGTCATTGATGGTCATCCTGTTCTCACCTCCCCCTCCACGCCATTACACTCAAAGCGGTCGCCTGTCTAGACTTTGTTTTATTGGTGGCATGAAGAAGCAATCTTCTATTCTTTCGTTGTTTACTATAAAGTATTAAGACAAGTGAAAATGTTGATTCAAGCGTGGAGAAGGATAAACGGTTAACCCCAAAAATATTCAACTAACCCTTAGTTGAATGTTTTTAATTAACCCTGAGTAGTTTGGATGACTGTGTTGAAGAGGCATCGCCATCTTATTCGTACAAACAACGCAATGTGGAGAGTAGATATCCTTCTTTGGGCGTCCAATCAGCAGACATTTTTCAAGGGATCATTTCAGCGGAGTGATTTCTTTAAGTCATCCATTCTCTAAGTGTGTTCCGCGATGCTCCTATAGAGGTTCCGCAAGAATTCAGAAAAAAAAAATCAACACCCCCTCGATCTGTCCGAACGTTTTGACGCGGGCGTATCAAAAAAGGTGCAGCGGAACTTAGTCGCCACCCACTACAGTACAATTTTACTATGCCGCCACCGCCGATATCTACTTGTGCGCGCTCACAAAGTCGAAATTGTTTACACCGCATTTTTTGTATTTCTATTTTTATTTCCGCTTTCTATTTATCAAAGGCGTTGTGAGCTCGCAATCCCTTTGATGAAAGACGCCTCTGAGATAAGACACTATAGTTGTGAACAAGCGACGTTGACGTTTGGGTCTAACTTCAAAACATAAAGTCGAAATTGTTTACACCGCATTTTTTTATTTCGGCTTTTTATTTATCAAAGGCGCAGACTCGCGTATTTATGAGAATGTTCGAGATCGCGCCTCAACACTCATCAATCAACGATTAGCGCTCGGAGCGATAAGTACGTGCTTGCGAATTTTAAACGTAAAATGTTTAGGTATTGTTCTACTGCAGTATTTTGATTGTATTAGTTTTGTACATTTCTTCTTTGGACTAAATAACTCTTCTACGCAGTAACATTATTAATAAAGAAGAATGGAATCTTGGTTTGAAGGCGTTAAACGTGTTGCAACAACATCTTCTAACGAAGCCGAATGTTCAAAAGCAGTACGCGCGGAGTGTACCGCAATTACCGTTCCAAACATGATGCAACGGCGTCAAGCTCCACGGTTTCAAAGCCAAAAAAAAAGGTAGTATGATGAATCGTATATCAGGTTTGGATTTGTTGATTCCAACGGTTCACCTCTCTGCATGTTATGTAGTAAACTGCTTCCTAATAGTTCCATGGCACCTGCCAAGTTGCGCCGACATTTGGAAACTGTATACCCAGAGTCTAAAGACAATAATAATAAAGAATTTTTTGTACGTAAAAAAGAACAATTATTGGAAAGTCAAAAAACTATGATGCATGTAACCCAAACTATCAATGAAAAGGCCATGGAGGCATCATATTTAATTGGCTATCGCATTGCACAAGCAGGTGAAGCATACACTATCGTTGAGAATTTAACCCGGCATCCGACAGGTGAAAATTAGTATTGGTTGCGTTCAGAAAACACAACTGTTGCATAACCGTTGAGTAAATGTTCTGTGAACGCACATTGATCAGTGCACGAAGCTCAACATGTTTGGTGAGCGGACGCCATTTTTCTGAGCGGTTCTCAATTGCGCTCAGTGAGCACAACACGTTGCAAATTGTGATGTTTATATAAAGATCTATGGCTTTATTAATAGTAAACAAAACAAAGATTATATTTAGTAGGGTTATATAAGATTTAATTAAAATATTACAACATGAGTGATGAATATGGAGCGATTTATACATATAATAATGTTGCATACAGCATAACAGATACCAAAAATGTTCACGAATAATAATAATAATTAATTCAAGCTCTTCAATCGAACAGATACATTTAAATACCTCTATAGCTCTTGCAGACATCCTAAAATGCTCCTTAAAAACTAAATCATTGTATGCTGGAATTATTTATTCGTAATAATTTCAAATAATTTTTGTTTGAAACGTTTTTTATACAGATCACTGTTTTTGAGATACAACGCAGAGTGCACACTGCTTGACCTTCCACTATGTCATAATATACAACTGAAATAAAGGTTTATGCCAATTTCCAGCTTATAATCTCTCCAGTAACGTGATAATAATTGAACAAAACCGGTTCGACAGAAAGTACTGTGAGGCAACGTTTATTGCATTCTGAAATTTGATACAAATTATTAAAAGTAAACTATTTCTCCTAAAATCTTATCTTGGAAATCACTTTCTTGTTGACTATCACAAAGAACTCCCAACAAACAGCCATTTATGAAACTAAATCTGGGATTTTATAAGCATACTAGAGCCAATGAGCCTAATAGCAACATGATGTACAAAGATAACAGCCAGAATCCAAATTTAGCAAAATCAATTCATAAAAATCAAACACATAATTACTATAAAAACACTTTAATCTAATTATATTAAAAAATATTACTTAAAATTAATGATCTATTATAATAAGTTCATCTATACCCCAATCTTCGTAAGAATGGTCTGGTAGATACCTCCTTATAATAATTGGAATTTTTCTCTGTTTCAATTCCTTCATGGCAATTTGTAATGGATCCGTTTCTCCATCTAATTCTACCATAACTGGAGCGCACATAGCAATTTGCAGAGCTCTTGTCCCTATAACAAAAACCGTATACATTTGTGTTTAATTGGATTAATATTGCTCTTACCTAACACTCTAGCTCGTTCATATTTCGTCATGTATTTGGTCGTTATCCGTTTATTTTTTGGTACACCTCCACCAGCTTGACCTGGTGCCAGAATATCTATGTTATCTCCATCTTCTTCAGGTTGCTCAAGTTCTTCGATGTTATCATCATCTACATCTTCATCAAAATCATCACCTACATCATTTTCATCAAATTCTTCGTCAGCCATTATTACAAGATTTTCAGAATTATGAAGATAATATTCTGAACAAAACTACTTTAATAAATTAATGAACAATAATGAAGTAAAGACGTTTTCGTTTGAGATTAGGTTAAAATATGACAGGTGGCTGCTATTGGCTAACTTCAGACTCAAAACTTTAGTTTAAGGTGCGTTCACCAGATCCAAGCTTTTTTAAAATATCTACATTTGCTTGACAACGATTGACTAATAGTATTAATAGTATTTTTTTGTAAAAGAATTATTTTAACCAATATAATACCGAACATATTTCACTTTTCGCTAAAAAAAAGTTCAGAACAGTACTATTTTGATACATTTTATGCTACGTTTACACGCTTGCTGATATTTGGCATCTACACCTTATATCATAAGTATATAGGCACGTTTTCTTACATCATATGTTCCCCATTAGTTGACAGACGTCAGTCTCCGCTCTATGTTGGAGTCACAACAAAAACGCAGCTGTTGTTATTTACATTTTGACAACTGACAATCGATTTTTAGATTGAATGTTGTTATTAGCAAAGATTAACGAAATGAATGAAAATAATTGAATGGTGTTGTAGTTATTTTAGCCTCTGATCTCGGAGTAGCAGTTTATCATAGTTACGAGGATGAAATAATATACATATTTTTTGGAGGTTAAGGTGTAATTTTCTAAACCACCAAATTTATCCACCTCCTCGAAACAACAGTGGAATCGTTTGCAACATTGGTTGATGCAACAGTAATAAATGAACGCGTCGTTTCTTCAATCTTAAATCATAGATTAAAGATCTGAAACTCACCAATGAATATAAAAACGTAATTGGTGGATCTACCGGTGAATAAAAAAACATGCCTTATTATGTAATGTATATTATATGACGGTGGGTGCGTTCCACTTGGCGTTCAAAACATTCCTTATACCGTTCCATTTGATGATCATTGTCGTGGGCCGAAGTGGATGTTTAGAAATTGCCGAAGATCACAGAGTATTGTGATTTATCATTCGTAATTCTTTTATAATCTACTCAATTATCGAAATATAGGAAGTCATAAATTATCTACATATAAAATAGATAATTTGGTGTAAAATATAGGTAAACGCCGTAAACCCCGTTCACATGTTGTGTTTGTGATTTGTAGACACCTGTCCGGACTTGTGAAGCATGTAAACGTATATAAACTTTGATGTAAACGTAGCCTAAAAAATACCGAGTGCGCTTTTCATGTCAAATGTCAAAAACTTATTGATTTCTTAGGTTTATAGATGAATGATGAATGTATCAATTTATCAATAAATAGATTAATTCACTTACAAATTCTTGCCAGATAAGATGAATGATTGATACAAATATTAAAATAAACATAGATATTCAAGACTGCATATTCCAATATAAAAGTAACTGCCATGGCTAGTCAAATTCAAAAGGTATTAAAGCAAGCCCTGTTAACCTTTACAAGTAAACCAAATCAATTTATATCCAATCTTGATAATTTAGCAATGTTGTTAGATAAAACAATAGCTGAAGATCTAAATTTAGATATTACTGCTATTAATAAAGATGGAGAAGGAGCTCCTGTAACATACATAGATGTTTATGAAGATAATCTTCTTACAATGGGTATTTTCGTAGTGCAAAAAGATAAGAAGTTGCCATTACACAATCATCCAGAAATGTATGGTTTAATTAAAGTATTAGCAGGCAAAATTAGAGTAATAAGTTATTCTATTAACACGCCAAAAACTATAGAATTTGATTCTAGGAGTTCCAAAGAAACTGCAACACAAACAGAATCTAGTACGCGAATTTTACTAATGCCTGATAAAAATGCGAGAAAACAGTTCATAACAGCTGAATTGGTTAGTAGTGATATAGTGGGAGTTGAGAGTAAACCATGTATTTTGGACCCGAACAGGAGAAACATTCATGAAATTCATAGCGTTGATGGACCAGCAGCATTTATAGACATTTTGGCACCACCATACAACACCGAAATCCCTGGTGTTGGCATTCGATATTGCTCATATTACAGTATACTTAGCAATATTTTACCAAATGTATTTCGTTTACAAGAAATCAGAAATCCCTCTTGGTTTTGGACAGATACTTTTCCGTATTTGGGCCCAAATCTAACAGCTAATTTGAAGGAAGAAGAATTAATTTAGTTTTTTTGTAAGAATGTATATTCAGTGTATGTGATACTTTTTTTAATTTTCATTATAAATTCAAAATACTACAAAATGAAAGATATTAAATAAATGTTTGATAGTAATGGTACTTTTATTGTGTAAAAATGATAACAATATTTTGAAAACCTATTCTTCCATAAGTAATATTTGAAAGGTACCAGATATATAATTTGTATCCACAAAATAGACTTAACATTTTATATAAATATTTCATGATTAATTGGAAATATTTTAACTGTGGAATCCTGAGCACAAGATTCAACCTAAACCACTTATATATAAAATATGGCTTTTGACTGAGTTACAGGGTGTTTTATTAAACATTTAAAAACTATTTGTGCCAAGTACTTTAAAAATCTTTGACGTATCCTCTTCATACTTGGTACGGAGTGTAGGTATTGTACACCCTACTAAATTATGTTGAATAAACCTTTCTGACTACAACCAGAGATGTATGCCAGGGGCAAGTGACTGGTTGATCCTTCCCAAATACTATACCGCTGGTGGAATTGCTATGTTAGCACAACTCTGAAGGTACTGGTAGTAGAGAAATAAGTTGTCTTTGATAATCAGGAAAATTTCATAACAGAGTGAATGGTTGAGGAGGAAATTGCGAAAAATAGAGAGAAAAAAGGAAATTTTTTGTCTTTTGTCAGTAATAACTTGAAAAATATCGATGTTCAAAAAAGTTTTGGGTTAAAAAGTTGGTAAACTTAATTTAGGAGAGAAAAAGTCTCTACAATTTATTGCTTAACAGTAACCATTCTCGAAATATCGAATTAAACGCGTTTTTTGCGAGAGGGACCCAGCTGACATTCGTAGAACCTCGCAAATTGAAATTAATGCACCACCCTATCGATCCCTAACAATCCCCAAAATTCTAAATGTAATATTTATTCAACCCATTTCGAGCGACAATTTCACTGAACTATAATGTGTCGCCGTTTATGGGTCAAAGGATTTCATTAATTACGCAAATGAAACTTATTTAATCAGTCAGTTTTGACAAAAAAACATCTTTACCTACTTATTAGTTGAAACTTCTTGAAAGGAATGAATTAAAAAACAAATTGTGGTTCCCCAGAGAACCATTTTATTATAATCAAAAGAATAGAAATATTAAAAAGCACATTTTATCTAAGTGATTCAACCGTTAAAATATTTACAATTATTAATGAAACACCCTGTATATTTATATAAATTAACAATAAATATGTTTAAAACTATAGTCGTTTGACAAGGCGTGCCGAAATCGCCAAAATATGTTTTTATCATAGAAATATAAAATAATGTGTCTATGGTCTATGTTATCTATGGCTTTGCGACTGACACACGACGCGAGATTAGTGTGACGTCACAATTTGAAGCTGTATCCAAACAAAACTATTTGCCGTAGGAATTTCCATTTGAGTGTAGATTTTCCATTATTTAAGCGTTTCATACGTGTTTTTGAAAGGAATAAGTTGTTGAAAAGTAAGTAATCGTAATTAATGTAAGTTATCCTGCAATTCGTATTTTTGAGGTTATATTTACTGGATTATTTGATTAATGTGAAAATATAATATAAATAATAGTGATTGTTTGTTCTAGTGTCATCAAAACATGTTTCAACTTTCTCTTGAAACCTTTTTTAATGATAATATGAGTTTGTTAGTGAAGAATGCTCAATTGAAGTGAAGTGTCCTTTCAAGTATCCGAATGACGAAAAAATAAAACCACTCTCAAAAGACAGGAATTACATAATTCATTTTAATGAAAATATATTAGTGATAATTGAAAAATATAACTATTATCACCAAATACAAGGTGCATTACATATTGCATGAGAGGACATGTACTATTTAATATTATGGATACCAAGTGACATTATTGTGGGAATTGCTAGACATCAAGAATGGAAGAAAAATTTACATGTTTTAATAACATTCTACCTTTACAAATTTGTACCAATCATATTTGTATGAGGTTCAGAGTTTCTGTTGGTTGCTTTCAAATTTTATTTGACCTGTAGGCTCTTTTTTCAACTACATGTGTAAACATATTCAATTTTATGTAAAAACAAAAATATAAACAAAAACGTTTCCAAATTTCTTTATTACACAGAGAAATATTTACTTGTAATACAATGGTTTACAGTCAATAGAAAGTGGAAAGTGAGGAATTTCAATTTAAAATAGCAAACTTTTAAAAATCATACAAAGCAACTTATAAAAAATGTAAAGCGAAAGATCTGTAATGACAAATAATAATGTATATGTTATAGGGAGATCAATATATACAGTACAAAATCAAACATACAATGAACACATACACGTTTGCTTCTACCTTGTTTGCAAAGATTGATCATGTACAAAAAAATAGTTGGCTAATTTTCTTCTCTCCATCCATAAAATCCACAAAAAGCTCCGGGATCTGGTTCTATTGTTCTACAAATATTGTATAAACACACAAAATAAAATGTTATATTTATCATTATGTAGGTACTTTGTCAGCTTCATCCATTTGCTTCTTACTTTTGGATCCTTTGGAAATCTATAAAACTTACAGTTCTCTCTGACATTAGTGCTATTCAACACATGGATCTTGATTCAGATTTTGTTTATAATCTAAATCGAAAACGGATTGATGTTTGTTGAACGACCAAAAGAAAATTGTCATTTGTCATATCCACAGAAAACAGACCGTATTTTGTGGTCATATCATTTTACAAATCAAATAAATCAATATTGACATAAGTGACATAACCTCATCATTATTTTGGTTCATTTCACGAGTATTTCACACTTTTCACAAGTTCATTTAGTTTAATCACGTTTAAGTTTATAAAAGCTGTTCTGGTAACTAAAAATGTAATATACAATTGCAAAATATCACTCACATCTCAAAACCCATAGACAAACGGTAGTTTATTTAAATTTTTCGACCAATCACATGCTTCCGATTTACGATTGTTTTCAATAGCATCATAATTTTAGACCGATTATAATCGGAGTGATCGATTGATATCGAAAATGTATTGTTGAACATGTTGTTTTTTAAATGACAGGAAATGATTGTAATCGATTGTCCCGTTGAATAGCACTATTATACTATACTGCTTACAACCTGGCGGCCAGCACAGTACCATTATTCTTTATGTGAAGAAACCTAAAATTAGATAATACAGACAGAAAAAGAATTAAAACAATTGTATTTCATAAGTTTATAATAGATGTTTAGGTTAGATAACTTTTTTTAAAATTATATTGTTATACATACCTATTTTGGCTCGAATCGAATATATCTCTTTTGTAAAAGTCTTAGTGTATATCTAAATGCCTAAATCAGCAGTTATATTCAAAATATAAGGGAATAATCTCTGGTCCAAAATCACACCAATGGTATCTAAATGGCTAGTTAAGTTTGTTTGGATACAAAATTGACATAACCTAAGATTATGACGTCACCACTAATACCGCGTATTTATTGCATATATGATTTATTGTGGGCAGAGGAAAGGAGGAATGTGAACAGTGTGAACTGTCTCATCTCATAGATAAAGGATAGGTTTATGTTAGGTTGATTGTCTCATATGAGAGAAAAGTTTGAAAAGTGTCCAGCAACAGAAATGTTCAAAATTACATTTCTGTGGTCCAGCCAAAGAATACAGCAACACTTTGGTTCAGCTATAAACAGTAAATAATAGTTCAAAAATCCTCCAAAGTAGCGCTTTCGTAGGAAAATGGTATGACCATTGCTTATATAAAAACTATTCATGACAAAAATACTCTCACACTGAAAAATACAAATCATACAAAATTACCGTCGTACACGACAGCAAACATCGGCTACTTTAGATCAACCGATGTCATATCGTACAAGAAAATACATGTTCTTTGAATTTCGTGCAAAAGAGCATGCGACGATGCATCGCACAAGCTCGAAAATCTCACCCCCAGGAGCGGATCGTAAAATAAAAGTGATCTTTTAAATGGCGGCCGATCAGTGAGCGATCTTAGTAAAATGAACCTTCATGCACGCAACTCGGGATCGCTAGCTGGAACGCAGATGAACACCACGATTCCGTTCGAAGCAGTGATGCCAGAGCTACCGATTTTGGATAGAATTTACCGATATACTGATTTTGATCAACATTCTACCGATTTTTCTTCATGCCTTGGATAAATACTAAAATCCGATAGAACTTTAAAAATAAACAATCGAATTTAAATACCTACAACTTTTCCGTATGAAATTTTTTTCAAACGTTATTTATTCGATACGGCTTTTTTTTCTCGAAGATATCGATTAGAAATCGGGGAGCTCCCGAAGCGTATTTGATATTTATTGGTTGCGCATAACCGTGATTGTTTCGAAACGTTTTTCAGTGAAGAGTGAAGTTGGAACAAACCTATAAACGCAATGCATAGTTTATAGTTCATCCTTTTATTCGTATTAGATTCATAAAGTTTATTTTTATTTGAGTGACGTTTTGTGACATTCAAATTATTCAGTTCGTTTTGTTGTTAAGTAATAATTTACTATGATATCTGAAATACCAGTGTCTATATTATGTTATACCTATTAACTTAAATTATTAAAATTTGTATTCATTTATCTTTTATGTTTATTTTATACACCACACTTGTAAGGTTGTAATTTTGTCAACTGATTTTGAAATAAATACATTTCTAATGTTGTAAAATGTTTCACTTCTTGTATGTTAAACGATATGTTATGTAATAAACATATCTATAACACTATTAGCTTTAAAAATCATATTAAAAAGAACTACTGATTTTTTTCCAAATCTACCGATAATTTGAGTTCCATTCTACCCACGGTTTGTAGAATTATTCTACAAACCGTGCATTCTACCGACGTTTTATGCTAGACCTCTGGCAACACTGGTTCGAAGAGACAAGTTTGTTGAAGTTTGATAGTAGTTGTGCTTGGCGGCAAGCAAATGGAGGCGGGTACAGCTGGGCTGTACTATTCCTTGTCGTCGGCCTATTGGCTGGTGAATAAATTCACCAGGTAACAGTAAACCACAGAAAATGTGCAACACAGACGGACCAAAATTTTGAACGCGTTTTACGTATAAATCTACCATTAGAAATGTCAATCTGTCACTTGTCAATAATATAACTTGTCAATATAAAAAATGGAGACCGATAAGGAGCGTCCAAATATTAGGATAGAAATTCAGAATGAAAAGATGGATGTTGAAGAATCAGAAAATGAAGATGGTGAAATTGTGGATGAAGAACCGGGCCAGGTGATTTCTGTAATATTTTTACCTAGCTTTATTTTAGGGATTTCTAACAATGTTATGTTGTAAAAGTACAATGTAAATACAGTGTTTTAAATTTTTTATAAATTATAGGTCCCAAAAAATTCCAGTAGAATTGTCTTTACTACTGGAATAAATATATTTGATGAAGAAGAGCAACGAAAATTACAAGAGAGGGCTAAAAGATTTGCGTTAAGACCTGAGGAAATCCATAGTTTTACAGACGCAGATCTAGAAGAGCTAAGAGAAAGTTTAGGTATCACAGAAGAGAATGAGAATATAGTTAGATTCGATACCGTCCATTTATTAGGCACAAAAGACATGCTAATAGAAGATATTCTTCAATATTTTGCCAAGTATGCTCCTACAGAGATTGAATATGTGGATGAACAAAGTTGTAATATAAAATGGATAGAAAATATATCTGCGGCAAGAGCTATGTTTTATTCTTCCAAAGCTGTTAATGGTATGCCTGTAAGAGAACAAGTACACGTTAAAGATTTTTTGGAGAATGATTTGGAAGAAGAAGCACCGGGACAGAGTATTTTACTTAAAAACAGAACAGTTGAACTTAAAATTGATGACGTTATAGCACCTACGGGAAAAAACAAATTTAAGAGTGCTGTTGATATTTCAGGTAATTTTAAAAATGTATATCTACATGCCAAATACATAGGAAGAGACAGTCTCAAATTGCTAAATTATCAATATACAAAGAAAGTCGCGACTTCAGTACAAAAAACACACAGAGAAAACTGTTAATTTCAGTTCTCAAAAAAATTATTTACAAAAATATAACTATATATTTTAGGGGTATAGTTGACAGGGTTGGGCTGATTAAAATCATGATTTAAATCGCTTGTTTTTTAATATTAAAATCATGATTTAAAATCAATATTTTACTTTTTTATTCAGATCCAGATAACAGCATAATATAAAAGTTTTCTCAAAAATCAAAAGAAGTATCTGCTTTTAACAAAAACAACAAAAAAGAAGTACATAATTCCAAATTCTTAAACTAAAAATCGCGTATTTTTGGCAAATTCGTAATTAATCACGATTTTTTCATTTTACTATACAGCTTAGCTGTATTTTTGCGTAAAACGGAACGCGTACTTGCTTAAATGGAGCACTGCAGGCATTTAACTTTATTACTAAAGGTAACAGTCCAGTGTTTTCATATAACTCGTTAATTGTTTCTAAAGCTATATTCTTTTCTTCTGGCGTTAACTGGTATTTTGTTTTTTGTGGATTCAACATATACGCTATAAAATGATATGGCGTTAGTGCTTGCTTATATTGATTATTAAATTGTTGCGTTTTTTGTAATGGTAATTCCACAGATTCATCAAAGATATATTGTAAATGTTTCCACTGCATCTGCGATAGTAGCATTTTTCCTCTGCACAGTAAATGTTTAAATCATATTTGAAACTTTTTGGTAAATAGTGGAATCAATCTCCTTTTTATTTTCTTCGCATATTTTTAATATGATGTCCCAATGAGTGACATACATCTCTAAGTAGTCGCCAAGGCTATTCCATTGCACGTCGCTTGGAATGACTAAGCGCTGTCTCCTGCTTGACTGAATTTAGCTCTAGTCAAAGCCAAAGAAGTTAAAAAGCGTTTAGATTTCTATGGATTGTTGATGGTGACATTTTTGTGAGGAAAATGGATGGTGCAAAAAAGAATTAGATGTGAAGAAGACTTGTTTAAAATGTAATAGAAAATTTTGGGCTCTACCATGAAAACATTGTTATTATAAATATATTTAAATTTAAAACCGCTCATTTATATTTTTTAGAGTATAATAATTTTAGTTTTATTTTCACTCGTTTTTTTTAGAATAATATATAATTTAGAATGAATACAAACTTTATTGATGATATTGAAGATCTAGATTATAAAACTTATGAGTGTGATACACCTGAGGATGTTTGTAACTCGATCTTTCTTGGTGGTACTGGTCTAAGAATATTGCACTGCAATGTGAGGAGTCTGGGTAAAAATTTTGATCTTTTGCAATTTTTAATTAATTCATTTAAGGAGGAATTCCATTTGATAGTATGTTCAGAAAGCTAGAATGAGATTAATCAAAATCAAATTTTTTTTAAACTTTTTAACAAAAGGCTACAATATGTATTTTAGTAGTAACAATTCGCCAAATAAATGTGACGGAGTGGTGTGCTATATAAGGTCAGAGCTTTGCGAGTCCATAAGTTATACTACTTGCGGTTTATTAAATACTATGAATCTTCAATTTAAATTTAATAATGTTTATTTTTCTGTGTCCTGTCAATATAGGTCACACGATATAAATGCTGATATTTTTATTGAAAATTTAAATGAGTATCTCCAAAATGTGAATAAAAGTGATGTGGAAGTATTCTTAGGTGATACAAATATTAATATATTAAATTGTGCCAACAATAGAAGAATTAAAAATGAGTATCTAAATACTTTATACACGCACGGTTTTAGATCTTATATAAATTGCATCACTAGGAGAGGTCATTTTAATAATACAGGCACTTGCATTGATCATTGCTTTATTTACAATAGAAGTAACTTAAAAATAGAAGCCGCTGTTTTGGATTATGGTATCACTGATCATTTACATTTTTTTTGTAATTTACACTTTGAGAAAAGTTTGCCTTTGACTAATGATAATATAGACGAGAGTAGCTACATAAAAAAATTAGATGAGAGCCAGTTTATAAATGAACTAGCGAATATTAATTGGGATCCTCTTTATACTCTCTTAGACGTTAACAATATGGTTAAATACTTCACACAAAAAGTTGAAAATGCTATTGTTAAATCTACAAACACTATTATACCTAAATATATTAGAAAACCATGGATAATGCGAGCACTTGTTAATTCTATTTATGTAAAAAATTATATGTATTAACAAACTCTTACAAATCTTTGTTTGTTAAAAGACTATAAACTATACAAAAATAAATTAAATAATCTAATTAAAATTAGCAAACAAAATTACTTTAGAGATAAAATTTTGTCGGGAAAAAATGACAGTAAGATGCTCTGGGAAGTGGCCATGGAATCCTCTAATACTCTAATACTACTAAAAATAAAAAATTGGACATAAATAAAATAATAAATAATAACAAAACTATTACTGATACTAAAGAAATTGCAAATGAAATGAATAACTTTTTTGTAAATATCGGTGATGAACTGTCAAATAATATTTCAAATAAAAATTTAAAATTAAGCGATTTTAACATAAATTCGACTTGCGATCAATCCTTTTTTCTTTATAAAACTAATACTGAAGAACTCTCTCAAATAATCTCTTCTCTTAAGAACTCTCCTTCAACTGGTCCAAGTAAAATATCAAACATTATACTGAAAAAATTTTCAAGTCATTTTTTAGACCCTCTAACTTTTATTTTCAATAATATTTTTCTGAAAGGTGTCTACCCAAATGCTTTCAAAAAAGCCTATGTTGTTCCTATTCATAAAGGAGGTACAAATACTGATATAAATAATTATCGTCCTATATCCTTAACTACTAGCCTTTCTAAAGTATGCGAAAAAATTATTAAAAGACGTCTTACTCGATATTTTATTGATCGTAATTTGTTAAGCCCAAATCAGTTCGGTTTTATTGAGGGCAAGTCTACTAGTGATGCAATCATGAATGTGGTGGGTCAGTTGTATAAAGCAGTTGATGGTAGCACTCCAACTATTGCTGCCTTATTAGATTTAACCAAAGCGTTCGATTTGGTGCCACATTTGCGTTTATTAGAGAAGCTAGACAAACAATTTGGTATTAGGGGTAATGCTTTAAAACTATTAAAAAGTTATTTAACAAATAGGGAACAAGCAGTAAAAATCAAAGATATTATTAGCGAAGAAATGACTGTTAAAAGAGGAGTGCCCCAAGGTACAGTCCTGGGGCCGCTTCTTTTTTTGTGCTACATCAATGACTTTCTTAGCCTGAAAAATATTGGCAAGATTACGGCTAACGCTGATGATACGGTTTTGGTTTTTGACGATAATAATTGGGATACACTTAAGAATAAAGTATCATTTGGACTTTACTTAGCTAAGAAATGGATGAACATTAATGGTCTTCTTCTTAATGAAGCAAAAACAGTAATAATCCCTTTTGCCAAACGTAAAAAAAGTTTACCTTCATATAACAAAATTATTACACATTTCAGTTGTGACTACTATGCATCTTCTACGAATACTTCTACATGCACGTGTAACTCTAATACTTTACTTTTACAAAATAAGGCTAAATATCTTGGGATAATAATAGATTCCTTTTTAAGTTGGTCTTACCAAATTGATAACATGTGCAAAAAATTAAGATATTTAATATATGTTTTTAAAAAATTAGCAAATATTACAGATATACATTCCTTAAAAATTATCTATTATGGACTTGTAAATTCTATTCTAGGGTATGGTTGTCTCGGTTGGGGTGGAGTTTTTGATACTACTCTAAAGCCGCTGGATATTCTTCATAGAAAAATAATTAAAATCATGTATAAAAAACCATTCGATTTTCCTACAAAAGATTTGTTTCAAATTAGTTCGTTCTTAAATATTAGACAGATATATGTAAAGACACTTTTAATGAATTGGTATATGAAAAAAATTTACACTAATGCATTACCTCATAATTATTTCACAAGAAATTTTAGTAACGATAATGCCTATTCTTTTAGTACAAAGTCTAGATTGGGGGGGGAGATACTTTTTACATTACATTCATATATTTATAAATTTTATCGATAATAATATTGAAATTTAGAACGTGTTAATGTTTTTAAGAAACATTCTGTTGAATGGATCAAAATTAACTATGACCAAATTAATAACATCTTTTCTCATTAATCAGGAAAAAACTTATTCTCACCTTGCATTGCTTTTTTTGGACCGGTGCCGTTAGGGGGAATCATAGATTCATAAATTTATGAAAATTTCTAAAATATTAAGAAAGTTTAATACATTTTTTGATTTTGTTTTATAATAGTATAGCATTATATATTACATATGTAAGTAATTAATTTTGTTATCTTTTGAGCCACACACAAGAATTTTCTTCTGTGGCAATAGAAAATGTATTTTTTGGATGTGTATTTTGTGATTTCAATTTCAAATGGTTATTTCGAAAATACTTAACAGTTTGGACCACATGTTCTTTAACGTCTTTAACTTGAAAGTCCTTGCACAGTGTGTGCAGAGCAGCCATAAGTTATAACTTTTGCGTTCGTTTTTTCTTCTAATGTTTTTCTCATAAGTGTCATATTTGCGGCATTGTCTGTCACAAAAGAATTTACGGTACACTTGTATTTTAATTCACATGAAGAAATCAGGTCACAAACTATTTGAGTTAAATATTCTGAAGTATGTGGATTTCCTGATTTGTCTATAGTTTGTCCTTGTCTTTTAGTTTCCTGTATTTTTTTGACACACCTTTCATTACCTAGACGTACATGTCCTGCCCACCTTAATCGTTTACTTCTTATTTCATTTGTTATTATTGAGCTATTGAATTTTTGATTAACTTCGTAGTTTCTTAATATTCTCCATACTCCATTTTCTTTAATTGGGCCGTATATTCTGCGTAGTATTTTGCTTTCCCAGATTTCTCATGTGTTTTCCTCTTTTTTTGTTAAATTCCAGTTTTCTGCGGCGTAAAGTGCGACTGGTGTAATTACTGTCTTGTATATTTTAATTTTTGTGTTTGTAGATAATATCTTTGATTTAAATGTGTCTTTTAATGCATAGAAACATATGTTACCCTGTTGTATTCTGTTATTTATCAAAAATGTTTCTACTTATAATATAATACGTATATATTTAAACAATATTTCAAAATATCTCAGAATATATCATTAAAAATTACACTATGTTACTTAACATATAATTAACATTTATGTCTCAAAACTTTCACTAAATTATCTCAAAAATAAAACATCAAGTGCTTGGAGAATCAACAAAAACCAAAAAATGTTAGGCAAAATCTAACCACGCGATCATTCCCGGGTTAATAATAAAATTCTTTATTAAATATAAATAAAATTAAATTAATAATTTAATTACCTGCATTACTCTCTTGATAATTACAAACAGCGTTGTGTGCTGTAAGTCTTTGGACTAACCCTTGAATATCTTTCTTGCACTTTCTACAAATAGCCCTACACCCCAATTTATTTGGATTTGTTGTCTTAATATAGAACTGCCATATTGGGTCCTCTTAACTAACCTAAGCAGAATAGCTAAATGGCTTATTGACGACCCCCGTTGTGAAAGGGTTAATAAATAAAATTATAGAATGTGGATACTGTCCCACTAATTTCAAAATTGGTTTAATAAGGCCACTATTTAAAAAGGGTTCAGTACCTGAAGTAAGTAATTACTTAATATACAACAATAAAAAAATGATTTATACAACACTATGTGTTTGTACGTTTAGTGAAATACATGTTATAAAAGTTGCTCTGAAAGAAGCTATCGAAAACTGTGAGTAAAGAAACATATTAAGTAAATTAGAAAAATTATGTTTAACGATAGTACAGTTGCAGTCCAAGATTTGTATTAAAGAATCCTAAAGAATGTTATATAGTTATTATAGATAGTGTTAGATCAAAACAAATCCAACAATCCTTATCACATACAAGTTTTTTTGTATGATGAGTACCAGCAACCATACATGTAAAATGGAAGAATGCAGCCAAGTTGCAATAAGAGAAATTTTAGAAGAAATTAAAAATAGTAAACAGGAACTAAGAAGAGCTATAGAAGCATCAGAAGTCAACATACTTCTAAGGGTAGAATCTCTAAATGAGAAAATAAGAAAACTAGAGGCAGAAAATTTGAACTTGGAAAAAAAGGTGGAGAATTTGGAAAGACGTAGTAGAAAGAATAATATTGTTGTATTTGGATTAAACCAAGAGATAGCAAACATTACCGTCGAAACTGTTGTATTCCAAAAAATAAGTTTTACAACAATCAAAGATCCCAAATTTACTTTCAAATCAATAATCTAGACTGGTAAAACAAGTAAAAAACACTTTTGCAATAGCAATTTTTATTTCCGTATTTCTGCAAATGGATCTACCAATGATTTCATTGCTGCCTTGATAAGGTTCACATCAATTTGAAAAATAGCGGGTATATTTTATTAATTATAGTGACATGTTTTGTATTTTAGAGATAAATGTTCCTATACCACCAGGCTATTGGAGAATGGGTGATAAACATCCAAAAGCTAAATGTCTCTTATTAAGATTTGCTTTTAAGACTGACAAAAAACCATATAGAGTAGAAGATTTTGCCAAATATTACAAAAAACTCGGTATGACAAAAGCGCAAATAGATAAAAGAAGAGAGGCTGGAGGTATATTTGACAGAAACAAAGATCTACCTAAAGATAAAAATCCATGGGGTAGTTTAGCCAGAAATTGGGACCAAGATGTTAATCTTAGAGAAATTGTACCCCCCTCAGAAGAAATTGTGGAAATAAAAAATTCCAG
Source organism: Galeruca laticollis (assembly GCA_963921935.1). Taxonomy (NCBI): domain Eukaryota; kingdom Metazoa; phylum Arthropoda; class Insecta; order Coleoptera; family Chrysomelidae; genus Galeruca; species Galeruca laticollis. The sequence goes on along the minus strand of OY998183.1, from coordinate 120,514,202 downwards.
TTTGGCAACTAGGTTAGGAGTTAAAGAACAGGGGGCGTCAGATAATGAAATAGAAGTAGTAGAAGCAGAAACTACTATAAAAAAACCTAAAGGTAATCTATACTTATTTATTTCAGAATTCAAATAGATCTGCTTAAAAACAAATATTCTGTTTTATCAAATTAAGGTTTTTGATTATTTTTAAGGTAGATCAATGAGAATGCGAATGTATGCTGACGAAGAAGAGGAACGGATAAGAAATAAAAAAGCAATTCAAAAACTTAAAAAACAAACTGAGAAACTTACTACAGAACCTAAAGATTTAAGAGCGATTTTAAGTTTGAACAACTACAGTGAACCCGTCGAAGTAATTGATTTGGTTCAAGATGATCTCGGTAAAAGATTAAAAAATAGGTGAGTTTTTAGACATCAACTATATTATTGCTATAGATAATTTTTTGTTGTATTGTTGGCAGTATATATCGAGGAGCAAACAACTCTATAAATATGATGTACACTACGAATTTCTAAATACTTAATTACACTTACCAATTCTTTAATTATTATAATTTCCTGTTAATTCATTTTTCATTCTTTTCAGTACCTACGAGTACTTTTTAAGTGTTTTAATTACTTTTTCACTATTTTAAATACTTTTTAAGTATTTTAAATACTTCTTAATTTTTTAAATCATTTTTCAAGTATTTTAATTATGTTCAAATTATATTAATTACTTTTTCATTGCATAAATAATGTTAGAATTCAGAATGTCAGTAACTTGATGAATGAATCGTGGAATAAAATAAATGAAAGCAATGGGAAAAACAAAAATTAATTAAGTAATACACTTATAATTGAAGAGAGAAAAAATTTAACACCTAAAGACAAAGCTAATTTCATCAACAACTATTTTATAAAAATAAATCAAAATAAAACTTCTCCAAATTATAATATGAAAATTGATTCATCTCACAGAAGTTTTTTCTTTTTCCAACCACTTAGAAAATTGTTTCAATCACGTGTGTGGTTGCCTTATGCTTAATACTACCTAGTAGAAGTTCTTGAGTGAAATAGTTGAAGAATTAGTCTTTTAAAGTGACTGAGAATCCCGGTAATCTCCGTAAGTCTTTATTAAAGCTTGTTTCTCCGTTAACTGAACAAACTATTTGAAATTACAACTTTGTTTAGTTAAATTGTGAGAAATATTATAAAAATAATTCCTAACCTAATATATATTTGCTACAAATCAATCATTAAACTCAAATTTTATATCAAAAAACCAGTTTCTTTCCATCAACGAAAATAATAGAAAGTGTTCCATACACTAAAAATATGAGCATTGATGAAATTACTAACAAGCAAATATTGGACAAAATTACAAAAAGTTATGCTGATTTATCATTATTAATTAATGCTGTGGAAACAAGATTAAACTATACATTAGAGAATCTATCACACAGATTGAATACCGTTGACCAAGAAAACTCATATTTAAAAGAAAAAATAGAGCTACTGGAGAGGGAGTCAAAATGCAATAATTTAATTCTGTTTGGAATAGAAAGAGAAAGCAGCCCACTGGACATACCAAAGATTATCTCCACTTTTAACAATTTACTGGGTTTGTCATTGTCAGAGTCCGATTTTATCAACATTTATCCACTCGGACGAAATAGGGACAGTCCCACTAAGTTTGAATTCATTTCGTTTCTAACTAAACAGAAGATCTATAGGAATATAAAAAATTTAAAGGGAACAAAGATTTCCATTGCTCAAGATCAAACACCAAAGCAACGGGAGGAAGCCAAAATCTTAAGACATCATTTATATTTGGCAAAACAAAAACATTATGAAAAACATTGCTTTATCAAAAACGGAAAACTTGTTGTAAATGGAGATATATTCTACCCCTCGCAGCTTATGAAACATACCTATGAGGATGATGAAGTTGTAGAAGAACGTAACACAAAAAGTAATCCCTCGACTCCAACTGTAACAATAGTAAATAGAGACTCCAAAGAAGCTGAACCAAGTAATCAGAATCCCTCGAAAAGCACACCACAAGAGATAACTCCAAAAGGCCCCAAAATAAAACCAAAGGAACCCCCCAAAGAAATATCCAGGGAATTTAAACATCTTGAAAGAAATCCTTATAGAACGAGAAACAATTCTTCATCATCAGGTGCAAATAAAGTAAAGTGAAACCATATGAAATTTATTTTAGCTATAGCTGTAACTAAAAAAATAATTTCGAAAAAACTTTATAAATGTTTCAACCTGCTTCGGCGCACAGAATAAATATAAGTGCATAAATGGTTCGTCCACAACTTGTTACTATTATAAACTAGTTTTTATTTTGGGTGTTCAACAATTACGTTTTTCTTTTCTTTATAAATTCTGAATTGTTTGTGTTCATGTCATTGCAGTGTTTGTCAAATTTTAGATACTAGAAACTAACTTTTTTTTCTCTCGTTCCTTTAAAGTGACTAAACAAAAAAAGTTGTTATATCTTTTAATGTCATTGTGCGAATATAAATCATAACAAATGGATTTGTATCTAAGTCGGTATGAGAACAAGGAAATCGAGGCCCAAGTAATAAATTCGATATCGGATTTTGGTACATATACAAATTGCAAAAAAGGTCAAATCTCAGTACTACATATGAATATCAGAAGTATCCAAAAAAAATTTGATGAATTTTTGCTTTTTCTAAACCACCAGGCCGACTTTGATGTGATTGCATTGACAGAAATGAATAGACAGAAAGATGTAAGTATTTTTAATATAAATGGATATCACTTAATTTATAATGATGGGGACTATAATAAATGCGAAGGAGTAGTTTTGTATGTAAATAATAAACTAACACATTTTTACAAAATTGTCAAAATTTCTGAAACTAAAGCAATAGAATTGGAAATTAAATTAAGAAATGAAACTGTACACATAACCGCATTGTATAAATCACCTATTATATGTCCTAAAATCTTTAGTACTAACCTCAATAGTTATTTAAATAATAAAAAAGGAAAGGAATCTAAAATTCATATACTGATGGGTGACATTAATATTGATCTTTTATCAGATGTCGATCACGTTGAACAATATAAAAATACCCTAGAATCATTGGATTTTGTCTCTTACATTAATCAAATAACAAGACCCATAAGCAAAACTTGCCTAGACCACATTTATGTAAAAAATTTATATTATGAAAATAATAATATTAAATCATTTATTTTTGACTACGGAATAACTGACCATCTCCCTATAGCACTAATCATTCAATTTAAAGAGACATATGAAACAAAAAACGAAAATCAACCTAAGAAATCTATTAATTATCCAAAGTTAAGAGAACAGTTACGAAATAAAAATTGGCAAAATATATACACGATTACTGGGGTGAATGAATGTACAGATCAATTCCTTTCTATCTTACAGCAAAGTATCGAAGAATGTACAAGTATTGTAAAAAGATCTATAAACGAAAAAAACAAAATCTATAAAAAACTTAAAAGTACCCCTAATGAAATACTCTTAAATAAAAAATATCATGACTATAAAAACAAATTAAAAATACTCATAAAAAATGCAAAGAAGACTTATTTTAACAACTTGATCAATAAAAACTCCCTTCATCTGCAGCACTATGGAAATGTGTAACTGATATATGTGGCAAATCCAAATCTGAAATTAATATAGATAACATTTTAAATGAAAAAAGTCAACTAATTAATGGCACCAAAGATATAGCCAATGCGTTTAATAATTTTTTTAGTGATTTGGGGAAAAATTATGCCCAAAAGATACCCTCCCCCCAAAATTATGCTGAGAATATACAAACTCTAGACACAACTATGTATTTATATCCCACAGATGAAGCTGAAGTGAAACATACTATAAATTCGTTAAAAAATAAAAAGTCACCAGGACTAGACTAGCATTAAATCGGAAATTTTAAAAGAAATAAAACATGAAATAGCTACTCCACTTACCTATATGATAAACAAATGCTTTAGTTTGGGAATCTTTCCTAAGTCGCTGAAAACAGGGTTAATTAAGCCTATTTTTAAAAACGGTGATATATCTAAAATGGAGAATTATCGGCCAATAACTCGCATTTCAACGATAAGTAAATTTTTTGAAAAGATCTTAAAATGTAGGCTAGTTAAATTCTTCAATAAGCATAACATTATTTCTGAAAATCAGTATGGCTTTAGAGATGGAAAATCCATGGAGGATGCAATATGCTCATTACTAGAATGCTATACAATTCCTTAGATAAAAAAATCCCTGCAGCTTGCATCTTTGTGGACCTCTCTAAGGCTTTTGATACCGTTAATCATAAAAAATTATTAAACAAATTAAAATTCTACGGTGTGCGTGGATTAACTTATAAGCTGTTGGAGTTATTTGAGTGAGCGAAAACAATATGTAACCATCGACAATTGCATAAGCGAGGCTAGAAATGTTACCTATGGCGTGCAACAAGGCTCTGTACTGGTCCCGCTGCTATTCAATATCTATTTAAATAGCCTACTTTTACTGGACATAAGGGGCAAAATTATTAGCTTCGCCGATGATACTGCCATCCTTTTTACCGCTCCTACTTGGGCTCAGTTGAAAACACAAGCTGAAATCGCTTTTAAAAAAATAAAAACCTGGTTTCAATTTAATGAACTAACACTAAATGTAGAAAAAACAAAGTATATGCCTTTCACATCATACCAGACAGGTCTACCAAATCTTGGATAATGACATGACTACTAAAATTCCAGAAGTAGATAGGATTAAATATCTTGGAATTATTATTGATCGTCATCTCAAATGGGCAAACAAAAAATATTGCTAACAAACTAAGAGGATTACTGTCAAGGTTTAAGTACTTGAGAGACATTTTGGATATACACCACTTGATAATGTTGTACTTTTCGTTAGTGCAGTCACAGCTGAGCTATGGCATCTCTGGTTGGGGTGGAGTATATGATTGTCACATTGAAAATGTAAATGTACTACAAAGGTGGATATTACGAATTATTTACCAAAAGAGTATCAGGTTTCCAAGTGATGAGTTATATGTGATGAGCCAAGTTATGGATTTAAGGCAATTATACTGCCTTAAAATACTGCTCTACCTAAAACGAAATGAACATATATTAGAACGTCTTGAACACACTCATGATACTAGGCATAAACAGAACACATACAACTTACCTAAAAGAGAAAAAACTATTGGACAACACTGCTTTGATTACTTGGGCCCAAAAATTCTAAGTCGAGTACCTGTAGAACTACAAAACATTGAAGGATATAAGAGCTTTAAATGTGAAATAAAAAAATGGATTTTATCAAAAAATAGAGACTTTTTCCAAAATATAAAAAGAAAAATATGTGGTTGTATGTGTGTGCGAATATATGTGTATGTATGTGTTGAGAATTAATTTATATCTACCTACCGTAAATTATAATTTAATTTCACTGTATCTATTTATTATATCACACACAAGTTGTTGGTAACCTAGTTACTCTCAGCTTCAGTGATTAATTGTTTACTTCTACATCAAAAAATGTTAGTTAAATTTTGTAGTTTGTATATTTCTGTTTTGTTTTGAAATAAACATATATTATTATAATTATTATATATATATATATATATATATATATATATATATATATAACCACATGTAAACCAGCAGAAGGTACTGATGAAATTAATGGTAAAATTCTAAGATCGGTTGCTGATATAAAGGAATCCAAAGGATTTATAAACATAAAGGGTCAGTAAGGGATATTGAAAACTATCGCCTGATTTGTATACTAATCCAAATCGCTAAAATATTTGAGTCAGCTTACTCTTCAAGACTCATTGAATACCTCGAGCATTTCAGTATGGTACCATGGATTCAGAAAAAAAAATCCACAATCACCGTAATTGAAGTCTGCGTCGAATTCATTTATAAAGCATTGAATAACAAAGAAAACACTGTGGGACTTTTCTATGATCTCAGCTTTTGACATGGCGTATTAATCGCTTACTGTGGAATATGTATGGAATAGTTATGATTGGACAGAATCGTATCTATCAAATAGATCATCATCATAAACAACAACAATGCTAAATCTGATCCACTCCAATATATAATGGGGGTGCCACAAGGTTCAATGCTTGGCCTTCTATTTTTTATAATATTTGTCAGTGATATTAGCAAATTCTGTTCGACCCCAAACCAAATCATGCTGATGATACCAATATACTTATGGCAAATAATCATTTCAAACAAGTTATTATTCACGATTTATACAAATAGTTTGCATTCCCAAACATCAGGAAAAATAGTTACTTTTGCAGATGATATGGCCATAAAATATGAGGGTGAAAGCTGGAAAGAGTTCAAATTATTAGCAGAACAGGATTTAAGACAAATATACAACTGGTTTAAATATAAGAAATTAACAGCCAAAAAACAAATTACTTACTGTTCACATAGCCACAATAGACTCTCACGAGTCGCAGTGGAGGGCCTCATTGACCCACTCATTATAAACCTACTGTTTACATCCTACTCCAATCACCTTCCTGATCTGGGGCCATTAATAATTGACGACCAAATACAAATTTTTGAAAAAGATCAAATCAAATGCTTAGGAATCGTAATAGACATTTTAGGTGGGACTTACAAGTAAACAACGTTAAGAATAAATTGAGAGGTCTGCTGACTAAATTCAGATTCTTGGATGATTTCTAGACATTGAAAAATCTTCAAATTTTGTATTTCTCGTTGGTGCAATCATCAGATTAACAAATAAAATAGATATGTCTGTTTTGATTTTTTTTCTTGCCCCAACATCAAGTCACATTCTAAGCTCACTTGCGGACACTTCCACTGCTTTGCCATATTTACAAAAGTCTTTATTTGCAGCAAAAATGAAATTAGAAGTTTAATTGAAAATGGGTTAAAAATTTATGCAAATAAAATGTGGAATTTTTTCCAGATCCTCGAATCTAAACATAAAATGGGCAATGGGCTGCAATGCAAGTGTTGCTCAATCAGAGCTCACTGCTATCTGCATCACTGTAAAAGAGATTATCAAAAGGAACACCACAGGTAATAATATATACATCCTTACGGATAGTAGACAAACACTACTAGCCCTGAACAGACCACACATTACATCAGGCCTAGTACTAGAATGTCACATGGCTTTAATCAAAGCCTGTAACAACAACACTGTCACTTAAAGCTGGATCAAGGGTCATGAGAAATTGAAAGGAAACTGTATTGCAGACTCGCTAGCCAGGAAAGCAGCCTTCCACAAACACTTGGGACCTGGCACTTTGATTGGTCTATCAGAGTTAGCTGACCTATTAAAGGAATACTCCCTCAATAATTTTAAGGGTAGATGGGATGACCAGAAGGCTGCAGGCTTGCCAAGGAACTGCTACAGTACCCGGACAGCAAAGTAGCCAAAAAATACGTGACTATGAACAGGCAGAACCTACGAACAGCCACGGGTATTCTGACTGGTCCCTGCCACCTACGAAAACACCTCCACAGACTGGGTCTATCTAACACCCCACTTTGTAGAGGATGTGAACAAGAAGATGAGACTGTCGAACACATTCTTTGCGAATGTCAGACACTCTCTCATTTTAGTTTTCAAGTATTCGGCGAACACAGGCTAATATATGCCAATATGGGGGAACTTAATTCAGGCGACGTTATCGCCTACTTCGAACAAGTAGGCTGGATGACGAGCTAGAAGGAAGTTTTGAATCTCAGAAGGATGAACCAATTGTGGCCTAAGTGCTGTGAGGTCACCCACCCATCAAACTCTTACAGATACAGATGGTTCCTCAAACCCCAAGTTATTCAGAAAACAGCAATGTATCCACAATAACATCCGTACTTTTGGTAATTCATTCATTGTAACGTGTTTATGAATGAATAGCACTCTCTATTGTATATTATTACTCTAAGGTGCAAACTCAGTTGCAATATGGTATCCTAGGTTGGGAGGTGTAACAGAGAGCAATTTACAGGGTCTTGACAAATTTTCTGTTAAATGGTTTCACAAATATTCATAGAAATAAAATAAAAGTACAACCAGTCCAACATTGTCACAACGTGAGAGCAAAAGAAAACTTTAATATTCCAATATGTGAGAAAACAATCGGTTAGTGCTTAGTGGAATTTCTGTCATCAAAAATTTATAATATTTTACCTCTCAACTTGAGAAACATTAATAATCATAGAACATTTAAACATTATGTAAAGGAATGGATGTATAGTACTGACAGAATAATATTCAATAATCTAGTCGACCTTATATTTTGTATTTGATGTTAGGAATCTAATTACTGTTCAAATTATTTATTGTATTATATTCCTTGAATAAACATTATTATTGTTATTGAGAACAGTAATAGGGCATCTTATGAGTTAAACCATTATTATAAGGAGAATGGTCTAGCATTAAATGCAACAAAAACACATTACATGCGTTCTCTGTTGAGAAATGTTACACCAGATTATGCATTTTACCTACATATAGATAACAAATCCATCAAAAGTGTGGAAACTAAAATTTTTAGGAATAACAGTAGATTTAAAACTTACCTGGGAAGCTCACATATATACAGTAACTACAAAAAGAATCACTTACTGTTATATGATAAGAACCTTAGGGGAAACTGTATCGTTTCATGTATTGAAACTTCTCTATTATAGATTAGTACAATATGGCCTGATATTTTGGAGTGCATACCCACACTTTGATACAGCCTTCAAAGCTCAGAAAAAAACTCTGAGGGCTTGTATAATGTGCCAACAATCACAGTATAAAAACGCAGAGATACTAAAATTACCTAGACTTTTTATATGTCAATTAATTTTGTATACAAAATAAAATGAGCATTTTCTTAAGAAGAATAAAGACGCGTACTTTTCTATAATATTAGGAATAAAACAAATATTCGTCAGCCCTTTTCACACCTAGAAAAAGTTCAACATTCACCAAGACACATTGAAATCAAATGCCTCAACAAATTCAGTAACATAGTGGATACGGAGGTGAATATACATCCCAATAACTTTAACTTTAATATCTTTAGAAAGAAGTTCTAATCATTCTTAGCTGATCATACATTTTACAGTGTAGACGAATTTCTCAATTTTTCAAATTAGTGTTAGTCCAATATACATATAACAATAATTTTAGATATATTTATATTCCTCAATCATCTTTATATTTTCTGTTTTTATTTTCTTACTCATACTTTTTGTTTTCTATTGTAATTGACTAGTCGGATAGGTTTGTACACTGTATATTTGTATAAGTATGTAATGTATAAATCTCACAGATGAATCATTTTTCTCTTTCTTTCATACATACAGTTGAATCGATTAAGATGAAATCAAAAGGTATATAAAGAAAGGCTCAGCGGAAACGAAAATATACTCTAACTACTGAACAACGACCAACACTTATAGACTGTGAACAAAGCAGAGCATTGTCATTTTGATAATGCACCTACTCTCTCAAGAAAATGCAGATAAGTTATTGATGAATTTAGGCTTATAAAAGAGAGCTTTGCGTCACTTCTGATGGCAAGAGATGTAGTTGGCCAAGCTAGCCGCAAGAAGAAGAAATGTATAATAACTTGACAATCACTAGAAGGTTTGTAGGAGGGGAAGTAAAAAGTGTATATAAAGAGGAGTCAAGAAGATGATTTGGGGGTGGTGCCATGAGATGAGAAGTAAAAGAAGAGCAAAAGTTTTGTTTGAGGAGGAGTAAATAATGTATGAGGAGTGATGGGGTGGTATTTTCATGGCCAATAAAAGTATTGATTTTTGTTTTACTACATTACAAAATTTGAACAAGTAATTAATGTCTATGACAAAAAATTATAAAATTCGTTGTTGTTTTTTGTAATAAAAAACAGAAAAAATATGTAATTATTGATATTCTTACTTTCAGATCTAGACAAATGGTCGTTTCCATTGAAAGAGATCCATGGGAACTCAGTCTCGAAAGAAAAGAAAATATTAGATCAGATGTCAGGTCGATGTTGAATAAGAGAAGGGAAAGGTCGCCGATCGTTGAAAGAAGGCCTGTAAGGTGAGTAATTTGATCTGGAGTTTTTGATTTTTGTTCACAGAGTTAGTTATCTTCTACATTTAAAATTTGATATTGTTTAAAAATTGGAATGTGCAACATTAGTATCATTTTGAGATAAATTTTAACCACAGGATAATTTATTCTTCATTTTCAATACTCTAAGACAATAATAATTATAGAAAGTCTTTGTTTTGTGTGAATGCAATAGTTTAACAAACTTTTGTGGAATTTAAGATTAATGCTGGGAATATTTAACTGGAATTCAATGACATTCCTCTGAATCTTTACAAAATTAATTTTCTACGGTTTATTTTGATCCTGTAAATGAGACTAGTGTCATTGATTTTAATGTTTTGTGCAGTTTGTATTGTTTCATATTTACATTGTTCTCAACTTGAAAGCGAATAATATTTATCCTCAGGCACAGAGATAGAAGTCCGATCCGAAAGTATGAACCTCCCATTCGACGAAGATCGCCGGTTCAGAGAAGGCGTAGATCACCAGAACGCACGGTCAGATATAACAGATATGCGCGATACCTGGATGAAGGCCACCGCTCGGACGATGATTCCAGAAGAATATTGAAACCAAGAAGTAAAGTAGCAGTTGTTATAAAAAAACCGAAGAAGCCTACAGTTGCTTCAACGATTTGGTCGAAGGTACACGAAAGTGAAAGTGAGGAAAGTTCGAGTGGTAGTGAAGAAACATCTAAATCAGAGTCCGAAGAGAGTAGCAGCTCTAGCGAGGACAGGTATGTTATTTATTTACATATATTATAAGGTATAATAATAGTAGTATATTCCACTAAAATGTCTAATTAAAAATGAATGTAGCATCGACAATTTCAGTAAGTGTTGTAAGGTTCTATAAAGTTTAATAAATCTTCAATGATCACATTAATTTGACGTTCTAACTCTACTTAGAGCCAAACAGCGATGTTTCAATGATTTTTTAAACACACTATTTACCACCACTGTAAACTGTTTACCTTTGGTCTCTGAAGACGATAACCTGGTGGTCGCAACGTGAGTCAGTTTAATCATGAGTGTTGGTAAATAGTGTGTTCAATTTGAATTAGCAGTTCCAGAAATTCCAACTTAGATCTTTTAAATGTAAAAATATACCCTAATTGAACAGTATATTTCTCCCTGCCATGATTTTCCAAAGAATATTTTTGTTTTTTTCAGTCAATCAGAATCTGAAAGTGAGTCCTCATCTTCGGAAGAAGCGTCTGTGGGGATTCGAAGACCAGGTTTTGATTACAATAGCATGAAGATGAATCCAAGGAGTCGTCTGAAAATAACCATGGCAAACGATAGGTACAAACGATAATACTGGAAGTATGCCGATGTGTTGTACATTTGTAAATTATTGTCATATCTAGTGTGAATTACAAAAATGTGGAATTTAATGAAGAGATTTATAGAAGAGTACAAGTTTGTTTCTATTTAAGAATTAAAAATATTTCAATAGGTTTTTATAAAAATAATTTTTATACTTACTATTGTATTTTCTCTATATTCCAATACATTCTGAACAGTCAATAGTTTTAAAGAAGTGTTAATAATTTTTGTCAAATCAGTAGAAATAAAATTTTTAAAACACTTTTACCTGTGTCTCACAATATCTGAAACACGTTTAAAACAAGCTTATTTAAAAAACTGCACTAATGCTAGCTACAGAAGGTGCTCTGTATGCTAACTAAGACGATCCAAGTTCAAACCTGAGTGCGGACACCAAAAATAAAAATTCCGCGCGGCAACTGTCGGAAGGCAATGCGCCACTGACAGTATCCTGTCTAGTACAGCCTCTCAACGTAAACGTTCGGATCCATCCAGATAACAGACATGGCACAAGAAGAATATTTGACAAAATGAGCTCTTTTTACGACTCTAGTATTTTTTCTGAGCATTTTACCTTTGTGGTATCCGTTTGTTTAATTATGTGTTCAGCTAGGACATTCGACTTTCAATTCAGTCAGTGCCAAAATTGACTGACAGTGGTCTGCTATAAAATATTGATAACATTATTTTTCTACTCCCATACTTTAATTAACCTATTACAATACAAGTTTATAGCCAATAGGATAGCGATATTCGGACAATATCCAATAGGAGTGTAGCCTAGTTTCAAAAGCAGCCAAATTCATTTTGTTCCATGTTAGGGACTACTTCAAGTAAAAAGTACACAATATGCAATAGATGAGTTTTCGTCGGACCAGTCCATATTCTAATTTTAGGGGTGGTGCGAGTCCAGCGGCGTTACACGTGGACCCACGCCACGAAACCATTGTCTTTTTTTTTTAGTCTAACTTAACCTCGTTAGCATTCAGATGTGTTTAGTTTAGTTATTCCTTTCGCTGTGTCGAAAAAATTAAGCGTTTTTGTACCTGCTCATAATATCATTTCAATTACTGCTAGAATGTGATTGCATTTTGAGTATTGACATTTCCATTAAGTAACAAAGTACTTTCGTTACTGAAACAAATTGTCCTTACATAGTCTGGCTGTTGGAGAATTTTAGTGGACATATGTTCACATAATTGCAACCCTCGGTCGGGGTCCTCATCTGAAAGTCAATGCACCATTTTTAATTTGTATGGATGAAATTTGTTTTTGGTCTACACCCTGTGTACTGTACTATGACTGACTCCACAGGTAGACACTACTTGGGCTATGGAAGAAAAAGGGTTTAACACAATTTCTGCAACTATATCAACATTTTAGCTATAATATTTATAACTATTTTAAGTGTCAAAAGGATATTATTATTTACCCTCCAGTGTCTGGGTAGGAATCATTTTGTACATAAGATGTATAGTTATTCTAATTTTCGATAATATTTTTATTACTGCTAGTTTCTGTGGAGAAATCATTTGTTTTGCATATAAAATATTTATTCCGGCTTTGAACTCACTCAGTGAGTAGCGCACAGGTCGAACTAACCGAGGGAGGTGGAAACGTGAAGTGAATAGGTGGGTTATCTGTGGTGAATACGGGGAAAGCCATAGACAAATAATATAAGAGATGGTTTGATGGATAGGCGGCAAGAGGCACAACGTTTCTGCGCCGCCAGCCGCGCATGGAGTCTCTGTAGTCGCGCGAACTACAAGACTGTTTTACATAAGCAAAATAGAATAAAATAATTTAAAACTATACAAACGAATATAAATTTTAACATATTGCCTTTACTATCAATAAATATTATGAAATATCCAAGAGCCTCAACTTTTAAGTCATTAAAAATGAAAATATCCAAAATCAATCTTACATTGGTTGGTGTGAATCTGGTTTCTGTTTGTCAAATGCAAAGTGACAGTGTCAAAAATAACAATTGCGAAAAATTAGCTGTTACAAGGGTAAGTATTTTTTAAATTTGTTTAGCATTAATTCTACGAAAGTAAATAAAAGTAAGTGAACCTTTAAAATGACATAATCAGGGAAAATTTCTTATAGTTGTATTGCAAAAAAATGTAATAATAAATATTTCAGATCACTTCGCAATTTAGAGTTTAACAAAACATTTTTCAAATTTCCATCTGATAATACTCAATATTTTGAAAGTACAATATTGCCTGTAAAAAGAAAGCTTATTTTTTGTAACAATAATGATAGCCAAGAAACTCAATCAGAACATATACTTAAAAAGCAATGTTTGGAATCTTGTATTTTAAGTAAAATAAATGAAACTAGAGTCAGTAATTTATCTCCCAAGAAGAAGAAAATGTATTACATTAATAAAGATCAGAGAAATAGAATTTGTAAATTAAAAAAGGCACTTATTCGTAGTAATAACAAAATTAAAAAAGCAGTTAAATTGTCTGAATCAAAGTTAATTTCAAAATTAGATCCAGCAGGCATGGACTTTTTAAAAAGTAGTACTGCAAACTCTAAGAAACATAAACCTTCATGGTCAATAAAAGATAAGGTCCTTTCATTAGCCATTTATAAAAAGGGACCACTTTTATAGCTTTGCCCAGTAAATCTACTTTACAGTCACTTTTAAGATCAGTGCCATTTGATACTAGAATTAATAAAGCAATTTTTGATAGGCTTAAAGAAAGGGTTGTTAAAATGAAGCAGATAGATAAAAATTGTGTCCTCTTATTCGATGAAATAGCATTAATAGAACAATTGACTTTGGATGTGGCTAATGACAAAATTGTTGGATTCGTAGATCTTGGTAGTAATTTAGGCAGGAAGTTACAACCTGCCAATCATGCATTGGTGTTTGTAATTAATGGATTACATAAATCTTGGAAGCAGCCGGTGGCTTATTATTTTACTAAGGATCAGGTTAAAACTGAAGATTTGAAATTAATTATTGTAGAGGTAATTTCAGCACTACAAGATCTAGGATTAAATGTAATGGCAACTGTTTGCGATCTAGGAAATACAAATCGAGCAGCTTTGAGACAATTAAGTAGACATTGGAAAATTGAAAAACCTGGTCCTTATTTTTTTGTAAATGGAAAGAAAATAATAACTTTATATGACCCTCCTCATCTTTTGAAATGTTCGAGAAATACTTTATTTAATTATATTTATTTTGATAAATATAAATGTGCCAAGTTACAACATATTAAAAATGCTTTTATATTGATAAAACGAAAAAATTTCAGGCTTTGCATAAAATTAAAGAATCATTTTTTGATCTTCGTAAAAACAGTAAATTTAAAATGAAAGTTTCAGTTGCAAAAATAATGAGCCAATAATGTGGCTGCTACCATTGAAAGTTTAATTATTCCTGGTAAATTACCATCTGAAGTTATCTATACTGCCGAATTTATTGAGGACATTGATAAGTTATTTGACAGTCTTAATGGTAGGAAATCAACTTTTGATGCTGGTAAAGCTCTAAGACGGTGTGTTTCAAAAAAGTCAAACCATCTCCTTTTTTGGAATTCTATGCAGCCAAAAATAAAATCTTGGCAGTTTTTACCGAAAAATGGGAAGGTTATGAAAACCAGAATGCCTTTTAAAACATCTTGGTTAACTACTATTATGGGTGTCAAATTGTTAACAAGAGAATGTTGGAAATTAGGATTCAAATTCATAAGAACACGTTCTTTAAATCAGGACCCAGTTGAAAATATGTTTGGGGCAATTCGGCAGTATGGTGCTGCCAATACCTCTCCAAATTGTTACCAATTTATAACAGCTTTAAAAACGTCAATTTTAAATAGTTTAATTACTGCCAAGAACTACAACAACAATTGTGAAGCAGATGGCTGCAGTTTATTAGACAACTTGAATTATTTTTTAAATTATCATAATGAACCAAAACCATTGACTTCTAATATTATTAATGAATTGGAAAATATTGATTTCCCGTTTTCAGATACAGAATTAAATGATTCAAATTTTCACAGTCAGGCAATAAGCTATGTTTCTGGTTTCGTTGTTAACTTTTAATTGCGTAGCATGTAAGGCTATTTTGCAGATAGATATTTTAGATGTTCACCATACTTTCACTTCCTTCAAAGAAAATGATGATAAAACACGTCTAACTTATGTACAAAGAGAAGTCGTAAAATTTCTTTCCATTCTGCATGACATTGTTTATCATTTTTTACCGCTTTTAGGTCATGTAGAAAATATTACCGAAAAAACAGAACTCTTTGCAAAAGATCATATAAATTTTTGATTGGTTCACTTGTCGAGAACATAAATCATACGTATTTTCTCAAATCATGAAAGTTTGTGTCCCCTTATTAATTTAAAAAATATTATAATGATAGTAAGAGGACTAACAAAAATAATTTTTTTTTGGTAACAGTGTACTGCGTTCAATATTTTTTGTTTCAGACCTGTTCCTGTGGAAATGGGGAATCTACTTTTTAAATCCTTTTTATTAAAATATCTGTTGTTTTTGTTGTCGATAATTTTAAAATAACTTGTGTGCAATTTGATATGTAATTAGATTAACTTTAGTAGAAATATGTAATTTTGTGATTCATAATAAGATGTAACTGTATGATAAATTAATGATATAGATATTTTTTCATGTTTTGTGATACCAATTTAAAACATTATTTAATATTCAAGCTAGTGTGCCATTTTTTTACTTTTAGTTTTTGTTAAGTATATGTTCATGGGTTCATTGTGTATTTATACAACTGTGGGTTTTTCTCTGTGTCACATGTTTTGTCCTTTTAATTAATTTAAAAAAACTAAATGTACAAGTTATGTAAATTTTGTTTTCTGGAATAAAAGAATTAAAAAAAATGTGAGAGTTGGGCAGCTATGGGGAAGGTGGAGGCTGCAGTAGAATCTTTTTGAAAAATGTACTGTTGTATAAATGTTTATTTATAGTGGGTGTATCAGGAAAAATTATGTTTTATTGTTCAGGAATTGTCAGGAAAAATGACTGAAAATTGCGTGGTAACCCTGTTAAGTGATATTAGAATATTTTTTTTAATAATAGGAAATATTAGTAAAAATTTATAAATTTTAATAATAATGTAACTGATAATCTTATCACATTTTTTTGTATTTTGATACCATTAACTACTAGAATAAGAATTTTAAAGCTAATATTGTATATATAATACCATGTATAAATAACAGACTTATGTATTATAAAGAAATGTTTTATTAATTTGTTTTTATATTATGTGCAGGTTAATAAACAATTTAATTGTGTGCTGTTTTAATTAATATTTACCTAAATTATTTGTCTCAAAATTGTTTAGTATAATTATATCATTACAAAATAATGAAATATGTTATTTTTTGGAATGAAATATGTTATTTTTTGGAATGAAATAATTATATAATAAACAATTTTAAGACATACTGTAAAATTTACCTACCAATAATCCAAACTACCAAATTTAAATATCCCGCCCATAGACAAATAATAATATACGAGACAGTTTGATGCATAGGCGGTATGTGGCACAACGTGTCTGCGCAAGTTCCCCGCGCATGGAGTCTCTGCTGTCGCGAACTACAAGACTGTTTTACATAAACAAAATATCATAAATTTCAAAACATCGCCTTTAATGTGGATAAATATTATAAAATATCCTAGTGTATTAAGTTTTACGTCATTAAAAATTAAAATATACAAAATCAATCTTACATTGGTTGGTGTGAATATGGTTTCTGTTTGTCAAATGCAAGTGACAGTGTCAAAAATAACAATTCCGAAAAAGAAGATAATACAAGAGTGAGTATTTTTCATTGAATAAAAAGTAAAGGAATGGTAGCTACTATCTACACTCATAGAGAGAAAGCAAGACGGAAGTAGCCATCTTGAACAACCAAGTATGACTCATTTTATTTTGTTGTTGCATTGGTTGGAGAGTACGTTTTTGCTTTTGGAAGTTTTATAATAATTTTATAGTGTTTTTCATTAGTTTTTCTTGTATTTTTGATTTGTATTTAAATAAGTGTTTATTAGGATTAATTAGAATAGTGTTTTAAGTGTTGAAACATTAGTAATTAGACTACAAACAAAATGGTTAGTTGTGCAGCCTGCGGTTGCTCCAATACCCCTAAAAATAAATCTTTAGGCATCACTTTTCATAGGTAAGTTGTTTTCTTTTATACTTTAATTTATATTAATTTTAAATAATATAAAAGATACAAAATAAACATTTCATATTTTGATGAATGACAAGGTTAAGACATAGGCGTAACATAAAAATAGTAAGTTAACTGTTGTAACACTATACATTTAAGAAATATTTATTTGCATTTTTTCAAATTGGATTTATTTATAATGTGTAAATATTGATTATAAAAGTTTGATGGATAAAAATATGTGTTTTTAGTTTTCCTAAAGATTGTCAGAAAAGCAAATTGTGGACGAATTTATTTGCTACAAAATAATTTTATATAGCGCGCCTATGGTAAAACGGATATTGCCGTCCGCCATATGCAACAACCAAACTTGTGTTTATTGCTCCTTCCTTTACTTTTTATTCAATGGTATTTTTTAATTTATTTTGGATTTAGTTTTAATAAAGTAAATAAAATTAAGTGAACGTTTAAATGTCACCACCAGGTAAAATTCGTCGTAGTTGTATAACAAAAAATTGTAATAATACATATTTTTGGCCGCTTCGCAATTTGGAGTTTAAGAACAAAACATTTTTCAAATTTCCATCTGACATTAGTCAAAGTGAACAGTGGTACAAAATTTTAGAAATTCCTTATACATCCAAAGATCAAAGGTTGTGTGAAGATCATTTTGATGATGAGGCATTTACAAATTCATTACGCAAAAGATTTAATAAATTTGCTTTACCTTTGCAACCCTTCCATCATACACCACCAAAAGTAATTGAAGATAATAATAATAATAAAACTCAAGCTTTTGAAAATACAGTATTGCCCGTAAAAAGAAAGCTTATTTTTTGTAACAATAATTATAGTCTTAAAGAAACTGAATTTGAACCTTTGCCTGAAAAAC
This sequence comes from Galeruca laticollis, assembly GCA_963921935.1. NCBI lineage: Eukaryota > Metazoa > Arthropoda > Insecta > Coleoptera > Chrysomelidae > Galeruca > Galeruca laticollis. The sequence goes on along the minus strand of OY998183.1, from coordinate 120,495,682 downwards.
AATGTTTGGAATCTAGTAATTTAAGTAAAATAAACGAAACTAGGGTCAGTAATTTATCTCCCAAGAAGAAGAAAATGTATTACATTAATAAAGATCACAGAAATAGAATTTGTAAATTAAAAAAGGCACTTATCAGTAGTAATAACAAAATTAAAAAAGCAGTTAAATTGTCAGAATCAAAGTTATTTCAAAATTTTAATTCAAAATTAGATCCAGCAGGCATGGAGTTTTTAAAAAGTAGTACTGCTAACTCTAAGAAACATAAACCTTCATGGTCAATAACGGATAAGGCCCTTTCATTAGCCATTTATAAGAAGGGCCACGAGCATATAATTTTTTAAAACGTTTTATAGCTTTGCCCAGTAAATCTACTTTACAGTCACTTCTAAGATTAGTGCCATTTGAAACTGGAATTAATAAAGCAATTTTTGATAGGCTTAAAGAAAGGGTTGTCAAAATGAAGCAGATAGATAAAAATTGTGTCCTCTTATTTGATGAAATAGCTTTAAAAGAACTCTTTGCAAAAAATCATATAAATTTTGATTGGTTCACCTGTCGAGAACATAAATCATACGTATTTTCTCAACATGTTTGTGTCCCCTTATTAATTAAAAAATATAATGATGGTAAGAGGACTAACAAACAAAAATAATTATTATTTTTTTGTAACAATGTACTGCGTTTAATTTTTTTTTTTTCAGACCTGTTCCTGTCTTCATGTAAAGGAGAATCTACTTTTTAAATGTTTTATTAAAATATTTGATGTAATATTGGATAAACTTTCTTAAGTATAATGCTGTAATTTGAGTAGAAATATGTAATTTTGTGATTAATAATAATATGTAACTGTATGGTAATTTAATGATATAAATAATAATAGTTTTTTCATGTTTTGTGTTACCAATTTAAAACATTATTTAATATTCAAGCTAGTGTGACATTTTTAGTTTTCACTAAGTATATGTTGTGTATTTATACAACTGTAGGTTTCCTCTGATTTACAAGTTTTGTCTTTTTAATTAATTTAAAGAAAGTATATGTGAAGTTAAAAAGTTGAAAAAAGGTGAGAGCTGGGCAGCTATGGGGATGGCGGAGGCTGCAATAGAATTTTTTTGAAACATGTACAGTTGTATATATGCCTTTATAGTGCGTGTGGTAGGAAAAATAACTTTGAAAATAAAATTGTGGGGAAACACTGTTAAGTGATATTAGAATAAATGTTTTACTAATAGGAGATATTATTGAAAATTTAAATTTTTTGATTATTGTAACTGATAATTTAATCAGATGTTTTTGTACTTTAATATTATCGTTAACTATTAGAATAAGAATTTTAAAGTTATCAATGTTATAACATGTATAAATAACAGACCTATGTATAGTAAACAAATATTTTATTAATTTGTTTTTATCTTATGTACAGGTTAATAAAAATTTTAAATGTGTGCTGTTTTATTATTTATTACCTTAAATTATTTGTCTCAAAATTGTTTCTTATTATTATTTCATTACAAAAATGAAATATAATTTTTTGGAATGAAATAATTATATAATAAACAATTTTAAGACAAACTGTAAAATTTACTTACCCATAATCCAAGCTACCAAATTTAAATATCCCGCCTGTAAGAATTAGTTCTGTTCCCCGCAAGGGGTGCGCTGAGATCGACGCGATGCCAGCTGTTTATATGGGAACGAACACTCTCTTAATATGTTTATTTCTCTATGATCCCGCCTCTAAGAATTAGTTCTGCCACCCGCAAGGGGTGCGCTCGGATCGACGGGATGCCAGCTGTTTATACGGGAACGAACACTCTCTTATTACTTTCTCTATGGGGAATGCTTTGAAATCAGTCGAGTGTTGGCTGAGCAGAAACTGAGAATGCAGTAGACCCCTGGAATTTACCGTACCTCCATCTGAGGCTACCTGGCTGGAACTCTCGACGAGTGAAGTCGAGGGGCCGTGGAGGCAACCACGTTAAAAATCTGGCGCCTACCTATACTACCTCCGAGGGAGAGTAGAGAAGGAAAATACGTCACAATGTCTACGAAGACCAATAAAAGACTTTTTGTCACCTTGTCACTACGAGAAGACAACCTAAACATTTTCAGACCGTGCTAAGAGCTTCAATTTTTTCAGTGGAAAGACTGAGTGTGGCTCTAAGGTAAGATATATTATATTATATGGGCACTGAATTATTTATATTTTATTAATTTCATAAAAAGGGAAATCATTAACTAAATGCAAAAAAGATGCGAGGACTTAATACAAAGATACAAAACGGCTCAAAATATAATTATTTATGCATTACGGCCAACATACCACTGTCAACTCCAACAAATTAGATCAATCCATTTCGTCGTGCTCGTTTTCAATACGTGAATAATCTTGCGGCTGCATATTGTGTTGAAACGCCATTTTTCGATGCAACTAAAATATCAGTCAAACTAAACAAGCTCGCAACATTTCCTCGAAACTACAACTGACGATAGGCTTGCATGTGAAAATATATATTTTTCAAATCGCTCAAACTTCAACCGATGATCCGCAAACGCCACGGGCTAGACCGATGCCCGTGCGCTTTTTATCGGTCGACCGATGATACGCGGATGTGTGAACGACACATGAAGGGTCTAATGCGAAAAGGGTATAAGTGTCAAATAATGTTTTCTGTGCAATGAAGGTCTAAATTTGATTGTTGATACATAATTCAGCAGAAATAGTACAATAATAGAAAGACTGTAATGAGCCAGAATAGGATGATTATTTCTTTGTATATGAATGTAAACTTTGATATTTATATAGTTCCTGGAGTTTGATGTACTTATACCGTTTTAGCACTATGATAAGCTCCACGACGTCTTACAAAAATAAGCAATTTTCGTGGAAACTTTTTTATTTCTTTTTTTTAAATCGTGAACAGAAAAGAAAATCGCATTTTCAGAAAACATTATTGTATCACACATCATAGTCCGACTCCAAGTCACCATTGACCTCATAGTCTTCATCCTCCTGGTCGAGATAATCTTCAATAGTATTCACGCTTGCTTCGTTATTATTTTCTTTGCTTTTCTTCTTCCCCGCCTTGTTTGTTTTTGGCCCGTGTGTAATATTGACGTAAAAATCATGATGAACAGGAGGTATATAGTCCAAAAGAGTCTGTAAGTTTTTCCACTTTTCAGTTGTAATTTTCAGTGGAATTGAATGCATCTGCTGAAAAACTTCATCAAACAAAAAGTTAGGTCTTCCAGATTTTCCTGAGGAATTGAAAATGGAAACGAATCATCAAGAGTTGGCTTGAAACCAAAAGAAAAAGTTGTTGCATTGGCGTCGTACTTAAAATGGCAGATTTGTTGGAACTTAATTGGAATTTTGTTAGTATCTTTCTTTGGATTAATGATACGTTTATCTAAATCTTCGAACGAGTTGAAGTCTTTTGGTGTCATTTTGTGGACTGTAAAATTCCTTGAAGATGTCTTAATAATATTTATCCAATCGTCTGGAATAAAAACTTGTGGATTTTTCCTTTTGTTTTTTTCTATTACGGCGAAATCTCGATCGCATTCCATATAGGTATGCCCAGTTTCAGAAATTTATGATGAATTTCCTGTATGTGATATGTTTTCACCAAAAACATAAATAGTTTACATAAATATCTATTTTTATTCTGACCCCCACGTGAATCACTATATGCGATGATTTTTTTTATGTTCGGGGGTTGCGATTTGATAAACTGTAACAGGCAAGACCCTATCTGTTGGGAACCCCTTTCAGACACTGTCTCATCCCAAATATACATGTCAGCTTTCCCCGTGATCAAATTGTGAATGCAGAAATTGTAGGTCCAAAGTTGCCTGAGATAAAATACTTTTGATGTCTGTAGCAGAGGGGTGGGTAAGGTCTGTTGTAAGTCGAAACATATTACCAGAGTATTTGTTAAAGACGTGTAGGTTTCAATGTCAGCATTTTTGCAATCAACGCCTTTTTGGGCTTTTCGCTGATGAACTTCCAGAGAAACTTTTCTCGAATTCACTATCCTTTCATCGTTGGAATGTTTGACTAAATTTTGAAGACTATCACATTTTGAGCAGGTATCAGTGTGTGGCTTATGGAATCTCAGATTGAATTGTGTATTGAAAATGTGTCGATAGTAGGAGAGTTTAACTACAGATATGTTGTTATTCTGAGTGCATGATTCCTTATACAGTGAATACATTTTGGTAATATTCAAATCCGTTGATAAGTATTTTGTATTGGCATTGTCCTTTCTGGAGTAATCACTTTTGTATCTTGGAAAGCTCTTGATATGCTGGATCACTTCATTTCGAGTGTGTTCATTAATTTTGTTCACACTAGGGGCTTTCCCCCTGAGGTCAGGTTTGCAAATACCTAAGCGTCCAGATTTTTCACAAACTGTTGTGAATTGTCTATTGGTGATGTCGAAATGCTTAATGAAGAAATTTTTGCAAACCCGTTTGTTCATAATCATTATTCTTGTACTGAAAGATCTTTTTTTCCCATTTGTTGCTTTTTGTCTCTTGACATCATCCTTGTTTATGCAAGAAGCTAGATAGGCTGTTTGCAAGTCATAACTTGGAATTTTGTAAAATTCATCAAACAGCCTCTGCATGTCTCTTTCACAAATGGTAGTATTACACTTATACCTACATACATGATCATATTGTCTCAGTCTTTTTCTCTCATGCATAACATTTTTATGACCAATGTATTCTTTTCCCGCAGTTCGCAATTTTTTACGTTGATTTCTTTTCCAGTTGTCTTCGTGTCTCAGCTTTTTTCTTGTTTTGACCGGTTTTGTATGTCCAGATGTGGAACTTTCACCTACTTCTTCATTTTCCGTATCAGATTGGTTACCACCCTCTTCTGGATTTTACTCAGCATCCTCATCAGTTTGATGAGGGTCTGATTCTACATCGTACTCTGGAAAAATAACATAACCTAAAATCCTGAATTTTATCATATTTAAAACAAACCTACCATCAATTTCATCCATACTTCACTGAATAATTAGCACAACGAATAAACTGTGGCACAAATCTACTGAACTGGTGAAATAACTGGACTGAATACTATTTTTTACGAAAATAATGCAATAAACAAGACTATCTTATGTGACATGTACAGAATAGGAATCGAACAATATCGCATTTGAAGTTAGTGCAAAACCGGTATAAGTGTACTTAAACCGTTTTTGCAGGAAACAATTGTAAACTATGCAACTTTAGACAATCGTTACAGTTTATGATCAAATTTGGTTTGCATGTAAAGGATATTCGGTAAGGAATGTTTAAAAAAATGCATCAAGTTACCAACATTTACTTCTAATTTAAAAAAAACAACCTACACATTGTGCCACAAATATTCGATCTATATACAATTCTTAAAATAAATACATTCTGAAATGATAAGAAAAAAAATTTAATCACGTTTTCAAGAATTCTGTTGCTTCCGACGAAGCGAAATTATATTCTTCTCTCTTCAATCTTCTTATGTAAAGTGAAACAGTCAGTTTGTCGATTACACGAATCCAAAATTCTTCGTTTTGATCGCTAGTAGCAGTTTTTGTCTTAAAACCGTTCTGCTGCTATAAAGCGGGATGTACAGTCGGGATATGCAGGTGTTAGCTGTTGGTAAATGAGCATCATCCGCCGGGCGGATAGTCACTGAAGGCATTGGTTGGAAACCATCTTCACTTGCTGGTAGAGCTGGGGAACCCGTCCAGAAGTATACCTTAAAATAAACAAAATTATTATAAAAAAAATATATTAAAGATTAACGATCTTTGAAATGTTATTACGTGACAAGCCAACCTGTGCGTAAATCTGTTTTAACTCATTTTCAATTTAAAAAACTGTGTTTCGGTTTGAAATCTTCAGTTTTTCAGTTTAATCGTTAACAAACTTCACGAAAATGAATTTTTAGAAAAAATAATACTTTGGGAGTAATTTTAAGTTAATCGTGACGTCTCAACCACACCACGCACGAAGAAAAAAATATTCAAGAAATAAAACTAAAATGGCATCAGAATTGACATTTGACATATGGAACGAATGTAGTTGAAACGGCAGCACCCAAATATGGAAAACTGTACAGGGTCATATTAGTTTCTTATATCAAAAAATTCAAAATTAGTCCTAATATAACCCAACCAAATTCCAAAAACATTGAACAACTCATGTCTCATTTATACCTTGTATAGTAGTGATTATAAATATTTTTTGGTACCAGGTACACAATACACACTTACCAAGTCTTGCCTTTCGATGTGAGTCATTTTTTCGACTATAGACCATAACCATCTCTTAAATTTGACAAGTCTATCGCTGCTTTCTCCAGATTCGTCATTAAATGATGTGTACGAGATTAAAACAGCGACATTTATATCTCCTACACCGTTCAAAAGTAGTCTCAAGTCTTCAGCTGTCAAACCATCCAATGAACCTTCCGGAAGGACGTCAAATACTCCGATTTTTATATGCTAAAAAATATATGTAGTCATGAAAAATGTGTTTCAATATTTAAATAAACTCATTTACCTCTATCGCTTTTTCCTGTACTTTTATCATTCTATAATAAGCATATTTCCTAACGTAATCATATACATTGCTAGATGTTACTTCTAAATCTTTTCCCCCGGGTACCAATTCAACTGTACCTCCTCCTTCTTCGGGGAATAAATCAATTCTATAAAATAAAACAAATTTATTACAAAAAAAAATATGGAAACGTAAGGATAAGTTATAAACTTACGTAAAGTTGAGTTCTAATGCTGAAAACAGGCTTTTGCTATCTTTAGTTTCGGCACCAACTACTAGCTGTCTCAAAGATTCATATACTAACGAATCGAAAAATGCTAGGTCGTGGAATTTGATTGGTCGTCCTAAAATTGATTTCAGTACAGGTCTAGTAAGGAATATTGGGCACAGTTCATTTTGCAACAGACACAATCCCAACAATCTGAAATATAAAGAAAATATTAATCATTAGGATAATAAATATGAAAGAAATGTGTTACCTTCCAACGTTTCTAAAGGCGTTAAGTCTTTCAAAAGTAGCTTTTCCTTGTCTAGGTGCATAGAATCCTCTTTTTCCCGGGCAATAGAAAAGTGGGGCTACATCTTCTTCGTCTTGTAGTGTTTCTTCTAAAAGAATAGTAGAAATTAAATAACAGTAACGAAACAAAGTAAAATATTTATATAATTTACCTAAAATGGCGTCAGTTGTAATCTCTGACTGGGAATGTGTATGAGCCAATATCATTTCAACTGCTTCTTCTACTTTACTGCGAAGAGACTCATCTGATGCTAATAACAGTAAAAGTTGCGCTGGTGACAATTCTAGAAGCATTCCTGAAAATGAAACAAATATCAAATCATCATATTTAAGTACATTTATAGATAAATTGAAAAGTTTGAATTACAGTTCCTTCAAAAATTACATATTTTAGAAAAAATTACGTCAAAAGTCTTATTATTGTATTATTAATATCACAGGACAAAGAGGATCAAATGACTGACAATAGTTCCACAAAGAAGAAAAATGACAACTTGGCAGAATTAAACATTTCATTTGTCGATAAGCCAACCTTTGCTTATGCCTGTTATATAAGTAACCAAATTTAGCAAAAATCAATAGTCTACAGTTTAATTAATAATGCAGAAAATATTTATTCCAACAACAAAGATTTCTTATAATTCAGTAGTCTCACTAATCCGGCACGCCCAAGATTCTGACACCCTTCGCCCCCACACTGTGCTTGTGTTCTGTTATCAGTCGAACCTCAAAACTTATCACTACAGCACATCTGTACATATTTACCTGTTGTTTTCAAATGAAAATAATTTTTTGAAAATAAAAAGGATATTGGAAAAAACAAGTGCAAAATGGCAAAGGAGTATGGTATTGGGCGAGCTACTATACACGGTATTAAGAAAAAATATATAGTGGGCCACATGAGGGGAATGGAATCCGGACCAGGAAAGCGTAATACATTAAATTCATGAAATGCTTTATTTTATTGATTACGAAATTTTATATATATATATATTCCTGTGGTTAAATGATGTAAACAATCAAAATTGGTTCGTAACAGTGACAGAAATTTCAATAGTTATTACCTACTTTGCGTCAGTGATTGATTTTCCGTTTCTTTTTTTCTGACATATGTCGTCGAGTCCAGACCAACATGTTATTCTGTAGAAAGCCATTTAGTTTGTAATAATTCTAACTAAAATATTCTATAGTTTATTTGTGCACTACACAATTGTATTATTACTACCACATATTGCGATAACAGGTTATGGGCTCAGTAGGGAATTTGTGGTAGTAATCTGAAGTTTATAACTAGTGACATTATGGAAGCCTTCGTGGTGAATAAGTTGAACAATTCCAATTGGAATGAAATTAACTGTCTCGACCCTTACTTCGTGGAATCTACTCATATTAGTGTTTTAAACGACACTCAATGTTTCTAGCTAATTCCACAATATAATGAAAAATGTTTAAAATTCTAAAAAATAGACAATTGTTTCCATAACTGAATATCATCGTCAGAGTGACAGAAGTTGCATTTTATTTGATGCCTACCTGATATTTAGTAGTTATTTTTGGCTAGACCAAGGAGGGACCAGTATAACTGTGCAATGTGCAAGTAAGTGGAAAGAGGCAATAGATGAAGAAATTAAAGCATTAACCTTTATAATACCAAGCTTTTTTACATACGTGCGATACCAAGCGGGGTTCATTTGCACCCCGTTTTTTTGTCTATCTTTGTAATTTTTACACTTTTCTTAAGTAAAATGAAAAAAAACACAAATAAATTATTTTGTACCTATTATTATTTCAATTTAGTTACTAAAAAATAAACAAACCTTAATTAGGTATTCAAAATTAATTTTAATTTTTTGCTTTACATGGGATACAAAAAATTTCTTTTTCAGAGTGATTTACACAAACAAAACGCTCACATTTTACACAACGTTGTCTTGATTTTCTATCTTTGGTTATTTCACAGAGAAAACATCTATCTTGAGTTCCTACAGGTCTTGTTATAGATAATTTTAAAGTTATTAAAGCTTGTGCTACTGAACATTATACAACTATGTGAAATGTGTTTTTTGATTTTAATTTTTTTTTATTTCCTCTTTTCTTAATTTAATTTAAGGCTGTTTCTTCTTTTATTATATATTCATTGTTTTTGCTCTGTAAAGGGATTTGTATAAATCTGTTGGGCAATAAAGGCTATTATTATTATTAAAATAACTTTGATGAACGTTTGTAGAAACTGTAATCTAGTAGTTTTGAAAATTGTGGCATGACTGAAACTAGTTAACAAATATAAAAATTTTCGTGTAAAATAGAGAAAAAGAGTATTTATAGTGTATCTGTATCTGTGGTTTTGTTATTTTATCAGTTCCTTTCTTGCATGAGGATAGGTAAAGTTTCAGCTTTTATCATGTTTGTCATTTACTAGTTTTATTTTAACAACATTGATAAGCTGCTGATAAGTGTTGTCCCGCGATTGAAGTGACAGGAGTCCATATTGTTGATAGGCTGTATTATTACAATAGATTAAAAGATGAACCAAGCTTTATCAAATAAGACATTGAAAAATGTCACTGTCTCCCGGTCCAAATGATTTGTTAACCAGCAGACTGAAAAAGAAGTGGTTAGAGACAGTCACAATGGATTTGAAAAGGAAAGGAGTGAAGGAATGGAGCTGATTATAGACGAAGATTAATAGAAATTGTAAATTTTGTTCAGTGTCGATCAATTCAAATTCATGGGAATAAAACTAGATCCTAAATTCAGCTGGGAGTTTCACGTAAACGTGGTGATTGCAAAAATAAGTTCATGTTGATATATCATTAGAAATCTAAAAGAAACTGTCTCTCTGAATATATTAAAGCTTATTTATTATGGACTCTTCAATATGGCTTAATGATTTAGGGTGCATCATCCTTTCTTGAGAGGGCTTTTATAGTTCAAAACAAGGCTATAAGAGTACAGTATTTCTCCAAGATCATTTTTTAGAAAGGCTGAAATTTTAACTCTACCAAGTCTACGTATATTGCAACTCATTTTATATGTTCAAGATAATCAAAGTTGTGAGTCACACAGGGAGAAAGGCATTTGCTGGTCCTTAGCTGCCTGCTGCAACCAGTCGCGGGCCAACAACTGCATACTTTCTTCCCTAGAGACACAATATACTAATTCAACGAGCTAGAATATAAAATTTGTCAGGAGTTGATATAAAGAAAATTTCTGTTTAGATTAAAATGGCGATTACTGCATAAATGAATAGCATTCAATAACTCTTTCATATGCAGCAAACGTCATAAAAAAAGTGCATCCTCCCCCGGAAAATTTGTCCTGAAACAGCCCTTGTGTCTGACATGGAGAAACCACATCTTCACTAAAAGAAAGCAACTTGGCCTTGGCTATGAGTGCGAGAACACACATTATATCGATATAGCAGAACATAGTAATCTGAATTGTTGACTCCAATTAAATTAAAAATCACAATTATGGTTTACAACCTATTTTTCCAATAAAACCATTTTTGGAGTTTTCATGCTGCGCGTTTAGTAGCAGAAGGAAGGGGTGCCCTTTACAACCAAGGATAGGTGAGAGGTAAATGCTTTTATTTGTCTATACATTTGTTATTTGGTCCTTTTATAACAATACATTTTGCTAAAAACTGTGGTGTTTCATATGAAATATTTTGGATGATCAGTTATCAAACACAATTAATGATTAATTATAACAAAGATATTTCAAATAACTAACTTGAACTTACCAGTTATTCTACTAGCAAAAGTAGGATGTAAATTGTACACTTTGGGATACAGCCTTTCGCCTAGATGTTGCTGTTGGGTGGTCAAATGTTCGTTTCTGTTAGGAGGAGCAGGTTGATTCGCATTCGAAGGAGATTGTTGGTTATTTGCTGCCGTAGAAATGTCTGGCATTGAAGGAGCGTCAGAATGGTGAACATTGTCCATTGGAACGAAAGGTCTGGCTTCTGCACTCATCGTACGTCGATGGTGGTCCCTAAAAATTTTCATTTTTTAACAAACACAGATTATATTAATTTCAGATTTTGTTACCTTGATTTACTCCAATTTCTAGGTGGTACAGATCTCCTTAAAACATCTCTGTCTCGTCGAAGTCGCTGCAAAACGCTATATTGATATTTATTATCGACTTGCGCAGATTCTAAATTAGGTAAGTTCTCGTTTAATAGAATGGCTTCTGCAATGGCGGTATAGAAACTTCTAGCTACGCCGCTGCCTTCGCCGGGTTCATCTTTGAAAGTTACTTTAACTCTGTTTACGGCTAAGGGTGGCGAGGAAGAACAAGTTCGACGATTGTAGCTGTTAAACTGCGTATTTAATTCTTTAAAAGTTTGAATAAGTAATTGCGTTCTATCTCTTTCAACCTAAAAAAATATTACATAGATATCCACCTAGATATAAAATTTAAAATAACTCACTTTTGACAAAGTCAGGTCTCTTTGTTGGTTATTACGTAACTTTTCCATATCTCTTCTAAATTTGGCTTCTTTAACTGGGAATCCTCCTAATTCTGATACTATGGAACCAGGTTCTAATCCAACATCTTCCATAAACACTCTTCCGAAAAGATCTAGAGAAAGTCTCCATCTGCCCAAGAGTAAATCGTGAGATACTGTTTGCCCGAAAGTGGGGCGAGGAATTTCATTATTTACTGTTGTTGTTACTACCGTAACGTTGGCAGAAATCTCTTGATTTTCTAGAGTTTCTGATTGAGATATGTCCAATGGGGACATTACTATATCAGATTCGCCGAGTTTTTGACTCTAAAAACAAAAATTACAAAACAAATATAAGATTTGATACAGGATCTAGAAAATTTTGTTATTTAATAAATAAAAAATGTAGACCCCGTATCTGTCCTCAGCTTAAGACTTCATACAACTGCGGTCATCAGAGAGCCATTATATTATAGGAAGCATAGTGACGTACAAATTATAGAAACATTTGTACACGTATGTGACTTCCAAATTTTTATTATTGAATACAGACTTAATATAATTACTCACATTGGAAGATCTAGCTCTGACAATAACACTTTTACTAGGACTTCTAGAAGATAGCACTGTCGAGTCTGTAACATCTTCATTTAAAGAACTTTGAGCACAAATATCTTGATTACAGTCGATAGATGTTAACACTGGTACAGAGTTAGCTGGCTGCGTCTAAAAATATGATAAACACATTTTAAAAAAACATTGTTTGATGATTAATACATTCTTACCGATTCATGACTGCTGAATGGCATTGTATTTTCAGATTTTCTAGGAGATACTATAATTTGTGGCCTGGAAAGTGTAGGATTTTCTGTTGAAGTCGATGGATATACGTCCAATGTCTGCATTTCTTTGCATTTTGATAAATCTTGAGGTTTGTCACTTACAATTTCTTAAAAAAAAACAGATACTTTATAAACTATCAAATTCTATCATAATATTATAATAAATTCCGTCAAAGAAGACAAGAACCTGGTGAATCCAAAGCTGATTATGTTGCAATTTTAAGGAAATTATCTAATTCGTACAATACAGAGATTAGGAAGGCCAAAAGGCTTAATTTTCAAGCCTTTTGCGAAAAGATCACTTCCACTCACACTGCGGCCAGACTACAAAAGGTCATGGCAAATGGGGAACTAACCCCACAATGTCGCTGAAAAAGCCAGACGGATCATACACGGAAGGTGAAGAGGAACGATCAATTCTTCTTCTTAAAACCCACTTCCCAGGTAGTGAACCAGCAACAAAAATCGAAATAGCAATGAACTACACCAAAAAATCCCGCAAGGAAGATTGGGACATTGCTAAGAAAATATTTACCAGACAACGGTTGGAATGGGCAATAAGTACCTTTCAACCATATAAATCACCAGGAGTGGATGGAATATTTCCAGCACTCCTACAGCAAGGGATAGAGGAGATTCTTCCTCACCTGCTGAAGATTACAAGAAGCAGTCTAGCAGTGGGTCTAATACCTAGAAAATGGAGAAGGGCAAGGGTAACCTTCATACCAAAAATAGGGAAAAATGATGGGACTGATCCCCGATCTTTCAGACCCATCTGTCTAACATCGTTTCTACTCAAATCGATGGAGAAAGTAGTGGATAACTACATAAGAACAGAGAATCTGGAGAATATACCACTTCATAAATGTCAGCATGCCTACAGAGCGGGTCGATCAACTGAGACGGCTCTGTATCAGCTGACAGAAGTCATCCAGAGAACTCTGAACAAAGAAATCGCAATGTGTGCATTCCTGGTTATATCAGGGGCCTTTGACAACACAACTCATGTGTCTGTCAAAGAAGCACTAAAAAGGCGAGTAGTGTATGAAACCATTGTAAAATGGATGTATGAGTTGTTGACAACGAGGATAGCTGAGACACAGGTGGGGAATCAAACCACCTCAGTTAAAGCCACTCGGGGGACACCTCAAGGGGGAGTGATATCTCCCCTTCTATGGAGCCTCGTAGTAGATGAGTTGCTCTACAGGCTAACGGAGCTTGGCTTCGAATGTATGGGCTACGCTGATGACATTGTATTAATAGTCAGAGGCAAGTTCGAGAGCACCTTGTGTGATTTATTACAAAAGGGCCTCAGAATCATTGAGCAATGGTGCTTGTCAGTGGGGCTAAACATTAACCCAAGCAAGACCATAGTAATTCCATTTACCCGGAAAAGAACACTTCCAGCTATGAAACCCATATCCTTAAATGGGGAAATCATAGAATGGAAATCGGAGGTTAAATATCTAGGGATAACCCTAGACAGTAAGCTTCTGTGGAATAAGCATGTTGAAATAACTGCTAGTAAAGCAATAAGAACTTTGATGGCGTGCAGAAATCTAGCTGGTAAGAGGTGGGGCGGTAACCCAAAAATACTGCGATGGATGTACGCCATGATTGTGAGACCAGCAATTACGCATGGGGTAATAGTTTGGCACACAAAAGCAAGTCAGTACAGCAGAAGGAAAACCCTCGATAAAGTTCAAAGGCTTGCCTGTGTGTGCATCACTGGAGCTATGAGAACGTGTCCAACTAGGGCACTTGAGATCATTACAGATCTCACACCTCTACATCTGGTGATAGAAAGATCTGCCCAAGAGGCAATTCTTAGAATATCTAAGGAAGGTTCAGGCAATGAGAGTATTAAAAATCAGGGAGCTTGGTCCTCTCTGACAAGATACACCTCATTAGCGAATCTTCCCAGTGACGAAATGATCAGGAAAGTAAGCATCGAAAAGAATTTCAGTACGATGCTAAATACGAGGAGAGACTGGGAAAGGGAATACACCACCCATACTCTCAAAGAAAACACCATTAGATGGTATACAGATGGTTCAAAAACCACCATCGGAGCAGGCGCTGGAGTATTTGGGCCTGGCACCAGATACTCATTATCGTTAGGCTCCTTCCCGAGCGTCTTTCAGGCAGAAATACTTGCGATTGAAAGATGCGTGGAAATGAACCTAGAAAGAAACTACCAGAGATGTGGCATATCGATCCATTCTGATAGTCAAGCAGCTATCAAAGCATTGAGCTCCCATGTCATTGATTCAAAGTTGGCATGGGAGTGCCGAAGAAAACTTGATGAATTAGGCAAGAATAACAAGGTCTCTTTAGTCTGGGTTCCTGGTCACTCGAGAACCACGGGAAATGAAGAGGCCAATACACTTGCCAGGAAAGGAGCACAAATGCCCTTTATTGGCCCGGAGCCTTTCTGTGGTGTATCAAAATGCTCCTACAAGAAAGAGTTTCGGAAGAAAAAGGAAACCGAAAGAGAAGCACTCTGGCGGTGCCTTCCCGGGTTGGAACATTCCAAAAAGTTCCTGGGGAACTTTGACACTGCTATGTCCAAAAAATATTTGGACCTTAGTAAAGATAAGCTACATCTCCTCACGGGCTTTCTTACAGGACACTGCCGCCTTAGGAAGCACTTAATGAGAATAGGTCTAGCAGAGATTGACGAGTGTAGATTCTGTGGGGAGGAGGATGAAACTCCTGATCACCTAGTTCTGGAATGCCTCGCCATTGCAAGCCAACGCAAGAAATGCTTTGGACAAGAAACTTGTAAGAGTGAGGACCTAACCTCGCTGAAGCCGTCCCAAATACTAGAGTTCATTAGAACCTTGGAACTGGAAGGCGAGCTGTAGTAGTAGCGACAACAGCTCTGATAGGGGGGGCACAATAAACCTTTGGTTTCAGTGCACAGTAACCTCGTTAAAATCTAATCTAATTAAAAGAAAATTTGCATGAGATTACATATGAAATCGTAAGAAAAAAATTTTGTGTATAATACAGCCCTTAGGTTGAGTCTAAATATTGAATCTGGAGAGAGAAATGCTGTCCTCATTGGTAATTTGTCATCAGTAAATAGACTTGCAAAATATATGCCAAAAAGATAAGAGTAACGATAAGAAAATATGCAAGTTATCCAGGTAAGAAAGTTATAGTGGTACTAGTGCTTGCTGCCATATCATACCAGTGCCCAGTGCAATTTTCGTAGTCCGAGGTGTCATTAGTGCGATCATAATGGTCACATGAGTAGTATTTGCAAAAATAAAAATTTTCACGTTTCAGAAAAATGGCTATAATTCACATAAATTTATTGGTGAAGACAATTCAGATGATCAATTAGATTTTTTTAAGTACCTATGTCATTTCTAAGAAGGGCCGTTACACAGGTGTATAAACCTTAAAACTTACACAAAACTGGTTACTTATCTAGTAATTATTAGGTTCAAAATATTTATGATAGATATCGCTAGTAGTACAGAATCGGCTAATTTATACAACTTATTTTCTCTCTCTGGCTTTCCACTTTTGATGATTCAAATTGGTTTCAAACAAATATTTCAACGCGATAAGGTACTCTACACTAATATCATCATCAGCTGTTCAATGGCGTCCGGAGGATAAACAAAGGGATTATTATAACGAAAATCAATAGGCAGTTATTTTTGTTTTAAAAATTTTGAATTTTTCGACCCTTAAAATGCTTAGTTTTTGTGATGTCCTTGATTGTGGAAGCTGTGGAATGAGGGATAAAGAGAGTTTTTATTTATTAATACCTACCTTCAGTGTTAAAGAACAAACATAAACCAAAGTTGAACATTTTGAAAAAAAAGACGGTAAAAATGGATTGCAGCCCTAAAAAGAGAATATTTGACTAAGGGTAAATTAATGTACGCTCGAATTTGCTCAAAACGCTTTATAACAGGTGAATTAATAGATATATACCACTGAATTTGTTTATAAAAATATGAAAATAACAGGATCCTGAAGAATCATTATATTACATTACGTTTGTTTTAATAGGAAAACCGTCATATATAAAAGACGTAGGTCACCCTGACTGGGTCCCTTCTATTAATATGAAATATGCAAAAACATTCAACGTTGATTAAATGTTTTTGGGGATACAGAAATAAAAAACTAGTAAAGCTTTAAAAAAACTAGAATGGGTCTCCAAGAAAGGAGAAAAGAGAACAAAATAATGTTGTTATAGTAATAATAACATGAAATTATGTGCCTAAATTTCGTCGAGTGAACAAAAGACAGGTCACGTTTTATATGCTCTTGAATAAAATCAAAAATCGACAGTTTACAGCGTTCTTTCTACTGGAATTTAGTGTCAAAGTGTGGCAATTTTTACAATGTATCTAGTGATCTAATACACATCATTAGAAATTTCAAATATATCATTATATAACATTAGTTGGAACAATTTATTCTGGAAGTTCCTAGCAAAAAAAGGTAATTACCAAAAACCTTCACAGTAAAAAGAAATGCGATAAAGATACACTTGAACTTTAAATCAATGGACAGGTCCAGACTTAGAATCTCTATTAAACGAATGGTGCAATTTGCCTTGAAAGTAAAGACATTCCGACCATATCATGTGACGGCTGTGAGAGAACTGTTCATAGAGAAGAGAAGTGTTCTGGTCTCAATGCATCAGAATTAAAGGTGATGGATTTGAGAGGTGGCAGAAATTTGAAATTTTACTGTGCCAATTGCCAAATGGGTACAAAATTAATACCTATGCTTCATGCCTCTATTGATGTAGGCAGAGATCAATGAATTGAAGAATAATATCGATTCATCTCCAACTCCATGGTCTGAAGAGAGCATCATTGATGAAATAAGTGAAAGGGAAAAAAAACAATGTCATGGTGTATAATCTACCTGAAAATGGAAACTCACAGGATGCTGATCTGAAAGAAGTGAAAGAAATTATTAGAGAAATAACTAATAAAGACCTGAGAGTGATTGGAACAAGAAGAATTGGAAAAAATAATAAAAATGGATTATGCTCCCTGAAAGTTATATTCTCCAATCCCGAGGATGCTATGAAGGTCATCAAGAATAAAAGGAGTCTAAATAAAGAAAAAAAGGTATTTATAAAAGCGGAATTAACTCAGCCTCAAGTTGCACACTAGAAAAAAGTTCAAGAGGACATGCAAGAAAGAAGAAATAATGGGGAAGAGCTATTTATCCGATACATTGGTGGCACTCCTCAAGTAACAAAAAACTTAAAGTAAATAATGTTCTCAGTGATGGTAAGATTAATATTTATTATCAAAATGTTGGTGGTCTCAGGACTAAACTTAGTGAATTGGAACATTCATAAATGCTGTTAAAAACCATATGTAAAAGTAAGGTGTACTAATTTAAAAAAATTTATTAACTATTATTTTGTGTATTATAATATTTTGTATTCTGTACGATTTCATTTATTATATAAAATAAAAAACTTGTTATGTGTTTGCTAACATTAATATTATATAAGTTTAAATAATTAAATACTATTAAGAGAAAGAAAGTAAACATTTGTACAAAACGAATCACTTCAAGTTTTTTAATTCCATTTCAGAAAACATCCAAGGGATTGGGAACCAAATAAAAATACTAGAATTTGCAGTGCTCATTTTGTCATTAATCAAAAATTAGATAATCCCCTACACCCATCTTACATACCAACAATTTTTCCTGGCGAAGAAAATATAAGAAGTTCTATTCATTTTTTGCATTTTGTAGGTTACTTATTACACTGTTTACATAACAATGTTTTTCTTATTTAACACCAGGGCGCTCTACTTTCGACAGAAGTGCTGCCTCTATAGTTCAGTCTCGATCCCTATTGTTACGGCAGATAGTACTAGCTAACCTCAAAATATCATGAATCTCCTATAACTTTGAACGAGTGTTCAAAGTTATGGCTACATTTTTAAATCATCAATAATAATGATTTTTACTACTTTCAGAAAATGGCATCGCAGGAAAAGCGTAAATATCGGCGTTACGATTGTGAAGATAAGACACGCCTTGAAGCTGCATTGGATATGATAAGACAAAAGAAAATTTCTCTAAGCAAAGCCAGCAAAGAATTTCGTTTTCCAAAAGGTACTTTCTCAAATAAATTAAATAATCGTCATGCTGGAAAAGTTGGGAAACCGTTTGCTCTTCCTGTAGAAGTGGAAAATATTATTGTCCATCACATTCTAGTCGTGAGCGAATGTGATTTTCCATTAGATTATTCAGATTTATCTCAGCAATTAATTATACGACAAGGCTTAGCGGCTCCTCAAAATAAGTTACCCACTAAAAAGTAGTGCAGAAGATTTTTTCGTAGACATAAAAATGATTTTACTTGAATTTGCCAAAATTCAAAAAATATAAAGGCAAGTGTAACCCCTGAAATAATGGCAGCATATTTCTCAAATTTAAAAGATACAATCTTTGAGAATAATGAGCCTTTAACTTCAATCAGAATCTTTAATTACGACGAGACTAATTTGTCAGATGTATTTTCGGAAGTGAATAAAATATCCTGAACGCATCAGAGATTTTTCTAAAAGCAGTGTTTCTGTAATGTTTTGTTGTTCAGCGGCAGAGCAAATACTTACTCCATATGTGATCTATAAAGCAGAGAATCTATGGCAAAACCTGGACTGAAGGCGGTCCAAAAAAACACACGATTTAATCGTAGTAAGAGCAGTTGGTTTGACGCATTTATTTTTGCCGACTGTTTTTGCAATTTGTTTATACCTTTTTGAAAGAGCATTGAAGGACCAGTCGCACTTATAGGGGACAATCTCGCAAGCCATTTCTCTGAAGAAGTATTAAGAGCAGCCCAGGAAAACGATGTTTCAATTTGCTGTCTTCCTAAAAATTCTACACACCTTGCACAGCCACTTGATGTTGCATTTTATGGACCCTTAAAGCGAAAGTGGAGAGCCATACTGGATGCATGGAAACAGTCTTCAGAGAAAAAGTCACAAATGTTGCCCAAATAGAAGTTTCCTCATTTATTAAAAACAGTATGTGATGTTGTTGCACCAAATAATAAGTCTGATAATTTAATATCAGGTTTTAAAAAGTGTGGGATATTCCCATGGAACCCGAACAACATAATGATAATTCTGAGGTGGGATCTGTGGTTTCTGATATTGTAATAAACATGCTAAAGGAAATGAGATATGGAGAAACAGATAATGCGTCTCCAAAAAAAAAACAAAGAACTAAAATTGACGTAGCACCTGGCAAAGTATTACTTTTGAAGACCTTAAACAACACGACCGCCCATCAACCAGCATAGCAATTGGCAAAGAAAATTTGAAAAACCAGAACACACCCAGAAAACTCTCAAAGGTTGCGTCCGACGATAGCGATACCAGTGAATTAGATAACATAAGTTACATGAATTCGTCAGAAGACGAGGATTTTGCTGCAATTGTTGACAAGGAAAGGGAAGCCATGTGTCCTAGCTCGGAGGAATAAAGTATGTTTGTGAAAGTTCAGTGGAAGCGCATAAAAAATAATAACTAATTTGACTCTTATTTTATTTGCCAACGTTTCGGTGCAATTCGTCACATTCTTCAGGGCTACAAAAACAATACCGAACGATAAAAATACATTGGTGAAATGCTGAAGTAAAACAGTATGCAATTAAAAATTAAAAACAATTAAGAAACAATACACACAGCTAATGGGTTCGACAGCAATTACAAAACTAAAGATAGAATTGATACAAGTACTTTGGATAAAAGCTAATCAATATTAAAAATTAGGAAACAACATAATTTCAAATTTCATGACATTTCTTTGCCAGAGGAAGTTAATAATAATGCAGGCTATCATGTGAAGTGTTACAAAAACTTTCTTGCTGTAATGAAAATATATCGCCAGAACGAACCATCAACTTCATCTAATGTACCAGCATCATCAACAGGTATTTTTTTATTAACTTATATACTCTTTATTACGTTCCATCTATTGAGTAGCAATTTTTTTAACCGGTAACTTCACAAAAACATCCAGAGGCAGAATTTTTGTCTTATTTTGCTGCTGAACCTCCTGAAAAAAATAATTTTGCCGCTGAAGGTGTTGAATCCATGAAGGGGGTTCAGCGGCAAAATATTAAAAGATTTTATATTATTTTCCCTATACTATCAAATAAAATTTTGCCGTTGTTACTCCTGACATTCAGGAGGTTCAGCAGCAAAATAAGACAAAAATTCTGCCTCGGGATGTTTACTACTAAATATATATTAATTAGCATTAGTTAATTTCAAATTATGAGCAGTCTAAAGATATATAAGAATGGTAATGAAATTGAAGTTGAAATCAATTATTCTTTTCACAGAAATGTCTGATGAAGAAACAGACGGAATTAGGTCTTCAGTAGATATTGAGGAAAGCGAAACATCAACATCTGAAAGTAGCGATGATAAGTTATGTGTCTTTTGTACAAATAGATATAAACGAGTTAAAGGGAGGTTTCAAGCTTTGCATTCATCAGAAACAGAAAGTTTAATGAATTTTACGAAAAAGTAAGCAATACAGAGAGTCCCTTTATTTGCTATCATAACAGTTGCCGAACGATTGCATTGTATAGACTGCAACAAGAAAATAAGGTTATGAGATCACCGAAAAAAACTTGGAAATATTATCACCAACAGACATTTGAGGAAATTCACCGAAGAAGTGATAAATAAAAAAAGATGTTTTTCATTCACATACCTATGTAAATATTATTCAGAATTATTAAAAGCAATTCTTGAAGAGAATGGCGAAAGTACAGATTACAGTTTTAGTACTCAACGTTTTGATGAAAAATTATTAAATACTATCGACGAGATTAAAATTGTTTAAAAAGATAGAAAAAATTATGTCACATTGAAAAATGATAATATTGATTTAAAAATGTGCGAATTATTAGGGGAAGAGGAAATATTGCAAAAAGCAGCATTAATTTTAAGACAATCTATCATCAACATTGATGACATATCAGATAATGATGATGGTTAATTTAAAAGTCTTATGTACATTATGTTACAACTAATAAAATACATTTTACCCATAATTTCTATTTTTACTTAATGTAATTTGCATCAACGATATGATTTTTCATGATACGCCTCTTACTCGCACTCTCATATCATCTTTCCCCTCGCCTGTCAAGGACTTAGGCTAGCCAGAACCGCCTGTCATTGTACCAACTTACTTTAAATCGTTTAAAGAAACATATCTGTAAATTTCAACTTTACAGAATAAAGTTTATTTTAATTTACACATAATACACCTTCAGGCTCACCTGTCAGGTACTTGTGCTCATCGAAAACGCCTGTTTTAACTTAATAACAAATAAACTAAATGGTAAAAAAATTTCAAGCTTACAGGAACAAGTTTTTTTTTCAAATGTTTCCTACACTTTCAAAAATATAGGGGTTGATGACGTGCAGGGCTGAGGCGTGCCAGGCGATGGTCCTTGTACTTAGGCAACTATGACTCATCACCATAATAATTTCTAGCCTATTCGACTTAAATTATCCGTATCTGTTTTTTTGTTAATAGAATTCTTGTCTTTTTGGATCATAACCTTCTCACTAATTAGTCTCTTTTTGTAATTCACCTCAAAATCAATAATGCTCAAGTTTTCAAAATCGCAGTTATGGTTTTTTTTTTTCAAAATGGTGAAACTGCAAAGCTGTTTTATTAGGGTCAGTAAAAATTCACCAATGTATTTTATATATTGTTACAACCTTGTGACCTGGTTTGATTCATATTTATAAGTGAGTTTTTCCTCTACTATTGTTAAGCTTTTGTTCAGTGTAGCCTTGCTTTTGAATTATGATTGTTACAGTACAGTTGTGCGCTCCGAAACGATTAAGTAGTTAAAAAGTAATTAGTGAATATTTTCAAAGTGAACCAAAACAAGCAAGTAAGAATATCATGTTAACTTTTTATTAAAACATTAGTAAAACAACACATTAACTAGAAGTGAATCTGAATTTAATATCAGATATAAATAACAGAAAATACTTCGCCAGATCCGTATTAAGGAAAACCTAAATGATACTTAAAAATGGATGACAACATATCTCAAATAGGGTGTACACCCACTAATAACACAACCCAACAACCCAAAACATATTCCTCAGTAGCAAACCAACAAACCAGAACAAACAATTTCCCATCCAGAAATCAAGCTATACTATTCGACGCAATCGAAAACACTAGGCTAGAAGACTACCTAAAGGCACTATGCCAAACAATCCAACCAAATAACATAATTTTTTGCTCAAAGCTATCAAACAACAGAATATGTATTTATTTGGCAAATGAAAATTTAGTGAACACATTCATCAACAATCACGGTAAAATCCAAATAAACCAACAAATACTACAGGCACGTCGACTAGTCACTCCTAGTCAAAGATTAATATTATCCAATGTTTGTCCCTCTATCCCCCCCTCAGTCCTTGAATATGAACTTAAAAATCTAGGGATCAATCCTCTTTCACCCTTATCTTTCTTGCGAATAGGAATCTCAGACCCAGCATTTCAACATATCCTAAGTTTTAGAAGACAAATATTTATATCTCCATTCAATAACCAGTCCCTTCCCGATTCATTTTTAATCACATATGAACAAACCTCATATAGGATATTTTTGTCCATTGATAATCAAGAATGCTTACAATGTAAACAAACTACTCATACAACAAAAAACTGCCCAAATAGAGCAATTACTTCAACTCACTTTAACCCATCAACAGAATCATCACCAGAAAATCCAGCCGACAATCAAACTGAAGAAGAAACAAACAACATTTCACAATATCAACAGGATCAATCAAATAACCAAAACTCAGAACAAATTTCCGAACCTCAAACAATGAATACCCAAGTAGTTAAACACACCGAAAATAGTAAAGACAACACACCGACTGTCAACAGAAATGAAATCGAAACAACCAAACCACAAAATAAAAGAACATCAACAGAACGTTCCCCATCACCTACAACAACTGAACACCTACCCACATTTGTAAAACCAACAAATAGTGAAAAGAAAATAAAACAAACCGAAAACAAAAAACCAAAAAAATCAATAGGAGAAATGTTAAGTCACACTAAAGCGCTTTTCAAGAATACAGATATCAATTATCCTCTAACCTATGAAAAACTTATAGATTTTTTTGAAAATTGTGAAGGGTGTACAGATCCTCTCAGTATCGTGAAAATGTACACCGAAGAAATAACGGAAGTCACAGACCTACTTACCACAATATACCCCTATTTAAAGGATAAAAAAATGAAGATGAGATGCACTCGAATTAAAAATAAAATTCTCAAACAGATAAACCCTGAATACCAAACAGAACTGGACACAGCTACCTCTATTGAAACCTATTAATCTTGTTTACCTTCACTTCCTTAATTCAGTGGAATATAAATGGGTACTATACCCACCTAGAAAACTTGCAATTAATAATTTCAAAATACAAGCCCATGCTAATATGCCTACAAGAAACCAATTTCAAAAACAATAGAATCCATAATCTAAAAAATTATAATTGTTTCTCTAAAAATCGAGAAAATGCAAGAATAGCCAGTGGAGGTGTAGCAACATATATTAGAAATACAATAGATGTAACATCAATTCATCTAAAAACTACTATTGAAGCAGTCGCCGTTAGAGTGAAAGATACAATGACCTTTTCATTGTGTAACATATACATTCCCCCAAATCAGGAACCTACTACAGAGGAACTCACTGAGCTGCTGAGCCAAATTCCAGCTCCTCAGATAATAGTGGGAGACTTTAATGCCCACAACTATATCTGGGGCTCTACTAAGCAGACACCTTTTGGAAAAAAAATTGAAAATCTATTAGAAAAGTACAATCTTAACCTCCTAAATGACGGCCAAAAAACCAGACATGACATAAGAACTGGTGAAGATTCAACAATCGACCTAACAATATGTCACCCATCTCTCTCACAAATACTTAATTGGGATGTATCAACGTATTTATATGATAGTGACCACTATCCCATAATAATTAGCAGCGAACCGGAAAATACACCGGACCCAATAACAAAATGGAAAATAAAATCAGCAAATTGGAACGAATTCCAAGAATTTATACAAGAAAATCTCCACGAGTTAAAGGAAGATGCGGATATTGATCAAGAAGTACACTTTATCACAGAATTAATAACGCAATCAGCAGATAAACATATTGGACGGTACGAACACAACAACAAACACCAAACGGTTCCCTGGTGGAACTTGGACTGCAAAGAGGCTGTGAAGAAATCGAAAGAAGCTTTTAACAGATTCAAAAGAAGCAAGACGGAACAAAATTCAATTGAATTCAAACGATTGAGAGCCAAAGCCAGATACACAATAAAAAAAGCGAAACGGGAATCATGGAAAGAGTATGTTTCAACAATAAACAGCTCAACTCCAATGTCCACTATATGGGAAAAAGTCAAAAGGATATCCAAACCAAAACAATCCAATACAATAAACTTTCTGGAGATAAATAACACTATTTATAAAAACCGAAATGAAATAACAAACATCTTATCAAGTGAATATCAAAAAAACTCAAGCAACTCAAACTACACACCAGATTTTTTGAATCATAAAAAGAAGGCAGAGCAGCAAGAAATTGACTATAATAATAATAACCAGCAAACGAACAGTTTGAACTATGCAATAACCATTGACGAACTTGAAAATTCACTCCAAAACTCTAAAAACTCCAGCCCAGGTCCTGATAATATTCCACTCATTTTTCTAAGAAATCTAAGTAAACAAACCAAAGAACATTTACTAAAGATATATAACCTAATCTTAACAAAGAAAGTATATCCCAGAGCATGGACAGTTTCCATTATAATTCCCATTCCTAAGCCAAGTAAAGCGAAATCAGATCCAGAAACATATAGACAAATTTCACTCACCTGTAGCATGGGAAAAGTTCTTGAGAAGATAATTAATAACAGACTTTTATGGCACCTAGAATCAGAAAAACTAATCATACCCGAACAGTGTGGTTTCCGTAAAAATCGCTCCACGTTAGACAATCTTATCGATCTAGAATCTGAGATCCATGAAGCCTTTGCAATAAAGCAGCACTGCATCGGAGTATTTTTTGATATTCGTAAAGCCTACGATACAGTCTGGAAATACTCAATAATCAAAACTCTTTACGACTGGTCAATACGGGGTAACATATTGAAATATATATCGAACTTTCTAGATCAACGACAGTACCAAGTACGAGTAGATGGCGTATACTCACAGCTGAACACCCAAGAAAATGGCATTCCACAAGGGTCAAATCTCAGCACGACATTATTTCTCATAGCAATAAATTCAATTATAGCAAACTGTAAATCACCCGTGAAATGCAGACTATATGCAGATGACCTGGTTATCTATTGCAGAGGGAAAAATATGACTACAATACATAAAACCATCGAACAAACAATAGCTACAATAGAGGATTGGTCAAAAACAAGTGGACTGCGTTTCAACACGACAAAAACCAAAGCTTTATGTTTCTCGAAAAGGACTCAACCACAACTTGAAAACTTGTACCTTTATGGACAGAAAATAGAATATGTGAGAGAAATAAGTTTTCTAGGAATGATACTCGACCAAAAGCTGACATGGAAATCACACATTCTGACATTGAAGAAAAAATGCCAACCTGGAATTAATTTACTCAGATCACTAGCATTCAAAAACTGGGGCGCAGCTACTCAAGTTTACTGCACATCTATAAATCATTGATCAGATCAAAACTTGACTACGGAGCGATTGCCTATAACTCTGCCAACAAAAGCCTTCTTCAGTCAGTGGAAGTTATACAAAACACAGCTCTTCGCATCTGTTTGGGTGCCCATCGTACAAGTCCTATCCAAAGATAACATTGGGAGACTGGAGAGTTACCGCTTTCTTACAGAAGAGAATATCTAAGCATCTCTTATGCTGTCTCTGTAATATCAAACAAAAGACATCCAGTAGCCCACAACGTCTTATCTGATCGTTTTAAAGCCAAATTTTTATCCAGCTCAACTACTCCTCCTTTCTATCACAGAGTCAAAACATATTTAAACAAAATAAATTCGCATTTCCCAAATATTTATGACGTCCCATCAATAAATTATCCTCCTCCATGAACAATAACACTCCCTATCCTAGACCTAAGCCTCGCCTACCTTAATAAATCAGAGACTCCAACAGCCAGAATAAAACAAGAATTCCTAAGTGCCTTAAATAAATACGGTAGCATTTATAAGGTATACACAGATGCTTCAAAAAACCAAGATGAAATTGGGGCTGCCTTCTACTCCGAGGACTTTTCGAAATCCTACATACTCCCACCCTTCACATCTATTCATTCAGCTGAATTATTCGCCATCTTAGAAGCACTCAAGAAAATCCAGAAAATCAAGCATAAAAATGTCCTTTTAATATCTGACTCTCAAAGTTCACTAACAGCACTTCGTCAACTGTACTCTAATCACCCTATAGCCATACTGATCAAGAAAGACCTACATAATTGCAGAAACAGCAGCATACATATTAAATTCATGTGGGTCCCATCCCATACTGGAATAGAAGGGAATGAGAGAGTAGATCAAATAGCAAAAAATGCATTCACCAATCAACAATCAGAAAGGAACGATTTTACCGTACATACTGATTTGAAAGCGTTCTACAAGAGCAAAATCTGCGATAAATGGCAGGAAGAAGCAAGACATAACCAACACAAATCATATGAAGTCACTACAAATTCTCACGGTTGGAACTGTAAAAACATAAATAGAAGTCATACGCGCATCACACACGACTACTTACTAGCAGGAAAAAATAAACCAATGTGCGAAATGTGTAACAGTGAGTTAACCGTGAAACACCTGGTAATCGAATGTGCGAAATACGACAAGGAACGGAAAAAGAATCAACTACCCCTATCACTAAAAAAACTATTACAAGAAAAGCAAGAAACTAAAAAACTTTTAAACTACCTAAAAGACTGCAAATTAAGTAGCAAAATATAGTGACTATAACCAAGCTACAATAAGTGAACTTCCATCATTTTAACTCGCTAATAACCCTACGTGGTTGATGCGATTGATATATAAAAAAAAAAAAAAATTATGATTGTCATCTGTATGTTCCAATTATTGTAAAACTGTATTTTTATCGTTCGGTATTGTTTTTGAAGCTCTGAAGAAGGCGACGAATTGCACCGAAACGCTGGCGAATAAAATAAAAGAGTCAAACTAGTTATTATTTTTTATCCACTTCCACTAAACTTTCACAAACAAATTTTCATTCGGATACTAAGCATCATTACATGGAAGAAAGTATTTCCTCTGCACATTCATTGACCAAATCCAGGTCAGGAATTAAATGCTCCCCAAGGTGATAATCCAATCCACATCGCTTCTCTTTGCACCAAAACTGATGGTCCTGTTTATGAATATGTATTGGCAGTATTTACATCCAATAAAGGAACAAAAAAGGAAATGAGAAAACAATTTGTATCAAAAATTATTGCCAAAAATGAAAAAGGCTTTGAAGTAAGTTGCCTTAGACGATATGGCCAAATAAAATGTACTTTGAGAAATCCTAAAGAAATTAGGAGCCATTATACATTTAATGAAAACTTAACAGATATTTTATAAATGGGATTATTTTCTACCTTTCAGTATTTATATAATACTCATTTTTTGTGCTTTTTTATTTCATGCAATTATTTGGCATGTTTTTTTTGCACAAAAGTATAGTTGTAAAATATTTTTTAACCTTTTACTTGTTCAATACAGTGGCTAAAGCAGACTAAATTGAATATAACTCTAACTTTCAGGTCCTGTTCCAAGTTTGAACATAAGCCATAACTTTGAACCAAGTAATTTAAAAAAAAAACGGCCATTAAAGGTATAATTGTAAAAATGTTGTTTCAAATATTTAAAGCTATAGTTGACCACCCTAAATACCCACATGATTATCAGTCTATCGTCTACTATAGAAAAGTAGCAAACGACGAAAGTTAAAAACTGTTCAAAGTTAGGGGGTTTTACAGTATGACATAGACTCCAAGAATATATTTGTATAAATGGAAGTATCACTCGTGACTCAGTTTGTAGTGAACAAACTCGATCCGTACGTATGCATAAAATTCAAAGTGAAAGACACATATTACATATATGATAAAAAAAGTTTCTTACCTTCATTAGATTTAGTTACCAATGGGTTCGTACTAGTAGCAGCGTCTACACTATTGTTACTATAACTAGGTGTCTCTTTAGATTTGTTCTCTTCGTCTGGTTGATAATTCTGAGGATACACCAACGGATTCGGTCCCATGACGTTCAAATTAACGGATATAGGATGATTAGCTTTAGCTGGTTGGTTCATACCGAACTCCGTAGTTCTTGTAGATAAACTTAATTTTGTTGGTAGATTTTCCAAAGGATTTCCCGAATTTGTACTGGCAGCAGTTAGAGTAACAGGTTGTTTGGGTATACCAAACAGTTCTTCACGTCTTGCATTAGGTTGAAGCAAGTGAGGTTGATCTGCCAGGGGAAGCGCTTCGGCTAAAGGTGTGTCGAAGGGATCCGGAGGCGGACATCCCAGACATAGTGTCGATTCTGATCTCTAGATATAAAAATAAAAGTTTAAAAAATCGTTGTTAACCACAATAAATTTAATGTCACTTGCCTGGAAAAACGAATGTTTTCGTCCTTTTCCAGTTCCGCTTTGAATAGATGTGTTAAGTGTATTACTGATGTTGGCTAAATTAGAAACATCTTGGTCATCTAACGATTCCGTATCCATAGCAACAGCGATATCTTCCTCGGCTTCCTCATTTTCGGTTTCATCCTAAAACAAAATTTGTTAATACACATCATGACAACATATTTCAAATTATTTCTTACCGCATCGTTCCACATGGGTAAAGGTAAACCTTCTCTTCGAGATTCTGGATCGTTGTCTGCGTTTCCAGATCTCATGTAATAAATGAGAGCATCGAAAACGTAAGCTACGTGTTTAAGGGCTGATACATCGAGAACTGGTAATGAATCTAAGTGCTCGTTGTTATGGGCTCGCATGAGAGAAAGGCAGTACAACAGGAACTCTCTTCTTGCTGCATGAGCATCTCCAGCTAAAAGAATATAGAAATGCGAGGTTAAACAAAATATTAAAATTAGAAATTAATCACTTACTCTCTCTGTCGGTTCTAGTCCTACCACTTTCTACATTGGTAGTGAAACCAACTAATCTATTACCAGAGGAATTTGTTGCATTACCAGTAACTGTATGCGCTCTGTGGGCAGATCTGATGTTGGTAGAAGAATTAGAAGCGACTGGAAATTAGAAAAAAATAGTTTTATAAATATATCTGGGAGATATGTACTATTGGAAAATTACAGTAAAAATTTCTATTGAAATCTTTTATATAGAAAAATGTTAAGCTTTCAATAAGTTTGGGATAACAATTTTATATGTGAAGAGAAAGTCGGAAGAAAAAAGTATCCATTTAAAAAGTGAAGAGCACAAGAAAATAATATATGAACAAAAATTAGAAAAAAAAATAATTTTATAGAAGATTGAAGAGTATATAAAGTTAATTACCCAAACAAAAAAGTTAGATATACATATAAGCGAGTTAAAAATGGATATCAAAAACAAATTTTTCAAAAATATGCTTCAAAAAAGAAAATAAAAAAGAAAGTTGTTCGAGAAAATAGATAAAATCTTTTATAATTACTAAGAATATTTTTTTTTCATTTTCAATAGAATATTTTCATTGAACTTCCAAAGTTAGTAGATATAATAAGCGATACAAGCATAATTTTGTGATACAGACTTATATTCATCGTAAAAACAAAGATAGAAGTCTTTTCACATATTTATGCCCAGAATTTTTTTTAATGTGAATCGAATCACTACAGAATTGTTGCTTTATATTAAATTCTGTATCTGACTCACATAATCATGTAGAAGGTAGTACGAAACAAAAAGAAATAGGGTAAACATAACATACAGGAGACTGGATAAATGAACAACTAGAAGATATTGAAGTTTACTCAATCAAACAAATCGACAATAAAAAAACAAAGGAGAATGTACACAGCACGAACTGCAGAAATTGATTAATTTATGGAAATAATTTTATAAACAAGTACTGGGAAAAGCCCCTGAATAAAACAAGAGACATGAAATATTGTATCCATTAGAAAAATATGGGAATGGAAGTAAAGAACGGAAAATTACGAAAATTAGAAAA
This sequence comes from Galeruca laticollis, assembly GCA_963921935.1. Taxonomy (NCBI): domain Eukaryota; kingdom Metazoa; phylum Arthropoda; class Insecta; order Coleoptera; family Chrysomelidae; genus Galeruca; species Galeruca laticollis. The sequence continues at coordinate 120,464,987 of OY998183.1, read as the reverse complement.
AATAAAATCCCAATTGGACCAAAAACTGTACAGGGTGTCCCACGACGTTTTGACAGTCCAAATTCTTGAAAACTGTTCATATGACATGTATGAAAATTGGCAGATATAAACAGTCGAAACTGATGCTTATATTTCCTATAAAATTACTTTCGTGTTTCCTGTCATTTCGGGACCCCAACATAATTTTTTTAAATGGGACAACCAGTATAATTTCACAATTTTGGATATATCATTCAAAAACAAATTCAATTTGAATTGGATCTTATTTGAGAGGTAGGACTCAATGTGTCAAATATGCTGGTTTTGTGTCATCGGAAATCTCGGTAACATCTGGGGTTCCCCAAGGATCCCATATGAGCCCACCACTAATAGAACACAGCTGCCACTTGATGTTTGCTGATGACTTCAAACTCTATAGGATCATTTACAATGTCTGGGATGCTGAACTGTTGCAAATAGATTTGAGCGGTTTGTCCCGTTGGTGCGATATAAATATGCTCTTAATATAAACAAATCCAATCCAATACTCTTACCAAGTGAAAAATGTTAATTTGTCAGTAGTGTTCGAAATCTTGGCATATTATTTGATTACAAAGTTACATTTAAAACACATATTGATAACATTGTTTCGAAATCAGTTAAATTATTGGGCATCATTGCAAGATCTTCAGATAAATTTTCCCTTTGCGCTTCTAAAATATTATACTGCTCCCTTGTTCGATCAGTTATTGAATACAATTATATATGGTGTCCGTTTTATCAGGCGGATATCAATAGAATTGAGAAAGTCCAAAATACATTTTTAAGGTCATGTGCATTAACACATTGGAGGAGAAACTATGAATCTTCCAACATATGGAATTTATCAAATTTGGATCATCGAAGGGCTGAGATTTTTTGAGATTTGTGCACAAAGTTGTAAATGAAGCTCCAAATTTAATTGAACTCTTTAAACTGAAGGTTAATCCCAGATAAACAAGAATTTCAGAACTGTTCATGGTTCCTCATCACAGTACGAACTATGGCCGAAATGATTCGATTACAAGGGTAGTTAAATTAGCAAATAAAAATTGTGAAATAATTGATTTATTTGAAGTGTCCAAAAATTTATTCAAAAATCTAATGAGGCACACTACTTCGTTGTAATTTAATTTTATTTGATTAAGAGTGTATTTGTGTAACATTGACTCTCAAATATTTATGTTTTTTGTAAATTGGTATGTCCATATATACATAAATAAATAAAAATATATCCATTTATTTAATAATGTGTGCTAAACCAATTTTCAACTCAACATTGTGAACTTTGGACTAGTACAGTTGCACAAATCGAGCATCAGTTGAGTCTCAGTTTTTGGGTCTTACTTTAATAATTTTGGACATAACCGACGTGCAAAAAATCAAACTACTCTAACCGGCATATTAAGTAGTCCCGTTTTCAAAATTTAGATTAAATATTCAACATTTGTTTCAACTATTTGAATGGTACAACAGAAGTAGTTCATTTGACTGTATTTTGCCAAATATAAGTTGATATACATGAAAATATCGATACGAATTGAGCAAATCTCTTCTTCAATCGATAGAATGACTGGTTATACCATTCAACTTCATACCTGGATGGAGAATCAGCTTCTAATAGGAGACAAGAGATGAAGAAAAGCAAAATATTTCGTAGAAGTGACCCATAATATAAGATAAGAAAAAAAATATGATGTAGAATATTAGCACAGATAAAACAACCTTTAGAAATAAAAAGGTAAAATTTCATCCATTCCTCAAATGTAACTGACAACGAATTAAATAAATATGTCACAAATGTTCTTAATTACAATCAGCTACTTTATTGACCAATTTTTGTAGCCTGAAGATGGTTGAATGTAATTAAAAAAATTTGTGACATATTCAATTTAACCTAATATCGAAGTTATAGATTCAAGAAGAAAAGTATGTTCAAAGTCATTTCATTCACAATCAATATAGATGTGAAATAATGTTAAAACTTTAACAAGTGATTCAATTTGACATTAATATAAAACTTCGAAGCATAAATACTATTCATATTATCCAATTATCCAAAACACCTAAAGAAGTTAAAGATGTAGCAGGCATATTACGACGCCCACCTCCTGTGCTATTCGATCCCGTGTTTAATGGATTTCCGGTAGTCGTCAAATCCAAAGAATTCGTCAGGGAAGCTCCGAACTTGAGTTGAGCTTCAGTAGCATCCATAACAGTTAATAACCAATCCCACGTTGGTTTTAGTCTAAATTCCAAGTAAATCTAGAAAAAAAATAAGTTAAAGCTTGTTAAAACAATTTCGTATCTGTCAAATTACTTGTAAATTGTATATATCCTCTTGAGTTACGTCCATATTGACGGTTTGTGATGTCAAAATTTGATTCATATCCGGTATTAATGATAATAAATCTGATATCTGCCTAACTACGATTCCTAAAGGGAAAAAATCAAAATGATTAGTTAAAGTGTTAATAAGGATGTTTAGGAACTTACCAAAAGCTCTAGCTAGACAACTTGCTGTGGTTGCCATAGTGATAGGCTCGGAGCTAGCTGCAACTGTGGCATTGCCAGTGGCAGACCTTCTTAGGGAGCTAGGGTCGATAAATACCAAATTGGAACCATTTGGTAAACGTACTCCTTGAGATCTGCCCGCTTCTCGTGACCGTATCGCCCATTGCATATTTTGTGGCGCTAAATTAGTGCGTTGTCCGTGACCAGCAGCATTACTTTGGAAAACAAAATAAAGAAATGTAATACACAGAAATATTTAATTATAAAAAGGCACAGAACTAAATAAATAATTTTTGTATTTGTAATTTCTTTTAACTAACCTACGCCTCTCCAATTGTTCTTCAGTTAAACTATAATCCTCTGTGTCTAGTTCATCTGTTTCTCCAGCTTCACTTTCTTCTTCCTCCTGTTGTGACGATTCTCCACTTTCATCTTCGGGGAAAAGCAGCATACCACCTGAATTTTTATAAAAATACATTACATTATAAGGCAAACGATATAGAAGCCTGCACAGGTTAAAATGCGTCAGAACTCAGAGCTGTTATTATTCAAATACATACCATGATGTATTTCTGTAAAACATGTAAGGAGACTTTCAAAAGTGTACTTGCCCTTTTGCAACAAATTGGAGAGATGAGATAAATCTTATACAAAATGAGCTTGAAACTGTTAAAAATCATGGCGGTTCAGAAATCAACATGGAAGAAATTGTAAATGAAATAGAAGAAACGGCAACCAGATATAGAAACTTCATAATTTATAATGTGAAAGAATCAGGTGGTGAAGTCTTATCCAAGAGGATTGATGATGATTAGGGATCGACCGATATGATTTTTTGTGACCGATACCGATAAACTCATAGCCGATACCGATATATCGGCCATACAATTTTGTCGTAAATTTTTTGCTGTATAAATGAGGTAAAAGTGATTTATAATGATATACTGTTACCGTTACATGGATTAACCATAAAATCACTAAAAAATTGCAGAGCAAATTCGATATTTTGTAAAATCACCCGGCGGAATACTAAAAATCGATACGGTGAATCTCCGTCTCCGTCGGGGAATACCAGAATTTCCAAATACGCTGGGAAACAGTAAGATAATAAAACTCGTAGTAGTCGTAGTATAGTATTGCACTGATTTTTCACAAACATGGATAGTTTTGTCGCGTGTTCTCCATTCGTTTCACAGTCGTCGTCATCTTTACAAGAGCCTGGTTCTGGTTCATTATCTTCAATAACTAGCAGTATTAGTGGCAACATAACTAGTGGTAAAAGTATTTACTGAACGCATTTCTCCAAGAACGAAGTTAATGCCTCTACAATAAAAGCAAATGCCACCTGTAAATTATGTAATGCTGTTGTTTCTCTGGGAGGTAAAGGCAAGACAGCAAATACTACCAATTTAAAGCATCATATGGCGAAGTTTCACATTCAAAAATTAAGTGAGGAGTCAAAAGAAAAAAATGTTGATGGCAGTAAGTATATAATAAATTTATTTTAGAAATTAGTAATTTTGGCTGCAATATCGACAAGTTATTAAATTTCTGTTTTTGTTTTTGCGTTAAGTCGTTAAGTGAGTACTTTTACTCCTGAACTCTGAAGCCAAACAGTACCTCTGAATATAAATTTATGAATTATGAAACACCCAGTATTTAGAAGAGTTCTGTTTTTTAGATGCAGAAGCACACGAAAAACCTGGTTCATCTCGTTCATATGCAAGCTTAAGCGGAGGCTCAACCACACAACCAAAGATTTTTGAATCCTTTGAAAATATGCAGTTCTGGGACATTGATAGTACTAAATCTAAAAAGGTTCACTATTATATCGGAGAATTAATAGCTATAGACATACAGCCCTTCAGTATTGTGAACGATGTGGGTTTTAAGCGGCTTGTAAATAAATTGTTACGATATTCCTTCAGATAAATATTTTAGAGAAAGAATACTTCCTGATATTTACAAAAAATGTACTTTGGCAATTTGTGAAAAATTATCACTTTCCTTGAAAGAAAACATTAAAATTTCTGCCACCACAGATATATGGACTTGCAAGCATAATAACAACCCATTTATTTCTCTTATTGCACATTGGATAGATTTTAAAACGACTGAAAGATGTTCATTTGTACTGGCCTGCAAGCATTTTCCTGGGTCACATACAGCTTTAAACATCTCACAGATGTTATCTGAATTCATGACAATATAGGAGTTAGATCAGAATCAAATTCTTTTGGTTTTGGCTGATAATGCTGCCAACATAAAAAAAGGCATTGATGAGGTTAAATTAAAACACCAACCCTGTTTCATACATACCATACAATTAGCCATACATGACTCCATAGAAAGTCAACGATCAATTATAGATTTATTGGCAAAAGCAAGATGTATAGTAACTCATTTTAGTCACTCCTCTTTGGCTTGTGATAGGCTGAAGAATATTCAAAAGTCCCTTAATATGACCGAGAAAGCTTTGGTGCAGGACATTCCAACACGATGGAACTCAAGTTTTTATATGTTGGAACGTCTGATAGAACAAAAAAACGCTCTTATATATATATATATATATATATATATATATATATATATATATATATATATATATAATTTCGATTTTCTACTACACCTGTTTTAGTCGAAATTTCAATAATTTCGACTTATTGGCCTGACCGTTCTTCGAAGGGCAAAACAACTACATTCCTGGCTAATACCACGCAGAATATTGAATTACATCCCCTTCGAAAACCGTGACGTCGATCGGCCATTTTGCCGATACGGACATCTGTGGTGATTCGCAACTGATAGCGGAAGAGCATAGTACACTTACGCGTTTCGACCTTCTTGGGTCTCTTCAAGAGCGCCGTAATGCCTTCCAGTTCAGAATCTCTAATCCGAACTGAAGATTACACCCTCCGACAACCTCTCTTGGTTCGTGTAGTTACACAAGCGAGAAGTAGTCAGTTGGCGCCATCTTCACTTTCAGTTGCGAACCAACACCTCAGATAAATGCGACCGTATTAGTCGTATTAAATAAAAATGAATATAATTTCATAAAATACGAGGTGCTATATGAAATATAAATTTCGATTTTCTACTACACCTGTTTTAGTCGAAATTTCAATAATTTCGACTTATTGGCCTGACCGTTCTTCGAAGGGCAAAACAACTACATTCCTGGCTAATACCACGCAGAATATTGAATTACATCCCCTTCGAAAACCGTATCGGCAAAATGGCCGATCGACGTCACGGTTTTCGAAGGGGATGTAATTCAATATTCTGCGTGGTATTAGCCAGGAATGTAGTTGCTTTGCCCTTCGAAGAACGGTCAGGCCAATAAGTCGAAATTATTGAAATTTCGACTAAAACAGGTGTAGTAGAAAATCGAAATTTATATTTCATATAGCACCTCGTATTTTATGAAATTATATTCATTTTTATATATATATATATATATATATATATATATATACATATATATATATATATATATATATACATATATATATATATATATATATATATATATATATATATATATATAATGGACAATCCAGCTTTAAAAGATGTGACACTAGCATACCACCAATGGGAAGGGAACTAGCAAAACATTTACTAAATCTCTTAAAACCTTTTGAAGAAATTACGAAGGTTTTTAGTAAGAATAGTGCATCTATATCGGAAGTAATACCCTTACTTAAAACTCTCTTAAAATATCTCCAGAAAGCTGAAGGAGCTGACTTTTCAGGAGTGCAGAGTACCAAAAATGAGCTTAAAGACTCCTTGAATAAGAAATGCAAAGCCTGCTTCACTGATAGAAACCTTCTTTTTGCCACTTTATTGGACCCAAGGTTCAAGACATCTTTCTTTCACAATGATTTATCGCAAAGAACCTTTACAGATTTAAAAAAAGAACTTTTAAAAACTCATGGACTAGATTCAGACTTGCTGGAAGATAATTCCGGAGAATCTGAAGTGAGCGACGATGATGCTCCTTTAGCGAAAATCGCCAAAAAATCACACGAGGTAAACCAACAGATTCAGGAAAATGTCCCGGGCTCAATTTCTCATAGTTTATTTTGGAATACTTTTGATGAACTTACTGGTATGACGACCAGTAAATCAGTGTCATATAAGAAAAGTACTGATAATATGATGAATAAAATTGATGATGAGATTGAATTGTATAAGAAATTAGAAAAAATATCAAGAAATGAAGATCCTTTGACTTGGTGGGCGCAAAAAAAAGACATTTTTCCATTGATGTACAAAGTTGCAATAATATATCTAGCACCGCCGCCAAGTAGTGTTGCTAGTGAACAGCCATTTTCTTCAGCTGGAAATGTTTATGAAAGCGCAAGAAATCGTTTAACTCCGGAAAGAGCAGAAAGCTTAATTTTGTTACATTACAACTTGCCGAAACTTAACTTTAAATATTAATTTGATAATTTGTTTAACTTAGGGTGTTACTTCTACATTTTAATGACTTTTTTGCTAAATTTTGAATTATAATAAAGTTGATTTGTTTTTTATTTAGTATTTCTGTTTCAATTTCCTTTAAAAAATCCTTAAGAACTGAAATATTAAGCAATTCACATTTTTGGCAGATACCGATATAGGCCTATTTCGTAGTTTACATATCGGTCGATACCGATATCGGCCGAGAAGGCCGATATACCGATACCGGTATCGGTCGATCCCTAATGATGATAAGGTGGTGCAGGAAGTTTTTGAAGCATTGTATATAAGTTCGAGCAGTGGTGGCACGAACTAGGTTTAAAAGGTTCTTCGAATAGGCAGAATGAAAATTAGTTCTTGTAGACCACTAAAAGTGACATGTGCTGATCCGTCATGTGTTAAGTAAATTTTTGAAGGCTAAGAAAAAGTTAGTACAATCCGATTATAAGATCAACTATGATCAAACTAGAATACAGAGGTAGCAATATAAAAAAAAGCATCAGCTGAATTACAGTCTGAGGTGTATGATGATAAGAGTTTTGTGATTCGGTATGTCAATAGGTGTCCTAAAGTTATATAAAAAATGACAGACAGCTGATTAGGAAAAAATGGATAATTTATGCGAACCAAAATCTCTCCACTTTAGTTTGGCAGTAAATTCTTCTAACTATGACTTTGTTATTATCGCAGATTGCTGGTTGTATGAAGTGTACTACTTCAGAAGAACTAAGTTGCAGTAACTACATATTTAAGAGCTGACTGTAATGCACAAATTACTGGGAAGAATAGAGGAGGTGGTGTGTTGATCATGGTGAAAAATCATATACAGGCTTCAATTGTTAGTAAGTCTGAGTCTAGCAGATTTTAAAAATTGTAACTATTAGGGTCTAAATTATTTTCAATAGATTGGTGCCACATATTCGATAATAATGATATAAATTCTGGTATTTGGGCGCCAACCGGACGCGTCCCATGGTGGCGGATAGGGGAATGACCAGGGGAACGGGAAACCTTTGATCCTTGTTAACGGCAGCCATAGTGAGGTACGTAGATCTTTCCACTAGACTCTTAGAGGATGCTTTATGTGACAAAGTGGTTTTGAGCCCATGCCCTAATGAGGAATTGGAAAGATAATATGCAGTATCTATCCAAAATAATGATAATATGTGCTTACAAAAAAGCCTGCCCTATAAGGATGGTGGCAAAACAAACGCCTGGTGATGCACTGAACTTAAAACACCTTAAGAAGGCAGTAAGAAGCGCTTCTACCAACACAAAATGTACCAAACTCAGAAAGGACTGGGGTCTGTACCAATCAGACCTCAGATTGTTCAAGAAAGTCTGCAGATAAAAACAGAGGGCGGCTTGGAGAGCCTATTGAGAGGAAATAGAAGGCATCCAGGCTTCAAAAAACGCTTACCAAAGATCCCCATCGGAGTATTGGTCTACTAAAGAGGGATAATGAAGAAAATACCTCCAACCGCAGAGATTCTGATGGAAACCCCGATTCTATTGTTTCTGCAACATCCAACTGGCAGGAACAAGTAAACACTCCCTCGCCAAATGTTAGTGGCACCTTGCCAGAAAGATAACCAGTGAGGATAGGATCAAATGGACCGCATCTTGCTTCCCCCCTTTCAAACCTCCAGGGCTTGATGTCATATTTCCTGCCCTAATATAATGGGGACTGGAAAAGCTTATGCGAAATCTGGTGGGAATCTTCCGAGCTTCCTAGCCTTGAGGTATATTCCAAGAAAGTGGAGAGAAGAGTGGTATTCTTACCAAAACTAGGTAGAATGGATTAGAATTACTTATTTTAGTTTGTTAATTGTATATTACAATGTTTGAACTTAACTTACTTACTTTGTGTGTATCATTAAGTTTAAATTGTGAGTAAAAAGTGAGAAAAAGTGATTAAAAAATTTGGTTCTTGGACTGTGTAATGAATAGAAAATCGGTACACAAGTAAAGACAAAAAGCTCGTTGTTGATTATGCAAATGGCAATATAAACTAATATGAAATATCACATATGGTATTCAATTAAGGACAAAAAGTTTTACTGATAAGAAATACCTACTCAACAAATAACAAAAACTGGACTTGTAATTACGGTTATATGTATACCTACTTAAACATAAAATTTAGACCTGGTCTTGAACATATAAATGAACATTTAATATGTCCCAGTGTCGGAACTGTAAAACATTAGAAAATTACATTCAGATTTGGAATTGCGACCAATGCAATGAAAGGATATGCCAAAACAGCGCCAAATTAACAGCCTCGGAAATAAAATGTACGGAACTTAAAAAGAATAGAAAGCTTATATTATTATGCCACCACTGTAAAAACAATATGAAGGAAGCAACAGAAAGAAACATACAAGATCTACTAACATCATTTAAAAAAGAGATATTAAAAGAAGTGCAAAATAGTGTAAGTAAGGAATATAAGAGGATTGAAGAACAGCAAAATCAAAAATTAACAGAACTCATGAAAGAAATAATAAAAATGAAGCTAATTATAAATAATCAGAATGTTTTACCAATAAAAAACCAAATGACTAATATACCTAAAGGAAATGGATCTACCAATGTTACAGTCAACTCTGAACAATACACAACATATACATCAGTCTCAAATACTCAAAATTATCAGGATATGAAAAAGCATAATTTAAATGTTCCTTTAGCAAAGTTAAGTCATCTGCCAAATATTAACTTGAACAAGAGAAAACCATCTCCGAACATCTTCTTTAATAATAGTAAAGATAGTCAACAGAGTAGTATAGTAAATGACCAAGCTGAAATGAATAACATAATTAACAAAAACAAGGATGAAGGTGAATTTCAGCAAATCAAAAGAAGACAGAGAAAGCGTAACTTAGGAAGTGGTGATAGAGATAATACTTTTCAAGGAAGAAATAACTCCACTAAAAAAATCTGGATGTTCATAACAAAAGTTCCGGATAATGTAAAAGCAAGTGATGTACAATCTTTTATCCACTCTAAAGCCAATATAACACACGCGGCCAATGTTCAAATGAATGATATAGAAGTTACAAAGTTAAGTACAATCACAACAAAAGCTGATAACCAGTCATTCATGATTGGTGTAAATCCCATTCTTCAAGAGGAGGTATACAAATCCAGTTTTTGGCCAAAAAATATCGCTTTCGAAAGATTTGATTTTAGGAGAGGACTCTCAGAAATCTGAAATAAATAGTCAGCAACATGCAGCATTGTTTTTACCAATGTAAGGACAGAAGAGAATACAAACTTAGTCTCAAAATTGAAGAAGCCTTCACAATTTGGAGTGTATGCACATTAACATACAGGGTGGACTAATGAAAAAAAGATCAGATTCAAATTTAATCTTAGAAAAAAAAAATGTAAGTATTCTATGTATTACTGAACATTGGCTTAATGCAAATAATTTAAAAATTACGTCCATAAGAGGCTTCCAATTAATGTCGAGTTTCTCACGTGTGAATGGAAAAAAAGGTGGTGCCTGCATTTTTGTCAATAGCGAGATATTAAATGCTGCAAATTTCCAACAAATAAATTTAAACAAATTTTGTATTGAAGGTGAATTTGAAGTATGTGGTGGAAAAATGGAATATGACGGAAAAAACGTTTGTTTGTCTTTTGTATTTACAGACCTCCATATGCTACTAATTTTAAAACATTTATTAATCAGTTAGAAATTTTACTTTATAATACTTACGATAACAATAACATGCTCTTGATCTGTGGTGACATTAATATAGACTTTTTAATTCAAAGCTACCAAAAAGATACTTTAATAAATTTGTTTAAGGAGTTTAACATTGAACACCATATTAACGTACCCACGAGAATAACCAGTAACAGCTCCACATGTATAGACAATATCTTCACCAATTATGATATAGATAAGGTAAAAGTGTGTGATACATTCTTGTCTGATCATACATATCAAATGTGTTGTTTTAATATGTCTCTTTCAAAAACTAATGAAATCAGTTATATATATAAAAGAAACTTAAGTGATCCTAACATAGACACATTTCAAAATATTTTATCAAAAGAAACTTGGGATAACGTATATAAAGCCACAAATTTTCATGAGAAATTTGCAGCATTTTATGAATCATTTGTATATTACTATGATTTAATATTTACTAAAACAAAGAAATGTCTTAAAAAATATAAACATAAAAATCCTTTTCCATCAAACATTAATGAACTACATGATCAGCTGTGTGAAATGAACAGATTGAGAAAAGTAATAAACAATCAAAAGTATACAGAGTGTTACAGAGAGTTCAAGAAAGAATATACTAAGTAAAAAATACTTGCGTGAAAAAAATAAATGAAGCTAGGGAAAATAACAAAAGCAACGTAGTGAACATAAAAGTTGAGGGAGAAAATAACTTAACACCTAAAGAAAAAGAAAATTATATCAATAAATATTTTGTAACTGTAAATCAAAACAACATTATTCCTAATTATAATATGCAACTCGATGCATCTCATACAAACTTGTTTCTATTTCCAACAACTCCTGATGAGATTATATCTATCATCAATAAAACCACATCCAAACCTGCAGAAGGGGTTGATGAAATTAATGATAAGGTAATAAAAGTGGCAGCTGGGGTTATTGCTGAGTCCATATCTCATTTAATTAATGGATTGTTTACCTCAGGTACATTTCCTAATGTGAAAGTATCTAAAGGAATTCCAGTTTACAAAAACAAGGGGGTAAGAAATGAAATAAATAACTACCGTCTTATTTGTATACAAAGTCAAGTAACTAAAATATTTGAAATGGCATTCTCTGAAGTCTCGTTAATTATCTTGAATATTTCAACATGCTACCTCAATCTCAAAATGGCTTTAGAAAGAAAAGATCAACAGTGCCATTGCTGCTTGTATAGAATTCATTTATAATGCGCTTAATGAAAAGCTACATGTTTTGGGGCTTTTTTATGATCTTAGCCATGCATTTGACACAGTTGATCATGAACTTTTGCTAATAATAATAATAGCCTTTATTACCCAACAGCTTTATACAAATCCCTTTACAGGGCAAAAACAATGAATATATAATAAAAGAAGAAACAGCCTTAAATTAAATTAAGAAAAGAAGAAATAAAAAAAATTAAAATTAAAAATCAAAAAACACATTTCACATAGTTGTATAATGTTCAGTAGCACAAGCTTTAATAACTTTAAAATTATCTATAAAAATGTCGCAAGTGTTGCACAATAAATTAAAATTATTACACATAACATTAATTGGTGAATGAAGTAAAACATTTGTTCGAGACCAATCACAATAAAAATGAAACTTCAAGGAATTGGAATACGTGGAAAACCAAACGAGTGGGCAAAATCTTACTTGTCCAATAGAACTCAAGTAGTTACAGTTAACAACACAGCATCTGATCCTATTCCCTCTAAAACTGGAGTACCACAAGGATCGATTCTTGGCCCATTATTTTTTTTATCTTCGTCAGTGATATTAACAAAATTTGCTTAACCTCTCAAAAAATTATTCAATATGCTGATGACACTAACATTATCATGGTGAATCAACAATTTGAAGAACTCATTGATGAAACTAATGTAGCATCTTTTGAACTGAATAAATATTTCATAGGAAATGGTTTAACGCTGAATGTGTCAAAAACACATTTTATGCGTTTTTTGCCAAGAAATGTTGTGTCTGATATTGAGCCTTTTTTACATGTTAATGGAAAATCCATTCAGAGTGTCGATCAATTCAAATTCTTAGGAATAATACTAGATCCCAAGCTCAGCTGGGAGTCTCATATAAATGCAGTGATTGCAAAAATAAGTTCATGTTGTTATATCATTAGAAATCTAAGAGAAACTGTCTCTCTGAATGTATTAAAGCTCATTTATTATGGACTAATACAATCAACTCTTCAGTACGGCTTAATGTATTGGGGTGCATCATCCTTTCTTGAGAGGAGAAGGCTATAAGAGCTATGCACAGTGTTTCTCCAAGAGGGACGTGCAGATCATTTTTTAAGAACTCTACCAAATCTATTTATATTCCAATTAATTAAATTTGTTGAAGATAATCAAAGTTCATTTGAAAGAAATGAAGACATACACACGCATGACACTAGACAGAAGAGTGATATCCACCAACCATTTTCACGTTTAGAGATAGGGCAACATTCTCCAAGGCATATTGGAATAATATGCTATAAATTCAGTAATATATTGAATACAGAAAAAAACATGGGAACATCAAGGAAATTGAGAAATATACTTCATTCTTTTTTATTACAGCATGAATTCTATAGTGTTGAGGAGTTTCTTACATATTAATACTATATTTTAAAAAATACTTAGTATTTGGTTTATAATCGATTTTATTAATGTGAATGTTTTTATTATAATTATCTGTATTTCGTTTGTTTAGTTGACTAGTTTGATAGAGTTGTGTATTATATGAAATTTTGTATAATGTATGATTCTCATAGATGAAAAATATATTCTATTATATTGACATAATTATTATTATTTTGTAGTGGGGGTTTCCCGTTTAATAAATAAAAAAAAACAATCCCATAAGATTCAGACATAATAATACATAAACTCTTACCTGTGTCAGAGCCAGCTGTAGCTCCAGTCTGTACAGATCGTTGTGCAGAAGCAGCATCCTGATTACTGTGATTATCATCACTATCAGATTCAGTTTCAGCTAAAAGATCTAATTCAGGATCACTCTCCTCACCCTGCATCCTATTTTCTTGTTGATCTGTAGCAGTTTCTTGCGATTCGTTTTCGTTTAACGAAGCTTGGCGTACTGCAATGGGTATTTCGCGAACGGCTGGCATGTCGTCGTGTTCAGAAGCATTATCATCGTCATTGTCAATGGCCATACTTTCACCGTCGTTTATATCATTCAATAAATCGTTTCTGCTAGCTACTACCCTCCTAACGGCTTCTGCTAAAAATGGAAAGTTATCCGATGATTGCGAATTGCTTACTGATCTACCAGTGGTCGCTGATGGAGCTAAGGGATCGACTAAGAATAATTCTTCAGAACCCTAAAAAATATAACTTCGAATACAAATTCTTAATACTTTAAAAGAAAACTTACGTTTAGAATGTCGTTAGGGGATGTTGCTAAGGAAAATGGAGCAGTTGGTCTTGCTACTCCTAATCGTACAGGTGCTATAAGAGAATCCGCAGTTTCGCATAATTCTTCGATTGATAATTTTGATAAAGATTGGAATACGCGTTTGCATTTACTCAAAGGTAAATTTTGATTACCGAAACGTTGTCTCTTTGTTGTGTTTGGTGCTATTTCAATACTAAATATAACAAAAATTCTCACAACTGACCTAACAAATCTAAAAAATAAAAAAATGTTAAATCAGCGTTTGTTATAACCATAATTAATTACGTACCTCCTAGCTACTAACTGTGCGGTATCTCTTAATTTAGGGTCGGGATTCTTCATTTCTTTGATTATAGTTTCAAGTAAAACATCCAATACCATCTGACATTTCACGAAGAAACAGTGGGTGAATTTGTCTAATAAAGTAGTACCAGTTTGTCCAGTTACATAAGGTTGATCATCATAATGGTTTTCTTTGGATTCGATTGCACCGGACATTATCATACTTTTTACAGCTTTCCAATCGCCTAATAGGCATTCTAAGGCTCGACGACTGAATCTAGGAGGTTCCAAGTCATGTTCGGGCATATCTGATTCAACTAATAATAAACATTTAGTGGTAAATTTCTCCAAAAGTAGTTCAAATATACCAAATTCGATTTGTCTACATTTTTTAAAAAATATTAACAAAATTATGAAATTTTTTACTCACTGTCTGAAGATGGAGTCTTGTTACGTGAATTCGAAGAGGCTGTTCTCGAACGAGAATTTCTGAATTGTCTTTGTTCTTGGTTTTGTCGTCCAACAGTTTGTACCAAAAATAGAAGGATGCTTTCGCCTCTACAAACGTAATTAAAATTGTATACAACATATAATAATTAGTATAAGTTTAAACTCACCTAGAATTGGGTAAGCACACCAAATTAGTCTCATTAACCAATCTAGCTAAAAGGTCGTATCTTACTGTCTGATTACCCATAATGAGAGCCTTACATTTACACTTTTCCCAACAATCGCAATAAGCTGTTGGAGATGTTCTCTTTAATTTACAATCGTGTCCTTTGTGGCAAACACGTGCACACTCAGTACAACAACACAAAGTTCCCGTCAAACCGCAAGTTCTACATTCAAATATATCTTGGTTAATATGTTCAGCACCTACAAAATCAAAATTATATTAATTTCTCCTTTTTATTAATTGAATATAATATATCGAATGATGCTATGAATCTTACCTGTCCAAGTGAAGCTACAGGTATCGTTACAGCACAAAACATGTAAGGGAGAATGATCGGGATTGGATCCTTTCGGAAAGATCATCTCTTCGCGTTCTTGAGGCGTACCTAGTTTAATTATTTTCTCAAATAGTTCCAAAGCGGCAGGATAACTTCTTGAGGAAACAGCCAACATGAATGGAGTTTGTCCTTGTGCATCCCTGGAAACATTCACTTAATATGAGCAACAATTGCTTACAATATTTACTATTCCTATCCATGTCTGAGCTAGAATGTTATCTAGAACTAAGTGAGTTACATCGTCTATGGCATAAAAAGTACATTGAAAAATATTATATAAGACAAAAGTAGAGGAACAACTAGAACAAGAAATTAGTAATAGACCAGAAAAACAAACATACATCTATTCATCTAAGAACATATTTGACAGAAACGTGGGGAGTTGGAAGAGGAATTAAACAAATTCATACAAAACTTACAAAACGGGGAAGTAAATGTAAATGGACATATAAGTTTTCTCTAAATAATGACATACTTACTTGGCACACAGCATCTCGATCAAATGCGTTTCTAACACTGAAGAATCGTACAATAAAGCATGTAAGATCTGCATCGCATTGGATCGTCTTTCAGATGGATCGATAACCAAATTATTAGACGGAGGGTTTGGATTACCGCCTCCACCTTTGTTTGCTGCACTACTTCCCAAACTCATCAAACTATCTTCATCTCCTGAAGCCACATCGAAGGATTCTGGTGGCCAACTGGGAGCAGGAATAGGTTCTTCGTGGACAAAATTAGGTTGTTCTAAAAATATGTTGCAAGAGAAACATTTAAGTAATACATAACTGTCGTCCACAAGGAGGAAATATACAAATCTAAATCGTGATACAAGAAACATTTCTAAAATAAAATACTTCTTGAAATAGCGTTAGTTAAAATATTTTGGTCAAACAAGTTTTTTTTTAAAACATAGTCACAGCTGCATCCTTTCTCTGTTGATAATAGTTATTGTTAATTTAAGTAATTTTATTGATAAGCTGTACTA
The DNA here is from genome assembly GCA_963921935.1 of Galeruca laticollis. NCBI lineage: Eukaryota > Metazoa > Arthropoda > Insecta > Coleoptera > Chrysomelidae > Galeruca > Galeruca laticollis. The sequence goes on along the minus strand of OY998183.1, from coordinate 120,448,564 downwards.
CTTATGACAAACTTGTTATTTTAATAAAAAATTGATACAAGTTTAACTTTGGAATTGAAACCATGACGATAGGTCATGAATAAATCACATATTCCTCTACTAATAGTATTTTCAAGTGTTTTATTTTTGACAATTTTAATGGAACTATCATTATGCTAAATAAATATAACTTTGAGAAATTAAAATGTCAATTTCTTACCTGTTTCTGGGTCCTTGTTAGAGGTTGGAGTACACGAATTGACCACTGCATGGAAAATATTACGATTTCCATCGCACTTTTCATTTAAAAACGATTTGCCTACCAAATTGTGTATTTCTGAAAAATGAAAACATACTTGGAATATGCGTGCCAACTCATACAAAATAAGGATTCAATTTAATAGGTTCATCTAGGATAATTTTTTAGCACAAATATAAGACCAACTCATTTACTTAATCACAGAAATAATCGAAAAGCAACTAAATTGACAAATCAGTAGGAACAGTAAGAAACTAAGGAAGTAAAAGATGGATACAAATACGAATTATGCATGGAAAAGGATGTTAAGAGGAATGAGTTCAAAACAAACCAAACAAAAAGAAATAAGCAAAATATTAAGATCGAAAATAATATGATGCCAGATACTAGAATGAAAAAATTATAGTAGAATCGGATTCCAGCCTACTTTTGTTTTGAAGGTAATGAAAGGGCGGACGCACTGGCTGTGGAGGGGACGGCAGCTCCTTTCAGCGACCCGGGCCCGACCCTGGGCCTTACAAAACAAATAATCCATAAGGAGGCGAGGAATTGGTTGGGGAACCAATAACTCGCTCATTGAAACGCTCTACAGGGTTTAAGGAAGTCCAAGCTCCTACTGAGGGGTTGGACTGATGGACATGCTAGGGCAGCTGTAGAACTACTAAGGAGTAGGTTAAGAAAAATAGCAGGACTCTTAACAGAGCACCTCCATAACTTAGGTTTAGAGGAAAGTCCCATATGTAGGGGTTGCGGCTTGGCTGACGAAATGTCAGCCCAAGTCCTCCAAGTGAGTCCACATTGGATTGTATTATACAGGCGAATCTTCGGAGTCCCTGTTATGGCCCCTGGGGACACACACAGACATACACTAAAGAGGATTGAGTCCTTCATTGAAGGACTTGGCTTCATTGATGCATGGGTAGCAGGAATGGCACAATGGGCCTGCCAGTGGCCTCAGGCTTGAGCTTGGTCGACTGAATCTATTAATATCTTGTAGAATTAGAAGAAAAGGAACACCAAAACTAAGTGATACATTGAAACAAAAGAACTAATAGTGAAGTTCAGAATAGAAAAACCAAGATAAAAAACAGGTAGGGGAAAATTTATCACCAATCTACTAAAACATTTAATTATCAGGTTTTTAGTAGTTTTTATGACGTAATGGATGATGCTGATGGACCAGTGAGTGTTGGTGATTATAATGTTGGAAGCAGAAAAAAAGCAAGAATTGTTAAAAGTAAAAAGATATGCTGCTCCAAGAAGGGCATTATAATTATAATATTTACTTGTAGAAAGACTAAAAGGAATGTTATTTCAAATTCCCATTCTTTAATTTCTCAGTTACTACTGTGTTCATAAAATGTCACAGTCCTATACCTAGTGCCAAGAAAAGAAGGGAAAAACCTGGAGGTGAGGTGAGTCACAATACTACTTACCAGTTGATGACAAAAAGATTCCAGTATGCTGTAATATCTTTCTTGAAATTACAGGGATTGGATTGAACTAGGATAAAGAATATTGGAAAAAATGTTAATTATAAATTTGCAGTAAAAGGAGCGGTGGGGATCGGACAAATAATAGGAATTCCTTAAGAAAGTATAAGTAATATTAAGGGGAACAGAATCTCACTATAACCGAAAAATATCCAAAATAATCTACCTTAATAGTGAATTTAGTATAAACATATTTGATAAAATGTGCATGTAAACCAAACAAGTTCCAGGGCATAATTTGTTATGGAATTATACTGGCTTTAAATCACCTGTATAGGGTGCCTGCAATACTTGCTGCTTACTTAAATAGCAAATAACAAACGCCCCCTATCAATACGCTGAAAAAAAAAATGCAGTTAATGTTACAAAAACGGGTCAAAACAAAAAGGGCTCGAGCTTTTTACGAATATTTGAATAGGATTTTATAACGTATGCATAAGAATATTTTATGTGAGAACAAGCTGGGAGGGAAAGTGCTGAGGTGTCTTCGGATCTTTTTAATCATTTGACTACAACCGACTTTGAAGGAAAAAAATGTGCTGAAGCTGTTCTGTGAAGGATGTATCACTAAAAACAAAAATAATATCGCCCTTAGAACTATTAGTCACTTTTCAGAGGCGCAAGTCAACGTTTATTGAATTAATTCGGTTTGTTTTCAGTACCAGATTCTAGCCGACCGTGTTTTCTATCTAGCAGAGGTTTTCAGAAAGAAATCCATAATTTTGATAAAAGCAATAGTATCACGAAACTTAAGAGCAAATTGGAAAAGTGAGAAGACTTTACGATAGTTTTATAAGGACGTGGAAACTATTAGTAAAAACACTTTGGGCACAAGAATAAAGAAGAGGTGGACAATATGACAAAATCTGCTAAGTGCAAGGCACACTTTTTTACATGAGAATAAAAAAAACATTATGGCGATTGTATATGGTCATATGTTGCCTGTGTTAATTAAAATTTTCCGTTTAAGAGATTCCACATACAAATGCTGTAATGTTTTTTTTATTCTCTTGTAAAAAACGTGCCTTGCACTTAGTAGGTATTGTCAAATTCTCGACGATGCGCTTCTAACAAAGGGAAGTCCAGAACATTTGCTGAAATTGTTGTGGTAAGGGGTCTGAAGCACTACAAGTTCTAAGATGATCAGGAATAGTCCGTCTCTTTGAGGAAGAAAGGAAAGAATAATATCTGAAGGATTCAACTAAAAAAGTTTGGACAAAAGAAAACTAGAGCTACATTAACAGATTACTGATGAAATTATTTAGGGGTGACTGGGCTACAAACGATGAACGCCTTTTATAGTACAAACCAATTTTTGATTTGCCAACTGCTAAGTTCCATGAAGAGGAAAGTACATTGACCTTGACACCTGCCAGTTACATGTTTAATTTAAAGAGTTTTTAAAAGGATTTATTTCAGATTGAACATTTTAGAACCAATTAAATGATTGAATGTAACTGATTCATCACTTAACCATGTTTTATACTTACCTTTATTGAATTTTATATTTAAAAATGTTTTTCAAGATTAGTTCTATTTGTGGTTTATCCGAAGTGCTCATATCAAGTGAGAGAAATAAAATTTATTGATATACTTGTGAATTTGAAATACCGTGTTTATGACAGGGAGCATTGTGTAAATCTTAAATACAACAAGAATGCATAAAGACCACAGATACTGCCTCCTCATAAATTAGAAATTATCCTTGATACCTGCGTCCTAACAGAGTCGGAATAATCACCAACCAGGTAAAGCAAAGGTGCAGTCTATCAGCCTGTGTCTTTTCATCGTTGTGCATTGTGCAAATAAAAATGGCAGTGTTTCGTCCATGGGAAAACATTGTGTCGAATGAAATGAAAATAGAGAATGAAGTGATTGAAATTAGTGACATCAGTGATACTGAAGATGATGTTTCGGACAACAGGAAGGTTAAAAGAAAACATTTGTCAAGTGATGCAAAAACGATAATAAAAAATGTTTACCAAACTCTTAATTGAAAAAGGGTGTTCAACTTCTTTCACCGTGAGAAGTGAATTAACAAAAGTTCCTGTATCTACGGTAAGGGACATTATAAACAAGGGAGAGACAGAAACGAGAAATGAAAAATTTTTCTAGAATCGATGAAGCGTCGGGAACTGAAATAAAACAACAAATTTACTCTTTTTACAAAGAAAATAGGGTGCCAACAACGTCTATGATTTTGGAAAGACTGAAAGTTTCGGGAATTGAAGTAACCTATTCGGAACAATGGTTTCGGAAATATTTGAAAACCATAGGTTTGAGTGTAAAACCATAGGTTTGAGTGTAAAACCCTCAACGGAAGGATGAGCATCATGGAAAGTGGACGATTAAAAAGATTGCGTTGGGAGTACGTTAAAGAAATAAGAAGATTTCGCCAAGAAGGTCGATACATAGTTTGGTTGGATGAAACATGGTACGATAGCCATGACATTATAAAGAAATGATGGACTGATGGCACAAAAAGTTGTTGTCTAGAGGCCCCTCCGTCTAGGGGAAAAAGAATAATAATTTTACATGCCGGTGGCAGTGATGGATGGGTGTCCAATGCGTTGCTGTTGTCCGCAAAAAATATAAAAAATTGTTCAGCCGACTATCACAAAGACATGAATTCACCACTTTATAAGACTGTGTTTCAAGAACAACTGTTGCCTAATTTTCCCGATAATTCTGTCATTGTGATGGACAACACCAGTTATCATTCAAAACAAATTAACGAGAAACCCACCACAAGCACGAAAAAAGAAAAAATCCTGCAATATATGGCTGAAAATGATATAGAAAAACCGAAATCAAAATGCACCAAAAAAGATCTAACCATTATAAAAGACCTGAACATTCCTACAAAATATCGGATTGACACAATGGCACAAGCAAAAGGACATACGGTACTGCGTCTTCCGCCCTACTACTGTGTATTAAATCTCATTGAACTTATCGGGCTAAAACGGGGAATTCGGCGTAAAAATACAGCTCCAAGGCTAAGTTCTGCTGTAGTAGATTTAATTAGAAGTGACGTGGAAAATATAGACAGTATTTTATGGAAAAATTGCATCGCACACGTAGTTGAAGTGGAAGATTCATATGTATCTCCGAATGTACAATTTATAATTAATTTGGACGAAGACAGCAATAATAGTGACCTGTTTGTTGATAGTGACAATGATTTATAACGCAAATATTTGTTATTATTGTAACATATTTTGTGTCTATATATATGTGTATATATCATTTTCAAGAAGTCAGTTAAACAGTGTCTGATTGAGAAGGTTGTTTATGATGTAGATGACTTTTTACTTTACTGACTGTTCTCGTATACTGTGTCTTTTTTGTGTATACGTAGATATATATTTATGTATAATATGTACTTTTGTTTTGTTGACATGTCCAGTGTAAATCTAATATTTTTCTATGTATGTTTCACTGAATGAATAAATGTATTATTATAAAAAAATATTATAATAATGAAATAATTTTTCTTTTACCCTAATATAGTTGTGTATAATTATAATGTAATAATTATATGAATCGTTTTTGTTTGTAAATCCATAAAATCCTTGTCAAGAAGCAATTGTTTTCTACTTTGCTCAAATTTTTAAAGACGTCCCTGCGTAGGGTCGGACTGAGTACTTGGTATTGATTTACAACTATGCTATTTACGGTCCATAAATTGTTCCCCACTGGGTAAAGTTAACAACGGTCGAAAATAATAAACACGGTATTTCAAATTCGCAACTATACTATTGCATCAAAAGGGAATCGACCGATGTCTTTCAGTCAGGGGATAATGTAATTTTCTGTCTTTTTTATGTAGTTAAAATAAATTATGACGTTTTTGTTCCTACTGCATTTCAGTGAGGAAACATGTTTTACATATCTCCTCGATCGTGGTAAAACGCTGTTCTTTAATCAATCTTTTCAGTTTTGGAAATAGATAAAAGTAGAAGGAGCTAAGTGCAGTGATATCGATGGCTGAGAGAAGCATAGAAGTGTAAACTGGTGTATTGATGTGATGCAAAAAGCTATGTATTATATTGTCACGAATCTACAAATGGTGTGTAACTTCAAGGTTATATTCCTTATTGACCTCACGACCTTCAAGCACAATACCATTGGAATCAAAAGGAACAGTTAGTCAAAAACAAACTAAATGCAAAATTTCTGATAATGTCAACATATCGCTGGTTCAGAATTATAAGGTTCTATGTTAGAAACTAATCACTTTTAGACTTATCTATATCACACAGTTCTATGTATAACTTAAAACATTTAGCCACATTTCTGGTTCATCTACCGCCAATAATAAAAGTTCTATACATTGCTTTACAAAGTTTTATGTCATGAAAATCTTAAAAATTTGGTTTAAGGTTGTATGTATGACATAGAACTTTGTAAAATATTTAGCGTGTTGACAATTTGGAAACAGGTTCTATGCCCTTAAAAAACGAACATCGGCTACAAATATTAAGGCGACAATTCGAGGTAAAGGGAATACTCCAAAATGTTAAAGATCACATCAATTCGTTTCCCACTACTGCCGGATATATTTTCAAAGGAATATCTCGAAAGCGGCTTGTCCATTGCAAATATCTATGAACCATACTTCAAAAAATCGAAGAAAAGATACTTTTCTTAAACACATGTTGACATTTTGAGGCTAAATAATTGTGAGCGTGTGAGTTCTCCCCGAAAACAAAGGAGAAGCAATTAAAAAGATGCTACCGTATATGTCGAAAGGAGATCAAGAGTATTACAATTCCATTATTGGTAGTATGTAGTGAGCCTTCGACTTCTGGGCATAAAGCAACAAATAAACCTAAGTGAAGAGTAGAAAAACATGTTAAATAAGCATTATTTTTTATTAGTTACTTATTTTGTAAACTTTCTTTAGTTCATCAATACAGAATATTTTGACTTTTAGATAAAACACATCCCTAATTGGGTTTTCATAAGGTTTGAAAATGTAACTTTGTTTTAAAGTCCTATGTTACTTTATTTTTTTTTACTGTTTGCTAGTTTTAAGCAACAAAGTCCCTTGTGATTTTTTATAATAAATGTATGATAAAAATATGATTAATTATTTATTAAAAACACATTTAAACTTCTATATTCTTCCACACAAAATTAAAGACGTTTTTCTCATAATTGTTTCACTGTAACATAGAACCTTATAATTCCGAACACTATGTTAGGGGCAAACATACTAACACAAAAAAAAATGAAAATCGTACATACGTAGCTTGAAAATATCGAAAAATTTCCTTTTTTATGTACAACAATATATAATACAAACACTTACTGAAATCGCTGTCCAACTGAGCCAACACTTGTCTCACCCCCTCCAAATCGCATCTCAAAATTTTCGGCATGAGCAGTTGCTGTTCAAGAGCAAAAATAACTATAGCTACTTGGTTCTTCATGTTAGTTCCGGTACCAGATAAAGCCATAGTTCCTGCAGTTAGACATTTCACAGGTGGCAGGTCCAAAAACTGTGGATCTCTAATTGCATCTGCACAATCTTTAGCCAATGGGTAAATAGTATTGTTGCCGTCACGTAAAATCAAAATAGATTCTGAACTCTGCAAAAAAATAATGCAATTCCATTAGATACCAATTAATAAAGGATTAAAAATAATATAATTACCTCTCCAGCACAAGTAAGATTAATGTACGAAGGATACAGTCCCATAAAAGCAGCAGTTTCACTAGGAAATTGTTTATCTTGTTCAACGCGACCGCTGCTGATGTTATAAATGATGTAACTGAGATTAGTACCGTTTCTTACTATGGCGTGTATGCCACGACCGTCAACAGCTACTGTCAAGATTTGACCACCGTTTTCTGGTATTTGAATTCTTCTAGGTGTCCTTTGGAAACAATCAGGAACTCGGGAATTTGATGAAGATTTTATAACCTATAAAATATATAATCAAATACATTATATATCTGCTAATTTAAAAAAAAAGTTACCTGTAAATCGTCTTTTCTCATTAATCTACAATCTTGTAGTATATCATCCACATCCTTGGAATCTTTAGAATGAACTGTAGGAAACCGTACTGCAGCGTAAGCGCCATCTATTTTTAGTACTCTACCGGTAGGCACGCTTCTCACATCCTCGATGAATATCACATCACGTAACAGCCATTCTTCTTCGTCTTTCTTTTGTTCAGAACCTTGATCGGAACTTGTAACTACCGTCCTCTTTTGGCGTTCTAAAATATTTGGTTTTAAAATGTTTCTGTATGTATTTGAAAAATGAATACTTACTATGACTGTTAACACTTCCTGTATCACTGCAAGTACTAGAAGCCGGAGATGGTGGTGGAGGCATATCTAGCCTATCAGTATTTTCTTTGTTTATTGTTGTTTTACTACCCAAATTTGCTAAAAAAAATTGGAACAATCAATTATATATTTGCAACTTGCATAAAGATATATAATACAAACCAAAATATATACTAAGCTCAAATTGGACAATAGCAGAATACAAAGTAGAATGCAATACAGGATAATACGAGAATTTAAATACAGGAAAGACCCAGAAGATACAATTGTAAATAAGACACCTTTAGAAAGAAATAAAACTGTTTAAAAAAGACAACAAGAAAAACCGAGCAAACCTATTGGAAACAATATTGAAAATTTTAATAAAATCACTGATTTTTAATTCAATACTTTTAGAGGCATCGAAGTTACTGTTCAACATCATTCTGAAATAGACAGACTAACCACAACATTATTCTGTAATTATGTTCCTAACCTATTGCTAGCTTTTAACGATGGTCTAAATGTGATAGGCCGAAAGTATTTGGAAACATTTTTAACACAGTGTATAGAAATTAGAGGAAATTAACAACAGTAACAGTTGTTACTTTGCACTAGAAGCAATTTTAACATCGAAGTTTCTATCCATCTGTTGCATTTTCTAAGGTTGAATATGTATATAATCATTTCTGTTGTACCATTTTTAAATGCGTTCCTTATGTGGGTAGTCAGTCATTATGTCACGAATAGCCAATGAGCTGTTATTTCCCTATCCATGTTGAGAAGTTTAAAATTCTTAAGTTTTGCAAAAAAGAACGTTTTTTGCAAGAGAAAATGATTTGTGTTTTGTAGCAAGAAGGTATTAGTAAGTAGAATACACTGTCGATTTTGCTTTGTAAATTTATTCAATTCAGTCTCTTTTCAGATAATTAATAAGGGAGACCATTGTACCTAGGATTACAAGTCAAACCAATTCAAACATTGCATATTAAAAGGCAGTTCAGTCCTAACCATCAGTGGTGTAGCAGGTTTTGTGAGGTTACATTCAAAATTTTCGTTTTCGAATATAAAAAGTAAAGTAAAACAAATTCTGTTAATACCGTTTTTGTTTGAAGCTTGATGATAACTTAACTCAGCTAGGATTATTGTTGTTATTCTGGTGAGTAAAATAGCGTGCTGTTTGTAGTTTTAAACAGTCTAAAGATGAGAACATCGTCTTGGTACTTGTGACCATCAACACATCTTGTACCTTGGATCGGTAATCTAAGAGACACGATGGTAATGTTAGTGTCTCAATTGTTGCAGATAATGATGCCGAGAAGTAAATCTGGGAAAAAACGTGATCTTGTCAACTCAGAGGCAATAAAAAATGCAACTGTTACAACTCCTGAATGACAAAAGATTTCGATTTGGGAAACTTGCAGTGTATAATATAAAATTTACAACCCTGGTACGTTATTTAAATTATTTTAATAATACAGGTAGAGACATCTATAATTATGATGTTAAATATGATACTAAAAAGGTATTCACTGTTCAGAGGAAGAGAGTTTGGTGGAGTATATGATACAAATAGCTAATATGCATTATGGTCTTTCAAAGAACGTACGTTTGCTAGTGTACAAACTTGCAGTAGCTAACAAAAAGATGCTCCCAAGATGGGAAAAGCAGCAAATCGCAGGAGAAGAATGGATGAGACTCGTCATGTAAAGACACCGCAATTTGTTTGTTAGAAAACGAATGTTGAACTGTTTTTTAACAACGTAAAAGATGTACAACGGCGACTGGACCCGTTTCCTCCAGAAAATATTTGGAATCAAATCCAAATAAAATTTTATCACCAAATGGTTTGAAACAATTGGGAAGTGTCACTTCTACCTAACGAGGCAATCTTCAGGGTAGTGAATGAATCTCTTTATATCTAAATTTTCTCGATCATTTTATAGTACACTAGAGAACAACAAGTTCTAATAATTGACAATCATGATAACCATTTATAAGTGGAAGCTGTACAAAAAGCGTCTGCTGCTGATGTTGTTATGTTAACGCTTCCACCTAACATGTCCCGTTAGATGTTTCAGTGTACTATCCTTTAAAGACCTACTACAACCAAAGTGTCGATATATGGCTGTTAAACAATCCTGCAAAGGCATTTGACATTTACAGCATTGCAGAGATTAATGGAAATATTTATTCCAGAGCATTTTATACAAGTAATATCTTGAGTGCGTTTAAGAAGACCTTATCCTAAGGCTGAAGCTAGACAAGTTGGGAAAAAGGGAAGAAAGCGAGGTCGAACTAAAATAGCAACTGATACTCCGGAAAAAGAGGAACTGTGTAAGAGAAAGGGAAGAAAAGCAGTGAAACGCAAATTAACACATGATAAGTCAAAAATCATTGATGAGGAAACTGAAAGTGAAGATGAAAACATTATTTTTAAAGAAACTGATGAAGAAAGCCTATTCCAAATTGTACAAGAAGAAGAAACCACAGTTCAGGAAGAACTTCAGTTAGAGTCAGAAACGTTTAATACCAGTGATTATGGTCTTATCTCTTTTCTACAGAAAAAAGGTCTTCCACGTTATCAATTTGGATATTTGGATAGATTATTTCTAAAGGCTCTGCAGATTTCGAATTCCAAATTCGTTTTTTGAAGCGAATTGAGACTAGTAATAAGTTTCTCAACGACTCTGATGAATTATTTGACGTAAATATTGTAGATTTTGTTTGTAAACTTCAACGTCCTGTGAAGTGCACTGGTTCAGCAAGAGTATCACAAAAAAATATGGTTTCCAGTATATTTTTCATCTTTTTCTAATGTAATTATTACTTTTTGTTCATATTACTTTATATAATAAATTTTCCAAAGACTTACATGTACAAATAAACTTAATTTGTATTTTCATAAGTAGAATAGATTAAATTTTAACGGGGTTACTGTGCACTGAAACCAAAGGTTTATTGTGCCCCTTTTTCATAAGTAATTATTTTTGGTTTATTCTAGTTATTTTATTTTCCCCTTCTATTTGCACTCCAATCCAAGTTACAGGATCATCATGTATTATGAATCAAAGTTCAAAATGTTTTTAACATGTCACAAAAAATTATTCTTTGTCTATATTTATTATTAAAACGGCTGCAGTTTATACCATAGACCCGTTTTTATTACATTGTAAACTCAAATAATACACTTAAAGGGGGTGTAATAAAAAATTAATCCAAGGTACGACAGTCTACCCTATTTCACAGTGTTTCATTCAAACGCTAAAAATTGGTCCTTCAAAACTATTTGGAAATATAACAATCAGCTGGAACTGTTATTAAACAAAAACATCATCTATACATATGACCTGTCATTATGTTTAAATGAAGAACGTACAGTAAATTTACGTACTTGTTAGAGGCATAAACACAGACGCATATTGAACACTTACAAAAAAAGAAATTGAAGATCTGTATAAAGCCCAAACTTCGTTCAATATATTTGAGCAAGGAGTCTGAAGTGGGATGCATAAGACAATAGACAGATGATAGAATTTTGAAACTAGCACGGGAATGAGCTCTAACTGATAAAAAAACAATGGGGCGTCCAATACTTGGCTGATGAAACGAAAGATTACTTAGAAATTGATATAGACCTACACACCTTATTCCTTGATTAAGTAAGCATTCGACAAAATAATAAGAACAAGAATGGTAGAATATTTAAAAGAAATAAGGACACCTGAAAAACTGATACAACTAATAAACATGACGATGAAAGAATCAAAAGCTACAATACTAGTCAAGGCGCAACAAAAAAAATTGTAGAATAAGGAGTGAAACAAGGAGACACATTATCAGCACTTCTCTTCATCATATCATTATTTTTTATTTTATTCATTCTATGGGGATACATCCCCAATATTAGTAAAATACAATACTTATGTGATATTTACAGTAAAAGTACTAAATATAGACTTAAAATAAACAGTTAAAAAGATTAAGACACTACTACAGAAATGACATAACTATTCGAAACGAATATATGTAAAAATAAAAATGGAAATATATTATATACCTACAAGATACCAATTATTTGTCCAGATGGAATAATATTGACCAATGATTTCTTAAAACTATTGAGTGAAGGGTTGAAAAAATCCACATTTGTACTATTTGCATTCCTCATTACACATGTTAACGGGCTGTTTAGTCCATAATTCCTTTGATGGAATTGTAAATGAAATGTAGAATTTGATCTCGTTCCAAAAGGCTTCACTTTCAGACCAACATCATGCAGAAGATCAGGGCACGAAACTTCACCTGATAGCAACTTGTACAAAGTACAAAAGTCCGTTCGTGTTCTATTTTCAAGTGTTTCAATATTTAGCTTGGAGCATAAATTTGTGTAGTCCACAAGGTAATTGACTTTGGGAATATTTAGTTTATAAGCTGAATATCTTAAAATTTATGCTGTATTGTTTCAAGCATATTTACATAAATGTTGTAATAAGGATTCCAGACTATTGATGCATATTCCATATTTGAACAAACAATTGCACGGTAAATGATTTTTAATGACATTAAAGACACATCTTTTGTAGTTTTCTGAGCATATCCTAATAGTTTTCGTGATTTTATTGAAATATTTATTATGAGGAAAAAAATTTACGACCTTTTAAACTTTTTTTCAGTTGAGGAGAGATAATAGTTGAACAGAGCCAAATCTGGTGAATAAGGGGGGTGTTCAGGTAATTCAAACCCTAAATCACGTATTTTTTGCATGGCAACATAAGACTTGTGTGCAGGGGCATTGTCCTGCAAAAACAAAACACCTTTGGATAGCTTTCCGCGTCTTTTCTCTTTAATTTTTTCCAGTAGAGTGGTCTGTAATGTCGAATAGTAATGTCCAGTTATTGTTCTACCCTATCCAAAAAATCAATCATGATTACTCCATGGCAATCCCAAAACACTGAAGCAAGAACTTTTTCAGCAGATTTTTTGACAGGAAACTTCTTAGGTCTTGGAGAACCAGAGTGTCACCATTCCATCGATTGTTGCTTTGTTTCTGGATCGTAGAAATGTACCCAAGTCTCATCCATAGTAACAATTCGGTTTAAGAAGTCTACATCGTTTTCAAATCGAGCACAGATCGAACGCGATGCTTCTACCATTGCACACTTTTGGTCAACATTCAAACATTTGGAGATCCATTTTGCAGCAATTTTTCTCATGTCCTAATTGACGCGTTCATATGAAATATTCAGTGCTTCAGATATCCGTTTTAGCCCAATTCGGCGGTCTGATAAAATCATGTCATGAACTGCATCGATATTTTCGGGGACTGACACAGAAACTGGCCTTCCCAATCGGTCATCATCTTCAATGGAAAATTTACCTCTTTTGAAGCTTGCAGTCCAATTTTTCACGGTCGCATACGAAGGACATTGATCACCAAGGGTATTAAGCATATCTTCGTAATTCTGCTTACCTCTTAACCCTTTTAAATACAGGTACTTGATGATGGGTCGATACTCCAATTTTTCGATTTTCACAATTTCGGTGTGCATATTTTTTCTTTTAATTTATTGCGTAACTCTTGTTTACTTTTTTGACAAGAAACTTTACACTGACACTTTTAATAAATTATTTTTCGTTGCTATAGTAACGCAGTATTTAGTTTATGCATGGAACTGGTCTAGGCTAACTAGATATCAATACATCCTCGTATGTTGGGAGAAAGTATGTTTACTGTCCATTAGGATACCAAGATCTTTTATGTCATCCACCCTTGTTAAGTCCATTTCATTAATGGAATATGGAAAGCTCAAGTCATTGTGGGATCCTTTAAAGTAAATAGAGAAACACTTGTTTAGGTTGAGGTCCATACCATTTAGGTTACACCAGCGTACAATGTTATTAAGATCATTAGATAGTATTATTAAACAAATAAAACAAGATGGGACAATCACCAACAAATCATTCCAGATAATAGCATATGCAGATGATATAACAATAATAGCAAGCAGACGAGAAGAATTGGAAAATACATTTAAAATAATAGAACAGAAGTCAAAAGAAAATGGAATAGAAATAAATGAAACAAAAACAAAATACATGCATTGCAGCAGAAAACAGAAGTTTGATAGAACTAAGAATCAACAACTATACATTCGAAAAAGTCTAAAAATACGAGTACTTACGATTTATAGTACACAGAAGAAAGGAATGATTACACATTAAGCACCGAATACAACAAGGGTATGTACGCTAATAAGAAAATACTCAAAGACAAGAAATTAAGCAAAAACACAAGAATACAGATATATAAAACAATGATACGACCAATTGTAACCTACGCCACAGAAACATCGAGATTAGTACAGAAGGAAGAACTTTTTGAAAGACAAGTTATCGGAACAATTATGGGACCCAAAAGAGAAAAAAAAATGACAAAATGAGACCACTAATGAACCAGGAAATTGAAGACATACTATATAGAGAAAACATAGTAAGATTTTACAAAGCACAAAGAATCACATGGTATGGACATATATACAAGAAACAAAAAACGTCACCACAAAGAAAAGTAACTGATTGGGTACCACTTAATTCAAGACCAAAGGTAAAATGAAAATAGCAAGTTGAATCAGACCTCAAGAAAATTAAAGTAAAACACTGGAGACAAGTAATAGAAAATAGTACAGAATGGAGAAAAGTTGTTACAAAAGCAAAAACAAACTAGGACCTATAAAAGGAAAACAATGTGGACTAATCCACCACACTGAACGGATTATTGAGTTCTCATGAACAGCTTCAATTTCTTTGGAAATGTACAGCTTATTATTATTATTTAACCCCACTTCAATACTACTCTTTAAATCTAAATGATTCTATTTCTGTCACTAAGTCGATTTTTCAGTGTGTAACCCCACTTCGACACTATGTTGCAAATAAATGTACAAAGGAATCTCGAGATACTATGAAACAATTTGCATTAACTTACCTAATGAAATTGCAGTGGGAATGTCACTTCTTTTCTCGGTACTACTGGTGACAACGTTCATAATTTTAAAAGAGCAGGTGTCACTCAAAGTCCAAGCAGCATTTTGTAATTGACCTACTTTCGGTACGCCACTGGCTACGGTAAAACCAATTGCACCTGGTTGATACATTGGGCAATTTTTCATGCAGACTTGCGACCCAGTAACTATGTCGGATTGGTTGTTGGAAGGTCTCTGTTTCCTACATTTTGCTCTGTATTTTTCCCACAGGCGTTTTCTTTGGGTGAAAGGTAATACACCCCTAAAATTTAAAGTTGTTAAATAACTATTTATCACATTAATTAACCAAATACTTACCACCAATACAAGCTACCGCTTTCTAATCTTGCGACCGTGTACAAAGGACATGTATATAAAGCTGATATTTTATCTGATTGAAATTCCGTGTAAGCTTGTGCAGCGTGTTCAAGTTTACTGGCAGCTGGTGCTAAAAGTTCGTCCAACCACGTTGCCACTTTACCAGATTCCATAGCTACGGAACATCGCATAGAACACCCTGATAGTTGTGTTACTTTTTCTCCAACTAGACCCAACGGTATGGATTTCGGGTGGTGAATGTTGGGATTTTCGGGGTGTTTGTATGGTTCGTGTTCGTTCCATTTCCATTGGTAAATTTGACCATTAGAAGACAGTGCTATCAGTTCGCTATAGAGCGTTGCAATTTGGATGAATTTCGGAGCTGGTTCTGGCCAAAATTCTAGATCGTCCGAGATCCATAGCGGGCATGCATTATCTTTTTTCTTGTGATCTGTATTTTAAATTCAATTTAATATATTTTGTTTCAATAATATGTGTGTGAGAAACAGAGACAAGAAGAAAGATTTTATACACAGCTCACATCAGTAAGTGCAACAAAAAATTAAAAAACATATATATGTAAACTAAAAACATTGATAAAAAATAGTACACAAAATTTTCAATATACAGGGTGTCCCGGGACTAATGGGAAAAAAGGCAGGAGAGTATAATATGAGCCAAAATAATGTTAGTACTTCATATAAACTTTTACTATGCAGGCCCTCGTTTTCGAGTTATAGGCCTCCAAAGTTTTAATTTTTAATTTGGTTTTTATTTTTATTTTTTGTACTAGTTATTTGATCTTCATAAAAT
The DNA here is from genome assembly GCA_963921935.1 of Galeruca laticollis. Classification (NCBI taxonomy): domain Eukaryota; kingdom Metazoa; phylum Arthropoda; class Insecta; order Coleoptera; family Chrysomelidae; genus Galeruca; species Galeruca laticollis. The sequence goes on along the minus strand of OY998183.1, from coordinate 120,432,392 downwards.
TTACGGCAAAGCTATAATGTAAGTGTATGTTTATTTTGGTAAGGTAAACAGATTTACAGTAGTGCATTGAAGCCAGGGACAGACTACTCGCAATGGTTAGTGATCCAAAAATTTTGCAGGTATGGCACACCCTGTATGAAATTATCGAAATTCACTTCCCCACACATTAAGCTAACGAAAAGGTACTCTTGTTGGAATTCGATCAAATAAGCCGTTTGGCTAATATTTACAGTTTTATTAATGCACTACGTACAAATCTACCTAACTAACTTATTAATACGATGTCCAGAATTTACTTGCTTTTCATCAGAATTACGAACATAACATTATTAAACCATTAAGAAAACCTCAAAAAACACAAGTTATAAAACATTAGACTAAAACTAATTCCTAAACAACAACAAAAACTAACATTATTCTAATAAATGTTCAATATGAGCTCCTCCCACTTCCACGCACATTCTAAGTCTACGAAGGTTGTTTCTTTGCACTTGAAAGAGCAATTTCACACTATTTCTAATAACATTGCAGTGTAACACAATTCTGTCTATTAAATCTTGCCTTGTTTGCACAGGTGTTGCGTATACCTTACTTTTGAGATAACCCTAGAGAAAGAAATCCATAGGATTAACATCTCCTGATCGCGGTGGCCATTGAAAAGGGCCTCCACAACCAATCCATCTATTAGGAAGCCTTGTGTGTAAATGTTGTCGTACATCTAAACTGAAATGAGGAGAGGCCCCATCATGCATGAACCATAAATTCCTACGAGTTTGTAGTAGCACATCATCAAACAGGTTCCATAACTTATTTTGCAAAAAACTCCAAATATCTCTGACCGGTCAAAGTACCGTCAATAAAGTATGGCTGTATCAAATTATTGCCAACTATTCCTGCCAAACATTAACCATGAATCTATGCTGGATCCTAGTTTGGATAATGCCATGTGGATTCACATCATCCCATAAATGCATATTATGAGAATTTATGATTCCATCTCTGGTGAAACCCGGTTCGTTCGTAAAGAGAACGTTACTAATAAATGTGTTGTCTGCTTGTTGTTGTCGCAGAAACCACCGGCTATACTCAAGTTGAGCAGGATAATCAGCCACTGTCATACGGTGTACTTTTTTCATGTGAAAAGGATATAACAGCTGTTCTTTTAGGACGCGATGAACAACTGATTTTGAGACGTTATGTTCTCTTGATAATTTTCTAAAACCCGATGGTTCATTATCAACTGCATTTAACAAGTCTTGTTCAACTGCCACAGTACGTATGCTTCGTACTGGACCTTCTCCAGCTTTTTCTGGCGAAAATCTTCCTAAAATTTAAAATTTTGTTTTGTATACATGGAAAATTACATTTACTTATTCATACCTGTTTCTTGTAACCTGAGATCAATACGCCCAAACATTCGTCTGTCTGGCAATGCTCTGTTTGCAAAATGTTCTTCATAAAGCCTTTTGGCCTCTAAACAGTTTCGAGAAGCCAGTCCATACATTAGATGTTTATCTGCGTACTCAATAAAAGCGAATTCTGCTATTGTAACTGTTAAATTAAGGACTTATGAATTATTGACAAGTACTGACTACGAACTATTCTACACAACGTTTGACAACTAATCCTATGGTAACTTGATAAACGGTAAAAACACTTATAAAAAGTTTTTACCAACTTTCCAATTAACAAGTCGTTAATGTTTTTCATCTTCTGCTATCGTTAAATTATTTTTTTGTAGTACTCTAGGTAAATTTTGGACATCTATTAAAAGTTAGTTTTACCTCGTTGTGTACTTATAAAAATGGTGAATGCGTAAACTGGTACGTAGTGCATTAATAAAACTGTAAATATTAGCCAAACGGCTTATTTTATCGAATTCCAACAAGAGTACCTTTTCGTTAGCTTAATGTGTGGGGAAGTGAATTTCGATAATTTCATACAGAGTGTGCCATACCTGCAAAATTTTTGGATCACTAACCATAGCGAGTAGTCCGTCCCTGGCTTCAATGCACTACTGTAAATCTGTTTACCTTACCAAAATAAACATACACATACATTATAGCTTTGCCGTAAATGTTATAAAGATCAAATAACTAGTACAAAAAATACAAATAAAAACCAAATTCAAAATTAAACCTTTGGAGGCCTATAACTCGAAAACGAGGGCCTGCATAGTAAAAGTTTATATGAAGTACTAACATTATTTTAGCTCAGATTATACGCTCCTGACTTTTTTCCCATTAGTCCCGGGACACCCTGTATATGTAAAAATAAACATTCATCAAGAGAATTGTGATTCATGTAGTTTTTAATAATTAATATTAATTCGATGATGATAAGGATAATTAAAGATGGGTTAATACTTTATTCTTTTTTTTTAAACCAAAGCTTGCAGAAAATTTGCTAATGAATCTTTATGGGCAAACTATTTAGAAGAGAATAACATTTTTATATAAAATTATTTCACTTACCTGAGTCCTTATCAAATGCGTTATCCCTCAATGCACACTCGAGCCATCTTCTAGGTCCAAAATATTGCCTGTCCCTCCATCTGGAGAAAGTTTCTCTGTCTCTTTCAGAATTATTTGCTGAATTAGCAGGTGGTGCGTCTCTGTCTGGTATACGATTGCGGCTGCTGCTACCACGACTATTAAGGAAGCTTGTTTGAGCAAAGTCAAACATTTTCAAACAAAAGTTAGTGAAAAAAGCCAAACAAACAAAAAAAAACAAAAGTATCCTTCGATAAAAAAGATACAAAAACAAATCAGAAAATGAAATGTTAAAGATGCAGATAGAAATAAAGAAATTGTTTAAATTATTTCTACGAAATCACTGGTTATGGAAGATTTGTACGAAATACCTTTAAGTGATTCCTACAAAATTATAACATATATAATTCTCCATAAGTTCTAAGAATGGAGATATAAAGCTTAAGAGTTCTGAATTAAAATGTTAGAAATGCGATAAATTTACCAGGTGCCAGCATGCAGACATTTTTTACTTTAAAAGAAGAGCTCAGAATATTATCATCACATTTATATTCCAAAAATACAAATTTTGTACTAATTAATCAGTTTTAGAAAATCTGTATCAATATTGTGAGCTCTAAAATTGAGTAACTTACTTTCTAATGCCCGAATAACCGAACATATCTTCAGAGAACATAGCATCAGCATCGATAATAACAGAATGATCTGGATGAAAACCCCCATCGAGTAAAGATATTAAATCTTCAGGAACGTATGAATCCGTTGCATCGTCTCCCTCTTCTCCTTCCTCGTCATCCCGAGAGAGGAGATTGTTAACAGCAAGGTTTACATCTAAATTAGTTCTCTAAATAATACAATATAAAATATAGAAATATTAAAACAATTACTGTCAATATATTTACCTGTAGTTCTCTTATTATTAAGTTTCTACTTTTTCCTTGCAGCACTACTTGTGCTTGTGAAACTAGCTCCTCTGGTACATAAGGAGCAGGTACAGTTACCATTGGGCGGCCACTGCTAGAAGAGCTAGTGCCTATTATAACCGGAGCTCCTCTGCTACCTATTACGTACAAGAAGATAAAATCATGAAATAAATGAAATCAAAAGATGTCACAAAAGTGATTGGGTAAAATTCAGGTATTACACAGTATATCTATTAATTTTTACAAACAAATTCCTGGTTTTTCAAAGCTTTTCATATTATGATTGAAACTACAACTGAGTCTCTTGTTCATTACAGAAGTTTATTGTAATTATGAAAGAAAATTTAATGAGTTTTTTCTAAAGGTAAGTAAGAAAAGTTTGAATGACAGTTAAATACAGCGCCTGTGACAAAGATCTAAATTGTTAAAAATTAACACAACAACTATAAATAATGTAATTATATATTTGTGAAGTAGGAAAAGGTATTGTAATAAAATCCTTAAATACATGATGAAAGAACTAGACAGACTGTCAATTCAAATAATTTCATCGCTAACGTATTCAAGTGAAGATACATATTTATCCAAAATTTTAAACATAGGCAGAACTTTAATAGTTGATTTCAAATTTAAGGAAATCGTGTTTTTGTTATTGATTGATTTGAAAATTTCCAAATTCTCCAAAGCATTCTATCGAGTGCCACGTCCACAAACATGTAAAATTATCATCTAATACAAAGGAATGGTTATTAAACTGTAAATGCCTGTAGAAAACAGAACTATTTCTAGTACAATGTTCTTGGATTCTCAATTTAAACTTCCTCCCACACTAACCGATGTATTCAGCGGTACAATTGCTACAAGTCAACTTATAAACTCCATACTTATAAACTTGTGGGACTGGGTCTTTGGTTCGAGAAAAGATTGTTCTTATGTTAAGTGGAGTCTTAAAAGCTACTTTTCTATTTTGAATTACATTCGCTAATTGATATGAAAGTGGTCCATAATAAAAAATGGTAACAAATTTCCGTTCATACCTCTTGCTAACTGCGTATGAGTCTTTTATTAAAAGTTTATCCAACTTTTTATTAACTAAATGGTCAATAAGATTTGTGGAGGAACTAGTTTTAATTGTCTCTAGTTCCTTATTGAAATTATCCAAGTTCATTAGAATCAAAAAAGGCGATGAATGTAAGTTATAAATTACGAAATGTTTTGTTGAAAAGGGTGATTACTATCATTAGGAATAACATGAGATGTCTGAATGTTCTTCCTATACATGCTAAAAGAAACCTGTTGATCAACCCTCTTTAAAGATAAATCCAATAAATTGAGTGTGGAGTTATCTTCCAATTCTAAGGTAAATTTGAGGTCCATAGGTGAACTATTTATAAAATATAAAAAATCATTCTGTAAAACATTAATATCCCCCTGAAAACAAACTAAAATGTCATCATCATATTTATACCAGAAAATTGACTGCTGAAAATGTGTTTCTCTATAAAATCCATAAAAATATCTGCTAAAAGAGGAGCTAGTGGATTTCCAATGCAAAGACCCTTCTTTTGTTCATACATAGATGCCCTAAACAATATTCTATCATAAAATTGTCACTTGTATACCCTTCGGGGGATGTATTGTGCTAACAAACCGAAATTTCTCCCTAAATAACCAAAAATGTATATCAGGATATATAGGACCTGTACTCGCTCTAGTCAGATGAAAATCAATAGGGTACATCTGTGAGAGACCCTAAAAAATATCCAATTATAAAATTGGTCACTTGTATACACTCCGTAGGCTGTATCCTGCTAACAACCAGAAATTTCTCCAAAAAGTACCAAAAATGTGGCACTTCAGGTACCATACCACCCATTGTGCTAGCTTTGGTGAGCTAAAAATCAATAAGGTTCGTCTATAAGACGCCCTAAACAATATTCAATTATAAAATTAGGCACTTGTATACACTCTTGAGGCTGTATCATGCTAACAAACTGAAAATTCTCCAAAAATGACAAGAATTTGGTACTTCAAGTATCATAGCACTCGTTGTACTGGCTTTAGTGAGCTGAATATCAATAGGGTTCATCTTTGAGACGACCTGAATAATATCCAATCATAAAATTGGTCACTTGTATATACTCCGGAGGCTGTATTGTGGTAACAAACTGAAAAATAACAAAAATGTCGTACTTAAAATATGCACCTGTTGAACGGGCTCTGGTGAGCTGAAAATCAATAGGGTACATCCATGAGATGTCCTGAATAATATTCAATCATAAAATTGGTGACTTGTTGCACTCCGGAGGCTGTATCATGCTAACAAACTGAAATTTCTCAAAAAATGACAAAATGTCGTACTTCAAGTACCATAGCACCCATTGTACTGGCTCTGGTGAGCTGATAATCAATAGGGTTCATCTGTGAGATATCCTGAATAATATTCAATCACAAAATTGGTGACTTGTTGCACCCCGGAGGCTGTATCGTGCTAACAAGACATGTAACGAAAAGTGGCCGACGACAACGACGGATTTTTTTTTCAAAATTACAACTTTATATGGGGTAAACCAATACTTTTCTCGCATATTTGATAGGTTGGGCGGAAAATTAAAAGTTTTGTTGTAGTACAAATGACAATAAATTAAAAATATATTCCACTATATTGTAAGCTGAGCTTGAATCAATCAATAATTTCTTGATGAGATTCAAAGTCAATTTCACAGATACGTTAGTATATAAATTGGTTGCATCAAAAGATGTCAAAATGGCGTTAACCTTCATAGGGCTGGCCGGGGTCCGTTTGTACCCCATGACGTATGTTTTTGCTGTATCTTTGCAAACGCAAATTTTTAAACATTGATCTTTCATCTAGCTGCAGTTTGTGAATTATTTTGATAAAATATGATGTGTTTAGTAGTTTTTATTGGCTGGTATAAACAAAAAATAGTTTTATATTCCAGGGGTCTCTTCAGACCCCGGTCAGCCTTTTACGTCCGATAAAATAATCCCGGTAACTGTTAGTAAAATCGGGGAATCCCATACATTTCACGTTTGTTTACTCACAGGCCACATAGAAAATACTCAATACCATATGGGAGCACATTCCAAATTTCAATATTTTAGGCCACATACCAAATTTTTTTTGTTTTTTTTCCTCTGTACATATATTTTGAATTCAATATTATTATCTAATAATTATACAAACCACCATGTAATATATTGTAACAGGCTGAAGGACATTGGTCGATGGCCTATTGGGTGACCCAATAAAGTACACTAATTATTATTATTATTTAAATCCCTTGAAATCAACGAACAAGGTGAGTTAATAAAAGAGAGAACTGGTCTTATTGGATGATCTTTTTTATGTATTTTCAGTAAGCCATACAATATTGGTGTCGAGTTATTCATGGGTGTTCTAAAGTTAAAATTATTTGATTTAAAAAAACTCTCATAAGAAGGCAAAAGAGCTTTTAGTTTTTGAAAATATGTTTCTAAAGATATATACTTGTGTTTGCACTCTTTATTTAATTCAAAGTTAAAGTACAATATAAATACAGGTATTTAGAAATATTGCACCACAAAACATTTATGTTGTGACTGCAAAATATTGATGTCAAATTGTTTCGTTTGAACTATACAAGGCATTGAACTCAATGATTTTCACGGAAAATTGGGCCTAACTTCTGAAATCCCCTACATACTTATATGAAACCCTATATTGTAAGTATGGGAGAGGTGAGCCCAATCTGAATCTGAAATAATATATACGGTGTCTCATTCAAAAAAGGTATGTTCGTTTCACCCTGGTAACGCCCAGTACGAATGAAAATAATTTTAAAATGTGAAGTTTACAGACGCCTACAATTTTCGCATTAACTTTATTCCATATCTTCTATAATAACAGATATATCGAACTTTATCATACTAATGGAGTATATACAAAAGTAACAAAAACAACTACTTGACCAAAGCCACAACGCTAATAATTGGGCAATATTTTTTCTAAATAATAGAAGAAAGTCAGAAAATATAAGTGGTGCGTTAATTTTGGATAGGAGTTTATTTCTATTGGCCAATCAATATTCTTATATTATTTTATTGGTATGTGTAAACCAAACAAATTTCCTAATTCCTTTCTATTTTATTTGCTATGTAAACCCAACTGTGAATGTAGCTTAACTCCATTAATGTGCTTAGCAACCTAAGGTAACAACGGAATTGTTTGCTTGTATTGTCATGTCTTTGTCAAAGTTGAATCTATTGAAAAGTTCATCAAGCATTGTAAAATGACTGAATTACCCCCATAAATTTAGTGTCACTGAGATTGATATGCCACAGGCATCCGAGAAGAAAAGTGCGGCCATTTTGTTATGAAAAGATGACACAAAATGGACTTCTACAACTAACTGGCCTGTAGGAACTATGACAAATCTCGTAATTCCAAACGATAACGAATGACAGTTTTTCAGTGTTTTCAATATCTCTGGCATAAATAGTGAGATCATATATAATTCCATCAACTCCAAAGAAAAGAAGTAATTTTCATAGAAGTTTAGGCTTAGATTTAATCTCAGGACATTTGCAAATTAGAACATACATCTACAAGAAAATAGCGTATCAATTAGATGAACCATTAACTCTACTCCGAACAAAGTACCAAAAACCATAAAAAGGAGCCAACATTGATAGGAAAACTAGATGCACTTATTACCACTGTAACATTTATTTGTGTATGGGGCAAGTTCTCTTCAAGATCAAGATCAAACAACTATTTACAATACAAGCTATCTTTTATTTCTATGGTTATTTTTGGTTCCAATACCAACATGGAGGGCGGAGCTGATATCTATGGAGACAGACTGAGGGTGAAGGTATCCATAAGCCTCGGACATCATCCCACGATTTCACCGCAATAATGCACTGTGCCATGCTGTTAAAACAAAAAGAAGTAAAAACATTGTTATTTACTCAGACAGTTAAGCGGCCCTAATGTCAATCAACTTCTAGAAGATCAGTTCCAAGCTGGTCAGTGTCAGAATACACGTCCTAAAGGAAGTGAGCTTGTCTTACAAATTTACCATAGCCTGGGTACCATGCCATAAAGGTCACTTAGGAAGCGAGGGGGCCGATGACTTAGCCAAAGCAAGCTTGGCCATAGAGATGATAGGCTCACAACCACTGCTTACTTTCAGCAGGCCTTTTTAAAACAGCCATCAAGAACATAAAGTTTCAGATGGGCGTAGACAGCACACTCTAAAGTCAGATAGGAGAAATCACAATAAATCCAATAGGATTGCAGTGGTGGAGGATTCTTCAGTGCCATCTCCGTTCAAACAAATCTACAAAGGTTATTTTTTTATATTTAAAATTTAATACTACTATGAACATTTTGAATTCAGTTGCAAACATTTTTATGAAGAAATAATGGTTTATAATAATAAAATCTAATATTTTCTGTACATTGTCGTATTTATTTAATCCACTTATAAAAAGACAATAAATAATTTATATATTTCATAAATAAATGAATATTGCTTTCTATAATTACAATGTTTTCCAGATATATCACACACACCTTACGCTCAGTGTAATATTTTCTAACTTACACAAGAAGGGTTAAGAAACAAATTAACAGAATAACTAGAAATAGAAGCCAACATTCATACATAGTACATTAAATTTAAGATGTACTGGAACATAATTTTCTTACCGCTATTGCTACCTCCCCTGATAGCAGTATTGGATCTCATTATTCTGGCTCTAGTTCGAATGCCTCGTCCTCCTGTAGGTTTGTTACCTCCACTACCACCCGTGCCGCCTCCACCACTTGCACCTGCTCCACCTGAGCTGCGTGTAGTCCAGGACCTTAAATTTTTTTCTCTATACTAAATTCAATATTAAATTAAGTCCATTCTACTTACTTTTTCTCATTTTTGCTCAAATCCAACCTGTCAGATAGTACATTGTAAGATACTCTACATATTCTGCCATCATCTAATAGTAAAGCTATATAGGTAGGCGCCAAGCAAATACGTTTAATACCAGTACGTAAATTTGATAATCCTGGATGGATATTTTGTCCTAATCTGTTTATTCTATCTGCTACCTCTTTTAATCTAGAACAGATATGAACGTGACAGTCTGTTATATTTTAAGATTGACTTTGAAGGCTAGTATGCATTGGGATTCTTTGTTTGGGACTCTTTGTAGCCTCTGGGATTCATTTCTAACATCCGGGATGATCTGCATCAATGAATCTTGCATCTTGTGTGTTGCATTTTAGTCTTGTTTTAATCCCATCTGAAGTGGATTTTTTACTCAATATCGTGCAACATTGCGTCAGTGCGTGTGTGAATCACAAACGGAGTGAACCTCTCTACCATTTTGGACTTTCTGTTGATAACAGTGAAAATGTGGATGGATACTGAGAGCAACTGCAAGCATGTTGTTAACAAAAACTAGCACCCTAAAAACGTCTCCTTTTCCAGAAGACCTTCAAAATTGACTGGACTGATACGAACAAAATGTCTATATCCCATTTCATCAGCCAATCTAAGATTGTCAAGATTGTGCTCATGATTATTCCATTCATTGAGTAAACCACGCTTTTTTGTTTAAGTTTTTTTCACTCCACAGAGTGACGTACAGTGTTGCTGCAATTCCTAAAAGCGTGACCTCATTTGATATGGCTCAGATTCAAACTAGGTGTGTACATGATTTCCAGAACAACAATGTTGTGGAGCAAACAGTATGTGACATGAATGTGAACAAATAATCCCAATGCATACTAGTCTTTATATTGAAAGTATTCAAAATTAAAACCCCCCTTGATTTGCAGACTAGAAATTTGTGATACAACTAGTCATAATATTTAATGAGTCGAAAGTTTTAAAACAAAAAGAAAAATTGTAAAATAATGACTGTCCAAAATAATTTGAGGCATTATAATCAAGTAATTAACAATTAATGAAACCTGTGAATGCAACATAACCTAATCAATTCATCAAGGTGTGCTTGTTTCAAAGCTTGAAATACATTTTCTTTCAGACTGAATTACAAACACTTTTATCATAGTAAATAACTATTTTTATCGATAGCATCATAAGCGAATTGATTAATAATAATTTCCGCCCATATCAATCTCATCAAATCTAAATATTTCTCCAAAATATCCAATTTTTAGTTGAAAATTATATATAGATATGCCTCAATTAGTAGCATTATTATGTGCAAGCTGATTTGCACTAGTATTACTGCAGTTGGAATGCAGCGCATTATGATTAAATTATATCAAAATTCAACTCTCCCTGCAACGAGAACGTTACTAATATAAAAACCCAATGTTCCGAATCTAACTTAATTTTATAATGAAGAAAATTGTAAGTTCATTTTGGGGTTTGGGAAGACAGAAAATCGGGGAGTGGTTCCATGGTGGAATGTCACAATCTTCATTATAAAGAAATAGAACCTTCCATGTCGAAAATGGTGGAAAATTCATTGAACTCTATACTTGCTATTTTCTGACCTTTACCTGTCATTAAATTGTTCCTCGCTTCCAGGCAGAGGATGAACCACGTATTGTAAAGAAGTCATTTTAAACTAAACACTTTTCACTACTACAAATATCAATTATGATGCAGTAACAGTCTCTAAACATATTTTTAAGTTCACATGAAACCATCCGCCATCATGTTTAATAATGCTTGAATCAACTGAAGTAGCAGTTGGTCAACTGTCAATTCACTGGTGTGAAGCTAGCAAGCTATGTAAGTCAGAACAGGACTAATTACTGATCTGAAATAGTATGGGTGATTTGTGATCTGAAACTGAGTAACTTAATTGAGAAATGTTTTATTTGTACTTCTACATGACTTAAAATAAAATTTTGAAATGACCTAAGTCTGTTTTTGGAAAGAATTGACAATTGCAATGTTGCCAGATATCATCGGATATAATATTGAGCCAATCAGGCGTTTCCAGATTTGTTTATTTCTTAAGACCTTTCTCAAGCCAATAAAATCTCAAAATTACATCTGGTCAAACTTTTATTGAAGCGGTGATTTCAATAATGATACAGCATATGGGAGATGCATTCAAAAATACAGTCTAAGGTGACAACACTCAGAAAACAACAGCACTGCAGTACTTTCTTGAAGCGGTTGACTGAATGTCACAGAACAGAGAACACAGTCTGTTCAGTGCTGAACGTACGAACTACGAAATGCGGCGTAGTTTGCTCAGTTTGCTGCAGCGGTCAAGCATATATTTTAACGATTCAACGCTGCAAATTCATTGCTCTGTTCGAAGAGCGGAGTTCAAAAAATAAAGTGAAAAATGAATTTAGGTCATTTGGGTGTGCATGGTGATCCTATTATTTCTATAGAAATTGATAGCCAGATTGTATGTTGCGTGTTCTACATAATTCCGGTTCCGACCAGGATTTCTTCTTGGTACTATTTACCACAGGAGGTTCTGGTGGTGCTCCCAAATTTTCAAGTACCTAAGCAAATAATGCGGTTAAGGTTATTAACATTGCTACCTAAATACAATGTCCTCGGCTTCATACCGTTTAATACTTCAACCAAATTATCCATTTTTCCTTAGCTTTCACTCAGTAAACAAATATATTGAAGATTGAAGGTTATGGCAAAAAAGCGCAAGACTTGATCTCATTTTCTAAGATGACCATTTACTTACTGCGCTCCAGCCAACGAGGTTGGCTGCAGCGCTTTATGCCTAAATTTTCCTTGAAAGCGAAACCCATAATAGACTATTCCTACAAGTAGAGAGAATTAGAGACGTTTCCAGATGTTCCCCTGTATAATTTAGTGATGTTAAATTCCCGGGAATTTATTTAAAATAAATATTTCCTGAAATATTCTTTGGAAACACTCCCGCAATGGAAATTTATTTTAAAAATTATTAGGTAACAGAACAATAAGAATTTTCACGAAAAAGTGATCTAACTTAATTAACACATAAATTGCATATTATTACCCTAATACACCACAAGTATTGTTTGCTCTAAGGATCTAGCACTTATCAGTTTATTACGAATTCAGTGTAAAATAATGCTGATGCAACTTATGTAAATACTTATACATATATACAAAAACAAAACTTTAATATTTAAATAAAGCTAGTAGGTACATCAGTATTAAAAATTGAAATATATTTTATAGGAAGAAATTGATGGCTTGCGAATATTGCCTTATAAATATCCTTCTGTGGGACTATTCCCACACCTAACATCACTAGATTTGGATTAATTATTAACGATTTAAAAAAAACGTTAATTCTCTAATCATAAAAGCTTGGTTAAATTAATAGAATACATGTACCACGGAAATAGTAAAAAATAAATTACTTATGGAAGAATAATTTGAATTTTTTTTCTATTCTTAATTTTAGACATTTTTTTATTTTTTGGTTTTAATACATTAGTCCTATTCTGCATTGTTGTCTGTTCGTTTTACCTGTTCGGATCGATGTCAAGGGCAAATAATAGGTTACAAAACCATTCAATTTATTTCCCCACCATAAATTCCATCTTCTTCTACCTTTAGAGACATTCATACATTTCCGTCTGGCATAAAATCTATCCAACTGTTTTCATTCTTATTCCACTATCCACTAGTGCCAACTACACCGAACGAACAGTCCAATACTTGATGCGGTATGAGAATGATAGTAAAAGTTGGGTGTGTGTATATTAAACAATAAACAAAAACTTATGTGCTCATTTTTGGAATATTCTAGGGGATTCATAATATGAATGTGAGTAAATAATATGTTATTCCATAGACGTTTTTATCCCATAGAAAATGCATGAAAACGGAGATCAATGACCACAGGGATTGGGTGGGCTGTCGGCACATATTTCTCGTTAAGCTAGGACATATGTAACATCTTCTCTTTCTGTTATTTTTATGCGTTCAACTGTAGTAGGTCAAGAAGTTTGTCTCGTATTGCACTAATTAATGTACTAGCTTTGCTTTTTAGTTTGATTCATTACAGGTTGTCTTAATTAATATTTAGACTAGTTTTGGTTGCATTTTAATAAAACCCACGCGAAATGTGTTGATAGAAGCTAAGTCATTAACGCAATCATGGGTTATTCAATCTAATTGGTTTTACGCAGTGAATGTAGGTGTTTATGTTATTAGAAGCAACAAATATATGGCTGAATTAAACGGTAAAATTTACGAAGTTATAAATTATTTATATGTATTATTCATATTTGTCTATACAGCAATTTGTATATCAATTGTAATTATATTGTTTATGAAAAGCTTTAAAAATTATTTCCTTTTGTTAAAGTATGTTTTAGACAAGTGATATTAAACGACCACAATGCATAATATAAAATTTTCGTTATAAAAGGTTTGTGTCTGAAAATACACGTCTATGATAATAATTTAATTGAAAAATCTAAATCATTAGTTAAGGTATGAACATGTTTCTATGGTGTGACTTTTGGGGCGAGTGAAGTATGGCGCACTACGAATCTGACTTTTTTTTTTCGAAAATGTATAGTACTTACCCATTTATTAGATAATCTGTTGATAAATTAGTAGCTTATCAAACTTTCACTTATAAATGTCAATTATTTAATTAAAATGACCGTTTGGATGGCTAATTAGTGCTGAAATATATTCCAAATAATGTTTTTTTCCTTAAAAAAATCTAGTTATTTTCCTTTCAGTATTGTTTTCGACATCATATTTATGTATTTATCATGACAAGTAAGGGAAATAAATTGAGTGATAAATAACAGACAAAGGTGTTGTAAGGCATAAGAAATTCATATCTGATAGTATTTTCAACTGAATAAAACTGTTTTTACATTTTCCTGTCAAATAAACGGTTTTAAAAATTAAAACTAACTTTTCTGCACTTGTACACTCCGGGGGCTGTATTCTAACAAACTGAAATTTCTCCAAAAAATGGCACATCTTGATTTATAAGACATGTACTGATTCTGGTGAGCTGAAAATCAATAGGGTTCATCTGTGAGACGCCCTGAACAATATCAAATTATAAAATTGGCCACTTGTATACATTCAGGAGGCTGTATTGTGTGATCAAACCCAAATTTCTCCGGAAATGAACAAAAATGTAGATTTACTGAAAGAAAGAAAAATTTATTCATCATTGAAAATTCTACAACTGCATTACATACATTTATAAAATTTTATCAGACTAGTCAAGGATACTAACCTATGTACAGACACAAACAGCTCAAAATATATGTAAAAATTGATTGAAATTTTCATTGTATGGTCTGAGTTTCCCCAGAAAGGTAGTCCATAAGATAGGATGGATTGTACAAGTCCATAGTAGGTCAGCTTAAGTACATTTAGTGAGACTGTTCCACATATTTGCTTCATTACAAAACACATACAGCTCATTTTTCTAACTAGGTTTTCTAAGTTATTAATTTTTTATCTATAGTCAGGCCTAGATACTTGAACAGATTCACTTGCTCTATGGATTTGCTTTTAACCTTTATTAGGGGGCAGTTATCATAAGAAATGTTTTTTTGTTGGAAGACCATGAAGACTGTTTTACTGATGTTAATTACTAAACCACTATTTTCACACCATCTGGCGAATTCCTCTACAGTTGAGTTTGCTGTTTTTATAGAGAGCTGAAGCTTTTTCTGTGCCACTATTTTACTAGTATCATCTGCATAAATAATCGTTTTTTGCTGAATCACACTTGAGAGTTCTATGTCACTCATAAATATTATGAAGAAAAGTGGAGCCAAAGTTGAACCCTGAGGAACCCCCATTGAAACAGAAGCCAGTTGAGATTTCACAGAGTCAATAACCACTATCTGAGATCTGCTTTTTAGGAATGATGCCACCCAATCATTTGCAACTCCTCTGATTAATATTCGGTACAGTTTTTCCTACAGTAAATTATGGTTCGCTGTATCGAACGCTCTACTTAGGTCAACAAACAGAACAACTGGAAATTGTTTTTTTGTTAAGGTGCAAATATATGTCTTTGCAGAGTTCATTTATTGCAGTTGAAGTTGAGATAGGAACAAAATTAACCAGTCTCAGATAATAGCTAAAATCGATAATTTTCGCAACCTGAGATTATAAGCATACATTAGGGTGGTAGTTGGCGACTTCGTTTTCGGATCCCTTTTTTTTATATACAGATACTGATTTTGATATTTTAGTGCTTTCTGGTATGTTCCATCAACAAATGACTTATATATTATGTGAGATAGTGGATAGCATATCACATCACAGACAATTCTTAGAGCCTGGTAATGATATCCTGAACTTCATATAAGTTGTTGGATACAAGAATAGTGTAGTATTTGAGAATGGGGATAACTTCAGATTATTTGTTATTGGATCTTTTTTTCGATTTTCATGAAAAAATCAAGTGGTTGCCAATGTCATATGTATCTGTGGTATGATTATTATTGATAGTGAGCTCAATTTTGTTATTAGTTTTTGCATTATTCCTTGTTTCATTAATAATTTTCCAACTCTCCTTGCTTATATTATTTGCATTCAATATTCTTTCGTTGTTGTATTCTGCTTTAGTTTTTTTCACCAGTTCTTCATAAATATATTTGAGTTGTTTATATCTGTTTTTTATTATCTCGTTTGCTGAATACTTTGCTATTTTATACATATGTATGTGATGCAACTCCTTGATTTAATTATTAATCCCTATTCTACTTGTTTTTATTTTTTCACATAAAAAGCAATGTTGTAGAGGTACATAAGGATTGTATTGAAAATATTATATCCTTCATTCACATCATCAGCTGTATATACATTCTCTCATTTTTCATTCATCAACAATTCTCTGAAAGTTATCAAGTTAAGTTTATAAATAGTTTCTATACTACACTTATGTGCTATCGGTAATGCAAATGTACAAGTTTGAAATTTATGATTCGAAATATGTGTATCTTCCACACAACAATCAGTCGGGCTGGAGATTTGTGTACATCTCATCTATACTTCTATTAATACATGTAGGCTCAGTTATAATATTTTTCATGTCAAATTCAAAGAATATATTTTTAATTTTTCTCGCTTCAGAGTTGTTTGTTAAAGAGTGTATATTAATATCACCACATAGGAATTGTGTTGCAGTGAAGATTTTGCACATCAGATCATAAATTTCATCAAAAAATATATTGATATCACTATTTGGTGTTCTGTACACTGTGATAATATACAATTTACTCTTTTTATTTGGTATTTCTAAAGCAGCTATTGTTGCTTCAAAACTTTTCTCTATACTTTTGTTGAAAGTGGAAGGTTTGAGAGGAAGATTTTCTTTTGATAGGATACATGTTCGTAGAGTTTTCTACAGTAACTATTTATCAATCTATAGTCAGGCCTAGATACTTGAACATCTTCACTTGCTCTATGGATTTGTTGTTAACCCTTATTAGGGGGCAATAGTCATAAGAAATGTTTTTTTTGTTGGAAGACCATGAAGACTGTTTTACTGATGTTAATTGCTAAACCACTATTCTCACACCATCTGGCAAATTCCTCTGCAGCTGAGTTGGCTGTTTTTATAGATAGCGGGAGCTTATTCTGTGCCACTATTTTACTAGTATCATCTGCATAGATGATCGTTTTCTGCTGGACCACACTTGAGAGTTCTATGTCACTCATAAATATTACGAAGAAAAGTGGAGCCAAAGTTGAACCCTGAGGAACCCCCATTGAAACAGAAGCAGGTCGCGATTTCACAAAGTCAATAACGACTATCTGAGATCTGTTATTTAGGTATGATGCCACCCAATCATTTACAACTCCTCTAATTTCAATTCAGTACAGTTTTTCCAGCAGTAAATTATGGTTCACTGTATCGAACGCTCTGCTTAGGTCAAAAAACAGAACTGGAAATTTTTTGTTGTTAAGGTGCAAATATGTCTTCGCAGAGTTCATTTATCGCAGTTGAAGTTGATCTTTTTGGTCTGAAGCCGTGTTGGCAGCTAGGAATAAGTTTGTGATATTCAACAAAATTAACCAGTCTCAGATAATAGCTAAAATCGATAATTTTCGCAACCTGAGATTGTAAGCATACATTACAGTAGTTGGCCACTTCGTTTTTAGATCCCTTTTTTTTATATATAGGTACCGATTTTGATATTTTTAGTGCTTCCGGGTATGTTCCATCAACAAACGACTTATCTATTATGTGAGATAGTGGATAAAATATCACATCACGGACAGTTCTTAGAGCCTTACCGTGGATTTCATCTATACCAGGTGATGTGGTTTTTGTTGTTTTGGTAACGATATCCTGAACTACTATATAATTTGTGGGGTACAAGAATAGTGTGGTATTTGATAAGGGGGATAACTTCAGATTATCTGTTATTGGATCTGTTTTTTCAATTCCCATGAAGAAATCATTGAAGTGGTTGCCAATGTCATATTTATCTGTGGTATGATTATTATTGATAGTGAGCTCAATTTTGTTATTAGTTTTTGCATTATTCCTTGTTTCATTAATAATTTTCCAACTCTCCTTGCTTCAATATTCTTTTGTGGTTATATTCTGCTTTAGTTTTTTTCACCAGTTCTTCATAAATATATTTGAGTTGTTATCTGTTTTTTATTACCTCGTTTGCTGAATATTTTGCTATTTTATACATATCACAAACCATTTGATGCAATTCCTTGATTTCTTTATTAATCCACGGTTTCTCCCTATTACTTCTACTTGTTTTTATTTTTATTTTTTTCAGTGGAAAAGCAAAGTTGTAATGTTACAGTAGGATTGTATTGAAAATATTATATCCTTCATTCACATCATCAGCTGTATATACATCCTCTCATTTTTCATTCATCAACAATTCTCTGAAAGTTATCAAGTTAAGTTTATAAATAGTTTCTATACTACACTTATGTGCTATCGGCAATGCAAATGTACAAGTTTGAAATTTATGATTCGAAATATGTGTATCTTCCACACAACAATCAGTCGGGCTGGAGATTTGTGTACATCTCATCTATACTTCTATTAATACATGTAGGCTCAGTTATAATATTTTTCATGTCAAATTCAAAGAATATATTTTTAATTTTTCTCGCTTCAGAGTTGTTTGTTAAAGAGTGTATATTAATATCACCACATAGGAATTGTGTTGCAGTGAAGATTTTGCACATCAGATCATAAATTTCATCAAAAAATATATTGATATCACTATTTGGTGTTCTGTACACTGTGATAATATACAATTTACTCTTTTTATTTGGTATTTCTAAAGCAGCTATTGTTGCTTCAAAACTTTTCTCTATACTTTTGTTGAAAGTGGAAGGTTTGAGAGGAAGATTTTCTTTTGATAGGATACATGTTCGTAGAGTTTTCTACAGTAACTATTTATCAATCTGCATTTGGATAAGTTTAGTTTTTCTATCTTCTCAGAGGTAAGCCAGTGTTCCGAGAAGCACAGAATATCTGGTGATTGTTGGTCTAGTAGAACTTCCAGTTGATTTATTTTTCTTGGAGCCATGCCTTAAATATTGAGATGCATTATAACCAGTAGTTCTGTATCTCCTATTTGTCCATTTTGATGTACTATAAGTACTGCGTGATTTAGATGGACTGTAGGGAGCAGGTTTCCTGAATATCCTCAGATTGCTGATCATATCTGTGGTATTTCCTGAACTCAAACCTCTTGAATGCTACATACTTTGGCCAAGTGAAAGGTTTATAGAATTCATCCTTCAGCTCAAAGTCCACGCCACACATGAAACATTTGTTTTTATTTTCACTTGTAGGCAGTTCATTTACTATGATATTGGAATTTTTGAAAGCTTCTTGATCCTTCAGGTATTTAGTTATATTACCCTATATAGATACAACCAGGCTTTTCTCTTTCTAGAATCGACTTTTTTGAAGCCATCATCAATATATAGTGGGTTGTACTGTCTTGATTGAGGTTTATAATATGATTCTACCCTTACCTTGTGGAATCTACTCATGTTAAAGTATACAACCAATTATCGACACTATTCGGAACAAAATTTGTCTTTAATTGTATGTGGTCAAACCAAAGTGTTTTCAGGAACCAATGACCGACATAAAAATAAAATTTTTAAGGAAAACCATTTATCAACATCTCTCCAGTTTTTTCCTAAATATAACAAAATAAAGCTAGGAGAAAAAGAAACAATAAACATTTATTTTTGACAAAAAAACAGTCTAAAAGTCTTCTCAAATATGTTCCTCCCATTTCTGTTTACATAAGCTTGTCGTGAATACCTTTAACAGAATTGACTGTTCTTTTCCATGCTCCTTTATGTCTTTTATGTTTTCTTAATTGTGCTTAATCTAAATCATTGTGGCATTCATTTTCCAGCTGGATCACATTAATAGGTACAACCTTGGCTACAACAGACGAGTCTAAAAAAAGGAATCAGAAGCCAACCAGTGTAAGTCATAAATAAAATAAACAAAGTTTTGTTTTGCTTAAAACAGTATGAAAACATTCTTTAACAAGAGTGTTAATCACATGCAGAATGTGTCATTTCTGGAAAAAATTGACTTTCACTAATTGTCTTCTGAACCCTCCATGTATTGAACCATATATTTAATATATGTATTGAACTCAAAATCCGCCATAATTTAATTTTTCCTTCTTATAATAGTAAAACTGAAAACATAATTTATAATTTTCCAGAGCCATATATAAAAACTAAAGTAAATTAGATAAGATAATATAATTTCTGGAGGCATCACATCTTATTACTGTCATGTGGCATCTAATATATTTTTCCAATTTCTTGATTGTTATTATAAGGACATATTTTGTAAATAATAAACCATACTGTTAGGGAGAAAAGGAAAGAAAAAATTATTTCTGATAAGTTTGATTACAGATTAGTTCATTTAAAGAGGTTTTTTTAATGAAATATCAGGTGTCTTAAAAGTAATTTATGGTATTTTGGCGTGGTGCACTTTTTGGGATATTTTCAAATGTTTTTTGAAAACATTCGTCAAAAATGCACGGAGACCTCAACTCCAACAAATTTTAAATTCAGTTGTGCATTTTATGTAAATTAACACATTGTCATGAAAGTCATTATACCTTTAATTAGCATTCAGCTGATTTTAACAATGATTTATATTATATACATTCTTTATACTCTTCCGATGGATATGCACAGTAGTTTCACACTTTTAGTCTCTCAACCATAGTAATTTGTCGACCGTAACAACATTATCAAAAATTATTTGAATTCATGACTTAATAAATTATCCGTTTCATTGTCAAAGTTAATTTAATATCATATTCACTAGGCTTAAAAAACCGATTAATTGTCCTTCCATTTAATTGTACCGAATGCGGATGTTGGTCCAGTTCCACGTACTCTCTTCCTGCTTTTGATAAATGAAACTCTGTCTCAAGCCGATATAATGCCTACCTGGTAACAAAAAGCAGTCCATGGGGCATGGGACATTTCTCTGATCTTCACATATTAAAGTGTCAAACAAATAGTTAAGTTGTGGAGATCTGACACAGTACTTCACACAAAAAATATATCAACAACATATCCTCCACCTAACTGATGAAGCTGGTTCTTGTAGAATATGTGGGAAAATCTTGTCACTAAAGTAAAACCACCAATAGATGACACCCCACTTTGTCAATACCAATAGGTGACACCCCACATTCAATCAAAATTATTAACATCTACAAACACTTTTTATTATTCAGTGAAATATAGCAACGTTGATTGGTCATTATGTGATCCTGTCTTCTAGGTTATGGTACAGTGTAGACCTTCATTTCTCATGCAGTGTTGATCCTGAGTTATTTTTTAACAAATTTTAATCAAGTCAGTAGGAAAGTAAGTAACATGTTTTTTAAAATAAGATTCTTGTAATGTAGGAGTACAGTATAGGTTAATTGCCCATGTTTTATTATTAATTTTATGATAAATATGATAATTACAGGTTAGAAATTTGTTAGCAATTGTAAGACAACTTAGTTTTCAAAACGGTTTCTTTAGTTATTTATTTTAACATTTTAAAATAGTGGCAACAAATAGATGACACAAGGTGTCACCTATTGGATTTTCTGAGTCTCAGCTATTGGAGCTAATCAATTTTTTGTTGTAGATGCAACAGCACGATAAAATTATTTTGAAATACACCCCACAAGAAATGCTTGATGCCATAAATGTAATCAAGTCTGGAAAATCCGTTAAATCAACATCTAAAAAATATAAAATTTCCCAAACAACTTTAGCATATAAGGTGAGTGAAAAATTACCAGTGGGAAAGAGAAGGGGTCCCAAGAGTCTTTTTCCCCCAGAACAAGAGGCAGTTTTGGTTAGGGTTTTAGCCATGGCAAAGGCTGGTTTTCCAGTCACCAAAAACACTTCTATGATAACCATCTTAAAATTAGCTCAGGAGCTGGGATTGGAAAAAGTTCCAGGGGAAAAATGGTATACATTATTTCAAGCAGGAATAACAGAATTGCAGATTGGCTTTACCAAATATTAACCCGATCTAGAGCCAATCTAACAAAAGAAAAATTAACTCGTTGGTGTAATGAAGTTTGGACCTATATAGCAGATAGGGGGATTGTTGATGTTATGAATGACCCAACAAGGGTGTTTAATGCAGACGGAACTGCGTTTTATATTAACCACAGAGAAGGAAAAGTTATGGCTTAAAAATGTAGCAAATCTGTCTACCTTGCAGGAGCAAATGGTGAGAAAGAGAAAATGTGACAGTATTAATGACAGTTAACGCTGCTGGACAGATTGCGCCTCCTATGATTGTTTATCGCTATAAAAGAATTCCACAACAAATTGCCGAAGCTGTGCAATTGGGCAGTAGAAAGGTCCGAAAAGGGGTGGATGACCCAAGAACTTTTCTACAAATACATAGTAAACATTTTGCTACCATGGGTTCAAAAACAAAAGATTCAGCTACCTGTAGTTTACTTTCTCGATGGTCATGGATTTCCCTGCACTTTCAAATTTCAAATTTTTGTCTTACAAATGGACTTGAGTTGATAACATTGTACCCCAATGCGACTCATTTGATACAGCCTATGGATGTGACAGTTTTTCACAGCGTTAAATCCGAATGGAAAATTCAGATGCAAAATTGGAGAATGTCTCATGTGGAAGAAGAACTAAAAAAAGAGTTTCCTCGACTTCTTCAAAACTCGGTTCAAAAGATTGAACCTTTGATAATCTCAAATGGCTTTAAAAAATGTGGGTTACTACCCTGGAATCCTGATGCTGTTACAATTTCAATAACTAATTCAACAAATCCAACTCCAATACCTATCATGCAGAAAAAACAAAATGACATAAAAAGGTTTCTAGTTTACCTGGAGAGTGAAATTGCTGATCAAAAATTATTGGAATTTAAAAACAATGATGGTGATTGGAAAGGGTCAAAAGAGAACTACTCACTTTGAAATATTTGGAGAAAAAGCGCATCACTCAGCTTGACGAACAGTCTTTGCCCCAAAGAGTTCAAATCAATGACCTAGACACAAATCAAGAAGATGTTACCATTAATGTGGCAGATAATTTAGAATTATCAGAAGCAGGACCATCTGGAATTCAGCAATATCCACCTCAAACAAATCTGGAAGAAACTAAAGAAAATTTGTCCCCAACTGAAGATATAAAAGAAAAATCAGAACAGAGCCCAGAAAATGTTCATTGGCTAAATAATTCATCAATTAGTTCACCAGATCCAGTCTGCTTAAACCATGGTAAATCGGAGTCATCAGAAGTGACAATAACTCACAAGCTCTATGAACATTGACCCTACTATTACATCGCCTTTTAAGAGAGTACTTTTTTGGCCACAGCAAAAGCCCGAACCTCATAAAAACAGAAACGGGAAAAAAGACCCTCAGTATTAACATTATCACAAGCTTTGAGATATTACCAAAAAAAGGAAGAAAGTGGACAGAGGAAAACAGAAATACAAATGAAGAGAATAGAAGAAAGATTAAAAAACAACTGGAAAAAAAGAGTAAGTTGGAGGAGACCAAAAGAAATAAGAGTAAGTTGGAAGAGACCAAGAAAAAAAGTAAGTTGGAAGAGACCAAGAAGAAAAAAGTTGAAGATCAGAAAAAGAATAAAATGAAAGAATGCAAAAAAAAACAGAATGGATGATGATAATGACTACATCAGTCACTTTCTATTAGCTTCACAATGGGTTGTTTCCCTCGAGACTCTTATTGAAGGTGACAATATACTGTGTGAATTTCTTGGAGGGAGATGCAATCAAACCAAGTTTGTATATTTATGTATTGTACAAGAAAGAGATAATTGTATTCAGCTAATGAGACTCAAATCCACAGACAAACTTAAAAAAGACACATTTTAACGTTAATGTTAGTTGTTCTACTATAACAATCGTTATTTTTACCAAGTGTTTCCTATATTATTGTTTTAAAACTTATCTACTGAATAAAATATTGAAATACGAAGCATGTCATCTTTTGGTAAATAGCTATGTCATCTATTGGCTGATACCTATTTAGAAGTGTCATCTATAGGTAAGTATGTAAAGTTTTTTCATCTAATTTTTTTTCATAACAGTTTTGAATTGGAATTTGAGTTAATATGCCAACTCTCTAGAAGAAGATTCAAACTAAACATCTATAAGATTTTTTTTAAATATTTGTTCTTAAGACTGTCATCTATTGGTGGTTTTACCTTATTATGAAGACAATAAGATATAATAATATTGCAAACATTATCCACCAAAAACTTGCACTAAAATATGATCTACTGAAATAGAAAAGCCCTCACTGTAAATCTTTGTCAGCTTTCATTTTAGAAACAATAAACTACTAAACTGATTGGAAAAGAACAATATTATGACAGTTTTTCAAAAAACGGAAATAAAAACAAAACTGCAACTTTAAGCAAACTGGTGTGTTCTGCGACAGTTGGGGTTTTATGTTTTGAAAGGTTTCAATGCGTTTTGAAACTATAGTCTGCTTAGTGCAAATGGTCCTTTTGTGTTTTCTTTTTTCAATTGTTCGGTTGCCTGTCTGGATAGGTACGAATTTTGTACTAAATCAGTAGGTTTGTTCTGAAATGCTGGATAAATTTATATACATAGGTATAAGTAGATTAGTTTTTCCAGATCTTGTCTGAATGTTGTAAATCTTCTAAAAAGCGATTGGCCATAGAAGAAATCAGTACCTTAATAGTTGCCTTCAGGGAACACAGAAATTTGTGGGACCCAAAAGATGCCAACAATAAAAATAGGATTCGTACAAAAAAAATTGTCCAATTGTTTGACATCAACTGGATGGAAATTGAGAGAGAAATACTTCATGGCGACAATGAGTGGAAAAGACCCGAAAAGAAAACTCGAACAGAACATATCCCACTTGTTAGAAACAAGAGTTTTGGGTTTGTTTCAGTTTTATTTTTCAAGTTCTAGAAAACAAACTCAACTGTTCATTTAGTGGAAAAATATTGCCTACAACAGACTTCTTTTGTTCTATAATTTTCATAATAAAGTGTACATAAGTATTCTATCTAATTCAAAGATTATAATAACAAAAAATCTATTATTGGATTTCAAGGTTACCAGGTCACCTTATATGTTGTCAATTGGCAAATGTTTGAATTATTTAAATTTTTGTAACATTTTAAAATCAAACATTAATGAGATGAAGCATACTTGATATAGATATTGACCTTTCCCATAGTTCAATATTAATGGGTCAAATAATTGGTGATATCTGTTTATTATGTAAAAAGCATAGTTAAAAGGCGAATGTTTTAAATGAATCAATGAAGCTTTAATCTCTTCAATTTAATGTTCATCATAATGGCATAAACAAGTTTTATAGTAATTGAGTAAACACAATATCCACATTGTCAAAATATTAGTAAGCTCAGTCACAAATTTATTACTATGATTTCGATTTATGTAATACAAACATATTTTTCCTAATTTGTTATGCAAATTTTGATAATTTATTTATATTATGTTTGAAATCACCAATAAATGAGGTTTTTGATGCCAGTTTGATTAATGGCAAAATACACTAAGTACTGTAATTTTTCAATTTTTATGTGTTTTTTTATGAATATGTGTTGAATAATTTTGGGATATTAATGAAGTAGAATTGTGATTTGTAAACGTGTTTCTTTCTTTTTTGACATGTCTAAACAAATTATGTATATTGTTTTCAGTGTATGTAATATTGAAAGAAAGAAAGAAATTTATTCATCATTGAAAATTCTACAACTGCATTACATACATTTATAAAATTTTATCAGACTAGTCAAGGATACTAACCTATGTACAGACGCAAACAGTTCAAAATATTTGTAAAATTTGATTATTGTTTTTTTTATAATTATTTAATGTTTCTATGGTATATACACCCAACAAACATCAGTAAAAACAAAACATATATGTGAGTACCTACAAAGATACCACTAAGGATATGTACAAAATACAATTAAACAGATAAAGTATTCCAGGAGATACAATGCTTACACTGGAAAAGACTTATTTCAAATATATACATAAGGAATATAATTTTTTTTTGGAACCACCATGTATTTATGTAGATAAATCAGAAAGTCATTATGATAATAGAAATTCCTCAACAGAGTAAAAAGCATTTTGAATGAGATGATTGTATAAAGCTGACTTGAAGCTTACTAAGCTACATGTGTGTCCAAATAAATTGAGTGCATGGTTGTAGCAGATGATACCTTGATAACTAGCAGAGTCTTGTCCCAGAGCCAGACGAGAGTAGGGTAGTCGTAGTTCATTACCTCTTCTAGTATTATTTTTGGTGTAGTGTGTTTCATTTTTTTTACATTCATGGTTATTATGTAAATGTATAAGCTGGGTAAAGTCAATATGGTTAACTCAGTGAATGTGCTTTTACAATATTCTTTATAATGTAGTCCTGCTAGACATCTTATCACTTTTTTTTGTTGCTTAAAAACTTGTATTGTATGGACTGAGTTCCCCCAGAAAGGTAGTCCATAAGATAGGATGGATTGTACAAGTCCATAGTAGATAAGCTTAAGCACATATAGTGAGACTGTTCCACGTATTTGCTTTATTACATAACACATACAGCTCATTTTTGAAACGAGGTTTTCTATGTGTGCCTCCCATATTAATTTTTGATCTATAGTCAGGCCTAGCTACTTGAACATATTCACTTGCTCTGTGGATTTGTTTTTAACCCTTATTAGGGGGCAATAGTCATAAGAAATGTTTTTTTTGTTGGAAGACCATGAAGACTGTTTTACTGATGTTAATTGCTAAACCACTATTTTCACACCATCTGGCAAATTCCTCTGCAGCTGAGTTGGCTGTTTTTATAGATAGCGGAAGCTTATTCTGTGCCACTATTTTACTAGTATCATCTGCATAGATGATCGTTTTCTGCTGGACCACACTTGAGAGTTCTATGTCACTCATAAATATTACGAAGAAAAGTGGAGCCAAAGTTGAACCCTGAGGAACCCCCATTGAAACAGAAGCAGGTCGCGATTTCACAAAGTCAATAACGACTATCTGAGATCTGTTATTTAGGTATGATGCCACCCAATCATTTACAACTCCTCTAATTTCAATTCAGTACAGTTTTTCCAGCAGTAAATTATGGTTCACTGTATCGAACGCTCTGCTTAGGTCAAAAAACAGAACTGGAAATTTTTTGTTGTTAAGGTGCAAATATGTCTTCGCAGAGTTCATTTATTGCAGTTGAAGTTGATCTTTTTGGTCTGAAGCCGTGTTGGCAGCTAGGAATAAGTTTGTGATATTCAACAAAATTAACCAGTCTCAGATAATAGCTAAAATCGATAATTTTCGCAACCTGAGATTGTAAGCATACATTACAGTAGTTGGCCACTTCGTTTTTAGATCCCTTTTTTTTATATATAGGTACCGATTTTGATATTTTTAGTGCTTCCGGGTATGTTCCATCAACAAACGACTTATCTATTATGTGAGATAGTGGATAAAATATCACATCACGGACAGTTCTTAGAGCCTTACCGTGGATTTCATCTATACCAGGTGATGTGGTTTTTGTTGTTTTGGTAACGATATCCTGAACTACTATATAATTTGTGGGGTACAAGAATAGTGTGGTATTTGATAAGGGGGATAACTTCAGATTATCTGTTATTGGATCTGTTTTTTCAATTCCCATGAAAAAATCATTGAAGTGGTTGCCAATGTCATATTTATCTGTGGTATGATTATTATTGATAGTGAGCTCAATTTTGTTATTAGTTTTTGCATTATTCCTTGTTTCATTAATAATTTTCCAACTCTCCTTGCTTCAATATTCTTTTGTGGTTATATTCTGCTTTAGTTTTTTTCACCAGTTCTTCATAAATATATTTGAGTTGTTATCTGTTTTTTATTACCTCGTTTGCTGAATATTTTGCTATTTTATACATATCACAAACCATTTGATGCAATTCCTTGATTTCTTTATTAATCCACGGTTTCTCCCTATTACTTCTACTTGTTTTTATTTTTATTTTTTTCAGTGGAAAAGCAAAGTTGTAATGTTACAGTAGGGTTGTATTGAAAATATTGTATCCTTCATTCACATCATCAGCTGTATATACATCCTCTCATTTTTCATTCATCAACAGTTCTCTGAAAGTTATCAAGTTATTATCTTGAGTAGTTACGTTTATAAATAGTTTCTACACTACAATTATGTGCTGTTGGTAATACAAATGTACAAGTTTGAAATTTATGATCTGAAAGATGTGTATCTTCAACAATCATTTGGCTGGAGATTTGTGTACACCGCATCTATAGTTCTATTAATACGTGTAGGCTCAGTTATAATATTTTTCATGTCAAATTCAAAGAATATATTTTTAATTTTTCTCGCTTCTAAGTTGTTTGTTAAATAATCTATATTAATATCACCACATAGAATGTAGTATTGTGTTGTCGTGAAGATTTTGCACATCAGATCATAAATTTCATAAAAAAATATATCGATATCACTATTTGGTGTTCTGTACACTGTGATAATATACAATTTACTCTTATTATTTGGGATTTCTAAAACAGCTACTGTTACTTCAAAACTTTTCTCTATACTTTTGTTGAAAGTGAAAGGTTTGAGAGGAAGATTTTCTTTTGATAGGATACATACCCCACCATGTTTGTACAGTTTTCTACAGTAACTATTTATCATATTGTATTTAGATAAGTTTAGTTTTTCTATTTTCGCAGAGGTAAGCCAGTGTTCTGAGAAGCACAGAATGTCTGGTGATTGTTGGTCTAGTAGAACTTCCAGTTGATTTATTTTTCTTGGAGACATGCCTTGAATGTTGAGATGCATTATAACCAGTAGTTCTGTATCTATTTTGATGTACTGTAGGTACTACGTGATTTAGATGGGTTGTAGGGAGTAGGTTTCCTGAAAATCCTGAGATCGCTGATCATATCTCTGGAATTTCCTGAAGTCAAACCTCTTGAATGCGACATACTTTGGCCAAGTGGAAGGTTTATAGATTTCATCCCTCAGTTCAAAGTCCACCCCACACATGAAACATTTGTTTTTATTTTCACTTGTAGGCAGTTCATTTACTATGATGTTGGAATTTTTGAAAGGTTCTTGATCCTTCAGGTATTTAGTTATCTTGTCAGCTGTAATATGACGGTTTACCCTATATATATACAACCAGGCTTTTCTCTGAACACCGAAGTCCTTATCATCATCATTTTCACCAAAGTTTTTTTTCCTTTGTGGTCTCTTCTTTCTAGAATCGACTTTTGTGAAGCCATCATGAATATCATGAGTTGTACTCTCTTGATTGAGGTTTATAATATGGTCCATGGTAGTTTTTTGTGTTTCTTCAAGTTTAGACATTTTTGAGAGACTTGACAACATGGGGAATTCCTTGTTTATAATAACTGTTTTTGCACTGTTTACAGCTGAATTAATTTGGACTGATTCCATGGCTTTGTTGACTCGTTTTTCACTCACAATACTGATAATGGGTTTTTTGTTTGTTTCAGTTTTTGTTTGGAGCAGATTAACTTTTTCTTCTAGAAATTTATTGTTTTGCTTTAGCAATAATGAGTTTTCTAATAATAGATCATATTTTTCTTCTTTTTCTTTCAAAATTTGTTTCAATAGTTTGATTTCCGTTTTCAAGTCATAAGATTGATTATTTACCTTTGGCACATTTTGGGTGCCTATTTCTATAAGGCTAGTTGGTTCACAACACTCGATTCTGGTATCACTTACTTTCACACATTTAAGTTTATTTTCCACTGCACAAGATATGTGGAAGGCATTTCCACAGTTGACACACACTAGAATGTTGGTTGTCTTTGACCTGCAGCATTTAAATTGTTTTTTAACAAAGTTATTGTCATTTATAACAGAGAGCACATTTTTACACGTCTGCTCATTATCCCCTATCTTGTGTATTGTAATGTAAAGACCAATAAATTCTTACCTTATCTTATCAATTAACACTTTTTAATATCACTTTGAATGGATGTTAATGACATTTAAATAAAACAAAGAATTGCGTTAAAAATAAACCATTTTTATAATCTAAAGTGTTAAAAATCAACCTTGATTACAAGAAGATAGTTCTAACACTAATTCATAATTCTCCTTTTTTAAAATAGAATCCTATAATCTTAGATTAGATTAAATATACACTTTTCCCACCTTGACCTTCTCAAGGTCTATTGTAGGAGTCCTTTTTACTCTAAAAAATCTAATCCAGTTTACTATTTTTTAATAAATGTATTATACTGTTTAGTGTGCTTAGTAGCTTCTAGCCTATTGTCAGAAATCTCTGAATTGAAAGATATTCACATAGAATGTGTTTTGAGGTTTCCTCTATTTACTGATAGAATCTGCATAGATGGATATCTGTTAAGTTTGTTGTGCCCTGTTAGAATACCTACGAGTTTCCTCATGGTGCTTCTTTCTTGCCTCAACAGGCACTCTGTTATCTTCGGCGTAGGTCCTGGTAGGATTTCCTTCGCTTGTTTCAACCCTGTTGATCTCGTCTACCATTCTTGAGACTAGCTACCAGGGTAACCTAGCTTAGTGATGATATTAGTACATTTTCTCCAGGCAGGTTTTTATCCATGTACAGAGGCTTTTTTCTAGTGCTTGATAGGGACGATACAATATTGAAATCACCATTGATATAAAAAAAATGCAGCTATTGCACTTTCTCTGTCATCCAAGGTCTTTGCTAATAGTCTGTTTAGGTTGTCCAGTGCCACTTTCGTCGACTTTTCTGGTTGGTACGCATATTGACGATTACTAAGTGGTTGTATTTTTAGTACCTCGTCTCTTATATATCTGTTTACCAGATTTTCTATTGTTCTAAGTAAGAATGATGATAGACTTATTGATCTATAGGCTTTGGGTGTTTTGACCTGTCTTTTCCCTTTTTAGGTAGATACATTACTTCTAACCTTTGCCATAATATATATGTCACCAAGATATGCAGCATATGTATGGAATTAGTAATTCCAGTCTTTCTTGGAGCAGTATGGAGTATAGCCCGTCTGGTCCAGGGGACTTATATCTTATCGGATCTGGTTATGTCTGTTGCCAGTTTCCAGAGATTTCGAAATGGGGTTAATACCCTCGCCTCCCTTTGCTTACTATTGGCTACTGACTGGTTAAGAATTTCTGTTGCAGGAAAGTGTACTTGAGTAAACAGTGTTAAACTTTCCTACAGTGTTTCCGTGAAAGAGTTATCTGATTTTTCCAGAAAACTTACTTGCTTTGCAGTACCTTGCATTGCTAAGACTTTGTGGCTTCTAGAGTACTTGGGAGTCTCAGTTATCTCCTCGCAGAACTTCCTCCACGCGTTCAATTTAGCTTTTCCGGATTTTTTTTATTGTACTGTGTTAATTTTAATCTGTATTGATCACATTCTTGAGTGGTTCTGGCTTTATTGAACAACCTTCTTACCTCACCTCTAAAGTGTTACAGATAGTTATTCCACCAGATTGTTTTAGTTTTTTGTTTTCTACATTTTTCTGGAAAGTTTTCCTTGTGTGGGTTTATTATCGCTTTGGTTACGTGGTCCACTGCCCTATCTAGTTTATTCGGCCTCTCACACCAATTTCATTCTTTACTAGATATTCACTGGGTGATTTTTTATACCCTTCCCAGTTTGTATTCTTCGAATTTCTTTATTGGAATATGAGTCGAGTCAGTTCATTATCATATCAAGAAGTCTAATGGCTTTACGTTGAATGCTGATTTGTTGGAATTAAGAAATAATGTGGCATTATATACTACTCTTGCTAAACACGATAGACGATATATTGAAATTAGTAAAGTGTTAAATAATACATATAGGCTTAGGTTGGAACAGGCTTCTAAACAATTCTATGATAATCGGATTTTAAACTCGGAAAATAAGACTAAAGAAACCTGGGAAATAATTAGGGAATTGCAAAAAACTAACAAATCAAGTAGCCAACTCAAATTATATGATTAGGGTAACCAAATAAGTGATTCTGTTTTAGCAAATAAATTTACTATAAATTTTACTAAACCCCCTATTGATAGTTTAGTTTGCGATGCAGAATTTGTCGATGAAAATATCTCTTCTAATATTAAAACCTTCTATATGGCTCCTGTTTCAGAGGAGGAGGTTTTAGAATTAATACTATCTTTAAAAAATACTATTGCAGTTGGTACTGATGGATTAAATAATAAATTAATTAAAAAGTGCGCCGTTCTATTGACAAAACCATTGAGTTTCTTATTGAATTTGTCAACTGAGAGGGGAATCTTCCCTGAATCTTTAAAACTGGCTAGAGTAGTTCCCATTTACAAAAAAGGATATCCTAATGATATTAATAACTATAGACCAATTAGTATATGAATTGAATATTAAAAATCAGTTATGCAATTTTTTTGCTAAATTTAAGCTATTATCGCCCTCACAGCATGGTTATACTTCAAAAAAAAAGGTACAGAGACTGCATTTATAGAGTTCCATAATAGAATTGTTAGATCTCTTGATATTAAAAAGCATGTAATGGGTTTATTTATTGATTTTTCAAGCGCTTTTGACTGTGTGGACCACAAACTTTTACTGCTTAAACTGTCTAAATATGGGGTAAGATGTATACCACTCAATTTGTTGGAGTCATACTTATCAAATAGAAAACAAATTGTTCAAGTGAATAATACTTTTGGTTTGGAACTAGAGGTCTCACAAGGTGTTCCTCAGGGATCGATTTTGGGTCCATTTTTATTTTTGGTTTTTGTTAATGACTTACTACATTAAATGCTGTCCCTGGAATATATCCAACTTGTTATGCTGACGACATTAATATTATAATATTGAAGACAATGAGGATGCTCTAAAAATATCAACAGAGAGAACATATGATCAAGTTGTGATGTGGTCAGAGAGGAATAACATAAAATTAAACAAAACTAAAACAAATACGGTGCTGTTTAATAATCATGGACAATTTAGATAGAACCAATTGTTTAAAAACACTGGATTTCCTATTACATCTAAGGAAAATATTAAATTATTGGGTGTCACTATCGACTATGGCATAACCTGGCATTCGCATATTGATAACTTGTGTAACAAATTAAGGAAAAGCTGCTATAGCCTTAGATTTCTAGCCAGTCATTGTAGAAAAATACACTCTTGACAGTGTATCATGCTAAAATATGGCATACACATTTGGGGGACCTGTTCTACCAGGCAAATGGTTCAAAAGTATGCTATCAGAATTATTGCCAAACTCAGAATAAGAGATTCTTGTAGGGAGGTTTTTTAAGAAATACAAAATATTGACCCTGGCTGGTGTATATATATATTGGAAGCATGTACTTTCATTCATAGGAATAGATCGATTTATGTGGCCGAGCGTGCTTCTCATCACTATAAAACAAGAAATAAAAGTCAATTATTGGTGCCTAGACACTTTTTGAAAAAAATCTAGAATATCTGGGATGTAAATTTTATGATATCCTCCCAGAGGATATAAAAAACAGTAATTTCTACAATTTTAAAAATAAACTAAAACAGTTTTTACTAGGAAAAAACTATTACACCATAGAGGAGTTTTTTAATTGATAAATTGTCTTTCTGTTGTTACCTGCTATGAATCTGCCAAAAATTGTTTTGTTTTTGTGGAACTGTTTTCATTATTTTTAAGGGTTGTCTGTGGTCTATGATGTAAACAATTATATATGTGTATATGTATGTGTGTGTTTTGTGTTCTTTAGTTAAGTCATTTTATTATACTTTGTGACATGTTTCACTATAACTGTTGTATAATTTTTTTATGTGAAATAAATTACTTTCTTTTTTTCTTCTATCACTTAGTGTTATGTCGAGTACTTCATTTCTTGTGGCAGTGATAAAGGTTGGCTTATTGCCTTCGTTAGCAGTAACTAGCTCTTCTGTTATAATGAATAGAGATTGACCTCTTGGTTTGATGGCGCTGCTTCCCCATAGCTTATGGTGGGCATTGGCATGAGCAGACTTAGATTTTGTCTTATCGCATAATCAGTGATGCCTCTAAGTAGTCGCTGAGGGCATTCCTTGTTACCTGGAAAGTGAGCAAAACAGACTAGATGTCTCCTCGTTCCCTCCTCCGTCTGTACTGTCAGTAGATCTGTACCATCAGCATTACAAAGTGTCGGTATTAGTACCAGATCGACTTTGTTGTATAATATACACGCTCTGGGTTTTTTACCCTCTCAGTATACTAACTTACCATTGCTTGGCTTCAAGCCAGCGACACTGCTGTACTATAACCAGGGCTCTTGCAAGTGTGCCAAGTCCAAGCTCTTTTTGTTGAATCTTCTACATACTGTAGCACTGGCCGCCTTAGCATGATAAATATTCACCTGCAAAACCCAGATGCTATGCTCAGTTCTGCGAACTAGGCTCTCAAGTTGTTTCTCCTTCCTCCCCGGGTACAGCTTCCTCGTGGGCTTCTAGCCTATCGATTTGACTGATTTCTGTCTGGGGGTTGTGGACCGTTTTATCTTCCTTTATGGGAAATTATATTTTTTCCGGTTCCGTACCAGCCGCTTCCTCTGGTGTCATCTACTTACCCTTGACCCTGCATTTGAGCCTTCCAAAGCCAAAGAACGAATACATGTCCAGTTTTTTTACCTCCACCAGTGATTCCTGCTCCATGGAGAAAGCCCACATCTGGCCCCTTTCCGTTGACGTTTTACCTAATATGGCGCAGAGTTCAGTTTTTAGGCTTTGATTAACCCTTCTTATCTGGGGTAGTATATCCGCTGCCTCTAGTCACGTCCTCTCTCACCTGGGACGAAAATCGTGCATGCGTGCGGTTTGGAGATGGTAGTGACGGTGTTTATAACCAATCGTGCGCTGATGCGATCCACGCACCTAAATACCAGGTAACCCGATTTCTGCGCACACTTATGGAATCGCACCTGTGGATCCTCCAGTGGGATTTTATCGTGGACTTCCGTTATGGCGTCCTGGACTTCCTTCAGCCTCTGGTTGTCCCACAGAACTTCAGGTAATCCTATGTCTGTCGCTGCTACCTTCATAGACGATACTCTTGACGGAGATGTTTTCCTTCCTAGCCTTCTTCATCACCTGTAGAGTCTATGGTGGGGTTCGGGCCTTAGCAGCCTCTAGCGTCCCTTTTAGCTTTTTTCTTTACTTGAAGATGCCTTTTGAAAGTTCTCCATTATCACTTTTCTGTTGGTAGAGAAGTAGACAGGAAGAAGTTTCATCTGCTGTGAAAGCTTGTTTCTTGAGGCATCTCCAAAGTTTTAAGATTTTATCTCCTCGTCAGTTAGGAGTTCTATCTTCTCCGACGATTTGAATAGAATATTTTTCGAGCTAGTGTGCTGTTTAGCGATCGCATCTTTCTAAGTCGGCTCTTTTGCCTTGCCAGTCGTGGTCTTGGACGTTGTCGTCTCCGGACCTTTACATGTTGTGTGTTGGGGAGTGATCGCCTCCTTCCCTTCAACTTTTTTTTATTGTCGAACCTTTCATATAGTTCCCACGAGTAGCTAGGGAACTACCCGGTCGCCCTCGACTTGTGTACAAGGAGTTTTCGCCTGGTGTCTCCAGAGGACCGTTAGCGACCACTTAACCCTGTGACCATTCAAAGATAATCAATATTATCAGTGTTTCAGCCCTCCATTCCAATTAGGCGAGAATGGTATTATTAACTACATAAAACATTTTTTTATTTCAGTGTATACGAGTTAATATATTTATTACTATCACATGGATTTTTGCTAAAAGTTGTTCTGTCATGGGAATTCGGTTAGGTCATAAATTACTACAGAATTTTTAATATTTGTATTAAACATTTTGTTACAAGTTTTACTGAAATAATTGTGGCTTTCCAAATATAAAATTGCTCTGTATATAGTAATTTTTTAGTAGAGCAGATACTCTTATATCCAAAACTAGACTGTAATGTGGAAATTTCGAGTGATAGAAACCTTGACTAGCGATAAGGATACTTAAAAGTGTTCTAAATTCTGTATATAAAGTGATACTTGAGTTTGAGCCTTTTCAATTTTCCCATGTTCAACGTCTGAATATAAAAATTTACATGAAGCGCAAAAGTTATCCACTACATAACTTGATAAAGATGCAATTTGTTAGTGGATTAAAATACAGTTCTCCAAAAAATTAAAGTGCAACTGATTAAATCAGTTTCATTTATATTAAAAAAAATAAAGATGTTTTAAGAGGTATTCTACATTTTATTACTATAATTATTATAAATTGTCAAACTGAATTCAGGCTTTTATAAAAATTCTAGAAGGAATTAACGAAAGGGAAAATTCGAAAAATACAGTAAATGCAACTATAGTATGTACAAAAAGTACGAGGAGTAATAAACCCTAATTAAGTATGCAAAACCTTTACAGGGAGCACCATGAAATTTTTGATAAATCTCTTACTTTAAATTACATTTCTTCCGTAATTCTAAAAACCAGGTAGATCGACCCCGTATTTGTTTCAGTTGTAGCAAAGTTTAGGGTTTATTCATTGTTAAAGGATTAGCAGATAAGCAATAACGCAATGCAGTGGTGTGTATTTTGGGAAAAAAATACGTTTTAAATTATAATATAATAAAAAATGAAAAGAAATAATTATTGGAATACATTTATTACTTACATTTTATTCTATATCCGACTCGGAAGAGGAAGAATCGTTGTTGACATTAATAATAATAGGGTCGATTAAATCATCACAAATATTGTCAATTTTCCACATATTTGCCTCTACTTTGATAACATGCTCGATACAGTTTGTCCAATTTTCCTTACTCACATGACTTACAGCACTCTCAAACAATTTCACAACATCGTTTATTTTAAAAGTAGTATTTTTTTTCCAACTTCCCCCTTTACCTGAGCCCATATTAATTCTATGGGATTAAGTTCACAATGATAAGGGGGAAGTCGAAGAACTGATATACCACGAGAAGAAGCCATTTCTTCTACAATGTAGGTTTTGTATTTATTCTTGTTCATTTTTGCAATTCTGTAAAGTTCTTTCTTTAGTGGATCTTTTGGAAACTTAATATTTTTCGAAATAAGCCACTCCAAAAGCTCTGCTTTACGCCAACGACTTGTGGGCAATGCTTCTCGTAACCGTGAATGGTAACTTGCGTTGTCCATAACAATAACAGCCCCTTTTGGAATCAGATCCAACATTTGAACAAACCATTCCTCGAAGACATCCCCATTCGTATCTTCGGGATAGTCCCCCGTGCGTTTTGAAATAAAAGTTAATAATCCACCATCAACAAAACCTTCAGAACTTCCAACATGGACAATGATAAGTCTTTTTCCTTTTCCAGATGGTGGCTGCAAACCTAACGACAAACCTTCCACGAATGCCTGCCTTCCGCTTTTAATGTTTTCATCTTGCCAACATTTGGAAACTGTATATCCAGCATTTATCCATGTTTCGTCTAAGTAGAAGATTTTCAAATTTTGTTCTCTGGCATGTCGAATGCTTCTTAAATAGTCTCTTCTCCAAAAAACTATTTCCGGTTTATCTATCAAGAGAGATTTTCTATTATGTTTTGTATATCTGAAACCCACATCTTTCAAAAGTTTGCATAATGTCATTCTGGAGAATTTTGGATAGTCCGTATCTTCTTGCACTGATGTCATAATTTTGTCAAGTGTTGGAATTTCCTTTCGTAAGTAAAATCCGTGGACTTTACGCCTTAGTCTTTGTTTTAATGACTCATCGATCTCAATTGGTTTTCGGCCTGAAGGAGTTTTAGGGGGTTGAAGAGTTCCATTCTTGCTTTCTTTTAGTAATCTATAAATTGTTGATTTAGCAACACACAACATAGCAGCCGTTAATTCCACAATATCATCAACACTTGCACTTGGATCCTTGTTTTTCAATGATATATAACAATTCAATATCAGAGTTTTTTCATTTAAACATAATGGACCTGTTTTTGGTCGTTTAGATGGTCCTTGGCTTATCGACATTGTTTGGTACTTGCACAATTAACATTCAACAAATGTTTTAAATAGATTTCAACTGTTTACAATATTATGACAACCATACAACTTCATACAACTTTAATCAAAGAACTAATACTAAGTACTGATTTAATGTACCTACTTTCTTTTAAAATAATATTCCCGATAATGTTTCTAAGAAAACTGGGTTGTTTGCAAAATCCCTCTCAATAATCGAATAATCTGTAAATAGGTGTAATCGTATTAAGCCGATTACAGTAGGCCACTTGCCATTTAAAATTTCTGAGAAAAATTCCCCAAACACTACATATAGGAGTAATACAAATAAAAAATATTATGAATAAACGGGCATATCCGAACTCTGCCACAAAATAAAATTTTACCTGACTTGTATCAATTTGAGGATTACTGAAATGTTCGAACTGTGCCGCAACCATTTAGTGTAAACCTATTAGAGTCATTAGGGTTTATAATAGATAAAATCGGAGGCCCATAGAATTATGTATATTTCTGAAAGGTTTCAAAGATTTCTTGAATTAAATATTTTGAAGAAATCTTGATTGTTTTGATCGATATTTAGGGGATTAGGGGAAGGATGTTGATGCACTTACACTATTGCCTAAAAATCAGGAAGAAGTATTTAATAGTGTTCGTGAATTACAATTACGAACGAACCGAGAAGAGGAATTTCTATTAACAGCAGACCAGGTATTTAAAATTATTGTGTTCTCCTGTTTTTCCAACCTTAATTTTTTATGTAATTCGGATTGTATTTTGATGGATGGGACTTTTAAATACTGTTCAACTTTTTTTTACCAAATGTTTACCATTCATGGTTTTAAAAACGGCTATTACGTACCTCTTGTTTTTTGTTTGCTGCCGGACAAATCAAGTCAAACATATTCAAATTTGTTTTTAATTTTAAGACAAAAATGTAAAGAAGTAGGCTTACATTTTCAACCTAAAGAAGTCGTAGTAGATTTTGAACTAAGCATTCATAACGCTATATATGAATGTTTTGGCAGAGATCAAATTCTTTTTGGTTGTAAATTTCATCTCTGTCAAGCTTGGTTTCGTAAGATTCAGGAGTTTCATTTGGTACAAGAGTACAGACAGAAAGGTTCTCTAATTGGCGAATACTTGAAAGTACATTTCGGTATTATGTATCTTATTCCTGAGGAAGTTGTAGAATTTTTTTATAATGAACTACATTTTTTGCTTCCGAATGACCTCTACCTCTATCACTTTTTTTTATTAAAATTAGTACATCCCGTTACCTCTGACCTAAATCGTATATTCTTTAGCATAGCTGCCACTCATTCGTTCAATACAAAATGTACCTTACGGTATACCCTCTTAAAATATATTTTGGTACGTCTATGAAATCTACTTAAATGAATGATTTATTACTCCTTGTCCTTTCTATATAGACTATAAAACAAGTTGGGAAGCGCCACAGTAATTTCAGAGTTGGCGCATGAACACTGAATACAACGTGCAAACGTTAGTTTCGGGGAATTCCCAAGAGTTCGTCTCGGCAAATGTATTTATGTTTATGTACATACTTACTAAGGGCCAGGAAACCATTAGCTTAGATTAACCTTCAATGGAAAATCCAAAAATCTAAGGGGTTTTAATATTGTAATAACACTGCCCTTTGATTAAATTGAAAAGAAAGCTTGGATGGATCGAGTAATTTAAAAAAATAGTTTTGTCGAAAAATGTATACCTCAAATTAAAACTTACTACAAGAAAATTATCTTCCACCTAAGGCTGTACTGTTACAAGACCCTTCCATTTTGTTGCATTGGGAATAATGATGGTATTTCACAAAACATCCACTAACTGTATTGATGAATACCAATTGTCAGCTGTAATATTTCGATTGCTGTTAAAAATTGGTTCAACTAGGCGTAATACTCCTTCATTGCTGAGACCAAAACCATCCGAGTATTTTCCACTGAAGATGTATGCGTTATATAGATAACTATTTCGCGCATCCGTGAGACACTGTATTTTGAGGCCGTATTTTGCCGGTTTATTAGGCATATACATTTTGAAACGGCACCTTCCATGGAAACTTACAAGCATTTCATCTACAGTAACAGACTGGCCAAATCCATAAACACTCTGACAATTTTCTATAAAGGTGTTGAATACAAATGAAATTGCTGCAACTGGATCGCCCTTCTTGTGCTCCTACCTATCATCAGGATTGTCGAATCGTATGGCGGCTATCAGAACAGCAAACCTCTTCTTGCTCATAACCGATCTAAATATCTCTCTTCCAGTACCATCGGTTGCAAATAACCTGTGGCTGGAATTGAATATTGCTGTATATATTAGAAGGCCTAAAAATGCCTTTAGCTCTATGATATCAATGTCTTTTACAATGTGTCTAGAATCAATAGAATACCTCTCACGAATTGTACTTAATCTTCTGTTTGTGTACTGTATAATATGTTGCAAAATGTGGTTCCTGTGCACTTCGCGACCCTCCGAATTTTATGTTAATTTTAATTTTGTTTGATAGCTTACCTTCAATAAAATAAAGCAGATTAGAACAAAAAATTCGCTGGATCATTCAGTAATTACTTTAAAAACCACGAATTTAGTTCGAAAAATGGTACTTTTTCAGCACTAGTTAATGCTATTTTACTATAAATATTTTCACTTCAAATTGTAAGGGTTATTATCTTGAACTAAATATAAGTCTGTTTCACAACAAAAACCGGAAGAAAATACTTAAATTTTGTCAATTTTTAAATATATTCTTAGGCGTAATTATTTTTACTTGACACTTATAGGTTAAAAATTAGACACTGACATCTTAGGCGATTTCGTCCCGCTTTGGTTGGTAGGGTCTTTCATTAACCAAATGGTAGGTCCTACGTCACCGGTATGACGTAAAGTACCAATTACAGGCGAAATCGTTTGGTATAGCTGATTGATGAAAATTACATTTACGTTATGTATTGCGATCGGAAAAGTTGTTTATTGAGTTTTACTATATTGTCTTGGAGTTGAGTTAAATATATATAGCAACAACCCAAAAAAAGCTTCTCGCCATTTTTAATAAAATCGACAGATTCCATTATTACTAGACAAAAAAAGAAAAAAACAGTACAAACTTAAAGAATTCTAGAATATTGGCCAAAAATTCAATTCGTTTCAACGACTTTGTTTGATTACAAATAAAAAGCAAGAAAAAAACTACTTTGGACAAGGATAGAAAGCTACCAATTTCACTAACCCTGCTGCAGATCTCGGTATGTGATTTGACAGACCAAAAAGATACCAAAGTAAGCTTGACGTCGTCGTTTTTCGAAACGAAATCGATTGGTATATATTTGACAGACTAAAGTGGGGTACCAAAGCAGGACGAAATCGCTACTTATGTCTAGGCAACCAGGGTCACAAATTAGGATACTTTTCTGTCATCATATGAGCTTTAGCAGCGTTGTCAAGTGGTCTTTATTTTCTTCCAGTTGAATTAATTTTGTGCTGTAATAGATATATGAATATATTACAAAAATATAAAGTATTTGCATGTATACTTAATAATGAAATTTGAAATAATAAATATCCTTAAAATGTACTGTTCATCTTAGATTTGATTTATACGTTACATTAAATGAAAAAGATCAAAACAAACTTTTTTGCTGGACCATAAAATCAACAATAAACAACAGAATATAAATCTCTCATGGCGATTTTCATACATTATCGATTTGTTTTGAAAGGTTTATAGGCAAAATCATCGATAATCTATTCTTGTGCACGATTGCAGCCACGATCGATATAGTATGTTTGTATCGTGGGTTGCAGCTATAGTAATCTACGCCTGCGCTTAAGTAACGTCGACATTCCGCGAACTTTTTAAATATTCAATAAATAATTCTTTTCCCTTTAACGCAGTACGCGGAACGATGCCTACGTTATTTCTAAATGCACTTTCCTTCGTTTATGGTCATGACAAAAGTGTTATTATATTGTTGAGTTCATTATTGGGATAGGATTGGTTGTTAGTAATCGCAAGTGAAAAAAAATGATAATATTTTGACGGTGGTCAAAATGGAAGTCAAAAACGTTTTCCAACTGAATACGATTATTAATTTAAACGATGAGGAATTGAATTTAAGAACGTTAAATTTATAAAAACATTCATATAAACAACGTCGACTGTAAACCATACGTTTTGTGTCGTTGTGAAACGATATACGAGGATTTGTTTCTCCTATGCGCCGACGCAGTCATTTTAAGCATTCAGTGCGCATGTCCAGTCAAGAATGCAGGAGCGGTGTAAAGAATATTTATGTAATAAGAATTTGAATATAAT
This sequence comes from Galeruca laticollis, assembly GCA_963921935.1. Taxonomy (NCBI): domain Eukaryota; kingdom Metazoa; phylum Arthropoda; class Insecta; order Coleoptera; family Chrysomelidae; genus Galeruca; species Galeruca laticollis. Next base: position 120,390,128 of record OY998183.1, on the reverse strand, counting down.
CTCAACAATTTATTAAATCATTTCGTTAAAGTGTTGGTATTTTTTTTTCATTCTGTTTAATATTCATAATACATTTAGAAAATGGTGCTTAATTCATTCATTCGATACTAATATTTGGAGTCGATAAAATAAAGGTATATATTTTATTCAGGAATAAAACATACTAGAAAAATTTCAAAATTCAATATTTAAATGTGTATCAAAGTTATACATATGCGTCCAGAACTCAAAGGGAGGAGTCTCATGCTGCCGACTATCATATAAATCATAAATAAAATTAAATTTCACAGATTATCATCAGGAGCTAGCCGAAGGTAAAGTAAAAAAGGTAAAATATACAATATAATAAAGATAAATCATATAAAAATAAAAATTACGATAATAGTAAAAATTACACAATTATAATATATACTAATATATTACCTAAACTTTCCCTTAGAACTTTGACTCAAACCTGGTTGTTGGCTGCCACTTTCTAAAACAACAAAAATAAAATGAAGTGGCTATCAAAAATATTATGTTTATTTTTATTCTTTATCAAAAACCATTCAACTTCACAAAACACACTAAATTATTAAAATATCCTCAATTATTTCAGGAATTCTAGTATATATCCACTGGTAATTAGGAATTTTACATTATTTAATAATCAATCAACTACAGTATTTACCAGTTTGTCCCAAGTATAAAGTAGGTACTGCATCTCGTTTTAAATTTGTTCTGTTATTTTTGGTTTGGAATTTCCAATCAGAAAAGTGGACATCACAAACTCTATAGTTCCGAATGACTTTATCTTTATCCTGGTAAGTAAATATTCATGGTTAATATTATTCATCCACATACGGAAAAGCTAACAAAAAAGAAATTGTTAATTTTAACCTTCATAGGACTGGCCGGGGTCCGTTTGTACCCCATGACGTATGTTTTTGCTGTATCTTTGCAAACGCAAATTTTTAAACATTGATCTTTCATCTAGCTGCAGCTTATGAATTATTTTGATAAAATATGATGTATTTAGTAGTTTTTATTGGCTGGTATAAACAAAAAATAGTTTTATATTCCAGGGGTCTCTTCAGACCCCGGTCAGCCTTTTACGTTCGATAAAAGAATCCCGGTAATTGTAAAATGTAAATTACCAGTTCAAATGGGGGATTCCCCGCACTGCGATATAATTTTTAGACTTGAATATTCGGGTTAGTCTCTTGTGATATTGCGAGTAGGGTACATCGTTTTGAAAATGAGTCAGTTTTTATTTAGAAACAATCGCAAGGGGCTTACTGACGATGAGATGTTACGTATACTTGAAAGTGATGATCCAGAGTTTGATAGTGTTATCAATGAGGAAACATCGAGTGACTTAGAAGATGAAGACATTGTCACAGAAGTAGAGGAAGAAAATGATGTAATAGTTGTTGATCAAAGTATAGAGAAAACGAACCTAGAGGAACCAACAGTTAGTAACAGCCAGGGCATTCCAGTATATAAATCTAAAGATGGAACTGAGTGGTCAAAAATTCCAGGAAACACAAAAGTTAGACGTTCAAAAGCTAATATTCGGAGACATGCTGTAGGCCTTACAAATTACAGTTCTGATATCTCAAGTATAAAAGACGCTTTTCTTCTTTTCCTATCTCCGGATATTCTGAACATAATAGTAACCGAAACAAACAGAAAGGCACAAACATATTATGATAAATGGAATATAGAAAATCCGAATAAAATTAAAGTTTTTGTACCTGTTGATTCTACAGTGATTGAAGCTTATATTGGACTGTTGCTTATTCTTGGCACACTTCACGGATCGAAAGAGGCTATCGATATGATCTGGTGTCAAGATATTTCTTACCGTCGTCCTATAATTCCTGCTGCAATGTCAAGAGACAGATTCAAACAAATTACTTCATTTTTACGCTTTGATAATTTTCAAACAAGACAAGAACGAAAATTAGTATATAAGCTAGCTCCGATAAGAGATATATTCGATATTTTCACTTCTAATTGTAAAAAATCACTTAATCCTGGCGACCATCTATGTGTAGATGAGCAGCTTGTACCATTTAGGGGTAAAGCACCATTCCGAGTCTATATGAAGAGTAAACCTGATAAGTATGGAATCAAAATATGGGCTCTTGTGGACTGCACCATTTCTTATATTGCAAACATGCAAGTTTATTTGGGTAAGTTATTTGAAAAGCAATATAGGCAAACTTTATCTTCCTATGTATCTATTAATTTTTAGGAAAACAAGGTAACAAAGCGGAAAAGGGTCAAGGTCAAAGGGTTGTCCTAGATTTGACAGACCATTTGGAAGGCGGATTTGGAATAACGACCGATAACTTTTTTACAAGTTTAGAACTTGCTGACAAGTTGTGGAAAAAAATATTACTTTATGTGGAACCCTCCGGAAAAATAAAACATTTATTCCCAGGGAACTTCTACCGGCATCTTACAAGAAAGAGTTTTCAAGTATGTTTGCTTTTAGAAATCAAAGAACGCTAGTATCCTATGTTCCAAAACAAAAACATGCAGTCATCTTACTTTCAAGTGAGCATACTGATAGTAAAGTAGCTGGAGAAGAACAGCACTATAAACCAGAAATTATTCTTTATTACAACAAAACAAAAGGTGCTGTCGACACTTCAGATAAGTTGGCCAAAGAATATACAGTGCAGAGAAACTCAAACCGCTGGCCACTGGCAATATTTTCGCATCTTATAGATATCGCAGGAATAAATGCTTATAAATTGTGGTTACTGCAAAACCCGGATTGGCGAAAAAACAGTTTGGATAAACGTAAAATGTATATTTTGGGACTAGGAAAAGAACTCATAAAGAAAAACGTTTTCCGGCGATATAATAATAAATACATTCAGACGAATAGAAAACGGCATATGACAGACGTTTTTCCCGAACTACTGGATGTAACAGAACATAGAGTTGAACAGCAAAACATTACCAGGGGGCGCTGCCATATGTGTCAAAGAGGAAAAGACAGAATATCCAGAAAAATATGTATTAGGTGTAATAACTTTGTGTGTCTAGAACATTCAAAATCGGAGATACTTTGTAAAAAATGTTAAAATGATATGTAGCTAGTAGTATTAGTGATTAGGATATTTTGTATTTTTTCGTGATGATTTTTGACTAATAAATGGTTAATAGTAAAACTTTAATAAAACTTCTTTTCTATATAATTAATTTAAAGAAAAATACAGCATTTCTGCAATTTTACGCATGGGGTCTTCTCGGACCCCAGTTAATCCTTTTCGTAAAATTTTGATGTCCGTCCCATGAAGGTTAAGGAAATTCCTATCGGCACATATGAAGTAAAATAGAGCAAAACACCTTATTCAAAACTATTTCTATTGTGAACAATGTGACAAACAAATTTATAATGTGAAAGATATGAGAATATATTTTTTATATACATAAGAATATTAGATTTTTTAATGCGAAACGTTGCATTGACAAAAAAGTTATAAATATGCTATGCTTCATTAGTCCTACATTTTTAGGTCTTTATAAATAAAAGATTATAAGTTTGCAATTTAACTTACCTCAAGATCGTTAGGAAAATCATGCATTGGCTTTTCAGTGTTCTTAAAAGAACAATTAGGTACACAACACGTAAATACCATTATCAAATATAATATCAATAATATTAAAAAAAGATAAGAATGTTGAAATCGAAAACACAAAATAACGAATATTCAATGCTTTGAAATTCAAACAATCAAACATGAAAGATGATTTATCTATTAAGTTGACGTTAAGATCGACACGGAACCACCGTGATATCGAAAACAGCAGCGCTTAGTTGTTGTTAGTCAGAACTAAAAAGTGAACAACCCCTGCTCGAACACTGATGCACACAAATAAGTAACACAAACGGTCCGACGTCGTCTGAGAGAACAATTGAACTACCTCTTATTATATCTGACAAGAGAATACCACAATAACGTCCCAACTACACCCACATATCGTGCTCAGACAGCAGAGCGATTAGATAAAATAGGAGGTTTCTGAATTTTCCCAGTGATCAATAAGAAACAGATATTTAAATCGCGTAGTCTGTTAGATGACGTCGGACCAGTTAAGGGTTAATATAAAAGTCATAACAGATTACTTAGCTTCAATCTTGCTTCCTGTACATCGCTTTCCTAGATTGCACTTATTAAGAATGAAAATTTAGGTTTATTTAATTTGTGTAAAAAGAAACTTGACTCGTATTGAGATCTAACAGCCGCCGTGCTTTAGATATTAAAAAATAATGATAAAATGTATGGATATACCTTCTTACAAGGAATGGTTATGAATATTTTCTCAAACTATCTAAATATTTCAGGAGATAGAAACATTATTATTGAATCTTTGGGTTGATTTAAAAAATATTTTTCTATATGAATATTCATTTTCCAGAATTTCTCAATCTTTTCCTAAGATACAATCGGGTGCTATTCTGGATCACCCTGTAGAACTATGTTAATTTATTTAGTAAACTTTTATATTTTGATACAACCACAGGTCTGCTCGTTAATTTTAATAAAACATAATTCAGCTTTATTTACCTATAATTTTTATAACTTAGTGGGTGTCAAGAATTTTTAATTTTGAATAATATTAAACCAGAATTTTTAATAATATTATAAAATAATGCATTAACATAGAACACATGTCGAGAGGTTGAACTATTGTGCATAGATGCGATTATAAAGTGGGCGGTTAGATTATGAAATTAAATCATGACCTAGAAATATTATGAATGAAAACGACTGCTTCAATTACTTTATATTCCAGATAGATAAAAATATCTAATCTAGTTGGTAAACACTTTCTAGTTTTAGTCATACTGAATTTTATCAAACATTTCTTACTTGTTACAGGATTTCCTCAAACGATAATAGTTCTGGACCATCAGGCGGCCGTTCGCATTCAAAATGGACTCGAGTAGCAGCAATCGCGGTTCGACCGGCGCCTTATCCAGTACAGGTGGTAGTACCTCAGCGGTAATGCATCATTCGTTATCTACACCGGCGGGAGTAGATTGTGGAGGCAATCGAACGCCTCCAACGACGCCTAAGAAGGGCGGTAAGATGTTGGCTATTCGAGTACAGATGTTAGATGATACGATCACCATTTTTCAAGTTCAGGTTAGTAATCATATGTTAATTTATAGAAGTATAGTATTTCTAAAGTCAATTGAAGCCATTTGGTATAAAAAACTTGTTTATCATCATAAATGTAAACAGTGCAGTTCTTGGCTATCCGACAATGATTCGCCTTATTGTGAAAAATATTTAATTAAAAATAAAATTTGACTATAATCATTAATGAATGCATAAAAATTCTTTTAACCTAGAATGATTATCCAAAACTAGACTGACTTTCGGTAAGAGAAATGTAATTTTCAGACCCACCTAGATTTTAAATTATTTCATTTATTTTTGTGTATTACAGTAGAAAATACATTATTCTGTTGGGTATTACTGATTTAAGTTAATGGCTAAAATATTTCAAATCAACAAATAAATATTTGAGGTACGTGGACTTGTTGAATAATATAAATGTTGACGTGTTTCACAACTAAAATTTGCAAAATTTAAGATGAAATTGAAGTGGTCAAAATATTCCTATTAATCTTTTGCAATTTGTGGACACCCTGTTCATCTAATGTCAAATGTAAATACCTAAATATTATTATTTTCTAAAGCAGAGATTTTCATAAAGAATAATTTTTTTTTGTAAAACTTACAATAAAAAAGTTTCCCATATGTTGCCAACTTTTTCAGACATACGTATATAAAAAGTCAATATCAATCTAAATTAAAATAACGCTAAATATTTAAAACAATTTACATTAGATATATAGACTAAGAGCCGGACGGGAAAAATTTACTACTTATGTTCGGCACCATGAGTGCCCATCAACTAAGTACTACCGCCTAAAGAAAAACGTTTGAGCACTATGCCGTCTATTTTGCGTGGCACATGGGTTATCTGCGAAAAGTCAAACTTGGTATTTTTGTGCCTGGTAAATTAATTAAATCTGAATGTCGCATCTGACAAAATTGAGTTAAGCGCTAAAATCAGTTCTAGACAGCTTATATTACATATTTACATAGGCAAAACACCGTATTCAAAACCTCAAATATATTTTTGTCAAAGAATCTACATCTACAAAAACATTAGCTAAACTAAAGAAGATCCCCGCAACTACAACGTTACGTAGGAAAAACACGGCATATACTTGTCGTCGCCTGCAGATGCTGTGTTTTGTCTAAGTAAAACGCAAATGCAGTGTTTACGCTACGTAATTGGCGCGTATTTCCTTAACCTATTTAGTTTATTCAAAATTCGATGTGTTTGTAGTTGTTTTGTGTGAACTTGTGTCTCTCAAAATTGATAAAGAAACGACGTAAAATCTTCAGAGTCCAAAAGCAAATAAGGTAAGGCAGAACAAGGACATATTTTATATCGTTTTATAACTTTGCTTTACTTCAATGAAAACAATACAGGATGTTTTATACATATCATGTACATAATGATACGGACGGGTCACCCCCTTTATTAGGCTATTTTATGAAAAAAACATGATAAACATAAGTCCGGAAATGCATGGTTTCCAAGATACAGAGTGTTAAAATTCTTAATAACTGTTTTTTTGAAATATCTGAAAGATGCTTTGACCTATGTTTTAAAATTTGGCAGAGCTATTTGTAGTAATGAGGGGCTTTTTTTCAGTTACCTTATTAGAGAATATTTTTGAACATGTCCAAACGGAGTAAACTTTTAGTCAGCATGGCTCAAAAGATGCAAATGGGAACTCATCCTGATTAACCTGACAATGAACTAACCTTGTTACAAAATGTTGACTGGTCTGAGGGTACGAAAAAGAACAGTTCTTCAGTCTCCTTCTAATACTCAAATGTAAATGGAAGTTCAAGTAATGATCAATTTAGAGAAAAGTTTTCACAGAAGGTGGAATAGAGTTGTTGCACGACATTGAAAAAGATAATACAAAACCATGTGCTGAAATACTTTAAGACGTGCTATTATTTCAAGCAACAAATACCACAAATGTACTAGAACCAGTAAGAACGTATAATGCTGAGGAATTTATTAGGCTAGATCAGAGTTTTTCTATTACGTCGAGTGAAAATCAAAATAATAATAACATTGAATTAACGTTTATTGATCTGGAAGCTGCAAAAATGAATTCAATTTCAAATAATGACTCCACAACCTTAGAAGGTGTTAACATGAACGAAGTTGAGTCCGTAAATATTAGAGGTATATTTTTTCGTATTCTTTTACAATAACGAAGCCTAAAAAATATATATTTTATTTTAGCAAATGACACGGATAACGTAGACAATAATAATGTACAAGAAAATATAATTCTAAACCCACAGCAACGACATCATAAACCACATCAAGAACAAGAAGAGCCACAAATTCAACCGGATCAAGCGGTAGGAGCTTTGGAATTACAACATGAAGGTATGTCATTAAAAAACTACGAGATATCCAAAACTAACATTATTTTTCCTAGGTTGCAAAGGATACACCAAGAAAGGTGAAAAAAGGAAACGGCGAAAAATTGAAGAAAGTTTGGAAAAAAGGAAAGAAAACAAGAAAAAAGACATGCAAAGTAAGCATTTTTTAAAACCACCTTGCAGCATACAAAAATGTAGGTTAAAATGTCTAAACAGAATAAGCGCCGAAAGAAGAAAAATTATTAATAGTATGTATTGGCAACTAGACTGGATTGAAAAAAAAGCATTTGTCCTAAATGGCTTGTCACAAACAGACGTTAAGAGAAGAACCACCGAAGCTGAATTTTCGCAAAAAAAAAATACTTTTAAATACTTTTTGACAAATGAGACTGGTGAAAAAATGTTGGTATGTAAATGCTTCTTTCTGACAACTCTTGGATATCACAGAAAAAACGATTGGCCAATTCACGCATTTGTAAAACAGAATGTGTTTCAATCATCTACACCTATTTACCCTAAGAAAGATGGAAGAGGAAGAGCGGCTTGTAAACGCAAAATACCTACTTTAGATATTGATACCCACATTGAAAGCTTTAATCCAAGTGTATCACATTACAGACGTGAACATGCACCAGAACGTAGATACCTGCCCAGTGATTTGACGATAGAAAGCATGTACAAAGATTATTTAGCGACTTGCCCTCATAACCAATGCTCATACGAAGTATATCGTAAACGTCTAAAACACAAAAATATTTCGTTCACAAACCTTGGGCACGAGGAGTGCGAATTGTGTGAGGGATTCAAACTACATAATAATCAGCACAATCCTGAGAACTTGGATCAAGCGTGTACTGACTGTAATAGCTGGAAGGAACACATTCAACGAGCTAATGACTCAAGAGCTTCGTACCGTATGGATACAACCGAAGAAGATTCACCAACGACCCTTAAAGTATCCGTTGATTTACAGAAAGTGATAATGCTGCCAAGGCTTGACATGTTCAAGAAAGTGATATTTACTCAAAGAATCTCTGTATACAACGAAAGCTTTGTACCCCTAGGTAAAGCAAAAAATCAAAAGACTTTTGCATGCGTATGGCACGATGCCATTGCTGGACGGGGAAAAGAAGAGATAATTAGCTCATTCAATGCGTTCTTTTTACATCACAGGGATATCAAAAGTTTTGTCCTTTGGGTTGATAACTGCTCAGGACAAAACAAAAATTGGACTTTCTTATCTTTCCTGGTGTATATTGTAAATTCCGACGCCATAGCCGCTGAAGATATTTGTATCAAATATTTCGAACCAGGACATACTTTTATATCTGCCGACAGTTTCCACCATCAGGTGGAACTGTCATTGAAAAAGCAAAAGAAAACTTACGATTTTGATGATTTCGTAACAGCTGTCGAAAAAGCGAATTCAAAAAAAGTGGAAGTCAAGACTATGCAGTGTACAGATTTTTTTAAGTGGCAAGATTTTTCGTCACTAACAAAAATAAAAAACATTTATACTCGTCCTTACTTGGCAAAAATAACACAAATTGTGGCGAATAGGGGATCCTTCTCTTTGAAGTACAAGTTGACAAACAACTCCGATAATATTATTATACATGAAATGGATTTTATTCAAAATAAAATTTTGAAGAAAAGACTTCCCAGTCCCAAGGTATTTATATCTCCATGTGGAGTGCCTAGAAGTTAAAAAGAATCTCTTCTCAAAAACCTTAAAACTATAATTCCTTCAAATAGGTTTCAATTCTGGAAAAATCTTGAGGAGGAAGATGATAAATGAGAAAGTAACGTCCGTTTTTATAATTAGTTAATTACTGATTCTTTTCCTGTTTATTGTTGATAGTTCTAACAAAAATTCAATAAATTAATCAAAACTGGGGTCTGTTGTTTAATTGTTATTTGTATAAATAATATGACAATTAATTACGAACTAACTGGTTATTATTTACGGAATTATCCTAAGAAAAAACACCGCATGAGCCTATTTTCAGTAGATGCTGTGGTTTTACTTAGCGTTTTCTAATAAAAAATGAATTCGTTTTCCCAGTATCTACCTTATTAGGAAAAAGATAGGGAGAAACTGCATTTTTTCTAAAACGAAATATAGTTTTTATAAAGATTCATTTACATAAAGTAAAACCATTTTCATTTGTGGCGTTGTAAGAATTTGTGTACATTTTAAACTTTGCCTAAATTTTGGACTCGATTTATTCATTATTACCTAACCCACAGATGCGGTGGTCTTTCTTAGGACGGCAGTATACTATGCCGTATCATTTCTCTGGCACTAAGTGCTTTTACCCTGAGGCCCATGCTGTCATTTCAACCCCTTCGAAAAAAATCATTAGAGGCACCTTAAAATTAAAAGAATTAGAAAGTACAATATAAAAATAAACGTTAAATAATAGTGCCGTACATTTTTTATGGCACACGAGCTGATTGCAGGGAAATGAATTTTGAAAATGAAAAAAAATATCCCTACCCAAGGGATATTATTTTTAATAAAAATTTCCTGTACGGCATTTATGCCCTAATCGAATTTATTAAAAATTAGGTATTAAAACAATGTTGCCGTAAAAATATCATGGCACTCAGTGGAAAAGAGTCCCTATAGTTTGAAAAAAAAACGTTTGCACATCACAATTTTTTTCCGTAAAGTAACTTTGTTCATTTTGTAAAAATGTATTTTTTATTTTTTTATTGAGCTGTATATATTTTAACTCCAATGAATAAAATTGTTTTATGTAGGATGAGGTAAAATTGTAAAATTAATTATAACTTCTAACATAATTTTCTTCAAACAATAATTTAAAAAAATGAATTATGATGAAGACGATTTTGATTGATTTTATTAATATGTATTTTCGTTTATTACATTATATTTATTTTTCGTATTTTATGTAACAGAACAAAAACCAACATAAAAATTTTAATAATATTTTTTTATAATTTTCTAAAAATAAAACGTGTAACGTAAGTATGTACAAAGATTCATTTTATTCAGTTTTTTTTTATTTTGCTCAAGTCTTAAAGTTTTAAAATGATACACTGAAGCATTAATTTTTTATTCTTAAAAAACTGAATTTTAAAATTTGTACGAAAATGTTTATCGAGGTGTATGTAATGGTAATAGTCGATTGATCTTAACATATAATGACTCTTTTTACTCCTTTAAACGATAAATTTGAAAATATTTTTGAATTATTGTGATACCTTCAAACTTGCAAAAATTATAAACGTTTTTCATTTTAGTTTTTATCATTTCTCAATCAAATTAAACGTTTAGGGTCTCATTTTATTCAGCTCTTTTATTTCTTCAAGTTATTATAGTTTTATAACGCTATATTGAAAGATTAAGTATTCATATTCAAACAATTTTTTTTAATTATTCACTCAAATTAAACGTATAAAGTCACATTTTACTCGTTTTTCCATATTCATTGAATTCTAATAATTTTGTGACTGCATTAAAATCTTAAATATATGGATTTCAAAGACTGTAATTTGTAAAATGAAAATTTTTGTTTTGAAATTTTTAAATTCATTGCCAGCGGTTTTTTTATGTTCCACCAAAATGTAATGACATTATTATTTTTTACTATAACATATTTTATATGATATATTTCTATATAAACTGCAATGATTGCCGTACAGGAAATTTTTGTTTTTGACTATCAGTAATACTTATATTTCAAATTATAAAAATGAGTTTATATCATATTCGAGGAATGTTCCATCAGAAATATACGGCGATATAATTTTTTATCACTATTAAATTCTCTTAATAATATGTGCTAAATGCTGTACTGGAAAATTTAATTTTATAATATAGTGAAAATTCCTCGTAAACCCCCACTAACATTGGAAAAGTCTGACATTAAAAACATACGGCAAGCATAATTTTATTTATATTAACCTTTAAACAATTTATAACTGAACGATGAAATAAAACAATATAGTTTGTTTAAATCTTCATATATTTGAACTAATGTTCAATATAAACTTGTTGACGCGTTTCACTAACATAGTAGCTTTGTCAAAAGGAATGAAGGAAAAATATAAGAATGTCTTAATATATACAGTGCTAAATCTATTTACTAAGGTTAACAATGGTATTGAAAGAAATTACCTGGAAATTCATTCACTACAAATATTCCTAAGCTATCTTCTAGGTAAAGAGGTTCAATAAAGGAGACTGCAATAAAATTGAATATAGACTATTACTGGAGTTGCTGTAAATGCATTTTCAATATTGGAAAAATTATAAAAAATGTCTTTTATTTATATTCAATTATTTTTTTCTGGTGCCAATAAATTTGTACGGCACTTTTGAATAAAGAATAGAATATGGAATAACTTGATTCCAAAATTTTTGCCGTTCAGGAAAAAATGATTTTTACCCCAACACAAAGGACTCCAACTTCAGAGGACACATAATCAGGTTATACATTTTTACTTTTCCGCCCAACCTTTCTATATGCGAGAAAAGTATTGGTTTACCCCAAAAAAAGTTGAAATTTTGAAATTTTTATTGAGTTATTTTTACGTTTTCCATCAACAACAACCCGAAAAAATAGTTTTTAGAAAAAAAATCCTGTGTGTATATCGTCGGCCACTTTTCCTTGTTAGCACGATACAGCCTCCGGAGTGCAATAAGTCAGCAATTTTATGATTGAATATTGTTAAGGACATGTCACAGATGATCCCTATTGATTTTCAGTTCACCAGAGTCAGTACAACGGTTGTTATGGTACTTGAAGTACGACATTTTGTAATTTTTTGAGAAATTTCAGTTTGTTAGCACGATACAGCCTGCGCAGTTCAACAAGTCACCAATTTTATGATTGAATATTTTTCAGGGCTTCTCACTGATGAACCCTATTGATTTTCAGCTCACCGGAGCCAATACAACTAGTGATACAGTACTTTATGTACGATATTTTTGTCATTTTTGAAGAAGTTTCAGTTTGTTAGCACGATACAGCCTACGGAGTATATACAAGTGACTAATTTTATGATTGGATATTATTCAGAGCGTCTCAAAGATGAACCCTATTGATATTCAACTCAGTAAAGCCAGTACAACGGGTGCTATGGTAATTGAAGTACCAAATTTTCGTCATTTTTGGAGAATTTTCAGTTTGTTAGCACGATACAGCCTCCAGAGAGTATACGATTGATCAATTTTAGGATTGAATATTGTTAAAGGTGTCTCACAGATGTACCTTATTGATTTTTAGTTGACTAAAGCGAGTACAGCGGGTCCTCTAAATCCAGATATACAAAATTTTTGGTTATTTTTGGAGAAATTTCGGTTTGTTAGCACGATACATCCCTCGAAGTGTATACAAGTAACAATTTTATGATAGAACATTGTTCAGGGCCACAGATGCGGAAAAGTTAGTTTTAATCCGTAAAACCGTTTATTTTTTGCCAAATATTTTATATGGCACTTATGAATTTCTTCATTTTAGATCATAAGTAAACCATTGAACTTTGTGCCGTACTTCCTCAATGATGTTTTTCGAAGGGGTTGAAATGACAGCATGGGCGTCAAGGTAAAAGCACTTAGTGCCAGAGAAATGATACGGCATAGTATAATATTTCTTTTGAATAAATTTATTTACTTAAACCCGAACTGCCATACAGTTTTCTATAATTTTTTCTTCGAAGAAAATTTGGGGAAAATTGAAATTATTTATTCTTTCCAGTACCGTAATTTTTGTACGGCATAAGGTTTTTGTGTGTTAGTTTTCCAATATCTAGCTTGGTTCGAAATGCCGTACATTCAGATTTAATTAATTTACCAGGTACAAAAATACCAAGTTTGACTTTTCGCAGATAACCCATGTGCCACGCAAAATTGACGGCATAGTGCTCAAACGTTTTTCTTTAGGTGGTAGTACTTAGTTGATGGGCACTCATGGTGCCGAACGTAAGTAGTAAATTTTTCCCGTCCGGCTCTTAGTCTAATAGGTACACATAAGCTCTAAATTATATTTAGTCATAAAAACTAAAAACAAATACAACAATAATACTACTTCCAAACTAAAAATTAAATAAAAGTACCTATACAAAACAAACTCTTCACAGCTGTTTAACAATATTAAAACACACAGCACAAAGATGAGAAGTCACTGCCCAATCAAATAATCTCTTAGCCGCCTTTTAAAAATTTCTAAACCTATACTATTCTTTATATCAGATGGTAAAGCATTGAACTCGTCCAATCCTTTTAGAAATACAGTTAAACCTTTCCTATATCTACATACCTGATAGTTACTGCTATGTCTGGTATTGTAATAATGTATTTCATTATTAGTAATCAGATTATTTTGCAGGTATACTGGTGCAATTCCAACTTTAATCTTGTAAACAAATACGAGAGTATGATATTCAAACAGATTTTTTACTGGCAACAAGTTGAGCGTTTCTAACATATCATTTATTGAAGTGTATTTTGAGCAATGTAGAATAATTCGCATGGCACGATTCTGCATCTTTTGAAGTCTGTTCAACTCATTTTGATTAAGAAAATATAAAATAGTTGCATAATAAAAATGAGGTAGTACTATGGTATTGTACATAATTAATCTTGGCCATTGACTAAGATACTGAGAACACCTCCTAAGATAGTTAATTTTAAAAGCAATTATTTTTATAATCCATGATTTTTAAATTTTAATTCATTATCAATAATTACACCCAAATATAAACACTTGTCCACCCTTTCAATTTCATTTTCTCCAACTTTTAATTTAAGTCATTCAGCTGGTGACTATTAATTTTTCCCAATAGCATCCACTTAGTTTTATTGGCATTTACCTTTAATAGGTTTACACAACAATATTTATAAATGTTATTAAGTGTGGTGTTAATATTTCTAGCATTATTTTGCAAGTATGTTTAAGCATCATCAGCAAATAAATGAATTTTGCAATCCCCTGCGATGCTTACAATATCATTCAGGTATATCAGAAACAATAGAGGTACTCCCACATTATTATCTATTCTATCCAAATGGAAACTGTTCATTTTCAGTTTCTGTTGTCTTTCACTTAGATAATCTATTAGCCAGTTCAAAGCAGCACCATCAATACCAATATTTTGAATTTTCTTAATGAATCTTTCTCTTTCAAAGGCTCTTTGGAGATCAAGAAATACTGCTATAATAAACATATTATTTTCCAAATTATTTTTCCAACCTGTTAGAACACATTGTAAAGCAGATTGACAGATATGTTGGCTATGAAACCCTGTATTTGGTACTTTAGGTATTGGTACAATTGTTGCTACTTTCATTCCAGAAGGTATTTTACTTAATTCCAAAGAACTGTTCACTAAATTTAGTATGGGATCACACAAACTACTAAAACATTCTTGTAATAATTCTACACTTATACCATCTGGACTGCTCTTCTTTTTTAATGAATCGATAAGTTTTTTAGCTCCAACTGATCAATAAGCTTAAATTTCATTAAGTTATTTTCGGCACTAAGCTCGTTTTGTTTCTGCTGTGCCAAAAACGTTATCACTTCATCACGGAGTTCAAATAGTCTTCCCAACATATTGCCTTTTGATAGCCATCGTACTTCTGTATGAAATAGCAGCGTTTTGTGATCACTTCCTAAATCTTCACACAGAATTTTAAACAGTCGAGTATTTAATGCACTGTTCTTAACGCACTCACGCCAAGGCTAAATGGAGGTATCGGTACACACACCCGTTGCGTCTGACAGTAACTGCTATGGAGGGGGACGGTTTTGAGAATATTGAACTCTTGTGTGTTTTGTAATTTTAAAAACTGTAGCCTTCTTTGATAAAGTTTACAACTTTGCAACGGGGAAATTTACGCCTTTTGTAATGGGGGAATTTACGTTCTTTGAAATGGGCGGTTTGAGTTCGGCAACACTGTTCTCTAATTTGCAAATTAATTGTTTTTTAAACAAAGGATTTTTGATCTGTTTTATTTTAAACAATGGCTTTAATTTTTTACAAACACTTGACCATTATGTCAAGTGAATATTCTTTATGTGGAAGCGTGGAAATTGGTAAAAAAACGTGGAAATTGAAACATTACAAAAACAATTTTGAAAACTTAGAAAGACTTTATTTCAAAAATCTGAGGAAATTATTTTTGTAATTTTTTTTATTTATTTCATTTGGGTGTCACGCCCCCCCCTGGACTTTCTCCACGCCCCCCCCCCCAGGGGGGGGGCAGTTTGGGAACCACTGCCCTAGATGCTCACACCGTATTTTCCTTCCCTAACCAGGTGATATACTTTCCACGTAAAATGGCTGCCAAAGTGCACGAATTTTTAAAACTCACACAACGTGGTCTATTATTCGACGTCTTATGGGGAACTAGCTTCGTTCTCATTACACTGGCCTCTCGTCAAAACCAGCGACGGTCTTGCCAAATTTAATTTTCAACGGTCGTGTGATTTTTCGCGTTACAATTTGTAGCTTGTTTTACCCTGTCATTCCAAAACCCCCTATAATGATTATAAATTTTTACTTGTCGTTTTGGAGCTACCACATTTAATATTGACAAAACCATTTCCTCAAACTTTATACACCTATTATTCAAATTCCATTCTCTATAATCCCAATGTAATATGTATAATTTAATACTTATAGCTTGATAATCAACGTTCCTACCTCTAGTTTCTATACACACAGCATAATTTTTTTTAACATCCATTTTTAGCGACACCATAATATTTCTATGAATACTAATTTTTATTGTATCAGATACAGTCACAACAGCTTCTGTATTGCTCAGTACCAAATCTATTAGAGAATTTCTTGTATTACTTATATGAGTAAACTCTTCACCAAAGTTAATAATAAAAATATAAATAAATATGTATGCTATCTAAAACTCTTTTCTCAGTTCTCATAATTCATAATATGCTATATGACTATCCATATCCACTTTTGAAATTTGAAAAATGGAAACACATACTAGTTTGAGTTCACCTAAAGATTCTCTAAAATAGTTTTTGGAAGAATATAGAAACAAGAGTTTTTATTTGTTTCCTTATTTTCCACTTGATATCATGCAGTTTTTATATTTGTAAAAAAAAATTTGTGCTTTTCGATAAGAATGAAGATAATAGGCTGTATTTATAAAAGGTAGCCTTAAGTACATTTTGTTTTAAAAAAATGGAGTAATTCTTTCAAGGTATATGCATAAAACAAGTGAAGGAAAAGGCTTCGTTTTGTTTTAAAGTAAAAGTTCTTATCTACTACATATTCATAAAAAAGAATTTGCTCAAAAACTAATTGCTAATCTCTGTACCTTTTAACTTATTTCTTCGAAGCGTTTCTTTGCCAGGAAAAGGTAGGTATTACGAATACTAATTGTAGCAAAACCTTTTATTTCGACCTTTTTACTTCAAAGAAAATGCTTCATTTTTATAAATATCACCTAAAATGTAATGGCATATTTGTAGCCGCTACTGTCTTTGATATTATAAGCTCCTAGTTTACTCAAACATAACCGAAACAGTAGTGATTAAAGGAAAACAAACTCATTCATATATGAATATTTATGAAGATCAATTATAAAAAAATTACATTTCGGTGGAAATAATGTGAATAAACATGAGGAAGTACCAGAACAATGTCCTCATAGCTATTAATTATTTATCTATCTGATGATGTAAACAGGTGAACAACGTTATATAAATAGATATGTATAAACTAAAGTATAAAAAGAGCGGAGTTCAATCATTTTATGATGTTTAAACAGAAGGCTATGTTTTATTTTATATTATAAGCGTATAAAACCAATGGCGTAGATAAATATATTACGATTTTACAATTAGATATATTATATTCATTCCTCAATTATTTTATCTCTAGGTAACTAGATCATTCACACTTGAATTGGGGTTCTACGATGACAGAAAAATTACTACAGCACACAGCAACTAAATCTAAAAATACATGGCCACAAAAAATTTCAGTAAAACATGGAGAACGTTCAGCTACTATTCAATAAAGATTTTTATGACATATACTGCAATCTGGACATCTTCCATTTGATTGAATCTGCCTTGATTGATTCTCGAATCTGTGATATTAGGAATTAAAATTTCAGTTTTCCAACTTTATATTCGTACTCAGTGATCACAGAAACTTCTTAGAACAAATTTACAATATAAAATAATCAGTAGAAAACTGTCCCTCAAGTAGTTTAGTGGCACATTATGTCAAATTAGAATAACTTGGAAAACATAAATTGTATCTGAACTCTGAGACTTTTTAAAGTGAAGACTATTCTGCGTTTTTAAAAGGCATGGAGTAATAAATCACTCATTTTGGCCGGAACCATAGGCGTACCACATTTAGTCATTTAAAAAAAGTTAAGGCTTCTAAAATTATCTCATTTCCGAAAATAATCGTTTTGTAATATTATTTAAAATGAAATTTCAAATTATCAATAATATAATAAACTGTGGATTATATCACTGACATCAATTTTCCAGAAAATTTATTATTTTGTATAAAAGGGCGTAGACGAGTCCCTCCACTAAGCTCCAGGTAGTTATAATCCTACATACAATAAATAATAAAATAAATGTTAATAACAATTTTATACAAATACATACATATATATATATATATATATATATATATATATATATATATATATATAGAATTAGAATTAACAATCAATGATTGTTAATTCTTGTTTGCCCGGTATATTATAAAATTTTTAAAATAGTTTGTAAAGTAATTATACCTTTGCATGAAAGACTCTACAATCTCAAAGTAGGGTTCAGGTATTTAAAAAGAAACAATTTTAATATCAAATATGAGCGCCAAAGTTATATAAAATCCTTACATTTTAATAAAGAAATTTTGTTAATAAAAAAATATACTTGCTTTTATTATTTCTAAATAAATTCTAGAGACGGTCCTGTCTGCTTAATTTCGAACCTCTCCAACGATTCATAGACGTCAAGTTATACTGCTAACTGTTAAACATAGATGGAGCAATCACCAAAAAAATGAAAAGTCTCAAAAATATAATTTCAAAATGTTTTTCAAAGGAAAAACGTTATTTAATGTTGTGAAAACAAATACATCATTCTTTTACAAATAAATTGTGAAAATAAACTATCTAGGATGGTCATTCATTCAAACAAACCATACACTCAGGTGAAATATTATTTCTATGTGCGATTACAAAATAGGCAACATTTTATACAAATTTGAAAACACTAATTCTATTACACATTGTCTATGTAACAAGATGGCGAAAACTATGGTGATGAAAACTTATGAATTATCAAAGCTCAATTCTTTGCACAAAACCGGTAAGTTTGTTTAACCTTTTTTATATATAAATAAAATAGTTTTAAATACCTGTTCACTGTATCGTTCTAGTACACTTCAATGATTGGTTTTTTAATCTTGTTTTAGGTTACCTTCTGGAATACCGAATAATCTGTCTAGCCTGGACAAAAGCTATAATTGATGCCACATTCCATCCATATCAAAACATTCTAGATGAATCCCATAATCCAGTACTTTCTGAAAGTTATTGTGGAGACATTTTCCACAATACAATATATCACTTGGTTAAATTGATGAATTTTATGGTCAGTACATTATTATATTTTCCAATTTTCTTGTTAAATTATATTTATCTACTTGATTAATTAGATTACTGAGTTGCTTTTAAGGATAATGTATTTATTTCTATAATTACCAATCCAAATTGTTGTTATCCAAAAAGTTTAAATAATTTTTCTCAAAAATTTTGTTTCTTCCACATTCACAGCTACCGAAAAAGAAAACTACCTAGTGAATAGTGTCCATTATCAACAACATTGTTTTATTCAATTTTTTTATTATTAATCTGCTTGTCGCTGATGAAAATATTTCAAGTGTATTCCACCAATCAAAATTGGCTATAAAAATTCTTATTGAAAAGTTTCACTTCAAGCTGTAGATCGTCCATCTATCCTTTTAAAACATTCTGTTTTAAGTTTTTAAATGATTAAAAACCCATATATTATTCCCTTTAAATTGTATTTCAAAATATTTAAAAATGACAGTTTTTAATTTCAATAATATCTATACGGAATGACAATTCATTTCACAAATGTCATGCTCTATGAAATTAATGCTATTATTTGACTTCCTACCTTGACATGTATTAAATAATTACATAATCTTATTAGAAAACTTCTTTCAATATCTAATATTTACTTTTTTAAAACAAATCATAGTATTATTTTACTTTTAGAATGAGAAAAATGGATTGTTATTATTTATATGGAACAACGTTTAAAAATTCTCTCTCTCAAATATTAAAATCATGTTATTTTATTTCACATATGTATTTATAAAGCGTATTTAAAATTTCCTACACAATTCTACAGCTTGACTCTTGTCTACTCTCTCTATTTAAAAGTGAATAGTACAGATTGTCTCCATTTCAAACTATTTTTTAAAAAAATTCAAATTCTAAAATTTTGTACTTGCTTACAGTGTGTAGTCTTTTATTCCATAATTTAGTATACAGAGTGTTGCAGGTTTCTCTCTATGTCTCTCTCTCTACAATAGCCCTATTTCATTCTGAAATAAGCCTAAAAACCGTTGATAATTTACAGATAAAGGTAAGACTAATTACTGATTAAAATTTGTAATACGAAATACAGAACTTAAAAAAAATAACAAAATGTTGATTTTCTGAAAAGGGTTAAGTGCCATAACAAATAGCGTACAAATGGGATATGTCAGACATTAAAGATTTTATTCTTAATATTTTTTTATTCAACACTACAAAAAAATTAGGTAGAAAATAATTAAATTGACTGTCTCGACCCTTACTTCGTGGAATATGCTCATATTAGTGTTTTTAAATGAAACTCAAGGTCTCTAGTTAATTCCACAATATAATACAAGTTATTGAAAATTCTAAAAAATTGACTACTAATTGACACTAATAGAAAATAATTGTTAAACTAACAAATTTTGGAAAAATGCTTTATTTTCTTCTTTAATGTATGGCAGCACCGATCTTGAATTCGTTTTTTTTTCTTCGCTTATTCTGCTGGTGCACTCTAAAGGTTCTAAATTCATGGTCTTAATACTTTGAGTGTTGATGTTCTTTTTGAAAACTTTAGTAACCTTCCATGCATCTATCTTTACTTGTCCAGGATCATATTTGCTTATTCTTATCAATTGTGCTTTAGAAATTTTCAAGTTTGTGGTGTTTAATGGTTTTTCAGCTGCAGATTTAAAATTAAAAAAATCTTGTTGCATCAAAGCTACCATGAATGGGTTGTTTGGTGTAGCAGTTGCCATGAGCCGGACCAAATCCATAGGCACTTGACATGTCTCCTGTCGTCTTCTTTTTTCGATCTGTGCAAAATTTCTGTCACAGCTAAGAAAAGAGTGTCCAGATATTAGATATTTATGATCAATTTCATCAAAGCAACCCCGAACAACCAAGTAGATCCACAGAAACAAGATCATTTTGTTCTTGTTCTGCCCAGCGCAGTTATCACTCCAAACTGTGAGCCGTTTTTTATATGTCACTTTACTGGTTACTGCTTTCAATATACACGAGGCAATTTCATTTCCTCCTCGTACAGTTATTCCTTCATGCCATAAAAACATAAAACCTTTGTTGCCGTAAATAGTACATCTGACAATGTGTTAAAGCAGGAAGAGACAGAACTTGTTGGAGATCAACCGAAATCGTACACATAGAGCTTGAAGGAAGTTGGGAATTTTCATGATCATGTCTCATCTCTATCATAGCCTTTTGAGATTTACGATGGTGGAGTTCAAGTTTTTGCTTTGCATCCCGATCGCTAGGATCATTCTTCAATTGCATGGTTAGCAAATCGCAAGTATCGCAGGTGTCAGTACGAGGATGATGAAAACTTAGGTTGGGAAATTTCTTTTTGAACGTAGTATAATAATAACGGTACGATATCTGCGTCTGGGGAAACTTTTCTTTAAATGCCATATACAATCTGTTCATGTTAAGGTCTTGACTTCTTTTTGGGTTTTCAATCTACTGTAATGACTTTGCTCTTTTGAAAATGACTGAATGTGCTCAATAACTAGATTTTCGTCTTGTTCTGTAAATTTTTGCATTTTTTTCTTGTTTCCTCGTTTCTCAGTGTAAACTGCATCTCCTGACTTTTTATCTTTGACAAGAGTTTCAATCCTTCTTTTGGTTACACCGTACACTTCTAGAAAAGTTTGTTTACAGACCTGGACTATGTTGCCTTTGCCATCTGGTAAAGTAAAATACACGCTTGCCTGTCTTCTACTATTTTCCGGATTTTCGTATTGGCCGTGCCTTCTTCGTTTCACACCAGAAATTGAGAGTAATCCCATCAAGTATAAGTTTTGTTTTACATTATCTTTCATTCCATAAAAATCATGAAAGAGTTTTAGTTTGTGAACATGAGGAATTTCTTGACACTTGTATTTACATTTACAAATGACCTTAAAAGGGAATTGCAAATAAAAATAATATTAATAAAAACCGTAACCACTTAGGTTCCTTTTTCTCTCTTACAAGGATATTACTTTTGTTAATATACGATTTTCCTTTACTTCTTCTTGTACTCTTCCTTTTCCTTTACTTCTTCTTGTCGTATTATCTTGTATTATATTTTCCATATTTATATGGAATTTATATATACACCCGTAGATATAGAAGTAGATATACGCACGACGTGACGGTCGTGACAAGTGGCACATAGCCCGTTATTTACAAAAACCAGGACTGCAAATTACACAGACTCTATCTTGTGGAGACTTTTGAACTATAAAATAGCACGCATTTTAGTAAAAATCCTAATTTATATTTTAATGGCACTTGGCCCATTATTTACTTCAATTTGAAATAAATCTTAATATTCAAATAAAAATTTGACCCAAGTAATGAAAAATAATGCTGGTCTCAGAGACCGGATGATACTGTAGTGATTGAAAATTCATGATAGGGTTAAAGTGTTAATGACAATTTTTAAAACTGACGACTCTGCGCATTTTAGCAGTGTCCCTCCTACATTTCTTTATTAACTAACCAATTAATATAATTGACAGAAAACAACGATTATGAGTAATAAAATATGATGTATTTAAGTAGTCCATTTTCTTTCATTATTAGTTTGCATATATATTTCTCAATTGCCCAATTAATTACTCTGGCAACTGCTTTAACCTTTAACCAAAATTTGTGAATTGATGAATTGCCGCTTTTATGATTTGAAGAATCAGATAAGTGAGTTATCTGTGAATCACATCTTTAATTCAGTGGCGTATTGTCAGGGCGGTAAACTCTCAATAATGTACAAAATTTCTGTTTGTAAGTAAATTTAGATCCATATATCTATAATTGGTACATTGTTGACAAGCTTATTATATATATATATATATATATATATATATATATATATATATATATATATATATATCTCTTTATTTAGTCAAAATAACTAATTCTATTTACATAATATACACAACATAAAATAAAAGAACAGTACAACATATAGTGGCTATAGCATAAAAAGTAGGTACGTCATAAAGAAATTAAAATAAAACAAATTTAAACAAACATAAGATTACACTGTGACTGCTCACTCTGACAATAAATAATCCTTTAAAGCTCTTTTAAAAGAATTTACAGATAAACTTTTTTTAATGTATTCTGGTAAACTATTGAAAGAACCAATACATTTGTGAAATACAGAGTTGTATGTACTGCTTCTCCTACACATTTCAATTCTCAAATTTTCCTTATTTCTTGTGTCATAGCTATGTACATCTCAAGATTACTAGAGAGCTTTTCCTGCAGATACACTGGTGCATGTCCAATTTTAACTTTGAAAATAAAAATTAATGTGAAATATAGCATTAATTTAGTTATTGGCATCCAGTTAAGTGTCTTTAGCATGCTGTTTATAGGAGTGTACTTAGAACACTTTAATATTATTCGCATGGCACGGTTTTGCATCTTTTGAAGACGATTGATTTCATTTTGGTTGAGTAGATACAAAATTGTAGGGCAATAACTAAAATGTGGTAATATTACAGTGTTAAAGACAGTTAATTTAGACCATTGGCTGAGATGTGGAGAGCATCGTCTTAAATAGTTAATTTTATATGCCACAGTTTTAATAACTTGATTTGCATGCTCTTTAAATTTCAAATTATTGTCAATAGTTACTCCTAAATAGACAAATGTTTTTACTGCCTCTATCGTTTCATTGTCTAATTCTATATTTAAACTAGCTTCCCTATACCTATCCTTTATGCCCAATACCATACATTTTGTTTTCTGTATATTAATTTTTAATAAATTTGCGCAACAATACATATGCGCCCTTTTTAGGGCGTCGTTTATAACCCTTATGCAGTGCTCAATATCACTACAGCAGTAATATAGTAGGGTATCATCTGCAAATAAATGAATTTTGCACTCCCTTGCAATGTCCACAATATCATTTAAATAAACCAAAAATAGCAAAGGCCCCAACACACTGCCCTGTGGTACACCCATATCATTACATAACCTGTTTGACTGTATGTTATTGAGTTTTACTAGTTGTTGCCTGTTGTTAAAATAATCTATTATCCAACTAAGAGCTGTCCCATCAATACCTATGCTTTTAATTTTCCTTATTAGCCTATATCTATCTACTGTTTCAAATGCTCTTTGTAGCCTATATCTATCTACTGTTTCAAATGCTCTTTGTAGATCCAAAAATACCGCAATTGTGACTAAGTTATTTTCGATATTATTTTTCCAATCACTCAAAACACATTGTAGAGCCGTTTCACAACTATGTTTATTACGGAATCCTGATTGATACTCACAAAGAATTTTATTACCTTCTAGATAATCCACCAGTTGCTCATATACAGCTTTTTCCAATACTTTAGCAATTGCAGTAATCATATTACTGGTCTTAAATTTTGAGCTTTATTTGTGTGTGGTTTCTTGGGTATAGGTACTATAGTGGATATTTTCATTTCTGTAGGAATTTGATTTAACTCCAAAGAACTATTAATTATGTTTAATACAGGATTACAAATATCCTTGAAAAACTTTTTTAATAACTCTACACTGATATCATCGGGACTACTTTTATTTTTTAATGAACTAATTATTTTTTCTAATTCCTCTAGACTAATTAACTTAAAAGTGGTGATTTTATTAGTAATAACTTTATCTACTACTGAAAAACTATTTGTAAAAGTTTTATCAATGTGTTCTGTTATATCCAGAATGCTTTTAATATAATATGTGTTTAAACAATTTGGTATTACGTTTATATCCGAGACTAACTCACCATTACCCATATCTATTATATTTAAACTATTTCCTTGTTTGTCATTTGGAATTGACGCCTTTAAAATTCTCCACATTTCTGTCGGATTTTGTTTATTAAGATCTATCTTATTTTCAAAATACTTTCTCTTTTCTTCCCTTATTGTTTTTACAGCTATATTTCTTTTTTGTTTGTATATTTCCCAGTAGTCTGTTGTTCTGTTCTTTATGTATATTCTATAACTTTCATCATTGTCTCTTGCTGCCTGCTTAACTTTTTCATTCGAAAATTACTGGCAATGTTCATATATTTTTACCCCCCTTCTTGGAGCTACTTCATCTAGTACAGAATATACCTTTTCCACAAACATTTTATATCTTTTATTCAAATCTATTTCTGTATAGTTCCAGTTTATATTTTTCAATTTTAACCCAATTATTTCAAAGTCAATATTTCTGCCCCTCGTTTCTATATACAATTCTTTTCTTGGTACTTTTATGTGTTTCAAAGATATCAATATATTGCGGTGACAGCTTATTTTAGGGAAATCAAAAACACTTACATCTATTTCTAAATTCGATAAAGCCAGATCAATTAATGTACCTCCCCGCTGTGTTGAGTATATTCTGTCACTGAATTCATAAATCCCATATCCGTTATAAAACTTCGTAGCCTACCACTACAATTGTTATCATTATTTAGCCAATTCAGATTAAAATCCCCACATAAAATAGTTTTATCGTTTACCTCATTGATATTTTCCTCAAACCAATCTTCAAATAATTGCAAAAACCCCACCATGCTACTGCTTGGAGATCTATACAGAACAAATACCCAATACTTTTTATTTTGGAATATAATGGACACTCCAGTTATCCACAAGACTCCCTCAATACAATATCTATGCACCTCAACTATTTTTAATCTATCATCTACAAATACTACAGTTCCGCCCGTGTGTCTGCTATTACTGTCTGTCCTATGAACAATATAATTACTAATATTAATTTCAGAATTAAATATGTCCTCTATAACATGAGTTTCTGATAGACATACAAGTAAAGGTTTTTTTTTGAACTAAATTCCTAACCTCATCTATATGAGCTGGAAGACTTTGAGCATTTAGGTACAATATAAAAGAGTTATTTTCAAATTTATTTTCTATCTTGTGATGTTTTCGCTGTTTGTTATTTCTAAAAAAGAGCTGCTATTATTTTTACTGTCTTCATCACTTTGTTGCTCACTGATTTTTTTATAATTTACAGTATCGATAAATATAAGATCATTATTCTTTTTTGAATGTAATATCTCATTAATTAACTTATTGCAGACTTTTCCAGACATATTAATATTAAAAAATCCTTTTCTATCACATAAATCAATCACCTTTGCAAAACCCTGAGCATAATTGTCCAGCCTTTTGATATAGTCCTGAAATCTAAAGTTAAATCTATTTACATATCTTTTACTATAGTTTTTAAAGTTTCCCTCTGGGATGTTAATAAATACCAAATTTGTATGTGTACAGTGTTTTACCTTATTATTTATGAATTTTATACTATGGTATTTATTATTTTTAAAATTATTTATACCACCTAAAATAATTACACAGTCATTTAGATTATAATTAATTACAAGTTTATCTATGTCTGCAATAATATTCTCGTAAGTAGCCCCCGGTTTTATAATTGTTTCTAATAAAATATCCTTACATCCTAAGTTATCTAATTCTAAATCTATTGTCCTTCTTAACTTACGTCCATTTTCATCACACAGTACTAATAATTTCCTCTGTTTAATGTTTCCTCCTTCTTCAATGTCTCGTTTATTAATAGTTTTCTCTACTTTATCTGATAGTTGCACTGTTTTCGTTGCATCCCTGATTGCTTTTTTTTCTTTATCCAATACTGTCAGCACCATCCTATTTTCATTTTCAAATTTTTTATATCTAGATAGTTCTTCATTGACCCTATCATTTTCCTCCTCAAGCGCTCGTATTGCATCCACCATTTCCCGACTAACATTATCCATTTCCTTAATTCTATTGTTCAGTAAAACTCGGTTATCATTTCTGCTTCGTAACTCATTCTCTTGCGTTTTCAATTTGTGTAATTTCCTTATTTAATTGTTTTATTTTTTCATCTTGCTCTTTTATTCTCTGGGTATCTCTATTTTCAAACTCAAATACCTCATCTTCAAAGTCCTGCGTCCTTTTATTCAATCTTTGTATATAACAATTTTTATCATTTATTTCTTTGTGCAGCTGATTTACTTCTAGTTTCATTTCATTCATTTTGTCAACATTTTCACCTTCTACTTTTACTAATTCTAGATCCCTTTTTCTAATTTTATATTTTAATTTAGCTACTTCTTCATATAGATTGTTAATCTTTATTGTTGGATCATTTTCTTCACATTTTACTGAGCAATAAATTTTATTCTGATCAATTAGTTTATATGCTTTTTTTCTATCCAAACAAGACAAATGGTACACATCAAAACAAACAATACATATTAAGTTTGAACATTCCTTTTTTTACAACATTTAAAATGCCCTTCCATCTTTTTTTCTTCACTATAAAAATAAATAGCTTCAGACATATCCTCATTCCATTTTTATTGTAAGCTCCTGAACAATTACCAACTATTTACTTCAATCACCTTATAATTTGCCAACAAAGAGTTGCTTACTAATTGATATGTAGGAAAAAGAACCAAAACAGAAACTTAAATTGCTCAATTTCACACTCCCTATTGGAAATTTTGAAGTAAATTCACAATCAGTAGGTAGATTATCCAATACACTACAAATTGATATCACATACCACAATTAACCATGTAAAATTCACTTTAAAAATACCTTTTAACGTGAACATATATTAACATGACCACTTAGATACAAAAACTCTGATTTTTTTATATATATATTTATATTTTTTATACTACTTAAAATATGTTAGACCCGGCCCTGACTATGTGTATTTATTAAAACTCGTAACTTTTTATTGTATCCGCTCTATTTTTATGAAACAATAAGATTTATTTTGGAAGCTCTAAATATAATTTCCCCAACACGTTAAGGAAACGAAAACCAATTTCCTCTATTAACTTGTCAGCAGCTTTTCCTCGGATTTAATTACAAACAAATTTTATTTCAATTTTAAAGATAAATATCTTATTCCAACATCACAGTGTATTTTTATCACACCATGTGCTTAGAATTAATTCAAGGTAATGGCTGATAAAAATCATTAGGCTAATTTAGTGGTGGGTAAATGTCCGGGAAATTCCCAAGACATTTTTCGCAGGAATTTCCCCAAGAATTCCCGATACATTTATGTGAATTTCAGTTGATTTTCCTTTCCGTTTACTCGTGATATGCAAGGGCAAGACATAATCAAGACAAACATTAAATTAAAATATGCATTTTTATTAAAAAAAAGAGGAAGAAAATGACTGCATCTCAGGGACAACAAAAAATACATTTTATTTGTTAAAAAATACGTTTCAACTATTCAACTACAACATAAATAAGAGTTTTACGACGATTATGAGTATATAGTGTGTGTGTGTAAAAAAACATAAATAATTGAATAGATGAGGCTTTTATTTGATCAAGATCCATACTGAATGATGAAATAAAACAATTTAATATGTTTAAAACTTCATTTATTAGATAGATAGATAGAATTTATGGATCTCATAACATCAAATAATGACATAAGACAAGTCGAACAATAACAAATCAAAATTAAAATGTCTAGCTAAAGCTAGGACATTTACCTTTAAAATCAATACAGTAATATAGGTTAACAAATACACATTATACACAAAAAATAATATGAAAACCTGAAACACACAGGATACGTCAAAATTTAAGTAGGGATCGACCGATATGATTTTTTGTGGCCGATACCGATATCGGCCGATACCGATAAACTCATAGCCGATATCTGCCGATACCGATATATCGGCCATACAATTTTGTCGTAATTTTTTTGCTGTATAAATGAGGTAAAAGTGATTTATAATGATATACTGTTACCGTTACACGGATTAACCATAAAATCACTAAAAAAATTGCAGAGCAAATTCGATATTTTGTAAAATCGCCCGGCGGAATACTAAAAATCGATACGGTGAATCTCCGAATTTAACAAAGCCCGGCCAGTCGGCTATGTTCACTCCGTCGGGGAATACCAGAATTTCCGAATACGCTGAGAAACAGTAAGATAATAAAACTCGTAGTAGTCGTAGTATAGTATTGCACTGATTTTTCACAAACATGGATCGTTTTGTCGTGCGTTCTCCATTCGTTTCACAGTCGTCGTCATCTTTACAAGAGCCTGGTTCTGGTTCATTATCTTCAATAACTAGCAGTATTAGTGGCAACATAACTAGTGGTAAAAGTATTTACTGGACGTATTTCTCCAAGAACGAAGTTAATGCCTCTACAATAAAAGCAAATGCCACCTGTAAATTATATAATGCTGTTGTTTCTCTGGGAGGTAAAGGCAAAACAGCAAATACTACCAATTTAAAGCATCATATGGCGAAGTTTCACATTGAAAAATTAAGTGAGGAGTCAAAAGAAAAAAATGTTGATGGCAGTAAGTATATAATAAATTTGTTTTAGAAATTAGTAATTTTGGCTGCAACATCGACAAGTTATTAAATTTTTGTTTTTGCGTTAAGTCGTTAAGTGAGTACTTTTACTCCTGAACTCTGAAGCCAAACAGTACCTCTGAATATAAATTTATGAATTATGAAACACCCAGTATTTAGAAGGGTTCTGTTTTTTAGATGCAGAAGCACACGAAAAACCTAGTTCATCTCGTTCATATGCAAGCTTAAGCGGAGGCTCAACCACACAACCAAAGATTTTTGAATCCTTTGAAAATATGCAGTTATGGGACATTGATAGCACTAAATCTAAAAAGATTCACTATTATATCGGAGAATTAATAGCTATAGACATACAGCCCTTCAGTATTGTGAACGATGTGGGTTTTAAGCGGCTTTTAAATAAATTGGTTCCTTGTTACGATATTCCTTCAGATAAATATTTTAGAGAAAGAATACTTCCTGATATATACAAAAAATGTACTTTGGCAATTTGTGAAAAATTATCACTTTCCTTGAAAGAAAACATTAAAATTTCTGCCACCACAGATATATGGACTTACAAGCATAGTAACAACCCATTTATTTCTTTTACTGCACATTGGATAGATTTTAAAACGAGTGAAAGATGTTCATTTGTACTGGCCTGCAAGCATTTTCCTGGGTCACATACAGCTTTAAACATCTCACAGATGTTATCTGAATTCAT
The DNA here is from genome assembly GCA_963921935.1 of Galeruca laticollis. NCBI lineage: Eukaryota > Metazoa > Arthropoda > Insecta > Coleoptera > Chrysomelidae > Galeruca > Galeruca laticollis. The sequence continues at coordinate 120,359,961 of OY998183.1, read as the reverse complement.
GACAATATGGGAGTTAGATCAGAATCAAATTCTTTTGGTTTTGGCTGATAATGCTGCCAACATAAAAAAAGGCATTGATGAGGTTAAATTAAAACACCAACCCTGTTTCATACATACCATACAATTAGCCATACATGACTCCATAGAAAGTCAACGATCAATTATAGATTTATTGGCAAAAGCAAGATGTATAGTAACTCATTTTAGTCACTCCTCCTTTGGCTTGTCATAGGCTGAAGAATATTCAAAAGTCCCTTAATATGACCGAGAAAGCTTTGGTGCAGGACATTCCAACACGATGGAACTCTTATTTTTATATGTTGGAACGTCTGATAGAACAAAAAAACGCTCTTAATATATATATAATGGACAATCCAGCTTTAAAAGATGTGACACTAGCATACCACCAATGGGAACTAGCAAAAAATTTACTAAATCTCTTAAAACCTTTTGAAGAAATTACGAAGGTTTTTAGTAAGAATAGTGCATCTATATCGGAAGTAATACCCTTACTTAAAACTCTCTTAAAATATCTCCAGAAAGCTGAAGGAGCTGACTTTTCAGGGGTGCAGAGTACCAAAAATGAGCTTAAAGACTCCTTGAATAAGAGATGCAAAGCCTGCTTCACTGATAGAAACCTTCTTTTTGCCACTTTATTGGACCCAAGGTTCAAGACATCTTTCTTTGACAATGATTTATCGCAAAGAACCTTTACAGATTTAAAAAAAGAACTTTTAAAAACTAATGGACTAGATTCAGACTTGCTGGAAGATAATTCCGGAGAATCTGAAGTGAGCGACGATGATGCTCCTTTAGCGAAAATCGCCAAAAAATCACACGAGGTAAACCAACAGATTCAGGAAAATGCCCCGGGCTCAATTTCTCATAGTTTATTTTGGAATACTTTTGATGAACTTACTGGTATGACGACCAGTAAATCAGTGTCATATAAGAAAAGTACTGATAATATGATGAATAAAATTGATGATGAGATTGAATTGTATAAGAAATTAGAAAAAATATCAAGAAATGAAGATCCTTTGACTTGGTGGGCGCAAAAAAAAGACATTTTTCCATTGATGTACAAAGTTGCAATAATATATCTAGCACCGCCGCCAAGTAGTGTTGCTAGTGAACAGCTATTTTCTTCAGCTGGAAATGTTTATGAAAGCGCAAGAAATCGTTTAACTCCAGAAAGAGCAGAAAGCTTAATTTTGTTACATTACAACTTGCCGAAACTTAACTTTAAATATTAATTTGATAATTTGTTTAACTTAGGGTGTTACTTCTACATTTTAATGACTTTTTTGCTAAATTTTGAATTATAATAAACTTTATTTGTTTTTTATTTAGTATTTCTGTTTTAATTTCCTTTAAAAAATCCTTAAGAACTGAAATATTAAGCAATTCACATTTTCGGCCGATACCGATATAGGCATATTTCGTAGTTTACATATCGGCCGATACCGATATCGGCCTAGAAGGCCGATATGGCCGATAAACCGATACCGATATCGGTATCGGTCGATCCCTAAATTTAAGATTAAACAAAGTATATGTTGCAGTCTAGACATAATTCAACGAGTATTTTCAAAATATTCTTCAACCGAATATGGGCACAAGATTTTAGTTTTCTCTTTAAATTTATGCATTAATGCAATATCTTTGAAACTTTGAGTGAGACTATTATACAATTTAATTCCCATTACAATAGGTGATTTCTTACAGATTTCTATACGCTGGTAAGGTATAGAGAAATCTGATTTATATCTTGTATCGTGAGCGTGAATATCACTATTCCGCAAATAATCGCTTTTATTTCTATGAACTGATGTAAGTAGATCCAATATATAAAGGCCATACAGAGTTAAAATTCTCAAGCCAATAAAAACAGGTCGACAGGAGTCTACAAATGAGATGTTTGAAATACACCTTAGAATCCTCTTCTGTGACAAAAAAAACATTTTTAGTATGAGGAGAACTCCCCCAAATACAAATTCCATAACTAATCCTAGACTGTATTTCACTAAAATAAAGTAAACGAATCTGATTTACTTTAAGTGTTTTCTTCAAATTTCTAATTTGAAAACATTTAGAACTTAGCATCTTTGATAAATTTAAACAATGGGTTTTAAATGACAAATCTGAATCAAATAATACTCCCAGAAATTTCACATTTTCTGTTTTCGTTATGTTGGAGTTGTTAACCAATATGTCAAAGTCAGGGGAAAAAGTTTTTTGGCGAGGATGAAATGAAATGTAATTCGTTTTTGTTGTATTAAATAACATCGACTGATCACTGGACCAGGCAGAAAATTTCAATAGAGCATTCATAATTTTGGCCTTCAATATGTTTGGGTCTTCATCACTGAACACAAATGTTGAATCATCTGCATAAAGAGTAGTAAATGACTCTGGTATAACAAAAGGTAACTCATTTATGTATAAGATAAACAACAAAGGGCCAAGTATGGATCCCTGTGGAACTCCTTGTGCATTTACTATAAGATTAGATATATACGTATTTCCTTTATCAACAATTTCGACAGATTGTAATCTGTTATCCAGGTACAAGGATAACCATTCATATGTTTTACCCCTCATGCCATATTTATAAAGCAAGTCTTTGAAAATACTATGTTGAACACAATCAAAAGCCCGACTGAGATCACAAAATATACCAATCGGGCTTTCGCCCTGGTTGACTAAATTCAGAACCTCACTGTAGAATGATTCCGAAGCTGTTGAAGTTGAAAATGTTGCTCGAAAACCACGTTGATGATCCATAATTACTTTATGAATTTCTAAAAATTTCAACATCTGCTTCAGCATGGAATACTCAAATATTTTTGACATAACTGGTGATACAGAGATTGGACGGTAATTCGAAATGATTTCAGGAGCACCCTTTTTTAAAATAGGAGAAACAATTGAAACTTTCAGTTCATGAGGGAAAACTCCTTCTTCAAAAGAAGTGTTGATTATATGAGTAAGCGGTTTTACTATACTATACAATACCAGATATGTTATCAGAACCACATGATGGTTTATTTTTGATTTTATTCCTAATTATGTCAAGAACATCATGTGTTGTGACATATGAAAGAAATATGATGTTTGAAACAAAATTATTGGAGGGGTACTTTAATGTATAGTTCGGTTCAGATATCGATTTAATTGCTTCATTGGGGGCATTTATGAAGTATTCATTAAATGTATTAGCAATTGTTAGTGGATCATTTACTGATGCGTTATTAATATTTAAGGTGATAGCTTTTTGAATAGTTTGCTTTCCTCCGAGTTCATTTATAACATTCCAAACGGTTTTGTTTCTATTGGAAGAGTTATTTATCTTACTGTAATAATAATTACTTTTTGTATTTTCAACTAGCCTTCTATGTGAAGCCTTTGCTTTCAGATAGATTGCTTCAAGTTGCGGATATTTACATTTTAAATTAAACAAATCCTTTAGATTACTAGATGAATTTTTCACTTCATTGCTAACCCACTTTTTGTTGTTTCCCATCGCTTTTTTTGATCTTATAGGGCAACTAATATTGAAGTAATAAATTAGAATATCATGAAATATTTTGAATTGAGTATTAGTATCCGAGGCTTCATAAACGTCCTTCCAAGTTTCTTTAAATAAATGTGATATCAAGGTAGTAATGTTATTTTCACTTAATTCTCTAACATTTATATGGTTATTAATAAAAATGTTATATTTTTCGTACATACGCTTTAAGTTAGAATATTGCTCTGTTGTATGGGATCCCTATTACAATGTTCATATCAGCAAGGTTGAGTGGGTTCAGAAGTGGTTTCTAAAATATTTAGTTTTAAAGCTTAGTGGCATTTATCCACAGAGAGGCTCTGATTATCAGATTTTATTAGGTATTTTTAATTTTGAAAGTCTTGAATTTCGTAGAATTTGTAAATCATTGTCCTGTTTTTATAAGTGTTTGCACAATTTAATTGATTGTTCAGACTTGATATATAAAATTAATTTTAATGTACCGCAGTTCTACAATAGACATCATTTACCTTTTTATTATGATTGGTCTCGAACAAATGTTTTACTTCATTCACCAATTAATGTTATGTGTAATAATTTTAATTTATTGTGCAACACATACGACATTTTTATAGATAATTTTAAAGTTATTGAAGCTTGTTCTACTGAACGTTATATAACTATGTGAAATGTGTTTTTTGATTTGAATTTTTTTTATTTCTTCTTTTCTTAATTTAATCTAATGCTGTTTCTTCTTTTATTATATAACCATGGTTTTTGCTCTGTAAAGGGATTTGTATAAATCTGTTGGGCAATAAAGGCTATTATTATTGTTATTATTATTATTATATCATTCAAGTGTCTTTCACCATAATCATTGGTTGTCGCTGTAAGAAATCTACCATGTTGCCAAACGTAATCAAAAACTCTCGCAAATGTCTGGTAATGAGGAGTGCGACGATTAGGAAAGTGTCTTTCATAGTCCCTTTCTGCATCTCTACCATTTCCATTACAAAAGCCATACACAAATAGTATGTCTGCATATTCTACATTTGTAAATTTATGAGGCATAATTAATTATTATTCAAAATGATCTAAATTATTTCGTGCGAAATTTACTAACAACAAACTATTAACTACCAATAACAAAACGAACTGTCAAAGTTTTCCATACTTCAACAGTCTACGCCTATTTGATAATTTTTCTGTTCCTTTAGAATATTAGACCTACTTGATAATTGTTAATGATTTTGACTTGAATATTTCAGTGAGTGTGCACTTCGAAAAAAACATTTTCGTGTAACTCAATTTTTTCTGTTCTTTTGGAATAAACTATTGATGCTTATGTAACTTACACCTACCAAAAATGAAAGAAATCTATAGGGTTGTTCTAAAGTTATTACGTACGAAAATGTCAATGATAGATTTAAATAACTTTGACATTAAAAGTTAAGCAGTAAAATGCGATGTGCACTTCGAAAAATATTTTGGGGCCGCTCTATTTTTTCTGTTCTCTTCGAATAATCTATTGGATTTTAAAAATTCTGATATACAGTGTGTTGTTTTGGAGATTTGGAAATTTTGCAAATTTTCCTCAAACCAGACCTGCATTATAATTATTTTTATTGCACTATCTTATTGTGTTATCAATGCAATATTATCCTTACCAAAAATGAAAGAAGTATATAGGGTGGTTCTAAAGTTATGGCCTTCAAAAGCATTGGATTAAATGAATAAAACACCCTGTATCTCTGTTAATAATTATGTTAGACCAATTAACCAAGCCTATTTGGAACCACCAAAGTGTCCTCTACTTGCAGTTAACCTATGGTGGTTTTACTATGAAACACCCTATATAGTAGAAACGCTGAGTCTTATCCATCACGTAACTGATACCACATCAACCATATGCATCTTAATCAAAACAATACGACAAACGCTTGTATTGAGTTTCGCTCTTTTTCTGTTATTAGAAGATGACAGTACCAACATAGGATGTGTTGAATAATCTCGTCAACTAAGTCACGTAATGGAAAAGCTTCACCGTTTCTACTGTATATTCCTTGAGCAAAAGTATGAATGCTTAGGTGAAAGTAGAATTTCAGAAGATGTAACTGAATCCAAAAAATTATCCAAGTTATTCTTTGTAAAATGAGCATTCTTATTATAATTATTACATCTACCGAAACCCTCAACCACTTTCCATATGTATAACATGTTGCTATCCCAATGGAGAGTAGAACATAATTATATAAAACTGTTTTTCTTTTTAAGCATTTTTTTAGCTTCAGCAACCTTTTTTGTTGTTCATGTAATGAAATTAGACAAATAAAAAGTTATTCAGTGATCATTGTTTATATTTCCGGATATTTCTAATATCAAAATTTGTTTCAGGCAAAGGCAGTTGGACGGGTATTATTCGAACAAGTTTGTAAGCAACTGCATCTTTTAGAGGCTGATTATTTCGGTTTGGAATATACTGATAACAATGGCACCAGGGTAAGATTTAACACACATTACCAATCAAACATTATTTGTATACATTTTATATTGCAGTATTGGTTGGATTTGCAAAAACCCATATCTCGTCAACTTGGTCTCTCGTTGGTCGACCCCCTTCTATATTTCTGTGTCAAATTCTATACACCCGATCCTGCACAGCTGGAAGAAGAATACACTCGATACTTATTCTGTCTTCAAGTCAAAAGAGACCTCTCTCAGGGAACAATGCAATGTAACGAGAATACAGGTAAGTTAAAAAAAATTGTAATGAATTTTGCAATAACCTTTTATTGTTTTGTAGCTGCCCTTATGGCGAGTTACATTGTCCAAGCGGAATGCGGAGATTTCGTAGTCGAGGATTATCCCGACCACACGTATTTGTCAAGTTACAAGTTTGTGCCTCAACAAGATCATGAAATGGAAAGAAAGATTATGGAGAATCATAAAAAACATGCGTAAGTAAAATCATTCTACTGAAAAATATAATTTTCAACTACCGGATTTAAAAACAATGATATAATTATATTGTAACTGTAACTAAAAATATCCTTGGATTTACTCATTCAGGCTTGTACCCTGTAGAAGTAGAATACCCATGCTGAGAATCTGAGACAGTGGTTCCGACAGACAACCACTAAATTTTTAAGATCTGTAAATAAAGTAATGATTGCTAACATTTGTTGAAAGAAGAAAAAGAACTTAGAAAATATAGAGCAGACTCAGCAACTATGAAATCTTGGTGTCTGATACTTGTAGCCTCCATTACAAGGGATCTAAATCATCAATTTCTAGTTGTTTTCCAAGTTTTCTTAACTTGTGTCAAATCCTCAGTTCTACCTGTGCTGTGCTCTCCAGTTATCATATATAGAAGATCTATGTTGTCTGAACCCGGGCTTGAACTACGATCGACTTGGTCAAATCCTCCTCACCTCATCAATCTAATTTTTTTCTCCTTCTAATGATGATAATAATTTTATGTGTAAAATATGTTGTTTCAGTGGACAATCACCAGCTGAAGCGGATTTGAACCTTCTAGAAACGGCAAGGAGGTGCGAATATTATGGTATGAAATTACATCCAGCCAAAGATCACGAAAACACAATTTTACACCTGTCCGTTGCTCATATGGGTATAGTAGTATTTCAAAATAATACTAAAATCAATACGTTTTCATGGGCGAAAATAAGGAAAATATCTTTTAAGAGGAAACGATTTCTTATCAAGTTACATCCGGAAGGATACGTAAGTAAAAATATGGTAAGCTAACATTCCCCTTTTAACAGAATTAACAACCAATTCATAGTTTCCCACTTCATTAACCTATTTAAATATATGGAATCTCCTTTTTATAGGTAACAATTTATTATTTTTTGTTTTAACCAATTAAAAAATAATTAGATGGCACGACTTCCATAGTTCTTTTTGGGATACATTGATATGTCTCCTTTTGTCTTTTTTGACGTTTGGTGTTACTACAGAGATTGATAAAAACACCAGTGACGAGACACATGTACTAATGTCTATGTGTATAGTCTCTATCTCCTTCATTACCAAAAATATTTATGGTTCATTTTTGAATAAGTACTGTTTAATGAAAATGCTGTTTCTACATTTGTTTTATTATGTTTGCAGGGTTATTATAGAGATATGGTCGACTTTTTCTTTGAAGGCAGAAACGAATGTAAAAATTTTTGGAAAAAGTGTGTAGAAAATCATGGTTTCTTTCGATGTGCTTCCGTTAAACATGTATCGAGGCACAAAACTAGAGTCCTGTCAAGAGGAAGTTCATTTAGGTAATTAAAAAAAATATTACTTACAATAACCAAAAAAGATAATTTAAAGTATTTCAATGTTTTATTTGATATTCAATGTATGATTATCTAAAAATATACAAATTTGTTACAATTTGACACTAAGTAATGTCCCAAACAATGATATAGACATGGCAACCATACAACCCAATAATAAGCTCAATTGACGAGAACATAAGTAAAAAACGAAAAAAATAAGGTGTTGAAATTAAATAAAAGTACTAATTGCTTGGAAGAAAATCACGAACTGCATTAGAGGACAAAATAAGAGTAATATCCCAATACGGATGTATGGTACTAAGGTATAGAGCTACACCAGCAAGTCTATCATAGCTTTCCTTTATTACATAGAATACAATCAAAAATCCTAAGGGTATTAACAGATGCTCCATGGTATATATCATCAGGATCTTCAAATCGCAAGAGATCAAGCAAAAGAAAAGTTAGGAGCATCACAAGAGATTATAAACAGACAACAATCATCTAATAGAACCCTTAATATAGTCTAGCATTGTGAAGATCAGAAGGTTTGAAAGTAAGATCATAAGAAGAATCTATGGAGCAATCAAAATCAATGATGAAGATAGCGTATCCACACAAACAGGGAAATCCTAGACATACTGAATAGTGAAGATATTGAAAAATTTATGAAGTCCCAAAGACTCCTTTGGTTTGGGCGTTTTCAGAGGATGGAAGACACCAAAATTTCAAAGAAAATTCTAAATGCAAAGATCTATACTTCCAGGAAAAGAGGAAGAACTTCTGATAACAGGGCCATGTTTTGGGTGATTTGAGAACAATAAAAGTCACTGCCTGAGGTACCAAGATCACTTTGGAGGTGAATCATTGAGAAGGCTAACCCTGTTGGTAAAGATAAAGCACTGTGTAGGTTCATCACTTGATGTTTTTTGAATAAACCAAACTCTTATGCGACTTACAAAATTCAGTAATCATTTTGGTTTCACTGTCCATGCATCCATCTCACCATCAGCTCCACACTTTCTTATACATATTTTGCATTATTGATTCTAGTCTATTATTATAATATTTCCATTGTTTATTGAACTATCCTTAATCTTTTTTTATTCATTGTCTCATTCTTCCAGTTTCTAATGCCAATGGTTTCTATATTTTTGTCTACCTCTTTTTGTCATCGAGTTTTTAATTATCCTCTATTTTGCTTTCCACTTAAATAACTACTAAGCACGATTTTTGGACGTCTCTAAAGCTCATGGTCAAATCAGCAGAATTGGTTTGGAATACGGACAAAAATTAGTGCTCATTTAGTGCCAAAAGCTGAAATAATATGTGCTTGTACATTCATAGGAAATGATAACACTGCTAACTTTTCATTAAGCTAGCTAGCCAATATAGTTCTAAAGCAAAATGGAGAAGATTTAGTGCTCAATGAGTGCTGGCGATATGCGATAAGAGATTAGCGAAAAAAGTTTTTTTCCAATTTAAATAATCAAAACTTCTAATATGACAGTCTGAGCATGTTATGGGGGCGAATATACAGATCTGCAACTGTAATTAATGGTTCTATGGGGCTTGGTATTTACTGCCATATAACGGTAATAATTTACTTGATAAATCTTTTCAATATTTTTAATGGTCAAAATTACTAGTATGACACTATGAGAATGTTCTGGGGATGAATATACAGACTTCCATCAGTAATCAATAATTCTATCGGGTTTAGTATTGAGTGCTCAATGAGAGCTCTGGCTAGAGAACAGACATTTTTTAAAATCTTTTTCACGTTAAAAAATGCTACTAAAATGACACTATGGGGATGAATATATAGATTTCCATTAGAAATTAATGACTCTATGACGTTCAGTATTAATATAACCCAAACGAGAATTTCTTTGTCCAAGAAATCCATTAAAAACATCTTTTAAATTAATTTTAATTATTAATTTCTCAGCAGTTTCTATCATAAAAAATCATTTTCATAAATTTCTACTCTCTTATGGCCAGCACTCATTAAGCACTTAATACTAAACCCTATAGAATCATTAATTACTGATGGTGATCTGTGTATTTAGCATCAGAACAAGCTCAGAGTGTCATACTAGCAGTTTTGATCATTAAAAAATATTGAAAAATGTCTTTCCATAAATCTGGACTTGAGTCTTAAAAAGGCCAATCTCCACTTTCATCGATTTTGAGATATCTCCAGCACTAAAATTCCTGAGTTCATTTCTATCGATACAAAAAAAGCCAATCTCCTGTTGCTAAGTGTACATGATATACCATTTCAAGTGTAGGGCTTATATCCAAAACCATTAAGAACTAAAATGGCTAATGTCCACCTGCCATGGAGATTGGCCTTTCTCATGCAATAATCAGCAACAACCGCAACAAAATAATGAATGGAGATTGGCCCCTTGATTAAACTTAACCTAAAAATGTGTGTACCACATAACGTTCTTTGCCGTTTTTGACATTTTATCAAAATGTATTCTGAAAGAACCAAAAGACTTCTATCTTTACTCAATTGTGCTGAGAAGAAAACTCAAGGTAAGCTGCAATAATGAAGAAAAGTAGTAGCTATAATATTTTAGTATTACTTAGTATTATGAATATTGCATTATCTTGTACTTATTTTAGATTCTCAGTCTGCTTCGACTTCTGTAATAGTTGAAGAAATACCTCGTATTGATGATAATGTTAATGTAGAGGTTCCGGTTACACAGGTGAGCAGTAAGATATTTTGTTCGACAAGAAAAGTTTAATAAATAATTTTTTAGAATGCTATAGAAGAGGTCAGATGATAATGACATTGACTATGTGCCAAATGAAAGCAACAGTGAAAGCGAAGAAATTAATGATGAAGGAAATGTTTTGCCAGAGAAAACGAAATCTAGGAAACGCGTCAGAAAAGAGAATACATGGAAGCAAGTTGAACGCACAGAAAATAAAGCTAGGGGCAAACAGTACAAGACAGCAAAAGGTTATTACAGAAGAGATAAGATATTGCAACCTCATTGTAACTGTAAGAGAAAATGCCAGAATTTTATTAACGAAGAACAGAGAAGTCGTCTTTTTACTTCATTTTATGCACTAAGTAGACATGCCCAGGATCAATTTTTATCGGAAACTATTGAGGAAGGCTTGAAAGAGCGAGAAAGGTTACCAGAAGGAAAGCTCCTTAGCAGGCGACAGTTTTCTAAAAAATATTATTTAAAAAACATAGAAGGAAGCAGAATACAAGTATGCCAAAAAATGTACTTAAAAACCTTCGACATTTCGGTAAAAAAGATTAGAGTTATTTGTGAAAAAAAAGAAAAAATAATGGTGTTTGTCCACAGGATGGTAGGGGTAAGCATGGAATGCAACCTAAAATAAGTGAATTGACTAAGGATAATGTTCGTCAATATATCAAGAGCTTTCCCTGCTATACTAGTCATTATTCCCGCGAAAAAACGTCGACAAAATATTTAAGTCCTGACATGTCGATTTCGCAAATGTATAGACTCTATTGTTTATATTGTGAAACTACTAATTTAGATAAAGTGAAGGCATTTCAATATCGAAAAATATTCAACGAAGAATTTAATTTATCCTTTCACCACCCGGCCAATGACACCTGTGCAAAATGAGACCAATATAATATGACAATTAAATCAATTGACAGTTGTGCTAATTCAACAGAGGAACAACAGAAAGAAAAGGAGAGAATACAATTAAAACAAAAAGAACACTTAGATTTGGCTGAAAAAGCATACAAATGTAAGGCTGAGGACAAACAGAAAAGCAAAGTAGATCCTAGTTTTGTAACAATCTCTTTCGATTTGGAAAAGTGTCTCCCAACGCCATATCTAAGAAACGGCGTATCCTCTTACAAAAGACAGCTATGGACCTATAATCTAACAACATACAAAACAGATGGCAATGAGGCAACCTGCATTTTGTGGAACGAAACGATAGGGGGTCGTGGCGGACAAGAAATCGCTTCCTGTATAAGAAAATTTATATTGTCCTTGGATTCAAAGAAAATTCAAACTTTGAATTTTTACAGCGATTGTTATTCAGGCCAAAATAGAAATATTTACATGGCCATAATGTTTTGTTACATTTTAAAGGAGTTTCCACCAACCAGTACAATCGCTGAGATAAACCATAAGTTTATGGAACCAGGCCACACTCACATGGAGGCTGATACTATTCATGCCGCTATTGAACGAGCCAAGAAAAAGACAACAATGGATATAGAAGTTCCACATGATTGGGTTAATTTTATTAAAACATCTGTGTACAGAAAAAAGCCTATGAGCGTGATTGAATGAGTTTATAAATTATGGGACTTTCCTTAAATCTTCGCTAGTCCATAGAAAAAAAGATGATAAAGGAAACCCAATCCCATGGCTTAAAATTAAGTGGATGAAATTTCAGAAAGACCAAGAACTTCAGTTTTCTTATAAAACAGACTTTAGCGATGGGAAATTTCAAAAAGTTGATTTAAGAAGAGGATCGCTAAGAACTCGACAAAACCACAGTGATTTTGAATTAAAATCTCTGCACGATCAATCATTACCGATAGCTGATTTAAAATATAATAATTTACTAGAACTTTTGCCTTATGTCAGTGATTACAACAAGTCATTTTTTCTAAACCTTCAACAACATTCGTCTACTATGAATCCAGAAGTTTTAACTGCTCCAGAAGATGAAATTTTAAGTTTTGTTAATTGTTAAAGTGTCTGAAATGTTCCTTGCTTTTTTTGTATTAATATAGGTTTATAATAATATAAAATTAAGTTTCGTTTATTTTTTCAACTAAATTTTATATTTGGTTCAAATAAATTTAAGTATACCTATTAAATAGAGACAATTTTGTGCTTCTTTTAGTTATTTTTTACCCCACTTCATAAAAAAGCTAAAGAAAGTGGGTACTATTTCCCATAACAATAATTCGTAAAAGGGCCAATCTCCATCTAAATCATAAAATATCTTTTTTTTTCATCAGTAACATAATATTTTAAAAATATACATTATTTTGAAGTGTTTTATAGATTTTTATTACTTGAAAATAATTATTCACACACTTAAAATTATAGTCATATTGCTTTTAAATCTTGCGTAATTAATATCTCAGATCACTGAAAATAGAGATTGGCCTTTTTAAGACTCAGGTCCAGAAGTATTTGTTCTCTTATTGCCAGTACTCATTGAGCATTCAATACTAAACCTGATAGAATTATTGATTACTGATGGAGGTCTGTGTATTCACCCCTAGAACATGCTCGGAGTGTCATAACTAGCAGTTTTGATCATTAAAAAATTGTTTCCATTAAATTATTGCCAGCACTCATTGAGCATTAAATATGTAACCCCTATAGAACTATTAATTATCAATGCACATCTGTGTATTCACCCCCAGAACAATCTCATACTGTCATACTAGAGTTTTTGATTGTTTAAATTGAAAACCTGCTTTTTTGCTAAATATGTTATCACATATCGCCAGCACTATGAGCCTCTTCCCATTTCAGTTGGCCCACTTTTTTTTAGATATTTGTCAGTGACAAAATAAAAGTACCGCGTGAACTTCCTCCTTTAAATTTATTTAACAACTTCATAATTAGACTCTATTTACCAAAATATATACATAGAAATGGATAAATCTATAAAAAAGTTTAAAGTTTACCACTGGGTAATATCGCATTTATTTTTTCTATCTGTAGAAATTCTTTGTGGCACAGTACTGACTGAAAATCTTCTTTTAATTCAGGGATTGTTCTGGCAGGATGTGCCCGCAACACTTTTTTTTCATCACATGCCACAATGTTTCGATCGGTGATAGTATGCATGCAGTGCTTTCCTGTTGAAATACAAAATCTTGTCCCGATGTCAAATATTTATCCATGACCAGCTACAGCGATTCTTCTAAAATGTCCAGATATTTTACTGTATTCACAATTCCTAGGATAAAATGGAGTTTTCCTACCCACTTGGCTGAGATGCTACCTCACACCATGACTGAAGCAGTAAATTTGTCTTTTTTCCTTAAATAGTCCAGATGGAAGGTTTCTACTTCTTCTGTCTCCAACATACACTTCAAATCGGGCCTCATCACTCCATTGTACTGCACGCCATGGTTGAGATGTCCAAGATCTATGTTCTTTAACCCATATCTTGATCTATTTTTATTTTGTAGTGGCGTTAAAAGTTCATTTTCTTTGGCCTAAAACAAAATTGTCAATTGTAAACAATTTTGCAAAAACAATATTTATCCAGTATCAACTTTATTATTTTTCATCATCAAAAATGTTACCTTGTAAGTGCCTTGAGGGCCTCTTGGTAACATCTGGATCTCGAAACGCGCCTTCCAATGCCATCACTCCATAGAGCACGTAGCTCTAAATAATTGAAACGTCAATTCTTTTCGATAATTATTCGTAGCGCTCTTCTATCTGCATCTGTAATATTGCTTATTCTCACATATCGAGGCTAACATATCTAACAAATTTTTCCGAGTTTATATTATTTATTATTATAACATGGTGCTTAAAAAATTAATATTTCAATACTTAGGCCAATTGTAATGGAAAGGGGCTCGTAAATCTGTATTTTCCTGTAAAACTATATTGAGTTCTTACGGCGTACGTAGCTTAATTGAAAGTTAGCAATATTCTCATTTTCTACGAGCTTTCTAGATCCTTTTCTAAGGGTGAATCAGACCACATTTACTTTTTCATATTTTTTCTACTATTTGTAGCCATTTCTTCCTGTCCTGCATTTTCTCTTCCCAGTATCTAATTCCCATAGTCTTGAGATCACCTACTACCTCCTGCAACCAAGTTATCCTTGGTCTTCCACACTACCATTGAGTATATTATTGCTCTCTTACCTGCTCTCCACATGTGTCCCAACAATTTGAATCTTTGTTCCTTAATTTTTCTTACTATGTCTTTTTGTACCTCTTGATATAGTTCCATACTTGTTCTTCTTCTATATTCTTCACCTATTTTTTTTGGTCCTAATATTGTTCTTAGTATTTTTCGTTCCTGTATTCTCATATCCTCTTGTTGTTTTTTAGTCATAGTTAATGTTTCTGCCCCATACATCATCACCAGTCTAATGATTGTGTTATATATTCATATTTTCGTGCGCTTGCTAATTATTTTATTTTTTAATACTTTTTTGTTAGCCTGAAATGCTTGGTTTGTTGCTACGACTCTTTCCCTTATCTCAGTTTCTCTGTCTCCATCGCTGTTTATTGTTATTCCTAGATATTTAACTCTATCCACTTCCTCAAATTCATATCTTCCAATTTTCACATTTTCGTACTCACAATTCTTTTTGAGTCTTACTAATTTGGTTTTATGTGTATTTATCACCAGTCTAATTTTCTTTCCCTCGCTTATTATCTCCTCCAACATTTCTTCCATTGTTATTCTGTTTTTAGTCACTAGTGCTACATCGTCGGCATATGCTATTATTTGTCCTCCTTTGGTCCTTAAACTTCCTTTACATATTTTTTTCAACGTATATTCTAGTGCCAAATTGAATAGTGGTGCCGACAGTTAGTCTCCTTGCGATGTTATATTCGTTGGACTTTTCCAAAATTTGTTTCAGTATATATATCGCATCTGTAGTTGACCTTCCCTTTGTAAATCCGTACTGATATTCTCCACCTCTGTAACCTGCGTCAGGCAGTCTTCTTTTTATGATTGTTGTTGTTATATTATATGCTGTATTCAGTAGCTTAATTCCTCTGAAGTTTTCACAAGCTTGTTGGTCTCTCTTCTTGTGTATTGTTACAATTTGTCCCACCTTCCATTCCTCAGGCATCTCTTCTTCCCATATTTTATATATCAATTGGTATAATTTTTCTAACAGTTTAGTCCCTCCGTATTTTATAAGTTCCATGTTGATTCCGTCGCTTCCTGGCGCTTTTCCGTTCTTACTACTGTTAATTATTTCTCTAATTTCTTCCTTCGTTGGGCTCTCGATTCCATCTTGTTTGTTCTTTGTTTCTATATCAACCTCCTCTCTTACTTCTGTTTCTGTTAGTAATTCCCTAAATTTTCTATATATGACCTAACTATAATAATATTTGGGTTCTTATCACCCCAGAAGCGGATTATCCCTAAGGCAAACTAGGCATGTGCCTAGGGGTGCGAGTTTACTAAGGGACTCACAATATTTACTAGTACTAGTTAAAATTTACAATATATGGCCGCTAGAGGGACGATGAGGTGCTTATCTAGTGTGCCCTCGATATTTAATGTGCCTCTGTGCCCTATAATTGTCAGTCCTTTATACTTGGAACATTCCTTTTATTTAATGTATAAGTTTCAGGGGCACCTTATCACAGTTTTTTAAATCCTTACTTTAGCACTTCTACTTTAGCACTTCTTGTCCCATGTTTACACTTTAGTAACTTCTTCGAAGTATAAAAGCATTCATTTCGTGGTCTGTGTAGATAAGCAAAGAGAGTACGGGTACGGAAGACGGCAGTCTTGGATTACTTAGCTGCGCACGCACCGGAAGCGATGTTATTCTCGATGGGGGCGTGTCGACGTCCATCTTGTTTTCTGTGACGTCAGCTGCCATCTTTATTCTCCAAATCAATTTTTTAGTTTATGTAACAGAAAAAGTCACTGGGAGCCACTGGAAAATATGGTGCATGGTCAACCAATTCAATGTGCAATTTGTGAATTTTCGCAATGGCTATAGTTCAAATGTGAGCAGGCGCATTGTTCTGTTGGAAAAAACTTTTTTTCTTTTCCCAATGTGGTCGTTTTTTGCAATTTCTTTAACTTATCAAGTAATGATGCATAATAGTCTGCCGTTATTGTTTTACCTTTTTGAACATAGTCTTTGAGCAAAATTCCACGTTTATCCCAAAAAATAGTCCGTTCCCGGTTGATGGAATTGTGTTTGTCTTTTTCGCAGCTGCTTCACCCTTTACAACCCACTGCTTTCACTGTTCTTTCGTCTTAGGGGTGTAGGGGGGGGGGGGATCCAAGTTTCATCTTAATCGAACTCTTTCCGCTTAAACCGCTCCAAAAAAGTTTTGTAAATAATATTGATCTAAAGTGTGCAAACGCGGCACCCAACCAGCGGATATCTTATCCATACCTAATTCTTTATGCAGTATATGACAAACGTGCTCTTTAGATATGCCCATAACCTCTGCCATCTCTTTAACCTTAATTCGACAGTCATGCAGTGCCAATTGATCAAATTTTTCTCCATCAACGCTGGTTGTCGCAGTTTTTAGCCTTCCTGAATGGTCATCATCAGCTAATACAACCACATCTCTATTCAGCTACCCAAAATTTCACAGTGGTAAATGATGATACAGAGTCTCTATGTACAGCGTCCAACTCATGGTTTCCATGGGCATGTTGCCTTTCTAAAACGAATATTTATTGATAGTTCAGTACTCAATTTCTTCTATTTTTGTCAAAACCGTACCCAAGTGATTGTCAAACAACAATCGACCACGTAAAATGGCTGAAATTTTAATGATTATTTTTCAACACATTCCCAACTTTAGTTGAAAAGTTCTGCCATCTTCATGTTCAATTTGGAAACTTTTCAGACAATCCTGGTAAGGAAAAAGTCCCTACAGAAAAGGAACTAATTAACTAGTCTTTTCTAGCAAGAAAAATAGCTTATAGTAATTACTGTGTAATAAATCATAAAAAACGTTCTAACTTAGATAATTTTAAAGTTACATTTGTTTTTTGTTATTTCAGGTATAGTGGTAAAACGCAAAAACAGATAATAGAATTCGTTAGAGATAATTACGTGAAACGTCAAACATTCCAAAGGTAAGTACCATATATTTTGTGGCATGACCCCGATTTTTTTTTTTTTGAACGATTACACCAAGAACACTGTTACATAATACATTCACACTCATACATGTTACCACTGAAATAAGTATTGCCTAAAATTCCCCCCATTTGAAGTAGTTGTATATAACGTTTATTAAAAGTTTCGTATCTATTAGATTGTTGATAACACCACAAATATTTTGACAACAATTGGACAAAATTGTCTCGATTTGTCCCTTTACTGTTAAATTTCTTGTTATATCTTTATTTATGCCTCAAATTGGATCAGATTAATTCAAAGAGAAAAAACTGTATCTATTTGAGCCCTTGAATCACCTTTCAAACATCTGCACAATGCTAAGAATACTCAGCTCACAATCAACACCTTAATTTTTTGGAAAAATATTTATCATTTGGTACACATCCAATGAATTGGAATGGTATTCTGCTATGCTCTATAAGCTTGCTAGCAGATATAATATTGGGCATACTGGACATAATATGGAAAAACAAATAATTGAGCACAGGGTCTATACTGACCTATGCCACAGAAACAAAGAAAAAATGAGAACAACAGAGATGAAAATATAAGGGATTATACGAAGGAATATAGAACACGAACACATTAAGAGATTTAAGAGTACTGGAGAGGCCCTATCAACGGAGATACCATGTAGAACAAATGGATAAGGATGGGATTGCTAAATGGGGCAAAAATAAAAAAAACCTCACACAAGAAGTCAAGTTAGTAGGCCCCCAAAATGCTGGTCACAAGAGGGCATATGACAGAATTCTTACAATAAGAAAAAGAACTTCTATTATGTGAATCAGGTTTATTCAAAATGTTCTAGGAATAAGTGAAGTAAAAAAATAAATACAGGTACAAGCATTACCAGTGAACGGAGAAGAAATAGAAGCAGTAAATGCATAAGGCGATAGATAAAAAAGAAGTATTAGATCCTTTACAATATTTTCTCTTTGTTCTTTCTAGATTTGCCCATACTTTCATTCATCTTGGTTATTTTTTCAAAACTATTTTTTTTACTTCCTTATTTTTCCATCTCATTGTATTAATTTATCTTTAAATTTTTCCTATTGTTGATTTTCCATTTCAACAACGTCTTTTTTCAAATTGGACTTCACAAATTTCCTTTTTAATAACAATTATCAGAACATACTGATCACAATATCTGAGATTCGAATTATGCCTGTTTTGTTTCTACTGGGATGAAAAATTTTTATGGGTAGCGCACAGTTAGTGACAAGTGACATTTGTCAAAATTTTTGATGATGTATATATCAACAATCTATATAGCAGTAAATAGTTTGCTTTTTGCTTATAATTACTATTATAAAAGTATTTTAAAATATTTTTAACTCCCAGTAAAATTCTTGTTGAAGTAAAATAAGTAGCTGAGTTGTGGAGTGTGGAGCATGGTTGTTTTGTAGCATTTTAAAATTGGAAAATGCTGTTATCCGACAGTTTTTTTTATTTACATGTAGCTACTGTTAAAAGGGAAGGAGGAAGGGATTTTTAAATTTTTTTCGGTATAAAATGTCGTTTCTATATTTATATATACAAATATTTTATAACTACGACGGTAATTAAGTGTAAGAAACAAATATATTTTCATTTTTTAGGGCACAAACACAAACTCTTTCAGCCTAATTTTTATTTTCAATGTAGCAGAATTCAAAAGAAAATTACATTAATATATTTCATAAAAATATTTTCTATATTTTTTATTGACAGGTAGGAAACATAAATCTGACTGGTAGTTTTGGTGGCACTTTCTAGTCAATTGAATATTTATTCTAAATAGTAAAATACAATTAATATTTAATTGATCAATTATTATTTCTAAAATGGCAGTGGACTTTATTATTTTTTTTCTATGTAAAATACTAATTAAAATATTTTATAATCATAGAAATTAATATTTATCAACAAAATTTCGTCTCAAATATTAATTTCCAATCATCTTTGAATTCCAATTAAGTTTTGCAACATCACATATTGTTAAATTTATTTTTCGGTGGTTGGTATAATTGATCATTTGAACTAACCTCATTCAAAACTACTACAAACATTGTACAATATACATATGTTTTAATTGTTGTTATTTGTTCTATATTTTGTTGAGGACACCTTGTACAACACATCTGCAAGTTGTGTCTTCAGCGATATATGCTCCCAAAATAAGCATATCCCTCGAGTGTCTGCCAATAGACATTTTCGACATATACTTTTGATGCTACTTTACCAAAAGCAATAATCTAACAAGAGGGGTGATTTTTACTAGTTTTCGAAACATACACTGGCAAAATTCTTGGACGACCCACATTTTCTAGAATGAAAGGAAACAAAACGTTCTAATTCATTTTATGAACTTCTTTACTCTATTACAATGCTTTTGATACATTTGTAAGTGTGGCAATAAAAAAAAAATAAGAAACATTAGTACAAAAATTAAATGTAATTAAAAATGCAAATTTTCAAATTAATACACATAAAAGAAAACTATGGCAACCTTAACTAGAGAAATTATGCAATCTAAGGAGAGAAGCTAAGAATATTGTGAAAAATAAGAAGAGGGAAAGCTTAAATAGATAAATAGAAGATTTAAATAAAGAAGGTGTACACAGAGAGTTTTGTGCAGTGATGAAAAAAATCACCAGAGAATTCCAGACAAAGACAGTAGGATGTAGAAACTAAAATGGGACAATTATAACAGATGGGAATAAAACAATGAAAATATTCACACTTCAAGAATATTCTGAACAAGCCGGATACTCCTGATAATATAACAAGTCATGTTCAGACTGCACCAAATGAAACCTCAGAGGAAGAGGAAATATCAACTTTGAACGAGGTGCAGGACTCAGTTAAAAGGCTGAGGAACAATCGAGCGCCTGGAGAAGATGGTATTGCTGCGGAACTTATCAAGTATGGATGAACCTCATTAGAAGAAGCCCTAAGTGATTTAATTAAAGGCATGTGGACGCAGGAAAGAATGCCTGACAGTTGGAACGGGAATCATCTGCCCAATACAACCTTTCTAAATAACAGAACACAAGATTGGTGAATATGAATTTCGGGAATCAAAGGGCACCACGAACCAACTTTTTGTTGTGAGACAGATTATGGAAAGGTGGTATGTGTATGATATAAACCTGCATATGTTATTTATAGATTTTAAACGAGCTTTCGACAGTTTAATACACTCCAAACTCTAAGATGCACTTGAAGATCTTGGAGTATCACCTAAACTCATTAACCTTGCTATTATGACTACGACCAACTTGAGAGCTAAGGTGAAAATATACTAAAAACTGAGCGATCCATAAGACATAACTTCTAGTGTTAAACAAGGAGATGGGATCTCCACAACACTCTTTATCATAGTACTGCATAAAGCAATACATTCCATTGACCAGAGAGGTACCATATTCAACAAATCTATTCAGGTATGTGCGTACACAGATTATATAGTGGTCATCGCTGTCAAGGGGTACACCTGACACCATTGTAAAAGTAATAGTTGACTTTTTGCCATCATCGCTGCCATAGACAAACACATGTTAATTTACCCCTATTTATATTAATAATAAAAGTGTTACAGTCCATAAAAAATATTTAATTATTGACCTAAACAATCACCAGAACAAAAGATCGACTGATTGAAGTATACAAAGAGATAGAAAGCACTGGGACTAATTGTCAATCAAAAGAAGACAGTTTACATGAAAATGTTCACGATCTTCAAATAGGTAATTAAATTTTCAAAGGAGTAATACAATTTATGTACCTTAAACAACAGATTATCAACGTGGAGAGAACAAACGCCCCCATTTGAGAACGATTCCAGAGAGATAACCGCGCCTATTTTGCCAACCTAAAACTCCTAAAAAGTAAGCTTATTCCCGGTAGAAGCTGAAGATCTACAAGACATTCGTTCAACCAGTAATAACTTATGGGAGGGAATGCTGCACACTCACAGAACAAGACCGAGAGAATATCAGAAGGTTCGAATGTAAAATCATAAGAAGATTCTATGGAACAATCAAAATCAATTAATCAGACTGGCATATCCACACAAACAAGGAAATCCTAGACACACTGAATGATGAAGACATTGCCAAATTTATGAAATCCCAAAGACTTGAGCACATTCAGAGGATGGAAGACGTTGGAATGCTAAAGAAAATTCTAAATGCAAAGATCTATGCTACCAGGAAAAGAGGAAGACCACGGCTCCGATGGTAGGACCAAAGTATTGAGTGATATGAGGATAATAAAGTCACCGACTGTGGTACCAAGGTTTGAGACCGCTTTGCTTGGAGGCGAATCATCGTTGAGGAGGTCAAGGGCTGTAGCACCTATTTATAATGGCAACCTTAATACCCAGTATGGCTTACTTTGCAGTAGTGACTTTACCCACAGCGGCATTGAAAGAATTAAATTATTGTTTTGTTCGTGTGTAATTGTGCTCCACTCTTCTTCAACTGTTATAACCAGTTCCTGAGAAGTTTTGGGGGTTGTATCTTCTAAATATCGATCTGCCAATCATATCCTACATGTACCCCGGTACTTTCATTGGTCTATCGGCGTCGGACCTATTAAAGGAACACTCCCTTAATAAGTTTAAGGGTAGATGGGATGACGCAAAAGGCTGCAGGCTTGCCAAGGAACTGTTACACTATCCGGACAGTAAAGTAGACAAAAAATACGTGACTATGAACAAGCAGAACCAATGAACCACCACGGGTATTCTGACTGGTCAATGCTACCTAAAAAAACAAGAAGATGAGACTGCCGAACACATTCTTTGCGAATGTCCGACACTCTCTCAATTTAGGGTTTCTGTATTTGGCGAGCTCAGGCTAACATACGCCAATATGAGGGAACTTACTTCAGGCAACTTTATCGCCTACTTCAAACAAATAGGCTGGATGATGAGCTAGAAGAAAGTCTCAACCTCAGAAGGAGGCACAATGGGCCAATTGTGGCCTAAGTGCTATGAGGTCACCTACCCTTAAAATTCTTACAGAGATCCTACATGTGCTCAATTGCATTATATATCCAGTGAGTATACTGACCAATCCTGCCTTTGCACATTTGCTTCATCCAAAATATTTTGGACCCTTTTTGCGCGGTGTGGTAGAGCATTGTCGTCCATTAAAATAAAATTTTCCCCAAATTCTTCTCTCATTGGTTGAATAATTATTGGTCTAATACTATTTTTAAGATGGATTTTTTTTGAAATTTTTGCTTAAAACTACTATGAAATAAATCTAAAATTAGGACATACGTCCAAATAAAACCACTACGGTTTATCTGTATTTCTATCCGACATAGACGATATGCATTAAAATGTGTTTTTCTTCGGCACTCTTTATCATCCTCTAATTTACGATACTTATTTATAGGTCGGAAGGGTTAAAAGAAATATTCTATTATACGATATTCACTTATTGTACCACTGATTCAATAGTATGCCACATACAACTCAAGCGTTTAAATAATAAAAATTTGATTGTTTTTAGTTATTTAGAAATATAGAAACGACATTAATGAAAGTATCTTACTGTGCTCCATATATCCAAAAAAATAATAAATGTTCAAAAATAAATATCGTTAGAAATACTAACTGTTAAGTGTGTAGAAATAATATTAATTAAGATATTTACTGAATTCCTCGTTCTCTTTTTTGGTTCTGCAGGTCGCAATCGTTCCGTCATTCTAGCGCACATTCGAGCGCCAGCAACATGCATTCGCATTCAACAACTGTCGGGAACAGCATTTCCGCGCATCCTCTGTTACCTCTCGCTGACAGCAATTTAAGCGGTATGTACTATTTCTTCTTGTTTGTTAAATCAACACCAGCGTTTCTTAATCTGACGTTTTATAGAGTGGTTTAGATTATAGTACTATTTTTCAAATCTATGCAAGCTAGGATAAAAAAATAATTCCTCTTTTATTAGTAATAAACGCTGTACGAGGATGAAATAAAAACACGTCTGTAAAAATTCGTGAATAATGAAAAGATACCATATATATTAAACATATAAATAACATTAGTCGATCAAATAAATACTCAATGAGGAGCTATTATTAAAATTATAGCACGATAATGGTTTAATTTATTTTTATTTAGAACTTACATTCATTAGGGAAGGTAAAAGAAATTTAAAACGTTAAGATAGTAAAAAGAAAGATAAATTTTTTGTTATTTAACATTAGGTTTGTTCTCACAGGAGTCACAAACCATCAGAAATAGTCAGGATTCTGCGCAATACATTTCTCCGCGTTCATACATGTTTTTGATTGTTTAAAAACAGCTGGACGATGTTCACACAGGTTTGACTAATGGTTTTCCAACTGTTCAACGTCCAGCTGTTTTCAAACAATTAAAAACTTATGTATGAACGCGGAGAAATGGATTGGGCAGAATCCTGACTGTTTCTGATGGTTCGTAACTTTGTGTGAGAACAAACCTATTGTATTTAATAGAATGTAAAATGTATTGATATGATGAGAGTATACATTTAGAGATTTTTATTCAACACTTTCTCTATGCAACTACTAGTTTTATTTAAATTAACACTGGCTTGATTCACTTTGTTATCAATTGAAAAATTCATTTGCCACATATTTGAATCCACCTCTTTTATGTGATCTATACTTTTTTCCCATTTCTGTGAATTTACGGTGTCAATAATTTGTAAAAAAATCTTTCAAACTTCTGCAAGTTTAAAGGTTATACTTAACCTTACTACTGTTCCTCTTCTTTCTCTTCAAAACAAGTTCAATGGAATTTAACTCGCAATGATCGGCTGGTAGCCTAGGTACATCAATGTTTCTACTTCGAGTCATCTCATCAACACAATAATGATTCTCTTTTGTAAAATATTGCTTTACCAATATTATCAATTTTATAACGTTTATCTCAACCAAACCTAGGGACATTTTGTTATTTTGAGTAAATGATAGTTAAAGTTTTAAACATACTTTTTTAGTTATTTATTCTTTGTTTTTTATGGTTTTTGCACCATAGATGGATTTTATTGTGCCGATTAGAACTTTCTATAAATAAATTACAAAAATTAGGGTTCTCAGATAAATTTAACCTTTTAAATAAATACCAGTTCTTCAGTATTTGTTTTAAAAGGGACTAAGCAACAATTTGACGGTTGGGTCTTTTTATGTAAAATAGAAAGTTGGCAAATGACTTCATTTTTATTAAATGTTTTGCTGTTGTATAAAAACGAAAGTTGTTAAATGGTTCCATTTATATTAAATGTTTGGCTGATAAGTATTTTTACATAAAAAGGAAAATTGGTCAATGCTTCCATTTTTAATAATTGTTTGAATGTTGGGTCTTTTTATATAAACCAGAAAATTTGTTTACGAACAATGATAGACAAAGGGAAAAACCAACTAACTTTTCTCTATTCATTTTCTAATTGAAAGAAGTTTTCTCCAAAACTGTCAATGCCATCCTTATAATCTGCAATATTCCGTACTTTTTAAACTATTCTGGCATCTTGTGGAATAAAATTCATCAACTTTTTGAGGTCCGTACTTTTTTTCTTCTAATATTGCTTTACCCCCTGAATATAGTGTTTTCAATAATTATGGAAAGACTTTGCTTGATTCTGATTTTTTACTTCTGGTTTTTGCAATATCCACTTCATCATTTAAATCGTGAGATTCTTTGAAAAAAATGCAGAAAGGTTTCTTTTTTTCCAGCTTGATAACTTTCGTTTTTAACCAACTTACTTGCTCCTTCATAATGGCCAGTTTTCTATTATCTGTGTTTTTTTCAATATCCTCCATAAACACAAAATCATCAGTGTCTCCATTACTTTTACAATAAACTTGTTATTTTTTTGCATGTTTCAATGTTTTTAAATTCATCCAGTATGTAAAATCTCACTTGCTGCTTTAGAGCTCTTTCTATTTGACCAAAATCTGTATCATTGGCTAAAAAGCTATGACCTGATTCTAGGTTCTTAAAATAACACTTTTTTTAAAGTTGGGTGAGTGTCTAGGACACTTTTCAGATGGACAATTTTAAGCTGTTAGACCATAGAACTGGTTCTTCAATTTCTGGTTTCAAATAAAGCTCTATATGTTTTTTAAGACAGAAGCCTACTTCTTGTGCCCCCCTTCCCACAATTCCTTCTTTCCAGAGAAAAGCATATGGAACATTATCTGAACTGGAGTGTATTCCTTCGTTAAAAACACTCAATTGTCTCTTGTAATAAACGAGGTTGGTTGGTAGTTTGGGTAAACCCAAAACCTATTCCATATCATAGGTCAAAATCTCTAAAAGGGAGCTGGTCTGCGTTTCTTTTATATTCTTTTATACTCCTGATCTAGTAAAATTTGCAGCATCAATATGTTCGTCATATTTTGTAAAAATTCTTCATCCATAGATGATTTTACTTGAGTAGAATATAATTAGCATTTATTGTAGGTGTTTTTAAAGGGGGTAAAATATTTTTTGAAAAAATGTAGAACTCACTGTACGATTATTTTTATTAATGTATAGGTCATACATTTTCTTTTTTGTCTAATCATGTGGTAGAAACTTTGCATCAATTTCTTCACGAGCATAGTGGGGAACATAAGTTAAAAATTTATTAAAATGGTCACATATTTTTGAATTATTTCTGGGACATATTTTTTTTTCAATTAGGTTGATATCCATATGTCTGTCTACCATCTAACCAGAACGAAGTTTTTCTAGTGCAGTGTTTACTCGTTTGATATGTCTTAATATGCATATTTTTACAGAAATCTGTGTTATTTAGCAAGTAAATTCTTGTATATTTTTTCCCTGGACAGATATTTGTGTGCTTCCTTTTAACAAGTATTTCTTTAATGGTTGATGCAATGAATTCCGTTTGCGCATATAATATGCCAGTTGCCAATAACTATCAGAGATTGTCTGGCTTCTAATGTACATTTATCAGTACACGGCTTTGCACACTGACATTCATAATTAGAAAAAACCTTCTTTACTTTTAGAACTCCTTTACCTGAATAATGTGTAGAATTTGAGTCTCTTATCTTCTTTCTAGTTTTGACATGATATTTACAACACCTACCCTTTTTTGGGTGTCCGGTCCATTTGTACCAATATCCAAGCTGTCCGTTTGTTTGGCTTGATGTATGCAGTGATACTAAAAAGATAAATTAGTTATGCATGTTTGTCAAAAAACACCACTATAAAACAAAAATCATGCTTCAGAATATTCCATCCCATTACTTTCTGACAACAATAGTTTTTCACTACTTTGCTTTGTATTACTAGCTGTTCTACAATAGTTATTACATTCTAAAAATAATACATTCACCAATATTAGTCAATTATATACAAAAATGTTCCTATTATTACATATACCGAGCTTTAAACAGCTGCCTATTAAGTAAGGTATCCATCATCAGGTTTTTATTAGTCTATTTTGGCTAATCGATCATTATTAATGCAGATTTGACCTGGATATTTACAACGCCTACTCTTTTTTGGGTACCCGGTCCAGGTTTCTACTTCTTCAGCGACGTCTGTTTCAGATCCTCTGTCATTATTAGACTCTGCGTTACTACCATCTGATTTTGCTGAGGACGGAACATAATCACTGCTGTGTCTACTGTCATTTTCAGATTCTAAAATATCACTGCCGGGTTCGTTTTTATAGAGATAACTTCTGTAAAAAAATTTGGATACTTGCACTGCTCTTTGATTGTGAGGTTCCAACCAAATTATTATAACTTGTAATTTCGGTCAAAAGTAGTGTATCTTTTGGTAATACTGGGCAATATCTACTTTGAAAATTGTCAGAATCTCTGGTGTCAGTTACAGAATTGGTTGTGCCTAAAATAAGTATTTTAAAAAGGACTAGCAACCACACTGGCTCTTTTTAAACTAAAAAAATGTGTTTTAAATTGCAAGGTAGAATTTTTTTCTTTAAAATGAGTTCATTCTACTAAAGAAACAATTGGAATTTGCAAAATTATGAGAATATTAAAAAACTTGTTGATTTTACACATTCATATTATTAATAATATACCATAACCTCAGAAATTTACATACCTTTTCAGAATTTATTATTCTTGCCTTTTTCCTAGGCCTGTACTTCTAATTTCTTCTTGCATTATATCCAGAACCTTAAGTGGATACCTCTAGACCTTTTTCTCACGATTTTATTTCTTAAATCCGCCAAAAAACTTTAAAATAACCATCAGACCCACGCACACAATGGATCTAAAAAGAACCAAGCGACATTTTGGCTTTCATATAAAAATGAATGTCGCTTGGTTCTTTTTACATTAAATACAGATTCCTTCTTTTATGAATGTCACTTGGAACTTTACCTCATAGCTGGAACTTGACACCATTACACAATTTTGGCAAAATATCGCTTGGTTCTTTTTAGATAAGAGTCATCCAATTGTGCTTTAAGAAAGGAAGAATAGAACTGGATATTTCTTTTGTGAAGACAAATTTTGTCAAGAATATCTTAAGAATATGGTCCAAAACTGTATCAATCGATCCCCTCTAGTATTTCTCTCTCCCAAATCGAATTGTCCAGCCACTCCATCCACTGTTTCTCCTTTACCTATTTTTATATTGAAATATCCTTGTATTATATTTGGTTCACGTGGTTTGACATCTTTGTAGAACACTTCAGTTTTATCATCAAATTTATCCACTGTGGGGACATATACCTGAATAATTTTTACATTGACTGGTTTTGATTTTCTTCAGTAACAATACTGTTGTAAAAGGGAACTAAATCTATTACATTTTGGCTGATGTCTTTATAGACTATAATCCTCCATTTCTATGGTTGCTGGCGTAATAGAATGTTGTATCATCTGTTCTACACTGACGACTCCCTGGCCACCAAGCCTAAAATCTTCAGATTTAATCTCTTCATGCTGCAGTGTTAGCTAGTTTCCCAGCTTCGAATAGACTATGAACATTTCATGTTCCAATCCTAAATTTATTTCATACTCCGGGGATTCTTTGCACCCTCGTTTTGCCGGAGACTGACAGCCATTTATCTATTTGTAGGTTCATGTATTTTTTTTTGGAAAATATTCAGTAGTTTCCCGTTGCCTTCTGCAGGGTTACAAGTTTTGGTTTTCATTTTTGACCACCCCTAACATGGAGACATGTGTCGTTTGCAGCCGTCCACTCTGGATCAGATGCTGCCATCACTTTTGATCCGCCCCACATCTGGGAGGCTTTCCCCTATCCGCCACCATGGAAGGAGCCCGAGGGGAGAATAGCAACCCCACACGGGTACAACAATAAAAAAATTCAAATTCACTTTAAAATCAATAACATAAACTTACAAAAAATTAAAAAAAATGTCAGTAGCGTTTTGTAAATATACAAAGTGTATAGTTTCATAAAAATTATTACAATTGTGGTTTGCATAGATTTGAAAAATAGTAGTTTGTTTACAGCATAAAAAGTTTAAGAACCGCTGTTTCTATTTAAGAATGTTCCTAACAATTAAATTCGATTAACAATAGTTGATTCACTTATTATAAATGTAATAGGGAAATTTTAATTTATATTAATCACCGAGTGTTATTTACAATAATCAAAGGTATGTAGGATCAGTGGAAGTGATAAGTAAAAAAAATATATGTCTTTTAATTTTGAATGGCATAAATTTCTATAAACTTGTAAACTTTGAGCTGCTAGGGAATTGAGAATTACGTTTTTCGAAATTCCTCCTTGTGAAGTAAAAATTCATTTGCAATTTATACTCTTCCGAGCTTATTTTCTTTAATTAAGTAAATTAGATGTAGGTTGCAGTACAGTTTCTTAAAACCAGCTTGTATTGAACTTATTTGATCAGTTCTGAGATACATTGTAGGAAAGCATTGTCTTCATTTTCAATAGAGACGTTCCCTGTTTATAATTTTTGTTATCGCTAACATTTGAGGTTCAGTCACATGTTGCAGTATTCTCAAATATTGATTTGACAATAATTTTTTAAAGCTGTGAAATTTGGATGAGATCAATGACTATAAAGTTACAACACTACTCTAGGGTCTCCACCCAGAAAGCGGCAGACATATATATATAAAAAAGTTTTTTAAAAATGGTTTTGAATAGCGCAGTTCTCAGACACTGGTGTATCATTTCAACATCTCCAGTTAATTGATTTAGAATTTTATTCTGAATAAATCTTTTCTCGATCCGAATGTAAAATAACAAATTAATTTAATTGTATGGAACATCTGTAGATACTGTTTGTAAATTTCTTGCATTTGCCTTAAATCTGCTTGTGTTAACTAAAATGTAGTTATATTATTGGAAATCTAGGATTTGGTATTTTAGTTTGTACTGTCCCTAACCAGTTTATGTTATGTAAGTGACTCAAGTAACATCTCTAAACATGTAGTTTGTGTAGTTAGGTTCGGTTGTAGTTAGAAAGCTTAATTCTATCGATAGACACTTGGTTCACGATCGTTATTTAATAAACAAGGTACCACTAGTTGAAAATAGAAAAATAATAGATTTTGTTTGTTTATTTTAAGTCAGACTATATATTTTATATTAATATGCTATATTATTATCCTCCTACGGTACTTACAGGGCCATCTTTAACCTATTGGGCACATTAGGATGATGGGGCCTTTTTTATCTTGATGAATAAGGTTTTGGGTAATAAATATCGGTTATCATTTGTTGATCTGACAGTAATTATGGGGCCTGTGTGCTCACTAGAAAAGAGGGCCCTGGGTATGTGGAAAACTTTTTTTGCAAAATCTGCCTATACTCTTTTATGATGCTAAACATTTTTTCAATAGAGGATTGTTTCAAAAGTGTAAGAGTGTTTTATACTTAACTTGGATCTTTGTGCTTTTTTATCAACTAGCCTCTCAACTATTTTTACCAGTAGAATAAATCTGTGAAAAATTATTTCCGAAACCTTGTGAATCTATACCTTTTTTATTATATACTTGAAACTAGTGGCACTACGTTTATATTTCCGATCAGAGTGAACAAGTGTAGTAACCAATGACAGTATATCAAGTGTTTGATACCTACAAACTATGTAAAAAAATCTGTGATCAAAAAGCATTGAAGATAAATCTGAAATATTGGTTCCTCACATCTCTCTACCTATTTATCTGGAGGTGAAAATACCAGTTTTTAAATGTTCGTACCAGACCATCCCTGTCACTATTTAAATAGATTATTTTGAAATTTTTTTTGACTACATAACAGTAATCGATATA
This sequence comes from Galeruca laticollis, assembly GCA_963921935.1. Taxonomy (NCBI): domain Eukaryota; kingdom Metazoa; phylum Arthropoda; class Insecta; order Coleoptera; family Chrysomelidae; genus Galeruca; species Galeruca laticollis. The sequence continues at coordinate 120,329,058 of OY998183.1, read as the reverse complement.
ACCACCAACCAACAAATTTCCAATATTAATATTTTCAATCATTTTAAAAAATACAGAGAGAAAAAAGGTTATTGGAAAATTGCAGCAATGATGCCTATTTTCAAGAAAAGTGATAATAAGAACTGTAATAACTATTAAGGTAAAACATTGTTGAGTACTGGACTAAAGTTATGCGAGAGTTATATATTGATTAATACACTCATAGAAACAGCCTAAAGTAAAGAAAGTGAACTTTCTTCAGAACAACACACGGTGTCACAAGTATTATTATAGCAAACTAAGTCTTCGAACTGCCCCTGTATCCACCATATCAGTCCTAAAAAAATGCTCGCTGAAAAAACATTTGATTCTAATGGGGAGATGAGCGCCAATACGTATGTTTATTTTGAGGCCAAAGATAAATTAGTCGATATACTATGTCACTCATGTTGCAATAATAGGAAAATGTATTAAAGAGAGGGAGAGGTCCATTTTTGGTAAAGGTGTTAGTGTGTAAGAGTGTGAAAGGACGGGTGCTTACGTGTGTGACCTTAGACTAGGAAAGAGAGGGGACCCGAAACGCTGTCAACTATTATGATACCAATGCCCACTAAGCCATACACTTCATTATTGTCCTATATGATTGTTCTAAAGGACTAACATTTTTATTTTATAAATTAATCTTTATTACATGATAAGTTTAAAAATGAAACTTTATTGATTTATTTAATTTATCTCAAAATTGTATTAAAGCAATCATAGGAAAAAATAGTAAATTGATCAAAACAATTTAATTTTATAAAAAATTACTGCTTCTTACAGTGGTACGAAATATGTATTGAAGAACAATATTAATAAAAATAATTGTATTTTAAAGTGACATATCAAGTAACTTATATAAAAACACAAATTCAATAAAATTTTCACTGACCTTAAAATAAAACTAATTTTGTTAATTGGTTTTTAATGTAGGTTGGATGTTGCGACCATTGTTTCACAATAAATCACAATCTTGTCTTTAAATATTTTTCTATTACCGATTGTATTATACAATATAATTGATTTTCTGTATTTTCTAACACATGGTCTTTTAATTCATTAAGAATATTGAAATCTATAAAATAATTTTGTTATTTAATATTTCAATAATATTTTTGTTATTTAAATCTTTGTCATACATTCGTAATACCTGCTCTTGTGCTTCTTTGAGATCATTTGTAATTAATATCAGATCATCGGCGAAGCGAAGGTGATTAAGTTTTTCACCATTAATGTTGATACCGAGGTTCTCGATGTTTGTGCGTTTGAACGTGTACTCTAAAAAGTTGGTAAATAATTTGGGGCAGATGACATCCCCCTGTCGCAGAGCTCTCTATTTGGAAGCTAGGAGTATCTTCATGAAGTCTAATGACAGCATTTGTGTTCTTGTATAATTGCTTAATGATGTCGATGTAGCGATGATCGACTCTGCAATCAGCGAGGGCACTAAGCATATTATGGTCATCTGTTGTGTCAAAAGCTTTTTCACAGTATACAAAAATGAGAACTAACGGTTTATTATACTCTATGCATTTTTCAATGAGGATTTTAATTGCATGAAGATGATCATTTGTACCATAGCCCTTACGAAATCCTGCCTGCTCAATAGGTTGGTAAAGATCGAGTTTAGCTGTCAGTCTTTTGGTGATTATTCTCATAAACAGCTTATATATCTGCGATAGCAGGCTAATTGGTCTGTAGTTTTCTATTTGGGCTATATCTCCTTTCTTGTGTAAAAGTATTATGATGGACTTATTCTATTGATCAGGTGTTATGGAGTCTTAAACAAGCTTACACAGTATTTTTAGAAATGCTGATCCTCCTAGTTTTATATTTTCGGTGCTAATTTCGTCATCTCCTAGCGATTTATTATATTTCATGTCTTTTAAGCAGTTGTTTATTTCGTATTGAGTGATTTCCGGGATGTCTTCTGATCCCTGCTTTTGTATTACGGGAATGCCTACTCCAATTTCTGTCGTGGTTTTCTTATAGAGTTCCGCATAGGAGCTTCTCACGATTAGCAGAATGTCTCGCTTATTTGTGGTGGTTTGTCCATTATTGTTGTCAATTATCTTACTTAATTGTTTCTTACCCTCAGACAACTTTTTTCTAAGCACTTTCACTCCCCTGTTTTCCTCTATCACCCTAGATATTTCCTCTGTTTTGTGTAGCCTTACATCTCTCCTTTGATATTTCTTTGTTGATTTCTCTTAGCTGAGTGGCATTGTTTTGATGTTTGTCTGTTAGATTTCTTCTTTTTTCCATCAACTTCTTAGTACTATTACTCAACTTCTCCTCCTTTCCAACTCCAAGCGATTGCTTGCACCTGTTTTCCGATTCTTTCATTGCTGTTATTACTTGTTTGTTTGTCTCCTCAATGCCTATATCCTCTTCATTTGTCAGCATTGGTGATAGACGAGAATTAAGGAGTTGTGCGTATTGGTCTGTTCTTTGTGTTGTTAGCTGTTTTTCTTATTAGTTTTGACCTCTCCTCTTGTATTTATGACTATTTTCGCTCTGACGGCTCTGTGGTCACTTCCGATAGAAAATTTGTTAAGAACAGTTACGTCTTGCACTATGTTTTTCATGTTTGAAGTTATCAGATCGATTTGGTTTTTTGTAACTCCGTCTGGGCTAGCCCAAGTCCATTTTCTCTGGTGGGCCTTTTTGAAAAAGTTGTTTATTGCATAAAAGTTGTTTTGTTGTAAGAAGTCAAGCAATACTTGTCCTTTATCATTTCTTGTCCTAAACCCATGAACTCCCAGTGATGTTTCACTGTCATCTTGTTTGTGGCCTAATTTGGCGTTAAAATCTCCCATAATCAAAGTGTAATGAGAAGCTGTCTGTTGCAAAGCTGTGTTGATGTCGTCATAGAAGCTTTCAATATCTTCATCCTTTTGCCTCGAGGAGGTGGGGGCATAGGTTTGTATAGTTTTCAATGTATACCTACTGTTTAATCTAAGTGTAAGGTATGCTACTCTAGGACTTACGCTTTGGATCTGTAAGATATTGCGCACATGTGATTTTGTGATTTGTGTATTAGGAAGCCCACTCCACCTTGGTTTATATTGTCTGTACTCACACAATATAGTAGGTGACCTGATTAAAGTATCAGTTCTTTCTCTTCTTTTCGTTTATGCTCACTGATTCCTAGTATGTCCCACCTTAAGAACTTGAACTCTTCCTCAAATTCCTGAAGTTTATATGTTGTCGATGGGGTTCTAACATTTTAATTGATAATTTGCAGCGTTCGTTTCCCGTGGCAGCCCGATCCACTCCTTGGATTCTTAGCACCTTCCACCTGTGCTATTGTCCTATCGCTACCTTGATTGGGGAGACACGGGTCGCCGGAGACTGAGGGCCTTGTATCTTCTGTACGCATATCGTATCATAAACGGGGCTTTTGGTCGTTTACCCTAACACGCTGGCCATTGTGGGTTGTTAAGGGGTCCAAGGAGAGTAGCATTTCCTCAGCTCTCGTTCTAACGCCGCCGTGACTCGGACGCCAGAGCCTCGTCGGTTGTCTAGCAGGGTGTACGGGGTGCCAAGAGTTTGGCACCAGCTCGAGCAGTTGAGGTTGACTTTGGACCTTCTTAGTCATCACTCCCTTACACCCGCTATTTGCAAGCTGCAATAGTAATAGTGTTCTTTTATTAGACATTCTGGCACCACTAATACTTATTTTATTATAAGGTTAACACTATCTGATACAGGATCTCCTAACGTATATTATTCACCGGTGAATACTGTAGCAACTTGTGCTGAGACTGATTCTTTGTTACATATTTTCGTCGAAGACTGTAGTAAGTCTAGTTACTGCAATATTCGCCGGAAAAATACCCCCTTGATTTGGGTTGCCTAGATTGAAAGAGGAGTTATAACAGTTTTCGTTGGCCAAATCGATTAATTTTATTTCCACTTGTCGGTGTATCTCAAAACTGATAAAAATTGAGTTACTGCAGTCTTCGTTAGGACCGTCGATATTATGTCAACAAAAGTTGCTGTTCCTTGTTATAGCGACAGCTTTAGCGTCACTAGCGGACTTCTTTAGTAGCTCCTTCTACCTCTTTCTCATTAGCTTATACTTGTAGTGAGGGTGGGATTGTATATCTACTTGAATCGTATCTTCAAGAAATATATAGAGAAGTGCTGGGATGATTGTATCTCTTGAAGTTAATGTATAAGATTGTATTTTGTATAACAAATTACGTTTTCTAAATTAGAGCGGGAACTTTGTTCTAATGTGAGTGAAATAATTGGAAAAAAATATAAATTGGTGTAATATTTTTTCATCTTGTTCGTATTTAAAAAAATTGTGATGGGACTAGTAGACCAGGGTCGATAATTTTTAAAACCAAAAAAAATAATAGTAGGATGAAACCCATTAGAAAAGGAGGGGAATATTATAAAAATGAAAGGAAAAATAATTTACGGGCGATCTGAGGTCGAGAAGGGGATGGGGGTGAGTTTTTAAGGGTAAAAAACGGTTTTTCTCGGTTTTCGGCAAAACTAAAAGTCCTATCGAAAAAAGTCAAACGGAAAAGTTGTAGGTAATAAAAAGATCTAAAACTTTGGTATTTACACTTTTTTCACATAACCTCAAAATTTATGTGAAAAATTCAAAAAACCAGGTTTTTGGTTTTTTATTTTTATCTTTTACAAAAAAAATTTTTTAACGAAATTTGGTGAAAACTTACCTATTTATGTCCCAAATACGCTGTAATTTATTTGATTAAAAATATTTATTTTTTTACCTTATTTTGAATTAATATCGAAAAAACACCCTAATTTTCAATCGAAAACTTACCCGTCAAAATATCAGCTTTTTTCAAAAAGTTGGTATGTTTTCTGTTTGTTGAAATCTCTACTTTCCGATGGTGAAAAAAAAATATATGTTACTGTAGTAAATCTTCTCAGAAAATGCAAAAAATCGAAAAAAACGAATTCAAATTTTTTTTTAATTATTATAAATAATTTCATCTAAAAAATGTGATTGCTGCAATTTGTTTCAATTAAAAAGTTGATTTATTTAATACTAATTACATTTATGTCATAGAAAATCTCATTAGATATAAATATAAATGTAAATCGTATAATTAAATGTAGATACTTTATTCTGATTACGTTATTCATTAAAATATTTTTAAACACATTAATCTTATCATTCATAAATACCTTATATTCAATTCTAATCACTTATCCATTAGTTTCTGTCTTTTTGATGGCATTTCTTCATCATTAGATTCGTCAAACATCTCCGATTCTAGTAGATCTTCGAAATCTTCATGACTATCACCTTCTTCCTCTCCAACATTATTTCCAGACTGCGTTGGTTCTTCATCCACAATTTCTTCTGAATCATTAACTTCCTCGTAGGTTTCTTTTTCAATATTGGAGCAATTTTCAGAACCATGACAGTTTGAACATAAATTTGTGCATTTTAAACCATGTTTTCGGCAACCAGATTTTAAACTGTTACATCCAGTTTCACATCTGCAGCAAATAGTTTTGAGCAATATTTCCGGAATTAATTCTTTTTGTGTAAATTTGGGCATAATTCCACGTTGATATTGCTTCCAGCCCCAATCTGTTGCTGTTAGTTCGTTACCCAACCAAGTTTGAAGCTGATAATATGCCCTGTAACAATGTTGTTCTGCTGTTCCTTCTGTGGGTAGGAGGTTTGCCAAAACGAAAGATGATTTAATTTTTGCCAATTGATATTTTTGAAACCTTAATTGATTCAGTGTAATTTTTTCCTTTTTACATTTATAAATAGATTTGATTAGTTGTAATCCATTTTTTTTTATTTCTTCTTTACTCGCATCTTTCTTATAAAAAACATTGGCCAAATTTGACAAATTTTTAACATCTAATAATGAATTGACGATACTTTTCTTTCCTTTTGCGGCAAATCCAGATGTTGTATCGCAACCAGAAAAACAATGCAGAAATGCAACAGTGTTTCTTAATGATTCATGTTTGAAACTATTAGACGTGAAAAATAGGTCTTTTACATTTCCAGAAACTGGTTTGAGAAAATAAATGTCATGATTATATGAATTTAACTGATTTAAAAGGACCAAAAGATCAATATCTTGGCCCATAAGAATTACAGTTTTATTAGTACTCATTGCAACTTTTATCGCGGTTTCAATTATGTCAGCATCAGTATCTTCTTCTACTTGGTTGCAGGAAAATCCTCGTGACTGTAATCTTTTCATCAAAGTTTTTATTATTTTATCCTTATCTACATTTAATTGTATGATTTACATTTATATCTAATGAGATTTTCTATGACATAAATGTAATTAGTATTAAATAAATCAACTTTTTAATTGAAACAAATTGCAGCAATCACATTTTTTAGATAAAATTATTTATAATAATTAAAAAAAAATTTGAATTCGAGTTTTTTTCGATTTTTTGCATTTTCTGAGAAGATTTATTATAGTAACATATATTTTTTTTCACCATCGGAAAGTAGAGATTTCAACGAACAGAAAACATACCAACTTTTTTTAAAAAGCTGATATTTTGACGGGTGAGTTTTCGATTGAAAATTAGGGTGTTATTTCGATATTAATTCAAAATAAGGTGAAAAAATAAATATTTTTAATCAAATAAATTACAGCGTATTTGGGACATAAAAAGGTAAGTTTTCACCAAATTTCGTTGAAAAAAAAATTTTTTGTAAAAGATAAAAATAAAAAACCAAAGACCTGGTTTTTTGAATTTTTCACATAAATTTTGAGGTTATGTGAAAAAAGTGTAAATACAAAAGTTTTACATCTTTTTATTACCTACAACTTTGCCATTAGACTTTTTTCGATAGGACTTTTAGTTTTGCCGGAAATCGAGAAAAACCGTTTTTTACCCTTAAAAACTCACCCCCATCCCCTTCCCGACCTCAGATCGCCCGTAAATTATTTTTCCTTTCATTTTTATAATATTCCCCTCCTTTTCTAATGAGTTTCATCCTACTATTATTTTTTTTCACTTTTTATTATTTTTAAAGGCTTCTACCCTGGTCTATAGAGATACCAATGCTTTATGATGAAAGTTTTTTTTTAATTAGCGTATCAAACACTTTGTACATATGTATTTTAAAAATGATCGCAAATTACTTCCACAGTGGAAGTGTCCAAACTATCGGCGTCGCTGGGTTCGATGGGGGCGGCACATGTGGGGGTACAGCCGGTTTCTCCGACGACGATATCAGCCTCTCACCACCTCGGCACAGCTATGTCCTGGAGCTCGGTCCCCGACACCAGGCCTTCCATACTGGCACCCTCTCAGACGACGAGCTCTCCCGAGGAGTCTGCGACCACGAGCCCGCTCCATACGAGACCCACTATTACCAGCTCGCCACTCGCCGTCCGCGCAGCTGTTCACAGGGCAGACACAGGTACCATTCGCACACAAACTACTACCCCGACGCCCTCTAGTCATAATTTCGCTAACAATTATCCTTCGCAGACGCAGTCGCACAATGATCTAGGTCACGAGATCATCGATACAATTCCCGATTATGATTATAAAATTGTTAAAGAACACCCCAAACGGCAAATCTGGCATCGTAGCGCTAGTTGCAAAGACCTTTATGATTTCAGCTTCGAAGAAACAGGCGAAGCTAAACGTAGAGCAGAGCCCCCGAAACCCCTTGAAAAAGCCGTTATAAGCTTCGAAGAGCGTAAGTTAGAGTCCCCGGTAACGCGATATGACGATAGGCACGTCTATAGCGCTAGTTCCCGCGATAGTAGCTTAGAGATACACCAAGACATTATGGTTCCTGATGAAAAGGTTTATTCTAGTAGCTATCCCGGCACGACCTCATATTCCCAAGAATCTGTCGAAGATCCCGGTAATTATGATCTTCGAGATTCACAAGACGACCTCTCCCACGACAGCTACGAGCTTATAGAAAAATCCGACGACGATTACAGTACTTCGGGCGAGTACAACAAGTACCGAAAACGTAAACCTTTCAATACTAGAAGCTGTAGTTTAGATTCTAATAATTATTTGCCTTCGGACAGCGAATCTGAGCACGATAAACGACAAAAATGTAAAAGTAGTAACGACGTACACCAACATTTATTCACGATCGAAGATCCGAGAGATTTTCCTCGGGAAATAATCCCGAGAAAATCCGACGGTAGCTATTACAAACAATTCAAACAAATTTCTAGAAATTCCAGCGTCGAATCCAAAACTTCGAAATCTAGTAGAGAAAGTCTCAAGAAATCTAACAGAGAACGAAGTTTCGGATATCGAACGTCCAGTCAGGAATCTAGATCCGATCACGAAACTAAAATACCGGAACGTAAAAATAAGAGTATCGAAACAATGGATACGCGAAACGGTTTCGTTGATTCTCGAACGTCGAGCGTCGATTCGAAAAGCGAATACTTCGACGCTCCTTCCAGATTCATGGATAACGTTTCCTATCAACATCCGTACGATCGAAAAATTAATTTCGAACGCAATTACGGCATTCAAAAAGTACCGAATCACGACAATACCGAAATCAATCGTAACTTTGCTCACGTGCACTCTATGAGCCTACAAAATGTCGAAACCGAACAAAATATTAAAATAAATCGTCTTCTATCGAATTTGGAACAAAATACCGTTCCGAGAACGCAAAAAACTTACAAATCTCAAACGGTAGACCACGAAAGACACAAATCCGAACCTATTTGGCCCGATGACGTACATCCCGTTTGGTTCGCGCAACAAGAAAGCGCGCAAAGATCCACTGAATCCGAAAGTAACATATTTAGCTTCGACGAGGATAAAATCCAGTCGTTACAAGATAGTCTAGATTCGGATCACGCCTTTAGCGTCGTACCCAACGTCGATATGATTAAAAAACCTGACGAACGTAAATCATTCAGGGAAATATTTATGGAAATAGAACCACGTTTGTCGCACGATTTACCACTACATCAACCGATCGAACGTACAAAATCTGACCCGAACTCATTAGCCCGTCAAAGAATGAATTCCACCAACAGAAGGATGCTTTTGATGCATCAAAAATCGATAGATTTGACCCCAGCCGAATCCAGCGACGAAGATTATTTATATAAACAAATTCCCAGCGCTCCTCCTATCATGAAATACAGAGAAACGCATTTCGAAATGCCCACCGCAGAATTCGGACATTTCGATATCATAAAAAGAGAAGGGGAAGGTTTGAAAACCAAATTTGAAGTACCGAAGAGTCAATTCGAAATTTTAGGCGCTAAAACGCAATCAGATTTAATAAACTTACCACCTAAAGATGAAGATCTCACTTATATATTACACAAAAGACACGTTATGAATGGCGTAACTAGAAAAGAAGAACCAAAAACCGAAATACCGAATAAACCTCAAAAGGAAGTAATAGAAATATCGACCGACGAATCTAAAAAACTAAACGGTAAACAACAAGAACCCCAACCTTCAGAATCCCAATTCTTATTCACTCAAAACATCGATTTATCTAAAATTGATCCTGTTACTTTGGAAGTTGACAAAAGTCAATTACCCGTTCTACATATTTCGAGTCCCAAAAGAGATATAACGCATATAGATCCGGTATTGTTAGAAGCTTTGAACTCGAAATTGAGTCAAATAGAGAGCGATTCCCCTACTAGTTCTAAAACAGAAAGCGTTCACCCGCAAAAAACAGTAACCGTAATACAAATTGATAAATTGACAAATAAAGAACCGAAAGATACGAAAGTAGAACCGAAAAAAGATGCAGAGAAACCGAAAACTAAGTTGAAAACCGATATAAAACCTAAAAGAATAATCAAACCGAGAATGCAACCGGGTAAAAAAGGAAAAGCGAATAAAACTAAAGTTAGAATAACATCGTTTAGTTCGGACGATGAATCGTTGGATTCTGACGATGTTTTTGGTAGCGCCGAAGCGACACCAACTAGAGTCGAATTTTCTCCCCCTCAAATGAGAAAGGAAATGGAATCCATACTTAAATTTGAATCCGAAAGAAAGTACTTGCAATATACAATGTCGTCTACAGAAGTGGAAGGTTCTCCGCCTACATCTCGAAAGAAAAAAGACAAGCAGCCACAAAATGGACTAGAAGCTGTACCCACCGAACTGAGAAGAATATCAGAAAGATCGATTTCTATTCCCAGCTCCGAAGACGATTTCGATATAAAAACAACCGATTTACCTGTTTTTACGGATCCTCTTCCGGAACCTCTTGTTACTGTAGAGGAAAATTCAATGGACGAAACGTTGAAAGAAGACTATTCCACCGATAAGGAATTGACTACTATAAACGATGAAAGAGAACGAGAAAAGGAAAAACAATTATTGCAAGCCGAAATAGAAAACGATATAAAGAATCTACAAGTGCCTCCGAAAACCAGAATAACCGAAATACCATCGCCTAGTTTAAGAAAACAGGGACATAGTCCAGTACTTTTCGCCCACGCTCGTTTAAATTTATCCGAAGGATCCGCTTTCTCTTTACTACAAAAACAACAAGCGTTAGAATCGCCTACAGCTGGAAGAAGAGCTAAAAGTTTGGACGCTCCTGTGATAGCTGTTAGTAGATTACCTCCACTTAACGCCTTTTCTAGCAAAGATGATACCGTAGCCGAAGAAGATCAACAATTCACCGATAAAGAAAGCGGGCTAGAAAATTATTTAGTTAGCGATAAATCCACCGAAGAAAAATCCGATACCGATGACGGTAGAACAAAAACACCTCTACCTCTAAAATCGTCCGAAGAGGAAGTGCCTAATAAACCTTTACCAGAACTACCTAGAATTTCAAAACCCTTACCGAAATTACCGGATAAAGTTACAAAAAAAGAGGAATCTACTCAGAAGGAGATACTTTCTACGAAGGAAAAAGAGCGCGATCAAATAGTACCCGACGTTAATGTCAAAGCAAAGAAACCTTGTAGAACTACTTTACAAACTAAACATCCTCAAAAAGTAATAAGAACAAAACCGCCTCCAAAACCTGTAAGTAAAGAAAAAGTTGTACTGAAACCATCTGGTAGTAAAACAAAACCTACGATCAAACCAGACAGTCCTAAAAGTACCAAACCTGTACAAAAAGCTTCTTCTACTGAAGGAGTACCGAAAACTGAAAAAGTCGAACAAAATTCGCTAACGTTACCTGAAGTAAAGAGAGCGAAGAGTCAAGAATTAGAAGTAACCAAAAAAACAATCCCAAAAGAGAAAGCTAGATCTTTAGAAAAATTAGAACTAAAAAGAGTCGGCAGTAAAGAACGAACAAAATCTCAAGAAGAAGCCGAACCCGATATAGCTAAAAGAATAGAAAAACAACAATTATTATACGAAATAGCTATACAACAAACAAAAACTTTGAAAAGCCCCGTTAAAGACGTCCTTCCAGTATTTCCTCAAGTCGAAGAAATGGTAAGAGAAAGAGGAGGTAAATTAGAAATAAGCATAAATACAATAGAACCTAGCGTTAGCCTCGAAGAAGCTATAATAATCACTAAATCTCCGAAAAAATTGGACAAAAAAATGGGCGAAAAATTAACGAAAAGCTTAGATCTTAACATAAGCGAAAGCGAAGCTAAAACTTTAACTCGCTTAGGTAAAAGTCTAGATCTAGAAACTACTCAACAGAGTTCCCAACAATCCGCCGACGAATTCGATTTTAAACCGGAAACAATCAAAAGTATCCAAGCTAAAGATTTGGAGGAAAATTCCCCGGAAAATGGGGGAACAAAAGAAACGGTGACAGCAGAAGTACACGTTTCCAGCGATGAAGACAAAATCATTTTGAAAGGTACCACATTGGACGTATGGTTATCGGTGGAAGATCAAAATAAAAAACTGCAAGACATAGAAATAATTAGAAAATCCGACGATTTTTTTGAGGAGCGCACCTACCCCAAACCTCCAGATTTGAGTAAGAGTTCATCGGATTCTCAAAGTATGGAAAAAATCAGCCTGGGAAATTCGTTGGATATCAAATATATAGACGAATCTACCGGAGATTCTTCCTGCAAATCCGAACAAGACGCCCAATTAATAGCAGAAATGCAAAAAGCATCGAACACCGTCAACAAATTTCTAAAAAAGAAATTGGAAAAGAGACGGGAAAAACAAGCGGATAATTTCTCCAGAATCACAAGCGAAGAAGAATCTTTAACCGAAGTGAGCGAACTAAAAGGTGAAACTGACAAAAACTTATTAGTATCCGAACACAAAAAAGACGCTCTACATATATTAAGCATAGAAAGGAGTAAATCCGAAGATACGGGATCGTGGATAACGGTAGAATGCGAAGAATACGCGGGAACTGAAGAATCCTTAGATTACGATAACGTAAGCTTAGAATCCCCAGAAAAAAACTTAAATATAGAAACGGAATTTAAAAAACCGGACAGTATAAACTTGTTAACAGCCATGACAAAAACCAAACTGGATATGTTAAAAAGGAGCTCGGATCAATCCAAATCTAGCGATACTGGTTCTTGGACGAGCGGGGAAAAAGATATTTCCCCTAAGGAAGTAAAAGAAACCGACGAATCCAGCACGAGTTGCGCCATCGGAAGAGCTATAGGTTTTAGTCAACATATAGAAACGTTTACAACGAAAGATTTATTAGATAAAGGATCGCCGTCGGAATCTGAAGCTCCTAGGAGTCCGAGAAGTCCGAGGATATGTGTACTAGGTAGAGCATTTACCATAGACGAAGGATCTTCTTCTCTCAAATTAGACGATTCTAGTTCTGATGAAGCCAACGATATTCCTAAAGATCTCACACCGATACAAGAAAATATAGAAGAAGAAATTCCCACTGCTCATAAAAAATATAATTTCGAAGAAAAATGGTCGAATGATTCGGAACTAACTCAAAGATTACAGATGAAGTTGGCTAAAAAATTATCTTCAGCAGAAAAAGCTAGTTTTTCTTCGATAGACGATTCTTTATCGGATAGAAGAAAGAACGGTAATAGTCTCGATAAACCTCTATATTTAACAGAACGCTTATCTACCGAATCTAGAAATTCTCTAGATACTGAATCTAGTTCGGGAAGTATAGGAGCAGTTTGTAGAGGTACTAAATCCAACGATATTCCGAAAGGACTGAGTTCAACTTGGAAGGCATTCCCGCTGGAAAGTTCCGGATCTGAAAGTTTCGAAGACAATCTATTACCACCCGATCAAGATTTAGAGAAAGAATATTTCATCTGTAAAGAGGCGGTCGGAGGAGATTACTCAGGAATGTCGGACATCTATTATAAACAAGATAACGACGTCACTCCTACCAGAGACGATACTGACCTTCCAGAAGATTTGGCAAACTTTTCAACTAATTTCGCCTATCCATTATCAACGATGACCGGTTTAGGGTTATCCGGCACTGATTTATTTCAAAGTTATACTGGGGGAACGTATATATCCAGAACTTTATCTAGGATATCGGAAAGAAGTACCAACTCGGAAAAATCTAGCGTCGATGATGATTCCACTAAAGCTAGCACTCAAAGCGATAGTTTAAACGACGAATCTCTACCTTCTAGTAACCCACAAGTTAGTATCAGTTCGGAATCACCTAGTAACGCGAGAGTATCAGAAAACGAAAAGAAAACTCCCAACGATCACATTACGGAATCCAAAGAAGAAGACGACAAACTCAGCGATTTAAGCAAACCTAGTGATAAACAAGAACCCTTACCTCATCTAGCGAGTTTACTACAAAGACAGATATCCGATGACAGACGAACTTCTGCTGAGATGGCCGAATTATCAATGGACGATATCGAAATTATAACATCAGAAAGAGGATTGAGATTAAAAAGGCAAGGTTCCGACGATACTATAATCGACGAGGAATGCTTCGAACCGGAATTCAAAGATATCAGGGATATTAGATCTAGCAGTCAAGAGAGCGAAGATTGGCCCTTGCCGGATATCCCGCAACAAGGTCAAAAACTCTTAGCTATGCACGAGTTTCCTAGCAGCGATACTTCTCAACAAACAACACAAGTTTTTAAGCCTCCAGTTAAGAGTATACCAAGGATATTTGGTTTGAAATGTTCGTTACGAAGTCAAGATTCCGAACAATGGCCGAGTCCACCTTCTAGCGTTATTGAACAGCCTATAATAGGAAAAGTGGAAACGTTCTACATAACACCGCCTCAGGAAGCTGCTAAAGTCGTGGTAGATTCTAGTACGGTTAGTACTTATGACAACGATTCAAACTCCGATAACGAAAACAGAACTATCGATCCAGATACCGAAAAAACTCACACATACGAAAATGTAGCTTGCGAGAATATCAGTAATATTAGCGAGAGTCTTTCGGAAAGTTTAAGTGTAGGGCCCAGCGGTGTAAAGATAGTATTAGAAAAGAAATCTCAAGGTTCCAATTCAGACGAAGACTTGAATATATCTAACCTTAACGATGACGTTTTTGTAGACACGTTAGATAATAGTAAACATGAATTGAGGCCTCCTACTGCTATGAGAAGGAGTACTGCTTCCGATGATTCTTCTCACTCGCATAAAAGCGACAAAAAGAGTTCTAAAAGTTCTTATTCCGAAGAGGACTGCACTAGTTCCATGGGTACTAATCTAGATGATGGCACCGTAAGATTTGCTCTTAAACCTACCAAATGCACTCACAGTTCCCATTCCGAAGATACATCCATAGCGCTGAGTCTTTCCGAATGGTCGAATAGTACGAATACCGTCAAATTTCAGAATTTATCCAGTACGAGTGGTACTACTAAAAGCAGTTCTGGTTTAAAAAGCGACGAAAATTCTTTGACAGATATCGCTCATTCGATATCCGAATGGTCTACTAGTAACACCAGTAGTACTCTGAAAGCTCAACACAGTCCTGGGTTACAATTTCAAAAGTTATCTTCAACTTCTACTGGTGATAGTACTTTAACGGATAGAATGTCGAATATTAGTGAGTGGTCCGCATCGGAAACGAAACCATTCTTTCCCACTATAACGGAACATAATGCTCCTTCTAGATTAGGATCCAGTATAGATATAGAAGAATTTTCTTTAGCTGTCGATCCAAAAGGAGTACCCAGCCCTAAGAACATCCCAAGCGAAGATTTTGCTCTATTATCTACGACTATATCCAATAAAATTGATGTAAAATGTTTTTCCAAATCGACAGAGAGACCAATAGTCATACCACAAAACTTATCAGATACTGATAAATCTAGTAGTTCCATAGAACAACGAACAGTACACACGCAACGTTACGATAAAGATAAACAAAAATATTTACAAAAACATCCACCGACGAAAAGTACCGAACGACCCGTTAAAGTTCCTTTAAAGTTATCGAAATGCTCGCCCTATTATTCCAGCAGTCTGAGTTCCGAATCTACTCCACTGGCAAGTACTTCTCCAGTGCCTCCTTATAAAACAGCGACAGTACCATTAACAAGGACCCA
Source organism: Galeruca laticollis (assembly GCA_963921935.1). Classification (NCBI taxonomy): domain Eukaryota; kingdom Metazoa; phylum Arthropoda; class Insecta; order Coleoptera; family Chrysomelidae; genus Galeruca; species Galeruca laticollis. The sequence goes on along the minus strand of OY998183.1, from coordinate 120,313,606 downwards.
CAGAAAACCCGTGGCTAAAAACGTGTTTCAAGCAAAGAGTCCGCCAAGCGAGAACGATTCCACCAGTAGCGTAGAATCTCCTAAAAGTAAATCCGAAAGAGACAGGAGAGGATATAGGAGAAAAAGACAGTTACAAAATCAACGTAGAGCTAGATTAGAAAAAGAACATCAAAACGTAGACGAGTATTATTTCGTAGAACACGAATCCGGTTTATCGGAATACAACGAGTACCTAAGAAACAGAAATATGGAAGATATCGCGTCTACTTTTCAATACGAAAGCGTTCTAGCTGAAGACGACCGTCTGATGCAATACACCGAAACTATAGAAGAAGGTTATTACCCGGACGATTCGCAATCGGGTTCGGATATAATGCGAACGGAACGCGACGAAGAAGGATTTGAAATTGTAGATGCGTTCGATGTAACAAGCATACCTCCGCCGTTGTTAGAAGACGATTTCGAGAACGACGTCTCGCCGCAGATTTGATTTTAATGTCGACATTTTGTAGAGTTTTTTGATAGGACACGGTTACGTCATCGTATTCTGTTTAATAATATTAGTAACATACTTTTTTCTTATTGTGATATATCAGATGTTGATTAATCTCGATGTTTTTAATGTGTGTTAAAGACGACACTGATACTATATCAGTCTTGAAATAAATAGCCACTACTTCCCAAGTTTTCACTATCTAATTATTTAAATGAACTGCCTGCCCATATTTTATTGTGACAAATACTACACTCTCCACTTATTTTATTTCCAAAGCTTTATTTATTTGAATAGATGAGGCTTTTACTTGATGAAGATCCATACTGAACGATGAAATAAAACAATATAGTTTGTTTAAATCTTCATTTACTTGAACTAATGTTCAATTTAAACTTGTTGACGCGTTTCACTAACACAGTAGCTTTGTCAAAACGAATGAAGGTAAAATATAAAAATGTCTTAATATATACAGTGCTAAATCTATTTACTAAGGTTAACAATGGTATTGAAAGAAATTACCTGGAAATTCATTCACTACCAACATTCCTAAGCTATCTTCTAGGTAAAGAGGTACAATAAAGGAGACTGATTGATATCTATTTGGTCGTTAAGGAGATTACCTGAATATTTATTTTTGTTAATCTCTAGGGCCTCTAATAAATTTAAACTAAAGGATTTACCGACTACATGGAGAATTTCAAAATTTGGGTCGAAAATGTGTTGGTTTTCTAATAAATGATTTGAATAGTTAGAATCTAATTTTTTGTTGTCATAGCTACGTTTGTGTTCCGAAATTCTAGTTTTAAAATTTCTAAAAGTTCTACCGATATAAATTTTATCACAATTGTCATTACCACATTTTAATTAATAAACTCCTGATTTGTTTAATTTTGAAGATTTAGATTTATTATTTTTAATGAATTTGGATAAATTGTGATCAGTTTTAATGAATTTGGATAAATTGTGATCAGTTTTAATGAATTTGGATAAATTGTGATCAGTTTTAATGAATTTGGATAAATTGTGATCAGTTTTAATGAATTTGGATAAATTGTGATCAGTTTTAAAGGAAATATTCATGTCTAAAGTTTCCAAAAATCATTTAATTTTTAAGGATAGTGTTCCAAAGTATGTTAAGCTTTTAAATTGTGTATTATTTTTATATGAAGGGAATACTTGTTCTAAAGTCTGTTTTTTTATCTTTTTATTTATGATATTATCAATTAAATTTGGATCGTAATTATTATTAACTGCTATTTGTTTTATGATATTTAATTCTTTGGTATAATTATTTATATTTAATGGGACTGTTAAGAGTCTGTGTATCATACTATTGAAAGCTGCTAGTTTATGACTGAATGGGTGGACCGAACTATTATGAATTGTAATATCTGTATGTAATATATTTTGTCTCAAACAAATTATTGAAAAGAAGATGACAACTAACAGAGAAATACATATAACATTTGTAGACTTACACAAAGCATACGACACAATACCAACGGTGAAACTCTGGGAAGTTCTAAAAGACACCAACATCAATCACACTCTTATTACAGCTCTACAAAATCTTTATAATGGAGCAAACTCAAGAGTAAAAATAGGAAAATATATCACTGATGAATTTACAGTGAATAAAGGTTTGAGACAGGGATGTTGTATATCGCCAACATTGTTCAAAATCTATGTGGCAGCAGCTTCGAAACAATGGAAAAGGAAAATTTGTGGAATGGGAATAGAACTCGATAACACAACACTTTATACTTTGCCGATGATCAAGCAATTATATCAAATTATAAGGAAGATATGGAGTACATGATGCGCAAGTTGATTGAAGAATACGAAATCTGGGGTCTAAGGGTCAACATTCAAAAGACCAAATATCTTTGTATCGGTGGAGAACCTAGTGATCTAACATTAAATAATGATCGAACAATAACACACTGTCAGGCCTATAACTATCTGGGAGTGACATTTGACTCAACTGGGACAGATAACAAAGAAATAGAAAGTAGAATAACAACAGCGAAAAAACCGATATCTTGTCTCAATGGCATTCTGTGGAATAAAAATATTACAAAGAACAGAAAATTCAATATATATGAAACTTTAGTGAAAAGCAGCCTATTGTATGAACGTGAAAACTGGAGACTAACAGAGAGAAATATAAAAAAAGATTAGAAGCTGTTGAAATGGATGCGATGAGAAGATCACTCAGGATTTGAAGAAGAGATAGAATCAGGAATGACACCATTAAAGAAATAATGGGGATTGAAGGTACCATTATAGACGACATAGAGAAAAAACAACTTACATGGTATGGGCACATACAACGTATGTCAGAAACAAGACTCCCTGAACAAGTAATGAACTGGCAACCGATAGAACGTCGGAAAAGAGGAAGACCGAAAACCACTTGGAAACAGGGCGTGGTTAAAGCCATGAGTGCTAGAAACCTGCAAGAAGTGGACTGGGACGACAGGAAAAGATGGAGGCAAGGCGTCGGACAACGTCGAAAGACGTTCTAAACCGGCCTATATATATATATATATATATATATATATATATATATATATATATATATATATACATCTTAGTATCATTTCTGCATCCTTTCAAAACTCATACATTTTAGCGTCCATGAGAAAGAAGCCAAATAGAGAACTGGAAGTACGAATATATTGTTGCTCACTTCACCCCGATCCCGGCAATGGTCTTAATTTTCAATTATCTTTTAAATAACCATATACGTTATTTTTACATTTTACTATCATTTTTACGACCTTTTAAACGTAAGTTAATGTTGCGTCCCTTGTATAGTTTACTTTCAAACTGCTGTTAATTTTTCTATCAATGTGACGTCCTGCAGTGTTGCCATATTTACTGCATAACTGACAAAGACAGAATAACGGTGAACCTTGTCGAAAAAGTGAGATGTAAACAACATCACTACAGATAATGATTCTTTTTTAGATACCTACTTTTACTGCGGAATAATTCTAAAATGCTTTTAGATATTTTTTAAGTTACTTTCTCAGGTATCTCGTTCCAAAAAGTTCTATTCATTAATATACCTATTTATTTAAGTTTTATATACTGGCTATTTTATTATGTTATGCATTTTTTTTATTTTACTTTTTATTCACTTAAAAAGTTAGCTATTACAAGAAATTTCACTAGAAAACGCGAAGTATGTCTATAGGTATGATATTATGTTCTTTTCAGGAAATGCTGTAGCTTTCGAATCGCTCATAAAAACAGTGCTTTTATTAAGCGTTACTCATAGCATAATGTCGGGTCTAATGATCATTTTTTCGGAGGTATATTTTTCTATATGAGGAGGAGTTTATAATAGTAAATAAATCCCATCTTCAACGTCGATTAAATAGTTATTATTAAACCTCTTCTTGGTTGTGCTGAAAAACCATATAGCGTTCTTACAAGGAAGATGCAGAACGGGTATATAAAAGTCGGATACGATATGTGTAACGGTTTCGTCGAAATCATTCAGCCGGCAGAACAAGATCATTTACGAATTATATGTAATTAAATTTTTCGTAGGCTGATTATTAAGGGTACTTACAGACGGGATACCTTTAATAGTATATTACGTAACGTGTGTTGTAAGAAGCATTTTACGCACGAACGGAAAAGCTACGCACGAAGCCGCGTAGCGGCGAGTGCGTAATTCCGTGAGTGCGTAAAATGCGTTACAACACGAGTTACGTACTATACCTACGACCCACTTGTACTTGTGTTTATAATCTTATTAAGGTATTTAAAGTACAAGTAAAAACGTACATCCTCGATGTCCAGCTAAGTTTTATAAAAATCGCTCCTCGATGTCCAGCCAAGCATCTTAGCAGTTCACCCTCGATGCCCAGCCAAGCATCTTAGTAGTTCACCCTCGATGCCCAGTCAAGTTTCGTAAAAGTCCGTCCTAGTTAGTATTTATTTTTATTAAAAACGTATGTAGAATTACCGGAATTGCATAAAACAGCGTATACACCTCTCGACTAAAGTGACATTAATCCCTTAGGTGGATTACTTCCCTCAGGAATCAAACATCACCCGCGGGATTAAATGGGCCACTTTAGTCGCTTGGTGTATAATATACTATTGTTTACAAATATGAGATACATTCAGACAGCTAAAAGATGCGGATTGAATGAAACGGAACCAATTATCATATAATTGCAAATAACTCTTAGTATTAAATGCAATCTCATATCTTATAAATGTCATCTACCATTTATATATAGAATAAAATTCAACGTCAAATATCAAGTAATACATTTTGAATAAAATGGCTACGTCTATTGACAGTAGCTAAGTGGTTGCTATGGAAGCCGTGCGATTTACTTTACAGCCGTGCGTTTTGTTTTACCGTGGGTAATAGACGTCTTACATTGATTGCCGACTGTGAGTTTTTGACTACTTACAGGGGTGGTCGTAGGTAAAATAGTTTGATAACTATTTTATGACGTCTTATTGTCTGGCAACAATCTTGTGTTATAGCTTGTAGAAAAAGATTTAGGAGTCTGACAAAAAAAATCGATTAACCGAATGTCGCGGGTTTTTAAAATCAATTAATATAGTCGAAAATTTGATTAGTCGAATAATCGATTAGTCGACTAAAAGAATAGTCTATTAAACGGTTATTGGATTGATAGAATAGTCAATTAATCAGTTAGTCGCCTAATCGATTTGTTGACTGCTTTAATATCTCCTTACCAGCACAGCAACTTTGAATAAACTGCTGCTCTTGTATGATATTATATCTGCTTTACCCAAGCGTGTGCCTCTTAGTTGTAAAGGGCTTCTCTAAATGTTACAAATGGAAGTTTGACTATTCGAGTAGTCGACTAGTTAGTCTACTACTCGATTTATTGATTAATCGGTTAATGGAATAATTGTAAGAGCAAATTAGAAAGGGTTGTCTTTAGGAACAACATGCGATCGGGCTGTGTTTAATATTTTTATATGATCTTGTACCTCCGAACTAAACAAAACAGGTACACCACGGCCACGTTCACCTCTTGTAACGACTCTTTCAAATTTCTTCAGCAAAATTCTTTCTGTAGGGGAAATTACACCATCAAATTCCTGTTCGCTTGTTCGCTGTTTGTATTTTCGTATGTGTGAAGATACCACCGCTGCAGTTCTCCTGGACGTTTTCTATTCAATAAGATAACGCGACAAAAAATTGTTTCTAGCAACGTTAAATATGCAGCTTTTTTTGTATTATCTGCGGAAAGAATTGACGCAGATACCGAAGCCTTTTGAGACAGATACTCTTTTAATATTCTTAAGTCACTCGCTAAGGGTATTATAGTGACCTTATTCCACTTTTGTAAATTAAGATTACTTGCAGCATGGCTAGAAATTTGAAATTTCCAGTTCGCGGTAAAAAGATGAATCATAGTTTTTAAATTGGCTTCTGCCTTAGCCGAAGAAACATTGGCATATTGGCTTCTTTAAAGCAAAATTAATTGCTATGTCGCAACACTGCTTTAGGGTACTGGCAAGATTCATTGCAAACGTAGGGGACTCAAAGACATCTTTGTCCTTATTGTACTTTGCACTATTTTTAGTTGCCTCCACGAACAAATCAAAATGCTGTGGCTGTAGAGCATCAAACATAGAGTGAATAGATGGTTCCAGTTGCATGACTTCCAATAACATTTTTGCAAGTTCTCGCATTTTCCGTTGCTTAATTATTGAAGTATCAAATGCGGTGATCGATTTACTACAATAAAATTAGAGAAAGTTCTAAGAAACAGCTTGATGCATAATAAACATTTTTGGAACATTATTTACTTTTGCCACTTCTGTCACGATTTTGACATCAGAAAAGTTGATTTCTACTCTCGGTCTTAAAAAAAATCATTATTTTACAAATGCCAAGATTTGAATGTTTTATGAAGTGGGATATGATGTACGCATTCATCGACTGAAGCCGACAAAATTTAGAAGCTGCATCTGAATTATATTTGCAAAGGTACTCCCATCGTTTTCAACCTAATCCAACTATTTTCACAAGATTCGGAGACAATTAAAAACGTTTGGATATTTATTGTAAAATAATATTAATATTAAAATTAAAAAATAAAGTTATATTGAGTGTTATGTGTTTTAACAAAATGGTAAATTCGTATATTTGATACTGTGTATATATTCAAAATAAAATAAAATATTTAAAACCCAGTAGCAATTTCCACTGCACGGCCGAGAAACTATTGTGAATGTTGGAGTGAAGGTCGTGTCGGCAAAAAAAAAAGTATAGCTGAAGATGTGAGCTTGTTACAAGAGATCATATGTGTTCGTCCGATGTCCGATTATCGCAGTCCATACGAACTGAATTATTTACAGATACTATTAAACTATTTCAAAGCCTACTTGTCAAATGTTTTCCGCCTTTGTTTATTTGTTTATTCCATAATTATACAGAATGCCTTTTATTAATTTGTTTTCGAAAAGAAATAACTATATATTCTTGAAAAGCTTAAAAAATCAGCAACTTAATAGAATTAAAGCCAACTATATATTCTATTTTAAAAAATACAAGTTAACTTTATTGCGTTTCCACCGTTGAATTTGTCTAAAAAAAATTGGCCTGAGAGTATAGTATCAGTTTCTCTCTAATGCCGCTGGTTTCTAAGAGGCCCTAAAAAACCATCGAAAATGGGCCAATCTGTACAAATAATAGGACGCGACCCAAAATTTACTTACAAAGTTTTCCATTTTTTTTTCATATTGCACGGTTAAGACGTTCATTAATGTTTATTTGACACTAAACTACCCATGCTATTATAGAAGTATTGGTAATTTGCGGTTTAGTTTTTAGTACATACGCTTCCCGTCTTTTATATCAGCTAACTAACCATAAATCGTAAATAAAGTTCAGGCTGATATTCAAACTTTTTACAAATCACTACTACTAATACGGACGTAACGTTCGCCAAAGTTGTAACTATACTATACTCCCGCATACTAAAGAAATGACTTTAGTTTAAAATTTATTGTTATCAATACCAGACACTACGTTGCCAAATCTACTGGACGTCAGAATGTTACGAAATTGTAATTTTATGTATATTAAAGTATATTCTGGTGCGCCACCAGCAGAAATTCGTTGAACTAAAACTATACCTTTTTCGTACATTTCCTATCAACTTTGCGTCCATTTGACCTTGGTTAATACTTAAATATAGAAGTATCTGAAAAAGATGGCAATTTGACACCCGTGGCTAACCATAGTACTTTAGGTGGTCTATCTTTTCCATATGTTCTATGGGACAAATATTCATCAGAAATTGCCAAAAACGAAAGATGTAGTCTTGCGTCCGATATACGGACGTAAGTTTACAGAGGATGCAGGATTAAATGCAAAAGTCATTCTATCGGATGCAGAAATGATAGTAAGATGTATATATATATATATATATATATATATATATATATATATATATATATATATATATATATATCTGTATGTGATGGTTTATGAAATATAGAAAAATCATGCTTATTATTTATATTTGAAATTGTAAGGTCTAGAAAGTTTATAGACTTATTTTGTTCCAGTTCTACGGCAAATTTGAGATTATTGTCAATCGAGTTTATGTAAGTAATGAAGCTCTCTAATTGTCTATTTGTACCGATGAAGCTAGCTAAAATGTCGTCCACATATCGGTGCCAGTACATACATTTTTTACTAAGGGGGTGTTCATGAATTATTTTTTCTATATTATCCATGAAAATTTCTGCCAGTAGGGGGCTGAGAGGGTTGTCCATGATCAAACCATCTTTACTGCTATAAACCTCTCCATTGAAATGAAAATAATTTTGATTCAAACACACTTTTAATAAAGTAATGATATCAGAGTGAATTATAGGATTAACATTATTGTATGTGAGCAAGTTATCAACAAGAGTTATAGTTTCTTTAGGAGGTTTACTAGGGAATAGATTTGTTACATCGAACGATATGAATTTAGAATTATGGGGTAGTATTATATCTTGAATATTATTAATTAATTCCGTTGAGTTTTTAACTGAACACCATCCTTAAAAATTAAATAATTTTTAGAAACTTCAGACATGAATATTTCCTTTAAAACTGATCACAATTTATCCAAATTCATTAAAAATAATAAATCTAAATCTTCAAAATTAAACAAATCAGGTGTTTATTAATTAAAATGTGGTAATGACAATTGTGATGAAATTTATATCGGTAGAACTTTTAGAAATTTTAAAACTAGAATTTCGGAACACAAACGTAGCTATGACAACAAAAAATTAGATTCTAACTATTCAAATCATTTATTAGAAAACCAACACATTTTCGACCCAAATTTTGAAATTCTCCATGTAGTCGGTAAATCCTTTAGTTTAAATTTATTAGAGGCCCTAGAGATTAACAAAAATAAATATTCAGGTAATCTCCTTAACGACCAAATAGATATCAATCAGTCTATGGCTCTTTATATTCCACTCCGCTATATAACATAATGTGTCCATTGCCCAATTCTACTTCACCCTTTGTTCTTTTTTGTTTCAGTTACACCTATGATATTCAAATCATTCTTTTCAAACTCCTCAATTAAATATTCTCCTTTTCCTGTTATACTTTTAACTTTCCATATTGCTATTTTCCATAATTTTCCTTTGGTAATTCGTCTCTTCTCCTGTATCAATGTTTTTTGACCATATTTATTCTCCTATTTATCCAATTCCTTAAACTTTTCTCATAGCCTGGTTTCTTTCCCCTGCCTTGACATTATTACTTATAATTATGTCTGCTAGTTTTTTGATGCCGTATCTCTAATTTTTTTCAGTTTCTCCTCTTCGTTATCCCACCTCCATTCTTCCGTCCCTATATATAGTTTTCTATACCCTTTTACTTTTCCGCCCAACCTATCTATATGCGAGAAAAGTATTGGTTTACCCCAAAAAAAGTTGGAATTTTGAAATTTTTTTCAGTTATTTTTACGTTTTCTATCAACAACAACACGAAAAAACGGTTTTTAGAAAAAAAATCCTGTGTGTATGTCGTCGTCGTCGTTGTCGTCGGCCACTTTTCCTTACATGTCTTGTTAGCACGATACAGCCTCCGGAGTGCAATAAGTCAGCAAATTTATAATTGGATATTGTTAAGGACATGTCACAGATGATCCCTATTGATTTTCAGTTCACCAGAGCCAATACAGCAGGTGCTACAGTACTTTAAGTACGATATTTTTGTCATTTTTGGAGAAGTTTCAGTTTGTTAGCACGATACAGCCTCCAGAGAGTATACGATTGATCAATTTTATGATTGAATAATGTTCAAGGTGTCTCACAGATGTACCCTATTGATTTTCAGTTAACTAGAGCGAGTATAGCGGGTCCTATAAATCCAGATATACTGAATTTTTGGTTATTTTTGGAGAAATTTCGGTTTGTTGGCACAATACATCCCTCGAAGTGTATACAAGTAACAGTTTTATGATAGAATATTGTTCAGGGCCACGGATGCGGAAAAGTTAGTTTTAATCCTTAAAACCGTTTATTTTTGGATAAATTTCGGTTTGTTAGCAAGATACATCCCCCGAAGTGTATACAAGTAACCATTTTCTGATAGAATATTGTTCAGGGCCACAAATGAGGAAAAGTTAGTTTTAATCTTTAAAACCGTTTATTTTAGTTGTTTTTCCATTTTGATTATCTTCTTTTGCTCTAAGCCTAATTTCTTTTTGTATTTCCCTATCCTTTTTTGACAGATCTTCCTGAATATATAATGGTTCCCCAGTTTTCATTTTTATTTTATTTTGCATTACTTTCTTTTTCTCCTCATAGATTATGAAACGAATTAGGCAAGTCTCATCTCGCAAGTTTTACAGCGCTATCAATACCTGTCTTTAAACCCGGCTCCTGTATCATAAAATTATCCATTAATTTCTTTAGTTCTTCTGTATTGTGGGTGCTTACTTTTAGGCATTGCAATACAACATTGTTCCTTCTTTTTTCGTTTTACAGTCTCTCTAATCTCCCATTGATATCCATTATAGCTTTCTTAATTTTTTGGTTCTCTGCCTCAAGTTTGTTATTTTCAGTTCTTAATTCATTAATTTCATCTCTATTGATTTTCAGTTAACTAGAGCGAGTATAGCGGGTCCTATAAATCCAGATATACTGAATTTTTGGTTATTTTTGGAGAAATTTCGGTTTGTTAGCACGATACATCTCCCGAAGTGTATACAAGTAACAGTTTTATGATAGAATATTGTTCAGGGCCACGGATGCGGAAAAGTTAGTTTTAATCCCTAAAACCGTTTATTTTTGGATAAATTTCGGTTTGTTAGCAAGATACATCCCCCGGAGTGTATACAAGTAACCATTTTATGATAGAATATTGTTCAGGGCCACAGATGCGGAAAAGTTAGTTTTAATCTTTAACACCGTTTATTTTAGTTGTTTTTCCATTTTGATTATCTTCTTTTGCTCTAAGCCTAATTTCTTTTTGTATTTCCCTATCCTTTTTTTACAGATCTTCCTGAATATATAATGGTTCCCCAGTTTTCATTTTTATTTTATTTTGCATTACTTTCTTTTTCTCCTCATAGATTATGAAACGAATTGGGCAAGTCTCGTCTCGCAAGTTTTACAGCGCTATCAATACCTGTCTTTAAACCCGGTTCCTGTATCATAAAATTATCCATTAATTTCTTTAGTTCTTCTGTATTGTGGGTGCTTACTTTTAGGCATTGCAATACAACATTGTTCCTTCTTTTTTCGTTTTACAGTCTCTCTAATCTCCCATTGATATCCATTATAGCTTTCTTAATTTTTTGGTTCTCTGCCTCAAGTTTGTTATTTTCAGTTCTTAATTCATTAATTTCATCTCTATACACCTTCTGTTCTTCTCTCGTTTTCTTAATATCTGTAGCCATATCGTTTATCTTTTCCCACATCTTCATTAAGGTCTCTATGTTATCTTCTAATTTTCTCTGATTCTTAATTGGTGATCTCCCGGTTATGCCACTTTTCTTAAAAGTATCGTCTATAAGAACTTCTTCATCCACTCTATCGCTTTTTCTTTTCCTACTTTCATCGTCGCTAAACATTTTGCTAATAATTTATTTCAAGTATGATCCTGTTCTTTTAAATTGTATTCAAATAATATATTCGCTTAGATTGTTCTTCAATATGACTATTATATACTCTTATCTACAATAATTAACAAAATAACACCTCAAATAAAATGTATCTCTATTAACAACGCGAAAAAAGCCGGTCAACCCGTCGGACCTTAGCTTTTATCGATGTTTTGTGCTTATACTTTTATCTATTGCAGTTTACAACTTAAATTACTTATTTAAAAGGACTGCTCTGGATCTTGTAGAGCACGCTCACTCATGATTTCACAAAATTATAGCGGCGATGAAAATCGTTCGTGAATGAGATGAATTTTATAGGGACGGAATTTGTTGACTCCGCAACAACTTCCTTCATAAAACGGCTACTTCTACCGCTTGGGAAAAAAAGCTGGTAAATAATTAAACCTAGTGAAAACCTTGTTCTTTATGGCGCCAACCAATATTCCTTATATTATTCTATTTGTATATGCAGACCGAACAAATTACCTTATTCCTCTATATTTTATTTTATTTGCTGTATATACCCAACTTTAGTGTTGTCAGGGTGACGTTCGATCTAATCGACTATGTATGGGTGTTACTGTATTTGTTATAACCGATTTACGTCCTCGATGATTTTATTAAGTGCCTGAGTCTTGATGGAATAATCAGATTATATATATACATCCCTCATACAATAATCAACATTCGCAGACATAAATATTCAAGGTAGAGTTATCATATGTTATATACCGTGATATTTATAAATACAATTTATCTATTATTAAACAGAGTACGTAAAAAGTGCTATGTGTGTGACAAAATTACGCTAAATTTATAACCATCTAGAATCTAGTTTACCTCTAGTTAAAGTCGATGTTTTGGTCAATGGCCAAACGTTTTTGGATTCTTTTACTAGAATTTTAAGTGTTTTTTAAAATCAATAAATAGAACACATATAAGTATTAATCTACTATTCCTCGATATTAAAAAAAAGTTAATGGTAAAATACTGTCTATATAATGATATATTTTTAATATTATAAACTTCCAGACCCACTAAAGAGTAGGACTAAACTTTAATATGCCTCTGGTCAAGTTCCGGGTTCCATATCTTCGCAATTGTCATGAATGGAATGAGCCCCTGATGATCTTCAATGAGCCTCAAATAAGGGAATCCTAATCGTAACCTAACCTACTAATCCTAACATAATCTGATATAAATCGTCACATGAACTTTCGACGGGGTTGTCATTTTTCTTCTTCTAATCCACCGAAAGTGATTCATTAAACCCCCAAAAATCCACTAAATAGAATGTTTATTAAAATCACCAGAAAACCAAACAATATAAACATTTCTGTTTGAGATTAAGATGCATATTTTAATGAATTAAAGAAAAAAACTCATGTCCTTTTAAATTTTTTAATTTAATCTATGGTTTCTTAAAAGCGAACAACACAATTTGCATTTAGCTATTACACCAGAAGTACTTTCTATAGCTTGTAGCCATATATAATGCAGAAGCTATAGCCATTACCAAGCTCTTAATTTTATCATACAATCCAGTTTGAAACAGTCAGTTATTGCTACAGATTCTTTATCAGTCTTAGAAGCAATAACAAATATAAGCATACCCAATAATCATTCAAACCCTTACATATTTCAAAAAAAACTCTTACTCACATTATCAAAAAGAAACTTTCAAATTACATTTTTATGGGTTAAGGTCCATGTTGGTCTGTCTTTCAACGAAGAAGTGGATAAGTTGGGTAAAACTGCGGTCACTACAGGTCAAGATATCAACTGTTATATAAGTAAGTCCATAAACTTCAAATAAGCCCAACTTTGGAGACAGGACATAAGACACAACCATAAATTTTAGTAATTTTGAAAATTTATATCTCGAAAAGTATTTGTTTCCGCAACTTCGTATAAACCTTTCTTATAAGACCTGTTTGTAAAAAAATTATGAACCCGAAAATTGACCAGAGGCATATCAGAATGTAGTGATAAACTTTTATTCTTGATTATATGTCCATTATTTTATTGACAGATATTTAAAGATGGTTTGTCCATATAATAATGTCATCTCTATGCTTGTTAAAATCTTTTTTGACATTTTAAAATGTATGGTATGTATTTTACCATTTTTAAATCTTACCCCATGACTGAACTATTTTAGATTTGAAACAAAAATAAAACATTGTTAGACAAATTTTGTGATCAATATATTAGCTCAATATATCCGTAAGAAGTTTATTTGATTTGTTATTACTAGATTCAGTTAAAAATTAAAATATTTAATACTAGGAGAATATACTGCAATGGAAAAAATCTACTGTTACTTGGAAGAACTTAATTTAAAAAAAATACAGTAAAACTATTAGAAATAAAAAAATATGGCGATTTTCCTTAACAGCGTTTATTTTCATATCTCATTTTAAATTTATTATATAAATTGATATAAAAATAATGAACAAACATGAGTCCTAGTGTTTCAAATTTATGAAATTATGTATTTCTAATGAACTAGCCATTTTATGTGTTCAGATTTGTGGACCTACTAGAACTTTTTTATTATTAATATGCAAAAAACTTATTCTTTGTAAAAGGGTCATAACGTACAAGAAAATATCAGATATCAATTTTTTCCATTCGTTTACGAGTTTTGTCAGAAGGATGAATTTGGTAAAAGAGTAAAGGATCTTTATTTGTGACAATATCGTATACTTTAATTATGAGCAGTTCGGAATAGAAAACTATGTTTTAATTTGCAATTACAACCTCCTATTATGTTCCAATTTCAATTCATACTAACTAGACATTTAATTTTAATAATGAATAAAAATAAAAAAAGTTAAGTGTGATTATTAATGGGGTTACTTTGAACTGCAACCTTAAAGTTTGTTGTCCTACCAGAGATGTTCTTGCTACTTCTACAGTTCGCCTTCCACTGCCAGATTTCTAATAAACTCCAGTATTTGGGACGGCTTCAAGGAGCTTAGATCCTCGCTCCTAAAAATGTCTTGTTACGGGTTTAAATATTTTGTACATTATGTATAAACAATATATTCTTTTAAAGAATAAACTCAAAATAATTTTAAAACTTACCTTTATGATGATGATGAACAAAGACATCAATTATTTCGAATACATATATTCTTGTAATATTCTTCATGTTTTGTTTATCAGTACAGGTAATAGTAATTAACAAAATTGTAAATAAATATATACTTCAATTTTTCGTGAAACTTATATGTTGATTAATTCTGTGAATTCAATCTGGTTCTATGTCTATGTATATTTAAAATACCTAAGCATGGAAGGTTAACTCCAATCATTTGAACTATTTTTTTGGGAATCTTTCTTATATCATTTCTTTTGGCTCTTCAATTTTAAGCATGAGCTTAGTTTTCTAGAATATATTATCTAGGATTTTTACCTAAAAATAAATAAATTGGATTTAGTTTTTGAAAACAATCTCAAAGAAGATGATTTAAAAATGTAAGCAACTAATATAATCCATTTAGGTCACACAAGATATTGTCATTGACTAAATTATTCACAGTATGTGACATATTTTTATTGTTTTAGGCCTTCTTTATTTTTTCTTCCTACTTTTTATTGTCCCTACAACATTCTAGTTAATTATATACTTCTTCAGCTTCTGTGACCTCAACTTTATAGTTATCACAGCATCTCATTAACTGATACCTACTGGATGGGGTTGTAGGTAAAAGTCATTTAAAAACCAAAAATATTGAGCCTGATATATACTTATCTTTCCGTGAACTGGCCCAAATAGTTGACTATTGTTCGGCAATAACACTGATTTGAAATATAGTTTCAATTGGAGGAACACACCTAACTGGTCATGTAATCTCTTTCCAATTAGTTACGTATATTCTAGGGTAACTTCACGAACTTGGCATCTAAAATAATAGTATTATAATCAACATATACATATATACAAACACTTTGCATATTTAACATTTTTCTTCGTTAATACTAAATTCTAATTAAGACTACTTACCTATTTTTTTGGAAACCAACTGCTACCTACCATTTGGGTTATCAACAGACTTGTTAAATCACAACAAATTCTAGGGGTAAATGGTGATATTAAATTCGTTTTATATTATAAAGCACACTCAACTTTATAGTTGCGGTTGCTTGCAATGGCAAAGCATTCTGGAATTAGATGATCCTGCGTTTCTTTCTCTTCCCCACAGAATCTGCATCGTCAATTTCTGTTAGACGTATTCTCATTATGTGCTTCCTGACGCGACAGTGCCCTGTAAGGAAGCCTGTGAGATGTAGCTTGTAGCTTCTTTTTACTGAGATCCAAATACTTTTTGGATTGAGCAGTGTCTAGGCACAGTCAGAGTGCTTCTCTTTTGGTTTCCTTCTTTCGAAACTCTTTATTGTAGGAGCATTTTCCTACATCACCATAGAAAGGCTCCGGATCAATAAAAGGCGTCCATGCTTCTTTCTTGGGGAATGTCTGACTAAAGAGACCCTGTCATTATTGCCTATTTCATCAAGTTTTCTTCGGCACTCCCATACCAGCTTTGAGTCAATGACATGGGAGCTTAATGCTTTGATAGCTGCTTGACTATCAGAAAGAATTTATATGACTCATTTCTGATAGTTTCTTTCAGGGTTCATTCCCATTTCATTTCATCTTTTGATTGCAAGTATTTCTATCTGAAAGACGCTCAGGATAAGGATAATGAGTATCTGGAGCTGGCTCCGAATACTCCAGCGTCGTCAGCTCATGTGCTAGTTTTTGAACCAACTGATGGTGTTTCCTTTGAGAGTTTGGTTTTTATATTCCCCTTTTCAGTCTTACTTAGCATCGTAGTGAAGTTCTGGGAAGATTTGCTGATCAGATGTAATTTGTTAGAGAGAACCAGGCTCACTGACTTTTAATACTCTTATTGCCTGAATCTTCACTAGATATTCTAAGAATTGCTTCTTGAGCTTATCTTTCTATCACCAGATGTGGAGGTATGAGGTCTGTAATGATCTCAAGTGTCCTAGTTGGACACGTTCTCATAGCTCCAGTGATGCATACACAGGCAAGCTTTTGAACTTGGTCGAAGGTCTTCCTCGTGCTCTCGACGCCATCAAAGCCTTTATTGCTTTACTAGCAGTTATTTCATCACGCTTATTCCACAGAAGCTTACTGTCTAGGCTAATTCCTAGATATTTTCTTTCAGATTTCCCGGTTAGGATGTTATAATTGCATATTAAATGATGGTTTTCCATTCTTAACATCTTTTTATAATTAAAGTTTTCGATATTGTCACAAATAAAGATACTTTACTCTTGTACAAAATTCATACTTTTTGAGAAAACTCGTATACGAATGAAAAAATTTGACATCTGATATTTGCTTTTTAAATTATGGACCATGCAAAACTTTTTATAAAGAATAACTTTTTTACGTAAAATTAATAATAAAAAAATAGTCTAAGATCCGAAGTAAAATCGACCTTCACCTATAGGGTTAATGGATGAAAAAAATTTTAAAAGTAATTTAGTATGTTAAAAATTATTTAAAAAATGGGTTGCTTGAAAAAACCATGGCCAGGCTATAATTAATTAAAAATTAAACCTCTGTCTCACGTTCACATACGCATTAAAATTTTATTTTTTAAAATTCGACAACCGTCATTCAGGACTAGGGATGGCAACGACACATCGATATATTCAATATATCGATATATAAATATCGATGTAATAGTTTCGATATATCGCAAAATATATCGATATTTTAGTGTAAATACCTATATCAAAAAACTAATTAATTGCAAATTGCACACACCACAATTTTGCGAAATTTCAATCTAGTTTGTTTTATCACCAACATTCGTTAAATTTCTTAGCACCATCTAGCGTCGAGAAGCGCAAATAACTTAGTAGGTACCTGTATTTGATACGATAGGTACCTGAATTATCGGCTATAATCGGGATTCCTTTGAATTACTTGAACGGAATTAAGTTATGCCCCGAAATTTTTTGTCGGGGAATACCCGTCCAAAGTTTATAAATACACCTCAACAAATAATTTTTCTGCAATCTGCAAAGAGCTTTGGAAGAGTTTGCTGTGAATAAATGATAGTGTGATTGTTCAAAAGTTTAGTGAAGTTGAAATTAAAATAAACTTGATTTATTACATAA
This sequence comes from Galeruca laticollis, assembly GCA_963921935.1. Lineage (NCBI taxonomy): Eukaryota > Metazoa > Arthropoda > Insecta > Coleoptera > Chrysomelidae > Galeruca > Galeruca laticollis. Next base: position 120,295,801 of record OY998183.1, on the reverse strand, counting down.
ATTTAAAGTGACTGTTGGTCCTGAAAATATGGCTCCTCCGAGAAGTAACTGTAATATATTGATCTGATCTTCGTTGAGATTTTTGTTCAGTTGATTTTGTCAATGTCAAGTTGTTAAAAGTCGAATAAAGCCTATTTCAGTTCAGGTTTATTTACTACAATTTATTCGACTTTTTTTTTTGATTTTACATAAGATAGATAAACTACTCAGTCCAGAAAGGTTAGAAGTTGAACCAAGCTCTAGTACTGCCGCTCAACAGTGGACACATTGGATTCGGTCATTCGAGAATTTTATTGAAGCTGTCAATGCCACAAAAAGCAATAAGCAACTGAATATCCTAATTAACTATGTCAGTCCCACTATTTATGGATTTATCAGTGAATGTTCAACCTATGATGAAGCACTCGCAATCTTGAAAAAGATCTATGTCAAACCACGCAATGAAATTTTTGCTCGATACTCCCTTGCAACAAGGCGTCAACAAGTTAGTGAGTCTATTGACCAATACTTACAAGTTCTGAAGGAAAGGAGCAAAGAATGTAATTTTAAATCTGTATCTGCAGACGAAAACAAAAATCATTACATAAGAGATTCGTTCATCAGTGGTCTCAGTTCTCCTCACATCAGACAACGACTTCTGGAAAATAATACACTAACCTTACAAGATGGGTGCCTAATTTCTCTGAGAAAATTCAACCACTGGTACAGTGTAAAACATTTCCCATGTCTGAAAATGCTATTACAGCATTCGAACTATTGAAGAAAATTATTTCCAGTGCTGCCGTGAAATCTATTGACGAATCCGTTATGTTCACCGTAGAAACTGATGCGTCGGATTTTGCTATTGCTGCCCAACTCTCTCAGAATGGAAGACCTGTAGCGTTCTTTTCAAGAACTCTTTCAAGTACCGAACAGAGACATTCATCCGTTGAAAAAGAAGCATATGCTATTGTGGAAGCCCTCCGGAAATGGAGACATTTCCTTATTGGCCGACATTTTCAGTTGATTACTGATCAAAAATCGGTATCTTTCATGTTTGATCGCAAGGTTTCCAGTAAAATCAAAAACGATAAAATCATGCGGTGGCGCCTAGAACTATCATGTTTCAGATATGATATTATATATAGACCTGGAATTGAAAATACAGTAGCAGACACCTTCTCGAGAATAACTTCATCATTGTTGAATGAAGATAACAGGAAGACTCTTTATAATCTACATAACTCTCTGTGTCATCCTGGAGTTACTCGAATGAACCATTGGATTCGCTGTAAAAATTTACAATTCTCTATGGAAGACATTCGAAAACTAACTGCATCATGTCCCATTTGCGCTGAAGTAAAGCCTCGATTCCATAGAAATCGAGGAACTCTAATAAAATCTACATCTCCATTTGAAAGGTTGAATATAGATTTCAAGGGGCCTCTACATTCTTCAACAAATAATAAATATATATTAACTATTGTGGATGAATATTCACGATTTCCTTTTGCTTTTGCTTGTCCAGATATGACCTCTACGACAGTTATAAAATGCCTTCGTCAACTTTTCGTTATTTTTGGTACATCATCTTATGTACATTCTGACCGAGGAACTTGTTTCATATCTCAGGAACTAAAAGGATTTCTAGGATCACTTGGTATAGCTTCAAGTCATACAACAGCTTACAATCCCCAAGGAAACGGCCAATGTGAGCGTTATAATGGTATTATATGGAGAACAATTCAACTTTCGTTGAAATCACAGAGACTCAGGATCGATCAGTGGGAATCAGTGTTACAAGAAGCTCTTCATGCAATAAGATCTTTGTTATGTACAGCAACCAATTGCACTCCACACGAGAGAATGTTCAGTTATCCTCGACGATTCTCTAATGGTACTACAGTTCCAACATGGCTTTCTGTTCCTGGTCCGGTATATCTTAGAAAACATGTAAGAACCAACAAGTACGAACCATTGGTGGAAGAAGTTCAACTAATCGAAGCAAACCCTGATTATGCACATGTACGCTTTTTGAATGGTAAAGAAACCACTGTTTCAACCCGTCATTTAGCTCCTCAAGGAAATATGACCTTGTTGAGTGAATCAACTTCAAATCTACATCAAGAAAACTCAAATACAACCTCGAATGGCAATACCGATCTAGTTTTGATGTAGAAGCGAAAATCCAATCTTCCACAGGAGACAGCTGAAATTAGTCAAGTATAGATGCCAGAAAGAATAGATGATATTGCTGTTGGACGACCAGTTCGAATTAGGAATTCTCCGAAGTATTTGGAGGACTTCGTGATAAACTGAGGGGGGATGAATGTAATATATTGATCTGATCTTCGTTGAGATTTTTGTTCAGTTGATTTTGTCAATGTCAAGTTGTTAAAAGTCGAATAAAGCCTATTTCAGTTCAGATTTATTTACTACAGTAACATTTGGAAACATTTTCAAAAAGTTACTCCAAATACTGCTAAATGCAATTTGTGTGCCAAGGTGCTGAAGACTTCGGGCAATACAATAAATTTGAAAACACATTTAAAACAAAAACACTCCTCCATCTTACAACATTTAACTGAGGAGAAAAAGGAGACTGATGAACCAAAAAAGAAAAAACGTCCATCCCAACCCGAAAGTCGAATGGATGTAGAAACGCCTGGGACTAGTAGTTCACTACATCAAGATGAGATATGACTAATAGAACCGCAATTGTTAATGAATTTATTAGTTAATATTTCTAGAAAAAGCTGATCGCTTCACAATAAATTGATGATGATGATCATTCATCAACTTCAACAATGACGGTTTCTGAATATGATGTTGAACCAAGCACAAGTACAGAAAAATCAAGCTCATTATACAAGCAAGCTACAATTGTGTCTACCTTCAAAACAATTTCATCTTTCAAAGGTAAAGCTAAAGTTTATAGTACTTGTATGAATGCATCATTTGTTTTTATTTTTAGATGGTGGCTCTAAAAATGTGAAACTAACAGAAGCATTAATAAAATTTATTGTTCAGGATAATTTGCCATTCAATATTGTAGAAGGTAAGGGTTTTCTGTCTTTGATTAAACAAGTGGCACCTTTATACAAAGTACCAACCAGAAACACCATCAAAAATAATGTTGATAAAAAGTTCGAAGTGATTTCAATAGCATTTAAAAATATATTGAAAAAATTGAAGTATTTCACAATTACGACGGATATATGGACTGCCGATATGCAGACCAAAAGTTTTATGAGCATCACTGTCCACTATGTACATGACATGAAGTTAACATCAGCGACAATAGGTATTGTTGAATTATCAGAGTCTCACACGGCAGACTATATTGCTTTAGAATTGGACAAAGCTCTTCAAATTTGGGGAATTGATCCTAATGATGTTGTTGCTGTAGTGACGGACAATGCAGCCAATATGGTCAAATTTGGGAAAAACCGACACATTCCATGCTTCGCACATACCCTCAATTTGGTGTGTGAAAATTCACTTACAAACACAGAAGATTTGAGTATTATTATTGACAAGATACGATCAATAGTAGTATGGTTCAAAAGAAGCGTTAAGGCTAGTGATCAATTAAGAAAAATACAAATCGATGCAGGAACGATAGAAGGAAACATTAAAAAAATGATTTTGGATGTCAAAACTCGCTGGAACTCCACATATTACATGATAGAGATATTTCTACTAATGTCATCTATGGTCAACAATATTTTGTTATCCGATGTTATTGCTCCAAATATGATTACTGCAGCCGAAGTTGAGCATTTACGAGAAATATGCAAACTTTTAAAACCACTAGAAAGGATGACAGTAGAGATAAGTGGCGAAAATTACCCCACAATAAGTAAAGTAATACCAATGATTGGTTGTCTGATAAACCAGTACAACAATTATTCGCTCCAGTATGAAGTAGGTAAACGCTTGAAAACAACATTATTAAATGAAATCGAAAAGAGGTTTGGTGCTATTGAGAAATCCTATATACCAGCTGTTTCCACAATATTGGATTCTCGATAGAAACAAATAAACTTCAGGGATCCTCAAGCCCTGGGCACTGTGATGCGACACATCAAAAGTGAGATCGCGACTTTCCAAAGCACTTCTTCTTCATCAGAATCTTCTGATTCGGATACTGAATAACCGGAATTTGATATATGGGCGCACCATAAAAAATTAGCGCACACTAAAAAAACTGGGCAAGGAAAATCATATAAAGATAGTGAACTCAATCAATATTTGAGTTTGCCAGTTAGAAACTTGAGAGACGATCCCTTGGACACCTGGAGCGAAATGAAATCGGTATATCCCAACTTATTTAAAGTGGCGGCAAAATATTTGTGTGTTGTAGCAACGTCGGTCCCCAGCGAGAGGCTATTTTCAAAAGCCGGAGCAACAGCTACTAAAAGTCGTAACCGTCTCACGGGAAGTAGGCTTTCCAAATTATTATTTTTGAGCTCTTTGCCTGATAACTTGCATTTGTGGAACTGATGTATTCACCTAATCCACAAAATCACAAATGCCTTCCTGTGAGACATTTAATTGTAAACTTGACTAAATTGTAATAAAAAATACATTTTCATTTTTTTTGTAAAAACATGCAATTTTGTAGAACACTTTTAACAGTTTTAACTTGTACTTACTTAATAAAAAAATACACTTTTTTTTAATGTATTACCTTTCAATATTTTCTCAGTACCTACTTTACGTTTCAAAAACTTTAGATTTGAATGATTTGAATATAATAAAAAAATATATCGATATTTTTCATAATATCGATATTTTTGTTTAGATATATCGCTTGTATCGATATATAGGTTTCGATATACCATATGATGATTATATCGATCTATTTATATTTTTTGCCATCCCTATTCAGGACAGGCTTTTTGCGGGCAACCCTATATCATTGTTATATTTTTATGTTCAATTTATGGAATAAACAAGTAAGTGAAAATAACTAAGACCAAAATACCTGGTAACCCAATAGTTAGGCCAGGAAAAATAGAGGCAATCATACGTTTGCATATTCTATAGGCTTTGTACTTACGGTTGGTGTACAATTATTTCATTAAACTCATGGGTAGAAATTAAAAAAAAATTGATGAATAAATGATTTTTTAATTAATTATAGCCTGGCCAGGATTTTTTCAAGCAACCCATTTTTTTTATAATTTTTAACATACTAAATTACTTATAAAATTATTTTCATCCATTAACCATATGGATAAAGGTCGATTTTACTTTGGATCCTCTACTAAAAGTTTCCTATATGTTGCCAAGACATACTTGTATGGTAGATTGAAAGAAATAGGACTTTACTAAAATTTCGTAGGATTGTTAGTTTTTCCAGCTGCAGTATATAATTTATTTTGTCATGTAAACTGATTCATACACAATTTTACGAATCTTTCAAAATATTTTGCACTTATTTTTAAATCGACACTGTATAAGCACGATAGAACCAAATGTTTAAACTTCCTTAATTGTTATATACATATCGAAATGTCCCAACCAAAATTCATTGAAAAAATGTTATTTTACTTTTTGTTTTATCACCTACACTCGTAAAACGTTTGAAAATACCAGGGACGTTGCGAAAATTTTTATTAACACGTTGCAGGTATTGAAATTCTGCCGGTATATTCACGTGTGAAAAATTGTAGTTTTTGTTTGAGACATTCGATATTTTTGTTATAATCAAAATTTGAAAAAAAATGTGCTAAACGATTGGTGCCAAACTTTGAATGTGTGAAGTTTTGCGATTGGTCTGTAACAAATACTTAAAACAGTAAACTTTTTAACGATTTTACATTAAAAAATATTTCTGTCTTCTCTAATATAACTTTAACAATATTTGGAAAATTCACTGTTACTTCTCAATAATTATTTGAAAAATAAATCAGCTCGTACTGTAGAAATTAGTTAAAATGATATTTTAATTTCTATAGAAAACTTTTCACTATAAACAATAAATGAATATTCAAAAGGAGTTATTTGGATATGGACATATTATCATCAGAATGATAAAGATATATAAAATCAACCCATGTTGATGCAATTATACAATACACTTTACACTGCCTCTAAACAAACCCTAACACTTTTCACTTTAGTAATGTAATTTTTAGGTGCCCAAAGCTCGTGAGCCATGAGTTCTCACAAACCTCTTAGTTTGTCCAACGTTCTTCTTATAACAATCACTACCATTGATTTTTCGAAATTTATTAATCGATCCTCTGGATTATATAAGAACTTTTTTACAGTATATCGGGTTTGTAGACTAAGTTTAAGCCAGCTTTATAAAAAAATTTGGTTTTAGTTGTTTATAATGTTATATGTTTCACAACTTTATTAACAATTTGCAAAATACAATATCTTTAATAACTCTAAATGACAAATCAAAACTGTCAACTAACTAAGTATCATTCCGGAATACTATCGAAAAATCTCGAATATTCTTTCTTCTTTTAAATCTAAACTGTCACCTTAACAGGTTAGTTCTCTTCTTCTTCCACTCCAAGCTGTCATTCTAACATCCATAAAAGCAGGTGCTTCCCCTCTTCAAGTTATTCGCCTCGAATAACAGGGACTTCGACGTCTTCTTGAAACCAATTGGGTGGGTCTTCGCCATAATAGCGGACCAATCTCTCGATGTGAACGACCTTAGATACTTTTTGGTGTCAGACGAATATGAAAAGTTTTCTTGACCACCAGATAAGAACCTTCCCAATTTCGTTGAAGTTTCGGGATTCAAATCTTTCTTCTGGGCTGATACAACCAATCTGCATCACCAGGTTTAAATATCTCTTCTTTAAGGTTTTTATTCAACCGCCTCTTCATCTTTTTGCTGGTTAATTTCAGTCAAACTCGTGAATCTTCTCTAACTTTTGTTGAAGGTCTTCAACATATTGAGGAAGGCTTTGGTCTTCTTCTCGGGACGAAGGAACATGTTTTCCAAAGAGGATATCAGTTGGAATCATCATTTCCCGACCCATGACCAACATTGGAGGTGTATAGTCAGTGGATTCATGCTATGTACTCTGATAAGATAATAGGAATAATGGAATCAGTTCGTCCCAATCTTGCTGGTTTTGGGAGACAAATAACGAGAGTATTAGTAAATTGTCCTGTTATGACGTTCCACTAACCCATGAGACTGTAGATGCATTGGTACAGTTCCGGTTTTCTTAATCCCAAGTATTTTCATTAATACAACATTTCTTCCTTGATTGGAATATACTTCCAATAGCACAATGACATAATTCATAAATGCTTCAGCGACGGCTGCAGCATCTTTGTTAGGAATTGGTACCACTTCTGGCTACTTGGACAAGTTATCCATTAACTACATGTTACCTCTTTCTGTTTTTGGTAGTGGCCCCGGGTAAGTCTACATCTACTCTCTGAAATTGTTCACTGGACAGATATTGAGCCATTTTCCCACGTTTTCTAGTTTTTGGCCCTTTCCTTCTGCTGCATAAGTCACATTCCTTACACCATTCTGTAAAGTCTTGGCGACGGTTGACCCAGTAGAATCGTTCACGAACTCTGACTAAGGTTTTCTTAACTCTGTAATGTCCTTCTGAACGACTGCTATGAAATTCTTCCATCACTTTACTAACAAGTGATTTAGGCAAGACAAGTTGGTGGATCGTAGATACACCGTCAGAGCTCTACCACGTCTGGTGGAGTACATAATCGCGAAGAGTAAGGGAATCCCATTGAGTCCAGTATTTTTTTATCGTTGAACTATACTTGGGCACTTCTTGCCAGTCGGATCTAACTCCATTTTGTAACCATTCAAGTCTATTTTTCTTTTAAAATTTTCTTAAGTTTTGACTAACCACATGTCTTCGCTCGAGTCGCTTCTTATTGTTGTTGCATGCAGCAATTCTATCTTTTCATCTTTGTTTATTTGGTTATTATTACTGCCCCTTTCCTCAATTCTTTGACAATATCTGTAACTATTTCGAAATTGTACTGCTGAAGTCATTCTAACAATATTGTAATTTCTCCTTCTGGATTTTTAAAATTTATTTGCCACTGTAGTGCTTTATGGTCGATTCTGATGATGAAGATTCTGCCATAAACCTCTGTGTGAAAGTGTTCAATAGCCTTTACAATTGCTAAACGTTCTTTTATTGTAACGCAGTAATTTTTCTCAGTCCTTTCAAAGGTCTTACTGAAATAAGCAATTACTTTTTCTTCGCCATCTTGTTGTTGTAAAAGAACAGTAACAGATCCTATGCCATGTTACGAAGCGTCGCAGTCGAGGATAAATTGATCTTCTTTAGGGTATGCTTAATCTGGTGCAGCAGACAACCTCTTTTTCAATTCAATAAATGCATTTTGGCATTCTGGATCCTAATAAAATGATGTGTTATTTTCAGTAAGTCTGTGTGAAGGTTTGGCTCTCTTTCCAAAATGTTGAACAAATTTCTGATTTGTATAAAGACCCAAAAATTGACGAACCTGTTTGTATTGGTCAGTCTTGAATCGCTGAAATTTTTACCAGATCAGTTTTTATTCCCGCTGCTGACACAACGTCACCCAAATATAAATATTAACGTTGAAATAAGGAGAATTTTCTGAGATTTAATACTAAATTTGCATTTTTCAGTAGGCTAAAAACTTCTTCGAGATTGTTTAGATGTTCATCGAATGTTTTTCCCATTATAATGATATCATCTTGATACAGTTTTTCCACGTCAGTCCTTTTAACACCCTTTCCATAAGTAATTCAAATGTGGCTGGAGCATTCCATAGATCAATTGGTAGTACTTGGAATCGAGATGAATTTAAACTTGTCAATATCCGCTCTCCAAGTCTAATGTGGTAAACCACTGAGAGCCAGATAAGGTGCCAAGTGAATAGTCTATTCGTGGCAGAGGATTGCTGTCTTTTATAGTTACTTGGTTTAATTTGCGATAGTCAACGCATAATCTCGTACTTTTATCTTTCTTAGTCACCAAAACAATTGGATAACACCACAGTCCAGATGATTCTTCAATAATGTGCTCATCCAACATGTTTAGTATCAGATTCGCTACATCTTTCTGTTTAGCTTCTTAGGATTTGATGTATCGTTGGTGCATCTCTTGTATTAATTATATGATGGACCGAGTTGTTTCGCCCTGTAAGTTTTCCGGTTTCGAAAAGGTTAAAGTGATATAAAACAAATTTTAGTCCTTGCTCGCTTTTTCGGGTGTTGGTTTGTCAAAGTCTTTGATGAGTCTATAAATTGGACGTTGGTTTTATTCTGTGGCTATTTTTTGGGTTTGGGGTTATCTCGTAAATTCACTATGATCTTCACTGGTTCACAGTATCCCAACTCGTGATTTTTCTTTAGTTCGACTGGTCTCCTAGATGTATTCGTACGGGAATTTGCTGTTCTATCTTTACCATTACTCCATCTTCTGTCGGTTCAATAGTCATATCTTTAGATTTTTCTTTAAGGGGAGCCATGACAATACTTTCTGAATTTGTCACAATTCTTATATCTTCATCAACTATAACTTTGATTTTGTGCAGTTGGTCATTATCACCCCCTAGAATTACTTGTTTGTGGTTGATGGATAAAATTTTTATTTTTAAATCTATTACAAATTTGTCTTGCATAATGTCTAAACCCAAAACACATTCATCCATAATGTTTGCTACCAAAAATGAGATAATTATGGACGCGTTTCCAATTCGAATTGTAGCTGTTACTTGTTCTGAAATTGGAGTGGTACCAGTTGCGGTTTCCAACACAAGGCCTTTAGGTATTCTGTGACAACATATCTGGGCGTACAAATAAATGATTTAGTCGCCCCAATGTCCACAATAAATTTGCAATCGTGATTTTATTGTTGTCCCCTTACCGTTTAAAGAATATGTGCGGCTTTGAATGGTTTTAGTCGACATCCATCTCGAAAAGTCGACATCCATCTCGAAAAGTCGACTTTTAGTAGCTTTCTTGGTTGCTGGTATTAGAGCGCCACTCAGGTGTAGGTGATTGACTTTGGTATGGAGATAATCTTCTAAGGTTGTTTCTTGTATGGTTATAATCTCTGGTTCTAACTGGGCTCTGCGATCTTGATGGAACTCCAGATGTTTTCTGTATATGTCCAATTCTTCCGCAGTTAATACATTTCAGGGTTCCTTGAACTGGTGTACGACTTTGAATGTTCTGTAGTGTGTCTTTTAGTAGCTTTTCCATTCTGGCGATAAAATCGTTTGAATTTTCTTTCTCGAAGTGTATTGCCCGTAATTTTGGACGCTTCTGGAAATGGTTTTAACAGCTTCAAATTCTTGAGCAAAAGTGAATACTTCTTGTAGTGTCAGATGGTGGCGTAATCAAAGGTCTTGTTGCATTTCTGTATCTCTTAAACTATCAATGAATGCTTGAATGCCAAATTGTTGATAGGCTAAACTCAACAGTCTTTCTATGTCATTTCCATATTCATGGAGGCTGTTGTCTAATTTGTGCATGCGCACCTTTAATTGGCTTTGGAAAACTTGTCTTAAATATTGCTGTCCATATCCAAAGCTTGAACGCTAGGGTTGCCTTGGGGTAATAATAACAGAATGCATGTGGTGGTTTGTCCATGAAGAGAAATCGTAAGGAAGGTGGCTTTTTTTATAATTCCACCCACTCACATTTTTAATTAATATTTATTAGCCAAAGCTTAATGTAAAAGCCAAATAAAATCAAGCGATTTTGATTTTACAATTTATTACATGTACATCTGCAAGAACAAAAGCAATTAAAAGTTATAAAAACAATGCTACCGTAAAGTTACATATATCTTGAAATAAAAATGGAGGAACAGTCGTATTTTCCAAAATAATCGCTTTAAATATAATGAAGTAAGCCCGAAGACTGATGTAATGTAAATAGTTTTGAAAATCAAAAAACAAAAATGGAATAAAAATAATATTATTGTTCAATTTATCTTGGATTTTGGTGTTCAAGATTGATATTTAAATTTTTGTATGTTATATACCCCATGTTATGTTTTTTTAATTGACCATAAAACGTGTGGATACTATCCAATTTTTGTGTGGTTAATCTACGTTTGTTGAGAATTTATGGTGTTTAGTAGTGGTTTTCACAATATAATTCAAAGCATTTTTGCGGTTTTGTTATACAAATATTTTCCCCAAAGTTGCAGGACATACCTCTGACTCAGCTTCTTATACATTATATTTCCACCTGTATTCTACTACATCAATTAGCACTTGTCCAATCTTAAACCTTACAAATATAAAATCAATTCTTGTTTTCGTTAAATTTTCCACCCTGTATATCATTCATTATAAGTGGTTATTTAAAATATGTTTGTTGTTATACTTTCTTTTGACTTACATTGTAAATCGTTAATAGTGTACCGTTGGATGTCTGTTTTAAAATAATATGGTCAATTAAAAGTCTGAACGGTCTAACGTTGTATGTCAAACAATTTTGTAACACCTAGTAGTACAAAATGAGTTTTTTTGTATATATTTTCTGAACGTTTCAAATTATTTAAATTCTTCCATTCAATGTGGTTGTTTTAATTGAAAAAGTAGGCCTAAACTGTGGAATTTTTGAAAATTCAATTTTTTTCAATTTCGCTTATTACAGTACAGTCATTATCTCATTATTTGTATTTTTATAAATTGAATAAAAAAAATTAAAGCCGTATTAGAAAAGTTGAATTTTCAATATTTAGTCGAATGAATTGAATGATAATAATCCTAATGATTTAAAAAAATGAAATGTGTAGTCAATAACGATATTTTTTCCAATTTTTACATTTTGTTTTTGTTATACTTTTAATAAAATATTGTTGATATAAAATAATCACAGTATTAGATCTAGTCTAAAATATATATTTAAATAACTTGAAAAATATTATTAGATTTTTAAGTCGACTGCTTCATTTTTATTGAATTCAGATGATTGTGTCATTCCTGTACAGATTGCCTCAAATTGGAATGGGTAATATCTAAATCGGAAAGGATAAGATATTGTTAAATGAAAACAAAGTTATATTTTAAAACACAAGATAATTTACACAGTCTAATACATATTTCAGATTTTCTTTTATTTGATAGTTAGCTTTTAAAAAAATATTACAACACCACATAAAAAAATTTCAAAAGTTATAAACAAATGAAAATAAAGGTACCGGCGAATATTTCAAAAACTATAAAAAATTAAGAAATAAAAAACGGTTCTTAAAGAAAATGGAACTCTAACTCCAATATTTATAATTTTAATTTAACGCTGAAAATAGGCCTCCTCGATTCAATTTCGGAATAAAGAAGAGCTTTCGAAACAAATATTTGGAATTTTGGTTGCTGTAAAGGAAGAAGATACTTCATTACTATCTATCTGTTTAGCGATAGCATCTTCTGTAGCTGTCTTGTTTCTCGTAGACTGATCAATCTAGCCTTCAGCTATCTGTGTAGATTTCCAGCCTCCATGACGCTTTAATCCAAGTATATCGCTTAGATCATCAATATTTAGAGTGACAGATGATATGCGATAACAATGTTTTTTTCCTATACGTTGTACTGTACATTTGGATTTTTGATAATATAAAAAGAATGATTTGCTTTTTACATGTGATTGATCTACTTAATTACAATATTGTAAAACATATTTTATGGTAAATGTTCGTACAATTTTAATTTTAGTCTTGGTATTGTTATTAAAACATGTGTTTGGAGGTCCTGCCCGTTTCTATATTCAATTGATAAAGCTCGTTTGAGCGACATGCGCCCATAGTTCTTATAATTAATATAACCCAAAGCAAACAAGAATGCTATCTTCAATGAACATCTCTCTGCAAATGACACAAACTGGCTGTTCGGATTTCTGTTCTTTGCTGACAAGGTTGAAAACATTTTTTTTTATTTCTGGAACTTTGTAAACTAAATTTATGTATCTCACCATTTTCTTATGTCTCTACTTTGATGGCACCTTGTCCAAGGGCAAGAACTGAGTGGCCATTACCTGTCATAACTATGCGACTGTCTGGAAATGGTTTGTAGGTCTTAAGTCATTCACTATGATTGGTGATATGGTTACTAGCAACATTATTTACATACCAATCCTAACTCTCACAAAACAGCACCTCATTGGACACAGTCTGCAAACCCATGTCCTTGTCTTCATCGCTTGAATCCTTAGTTCATTTGTCGGGTTTCCGTGGTCTTTCATCAGTTTACCATTTCGCACATTTATTGACTGTAGCATTTAGGGTTTCCTATTGGCAGTAGAACAATTTTGTTAATTTTGTCCGTTTCTGGTATGTAACTGATTATACATCAGTCTGGTATGATTGGTTGCCTAAATCTTTGTTTTATGATATATTCGGCATATATTTAGAATAATGGGATTGCAACAATAAAAATTAGACTTGAAGTAATATTTTTATTCATCTCTTACGTTGTGATTTACAAATCAATGAGTATTTCAACATCCCATGTTGAGAATTTTTGTTTGGCTGTCATTGGTAATATTCGATGTCAAATAAGTTGTTGAAAATTATTAATTTCCGTCTCTTTCAACTTCTTGTTCGGTAATTGTTGAAGTAGATTTTTAATTTGTGGTTCTTGCCTCCCTGCAAGTCAAAGGTATAGTAATGGTTGATTAGATTTGTTCATTTGCTGCCTTTTATTTTCTATTGTTGCTGTGAAAAATCTTGCTACTTTCTCATAAACTGAATCGGTTACTAATGTACTTAATAAGGAAATAAACTCGTCAGGTCGTGTATAAAAATATATTTGGATAAAATGTAACGGACTAGTACAAATCTTATATTTGTCAGACTTGACAATTCGCCACCTACATTTATACAAATATCTTTTAAACGAAAAGAACAATATTTATGATAATTTGCAGGTAAGTGCAATGGAACAAAATGCATCTGATGTACATTTTTTTGTTAATAATATACTTCCGGTTTAACCGGAAATGCAATCAACTTCTTTAATTTAAATGGGACACCCTATATATTTTTACAGATTTTGAAAGAGCTTGTTATTTTGAATTCATACATACTGAGTTTAGTATAAAAAAATTTGTAAGAACGAGGAATATAGCACTTTAATCAACCTCATTGAGTTTTTTGCATTAGAGCAAAAAACTATTTAGATAAACTAATTAATGTTGTTTGTATGCATAGTAATAAATAAACGAGTACTGTTTAGTACGACTTTTGTTATCCAAGTGTCAAATTCTAATTGACGGAAATAAATTTTACAATTTAGAATGGTTTAATTAAGTGAAAAAGAGCGTGTTGACATTTTAATGATGATCGGTTATGGTGATCGTGTTAGAACTCGTGAAGAAGTGTGTCATATTTTTAATAATTTGCATCCGGAGAGAAATCCTATATCACGCTCAACAGTAACTAAAACATTACAACGTTTTAATACAACTGGGATGGTAAAAAATTTGCTAAAACCTGGAAGACCGCGGACTGCAACGAACGAAACTGTTAAACAAAATATTGCAATCGATTTAGAAGAATCACCTCAAACTTCCACCACAAATTTAGCACTAAACCATGGTATCAGTCGACGTTCTGTAGGAAAGATATTAAAAAGTGAAAAGTATCATCCGTATAAGGTACAGTTGGTTCAAGAATTGTCAGACGATGATTTTGACCGACGGCTGGAATTTTGCGAAAGGCTAATGGACATCTGTAATGTGGACGAAAATTTTGCTTCTAACATAGTTTTTTCCGATGAGGCAACTATTTGTTTAAATAATAATAATTAATCGCCATAACTTAAGGTATTGGTCAAATGAGAATCCTCATTGGATTCATGAAGCACATACCCAGCATCCACAGAAGTTAAATGTTTGGATGGGAATTGTCGAAAATAGGCTTATAGGCCCATTTTTTATCGACGGAAACTTGAATGGTGGCAAGTATTTGGATCTACTGAATAACAAAATTATTCCTGCACTTCAACAGAATGGGCAATTACCACAAAATGTTTGGTTTCAACAAGATGGAGCACCTCCCCACTATGATAGACGGGTTAGGGATTTTCTGGATGCGAATTTTCCAAATCGATGGATTGGACGTAGAGGATTAATAGAGTAGCCTGCTCGTTCTCCGGATCTAAGCCCGTTAGATTTTTTTTCTTTGGGGTTATCTAAAATCACGTGTTTACGTTAGACGACCAACAAACTTACAGGAATTGAGACAAAGAATTATTGATGAATGTGAACTAATACGTGGACAAGTCTTGGAGTAACCCTTTCTTGGAGTTACAAAGCTCCGGTAGCTCTTCGTCTGGTGCGCAATGGTCGTAGGATCTTACGTATTATCAGAATTGGCAGGAATAGGGCGCCACTTATTTTTTGGTATCATTTCAAAAACAAGAAATTACTAACCTTAGCTACTTTCTTGGCTCAATTTAACCTAATTTCGTAGAAGAAAATAATATTAAAAATAAAAAAAAATAAAAAAAACAGAACCTCACTATATGGTTTTTTAATCAAGTTACTTCGTAATCACATTTAATCAGCTACTTATGATAGAAAAATAAAAAATATTTGGTAAGTGCATTTGATATAAACAAGAACCATAAGAACCCCTAAATACAGCTGTATTTAAGTTCACATTGTGTGAACAATTTATTCAAATTGAGAACTATATGTATATAGAGCATATGCCTTGTACCAAAAAATATATCAGTTTATTAAAGATTAAAAAAAACAAACTTTTTCTCCGTTGAGATATTTAGTGATTAAGTTAAGAATTTAGGTTATAAAAAGTCCAATAAATCACTGTACTACACTAAGAATATAGTATTACGTAATCAAATAGCAGTAAGGGTATGCCGGTGCACTTCCTTAGTAGATTTTTGTGATATTGGAATAGACTCACCAAAGTTTGAAGACGACTTGAGACCTTCAGACCCTATTTTTGAAATTAGATTCATTCTTCCGAGCCCCATCCATCTTGAAGGAAAAATATCTAGAACATGCGGCGAACACGTGCATCAACGAGATTAATTATATCGGCAACTCGAGTCCAGGGTGGTGAATGGCTCAAAACGCCGCTTCCTCTAGGATTTCCTCCCTCAAAGGTCTCAGGCGGATTGTCAGGGTGTCGATGTAACTATTTCTAGTCATACAAATATACTACGTGTTCAGGTCCAAAATGGCTACTTCAATATTAGATTTGTGTTGGAAGAAAAAGTTACCGATGAAATGACATTGAAAGGTCGGCGAATCTGGAATTAATGTACCACTTAACGACTGTACTATTTCAAGAAAATATTACGCTTACCTCCTTGTTACAGGAAAACCTTTTAACCAAATTACAACGGCAGAAAACAGTTACTTAAGGATGCCAGCAAACGAAAAAACAAAAATCTGCTACTTCCTTTCGATATTTCTAAACTGGAGAAGGTAACCCGAAACTAAACGAACTGCAACTTTTTGTAAACTTCAACGGCCAATCAAGTTCTAATAATCCCTCTAATACCTTCTTATTTTCGGCTGACCAATGGAATATCTTCAATACATATAACGAACTCCGAACTCAACCGAGTTGGCTTAGTGAATTTCAGATTTAAGTAGTACCCTAGTGCTCAACCTGTTTGGTGAAATGAGAAGTGTCAACGTCAAACTAATCAAAAGTAGTACCTATTATGAATGTCATTGTGAATGACATTGAAAACCAAACAAATTTCAATAAGGCGTTCGCAATAAAGGTTTTACCAAACGACAAGTAAAATCAACGAGAAAGATTATTTATTTTATGTCTGAAGCCATTCTAAACTTTGTGTAGTCGTTGTATGAACAATACATTAACTTTTAATTATATAGTTAATCAACGTTTTAATTTCTTTTAGGAACTTGTGTAGCTGTTAACTAAATTACTGTTCAAGATGCCATCACCTGTGTTCATTAATAACAATACTTTGTGTAGATAATTTAGTGACTGTTTAAGCTGATTACTGATTTAAAATAAAATATATTTCAAAGTAGACACACATTCATTTCTTAATGCTTAAGGTAAGTCTGAATGTTACAAAGAGTGACTCAAGAATTTGTTAATAGCATGGCATATTGCCAGCAAGTTAACGGCGAGCATTTTGAACATTTGAAGTAATTTTGTTTCTCATTATTCTAAAATAATTAAATGTACACCTATTGTATAACTAACATCGAGCTATTCCTCGTTTTTACAATTTTTTTTACACTAAACTCAGTATGTATGAATTCAAAATAACAAGCTCTTTCAAAATCTGTAAAAATATATAGGGTGTCCCATTTAAATTAAAGAAGTTGATGGCATTTCCGGTTAAACCGGAAGTATATTATTAACAAAAAAATGTACATCAGATGCATTTTTTTCCATTGCACTTACCTGCAAATTTTCATAAATATCGTTCTTTTCGTTTAAAAGATATTTACTTGGTTCCATACTTTATCCCAACCCTGTATAATAAGTAATAAATACCAGAACTTAATCTTATTTTAACATACTAGTTAGTGTCCTAACTTTAACAATCTTGTGATAAGGGAATAAGGACTATTCATCCCTCTTCATTATTCCCTAACGGAAGAATAATGTACTATTATACTGCAAAAACTACAAGTATAATACTCATTGATAAAAATATCCCATGTATATTGGATTTAATTTGACAGAAAAAACATCTTAACGCCACAGTATATAATGAAAAAATGATACAGTCGACTTGTCATATTTTATAATCATTTTTCAGAGTTACTTTAAAATTATTTTTATCAAAATTTTTGTTTACGAATGCTGAAAGCACGTTAAGAGAAATTTCATTTGGGATAATAAGTATCGGTAGTTTTCTATATTTGTGCTGTGTACAATCATTTCAATTGACATGAAGAAAAAACGTTTTTATTAATTACATCTATAATATCATTCCATTGTATCTCGATCAGTTTTTTTGAAAATAAAATACGATTTGTCAAAAAAAAATGAACGATATGCGTCTTGATTATTTCTCTTTTGCTTACCTAATAAGGAAGAAGGTGAGCCTTGCAAGTGATAATATCGATTTTATTTTAATTTTTTTCTTATTACTGAAAGTTAAAAATTTGGCAAACTTGTGAATTAAATTTACCTTATTTTGTAATATATCCAGTCGTTTAAAAACAATTTTATACCAACTAGTATTAAATAAATTTGAGACTGTTAAAATAATCATCTAATATAAGAGAGAAAGCACAAAAGACTAGAACAAAGTTGGCCCGCAGGTTTGAAATATGATGAAGAAGAATCCTACAGAGGATAATAGCGGGACAAACAGATATAATCGAATCTAATTTTATGAATACTTCTAACAAATAATTTATATTGTTAGATCCGGGTGCTTTTCCATTCCTTCGATCTATAATTGCATGTTCCATCTCTTTACTAATTTTTATTTCTGCACCTTCTGCTATGTCAATTTATACTTTTTCTTTATTAGTTCTTTGATTTTTTTCTTCCTTGTATACAGGGTGTCCCGGGACTAATGGGAAAAAGTCAGGAGAGTATAATATGAGCCAAAATAATGTTAGTACTTCATATAAACTTTTACTATGCAGGCCCTCGTTTTCGAGTTATAGGCCTCCAAAGTTTTAATTTTGAATTTGGTTTTTATTTTTTGTACTAGTTATTTGATCTTCATAAAATTTACGGCAAAGCTATAATGTAAGTGTATGTTTATTTTGGTAAGGTAAACAGATTTACAGTAGTGCATTGAAGCCAGGGACGGACTACTCGCAATGGTTAGTGATCCAAAAATTTTGCAGGTATGGCACACCCTGTATGAAATTATCGAAATTCACTTCCCCACACATTAAGCTAACGAAAAGGTACTCTTGTTGGAATTCGATCAAATAAGCCGTTTGGCTAATATTTACAGTTTTATTAATGCACTACGTACAAATCTACCTAACTAACTTATTAATACGATGTCCAGAATTTACTTGCTTTTCATCAGAATTACGAACATAACATTATTAAACCATTAAGAAAACCTCAAAAAACACAAGTTATAAAACATTAGACTAAAACTAATTCCTAAACAACAACAAAAACTAACATTATTCTAATAAATGTTCAATATGAGCTCCTCCCACTTCCACGCACATTCTAAGTCTACGAAGGTTGTTTCTTTGCACTTGAAAGTTCACACTATTTCTAATAACATTGCAGTGTAACACAATTCTGTCTATTAAATCTTGCCTTGTTTGCACAGGTGTTGCGTATACCTTACTTTTGAGATAACCCTAGAGAAAGAAATCCATAGGATTAACGTCTCCTGATCGCGCTGGCCATTGAAAAGGACCTCCACGACCAATCCATCTATTAGGAAGCCTTGTGTGTAAATGCTGTCGTACATCTAAACTGAAATGAGTAGGGGCCCCATCATGCATGAACCATAAATTCCTACGAGTTTGTAGTAGCACATCATCAAACAGGTTCCATAACTCATTTTGCAAAAAACTCCAAATATCTCTGACCGGTCAAAGTACCGTCAATAAAGTATGGCTGTATCAAATTATTGCCAACTATTCCTGCCAAACATTAACCATGAATCTATGCTGGATCCTAGTTTGGATAATGCCATGTGGATTCACATCATCCCATAAATGCATATTATGAGAATTTATGATTCCATCTCTGGTGAAACCCGGTTCGTTCGTAAAGAGAAAGTTACTAATAAATGTGTTGTCTGCTTGTTGTTGTCGCAGAAACCACTGGCTATACTCAAGTCGAGCAGGATAATCAGCCACTGTCATACGGTGTACTTTTTTCATGTGAAAAGGATATAACAGCTGTTCTTTTAGGACACGATGAACAACTGATTTCGAGACGTTATGTTCTCTTGATAATTTTCTAAAACTCGATGGTTCATTATCAACTGCATTTAACAAGTCTTGTTCAACTGCCACAGTACGTATGCTTCGTAATGGACCTTCTCCAGCTTTTTCTGGCGAAAATCTTCCTAAAATTTAAAATTTTGTTTTGTATACATGGAAAATTACATTTACTTATTCATACCTGTTTCTCGTAACCTGAGATCAATACGCCCAAACATTCGCCTGTCTGGCAATGCTCTGTTTGCAAAATGTTCTTCATAAAGCCTTTTGGCCTCTAAACAGTTTCGAGAAGCCAGTCCATACATTAGATGTTTATCTGCGTACTCAATAAAAGCGAATTCTGCTATTGTAACTGTTAAATTAAGGACTTATGAATTATTGACAAGTACTGACTGCGAACTATTCTACACGTTTGACAACTAATCCTATGGTAACTTGATAACCGGTAAAAACACTTATAAAAAGTTTTTACCAACTTTCCAATTAATAAGTCGTTAATGTTTTTCATCTTCTGCTATCGTTAAATTATTTTTTTGTAGTACTCTAGGTAAATTTTGGACATCTATTAAAAGTTAGTTTTACCTCGTTGTGTACTTATAAAAATGGTGAATGCGTAGACTGGTACGTAGTGCATTAATAAAACTGTAAATATTAGCCAAACGGCTTATTTTATCGAATTCCAACAAGAGTACCTTTTCGTTAGCTTAATGTGTGGGGAAGTGAATTTCGATAATTTCATACAGGGTGTGCCATACCTGCAAAATTTTTGGATCACTAACCATAGCGAGTAGTCCGTCCCTGGCTTCAATGCACTACTGTAAATCTGTTTACCTTACCAAAATAAACATACACATACATTATAGCTTTGCCGTAAATTTTATAAAGATCAAATAACTAGTACAAAAAATACAAATAAAAACCAAATTCAAAATTAAAACTTTGGAGGCCTATAACTCGAAAACGAGGGCCTGCATAGTAAAAGTTTATATGAAGTACTAACATTATTTTAGCTCAGATTATACGCTCCTGACTTTTTTCCCATTAGTCCCGGGACACCCTGTATAATATATTGTTCCCCTGTTCTATTCGATAGGAAATTTTTCCACGCCAAGTTTTTTTTTGCTTTACTTGGTTTTTTTATTTCTCTCGACCACCACGAGGTTTGTTTCACATTATGTTTTCTTCTATTTGTTCCACATATTTATCTTGCATTATTTAATATAATATTTTTAAAGTAATTTATTAATTATCATTTACCGTTTCTATTAATTCAGATTCTTATATATAGTGTATTTTTCCTTTTTTGTTGTGATACAGGGGTAGTTTTTTTTTCATATCTTTAAATTTGGATTTTACTACGTAGTGGTCGCTGTCAATTTCTGGTGCTTATTTTACTCTTGTCGTTCTCTATGTAATCTATTATTGTCATTTCGTTTCTGCTTATTACTTCTCGAGTGTACCGGGTGATCAATTACGGGTAGCGAGCGGCCATATCTCATAACATATTGGTCGTATAGATTCAGTAAAAAAAAATTCATGATAAAAGTCGCCAATAGAAATTGCTGGAAATTATTTTCGAGTTTGTCAAACGTCCACTAGAGGGCGTAACAACTAACACTAAGTAGAAAAATGGGATTTTTATAGAATTTTGCCTAATGAAAGTATATCGATGATATTATTTTCATATTTACTGACTATTCACCTACACTTTTTGACTAAAATGTTTTGTTCTATCTATCAAAATAAAGCGGTGGGGGAAGTTCAATTGTTTTTTTTAAACAAACCAAGATTTCTCCCGTTTCGCTTGACTGATTTTAACAAATTTGGGCTCATATGAAAGAGCATAATTTACACTACAAAACGCTTACTTGGTTTTGACTTTTTGACTTTCTTCTTCGCCGCTAGATGGCGTTAACTGAAATGGTAGCAACTTTTTGAGTTTTTTTTTCAAAAAAAAACAAATGTAATGGTATATTCATTTTTACATATTTTAAAAGAGGATACATTTTTTTGAACTGTTGATATTGAACAAAATATAATTTTACCTACGACCACCCCTGTAAGTAGTCAAAAACACACAGTCGACAATCAATGTAAGACGTCTATTACGCACGGTAAAACAAAACGAACGGCTGTAAAGTAAATCGCACGGCTTCCATAGCAACCACATAGCAACTGTCAATAGACGTATTCATCTTATTCAAAATTTATTACTTAAATATTAGACGTTTAATTTTATTCTATATATAAATGGTAGATAACATTTATTAGATATAAGATTGCTTTTAATACTAAGAGTTATTTGGAATTATATGATAATTGGTTCCGTTTCATTCATTCCGAATCTATTAGCTGTCTGAATGTATCTCATATTAGTAAACAATACTATATTATACACCAAGCGACTAAAGTGGCCCATTAAATCCCGCGGGTGGTGTTTGATTCCTGAGGGAAGTAATCCACCTAAGGGATTAATGTCACTTTAGTCTAGAGGTGTATACGCTATTTTATACACTTCCGGTAATTCTACATACATTTTTAATAAAAATAAATACTACTTAAGACGGACTTTTACGAAACTTGCCTGGGCATCGAGGGTGAACTTCTAAGATGCTTGGCTGAGCATCGAGGAGCGACTTTTATAAAACTTGGCTGGGCATCGAGGATGTACGTTTTTATTTGTACTTTAAATCCCTTAACAAGTAGGTCGTAGGTAAAGTATAGTACGCAACTCGTGTTGTAACGCATTTTACGCACTCACAGAATTACGCACTCGCCGCTACGCGGCTTCGTGCGTAACTTTTCCGTTCGTGCGTAAAATGCTTCTTACAACACACGTTACGTAATATACTATTATTACATTAAAAAATGGCACGCCACTGCTTTTTATCAAAATAAAAATCATTTTCGTAATCACTTATTAGTTGCTAACAAAAAGAACCTTTTGACTTTTTTTCGTTAGACGAACGGTTTTGGATTAAAAAAATCAAATAAATTTACATGGGGCGCCCATATCTCGAAACATACTAATTTACATATTTGGAAAAAAATCTTAATAAAACTGTCCAACAACAGCAGGAGCAATAACACTAAAAACAAGAACACAAAACTTTAAAAATAAACGTTAAAAAGAAATTAATAGTTTTGTCGCAAATGTTTAAAATGTTGTTGTCCATCTCTCTTATGCTTAAATGGGGGTCTGCATGAATATCAGTCAACACATTTATAATGTTATCTTCTCTTCTTACTCTACGATTTCTTCTCAAAGTTGGAGTTGGTTGCACTTGGCCATGTTGCCTTAAACGTAAGGCTAAACGACGAAAAACCATTCTCGAATGCCGTCTTCGGAGGGGATAACGCAGTGCATACTGCCTAGAAGCAATCGCCGCATTTTCAAAACATTGAAAATAAATTCTCAACATATCAAAGGCTTCTTCATTCGTAAAAGGCATGATTTGTTGTAAAAATACTTTTTACATAACATTAAATTAGATATTAATAGCAGGAACTGTCAAAATGAATATCAGCGTGATTGACAATTTGGTGTTTTCTTTCTTAATATAGATCATGGCCTGCTTCGCTTAAATGCGATGTTAGTTTAAACAGTATGTAAATCTATCTTATTTTTTCAATCCAAAACCGTTCGTCTAACGAAAAAAAGTCAGGGGGTTCTTTCTGTTAGCAACTAATAAGTTATTACGAAAATGATTTTTATTTTGATAAAAAGCAATGGCGTGCCATTTTTTAATGTAATAAAATTATATTTTGTTCAATATCAACGGTTCAAAAAAGGTAGATGATTAATTTTTTTCATTAAATTTTAGAAAAATGTATCCTCTTTTAAAATATGTAAAAATGAATATACCATTACATTTGTTTTTTTTTGAAAAAAACTAAAAAAATTGCTACCATTTCAGTTAACGCCATCTAGCGGCGAAGAGTAAAAAAGTCAAAACCAAGTAGGCTTTTTGTAGTGTAAATTAGGCTCTTTCATATGAGCCCAAATTTGTTACAATCGGTCAAGCGAAACGGGAGAAATCTTGGTTTGTTTAAAAAAACAATTGAACCTCCCCCACCACTTTATTTTGATAGATAGAACAAAACATTTTAGTCAAAAAGTGTAGGTGAATAGTCAGGAAATATGATATCATCGATGTACTTTCATTAGGCAAAATTCTATAAAAATCCCATTTTTCTACTTAGTGTTGGTTGTTACGGGCTCTAGCGGACGTTTGACAAATTCGAAAATAATTTCCAGCAATTTCTCTTGGCGATTTTTATCATTAATTTTTTTTTCTAAATCTATACGACCAATATCTTATGAGATATGGCAGCTCGCTACCCTTAACTGATCACCCCGTACTTATGGAAATATTTATGTTGAAAGAATGTTATCAGATCATTTAATTTTTCGTTATTACTGTAATTTTGAATAACGTCTCAAATAAATTGTTATGTAATACAATATTTAGACAAATTTATTAATGTGATAAACAAAACAGTTGCAACAAACGATAGGGGATATAAATGCCAAATTTTTCTCTCGCAGTATTTTTTATCCATCGAAGTATAATTCACAATTTATGATAATCATTTTGTATTTTTTTTAAATAAATTAATCTTCTTTTCCTTCCTAACAATAAAATGTTAATTATACTCTCAATTTATTTTTTATTTTTAAACCAATATTTTTGATAATGAAATGATAGTTTTAAATCCCGTTTCCCTTTTATAGATGACAACAAAAAAGAACTTTTAGAACGTGCCAAAATCGAAGATGCCAAATTGACGGACAACAATAATTTCTATACGTCAACTCCCCTTATAGCAGTAAATGGCAACGTCTCGGAGCTGTCATTGACATCGAACGGCAACTATAGTACTACAAATACCTTGAACGGTGATGACAGTCCTTCCAAAGTACTAGCCAAAGAGCAGCTAATGAACAGTATTAACGCTAATACAATACTAAATGGTATGTATAGTTTGGTTGGAAAGAAGAAGTTATTTCTCGTCTACCCTAAGGTTTTGAGGGGGAAAATGTTTTTCTTCTTATATAAATGTTGTTCATTGCTTCATGTTTTGTCCATATCTCATTTCTTCTCTGACTTTCCACTTCTAATCAACAACTGTTGCTTTTCTATATTATAGTCGCCATTATTCCCAGTACATTTTATTATTTAACTTTTTATTTTGTCTCTGTTAATACTTGAGATACTTATGGAAGCAACTCAATCCTTATATGTCTATGTTCAGTGTTCTGTGTGTGACAGCCAAGACAATTATCAAGAAGAAACTTCCAATGATCGATAGACAAATGTAAATCAATTTTTGAATTGTTTAATAAAATCAAATAAAAAACGATCGGCGCTTTGTGACCCCTTTTGTACCCTTCAAATGCCGATTTCATGTGTTTAATCTTTATTCTACTGGCACATAATTATTTGTTGTTACATCTGTCAACATATCTTTATAAGTCACATCACCCGACGTCTATCAATATCATTATTTGTTATTTTTGTTCAAAATTTTCAAGATGTAGTACATTTTAAAAATATAAAATAGTTATTGATTCGACAATGTCAGAATATATTTTACGAGTATAACTCGAATTTCCATTTTCAGGAAACACTACAAACACCACTACAATTATAGCTGAAATAGAAGGTGATATGAAAATGAAACCGAAAAATTACGTTGATAAAACGTATTACATAGCAAAAGAAATTTTAATGACAGAATTAACTTATAAGAAAGATTTAGATGTGATAAACGTGGTAAGTATTAATTGATATTAAGTAGTTTCTATGATTCTCATGAATATATTTTCAGTGGTTTCGAGATGAAATAGGTAAAGAAGAACCAGAAGAATGTCAAATCCTTTTATCGTTAATAGCGCCTTTAGCTCAAGCTCACGGATTGTTAGTGAAAGATTTAGAGAAGAGGTTAAAAGGTTGGGATATAAAGGGAGGACCTAGAGCCGTATCTAGCGCCGAAAAAATAGCTGACGTACTTTTAGCACATTTACCACCACTTTTACCAGTAAGTAACATCCATTATATGATTTTTATACTTCATATTTTGAATTATTATTGTAGATTTACGAAGAATATTTAGATGGGCACATGCTAGTTCTTGAACGTTTAGATACAGCTTTCAAACAAAACAATCGTTTCGAACAGCTCTACCGCGATTTCGAAACGCAAAAAGTCTGTTATCTTCCCCTAACAACCTTTGTCTTAAAACCGTTACATCGTTTGCTGCAGTATCAGGCTCTTCTACAAAGGCTTTTAAAACATTACGGACCTAATCATCCCGATAGAGCCGATTGTATGACGGCTAGTGATACATTGAAAGATTTGATGCAACCCGTGACCGAAACGCTAGAACAATCCAAGAATCTAGCAACGCTGTGCGAACTGCAAAGAGATATTATTGGATTTGATAATTTGACACAACCCGGAAGGAAGTTCATAAGGCACGGGTGTCTTTTAAAACATTCTAGGAAAGGATACCAACAGAGGATGTTCTTTTTGGTAATTATTTATTTTCTCACAGATCGAGTATGTTTTTATCCTACATACTTCTTTTAGTTTTCAGATATTTTGCTGTACACGTCACGGTCTCAAGCGACATTGCAGTTCAAAGTACATGGTCATATGCCTTTGAGAGGTGTATTAATTGAAGAACCTGACGGTGATTTAATGTTCAACGGTTTGATCATATATGGAGGTAATAGAGCATTAACGGTGGCAGCTAATTCCCCCGAAGAGAAAGAAAGATGGAAAAACGACCTTCAGAGTACCATCCAGCTAGCTAGAGATAAATCTGATACGAAGATTACTTATTTGAGCCTCAAAAGTTGCAGTAGGTGTTTTTATAAATAATTTTCTCTATCTAATCTGATAGAACTAAATGATATTTATTAAATTTAGGTTCGTCTGATGAACATCTGGATCAAATAGGTAACAATGATGTTGGCACCCAAACTAAAACTCAAACGCAAAGAAACAATACCACGGTTCATGTCTGTTGGCATAGGAGTACCAGTATTAGTATGAAAGATGAATTGTTAGCAGTAGAGGTGAGTTTAAATATGTTTAACATAAATATTTTTATTTTGTAATTCAGTGATCAATAAAGTATTTATAAATCAAAAGTATATTACCTAATTCTATCAAAACAAGATGTACAAAAATTAAGAAAAAACTTTTAATACACCTGCAATTAACCTATTCAGATACAGAACAGGAGAGCGATTGTTCACAAACATCAACCTATTAAAATACTTATCCATTTTCAATTCTTTCTCATCTATTTTACAATGGAACCAAAATGGTTTCATTGATAAACTTCCAATACTACAAAAGATCATAAACGAATTTAAATCTGACATAATTTGTTTGCAAGAAACCAACCTAAAACATAGCAATGTCCAAACATTAAATCAATTTCAAAAATTTTATAAACATCGAGATACTGCTCAAAAAGCTAGTGGAGGAGTAGCAATCCTCACTAAAAATAATATCGACGCCGTGGAAATTCCCCTGAATAGTAATCTTGAAGCCATTGCTATTAAGATCCATGACAAACAAGACTTACATATCTGCAACCTATATCTTCCTCCAGGATCGCAAATAAACCATCAGGACTTATGCAATTTGATACAACAAATCCCCCATCCTAGAATCATACTAGGAGATTTCAACGCTCACAACTTTCTTTGGGGCTCAACATCTCAAAACACAAAGGGTCACCTTGTAGAACAAATATTAGACGACTTTAACCTTTCTGTTCTCAACGATGGCAGAGCCACAAGATTTAATATACAGACCGGAGAACCCTCATGTATTGACCTTACAATCTGCGATCCAACCCTAACTCCTTCGTTAACATGGGACAGACTAGATTATACCTACAGTAGTGACCATTACCCCATTATTATATACAACAATACAAAGAATAATACCAAACAAAGCTTCCATCCTAAATGGAAACTTAAAACTGCTGACTGGCAACTCTACTCCACTGTCATTGAAGAAAAAATTGAATCTTGTGCTATCCTACTTAATATAGACGAACCGTTAGAACAATTTATGGAAACCATAAAACATGCAGCAAATATATCAATTGGAAAAACATCTTACACCAAACAGCACACTCCGGTCCCATGGTGGAATAACGATTGCGAAGCAGCTCTAAGAGCCAGCAAAAAAGCTTTTAATAGATACAAACGATATAAGACTCCGGAAAACAAACTTCAATTTTTAAACTTACGTGCAAAATCAAGGCACATTATCAAAAGTGCAAAGCGCAAATCTTGGACTGAATATGTCTCATCATTAAACCCCCAGATACACCAATGACAGAGGTCTGGCAGAAGGTACGCAAAATATCTGGCATTAATTCAAGTAATAATATAAAAATACTCAACATGGGAGGAACTATATTGACAACTGATTCAACTATTGCAGATGCGCTTGCTGTAACGTACGAGAACCGTTCCAGTGATTGCAATTATACGAAAACTTTTTTAGCTCACAAAACACTAGAAGAACAAAACCGCCTGGAAGTGACTACAGAAAATGACGATCCTATAAATGTACCGCTCACCATGCCAGAATATGAAGACGCCTTATCCAACCTTAAAGATACTTGTCCGGGTCCTGACCAAATTCCATCTACCTTTTTAAAACATCTTCCTTCCAATGCCCACGAACATCTCTTAATACTCTACAATGTGATTTGGTTGCAACACACCTTTCCAAAGGCATGGCGAGAATCCCTAATAATACCTATTCTAAAAACCCGAAGCCAAAAATCAAATCCTCGATCATATCGACCAATTTCTCTTACTTCAGTGATTTCTAAGCTACTAGAAAAAATCATTAACAGAAGACTATTGTGGACATTAGAGCAACATAATTTAATAATACCTGAACAAAGTGGCTTCAGACAAGAAAGATCAACTACCGACAATATTATAGACCTGAAAAGTAACATCAATGAGGCATTTGCACAAAAACAAAAATGTTTAGCAGTCTTCTTCGATATCAACAAAGCATTCGATACTGCCTGGCATGATTACATTATCAAAAACTTCTGAGCTGGAATATAACAGGTAACTGTCTACACTTTATCCAAAACTTTTTAAAAGAACGAAATTTTAGAATATTAGCAAACGGAACCACTTCAGATTTAAAACAAACAAAAAATGGCATTCCACAAGGATCCGTTATTAGCCCCACCCTTTTTATCATAGCAATGAATGATATCATACAGGCATTAAAACCACCAATGAAAGCTCGTTTGTATGCGGATGACTTAGTTATCTATTGCAAAAGCAAAAACGTGAACAATCTAAAATCTCTTACGCAAGAATTCATATCTCATCTAGAGGAATGGTCGGAGAAAACAGGCTTCATGTTTTTCACTAGCAAAACTCGCTTTATGTTATTCTCCAAAAAGAAAACAGTAAACATCCCAGATATTCATTTATATGGACAGAACATAAAAGCCGAAAAGTCACTAAACTTTTTGGGTACAACCTTTGATGAAACGCTCAATTGGAATACACACATTAATAACTTAATATCTACGTGTCAAAAGAGACTTAACCTCCTGAAAACACTATGCAATAAAAACTGGGGCGCTGATCGAGACACTCTTCTAACATTATACAGGACGTTAATCAGATCGAAATTGGATTATGCAGCAGTCGTATACTCGTCAGCCAACAAACGAACCCTAAAACGGTTAGATATAATACAAAATACGGCTTTACGGATAATAACGGGAGCCTTTCGTACATCTCCAGTTGTAAGCTTATACGCAGAAGTTAATGAACCTTCCTTAGAAGATAGGCTTATGTACTTGAGCCTGACATATGCAGCTAAAACGATATACAATCCGTTCAACCCTACAAGGCATAACTGCTCTCCTCAAAAACTCCCCAATTCTTTCACAATTAAACCTCATGCTCCCAAACCCTTTTATGCTAGAATAAAAATGTACCTTGAAAAACTAAGCTTCTCCTTTCCCAAATGTTTCCCTCGACTGACTACATCTACTCCCCCTTGCAAATCAAAAAACCAAAATGTATAACCACTCTTAGCTCTCTAGATAAATATTCGACTCCCAATTTCAGTATTAGATCAACCTTCAAAACAATACTAGAAGATTATACAGACTATCACCAAATCTATACCGACGCTTCGAAAACTGCAGCTGGCATTGGAGCCGCGGTGGTAACTACAAACTCAACTCATAAGTTCACATTTCCAGATACATATTTCATCTTCTCAGCCGAATTATATGCCCTGTATGAAGCCTTAGCTAATATCAATTCATCTTCAAACACTCAAAACCATCTTATTCTCACAGACTCCCTCAGCTCAATAAAATTCATACAAAAAATATTCACAAATCACCCCTTGTGTTAAAAATTAAAGAAGAACTCAAAATAGCTCAACAAAACAATAAAGATATCATCTTTATGTGGATCCCATCACACGTAGGAATAGATGGCAACGAGGAAGCTGATTAAAGAGCAAAAGACGCCACAACCAACGAAGATGCTCGAGTAGTGCAGTTTTCAGTAAGTACGGATATTAAATGTATAATTCAATCTAAAGTGAACAGTGTTTGTGAAGCTAAGTGGAAAACAGCGGGAACCAAACTTAACGAGGTAAAAAAGTCTACTAAAGCGTGGTCGGTCCTACCAAAAAATCGTCGCGATCAAGTGCTACTAACACGGCTACGTTTAGGTCATACCCAGCTAATTCATAGCTATCTATTCGACAATGGTCCCGAACCAAAATGTAACTATTGTGACTCAAAACTGACTATTAAGCACCTACTTGTTGAATGTCCTCAACTAACACAACAGCGACAACTGGCACAACTCTCCAATAATGGATTATCCGACGTATTAGAAACAAACTACAATTTACGTAACCTAAAGACATTTCTTAAATTAATAAATGTTGTAAATTCTTTATAAAATTCCAAATGTAAATAACTATATATGTATACACCAAATATCGCTATTGACCCCTCGAGGTCGATGCGCTATAATAAAAAAAAAACATTGTAAGCATTTTTGCGATTAAATATCTTGTAAGTGCGCCGAAAAAAAAAAGAAAAAATGAAAAAAAGGAAAAAAAATGTTTAGAAAGAAAAAAGAAAAAAAACAAAAAAAAAGCACAAGTACTAACAACATACGTAACATACTAACACAGAGAAGGTATATCTGCAAATGTTCATTGTTTACAAGAAAACCTTGTTTTTACATACTAACATAATTGTTTACAAGAAAACTTTGTTTAATAACTCGTCCGTAAAAACGGATTACAAATTAAATCTGGCTACTTAAAAAAAAACCAAAAAACCGTTTTTTGATTTTTGATATTTAATTCTGTGAACAGAAATGCTAACGTTACAGAAACTATTACAGTTTATGCTATTTGCACTCCAAATAACCATAATTTTTTGCTTTTCTTAAGTTAAGTAGTTTATGAGAAATTTACAAATTTAAAAAAACGCTTTTTT
Source organism: Galeruca laticollis (assembly GCA_963921935.1). Lineage (NCBI taxonomy): Eukaryota > Metazoa > Arthropoda > Insecta > Coleoptera > Chrysomelidae > Galeruca > Galeruca laticollis. The sequence continues at coordinate 120,264,402 of OY998183.1, read as the reverse complement.
TAAAATCGCTGAAAAAGCTTTATTTTTCATGATAAACGACTTCTGCGGCACTCATTTTTTCGGTAGTCACTTTCATATAAAAAAATTAAAATAAACAATTTCAAGCAAAATATGTCGTTAAAAATGTAAAAAATTGAAAAGTTGCATTGTTTTCGTAAAAAACACGTTTTTTTTCTCTTTTTCGGTCTGTAGCACTAATTATTTATTTGAATTACAAAATTATTTTAACGACATCTAAAAGAAGAGAAAATTTATCGAAACTTTAAAACATTTGACAAATATACTGTTGTAATATACGTTTTTATTGCGGATAACAAATAAATAACATGTCTGCACAATTAAAGTAAACATACTTTTTATTTTTAATAAACTTAAGATTACAAATAACGGTAACTATGGCATCAATTTTGCTTTTTTCATTGGCAACTGTCCATTATCATCATCATATTCTTGTTCCTCTTCTTTTCTTTCTTCTTCTTGTACTCTGTTTTCTTGGATAGGGGTATCATTTTCACGTCTTTTAATTTGTTGCTCAACATTCGATCATAACATTTTGAACACAAATTAGTACACTTTAAGCCATGTTTTCTGCAGCTACACCTTAAGGTGCTGCAATATTTTTGACAACCACAAGATATTTTTTTTAGCAATTGTTCGGGAATTAACTGATCCTCTATGTATTTTGGCATTAAATTTTTTCCAACTCCAATCAGTAGGGTCTAGTTGATTTCCCAGCCAAGTTGGAAGTTGCAAGTAGGTCCTAAATGCATGTTGTATTGCATCTCCTTCAGTTGGTGGTTTTTACCCAGCTTGAAGGATGATTTCATTGCTGCCGTTTGACAAATTTCGTATCGCAAATCATTAAGCGTACAGTTCTGTTTTCTGCTAACATCGTGTCATCATCCTTTCTAAGTTGAGCATCCCCAGAGGAGGGTTCAGGCTCGCACTATGCGATCTACCGCCTCATTTGCGATGTTGTCAGTGAATTCATTCGAATTAACTGCATCGAACTGACTCAGTTTATTTTACTTAATTGAGTTAATTTATCATCAAATTTGTTTATTTTCTTGTGAATTTCTGTTTTAAAATCTAGCAGGGGAGCTTTGAATTCCCAGAAATTTGAAACATTTGAACTGCAATTGTTACAGAGGATAGACAAGCCACGAACTATCTATACAAAGATTAAAAATATAACTTTAACCTTCATGTATATAATCTACTTGAAGTATCTTATACTCCGTTTTTAAAAGGCATGGAGTAATAAATCACTCATTTTGGCCGGAACCATAGGCGTACCACATTTAGTCATTTAAAAAAAGTTAAGGCTTCTAAAATTATCTCATTTCCGAAAATAACCGTTTTGTAATATTATTTAAAATGAAATTTCAAATTATCAATAATATAATAAACTGTGGATTATATCACTGACATCAATTTTCCAGAAAATGTATTATTATGTATAAAAGGGCGTAGACGAGTCCCTCCACTAAGCTCCAGGTAGTTATAATCCTACATACAATAAATAATAAAATAAATGTTAATAACAATTTTATAGAAATATATATATATATATATATATATATATATATATATATATATATATATATATATATATATATCCAAACCAACCCCATTTGCCGATTATTTCACCCAATTAGCAGGTAATTGAAGAAACTTGACAAACAGGTAGCTCAAAAATGGTTTTATTATTGTGAAATATAGTCTTTTCAGTTCTAAGAAAATGCCCCCATAATACAATGTACTTACTAGAACTTTTCAACTATAAAAGTAGCGGAAAGGTTGAATATTTTCAATTTACAGTTCATCTGTTCTGGAGAAACTGCTGTGTTGATTGATTTCCCCATTATTACTGTTATTTGTTATTATTTTTTACCGTTATTGTTAACTGGTGTTTATTTTTGTTCCTCTATACAAGTTCTCTTCTCATCACACGAGACAAACACCTAACTACACCTTCAAACTATATAGTGTTCCAACCAAATTCGACCAGATATGGAGGATTTATCACCATCTAAGCGACCTAAAGTTGGCCCATTGTCGCTGAACGAAAAAAATCTGATATTAAATTGCTATTCCTCGTTGAACAAAGAAATTAGAAGAAAAATCATGAATTTGACAGGAAGTGTTGATGAAACTGTGGAGATTACTGCAACAATGATGGGTGTTTCAAAAACAACAATTTATAATTTAATGAAGGAGAAAAAAATGGAAACATCACAGCCCCAGCAAAGTCCCCAGGCCGACCCAAACTTGAAATGTATGACGACTTGAAGAATGGAATAAGGCGTAAGGTGCATGTTTTTTTCTTTAGAAAAGAGATCCCAACTCTCTCCAAAATTATGGCTTCGGTTCAAGAAGATTCAGATTTTCCGAAAATGTCTCGAAGTACATTATGGAAAATTTTGAAGGAACTTTGATTTGAATATAAAAAAAATTATCGGAACGCAGTGTTGATTGATAGAGATGACATTGTCATTTGGAAGAGGAGTTATTTGCGCAATATTCGTAAAGCAAGACTAGATCAAAAAAGAATTTATTATTTGGATGAGACTTGGTTAAATGAAGGTCATACTGTTTCAATGTTTTGGCAAGATACGAATGTCAAAAGTCGGAGGCAGGCAGCTCTTGAAGGGTGGTCAACAGGCCTCAATCTATCAGCAGGAAAAGGACGTCGACTCATCATTACTCATATCGGAAGTGCCGAAGGTTTTGTTAAAGGTGGATTGTTGTGCTTTGAGTCGAAGAAAACCGGAGATTATCATGAAGATATGGATGGAGACGTTTTCGAAGAATATTTCTCACAAATGTTAGATCTAATTCCAACGGACTCAGTCATTGTTATGGATAACGCAAGTTATCACTCCAGGTTAGTGGAGAAATTACCTTCAACTGCATGGCGTAAACAAGATATCCACGATTGGCTAACCTCGAAAAATATTGAATGCCCAGATAACCCGCTGAAAAAAGAGCTCTTCCAACTGGCCAATTCACATAAACACAAATATAGTAGATACATTGTAGATCAAATGGCATCAGCGCGTGGAATAACGGTGCTGAGGCTTCCTCCTTATCACTGTCAACTCAATCCCATAGAATTAATATGGGCCCAAGTGAAAGGGGAAGTTTCAAGAAAGAATACGACATTCAAAATGAGTGACGAAAAAGTTTTATTCGAAGACGCGTTAGGTAACGTAACCAAAGAAAACTGAAAGAAATGTGTTGAACACGTGATACAAGAAGAACTAAATATGTGGGAAATGGATCATATAAGTGAACACATGATTGAACCATTTATAATCAATGTTAATAATGGAAGCTCAACATAATCGCCTGATTCTGATATATAGACTAGTTTTTGTGTTAGTTATTACTATTAATTGTTAGAATTTTTTTTTATAAATATTACATTAATTCGTACTTTATTCCTGCATTTTTCTTTTTTCCTCTCCTATTGTAAACGGTATATTAGTAGTAAAGTTGATACCTACTGCAAAAAAATTTGCTATTTTTTATATAATATTTTATGTTTATTGTTCATTCATAGGAACACAAAAAAATGTGTTTTTATTGAATCGATATTGTGAACTCTTTTGAATAGTTTTCGTAATTATAATTTCATAGTGCCTTCATGTTCATATACCAAGTTTGTTTTGTCCTGATTGCGCGCCTCTGAGGATTAAATTGTTTATTTGTTCATTCAAATACAATAGAGCGACCCTTTCAATACAATAGGCGACCCAACCGAATACAGAGTTACGGGGTGTCTACCTGAAATTCGTAACAAATGAGAAATTTTAGTACAAAATTAGATAAACTTCGGAGATATTTTATTATACACCCTGTATCGGTTTTGCATACCTAATGAGCTTTTATTACTCCATGCCTTTTAAAAACGGACTATAGTATTTATTCCATTCACAACTCTATTTTTTAATTTCAATTTTGAAATAATCATTTTAATTTCATTTGTATTTGTGGGGTTAAGAAATATGGTTTTTGGATTTGATAATGGAATGCATATTAATTTGATATAAAACATTTATTTATAAATTTTTTGTTTCAGAACCAACTATCTGGCTATTTGTTGAGGAAATTCAAAAGCAGTAACGGTTGGCAGAAACTTTGGGTAGTATTCACGTCTTTCTGTTTGTTTTTCTACAAAGGTTGCACTGACGATTTTCCTCTAGCGTCTCTACCTCTATTAGGTTATTCTGTTGGACCTCCGCTTCCCGAAGATCAGATTGCTAAAGAATACGTCTTCAAATTGCAATATAAAAATCATCTATATTTCTTCAGAGCTGAATCAGAATACACTTATAACAGGTAAGTTTTTTGTATAGGTTAATAACTTACAGTTGCTTTTCATACAAAACTAGGACTCCCAGGTAACAAAAATTGAAAAGAAAGGCGCTCATTTAGACACAAATTTTCATTGAAAAATGCAGATGTTCTGATTTTATTGGTATTGATCGAAAAAGATTTACAATTTATAAACATAAATTTGATGTGTATTGTTTGCAGGTGGATGGAGGTCATAGGAAGCGCGACTCAAAACAGGCGAAGAAAATGTTTACCAGTGAACGATAATAAAATCGAAACTTCTTCAGAAAAATAAAGCTCAAAATAAAGATACTTAATTTATGATATTATTTATTACAGGAATTGCGTTTGTTTTACATTCGTGTGGCACGAAAAATAATTTTTGAGAGATATTAACGTATTATTAACAAGCGACCATAATTCTACTATTAAAAAGTTTAGCTGCGAGTAGAACTACCATCCATTAATAAGTTCCAAATATTCAAATCATTTATAAAATTGAACTGATTTATTTTGTACATACATTCCAACAAATTATACATTCAAAGTAGATATTTAAGTATTGTCAAAAATATTTATCATTTTTACAAAATAATGTTGAAGAATTGGGATATTCTAATATCTGTTTATATATAAACTCTATAATGTAAGAAGATAAAATGCACTACTAGTAATTGAAGGTCACAGAGTTAGGTAGCTAAATAGGGTTGATATTTAAACTATGGTAGAAATTATGCAAATTTCTTCACCATGTGTACCATACTTTTGCTCATATCCACAGGTTACGTCCATTTGTCTCAGGCACATAGCTGCTCGTAAACATTTAATATTAGTAATTCATCGTCACGTAATAAACGTGGACAGTGTTTCCAATTGCGGGGGCCCTCTTTTCCACTGAGCACGCGATCCATAGAAGCATTCTAGTTTTTAATTTGTTCCCTAGATTATTTTTCCCCCATTTTCTCCTATCCTATTGTCAGGATCGTTACAAGTAATAAATACACTTTTTCCTTTTCTAAACTCGCTCTGGGATTCTCCTAGCTGTGGTTCTATTTCTCCTGTCAGTATTTCTTCTTAATCATTTCATATACTACTATACTATAGTATACTCAGTAACGTTATTGTTCAAGTCTCCCTTCTTGTAAATAGGAATAACCCTATCTATTGATACCTTCTTTTTATTCCATGCTTTATTGCATACTGTTACCAGTAGTTGAGTTGCTCTTTTGCCCATATTTATTACGAAAAATAAAACAAATATGTATGACAATGCCGACTTGCTTTTCAATTGTTAACAGAATCCGAATCAGCATTAGAATATTGAAAATAAAAAATACGTTTGTGAAATATTGAAGAAGACATCTCAAATGCCAAACATATTCAGTGACGAACATCAAAGAAAATCTTCTTCTTTTGTTAATTTGAAAGAAATTGTACTGTACCAGAGTCATAGGGACCCATCAAATGTGACCAGGGCCTCATCATCCTAATGTGCTCAGGACTCCCAACAGGTTAAAGACGGTCCTGGCTTTCATCCTTTATTGAATTGTCGCTTAGGAGCTGCTATTTTTTTATTTTATTATCTTCCAAATATTAAAAAACTATAACCATATCTTTGTTTATAATAATGAACCTTATCTTTTCTAGATGTCAAATTGAGCACTTCTGGCGTTGTTTTTATATTATATTTTTTAAAAAATTTGCTTTTTGCAAAAGTGATAAATATTGATAAACATATCAGAATGTTACTTTTTATATATCTTGATATTAAGTGCCTTAAATTATTGTTTTTTTTAAATGTACTAAATTGAACTGTGTTTATGATAGCAGCTATATATTCCCGTTCTATTAACAATTTAAACTAGCAAATTGTTTATTATTAATATTGGTATTACTGAAATCCATTCCTATATTTATATAGTGCCTTATAACTTTTCTAGAATTTTTTGTATATATTGTATATTTTCTTATACACTGTATTTTTCTGTAACCATGCATTTAGGCAGCTGAGTGATGTTCATTTTAATACCTTTCTCCTTTTAAAACAACAAAGGTTATATATATTTACAAATTTTTAATGTATTAATTTCAGGTTAATATGTAATTGTTATATAAATAAAACTTGGTTTCTATTTTACAAAGATTATATATTTTATCATAATCCTGAATTCTCAAGCCACCCAAATGTTCTTTGAGATGTCAATAATCTTAGTGGTGCTCACCAATTCCAACAAAAATAGTCTTGTGAAATGACAATTCGCCATATTATAAATTACTATTGCATAAAATGTAATGGATGAAAATAATTTTATAAGTAATGTAGTATGTTAATAGTTATTTAAAAAATGGGTCGCTTGAAAAAATCCTGGCCAGGCTATAATTAATGAAAATTTTTTACACCAACCGTAAGTACAAAGCCTATGGAATATGCAAACGTAAGGTTGCCTATATTTTTCCTGGCCTAACTATTGGGTTTATAAACAATTGCAGTTTGAAGTTAATAGTATAAATGTTAAAATGAACTCCATATTTCCATCTAATCGAATTAAAAGAGGAATAATCTACCCTCTTGGCTCGCTAGTGAAACTCGTTACTGGCAATATGGACCAAGAAGATGCCAACAAAATTTACGCAAGTATTAGCGAACTGCAAAATGATCAAAATAAAATTATTAGAGAAGTAAATTCAAATATCAATAATTTCAAATAAGCAGCTTCTAATATCCAACAAAATTAATGAATTAGGAAAAGCACTCAACTAAACACCTTATGATTATTCACACTATATAGAATTTCAAGAAGCTTTTAGTCAAATAAAAATTAACTTTGACTCTATGTCCAACTTTCTTAACGATATCGAAAATGCAGTCAGTTTTGCCAGTTTAGGTGTTCTGCATCAAAGCGTAATCTCCCGTAAGGATCTTAAAGAAATAGTCCAAATTTTATATAACACATACACATATGATCAATTATTATTCAATGAAAACCAAATATTAAAATATTATGCTATTGTTAACACTAAAGTTTATTATGATAAAGATAAAATAATATTTTCACTAGAATTTCCACTGGTCCATCCAGATGTGTTTATCTACTATCACTTATATTCCCTACCTAATATAAATAACTCTGTCCTTATTCCTCCTTCTACTTACCTAATTATGTGCAACAACCAATATCAGTATCAAGAAGAAGAATGCATCGATCTCCAATCCGTCTACTACTGTAAAACCAACAGGCTACAAGTAACCAGAGAAACAAAAGACTGAATCACATCTCTCCTCTCAGTCACATCATCGCCAGATAATTGCCAAGAAATCTCTGTAAAGTCTCCGAACCAATAATAGAAGAAATTAACGAAAGCCATTACATTGTAATATTCCCAGACTTGCAGAAAATACAAACATATTGTGAATAATCAGGAGTTTCAGTCTTACAAGGAAGCTACTTATTAACAATCCCACCAAGACGCTCTATAGCTACTACAAAATATACATACAAAAACGAAAAAGATATCATCGAAGGACATCCTATAGCTCTCGGAGGAATCCAAGAAGTACCACTTCCAATTTTGAATATCCAAGAAATTCAGCTAAAGAAAATCAACTTAGACAAACTTCATAAACTGCAACTTCAAGAAAACAATGCCAATCCGCTTGATGAACTCAAGATGCCAGTAACCTTTTCTCGAATTGCTATCATCTCTAGTACCATAATCTGCATACTTCTAATCTGTTATTTCCTATTTAAATGTAGAAACCTTATGAGAAAGGTTTTTCAGCATAAAAAGAAGCCTACCAACATCGACCCAACTCAAGTGGTTCCACCCTCGCTTCACCCTTTAGTTTTCTTTGGGGATGGAGGAGTTATTAAACGATAGATGTCCCTTCAGCCGAATTCATGACCTTATATGGTATCGTTACATCGAACCGTTATCGGACGATCGACTACGTCATAATGCTGAATTGCACTATTGGACACCGCATAGTTTCAGTATACATATTTTAGAATCGGAATGATTATAGACTTGATATTGTTAACTTCAATAAATATATTATTAATGTGTAATCATTGTAATTAAATCAATTTTTAAAAAAGTAAAGTTGAAAACATAAAGGACTGCTTACAAATGAAGCATTCCATTAGATCAATGGATAACAATATTCTGTAAGAATTATTATCAAGAGGAATAACTAGTGAAGTTTGTAGTTGTTAGAAGGTGGAACACTGTAGACTTGCCTTCTGAACGAAAGAATATGGCTATATTCATCTTCTGGGATAACAACTTTTACAAAAGATATTTGCGAAGTAAGTTGTAATCCATAGTCTACTAGAGCTGTTCGAATTAAGTCGTGAGGGATGGAAGGGCACACATTAGAGATCAAAACCCTTTTTGCTGTCACTAGTCTTATAGGTAGGTCCAGGTTTCCAATATGTATAACAGAGTTATTTTTAATCAGCTGGTCCACAAGCTCAATTCTGGTATTTTACCCATCAAAAGGTTACATTCAGTAGATACTTCCATTCCAAACCGTTGGGAACATATCGAAAAAAAATATTTTCTGGTGGTGAATTGAATTATTTTTTCAAGAAACTAACTTTTGTGACAACCTGGTATTTCGCCCATCGAAAGTTTACATTTAGTAGATATCATTTTCCCAAACCGTTGGGAACATTTCGAAAAAAAATATTTTCTGGTGGTGAATTGAATTATTTTTTCAAGAAACTAACTTTTGCGACAACCTGGTATTTCGCCCATCGAAAGTTTACATTCAGTAGATACTTCCCTGTACATATCATTTTCCCAAACCGTTGGGAACATTTCGAAAAAAAAGTATTTTCTGATGGCGACTTGAATCATTTTAGAGCAGATGTTCAAAATGTGCACCTCCAGCTAAAATAAAAGCATACGTTCGATGTCTAATAAATAGCCAAATACGTTCAAAAAGGCCTGGGTTATTGCGAATAACATCCTCGTATGATGCGATTTTAAAGATCTTCTACGATTAAGATAGATAGATATTTATTTCGTACTAGTGACAAGATACATTTTTAGAAAAAAAATATACATTGTATGGTACATGTCAAAAGTTCTCTGTAAAAACGAAATATAAGGTATACTTGAAAAGATTTTTTTTAAAAACATAAAATCTACTTGTTGTACAATGTTAATATGCGCCAAACTATAAAAAACAAAACAAAAGCATAAAACAAATGTGTAACACACAAACAATTATAAAAAGATATGTGTGGAACACTGAATCAAAAATCCAAAAATGTATTGCTATTTATATCGTCTGTACTATATGATTCCGCAGACACAAGACATTTCCTTATAGTTCTCCTAAATCTATGTATGTAAGTAATATCCCGTAGTTCTTTAGGTAGTAGGTTAAACGTTAACAAAAATCTATATAAGCAACCTTTTTCAGGCAATGATGTTTTATGAATAGGGTATCGGAAAATGTGTTTCTGTCTCGTACGTGCAATTGTATAATCTGAAAAATATTTCCTATTTCTATACACATAACAAATACACTCATATATGTATATACCAGGTACTGTTAATAAATTTAAAGATTTAAAATATCCCCTACAGCTTTCATGTAGTTTTAAACCAGCCAAAATTCTAACTGCTCTTTTCTGTAATACTGTGTGAACCACCCCAAAAAATAATTCCATAGGTCAGCGATAAATAGAAATTCCCATAATATGCTGTTATCAATGTATGTTTGCTAACTACTTTTTTAATTCCTTTAAAGAATAACAATTTCTACTGAATCCACCACAGAGCAGCTGCACATGCTCCACCCAGCTCATGTGCTCATCTATTGTGACTCCTAGAAACTCAATTTCTGACCATAATGTAGTTACGTTATTGTTAATCTCAATATTATTAGGATACACAATTTCATTACGACTGTGTTTAAATAGAATGCATTGCGTCTTTTTGTTATTCATGATTAAAGAGTTCCCTTCAAACCATTCAGCCATTTTTAAAATTACAGATGTCTTAGTTTTCATTTCATTATAATTATCTCCAACAATGAGCACATTTGTATCATCAGCATAATTTGTTAGTGTAGTTGTTATATCATTTAAAAGCAGTTCTAGATCATATATGTAAAGTATGAACTGGATTGGACCAAGCAAACTGCCCTGAGGTATACCCAGTGTAACTTCTCTGGCATTAGAAGTATATTCAAAAGAGTTTGTTTTAATGCAATTTCTTTGAGAACGGTTTGCTAAATAAGTTTGAAACCAATCATAGCATCTACCCCGAATTCCCATTTTGTCAAGCAATAATTGATGGTTCACACAGTCAAATGCCTTCGATAGGTCCAAAAAAGCTCCAAGGGCGAGACTACCACTATCAAGGGCGTCCAGAATTCTCTCAATAAAACCGAAAGCAGCAGTTAGAGTAGATTTTGCTTTTCGGTATCCATGTTCATTCGAAGCTATGATCTGGTTCTTATTCAAAAAATTAACCAATCTTTTTCTCATAGCAATTTCAAAAACTTACAAATGTCGCTATTTTTTTTAACAAAATATTACTGATACCATCCCTGCCACTTGAGCATTTATTTTCGAAACCATTTATAATTTCCATAATTTCAACATCATCCACCTTAGATAGGTACATAGATTGTTGTTTATATGATTTAGGTTTCTATTTTTTACCGAAGAATCTACAAAACTTGACTCAATTCCAATGAAAGTTTCTTGTGTTGATTTGCTGAGGACTTTCTCAGTTTTTATTATATTCCAGATGGTCTTACTTTTGTTATGCGAGTCAGAAATTTGTCTGTCATAGTAATCCCCCTTTTCCTTTAAGACAAGGTTGGAGTAATAGGTTTTATAATTATTATATGCCTGTTTAGGTATATGATTATGAGTATAAAGTTCAAACATGAAATTTAGGGCATCTTTGGCAACAGTAATTTGCATTTTTTATTTGGTAACTAACTTGTTTTACAGGGAAAGACTAATTAAAATGATAGGGGTTGTGTAAACGATTTCAAGGACAAAAGTATGATATAAATGACTTTCAGTTAAAGTCTGAGCTCCTTTGTTAAAAACAATTCAAACCTCTGTAACTCATTAAGGATAAGATTTATCACACATATTTATAAGAACTTTTCGTCTTAAAATTGAATGGTGACTCTCCCACAGCAATCTTTCAGATTACTTTGGAAACACCCTGTATTTCAAAATACTTTGAATCCCTTAATGGTGTCTACTCTTACCTTTCTCACATAGAAGAGCTTATTAAAAAATGGAATATATCATTTTTGTATTATAACATAATCAGAAAGCAAATTAAAGTAGAAAATGTACTAACTGAGGAAATCAAATTTGTTTTTGGAAGTTCAGCAAAGCTGCATACTGTCTCCATTATTGTTTATGTACACAATTTTTCTATAAATAGTAGAGTGTACAGAGAGCGTAAGTATAAATGTTAAGAACTTTTACAATATGAGAAATGTAGAAAATTATTAAATGTCTTCATGTCATTAAAGTTTAAGCAATAGAAAAGTGGGAAAACTTCTACCATCTTCGACAAAATTACTTTATTGGTTCATGGGATTAATAACACCAACTTGTTCTCTCCCATTATACTTAACACAATATGGCGAAGAATTTATATTGTTCATATCAGATACAATGAAATAAACGAGTTTATAAAAAAAATAGTGACAATACAAAAATTATTTATTCTGTCTTGAAATAAATTTATTGTATGTACAGTTCAGAAATATTAAAATACTTAAACCTCATTTATAGCTTATTTACAATCTAAATTTGAAACATGAATCCTATCAACACATATGCTTAAAAGTAATAAATATAAAATTAAATTGAATCTAAAAGTTGAGTTCAAGTCAAATAGTTACAAAAATTCTTCACACCAATCATTGAGACACTGCCAACAATCTGATGACTGCTTGGAATTTGCTGAACAGGTGTCTTTCATCCATTCCTTAAAAAGTTCTTGATTTTTCTTTAAAACCAGAAATTGCCCAAGTACCACGTAAGCCTAGAAATAAGATTATGTTCTACTACTACAAATTTTCTGCACATGAAATGAAACATAAAATGATGATGCCATAGTACTAATCATAAACACAGAACCTTTTTAATATGGAGAGGAATCGAATAAACATAACATGATTTAGCGATTTTTTTCAAATGTAATTTATACAGCATCAGTTTTTATTGTTTTTTGCAATATATTAAACTTTTTAAGTATACTTGCATAATTAATCTTTCTGTGTTCACGATACAGGTTATTATAATTATTTCAAATAATAAAACACCAAATTTTTGAGATTTCTATGAGAACCCACGGACTTAAGATCTTAAGTCCGTGTGAGAACCAAACTAAAAATAGACAGGTAATAAATGAATGAGTCAGTAATCTTACTTTGTCAAATCCAGATGCTACTAAGCGTTCTCCAAGGACTCCACCAATACCTGCTAACTCTGTTACCGATTTTTCACCCATTGGCTCGGCGACAAAATTGCGATGTTTCTGGGATGTACTAGACATTTTACTTATTGTTGAAAGCAAATATTTATTAGGTTATTAAAATGTTCGCTTGTTGAAATCACAAATGAAACGGTCAAACTTTATCGCACCGACTTCAAATTTGACATTAACGTCATCGATTGACACATGACACATCCTGTTCTATTGCAGCCATCACAGATTATATAACTAGCAACCATAGACAGATAATGGTTTGTGCCTTATCCTCACACACTGAACTGTATACTACACGTAACTGTATACAGTTCACTGTCCTCACAAAAGCTACGACTCTCTAGAAAGAGATAATGCGACAGTGGTGCCAATACCTGTCTTTTTGCAAGCATGTAATAACCGTATTATTCACATAGACAAATAATCAAATAATGTTAACTCTATAATTAACATATAGAAACAGACTGAGCGTTCCGGATCCAGTTGTGTAGTGAATACACACCGAAAAGTACAAGAGAGACAAAAAGAATGAGGGACCAGTAGCCTAGTATTCTGATTGATCCACGTCCCTATATTTTTTTATTACAGGGTTGCAGAAAAGAGATAGGTTTTGGCAGCACAGTTCCTTTGTTTCTTTCTAGAGAGTGGTCACTTTGTGAGAATCACTGAACTGAATGTTATTCATTTCAGTGGTGAGAATATCACTAATTCCGTTCCTTCTGTTTATGGTAATAAAAAGGGCTAGTGATGTGGACCAATCATAATACCAGAAAGAGACAACTACTGGCCGCACATTCGCTTTGCCTCTCGTACTTTTCCGTCTGTATTCACTGCACATGTGCACAGCAAACTGAATAGGGAAGGCATAGTCAATTCTCTATGTCTATGATTGCACCATATAGGATAGGATGCGTTAAAAAATCGAAAACCTCCAAAACATTGAAAGACATTGAATGAAGAATGTGAGAATAAATTTATGTGAAGCATTATTTACTAGTTTTTAATTTTGGGACTATAGAAGGTAAGTGTTTATGCGAAACGAACACATTGCCATTTAGATTAATACAAGATAATACTTGGTGGAACGTATACTCCCACCATTCAATTATAATTTCTACTATTTGAATCAACTATCAGTTGCACAGTGTTGTCAACTGTACTATAAATATCGTATTTGTTTATGAATAGTGTATTTTAATTACAGAGTGTACAGTGGCGCCTGTATTTCAAAGAAACTTCTACTAGTTCCATCTAGCAACGAATAGTCGAACTATTTGCACACGTAAAATTTAGTTAGTTGCAAACAACTTTTAAATTAATAGTTCTCAAGGCCGCTTGTACTGCTAAGGCCAGTATTATACTATCAAATATATTTGATGGAAAATTGTACAATAATAATATACACATACTTTTATAGAATAGTTATTTTATTGAAGATCTTTTATAAAAACAGCTGGCTGTTATCAAAGGTTTTACTAACTCTATTTTAACATGGCTGACGCCAAGTTTGTGAGGTCAATTATCGCTGCAACGAAATTAATCATGTCTGAATATAAGGCTTGTGAAATGTTGCATGATAGTGTAAATGTAAATTATAAAAACAGAAACAAAATATTAGTAGCCTATAAACTAATAGCCAAAACCGTAAATATAATTAGTGAGGCTTCACCAGGTTTCTGGAATTTTGTCGGAAAGAGTACATTGTATGTCGCTGCTATATTGTAGACTGGCATAACTCTCCCCCGTTGTAAAAACTGAAAAGTTATCTATAAGTAAGTCGTTCATCTACGCTAATGCAATTTCTTAAGTGTGTAGGTACCTATATATTCTGTCAGGCAATAAACATCCATTCTTAAATACCTAGTTATTGTAACACTTCAAGTCTTCACATTGCAATTCTGGAAGTAGGGTTTGATAGCCTTGTCGATCAGCGTTTAGCCCAGGAACCAGGGTCTTTCCCAAAGACGTTTGTTCTTCTTTTTAATTTGAGTGCTGCACATCATATAACTGCATATAGATTAAAAAATAAATATAATTGCAGCGGCACAAGCGAAAAAACGTTCGTTCATTTATTTCTACATATTTTATCTGTAATATAATACAGAAATTAAGGTTTGTAAAAGAAATTTTATCAAATAAATTCTATCAAATAACTTTGTCAAATATTTTTGATAGCGTAATACCATTTACTGGCCTAAGTGTTTTTACCCAGATTGTACCCAAATAACATCAAAAGAGTTGGCAACTATGTAAGTTGCTATGTAGTTATTGTGTATAAATGTTTTGTTTATCAATTTGCCGGTTATTCATGTAGGTGGATTAATAAGAAGCGGGTCTGTCTTCTGTGTAATATTGGAATTCTGTTTAAAGTTCTAATTGGTAAGTTATTTTGTGCCTTTAAAGAATTTTTTGATTTGATATCATTTTCATGATGGCGAAAGGTAGAGCTACATCACATGGTATCTTATAATGAGTTCAAAAAGACTTATTACTCACTGGTGGAATTTTAAAGTACAACAATTAAGTATGGGTGTGTCATCTAGCACAGTACATAATTGTACTAATTATTTATTGTATTTAGGTAATAAAAGAAACCATGTTTTCGTGTAAACTGATCAGTGTTGATGAGGATAATTTTAGATCTTCCTATTATACTGGCATTTAATATTAATGAATTATTCAAAAGTTTTATATTTCATAATCACCGCCATTTCCTATGTGGAATATTTATCGTCAAGGTCAAATTAATACAACTATGTTCGAAAGCGGGAATCCATAATTGTTATATTAAAAGTAAATTACTAAATTACATGTTTCTATTCATAGTTATGAAATTTTCAATGACAGAAACAAATTACGCAATTTGTTTTACCGGTTTTTTTATCTTTCTGATAATTACACGTTTGATATGTGATTTATTTGTTGACTATATGCTTATAGATAACAGGTTTTAAAGATAAAAATACCTGTTTCCAGGGCCGGTAGTAACACGAAAGTTATCTAAATTATCTAAATACTGCTTTCTATAATCAAATGTAAATTGTTTACGTACAATACTGAAAAAAGAGCGCATTAGATGGCTTGTGTAGAAATTCGATCACAGAAAATGTGACCCTTTTGCAATATCGCAGTGGCGACTCGTGCTCGAAACCGTAGGGTGTTTCACATAATCAAGAACATGCAAATTTTTAACTAAAATCGTGAAAAAAACTTAAATGTCATGTGGTACGTAGTGATCCAGTATACTTTTTACGCTTAATGTCTAAACTCTATTACCCCAGACAACATTATATAGATATTCTATGTATAATCCTGGAATATTCAATAGGGGAGATTGGAATACATCCTAAACAAACAGAATATTTATATTCATTATGGAATATTCATGGAATTGACGAATCGGAATATGTTGGTATATTCATAAAATAATATTCCTGAATATTTCTAATATAGTCCAAGTGGGTAAATAAATTCATGCACACTAATATTCGTATATTACATGATTTTAGAACAGAAAAAACTTCACATTCGACATTCAAGGAGTTTTATAGCATATTTTCCGTGCTAATTAGTCAATTGAAATAATATAAGTTGAATTAGTTTGAAAAAATATGCTAGGAAACTCTTCAATGTTACTGACGTTTTTTCCTGTCAACTCGCATTATGTAAAATACAAGGAGGTCTTGCACTTTCTCCAACGTTGTAAGACATGGTAAACATATTCACAAAATCCCTACCTCATATGCCACGAAAAACAGTGCCTGTAAGAATTGAACTTATTTTTTATCAGTTTTTATTTAAAGGATTCATATTAATATTTTCCATTTCATGATATAATTGTGAATCATGTGTTAATTTGTCCTACACAGTTTGTAGGTTTTCTTCTGAGCCTAGGGGAAATATTTTTATTAAATGTTTTTAAAAATAAAAATGAATAAATTAAAGCTAAATGTGAATAAAAGCAAAGTTATGATAATTACTACACCACATAAATACTAACAAATAAATATTGATCACATTAATGTCAACATAGATAATGAAAAAATTGAGATCGTAAACGAGTTTAAATATTTATGATTTATGTTAGATAATATCTTGTCATTTAATAGTCACTTTGAATATATTAGGAAGAAACTTTTGAAAAAGCTATACTTTTTTTCAAGAGTGTCACAACACATAACATTAGAAAACATTTGTATACTATAGCAGTATCAGTGGATCTAAGACGAGCATTTGAGACTGTCAATAGAGCAATACTGCTTAAAAATTGAAGCAATATGGTATAAAGGGTAAAGTGTTTAATTGGATTAAGGGATACCTAACAAATAGAAAACAAATAACTATACTTGATAGTCGAAATTGTGTAAAGTGACGTCATCGGTTATCTACCGATTTAAAGTGAACTCCATGAGAGTATCATAGTTTAAGGGTGCGAATACTGAAATATCTGGAATTTCAATTTTTAACATTTGAAATAATAACTTATCACAAGTTGTTCATAAGTAAGTTAAAACAAAATAAAAAAATGTTTAAAAGTCAATTCCAACTTACTACTACTAAAACTAAAAAAAAGTTGTTTGTCAAGACCAAAATAAATTACCAATAAGTATAGGTATGTTGCGAGGTCACTTGTAAAATGTCTGACTAACTGGAAGCGGTATCACTCCCTGACGACTCCTCAGAATCATCGCTTTCTCCTCCTATATCGATAATGAGTGGTTCCGTCATTACTTCTACACGTATGTCTAAATCCCAAAACTTTATTTCTTCTTTTAATACGTGTTGAATACATTTACGCCAACTCTCAGCAGTAACGGTATGCAGCGCCTCGTCAAACAGTTTCTCAACGTCAGCCATTTTGAATGTACTGTTTTTTCTCGCAACATAATTTTTCACTTGGGCCCAAACCAGCTCGATGGGGTTTAACTCACAGTGGTAGGGAGGAAGTCTAACAACTGAGACGTTGAAATCTTTTGCCATTTCATCGACAACGTACTTAATATAACTGCTTTTATGTTTCCGTACGAGAGATAATAATTCAACTTTTAGCATTGCCTCGTTGTGCGGAATGCTTTTACTCTCTAACCAATCAATTATAACCCTCTTGCGGCTAGCTGAAGTAGGTATTTGCTCCAGTCGACGAGAGTGGTATGAAGCATTATCCATAACTATCACTGAACCAGGAGTTACCTTTGTTAAAATTGATCTAAACCATGTTTCAAACCGGTTACCATCCATCTCTTCATGGTAATCGACAGTTTTTTTGGACTGAAAACTTAGTAATCCACCTTCTACAAATCCTTCCTCGCTGCCAATGTGAGTGATAATCAGTCGACGTCCTTTCCCAGAGGGAGCTTTTAAACCGGAAGAGAAACCCTCCATAAAGGCTTGTCGATTGCTTCGTATATTCATGTCTTGCCACACTTTTGACACAGTGTGGCCTTCATTTAACCATGTTTCGTCAAGATAATATATGTGCCGTCCTTCGTTACGAAACTGTCGTATCTGTTTTAAATAATTTCTCCTCCATTCCACAATGTCATTTCGTTCAATTAAGGCACTGTTTCTACTTCTTGTTTGGTAACGAAAATTCATTAATTTTAAAGTTCGTCTCAAAACTTTATCACTGATGTTTGGTAAAGTATCATCAGCTTCTATTACCTTGCTCAAATTAGCTACCGAGGGGATTTCATTCCTAAAATAAAAAGAATGTATTTCCCTACGTATAGCATTCCGTGTTTGGTCGTCCAAAACAATTTTCTTTCTTCCCCTACTTTCCGGTTTACAGTTTTCACCTCGTTCTCTTGTCAAAGATCCGTCCCGCGATTTCTTTAGAATATTGTATATAGTACTCTCAGAAACTTTAGTTAAATAACTGCACTTACTCACAGCGTCACTAACACCCAACTGTTTGTCCATGGCACGCAGTCCTTCGTACACATTTGATATGAGGACTTTTTCTTCCCGAATTAAATTGTTACGACGCCGTTTTTTATCGCCAACACCGCTACACTCCGCCATTATTGTCACTAAATATACCGATATAAATATTACAATAAATACCAATAATAACCGATTTATCACACAAAACCACAACACAAATACTGATGTTACGTTCATGAAGAGAATAAACACCTCACATAACTGTTTACTATCACTGTCTCATTCGCGTAGCTCGATCTATCTATCTCGTTCTCAAAGCCGGAACATTGAAGCGACTCTCCAACATTGTCAAATCGGCGAGTTTTTCACAACAAACTTTGCGTTCAAGAAATATACATAAACACTTTATTTCACATTTCAAGTAAACTAATTATTATTAGTCTGCTTGAAATTTGAAATAAATATATTAAATTGGTATTGACTTAATTACATTGCATCTTTTGTACCTGAAATATTGACACAATGGATTTGAAGTGTATTTATAAAATACAGCATTTCTCTCTAGAATACATATGGCAACTGCGCTTTAACCAAAGTGTTGATTAGATAGCTCTGACTCACTTTACACAATTTCGACTATCGAGTATAAAGTTTGCGATACAATGTCATCAGCTATTGAGGTAAAGCATGGTGTTCCTCAGGGTAGTATTCTAGGTCCTCTACTCTTAATGTATGTAAATGACATGGATAAGTGTGTTAAATGTGACTATATTCATATGTTTGCTGATGTCACTTTAATTTCAGTTAGTGATGTAAATTTAGACAAAGCTATAGCAAAAATGAATAATGTTTTAAGGAGTATGCATATCTATTTAAAAATGAATAAATTAAAGCTAAATGTGAATAAAAGCAAAGTTACGATAATTACTACATCACATAAATACAAACAAATAAATATTGATCACATTAATGTCAACATAGATAATGAAAAAATTGAGATTGTAAAAGAGTTTAAATATTTGGGATTTATGTTAGATAATATCTTGTCATTTAATAGTCACTTTGAATATATTAAGAAGAAAATTTTGAAAACTATATTTTTTTTCTAGAGTGTCTCAACACTTAAGCTTAAATTCAAGAATTACTGTATACAAAACCATCCTTCAACCTCATTTTGAATATTGTCCAACATTGCTATTCTTCCTTGATTTAAATAAGATGTGTCAATTACAAACGTTACAAAATCGAGCAATGAGAGTTATTTTGAGGTGTAGTAGAATCACTCTTGTATCACTGATGCTCCAAACTTTGCAGTTGTTTACTGTTGAGAGACGGTTGAAATACTTGACTATGATTTATATCTACAAAATGCTACACAATCTATTGCCAATATATTTTAGTAAATTTATCATATTTGCTAATCAAATTCACACATATGATACTAGAAACCAGAATAATTTATATGTAAATACTCAAAGTAGTACATATAATGTGAAAACTTTATATTTTAAAGGATTTATTACTTACAATAATTTACCGAATAATGTCAAAAATTCAAAAAGTCTTTCTGAATTCAAACGACATTTATCATTCTTGTATAAAGATGAATATGAAACATTTTAGTACATTTGTGTAGGTGCTGAATTGCGCTGTTTTGCAATGTGTTTTAATATTTTGAATCACTTCTTTTCAGTACCTTCAACGATATTATATACTAATTATTATGTCACATTTGTGTTAGTGTATAGTCTACAAGTTGTATTTCACTACGATATGGTAATTATTTTTTTTAAATTTTAAATTTTTATGTATATTAGGGTTTCCTAAATAAAGATTCTTATTATTATTGAATTTGGTTGGTTTTTTCGTTTTTGTTAGTAGGGAATAAAGTTTGGGTCATTGGCTTCTCCATATTTGAATTTAGGGTATCTAACTGTTTGTCTACATTATTAATCCTACATATTTTATTTAACATTGTTATAGTTCCAACTTTACATTGCTTCTCACCTACAACAATATATTTAAAAAAAATGTTCAAAAATATTAACAGCGCTCAACACTTTCAGACTCTTTGCTGCATTGCATCGAGGGACTTATTTTGCTAGCCGAATCTGAATACAAAAACAAAATTGAGACATTATTTAAAGCAAAAAAGAATAGGTGAATGGATGTGATATAAAGTTATTGCAATATAAATATGCTTCTTTTTCAGTAATTAAAAATTGAGCTAACATAAATTTTTCAATGATATTAACCCTCGATCACTCGCGCCCCAAAAAATTACATGAGCACTCGCGTGTGAGAGTTTCTCTCACACCCAGACTAGATCAAACTTATGTTTGATGTTATTGTTTTTATTTAATTTTTCGAA
Organism: Galeruca laticollis; assembly: GCA_963921935.1. Lineage (NCBI taxonomy): Eukaryota > Metazoa > Arthropoda > Insecta > Coleoptera > Chrysomelidae > Galeruca > Galeruca laticollis. The sequence goes on along the minus strand of OY998183.1, from coordinate 120,243,323 downwards.
AATAAAACAAAAATATAGATAATGTTGAAGGGTTTATTTTATAATATTAACGAAAAATAAAACTGCCAGTATACTTTGAACAACACAAATAAACTTGTGCAACAATGTGAACACAACAATGGAAACAACCCTGTATATATCTTTTAAATGTTACTGAGATAAAAGTTATGTTAATATAGGCTAAAGTAGAAACAAATGATCATAAAAATTCAATTATCTGAATTATCACTGTTGTCGTTTACACCACAACACGTTCGACATGTGAATGTCGTATGCTCTGTGCAAATCGCAGCGTTGCAGCTAACACATCGCTTTTTTGACTTCCTGTTCTTTCTCCTGGGACAAAAAGCACAAAAACCTGATGAAACATCTCTGTTGTGATCAATCTGAGGCAAATTTAAGTATGACCTCAACATGCTTCGGATATCAATTGGCAAGGACCTAATTGATGAACGCCTAACTAACAACGGCTTGATCAAATCTTCCGCCAGTTTATTCAGATGAATTCTACGTTCTTCAATGACGCCGGTATTAGTTTTATAAACAATATTGGAATTAATGGCAGCAATGTCTAGAATTGTAAAAAAAATTCTAAGGGGCCAGCGACAAGAAAATATAGAAACAGAATATGTTGATTTTAACTCATCAACCACGTCGACGCCACCTTTGGTTAGGTTGTAAAATGTGATAATCTCAGGTTTCTGCAGGTCGCCAGACTCAGGATCTATTTTGTCTCCAGAATGAAATGTAGACAACATCAGCACATTTGTTTTGGGTTTTGGTTTATATGACAATATTACAGTGTCCTTCTGAAAACCAAACATGCTACTAGGTACAGGTCGCTTCGCATTTATAAACACTGGTGGAATTTCCTTTTTGTTTTTTCTGAGGGTACCAACGATAGTGGTTTTTCTACCAATTAGTTCTTTGGCTAACGGCATTGACGTAAAGTAATTGTCCATAGTTATATTTCTACCTGCATCTAATATGGGATATGCAATACGCTTTACCACAGCAGAAGCAGAATTGTCAAGTTGAAAAGGCCCAGCCGGCTGTTTTCCTGCATATATCTCCATATTACTCGTATAAAACATCCTGGAATCAACTAAGGCATATATTTTAATGCCGTATTTGGCCGGCTTATTGGCTATATATTGCCTAAATTTACAACGGCCTCTAAAGCTCTCTAACATTTCATCCACTGTACAATACTCTCCAACTTGATAATTTTCTTGACATTTGGATACAAATTTTTCAAAGATTTCTCGAATGGGAGCCAAATTATCATACATTTTTCTTTGGTTTCTGTCATTGATATTGTCAAATCTCAATGCTCTACCTAGGAGATGAAATCGTTCTCGCGACATCGTGAGCCTAAAGCAAGCAGGTGCAAATATTGAATTATCCCAAAGTTCTTTAGTATTCACGTATTGAGCCTTCCGTACCCCAGCCATGTATAGAAGGCCAATGAAGGCATTTATTTCTATGGTATCCGTGTCACGGCAATCTCTTTCTCTGCTATAATTATTCCGTAATTTGGCCAAGTAAATATTAGTGCAATGTACAATTTGTTCAATAATCTCCTTTGTTATATATAATCTCCAGCAAGTTGCCACAGTATTTGCATTTTTTGCAATATTTTTGACCGCAGGAAGATGAGTGATAATATTCCTTCTTGGTGTTTGTACATTAGGTCGTGGAGGATAAGCCATCCAGTAAGTTTTTTTGTCTTTACCAGTAAAATGGTGTATAGAGCCGTATGCACGATTTTCTTCAATCTCCTGGACAAAATTTTCAACATCTTCATCACTTTGTTCCGAATCAGTATTGTCTTCACTATGTTCACTGGCAGTATCACTTTCGATATCTTCGCATTCATCATCTTCCATAATTTCTTGGTTTTGCTCGCCTTCTTGACCCGTCCATGGTATATTAGCTAACATCTGCTCTCTTTCACTCTCTTCATAATTCAGTCGCCCTAATTCCGCAAGCATCCAATGTAGTAGGACACTTTGTATATAGAAAACAAATTCACTTACCAACACGAGTTTACTCGATCACAAAAAATTATAAACTACGTTAGAACTCGCGCGATGAGAGAAACTCTCACGGAGGTCTGCAAAGGTTCAACAAGTATCTGGTAACTAATATCAATTCACACTAAATATTGCACATGCCGATGCATATTCAAGAAGAGCTGTCGAAAGTCAGCTAGAAGTGGGGGTAGCAGTATATGTGATTTACTGTTCATAGAATGTGCGTTTTATTAGCAGGCGTGAGAAAAACGCTCATAGCGCGAGTGATGCAGGGTTAAAAAAGTTTTTAAATTGTATACAATACTAAACAATGTGAAAAAAGTGATAAAAAAAACAAATCTAAAAAATTTAAATTGACTAGATATAGATATACCTTCAAATAATTGTTCATCATCCTGTGTATTTTTCTCATGACTTGTATTAAATTCTAAGCTTGACTCTCTATCTCCACCTTCAGAATCAGATTCAAAACCAAATCTCGTGTCTTTTTTGACACTTTGTATTGGTAGCTCTGTTTCAGTTGATGCATCAGAATCCTAACAACATTTAAGTTGCTTTGGCATTGGCAAATTTGATATCTTCAAATGTTTTACGGCTTAATAATTTTGCACTGTATGTTTGTCAATCTGGATTAGGGTTTTCTCCAATCTTAATTGCATTTTTTACTCTTTATGGATCAAAATTTGGGTACCAAGTTTTAACCTTGGTTTGACGAAGCCAACATGATGGAAGAACTTCTATTTCCTCCGTCTCAATAAATTTGACTACCACCCTGAGCATTTTCTCCATAAACACAAAAAGGTAAAACATGTCTCAGAATAAGGAGAAACATATTACCTATAGATAGATGTGAAATACCTGGTTAATATCCAAAGTTCATGAATACAGAGTATTTTTTAATTTAAAGAAAATAACAAATCTTGGATATACATATACTATAGTAACACAATTTTTCTTCAATGTTTTCAATCAAATTTGAACTTAATTTTGTAAAAATAGTATTTGAACATATCAAGGACAATAAGCACAAAAAGTTATAAATATCTAGCAAAGCATTTCTTCAGTTTTACTTAATATACTTATTTTTTAGTACACAGCTAGAATCTTTTACAGTACAAGTAAGTTTAAAGTCTCTAAATGTCGCAGTTTTGTATTCAGGTGCTGACAACCTTCAAGTAGAATCCCACTTATGTGGATTTATTAATTCAAAATCTACAAATTTTCTTACATTTGTTTGAAGTATTCTATTAGCATTTAATTTATGATATATGATGTATATATGCTACACACAGGCTTTTTAGGCCCATAGCTTGGAAGTGATTTCCTTCCTATCCGTTGCCTTCGTTTTCCAGTCCTGGATTCCACTCTCTCTTAGGTTTTCTATCGCTTCTGCGTACCATCTTTTCTTTGGTCTGTCTCTCTTCCTTGTTCCGGCTTCTTCTATATTAATCATTTTTTGGTCGTTCTGGCATTCTTTGTATGTGCCCCATCCAACCTATTCTTCTGGATCTTATTATTTTACTCAGATCTATTTCCCCTAATAAATTCTGTATTTAATTATTCGTTCTTCTTAGACACATATCTTCCTCTTTTTTCCGCCTAATATCCTTCTGAGTATTTTCCTTTCCCATCTATCTAATTTGTCTTCCTCTGCTTTGTTAAGTATCCACATTTCGCATCCGTAAATTATTGTTGGTCTTATTACTAATTTGTACAGATGTAGCTTTGTCTTTCTGGAGATTTTCTTTGAACTTATTATCTTGTTCAATGCTCCTGCCTGTTTACTTCCTTTCATCAGCCTAGTTTCTAAATTCCCTCCTTCATCGCCGTCGTCCTTGATAACCACACCTTGATATACAGAGCTTTGGACTTTTTCGAAGTTCATTACTTTTTGTCCATTCAGTTGTATTGGACAATTCCTCATTGCTCCTTTCCTTTGAGGTGTTGCCATTTTCATAAATTTCGATTTGTCATCATTGACTCGTAGGTTCATTGTCACTGCTGTTTCTATGAACGCTCTGCATATTCTTCTCAGTTCGTTTTCTGATGTTGATAGCAGTACTACATCATCTGTGTATGTCAGTAATTGTGTTGTCTTAGTTTTCAGTGTCCCTGCCCTGTTCATGCTGGTTTTGCGTATTATTCATTCTAATACAATGTTAAACAAGGTGGTAGATAACGGATCTACTCGTTTTAATCCTGTATTGGTTTCGAAGTTTTTTGATGTTTCTTGGTTCACCTTGATCTTAGTTACTGTACACTCGAGTGTCATTTTGGTAAGACTTATCAGTTTTTTTGGGATGCTTAGACCATTCATAATACTGTATAAATATTTTATATATTTACTGTGTCGTACGCCCTTTGGAAGTCTATAAAAATGGCATAGATTGGTAGATCATAATCGTACCCCATTCTTTGCATTTGCTTCAGAGTGAAAATATGGTTCTAGATCTGAATCCGCACTGATAGTCTCCAAACAAGTTTTCTCCATATTCTTTTAACCTTAGTTCTATGGTGTTGGCCATTATTTTATACACTGTGTCCAGTAGCGCAATCCCTCTATATTTCTGCAGTCCTTTTTCCCTTTCTTGTAAATTGGTACCATTATTGAGGTTTCCCACACTTCTGGCATTGTCTCTTGTTCCCATATATTCGATATCAGATGTTAGATCTTCGTCTTTGCCGTATTTTATCTGATCTAGCTCTATTTCATCTTCTCCAGGAGATTTGCCGTTCTTTTGTCTGTATTATTTCTGAGATTTCTTCTCTCGATGGTGGTGATATATCTCCGTTGTTATGTTTATTTTGGGTTGTAAGCTCCTCCCGCTGCTCGTTCTCATTTTCTTTATTTAATATTTCTTTGAAGTACTCTTCTCCTCTTTGTATCATTTCGCTTTCATCCATTATTATTTATTCTTTATTGTTATTTATACATATGGTCCTCTGCGCAGTTTTCCCTTTATTGTATTTAATTTCTTGGTAAAAGATCTTTATTTATTTATTTACAAAATTTTCTTCTATATGTTTTATTTTGTCCTCCATTCCTTTTCGTTTTTTTGCCCTGCATATCTTCTTTGTTCTTCGTACTGTCTTTTATTTTTATATCTTTCTCTTTTTAATTTATTCTCTGCATTGTGCATCGAACCATTCTTCTCCTTTTCCCCTTTTTATTTTCGGTGGTATTACTTTCCGTGCCGTCTTTTTTACAGTTTCCTCTAAATGTTTCCATTATGGTTCTGTTGTTATTCTAGGGTTTTCTTCAATTCTTCTTCATATTTTTTTGTTGTTTTGTTATCTATGAGCATTTCCACCAGTAGCCTTCTTTTTGGTATGCACTTTTGCTTTTCCTTTCTTTGTTTACTATTTTGTATTATTTTCGCGAATACTAAAAAGTGGTCGCTGTCCACATCTGCTCCTCTATAGGTTCCCACGTTTTCTACTCTTTCCATTGATTGTTTTTGTATAAGGAAATGGTCGATTTGGTGGAGTACTTCCCATTTAGTACTAAACATGTTCCTTTGTGAATTTCTTTGTGCTCAAACTTGGTGCTGGCAATAACTAGCCCTATGTCGGTTGCAAAATTAATCAGTCTTTTCCCATTATCATTTGTTTCGTTGTGTTTGCTGTATCTTCCAATTACTGGTACATACATACTTTCTTTGCCGATTTTTGCATTGGCGTCGCCTATTACTATTTTGATGTATTTCTTTGGCATCATGTTGAACGCTTCTTCCATTTCTTCGTAATATTTTTCATCTTCTTCCCCTTCTGTTGGTTCGTGTATGTTTAAAATGCTCATATTTTCTATGCGTGTATTAATTTGCAAGTAACACATTCGCTCTGATATCGCTTTAAATCTTTTCACTCTCCCTGCATTGTGTTTGGCTATCATAAATTCTGTTCCGAAGTTCTTGTTGTTTCTTGAATTGCCAATATATTAATTTGATATCTGTCTATTTCCTGTCTTAAAATTTTCACTGCTCCTTCAGCGTACATTATTTACTTACATTCCACGTTCCTATTTTTAATATTGCTTTTTCCTCCCTGTTCGTTGATTCCGTTTTCGTTTCGTTTTTCATTGCTTGGTTCAATTTCCTTTCTTCCGCCCTCCTGTATGTGCTTTGTGCTACTAGTTGTTTTGTATTATGTTTTGTTTCCTTTCTTCTAGCTTTTCTTCTTCCATGTTCCATCTCCATTTTCCTATACCCATCCTTTACCCTATTCCACTCGTCCTTTTCTTCGTTTGCCTTCATTCGGATTTTTTTTTGTATCTCTCAACCTTTCTGTGACAGATCATCCTGTATAAACAGTCTCTCTTCTTTTATAAATTTCAATTTCTGTTTGTTTGTCATTACTTTTTTTTTCTCCTCTTGGTTGGCCAGTCTTACTAGGCAAGATCTCTCTCCTAACTTCATTGCTGTCTTTATAAGTAATGCTTTTTCCAGAAAATTTTCCATTGTGATTCTGAGTTCCTCTGTATTATGGATTTTTATTTTCACTCCTTGTACAACAACATTATTTTTTCTTTTCTCATTTTCCAATCGTTCTAATCTATTGTTATCCTCAGTTAACTTTTGGTTTTCTTTCCTCAGTTGTTTCATTTCTTCCCGGTATTCTCTTTGTTCTTCTCGCGTTTTCTTGATCTCCTCGGCCATTTCCTCCACTTTGTTCCTCATCTTTGTCATCATATCTATCATTTTCTCTATACTAGCTTTTAGGTTTCTCGAATTCTTTATCGGCGACCTCCCTGTTTTTTTGCTTTTTTTATATGATTCCTCTTCAGTATCCCCGTCCTCCTCTCTGTCGCTTTTCCTCTTTCTGTAATATTCATTGTCGCTCATTTTTATTTCGAATTCACTTTCATCAAAATTCCTAAGCCCGTCCCTGTCTTAAATAATTCGTTCACCGCAAAAAGGTTCAAGTTGTTTGGTTTTAACTACAAATTAATTGTTCTTATCGCTATCACACCGCGAAAAAAGCCCTCTACCGGCTATCCCGTCGGACCTTGGACTTTTAAGGATGATATTTAGCTGTCTTTTAACCCATTAACGACTAGCGTTACGAAAACGCAACGCATAACTGTAATATTTCAACAGTGTAGGTGGTAGATGTACCACTTGTAGATTTGTGTAAATGTTCAGTCTAGAACTAACTAACTAACTTGTCGTAGACAGCTTATAAATTTGGCAATCTCGACATGGACTTCAAGTTAGTGTAAGTAGTATTTTTCCATTGTTTATAATGAAAATTATTTATTTTTTATTTAGATTCAATAGTAAATTGATGTAGTTATTTATTAGTGACCATTCAAAAACTTCAAAATAAATATAGTCATGTGATTTTGTTGCTGTAATTTAGAGCTTGCGAAAATGCAACGCCAGTCCTTATGACTACTGCTTTTTCAAATTTATTATATATTTTTTAGTGGTGGATTAACACTCGAAGAGGCTCTGCAAGTGGCTTACGCAGATGATTTAGAAATATATGGATTTTCATGTATACGGTGTCTTTTAGTCTGAACAGCATAATTTTCAGACGTTTTACTTTCAGTTGTCTCTATATTATTTCTTTCTTTGTAAATAGCATTCTCAAAATATGTCATGGCTGCGTGTATTTGTCCTGGTTAGGTTACTGCTTTTTCTTCAACAAGTGACGATGTTCATACACCGTTCTTACAGTTTTTCTTTTAAATTTCTATCGAGTGGCAAAGGAACGAGGAACTCTTTGACCCAATATTTCATCTAAAATTGCTACTCTTTGCAGGGAATGAGAACAAAAAATGCGATGTCACGTGAGTTAGAAAAAAATACTTGCACTTCTTGATTCTGACTGGTTGGTTGAGACAAAATCAAGTTGAGTTGATGGGCGTAACAGTCTAACAGTGAACATAAAACATCAAAATCTTTCAAACTGGTGTACCAGCTCCTAGAAAATATCTAAATACCACAGTCATTTGATATTGATTTGCTACATCAGCTATAACGGCGACATATAGTATTCAGCTTTCAAAATTTCTTTTTTAATATGATCATCAGCAACTACCAACATGCATTCCAACATCTCATTTTGATTAATTTTTGAAGTACCTTTAAAAACGATAGAATTTTTAAAAGGATCTTTTAGTGCTATATATTATGGTGGATTAAAAGTCCTTTCGTAGTTATGATATTTATTTATAAAAACTACACTTTCACAAGTACCTTCATTAGTAGAAATGCAATGCCAAACATGGATTGTTTATTATAACATAAAATGCATAGTCGAGTTTGAAGTCTAAATAAAAATCCACCTATATTTCGAAAGACCATCTATGAGTAATTTATTATTGACTTTAATAAAATCACGTACCGATAATACTCGTATCTATTGTTATTAAACAATCTAAATGTATTTTATTTAATTGTTAAATAAACGATTAACTATTGAAATTAGTACAATAATCTACAGGGTGTTAATCATATAATTCCGAACTGAAATTTATTAGACCTCTGAAAATACGGGGATTAGAGGAATATTTCGTTTCATCGTCGCCTGGAAGTGCCAGATCAAAAGCACCGCAAAACTTTTAGCAATCAATAATTTTTGAAAGAACATATCTATTTTTCTTACATTTTGTTGTTGAATATTTCGTCTGTATGCACGGTCGAGTTGTTGTATATCTTTTCACAGCAGCTTCAGCTGTTAATGTGAGCTTGGGCATTCTCATGTTTTTTTTTTTATTTTTTTGGGCCAAATGACTCAGATCCGTCACTCCAGTTTTTGACCAAGACTGTTCTGCAGCACCACAACAAAATAACAAGCAACTGTTACTAACACTACACCCACAAATCCAATCATTTTTTTCGTACATGTCCTTAAATTTTCTTGTTAAGTGTCTAGATTTGTCCTTTGTAGTTTGCGTCAAATTAAGTCCAGGCTCGGGTCTGACCAAATTTTTAACTCGAATTTTTTGTTTATAACTAAACGAATTAAAATTGTTTTTCATATATTGCACAGTAAAACTATTCGCATCCTTATGTATAATATAGTTTATCTATAAAACACAATATCTGAACATGGATGTCGATCGATACCAACAAAACTTTAACGTGGATCGAGAACAGAGACGAGCACCCTAAATGTGTGTGCCACTAGGTCATATAAAATCTGCTGTATCTCTCTCCACCCTCTTTCAGCACCTCCCTCACTACACACCAACAAAATCAACATAGCCACTCCTGCTCGGCGCACCTGCACTGTCCTTCCATCATAATTGCGATGTATAGAACGGATTATATTTCATAAATGTATTAAGATCTACTAATACATTTTACTAGTTTGTAATCAATTATTTGTTTAGGGGGTACACATGCTCATGTGTTCCTATACACAAACCGCCACAGGCTACATGCAATGAATTGTTTTATAAATTATAAATGTATCTCTGAAATTCATAACTTCTATTTATAATGTAATATATAAAAATAAATAGCTTTACATTGTTATTGACCTAATTATTTATACTGATAATCACAAGGTCGAGCGAAAACTACAAACAAAAAAAATGTTAGAAATTTGAAGAATAATTCCTTTACATTTTCCTTTTATAGATAATCATGGCTCCTCAATACAAACTTACCTATTTTAATGGAACTGCTCTTGGCGAACCGATCAGATTCTTATTGAGTTATGGAAACATCGAATTTGAAGATGTTCGTATTGAAATGGAACAATGGCCAGCTTTGAAACCATGTAAGTAATTCATCTTCATTCTTTTGAATGAAGAGATTATTATTATAGTAATTGAAAAAATAGTAATTTGTTTGGAAATTAGGCCTATTTCCATTTCCTGTCCAATTCGACTTTTATATCCTCCAGTTTTTACATGAAAGTGCTGATGTCGAATTAATGAGTTATACTAAACAGTCCACCTACAGGGATTTCTTATCTCTGGTTTTATGTGTATTTTTATTTCTAAATCATACTGGTAAATAAATAAATCTCTTCACAAAATTCAAAACATCATTAATTAGGAATTCGAAATAACTGATACTCATTCTGGTGTCGGTTTTTGACACTAGACATGTACATTCTTTATTGTGGAAATTATTAAAGGTTATGGTGTTTTGGCAATTGTTTCCATTAAATTAAAAATCATACTACATATCATGCTACACATTTTTACACCTAACTTCCTACCAACTTCTGAACTAAGCAACTTTTCCCTTGAAGTGGCCTATGCTACCTACTCAAAACAATTATCGCATATTTGGAAAACCCGGTACAAAATACTTTATTCATAAAATTGGTAAACTAAGATGTTGAGTATTAACTACATTAAATCTTTTTATATAAATTCTAGCAGATATAAGTTTGTATGTGGTTCGTTATCATTTCTTCTGATGTGGTCCATGCTTTGTAGTGGTGACATATCCATCTTCCTCAACATTTTTTAGAACCGTTCTCCCTGTCTCTTGGTAATTGGTTGAGTATTTTCAAATGCTGCAATAAACAAATTTTCTGATATTTCTCGATATGAATCACCCTGAGTAATACCATTTTAGTATTTGCACTTTTTGGTGTATCTGCAGACTACTCATTTAAAGATTTACAAACATGCATCATTCCAAAACAAACTCTGTCTGTAGACCGCTCCTAATATAACAATATCCTGGAGAACCCTATTTTTATTTATCCCCTCTCTTCATTTTAAGTCTACATATTAAAATTGCTGGTGCCTGTATTCCGCATTGAAAACAACAGGATTCAGTCCCCATTTAATTCTAACGTAAAACGATGATCACCTCATAGTCAAATGTATAAGGCACATGGCGTTCTTTGTTTGTTAGAGGGATGCATGGAGAGATAGACAATCCAAGTCTTAGCCCAGATTATTACAGTTATAATACAAATATATATACAATACTTCTTTCGCATCTTATGATACCCTTTTAAAGAAAATAGGTGATACACTGAATATACTTGCTTCTTTTTAATACATTGTCGTTTATGGACTGTGTTAAACTCCCATGTTACCAAATAATATTCCTAGTACTGTATATGTATCTGGAAAGTAGTTGAAAAACATGTTTTCAAGACAATAATAAATGCATCTACTTTAGTATTTACAGATGAGGTATAAGTCCCATTTATTAAAATATCATTTTAGCAATTAATAAGATGTTTGAATCATATTTTCATTTTTTAGCCACTCCATTTGGCCAACTACCACTTCTTGAGCATGATGGTAAAGTGATTCATCAATCGATGGCGATTGCAAGATATTGCGCCAAGTTGGTTAAATTGGCAGGAAGCAATGATTGGGAGGCTTTGGAAATTGATTCCGCTGTTGATACTATTAATGATTTACGACAAAGTAAGTGTAAAATAAATTTTGAAAACTTTGTAATTTATATATTGATTAATTTGACTATAATTCCAACAACAATAATAACGTAATATGAATAATATATGCACGTATGCGAAGAAGCTTTTTAAACCTTGTACCTGATGTACATATAAATAATACCTGAAAAGTTTCAGTGAAGATGGTTACTTTAAAATCTACGTTTCACAACTCTTTAAATACTGATGGTCCCAGACCTTGTTTTAGCGGATTTTTCTCATCTTAATTTCTTCCAAAAACCCCAATTTTTGACATGCTTTTAATTCAATGGTCTCCGGCAATCAATTCTTCATAAGCTTATTGTATTTATACCAAGTATATCTCTAAAAATGTGTACTTTTTTATTTTGATATCTACTTTAAGGTATTTCATTCATTTTCTTTTCTCGTCTCTTCTTGTATTAAATCTTCTGCAATTAATATTTTTCTTTTTCTTTGAGTTTTTACAATTTATTAAAACACTGATAGTAATATATCTAGTAAACAATAATCTTGGTACTATTTAAAAAAATATTCTATTTCCTCTGGCTCTAAATTCAGTTCTAAATCTCTATTTAGTAAATAAGTAAAATAATTATTACTATATTGTATTACATATTGTATGTTTCTTGAAACAACACAAAAAGTGTGTGAAGACAAGAGAAGAGTATTTTTATTATATATAGACCTAGAAAAAGCATTCAACAAAGTCCCAAGAGATATGGAATGTCCTGAAAAAAACGTGTTGAGTTATATATCGTAAATGCTGTAATAACTAAAACAACATAGGATCAGAAACATTTGAAACACATTGTATTTTTCTTAAAACTAGTAACCCAGAAAGTCTATGAAGACAAAAGTATCTTTATCATATCTTGACCTAGAAAAAGCATTCAACAAAAAAGTCCCAAGAGATATGGAATGTCTTGAAAAAAAGGTGTCAAAGGCAAAACAATAAAAGTTATATAGCATAAATGCTGTAATAATTAACAACAAGGGATCAGAATCATTGAATCAATAGACGGACTCCAGGAATGTACTAGAAGAAGTAGAAAATTACAAATAGGACGGATGGAGATCATGGAGCTTTCGCTGATGATGTGGTGCTTACAGAAGAACAGCTGCAACGGAACCCAACAATAGGGAACGAAGTATTAAACAAAATACATAATTATAAAAATAGAAGTGGATGGTACCAAAATAGAACAGGTGAAAACAGAAAAAGAAAACAATGAAACCCTATTACAGGTAATGTCTCTATTAACAAAAAAGAAATTACCCTCGAGACAAAGTTAAAAAACAATAGACCAATCTTGATATTTTGCTGGGAATCTTGAATGTTAAACAAAATATAGCAAGCAATAGAGATGAAGTAACCTAAGAAGAGTATTAGGAGACACAAAGATAGATACAATAAGAAAATAATTCGGAATACAACCAGTATTAGAATACTACTACAGCTGGACTGGTGGGGATATTTATACAAATGGAAAACGCGAGAAAAACAAGAAGAATATGGGGAGTAAAAATAATAAAGAATAAACGAAAGGGAATACCAAAGCTAACATCTGACAAGGCGATAGCAGGAATATATTCTTAGTTTACCTGTCATCTAAATTGTTCAGTTTTTTCCCAATTTTTTAGCGCAGTAGTGAAGGCATGAATTTGTTCACAAATAAAAATTTTCACTTCGTCCAAGTTATTCATCAATGTCTTCACTTCTTTAATGCTTCATTCATTCAACAGAATATGCGCACATTTTTCTCAAAATTCTGTTACCATTTTTATCACGAAGCAAATTAAAAGTGATATTTGAAACAATACACTTGTAATGTTTTCAGAAATTGCTCTATGCCATTATGAACCAAACGAAGAGATAAAGGCAAGTAAAAAGAAACCCCTCTTGGAAGAAACAGTCCCATTTTACATTGAAAGATTAGAAGCTAAAATTAAAAATGATGGATATTTCGCTTGCAAAAAAGTGAGTACATTATTACTTTAAACAGATTAGATAATCTATAGACATTTTCAAATATAACAACTATCTAAACATTGAAAACAAGGTACTTCAACCATTAAGATAACAATAATGTGTAGGGAGATATTATTTCTTGTTTTCATAGTTTACTTTAATAATGAATATTTTATATAGACAGTGCCATCTTTAACCTATGGGGCCCTGGGCACATCAGGATGACGGGGCCACTACGACCTTGATAAATATGATTTTGAGATTTTGGGTGATAAATATGGGTTAACGTTTAGTGCCCAGTCAACAAGAGGTCCTACCATATAAAAGAACTTTTTGAGATTTACCTAAATGATAAATTTATAAATTCTGTTTCAGCTGACTTGGGCGGATTTGTACTTTGTGGCCATTTTAAGTTATTTGAATTTGATGTTGGGAAAAGATCTACTGGAAAACGCTCCAAACATGCAGAAACTTAAAGAAAATGTCTTGGCTCTCCCCAGCATCAAAGCCTGGGTTGAAAAACGCCCAAAGGGTAATTTCTAAATGTATATGAGAAACCTTGTTTGTATTTGATACTGAATTTAAAATAAATATCATTTTTTATGTTTATTTTTATTTTATAGCAACACTTGATTATGATGCATCACTCAATAAATCATTATTAAAGACCATTGATAAAATTATTATGAAACAATAATTACTCAATAGCAGCTGCATAACAGATATCAAACGGTAGAAATTAATTATGTGATAAACAACTGATGCTTAAACAAATGACTTTGGATGTATTGTTAGTTTTGGTGATAAAACAGAGTTATTTATTATGGAACAGACACGTGGGATAATTTCAAGGGAAACTTTGAAACTATCTTAAGGAAATTTTGGCAGTACTTTCTTGTCTACTGAACGTGTATTCTAAATTTTCTAAAAGTATGATAGAATAAGCATGATGGCAGTAATTGAAATGCACTAAAATTGTGTATTTATTTAATTAAACTTGAATCATGGAATCCAAAACACATTTATACCTAACGTTCAAACCCGGATGGCTGTTTTGGCAATAATGTTACCTATCTGGCAAATTTATTAAAATATTAATTGTCATGCGTCTACTAGAATATTTCTTTCGAATCAGTAGCGAATCGTGTTTTGACGAGACCACATTTTTACGGTCTAATTAATATAAAAAGGTGTATATTTTGATATAACCGGTTGGACTATAGAATAAACCACTTCCTTTCCATCTAACCCCATCCCCAATCAGTGGTGAAACCTATATTGGAATATGATGAGCCAGCACGAAAAGTAAATTTTTTATAATTGTTATTTTTATTTTTTCATAAAGGAGAAAAATAACCAATCATTGATTCCTCACGAAATTTGGCTCCCCCGATAGGGTGGCATTAACACATTCGTTGCTGTTTGAGAAACTGTAATACTAATAGGTACTACATTTGCTTTTTTGTAAAATACACTTAAATATTAATGGTTCTAAAATATGGGTTAAATGGCCCATGACTGTAAAAATATACTTTTTAAAAAGATTTAATTAAACTTTATGATTAGTTACAGTTGATGTTACAATTATGACTGACTTCTTTTTTAGTTTACAAAAATAAGGAAAATGTAGTATAATGCTGAATACAGAAGAAAAAATATATGATAAGAAAATTATAACAATTGTGTAAACAGGATGTCTCCACGTTTTTGCTGATTAAGGTTACCATTATAAATCCAATAATGTGGGAAACGTCCTGTCAGCAATTTAACAATAATATTATATGAGTTTAACAGGACTCACGCACGGCTTACATAAGTTTAATGTGCGGTGATAATGACTGTTTCTTCCGTCATATAGTAGAAATGTTTTGTAAATGAAGTAAACTATGAGAAAGACAATTAATATGAACGGTTCTATATAGATTAAAACTTTTCCGCCCCGTTGTACTGGTTCTATAGTGAGCTGAAAACAAAATAGTCTAGTAAATATGTACCATTTCTCCTAAAATTTTTGTATAGTCTCCGAAAATTACGACCATGGTCTCATTCGATTCGGAAAATTATCTAGAAAGTTTAAGGAAAAGTTCCAAAAGGGGCCGAAAAAAATTGCAAAAGTTATAAACAATTAAGTGAAAAAAGTAGGTGTTTGGTTTTTTTCGAATATCTCGAAAAATAATGAAAATTTTTTAAATTTGAAAAAAGATCAGCAAATTTGCTTAAAGAAAGTCCCGACTCCCGGAACTGTATCTCCAATATTTATAATTTTTACAAAGCCTTAAAAAATGAGCGAAAACCGGGTGATCGGGCTTCCGCGCGAATTGCGTCATTCTGACGTAGCAACAAAAAAAATTATTTAAACATATTAAATATGAATATTAAGGAATAAAAAAATTAATGTAACATTGGGATACATAAATAAACAATAATCCGTGGTAAAAAAATTTTTATCCCAATTTTTTCATAAATTATGGATTTGTTAATTAAATAATTTTTCCAAATTTAATGTTGAGATAAAAACCACGATAACTATTGAACAAAAGCCTTAAGACTTTTTTCACTTCGTGGAGTTATTGGTATTAGACTAACAAATAGATCACCGTAAAAAAAATTTCAAAATTTTGTTTTTTCGCTTTTTTATTAACAATTGAAAATTAAAAAAAAGTTTATAATTTTTTTTTGTTGATATCTTGAATGTTTTGATTTCTGATGGTTAAAAGCTACATAAAAATAATTTTTTTAAATTTTTTACTACCATTATTTAAGAAATTGTTATAAACAAATATTGTTTATGAGCAAATCAAAAAATTTTTTTTTGTAATCTATTAATACAAGTTATGATTTTTAGAGAAAAAACTGTTCCTTAAAAAAATTTTTTTGTTGCTAAAAAATGCGTTTGTTAATT
Organism: Galeruca laticollis; assembly: GCA_963921935.1. NCBI lineage: Eukaryota > Metazoa > Arthropoda > Insecta > Coleoptera > Chrysomelidae > Galeruca > Galeruca laticollis. Next base: position 120,227,050 of record OY998183.1, on the reverse strand, counting down.
AACAATGGTTTTAAAATTAAGGAACCGTTTTTTCTCTAGAAATCATAATTTTTATTGTTCTTTTAGATACATAAAATTTTTTTTATTCGTTTTTTCTTTGTTTATTCAATAAACAATTTGTTATAAACAAATGTATTTTTTCCGTTTATTTGTTTTAGTACTTAATCCCGAGATAAAAACAGCCATGTGTTGTTTTATATGAAAAACATTTTTTTTGTATTTTTTACATAACTTTTAATATTATTATGCCTTTAAATTTGTCCTATTCATGTGATCTTTTGCTGTTATTATTAAAATTACTTCGAAACTATTGCAGATACGTCTATAACACTTCAAGTCTTTTTTGTTAACTATTAATTCATTAACAACTGAAGCCATTCATTGCAGTTCTAGCTCCATTATTTATTTAATTATTAACTATTAATTATTAAAAAAATTTGAAAAAAAAAATTTTCTCATACTTTTAAGCCTCAAATATTATTAACTATTATCTTTTATAATTTTTTGAAATAATGTAGGATTTTCTTTTCTGATTGGCAAGTAAAGTGAACTATTTTTGATATTTAATCAGATTAATCTTATGAATTTTTTTTAATAATTAATAGTTAATAATTAAATAAATAATGGAGCTAGAACTGCAATAAATGGCTTCAGTTGTTAATGAATTAATAGTTAACAAAAAAGGCTTGAAGTGTTATAGACATCTGCAATAGTTTCGAAGGAATTTTAATAATAACAGCAAAAGAGCACATGAATAGGACAAATTTAAAGGCATAATAATATTAAAAGTTATGTAAAAAATAGAAAAAAAAATTTCATATAAAACAACACATAGCTGTTTTTATCTCGGGATTAAGTACTAAAAAAAATAAACGGAAAAAATACATTTGTTTATAACAAATTGTTTATTAAATAAACAAAGAAAAAACGAATAAATTTTTTTTATTTTATGTATCTAAAAGAACAATAAAAATTATGATTTTTAGAGAAAAAACGGTTCCTTAATTTTAAAATTTAGACTCAAAAAACCATTGTTAGTTAACAAACGCATTTAAAAGCAACAAAAAAATTCTTTTAAGGAACCGTTTTTTCTCTAAAAATCATAATTTGTATTAATAAATAGATTACAAAAAAATTTTTTTTTGATTTGCTCATAAACAATGTATTTGTTTATAACAATTTCTTAAATAATGGTAGTAAAAAATTTTAAAAAATTATTTTTATGTAGCTTTTAACCATCAGAAATCAAAACATTCAAGATATGAACAAAAAAAAATTTATAAACTTTTTTTTAATTTTCAATTGTTAATAAAAAAGCGAAAAAACAAAATTTTGAAATTTTTTTACGGTGATCTATTTGTTAGTCTAATACCAATAACTCCACGAAGTGAAAAAAATCTTAAGGCTTTTGTTCAATAGTTATCGTGGCGTGCGATACTGAACCGAAAATACCCTAACATAATAAAGGTAACTATCGCGAGACCTCCAAATTAGTAGAGGTAGCAGTTAATTTGCACAATTCTTGCCTCTGTTGTATGGTATTTTCACTTCAGTATCACAAAGAACTGACTGAATCGCGGTATAGTCACTCTGGTATTTTGGTACTCACTAAAATTATTATCGGTCTTATTAGTTAGTTCACTTGATCCAGGATTTCTGGTTGATATAATTTTTTAAAAAGTCGTGTTGGAAGAAGAGAGTCACAAGTGAAGTGTAAAAATTTTGATTTCGGGATTTTTAAACTAATAACTAAAAATTTCATGGTTTTTAGCTATTTAGTTAAAAAATTCCAAAAACAAAAATTTTATACTTCACTTGTGACTCTCTTTTTCCAACACAACCACATGCCATTTTTTTTAGTGGAAAACTAAACCGTATAATACAAAAATGGGAAAATGAAAAGTTACAGACATTTTGTTTGAAGAAAAAGATAAAAATGGTTTTGTAATAGGAAGTTGGGCAAAACGGGCCAGTGATAGTGAAGTCATGTGTACTATTTGTGAAAGTTTAATTCGTGTGACCACGGAAAATGCCGCCTCAGCCAGCATGCTGGAATGAAGTCCCACATCGGTAATTGTAAGATCAAACTCACTGCGTTGCAGCTAAAACTTTGCAAGACAGATATAACGTGTGTGTATAAATTTATCCCACCCGTAATACAAAAGTTTAATAAATAAGAAAAACATTACATTGGTGTCAGGTGTGGGGTAATATAAATAAATTGCTACGTAAAAATGGCCAAGAGACTATGTGACTTGAAAGTGACTGAGTTAAGAGCAGAATTGGAAGATCGTGAGTTGGAAACGTCCGGTAAGAAAAGTGAATTAGTAGAAAGACTTAAAGTGGCACTGGAAAATGACTGCTTTGATCCAGAAACAGTTTTATTCAATGACAAAGCTTCCACCTTAATCTCGTCAATTTCTGCTAACATGGACGAGAAGATTTCTGCTATGAAGAACGATATTTCTGCCATGGAAGAGAAAATTTCTACGAATGTGATAAACGATATTTCGGCTATAAAGAACGATATTTCTGCTATGAAGAACGACATTTATGCTAATATGGACGAGAAGATTTCTGCTATGAAGAACGATACATCTGCCGATATCTTATTAATGAAAAACGACGAGAAAATCAAGGAGTTAGAAAGGAAGATGACAGATATAAGAACTCAAGACACGCCAGTGGAAGAAAAGAAGACCGAGCAAACAAAACCTTGCAAGCCAGAAAAACACCCTAAGTTAGAAGACATTGGTAGTTTTACCCGAGTCAAGGCCCAACGTTCGATGGAAAAATGTCGTGGACCAATTATGTGAAACAGTTTGAAGCAGCCGCTAGAGTGAATAATTGGTCCGATAAGGAAAAAGCAGTGAACCTAACTATAGCGCTTCGGGGAGATGCCTTAGATGTTCTTCAGACGATACTGCTTGAAGAAACGGATGACTTCGAGCAGGTGAAAAAGAGGCTGGACATGCGATATCACAATGACGTTTGTTTGATGTAGACCAATAATAACAGAGATAAATTTCTAATAACTTGCAGAAATGCAGACATAATTGAATAGGGACTACCAAAAAGAACATAATTTGTCGAAACCAATGAAAAGATAGTTTTTTTAAGTGATCTGTAAATTTTTAAGTAATTTTTGTGAGATATAAAATATAAATTTATGTAAGAAATTGTGCTTTTTTTCGTAGGAAACAATAATGTCTTTGTAAAACAGTTATTTAACAAAAAAAAAATATCGCAAATAATCTTACTCATTTGTGTATTTCTTATCTATACGCTCCAGATACACAACACTCATTATCTCCTTTCACCAGATTGCACACGTCACTACTGATAACGACCTCGCCCATTTCTCAGTTTTCAGGTCAACTGTGTACCATTGAAATCCTGCTTAAAGTTCTAATTGGTAAGTTATTTTGACAGTTTAAATAATTTTTTGATATAATTTTCATGTTGGGGAAAGGTAGAGCTACATGGTATCTTATAATGAGTTCAAAAATACTTATTACTCACTGGTGGAATTTTAAAGTACGACAATTAAGTAAGGGTGTGTCATCTAGTACAGTATATAATGAATTTTTTATTGTATTTAGGTAATAAAAGAAACCGTGTTTTCGTGTAAACTGATCAGTGTTGATGAGGATAATTTTAAGATCTTCCTATTATACTGATGGCATTTATTATTAATGAATTATTCAAAAATTTTATATTTCATAATCGCCGCCATTTTCTATGTCCAGTATTTATCGTCAAGGTCAAATGAATACTCCATGTTCCAAAGCGGGAGATCCATAATTGTTATATTCAAAATAAATTTCTAAATTACATGTTTCTGTTCATAGTTATGAAATTTTCAATGACGGAAACAAATTACCCAGATTGTACCCCGTATAATAACATCAAAAGAGTTGGCAACTATGTAGTTGCCATGTAGTTATTTTAGGTGTTTTCGCGGAGACAATCCCGAATACATTCAGAATGTTAACGCATGCGCATTTTAAAATTTGCCGTTTGCGGTGAGAGATCAGCCTCCGGATTTTAAACAGTGTTCCTGGATCACGTTCTGTAACCTGTGGACAAGTTCGTAACACGTTCAGGCGGCTACAAACGTTCATGCATACTTGACAAGTGGACTTGTGCAAGCGTACTTGTACAAGTATACTTGAGAGTGTAGGAACAAACTTGTGCAAGTGGCATAGACTTGTACGAATTTTCTTCATGTCCCAGTGACTTGCGCAAGTATGCATGAACGTGTGTATGAAACTGGAAGTTGATCCTAGTATGTTTATTAACTTGTTTATTTGTTTGTTACTAGAAGATAGATTAAAATGGCTAGTGAACATGAAAAAAGTATGCGCGAGGTTTTGGAGGGGTTTATTAATATTTACAAAGAATCTCAATCAGCAGGGTAACACTTCAGTTCGTTTAAAATATTTGTATGCGAATAGATATTTCTCTTTAGAAGCCACTTTTTGCACCAAAATCGACGTTTTTTCTTTTTGTTTAAGAACAATAACTAACATCGCAAGAGCTAACGCGTCTTCGTCCATTTTTGCCTACTAAAACTGAACTGTTCAAGTACGCTTGTATCGTGTGGAGTCGATGCAAACTTGTACAAGTACGCTTGCACAAGTCCACTTGTCAAGTATGCATGAACGTCTGTAGCCGCCTTTTCGTCAGATCCTCGGATTGAAGGTGGGATATCGTATTCAGAACGAATCCTAACCTAAAATTTTGTTGTTTTGTGAAGAAATTATTTGTGGTAAGAACTAAAAGTAAAGAAGTATACCCCATTTTGATTACTGATTTTTTAGATCATATACTATTTAAGATCGAATGAGGGAGTTTTAGAAAAGTTGCTGATGGAAATGCAAACTTCTTTGAAGAAATTGTGCCATAATTTGATGATGAGCTGTTTATAATCCATTTTAGGATAACTAGACTGGGTGTACCGTGAATTACATAACACAAATCACATATAACAGAACAAATATCCTTATAGTTACAAGCTCATAATTTCTTTTTAGTTAGTCTACAACTAATACTAACCCCACTTTTTAAGACGCTGCAACCGCATGAAGTTAAAGTTGAATTATGGAGTGTAGAGTGTAGTTCTACACTCCATAAGTTGAATCAACTTCAAGCAGCAGCATCTTGGTGTTGCGGTGGTAGTGAGGGGAAAACAGAATTAACCAATCACAGAAACGCTGCACGGTGCAGTTGAAGTTCTGTGAAGCCGGAGTTAGATGTATTAGGCGCGTTCGCAGAGTTTAAGAAATCGAATCTATCCGGAACTAATTCTTATATGCGCTTGCGCCGTAGCATAGGTTCAGTTTGTATTATGATTTAGCTTTGTTCGCGGGTCTGATTCCGAACCAGTTTAGGGACTGGCCGCATGCGCACATTCAACATCGTCGTGCGCACATTCAGAACTGAGCGAACCGCGCACGACGATTTTGAATGTGCGTATGCGGCCAGTCCCTAAACTGGGTCGAAATCAGACCCAAAGCTAAAATGTCTTCGCGAAAACACCTATTGCATAGTTTTGTGTATCATGGTCACAGAAAACGGACCCCATTTTGTGATCATGGTTTTGTTCTAACATATCCTTGTTTATATGTACGTTATATAAAAACAAGGATCATATACATCGTAAATGTGTTATATTATTTGTCTATGGTTTTATTTATCAATTTGCCGGTTATTCATCAGAGATAACACACGTGTGTTTTCTCTGTTGTGTTATTCAGTATTTATCTATGATTAATGTACAGTTCTCTCTTCTGTGGTTCTGTGTAACATTGAAATTCTGGATAAAGTTCTAATTGGTAAGTTATTTTGACCGTTTAAATAATTTTTTGATATATTTTTCATGATAGGGAAAGGTAGAGCTACATGGTATTTTATAATGAGTTCAAAAATACTTATTACTCGCTGGTGGAATTTTAAAGTACCACAATTAAGTAAGGGTTTGTCATCTAGCACAGTACATAATGAATTTTTTATTGTATTTAGGTAATAAAAGAAACCATGTTTTCGTGTAAACTGATCAGTGTTGATGAGGATAATTTTAAGATCTTCCTATTATACTGGCATTTATTATTAATGAATTATTCAAAAGTTTTATATTTCATAATCGCGGCCATTTTCTATGTCGAATATTTATCGTCAAGGTCAAATTAATACAACTATGTTCCAAAGCCGGAGATCCATAATTGTTATATTCCAAATAAATTACTAAATTACATGTTTCTATTCATAGTTATGAAATTTTCAATGACTGAAACAAATTACGCAATTTGTTTTACCGGCTTTTTTATCCTTCTGATAACTACACATTTGATATGTGATTTATTTGTTGAATTTATTTTAAAGATAGAAATATCTGTTTCCAGGGCCGGTAGTAACACGAAAATTGTATAATTTTATAAATTCTGTTTTCTAATCAAATGTAAATTGTTTAAATAGAATGTCTCATGTACAAAAAACTGAAAAAAGAGCGCATTAGGTGGTTTGTGTAGAAATTCGATCACAAAAAATGTGACCCTTTGCAATATCGTAAAAAAACTGTAATGTCATGTAGTAGGTAGCGATCCTTTATACTTTTTACGCTTAATGTCTAAACTATATTACCCCATACAACATATAGAGATTCTATATATAATTCTGGAATATTCACTAGGGTAGATTGGAATACATCCTGAACAAACAGAATAATTATATTCATTATGGAATATTCATTGAATTGACGAATCGGAATGTGTTGGTATATTCATAAAATAATATTCCTGAATATTTCTAAAATGGTCCAAGTAGGTAAATAAATTCATGCACACTCATATTCGTATATTACATAATTTTAGAGCAGAAAAACTTCATATTCGACATTCAATGAGTTTTATTGTATATTTTCCGTGCTAATTAGTCAATTGAAATAAAGTCGAATTAGTTTGAAAAAATATGCTAGGAAACTAACGTGTTTTCCTGTCATCTCGCATTATGTAAAATACAAGGTCTTGCACTTTCACCAACATTGTAAGACATGGTAAACATATTCACAAATAGTTACCTACAACCCATCATTTTGATAAATTATGTCTGCTGTGCGAAAAATTTGTTTCTTTTTTTATAGGAAATAACAACGTATTTAAAATTAAAGAAAAAATCGTTTATTTTATTAATAAAAAAAATATTTCTATAAAGAATACTTTTAAAATAAATGTATAATGTAAAAAATTTCTCTATATAAAAAAATTCAGCTTAAAAAATAAATAAAATATTTTAGTCCAGATCTCTTTCTTCTTGGGGTCGAATCCTAAGCTAAATAATATGGAAATAATATTATGATTAAATTTATAAAAGTAATGAAATACTTATAATGTATTCTTTTTTAACCTTTCTGGGGCGTTGGCCAACCATTGTGCGGTTATTAACTATATTTCTTTTTTACTGGTGTTAGTGCTACATATTTGTACAGCCTGTAAAAGTAAGAGATCAGGATGACAATCAGGTAAATACACCTGTTCAAAACAGTTGTACTATCCAAATTATAATTGAAATTTTTCGGCGACATATTTCTGTGGATGCATTAACTTTCCTACAACTGAAAATAATTTAAGTGAATAAAATGTTTTCTTCTTCTTGTGCCCACATATGCTGGAGTTGGCTGCAAAATTCTCTGCAGTGGCTCGCTTCATAAACCTCAAACAGTCCTTAAAATCCATACTTCATATGCATTCAAAAAAACAGCGCCTATAAGAATTGAACTTACTTTTCATCAGTTTTTATTTATACTACACATTAATATTTTCCATTTCATGACATAATCGTGAATCATGAGTTAATTTTTCCTCCACAGTTAGTAAGTTTTCTTCTGAGCCTATGGAAACATTTTTATTAAATGTTCTTGAATTTCGTTGGCTTTTTCATTTTTGTTAGTAGGGAATAAAGTCTGGGACATTAGCTTCTCCGTATTTGAATTTAGGGTATGTAACTGTATTTATACATCGTTAATCCTTTAACATATTTTATTTAACATTGTTTTAGTTTCAACTTGAAATTGCTTATCATCTACAACATTATATTTAAGAAATTTGTTCAAAAATATTAACAAATAACACTCAATACCTTCAGACCCTTTGCTGTATTGCGTCGAAGGACTTATTTTGACAGGAGAACCTGAAAACAAAACAAAATTGAGACACTTAAAACAAAAAAGAATAATTGAATGGATGTAAAATAAAGTTATTGCATATAAGTATGCTTCTTTTTCAGTAATTAAAAATTCAGCTAACATTATAAATTTTTCAATGACATTAAAAAAGTCTTTAAATTGTATACAATAGTAAACAATGTGAAAAAAGTGATGAAAAAAATAAATCTAAAAAAATTATATTGACTAGATATAGATATATCTTCAGTGGGTTTTTCTCATGACTTTGTATTAAATTCTAAGCTTGACTCACTATCTACACCTTCAGAATCAGATTCAAAACCAAATCTTTGTACGTTTTGACACTGTTTTTATTTGTTCCTTTGCTGCAGTTGATGCTTCAGAATCCTTACAACATTTTTGCTTTGGCACTGGCAAATTTGAAATCTTCAAATGTTTTGAGGGCTTACAATAATTTTACACTGTATGATTGCCAATCTGGAATAGGGGTTTCTCCATTCTTAATTGCCTCTTTTACTCTTTGTGGATCAAAATTTGGGTACCAAAATTTTATTCTTGGTTTGATGAAGCCAACATAATGGAAGAACTTCTAAATCCTCAGTCTCAATAAATTTGACTACTATCCAGGGCATTTTCTCCATTAACACAAAAAGATAACACATGTCTCGAAATAAGGAGAAACATATTACCTATAGATAGATGTGAAATACCTGGTTAATGTCCAAAGTTCATGAATACCAAGTATTTTTTCATTTAAAGAAAACAACAAATCTTGAACATACATATACTATGGTAACACAATTTATCTTCAATGTCTTCAATCAAATTTGAACTTAATTTTGTAAAAATAGTATGTGAACATATAAATTACCCAAATAATGTAAAAAAAATCACTAGAAAAATTAGTAAAATTATCAAGTGTTCCAAATCTACGAACATCATCTGATAAATGTAACAAGTTATGAAAATTATGTGTAAGTGACTTCCACAGATTTCCTTTGTGAATTGAACAAAATGATTTATTAGTTGCTCAGCATAGTCAACATGGGTTCTACACATGTTTTTATTCACAAATATTCTTATAGCTACAGATAAAATAATAAAATGTTGATACTTTTTTTGGAAGTACTCCTTTAAGACAAATTGGACCTGTATAAAGTTAAAACTGTCTAAATTCAGTGGCCTTCCATCATTTAACATCTTTGAGACTTCTGGGATGTCTAACAAATTCACATGGTATATTTGGAAGGAAGTCTATCAACAATTTAGAAACTGACTAACTTATTTGACAGAGGCCCACAACACCAAATTCCCCAAAGAATTTTTTAAAACTACTCCCAAGAGAACAAGGTGTAAATAGCTCAGAGGAATATCAGAGATGATATCTATATCTGGTATATTAGAATTGTTTGACCAACATGATGTTCAGAATCACTTTGTATTCTCCTTCTTGAGTACATTTACTACATGAACTCTATCCAGAATTACCTTTAATGTATAGAACTGAAGCTTTAGCAACAGCATCAAGTAAATACATTGAAATTTTAAAAGGATATTTTTTTCTGAACAGTATTATTTCATTTCTAGTCGGATTTTTAGCTTTATGCACAAATTTTGACAAAAAGTTATTCAAATCATCTGGTTTGTTATAACCATGGTATAAACCAATCATGAAAACTATTTTAAAAGATAAATCAATTTCAAGTATGGGATAAAATTGACTTGAGGAACTTTTTGTAATAGGTAACCCATTTATATTAATCGCAATATTGACAGGGACCTTAGGAACTTCATTTAAACTGCCATACAAAACTTCAAGTGAATTTTGTATACCAATGTGACAATATTCACCTGATTCAACTTTTGAAGTAATTGTACTTTTTGGAGTAGCTGAAAATGTTCGTGGATCTTTTGGTAACTGGACGAAATCTTCAGTCTGCTTGTTGGAATATATTTAATAATTCTTTTAATGCAGAATGTGGTATTTTATTTGTCACTGACCAATTTTTCAATTTATCTACAGTATCATAAGCTTCAATATTTTGGTATTCTAAATGAAACTTACAGTTTCTAGATAATTCCACAATATATTTTAAAAATGTTAAAAAATCTAAGAAGTGACCTACTTTGTGATTGACTTAATATATGTTAGTAGAAAAAAGTAGATATATTACAAATACTAAAGCTTAGATATTATTAGCCCTATAGTGCATTTTCAAACACAAGCAATTTTAAGATTCAAGTGATAGGCACAAGGCATTTTGAAATTGGGAATTGTTAAAATTGAAGAAAAAAAAATATTATTGGTTAAAGTTGAGAAAACGTTAAAAAGGTGTAGGGAAGAGAAAATGGTTTTAAGAGATGGAAAGAGAGTAGGTTTGGAAGAAGCAGGAGAGAGAAGATTTGAACAAGGAGAAGCAAGTGGAATGTCAGGAGAAAATATCTACATTATAAGCTATCATTACATGGTAGTTTTGTTTTATTTGGTGCTGGTCGAGCAACCAATTTTCAAATTTTTGGACCATTTCTAATGGAATGACTCTAAAGTTTTAATTAAAAATTTAATTTTCTACTGAAATTATTTAACTTACCTTTTTGTAACCAATTTCTTATATCCATATTGTCTTTTCTGTGGTAAATCTATTGTTACGGATTTTCCCTCTTGTTTCTCGTGCCTAGTTTTCTATTCGCCATATGCAACTTCGTATCCTACACTATGTACTGTACTGTCTGTCTTCGTGCCAGATAGGCAACTAACTTTATATACCCTTTTGAGCCTATAAATTGCCAGAACATTCGCATCGCCGGTTCCCGTATATTCCTCACTTGTATCCCGATTTTCTCAAACTCCAAGAAAACTAGTGGCATTTCGTTACGCTATTAAATAGGACACTGTCGCTAGACAAGAGCATTTACACACCAACTCAATAGTTGTTATAAGAGTATTTATTTCGGATTCCGATGTAGGATTGTGTATTGAATGTTTCAAAATATTTCACACTAAAACTACTTATTGAGTAAATTTATTTTCATTAATTAATAGGACTAAAAAATGTAGTTAATGAAAACAAAAAGAAAGTGACAATTTTTTTACCATTTTTCTCAAAAATGTCCTACTGCTAAGTGGTTGAATCGAACACTAAACATTGATGTATCCTGAGAGTAAATAGAACACTCCTTTTTATCCAATTCTGGTGTGCACCAATGCATAGATCAAGAACGCTATAACAGAAAAATATGTATATTTATTAAAATCTAAAAATTATTTAATTTAATTTTGCTTCCAGCAGGGGGCCGTTGGCCCATCCTGGCCTTCGCTGGCTACGTCCATGGTATTCTAAGAATATACAGTGCTGTCTGGGACACTGCTTTAAAGTCAATTCTTCTGTTTTTGTTCTCGACAAACTGATTTATAACTGCATCGTTGAAGTTGGGCAAACCTTGTATAAATTGCTTTTCGATAGAAAACATTGCTAAGGCCGTCAGTCTTCCTTGATTCAAGAATGTTTTTAATCACTTTAAGGTTGAAAAACTCCGTGCTGCTTCAGCTGTGGCCATTGGAATGGTTATTAAAATTTTTTAGAGAGTAAAGGTGGCAGAAAATATTGAAGGTTATTATCTGTTATCAATTTCATATGAATAGCACCACTTATATTCCTAAAATCAGGTCATCTATCATTTAATTCTAATTCAGGCGAGTTTTATCAAGAAATGGGTACACCTCTACTGTAGCTTCTAAGTGTTCAATAGGAGCTTCTACATTTGTGGAAATCTCTCCACCGCAAACAGAATGGAGGCATTCAAATGTTTGGTAAATGAAAATCTTTCTTTTATATGGATGATTATAAGGTCAGTTCCAACTGACATGAAAACCGTACAATGTAGACAGACCTATAGTATCACAAACTTCCTTGGTTGTAACAGTTTTTGAAATATATGTATTTTCAAGTATGTATGTCTGAACAGCACAATTTTCAGAAATTTTACTTTCACTTGTCTCTTCTTTCTTTGTAAATAATATTCTCAAAACATGTCATGGCTGAGTGTATTTGTACTGGATAGGTTACCGTTTTTTCTTCAACAAGTGACGATGCTCATACACCGTTCTTTGACCAAATATTTCATCTCAAATTGCTACTCTTTGCAGGGAATGAGAACAAAAAATGTGATGTCACTTCAGTTAGAAAAAAATACTTGCACTTCTGATTCTGACTGGTTGCTTGACACAAAATCAAGTTGAGTTGATGGGCGTAATAGCGAACATAAAACGCTTATCATAACTTTGCGAAATTAATTTTTCCGGCTTATCTATCACTTGTTTGAAAATAGTTCTTAATCATTCTGATAAATTGCCCGCATCATGATCAGAGGGATTCATAAACCACCAAAATCTTTCAAACTGCTAGAAAATATCTACCACAGTCGTTTGATATTGATATGCTATATCTGTAGTTTCATCAGCTATAACGGCGACATATAGTATTCAGCTTTCAAAATTTCTTTTTTAATACGATCTTCAGCAACTGCCAACATGCATTCCAACAGCTCATTTTGAATCATTTTGGAAGTACCTTTAAAAACGATAGAATTTTTAAAAGGATCTTTTAGTGTTATATATTATGGTGGATTAAAAGTCCTTTCGTAGTTTTGATATTTATTTATAAAAACTACACTTTCACAAGTACCTTCATTCGTAAAAATGCAATGCCAAACATGAATTGTTTATTATAACATAAAATGCCGAGTCGAGTTTGAAGTCTAAATAAAAATCAACCTATATTTGAAAGACCATCTATAAGTAATTTATTATTGATTTTAATAAAATCACGTACCAATAATACTCGTTTCTATTGTTATTAAATAATCTAAATGTTTTTTATTTAATCGTTAAATAAACTATTAACTATTGAAATTAGAACAATAATCTACAGGGTGTTTATGATATAATTCCGAACTGAAATTTATTAGACCTCTCAAAATTCCGGGATTAGAGGAATCTTTCGTTTCATCGTGGCCTCGAAGTGCCAGGTCAAAAGCCTCGCAAAACTTTTAGCAATCAATAATTTTTGAAAGAACATCTCTATTTTTTCTTACATTTTGTTGTTGAATATTTCGTCTGTATGCACTGTCGAGTTGTTGTATATCTTTTCCCAGCAGCTTCAGCTGTTAATGTGAGCTTGGGCATTCTCATGTTTTTTTTATTTTTTTGGGCCAAATGACAGATCCGTCACTCCAGTTTTTGACCAAGGCGGTTCTGCAGCACCACAACAAAATAACAAGCAACTGTTACTAACTCTACACCCACAAATCCAATAATTTTTTTCGTACATGTCCTTAAATTTTCTTGTAAAGTGTCTAGATTTGCCCTTTGTAGTTTGCATCAAATTAAGAGGGGCCTCCTCACAGGTATATAAACCTAAAAACCGACACAATACTAGTTAGTAGTTTAGTAATTATTTGGTTCAAAATATTTACGATAGATGTCGATAGTACTACTGAATCGGCTTTTACTTATACAACATATTTTCTCTCTCTGTCTTTCCACTCTTGACGGTTCAAAGAAACGCATCACTGTTCGAATGTTTTGATTTCAAATATTACAACTTATTTGTGAGCACAGAAACCTTATCTGTTTTTTTATGTTGCATCCAAACCACAGCACACCTGTGTGCATAGATAAGAGAATATTATATACACGGATCCAAACAAAATTTGTTGACATAATTTCCATTTGAGTATAGATTTTTGATTATTTAAGAGTTTCATAAATGTTTTTGAAAGGAATAAATTGTTAAAAAGTACGTAATCGTGTCGACCCGATATCTAAAATTATAGTTATGATAATGTAAATTATCCTGCAATCCGTATTTTTTAATTTTAAAAGCTATGTTTGAGGTTATGTTTACTGGATTATTTGATTAATGCGAAAATATGAGATAAATAATACTGATGGTTTGTTCTAGTATCATCAAACCATCTTTCAACATTCTCTTGGAACCCTGTTTTAATGATACTATGGATTTGTTAGCGAAAAGCGAAAAATGCTTAATTGAAGTGAAGTGACCTTTGAAGCATCTGAATGAAGAAAAATTAAAACCGCTCTCAAAAGACAAGAATTACATAATTCATTTTGATGAATATATAATAATAATTGAAAAATATAATTATTATAACCTGATACAAGGTGCATTACATAATATTGCATGAAAGGACATGTGCTATTTAATAATATGGATACCAAGTGACAGCATTGCGGAAATTGCTAGAAATTAAGAATGGAAGAAAAATATACATACTTTAAAAACATTCTACCTTTCAAAATTTGTACAATTTATATTAACATAATAAAATGTTTTCATGATTATAAATTTTTGTTTGTTTCATGCTAAGAAAATTAAACTGCGGAAAAGTTGCAAATGTACATGATTTAAAATAGGCCATTTAGTCTGAAAACGCAGAACGTCGTGTCGCAACTTTGCCTCAATCTAATCATATTTGTATCAGTTTCAGAGTTTCTGTTGGTTGCTTTCAAATTTTATTTGACATGTAGGCTCTCTTTTCAACTACATGTGTAAATATATTCAATTTTATCTAGAAACAAATAATATAGACAAAGAGTCTCCAAATTTATTATACAAAAAATATTTACTTGTAATACAATGCTTTATATTTAATAGAAAGAGGAAAGACAGTGAGGAATTTCAATTTAAAATAGCAAACGTTTAAAAAACTTACAAAGCAACTATAACAACTAATAATATATTGTGGGGAGATCGATATATACAGTACAAAATCAAACATACAATCAACATGTACAAGTTTGCTTTTACCTTGTTTGCAAAAATATTGATCATATGTGTTGTGGAGATTGGAACTGAAACATTTTTCCTTCATTATACAAAAAATAGTTGGTTCATTCTCTTTTTTCCATGACAGATACACATATGTGTGATCACCTGAATGGTAAATATTTTTTTTTGTTTTTGTATAATACATTATTGGTATTATTACTTTTCCATCTATTCCATCTAATATGCGAGAAAAGTATAGGTTTACCCAAAAAAAGTTGGAATTTTGTATTTTTTTGAGTTGTTTTTCAGCAAGAACAACACAAAAAATGGTTTTTAGAAAAGAAAACCTATCTGTATAACTCGATACAGCCCCCGAAGTGCAACAAGTAGACAAAATTAACTTTTTAGTCGTCCTTTGTTTTACAATTTTTTTTAATATCAACAACTAAGACTATTACTAAGTCATCCTTTAATAATAATTTGGTTTCTTATTTTCTTTGATTTTTTGAAATGCTTATATAATCAAACAATTTGCAAGGAAATTTCGACTATTGGCTAGACAAAGTTTTAAAATATTTATGGTTGAAAGATTTTTAAAATATAATGTAACCTACTTCATTCATTAATTTTATTCAACAATTACTATTACCTATGGTGCATAGGCTAAGGCAAGCTAAAAAGTGGATAACCATCCTAATTTCATATAAAATCATAGGACAGGTTGTTAAGAGAAAAACAAATACACCTTGTCATTCTCTTGTTAAAACTGTTCTTAAAAAGACATTGTATGACGGAGGTAATGGAATATGGAACTCTTAAGGAAAAAGTGACTAAGAGCATTTTTGAACAAGTACAAAATGTTGTGGTGGTTGATTCTGGATTGTGGGTAGATGTTCAACACGGTTTTCTAGGTGCTTGTGATGGTAAATATATTTAACATAACAAATAATTACCAAGTGTTATAAATTCTTTTTGCATATTAAATGACATACATTTATTGATAAAATATTTTAGGGCTTGTAGGCGATGATGCACTACTTGAAATAAAATGCCCCCACTCTGCATCAAAACTGAATTTACAAACAAATACAATAAGCGAAATAATTGACCTCATGAAGAACAAAATTTGTCTAGAAAAACAACAATAAAATTCAACTTAAGCGGAATCACAATTACTATTATCAGGTATAAACATGATATATTTATTCCAAAGAACAAAAACTCAAAATCATTCTCACATAATATGTTTAATCACTTTGTATTTACCAACAATAAATAAGAATAACATTAAAAAGTAATTATTTGTGTAATAGGTGCAAAAAGTGCATTTTTGTTGCAAGGAAGCATGAAGCACTAAACACAATCTTGTGGAGTAAATATAAATAGCATTTACGAAGCACAAATTTACTTATTTAGCATGAAAATTACTTAATTATAATCACTTACAAATATAATACACACTAAACTATAAATTTGGGATATTTTTATGAACACAAAACATACGACAACAGCATTTGACCCATAGAGAAAGTTATAATCATACGATGGTTATAATATTATTTGTCTATGAATTGACCATCGTCTTCTGTCATTGTTCTATACAGCGCCATGCATCAAGACGGTGGAGCGGTTGAACTAAAGTAAAAAGATGTTCGTTTTCAAAAATTTGCGCACAACAAATCTCAAAAAATACAATGATTTGAGATTTCATATTTTCAGAATCGAATTCTCTAGGCTTCCTTTTGGGGATCAGGTTTTGGTGTCCAGATTGGTGACCACAAATTGTCAAAACTGTCAAGATCACACGATCACTTAATGGCTTATATCTTTATATTATATTGTGTTAAAATTTCAACACTTAAGAGGTATTCAAGCGAATGACCGTAAAATACCAATAGAATTTGGTAAATACCATCCTCGTTCAAGCGCCTTCGGTTATAGTTGGTCATCTAGTTGTGACGTCATTGTATAGCCCTTAGACGTCACCACTTGACGTTTCACTGACCGCGGTATTTACACAGGTCGAAAGCTGTTTTATAACCCCCACCTTCTGAGTGACATTTGTTTGTTTTGGTTTTTGGTTATGTTGATCAGTAACTTCATTCAACAATGGATCGAACATCATTCAAATTTTCTTTAAATTATGAAGGCAGGGACGTAGAAATTATTGTCGACGAGATGGAAACAGCTTCTCTGTTATTAAACGGTGGGTACAAATATGTTCTTTAATACCTAATTTTTAAGAAAGAAAAATGTATTGTACCTACATGTGTTTAGGAATTATAAATTAACAACAAACGAATAACCATAGAGAAAGTAAAATTTGTTTGGTTTATCTATGAGAATGACCGCTTCCATTCATGCGCGTCCCAATGGTATTAAACAACATTCGTCAAAGGGCTATGACCAAGGACAACCAGGGATACGACCGTGGTATTTACCAATGTCTCGCTTGAATAACTCTTTAATTTCCCTGCGTTCTTTAGATTTGTTGTGTACAAAATGACCTAAATTTTGTTGCAGTTCAGGCTCGGGTCTGTCCAAATTTTTAACTTTAATTTTTTGTTTATAACTAAACGAATTAAAATTGTTTTTCATATATTGCACAGTAAAACTGTTCGCATCCTTATTTATAATATAGTTTATCTATAAAACACAATATCTCAACATGGATGTCGATCGACACCAACAAAACTTTAACGTGGATCGAGAACAGAGACGAGCACCCTAAATTTTTGTGCCACCAGGTCATATAAAATCTGCTGTATCCCTCTCCCCCTCCTTCCGCACCTCCCTCGCCAGACACCAACAAAATCAACATAGCCACTACGTCATAATTGCGATGTATAGAACGGATTATATTTCACAAATGTATTAAGATCTATTAATACATTTTACTAGTTTGTAATCGATTATTTGTTTAGGGGGGAAACATGCTCATGTGTTCCTATACACAAACCGCCACAGGCTACATGCAATGAATTGTTTTATAAGTTATAAATGTATCTCTGAAATTCATAACTTCTATTTATAATGTAATATATAAAAATAAATAGCTTTACATTGTTATTGACCTAATTATTTATAATGATAATCACAAGGTCGAGCGAAAACTAAAAACAAAAAAATGTTAGAAATTTGAAGAATTCCTTTATGTTTTCCTTTTATAGATAATCATGGCTCCTCAATACAAACTTACCTATTTTAATGGAACTGGTCTTGGCGAACCGATCAGATTCTTATTGTTCTACGGAAACATCGAATTTGAAGATGTTCGTCTTCAAATGGAAGAATGGCCAGCTTTGAAACCATGTAAGTAATTCATCTTCATTCTTTTGAATAAACAATTTTCATTATAATTGAGAAAATAGTAGTTTGTTTAGAAATTAGGCCTATTCCCGTTTCCCCTCCAATTCGTCTTTTATATCCTCCGGTTTTTACATAGGGTCACTTCACTGGTTCTCGACCAGTTAACAAACAAATTAACTTTGGAAATGATTTTAATGTGTAAAAACTTCTCAAATTATTGAAAACTTAGTTCTTACTTATTCCTTAGTAAGTTCTAAGCAACTTACAATTATGATTTTTATGGTTTTTTGCCTTTAAACCATTAACATTTTAATTAGAAGCAAAAAACTGCATTTTTACTGGTTTTCGACCACTTTATCGAATTCTCGACCATATTTATGTCAGTTGTCGACCACCACTTTTATGTTGGCATTAGGAGTGGATCCATGCAGCCAGGAACACTGTTGATAAAATCGCAATAAGTATTGTATGGGTCTGTGTAGATGCTTAATGGTTACATCGACTATGAGGAAAAACAAGGTCACACGCTTCTCGCCTAGGGGTCAATCAAGTCATTATTCTAACAACACAGGTGGACCACGGATAGGAAGGTATATATACATAAGGGAACAAAACATAGGTATTAGCATCTAACAGTGGACTTTCTAGATAAATATATTTGCCTTATTGATGAATTTGATGATTATGTCAAGGACTTTTTTGTTATTGGTGCCTAAGAGGAATGGCATGTTGATTGGGAATTCAATCTCAAGTTCTCTAAGATCTCCTATTAGGATGTTGTTGTGAGTTTCGAATTTCCTGCATTTTAAGAAGATGTGGTCTAAGTCAGCCCTTTCATTACACTCTTCGCATAGATCAGATCACTTTGATTTTGTTGAGATGAGCGGGGTAAGATGCATGTCCAAATCGCATTCTTCGTAAGGAGACCGTCTGTCTTTGGCTGTAAGGAGTATTCCTGTTCCAGCATTTTTTTGGTATGTATTTTTGTAACAGAGTATACTGTGAATTTTTGTTATTGCAATAGTTTTCCCAATGTATGGTCCATTTTTTATACAAATTAATGCAGTCCGATAGGCAATTATTCTCAAAATATGCTTCTCCTGTGTCGATACTTTCTTTTGCTAAAATATCTACGTGCTCGTTTTGTTTTATGCCTATGTGAGCTTTTACCCTAGCCATTGTATGTCGAATTTCCTTGAGGCGAGTTATCCTAAGATGACGAATTTTGTAAATATACGGATGGGATACAAGGGAGCTTGGATTGTTTGGTTTATTTATACTCTGTAGGACGGATAGTGAGTCCGTGAATAACGTAATGTTTTTATGTTGGTTTTGAGATGCTAAGTATTCTAAGGCTTTCAATATTCCGTATGCCTCTGCGGTGTAAATCGAACTATGAGAATTGATTTTGAACTTCTTTTCTATTTTTCCTTGGGCGATATAAAATGCACACCCCCCAGTACCTAACTCATTCTTTGATGCATCAGTGTATACTGCCATGTTACTTTCGTTATTATCTGTAATTCTTTAGAGTAAGTTTTGATTATAAGGAGCAGTTTCAAAGTATTTCGGTATTATAATTTTTGGTTTGTTTTGATATACATAATTCAAATTATTTATCTCTCGTGTGTTGCATCAATGTCGTGTTGCTCGTATTACGAAAGCCTATACAAAGTGGTGGAGAATTTTTTTGATCCAGTATGTTTTTGTCAAATCGTTGCAGTTTAAAACAGATACTTTATGGATTAGTGGCAACTGTTTTAATTTGCACTTTGAAATCATTGTTTCAGCCAAGTATTCTCTTCTCAATTTTAGTGGCGGATCTTTTGCTTCCACAGGTGTAGACTTCATTGCTCCGATGCAAATTCTAAGAGCTTTATTCTGGATAAGATCTAGTTGCTGTAGGTTTGTGTCATTTGCTGATCCGTACAGTATGCTTCCATAGTCCATTATAGATCGGATGTATGCTCTGTAGAACAGAAGTGCGATATCTAGACTAGCTCCCCACCACGTCCTCGTAATCATTTTCAGGAAATTTATTGCTTTTCTACACTTTGTTCGTATGTGTTCTATGAATGGTTTCCATGTTAGCTTGCTATCCAGTACTATTCCTAAATATTTGACTTCATCTTTGTATGGTAGTAGAGCATTACCTAATTGGATATTTTCAGGTTTTTGTAAAGTATGTCTAGAAAATACGTTGATGCTTGACTTATGAGGCGCGATCTGAAGTCCTAGGTTCTGGATGGTGGTAATCAAAGGAATGAATGAGTTCTTTAGTTTCTGTAATCCACGATCGTATTTCTTTTCCTGTGAGTATAAAACAATATCATCTGCATATTGTATTATAGTTGTTTCCTCTGTTATTGAGTGTAAACAAGCTGTAAATATATTAAATAATAGGGGAGATAATGTTGATCCCTGAGGTAGTCCCAGTGAGGTTTGTCGTGGTCCGATTAGGGAATTATCTTTTAGTATTGGAATGTATCGAAAGCACTTTGAAGGTCTAAGAATGTTGCAATTAAGTATCCATTTTCTGAGAATGTGTTCTGTATATCTGTGGTAATGTGTGATGCCGCGTCAATTGTGCCGAATCGTTTTTTAAATCCATATTGGGTTATGGGTAATATTTGGTTCTGGTTTATCCACCACTCTAGTCGATTTTTGATTATTCTCTCAAAGGTCTTTAGAACACATGAGAGAAGCGATATTCCTCTGTAAGATTAATGATCTTTCCCAGGTTTTAGAATTGGAATGATTATCACCTTTTTCCAGTCTTGTATGTTGCAATTGCCGGTTGACCATATTTCAAATAAAAACATTTTGGCGTTTTTAGGTAAATGTAGCAGCATTGCATATTTAATGTCATCTTCTCCAGGTGCCGTATTTTTTGAAATATTGAGAGCATTTTTGAATTCTCCAAATTCCAGGCTCAGCTGGAAAATTTCTGGTGTATCTTCTGCTTGCTTTGCTGTTGTAATTTCCTTGGGATTTAATAGTACCATTGGGGGTGTAATTTTGTCTAAAAACGGTTCTACCCAGTTGTCATCTGTGGACTTGGTTCGGTTAGTTAGATTTCCTTTCATTTTTTTTGCTTGATTCCATATTTGAGTCATGGGTGTATTTTTGTTGAGATTATTGCAATATTTAAACCAGGATTGTCTTGCCACTTTTCTTAGAATTCTTTTAGTTTTGGCAGCTTCATTTTTTGCAGACAGAAAGTTTTCCAGTGTGCTGGTATTTTTAAATTTTATCATGTATTTTTTCCTTGCCCGAATTCCTTTATCGCACTCATCATTCCACCACGGTGTTATCTTTACACCTCTTGGTTTAAATGGTTTATTTATTGGCATGGAATTATTTGCTGAACTATTTATTCCTTCCATAAAGTATGAGTATTTCTCATTGGTGTTGCTGAAAATGGGGTTGTCTTGTGCAAAGAAGTTGTCAATGTTCTGTTTATAAGAATTCCAATCGGCTTTTTTTATATTCCATCTGCTGGAGGGGTATATGGTACATTATTTATCTTCAATTTTATTTTGACAGCAAATTCCATTATGATTGGGTAGTGGTAAGATCCTAAGGTATCCGCGTGCGTTTTCCAGGTTATTTTATTGGATATATTAGGTGAAGAAAGAGTAAGGTCTACTGCAGATTTGTGTTCGTTGTGTGTTAGTCTAGTCGGTGATCCATCATTTAGAAGTATTAGCTCTTGGTTGTCTATAATATTAGCTAGCTGTCTCCCTCTTTGGTCGTTTTTGTGCGATCCCCAGACTTCATTGTGGGCGTTAAAATCGCTTGCGAGAATAGCGGGAGAATTTATAGTAGTAAATATGTTTTCCCAATCGTTGCTGTTTATATTTATACCTGGCGGGCAGTACAAGGATAGTATTGAGATTTTTGATGAAATACATATTTCTATTCGAGTGGCACAAACTGAGATATGTTCGTGGACATTCAGATTTAAGTTTATTTTTTCGCCTTTCATGTGGTTTTTAAATAGGATTGCTGTTCCTCCATAGCCATCCGCTCTATTTGCCTGAACGATGTGATACCCTTCAAATTTGATTTATTTGTCCTGTTTAAACCAAGTTTCTGCTAAGATTGCTATATGTACATTATTTTCTTTTAAGAATTCTATTAAACTATATCTATTTGCTACAGCGGAACGCGAGTTCCACTGCAAAATATTTATTGTATTGTTTTTATTAGCCATTTCGGAATTTGCTAAGTTTATTTTTTACGTAACCTATATCAATTTTTCCCAAGTCTTCAAAACTTGTTATATCATCTAATATATCCTTTAAGATATTAAAAAGAGTGACTAATTCATCATCTTTATCATTGCATAAGTCAACTTCCATACTCGCTGTTTTTTGGCCTATTTGTATCGGTTGCTCTGCTCCGAAGTTTCTAGGAAACATTGGAGGGTGCATTTCCTCTCCGCGTGTATTCACCTTTCGTTTTTTAGGAGTATTGTTGAGAGGTGTTGGTGGAGTTGGGGGGTCGTGTACGGTGAGAGGGTTATTTGTTTCATTCCTAGGATTTGTTGTTTGGGATAATGGAATGTTAGGTCGGTGGCTATTATTATTATTCTTATTGTGGTTCATATTTTTGTTTGGAAGGGCGGGAAAATTTTCTAGAGTATTGATTAAGGTTTCAAAACTATTTAATAGTGTGACATTAGCATAAGAGTTACAAATGTTTGCTTTTGCCTCAAGAAAGGTAGTATTATTTTGTGCCATGTGTTATTTTATTTTTTTTGTTCTAATATAGGGTATGTTATAGAAATCGATTTGTGATTGTTAACCTTACAATATATGCAAAAAGTATTTTCCGGATCGTTGCATGTGTGATCGTCTTCTTTTATTTCACCACAATTTAAGCACGTGCTATTTGTAGACCGACATTGTTTGGCCACGTGTCCATATCTTAAACAATTGTAACATTGTGTTACTTTTTGTACATAATTTTCTACTGGACATATTACGCTATTTATTTTTATGTGTGTTGGCAAGGCATTACCCTCGAAAGTTACTAGGATTGTTTGTTTTGGTATATAAATAGCCTCTCCGTCTATATATATTTTTTTAAACCTAACTTCCGTGACTGTACTCGTCGTAATGATATTTTTGAGTAAGTACTCTTCGTTAAAAATTGTATCGACTTCTTTTATTACTACTTTACGCTCCAATAAATTATTTGGAATAAATGTTTTTAAAATTTCATTATTAAGTTCTTTGTTATTAATTAAATTATTAGCATCTTTTAAAGTTTCTAATTGCACTCGTACTTTTGGCCTTCCTAATCTCTTTATTGTACTGAGTAAGCTTCTCAGTGTACCTCTGCCAGTTACCGTCACGTTTGGCTCTATTAAAGAGCCGACGGACCTCTTTTCTGAAGTTTGACAGGTTCTCATTCCACCAAGGGGCATCCTTTTCTGAACGAGCTTTTGAGAGTGGGCAACTGGAATGAAAAGCTTCCATTATTGCCTCACTGATTTGTTCGACTCTTTGTTCCAGGTCGCAGTGCGGGTGATTCACCCCATTCACCTCGACGTGTTCCAAATTGTCCTTTAGATTGGTCTTGTAAAGAGACCAATCAGTATTTCTAGGATTTCGGATTGTAGGAATTGAGGTGGTATTTCCCTCTATCCTAAATTCGATAATCCTATGGTGCCAATACTAACAACTCATAACAATCTATTCATTTCTGTACCGTTTGGAATGTTTTCTTTCGAACCACTGTAACTTTTGTAACATTAACTTTTTGTACAAATAGAAACGGGGAGATTGATATTGATATGTGTTCTTTTGACGTTTTTGTTTCTAATGTAATATATGTATGCTGAAAAGAAACGTTTTTTTGTCACGAATTTTTTGTTGGAACAGGAACGTTGGTTACGGCTCCTTGAAAATCACCCCTTGAATCCATCTCTAATGCTGACAACTTCAAGTATAACCTGCAATAACAATGTACATATATCAAGTTTGAACTTTCGCCACTCTAGCGCTGGCATCTAATTTTGAATTCCCAATACAAACGAATGAATGTTACTGCTGCTCTTCAAAAACAGACCAGGTGACAGTGCAATGTTGCCGCATATCATAATCATAACTTGAAAATTGAATATTAGCTACAGATATTTTTCTGGTGGGCCAGGGTCCTGGCATTCCTATAATTAATGTGTAAAAATGGCTATTGAGGCACTATGTATAGTATTTAATTATTGAGTTGCATTAATAAATTATTTCAAAAAGTAGCCTATTCAATGTCACTATCGTAGATTTATTGTTTTTAATATTATAACCATTAAAATTATTAGATTTTCAACCTATTTTTAGAATTTTTATTATGATTGGAGTGTTATTTGAAAAACAATTTAACAGTTTGTGCAACGATTTACTACAGAGGCGTTTTACGATTTGGAAAGTCCATAAGAACAATGTTAAATGTAACAACAAAATAATTTATATCTCTTGTATAAATAAACATACAAATACGAATCTTTGACTGAAGGATAGATAATATTTTTTTCATAAAACCCCCTAATCGTACAGGGCAACTTTTTGGCAAATCGAGATATTTGTTAAGGGAAATAATACCTATCATTTGAAACATGCTGTATATATTTTTACTCCTAACTTCCTACCAACTTCTGAACTAAGCGATTTTTCCCTTGACGTAGCTTATGAAAACAATTATCGCATATTTGGAAAACCCTGTACAAAATACTTTATTCATAAAATTGGTAAACTAAGATATTTAGTACTAACTACATTAAATCTTTTTTATGCAAATTCCAGCAGTTATGAGTTTTTATGTGGTTCGTTATCATTTATTCTGATTTGCTCCATGCTTTGTAGGAGTGGCACATCCAACTTCCTTAATTTGTTTTATAACTGTTCTCCTTGTCTCTTGGTAATTAGTTGAGTATTTTCAAATGCTGCAATAAGCAAATTTTCTGCTATTTCTTAATATGAATTACCCTGGTAATACCATTTTACAATTTGTACTTTTTGGTGTATCTGCAGACTACTCATTTAAAGATTTACAAACACGCATCATTCAAAAACTCTGTCTGTAGACCGTTTGTCATTCATACACTACTAATAGGAGGGAGGGGGTGGCAGCTTGACGGACCTATCTACCTTAGTATTTACAGTTGTGGTATAAGTTCCATTTATTAAAATATCATTTTAGCAATTTATATGATATTTTGATTTTTTAGCCACTCCATTTGGGCAACTACCACTTCTTGAGCATGATGGTAAAGTGATTCACCAATCGATGGCAATTACAAGATATTGTGCGAAGTTGGTTAAATTGGCAGGAAGCAATGATTGGGAGGCTTTGGAAATTGATTCCGCTGTTGATACTATTAATGATTTACAACAAAGTAAGTGTAAAATAAATTTTGAAAACTTTGTAATTTATATATTGATTAATTTGACTATAATTCCAACAACAATAATAATGCAATATGATTAATATATGCACGTATGCGGAGAAGCAAAGCCTGAAAATCCTAAAAACAATATCTGACAGAGTAATATATATCGTGCTCAACATAAATAGAAATATAACACTAAAATATATACAAGCTTATCTTCCAACTTCTTCACATGATGATGGCGAGGTGGAATCTGTATAGGAAGACATATCAAGAGCAATAAAAGAGAATCCAGCAACGCACACTGTTCGGGGTGGGGACTTCAATGCAAAAATAAGCAGGGGAGCAGAACCAACGGAAACACACATAGGACAGTTTGGACTTGGCACCAGAAATGAAAGGGGAAACATGTTGGCAAACTTTCTAGAAAGAGAAGGACTTTATCTGATGAACACTTTCTTTCAAAAGAGAGAGAGCCGCAAATGGACATGGAATAGCCCAGATGGACAAACCAAAAATGAGATTGACTTCATAATCTCCCGCCATAAACACATAATTAAAGACGTAGATGTAGTCAATCAGTTCAGCACCGGCAGTGATCACAGAATGGTAAGATGCAAACTACTCATAAACACAAAAATGGAAAGAAAACGGAAGATGAAACAAACGATAAAGAGGGAAGTAGGGAAAAGATAGCGAAAAGAAAAGAAAAATACAAACAAAAGCTGAATGAAAATTTTTCTAAAAACCCAGAAGAAACAGGAGAGTCCCTGGATGATATAAATAGGAGAATAACAAAAATTATAAAAGAAACAGCCGAACAGATAATAGGCCCCCCAGAGAAAACGCTGGATAAACTGTCGATGGAGGCAAAACACCTCCTAGAGAAAAGAAGAAAATTGATAACAGAGGGTAAAAGGGACACTATTGAGTACACAGAAATCAACAAAACAGCGAGAAAAATGGCGAAACAGGACATACTAAAACATCAAACGAAACAAGTACAATCCCTATTAGAACAGAATAAGGGACTAAATATATTTAAAAGACACAACACACCTAAGAAAGAGATAACAAAGATCAAAGATGCGAAAAACAACATAGTGGAAGACAGAAAGCAGATATTAAAAGTTGTGGAATCTTTCTATAGAGATCTGTACGAATCTAAAATACCAAAGATAACGACAGTAGAGGACAAAATTCGAATAGTAAATGTCAACTCAGAAGAAATGCCCGAGATAGATATGGAAGAACTAGAGAAAGCGCTATCCCAGATGAAAAATGGCAAAGCAGCGGGAGAAGACAACATTCTGCCTGAAATGCTTAAGGAAAGCGATATCAAGACAGTACAAGAACTACTCAATGAGTGCCTAACAGAAGAATATATACCCAAAAGTTGGGAGAATGCTGTAGTTGTTCTGATCTACAAGAAAGGTGACCCAACTGATCTCGAAAACTACGGGCCGATAAGCTTACTATCACAGATATATAAATTATTCACCAGAATCATTACAAACAGATTAGAACGAAAACTCGCTTACCAACCAAAGGAACAGGCTGGGTTCCGAAGCCATTATAGTACAACAGAACATCTACACACCGTAAGGCAGATGATCGACAAAGCTACAGAATATTACATAAGCCTATGGATGGCTTTTGTCGATTGTATTACATATTGTATGTTTCTTGAAACAAATAACACAAAAAGTGTATGGAGACAAGAAAAGAGTATTTTTATTATATATAGACTTAGAAAAAGCATTCAACAAAGTCCCAAGAGATATGAAATGTCCTGAAAAAACCTATTGCAAGCAAAATAATAAAAGTTATATATCGTAGATGCTGTAATAACTAAAACAACATAGGATCAGAAACATTTGAAACAATAGAAGGATTCGAGCATGGAGGAGGCTTAATCGCCGACATTATCTATTGCTTACATGGATAAGGTTATTAAGAAATGTACTAGAAGAAGCAGAAAATTACAAGTAGGACGGATGAAGTATTCGCTGTTGGTGTGGTGCTTACAGAAGAACACCTGCAACAGAACTTAACAATAGGGAACGAAGTATTAAACAAAACAGATAATTATGAAAATAGAAGTAGATGGTACCGAAATAGAACAGGTGAAAACATTCCAATACTTAGATCGAAGAGACAGGAACACAAAAAGTTGAAATTCACCAAAGACTAGAGAAAACAATGAAACTCTATTGCAGGTAATGTCTCTATTAACAAAAAAATTACCCACGAGGCAAAGTAAAAAAACAATAGATTGATATTTGGCTGGGAAGCTTGGATATTAAACAAAATATAACAAAGTAAGATACAAGCAATATAATAGAGATGAAGTACTTAAGAAGAGTATTTGGAGATACAATAAGAAAATAATTCGGAATACAACCAGTATTAGAATACATAGAACAAAGACAGTAGGACTGGTGAGGATTTTTAGTACGAATGGAAAACATGAAAAAAACAAGAAGAATGTGGGAAGCAAAAATTATAAAGAATAAACAAAAGGGAATACCAAAGCAAACATCTGATAAAGCGATAGCAGGAATATATTCTTTGTTTACTTCTAAATTTCTCACTGTTTTTTCCAAATTTCTCACTGTTTTTTCCAAATTTTTCAATTTTTAATTGCTACATCTTTTGATTTATTTTTTCTGTTAACGAAGTAGTCAGTACTCAAGGTATTATTTTGTTTGCAAATAAATGTTTCCAATTCGTCCAAATTATTCATCAATGCCTTCAGCTTCTTTAATGCCTCATTCAATTCAACAGAGTATGCACATTTTTCTCAAAATTCTGTCATTTTTCCACCACTTTTATCACGCAGCATACTGAAGTGATGTTTGAAACAATATAATTTTAATGTTTTCAGAAATTCTTGTATACCATCATGAAACAAACGAAGAGATAAAGGCAAGTAAAAAGAAAGCGGTTTTGGAAGAAACAGTTCCATTTTACATTGAAAGATTAGAAGCTAAAATAAAAAATGATGGATATTTCGCTTGTAAAAAAGTGAGTACATTTAAAACTATTATCTATCTATATCTATCTATAGTGATTGTACTCTCTCAAAATTTAATAACTTGACATTTTACAAATATATCGTGTTTATTGTTGATTTTTGTACTATTTTAAACGGATTAGACAATCTATAGAAATTTTCAACTTCAACCATTCAGATAACAATAATATGTAGAGAGAAATTATTTCTTGTTTTCATAGTTTACTTTCATAATGAAGATTTTATATTGACAGTGCCGTCTTTAACCTATTGGGGCCCTGGGCACATTAGGATGACAGGGTCACTACAACCTTGATAAATGTGGTTTTGAGGTTATCGTTAATTCATCTGCTGCCCAGAGTGACCAGTCAAAAATGGGCCCAGCATATAGAGGAACTTTTTGAGATTTACCTAAATTATAAATTCTGTTTCAGCTCACTTGGGCGGATTTGTTTTTTGTGGCCCTTTTGAGTAATTTGAACTTGATGTTGGGAAAAGATCTACTCGAAAACGCTCCAAGCATGCAGAAACTTGCAGATAAAGTCTTGGCTATCCCCAGCATCAAAGCCTGGGTTGAAAAGCGCCCAAAGGGATATTTCTAAATGTATATAAGAAACCTGGTTTGTATTTGATACCGAATTTAAAATAAATCTTATTTTTTATGGTCTTTTTTTTATATCAACACTTCATTAAATCATCATAAATCATTATTAACGACCATTGATGAAATTATTATGAAACAATAATTACTCAATTGCAGTTGCATAACAGATATCAAACGGTAGTAATTAATTATGTGATAAACAACTAATTAAACAAAGGATTATGGATATATTGTTAGTTTTGGTGATAGAACATCTATTTATTATGGAACAGACACATGTGGTAGTTTCAAGGGAAACTTTGAAACTACCTTGAGGAAATTTTGGCAGTACTTTCTTGTCTACTAAACATGTATTCTAGATTTTCTAAAAATATGGTAAAATAGGCATGATGGCAGTAATTGAAACGCACTAAAATTGTGTATTTATTTAATGAAACTTAAATCATGGAATCCAAAACACATTTATTTTTTTAATAAAATTAATTGTATCGACCCTTACTTCGTGGAATATATTCATTTTACTGTTTTAAATGAAACTTACTGTTTCTAGGTAATTCCACAATATATTGAAAAATTTTTAAAAACTAAGAAAATTGACAAT
Source organism: Galeruca laticollis (assembly GCA_963921935.1). Lineage (NCBI taxonomy): Eukaryota > Metazoa > Arthropoda > Insecta > Coleoptera > Chrysomelidae > Galeruca > Galeruca laticollis. Next base: position 120,197,154 of record OY998183.1, on the reverse strand, counting down.
TGTTTCGATAAATCAATATCATCCTCAGAATGACAGAAGTTACATTTCATTTTATGCCTATCTGATGTTTAGTAGTTATTTTTGGCTAGACCAAGAAGTAACCTAACTTGTGATTGGCTTAATATATGTTTATAGAAAAAAGAAGAAGATGTGATATTACAAATATTGAAGCTTAGATATTATTAGCCCTATGGTGATATCCTGGATATCATTTTTCTAATTAAGATCAGTATAACTGTGCAATGATATAGAAAACCAGGAAAACTATATCTGCTGATCTTTACAATGATCACTTAAGAAGACAGTTTAATAGTGGAGAACTCCCTAGATTTATCTGTTCATTGACAACTTGATATTGTGGGTTTCTTAAAAACTGATGGCCAGTCAGGGTTCAGTATATTCCTGGACAAAAGAATATACTTCATAAGTCACTAGTGGAACCTGATTAAAATATTTTTACCACCATTACACATAAAATTTCGTTTGATGGAAATGTTCGTCAAAGCAATGGATAAAGATGGCCTTGGATTCCAATACTTAAAACAAAAATGTCCCAATATCTCAGATGCAAAATTCAAAGAGGGAATTTCTGTAGGTCCCCCAACTTCTACATTAAGATACAATATTTGAAGAAACCTTAAAAGTGACATGGAGCGTGTTGCTTGGAATGCTTTTAAAAGTGTCACCCAAAGTTTTCTAGGAAACACAAAGTTTTAACGATTATATAGCACTTGTTTATAATCTTCTAGAAGTTACCATTAATTGGTCTGTAACATGAGCCTTAGGGTGAAATTCATAGTCGTCACTTAAGGGTCACTCATACTCAACTCATCCTTATTGTATGCAGAGACACTTGACAGGCGAAAAGTGAGGGTGAGTTCGAGTATAACTTCGAGTGAAACATGAGTACAGATTCCAGCTCCCTTAAGTGAAGATTTTAATACTTTTGACGTTTGCTACTTTCTTTTGATATTTTAACTAACATTTTTTTCGTCAAAAACTTGCAATGTCAAATATCATGTATTTAAGGTTTGTTTATATTAAAAGAAAAATATATTAAATCAGTATTTTGTTTTATTTATTGAGTAATATACAGGGTGTTTCCCAAGTAATCTGAAAGATTGCTGTGTGCAATTCGCTATTTAATTTTAAGATGAAAAGTTCCTATAAACATATGTGATAACATTTGTCATTGAGTTACGGAGCGTTGAATTGTTTTTGATAAACGAACTTTGAATGGAAGTGAAATTTATTTGAATACAAGCAATCATATTGCGATGAACATAAACAAAAAAATAGTCCATTTCAGAGTAGATGTTCAAAAAAGATTCACCTCCAGCCAAAATACAAGCATCTGCTTAACATTAATAGATTGCAGAATACATTCGAAAAGACTTGGATTGTGGCAAATAATGTTACAGCCTCGTATGATGCGATTTTGAAGTTGTACTATGTTTAAGATAGAGGTTGTGTAAATAACTGATTTTAAATATCACCACATACAAAAATCCAGGTGTTCTGGGTGCCACGGGTGTGGAGATTTTCGTCCAATCCTACGCCCTGCAACTCATTAATGACCAGACTTATCACACATGTTTATAAGAACTTTTTATCTTAAATTTGAATGGTGTCGCCCACAGCTATCTTTCAGATTACTTTGGAAACGTTATGTATTTTTTTGTTAACATTTTTATTCTTTTAATAATTTATTTGTTTTTATTTTTTCATGCTTCGATACCTCTGCAGTAATTTGGAGACGTATTCTTGCCTCCTGTAATTTTATTTCGTGCAATTCTGCATCTTGCTGCTGTCGTATTTTTACTTCTTCGAATTCTGTTTTATGAAGTTCTGAATCTTGATGCATTAGTGCTTCTTGTCTTCTGACTATACAAAGCGAAAACCAGTTCTGGCCAAGTACTGTCAAGGTGGAGGCCAAAAAACTAAGAGAAAAAGAAGAAGTAATCTGCCCATTGAAGTCACAGAAAACCATTGAATTATTCAATGCAGAAAACGGACCCGAGTGCGTCCGTATTTTGTGATTGAAGTTACACGTCTCGTTTGTGCATATACGTAATAGCAAAGAATACACCAACCAACAAGAAGCGAAACTTGTGCTATTTTAGAATTCATTTTCTAAGTGCGCATGTCTGAGTGAGAGTCAGTTATCTGTCAATGTCATGTGATTTTATTCATTTATTGTTTACATGTTTACATTGTTTAGCAAAGAATATTCTTTGTTGTACGGTTTTCCCTTATTTACAATATAATAATATATATTTTGTTTGTGTTTTTAATTGTTTAAAAAACTATTATATTAGTTATGGCGCCAAGAACTTGTGCAGTTCGTGGGTGTCATTCAAGAGATGGAGACGGAACAACTATGTTTAGATTTCCTAAAGATCCTGTAAGGTAAGAGGAATTGTTTCTATATGCAATAAATTATAAATATATATTTCTTTTTTTAAATATGTTATTCTTCCATTGCACCTATACATTGTAAGTTGCGCGAATCTATGTTTTGAGTGTTAACATTCCTCTTTCTCTGTGTCTTTGATAACATAAATAATAATAACACAATCAAGGAATACACTACAATAAGCGTCACTGCTGATGAGTTCAGCTTGAATATGTTGAATAATAATACACAATAATCAATATAAATTGGTAGTAGTTTATTTCTTTTATACACATATGATAAATAAAAATATAAATATACTTACTTAGCTTTATTTACATTTTAGAGCACAGTTATGGTTGGATGCATGTAACCGTGGAGATTTGTTTGAAAAAACCCTAGACTCTTTACATAACAATTATAAGTTATGTCAACTCCACTTTGAGGATAAATTTATTTCCAAAAGGGGACGTAAAAAGTACCTATGTCTTCAAGCTGTGCCTACAATATTTCCATGGTTAAAACGCAAGGGCCATGTTTTATTGAGCGATCCACCAACAAAAATAGCTATTCAGTCTGGTAAATATTAAATTTAAGTAAATATTACAATCAGTTGTTATTGATACTTATTTTTGCCACCTTAGTGCAGAATTAATTATAACTTTTCAACAGGATTCATTAATACCTTATTGGCATTTTGTTTATTTGTTTATTACAATTATTTTAATAATTACAGATACCATGCCGTTTGAGCAAGTGGGACATTCATCTCAAGCCGCCAAAAGACATATTGGTGATGCTTCTCCATCTCTTGGTAAGTATAATCATCATTTAGATACAACTCTTGTAGATAATATGCATCAAAATAGATGGCTTTCTTATAATTAGATTGCGTTTAGCCTATCTGTGAATCGCCATATGCTTTGTATTTAAACAGCTGTATAGAATTGCAATGTTATGTATTCTTTAGAGTGTAGAGTGACAAATCTAAGAATGCTTGACATTTTTTGAACTGGTTATTTGAAATTGATGTTTATTACAATTATTTTTATAATTACAGATACCATGTCGTTTGAGCAAGTGGGACATTCGTCTCAAGCCACAACAAGACATATTGGTGATGCTTCTATATCTCTTGGTAAATATAATCATCGTTTAGATACAACTCTTGTAGATAATATGCATCAAAATAGATGGCTTTCTTATAATTAGATTGTGTTTAGCCTATCGGTGAATCGCCATATGCTTTGTATTTAAACAGCTGTATAGAATTGCAATGTTATGTATTCTTTAGAGTGTAGAGTGACAAATCTAAGAATGCTTGACATTTTTTGAACTGGTTATTTGAAATTGATGTTTATTACAATTATTTTTATAATTACAGATACCATGTCGTTTGAGCAAGTGGGACATTCGTCTCAAGCCACAACAAGACATATTGGTGATGCTTCTTTATCTCTTGGTAAATATAATCACCGTTTAGATACAACTCTTGTAGATAATATGCATCAAAATAGATGGCTTTCTTATAATTAGATTGCGTTTAGCCTATCGGTGAATCGCCATATGCTTTGTATTTAAACAGCTGTATAGAATTGCAATGTTATGTATTCTTTAGAGTGTAGAGTGACAAATCTAAGAATGCTTGACATTTTTTGAACTGGTTATTTGAAATTGATGTTTATTACAATTATTTTTATAATTACAGATACCATGTCGTTTGAGCAAGTGGGACATTCGTCTCAAGCCACAACAAGACATATTGGTGATGCTTCTATATCTCTTGGTAAATATAATCATCGTTTAGATACAACTCTTGTAGATAATATGCATCAAAATAGATGGCTTTCTTATAATTAGATTGTGTTTAGCCTATCGGTGAATCGCCATATGCTTTGTATTTAAACAGCTGTATAGAATTGCAATGTTATGTATTCTTTAGAGTGTAGAGTGACAAATCTAAGAATGCTTGACATTTTTTGAACTGGTTATTTGAAATTGATGTTTATTACAATTATTTTTATAATTACAGATACCATGTCGTTTGAGCAAGTGGGACATTCGTCTCAAGCCACAACAAGACATATTGGTGATGCTTCTTTATCTCTTGGTAAATATAATCATCGTTTAGATACAACTCTTGTAGATAATATGCATCAAAATAGATGGCTTTCTTATAATTAGATTGCGTTTAGCCTATCGGTGAATCGCCATATGCTTTGTATTTAAACAGCTGTATAGAATTGCAATGTTATGTATTCTTTAGAGTGTAGAGTGACAAATCTAAGAATGCTTGACATTTTTTGAACTGGTTATTTGAAATTGATGTTTATTACAATTATTTTTATAATTACAGATACCATGTCGTTTGAGCAAGTGGGACATTCGTCTCAAGCCACAACAAGACATATTGGTGATGCTTCTTTATCTCTTGGTAAATATAATCATCGTTTAGATACAACTCTTGTAGATAATATGCATCAAAATAGATGGCTTTCTTATAATTAGATTGCGTTTAGCCTATCGGTGAATCGCCATATGCTTTGTATTTAAACAGCTGTATAGAATTGCAATGTTATGTATTCTTTAGAGTGTAGAGTGACAAATCTAAGAATGCTTGACATTTTTTGAACTGGTTATTTGGAATTGCTGTTTATTACAATTATTTTTATAATTACAGATACCATGCCGTTTGAGCAAGTGGGACATTCATCTCAATAAATTACACATACCTAACATCGTCCTTGGGGATAGTAACAAAGTTCCCTTCTCAAGTATTGGAGGATCATCCACGAAATAAGCATACAAATTATCCTTTACAAGCGATCACAAAAAATAAGCTAGTGCCACAAGAAGTACTATATTATGTGTGTCTAAGTTATATCGTAATATTAATTGGAGGGATTACCAGAAAAACAGTATAAACTGTTCAACCAGAAAAAAGCTCAAAATATGATAATAACGAAAAACGCAACAAATCTTCGATAACTATGCAGAAAAGCTTACTGTCGCTACTTTTTTATAACTTCTTTGTCACATACATCAGTAGATTTTCTCTTGTAAAATATTTAATTCAGAATCTGGTGAGGTGTAACTTTTAAATATATCAATTATAAAAATTTTGTATTCAAGTACCATACTTATTGTAATTTTATATCATCATTTACTGAAATTGTTTCTATTGTAAACTGGTATTCTAAATATATAATCTATATTATTGTATTGGTTTTTATACTCACCCTATCCTACATACTACGACCTACCTACCTACTTACATACTTACACATATAATTTCGATAACAATATAGAAAATGAAAATCATTTGGTTAAACAATAGCTCGTTATTTTTAATAATGGATGGAACTCCAAAAACAGAAGCTAAAACTGTATGTATGAAGAATTGTTAAAGTATATTTTTCACATTGTTTGTTTAGCTGTTAAATTAACTTTAACAATTCATAAATTAAGTTCAACACACCTATTGTGAAAATTAAACTTTGGTATTTCTTCATATTAAATGAGTTTTCACTAATTATCAACCAACATTCAAAATATTACACGGTTGGATGCTTAAATATTTCTTTGAAAATTAAAAAATTTTCGAAGCAAGCCATAAAAATAAACAATAATTATTTGAGATTCTTTGGTTTCACTTTTTTGCGTGTAGGTAAGATTTAATTTACATTTTTTGAACACTTTTCTTAGTGTAAAATCAAGTAACGATGGTCAGTTATCTGTCAACGTCAGTTTGAAGGTCACGAAATTTTGCCCCCAAAACATCAAAGGATTTACGCCGGGTTTCGCTTCTTGTTGGTTGGTGTATTCTTTGGTAATAGTAATAGTAGTTATATGATCTGTGGTAATAAATACCTATATATATATTTATATGTATATGCGTGTGTGTGTTGTCTCCCATAGTTTCTGTGTTGTGTGTTGTCTCCATAGATACAGGGATAAGTAACCCTATCTCTGCATAGATAAGAGAATATTATGGTTGTTTCTGTTATTCATGTAGGTGGGTTAATAGCAAGCAGTTCTGTCTTCTGTGTAACATTGAAATTCTGCTTAAAGTTTTAATTGGTAAGTTATTTTGATCGTTTAAATAATTTTTTGATATAATATTCATGATGGGCAAATGTAGAGCTACATGGTATCTTATAATGAGTTCAAAAATACTTATCACTCACTGGTGGAATTTTAAAGTACGACAATTAAAAGTAAGGGTGTGTCATCTAGCACAATACATAATGAATTTTTCATTGTATTTAGGTAATAAAAGAAACCATGTTTTCGTGTAAACTGATCAGTGTTGATGAGGATAATTTTAAGATCTTCCTATTATACTGGCATTTATTATTAATGAATTATTCAAAAGTTTTATATTTCATAGTCGTGGCTATTTTATATATCGAATATTTATCGTCAAGGTCAAATTAATACAACTATGTTCCAAAGCGGGAGATCCATAATTGTTATATTCAAAATAAATTACTAACTTACATGTTTCTATTCATTTTCAATGACTGAAACAAATTACGTAATCTGTTTTACCGGCTATTTTTATCTTTCTGATAACTACACATTTGATATGTGATTTATTTGTTGAATGTAAATTAACTGTCTCGACCCTTACTTATTCTGGAATCTACTCATATTAGTGTTTTAAATGAAACTCAACGTTTCTAGCTAATTCCACAATATAATGGAAAATGTTGGAAATTCTAAAAAATTGACAATTGTTACGATAACTGAATATCATCGATATATATACACAGAAAACAGACCGTATTTTGTGTATATATATTCTGACGATGATATTCAGTTATCGAAACAATTGTCAATATTTAGAATTTTCAATATTTTTCATTATATTGTGGAATTAGCTAGAAACGTTGAGTTTCATTTAAAACACCAAATGTAAATTGTTTAAATAGAATGTCCCATGTACAAAAAACTGAAAAAATAGCGCATTAGGTGGCTTGTGTAGAAATTCAATCACAGAAAAGGGGGTAGATTGGAATATTCATTGAATTGACGAATCGGAATGTGTTGGAATATTCATAAAATAATATTCCTGAATATTTCTAAAATAGTCCAAGTAGGTAAATAAATTCATGCAGACTCATATTCGTATATTACATAATTTTAGAGCAGAAAAACTTCATATTCGTGATTAAATGAGTTGCATATTGCATATTTTCCATGCTAATTAGTCAGTTGAAATAATATAAGTCGAATTAGTTTGAAAAAATATGCTAGGAAACTCTTCAATGTTACTGACGTTTTTTTCCTGTCTTCTCAAATTATGTAAAATACAAGGTCTTGCAATTTCACCAACATTGTAAGACATGGTAAACATATATTCACAAATAGTTATAACCTATCCTTTTGATAAATTATGTCTGCTGTGCGAAAAATTTGTTTTATAGGAAATAATGTATTTAAAATGAAAGAAAAAATCGTTTATTTTATTAATAAAAAAATATTTCTATGATGAATATTTTTAAAACATGTATAATGTAAAAAAAATCTCTAAAAAAATTCTGCTTAAAAAATTAATAAAATATTTTAGTCCAGATCTCTTTCCTCTTGGGGTCGAATCCTAAGCTAAATAAGGTTCTTTTAATATGGAAATAATATTATGAGATGTTTGATTAAATTTCTAAAAGTAATGAAATACTTAGTGTATTCTTTTTTAACCTTTCTGGGGCTTTGGCCAACCATTGTGCGGTTATTAACTATATTTCTTTTTTACTGGTGTTAGTGCTACGTATTTGTACAGCATTTAAAAGTAAGAGATCAGGATGACAATCAGGTAAATACACCTGCTCAAAACAGTTGTACTATCCAAATTATAATTGAAATTTTTCGGCGACATATTTCTGTGGATGCATTAACTTTCCTACAACTGAAAATAATTTAAGTGAAGAAAATGTTTTCTTCTTCTTGTGCCCACATATGCTGTAGTTGGCTGCTAAATTCTCTGCAGTGGCTCACTTCATAAACCTCAAACAGTCCTTAAAATCCATACCTCATATGCGTTCAAAAAACAGTGCCTATAAGAATTGAACTAACTTTTCATCAGTTTTTATTTACACTACACATTAATATTTTCCATTTCATGACATAATCGTGAATCATGAGTTAATTTTTCCTCCACAGTTAGTAAGTTTTCTTCTGAGCCTATGGAAACATTTTTATTAAATGTTCTTGAATTTCGTTGGGTTTTTCATTTTTGTTAGTAGGGAATAAAGTTTGGGTCATTAGCTTCTCCGTATTTGAATTTAGGGTATCTAACTGTATTTCTACATCGTTAATCCTTTAACATTGTTTTAGTTTCAACTTGAAATTGCCTCTCATCTACAAGATTATATTTAAGAAATTTGTTCAAAAATATTAACAAACACTCAATACCTTCAGACACTTTGCTGTATTGCGTCGAAGGACTTATTTTGACAGGATAACCTGAAAACAAAAACAAAATTGAGACACTTAAAACAAAAAAGAATAATTGAATGGATGTAAAATAAAGTTATTGCAATATAAGTATGCTTCTTTTTCAGTAATTTAAAATTAAGCTAACATAAATTTTTCAATTAAAAAAAGTCTTTAAATTGTATACAATGTGAAAAAAGTGATGAAAAACTAAATCTAAAAAATTTATATTGACTAGATATAGATATACCTTCAGTGTGTTTTTCTCATGACTTTGTATTAACCTTTTCACTGCGGGAACCATATATACACATAAAATATTTTCGTGGCCTGAGTGCGGGAACCGTATAAATACGCGAAGCATTTTAATGCATTTACTGCGGAAAATGGATGAAACTAAGATTGATTACGTATTATGTGTTGCCTATAGACTGTTCCTGTTTTATTTCAAAAGTTTTAAATGATGTTTAAAATTCTAGGGACTTCATTGCGGGAACCATATAAATCAGCGATTTTTTTTCAGAGTCGAACTTATTGCTTTTTTGTTTTTATTTATGCTACTTTCGGAGCCATCAGCAATATTATTAAGTGTTTTAAAATATCCTGCTTTCTTCATAAACACATTGAAAATTAATACTTTTATTCAATTCGTTCCCAGCAGGAACTTTATGAAATATTAATGAATAGTGATAGTGAAGATGAATTTTTGCGCAATGAATCTGACTTGGAAAATGATAGCTGCGACAGTGAACATGAGGATGAAAGGGTTGTAACTTCTTTATCAAATGCAGAGCCAGGAGGTTCCGGTCAACAAATCAAAGGAGGGAAACTTGGATCCAAACATTCATCCCTTTCTTGGTGACAAATCTGGATGTTTGGATGACAATGTACGTAATAATCCAAATATTTTAAATATTTTTCATTTATATTTTTCTGAGGAGTTAATGGGAAAAATTGTTGTACAAATTAACAATTTCTACAAATACGTTGTGTGATATAGAAGTAAAATCTCGCATCACGAAGTGGAAAGACACAGATGTGGATGAGATGTATTGTTTTCTAGCTGTATCTATTCTTATGGCTCAAGTGAAGAAACAAAAAATTAATGCTTATTGGTCAACTGACACTTTTTTGTCCACACCCATTTTTCCTCAAATTATGGCGTGGGATAGATATTTAAATTTATTACGTATGTTACATTTTTCTGACAACAATGAAGTTGACAATGAAGATAGTCTTTTTAAACTGCGACTAGTTATAGACCATTTAAAGTCTACCTATAAGCAGTTACTGTCTCCCTTCAGGAATCTTTGTATAGATGAGAGTTTGATGCTTTTCAAAGGAAGACTAGCATTTAAACAATTTATACCATCCAAGAGGCACAGATTTGGCATTAAATTATTTATTTTGTGCAACTGTGAGACAGGATATATCCTGGATTTTATTATTGACACAGGATCTAAAACCGAAATTAAAACCTACCACGAAGAACTGGGAAAATCGGGAAATATTGTATACACGTTAATGGAGCCCTATTTAAACCAAGGACACACTTTGTTCGTCGATAATTGGTATACCAGTCCACGTTTATTTGAAAGACTACATGCAGATCAAGCTAATGCATGTGGCACAGTAAAAGCTAATAGAAAACATATGCCACCTATGAGCGAAAAATTAAGTAGAGGTCAGTGTATTAGCTACAAGACAACAAATATGCAGGCAATGAAGTGGGTAGATAAACGAGATGTTAGGATGCTGAGCACAGAACATTCTAGCACCATGGTAGATACCGGTAAAAAAAACAGAGAAAATGTTTCTATTGAGAAACCACAATGTATTGTTGAATACAAATAAGCTTTATTTGAAATAGAAATCCTACTACAATGAATATATATACTTAATTAAGATCAAAAATTTATCATACAACATTCAACCTTACTACTAACATTAAATCTAACATTAAATCTCAGTCTGATAAAATATGGGCCTTTAACAGTCTCTTGAAAGTCATCATTGTCACTGCACATTTAACACTAGATGGAAGATGGTTATACTCATTCATACATTTGTGAAATAAAGATATCATAGTACTATACTTGTTTGTTTTTAGAATATTAAAATCCTGAACATTTCTTGTACTATATGAATGAATCTGCTCCCTTAATGACACAAATTCATCAAAATATGCAGGTAACATGCCCTTTTTTAACTTAAAAATAAAAACCATAGTAAGGTAGTAAAGTCTTTCTCTCACTGAGAACCAACCCAATGTAGACTGCATGATCTCAATTGGTGTATAACGGTTGCAACTTAGAATTATTCTCATACCTCTATTGTGCAAGATTTGTAACGATTGAATTGAACCCATGTCACCCAAATATAGAACACTAGAGCAATAGTCGAAATGGGGCTGGATTATACTTCTGAATATTGTCATTCTTGAGAATAGTGATAGATTCTTGCTAATTCTATTAAAGAAAAAAAGTTTTTTGGATATCTTTTTGCGAATATACTCAAAATGAGGTTTCAATGTAAGTGTATTATCTAGTACAAACCCAAGATATTTTATCTGATTCACCCATTCAATATCTTCATCATTAACTTGTAATTTCATATTCTTAATGTCAAGATTATTTATTTTATGACTACTAGAAATTATCATTGATTTAGTTTTACTTGTATTAAGTTTTAACCTGTTGGTATTTAAAAGTAGTAGTAGTACAATAGTAATATGGGTGCTGTAGATAAAACGGACATGCTTCTTAGTTCTGTTGAATCGGTTAGAAAGACATTGAAATGGTACAAGAAGTTATTTTTTCATTTATTGGATTTGACTGTGCTGAACTCCAATGTTTTATATGATATTACCAGTGGTAAAAACGTTCCAATTGCGGATTTTCAATTACAACTCGTAAAAGACATTATCGCTAAACATCAAAAAATTAAACCCCGAGCATCAACTAGTAGAAAGTCCGATGATGGTCATTCACCATTACGCCTCATTGAAAGACATTTTCCGGCAATGTATCAGGTCCCAGAAGAAAATAAAAGACCACCATCTAAGCGATGTGTTGTATGTGCGAAACAAAAAATCCGTAAAGAAACTCGTTATACGTGTATAAAATGTGACGTGCCGTTATGCATTATACCATGCTTCGAGAAATACCACACTGTGAAATATTTCTAATTTTTATAACATTCTTATAACACTTTTTTCGATTTGCAAGTTTCTCATCTTTTTATAAAATTAAAGCAAATTCCGAAAATTTCATTTTAGCCTTTCGTTTTTTATTTTATCAAATTATTTAAATATAAATATTTCTAAATTTGGTTGTCATTTTTTTTGTACAGCAAACAACAGAGGCGGTCCTGTTTCAAATATACCGATACACTGCGAGAACCGTGTTAGTACGCGATACTCTTTAGCGCTTGACTGCGGGAACCGTATTGATCAGCAGTACCTCGAAACAGCCGCACAGCAATCACAGCTTTCAAATAGCCTAGCCGCAGTGAAAGGGTTAAATTCTAAGCTTGACTCACTATTTTCACATTCAGAATCAGATTCAAAACTAAATCTGTGTACGTTTTGACACTGTTTTTATTAGTTCCTTTGCTTCAGAATCCTAACAACATTTTTGCTTTGGCACTGGCAAATTTGAAATCTTCAAATGTTTTGAGGGCTTACAATAATTTTACACTGTATGATTGCCAATCTGGAATAGGGTTTTCTCCATTCTTAATTGCCTCTTTTACTCTTTGTGGATCAAAATTTGGGTACCAAAGTTTTATTCTTGGTTTTATGAAGCCAACATAATGGAATAACTTCTAAATCCTCAGTCTCAATAAATTTGACTACTATCCAGGGCATTCTCTCCATTAACACAAAAAGGTAACACATGTCTTGAAATAAGGATAAACATAATACCTAAAGATAGATGTGAAATACCTGGTTGTCCAAAGTTTATGAATACTGAGTATTTTTTAATTTAAAGAAAATAACAAATCTTGGATATTAATATACTATGGTAACACAATTTATCTTCGATGTCTTCAATCAAATTTGAACTTATTTTTGTAAAAATAGTATGTGAACATATCAAGGACAATAAGCACAAAAAGTTATAAATATCCAGAAAAGCATTTCTTCAGTTTTACTTATTTAATATACTTATTTTTTAAAACGCAGCAAGAAAGAATCTTTTAAAGTACAAGTAAGTTTAAAGTCTAAATGCCACAGTTTTGTATTCAGGTGCTGAACAACCTTCAAGTAGAATCCCACAAATATGTGGATTTATTAATTCAAAATCTACAAAATTTCTTAGATCTGTTTGAAGTATTCTATTAACATTTAATTCATGAAAACAATAATCTGTCGCAAAGGTCTTTCGTTTGTCCTTAATAAATTTCCCAAATAATGTAAAAAAAATCACTAGAAAAATTAGTAAAATTATCAAGTGTTCCAAATCTACGAACATCATCTGATAAATGTAACAAGTTATGAAAATTATGTGTAAGTGACTTCCACAAATTTCCTTTGTGAATTGAACAAAATGATTTATTAGCTGCTCAGCATAGTCAACATGGGTTCTACACATGTTTTTATTCACTAATATTCTTATAGCTACAGATAAAATAATAAAATGTTGATACTTTTTTTGAAAGTACTCCTTTAAGACAAATTGGACTTGTATAAAGTAAAAACTGTCTAAATTCAGTGGCCTTCCATCATTTAACTTCTTTGAGACTTCTGGGATGTCTAACAAATTCACATGGTATACAGGGTGTCCCGGGACTAATGGGAAAAAAGTCAGGAGAGTATAATATGAGCCAAAATAATGTTAGTACTTCATATAAACTTTTACTATGCAGGCCCTCGTTTTCGAGTTATAGGCCTCCAAAGTTTTAATTTTGAATTTGGTTTTTATTTTTATTTTTTGTACTAGTTATTTGATCTTCATAATATAATGTAAGTGTATGTTTATTTTGGTAAGGTAAACAGATTTACAGTAGTGCATTGAAGCCAGGGACGGACTACTCGCAATGGTTAGTGATCCAAAAATTTTGCAGGTATGGCACACCCTGTATGAAATTATCGAAATTCACTTCCCCACACATTAAGCTAACGAAAAGGTACTCTTGTTGGAATTCGATAAAATAAGCCGTTTGGCTAATATTTACAGTTTTATTAATGCTCTACGTACAAATCTACCTATCTAACTTATTAATACGATGTCCAGAATTTACTTGCTTTTAATCAAAATTACGAACATAACATTATTAAACCATAAGAAAACCTCAAAAAACACAAGTTATAAAACATTAGACTAAAACTAATTCCAAAACAACAACAAAAACTAACGTTATTCTAATAAATGTTCAATATGAGCTCCTCCCACTTCCACGCACATTCTAAGTCTACGAAGGTTGTTTCTTTGCACTTGAAAGAGCAATTTCACACTATTTCTAATAACATTGCAGTGTAACACAATTCTGTCTATTAAATCTTGCCTTGTTTGCACAGGTGTTGCGTATACCTTACTTTTGAGATAACCCTAGAGAAAGAAATCCATAGGATTAACGTCTCCTGATCGCGGTGGCCATTGAAAAGGGCCTCCACGACCAATCCATCTATTAGGAAGCCTTGTGTGTAAATGTTGTCGTACATCTAAACTGAAATGAGGAGGGGCCCCATCATGCATGAACCATAAATTCCTATGAGTTTGTAGTAGCACATCATCAAACAGGTTCCATAACTCATTTTGCAAAAAACTCCAAATATCTCTGACCGGTCAAAGTACCGTCAATAAAGTATGGCTGTATCAAATTATTGCCAACTATTCATGCCAAACATTAACCATGAATATATGCTGGATCCTAGTTTGGATAATGCCATGTTGATTCACATCATCCCATAAATGCATATTATGAGAATTTATGATTCCATCTCTGGTGAAACCCGGTTCGTTCGTAAAGAAAACGTTACTAATAAATGTGTTGTCTGCTTGTTGTTGTCGCAGAAACCACTGGCTATACTCAACTCGAGCAGGATAATCAGCCACTGTCATACGGTGTACTTTTTTCATGTGAAAAGGATATAACAGCTGTTCTTTTAGGACGCGATGAACAACTGATTTCGAGACGTTATGTTCTCTTAATAATTTTTTCTAAAACTCGATGGTTCATTATCAACTGCATTTAACAAGTCTTGTTCAACTGCCACAGTACGTATGCTTCGTACTGGACCTTCTCCAGCTTTTTCTGGCGAAAATCTTTCTAAAATTTAAAATTTTGTTTTGTATACATGGAAAATTACATTTACTTATTCATACCTGTTTCTCGTAACCTGAGATCAATACGCCCAAACATTCGTCTGTCTGGCAGTGCTCTGTTTGCAAAATGTTCTTCATAAAGCCTTTTGGCCTCTAAACAGTTTCGAGAAGCCAGTCCATACATTAGATGCATATCTGCGTACTCAATAAAAGCGAATTCTGCTATTGTAACTGTTAAATTAAGGACTTATGAATTATTGACAAGTACTGACTACGAACTATTCTACACAACGTTTGACAACTAATCCTATGGTAACTTGATAAACGGTAAAAAGTTTTTACCAACTTTCGAATTAATAAGTCGTTAATGTTTTTCATCTTCTGCTATCGTTAAATTATTTTTTTGTAGTACTGTAGGTAAATCTTGGACATCTATTAATAGGTTAGTTTTACCTCGTTGTGTACTTATAAAAATGGTGAATGCGTAAATTGGTACGTAGTGCATTAATAAAACTGTAAATATTAGCCAAACGGCTTATTTTATCGAATTTCAACAAGAGTACCTTTTCGTTAGCTTAATGTGTGGGGAAGTGAATTTCGATAATTTCATACAGGGTGTGCCATACCTGCAAAATTTTTGGATCACTAACCATAGCGAGTAGTCCGTCCCTGGCTTCAATGCACTACTGTAAATCTGTTTACCTTACCAAAATAAACATACACATACATTATAGCTTTGCCGTAAATTTTATAAAGATCAAATAACTAGTACAAAAAATACAAATAAAAACCAAATTCAAAATTAAAACTTTGAAGGCCTATAACTCGAAAACGAGGGCCTGCATAGTAAAAGTTTATATGAAGTACTAACATTATTTTAGCTCAGATTATACGCTCCTGACTTTTTTCCCATTAGTCCCGGGACACCCTGTATATGGAAGGAAGTCGATCAACAGTTTAGAAACTAGAAAACTTATTTGACAGAGGCCCACAACACCAAATTCCACAAAGCATTTTTTTAAACCAGTCCCAAAAGAACAAGGTGTAAATAGCCTAGAGGAATATCAGAGATGATATCTATATCTGGTATATTAGAATTGTTTGACCAACATGATGTTCAGAATCACTTTGTATTCTCCTTCTTAAGTACATTTACTACATGAACTATATCCAGAATGACCTTTAATGTACAGAACAGAAGCTTTAGCAACGGCATCAAATAAATACATTGAGATTTTGAAAGGATATTTTTTTCTGAACTGTATTATTTCATTTCTAGTCAGATTTTTAGCTTTATGAGCAAATTTTGACAAAAAGTTATTAAAATCATCTGGTTTGTTATAACCATGGTATAAACCAATCATGAAAATTATTTTAAAAGATAAACCAATTCAAAATATGGGATAAAATTGACTTAAGGAACTGTTTGTAATATGTAACCCATTTATATTAATCGCAATATTGCCTGGGACCTTAAGAACTTCATTTAAACTGGGATACAAAACTTCAAGTGAATTTTGTATACCAATGTGACAGTATTCACCAGATTCAACTTTTGAACTAATTGTACTTTTTGAAGTAGCTAAAAATGTTTGTGGATCTTTTGGTAACTGGGAGTAATCTTCAGTCTGCTTGTCGTAATATATTTAATAGTTCTTTTAATGCAGAATGTGGTATTTTATTTGTCACTGACCAATTTTTCAATTTATCTACAGTATCATAAGCTTTAATATTTTGATTTGATAAAATCTTGTTTATTTTCAGTTGATATACTACCTTCAAAACTCATTAAAATCTTTCACGTCTACTGTACAAAACTCACTACTACTACTACTACTAATGTTAAAACTACCACACAATTTAAAATTTTCCCCGATCTGTAGCCTTACTTGACTCACTTTTGTTTGAAAAATTTTCCTCATTTTTGAGGTTTAATATTCACTGAATGTATAAAAAGACATAAGAATATTTGTCACATTCTATGAATATACTATGGACATTCTTAAATAAATATTCTTTGAATATTCTATGATTATTTCGAAAATATAAATATAATGTAAAATGTAAATAAATAAACAACGGATTGTTCATATTGCATCAGCCACGAATATTTTTTAAGAAATATTCACTGAATGCATAAAAAGGCATAGTAATATTCTTCAGATTTTACGAATATACTATGTGTATTCTTAATACAATATTCTTTGAATATCCCAGAATGAATATTCCTAGAATATTATATTATGAACATACATAAATGAATATCCATGGAATGTTCACCTTACCGCAACTTAAGAATATTCCCTAAGGGATATTCTGTGCATATGTAAAAAGCATACAAATATTCGTCATATGCTATGAATATACAATGGGTATTCGGAATATTCTTATATATTTTGGAATGTTTGAAGAGTATTCTAAGAAGTCCATTCTTCTGTTTTTGTTCTAAATATTCAATAGGAGCTTTCTTCTCCATATGGGGAAATTTCTCTACCGCAAACAGAATGGAGGCATTCAAATGTTTGATAAATGAAAATCTTTCTTTTATATGGATGATTATAAGGTCTGTTCCAACTGACAAGAAAACTGTACAATGTAGACAGACAAACTTCCTTGGTTGTAACAGTTTTTGAAATAATATGGATTTTCATGTATATGGTGTCTTTTAGTCTGAACAGCATAATTTTCAGACAGTTTACTTTCAGTTGTCTCTATATTATTTCTTTCTTTGTAAATAGCATTCTCGAAACATGTGATGGCTGTGTGTATATGTACTGGATAGGTTACTGTTTTTTCTTCAACAAGTGGCGATGTTCATACACCATTCTTACAGTTTTTCTTTTAAATGTCTATCGAGTGGCAGAGGAACAAGGAAACTCTGACCGAATATTTCATCTAAAATTGCTACTCTTTGCAGGGAATGAGAACAAAAAATGCGATGTCACTTAAGTTAGAAAAAAATATGTCCACTTCTTGATTCTCTTGTAGTACGCTAAAAATCCCCTTATGCTGCATCATGATCAGAAGTATTCATAAATCACCAAAATATTTGAAACTGCTAGAAAATATCTACCACAGTCATTTGATATTGATATGCTACATCTGTAGTTTCATCAGCTATAACGGCGACGTCCGAGCATATAGTATTCAGCTTTCAAAATTTCTTTTTTAATACGATCTTCAGCAACTGCCAACATGCATTCCAACAGCTCATTTTGAATAATTTTGGAAGTACCTTTAAAAACAATAGAATTTTTAAAAGAATCTTTTAGTGCTATATATTATGGTGGATCAAAAGTCCTTTGGTAGTTTTGATATTTATTTATAAAAACTATTGTAAACTTACACTTTCACAAGTACCTTTATTAGTAAAAATGCAATGCCAAACATGGATTGTTTATTATAACATAAAATGCATAGTCGAGTTTGAAGTCTAAATAAAAATCCACCTATATTTCGAAAGACCATCTATGAGTAATTTATTATTGATTTTGGTAAAATCACATACCAATAATACTCATATCTTTTGTTATTAAATAATCTAAATGTATTTTATTTAATTGTTAAATAAACTAATAACTATTGAAATTAGAACAATAATCTACAGGGTGTTTATAATATAATTTCGAATTGAAATTTATTAGACTTCCGAAAATTCCGGGATTAGAGGAGTCTTTGCACGGTCGAGTTGTTTGTTGTATATCTTTTCCCAGCAGTTTCAGCTGTTAATGTGAGCTTGGGCATTCTCAATTTTTTTTATTTTTTTGGGTCAAATGACTCAGATCCGTCACTCCAGTTTTCGACCATGACGGTTCTACAGCACCACAACAAAATAACAAGCAACTGTTACTAACACTACACCCACAAATCCAATCATTTTTTTCGTACATGTCCTTAAATTTTCTTGTAAAGTGTCTAGATTTGCCCTTTGTAGTTTGCGTCAAATCAAGTTCAGGCTCGGGTCTGTCCAAATTTTTAACTTGAATTTTTTGTTTATAACTAAACGAATTAAAATTGTTTTTCATATATTGCACAGTAAAACTATTCACATCCTTATTTATAATATAGTTTATCTATAAAACACAATATCTGAACATGGATGTCGATCGACACCAACAAAACTTTAATGTGGATCGAGAACAGAAACGAGCACCCTAAATTTTTGTGCCACCAGGTCATATAAAATATGCTGTATCCCTCTCCACCCTCCTTCTGCACCTCCCTCACTAGACACCAACAAAATCTACATAGCCACTCCTGCTCGGCGCACCTGCACTGTCCTTCCATCATAATTGCGATGTATAGAACGGATTATATTTCACAAATGTATTAAGATCTATTAATACATTTTACTAGTTTGTAATCGATTATTTGTTTAGGGGGTACACATGCTCATGTGTTCCTATACACAAACCGCCACATGCTACATGCAATGAATTGTTTTATAAATTATAAATGTATCTCTGAAATTCATAACTTCTGTTCACAAAAGTCGATTCTAGAAAGAGGAGACCACAAAGGAAAAAAAACTTTGGTGAAAATGATGATGATAAGGACTTCGGTGTTCAGAGAAAAGCCTGGTTGTATCTATATAGGGTAAACCGTCATATTACAGCTGACAAGATAGCTAAATACCTGAAGGATCAAGAAGCTTTCAAAAATTCCAACATCATAGTAAATGAACTGCCTACAAGTGAAAATAAAAACAAATGTTTCATGTGTGGGGTGGACTTTGAACTGAAGGATGAAATCTATAAACCTTCCACTTGGCCAAAGTATGTCGCATTCAAGAGGTTTGACTTCAGGAAATTCCAGAGATATGATCAGCGATCTCAGGATTTTCAGGAAACCTACTCCCTACAGCCCATCTAAATCACGTAGTACCTACAGTACATCAAAATAGACAAATAGTAGATAGAGAACTACTGGTTATAATGCATCTCAACATTCAAGGCATGACTCCAAGAAATATAAATCAAATGGAAGTTCTACTAGACCAACAATCACCAGACATTCTGTGCTTCTCGGAACACTGGCTTACCTCTGCGAAAATAGAAAAACTAAACTTATCTAAATACAAATTGATAAATAGTTACTGTAGAAAACTGTACAAACATGGTGGGTTATGTATCCTATCAAAAGAAAATCCTCTTCTCAAACCTTTCACTTTCAACAAAAGTATAGAGAAAAGTTTTGAAGCAACAGTAGCTGTTTTCGAAATCCCAAATAAAAACAGTAAATTGTATATTATCACAGTGTACAGAACACCAAATAGGGATATCGATATATTTTTTTATGAAATTTATGATCTGATGTGCAACATCTTCACGACAACACAATACTACATTCTATGTGGTGATATTAATATAGACTCTTTAACAAACAACTTAGAAGAGAGAAAAATTAAAATTATATTCTTTGAATTTGACATGAAAAATATTATAACTGAGTCTACACGTATTAATAGAAGTATAGATGCTGTGTACACAAATCTCCAACCAACTGATTGTTATGTTGAAGATACACATCTTTCAGATAATAAATTTCAAACTTGTACATTTGTATTACCAACAGTACATAATTGTAGTGTAGAAACTATTTATAAACATAACTACTCAGATGATAATTTGATAACTTTCAGAGAACTGTTGATGAATGAAAAATGGGAGGATGTATATACAGCTGATGATGTGAATGAAGGATATAATATTTTCAATACAACCCTACTGTACCATTACAACATTGCTTTTCCACTGAAAAAAATAAAAACAAGTAGAAGTAATAGGGAGAAACCGTGGATGAATAAAGTAATCAAGGAATTGCATCAAATGGTATGTGATATGTATAAAATAGCAAAATATTCAGCAAATGAGATAATAAAAAACAGATATAAACAACTCAAATATATTTATGAAGAACTGGTGAAAAAAACTAAAGCAGAATACAACAACGAAAGAATATTGACTGCAAATAATATAAGCAAGGAGAGTTGGAAAATTATTAATGAAACAAGGAATAATGCAAAAACTAATAACAAAATTGAGCTCACTATCAATAATAATCATACCACAGATAAATATGACATTGGTAACCACTTCAATGATTTTTTCATGGGAATTGAAAAAACAGATTCAATAACAGATAATCTGAAGTTATCCCCCTTATCAAATACCACACTATTCTTGTACCCAACAACTTATATAGAAGTTCAGGATATCATTACCAAAACAACAAAAACCACATCACCTGGTATAGATGAAATCCATGGTAAGGCTCTAAGAACTGTCCGTGATGTGATATGCTATCCACTATCTCACATAATAGATAAGTCGTTGTTGATGGAACATACCCGGAAGCACTAAAAATATCAAAATCGGTACCTATATATAAAAAAAGGAATCTAAAAACGAAGTGGCCAACTACCGTAATGTATGCTTACAATCTCAGGTTGCGAAAATTATCGATTTTAGCTATTATCTGAGACTGGTTAATTTTGTTGAATATCACAAACTTATTCCTAGCTGCCAACACGGCTTCAGACAAAAAAGATCAACTTCAACTGCAATAATTGAACTCTGCGAAGACATATTTGCACCTTAACAACAAAAAATTTCCAGTTCTGTTTTTTTACCTAAGCAGAGCGTTCGATACAGTGAACCATAATTTACTGCTGGAAAAACTGTACCGAATTGAAATTAGAGGAGTTGTAAATGATTGGGTGGCATCATACCTAAAAAACAGATCTCAGATAGTCGTTATTGACTTTGTGAAATCGCGACCTGCTTCTGTTTCAATGGGGGTTCCTCAGGGTTCAACTTTGGCTCCACTTTTCTTCATAATATTTATGAGTGACATAGAACTCTCAAGTGTGGTCCAGCAGAAAACGATCATCTATGCAGATGATACTAGTAAAATATTGGCACAGAATAAGCTTCCGCTATCTATAAAAACAGCCAACTCAGCTGCAGGGGAATTTGCAGGTGGTGTGAAAATAGTGGTTTAGCAATTAACATCAGTAAAACAGTTTTCATGGTCTTCCAACAAAAAAACATTTCTTATGACTATTGCCCCCTAATAAGGGTTAAAAACAAATCCACAGAGCAAGTGAATATGTTCAAGTAGCTAGGCCTGACTATAGATCAAAAATTAATATGGGAGGCACACATAGAAAACCTCGTTTCAAAAATGAGCTGTATGTGTTTTGTAATAAAGCAAATACGTGGAACAGTCTCACTATATGTGCTTAAGCTTATCTACTATGGACTTGTACAATCCATCCTATCTTATGGACTACCTTTCTGGGGGAACTCAGTCCATACAATAAA
The DNA here is from genome assembly GCA_963921935.1 of Galeruca laticollis. NCBI lineage: Eukaryota > Metazoa > Arthropoda > Insecta > Coleoptera > Chrysomelidae > Galeruca > Galeruca laticollis. Next base: position 120,174,730 of record OY998183.1, on the reverse strand, counting down.
AGTTTTTAAGCAACAAAAAAAAGTGATGAGATGTCTAGCAGGACTACATTATAAAGAATCTTGTAAGAGCACATTCACTGAGTTAACCATATTGACTTTACCCAGCTTATACATTTACATAATAACCATGAATGTAAAAAAAATGAAACACACTACACCAAAAATAATACTAGAAGAGGTAATGAACTACGACTACCCTACTCTCGTCTGACTCTAGGACAAGACTCTGCTAGTTATCAAGGTATCATCTGCTACAACCATGCACTCAATTTATTTGGACACACATGTAGCTTAGTAAGCTTCAAGTCAGCTTTATACAATTATCTCATTCAAAATGCTTTTTACTCTGTTGAGGAATTTCTATTATCATAATGACTCTCTGATTTATCTACATAAATACATGGTGGTTCCAAAAATAAATTATATTCCTTATGTATATATTTGAAATAAGTCTTTTCCAGTGTAAGCATTGTGTCTCCTGGAATACTTTATCTGTTTAATTGTATTTTGTACATATCCTTGGTGGTATCTTTGTAAGTACTCACGTATATGTTTTGTTTTTACTAATGTTTGTTGAGTGTATATACCATAGAAAAATTAAATAATTATAAAAAAAACAATAATAATAACAATAATCAAATTTTACATATATTTTCAACTGTTTGTGTCTGTACATAGGTTAGTATCCTTGACTAGTCTGATAAAATTTTATAAATGTATGTAATGCAGTTGTAGAATTTTCAATGATGAATAAATTTTTTTCTTTCTTCTTTCTATAATGTAATATATAAAAATAAATTGCTTTACATTGTTATTGACCTAATTATTTATACTGATAATCACAAGGTCGAGCGAAAATTACAAACAAAAAAAATGTTAGAAATTTGAAGAATTCCTTTACGTTTTCCTTTTATAGATAATCATGGCTCCTCAATACAAACTTACCTATTTTAATGGAACTGCTCTTGGGGAACCGATCAGATTCTTATTCAGTTACGGAAACATCGAATTTGAAGATATTCGTATTGAAGACGAACAATGGCCAGCTTTGAAACCAAGTAAGTAATTCATCTTCATTCTTTTGAATACACGATTTTCATTATAATTGAGAAAATAGTAGTTTGTTTGGAAATTAGGCCTATTCCCGTTTCCTCTCCAAATCGTCTTTTATATCCTCCGGTTTTTACATAGGGTCACTTCACTGGTTCTCGACTGGTTAACAAAAAAATTAACTTTGGAAATGATTTTAATGTGTAAAAACTTCTCAAATTATTGAAAACTTGGTTCTTACTTATTAGTAAGTTCTAAGCAACTTACAATTATGATTTTTATGTTTTTTTGCCTTTAAACCATTAAAATTTTAATTAGAAGCAAAAAACTGCATTTTTACTGGTTTTCGATCACTTCGAATTCTCGACCATATTTATGTCAGTTGTCGACCACCACTTTAATACTTACTAAAAATGATTCAGAGGTAGGTAGGTACTACTTTTTCATAAACGCCACAAAAATTCTACAGATTTCAAAGAAAACGAGGATTAAAAACGGATTAAAGTTGCTAGGGTACTAGATTTAAGAATTTAATTCAGTATAATTTTACAAAATAAAAATTTATTTCAAAAATAGAAAAACTAAACATTTGTTACCAGCGGATCCATTTTTTAATAATTAAAAAATAAAAAAATGGAATCAAAGTAACAAAGTACTCATTTGGTAGATATTTAATACAATAAAAAAGTTATTTCAGCAATAAAAAATTAAACATTTGCTATTAATGGGTATACAACTAATTAATTGAACTAGGTACAAAAATCACATTTGTACTCCTTCTTTGCTGCAATACTGTAGGACAAATTGTAAAACTGCATTTTTTATGATACTATCTATGACAAAAGTCACAGCCAATATTCTTTTTGTTACCAAAGTTTCTGCAGCAATTTGCTTCTTTCTTTTCGTTAGGTTAGGTATTTTCCTCTCTTCTTTTCTTTTTTGCATTTCTTTTGTATTTTTTTCTTTCTCTTCATTTTTTCTTTTGTATTTTTTTCTTTCTCTTCATTTTTTCTTTTGTACTATCCCACCATGTATTGCTATAAATTGTACTTGGCAATTTTTGATTTTCTTTTTTGTTGCTTCTTTGGACACCTGGCCTTACATAAGAAAAAACCACCAAGGGAGGTGCAGGTTTGCCGTCCGCATTGAAAACTATTAAAACGGCGATGTTTTCTTTTTCATTTCCTTTTTGAATTGAATATGAATTTTTAAATCCTTTCAGGCATAAGATTTTTCCCGTTTTTGGACACTGCGAGACACCAGATTCATCACCGTTTAATATCCATGTTGGATCTTGAATTATATCCATTAAATTGCTACCCTTTAAAAATGTAAGTGATTAAAACTCCTTTGACCTTACGCCTTCAGTGGACTGCAGCAGGCTGCCAAAGAAATTCCTTATAGTTTTTCTTTGATAGGGGCCTTCCTGTAGCTATAACAATCGAAGGACCACCGTGTTACCACGGAAAATAATAAATAAAACTATCAAAAAATGTTACTAACGATTTATGCTTTGCAAGCTCCAACAGTACATTAAAGAGAAAATTGTAAATTATGAATGTGACACACATATACGTCTGTACATAAGATGAAAATTTGCGCACATAATAATCCCGCACCAATTAATCGCTATTCAAAATAGATTATTATAAACAAAGTTAAGTGTAATCCACCTCGCATCCAACGGACCCCAGATTTGGCAACACCGCAAAAAAATTGTTGTCTGGCGGTAACCGGCAATTAAATCAATATCTTCAAATAAATATGACTATTAGTTATCTTACCAGATTTAGGCTTCACTTTAATTCTAAACTAATCACTATGTATTTCTTTCAAAAACACTCTGAACCAGGAAACTACAAAGGAACCAAAATCGACGAGAGATGATTCGCATGGTGCCGCTGTGGTACTCGGACATGGAATGGCGATTTTCGGTAGTTCGCTACGCATATCGGGTCGAAGGTAGCCGAGGTAACGGCGATTCTACAATATTGGATTTGAATAGATCTAATAAATTTGGCGGGGTCGACGCACATGTTAAATGATTTTAACAGTAAGTAATTCCTTAAACCAATGCCTAATACTTTGTTCAGTCACGATAGCCCTTGCTTTGTTGATCCCCTCTGCTTCCCGCAGGCTTATATTTGGATTCATTTTAAAAAGGTTTGAATACCATGTCTGTTGTGGTGTACCATTCTTAAATAGGTGTTGGTTACTATCTACTGCTATTTTCCGTACTGTATCAATAAGCATTTGCTTTTTTATAGGAAATCCACATTTTTCTAGATTAATAACCCAATTTTTGATTCTCTCTTCTCCTTCTGCTCCTACAGTGGAGCTGTCACAAATAATGTTTCAAATGATTTAAATCATAAGTTGTAAATATTTCATGAAATAAAAGATGAATTAAATCTTAACTTTCATTATTTAAATCATTTTTGAAAAGATTTAAATAATTTTTGAAAAGATTTAAATAGTTTTTGTCAAATTTCGTAAAATATGATTGTCTTTCAAAACGTTTTAAATTATCTTTAAAAAGACTTGAATCATTTTTGAAAAAATATTTAAATCGATTGTGGTTCAATTAATTCTTTTTAAAATATTTAAATGATTTTTTGTTGAATTAAATCGTTTTAAAAGATTTAAATCAAAATTTTTTGAATTAAATCATAAATAATTTTAAAAAAATATTTAAATATTAAGCTTTAAGTAATCATTTAAAAAACATTTAAATCACAAAAATGATTTAATTCAAAAAAGCTGACATCTCTGACCGTTATGGTGTGGTTTTTAAATATTAAGCTTTAAGTAATCATTTAAAAAACATTTAAATCACAAAAATGATTTAATTCAAAAAAGCTGACATCTCTGACCATTATGGTGTGGTCGAAAACCAAAAATTGCAGTAAACTAGTTCTCGACCACAGGATTTGTTCTAGTGGTCGAGAACTAAAATCATTCAATTAGTGTTCTACCATCAGTTAAATGCAAAAATATTATTTATTTAAACCTAATTTAATAGTCGCACAATAAAATTTAAAAATTAGATATGATAATAAGTAAATAAAGAAATAAATATGAACATTTTTTATTAAGAAATGGTTTTATTATAATATACAATTATTCAATGTACATATTGGTTTTCGATCAGTCTTGTCGAGAACTAAAATTGGTGTTTTTCTAAATAACGGTTCATGACCAAAATTTAACATTAAAAGTTAAATTAAACGTGTTTTTTTATATATGGTATAAACTTTCATGATTAATCAATATATAATACAATATTTTGACCTAATACATTTAAAACTACAATTACTTACTATTTCTCAGCCGGGCAACAGTTAACACTTCTGTACCTAGGAGCGATGTTCAGCTTTCTTCTAGAACTATGTTATTGAACTGATTTTCTCGCGGGAAAGCGTTGACATTTACTGTCATTTTGTGTACGGTTTTAAATGTATGGAAGGGGTAGGAAACAAATTTAACAGTTATTTGTCAAATATAAAATGGTCGAGAACTAGTAGTGGTCGGCTAACCAGTGAAGTGACCGTGAAAGTGTTGATGTCGAATACTGGTACCATATTCGATATAAACAACACAAATAACTTTTTCTTCATTTAGATGTCTCATTTTGTAAAACTATTGTCAAACTTAACATTCCATGATGGATTTTCAAAATTGTTTAATATTCCAAAGCACACAACATTTTTAAATTTAAATTTCATTGCTTACCCCATTAAATTGTTTATTTTATTGTGTTTAATTTAGTTTTATGTTAGCTTTTAAGTTAATGAGTTATACTAAACAGTCCACCCATAGGGATTTCTTATCTCTGGTTTTATGTGTATTTTTATTTCTAAATCATACTGGTAAATAAATAAATCTCTTCACAGCATCCAAAACATCATTTATTGGGATTTCAAAATAACGGATACTAGACATGTACATTCTTTATTGTGGAAAGTATTAAAGGTTATGGTGTTTTGGCAATTTTGTTTCCATTAAATTGAAACTCATACTCGTTGAAATTATCAAGTTTTGACTAATACATATTATACAGTGAAAAATGAGTGTTTCTAGTAGTTCAAATCACAAAACGATATTGTTGTAAAGACACTAGCTTTCATTGCTTTCCACGAGAACATGAACGATAAGTATGGTTCAGAATAATCAAAGAATAAAAATGTTTCATTTATTAAGTATGTAGAGTACAATATAATTTTAGAATACACATTATCTTATATCCTTACATAAAGCAACTTGACAGATCTGACATATTGGAACACATTTCCTTTTTTTTTGATGAGCTACATAGTACACATCTCCGATAAGTACCTTTGATTGGAAGACGTTTCCATTGGAGAATTCTGTCTTCGAGGACCAGATTTCTTCCTTTGAGTAAAGTTACAGATAAGTTCATTTGCTACAATGTTGCGAAACTGTAACGCTGTTAGGGGTTTGGTACCTGGTTGTTTTTTATTCAAGGTTTCTTTATACAATATATAGCTATTAATAATTGATGGATCCATCAGATAATAAAAGATTTTCATACACCAACGTCTGGATTTCCACGAAATTGAGTAATAGGCATGATATTGATCAAAAAGATCTACTCCCCCCATGTATTGATTATAATCAGCTACAGATTGGGGGCGCGGTACTTTTACCCTATTCTATTTGTTCGTGGAACTTCTGTTACTTTATTTTAGATGTGTCTGTTACTCACTACGCAAACGGTTTTTTTCCGCGAACTTTCCTTTTGCAGACAGATACATCACCAGAAGTAACAGAATCAGATTGACTTTTAGCAAGCTGCTTATCAGGCAATAAATGTTGCTTTGGAAAATGTTTACGATCCATTCGAAAAGTTCCGCAAGCAAATAGATCTTTCTCTAATAATTTCTGCATGATTGTAGTATAAAAATTATCAAAATAAAGGCAATAATCTCTTGTAAAATTTGATAGATTTGAAAATTGAGTAAGTACCCCAATTTAAAACACGCCATTGCCCATATTTTGATGTCCCTTTGACGGGTTTCATGGGCATGTACTGCTTCAAGATTGTGCATCCCTTGAAAGGGTACATACTCTCATCAATAGAAATGTGCCTGTAAGGTGTAAAATCACTCTGAAACTTAATGGTTAGATGGGTCAACAATGGTCTAAGTTTGTATAACTTATCAAACTTAGGTTTGGGCATTTTCTCATTATCATTGATATGCAGTAAACGAAGAATTTTCAAGAAACGTTTCAAGGTAAATACTTTTGTAATCCGTTCAACATGAAAATTTTCATCTTTGGACCAATACATTCTCAAACTAGGCAGTCTGTGGAAACCCATTATCACTAATACTCTTTAGAAACGCATTCAGTTCTTCTGAATTCAACTCCAGATGTGTACCGTTTTGAGTAGCATATACATCTGATTCGTCGATAACTTTTTGACAGATCTCCTCCTCGAAATAAACTCTAAAATAATCTATAGGTTTGAAAGAATCAACTTCAGCATTTACACTTGAATATTCTTTGAATATATAACTTGTGAATTTGAGATTTTCTGCTCCTTCTTTGAACCACTTCAATCACTTATTAAAATGGTTGACTTGTGAACTCAATGATGGAGATCCCAGTTTATCTTGTCGTTCCTCCTTCCACCTCATCTTCCTGTTCCTCCTCGGAAGATGATTCGCCACCTTGAGAAAACAACCTCGCAATCTTATTTGGGGGACGAGTGTCATTATCTTCTAATACATAATCAGGATCAGCATCGTCGTCATAAATTCATCACTGCTACCACCAATATCTGCTAGAAAGGATTTCCTGAGAACACTTATTCTCAAATTGGTATCGGTTGAAGTACAGAGCTGGATATCACGAGCGGGTGACAAATATGCTGTCCATGATGATGAACAGATATCATATTGTAAGGCATCTTCATCTCTATCAAAATCAGATGCACAATATTCCATGTCGCTCAAATTGGCAGCTTCTTCCTGCAATTCGGCTAGAGTTAGAGGTCGATATCTGGACATAACTGAAAAAAAATCAAGTCTCACCAGTAATTTCCTGCAACTGATACAAATCTGCGACCGCTCATATTAGCATCAGTGAAAACAAAACTACATATTTTAATTTTGCTTCCTGTTTTCAGCACCATGTCATCATAGCAAAACTACACATTTCAATTTTGCTATATTTTTCCAGCAAAATTGTAAACCCGTCACTGTACTTTTGTGAATATTTTCCTAGCGGAATACCCCTGAACCAACTGGAATGTATTACCTTGTACATTAATGCATGGGTTCCGTAACAGATGTGTTTCAAAATGAATAAACGTAGCTTTCTGAGATAAAAAGTATATAGGTGTGTTTTTTTAGGTTATAATCAGATTTCAAAATTATGTTAGTATTTTGAAGATCTAAAGATAATTACAAGACAAATTGACAATTTGAAAAATTGTATAAATGTCAATAAAAAACTTACCTATTGAGTACAATTACTGAAATGTAATAAAAAACAAATTTTAGGCACTAAATAATTAAAAATTCAACAACACCCTAATAATAGTAGGCGTGAATGGATAATGGTAAAACCAATGCTACCGCTACATCGTTATTGGCGCCAATCTAAGCACAAGTACGGCTTCGGTGTATATAGCTCCCTCAAGAGCATTTTATGCTACGGTTGGTGACTGTAGAAACAGATTTGCTTGACCGGTCGTGGTATTATAGTTTATATTGACTATTGGTATCTATTGCGACCAGTACCCGTTAAAGGGTTAGTGATAAAAACTCTAAATGCTGACTAGAGATGTGGTGTGATTTCACTGGAACTGGTTTTGTCACGGCTTCTTGCTTGTCACTGTAACGTTAAGTTCCAAGCCTTATAAGAAAGCTGTGACTTATTGGAACGGTTTGTAAATAAAGGCGTAGGTGCTGTTGAGAATAGAATTAGCTACTATAACTTTAAAGGGCGCTTATAAAAATAATGTAACCAAATTCTATTGCCAATACCAACCAACTCATAACAATCTATTCATTTCTGTACCATATGGAATGTTTTGTTTCGAACCGCTGTAACTTTTGTAACATTAACTTTTTGTACAAATAGAAACGGGGAGCTTGATATTTATATGTGTTCTTTTGACGTTTTTGTTTCTAATGCAATATATGTATGCCGAAAAGAAACGTTTTTATGTCACGACTTTTTTGTTGGAACAGGAACGGTGGTTACGGCTCCTTGAAAATCACCCCTTGAATCCATCTCTAATGCTGACAACTTCAAGTATAACCTGCAATAACAATGTACATATGTCAAGTTTGAACATTCGCCACTCTAGCGCTGGTATCTAATTTTGAACCCCGAATACAAACGAATGAATGTTACTGCTGCTCTTCAAAAACTGACCAGGTGACAGTGCAATGTTGCCGCATATCATAACCATAACTTAAATATTGAATATTGGCTACAGATATTTTTCTGGTGGGCCAGTGCCCTGGCATCCCTATATTTAATCTGTAACAATGGCTATTGAGGAATTATGTACAGTATTTAATTATCAAGTTGCATTAATAAATTATTTCAAAAAGTAGCCTATTCAATGTCACTATCGTAGATTTATTGTTTTTAATATTACAACCATTAAAATTATTAGATTTTCAACCTAGTTTTAGAATTTTTATTATGATTGGAGTGATATTTGAAAAACAATTTAACAGTTTGTGCAACGTTTTACTAGATGTAACAACAAAATAATTTATATCACTTGTATAAATAAACATACAAAACCATATCTTTGACTGAAGGATAGATATTATTTTTTTCATAAAACCCCCTAAGCGTACTTTTTGGCAAATCGAGATATTTGAAATAATACCTATCATTTGAAATATGCTATACATATTTTTACCCCTAACTTCCTACCAACTTCTGAACTAGCTTATGCTTCCTACTGAAAACAATTATCGCATATTTGGAAAACCCTGTACAAAATACTTTATTCATGAAATTGGTAAACTAAGATATTTAGTACTAACTACATTAAATCTTTTTTATGCAAATTCCAGCAGTTACGAGTTTTTATGTGGTTCGTTATCATTTATTCTGATTTGCTCCATGCTTTGTAGGAGTGACATATCCAACTTCCTTAATTTGTTTTATAACCGTTCTCATTGTCTCTTGGTAATTAGTTGAGTATGTTCAAATGCTGCAATAAACAAATTTTCTGCTATTTCTTGATATGAATTACCCTGGTAATACCATTTTACAATTTGCACTTTTTGGTGTATCTGCGGACTACTCATTTAAATATTTACAAACATGCATCATTCAAAAACAAACTCTGTCTGTAGACCGTTTGTCATATTCATACACTCCTTATAAGAGGGAGGGGGTGGCAGCTTGACGGACCTATCTACCTTAGTATTTACAGCTGAGGTATAAGTTCCATTTATTAAAATATCATTTTAGCAATTTATAAGATATTTGAATGATATTTTGATTTTTTAGCCACTCCATTTGGCCAAGTACCACTTCTTGAGCATGATGGTAAAGTGATTCATCAATCGATGGCAATTGCAAGATATTGCGCCAAGTTGGTTAAATTGGCAGGAAGCAATGATTGGGAGGCTTTGGAAATTGATTCCGCTGTTGATACTATTAATGATTTACAACAAAGTAAGTGTAAAATAAATTTTGAAAACTTTGTAATTTATATATTGATTAATTTGACTATAATTCCAACAACAATAATAACGTACTATGAATAATATATGCACGTATGCGGAGAAGCTTTTTAAACCTTGTACCTGATGTACATATAAATAATACCTGAAAAGTTTCAGTGAAGACGGTTACTTTAAAATCTACGTTTTCATAACCCTTTAAATACTGATGGTCCCAAACCTTGTTTTAGCGGATTTTTCTCATCTTAATTTCTTCCAAAAACCCCAATTTTTGACATGCTTTTAATTCAATGGTCTCTGGCAATCAATTCTTCATAAGCTTATTGAATTTATACCAAGTATATCTCTAAAAATGTGTACTTTTTTATTTTGATATCTACTTTAAGGTATTTCATTAATTTTCTTTTCTCGACTCTTCTTGTATCAAATCGCCTGCAATTAATATTTTTATTTTGCTTTGAGTTTTTACAGTTTATTAAAACACTTTGTTTAGTAATATATCTAGTAAACTTGACTACAATAATGTTGTTACTATTTAAGAATAATATTTTATTTTCTTTAACTCTAAATTCAGTTCTAAATCGCTATTTGGTAAATTAATCAAATAATTATTACTATATTGTATTGCATATTCTATGTTTCTTGAAACAAATAACACAAAAAGTGTATGAAGACAAGAAAAGAGTATTTTTATTATATATAGACCTAGAAAAAACATTCAACAAAGTCCCAAGAGATATGGAATGTCCTGAAAAAACGTGTTGAAAGCAAAATAATAAAAGTTATATATCGTAAATGCTGTAATAACTAAAACCATATAGGATCAGAAACATTTGAAACAATAGAAGGATTTGAGCATGGAGGAGGCTTAATCCCGACATTATCTATTGCTTACACGGATAAGGCTATTAAGAAATGTACTAGAAGAAGCAGAAGATTACAAGTAGTACGGATGAAGTATTCGCTGTTGATGTGGTGCTTACAGAAGAACACCTGCAACAGAACCTAACCATAGGGAACGAAGTATTAAACAAAATACATAATTATGAAAATAGAAGTAGATGGTACCGAAATAGAACAGGTGAAAACATTCCAATACTTAGATTGAAGAGACAGGAGCACAAAAAGCTGAAATTAACCAAAGACTAGAGAAAACAATGAAACTCTATTGCAGGTAATGTCTCTATTAACAAAAAAATTACCCACGAGGCAAAGTAAAAAAACAATTGATTGATATTTGGCTGGGAAGCTTGGATATTAAACAAAAGATAACAAAGTAAGATCCAAGCAATATAATAGAGATGAAGTACCTAAGAAGAGTATTTGGAGATACAATAAGAAAATAATTCGGAAGACAACCAGTATTAGAATACATAGAACAAAGACAGTGGGACTGGTGAGGAAAACATGAAAAAAACAAGAAGAATATGGGAAGCAAAAATTATAAAGAATAAACAAAAGGGAATACCAAAGTAAACATCTGATAAAGCGATAGCAGGAATATATTCTTTGTTTATTTATAAATTTCTCACTGTTTTTTCCAAATTTTAATTGCCACATCTTTTGATTTATTTTTTCTGTTAACGAAGTAGTCAGTACTCAAGGCATTATTTTGTTTGCAAATAAATGTTTCCAATTCGTCCAAGTTATTCATCAATGCCTTCAACTTCTTTAATGCCTCATTCATTCAACAGAGTATGCACATTCTTCTCAAAATTCTGTCATGATTCCACCACTTTTATCATGCAGCATACTAAAGTGATGTTTGAAACAATACAATTGTAATGTTTTCAGAAATTGCTCAATACTATTATGAACCAAACGAAGAGATAAAGGCAAGTAAAAAGAAAGCGGTTTTGGAAGAAACAATTCCATTTTACATTGAAAGATTAGAAGCTAAAATCAAAAATGATGGATATTTCGCTTGTAAAAAAGTGAGTACATTTAAAACTTTTATCTTCTATAGTGATTATACTCTCTCAAAATTTAATAACGCCATTTTACAAATATATAGAGTTTATTGTTGATTTTTGTACTATTTTAAACGGATTAGACAATCTATAGAAATTTTCAAATATAACAACTATCTAAACATTGAAAACAAGGTACTTCAACCATTCAGATAACAATAATATGTAGAGAGAGATTATTTCTTGATTTCATAGTTTAGTTTCATAATGAAGATTTTATATTGACAGTGCCGTCTTTAACCTATTGGGGCCCTGGGCACTTTAGGATGACGGGGCCACTACAACCTTGATAAATGTGGTTTTGAGGTTATCGTTAATTCATCTGGTGCCCAGAGTGACCAGTCAACAAACGGGCCCAGTATATAGAGGAACTTTTTGAGATTTACCTAAATTATAAATTCTGTTTCAGCTCACTTGGGCGGATTTGTTTTTTGTGGCCTTTTTGAGTAATGTGAACTTTATGTTGGGAAAAGATCTACTAGAAAACGCTCCAAGCATGCAGAAACTTACAGATGAAGTCTTGGCTATCCCCAGCATCAAAGCCTGGGTTGAAAAGCGCCCAAAGGGATATTTCTAAATGTATATAAGAAACCTTGTTTGTATTTGATACCGAATTTAAAATAAATCTCATTTTTTATGGTCTTTTTTTTATATCCACACTTGATTAAATCATCATAAATCATTATTAACAACCTTTGATAAAATTATTATGAAACAATAATTACTCAATAGCAGTTGCATAACAGATATCAAACGGTAGTAATTAATTATGTGATAAACAACTAATGATTAAACAAAGGATTATGGATATATTGTTATATAGTTTTGGTGATAAAACAGCTATGTATTATGGAACAGACATGTGGTAATTTCAAGGAAAACTTTTGAACTACCTTAAGGAAATTTTGGCAGTACTTTCTTGTCTACTAAACATGTATTCTAGATTTTCTAAAAATATAGTGAAATAGGCATGATGGCAGTAATTGAAACGCACTAAAATTGTGTATTTATTTAATGAAACTTGAATCATGGAATCCAAAACACATTTATTTTTTTAATAAAATTAACTGTATCGACACTTACTCCGTGGAATCTACTCATTTTACTGTTTTAAATGAAACTTACTGTTTCTAGGTAATTCCACAATATATTGAAAGAATTTTAAAAACTAAGAAAATTGACAAATGTTTCGATATCAATATCATCGTCAGAATGACAGAAGTTACATTTCTCTCTGAGGTTTAATAATTATTTTGGTTAGACCAAGATGTGACCTACCTAGTGATTGACTTAATATATGTTCTGTGTTAGGTGTCATCATCCAATGGTTATCCATTACATATGATAAATAATTAATAAAAAAGAGGAAAAAGTGGCATTAACACATACGTCTCCGGTATAATTTTCAAATAATATCTAAATGCCAGTACGAGTTGTGCAAAATATTGTGTTTATATTTTATTGTTAAATAGTAAACTCTATCTAGATAAACAGATTATGAATTTTTGTGTCGTGTAAAATGAAAATGAAAAATGACCGCGCCTGACGCGGCGGTGGCATGTGCCGCCACCGCACTGGGCGCGTTTCAATTTTCGATAATAATGTTTACATTTATTTTATTTTTGTGCAAAACTTACCTTTTATTTTTTAAAAAGAACAATAACTCGAAATGCATGGAACATGAATGGAAAACGTGAATTAAATACAAGAAATTAAAACTATATCCCACAGTAACGTAACAAATTTTAATTATGCAAGTTTTCATGGAATAGTCTAAAACAGTTCTCTAAACACAAACCAGGTTCATTTGGACACTGAGGACAGTAAAAAATTGAATCCTTTCATATTTTGCCAGTGTCCCAACAATATTTTCAAAGCCTTCTTTTTATTTTGTTGTTGAGATCTTTTGGACAATATAGAGGTAAATGTCCAGCTTGTGGTGTTCTCATACGAGGAGATTTTGGTGATGGTCCTAAAAGGCTTTGAATGACAGAAAGGCGAAAATCGTATAATGACATTTTTCTCTCGCTTCCATTATTATAGAGGAAATGTGCATTATTTAACATTATTTGAAAAATATGTATCCGCATTTTTTATACCATCGTATACACTTATGTTCACAACTGTAGTAACTAAGCATTTGATCACTTAAGTCAATACCAATTTATTGTATTTAGCAATTAATTCAGGTTTTTCGGATTCAATTCCTCTTCTAGATCTTGTTGAAGTCAGCTGGTCACCAAATTCTGAAGATATGCATATTTCTCGTTCATCTTTCCATTTGGTAATACATATTCCTTCATAACTATATATACTTGCTACTTGATTTTTTTAATTCTTTTTGTCATCAAATTTGGCGGATTACCTTTTTTGTCTTGTTGCTATGTATGTGATGTGACGTATGTACTATTTTGGAGTAATATTTTAGTCAAATTAACACTATTATAATAGTTATCCATATACAGAGCATGTCCAGTGTTCATATGACTTCTCCATTAATTTCAGTACGACTTTTTGTGTGTGATCTCTTCCTCCAATTGTACGATCTTGTAAACCACTGTAGACGATTAACTTTTGAATAATTCCAGTATATTCTGGTAAAATATATAATTTTATACCAAACTTGTGTCGTTTACCTTTTATATACTGTCTAAATTGAAGTCTTCCTCGCCACAAAATTAACGATTCGTCAATTGTTATCTCTACCATTGAAAAAATAAATCAAAGGGGATATTTTATACAGCTTACTCACGGCTTCACCTGTATTCACACAAAAATGCAAGGCACGTAAAATTAAAATATATCTACTGCGACTCATTTAATTCGCAAAAACTGGCAGACTAAATAACGGATTAATTTTACAATAATCATTTATGCGGTTTAGATTTATTTTTCCCATATGGAAAAAAAGACCGAGAAAAGTTTTAGATTCACCTACAGTTAAGTCTTTCCACAAACAAATCCTGCTTGATTCTGTTTCACTTTTTGAAAGAATTTCAATAGCATAGTCATTTATGTTTGAAATAACAAGTTCATAAAAATCATTATTGGCTACCATGTTGAAGTAATCTATAGGACCATTTCCATTTGGATTTATCCTGAAACCAGGTTGATCTGTAAATGGTATTCTATCGGGTTCAATTACCCGCGCAGACCAAGTAAGGTCATTTGCTTGTGGAAGCTGCTGTTTATTTTCATTTTGATATTGATTATCTCCTTGAAGAAATTGCTGGATTTTAGATAAATCCTCACCTTCAGAATCACCATTACTACCACTATCTTCACTTTCATTTTCCCAGTCAGAATCATGTATATAATCCATTTCATCGTCACTAGAATCCTCTAAACTCAGTTCTGGTCGTTGCAGGTTTATAGTACTCATCATATCTTCATTTTTTGACGTTGACGGTGTACTATCGGTATTCATTTTAAATTTAAAACTGGCAAATTTATGCAACTACGAATTATCAAATAAATAAATAAAAATTTCTTTATCTCTCTTGGACTGTGAATCTGACACTGACATTACTAATTTTTGTAACATAGCAACTCTAAACATTTATATTTCACAGCCGCCTCTAAGTATTATCTATTATTTTTCTTGACGGTTCGCTAAGCACGGTGATCCCAACCACTCGAAACGGCAGAATTATTCTGCGTTAGTGTGTTTCAGAAAAAATGGCAAATCCAAAGGTTTTGAGATGTTTTATTGGCTATTCAACGTCGTTGCCGGTCAAAAAAGGAAGATATGATTATGAACCTGCAATGAGCAGAATTAAGTTGATATCAATCAGTATTATAGGAATATCTAGTGATATGATGTGGATTATACAGGGTGTTAATTAATGTTATGTACTTATTTTAGTGGATGATTCTTAGACTTGACTGATAAGGTGATACAAACTTTTACACTCCTGTATATCGAAAACCAATCCTCTGAGGACAACTTTATATAACCTCTTCGACTCAAAATTAGCCCAATAGAGCCATTAAAATAAGTACATAACCTTAATTAACACCCTGTATTAGTATAATAAACATGCTACTGACTGCCTATTTTCGTTTTAAGAAAATCGGAATAAAGAAATTAGGAACGAGTTAGGCGCGTTACTTGCATAGGGTAACATTTACATTAACCGCGATCGGCATTGCCGTAGATGAAACCAAGTATTCCCTGAAACGAGTTAAACCTTATTTTATGTGCCATTATACTTTCAATACTCTACATAACATGGTACCATCAATTTAGACAAATATGAAAAAATAATTCGGGACCGCGTTAGTGGCACACGGTAAAAAGTTACATCAACTTGCGACATGGGTTGCGGGAGACGAATGTCTTAAAAATAATATTCCCTGAACAAACTAACGAAATAAAAAATTATAAAACCATCACATATGCAGGTAATATTTCAAAGATAATATCTTTAGCTACAAATACAATTTATTTTAAAACAGGAAGTAATGTGAGTACAAAATTGTTAAATGTAAAAACAAAAATATCAGCATTAAATAAATCTGGTTAACCTTCATAGGACTGGCCGGGGTCCTTTCGTACCCCATGACGTATGTTTTTGCTGTATCTTTGCAAACGCAAATTTTTAAACATTGATCTTTCATCTAGCCGCAGTTTATGAATTATTTTGATAAAATATGATTTTTTATTTAGTAGTTTTTATTGGCTGGTATAAACAAAAAATAGTTTTATATTCCAGGGGTCTCTTCAGACCCTGGCCAGCCTTTTACGTCCGATAAAATAATCCCGGTAACTGTTAGTAAAATCGGGGAATCCCATACATTTAACGTTTGTTTACTCACAGGGAATTTACCCATATAATTGTAAAATGTAAATTACCAGTTCAAATGGGGGGTTCAAATTGCACTGCGATATAATTTTTAGACTTGAATATTCCGGTTAGACTCTTATGATATTGCGAGTAGGGTACATCGTTTTGAAAATGAGTCAGTTTTTATTTACAAACAATCTCAAGGGGCTTACTGACGATGAGATGTTACGTATACTTGAAAGTGATGATCCAGAATTTGATAGTGTTATCAATGAGGAAACATCGAGTGACTTAGAAGATGAAGACATTGTCACAGAAGTAGAGGAAGAAAATGATGTAATAGTTTTTGATCAAAGTATAGAGAAAACGAACCCAGAGGAACCAACAGTTAGTAACAGCCAGGGCATTCCAGTATATAAATCTAAAGATGGAACTGAGTGGTCAAACATTCCAGGAAACACAAAAGTTAGACGTTCAACAGCTAATATTCGGAGACATGCTCTAGGCCTTACAAATTACAGTTCTGATATCTCAAGTATAAAAGACGCTTTTCTTCTTTTCCTATCTCCGGATATTCTGAACATAATAGTAACCGAAACAAACAGAAAGGCACAAACATATTATGATAAATGGAATATAGAAAATCCGAATAAAAAAGTTTTTGTACCTGTTGATTCTACAGAGATTGAAGCTTATATTGGACTGTTGCTTATTCTTGGCGCACTTCACGGATCAAAGGAGGCTATCGATATGCTCTAGTGTCAAGATATTTCTTACTGTCGTCCTATAATTCCTGCTGCAATGTCAAGAGACAGATTCAAACAAATTACTTCATTTTTACGCTTTGATAATTTTCAAACAAGACAAGAACGAAAATTAGTAGATAAGCTAGCTCCGATAAGATATATATTCGATATTTTCACTTCTAATTGTAAAAAATTACTTAATCCTGACGACCATCTATGTGTAGATGAGCAGGTTGTACCATTTAGGGGTAAGGCACCATTCCGAGTCTATATGAAGAGTAAACCTGATAAGTATGGAATCAAAATATGGGCTCTTGTGGACTGCACCACTTCTTATATTGCAAACATGCAAGTTTATTTGGGAAAGTTATTTGAAAAGCAATATAGGCAAACTTTATATTCCTATGTATCCATTAATTTTTAGGAAAACAAGGTAACAAAGCGGAAAAGGGGCAAGGTCAAGGTTAGAAATCAAAGAACGCTAGTATCCTATGTTCCAAAACAAAAACGTGCTGTCATCTTACTTTCAAGTGAGCATACTGATAGTAAAGTACCTGGAGAAGAACAGCACTATAAACTAGAAATTATTCTTCATTACAACAAAACAAAAGGTGCTGTCGACACTTCAGATAAGTTGGCCAAAGAATATACAGTGCAGAGAAAGTTCAACCGCTGGCCAATGGCAATATTTTTGCATCTTATAGATATCGCAGGAATAAATGCTTATAAATTGTGGTTACTGCAAAACCCGGATTGGCGAAAAAACAGTTTGGATAAACGTAAAATGTATATTTTGGGACTAGGAAAGGAACTCATAAATAAAAACGTTTTCCGGCGATATAATAAATACATTCAGACGAATAGAAAACGGCATATGACAGACGTTTTTCCCGAACTACTGGATGCAACAGAACATAGAGTTGAACAACAAAACATTACCAGGGGGCGCTGCCATATGTGTCAAAGAGGAAAAGACAGAAAATCCAGAAAAATATGTATTAGGTGTAATAACTTTGTGTGCCTAGAACATTCAAAATCGGAGATAGTTTGTAAAAAATGTTAAAATGATATGTAGCTAGTAGTATTAGTAATTAGGGTATTTTGCATTTTTTCGTGATGATTTTTGACAAATAAATAATTAATAGTAAAACTTTAATAAAACTTCTTTTCTATATATTTAATTTAAAGAAAAATACAGCATTTCTGCAATTTTACGCATGGGGTCTTCTCGGACCCCAGTTAGTCCTTTTCGTAAAATTTTGATGTCCGTCCCATGAAGGTTAATATAAACTTAAATGTCCAGAATGTAATGTTGTGTATTTGGACCAAACCCTTAAAAATTTTGAGATCAGATACAGTGAACATTTACGAGCATATAGATCAAAACAACCAGATAAGTCCCACTACGCAAAACATCTATTTGACACCTAACACAGAACTAGAAGTACTACATTTTTGTGATAAGAAACAAGAACTGGATTTCCTTGAAGAATTAGAAATTAGAAGACTTAAGAAACCAACACTATCAAGTTGTCAATGAACAGAAAAATGTAGGGAGTTCTCCACTTTTACATTGTGTCTTCTTAAGTGATAATTGCTATGATCAGCAGATATAGTTTTCCTGGTTTTCTATATCATTGCACAGTTATACTGATATTAATTGGAAAAAGATATCCAGGATATCTTCATGGGGGTAATAATATTTAAGCTTTAATTTCTTCTTTTTTCTATTAACATATATTAAGTCAATCACTAGGTAGGTGCCTTCTTGGTCTAACCTAAATAATTATTAAACATCAGAGAGAAATAAAACTTCTGTCATTCTGACAATGATATTTATGTCGAAACAATTGTCAATTTTCTTAGTTTTTAAAATGTTTTCAATATATTGTGGAATTACCTAGAAACAGTAAGTTTCATTTAAAACATTTATTACTCTTCCGCCCAACCTGTCTAATATGCAACAAAAGTATGCAAAAAAGTTGGAATTTTGAAAAAAAATGTTGTTACTTTTACGTTTTTCATCAAGAAAAACACGAAAAAACGGTTTTTAGAAAAAAAATCCTGTGTGTATGTTGTCGTCGGCCACTTTTCGTTACATGTCTTGTTAGCACGATACAGCCTCCGGAGTGCAACAAGTCACCAATTTTATGATTGAATATTATTCAGAACATCTCACTGATGAACCCTATTGATTTTCAGCTCACCACAGCCAGTACAACAGGTGCTATAGTACATTTTTGGAGAAATTTCAGTTTGTTAGCACAATACAGCCTCCGAAGTACATATAAGTGACCAATTTTATGATTGGATATTATACAGGGCGTCTCAAAGATGAACCCTATTGATATTCAGCTCATTAAAGCCAGTACAACGAGTGCTATGGTACTTAAGGTACCAAATTTTTGTCATTTTTGGAGAATTTTCAATTTGTTAGCACGATACAACCTCCAATGTGTATACAAGTGCTTCTTACGTCAGAGCACTTAAACCACGCCCATTCATGCTCTGGAACCAATCAAATTAAGAATTGGTAGATTTCTGGCTATGTGGGTATGTATATATATATATATATATATATATATATATATATATATATATATATATATATACACATAAGGCTTTTTTGATTCAGTGTAAGTCAGATTGTAATAGCTGAACGTCTTTTTATTTCATAATGTCCCGTATGTGTTTAAATAATCCAAACAGCTTCTGTTATTTATGTGGAGAATTCACTACCCACCGGCATTAGCGGAATATCACACCTTTAATAGAAAACTTATATTCACTATTTTGGCTTAACCATTAAACACCAGGACATGAGCTCACAGCTCTACTGTGCACGCTTTGCTGTTACTCTGAGGGGCTGGTCAAACGGTAAGAACATCGCTATGCCATTTGCAAGACCTATGATTTGGCGTGAACAAACTGACCATTCAACCGATTGCTACGTTTGCTGCATGAAAACTTTTGGGTTTTACAGCAAAAATAAGAAAAATATTAGTTATGCTAGTCTTCCCTCTGCTACTCGTCCAGTACCTCATTCGGAAGCCTTGCGAGTACCAAGGTTCATAGGTGTTTCGAGTGAAGAATATGCTGGTACAGAATAAGAAGAACCAAGTGTCGCGTTATCGACCAGCGAAGATGAATGTTTGCCATCTCAAGAGGACGGACCACACCTAATAAATCAGTTAGAATTAAATGATCTTTTTCGAGATCTGAATTTGTCAAAAACTAAAGCAGAAATACTAGGATCTAGACTGCAACGATGGAAACTGTTAGTTCCAGGCACACACATTTCTGTATATCGTAATCGTCAGAAAGAACTATCACAGTATTTTTCAAACGACGAGGGTCTTTCATACTGCAATAATGTCGACGATTTGATGCAGGCCTTAGGTTTTTTTATCGATGCTTCGAAATGGAGTTTGAAAGCTGTGCTACTTCACATAGTAAAACGATTATCCATCCATCCCCGTTGGCCACGTAATCCACCTGAAAGAAACGTATGAAAATATGACTCGTCTTCTCGACAGAATTAATTACAAATTGTACAAATGGTATATCAGCGCAGACCTCAAAAATGTAGCAATTCTACTCGGTTTACAACTAGGATATACAAAGCACTGCTATTTTCTTTGTGAGTGGGACAGTCGAGCAAGAAATTCCCACTACATTGTTAAAAACTGGCCAGTCAGGGTTCAGTGGTTAAGTAATTTTTGTAAGATATAAAATATAAATTTATGTGTAAGAAATATGTGCTTTTTTCGTTGAAAACAATGTCTTTGTAAAACAGTTATTTAACAAAAAAAAATATCACAAATAACCTTACTCATTTGTGTATTTCTTATCTATACACTCCAGACACGCAACACTCATTATCTCTTTTCACCAGATTGCACACGTCACTACTGATAACGACCTCGCCCATTTCTCACAGTTTTCAGGTAAATTTTGGGTCCAAAGGTGATTGTGAAGTGAACGTGCTTGATGTCAAAGATTTTTGATATTCATGTAGGTGGGTTAATAGGAAGCAGTTCTGTCCTGTGTTACATTGAAATTCTGCTTAAAGTTCTAATTGGTAAGTTATTTTGACCGTTTAAATAATTTTTTGATATCATTTTCATGATGGGGAAAGGTAGAGCTACATGGTATCTTATAATGAGTTCAAAAATACTTATTACTCACTGGTGGAATTTTAAAGTACAACAAAATTAAGTAAATGTGCGTCATCTAGCACAGTACACAATGAATTTTTTATTGTATTTAGGTAATAAAATAAACCATGTTTTCGTGTAAACTGATCAGTGTTGATGAGGATAATTTTAAGATCTTCGTATTATACTGGCATTTATTATTCATAAATTATTCAAAAGTTTTATATTTCGTAATCGCGGCCATTTTCTATGTCGAATATTTATCGTCAAGGTCAATAAATTCATACAACTATAGGTGCGTTCTTTTTGACTGAGATCTCAGTTAATCTCAGCTCACATCAGTAATGTTCTTTTTGTTTTACTCACTTTAAGTGAGCTGAGATTTTTCCTCCCCCTTCACCGATCCTGAATGTGTTGTAAGGGGGAATCAGAATATTTATATTCATTATGGAATATTCATTGAATTGACGAATCGGAATGTGTTGGTAGCACTAGCATATATCTCTGTTATTATTGGTCGGATTGATGTCGAATAAACGCCATTGTCATAGGTAGAGCATGTTTATATACAGGATGTAGTCATAAGGATGCAAAAGGCCACTAGCATATATCTCTGTTATTATTTGTCGGATTGAAGTCGAACAAACGCCATTGTGATAGGTAGAGCATTTTTATATACAGGTTGTAGTCATAAAGATGCCATAAGGGCACTAGCATATATCTCTGTTATTATTTGTCGGATTGAAGTCGAACAAACGCCATTGTGATAGGTAGAGCATTTTTATATACAGGATGTAGTCATAAAGTTGTCATAAGGGCACTAGCGTATATCTCTGTTATTATTTGTCGGATTGAAGTCTAATAAACGCCATTGTGATAGGTAGATCATTTTTTATATATACAGGATGTAGTCATAAAGTTGTCGTAAGGGCACTAGCGTATATCTCTTTATTATTTGTCGGATTGGAGTCTATTACACCCCATCTTCCTTCCGGATTTGCTCCAATAAATTTGGTATTTCCTTAAGTAGCCTGTCGAGTTTAGCGTCCGCCAATTCTACTTTGTATGGAATGCACACAGGTTCTTTATGTTTCCTTTTAACATTTTCCAAATCTTGCAGCTTGCAGCTTAGCTTTAACACCATGTTTTGCAGAAACCAATTCCAGATAGATGGTTTAACATATAATAAGAACAAAGGTGGGAAAATTTGTAAAACAATATCTTTAATAGTTTTATTAGAATATTTATACAGGTTTACAAAACTTATACACAAAACACAACTCTTTCTTTGTTTCTGTTGGGTGTATGTTTTAACACGTCAATTTTTATTTTTATCCTATAATCTAAGTCTATTTCTTCTAATTCTTGTTCCAGCCAGTAATTCGAAAGGTACAAAACATTTGTATTGTCTAGTTATAATATGTACCGGGTTATACCTCTATGCATAACTTCTTTAATCCCATATATTACCAGTTCTGTACCTTCTGCAAATTCTTCTAGTCGATGACAATCCCTAAATTTTATGTTATCCGCAATTTCTTGGATTTTAATGACGTTAACCCTCTCCACCTCCACTTGGGTAAATGGAACGTCTATATTTTTCCATGCGCCTGTGTAAAATTGCAAGTTTTCGATTTTGGCAAATGTGTTATCGTTAAAACAAGTATATCCATTTGTAGTAAAGGAAGCAAATGTTTTTTCGGTTAGCAAACATATTAATTCCATTCCATTGTTATATGGTAATGTGACATAACCGTCTGCAACAAGAGCTTCTCTATTGTTGTAAATGCGTAAAAACGTATTTTTGTGGTAACCCTTTAAGTAGTAGACGTCTCGTTGCCCTTCCTTATCCGCCAAAACTCCTACATAGGTATATTTATTTTTGTTGTTAACGGTAAACGCGGGTACGCTGTACTCTCCAGAGGACCCTAAGTTTTTCCACCTGGTGCAGAAATATTCTTCTAGTCTGTCCTTTAATTCTGCTATCTTCTGTTCTCTCTCCAAAAAATGTTTATATTCCATTTTAACCGTAGCTGTATTTTCTAAATACTCTTATCTTCCTTTTCTTTAATTCTGTTTCCTCCATTTCTAATTTCCGTTTCTTTACAGATAATACAGAAATATGGGAAATTGGTGTTATTTCTTTTAGCGCAAAAGGCTTTAGCTTACTATTTTTGTTTACCCTCTTTCTTAGAACTTTGGGTATTATATTACATGTAGATACCAGTCCGAGCTCCTGGATGTCGATATTTTCCGGGATAGTGCTAAACTGTGTGGAAGACCGGGTAAAAAATGTATCTCCAGCCTTAATATAGCATCCACAAATTTCTTTTTTTACAAGTCCACTTCCTCCATTACAGTCTTCCGAACTGCATAACTCTACTACCATTATATTGTCACAAAATGGATCCGTTATCGGCCTAAGTGCCTCTCTCAGTAGCTCTTCTCCCTCCGTGTAATCGATATTTCCAATATCCGTAATTATATTGCTTATATCTTCTGTTAGTAACCATGTTCCGAATCTTTTTTTCGCCTGAATATAATTTTCAACCAAACAGAGTGCCCTTATGGCATCTTTATGTCGACATCCTGTATATCGAACGTCGTAGTGAAGTACCTAACATAATACCGTTTATTCGACTTCATTCCGACCAATAATAACAGAGTGCCCTTATGACATATTTATGTCGACATCCTGTATATCGAACGTCGTAGTGACGTATCTAACATAATACCGTTTATTCGACTTCATTCCGACCAATAATAACAGAGTGCCCTTATGGCATATTTATGTCGACATCCTGTATATCGAACGTACCTAACATAATACCGTTTATTCTACTTCAATCTGACAAATAATAACAGAGATATACGCTAGTGCCCTTATGACAACTTTATGACTACATCCTGTATATAAAAATGCTCTACCTATCACAATGGCGTTTATTAGACTTCAATCCGACAAATAATAACTGAGATATACGCTAGTGCCCTTATGACAACTTTATGGCTACATCCTGTATATAAAAATGCTCTACCTATCACAATGGCGTTTATTAGACTCCAATCCGACAAATAATAACAGAGATATACGCTAGTGCCCTTACGACATCTTTATGACTACTTCCTCTATATCAAAATGCTCTACCTATCACAATAGCGTTTATTAAACTTCAATCCGACAAATAATAACAGAGATATACGCTAGTGCTCATGACTACATCCTGTATATAAAAATGCTCTACCTATCACATTTGCGTTTATTAGACTCCAATCCGACAAATAATAACACAGATATACGCTAGTGGCCTTATGGCATCTTTATGACTACAACCTGTATATAAAAATTCCCTACCTATCACAATGGCGTTTGTTCGACTTCACTCCGACAAATAATAACAGATATATATATATATATATATATATATATATATATATATATATATATATATATATATATATATATATATATATATATATATGCTAGTGCCCTTATGAGATCTTTATGACTACATCCTGTATAATTATCGAACGTGTCTGAGCACAAGGTGGATGACATGCGCACGCGGAACAAGATTACTAACGGCCACCTCATGATTGACTCATGCGCAGATCCAATTGAGTAAAAATCAGAATCAGTGTTGCTCATTTACTTATGACTATTTCGAAAATATGAATATAATGTAAAATGTAAATGAATAAACAACGGAATGTTCATATTGCATCAGCCACGAATATTTTTTAAGAAATATTCACTGAATCAAAGAAAATAAGAAACCAAATTATTATTAAAGGATGACTTAGTAATAGTCTTAATTGTTGATATTAAAAAAATTTGTAAAACAAAGGACGACTAAAAAGTTAATTTTAACTATTTGTTGCACTTCGGGGGCTGTATCGAGTTATACAGATAGGTTTTCTTTTCTAAAAACCATTTTTTTGTGTTGTTCTTGCTGAAAAACGTAATAACAACTCAAAAAATACAAAATTCCAACTTTTTTTTGGGTAAACCTATACTTTTCTCGCATATTAGATGGGTTGGATGGAAAAGTAATAGTACCAGTAATGTATTATACAAAAACAAAAAAAATATTTACCATTCAGGTGATCACACATATGTGGATCTGTCATGGAAAAAAGAGAATGAACCAACTATTTTTTTGTATAATGAAGGAAAAATGTTTCAGTTCCAATCTCCACAACACATGATCAATCTTTGCAAACAAGGTAGAAGCAAACTTGTACATGTTGATTGTATGTTTGATTTTGTACTGTATATATATCGATCTCCCCACAATATATACATTATTATTTGTCATTATGTAGTCATATTGTGTAGTTATGTACATTGTGAACTTGGCCTTACTCATAATCTAGTATAAACTCGGCTTTACGTATTCAGATTTATAAGTTGGCAAGACATTTGAAGGGAAGTGAATCCCGCCTTGGAGGGGGAATGTCAATGGTCAGGGGGAGAATCTTGGGTTATGTTTAAGTAAGCGATGATGTTTTAGTTAGAAAATAAAATAAATATCAATTATTGTTTAAGAACACTTTCTTTACCGGCATCCTGTCCTCTACAATCTCAGAAGTGGGATTAGCTGTTAAAAGAACGCGTGTGCTGTGATTATTAGGGTAAAAAAATTTTACGTTTATGTGTGACGCCGGTGATGCAATATGGCTAACACTAATAATGATAATGGTAGGCTTCCACCAAGTCATAATATCGATGAAAATGTATTCGAAGAATTCGCTAGTAGACGAATGGAAATTCAATCAGCTCCGCAACAAGTGGTCGACATTAATGCTCTAATTACTTCTATGAATTGCCTTATGCAGCAAAATGCAACCATGCTGCAAATGTTACAACAAAATATTAGCAACAATAGCAGCCAACCTCAGGTTAGTGTTAATGATAGTCCGACTTATCACGTAATTCCAGATTTTTCGAAATCTATTTTGACTTTTAATGCTGAAAACTTATCTAAAAGCCAAGAATGGCTAGGGAGCATCGAAAGCACTGCTACCCTACACAAATGGCCTACAGAATACAAATTGGAAACGGCTCGCACACATTTATTGGGAGCAGCTAAAGCCTGGTACCAATCTAGACAACATATTATTCACGATTGGGACGATTTTAAACGGGAGTTCAGTAACACATTTGTACAAGGGCAAAGTTTGACACACCTTTGGAAACACACGACTTCTAGGACACAAATAGCCAAAGAGGGCATCAGTGCTTATTTTCATGATAAAGTTCGCCTGTGTAAATCATTAAATTTATGCTTTGAAGAACAGAAGGAGCAAGTTGCAATTGGTTTAGCTTCTCGTGAATTAGCCTCTATGATTATGACAAAAACTCATATCAATATCGACGACGTTTATCATGATTTAATTTCCTTTGAACGACTTAATAATGAAAGAAGAAATCGACATACTACTGGAGAGCGACCCAAACCATTTACATCAGCCGTTGGTAATGTTACAAGCAGATCAGTACCTAAAATTGAGACAGTTAGACTGAAGTGTTTTAATTGCAATGAGGAGGGACATTATGCAACTTCGTGCAACAAACCGAAAAGAGAAAAGGGATCGTGTTTCACTTGTGGTAAGATGGGACATAAATTTACGGACTGCCCGGATAAGGCACATCGATCTACTCATGTGGTACAACAAGGTAACCCTTATGTAGTTTCTTTTGATTTTTCAGTGATTCAAGATGATAATTGCTTATGTAAATATAATTTAGTTGCGCTAATTGACTCAGGAAGTCCTATAAGTTTAATAAAAGAAAAATATGTTCCTTTTTATGATAAAAACATTAATGCAAATTATAATTTTACTGGTATTAATGGCAGTAAAGTGGATGTTTTAGGCATTTTTCAAAAAGATATTGTAATAAATGACATTACAATTAATGTTAAGTTTTATGTTGTTACTGACACCACAATGTCTTATGCATCCATTTTGGGCAGAGACTTTTTAGCAACACCTGATTTAGAAATAGTTTTAAGTGATACAGTAAAAATTACAAAAATTTCTGAAAATACTTTGAACGAGAAACATTTAGACAATGAAATTAATTTTATTAATGAAATAATGCATTTAGATTATTTTGAAGATAGTGAGTTGGAGTTGGAGAAATTGGACATCAATCAAATGACTTCATATAAAAATCAGCAAGAGCTAAAGGCTTTGTATGAAACTGAATATAAAACCAAATTAGACACTGATTTAGTAGAAAATGATTTTGAAATGCATATTGTTTTAAAAAATAATCAACCTATCACTTTTAGGCCTAGACGGTTATCTTTTCAAGAAAAAGAAAAATTACGTGTCATACTTGACGACTTATTAGAACAACACATAATTAGAGATAGTAGTTCTCCTTATGCCAGTCCCATTGTTATGATTCCAAAGAAAAATCGTAGTGAATATCGCCTCTGTGTAGACTACAGGGCACTTAATAACATTACTGTTAAGGATAACTACCCTACTCCTCTCATTGATGACCATCTAGACATGTTGAAAGACAAGAATTATTACTCTACATTAGATCTAAAAAGTGGCTTTCACCATATTAAAATGGCTGAAGATAGCATTCAGTACACCTCTTTTGTAACACCACTTGGCCAATTTGAGTACTTACGTTTACCATTCGGGCTTACTAACGGTCCTAGGGTATTTCAACGTTTTATAAATAAAATTTTTAGTTCACTAATTAGAGAAAACAAAATATTACTGTACTTAGATGATATATTGATAGCAACAAAAGATATTTCTGAACATTTTGACATTTTAAAACAAGTTTTTATTTTAGCTAGACAAAATTCATCAAATTTTCGACTTGATAAATGTAAATTTCTTTATAATCATTGTCTTTATTTAGGTTACTTAGTTGACAAAGATGGAATACGTCCTAACCCTGAAAATATACAGGCACTTTTGTCGTATCCAATACCAAAAAATTCTAAAGAAGTTCATCGTTTCATAGGACTGGCTAGTTACTTTAGACGTTTTATACAAAATTTTTCATTAATAGCTAAGCCACTATACAGTTTATTAAAAAAGAATGTTGAATTTAGGTTTGAAAAAGATGAGATGGAGTCTTTTGAAATATTAAAAACTTGTCTTGCCTCTTTTCCTGTTTTAGCTGTTTACTCTCCGAAGTTAGAAACACAACTTCACTGTGATGCTAGTGCATGTGGATATGGAGCTATATTATTACAAAAACAAATAACTACTGGTAAATTTCACCCAGTATTTTATTACAGTAAGCGTACTACACCAACAGAGGCAAAATATCACAGTTTTGAATTAGAGTGTCTTGCTGTCGTTTATGCGATTAAACGTTTTCATACTTATTTGTTTGGTATACCTTTTAAAATAATTACTGACTGCGATAGCTTTCGTCTCACCCTTAGTAAGTCAAATATTAATCCAAGAATTTCGCGCTGGGCAATGTTATTGCAAAATTATCAATATGAAATTGAGCATCGATCAAATAAAGGCATGTCACATGTAGATGCACTCAGTAGGATAACTGGTGTTATGATTATTGAGGAAAATTCTTTTGAGGATAATCTTTCAATTTCGCAAAATCTAGACCCATTAATTGTAGATATTAAAAATAAACTTTTACGTGAGGAAAGCAAAGATTTTGAATTACATAACGGTTTAGTGTACAAAAAAAAGTAAGGATTTTAAGAAAATTTTATTTTATGTACCATGTAATATGGAAAATAAGGTTATAGCTAACTGTCATGACAATTTAGGTCACTTAGGCTTTGATAAAACATGTGAGTACTTAAGTAGAGTTTATTGGTTCCCAAATTATAGAGAAAAAATTAAAAGTTATATCCAAAATTGCCTCAAGTGTATAACTTACTCTTCTACGTTAGGAAAAGGTCAGGGTCAACTTTACAACATACCGAAAGGCGATAAGCCCTTCGATACTATACATGTGGACCATTATGGACCCTTAGAAAAGACCCCTACAGGCAAACTCTATGTATTTGAATTAATAGATGCTTTTACTAAATTTGTAAAATTATATAGTGTTAAAACTACTAAAACCATTGACGTCATACACAAACTAGAAGATTATTTTAATAACTATAGTCGACCAGTAAGAATAATTTCAGATAGAGGTTCTTCTTTTATTTCAACAGAATTCAGTGACTTTTTAATGAAAAATAATATTGTTCATGTTAAAATCGCTACTCATTCACCAAAATCTAATGGACAAATTGAGCGGATTAATCAAGACCTTACACCTATTTTAACTGATTTAAAAAATAAATGGGATAAACAGTTACCTATAGTAGAGTTTGCTATCAATAATTCTTATTGTCGATCTATAGCAACATCCCCAGCAAAACTTTTATTTGGTACTAATCAGAAAGACCCAAATGACCACTTAAGGACTTACATTGAAAATGAAAATGAAGAAGGTAGGGGTTTAACTGATTTGAGACAAAAAGCTAAACTACAAAACGAACAAGTACAAAATTATAATAAAGCATATTTTGACAAGCGACATCGACCTCCACAGAAATATTGCCAGGGAGATTATGTAATGATTAAAAATCTAGACGTGACACCTGGATTTAATAAAAAATTGCTGCCTAAATTTAGAGGTCCTTATGAAGTAAAAAAGGTTCTTGATAACGATAGGTATGTAGTAGTTGATGTTGAAAATTTTCAGGTAACACAGAGACCTTTTGAGGGCATTTGCTCTCCCGAGAACATGCGCATGTGGCTAAAGTCTGATTGATGTTTTATTTCTGTATCTCTAAACGTACCTATCATTTACACTTACCTTATGATTTATGTTTATGATACTTATGTATGTCTTATTTTGAGTTATTATATCTTATGTTATGAGAATTTGTTTTAAGTTTTGAGTAATTTTCAGTCGAGTAAGAATTTTGTTAATACTGTTTTATGAATTTTTGTTGAGATTATGTAACTTTTAGTTAACCATGACTTACACTTACCTTATGATTTATGTTTATGATACTTATGTATGTCTTATTTTGATTTATTATATCTTATGTTATGAGAATTTGTTTCAAGTTTCGAGCAATTTTCAGTTAAGTGAGAATTTTGTATTTGTGAATACTGTTTTATGAATTTTTGTATGATTATGCAACAGATAATGTAACTTTTAGTTTTATGTGATTACTTGTTTAAGAAGAGTTATACATTTTGTTTAGCAGCGAATATGCCCCAGTTCGAGGCCGATCTGGTTGTCAGGAAAGGCCGATCTGTAGTCATATTGTGTAGTTATGTACATTGTGAACTTGGCCTTACTCATAATCTAGTATAAACTCGGCTTTACGTATTCAGATTTATAAGTTGGCAAGACATTTGAAGGGAAGTGAATCCCGCCTTGGAGGGGGAATGTCAATGGTCAGGGGGAGAATCTTGGGTTATGTTTAAGTAAGCGATGATGTTTTAGTTAGAAAATAAAATAAATATCAATTATTGTTTAAGAACACTTTCTTTACCGGCATCCTGTCCTCTACAATTACAGATCTTTCGCTTTAAATTTTTTATTAGTTGTTATAGTTGCTTTGTAAGTTTTTTAAACGTTAGCTATTTTAAATTCCTCACTGTACCTTACTTTCCTCTTTCTATTAAATGTAAAGCATTGTATTACAAGTAAATATTTCTTTGTATAATAAATTTGGAAACTCTTTGTTTATATTATTTGTTTCTAGATAAAATTGAATATATTTACACATGTAGTTGAAAAAAGAGCCTACATGTGAAATAAAATTTGAAAGCAACCAACAGGAACTCTGAAACTGATACAAATATGATTAGATTGAGGCAAAGTTGTGATATGACGTTCTGCGCTTTCAGACTAAATGGCCTATTTTAAATCATGTAAATTTGCAGCTTTTCCGCAGTTTAATTTTCTTAGCATGAAACAAACAAAAAATTATAATCATGAAAACATTTTATTATGTTAATATAAATGGTACAAATTTTGAAAGGTAGAATGTTTTTAAAGTATGTATATTTTTCTTCCATTCTTAATTTCTAGCAATTTCCGCAATGCTGTCACTTGGTATCCATATTATTAAATAGCACATGTCCTTTCATGCAATATTATGTAATGCACCTTGTATCAGGTTATAATAATTATATTTTTCAATTATTATTATATATTCATCAAAATGAATTATGTAATTCTTGTCTTTTGAGAGCGGTTTTAATTTTTCTTCATTCAGATGCTTCAAAGGTCACTTCACTTCAATTAAGCATTTTTCCTTTTCGCTAACAAACCCATATTATCATTAAAACAGGGTTTCAAGAGAATGTTGAAAGATGGTTTGATGATACTAGAACAAACCATCAGTATTATGTATCTCATATTTTCACATTAATCAAATAATCCAGTAAACATAACTTCAAACATAGCTTTTAAAATTAAAAAATACGGATTGCAGGATAATTTACATTATCATAACTATAATTTTGGATATCGGGTCGATACGATTACGTACTTTTTAACAATTTATTCCTTTCAAAAACATTTATGAAACTCTTAAATAATCAAAAATCTACACTCAAATGGAAATTATGTCAACAAATTTTGTTTGGACCCGTGTATATAATATTCTCTTATCTATGCACAGGTGTTCTGTGGTTTGGATGCAACATAAAAAACAGAGATAAGGTTTCTGTGCTCACAAGAAGTTGAAATATTTGAAATCAAAACATTCGAACAGAGATGCGTTTCTTTGAACTGTCGAGTGGAAAGACAGAGAGAGAAAATATGTTGAATAAGTAACAGCCGATTCAGTACTACTATCGATATCTATCGTAAATATTTTGAACCAAATAATTACTAAATTAGTAATTAGTATTGTGTAGGTTTTTAGGTTTATATACCTGTGA
Organism: Galeruca laticollis; assembly: GCA_963921935.1. Taxonomy (NCBI): domain Eukaryota; kingdom Metazoa; phylum Arthropoda; class Insecta; order Coleoptera; family Chrysomelidae; genus Galeruca; species Galeruca laticollis. The sequence continues at coordinate 120,142,422 of OY998183.1, read as the reverse complement.
GGAGGACCCTCTTAATGATTGGCAAACAATTGAGTGTGCACAATATAGTAGACTTTTTAGTAAAACCTGTCATTTACTTACAATAAACAAGGATCTTCAAACAGTAAAGATAATCGCAATTTAAATTTAGCGCCCATAGTAGCGACTTAAGGTACAATTTACCCACTACTTAATTGTGTTTCAGTTCTATAGGTGGCGCTAGTTTTGTCATTTCAAGAAAGCATTGTCTTGAACTATCTAAAGAGTAGGCGATTTGTGGTAAGAACGTTGTAATAAAATTATATATTTTTGAACACCAAGAATTAATAAATATAAGTTGGAAGAAATTGTAATAACTAATTAATTATGTGCCATCCTACCTACAAATCCTAGAGATTCTGACTGGTTGTTTAAGACAAAATCAAGTTGAGTTGATGGGCGTAACAGTGAACATAAAATGCTTATCATAACTTTGTTAAATTAATTTTTCTGGCTTATCTATCACTTGTTTGAAAATAGTTCTTAATCATTCTGATAAACTGCCCGCATCATGATCAGAAGGATTCATAAACCACCAAAATCTTTCAAACTGCTAGAAAATATCTACCACAGTCGTTTGATATTGATATGCTACATCTGTAGTTTCATCAGCTATAACGGCGACATATAGTATTCAACTTTCAAAATTTTTTTTTAATACGATCTTCAGCAACTGCCAACATGCATTCCAACAGCTCATTTTGAATAATTTTGGAAGTACCTTTAAAATCAATAGAATTTTTAAAAGAATCTTTTAGTGCTATATATTATGGCGGGTTAAAAGTCCTTTCGTAGTTTTGATATTTATTTATAAAAACTATTGTAAACTTACACTTTCACAAGTACCTTCATTCGTAAAAATGCAATGCCAAACATGAATTGTTTATTATAACATAAAATGCCGAGTCGATTTTGAAGTCTAAATAAAAATCAACCTATATTTGAAAGACCATCTATAAGTAATTATTATTGATTTTGATGAAATCACGTACCAATAATACTCGTTTCTATTGTTATTAAATAATCTAAATGTTTTTTATTTAATTGTTAAATAAACCATTTACTAATGAAATTAGAACAATAATCTACAGGGTGTTTATAATATAATTCCGAACTGAAGTTTATTAGACCTCTGAAAATTCCGGTATTAGAGCTATCTTTCGTTTCATCGTGGCCTCGAAGTGCCATATCAAAAAGCCCCGCAAAACTTTTAGCAATCAATACTTTTTGATAGAACATCTCTATTTTTTCTTACATTTTGTTGTTGAATATTTCGTCTGTATGCACGGTCGAGTTGTTGTATATCTTTTCCCAGCAGCTTCAGCTGTTAATGTGAGCTTGGGCATTCTCAATTTTTTTTTATTTTTTTTGGGCCAAATGACTCACATCCGTCACTCCAGTTTTCGACCATGACGGTTCTACAGCACCACAACAAAATAACAAGCAACTGTTACTAACACTACACCCACAAATCCAATCATTTTTTTTGTACATGTCCTTAAATTTTCTTGTAAAGTGTCTAGATTTGTCCTTTGTATTTTGCGTCAAATCAAGTTCAGGCTCGGGTCTGTCCAAATTTTTAACTTGAATTTTTTGCTTATAACTAAACGAATTAAAATTGTTTTTCATATATTGCATAGTAAAACTGTTCACATCCTTATTTATAATATAGTTTATCTATAAAACACAATATCTGAACATGGATGTCGATCGACACCAACAAAACTTTAACGTGGATCGATAACAGAGACGAGCACCCAAAATTTTTGTGCCACAGGTCATATAAAATCTGCTGTATCCCTCTCCACCCTCCTTCTGCAACTCCCTCGCCAGATACCAAGAAAATCAACATAGCCATTCCTGCTCGGCGCACATTCACTGTCCTTCCGTCATAATTGCGATGTATAGAACGGATTATATTTCACAAATGTATTAAGATCTATTAATACATTTTACTAGTTTGTAATCGATTATTTGTTTAGGGGGTACACATGCTCATGTGTTCCTATACACAAACCGCCACAGGCTACATGCAATGAATTGTTTTACAAATTATAAATGTATCTCTGGAATTCATAACTTCTATTTATAATGTAATATATAAAAATAAATTGCTTTACGTTGTTATTGACCTAATTATTTATACTGATAATCACAAGGTCGAGCGAAAATTACAAACAAAAAAAACGTTAGACATTTGAAGAATTCCTTTACGTTTTCCTTTTATAGATAATCATGGCTCCTCAATACAAACTTACCTATTTTAATGGAACTGGTCTTGGTGAACCGATCAGATTCTTATTGAGTTACGGAAACATCGAATTTGAAGATGTTCGTATGGAAGACGAACAATGGCCAGCTTTGAAACCATGTAAGTAATCCATCTTTATTCTTTTGAATAAACGATTTTCATTATAATTGAGAAAATAGTAGTTTGTTTGGAAATTAGGCCTATTTCCGTTTCCTCTCCAATTCGTCTTTTATATCCTCCGGTTTCTACATAGATGGCCTTACAGAAGAAAAAACCACCAAGGGAGGTGCAAGTTTGCCGTCAGCATTGAAAACTATTAAAACGGCGATGTTTTCTTTTTCATTTCCTTTTTGAATTTTTAAATCCTTTCAGGCATAAGATTGTTCCAGTTTTTGGACACAGCGAGACACCAGATTCATCACCGCTTAATATCCTTCTTGGATCTTGAACTATATTCATTAAATTGCTATCCTTTAAAAATGTAAGTAACTCCTTAAACCAATGCCTAATACTTTGTTCAGTCACGATAGCTTTGTTGATCCCCTCTGCTTCCCTCAGGCTTATATTTGGATTCCTTTTTAAAAAGTTTGAATACCATGTCTCTTGTGGTGTACCATTATTAAATAGGTGTTGGTTACTATCTGCAGCTATTTTCCGTACTGTATCAATAAGCATTTCCTTTTTTATAGGAAACCCACATTTTGCAAGATTAATAACCCAATTTTTGATTCTCTCTTCCCCTTCTGCTCCTAACAATGGAGGTGGACCAGGTCTTCTTAATGTGTCTGGTACTCTTCGAGAAAGTCGACCGATTATTGTTGTTTTTGGTACGACAAAACGGATACATGCTTCTCTTATTTTCATTTTATTTTCCCTAATTTCATTTAATGCATTTTTCTAACCTTCCTCACTATATTTGAACAATTTTCGTTGCACTTTCTTCTTTTTTTGTTTAATCGGTAGTTTTTTCGGATCCTTTTTTTTGCTAATTTTTTTTGCAGGCAACACTGAAATAATAAAAATCCTATTTGAAAAAACGCCTCTGCATTTTTACCGAAATAAAAACCATCAGAGCTGTCACAAATATTTTTGCAAAAGATTTAAATCATAAGTTTTAAATATTTCATGAAATAAAAGATGAATTAAATCTCAACTTTTTTATAGTACAAATCTAAATAAATAAATAAATCTCTTCACAGCATCCAAAACATCATTTATCGGGAATTCAAAATAAGGATGGTGTCGGTTTTTGATACTAGACATGTACATTCTTTATTGTGGAAAGTATTAAAGTTATGGTGTTTTGGCAATTTTGTTTCCATTAAATTAAAAATCATACTCGTTGCAATTATCAAGTGCTTAGTGAAGATTCTTTTGACTAATACATATTATACAGTGAAAAATGAGTGTTTCTAGTAGTTCAAATCACAAAACGATCTCGTTGTAAAGACACTAGCTTTCATTGCTTTCCACGAGAGCATGAACGATAAGTATGGTTCAGAATAATCTAGGATTTAGAGAGTCTATAGACAGACGAAGGGTTTAAATAAATGCTCTTAAAACTGGAAAACCTGTGTCTAAATATATGAAAGTTTTTCCCCCATTTCACCAAGGAAGGCTATTTCCATCCTATTAGTTCAAACAAATTAAAACGTTTGCTGTCCAGTATTCATTATATCATGGTTTATTGGGTTTTCAAAAGGAACATTTTGAAAAAGAGTCGAAAGGAGTAATCAAATAATAAAAATATTTCATTTATTAAGTATGTAGAGTACAATATAATTTTAGAATACACATTATCTTATATCCTTACATACAGCAACTTGACAGATCTGACATATTATATTGGAACGCGTTTTTGCTTTTTTTTGATGAGCTACATAGTACACATCTCCGATAAGTGCCTTTGATTGGAAGATGTGTCCATTGGAGAATTCTGTCTTCGATGACCAGATTTCTTCCTTGGAGTAAAGTTACCGATAAGTTCATTTGCTAGAATGTTGCGAAACTGTAACGCTGTTAGGGGTTTGGTACCGCGTTGTTTTTTATTCAAGGTTTCTTTATACAATATATAGCTATTAATAATTGATGCATCCATCAGATAATAAATGATTTTCATACACCAACGTCTGGATTTCCACGAAATTGAGTAATAGGCATGATATTGATCAAAAAGATCTACTCCCCCCATGTATTGATTATAATCAGCTACAGATTGGGGGCACCGTACTTTTACCCTATTCTATTTGTTCGTAGAACTTCTGTTACTTCATTTTAGATGTGTCTGTTGAAAATCACCCCTTGAATCCATCTCTAATGTTGACAACTTCAAGTATATAACCTGCAATAACAATGTACATATGTCAAGTTTGAACTTTCGCCACTCTAGCGCTGGCATCTAATTTTGAATTCCCAATACAAACGAATGAATGTTACTGCTGCTCTTCAAAAACTGACCAGGCCCCCTATTCTGTAACTCAAGCGAGAGCTCGTGCACGAGTTCTCTCTCACAATTTAACGTTCCTGCGCATGCCACTCTCCTAAATATCATAAATCCGTATTCTCTAAGGTAGGAGAGTGTTCACATACTCCTATGCGACTACTCTATTGGGTAAAAGCAGGGGAGTAAGAGAGCGGACTTGCGCATATCTTTAGTCACAGAATAAATATAAATAAGAGGCCAATAAAATGATGACAAGGACCGTTTTATTTTTGTTCTTTAACTAAACCTCAAAAATCAAAGATTAATCATAATCAACGAGTTTTCTATGTTGAATGTTGTTGGATTGTTGTAATTAAAACAGTAAACAGGTTTAATTTTAATTGAACAAGTGGTTTAGTTCACAGTACAGACTTAGTTTTTAGTTGTTATTTATTTTTAGAGAAGAGTTAACACTTTAGTTTTTGTGGTTTTTAATTTGGCGTAAATTTTCCATTACGCAATTCTGGATGATTGTTCATAAATTCTATTAACAATGTTTTTTGTGCTTTACACAACATTATTATCGTATTTTTTGAATATAGTAAATAACTAATACACAAAACTGAAATATACACACAACTCAAATCACCCATAAATAACAACGCTGGACAACAACAGAATCTAAAAATATTTATTCGTTTCTTATCCTCATATAACCTAAAGTACATTTAAACTACTAAATAGTAGGTCAAAACTGGCCGTTTCATTTGGCAACGCTGAGCCAAATGTTGTGGAGTCGCCGATTCATCGTGAATACGGTTTTAAGAATTATGTGAGTGAGGAGTGAGAGATGACTCATACAAATGAATAGTCGTGCACGATCTCTCGCTTGAGTTACAGAATAGGGACCCAGGTGACAGTGCAATGTTGCCGCATATCATAACCATAACTTGAAAATTGAATCTTAGCTATAGATATTTTTCTGGCGGGCCAGTGTCCTGGCATTCCTATAATTAATATGTAAAAATGGCTATTGAGGCATTATGTACAGTATTTAATTATTGAGTTGCATTAATAAATTATTGACTGTCTCGACCCTTACTTCGTGGAATATGCTCATATTAGTGTTTTTAAATGAAACTCAAGGTCTCTAGTTAATTCCACAATATAATACAAGTTATTGAAAATTCTAAAAAATTGACAATTGTTTCGATAAATCAATATCTGACGATGATATTGATTTATCGAAACAATTGTCAATTTTTTAGAATTTTCAATAACTTGTATTATATTGTGGAATTAACTAGAGACCTTGAGTTTCATTTAAAAACATTAATAAATTATTTCAAAAAGTAGCCTATTCAATGTCACTATCGTAGATTTATTGTTTTTAATATTATAACCATTAAAATGATTAGATTTTCAACCTAGTTTTAGAATTTTTATTATGATTGGAGTGATATTTGAAAAACTATTTAACAGTTTGTGCAACGATTTACTACAGAGGCGTTTTACGATTTGGAAAGTCCATAAGAACAATGTTAAATGTAACAACAAAATAATTTATATATCTTGTATAAATAAACATACAAAACCGAATCTTTGACTGAAGGATAGATGATATTTTTTTCATAAAACCCACTAAGCGTACCTGGCAACTTTTTGGTAAATCGAGACATTTGTTGTAACGCGAAAAATTCGCCGAGCTGTCGGAGGTTTATTGTTGGCAAGCCTGTTGACGGGGAGAATTCAAAGCGCTGAATGCGCGAAGTATTCAGTCCTCCATGTGCCGTCAACGTGTAAACATACATTTCTAGCGTTAAATTTTGCATGTACTCTGGGAATCATAACGTTGTTTCACGGAAAATCCTGATAAATTCTACGTAGGGGAAGAAACTATCGCTTAAGTTAACAGCTGGAGGTCTGACCCGATAATCTACTGGTCAAGGAGGGGCCGATGACCAAGGATACCAGTAGAATTGGTGGAATTAGGAAACACGTGGTAAATTTCTGTAGACGGCGTTTGTTAGTAGGATTCATTTTTTATTTGGATGTTAATTCGCTGATTGAAGCTTAAGGAGTCAGTGAGACCAGTTCCAGGAGAGCTGGAATATTCTGGAGCGACTTCAGTTGCTGTTCTGGGCCCGGTTTTACTTTGTATTCTTCTTACATTCACCTTTATCCGTTACATTTCACAATTTTTCTTCTTTCTCTCTTATTGCTGCAATTAGTAAATATTCACTTTTCACTTTGTATTTAAAATTGTAATAATTTGCTCCATAGTTTATAATATTTGGCTGTTGCCTCTGAATGCTAGGATACTACGGTACGTACCTGGGTACTGCGTTGTTTAGTTAAGTTTTCGAACTCTGACGATTTTATGTAAATAATTTTGCACCGTACATAATTTCGATTTATATTTACTTTTAGCAAAGCTAAGCTCGTTTGTTATTTAAATTTTATGCTTTTATTTATATTCATATTCGTATAAATTGTTCTCCTTGTCTCTTGGTAATTAGTTGAGTATTTTCAAATGCTGCAATAAACAAATCTTCTGCTATTTCTTAATATGAATTACTCTGGGAATACCATTTTACAATTTGCACTTTTTGGTGTATCTGCAGACTAGTCATTTAAAGATTTACAAACAGCATCATTCAAAAACTAACTCTGTCTGTAGACCGTTTGTCATTCATACACTCCTAATAGGAGGGAGGGGGTGGCAGCCTAACGGACCTATCTACCTTAGTATTTACAGCTGAGGTATAAGTTCCATTTATTAAAATATCATTTTAGCAATTTATAAGATATTTGAATGATATTTTGATTTTTTAGCCACTCCATTTGGCCAAGTACCACTTCTTGAGCATGATGGTAAAGTGATGCATCAATCGATGGCAATTGCAAGATATTGCGCCAAGTTGGTTAAATTGGCAGGAAGCAATGATTGGGAGGCTTTGGAAATTGATTCCGCTGTTGATACTATTAATGATTTACAACAAAGTAAGTGTAAAATAAAATTTGAAATCTTTCTAATTTATATATTCATTAATTTGACTATAATTCCAACAACAATAATAACGTAACCATAGGGAACGAAGTATTAAACAAAACAGATAATTATGAAAATAGAAGTAGATGGTACCGAAATAGAACAGGTGAAAACATTCTAATACTTAGATCGAAGAGACAGGAACACAAAAAGCTGAAATTAACCAAAGACTAGAGAAAATAATGAAACTCTATTGCAGGTAATGTCTCTATTAACAAAAAAAAATTACCTACGAGGCAAAGTTGAAAAACAATAGATTGATATTTGGCTGGGAAGCTTGGATATTAAACAAAAGATAACAAAGTAAGATACAAGCAATATTATAGAGATGAAGTACCTAAGAAGAGTATTTGGAGATACAATAAGAAAATAATTCGGAATACAAGCAGTATTAGAATACAAATAACAAAGACAGTGGGACTGGTGAGGATATTTTTTACGAATGGAAAACATGAAAAAAACAAGAAGAATATGGGAAGCAAAAATTATAAAGAATAAACTAAAGGGAATACCAAAGCAAACATCTGATAAAGCGATAGCAGGAATATATTCTTTGTTTACTTCTAAATGTTTCACTGGGTTTTCCAAATTTTTCAATTTTTAATTGCTACATCTTTTGATTTATATTTTCTGTTAACGAAGTAGTCAGTACTCAAGGCATTATTTTGTTTGCAAATAAATGTTTCCAATTCGTCCAAGTTATTCATCAATGCCTTCAACTTCTTTAATGCCTCATTCAATCAACAGAGTATGCACATTTTTCTCAAAATTCTGTCATATTTCCACCACTTTTATCACGCAGCATACTAAAGTGATGTTTGAAACAATACAATTGTAATGTTTTCAGAAATTCTTCTATACCATCATGAAACAAACGAAGAGATAAAGGCAAGTATAAAGAAAGCGGTATTGGAAGAAACAATTCCATTTTACATTGAAAGATTAGAAGCTAAAGTAAAAAATGATGGATATTTCGCTTGTAAAAAAGTGAGTACATTTAAAACTGTTATCTTTTATAGTGATTGTACTCTCTCAAAATTTAATAACACCATTTTACAAATATATAGTGTTTATTGTTGATTTTTGTACTATTTTAAACGGATTAGACAATCTATAGAAATTTTCAAATATAACAACTATCTAAACATTGAAAACAAGGTACTTCAACCATTCTGATAACAATAATATGTAGAGAGAGATTATTTCTTGTTTTCATAGTTTAGTTTCATAATGAAGATTTTATATTGACAGTGCCGTCTTTAACCTATTGGGGCCCTGGGCACATTAGGATGACGGGGCCACTACAACCTTGATAAATGTGGTTTTGAGATTATCGTTAATTCATCTGGTGCCCAGAGTGACCAATCAACAAGGGAGCCCAGTATGTAGGGGAATTTTTGGAATTTACCTAAATGATAAATTTATTCTGTTTTAGCTGACTCGGGCGGATTTGTACTTTGTGTCCATTTTGGATTTTTTAAATTTGATCTTGGGACAAGATCTACTCGAAAACGCTCCAAGCTTGCAGAAACTTACAGATAAGGTATTGGCTATCCCCAGCATCAAAGCCTGGGTTGAAAAGCGCCCAAAGGGAAATTTCTAAATGTATATAAGAAACCTTGTTTGTATTTGATACCGAATTTAAAATAAATCTTATTTTTTATGGTCTTTTTTTTATATCCACACTTGATTAAATCATCATAAATCATTATTAACGACCATTGATATAATTATTATGAAACAATAATCACTCAATAGCAGTTGCATAACAGATATCAAACGGTAGTAATTAATTATGTGATAAACAACTGATGCTTAAACAAATGACTATGGATGTATTGTTAGTTTTGGTGATAAAATAGCTATTCATTATGGAACAGACACGTGGGATAATTTCAAGGGAAACTTTGAAACTACCTTAAGGAAATTTTGGCAGTACTTTCTCGTCTACTAAACATGTATTCTAGATTTTCTAAAAATATGGTAAAATAGGCATGATGGCAGTAATTGAAACGCACTAAAATTGTGTATTTATTTAATGAAACTTGAATCATGGAATCCAAAACACATTTAGTTTTTTAATAAAATTAACTGTATCGACCCTTACTTCGTGGAATCTACTAATTTCTAGGTAATTCCACAATATATTGAAAAAATTTTAAAAACTAAGAAAATTGACAATTGTTTCGATATTAAATATCATCGCCAGAATGACAGAAGTTACATTTCATTTAATGCCTACCTAATGTTTGATCATTATTTTTGGCTAGACCAAGAAGTGATTGTGATTAACTTAATATATGTTAATAGAAAAAAGAAGAATGTATGATATTACAAATATTAAAGCTTAGATATTATTAGCCCTATGGTGATATCCTGGATATCTTTTTCCAATTAAGATCAGTATAACTGTGAAATGATATAGAAAACCAGGTAAACTATATCTGTTGATCTTTACAATGATCACTTAAGAAGACAGTTTAATAGTGGAGAACTCCCTAGATTTAACTGTTCATTGACAACTTCATATTGTGGGTTCCTTAAGTGTCTTCTAATTCTTCAAGGAAATCCAGTTCTTGTTTCTTATCACAAATATGTAGTACTTCTAGTTCTGTGTTTGGTGTCAACATCCAATGGTTATCCATTACATATGATAAATAATTAATAAAAAAGAGGAAAAAGTGGCATTAACACATTCGTCTCCGGTATAATTTTCAAATAATATCTAAATGCCAGTACGAGTTTGGCAAAATATTGTGTTTATATTTTATATTGTTAAATGTTAAACTTTATCTAGATAAACAGATTATGAATTTTTTTTCGTGTAAAATGAAAATGAAAAATGACCGCGCCTGACGCGGCGGTGGCATATGGTTTGAAATTTTGTTCCATGTGCCTCCACCGCACTGGGCGCGTTTCAGTTTTCGATAATAATGTTTACATTTATTTTATTTTTGTGCAAAACGTAACAATTATTCTTAAAAAAGAACAATAACTCGAAATGCATGGACATGAATGGAAAACGCGAATTAAATGCTGAAAGAATTTTTAGATACAGTACATATTCCTAATAATTACAAAATCATATCCTTAGATGTTATCTCAATGTACACAAATATCCCAAATGAATTAATAAGACATGTTTTGAAAGAAAAATGGAATGAAATAAAACAACACACATCACTTACCTATGATGAATTTATAGAAGGTATTATGCTTATTCAAACCAATAATTATTTTCAATATAATGATACTTTCTTTCAACAACTAAATGGTTGTACAATGGGATCTCAAATTTCCTCTAGTTTAGCACAAATTGTAATGGAATATGTAGAAGAAAAAGTATTAGAACATATAAAATTTGATATATTATTCTTCAAACGCTATGTTGACGACTGTTTAGCTGCTATTCCAGAAGACAAATGTAATGAATTCCTCAATATTTTTAATTCTTTCAACTCTAAAATACAATTCACCATAGAAATTGAAAAAAACAATAATATAAATTTTCTAGATATGACACTAATTAAAACCAATGATAATAAAATTGTAACTAAATTATATACAAAAGAAACTTGGTCAGGACGATATCTAAATTATAATTTATGCCATCCAAAAATACAAAAAAATAGTGTTATTTTAGGATTGATAGATAGAGCTATAAAACTAACTTCACCTAAATATCGTCCTGAAGTAATTAAAAAACTTAAGATTGTTTTAGAAAATAATCACTATCCTTCAAATCAAATAAATAAAATTATTCAACAACGTACACATACAAATACTACAACAACAATATAAAACCAAATTCACTAACAACTTTGAACCACGAAAAAAATATATATTTAGCTCTACCTTATACGAATCAATTATCAGAAAAACTAAAATATATATTACCTAAACATAATATCAAAATATGCCATAAACCAAATAATACACTATCATCACTATTTACTAAATTAAAAAGCAAAACTAAAAATAATAAGAAATCAAATGTTATATACTCCATACCATGCTTAAAATGTTCAAAAAATTATGTAGGAATGACTACACAATATCTAGAAAGCCGAATAAACGGCCATAAATACACTAAAAATGCATCCACAGCGCTACACAAACATGAACATAACGAAAATCATGAATTCGATTTCAAAAACACAAATTATCAAAAACTCAAAATCAAAGAAATGATATATATAAAACAAGATAAATTATCAGTAAATGACAAACAAGACATAAAAAACTTTAGTCAAATTTATTACAAATTAATTAATTTATTTTTATCACTCCCAACATAATATCGTTGCGTAAATATCTAAGGTAGGTATTCTATTACTATTGACACTTCATTCATGACATTTTATTGACTTTTTCAAAATAATTTTTACAATAACTGTATTTTATGTAATTTAATTTTAATATTTATACATATTCTTTTGAAAATGCTCCTAAAATAAGAGCGAAACGTCAAGTTTAATAAATCTTTATTTGAAAATATATTTTAACTAATATATTTATTTCATACCACAACCTTTGAACCCAAGAAGATATAATTCTAATATATATATATATATATATATATATATATATATATATATATATATATATATATATATAGACACTGCCAATACAAAGCACCATACTCCCCCAGCGCCATCGTCTATGTCAATACCGACATCGAGCCAATTCATTTACGTCTTAATAATTTACAAGCCCGATACGTTAGTCGCACTATCGAATCGGGCAATGAAATCTCGACAAACACCCTACGTACACCGTGGATCGCCAATAGACGGCCCCTCGGTAGAAAACCCAAGACGAAGCTCCCATTTCCTCCTCTACGCTTGTTAGCCACGGCCTACGACGACCTCCCAGACGAATACATTGACTATCTAGACGAATCCCCAATTTCAATCCGATAATTCGAATAAAAACCTCACCATATTCTCAAATTATTCTTCAGATCATTAACAAACTTTATCCAATATTTCTCACTTAGCACCGAAAAAGCACTATTTCTAACATAATCACTCTATACTAAAATAACCATCATTTCAACAACTCTCATTAATTTGTTCAACACTTTGGACAAACCCTGTACTTTCCAGCCGCCCCACACCACCCACGTCGGTGTTGCAGGTTTATCTGCAATTTTCCTGCATACTCTGTGAATTTATTCACTAGCCAAATGGACAGACGATTGAGGCACCCGCATTTTTAGATTTTTGATTATTATTATTTGACGCCAACCACCTTAAATGTTCCCAAACCACTGAAGGCACGACACCGCAACTTTTCACCAAAGCAGAGGAAATGGAAGGCCGACACAGCCGGACTGGACTTTAGACAAAGGCGAGTGTTTTGGCAAAAATTCAACCGCCTCGTCAGCCTCAAGAGGAAGGAGGAATCACATCTCGAAGTGCAAGGACAGAAGATCTACACTCATGAAGATAACGCCACTGCCTTTAAAAACAGCATACAAACTGTCTTTATACCACCTGACAATCCAAGATTTCTCAGGGGCTTTGCCACCGAAACAGACCTCCTTACCCGTAATATAACTCGAAGCCCACACGTCCACATTCCACTGAATGAGAACTCTTCTCTTCTTACACCCTTTACAATCGAAGGAGTTCACCAGGCGTGCCGAGCGGGGAGAAACAGTGCCCCCGGGCACGACGGAATCTCGAGGCAGGCACTCAAAAACCTACCAGAAGAGATTTTCCCTCCGCTCTGTTCGCTGCTGAACGCCTGCTTGGCATACTCTTATACTTCCCTCGTTGTTGGAAATCTGCCAACGTAGTTCTCATCCCCAAACCCGGCAAATACCCCACAAAGCCTGAATCCTACCGCCCAATTTCATTGATAAGCGTCCTAGGTAAAATCTTTGAACGTTTGTTAAAAGAGAGAATCTGGGACTTCTGTATCGAAAACAATATCATTCCGGCATTTCAATTCGGATTCAGGCCAGGCCACTCCTGTCAGAACGCCACCACCAACTTTCAAACCATCGTCACCCGAGCTTTAAACCAACGACGCTGTTCAGCAATCATTTTCATGGATGTTGAAAAAGCTTTTATCCAGGTCTGGCACGCCGGACTAGTGAGAACGCTACTGAGCATCCGATTGCCAAACCAAATCGTAAAATTATTATATTCCTACCTCACAGACCGATCGATTAGCGTCAAAGTTGGTTACAGCCTATCCGATTCATTCACACCCCAAACTGGCGTTCCGCAAGGCTCGATACTCGCTCCACTATTATACTTAATTTATACGTATGACACGCCAATTCCACGACATCCCCAAGACAATATACAACTATATGCGGACGACACCGCACTAATCATTTCCGCCACTGACATTCGCTCTCTCAATATTCGATCCCAAAATCTACTGACCCAATTTTCAAATTGGTGCAGGAAATGGCGGGTGACTCTCAACCCTCAAAAAACCCAAGCCATCGTTTTCAAACACCCCGATACCGTGAGCGAACGACTTCTACCAACAAACTTCCGCCTCGTGCTCTGGGGAGATCGACTCGAAATCCGCAGGGAAGTCGTTTACTTGGGAGTGAGATTTACTCACACTCTCAACTTGATGGCCGACCTCATGGATACTTTGAATAAAGTCAGACGTCGAGTTAATCTTCTCAAGGCGTTCGGCGGAAGCTTCGGACGCACTCATCCAACCACCCTACTTCATACGTATAAGACATATATCCGTCCCATCATCGACTATAGAGCAAACGTCTATTGCTCCCTTCCCGACCACCTTGTAACAAAGCTTCGATCTTGTGAGTAATCAATTCCGAGATACTGCCAATACAATAAGGCACCATTCCGTCCCGTCGAAACACCCTACAAGCCCGATACGTTAATCGCACTATCGAATCGGGCAACGAAATATCGAAAAACGCCCTCCTCACACCGTGGATCGCTAATAGACGGGCCTCTTGGCAGAAATCCTAAGAGGAAGCTCCCATTCCCTCCAGTACGGCTACTAGCCACGGCTTATGACGATCTCTCAGACATATACATCGACTACCTAGACCAATCCCCAATTTCAATTCGATATCCAAACATTGCAACTATCACATATATAATCTTGTATATCTCTACACATATTCCTTCTTCTATCTAGACAACCTCACAACTCCTTCTCTCTAAACACGCTCACACATGTCACAACAATTACTCAACACTTCTGACAAACCCTTCAACCACCCCCACCCACCCGTCGGGTTACAAGTTTTCTGCGGTTTCCCTGTAACACGGTGAATCTATTCAACAAGATAAGTTTTTTCACCAGCCAAATGGACCGACGAACCAATCACCCAATCGACGAGACGAGAATGCTTTTCCTCTGGAACACTTTCTAGCGACAAAACCACTCCGAAACCTCGATTCCGCCCCTAACCTCTTTGAGCCACAAACTCAATCTCCCAAACTTCTTCAAAGCCGCGGTCAGACTAGGCTGTTTAGCAGCCGCTACTAACCAGCCGCTGGCAATATCGCCAGCAGCCAGCTGGATCTGAACGGTTCACATATATAAACCTACTAGCCGCTAGTACAGTTGCTGCTGATGACTTGAAAGTAAAGTGATGTGTGTTTACCATGTCATGTATTGGTGTGAGTCGTGAAGTTTTGAGACGTGTGTTAAATATTGGAGTTAAAGAGTTGTGTGAACAGATGTTTAAACGAAAGAAAAGGCGATGGTGGGTTAGACCCTGGATATTAAGAAGAAACGACCTGGGAGCATCAGAAAAACTTTTAAAGGAACTAGAATCGGAAGACCCATCATCTTATGCAAACATTTTAAGAATGTCAGTTTCTAAATTTAGAGAGTTATTAGAGTTAGTTACTCCGCTTATCCAGAAAGAAGACACCAAATTCCGTTAGGCTATTTCAAGTAAAACAAAACTAGAAATAACTCTACGTTATCTAGCAACTGGAGACAGCTGCAAGTCTTTAGCCTACCACTTTAGAGTTCCTCATAACACAATTTCAGTGTTCGTTCCAGAAGTGTTGAGCGCCATTTATGAGGTTTTACAGCAGTTCATCAAGGTACAGTACATTGTTTACCCCTATTTGTATGTTTAGTGGGTCTATCAGGTAAATAGTAAATCATTGTTTTTGTTATACTGCAAAACCAGCAAGGATAACGCCTAGTACAAAAATTATGAACACATTTTACTTTAAACAATATTGTAGTTTATTTATCATCTTCACTTTGTCTATAACAGGTCAACTTTTTTTTTCAATGTAAAACAAACTGGAAATATTCCAATTTATAGTCAATCAGGAACGACACTTTAATTGAAATATTACTTATATAAAAAAGTACTTATGAAAGAAACTTATAAAACTCTTTAAAAATTACTGAAATTGGCATGGCTGTTCTCCGCATTACACAATCCAACCATAGCTTGGGATAAAATGTCCAAACCTCCAATATCATCGTCGCAGTTTGCACGTGGTGTTTCGTCAGAGCTGTTTTGACTGTATGGTGACAACTGAGGGGTCGAACGAGAGCTGCCGCTGTATGATGACAACTGAGGGGTCGAACGAGAGCTGCCGCTGTATGGTGACTGCGAACGCTGCATGGAAGACTGTTCTTGGTCAGCATCCAAACAGTGTAAGCGTAATTGGCTAGCAATATACTTCCCATATTTGTCAAATTGGTCTTCATTGTCAACAGATATTTTAGCTATATCTTGCAACTTATCCACAGACTCTTCAAACCGTGTTTTAGGTTTCTTACTAACAGAAGTAGTTTTCATCTGCTTTAAGTGACGAGTGGTGGGTAGCATTTTTGCAGGAGATCGTTTTGCTGCTTTATTACCTGATGCTGGAGGCGTTGAATTCTTCTTTCTTTCTGAAGGGCTTGGAGTTGTAGTCCTGACCTCTGAATTTGCTGGCGTTTCGACTGACAGAACGTCTGCGGTGTCCTCAGATGGAGAGTCGAAGTCCTCATTTTGCAATGCCATCTCCGTAACGTTATCCTAAAAAATACAAAATTTACATCAAATTTACAAAAAAATTCGTAATTTAGTTCGTTGGGTCAAAATAAGCAAAAACGTTCACATTGAAAAAAAACCTTTCTCGCTTGGTTTCCCTACTGTCGGTCTGTAAAAATTTTTTAAGAAAAAAGACAAAAGTTTGTTAAGATACTACGAAATCTTAACAGACCGGCAGACGGGAAAAGAAGCAAGATTAAAATTTTTGTCCATATCAAAGTTATTGCTTATGTAGAGAATTACAAATGTTACTTTTCTACGTTCTATCTCAGGTACCGGATAGAGTAGCTGAATGGAAACAGATTCAAAAGTCGTTTGAATGTAAGTGGAACTTTCCTGACTGCTGTGGGGCACTGGGCGGAAAACATATCAGAATTCAACGACCACCAAACAGCACTTCTCTATTTTATAACTACAAGGGGACATACAGCATAGTTTTATTTGCCATGGTGGATGCAGAATACTGCTTCAGATATATTGACGTTGTATGTGATGGCAGATCTATTGATAGTACCATTTACAACAATTACACTTTGAAAATTGCTCTTGAAAGAAATTTTTTAAACTGGCCTATAGGAGGACTTTGCGTTGCCGATGATGCATTTGCTCTCACGTCTTATATGTTGAAACCATATTCACATAGAGATCTCTCTGTGGAAGAGAGAATTTTCAATTATAGATTATCTCGAGCTAGGCGTGTCGCTGAAAACGCCTTTGGTATCTTGGCCAGCCGTTTTCGCATATTCAGCAGACCTATTCCGTTAAACGTGAATACAGTGGAAATTCTTGTAAAAGCAAGTTGTGCACTGCACAACTGGTTAAGAACGACATCTTCTCAGACGTATATGACCCCGGGATCAGTTGATGAAGAAGACCTGATGACAGGACTTATTAACCCAGGTGAATGGCGCCAGGACCCAAACACTATGTCTCCATTAGACAGACTGTATGCATCCAACAACTACAAACAAGATGGAAATGACCTACGAGAGTGGTTTACCCAGGAGTTTTCAACTACCTTGGCTGTTCCTTGGCAAATGAAATCCATCGGACATGAATATGATGAAAGCTACTAATTCGCCCAAGAACTATCTGATACACGTAGAAATGTTTTTTTTACGAAAATTGACAGTATTTGTATGTAAAATTATTTCACCAAATAAACTTTAATGTTCAGAAAAAATATTTTTCTAAAAGTAATGCTCTCTCTACCTTTAAAAATTCACGATTACCGTACTATATTTGTTTTTAGACTCGTTAAAGAAGATTAAATTTGTATTAAAATAAACAGTAACCAGTAACTGGCAAAAACCTTCACACATACCTAATAGTTTTCGGTGAATTTTGGCAAAAATGAGGGGTAATTTTGAAAAACTGTCAAAAGAATTTTAAAAGATGATCTACGGTATAGTGCTATAATTTTCAACTTACCAGATTCGATGATGAGTCACGACCAACAATAGTACTGCTCCAGAGCATTTGTGCTGCAGAGAACCACACCAGTCTAGGTTTGTAAACGTCCTCTGCTCCCGCACCACTCTTCTTTGACTTTTTTATTTTATAAACTTCATTTCGATACGTATCACGTAAACTTTTTATTTTTCTCTTCAATGAGGCTAATTCTGCTTTAAATCCTTGTTCTTCAAGTTTGTCCAGTAACTCCTTATAAGCTGAGTCTTTTGCATTTCTGTTGATGTAGTCTGCAGTCGAAGCGTCCCACAGGCAAGGATAATTTCGAAATATATCTAGGAATGTAATTATGTCTTTACCTGACCACTTGTTGCTGTCAACCATATTCACTGTTAATTGCAAAAATAAATAGAAAATACAGTAAACGAAACCAACACTGCTAAACAAACTAGAGACGTGTTAATTCACCAGCCGCTTGTTAGCTACTAGAGGGTTCACATTGGCTGGTTGGCGCCAGCAAGATCACGTGACTGCCAGCGGAGGGTAGACAGCGCTAAAAAGTTAAACATGTTCAACTTCTGATTGTGCCTAGTAAACACTAGTGCGCTGGCATTCACCGGCCGCTGGTTCTGGGTCAGACTAGCTGCTTGCTGGCAATATTACCAGCGGCTGGTTAGTAGCGGCTACCAACCAGCCTAGTCTGACCGCGGCTTAACCAACCACTTTCACCCGACCCTACACAAACGCGCACAAACATTAAGATACAATGTTTGAAGAAACCTTAAAAGTAACATGGATCGTGTTGCTTGGAATGCTTTTAAAAGTGTGACCCAAAGTTTTCTAGGAAACACAAAATCTAACGATTATATAGCACTTGTTTATAAACTTCTTGGAAGTTACCATAAATTGGGCTGCAACAAGGGCCTTAAAATACATTTTTTGCACTCGCAGCTGGATTTCTTTCCACCGAACATCGGTGACGTCAGTGATGAACACGGCGAAAGGTTTCATCAAGACCGTGGCCGACGAGAAAGACAGGCCATGGCGCGTAAAGCTATTCACAAAGTCACGTGACCATCTGAGGCCCAGGACAGCTGGTCAATATGCATATAGGGTGGTTATACTTTGTATAAATTAATAAAATATTTATTTTTTGTGGAGAATCATATTATTTATAAAATGTTTTTTTTTCGTTTCTGCTTATCTTTATTCTCAGTGGCGACAAAAGCCAAAAAAACAATTTATAAATAATTGTTGTAATCATTATTACACAGCAATTATTTGTGATGGTATAGTAGGAAAATAAAACATCAGATTAAAGTATATTTATGAAGACTTAAGTTTTTTTAGTTTTCTAGGATCATTTACATTTTCTCTGTTGCAACATCATTTTGTTTTTTGACAAAGTTATTTAACATTATTTTACAAACAGTTAATTTTATTCTTTCTATTTTGTTAAAAAGTGTTTCTTCACAGCTACATTGTTCATAAAGATCTTTTAAATCAGACATATAATTTTTTATAAGGATAATACTAAGTCTGTGTAATTTGGAAAGCTGATTTGAGCCTGCTAAAAATGTATTCAGTAGGTGGGTTGAGTTACAAATATTTTGCATAATATGCCAGGAAATAGCTACTGGGATCAAAGCATATTCCGAGGGTAAAATCAACTTTCCTCTGTCTAATTCCAAAGTCAGATCATAAGGTATGTCAACATTCATCTCAGTATTTGATTGAAGCCATTCAAAACAAGTTAAACAATGTTTGATTCTTATTTGCTTTCTTACTGCATATCCCCCTATATAACTGAGTACAGTTAAATGTTCTTTAGTATATTTTCCAAACCAAATTCAGAATTCAAAACGGAAACTAATTGTTCAATGTCCACATTACTGTCGTAAACTTCCTCATAATTTGGTAACATTGTTTTTAGTTGTATCTGGTTATCAGCGCAAGAGAAAAGAATAGCATTTTTAAACCGGATCTTTTTTTCACTTTCTAATAGTTGTACTAGGCTAATATAATAATTAGCCCCACTTAATTGACGGTAACAGCTGAATCTACCTTCTAATATATCATTTTCAAATTTGCCTAATAGGATATAATCTATTGTATATGTATTAAACAAATATGGAATAAGAGCCACAAAGACATTGATAGTATTTATTAATGATGTGAAAGTTTCATTTGATAAAGATGAGTGTAAAGGAACTAACGACTTCCAAAGTGTTAGTCATTTTGACATTGCTGTAAGAAAATCGATTATTTGTTTGCTGTCACGCTTTATTGCTTCTCTGTCCTTATCATTAAATCTTTCACTTTCAAAGACATTCTTAACATTCACAATTTTCCAAAACTTAACAAAAATCTCTAAAAACTTACATGTACCATCAATATTCCTAAATTTGTTTGGATTGTCACGTGAAAAACATTTAAGGGCTGCTATATTTTTTTCATTAAATATATTCAGTGCTAACTGAACGTTTTGTTTTTGAATACTTGTTGGATATAATGTTTTATATGACAATGTATGAGCATATTTTATTAGAGAATTTTTCTCTAGTTCATACAAAATTTGGAAGTTTTTAAACTCTGCTACAAACAGACATTCAGTATTTATTTCCAAGGTGTCAATATCAAAATTTGGAAAATGTAGTGAGTAGTCATTAGTTCTTTTACTAATCCAGTTATTTTTAATAGATTTTATAATGTGGACCACCTCAAATATAAAAAAAAGTAATCTAGAATTATCTAAAGGATGTTGTGCAAAAGGTTTCAAAATGTTATCTTTTGTAAACATTGAAAAGGTTTTTCTGTTTATACTATGATTGTCTGATATTAGGGCAATAACTTTAAAACCTAATTTTTCTAACTCTTGCAAGACTTTCAGTATAAGCTCATACAACTGAACTCCAGTTAAATTGTTGACGGGTACTAAACTTACCACATCCCGATACTTTGATAGTATGCTCGATATCATAAAGGTTTGTACTGTTTTAGCCATTTTTGATGGATCATTGTCAGTGCCACCAAAAATTGTTTTACCTTTAAAACTAAACTGTGAATTAACATAAATTTCATCTAGATGTATATTTATGAGAAATTCATGTTCTTTTAGGAAACTGAGTTTGGATTTCAAATACTCGATACTGCCTTTTATGCTCATATCTGTCAAAGTAAATTTGCATATAAGTTTTTTGAGATTACGAGGATGTGGTAAATACAGACAGTGGGAATCATATAATGTCATATAAATAGATGAAGAGTGAATATATAAACTTGCCGCAAACATTAGTGTCTTACCATAGTACCGTCGGTTATTGGGAGTTTGCTGGTAAAGCTGTAACTGCTCAATAATAAAAGTAAAAAAACTTGATACCTCTTCTGCTGCAGTCATTTCGGATAACACATTACAAATTTTAGCTATTTTAGTGTCATCACGCACTTTTTGGTTTCTAGCACTAGATTCAATAAGCATCAACAGATTTTCTAAAATACTGAAATTATTCAAAACATGTAGCTTTTTGGGAATTTTTGCCATGGGAAGTGGATGATTCTCGATTTGAATTGCATAGTCCAAATTTTCTCTCACTAGAAGTGATCCTATTATTTTCTGTACATTCTCAGATAAAGTGAGCAGACATAAATATACTTTACTGTCTTCTCTTACTAAAATCCATTCTTTACTTACATTAGATTTCTCATAAAAAGACATAATATCATCTAAATGTTTAATTTTTTGCGAGTCAACAAACTGCTTATGTGTTTCGAGGCTGTCTGCTATAGCTTTTTCAAGTTGATCTTCTTCTTTATTACATAGCCTTTTGGAAGAACTGGGCACAGATGACAAATACTTGGGAACATTGGAAAATATTACAGGTAGAGCAGAATCTTTTAATTTTAGTATCTTCCTAGGGTATTCCTTTCGTTCTCCCTGAACGATACATATATCCGTTCTAATAATATCAGATTCAGGGAAATGCTTAATACAAACTTGAGGATTTTTTATGTTGCTAAGGTCTGTTGGGATTCTTCGCAACCACCGCTGTTTCAACTGTTCATTTCTCGGTAAACTAAATGTTGTAATATGACTTGGCCCTTCCTCAGAGTTTTCACTGCGATAATTCGATCTACAGCCTGACACACTGCATTTTCTAGGCATGGCTACAATATTTATACAATAATTTAGATGTGCTGCTGATGTTATAAAAACAAAAACTGTACCTACCTGCTTGTCTGTTTTTTTAATTCTTCTAATGCTAAAGCTGTATGTATATCTTTAACTGTTACAGTGACTTCCTTGTTATATTTTTCTACTCAGAGAAACTCGATAAACAATTAACAATTTGATAAACAAAAGCTTACGTAACCTCAAATACATAAAATCAAAGAATACACCAACCAACAAGAAGCGAAACTTGTGCTATTTTAGAATTCATTTTCTAAGTGCGCATGTCTGAGTGAGAGTCAGTTATCTGTCAATGTCATGTGATTTTATTCATTTATTGTTTACATGTTTACATTGTTTAGCAAAGAATATTCTTTGTTGTACGGTTTTCCCTTATTTACAATATAATAATATATATTTTGTTTGTGTTTTTAATTGTTTAAAAAACTATTATATTAGTTATGGCGCCAAGAACTTGTGCAGTTCGTGGGTGTCATTCAAGAGATGGAGACGGAACAACTATGTTTAGATTTCCTAAAGATCCTGTAAGGTAAGAGGAATTGTTTCTATATGCAATAAATTATAAATATATATTTCTTTTTTTAAATATGTTATTCTTCCATTGCACCTATACATTGTAAGTTGCGCGAATCTATGTTTTGAGTGTTAACATTCCTCTTTCTCTGTGTCTTTGATAACATAAATAATAATAACACAATCAAGGAATACACTACAATAAGCGTCACTGCTGATGAGTTCAGCTTGAATATGTTGAATAATAATACACAATAATCAATATAAATTGGTAGTAGTTTATTTCTTTTATACACATATGATAAATAAAAATATAAATATACTTACTTAGCTTTATTTACATTTTAGAGCACAGTTATGGTTGGATGCATGTAACCGTGGAGATTTGTTTGAAAAAACCCTAGACTCTTTACATAACAATTATAAGTTATGTCAACTCCACTTTGAGGATAAATTTATTTCCAAAAGGGGACGTAAAAAGTACCTATGTCTTCAAGCTGTGCCTACAATATTTCCATGGTTAAAACGCAAGGGCCATGTTTTATTGAGCGATCCACCAACAAAAATAGCTATTCAGTCTGGTAAATATTAAATTTAAGTAAATATTACAATCAGTTGTTATTGATACTTATTTTTGCCACCTTAGTGCAGAATTAATTATAACTTTTCAACAGGATTCATTAATACCTTATTGGCATTTTGTTTATTTGTTTATTACAATTATTTTAATAATTACAGATACCATGCCGTTTGAGCAAGTGGGACATTCATCTCAAGCCGCCAAAAGACATATTGGTGATGCTTCTCCATCTCTTGGTAAGTATAATCATCATTTAGATACAACTCTTGTAGATAATATGCATCAAAATAGATGGCTTTCTTATAATTAGATTGCGTTTAGCCTATCGGTGAATCGCCATATGCTTTGTATTTAAACAGCTGTATAGAATTGCAATGTTATGTATTCTTTAGAGTGTAGAGTGACAAATCTAAGAATGCTTGACATTTTTTGAACTGGTTATTTGAAATTGATGTTTATTACAATTATTTTTATAATTACAGATACCATGTCGTTTGAGCAAGTGGGACATTCGTCTCAAGCCACAACAAGACATATTGGTGATGCTTCTTTATCTCTTGGTAAATATAATCATCGTTTAGATACAACTCTTGTAGATAATATGCATCAAAATAGATGGCTTTCTTATAATTAGATTGCGTTTAGCCTATCGGTGAATCGCCATATGCTTTGTATTTAAAC
Source organism: Galeruca laticollis (assembly GCA_963921935.1). NCBI lineage: Eukaryota > Metazoa > Arthropoda > Insecta > Coleoptera > Chrysomelidae > Galeruca > Galeruca laticollis. The sequence continues at coordinate 120,118,287 of OY998183.1, read as the reverse complement.
AGCTGTATAGAATTGCAATGTTATGTATTCTTTAGAGTGTAGAGTGACAAATCTAAGAATGCTTGACATTTTTTGAACTGGTTATTTGAAATTGATGTTTATTACAATTATTTTTATAATTACAGATACCATGTCGTTTGAGCAAGTGGGACATTCGTCTCAAGCCACAACAAGACATATTGGTGATGCTTCTTTATCTCTTGGTAAATATAATCATCGTTTAGATACAACTCTTGTAGATAATATGCATCAAAATAGATGGCTTTCTTATAATTAGATTGCGTTTAGCCTATCGGTGAATCGCCATATGCTTTGTATTTAAACAGCTGTATAGAATTGCAATGTTATGTATTCTTTAGAGTGTAGAGTGACAAATCTAAGAATGCTTGACATTTTTTGAACTGGTTATTTGGAATTGCTGTTTATTACAATTATTTTTATAATTACAGATACCATGCCGTTTGAGCAAGTGGGACATTCATCTCAAGCCGCCAAAAGACATATTGGTGATGCTTCTCCATCTCTTGGTAAGTATAATCATCATTTAGATACAACTCTTGTAGATAATATGCATCAAAATAGATGGCTTTCTTATAATTAGATTGCGTTTAGCCTATCGGTGAATCGCCATATGCTTTGTATTTAAACAGCTGTATAGAATTGCAATGTTATGTATTCTTTAGAGTGTAGAGTGACAAATCTAAGAATGCTTGACATTTTTTGAACTGGTTATTTGGAATTGCTGTTTATTACAATTATTTTTATAATTACAGATACCATGTCGTTTGAGCAAGTGGGACATTCGTCTCAAGCCGCCAAAAGACATATTGGTGATGCTTCTCCATCTCTTGGTAAGTATAATCATCATTTAGATACAACTCTTGTAGATAATATGCATCAAAATAGATGGCTTTCTTATAATTAGATTGCGTTTAGCCTATCGGTGAATCGCCATATGCTTTGTATTTAAACAGCTGTATAGAATTGCAATGTTATGTATTCTTTAGAGTGTAGAGTGACAAATCTAAGAATGCTTGACATTTTTTGAACTGGTTATTTGAAATTGATGTTTATTACAATTATTTTTATAATTACAGATACCATGTCGTTTGAGCAAGTGGGACATTCGTCTCAAGCCACAACAAGACATATTGGTGATGCTTCTTTATCTCTTGGTAAATATAATCATCGTTTAGATACAACTCTTGTAGATAATATGCATCAAAATAGATGGCTTTCTTATAATTAGATTGCGTTTAGCCTATCGGTGAATCGCCATATGCTTTGTATTTAAACAGCTGTATAGAATTGCAATGTTATGTATTCTTTAGAGTGTAGAGTGACAAATCTAAGAATGCTTGACATTTTTTGAACTGGTTATTTGGAATTGCTGTTTATTACAATTATTTTTATAATTACAGATACCATGCCGTTTGAGCAAGTGGGACATTCATCTCAATAAATTACACATACCTAACATCGTCCTTGGGGATAGTAACAAAGTTCCCTTCTCAAGTATTGGAGGATCATCCACGAAATAAGCATACAAATTATCCTTTACAAGCGATCACAAAAAATAAGCTAGTGCCACAAGAAGTACTATATTATGTGTGTCTAAGTTATATCGTAATATTAATTGGAGGGATTACCAGAAAAACAGTATAAACTGTTCAACCAGAAAAAAGCTCAAAATATGATAATAACGAAAAACGCAACAAAACTTCGATAACTATGCAGAAAAGCTTACTGTCGCTACTTTTTTATAACTTCTTTGTCACATACATCAGTAGATTTTCTCTTGTAAAATATTTAATTCAGAATCTGGTGAGGTGTAACTTTTAAATATATCAATTATAAAAATTTTGTATTCAAGTACCATACTTATTGTAATTTTATATCATCATTTACTGAAATTGTTTCTATTGTAAACTGGTATTCTAAATATATAATCTATATTATTGTATTGGTTTTTATACTCACCCTATCCTACATACTACTACCTACCTACCTACTTACATACTTACACATATAATTTCGATAACAATATAGAAAATGAAAATCATTTGGTTAAACAATAGCTCGTTATTTTTAATAATGGATGGAACTCCAAAAACAGAAGCTAAAACTGTATGTATGAAGAATTGTTAAAGTATATTTTTCACATTGTTTGTTTAGCTGTTAAATTAACTTTAACAATTCATAAATTAAGTTCAACACACCTATTGTGAAAATTAAACTTTGGTATTTCTTCATATTAAATGAGTTTTCACTAATTATCAACCAACATTCAAAATATTACACGGTTGGATGCTTAAATATTTCTTTGAAAATTAAAAAATTTTCGAAGCAAGCCATAAAAATAAACAATAATTATTTGAGATTCTTTGGTTTCACTTTTTTGCGTGTAGGTAAGATTTAATTTACATTTTTTGAACACTTTTCTTAGTGTAAAATCAAGTAACGATGGTCAGTTATCTGTCAACGTCAGTTTGAAGGTCACGAAATTTTGCCCCCAAAACATCAAAGGATTTACGCCGGGTTTCGCTTCTTGTTGGTTGGTGTATTCTTTGATAAAATCAACATGAAAAGTAGAAATCGTTTTTGGATTCTCGGCCTCAGATGGTCACGTGATATTTACGCACCAAGGCCTGTCTTTCTCGTCGGCCACGATCAAGACATTTCTGTTATTGAAAAACGTTACCAGGGCAAGTGTAACAGTGAAATGCTTGCTGATTATGTTCGACATTGATATCAGAAAGTGCCGCAGAACAGTATAAAAGAAAAGTAAAAAGAAAAACATTTTGAACAGGACGATAGCATACAGTTAGATCTAATGTACATACCTAATAATTACTAATATTTCTTTTATTTTTAATAATTTTTTCTTCAAAACCTGATGTCAGAATAAATTTGGTTTTATTACTATTTTATTAGAACTATAAAATAAACGAAAATTGTAGAAAGAGGCCTAAATTCCCCACAAATTTGTTTGATTACTTTTTTTTTCAAATAAAAGGTGGGGGAGAGTGGGGACGTGTTTGTGCATAAATACCGATAACTTTCGTTTGGATCAACCGATTTTAACGAAATTAGTGTCATTAGAGAGTGTGTAGATGAATTAATTACATCTACTGTTGTGATCCGATTTTAGTAATTGATCCTTATATGTGATGCTTCCCTTGCTCTTATATAAAAGATAAGATTGTATTGTAAGGTTAAATTGTAAAAATTGCGGTGTGAGGCACTACGAAAATATTATGTATAGCTGATATAAAATATATATTATGTATGAGTAATGATATTACGCTGAGAAATATATTATCGAGTAATAGTGTGAGTTTTGATCTAATAACAACATCTACAATAAAACAATTGCATTTAGTTTTAATTGTCATGAGTAGAGGGTACTTTCGAATGAAAAAAATTAAAATTTGCTTCTCTTAAAAATGTTTAATGGAAACACCTAATTTTTGTAAATTACAATGGAACTGGATTAGATTCGTAACAAAATGGCTCAAACCGCATGTTGATAGCTTTTGTTGAACTCGAGAAATAAATAAAAACGCATAAACATAATTATGTATAGTATTGACTCCTTTTTTTATAACTTAAAATTAAATATGTGAAAGAAAGATCATACAAATATCTCGATCATTAAAGCTTAATGTTCAAATTGTTTTCCATCGTTGTCCACACAAAGATGCTATCTATCGCGCTGAAACATAACAGCTGCTTCAATTTCAGCTGTTGATATACTATTTATTGCGTTTCTAATGCGCTGTTTCATGTCGTCTCGCGTGGTTGGTAGAATTTGGTGCACTAAATCCCTCAATCTTCCCCACAGATAAAAGTCCAGAGATGTTAAGACTGGAGATTTAGTTGGCCATGAAAATATACTTCCCATTCTAATGCATTTATTTGGATAACTTACATTCAAATAATCTCTAACTTGTCTGGAAAAGTGAACAGGACACCCGTCATGTTGTAATACCATATCTTCTTGCTTGTAAGGAAATATATTCCAATAAAACAGGGAACTGATTTTCCAGAAGATCCAAATATGTATCGCCATGTAAAATTGCATCAAAGAAAAATGGACCTACGATCTTTCCATCCACTATACCACACCAAATATTAAGACTACATCTATCTTGAAGCTGTACTTCCTCTATCCAGTACGGATTTTCTTCAGCCCAATAATGCATATGCAGATTAATGCCACCGCCCGCACTATTAAACGTAGCTTCGTCTGTCCACAAAATCTTTGAAATGATATGCAGTTCTTCTTCTAGCAGACCTAACATCCAATTGCGGTAATCCAGCCTTTCATCAAAATCTCTCTCATGTAAAGTTTGGTGCAGAAGTACATGATTAGGATGTAGTCTAAAAAATGGAACAATAAATATTGGTGAAACAGAAACTACTATATTTATTAAAACTCAAAAAGTTTACAATTGTTTTTCACAAGATAAATCTTGCATAAGTATTTTTAAGAAACGGATAAAAGCGCCGTGTTGCCGATTTTATCGAAATTACAAGTTTCTGACTTAAACGTTCACTTTATAATATGAAAAACCAACCTGTGATGTTTTGAAATCCTTAGAACAGTAGTTTTTGGTATGTTTAATTCTATAGAGATTTGCCGACTACTTATATGTGGATTCTGTTGACTGAAAGCAAGAACATTGATTGAATTATCTTCAGTCATACCTCTACTACGTCGATTAAAATAAGGAAGATGGAAAATACCAGTTTCTCAGAATCTTCTTGCCTTTCTTTTAAATACTTCTTTGCCATAATGTCTCATGTCAGGATATCTTACAGAATATATACGTGAGGCAATACCGGCATTTTGGTTACATTCGATATAAACTCCAAATATATTATACAATTCTGCATTTGATATACCTACTCATCACGAATTATTCTTCTTCTTATGGTGCCTTATCCTTAAGGACGTTGGCTATTACATTTGCCCATTTGATCTTATTTGCAGCTGTCCTGAACAGTTCTATGGATGTCATATTTGTCCATTGTCGTAGGTTTTTAAGCCATGAGTTGCGTCTTCTTCCTGGTCCCCTTTTGTTATTGATTTTGCCTTCGATTATAAGTTGGAGCAGTTCGTATTTTTGATTTCTCATGATGTGGCCAAAATATTGTGTTTTTCGTTTCTTTATGGAGGAGCATGAGCTCTTTTTCCTTGTTCATTCTCTGCAAGACTTCCGCGTTTGTCGTATGACTCATGTAGGATATTCTGAGCATTTTTCGGTAACACCAGAGTTCAAATGCTTCGATTCTTTTTTGTGTTGCCTCTGTCATTGTCCAGGCTTCAACACCGTAGAGTAAAGAATTATTAGTACTGGTAATTAATTACTAATATTGGCAATATTAATATCTATTTAAAAAAGTGCAATCTTCAATTCGAATTAGAACACAACACTTCTTAAAGAGAACGCAATGTTTTGACTGCTGTCAATAAATAAACAATATGAAGTCCCCGTCAAATTTATTGTCGCAGCCTACTTAATTTCGAAAAAACTATTTTTAATCGTATGGAATAACAATAGTCAAAATGGGTATCGACACTAAGATTCATCTGCTATAAAAAATTTTGAACGTAGTACTGACTTATTTTTTAATTTAAGTTATAATACAGGGTGGGTCAATACTATACTTATGTTCATGCGTTTTTATTTATATCTCGAGTTCGACAAAAGCTATCAACATGCGGTTTGCGCCATTTTGTTAATTTACAATAATAAGGTGTTTCCATCAAACATTTCTAAGAATTTTTTTCATTCGAAAGTACCTCTACTTATGACAATTAAAACTGAATGCAATTGTTTCATAGTAGATGCACTCAGACAAAAAACATTGTATTATTAAAAAAGATACTTTTGAACCAAAGAAAAATAAATATATTATAGCTTCATTATTGTTTAGAGTAAAATCAATAAGACATTTTTTGATTTGATATGACGTTTTCAAAACAATCATGATCATGGTCATTATTGATACGTGATCCTTTAGAATCAACTGCGAAGTTGAAATTCAATTCAAAGTGAAACATTCACATTTTATTGTGATGAGCCTAATAAAATGTTTGGTTCGGCATATTGTTTTTAAAATATCAATGCACTTACTTCAAAGACTCATAACTAATGATTTGAAAGATTTGTAGGTTTGAAATAAAAGGTCTGTTCCTGTAACTGAACAGAAAAATTGGTTGGATTATTGGTCGTTCTTTTTATTTCCAAAGCACAATCCTCTGACATCAAGAGTGGATAACAGTAATTCAAGGTATTTGCAATTTCAGTATGATGTACTGGCCTTAGGCTGACAACACGCCAGCCTTAAGTTTAATAAAAAAAACACCCAAAAATATTGAAGAATGTCTAATTTCAGCAGTTGGTAGCCGCCTTCAGAAGAAGTTATTGCAATAAAAGTCCAATAATTCAGAAACCATATTTTTATTCAGAACAAAATAAAAAATACAATCACAAAAACTTATTTCTTAAATATACTTTGCCATTATTTGAAGTATAAAGGTGCAATGGTGGCGAAGTGAAATATTCTATAGGTTTCAAATGCAGATTGTTAAATAAATCTTCAAATGATTGAAAATGAAAATCGAAACATTTTAGTTCTATTTCATTTGCTAGAATGTGCAATGCATTTTTGCTCAACTCAATAAGATACATAATCTTATAGAGCTTTGCTTTATGATCTTCAACAGCTGTCAAATACAAATTAGATTTGTAAGTTTTGCCATGATACGTTCCTGATTGAGAAACAGTAGCCGATTGTGAAAAGTTTATATTCTGCCAATCTATCGAATCCCTACCCTTCAAATGATATTCAGCTCCGAAACCGGATTTGAAATCCACAAGAAATTTTGCGTATTTGAGCCCAGCTTTGATTGATAATGTGTAAGGAATATTGATCCTGGATGATGTATTGGTGGAGTATTTCTTTGAACTCTGATGTTTAGCTTCAAATCTGAAACTCTATAAATATTTCGGAGGCCCGAATTTACGAATAAAAGTTGCGTAATGCACTAAAAAATGATGTTTTGGTTTTAAGTCTCCATATAGTTCAATATATAACTCATTATGTCTTTGAATAAGAGTTTCAAGTATATTTATGTCACCTGCATCAAATTCAGGCAATAAAACCTTATCTAATACTTGCACAAGTAAAGAACAATTTCCATGGGCGACTATTGTTTGGAACTAAATCACCCAAAATCAACGGAAGAAAACTAATAAAAGTCCAGGTTTCTCTAGCAGACATTTTCAATTTGAAAGTTTTCAACCGTTTCATATCTATCACCAACTTGAGTGAGGTTATGAAAATCCTCGTTTAATTACCTAATTTTCATGAGCTAGCTGCTTTTCTAGAAAGCCTGATTATCTTTAACAGTAACTGAACTGCACCCTAGAACTAGTAACACTTACCTGCCAGTATTATATATACATATTACGTCAATAGTTTATTTTTTCACTGCACAATTGGGAAACCAACACAAAATGCTAATTGCGACGCAAAAATATGTAAATGATTATGCATCGCAAGATGGAATTCGAGGCAGAGTGTGATGTAGTTATACTATTGGCTACCAAATTTACGTGATCTTAGACGTTATGTTGTCAGATCAAAACATTAAGAAATCTATTAAAAATGTTTTGAATGCCTTTCAAATTTAAATGCTTGCCTTTTATTTTAAGGGGACGTAGTTTCAATAAAATTGGATAGATGAATTGCACCCTAGTTATGAAGTAATGTGAAGTTATTTTAACGGGGACTCTTCTTAAAACAAATATAATACGGTCGGCTCTGATAGTTTAAAGAGTGTGTCATTTTGAATATAAAGCGAAAGGATATTCCACACAATTTAAAGTGACAAATTTTAATGAAATTAACTGTCTCGACCCTTACTTTGTGGAATCTACTCATATTAGTGTTTTGAATGAAACTCACGGTTTCTAGTTAATACCACAATATAATAAAAATTGTTGAAAATTCTAAAAAATTGACAATTGTTGCGATAAATCAATATCATGATTTATCGAAACAATTGTCAATTTTTTAGAATTTTCATTAATTTGTATCATATTGATATAAAACTATTGATATACGTATATCAAATATTATACACCTGCTACTTGAATTAATCATTACGATTTTTTCATTTTGAGACGATTTCTAGTGATTTTTAAAATGCATTAATTTTCTGAGTGTGTAAGTAATTCATCTACACTCTTTCTAATGACGCTAATTTCATTAAAATCGGTTGATCCAAACCAAAGTTATAGGTATTTATCCACAAACACTTCCCCACTCTCCCCCACCTTGTATTTGAAAAAATAAAGGAAAGTACTTAAACAAATTTGTGCAGAATTTAGGCCTCTTTCTCGTTTACTTATTTAACACTTGGTATACTTTGGCATATTTCACAACAAACTGGTTAATAAATTTTTCTTCACGGGTTACGCCCCCTAGCGGTTAACCTAAAAACTTGAAAGTTATTACCAGCGATTTCTCTTGGCCACTTTTACAGATACTATGTACAACTCGTGATCTAGAGCAGGGGTCTCCAAACTTTGAAGCCTTGGGGCGTTAATACTTTTTTCGGTATGTTGCAAGGGCCATAACAATTTTAATTTTTCTGCCCACCTAAGCAAACATAGGCATTTATTGCATTTCAATTACTATTGATTGTGTATTGTGACACGTAACGACATCTAGTGTCGAATAGTGATACTATGTACGTTTCGAGGTACTATCTGTTTCAGCTATCCACTAACAGATGGCATATTTGGGAATTTCCGCAATGGTTCGAGAAAGATCTGAGTGCGTATTCTGTATCGTCTCGTAGAAAGAAATTTCTTTCTATGAGTATGGAGAGGAAATTTCTTTCTATTTCGTGAACCTATTCTGTACGATTCTTTCTATATCTATTCGGTAATTCTCGGCTATAGAGAACTGATAATTATTGGATGTAAAAACATTGACCTGCTTTTAGGGGAATTTGGGATATCTCTTGATTAAGTCGGCAACAATAGCAACATTTGTTTGTTTATTTCTCAGGAGGATAATAATAGTTACGAGAATTATTTCATATTTCATTGTGGGAGTCAATTATTATTACAACTGTTATTATAGTGTGTGGTGTAAATATTATAAACTATAGCATAGCATATTATCTGTTGTTAGTTCTCGTTTTTTAATCTTTATTGCGAGTACATTATAAAGTTTGGTAACAATTCATTTGCTACAAGTAGAAGATGAAGTAGGTACGACAAAACCAATTACGTTTAGAGAGAAGAATTTATTAACCCTTAAAATCGCCAATGTTAAATATATTGAACTTCTTAAGAATTGGATTAATGACAAAAATTAAGAAGTTTAGTAATTAATTTAACACAACGTTCAACACAGAAATATTTCACATTTACAGGTAACACCGTAAATGGCCATAAACACGTATTATTTAGGTACCCTTTGCAGTTGTTTACATATTAAATTGCAATAATATTAATAATACGTAATTATCCAAAAATTATTTTTCCAGCATATATAAACTTGTATATATAAACCACAAAACACCATAATCATAACATAACGATATGCACCATTCCTTTGAAAAATGTAAACATGCCAACTAAGATAAATCTAAATGATTGTGTGTTAAAAAGAGACAGGTATCATAGAAAGACCTAAAATGGTCTTTCTATACCTTTCTACCGAACGAAGCGTTCGTGAAGCACGATCACTGCCGATGTTGCTTACAGAATAAGGTAAAGTGGTATGAGAATTTATAGAAAGAAATTTCCTCTCTATGACGATACAGAATACGCGCTCTGGTTCTGGCTAGTTTTTCCGATCATTTCTAGATGGTAGAAGTATGGAGGACCGTCTTGTATAACCACAATAATGCTAGCGTAGCGAGTGGAAAGGACATGCAGTTGTAAACGGAGTGAAGTGCGCTGAGTTGGAAAATTTAATGTCTCTGATGACTAGCGTAGTTGAGCATATTGCAGTTAATAAAACGTCAACTATTTACGTAGTCAAGTGTTGATTAGTAAATAGAACCTATAAAAAACAAAAATGAACCGAAAAAACGCCAAGTTACTCTCTTGAATGTACGGCTTATTATTTTAAAATGAACTCTATGTTAAAGAAATATTTTATATTTAAACAATGTTATATTAAAGAAAGGGTTTTATATAAAATAAATATTATATTAAAAAAAATTATGTTTAATCATAAAATTCCTGTGACCCTTTTTCAACACACAATCGTGTGCCTAAATTATTGCAATTACAATAATAATTATTTTTTTTAATTCATTAAATTTTTAAAAATATTTTCGAATCACTATGTACAGATATTAGATTTTCTGAAATCTATTTAAAAATGCGCGGTAACAAAGAGGAAGTCTTTCTTTCCTTTTTGATTTAGTATCCTACTATAATAATTTATGGCGCTGTTTTTAAAATCTTTCCACTTGCTATTATGGCGCCATCGAGTTGGTCCTCCTTAGTTCTACCCACGGTTCCAAGAACCGTGAGTTCTACCCTCCATATTGCATAGGTATAAAACGGCTAGCGACGCCATTGCGAGTCAGTTGTCAGTTTGCGTGGGAAAGTTGCCTATTGTGAAATAAAGTAATAAGAATATTTTGATTAGACTTGTTTTATGTGTGATTTATTGGTATGGATAAGAAGCGAAAAATAGACAGTGAATGCAGAACGTTCAGTATTTTGTGATTGAGTGCAGTAATAAAGCGCTATGTTTAATTTGTAATGAAACCATAGCTGTTCTCCAAGAATATAACATTAAACGTCACTATGAATCGAAACATCTTCAAAATTACTCTATATATACAGGAATATTGCGGACGGAAAAATTTGAAGCTATGAAACGCGGACTGAAATCGCAGCAAACCAAAGCAAATACTGAGCAAAAGTCTGCAAGTCGCGCCAGCTTTCGTGTGGCTCTTAAAATCGCAAAAAAACGTGGAAAACCATTCACCGATGGAGAAATGATAAAAGAATGCTTGATTGCAGTAGCTGAAGAAATATGCTCCGAAAAAGTAAATTTATTGAAAGATGTCAGTTTGTCAGCAAATACCCTGGCTCGCAGGGTGCAAGACATCGCAGAAAATATATCATCTCAACTGTCTGACAAAAATGGACATCTTGAGTGGTTTTCTCTAGCCTTGGATGAGTCAACGGATGTGTCAGAACTGCTCAGGTGTTGATTTTTATTCGTGGAGTCGATAAAAGCTATGAAGTGTATGATGAACTTCTTGATATGTATTCGCGACACGACAACTGGGGCAGATATTTTTAAGGGAGCTGAAAATATTATTAATAAAAAAAACCTTCGATGGAAAAACTTGAAATCTATCACCACCGATGGAGGCAAATATATGTGTGGTAAAAATAAAGGAGTGGTTGCACTTGTGTCAAAGGCTGTAGAAAATGATGGTAGTTCAAAACCATTAGTATTATATTGTATCGTTCATCAACAGTCCTTGTGCGGAAAATGTTTGGATTTGTCTGAAGTTCTAAGATCAGTTATATCAGTTGTTAATTTTATCAGATCCACAGGGCTGAATCACCGACAATTCCGCGAGTTTATTGAGGAGATCGGAGAAAATTATTTGCCATATCATACTGCCGTACGCTGGCTTAGTTGCCGAAAAGTTCTTAAGTGCTTTTTTGAACTTAGAGCAGAGATCGAAAATTTTTTGAATGAGAAACATCGCCCTTGTGCCGATTTATGAAATAGTGAATGGCTGTGGAAATTAGCATTCTATGTCGATTTGACAAATCATATGAACGAACTGAATTTGAGATTGCAAGTAGAAAATCAGCTTCTTCCTGGTTTATACACCAATATCAAATCGTTCTGGCAGAAAATAATACTATTTCAATCGCAGTTACGTAGAAAATGTTTCACACATTTTAAAACATGTGAAATATTCAGCCATACTACAGAGACTGAATTTCCAGTCGATTTTGCAGTCGAAACTTTTGAGTGCCTTAAGGATAAATTTCGATACTCGTTTCTCAGATTTTGATGTCACTGTGAGTGAAATTGAGCTTTTTCAAAATCCTTTTGATTGTGACATTGAAACCCTGGCTCCGGAAGTCCAAATGGAAATTATTGATTTACAGTGCAGTGATATGTTTAAGAACAAATATCAAAATTCATCTTTGTTGGAATTTTATAAGAGTCTTTCACTGGCACAATTTGATAATTTGCATAAATTTGCTCGTGGGTTGATTTCTGTTTTTGGTACTACGTACTTGTGTAAGAAAACGTTTTCCAAGATGAAGTACACAAAAAATGTTTACAGATCTAAATTAACCGATGAGCATCTAAAATCTCTTATAATAATTGGCACAAGTAAAATTAATCCACAACTACAAACAACAATTGTCGATGGAAAATCACAAGTTGAGTTTTCTGCGTCATAATTTCTGTCGTAAAGTTATACCTTGCAAGTAAATAAAACCGAGTAATTATCATTCTCTTCCATTCAACTTATCACAGCAATAGTAACAACAGTAAAACATTGGCTGTCGCGGGCCAGATTGATGGCAGTGGCGGGCCGGATGTGTCAACCAGTAGCGTATTTCCATAGTATACTACTGTGCAGAGCAGGTCATTGTCTGTACCGTAGTACGCTATGTACCGTCTTTTGGCGCTACGCCGAATTACAATGTGTACTGCGATGCAGACATCGCTCTGTTCTTAAAGCTAGAGTAATATGTAATCCCCACTCCGTATTTGTATACTACAAACGCTACTCAAATACAGATCACGCCATTACGTATTATCCCCACCAAACAATATTTGCGTAATAAATGTAACAAAAGATTTCCTGTCAGTGCAAGTGCAGGCAACCAATACGCGTTTGCTGACATTTTGTTAGCAATGAACTGTGAAAACAAAATATTATAAATTTTAAAAAGGCTCTGCCATGAAGATGATCAGCTCCTTTGCTGGACTTTTAAAGATTTTAGAACTATAACGCGGTTTTAAGATCGAACAACAGAAGTGATAAAACTGCTAGTGAGTTTTGCGATGAATTTATAAAATCATTTAGTGAAGCTTCATTCACGAATTGGATTGTTCGATATACTTATCCCAACGCTCAAAAATTTGAGTTCAAAAAAGTGTGTGGGAAACCTCTTCACAAGGGACAACAATGTGAGGAGCCTAAAAGATGTGTAAACTGTGAAGGTAACTACTCTGAGCGATCGAAAGACTGTCCTATTTACAAGCAGGATATGGCTACCCTATTTGCGTATGTATCCAGGAAAGTCATCTTAAACCAGAGCAACCTTATTATCTTCGCAGCTACAAGACCTCCAGAAAAGATGTGCAACCAAATCTACGAGCTCGTGACGGCGTACTAACGATGGTTAGAGAAGACATAGAATTCGATCCTATAACTATCCAGTGTCAACTACAAGTAGTAGCAATCCGACTGAATTTAGCAACTGCGTTAACAGTCTGTAATATATACCTACCAAATGATAACTGGCAGAGAGAATATATACAAGCAATCATCAACCAATTACCCGCACCCTTTCTGTTGGTAGGTGATTTCAAAGCGCACAATCCGCTTTGGGGCTCGCAATGTATCAATAATCGGGAAGTATCATAGAGGAAATATTAGGCAGCGATAGAATAGCAATACTCAACACAGACTTGCCAACATAACGACTTTAATAAAGTAAAACAAAATAAAAACAGGGAAAGTCGTATACGAAATAAAAATTGCAATGCCACTATCACAATTTTATTTAAGAAAAATAATCGAAATACTTTAAAAAACGACCCTCTCCTAAAGAAAGGTTTGAACGTTGTTACAACGGTAAGTCTTAATTTGAAGTATTATATAACATTTTCGAAAAACATTTATAGAGATTATAGGCAAATATTCGATGCCACCAATACTTTTAACCTGAAGTCGAAGGTTTAAGGTCAAATTTGTTTCTTCTGACTCGGAATCCATGTCAATAAGTGAACGGTGATCATTGTGGAACTGGGTCTGGGTTGGGTATGGCGTGGGTTCAATATGCGGTAGATACGAGAAACGTGGGTTGCGCGTGTGTTGTGTGTGTGCTAGGTTCAATATGCGGCAGGCCTTACACTCAGATCAAAGTGAGGCAAATTATAGATTGGTTTTTAACCTGCTGCGTGAATCTTTAGATGCTGAGGGTTTCAGTGGACTTGGCTATCCAAAAATCATAATGACAGCCGACTCCACAGCAGAGAGAAATGCATTACGGACAGTATTTCCCGAATCTATTCTCCTTTTGTGCTGGTTTCATTTCAGCCAAGCATTTTGGAGATGGTTGTGACAGGGTGTTCATATGATTGCTAAAGAACATCGCCCGTTAATAATGAGAAAGTTTCAAAAATTATACGCTAGTACCAGCAGTGGCGGCGCCAGCTTTTTCTTTTCGGTTGGGCGATACCCGGCACAAAAATTTGGAGGGTGGGTAGTAAAAATTTGGATTATTTCGGTTTATACAGATATCCGCGTACCTAATTTAAATATTTCAGATTTTTAAAATTTCAACTAGTATTAATAAATGGGATAAAAAAACACTCTGGCACTATTTTAAAGTTTATTTTACACATAAACACATTATTTGCAAAACGTTAGACGGTTAGACATTAAAAAAGAGCTATCTTTCTATTGTTATGTTTAGTGGCAAATAAATCTACAACTACATCCAAATCCAATGTTTTAATAATATTTTTTTCGACATACAAAATTCCTAAATCGGTGAGTCTCCCTTGTGACATTGTGGTCCTTAAATAATGTTTAGTTCTTTTTAAGCCACTAAACGATCTCTCACAACTGGCACTTGAATAGGGTACGGTTATTGTAATTCTACACAATTTATTGAGTTCGTGAAAAACTAATTTAAATTCCTGCAGAAAAACTGCAAGATTAGAGACGGTCTTTATTTTAACATTATGATTAATTTCATACCTTTCAATGGTTTTTGGTAGTAACTTTAATTCCGTTTCGACGGATGCCAAGTCACATCCGTAATGTATAGCTAATGGAGTTAATTGCTCTAAATTTAAAAATATATTACTTGATGGGTTTAAAACACTAAATCCTTTTAGAAAACTATTATTTTCTTCAAATCTCCGACAAAGTTCCGAAGTAATTCGATCAATAACAGGATAATACAATTTAGTTTGAAATTCACTTTTTTTAGTAACACATCTGTCCTCTTCAAGTGAGGTAATTTTTTGAAAAATTATAATATTATTAAATTTAGAAGGCAATTTTCTAGATATTTTAATATTTACATCATCCAAGTTATTATTATTAGCCGAGGCGTTTTGTACTGTCGCAGTCAATAACTTTTCAAATTCACAATCTGGCCTATATGATACAAAGAACTGTTTTAGTGATTCTACTAATGTTAAACGTTTTAGAATGTCACTGTCTTTGCTTTGTAGATAATCAGAAATATTCTTTATTTTTGTTAAGAATTCACAGAAAACCTCTAAATACAATAAAAAAGTAAAATTAATATTGTTTAAAAGTCCATTTGCATCTGGAGAGCGAACATTATTTTCTGTTATGTACTGGTTTAATAAAATTAATATTGCTGGCAATGTTTTTTTACAGCCAAACAGCTAGATATATGTGAAGTCCACCTCGTATCACTAAGTCTTTTTAGTTCACTAGGCTTATCTTCTGGATGTACGTCTTTTTGGATTTTTAAAAATGTATTATGTATAGAAGAGCCACTAACAAAAACATAAAGGTTTTCAAGAACAGAAAAAAATATTGCAGTCTTTTAAGTTTTTACATATATCTACTACTACTAAATTTAAGGCATGATTAAAGCAGTGTACGTAAATAGCCTGTGGGACTTCTTTTTTTAACAATGCTTGTACCCCCTTAACCTTACCACTTATAACATTTGCTCGATCATAAGTTTGTGCCACGCAACAACTTAAGTCGATTTCACATTCACTTAATCGTTTTTTAATAAACTGGAACGATGACGTTGCATCTAATTTGTCTGCAGCTTCATAGCCCAAAAACCGCTCGTACAACACACCGTTTAAATAATATCTTACTATAATTGATAACTGCTCAATTTTACTTAAGTCTTTGGTTTCATCAGCCATAAGGGCAAAATGACGGGCTTCTTTAATTTCGCTACTAATATGTTTTATAGATAGTTCGGCTAAACAATGTATAAGGTCATTTTGAATTGAGTGATGCGTATACCGAGCATTTTTTGGGCCCTCAAGTAGAACCCTCAGAAATGAATGATTTGGATGAAAATGTTCCTTTTGTATGCAATGAATAAAATCTACATGGATAACAAAACACAGCATCTTTTAAAACACTGTATTCAATCCACGGATAGGTTTTATAAAAGTCTGATTTAAAATATCGGAGATCCGGACCAAATCTTATTTTTGGGAAATTTAGCAAATCCGGTTGTCTTGGAGGTTCATCTAGAGACTGGGCTAAATCACTCATAGTTGTAGGATTTTTGTCAGCGTCGCTGACGTGCATCCTATATCAAAGAATAATTTTTATAAGTACTTAATGACTTAAGTAGTATAATCTCTCTAACATAACAAACTTACGTGTCGGACTTAGAACTATTATTTTCATCACCGCTCAAAAAAGGGGAATCATCATCTTGAACTGTGTCATCTTCCTGTACTTTCCTTCTTTTAGGATAAATGTTGCTGTCTTCTGCAATATTGTCACTTTCGTATTAATTTGCTCCAGCATCAACCGTTTCACTTATTTCTAATAAATTTGCACTATGAACACTTGGTTTCGATTTAAAAAAGTCACTGATAATGCGTTTAGCACTCATTTTAAAATACAATTAAATTTTCAAAAATTAAATTTATATGTATTCCAAGGAAGTAAAAGAGAAAACAAGTAACCTCTTTTAAAAGAAAAGATTAAATGAAATTGTAAAGAAATACATAATATCTATTTTATTAGACACCCTTCCACTTGCAAGAGATTTGTAACAACAATATTGCGACCGCACGTGTCAAAAAAAGTTCTATGTAGTACAGACTACCCTGACTACCGACCGGACCGACAAAGCGGGTGTTTATTTTATGATACATTAAAAGGCTTCCGACTGATAAACGGGCGTCTTCAGACAAAGCATGCCGTAAATGCAATAAATCAAATAGACAGCAACAAGTAAAATAAAATAATATAGATATTTTACTTATTCAGTTTTAGTATACCTCAAAATAATATTTCTTATAGTACGGTCCAATATTGAAAGCGATGGTTTAAGTTTTCTTTTATTCTATTCATGAGGCTTGCTATTATTTTTCTCCATTTAACAGGTTGGGCAGAGGGTTGGGCGAAAACAATTTAGGTTGGGCGCTCGCCCAACCGCGCCCACCCCTGGCGCCGCCACTGAGTACATAGGCATCTATAAGAATTTTTAAAGACCTGATCCTGGAACGTTATAATGCATTTAACAGTTGCGCTTTGGTCGAATTTGTCTGTAACGTATTTGAAAATTATAAAAAAAAACATTTATGGCCTTTTTTGCAATTGCATCAGAAAAAACAAAAACGAACTTTTCATAATAATTTACGTTTAAAAGCAAACTATTTAAACGTTAAGCAATATCAATAAACTGTTTACGGAGTTTATTCGGAAAAATACAATAGATAATTTAATTTACAATTCAATGTATGTACTGAGACGGCCACATGTGTACCTGTGATTGCCCAAACGGTCAAGGGGGAAGATTTTGTAAACATCTCTGTGCTGTCGAACTTTCCTCTTCTTTCTCTTTGTCGTCCGCTCCATCATTGTCAGTTGAGGACCGAAAAGAGTTGGCACGAATTGCACTAGGTGAGGAAATAACGACGGAATTTTTTGAAGATATGATGGGGGCTCCTACAGACGAGTATCAAAAACAAGACCCATCTTCACGGATGGAGTTGAACTATGCACACGAATGGGAATTGCAAGAAAAGCTGGAAATTTTAACTACTGATATTCAAGATCTTTGCACCGATGAACTTTCGCACAATATTACAAGAATTTTAAAAGAAATTGAAGAAAATAAATCAGTAGAAATGAATAATGCCGTTAAAAAATTTAATCATAAATTAAGTAAATTAACGACCCCCTCTGATATAATAAGCTTTTTTCATGATATTAAAAGCGTACAAAGACAAAGGAGTATAAGAGTACAACCCACCTCTATGAACCGTGGGTACAGACAACGGCCTGCTCTTCACAGTACACAAAATACCGTTTTCTGTGGCACAGTAGTATACTATGGAAATACTCCACCCGGTACATATGATCTACAGAATTTTACTGAACTCTTCTAATAATATGAGAGTAGTAAACAACACTGATAATAATATCAAAAGAGTTGGCAACTGTGCAGTTGCCATGTAGTTATTGTATATAAATGTTTTGTTTATCAATTTGCCGGTTATTCATGTAGGTGGATTAATAAGAACGAGTTCTGTCTACTCTGTAACATTAAAATTCTCTTAAAAGTTCTAATTGGTAAGTTATTTTGACCATTTAAGTAATTTTTTGATATAATTTTCATGATGGGGAAGGGTAGAGTTACATGGTATCTTATAATCAGTTCAAAATACTTATTACTCACTGGTGGTATTTTAAAGTAAAGACAATTAAGGGTTTCATCTAGCACATAATATATTATTAGGTAGGTACCTACTAATTTTTTATTGTATTTAGGTAATAAAAGAAACCATGTGTTCCTGTAAATTGATCAGTGTTTATATAGAATATGAGAACAATTTTAGATCTTCCTATTATACCAACATTTATTATTAATGAATTATTCTAAAGAATATAGAGGATAATAACCTAACAGTTACAAAATCTGATAAGGGGAACACAACTGTCATTTTGACGACTGAAAATTACAATTCCAAAGTAAATAACTTTATAGAATCCAGCGATGTAAAAGTTCTTGAAGTAGACCCAACAAAAAAGTTTTCTAATAATGTAAGGGATATTGTTAATAATTCAAATTATCTTTTAAATGATTACGAAAAGAGGTCTATCATACATAAGAATCCTCATTGTCCACAATTATATGGAACAGTTAAATTACATAAAATAACGAAACCAATTAAACCTGTAGTCTCTTATGTTAATGCTCCTAATAATATATTGGCAAAGAAGCTCAACAATATACTCAACACTTCCGGATATGAATCTCAGTACTCAATTAGAAATTCAAAAGAACTAATCAAAAAGTTGAAAGCAATCCACTTGCAAGATAACTATAAACTCATTTCGTTCGATGTATATGTTTACTAAAATTCCTCCTAAAGAATGTCTAATACTTGTAAGAAAATTACTAGAAGATAAAAATATTAATCCAAGAATAATATCAGATATACTTAATTTATTTGATGTATGCATTAATCAGAATTATTTCACTTTTGACAATAAGATATATATTCAAAATGAAGGTTTACCAATGGGAAGCCCTATATCACCTATTTTAGCAAACATTTTTATGGACAATTTAGAAATAAAGATCTTTGAAAGTAATATTTCGAAAAATATTTTATTTTGGTATAGATATGTAGATGGCATATTAGCTTGTTTTATGGGTAGTGAACGACAATTAGATGTATTTTTTAACCACATCAATAATTTACACCCGAAAATTAAATTTACATTAGAAATTGAAGAAAATAGCTCAATCAATTTTCTTGATTTGAAAATTCAAACAGTTAATAATGTACTTGATTATTCAATTTACCGAAAACCAACACAGACTGATGTGACAATTCCATTCAATTCTAACCACCCTATGTCACACAGACTAGCAGCATATAATTCAATGATACATAGAGCTTTTTCAGTTCCTATGAACAAATGTAATTTTGATAGAGAGATTAATACAATTAGACAAATAGCAACATCTAACGGTTATCCATTATATATGATAAATAAGCTAATTAGTAAAAAAGAAGAAAAAGTGGCATTACAACTAATATATCCTAAACAAGCTGATGAAATTAAAACTTATAAAACCATCACATATGCAGGAAATATTTCTAATAATATTTCAAAGATAATATCTTCAGCAACGAATACAACAATTTCTTTTAAAACAGAAAGTAACGTTGGTACAAAATTGTTAAATGTAAAAACAAAAATACCACTATTAAAGAAGTCAGGTATATATAAACTCAAATGTCCAGAATGTAATGCTGTCTATTTGGGTCAGACCCTTAGGAATTTTGAAATACGATACAGTGAGCACTTACGAGCACACAGATTAAAACAACCAGATAAATCCCACTACGCAAAACATCTACTTGACACCAATCATTCATTGACACCTAACACAGAACTAGAAGTGCTGCATATTTGTGAAAAGAAACAAGAACTGGATTTCCTTGAAGAACTGGAAATTAGAAGACATTTAAGAAACCCACAATATGAAGTTGTCAATGAACAGTTAAATCTAGGGAGTTCTCCACTAATAAACTGTCTTCTTAAGTGATAATTGTAAAGATCAGCAGATATAGTTTTCCTGGTTTTCTATATCATTGCACAGTTATACTGATCTTAATTGGAAAAATGATATCCAGGATATCACCATAGGGCTAATAATATCTAAGCTTCAATATTTGTAATATCACATCTTCTTCTTTTTTCTATAAACATATATTAAGCCAATCACAAGTTAGATTACTTCTTGGTCTAGCCAAAAATAACTACTAAACATCAGATAGGCATAAAATGAAATGTAACTTCTGTCATTCTGACGATGATATTGATTTATCGAAACAATTGTCAATTTTTTAGAATTTTCAATAACTTTTATTACATTGTGGAATTATCTAGAGACCGTGAGTTTCATTTAAAAACACTAATTATTCTAAAATTTTATATTTCATAATCGCGGTTATTTTATATATCGAATATTTATCGTCAAGGTCAAATTAATACAACTATGCTCCAAAGCGGGAGATCCATAATTGATATATTAAAAATAAATAGTTATGAAATTTTCAATGACAGAAACAAGTTCAAATTGCGCAATTTGTTTTACCGACTTTTTTATCTTTTTGATAAGTACATGTTTGATATGTGATTTGTTTTTTGAATTTAGGCTCATAGATTACAGGTTTTAAAGATAGAAATACCTCTTTCTAGAGCCGGTAGTAACACGAAAGTTCTCTAATTTATCTAAACTCTGTTTCCGAATCAAATGTAATTTTGTTTAAATCGAATGTCTCATGTACCAAACTGAAAAAAGAGCGCTTTAGGTAGTACCTTGAGTAGAAATTTGAACACAGAAAATGTAACCGTTTTGCTAGATCGAAGTGGCGGCTCGAGGTCGGAAGCGTGGGGTGTTCACAAAATCAAGAGCATGCAAATTTTTTACTAAAATCGTAAAAAACTTAAATGTCGTGTAGTAGGTAGCTATCCTTTATACTTTTTATGCTTACTGCCTAAACTCTATTACCCCAGACACCATTATATATATATATATATATATATATATATATATATATATATATATATATATATATATATATAGGTGGGGATAACGGGGATTTCAGTCCAAGGAATCAACGCCAAGATCTTTTATTTACAAAATGCCGCCAAGCTTTCGTGACCTTTTGACACTTCTTCAGGGCACTATAATACATATACAAATATAAATATGATTTAAAAATAGAGAAATAAATATGAGTACTTACATGTAAAATATTTTAAGTAAATTCAATATAAATAATCATTAAAAAATTTGTAAATGTAAAAATAAATATAATTATAATATACTTGATGTCATATTTCACATAAGACAAATCGATACATAATTTGTTTGTTCGTTACTTAGTTATTTTAATTTTTTTAGGTTACTTTATAATTATTTAATGAAGTTTGAATTTGAGGTTAGATTATAACCTTATAAAATGACTTTGACAGATAATTTGTTTTTGAAGTTAATAGAAAAGGAAATAAGGTTAGATTATAACCTGTGAAAATGACTTTGACAAATAATTTCTTATATTTTGACTTTAATAGAAGTGAATTTAATTTTTATGAAATAATCATATAAATAATGAAAAATTATCTATTTTGTTCAATATTCAAAAGGTAGCTATAAATATTACTAAGATTTTCAATGTCACTTTTCTTATTCATACTATTATTTGCCTTGTTGATTTCAACCATTTCAAGAAAATATCTTTTAGACATATTTTGTTCAGTATGTAGAACTTTAGCTTCATTAAATAACATTTTATGGCCTGTTTCGATGGAATGCTGTGTTAATGCACATGATTTTTTGTTAAGTTTTATATCACTTTTATGAGATGTGATTCGATTATTTGTATATGTATTATAGTGCCCTGAAGAAGTGTCAAAAGGACACGAAAGCTTGGCGGCATTTTGTAAATAAAAGATCTTGGCGTTGATTCCTTGGACTGAAATCCCCGTTATCCCCACCTATATAGCATTTTTCAGTCGTTATATATAAAAAAAATATATATCTATATATATATGTATATATTCTATGTATATATTCTATGTATATTCCTGGAATATTCACTAGGGGAGATTGGAATACATCCTAAACAAACAAAATATTTATATTCATTATGGGATATTTTTTGAATCGACGAATGGGAATATTTTAGATATTCTCATTATATCCCCGGAAGAATATTACTGCATATGTGTATATTATAGAACAAGCCAGTACTAATAATCCAGGTAAATAATCCAGGTATATTATGAAAATTCTTGGTATGTTCGTGAATATTCCTTGTATGTTCATGAATATTTTCAATATACCATGTATTGAACCACATATCTAATATCATAAAAGCACATTGGTTGATTGAGAATATTTTAATTTAGTATTTGAATAAATTGAAACTTCATTAATAAAAGGATACATAATAAAACCACAGTCAGAATTAAAACGCGTATATAATTATATTATAAAATCATTTGTTTGATATAATAAAAAGAATAACAATAAAATTTAGAGAAATTACCTTAATAATTTTCTAAAGGTATGAAAAACTTATATCCAGTATGGAAGAAAACATTGTATCTGCCTAAAATGGGTATTTTATGTCTTTAGGGAATAACAAACAAGCATTAGTAAGCATAGTTAACAAAACTATAAGATGAAGATTAGTAATCAATATTTGTTATAAAGAATTGGAAAAATAAATATTTATATAAATCTAAGATGACATAACTCTGATGATATGTCAAACTTTTGTAACATTTTTCTTCTACGCCCATGTCTGTAAACGTCAAAAATTGCATTGTCAACATTCCTTGTAAATGACATTTAACAATAACATGCACGTAATGAGATCTCATAACATACACGTGCGTTTTGAGAAGAAAACTTAAACTTCTTGGTTTAATTAAATTATAATCAAATTTTTATTTACGTAAGACTTTATTTGGTCTATTTACATAAATTTAGTCAATTAAAAAACATAAAAACTTTTAGCATTAGCGAGATGTATTTAGGATTGAAAGAGTGATGCCCCTAAATGTAGGCAGCACATCATGCAATTTCTTTAAAAATAGGACACTTTTTCTTAAGTAGTATCCTATGAAAATAAATGTGTAGTCATTTATATTGTCATATTGTCAGTTTATTGAACAAAATATAATACAATTATAAATAACCGGTCATCACCATTAAATAATAAAGCACAATCGATTTACAATAATTGTTCAGTTGTTATTAACAACTATTATAATAAAGTTTAAATGATTGCGATGTTTTTTACTTAATGGAAGAAAATGAATGGGCGTAGAAAAAGTATAGTACGTTACACGAGTTGTAAGCCCATTACGCACCCATGAAATTTATGCACTCGCCGCTGGGCGGCTTCGTGCATAAACTTTTTCATTTCGTGCGTAATGGGTTACTTACAACTCTTGTTACGCAATATACTATTACCTACGACCACCCCTGTAAGTAGTCAAAAATACACAGTCGGCAATCAATGTAAGACGTCTATTACGCACGGTAAAACAAAACGCACGGCTGTAAAGTAAATCGCACAGCTTCCATAGCAACCACTTAGCAACTGTCAATAGACGTAGCCATTTTATTCAAACTGTATTACTTAGATATTTGATGTTGAATTTTATTCTATATATAAATGGTAAATAACGTTTATTATATATGAGATTGCATTTAATACTAAGAGTTATTTGGTTCCGTTTCATTCTATACGCATCTTTTAGCTGTCTGAATGTATCTCATATTAGTAAACAATAGTATATTACACACCAAGCGACTAAAGTGGCCCATTTAATCCCGCGGATGGTGTTTGATTCCTGAGGGAAATAATTCACCTAAGGGATTAATGTCACTTTAGTCGAGAGGTGTATACACTATTTTATGCAATTCCGGTAATTCTACAAACATTTTTAATAAAAATAAATACTGCTTAGGACGGACTTTTACGAAACTTGGCTGGGCATCGAGGATGTACGTTTTTACTTGTACTTTAAATACCTTATGATTATAAACACAAGTACAAGTGGGTCGCAGGTAAAGTATAGTACGTAACTCGTGTTGTAACGCATTTTACGCACTCAGCAACGAATACAACAATTTCTTTTAAAACAGGAAGTAACGTTAGTACAAAATTGTTAAATGTAAAAACAAAAATACCACTATTGAAGAAGTCAGGTATATATAAACTCAAATGCCCAGAATGTAATGGGTAATGGTATTTGGGTCAGACCCTTAGGAATTTTGAAATACGATACAGTGAGCACTTACGAGCATACAGATTAAAACAACCAGATAAATCCCACTACGCAAAACATCTACTTGACACCAATCATTCATTGACACCTAACACAAAACTTGAAGTACTACATATTTGTGAAAAGAAACAAGAACTGGATTTCCTTGAAGAACTGGAAATTAGAAGACATTCAAGAAACCCACAATATGAAGTTGTCAATGAACAGTTAAATCTAGGGAATTCTCCACTAATAAACTGTCTTCTTAAGTGATAATTGTAAAGATCAGCAGATATAGTTTTCCTGGTTTTCTATATCATTGCAGAGTTATACTGATCTTAATTGGAAAAATGATATCCAGGATATCACCATAGGGCTAATAATATCTAAGCTTCAATATTTGTAATATCACATCTTCTTCTTTTTTCTATAAACATATATTAAGCCAATCACAAGTTAGGTTACTTCTTGGTCTAGCCAAATATAACTACTAAACATCAGGTAGGCATAAAATGAAATGTAACTTCTGTCATTCTGACGATGATATTGATTTATCGAAACAATTGTCAATTTTTTAGAATTTTCAATAACTTGTATTATATTGTGGAATTAACTAGAGACCTTGAGTTTCATTTAAAAACACTAATATACTTGCAAACTATTTTGAAATTGTAAACCATCTGTTTTTTTTATATGAAATTTAATGAAAATAAATTATTATTATTACTCTCTCGTTCACCGACAACGCCGACTTTTTCGTACGCTTTACATGTGAAATTCATAACTTATATAAAAATAAATAGTTTCACATTGTTATTGACGTAATTATTTATACTGATAACCACAAACTCGAGCAAAAACTACAAACAAAAATGTTAGAAATTGGAAGAATTTCTTTACGTTTTCCTTTTATAGATAATCATGGCTCCTCAATACAAACTTACCTATTTTAACCTAACTGCTCTTGGCGAACCGATCAGATTCTTATTGAGTTATGGAAACATCGATTTTGAAGATGTTCGTATTGAAATGGAAAAATGGCCAGCATTGAAACCATGTAAGTAATTCATCTTCATTCTTTTAAATAAAGCGATTTTCATAAATACAACGAGTGGAATCTTGACTATCCATAATCGCTTGAGTTGGTGCAAGAAACATGTTGTCAAATATTAATTCCACGAGTCTGAAATAAGAGTGGCATTGTTTGATATGTTGAGTGCACCAACCCATGCGATTATCAATAGTCAGGATTCCAAGAGTTGTATTCGTTAGATTATACAACGAATAATATATTATTAAAAGAACAAGAGAGCATTTTATTCTGAAAATTAAATGTACAATTATTATAAACAGTGCTACAATTTTTGGCATTTAAAATAGCGTATTTGTCGAAGAGGTACTCAGTGAGTTGAATGTTGATGGCAGTAGTGCAGTAGCAGTGTTATTCCTTAAAGAAGAAATTGTGTTTTTCCTTTAATTTCATATATGGCTCCAGAGAATTTGTATTTGTATGGCCAGTTATTTTAATTATTTCTTCTAAATTTACACCAGCATTTGACAAATTACTAACGGTTGATGTTCTATTCGAATGATTAGTGATTCTCTTTCTTTTTGTATCGAGCTCAATTTTTTCTGCCCCAAGAAGAGTTCATTTACTAATTTCATTTATTCCAACGTGTGTGTTATTATACCATTTAGAATTCACCCAATTCTTGTTTGGAATTAAAAACAATCTTCTGGTTATTATGTTTCAGGTTCTTTTTGATAACATCTTTTTAAACAATCTGACGTGACACATTTCTTCATTTTCTTGGTTTGGAATGAGCCATTTGTTTTTTGTCAAAGTTCGATTTCCTCCTGGAGTTGTTTTAGATAGTGCCGAATTGTATTTTATGTGCCATGAATAAGAACCGTCATTGTTAGTTTCTTCATTAAAATAATCTAACAGGCAGGACGATGCTTCATTTCCCCGCCAAGATAATTCAGCGGCCACTATTTGATAGAACCTATTTTGAAGTCCTTCTGCGGTGTCTATTCAAAGCAATTGTTTCAATTTTGTTTACAGTTAAAGCTGCATCACTGTCTTCCCTCTTCTCCGGCAAACGTTGGCGTTTTTTGCGCTTAGCGCTTTTCGCAAGTCTCGCATTTTGGAAAATGTCTTAAAGGCGTTTGTAGTCATTTAAATATTTTCGTTGCAATAATTTTACACTAAAATTCCACAGGACTTTCACAACACTATTTTTTAATTCTGTTCCATCCTTTTTTTCATGTTACATGCCCAATCTTGCAAGATATTTGCCAGTTCTCCTTTTGTTCGATCGTCTGACAATGTGTATTTGCGCGAATCACAAAATTCAATCAACGGATTTCCAGATGTGACTTTCCGATCTCACAGTATTCGGAGGCTTGTTATTCTTTGTGGTTTCCTCAATATTTATCAGAGAAAATCTTCCAATATGTGACATTATTACAAAAGTAATGACAGTTTTGTTTGTTTCTAAGAAAACCAAGAATAACTATAACAACTGCAGGAATGACAGCAAGAGTGATTTTCACTTATTAATCTATCGCTAGCTAAGCATAAATAATAATAGGAAATTAATATATTATCAGTTGTATGATCATTATAATTGAAAAAATAGTAGTTTGTTTGGAAATTAGTCCTATTTCTTTTTCCTGTCCAATTATAGGTCTTCACATATCAAATGATGTAAGGGCTGGTGTTAAAATTTGTTGCTTCCTGTCAAATACTGGTACCATTTTCAATATAAACAACAACACGAATAACTTCTTCCTCATTTACCAGGTGACAGTGCAATGTTGCCGCATACCCATATCATAACTTAATAATTGAATATTGGCTATAGATATTTTTCTGGTGGGCCAGTGTTCTGGCATTCCTATATTGGATATGTAACAATGGCTACTTGCCTATTAAGGCATTATCCAGTATAGTACACCTAGTACACTCAACCAAATTTATATGGAATCTCTTAATATATTCTCACAAGTTATCATGTCAAATGGATAATGTATAACACTTCATAAATTTCTTGTTAAACAGCATACCAAGTTGATTGGAACCGTTGAATTTATAATAATTAATGTTGAAGTTGAAGATTCGTCAGATTCTGATGAAATGGAATTTTGATTAGGTACATCATCTGCAAGTTTTTAACAAATAAGCCCTTTTCAGGGTTATCCATCATTCTTATATGTAAAACTTACTAATTAAATAACGAAATACCAAGTAATACCAATTTACCTTATTCTTCTTAGCGATATTGACATATCCAAACAGGTAGGAAAAGCTGAAATAAAATATTGTGAAATTTATACAAAGGTTAACACTTTGACTGCCGGCAACGCGGCTACCGCGTTATGACCAATTTCAACCAAGTGCCGGCAACGCGGCTCCCGCGTTTTTGGGTCCTATAGTTTTTATTGCTTAGATAAACAGATGGCATCAGGTTGAAAGACTTCTATTCAGGTAGGCACACAGGAGATGCTTGTCGATGATAGAGAAAAGTAGCGGTTTCGGAATTTTTGCATTATAGTGTTTGTGGGTGTGCGATTAAAAGTTTATTGTTGATATTATTAATTTGTTTGGTAAAATTGGAGAAAGGTGAGTTATCGTTTTTTTATTGATGCCATATATGCGCCATATATTACTTTATTGACAAAAATAGAAGTAAAGAATATTCATAATAGGTTATGTGTGCAATATGTTTGAACACAGGGCCGGATTACAATGGATTTAATATTTCTTTTTAGAGGTATTTAGTCCTAAATGCCTACTGCTTTTTTTATGTATTACGGAGTTGTTGAAGGTTCCTAAAGTAACCGCAATTGACAGGATTGGTTTTTGTAAAGTTTGTCTATTTGAAAAACAATGAGTTGGATAATTGTTGTTAAAACACATAGCACATACAGCTTTGTGCCTAAATAGTTTATACATTACATTATATATTCTTTGTTATTTTTTTGCTACGTATTTTATTTCATTTAATTATTAAGTTTATGATATATCAGATAATATTTTTTTCTCATTTGCTTCAGGTGGGGTAAAAGTCGGGTGATTATGGATGACCAAAACCAACCATCGACTTCAAAGAAAATTCGCATAGAGAGGCGACCATTGACTGATGCTGAGCTTTTAAAGGCTCTGGATGACTCGGACGATGAATTCAACTTGATTGAAGATGGAGAGAGTGATGATTCTGATCAGGAGGAAGAAAATGAATTAATAATTTCGCCTTCGTCATCACCAACTCCTTTGTTTGAAGGTAACAGAACCGGGGAAGCAGGTCCAAGTGGTGAAACAAGTGAAAGGATTTGGTTTAGAGAAGCGTCGAATGTAGCAAAAATTCCGTATTCTGCCGTCTCTGGATTAAAAATTGTTATGGATGGTCATGATCCCATAGACTATTTCAATTTATTGGCCAGTGACAATTTTTATGAATTAATTATTGAAAATTCTAATGCATATGCTGTCGAAATTCTCTCAAAGAGTACTTCTGAACAAAGCAGAATAGCAGCCTGGAAAGACGTGCAAAAAGAAGAATTTAAAATATTTCTTGGTCTTCTGTATCATATGGGCACAATTAAAATAAATCGAATAAATGATTACTGGAAAACGAATTATTTATTCAATATTCCAGTTTTTTCTACATTTATGAGTAGAAATTGCTTTCTTTTAATACTGCGTGCTCTACATTTTACCTCAAATGAAATAGAAGAAGAAAGTAGACTGGGAAAAATTTTACCACTCATGAATTTTTTTAACTTCAGAATGTCGGAAATTTATTATCCAAGTAGGGAACTAGCATTGGATGAGTCGATGGTGCTTTGGCGAGGCCGACTAATTTTTCGACAATACATACAAGGAAAACGCCACAAGTTTGGTATAAAACTATATGTGCTGGCGGAGCCAACCGGAATTATACAAAAATTGTTAGTATACGGAGGTTCGGCAGACCCAGATTTGGGACGCTCTAAACATACAGAAAATGTAGTTTTAAAACTGATGGATGGCAAGCTAAATGTTGGACATGCTTTGTATATGGACAATTTTTACAATAGCGTACCTTTATCGGAGAAATTGCTGCAGGCTAAAACGTATACCACAGGCACTCTTAGAAAAAATCGGACTGGCAATCCAAAAAATGTTATACAAAAAAAATTAAGTGAAGGCGAATCATACTGCGAATACACACATGAAAATACTTGCATATGCAAATGGAAGGATCGTCGAGCGGTATTGGCTATTTCAACAGAATTCGATGGTGAAATGGTTCAAACTACATCAAGAAGGGGAGTAGAAAAAACGAAGCCAAAATTGATTCTGGAATATAATAAGTTCATGGGAGGCGTTGATCGCAGTGATCAAATGCTAAATTATTACTCTTGTGAACAAAAAACGTTGCGTTGGTAAAAAAAATTAGGCATACATTTGTTTCAAATTATGCTTGGAAATGCGCATTTTCTGTATAATAAGCATGAACAGAAGAAAATTAGTTTATATGACTTTAGGTTGTCTATAATCCAAAGTTTGTTTGGACCACCGCCAATAACGCAGGAGAAACAGAAGCTTGTCTTTCATTTGCCAGAGTATTGTCCTAAAGATGATAAAGGAAACGCCGAAAGACGACGCTGCAAATATTGTTACCAGACCAACAAGGTCAGAAAAGATTCTGTCTATTTTTGTCCCCAGTGCCCCAACGGACCTGGACTGTGTTTGACTCCATGATTTAGGAATTTTCATGAACAGTGATATTTTTAGGAAATATTTTTCTATTATTCTTGCGTATTATAAAAATTTCAGATAATAAACCTATATGTATTTAAGTATGTGTTCATATTTGGCAAAAGATACATATATTTGAACTATATGCAATACAACGCGGAGGCAGCGTTGGCGGCATATCAGAAGTCTCTGGTTGGTTGTGTGCCAGCAACGCGTGTCCCGCGTTCTATTTTTTTTTTTGAAAATTTTTGACTTTTTCATTTTGAAACTATATAGTAACTTCCTAAAATCTTATCATATCTTAAAATTTTTTGGAAAATAAAATAAACAAAAATTGGCACGTGAGGTTACATATCATTCGTCTGGTGGCAGTCAAAGTGTTAAGTAATTAGGTACTTCAATATCAAATATGATCTCATTCATATCTAACCGTCCGATACTGTCACCACAACACATTAATTGCTTTTAAATGAATTTTGAATAAACTAGGATTTCCGTATCTATTGTTATCACTACCTGGAGTTCACTAAATAGCGTAAATCCGTCGAAAGTTATTAGTTAAATATATGTGCTACTTATATAAATGAAATAAATATTGTAATCAAATACATCTATAATAAAATACCTAATAGGATCTTATTTTTACCCAACTGTATTGTACTGTCACGACAAATTTATCACTTCTAAATATACTTGAATGGTAATGGTATTAGGGTTCTATTGTCCTCGCTATCTGCGGTGCACTATACTTATATACTTACATGAAGAAGCGCTTACAATTCTGTTTAATTCTTTGAATCACCCCGAAGTGTTTCAGACACGTTTTTGAATTTATAACGAGCTCTTCAGCTATCAAAATGATAAAAATACACTATACGTGTTGAATGGCCAACGATTCAAATTGTGTACTCTCGTGACGTAATCGCGAGCTTGATTCTTATTGGTTAGTCGGAGAAGGTAACCGTATAGTCTAGGAACCGTGTGGTGGGCCAGTGTTCTGGCAATCCTATATTGGATGTGTAACAATGGCTAGTTGCCTATTAAGGCGTTATCCAGTATAGTTTACCAAGTATATAAGAACTTTCGACTGCGCTTCAAGGAAATAATAAAGGCATACCTTAGTATTTACAGCTAAGGTATAAGTTCCATTTATTAAAATATCATTTTAGCAATTTATAAGTTATTTGAATGATATTTTAGCCACTCCATTTGGGCAACTACCACTTCTTGAGCATGATGGTAAAGTAATGCATCAATCGATGGCAATTGCAAGATATTGTGCGAAGTTGGTTAAATTGGCAGGAAGCAATGATTGGGAGGCTTTGGAAATTGATTCCGCTGTTGATACTATCAATGATTTACGACAAAGTAAGTGTAAAATAAATTTTGAAAACTTTGTAATTTATATATTTTGGGACCCGTTACAAAAATAGATAAAAAAAGTAAACCAGTTTACAAAAATTTATTTTGATTTATAAACATATAAAATCCATATTAAATATAAAAAAATCTTACAAACAATTTGGACACATTTTTTTTGCACATTCCAAACACATGGGATTTTTGCATATCTCGCAATTAAGGTTTGTTTTTCTGTACTTTTTCTATGGACATACTGAACATCTCATTCTCTTTGATTTAGGAACTTCATTATGTAGTACAACAGGACGTTCTGGATCAATTTTAAAGATATTGGAGGCTGTATCTCGTAATTTGATATTAACTTTTGGGTTGCAAATTCGTTGTCTAATATGAGATTCGCTTAAAGAAATTCCATGCTGTTTAATATATTCGTTACGCCTAATTTGTTTTCCATATGGATATACTCAATATCATATAAAAAATGGTCATGGGTCATCTTATAGTACGCCGGGATGTTGAATAATTGGAGCACTTTTGGTCTAACGCATCAACACCTCCTTTTGTGCTATTATGAGAAAGAATAATTTCCGGTTTTTTACTTGTTTCATCTACAATATTATCATTGTTCATGCTGGATAACAAAACGACAGATTTATTTGGTTTGGGTACATGCGAGACTAAAGTTAACTGTGATTGAAACCCAAAAATAGATGATTGGGCGGGTCTTTTCCTCGCTGGTAGAAAATCTGGAGGGATACATCTTTTATTTTTTTTCATAGTCCCCACGCAAGTCAACACTCGTTTCAGTAATTCAGTAGAAGTATACCAGTTATCAACTGTTATGTTTCGTCTAGTTTTAATTATTGGTCCCACTAATCGTACAACAACTTGCGTGGCATGAAGTAACTCATTTTTAGATTTATCCCTATTATTTTTCTCTCCAGTGGCCCCTGTGTAGACTTCAGCGTTAACCATATAGTGTGTCTTGGAATCAGCCATGATTTGTATTTTTATCCCATATTTTGCGGGCTTATTTGGAAGGTACATTCTAAAGCCACAGCGACCTCTGAAGGGTACCAACATTTCATCTATGGTAAGATTCGATCCAGGCATGCAATTTTCTTTAGGATGTTCTACGAATTTATCAAAAAGTACAACAATTGGCAGTAATTTAGTAGTTATTCTTCTTTCCTCCCTCGTTTGTTCATCATCGAAACGTAAGCAGACTAATAAAAATGAAAACCGAGCTAGGGACATAGTACAACGGAAAATGTCTCTACCAGTACCATCAGTCGTCCAAAGCCTATTAAGATCCCACTATACAAATAAATATTACAGTTATGTTGATTCAACATCACATTGTGATAATGTTCTTCCTTTTTTTCCTCTTGTTTTCATCACATGCACATCTATACAACTGCTTATGCCCAGCTTTTGTGGCTGTTAACATTTGTGATGTTTCAACTTAACTTCTCAGCGATGTTAAAGCGCTGCCTTTTTGTTAAAGTAAAATTGTACTTTATATGTTAATTGTTCTAAAAGACAGTCGGTAGTCGTTACCTTGACTACAAATAAATGATTTGATTTCAATTTCAATTTTTCTAACTTGTCAGTCAAAAGCGAACAGTTATGTTAATTTACTGAATAAAAAGTTCACATCAAGATTAAACTGCATTCCTTGTATTTATTTTAATTGGTTATGGGCCCAGAACGCTTAATTGTGTACTAGAATCGTTTTTATTCAAGAAAGAATAAATTCGTATAAGAAACGGTTGGACTGTGAAGTATCGTTGAATAGCCACAGATGGATTTGGCGAAGCACATCAAACCCTTGGCCGGTGAGGCAGACTGGCCGATCTGGAAGCGGAAGATTCGTGATCTGCTCGATTATCATGAAGGTGCATTAGACGTTATCGATAACAAGATTAAAAAACCAGAACCTCTAGCTGACGGCGCTAGTGCGGCTAAACAAAAAGAATTCAAAGAGAAGTATGATTTCTTTCGAAAGGCAAATAGCTACGCAAAGTCTATGATTGCTAGCTCAGTTACAGATGCGGTGTATGAGAAAATCATCGATAAAGAAACCGCGCGTGATGCTTTCGAGGCCCTTAAAGAGCAGTTTGAAGCGACATCCAAGGATCAAGTTTTTCAAATTTGTGATTCATTTTTCGCTTTTAGTTGGATGTTAGGTGAGGACGTGTCTACACATTTAGCTAAGTTGAGAAGTCTTTGGAGTGATCTCAACAACGGTCTCACTGCTCGAAATGAAAACAAGTTACCAGACTTAATGCTTGTGTGTAAAACGCTCAATATTTTACCTGCTGCATTTGAGACATTTAGGTCCAGTTGGATGCTGCTCACCAAAGACACAGAGAAAACCTTTGACGAGCTGACTACACAGTTGTGTATGTTCGAAAGAAATTTCAAGAAAAGCACCAACAACGACAAATTTTCTCAAGAAGCTCTAGTGGCAAAAGGCGAGACGCAAAAACAAGACGCGAAAAAGAAGTCGAGAGCAGGTACAACCTGTAATTATTGTGGTAAGAAAAACCATTGGGTCAGTGAATGCAGAAAGTGGATCGCAGATGGACGACCATCCAAAAATAAGTCCGTTAATGACTCTCAAAACCAAGCTAACCACAAAAATAACCAAAACAAATTTCAGAGCAATGCTGTTGAGGTTAAGGAAGGTCTTGTGTTGTCATTTTCAGAGATTTTCAATACTGAGATCAACACTACAGACTGGTGGATCGACAACGGTGCTACAAGGCACGCAACGAATAATTTCGATTTCTTTGTAGATTTTGAAAAATTCAAGAATCCGTGTGGCATAAAGGCTGCAGGAAAAGAGCTTTTGCAAGCAGTAGGGAAAGGCATCGTAAAAGTTGTATCAACAGTGAACGACGAGCGATACATCCTAACCTTGCACGATGTTTGGTACGTTCCCGACATATCGAAGAATTTGTTTTCTGTTCTAGCAGCTCAAGACAGAAACCTAAACAGTATGTTTGAATCAACAGCTACGTGGTGCTCGCTCAAAGTGAATAACAAGATACTGCTAAGTGGAGTCCGAAATGTTCACGGAACACTATTCAAAGCAGCTATCAAACCGATTTTTCCCGCTGGTAATGTAAGTTTCAATGTTGCTGTTACTGATAGTTCTCAATTACAGCTGTATCACGAGAGGTGGGGACATCAGGACAAGCAGCACGTGAAAAACTTGTTACAAAAAGAATTGGGTATTAACGTCAAGTTAGACAGAGAAATTTGTGAACCGTGCGTTTACGGTAAGGCCCATCGTTTAGCTTTCGGTACTAGAAGAAAAGCAAGCCAACCTGGAGAACTGATTGCTACAGATTTATGTGGTCCTTTTGATGTATCATTTAGCAAGAAGAGGTATATGGCCATATTCAAAGATATGTTCACTAAATTTCGATATTGCTACATAATTGCAGAGAAGTCTGACGTCACAGCAGCTTTACAGTCAATGATTGCTCACGCAAAACAGCAAGGTCATTCGATTAAGGCGCTGCTGAGTGACAACGGCGGCGAGTTCGACAATATGGAGGTCAAGGCTATTCTAGAGAAAAATGGAATTACGCACAGATTGACAGCTCCGTATACACCACAGCAAAATGGTTGCGTTGAACGAAAAAATCGCACAATCGTTGAAATGGCTAGAACATTCAAGTACTCCAATCCCGACGTGAAATTTCCTGAAGCCATTTGGGCAGAATTAGTCACTACAGCTACGTACGTATTGAACAGAACAGGCAAATCATCAGTAGACGGTGTGAGTCCTTACGAGCTGTGGATTGGAAGTAAGCCGAGAATTAAGCACTTACGCATCATTGCATCAACTTGCTACGTTCATATACCTAAAGAAAAGAGAAGAAAAATGGACGAGAAAGCAATCAAGGGTTATTTGATAGGTTACGATAACGATGAAAGATACAGAATTTATGTCAAGGAAGAGCACAAAGTTATTGTCTCAAGAGACGTTCAATTTCGCGAATTAACGAGAGATTGCGATCATGAGGTTCAGTTACCACTCAAAGATTCTCATTTACAGAAAGATAACACCGAGGAAAATCCTGAGGTTCCAGTCGAACTAGAAGAGCCTTTGGAGTACCCCGAGATACCAGTTCAACAAGATGAACCACTTGAGTACGAGTCGGAAAGCACGGAACCTGAATCGGCAACCGATGACGAGGAAGAGCCAGCGACGCCCTCGCCAGTACCTGCAAGAACTTTGAGAGATCGCTCGAAGTTGAGAAAGCCAAGTTACCTACAAGAATATGCACACATTGCTGAAAACACTGATTTTATTGACACGTATGTAACTCCTCAATCATTCCAAGAAGCTGTTTCAGGTAGGGAAAGTTTACAGTGGAAACGAGCCATGGATGATGAGATGAAATCGCTCAATGAAAATCACACATGGAAGCTGTCAACTTTGCCACAAGGAGCAAAAGCGATCCCATGTAAATGGACCTACAGAGTTAAAACCAATCCAGATGGTTCGGTCAATCGATACAAGGCAAGACTAGTTATAAAAGGTTTCAGTCAACGCTACGGCATTGACTATAGCCAGACCTTCAGCCCAGTAGCAAGAATGGCAACTATTCGGTCGATTTTAAGCATAGCTGCAAGTGAGCAGATGCATCTAGCACAGTTTGACGTATCTACAGCATTTTTATACGGCGAACTTGAAGAGGTTATTTACATGCAGCAACCAGAAGGCTACAAAAACGGTACTGATCAGGTATGTCAACTTCAAAAAAGTTTGTATGGTTTGAAACAGGCTCCAAGATGCTGGTTCAAACGTTTTGGCAAGTATCTTATCAGTCTCGGCTTCAAAGTTAGTGATGCAGATCCATGTTTGTTCATGCGAAAAGAAAATGACAAAAGTATTATCATGGCTCTGTACGTAGATGATGGATTAGTTGCCGCAACAGATCCTCAAGATTTGAAGATTTTCTTACAAGATTTAAGCAAAGAATTCAAGATCACTTCACAGAAAGCTTCATACTTTTTAGGGCTAGAAATTGAACAAACAGAAGATTACATTACAATTAATCAACAAGCTTTTGCTAAAAAGATTCTAGAACGTTTCAATTTTTCAGATTGCAAACCAGTCTCTACGCCAATGTTGAAAGCTTCTGAGATTTCTCAATCAGGGAAAGAAAATTCCAAAGCACATAATTTCTCTTACAGACAGGCGGTCGGAGCTCTCATGTATTTGATGCTAGGAACTCGACCTGACTTAGCATACAGCGTTGGATTTTTATCAAGATCACTGGAAAATCCATCTTTGGAAGATGCAGCTCGCGTTAAAAGAGTTTTCCGCTATGTAGCAGGCACATTGACGAAAGGAATAACCTATACTCGTAAGGTAAAAAGGGGTATTCTTGAGACTTTCAGTGACGCTGATTTTGGAGGATGCACGAAAACTGGTCGCTCTACTTCTGGTGTCGTAGTTAAGTATGCAGGAGGGGCTATTTCATGGATGAGTCAAAGACAACCTACGGTAGCCACTTCCACTACCGAAGCTGAAATTATTGCAGCAAGTGAAGCAGCTAAAGAAATTATTTGGCTCTCAAGATTGTTTAAAAATATTGTAACTTTAAAGCAAGTTCCAATAATTGAGGTCGACAATACAGCAGCAGTGCGTTTAAGCGAAAATCCAGAGTTTCATCGACGAACAAAACATATAGCCATCAAGCACTTCTTTATTCGAGAGAGGGTAACCGAAGGCGAATTAGCAGTTCAACAAATATCTTCTGAGAATCAACTGGCAGATATTATGACGAAGCCTTTGGGTGCAATACGATTACAAATATTACGCGATAAATTGGGCTTAAAGTAACATAGTGGGTACTAAGATGTTTTGTTTGTTTATTTCATTATTATTACAACAATTAACAAGGGAAAGTGTTAAAGTAAAATTGTACTTTATATGTTAATTGTTCTAAAAGACAGTCGGTAGTCGTTACCTTGACTACAAATAAATGATTTGATTTCAATTTCAATTTTTCTAACTTGTCAGTCAAAAGCGAACAGTTATGTTAATTTACTGAATAAAAAGTTCACATCAAGATTAAACTGCATTCCTTGTATTTATTTTAATTCTTTTTACATTACCGTGATGTTACTAGAACTTCCTCAAAAGGAAGTCTTTATAACGAACTAAAAATAACATTTCTGTTACATTCTGAAATGCCTTTAACATCTTGTCGATGTTAATGCATTGTCTAAAAAACATCTTATCAATGATCTAAATGCGACATTTCAAAAACAATACAGTGTATTCTCGTAGATGTTGTATGGACATTACATAAACCTCTAAATAATATACCTCAAACATTCTGGATGACATCCTATAGATGTTTCTGTGCCTAATCAGCAAATACAGGGTGAACAACTAAGAACGCCGGCAGTCGGCCATATTTCAAAAAATAGTCATAGTACAACTTTAAAAAAATAACTTCAGGAAAATGACCCTGAAAAATCGCTGGAAAATATTTTTTAGTTCCGAAAATATCTCCTATGGGGTGGAATGAACACTTAAAAACATAATACTGTGATTATCTCCAAAAAAGACATACTAAACGTATCCTAGGAATACAATGTTTGATAATATATATTGCTGAGATTATGAAAAAATGTAGTTAGGGACTTTTTGTCTGTATTCTTCAAGTAAGGGGTGGGGGAAGGTTCAACCCAAACAACAGATGTAACACTTTTTTTTTAATCGACATCCATGTTTTTGGCTTCATTTGAAAGAGTTTTTCCTTTTTAATAAGAAATGCTTAACAAAAATAACAATATTGGACAATTTTGTCAACGCTTTGTGAAAAAGTCCACAATTTTCCCATTTTTCTCCGAAATTTCAAATGTAATGAGGCATTTTTTAAATTCTGATGAAAAGGGGTTAAAAAATAGGAATCTATTCCAAGATATAAGATTTAAAATATCAAATATAAAAAAATGCTTCTATTTACGAGTACATTTGAAATTTCCGAGTGGATACAAAATTATCTAATTTTGTTATCAATCTTATTAAACAGAAAAACTTTTAAATGCAGCTAAAATCAGTAATATCGGTTAAAAAACGAAAAAGTTATACATTTGTTCGAACCTTCCCCACCCATTATTTGAAGAAAAATGGCAAAAAATCTCCTTAATTAAATTTATTCATAATCTCATCAAGATTTCAAAAATTGTATTTTTAGGACACCTTTAGTATGTTTTTTTGGAGTATTATGTTTTCGAGTGTTCATTCCACCCCTAGCGGATATTTTAGAGACTGCAAAATATCTCCAGCAATTTTCAGGATCCCTTACCTAAAGGTAAATTTTTTTAAAGTTGTACCATGATTATTTTCTGAGATGTGGCCTACAGTCGTTCTTAGTTGTTCATCCTGTACATTTAAAATAAAATAGCAAAAACATAATAAAGGATTTAAAACGTTTATTCACTATTAATGAACAGTACAGTAAATTTGAAAAAAACAGGTACAAAATTAGAAAAAAAAATATCTTGTCCAGCAATCCGACCTAAAAAAAAATTGTGTAAGCATATTACATAACAAGTCTGGAAAGTGGAAACTATTAAACACATTCAGTGAAAGCAAGAAATAAAAAAGGGTATATTAATCCGTAGTTACCATAACGTAACATACTTTGAAACTGAATTAATAAAGTTTAACGGATACACATACATTACAGCTAGTTTACAGAAAATTTATTAGAATACTTTTTTAATTATATTAAAACTAATAAAAATTTTACACCATAAAGATTTAATGAAACATTACGTTATATCCACAGAAATCCAATCTGATTAAAGAAAATTCTATCGTTTACTTACGGTTACTTTTTTCGAGTGCCTCAACCATTCCAAAACGTACACTTCAAAATCCTTATCTGTGAAATATTTGAAGGTGTTCTGAACAACAGCTAATAAAACAATTACTTTAGATCAAATTGTGCCCATGGAGACCTTTGATCGATCATCATAAACTACATCAAACTTGATTTTCAGCCAATTGACTGGGACCCATTTTCCATAAGATACATGCGGGGTTCTTCAAAGGAATAATAACATATTTTATTTCGAGAAGTGACTTTTCATGATTTACCTTCTATTCCATGCCTCACTCAATTTGGCAGGTAAATTCAGGTGTGCTATGAAAATTCATACTTCTTTTCTGTATAAAATAATATACTATTCTCATCTTGTTATTTTCATCCTGGAACAAATTGTATATTAACATCGTGGAATTGTAAAACTAAGCATTATTAATACACTGTATACAAAAAAAAACTACTTATGAAGAAGAGATATGAACACATTATCAAGTTAAATGAGTTTATAATTAATTATATCCAATTGAATATCCAATAGCTGTGTTTCTACAATAATAAATAATTGAATGCTGTTTGTTGACTGGAGCATTCAGTATCATAAGTTACATATTCTTCAACTAGATTAATATAGGTACCATTGTAAGGGACAAATACAGCTTATTTATTGTGTTCAGTGAATTTTCAAATGGAAATGAGCTTTTTAACAGAAATGTCTGTTTTTAAAGTCTTTAACAGTCTCTAATTGTTCACAAGAATTGTTAGTAATAATGTTAACATTTTCTAAACCTGCAAAACTATATTGATGGCTAAGACTACTACTAAAAAAACTAAAACTAGAGATACTTGATTTAATATTTTTTGTACTGTTTAATATAATGTTTGTATCAGTCTATCTGGAATAATTACTCCCCTTTCATTACATAATTACCAACTATTTGTTTTTTATTTTATTTGTATAAGTAACTTCTGAAACATCTTGAACATTGATAATGTTTTCTTCTCGATTTAAATATCTGCGAATATATGAGCATGTTTTATTATTAATAATAATATCTACCCTATTGCAATATCAAGTTTTTTGTAGGGTATAATGCATATCTAGGATTTGAAATATTGTGAATCGTTTTCAAAATATACTTACTAGGTAACTAAAATATTTTAAAAATTGAAAAAACACTTATTTTGTAATATAATGTTAGTGTACAATTCCGCCACCTGGAATTTCAATGTATAATATCCGATTAAAGTATTGAATGAGTATTAAGTTTTAATAATTATGATTTTGGAATAGGTACTTACCGATAACAATTGTTGTTCGTCCATTATAACAAGAATAATAACTAAGTATAGCTGTAGCTTAGTAGGAACTAACGAAAACCACTCAATTCAAGTGCTACTTGCAAAATATGTGCTTCCTGCAAATAAAATATAACACATAACTGAAAACCATCCGCCATTTCATGCTTGTCATTTTTGTTTCCACAGATAACTACTGTATGTTTCGTTCATCAGTTCCTCTTCTGTTTTCTTCTTTTTTATGTTACTGTGATGTTTAATATGAGATATTACTGAGAGTTTTATGAACTAACGTCGTACAGACGTAATAAGTACGATGTTAATAAAAATTATTTCGAAAGATGTAAAAGTAACTGCAACATGTGATCATTTTAGAAACATGTTAATTTGTAATATTACAGTAACGTTCTGTATGTGACATTAGTGAGAAGTATACAAATTAACACCGTATGAATGTTTCCTGTAGGAAGTTACTAAAAAGAAGTTCATAGGATGTGGATGTAACTGCCAATTCAAGTATTACTGTGTACATCAAAAATATGTTTTATTTACATGACATGGATGTTAATAGAATTGGTAATAAAATTAAGACATCTAGGAGATATCTTATTAACGTTTTAAATAAACATCACGAAAAGTCTGTAAAAATAACATCACAAAAAAGACTTGTTATGTTTCTTGTTTAGTGGAATCCTCATGACCTGACTTGAATAGCCCTGATAAATGTAAAAGACCGATAAAAGCTTTCATTTCGGCTTTAGTTGTACTTCCAATAAATGATGGCATGCATCTAAGACTGAAGATGGAGGTTTTTGTTTCGCTGGTCCTTTAAGGCCGGGTAAAACAACAATAATATTTTTGGCAAGAGTCTTACCTCTCGTTGGGGGACCATTTAGTGCGGTCTTTGACATAAAAGGTTTGATGATCACGTTTTAGTGGTTCCGTTTCGTTCTGTCGTTGAAGCTTAGTTTTTTCTTTTCTGCAATAGTCTCCTTTTCTATGTCTCCTAGTTCACTATCATCGGAATCATAGTCTTGATCATCAGATTGCCACTCAATTTCACTGTCTGTATCGTGATCTCTTATTTCCTCAAAATCCGTTTCTGCGGCATCACTTGTATTTCCATAATCAATAATCTCTTCAATAGCATGCAACCGATCTCCCTCATCATTCGAAATTTCATCTTTGTTTTCAAAATCGTTCCAAAATTCATCATCCTCTACAATTTTCATTAACTCATCATTCAATAGCGCTCTGTTAGCCATTGTATCTAAAAAATTAGTTTCTGTTAGTTAAACATTAACAATATCAAATTAAAATAATGTTTATTTACGAAATCACACAGAAACTATAACGTTAAAACTACCCACGGGTCCGACGGACCCAAAATCAGTTCAAATTCGTTAAAATGTCTTTAAAAATCGATGTGCACTCTTCGGCCGTTCGATTGCAACTGTTTTAGGGAATTCTTAAGAGTAGGGACGCGAGCGATTACTACTTCGTACTTTTTAACAAGAATAAACATGACGATGGGTCCGCAGGATCCCAGGGGTAGCGGTTACGCGTTAACAAAAAAGAAATTACCCACGACGCTAAGTTAAAAAAATAATAGAACAGTCTTAATATTTGGCTGGGAATCTTGAATATTAAACAAAATATAACAAAGTAAGATACAAGCAATATAGATGAAGTACCCAAGAAGAGTATTTGGAGTGATATCCTGTTTACACAATTGTTATAATCTTCTTATCATATATTTTTTCTTCTGTATTCAGCATTATACTACATTTTCCTTAGTTTTGTAAACTAATAAAGAAGTCAGTCATAATTGTAACATC
Source organism: Galeruca laticollis (assembly GCA_963921935.1). Lineage (NCBI taxonomy): Eukaryota > Metazoa > Arthropoda > Insecta > Coleoptera > Chrysomelidae > Galeruca > Galeruca laticollis. The sequence continues at coordinate 120,075,351 of OY998183.1, read as the reverse complement.
AACTGTAACTAATCATAAAGTTTAATTAACTTTTTAAAAAGTATATTTTTTTACTTATTAAATTTAACTCGGGTTAACAAAACAGAAACAGACTGGGAATCTTGAATATTTAATAAAAAATAACAAAGTAAGATACAAGCAATAGAGATGAAGTACTTAAGAAGAGTATTTGGAGACGCAAATATATATACAATAAGATAATAATTCGGAATACAACCAGTATTAGAATACATAGAACAAAGACAGTGGAACTGGTGAGGATATTTATTACGAATGGAAAACATGAGAAAAGCAAGAAGACTATTGGAGGCAAAAATAATAAAGTATAAACGAAAGGGAATACCAAAGCAAACATCTGATAAAGCGATAGCAGGAATATATTCTTTGTTTACTTCTAAATTTTTCAATCTTTTGATTTATTTCTTCTGTTAACGTAGTAGTCGAGGCATTATTTTGTTCGCAAATAAAATTTTTCAATTCGTTCAAGTTATTCATCAATGTCTTCAACTTCTATAATGCCTCATTCATTCAACAGAATATGCAAATTTTTCTAAAAATTCTGTCATGTTTCCACCACTAAAGTGATATTTGAAACAATACAATAAATTGTAATGTTTTCAGAAATTGCTCTATACCATTTTGAACCAAACGAAGAGATAAAGGCAAGTAAAAAGAAACCACTTTTTGAAGAAACCGTCCCATTCTACATTGAAAGATTAGAAGCTAAAATAAAAAGTGATGGATATTTCGCTTGTAAAAAAGTGAGTAACATTTAAAACTTTATCGTTTATAGAGAATGTTTTGAAATTTGTACTCTCTTAAAATTAAATAACTTGACATTTTACAATTACATAGTGTTTATTGTTGATTTTTTGTACTACTTTAAACAGATTCGATAATCTATAGAAAATTTCAAATATAACAACTATCTAAACATTGAGAATAAGATACTTCAACCATTCAGATAACAATAATATGTAGGGAGAGATTATTTCTTGTCTTCATAGTTTACTTTAATAATGAAGATTTTATAAGACATTGCCGTCTTTAACCTATTGGGGCCCTGGGCACTATAGGACGCTGGGGCCACTACGACCTTGGATAAATATGGTTTTGAAGTTTTGGGTGATAAATATCGGTTAACGTTTATTCATCCGGTGTCCAGAGTGCCCAGTCAACAAGATGGCCCAGTATATAGAGGAACTTTTTGAAATTGTTTTTGAGATTTACCTAAATGATAAATTTATAAATTTTGTTTCAGCTGACTTGGGCAGATTTGTACTTTGTGGCCCTTTTGGGTTTCTTTAATTTTATGTTGGGAAAAGATCTACTCGAAAACGCTCCAAACATGCAGAAACTTACAGATAAAGTCTTGGCTATCCCCAGCATCAAAGCCTGGGTTGAAAAGCGCCCAAAGGGTAATTTCTAAATATATATGAGAAACCTTGTTTGTATTTGATACCGAATTTAAAATAAATCTTATTTTTTATGGTCTTTTTTTTATATCAACACTTCATTAAATCATCATAAATCATTATTAACGACCATTGATAAAATTATTATGAAACAATAATTACTCAATAGCAGTTGCATAACAGATATCAAACGGTAGTAATTAATTATGTGATAAACAACTAATGCTTAAACAAAGGATTATGGATGTATTGTTAGTTTTGGTGATGAAAAGCTATTTATTGTGGAACATACACGTGTGGTAATTTCAAGGGAAACTTTGAAGCTATCTTAAGGAAATTTTGGCAGTACTTTCATGTCAACTGAACATGTATTCTAAATTTTCTAAAAATACGATACAATATAGGTATGAAGACATTAATTAAAATGTACTATAATTATATTTATGTATTTAATGAAAATTGAATCATTAATTCCAAAACAAACATTTATTTTTTTATTAACACATTGGCTGCCATAGCCTTTTTCAATAAAAAATTATTGGGGCAGCACGGAGTTTAATATCAACTCCGTTGATTTTACTTAAATAACTATTTACTTCTAGTAACTCATTTTTATAAAATTTTATGTTTTTATTTAACAAAAAATGTCGTTCATATTTGTCTGACGCGACCCTAGTACGATAGCGTCCGGTCGGACCCAATGTTGCAGGATGACCAAAACCAAATTATCGTATAATGCTATAGAAATTATGGTTTTTTTCATGATTTTATCGTACAACTCACCTTCCTAGTGTGACGCCATCGGAGAGTGGTTATTTTAAAAATTTAAAGGGTTTTGTTAGAGGCAGTTAGAATAATTTAAAAATAACTTTATTAAATAAACATAAAGTAGATAACAAGCTACTTGGGGGCAGATTCACCGAAAAATCCCTAGATTTAGGGAAAAATGCACACCAAAGCGCCATAAGGCCTGCGTATAAAGTCATAGTGGCAACACCGCATTTCCCTAGACATTCGTAAAAAATTTCCCTAGAATTTAACGATAATTCAAATGAGCAAGACCGGTTCTGGAATCCACTTTGTAAGCGAGATGTGGTAGCACAACACAAGTGCATGACCGTGTTACATCTGTATTTCATAAAAGCATAAAAAGAAACATATATGAGTTTGCCTATCCCTAGATTTAGGGAAAAATGCTCAACAAACGCCATAAGCCCTGTGTATAAGTCAAAGCGGCAACATCGCATTTCGCTAGATATTTGTAAAGTTTTCCCTAGACTTTAACGATAATTCAAATGAGCAAGGCCTGTTCTGTAAGCGAGCTGTGTCAGCAACACCTTTTTTCGATGGTTTTGTTCACCCGTATTTCATACAAAGGTAGGAAAAAAATATTACGATTTAACTTACAAACACGAAAATCCACAGAGCGTACATACACAATGTGTATATAGTCGGGAGCTGGCTACATAAAACTGTACCGATAAAGTACACGACGTTTGAGTTCGTAAACCACTAGAAAATAGTTGTGACGTTACCAAATGGTTGTTCTGCCTGTTCGGACAGGCCGCATAGGAAAATGCCAGCCGAGCTTCCACGTCGAACAAATGTGCCTAAAAAACCGATGGGGTACAAGCGTGAAAATTTTTTTATAGGTTTTTATAGAATTCAAGTATGAGCGGTAAAGCAGTGGCAGAAATGTAGCCGTTCAGAAAACCTCCGGCAGAAGCGATAAAGACGGTCGGAAAACTCATGTGAAAAAACCGATGGGGTACACGTGTGAAAATTTGTTTATAGGTTTTTAGAGAGTTCAACTAAGAGCGGTAAAGCAGTGGCAGAAATGTGGCCGGTCGGAAAACCTCCGGCAGAAGCGATTAATAGTGTTGGAAAACTCGTGCGAAAAAACCGATATGGTACACGTGCCAAAATTTTTTACGTGTTTTTAGGAATCTCAACTAAGGTTTATATGATAATGGCAGAAATTTAGCCAGTCGGAAAACCTTCGGAATAATTCAAAAAATGTCGACGTACATGTAAAATTATATACATTCGCAGTTGTTGCATTCAAAACCTGTTTTTTATGATGCCATTCCAAATATCTTTTTGTTCTACCCCAAATTGAAAAAAAAATCACCTTGATACGCTGAAAACTCGCTGAAACATCATCATTTATAACAGAGCGCTCGATTTGAAGCAGGTTTCTCCGTTTCTGGCGCATCGCGCCTCCGCCGTCGCTGGCCTCTCATCTCGGAAACGCGGACGTAGCGCGCTTATTCAATTTTCAATTATTTCCAACTCGATCGTTTGCCAAAGAAAACAATAATAAATTGATTGTTATAGTTTAAAATGAAATTATGAATTGCACATTTATCTATGTAAATAAAATAAAATATACGTATATCACAGAACGTGAAAAGGAAAGAATCAAGTGTATTGGTACATGAACAACAACATAAACGTATACTTAAATAAGATTTTAAACGCAAATTATTAAATGCTTTATTGTAATAATGGTCAAAATACAAAGAAAAAGTGAATGAGTAGTTTTTCTCGCATTCTCTCTTTCAACTTCAACTACATTTAATTTATTCATTCGAGAAAATATATTATATGAGTTCACTCATTATCATCTTCATCGATCTCGCTCTCCACATCATTTTCGCTATCATCCGTATCACTTTCTGCATCGAATACATTATTTATATCTTCATCCATCGAATCGTTATGTTGTGGCACTGTATTATCATTTTCACTGTCGGTGATTTGGTCTAGAAAAGAAATGTGCATTAAGAAGCGAACAAACTTGAACAGCTGATAAATTAAATTAAGAAAAATATTGCGTACCACAATTCTCTGCGATTTCGTTTACAATAACGTCTTTATTTTGGGCAGGCCACTGTTCACCTTCAAACCAACAGAACTCGTAGTTGGAAGCGTCTTTTTTCCAACCACATTCAGCAGGTTTCAGTTCCGTTGGAATTTTCTGATCAGCATTTCCCCACACGGTAGCAATATAATGAGCTCTTAAAAAGTGTTGGTAGAGTTCTTTTTGGCAAGGTGGCATCATTGTAGAATCAATATTTTTTGAATTTAATTTTGCGAAACATTCTTCTGTATTTTTAAAATCAAACTTTTTCATGAATAAAGAATAACGTGCTGAATCAACGGTCATTATACTCTTGCCCAGGGAATAAAGGCAACAAACAAACTTTTGAACTTCGGCAAATACCTTCTCGCGGTCCATTTTCATGTCAGCCATGTTAGCAAATGCGATTTGAAATGATTCTGACTTAGATAATAGAGAGTACGGTCTTTTTTTTCGCTTTTCTACAGAACGACGGATTATAATCACAGCCAGTAAAAGCATGGAATTCCGGAAGTGCTTTACATAACTGTCCCCCTAATTCAGCATATATGCGAGTTACATCGATAAGTCTGATATTATCAGAAACACCGAATAATAAATTAATTTGCAATTCCTTCTTTATTTTATGCATATTTCCCAGTAAAATAATGAAAATGTCAGTATCATCGCATTTGATTATAACCTTCCCATTGTCCTCTAGACTACAAGCAGTATTAATTATTTTTGTATCAGCTTCTTCATGCCTAGGTGCCGTAAACAAAACATTAATTGAGTGTTCAACTGATTTTTCACCAGTACTTGCAGTGACTTGCTTGAACTCATGACATTCATCATAATTAAGGAAAACTGTTTTGTTTTCGAAAAAGACTGCCATTTCGGGTAGTTGCCAATGCTGAATTAAGAATGGTACAAATACTTTTTTGAAATTTGTTTGACGCAATTCAGTCGATAAAGCAGACGTCAATCTTAGATCTCCTGCTATGATATACTGACGGTCTGATGGGATACTTCGTTTGTTTCTTTCGTAATCTTTAATCGATGGCGAGCAATATTGATCGAATATCAGATGAATTTTCCGCGCTGGGAAGGCAATGATTCGTTTGAGTATACTTGTGGATATTTTTAAATATGTCGTTTGATTGTTTGATAAAGAGTAGAGGAAAAAAAGCCATCAATTATCATGACATCACATGTCAAATCAGATGTAGTACTCGAATTCTCTGGTCCAACGATGTGTTTTAAGAGTTTACTTTTTGGTGTCGAGTAAATTGTTCCGTCCAAGTGACAAAAGCAATTAGGCAATGGAGTCAACGGATACGAAAAAATTTTAAGTACGTCAGCTTCATGTTTAAAAAAAATCACCAATATCCTACCAAATAAATCTCTTTGCATTTGTATAGATTTTTCTTTATTATTCACCTTAATGATTTGTTTTTTTATTTCCCGACGCAAAATTCAAAATTTTATTCAATTTGATTGACTTTTCAAATCGATCCGGCGACTCAGAACATTCCTTGATGACATTATTTTTTAATTGATTGCCAAAACTATTTACGTTTAAAAGAAAATTTGCAATCTCGGGGAGGCTGGTTTACCTGTACTAGCTTCATACGAGCAAATTGAATAGGCGCACTACGTCCGCGATTCCGAGATGAGAGGCCAACGACGGCGGCGGCGCGATGCGCCAGAAACGGATAAACCTGCTTCGAATCGAGCGCTCTGTTATAAATGATGATGTTTCAGCGAGTTTCAAGGTGATTGTTTTTTCAATTTGGGGTAGAACAAAAAGATATTTGGAATGGTATCATAAAAAACAGGTTTTGAATGCAACAACTGAGAATGTATATAATTTTACATGTACGTCGACATTTTTTGAATTATTCCGAAGGTTTTCCGGCTGGCTAAATTTCTGCCATTATCATATAAACCTTAGTTAAAATTCCTGAAAGCACGTAAAAAATTTTGGCACGTGTACCATATTGGTTTTTTCGCACGAGTTTTCCAACACTATTAATCGCTTCTGCCGGAGGTTTTCCGACCGGCCACATTTCTGCCACTGCTTTACCGCTCTTAGTTGAACTCTCTAAAAACCTATAAAAAAATTTTCACGCGTGTACCCCATCGGTTTTTTCACATGAGTTTTCCGACAGTCTTTATCGCTTCTGCCGGAGGTTTTCTGAACGGCTACATTTCTGGCACTGCTTTACCTCTCATACTTGAACTCTATAAAAACTTATAAAAAAAGTTTTTTAGCGGAGGCGTAGGCGATGGATTCATAATCGATCTTGGATCAAATAAGATGTCTGTAGATTAGCAGTAAAGTTTCTCGATCAGATCCCCACTCTCTGTTTGCGAGGACTTTTAATAGATCCAGTCCATTCTGACATCTAACGACTAGATTCTTAATGCGTTCATCCCAATTTAATTGCGAGTCGAAGATCATTCCCAGAAATGTGATTTTTGAAACATACCCGAGGGGACTACCATTTAGTTCAAGTAGTGGCTTTTGGCCTACTTCTCGACTGGAGAACATTATATATTTGGTTTTATCTGCAGAGAAATGAAAACCGGAATCCTTAGACCATTTTTCAAGTATGTTTATGTGTGATTGTAGAATCGATTTCATTGTTGTTAGATTTTCACTTTTTATGTACATTACCAGATCATCAGCATACAGTCGTACTTTTATTGGTTTCTGTATATTAGTGATGATGTTATGTTATACGGAATAAAGTTGGGCTGATTACTGATCCCTGCGGTGTTCCATGTTGTTGTGTTTTTAGATCGGAGATCGAGCCGTTTATCCTAACTTGGAAACTTCTATTATTTAGAAAATTGTAAATAAAAGCCAGCGTGTTTCCGTCTATATTCCATTCTTTACTATCTTAGGCCTCCATGCCGTACCGAATGCTTTGTTTATGTCAAAAAATACAGCTATACATTTCTGATTGTTTGCTAAACCCTCATGTATGTCGCTTTCTAAGTCCATGATGTTATCGATTGTGCTTTTGTGTTTTCTAAATCCACTCTGTTCTGGTATTATCAATTTTCTTCGTTCTAACTCTCAAACAAGTCTGTTATTGATTATTTTTTCTAGTAATTTACACATGGTGCAAGTTAGGGGTATGGGTCTATAAGAATCGACCAATAATTTATTTTTCCCTGTCTTCTGAATGGGTATAATCGTTCCTTGTGACCATTTTTTGGGAACGTATGTTTTGTCCATATTTGATTAAATATTTTTAGCAGTGTTGCTTTAGCTGTTTCTGGGAAATTTTGCAGAAAGCTAATAGGCACGTTGTCTGGCCCTTTTGTTGATGTCCGTGTCTATATTGTTAATGTGAAAGTTGCGTAGACTGGTTTCATTATTTTCCAGGAAATTTTCTTCGAAAGCAGCATCGCTAGATAGTTTCTCGTAATTGCTGGCTAGTAAATCAGCAATTTGTTTTGGATTGCTAATTATTTGTCCGTTATCTTCTAAGGCAGCAATTTTCTGATATGATTTGTGTCCCGATATTTGCCTAATTTTTTTCCAGATAGTGCTAATATTAGTTAAACTATTTATATTTTGTACGTAAGCCTTCCAACACTCTTTTCTACTTTTTTTAGCATATATCTTGTCATGGCTCTAAAGTTCTTAAAACTTGCTAGATTTTCAGGAGTCTTGTATTTTTTGTAGCGATTAAATGCTGCTTTACTTGCTTTTATTGCCTGACGACATTCGTCATTCCACCAGGGTACCGGATTGTGGCTTCTGATGGTTTCTGTCATCCCAATACTGTCTTTGGCGGCTTGTTCAATTATTTTGGTAAATTCGTTAACTGTTTCGTCGATTTCTTCTGTTATTTTGTTTTGAGAAAGTAATGTTTCAATATTTCGGGAAAATTGATTCCAGTTTGCACTGTTAAGACGCCATTTTTGTAAAGGTTTGCTATTTTCTGCGCCGGTTCTAATGTCCGAGATTATTATTGGGAAGTGATTGCTATCATAGCGATATGGCATTAATAATAATAATAATTTATTCAATTATTTTCAAAAATACATACACTATGATAACAATAAATCAATCACAAAATATGAGAGAGAATCGTATAACATATATCGTAGTATATAAATGTACAGCTAATCATGAATAAATTGACCCGAAGGGTTCCGAGAGGTGTAATAATAACACCTGTTTCGGCATGTTACTAAAACATATCAATAAAACTTTGCTTATTATAAGACTAAACTAAAAAATTAAAATTAAAATCAGCCTAACACAAAAGAACAATTATATTTCCATTACTATTACTATGGGACCAGTAGACAAATATTAAACCTTTCAAATGATATCCGACTGTGTTTTTGGTTTAAGGTTCATACAAACTATAAAAATGTATATTCGGGCATCTCTAGTACTTACCCACTAGTAAGGACAGTACTATAGAAGTCTCTTGCCCTTTCTAAGAGAAAAAATTTAACTTTTTTTTTTAATAAGTTAATATTTGTAATGCCTTGCAATTCTATAGGAATGCAATTGTATATCCTTGGTGCTAAAAACATAAATGATCTCTGACGTAAAGAACTAGTCATTCTAGGAGCAGTAAAATGATGTCTCCGTCTAGTTTCGTATCTATGCTCAGGTAAGTCAAATTTATTTTTTGTGGTGTGAAATTTTGTGCTTACGCATAAGAAATATAGTTGATGCAGATCTAATATCTTGGCTTCTTTGTATAAAAGGTCTGATGAATAGGTGTAATGTTTATGTAGCATTATCTTAAGAAATCTCTTTTGAAGAATTTCTAAAGGGTGCATGTGAGTTTTTAAGGCACTACCCCAAACAAGTATGCCATACCGAAGGTGACTTTCTACTAAACCGTAGTATAAAGTCTTGAGATACTTAAACGGTATACATTTTTTTAAATACTTAAATCTATAAAGAATAAATTGTAATTTTCTTACAATAAATTTAATGTGGTAGTCCCATTTTAAGTTTTTATCTATACCTCCCAGTTTAAGAGAGGAGTAATAGCGGCATCACATATTGCCAAGTCTATAGCAGACGATGTCCTATTGTATGAGTTGAATCTTGTGTTAGATCCATTATTAAGCAAAGTGAGGTTGTAGTCATTCATAATTAACTCAATAAGATTACCTCTATCGTCTTGTTTCTCCGATCCCCACAATAAGTTGTGACCGTTGAAGTCTCCGACAATTATATTGAGGTTGAGGTGTTTGTTCAATCAAGTTCACAAAATCATTTTTATTGAGAATAATATTGGAAGTAATGTAAATATTGCAAATATTTATTTTGGATGGATAGAAAACAGTAACCGCAACAGCTTCTAGATCTGAGATTATGTCAATTTTATTTGATTGGATATTATTTTTAAAGTATGTGGCAACACCCCCTCCCCCAGCTCCTTTGTCCAGTGGGTCTGTTTTTTTACTTTTCCGCCAACCTATCTAATATGCGAGAAAAGTATTGGTTTACCCACAAAAAAGTTGGAAATTTGAAATTTTTTTTGAGTTATTTTTACGTTTTCCATCAACAACAACACGAAAAACGGTTTTTAGAAAAAAAATCCTGTGTGTATGTCGTCGTCGTCGTTGTCGTCGGCCACTTTTCCTTGAAAGTCTTGTTAGCACGATACAGCCTCCGGAGTGCAATAAGTCACCAATTTTATGATGAAATATTGTTAAGGACATCTCACAGATGAACTCTATTGATTTTCAGCTCACCAGAGTCAGTACAACGGGTGCTATGGTACTTGAAGTACGACATTTTGTCGTTTTTCGAGAAATTTCAGTTTGTTAGCACGATACAGCCTCCGGAGCTCAACAAGTCACCAATTTTATGATTGAATATTATTCAGGGCATCTCACTGATGAACCCTATTTATTTTCAGCTCACCAGAGCCAATACAACCGGTGCTACAGTACTTTAAGTACGATATTTTTGTCATTTTTGGAGAAGATTCAGTTTGTTAGCACGATACAGCCTCCGGAGTATATACAAGTGATGAATTTTATGATTGGATATTATTCAGAGCGTCTTAAAGATTGATATTGAGCTCACTAAAGCCAGTACAACGGGAGCTGTGGTACTTGCAGTATAAAATTTTTGTCATTTTTGGAGAATTTTCAGTTTGTTAGCACGATACAGCCTCCAGAGAGTATACGATTGATCAACTTTATGAATAAGTATTGTTCAAGGTGTGTCGCAGATGTATCCTATTGATTTTCAGTTGACTAGAGCGAGTACAGCGGGTCCTATGAAACTAGATATACTAAATTTTTGGTTATTTTTGGAGAAATTTCGGTTTGTTAGCACGATACATCCCCCGAAGTGTGTACAAGTAACAATTTTATGATAGAATATTGTTCAGGGCCACAGATGAGGAAAAGTTAGTTTTAATCTTTAAAACCGTTTATTTAGTATATGTTATAGTTTTTCAAGTTATGTACATTACTGTCTTTAAAATGTGTTTCCTTTAAACAAATAGAATTTGGTTTGTACTTAGACAATAGTTGTTTCAACATTCCATAGTGTACGTAATAACCATTTAAATTCCATTGAAGTATGTCCATTTCTAATATGATGATTGTGTCGACGACACACTTCTAGACTCAATGGGGCCTTTTGATATGTATCGTCGTAATCGTTTTCTTATCTTGGTTAAGCGGATTTTTAGGGATTTGTTCGTGATTTGGGGGTACACTTTTTCCAGCATATTAATGACAGACTCAAAATCTGAGGTATAACTTCTTATGGTACTGATTGGATCACTAGAACCATGAATATTGGTAATCAAATCTGTCAGTTGATCATAATTTAATATTAGTTCGTCTGCGTGTTCCTCAATGAACTTTTTGGCGGGTTCCATCATTTTCATTATTTCGTCAAGCCCAACTTTCTTAGTTTTTTTTTCTTTAGGTGTTGTTTCCTCTTCAGTGGTGTTATCTGGTATTGGGGGACTTTCAATTTCGTTGATTTTTATTTTGTTGGTTTCTGTGTGATCATTATTTGTTATATCTATTTGGTTTGTTTCAAGTTCGGTTGAGTTGTTGATGGATTTAGGTTGTAGTGTAGGAGGAGTAATATCGATTTTCTCTGGTGGTGTAGGAGTAGTAACGTTAGCTTGAACTTGGGGTGTAGACGTAGTGGTGTTGCTGCCGCTTATATTTGATTGGAAGTGTAGTGGCATGTTAGGAGTATTATTAACTTGGCTGGAAGAGGTACAGTTGTATGCAGTGTGACCTGGTTATTTGCATTTATAACAACCTTGCCCATCCATGTTGAGAAAAATACGATAACTGGTTGTTTCGAATTGTATAAGGAGACTGTCTGGTACTATAAGGTTATTTGGTGGATCAATATATAATTGACGTCGGAAACTGAGTATATGGCTGTACGCAGGATCAGTTACACCAATTCTTAGGAATGTTATATTTGACATTAGTTCAAGTCCAATATTTTCTAAGGCTGCTTGGATAATTTCGTTAGGGATTGAAGGGCAAACATTTGAAATTACAAGTCTTTCTGTTGGAGTAATCATCCTACGAGTTTTGATTTGTTGGCCGTTAATAGTAATTTCTCCTCCATGATCTTTCAAAAATTTCTCTACAATCTGTTTCGATGATAAATATATACATACTCTGTCATTAGCCATGCGTGAAGCATATAGTATATTTTTAGGTGAGATAAGTGGACCGACTTGATACAAGTATTCTTGGCATTTGATTCCTGTTATTGACGGAAAAATAATAGCTTGTTCTTTTGGCGGGTACTTTGGTTGTTGACTTTGTCCCAATACACTCGAGTATGACATTCTGGGTTGTTGTGAATTGCTTTTAGAGTTATTATGACAGAGTCAGAAGTAAAAAGTGGATAATGGAATTCCTTTTGATAAGCGGCTGGTTTGTTGATGAAATTTCGTCTTATTACTTCTATATACTATTCTAATTCAGTTGTAAATAGTACTTACGCATTTTATTTGTTGTAATTAACTAAGGTAGGTTATGACTTTGGATTGAATTTATTTGATTTTATACTCGCACAATTCGCTATGCACTTAGGAGCTGCTCGATTTCAGGTGGTAACCCAATAACGGTCAGGACCGTACCCATTAGTCTTTTGAAGTTGCTTTTACTCGCAAGAATAATTATTCCCAGTGTTTTGCAACACTTTTAAAAATAATTTTTCTGAGTGGAATAGAATTTTCTGGAAGCTACAAAATAAGTTTAGGTTAGATAATTGTGAAGATTGATACAAGCATTGTTGAAACAACAATTTCTCAAGTGGTTATAAATGATGCATATCATACATGTCAACTATGTAGTTACCACGTAGTATAAACCACAGATAACCCACAGATTCACAGATATGAACGTTTTGATAATCAATTTGCCGGTTATTTATGTAGGTAGATTAATAAGAAGAAGAACGTTGAAATTCTGTTAAAAGTTCTAATTGGTAAGTTATTTTGACTGTTTAAATGATTTTTTGATAGAATTTTCATGATGGGGAAGGGTAAAGTTACAAGACAATTAAAGGCGTGTCATCTAGCACATTACATAATGTAGGTACAATTTTTTTATTGTAGGTATTTAGGTAATAAAAGAAACCATGTTTTCCTGTAAACTGATCAGTGTTTATGTAAAAAATGAGGATAATTTTAGATCGTCCTATTATTATTATTAAAGAATTATTCATAAGTTTTATATTTCATAATCGCGTCCATTTTATATATCGAATATTTATCGCCAAGGTCAAACTAAAGCAACTGTGTTCCAAAGCGGGAGATCCATAATTGATATATTAAAAATGAATTACTAAATTACATGTTTCCATTCATAGTTATGAAATTTTTAATGTCAGAAACAAGAACAAATTACGCAATTTGTTTTACCGACTTTTTTATCTTTTTGATAAGTACCTACATGTTTGATATGTGATTTGCTTTTTGCATTTAGGTTTATAGATAACAAGTTCTATAAATAGAAATACCTCTTTGCAGGGCCGGCAGTAACACGAAAGTTGTCTAATTTATCTAATAGTCTAATCAACAAGTTCAAAAACGTGTTAAATAGAAATAAAGCTCCTAAAAATATGTGCCATAGCTCATTCGATTCGGAATGACGTCTATAAAAATGTATATTAGCACATAAAAAATGCAATTGTTATTAACAAAATAAGATAAAAAAAAGGTATTTAGTTTTTCATTAATAACTTTTAAAATAATGATATTTAAGGAATTTTGAAGAAAGACCCTGAAAGAGGAGAAAATTTCCAATAAAAAAGTCCTGACTCCCGGAACTCTATCTATATTATTTATAATTTTTTTTTAACGCTGAAAATAGGGCTCCGCGAGGACGTTACGGCATAAGCGCGCCGCCTATAAAGCCGGTATATCAACTAAAATTTTTTTTTTTTAATATTAAATAACAATTTAAAAATTTGAATAAATTATAGTGTAATATAGACACTTGAACGAAAAAAACCTCGGTGAAAAAAATTTTTTTTGTCGATTTTTCAAAAAGGTACACCATTGTTAATTAACAAATTTTTTTCCAATCTCTGTTTTTATAAATTACGGTATAAAAGTTTAAATAATTGGTCTATACATTTTTCGCTTCGTGGAGCTCTTTTTGTTTAGGTACTTAATAAAGTTATGCAAAAAAATTTATTAAAGATAATTATTTTGTTAATTATAATTTTTTTAAATCAACTAAAAATGATATTTCTAAAAAATGTTATCAAAAAAATTTTTTTTTGGTAATATATTATTATTGCTGTTTTCGCATCTGATATAGGTATTAATTAACATTGGAAAAAAAAATTTACGTCATTTGTTAAGAAATTGTTTATAAACAAATAGACTATTTTGGGATTTAAAAAATTTATTTTTACTATCTTATAGCATAGGTGAAATGATGATTTTAAAAAAAAATTTTTCTTAAATAATTTTTTTTATTGTTTATAATCGTTTTTTTTATATTTCAATTGTTTAAATAATTAGTTAAGAAATTATTTTATTCTTAAAAATCATCATTGACCCTTTTCAATGGAATAACATAGAAAAAAATTTTTTCTATTAATAATTTAATTGTTTATTAACTTAACAATTTGTTATAAACAAATAATATTAACCGTTATATTTTTTTTCGAAAACTTCAAAAAATTACAACAACAATCATATATAACAAAGTTAAGAAAAAATTTTTTTTGTATTTTTTACAACACTTTTAAATATTATACAATAATGAAATTACAGCCGTTACATAATTTGTCAAGTTAAAAATTGTTAAAACTTTTAAACTATTAGAGATAGGGTAAAGAACATTTAAGTCATTTTTGTAAAGGATCTATTTATCTGTAAAATGAATTCAAAATCGATTCTGTAACTATTATTTATCACTTGTTATAAGCATTTGTTTATACAAATTTTAGATTTTTTTTACATCTTTTGAAATTCCATAGCTTATAAATTGTTAAATAATATAGATACAGTTACGGACCCAAGAACTTTTTATTCTATGATAAAATATCTTTCTAATTACGCATAAATTATAGCAATATCCATTTTTGTTTAAATAATATATTATTTCAAATTTATACTTACCCAATATATATTCTGCTACAGATCATTTTTCATTTATTCATCACTTGAATTATTAATATTCTGCTAAGTTTAATTATTTATTTATTTAAATAAGCTTTAATAACTTTCTACTGGAGCTCTATAAAGTGATAAATAATAGTTACAGAATCGATTTTGAATTCATTTTACAGATAAATAAATCCTTTACAAAAATCACTTAAATGTTCTTTACCCAATCTCTAATAGTTTAAAAGTTATAACAATTTTTAACTTGACAAATTATGTAACGGCTGTAATTTCATTATTGTATAATATTTAAAAGTGTAAAAAATACAAAAAAATTTTTTTCTTAACTTTGTTATATATGATTGTTTTTGTAATTTTTTGAAGTTTTCGAAAAAAAATATAACGGTTAATATTATTTCTTTATAACATATTGTTAAGTTAATAAACAATTGAATTATTTATAAAAAAAATTTTTTTCTCTGTTATTCCATTGAAAAGGGTCAATGATGATTTTTAAGAATAAAATAATTTCTTAACTAATTATTTAAACAATTGAAATATAAATAAAACGATTATAAACAATAAAAAAATTTATTTAAGAAAATTTTTTTTTTAAAATCATCATTTCACCTATGCTATAAGATAGTAAAAAAAATTTTTTTTTAAATCCCAAAATAGTCTATTTGTTTATAAACAATTTCTTAACAAATTACGTAAAAATTTTTTTTCCAATGTTAATTAATACCTATATCAGATGCGAAAACAGCAATAATAATATATTACCAAAAAAAATTTTTTTTGATAACATTTTTTAGAAATTTCATTTTTAGCTGATTTAAAAAAATTATAATTAACAAAATAATTAACTTTAATAAATTTTTTTTGCATAACTTTATTAAGTACCTAAACAAAAAGAGCTCCACGAAGCGAAAAATGTATAGACCAATTATTTAAACTTTTATACCGTAATTTATAAAAACAGAGATTGGAAAAAAATTAGTTAATTAACAATGGTGTAACTTTTTGAAAAATAGACAAAAAAATTTTTTTTCACCGAGGTTTTTTTCGTTCAAGTGTCTAGATTACACTATAATTTATTCAAATTTTTAAATTGTTATTTAATATTAAAAAAAATTATTTTAGGTGATATACCGGCTTTTTAGGCGGCGCGCCTATGTCGTAACGTCCTCGCGGAGCCCTATTTTCAGCGTTAAAAAAAATTATAAATAATATAGATAGAGTTCCGGGAGTTAGGACTTTTTTATTGGAAATTTTCTCCTCTTTCAGGATCTTTTTTCAAAATTCCTTAAATATCATTATTTTAAAAGTTATTAATGAAAAACTAAATACCTTTTTTTATCTTATTTTGTTAATAACAATTGCAATTTTTTATGTGCTAATATACCCTTAAAAAACATTTTTCTAGACGTCATTCCGAATCGAATGAGCTATGGCACATATTTTTAGGAGCTTTATTTCTATTTAACACGTTTTTGAACTTGTTGATTAGGCTATAAATTCTGTTTCCTAATCAAATGTAAATTTGTTTAACCCTTAACCGGAGACATGTCGTCTGTCAGTCGATGCCAAAAAAATAATAGATCGGTATTCAATGGTAAGATCGCCCACTGGCGTGTTACTTTATCTATTCCTTCCCTTATTAAAGCTTAGCAGGTAGCCCAATTTGCAAAAGTAGATCAATGTGTATTGAGAAGTTATAGTGGTTGATATGTGCACTGTAATCCGACAGACGAAGCGTCTCCGTTTATGTTTGGGAGAATAGTTATTGTGTGTAAACAAGAATATGGCCGGGCCGTCAAAGCGCGTCCGTTTAGATGATCCGAATTACGAAGTGACTTTACAGAATTTGTATTAGGAGGATTGTAGTGATACTAGTGATAGAGTCGACGTCTCCGACAATTATCGTATAGTATCTGAGCACGTTACAAGTTCAGAGCAAAGTGCTGATGAAGATGTTGCAAATGATGGGACGCTTCAAGAATGTCCCTCAGCTTACATTTATGGCAAGAATCGATATAGATGGTCTTCTTCAGAAGTTCGCCCATCATCTAAGACCCGAAAACATAATATTGTCATAAAAATTCCTACATTGACCATAAAATCACGAAGTTTTGGGTGACACAGCGGATCCTCTTTCTGTTTTGGGTTTATTATTCAGCGAAAATATTTTAGAACACAATGGACTAATAAAAAACGTAGTACAATGCGTATGATCTGCAAAGTTCAGAGTAAAATCGATCTCAGACAGAGACATTGATATTATTGAATTGAAGGCATTTTTAGGTCTACTGATATATTCAGCGATATTTGATTCGAATCATGAGAATCTAGAGACTATATTCGCTACTGATGGAACCAGTGGAGAAGTTTTTAGATGCGAGGTGAGCATAAAACGAATGTCGATTTTATTATGTGCTCTACGGTTTGATAATTCTGAAGACCGAGAAGAGCGAAAGCAGACTGCTCCAGCATCGGCAATTTCCTTAGTATTCAATACATTTATTCCAAATTGCCAAAGTGCTTATGGACTTGGGCAGTCCGCCACCATAGATGAAATGCTCGTGAGTTTTAGAGGAAGGTGTCGCTTTAAGATGTATATGCACAAAACCGACCAAGTATGGCATTAAAATACAATGCCTGACAGATGCTAGGAATAGCTATTTATATAATGCTTATATTTACTGTGGCAGAGACTCGGATGGAAAAGGGCTCACTGTTGAAGAAAAAAAATCTTAAAACCCACCCAAGCAGCAGTATGTCGGGCTAAACCACTTTTCAATAGTAATAGGAATCTCACGGCCGACAACTGGTATACTTCCATACAACTAGTGGATATTTTGCTGATAAATAAATTGAAGTATGTCGGCACTATGAAAAACAATAGTGCCGAAATTCCATCTAATTTTCTACCTGACAAGTAAAAAGAAAAAGGATCTACAATTTATGGGTTTAGAGAAGAAAAAACTCTAATATCTCATGTTGGGACAAAAGCAAAGGCCACAATATTGGTATCCTCGATGCATGACAGAGCTGCCACTGACAATACAGTAAACAAACCCGAAATAATTTCTTATTATAACAAAAATAAGGGAGGGGTTGACAGGTATTGATGAGAAGTGTTCCAATAATTCTTCGAGCCGCCGAACTCGTAGGTGGCCAATGGCAATATTTTTCCTCATTCTGGATATCTCTGTCGTAAGTTCTTATATTCTACACCAATATTACTAAAAAAACACAAAAATAAAAGAAAAAAGTAAGTTCGCCAAACAATTAGCAGAACAACTAGTGCAACCACATATGAATAGACGAATGATAAATGTGCATATACCACGAGAAATACGTCAGATCATAAGCCATATCCTTGGCTCTACAGTAGAAGCACCGGCGCATCCAAATATTCATATTATAGAAAAGAAGAAAATATGTCATCTATGTCCGTCAGCCAAACGTAGAATGACCAAATATTTATGCGTTCAGTGTCTGAAACCAATATGCCGACAGTGTAGAAAGCCAATTTGTGATAAGTGTATTGAAGATAAATACTAAAATTTGAGGATTGCTAGAGAAGCCCCATGACATTATGCTCGATGTTTTTTTATATTTTTAGTTACTTTCCAATTATCCATTTTTTTAAACAAATTTTTGTGTTTTGAATATTATGGAGTGTAAAAACTTTTTTCTATTCTTGTTCAAATATTTTTCCCTTCATTAGGGATATGATTATTTTTTTTGTTTATAATTACAGTTCATTTCATTTTTTCATTCCATTTAATCCAATAGGTTTAATTTTGTTAATTTTTAATAAAAAAATAAAGTATTTTCGCCAACTAAAAAAAGTAGTCTAGTAGACGACACCTCTCTGTTCATGCAACGAAGCTGATTTGTCTCCGGTTAAGGGTTAAATATAATGTCTCATGTACAAAATTGAAAATTGAACATTGAAAAAGAAAATCTGCTTCAGAAAGCTATCAATTTACCAAGGCTCGTTTGAATGCAGCATTTTCAAAGGAATCAGGAGCATGGTTGAACGCTTTACCGTCGGCCCCATTACGTACGCTTTTAGATGACGAAAGTTTCCGTATTTCTATTGGTCTCCGTTTAGGTTGTCAAATTTGTGTAAAACATCGCTGTCGTTGCGGAGCTGCTGTTGATGAATATGGTAGACACGGCCTAAGCTGCAAATTAAGTGCCGGCCGTTTTTCACGTCATTCTGCAGTAAATGACATAATCAAACGAGGCATGGCATCTGCAAAGATTCCCTGTTCGTTGGAACCATTAGGTACTTGCCGCGACGACGGTAAACGTCCAGATGGTATGACCCTCATTCCATGACAACGCGGCAGGCCAGTTATATGGGATTTAACTTGCACTGACACTTGGGCTCCGTCCCATGTCCGATCCACATCTACTTCCGCAGGCACTGCAGATTTACAAGGCGAAACTTTTAAAATCAATAAATACAAAAATTTGGAGAACATTTACATTTTTATTCCTGTAGCAATTGAAACCTCTGGTGTTTTCGGTCATGAAGCTTTATAATTCATTAAAGAAATCGGTAAAAAAATATCAATATAAACTAATGATTCGAGAGCAACTTTGTTCTTTATACAACAAATAAGTATTGCAATTCAAAGAGGAAACGCTTCATCTTTTCTCGGTACGTTTTCCCGTTGTAAGCCTCTAGAAGAACTTTTTATGAACCCTAATCATAAGAAACGTAATTCTTCTACAACTTTCAAACTTTCTCACATTACAGACCCTAAAACATGTGATCTTTCCTTTTTCCGACATTCTTATTTAACATCTTCATTCTCTTCTTCAGAATGTGTGCCTTCTGATAATACATGCGTTGACAATTTAATAAATTATGCCCCCAACAAGCTTTTGGGCCTCAGTGTACTAAAAAATACAGATAACCACCAGCCAGATGATGTCCCATTCATAGGAATACTGAAAAAGATGACTATGCTAGAGAATGATGCGATTCCTATACGCAATACATTATCTCTAACCAAAACAGTTTTCAAATCCGTAATATCTACATCCAATTCAGTAGCAAACATCATCAGTTCAAATTCCTTATCACGCCGATCAAGTGAGAAAGACAATAATAGAATGCGAGATTATTCGTACAATGATAGTAGTTGCGAAAGAGTTTTTAACAGTATTTCCACATTCAGATCCATAAAGGGTATTCCCCAAGATTCTTTGGGTCTCAAAGGTCTCAAAAATATTGGTAACACATGTTTCATGAATAGTATTATCCAATGCCTATCAAACACAAGGTGGCTATTAGAATATCTAAAGAAAGACGCATACATAAGAGATATTACCATAAACATATCTAGCATGAAAGGAACACTAATTAAAGCATTTGCTGAAGCTATTCAAGAACTTTGATCTGAAGACGGTTCAGACAGAGTGGTTAATACAGTATCATTGAAAAGTAAGATTCAGCGATTTACTTCAAGGTTCATGGGATACACTCAACATGATGCACATGAGTTTCTACGTTACCTATTAGCAGGACTTCACGAAGATGTCAACAAGGTATATGAAAAACCAAAGCCCATATTAACTGAAATTGATGACAAATTTAGTGATATCGAGAAAGTACAAGAATTTTGGTTAAGATATGTGAGAATGGACCACTCCAAGATTATGGATAACTTTGTCGGTCAATTAAAATCAACAATCAAGTGCACACACTGTGGTCACTGTTCAGTTACCTATGATCCTTTTTGGGATGTATCCCTTCCGATACCACAAAGAACAGGTCAATTACGACTTTCACAATGTTTAGATTCGTTTACAAGAGAAGAAACACTCGACGGTGATTAAATCATTCTCAATTCATAAATTTCCGAAAATACTGGTTATTCACCTGAAACGCTTTTCGCAAACAGAAAGTTTTAGTGCAAAACTTAATGATTCAATAGATTTTCCAATAGAAGGGCTTGATACGAACCATTACACGGCTGATAATGTGGCACCTTGTATATGTGTAAATTTTTAACTAAAATCGTAAAAAAAACTTTGTCATGTAGTAGGTAGCCATCCTTCATACTTTTTATGCTTAATGTCTAAACTCTATTATACCAGATAACATTATATAGATACTCTATGTATAATCCTGGAATATTCACTAGGGTAGATTGGAATACATCCTGAACAAATAGAATATTTATATTCACTATGGGATACTCTTTGAATCGACGAATGGGAATATTTTAGATATTTCCATTATATCCCCAGAATATTCCTGTATATAATAGAACAAGCCAGTACTAATAATCCAGGTATATTAAGAATATTCTTGGTATGATCGTGAATATTCCTTGTATGTTTATGAATATTTTCAATATACTATGTATATTCTTAGATTATTACTTGTGGGCAAATGTAGAATATTTATATCCATTTTGGAATATTCATTGAATTGACGAATGGGAATGTGTTGGTATATTTATAAAATAATATTCCTGAATATTTTCAAAATATTCCAAGTAGGTGAATAAATTCATGCACACTCAAATTCGTTTTTACATAATTCAAGAGGAGAAAAAACTTCATATTTGACATTCAAGGAGTTTTATAGCATATTTTGCCGTACTAACTAGTCAATTGAAATAATATAAGCCGACTTATATGCTAGGAAACTCTTCAATGTTACTGACGATTTTTTCGTGTCTTCTCAAATTATGTAAAATACAAGGAGGTCACCAACGTTGTAAGATATGGTAAACATATTCACAAATAGTAGTTACAACCCATCCATTTGATAAATTATGTCTGCTATGCGAAGAATTTTGTTTCTTTTTTTATATGAAATACGAACAACTTATTTAAAGTGCAAAAAATCGTTTATTTTATAAAGTATATTTTTAAAATTTATACTGTAAAAAATTCTCTATATAAATAAACATTCTGCTTAAAAAATAAATAAAATATTTTAGTCTAGATCTCTTTCCTCTTGGCGTCCAATCCTAAAATAAATAAGGTTCTATTAATATGGAAATAATGTTATGAGATTTTTGAATAAAATTTTAAAAATAATGAAATGACAGTTTATTATTTTTTAACCTTTTTGGAGCTGTGGCCAACCATTGTTCGGTTACTAACTATTTTTCTTTTTTTACTGGTGTAAGTGTACATATTTGTACAGCCTCTAAAAGTAAGAGATCAGGATGATAATCAGGTAAACACACCTGTTCAAAACAGTTGTAATATCCAAATTATAATTGAAAATTTTCGGCATCATATTAAAAGGGCATATTTCTGTGGATGCATTAACTCACCTACAACTGAAGAGAATATTTTCTTCTTCTTGTGCCCACATGTTGTAGTTGTCTGCTAAATTGTCTGCAATGGCTCGCTTCATAAACCTTCTCAAACAGTCCTTAAAATCCCTACCTCCTATGCGTTTAAAAAACAATACCTGTAAGAATTGAACTTATTTGTTATCAGTATTTATTTACACTATTTATATTATATATTTACCATTTCATGATATAATTGTGAATCATGTGTTAATTTGTCCTACACAGTTTGTAGGTTTTCTTCTGAGCCTATGGGAAATATTTTTGATAAATGTTTTTGAATTTCGTTGGTTTTTTCGTTTTTGTTAGTAGGGAATAAAGTTTACATTTCGTCGAAGGACTTATTTTGCCAGCAGAAGCTGAAAACAAAAACATAATTGAGACACTTAAAGCAAAAACAAGAAAAGGTGAATGGATGTAAAATTAAGTTATTGCAATATAAGTATGCTTCTTTTTTAGTAATTAAAAATCAAGCTAACATTTTTATTCATACGGCCAAATGTCATCAACTGAATCTGAAGGATTTTCATTTCTTAAGTAATTATAAACATTGTTTATTATTACTTTCTCGCCGACAACGCCGACTTTTTCGTACGCATTACAGGTGTAAACCCGGATCCATACTGCAAATTTTCTGCCATTGTCACTATTAACCGAAACGAATTTTAATGTTTTTGTTATTTATTTAAACAATAAACGGGTGGGATAAATTTTAAACACACGGTAGGTTCACTTACTTAATTAATTCAAACACTAAACTAATCACTAACAATTAATTTATATATACTCAGTACATTCACTTAAACTAATTTATATTCACTTATTTACTGTTTAACTCACTATGTCAAATTATAAACTAACTCCTCCGCTGATCGGTCCTTATTTATATTAATACCTTTCTTACTAGAAAATTCCGGGCTGCGGCTTACACAGACACAAATAATTTTTCTGGCCTTTTCTAGATAAGTCTGGTCACAAAAACAATGTTTAGATAAGATAGTCCCAAACAGTTATAAAAACACTGCGTATCCGCCATAATTTTAACTTTCATACCTGGCTTAGACAGAGTCGGATTTAGGGACTATACCAGTGTGCTGTTTCGTAACAGAATAATCACAATAATTACTTTATAAAAGTTATCAATCGAGCAAGTTCTTTCTAAATTCACTAAGTGAATAAATGCTGACAATCAGGCAGCAACTACCTTTGAAACAAAAATACACAAATTCCATAGTCAGGTAGGGGAATTATCTCTGAAATTATAATACCACCCCGTCTGCCTGAGGTCATTTAGACTCGCATTAGTTCTTGAAAATTGTTTCAACAATAATAATATGCAAGTCGTTTATATGGCCATAAAAAAATTATAACCGAATACACCAAAATAATATAGGCATTCAATAATGTTCGTAATAAATATTTCAGTAACCCGAATGTCTCTATACCTTAGAAATAATATTAGGTACCCACCCCTGAAATGACCTGTTCCTACAGTTTTATTACTCCGCACCGATTGCGATTTTATTATAGTTTGTAATCGAGGATTTGCTTAGGGGGTTCACGTGCTCATGTGGCTCCTGTACAGTAATCGCCACAGGCTACACGCAATGAATTGTTTTAAATATTATAAATGCATCTCTGAAATTCATAACTTCTATTTATAATGTAATATATAAAAATAAATAATTTTACATTGTTATTGACCTAATTATTTATACTGATAATCACAAAGTCGAGCGAAAACTACAAACAAAAATGTTAGAAATTTAAAGAATTCCTTTAAGTTTTCCTTTTATAGATAATCATGGCTCCTCAATACAAACTTACCTATTTTAACGGAACTGGTCGTGGCGAACCGATCAGATTCTTATTGAGTTATGGAAACATCGAATTTGAAGATGTTCGTATTGAAAGGGGACAATGGCCAGCTTTGAAACCATGTAAGTAATTCATCTTCATTCTTTTGAATAAAGCGATTTACATAAATACAACGAGTGGAATCTTGACTATCCATAATCGCTTGAGTTGGTGCAAGAAACATGTCAAATATTAAATCCACGAGTCTGCAATACGAGTGGAATTGTTTGATATGTTGAGTGCACCAACCCATGCGATTATCAATAGTCAGGATTCCAAGAGTTGTATTCGTTAGATTATACAACGAATAATATATTATTAAAAGAACATGAGAGCATTTTATTCTTCAAATTAAATGAACAATTATTATAAACAGTGCTACAATTTTTGTCATTTAAAATAGCGTATTTGTCGAAGAGGTACTCAGTGAGTTGAATGTTGATGGTAGTAGTGCAGTAGCAGTGTTATTCCTTAAAGAAGAAATTGTGTTTTTCCTTTAATTTCATATATGGCTCCAGAGAACTTGTATTTGTATGGCCAGTTATTTTAATTATTTCTTCTAAATGTACACCAGCCTTTGACAAATTACTAACGGTTGATGTTATATTCGAATGATTAGTGATTCTCTTTCTTTTTGTATAGAGCCCAACTTTTTCTGCCCCAAGACGAGTCCATTTACTCATTTATTCCAACGTGTGTATTTTTATAGCATACAGAATTTACCCAATTCTTGTTTGGAATTAAAAACAATCTTCTAGTTATTATTTTTTCGGTTCTTTTTGATAACACCTTTTTAAACAATCTTACGGGACACATTTCTTCATTTCCTTGGTTTGGAATGAGCCATTTGTTTTTAGTCAAAGTTCAATTTTCTCATTGAGTCGTTTCAGAGAGCACCAAATTGTATTCTATGTGCCATGTATAAGAACCGTCATTGATAGTTTCTTCATTAAAATAATCTAACAGGCAGGACGATGCTTCATTTCCCCGCCAAGATAATTCAGCGGCCACTATTTGATAGAACCTATTTTGAAGTCCTTCTGCGATGTCTACATCGTAATTCAAAGCAATTGTTTCAATTTTGTTTACAGTTAAAGCTGCATCACTGTCTTTCCTCTTCTCCGGCAAACGTTGGCGTTTTTTGCGCTTAGTGTTTTTCGCAAGTCTCGCATTTTCGAAAATGTCCCCCTGAGAGTCGTTTGTAGTCATTTAAATATTTTCTTTTGCAATAATTTTGCACTAACATTCCACAGGAGTTTCACGACACTCTTTTTGTATCCTGTTCCGTCCCTTTTTTCATGTTATATGCCGAATCTTGCAAGATATTTGTCAGTTCTTCTTTTGTTCGATCGTCTGACAATGTGTATTTGCGCGAATCACAAAATTCAATAAACAGACTCCCAGATGTAACTTTCCGATCTCACAGTATTCGGAGGCTTGTTATTCTTTGTGGATTCGTCAATATTTATCAGAGAAAATCTTCCAAAATGTGACATTATTACAAAAGTAATGACAGTTTTTGTTTGTTTCTAAGAAAACCAAGAATAACTATAACTGCTGGAATGACAGCACGAGTGATTTTCACATATTAGTCAAATGATTATCGCTCGCTAATCATAAATAATAATAGGGAATTAATATATTTTGACTTGTATGATCATTATAATTGAAAAAATAGTAGTTTGTTTGGAAATTAGTCCTATTTCCTTTTCCTGTCCAATGCGTCTTTACATACCGAATGATGGAAGGGCAGGTGTTCAAATTTATTGCTTCCTCATTTAGATGTCCTATTTTGTAAAACTAGTATCAAACTTGACAATCCATGATGGATTTTCAAAATTGTTTAATATTCCAAAGCACACAACATTTTTAAATTTAAATTTCGTTGCTTAACCCATTAAACTTTTTATTTTATTATGATTAATTTAGTTTTATGTTAGCTTTTAAGTTAATTAGTTATACTAAACAGTCCACCTACAGGGATCTCTTCTCTCTGTGGTTTTATGTGTATTTTTATTTCTAAATTATACTGGTAAATAAATCTCTTCACAATATTCAAAATATCATTTATACTATACAAACGAATTAATATTACTGATGCTCTTCAAAAATTGACCAGGTGACAGTGCAATGTTGCCGCATATCCGTACCATAACTTAAAAATTGAATATTGTCTATAAATATTTTTCTGGCGGGCCCACTGTTCTTAGGGGAGGGGAGAAATAAAGTTTCGATACTACATCACAAGAGTACAACGGCCAAGTTACAAGTGTATGAAGAGTGCGTCTTATTGGCGGTTATTGTGAATTTTTAGTGTAATAAAATATTTTGAATAAGATAAACATGGGTCTATAGTTTTTCTCAAACACAATTTTAGAATGCTGGGTTGATGCTGCAGTATGGCCGTTTGTGGTAATAATTATACAAAAAAAGTATAGAGAATTAAACATCTAAACAATTGTTTGAAAAACCAGCTATTTAACATCTAAGAAAGAAAACGAGAAGTTGATGTAGATGAGGAATCTCGAAAAATTGATAAAATGATGAAAAAAAATTCAAGTTAATACAATCAATAAATCTATCTTAACAAAATATATAGCCTGTAGAAAAATAAAATGGTTTTTTATTTTTCAGGTACTTAAATATAAAAACTTACCGGCCGACAAAAGGGTTAGGAAACCTTTAACAAGGGGAGGAGACTCCCTCCGGCAGTGAATCCGCTGTCCGGATTTTATGTGCTACGCCTCATACTAACACCCCCCCTCCCGCCACAAAAAGAAACAACCTGCTGCTTCGTCCCCTTCCGCCCCACAACCAACTTGCGATGTCTTTGAAAAAACGCTCCCCATACAACACCCGTAGCCAAACTGGCCAACCTGTACCCACTATCTCATCTCACGATGATTTTCCACTAATGGGCTTACGCCCCAACTCCAACCATTCAACTTCATTCGAAGACTTAATGGCATGAAGTCATCTATCTGAGCCGAGCACAAAAGTCTTCTGACCAAGTACAACACTCCCCCCGCAGCTCCTCACCAATAATACACTCCGCCAAATCATATGCCTCTCGTCCTAGGTCACATATCTCTGTGAACGCGACTGTCATAACCAACCGCCATGCTGCCATGCTGCCATACCCAATAGAACCCAAATAATCCCTACCACACCTCCACCAACCACCCAACAGTAAACTCAACAACAACAATCATCACAACAACCTCGTCCTACCCAACAACCACGAATTGACCAACAAACCCGACCGTCCCAACTGACATCTTCACTACAAACTCTCAATATCCGAAACTTATCTTCCTTATACATCTCCCAGAGGCAGTTATTTAACCTCCTCAACACAAACGAGCTGTTGAGGGGAAATATCTCCTTCCTGAAGGCGAACCCGAACCGCACAGCACTCCTGAAGATACCCGCCAACATCCCACATGAAACTCTTGCCATCAGAATCCGAAACGCCATTTGTGATCCCCAGGTCATCATCGTTCCCCTAAATCCAACTCCCCGAGCCCACTCACAATCGAGAACCCGGAAGCACACCATCTCCCTTGTCTGCAGAAATGTAGACACGTCCCTATCCGACAGAGAATTCGAGGACATCCTCCGCAACGAAGTAAACTTCACCATCACCAGATCCTGGCGCATTATCTCCCGACGTATAAGCAAGGCCACTTCCATGTTACGAATCCTTACGGATTCCGAACTAGCCTACTACCACGCCATCTCATACGGCATCAAATTTCACTGTCTCTCACACATGTGTGAGGCGGTAAACCCTTCCAACCCATTACCTGCAGTATCCAGATACTGCAACAGGTGCTCCATCACAGGCCACCTGGCTGAAACATGTATGGCCAAACCAGTTTGTCCTTCCCGTGGAGCATCGGACCACAAACCCAACAATTCCCTAAGGCAAATGACCCTATTTGCAAAATTTGCGGTGGATCACACTCCGCCTACCATCCCCGATGTCGAATGTTGATGGAAACACCGTAAAACCCCCAAGAAATCGCATCCATCACCCTCGAAAAACCACAGACCCCTTACGACCTTTGTACAGACACTAAAATCGAGATTTTAGCAACAACCATCATGAACGCAGTTCCGGTAGCCCGTGGCCTAGTGGCCGATACCCTCACTCACCTCGTCCCCTCTTTTCACGGTTACAACTGTATCGTCACCAGTGGCGTGGAGAACCGCGTCCACTTTGCCTTGACCCAGAAACGCCAAAATTAAGTAATAGACTTTAAAATAGGGACCGTGAATTGCCAAGGTCTAGCCAGAAAGCGACATCTTCTTAAACATACATTCCCAAAACATACAAATATTATCATCTATCACCGACACTCTCTTAAAAAATTCCCCTCGCTTTACTGGTTACACCACATTCCACTTGGACAGGAACTTCTACTGGCACGGCAAATGGACTTCTCGTCCGAAACGGAATCGTGGAATAATACCGCAACCACCTTCTTTTCTTACTATAAGCATTCCAATCGACCTCCTCGAATATGTATCCACTCTACCGCGAGCCGTTGTAATGGGCGACTTAAACTCACAAAATATTCTCTTTGGTGATACACACACCAACCCAAGTGGCAGATAACTCACCGATCAATTAGTCTCCCTTCCCATTTCTCGGATTAAAAACAATAATCCAACCCTAATAAGTCACCTCGGCTCCTCCATTGTCGACCACATAATCTGCATTGACAGATTAAGCACCCACATTGACGACGAATGCTCTATAGGCGACCCCATCACCTCAGGCCATGTCCCATTACTGGTCAACACCTCTTTACATAATCCAATACCACCACCGTCCACAAAGTTCCCTATTTTAACATAATCAATATCTCTCACACATCTCACAAATTTCAATTAATCAACACTTCTGACAAACCCATTCCAAACGCCCCCACCCACCCGTCGGCGTTACAGGTTTTCTGGGTTTCCCTGTAGCATGGTGAATTTATTCACTAGTCAAATGTACCGACGAATGAATTGTATGGAACAAATGCAGCCGCAGGTGTAGCCCCCATTTGCTTGATGATGATGATTATTCTCTCAAAAAAAAGAAAACCGAGAATGCTTTTCCTCCGGAACACTTTCTAGCGAAAAACTCACTCCAAAACCTCAATTGCACACTTTATAATTTCTTTTTAGTCACTTTCTCAAATTTTCCAGATACCTTCAACCAGCCCAATTTTCAACCAACCACCTTCTCACACCAGACTCGATACAAACGCGCACTAAAATCCCAGACGCACCCCCAACCCAGCCCTGCAGAGGAAACCAATCATATATCAGGGCAACGAACCAAAAGAACGAAACCCATTCAAACACAAACTTTTTTCGAATTTCTCTCTCTCTCTCTCTCTCATTGAATGGTTTATTTTTCACTTAATCGTTACTGCTTTATAATACCTTGGCAACGGTTGCTATTGACAGACCAACAACGCCCGGGGCGTTATGGAGGACATTATGTATCATAACGCCCGTTAAATGTTTTTTTCTGTAGTTCAATAAATTAATTACTCAGAAAAGTTTTATTTATAGCTGTACATAATAGATACTTATCTGATTTCTTGTTTATGTATTGGCAGTTTATAAAGAAAGTTTGTGGAATCATCCCTCCGAGTATATTTTAATTTAAAATGACATCAACAAATTTTGCCTTTACCCCAGATAAGCCTGTTAGAAACGCTGCTTTCACGTTAAGGGAAAAAATCTACAAAATGAATGTCCACGATTCACTTGTGCACCAACGTCCTTCAAGTAATGTTGGGGAAATAGTTAGCGCCTGTTCCAATATGACGGGAGTTGGAGAAGCGA
Source organism: Galeruca laticollis (assembly GCA_963921935.1). Lineage (NCBI taxonomy): Eukaryota > Metazoa > Arthropoda > Insecta > Coleoptera > Chrysomelidae > Galeruca > Galeruca laticollis. The sequence goes on along the minus strand of OY998183.1, from coordinate 120,045,434 downwards.
CCGTTTATAGATTTTTGAAAGAACGAAAAAGCGGAACTGTTAGTTCTCCCAAAAAGACTGGCGGCAGTAAGCCATTGGAAATTGAAGAATTCCATAAAAATGTTATTAGGAGACAGGACCCCTCCCTTTAATTGCTTTTAAATGAATTTTGAATAATCTAGGATTTCCGTTTCTATTGTTATCACTACCTGGAGCTCACTAAATAGCGTAAATACGTCGAAAGTTATTAATTAAACAAAGACTGGCGGCAGTAAGCCATTGGAAATTGAAGAATTCCATAAAAATGTTATTAGGAGACAGGACCCCTCCCTTTAATTGCTTTTAAATGAATTTTGAATAATCTAGGATTTCCGTTTCTATTGTTATCACTACCTGGAGCTCACTAAATAGCGTAAATACGTCGAAAGTTATTAATTAAACATATGTGCTACATATATAAATGAAATAAATATTGTAATAAAATACATCTATAATAAAATACCTAATAAGATCTTATTTTTACTCAACTATACTGCACTGTTACGGCAATCGTCCTCGCTACCAGCGGTTCACCATACAGGAAGAATCTAGTGAAAGTTGCTAACTGAACACTTATTTACATGAAGAAGCGCTTACAATTCTGTTTAATTCTTTGAATCACCCCGAAGTGTTTCAGACACGTTTTTAAATTTATAATGAGCTCTTGAGCTATCAATATGATAAAAATACACTATACGTGTTGAAGGGCCAACGATTCAAATTGTGTACTCTCGTGACGTAATCGCGGGCTTGATTCTTATTGGTTAGTCGGAGGAGGTAACCGTATAGTCTAAGGACCGTGTGGTGGGCCAGTATTCTGGCATTCCTATATTGGATGTGTAACAATGGCTACTTGCCTATTAAGACGTTATCCAATATAGAAGAACTTTCGATTGTGCTTCAAGAAAATAATAAAGGCATATGAACTGTACCCTACCTTAGTATTTACAGCTAAGGTATAAGTTCCAATTATTAAAATATCATTTTAGCCATTTTTAAGTTATTTGAATGATATTTTGATATTTTAGCCACTCCATTTGGGCAACTACCACTTCTTGAGCATGATGGTAAAGTGATTCACCAATCGATGGCAATTACAAGATATTGTGCGAAGTTGGTTAAATTGGCAGGAAGCAATGATTGGGACGCTATGGAAATTGATGCCGTTGTTGATACTATCAATGATTTACGACAAAGTAAGTGTAAAATAAGTTTTGAAAACTTTGTAATTTATATATTTATTAATTTCCAACAATAATAATGTAATATAATTAATATATGCATGTACGTGGAGAAGCTTTTTAAACCTTGTACCTGATGTACATATAAATAATACCTGAAAAGTTTCAGTGAAGACGGTTACTTTAAAATCTTCGTTTTCATAACTCTTTAAACAGTGATGGTCCCAAACCTTGTTTTAGCGGATTTTTTGCATCTTATTTTCTTCCAAAAACCCCAATTTTTAACATGCTTTTAATTCAAAAGTCTCCAGGAATCAATTCTTCATAGGCCTATTCTATTTATCTCCTTATCAATAAAAATGTGTTCTTTTTTATTTTCATATCTACTTTAAGGTAATTCATTAATTTTCTTTTCTTAACTCTTTCTTCTTCTATTAAATCTTCTGCAATTAATATTTTTCTTTTCCTGAGTTTTTACGATGTATTACAACACTGTGTTTAGTAATATATCTAGTAAACTTTACTTCAATAATCTTGTTAATATTTAAGAATAATATTCTATTTCTTCTGGTTCTAAATTCAGTTCTAAATCGCTATTTAGTAAATAAATAAAATAATTATTATTATATTGTATTACATATTGTATTTTTCTAAAAACAAGAGAACAGAAAGTACTGGAAGAAAAGAGTACAGAGATAGATAGAGTATCGAATGTCCTGAAAGAAAGGTGTTAAAGGCAAAACAAATAAAAGTTATATATCATAAATGCTGTAATAACCAACGACATAGGATCAGAAACAGTTGAACCAATAGAAGGACTCTAATCCCAACATTATTTATTGCTTACACGGATAAGGTTATTAAGAATTGTACTAGAAGAAGCAGAAAATTACAAAGTGGATACAAAAACTAGAATGGAGGAAAAATATCGGATGGAGCGTTCGCGGATGATGTGGTGCTTACAGAAGAACTTCTGCAACCGAACCTAACAATATGGAACGTAGTATCAAACAAAACATATAATTATGAAAATAGAAATAGATGATATCAAAATAGAACAGGTGAAAACATTCCAATACTTAGATCGAAGCGACAAGAACAAAAAAAGCTGAAATGAACCAAAGAATAGAGAAAACAATGAAACTTTATTACAGATAAAGTCTCTATTAACCCGTAACTACTACCCACATAAATATGTTACTTAACCACTAAAATTGGGTCCCTGGGACCAGTTACAAAAATAGACAGAAAAAGTGAACCAGTTTACAAAAATTTATTTTAATATATAAACAAATATTCTATAATATATTGTAAATCCATATTAAATATAAAAAAACTTACAAACAATTTGGACATATTTTTTTTGTACATTCCAAACATATGGGATTTTTGCATATCTCGCAATTAAGGTTTGTTTTTCTGTCCTTTTTCGATGGACATACTGAACATCTCAATCTCTTTGATTTAGGAACTTCATTATGTAGTACAACAGGACGTTCTGGAACAATTTTAAAGATATAGGCTGTATCTCGTAATTTGAGATTAACTTTTGGGTTGGAAATTCGATGTCTAATATGAGATTCGCTTAAAGAAATTCCAAGTTGTTTAATATATTCGTTACGCCTAATTTGTTTTCCATATGCAGAAAATTGATATATACAATATCATATAAAATACGGTCATGGGCCATCTTCTAGTACGCCGAGATGTTGAATAATTGGAGCACTTTTGGTCTAACGCATCAACACCTCCTTTTGTCACCGTACATAAGCAAATGAATAGTAAGTTCACTCGACGTCGGCTTTTTGATGTAACGCTGTTAAAGGCTTTCCGAAAAACGATCGTAAAACCACACGTGTCTCGAGTATACAGGGGTCGCGCGAATTACTACCGTCATAACTTGTTGATTTATAAATTGAGTGTTTGGTACGGGGGCTAATAAAAATGTACATTGTTAGAAAACTATTTCAAAAAACGATAGGTATTGTTTTGTTATGCAGGGTACGTTTTAGTATTTAATAGAGAATATAAAATTACTCATAAACTAGAACCATCGATTAAAATAGCTTTCATTACATTATATAAATAAAATAATTCATAAAAAATGTACAAATATATACAGTAGAACCTCGATAAGATAAAGACCAAGGCAGACGTTAAATAATTTGAGTAATTGAGGTTTCTATTTACTAAGGGTTTAAGTTAAGGAATTTTTATTGGTTTATATTTTTACTTACGGATGTCCGTTTATGAGCTTTGTTCAGGAATTATAGAAATAGACGGCTGCAAGCTAATGATACAAATAAGTTACTGTACTGAGTCATTTTGTAAACACGTGTTAATTCATTTCAAATGACAACTCATTGATAGATGATTCAAGTTACAATGGTCGTCGTCGTTACAACTTTGAATTACTGACGTGCGATGCCCAAATTAAACGTTTAAGTTATAGAGGGTACGTATTTTGAGTAAAGGAGGTTTTGGACTCAGAGGGGAAGGGAGCACAAAATTTTATGAATTTATAGAGGTTATTATGTTATCGAGGTTTAAGTTATCAAGGTTCTACGTATATAAATACTTGGAATAAATCAAATCCTCATGTATACATTACAATATAAAAATAGGAAGCATGAACAACTATATATTCAAAATAGTTAAAAATTAAACCAGATTCTATAACATTCTTTAGAATTTGTTTTGCATATAAGAACAATATTGAATAATAACATATAATTAAGAATGTAATCCTAAACCAAACTTATGAAGCAAAGCAAAAAGGAATAATTACAAATTTTGTAATATTTGTAATTTTGTATTGGGTTTAAAAGATTTTTTAAGTTTTATTTCACGATTTGCAAATTTAATTGTGTAATATAAACGCACTCTTGTATAAAGAGATAAGTAATAACTTAAAGGAAAATTTTTACAAGGATGCGTAAATGATACATTTTTAAAAAGATCTTTTAACGTCGCTCCGATAGAATTTTTACATGCTAATTTATTGAAGTTAACTACAAATATATCTTCAATCTGGGTAATATATCCAACAAAATTCTGGCTAGGTACATTGAGCCCAACAAATGGAAAATTTGTATTGCTGAGATAGGCTTTTGTCTGAGAAAAAATGGTTGTTTCTTTTCTTAAGGTATTTCTTTCATTAAAAGCAATACATATGCCGCAGGAATGTTGCTGCATACATTTTTTTAATAAATAACCAGTAACGTAAACTAATGCGTTGCCATCGGTACTGTTTAGATTCCTGTAATCAGTTGTAAAGACTTTCAAAGGATTTGATGGTTCTATTGACGGTAAAATGAGATCTTTACAGTTTTCTGCCAAGTCTGGAGTAATATTTAACAATTCATTAATGTCATTAGTGCAGTTGGCGCCGTCAACATGGTCTAAATACTTCAGAGTAAACAACTTTTTGAATGCTCTAGAAAACTGTATAGGCGTAGGGTTTCTTGAATTACCACAACAGTTCTAACTTGCCCAAAAACTGGTAACTCAAACCAGTAAGAAAAAAAATTGTTCCTAGTAGATTTAAGTAAGTGTGGCACGTCAAAAAAGTAAACAAGCTTGATATTATCTACGTAAAAAAACATTGTCTGTGCTCAATTTGAGGTAGCTTTTAACTAATGTTTGGAAGTTAGAACTCGATAAATTTTCTTGATTTAAAAATTCAAAGAGTTAATAATGTACTTGATTATGCAATTTACCGAAAACCAACACACATTGACGTGACAATTACTTATAGTTCCCATCACCCCATGTCACATAAACTAGCGGCATATAATTCAATGATACATAGAGCATTTTCAGTTCCTATGAACAAATGTAATTTTGATAGAGAGATTAGTACAATTAGACAAATAGTAATATCCAACGGTTATCCATTGCATATGATAAATAAGGTAATTAATAAAAAAGAGGAAAAAGTGGCATTACAACTAATATTTCCTAAACAAACTGAAGAAATAAAAACTTATAAAACCATCACATATGCAGAAAATATTTCTAATATTATTTCAAAGATAATATCTTTAGCAACGAATACAACAATTGCTTTTGAAACATAAAGTAACGTAAGTACAAAATTGTTAAATGTTAAAACAAAAATACCAACATTAGAGAAATCAGGTATATATAAACTCAAATGTCCGGAATGTAATGCTGTCTATTTGGGTCAGACTCTTAGAAATTTTGAAATCAGATACAGTGAACACTTACGGGCTTACAGATTAAAGCAACCAGATAAATCCCATTACGCAAAACATCTACTTGACACTAACCATTCATTGACACCAAACACAGAACTAGAAGTACTACATATTCGTGATAAGAAACAAGAACTGAATTTCCTTGAAGAGTTGGAAATTAGAAGACACTTAAGAAACACACAATATGAAGTCATCAATTAACAGATAAATCTAGGGAGTTCTCTACTATTAAACTGTCTTCTTAAGTGATAATTGTAAAGATCAGCAGATATAGTTTTCCTGGTTTTCTATATCATTGCACAGTTATACTGACCTTAATTGGAAAAATGATATCCAGGATATCACCATAGGGCTAATAATATATAAGCTTCAATATTTGTAATATCACATCTTCTTCTTTTTTCTATTAACATATATTAAGTCAATCACAAGGTAGGTCACTTCTTGGTCTAGCCAAAAAATAACTACTAAGCATCAGGTAGGCATAAAATGAAATGTAACTTCTGTCATTCTGACGATGATATTCAGTTATCGAAACAATTGTCAATTTTTTAGAATTTTTAATATTTTCATTATATTGCGGAATTCGTTAGAAACGTTGAGTTTCATTTAAAACACTAATATGAGTAGATTCCACGAAGTAAGGGTCGAGACAGTTAATAGTCATTATTGTAAAATGTTTATAGATGAATAAATATTATTATTATTATTATTATTATTATCATCATTATTATTATTATTATTATTATTATTATTATTATAAATATTTACCGTGATTTCAAACATGTAAACAGTTCATCTCAATTAAAATATCAGACTATAAATCTTCACTAGACAATATGATAAATTGTAAATGTGGCATATACTTCATATTCATCAATGTCTTCAACTTCTTTAATGTCTCATTCATTCAACAGAATATACACATTTTTCTAAATATTCTGTCATGTTTCCACCACTTTTATTACGAAGCATACTAAAGTGATATTTGAAACAATACAATAGATTGTAATGTTTTCAGAAATTATTCTATACAGCTATGAACCAAATGAAGAGATAAAGGCAAGTAAAAAGAAAGCACTCTTTGAAGAAACTGTCCCATTTTACATTGAAAGATTAGAAGCTAAAGTAAAAAATGATGGATATTTCGCTTGTAAACATGTGAGTACATTTAAAACTTCATCGTATATAGTGAATGTTTTGAAATTTGTACTCTCAAAATTTAATAACTTGACATTTTACAATTATATAGTGTCTATTGTTGTACTACTTTAAACAGATTCGATAATCTATAGAAATTTTCAAATATAACAATTATCTAAACATTGAAAATAACGTACTTCAACCATTCAGATAACAATAATGTGTAAGGAGATATTACTTCGTGTCTTCATAATTTACTTTACTAATGAAGGTTTTATATAGACAGTGCCGTCTTTAACCTATTGGGGCCCTGGGCACATTAGGACGCTGGGGCCACTACGACCTTGGATAAATATGGTTTTGAGGTTTTGGGTGATAAATATCGGTTAATGTTTATTCATCCGGTGTCCAGAGTGCCCAGTAACAAGATGGCCCAGTATATAGGGGAACTTTTTGAAATTGTTTTTGAGATTTACCTAAATGATAAATTTATAAATTCTGTTTCAGCTGACTTGGGCAGATTTGTACTTTGTGGCCATTTTGGGTTTCCTTAATTTGAGGTTGGGAAAAGATCTACTGGAAAACGCTCCAAACATGCAGTCACTTACAAATAAAATCTTGGCTATCCCCAGCATTAAAGCCTGTGTTGAAAAGCGCCCAGAGGGTGATTTCTAAATGTATATAAGAAACCTTGTTTGTATTTGATACCGAATTTAAAATAAATCTTATTTTTCATGGTCTTTTTTTATATCAACACTTGATTAAATCATCATAAATCATTATTAAAAAATTATGTTCACTCGCGTAAAATACGTTTTTAAAAAAATAATCGAACAATTTAAGAAAATGGAATTTTATTAACTTAACAAACAATTAAATGTTATAGTTGAAAGGTATAAGTTAAAAAGATGAAAATGCCGGCTCGCAACTGGTTTTGTTCCCGTTGCCGTAAGTGGGGGAACGCTTCTTAGAATCAGCAACGTCGGCTCTTTTCTAGGAAATCCAGGTTTATAACTCCTCCACCCTTAGAGGAGAATCCGGGGTTTAACAGGCGGATTCAGTACTTCTTCATCCCTTGTAGCTGGTTCTCTAGTATCCTATTATAATATCTAGAGTAGTAGTAGTAAATAAAATAAAGTCCAATAATAGTATATTATACACCTAGCCAAATTTAAGACAAAAATCAAAAATAAATTTTTTTTTTATAAAAATTTTGTACAATTTAATTACACAGCATTAGAATACCATTAATCCTATAGTTTATAATCACCAATTTTAAGTGCAACGAATTAACGAAACCAATTATAAGGTCACATCCAAAGATTTCACAAAACGTGGTTTATGTTTTACTTTCAACTTTGAACAATTACAGCGGTAGTGCGTTGACAACACTTGGGTACAAAGCACAAAATACGGACCGTTTTCTGTGGTACAAAGGGAGCGTTCATAAAACATTTAACATATACTTCACCATAGAGAACGTAATATATTATTTGTCTATGTAATTCACACTCTACACCACAGCGCTCACAAACGAACCACGACAATCGACGAGAGTGCACTCTTAGTTCCCCGCTTGCTATCTAGGAAACTATTACCCTGATATGGGCAATTCGTATATAATATGTACAATGTACACATGTTTTTGTTTATAGAGCTTAAGGTACCGGTAATCGATATTCTGTGGGTCAAGGTTAGTGTAGGATTAGGTTATTTAGAGGTACGTCTGTACGTAAGGTAGTCACTGTCACTAATGTAAAGTTGGCAATGAAAGCTGTCATCCGGTACTAAATCGAGTTTGGAACTTTGAGGTAACGCAATATGTGTATGTGTGTTACATGACACGTCTTCCAAACAACTCAACCTACATGGAGAACATTTAATTTTCATTATACATACATTTTACGTTATATTTTCTATTTTGAAAGCATCATCACTGCAGTTTAAAATATATATTTCCAAATTTCTTTGACTACGAGAGAGTTACCTTTTTTAATAAGAGGCACCCAATTAGGAGAACATTATTTGAAAGAATACGTTTTGACAGTACTTTGCGTTTCTGTTTAACGGGTGTTAAAGAAAAAAGATAAATAGTCTACTTATAAAGTTTTCCCTCGTGACAACAGCGCAAAATATCTTTGTTTGCCATTGGCTCTAGCCTACCACAGTCTACCACAAGAATTCAAATTTCAATATTTTTTTCCATTTTTATTTGAAATCTTAGAGTGGCGTTATTAGTCGCAAATTCTTAGTTGAGACCTAATATAACTTGTGACATTATCGTTGAATTTCATGAAACGAGCCCATTACTTAAATTTTTGGAAAATTTTAACATTTGCACTTCACAAGGTGCATCTTCTTCTTGTATAGCTATTGGTGTCGACTCATGGCAGATGAATTCTTAATCGCTAATTTCTTGACAATCGTTGTCGAAAGGCATGAAATTTTGCTCATTGAGGATAAGGAATTTGGAATTTGGTATAATTATATTAAAAATATTGTCTTTTGGAGTGGGTAAAGGGAAAAGTTGATACAAATCGTAATTCTTTGATCTCTACAACTGGTATTTCTATTATAAATATTATTTTGTTCATTTTACAGTAACTTTTAATCTGCATTACCTTTTCGACATTGATAATATTTTCTATAATTGGTTCGAATGGCAATTTGGAATTTGATAAATCTGTATTAATAAGTTTTAAGTGCTTCAATTATATTTTAATAATTTATCGTGGCTATCGGTAAACATTTCATTTGATTCTTCTAATGTGTCTACAAAATTTATTTCTGTAAGATCTAATTTTAATTACTGTAATTACTTTCGGTTCACAGCTGGAATTTGTAATAGATGTATACGCAAAGTAATTTTCTATATTTACAAGAGCTTGAGGAGATTATAATTGTGTATCAAATTTAATATATTTCATCCTAAACCATTCTCTATATTTACTGGTAATTTGACAATTTTAGTTGTTCTTTCCGGTATATTAATTTGATAATTATCTATTTTTATCAATTTCTTTGTATTGCTATTTTCTTCACTATCAAAGTTTATTGAGATTTGAGTTTTAGGTGTAATAATCAATTTTTTACAAAGTCAACTTTTGCACATAGTTGTTTAAGTAAGTCAATATACCTATAAGTCCGTTATATTTCTTACTAAATTTGAAAAGATGAAATTTGTGCTTTTCTTTAACTTTAAAAATATCAAAAAGTGGAATTTCAATGACTTCATTATGAAAACTGATACTATGAGCTGTTTGAATGCTAAAATCTTCGTATAAAATGTAATTTCAAAAAAATCGATAAGCTAAGTTAGGATCAATTAAACTTCTGCTACTACCGGTATCTATTAAAAAATTAGCATTTAATTCGGGAATAAAAATATAAGGAAAATTGGATTTTAGTAAGTTGATATTAATTATGTTATGTCGTTGATTTTCATATCTAAGCGAAAATTTATATCTGCGTTATCGGAATTGTAAGTTGAATCTTGTGTGGGACGCTGAGACTGCTGAGAGTGTGTAGCAGGTGCATTTATCACGTTACTTTCTCGTTCTAGATAAGGATTATGATTATCATATGTTTCTTGACAAATCTGAGTATGAGAATTGCAACAGTTATTATTTTCAGTGAATTCATAATTTGAATAATGAAAATTTTCAGGATATTGAAAATCATTATAATATTCACATAAATGATGATTTTTTATCCGTGTATTACCAGATGACGTATCCATTGGCTCTGGATAATTCCTATTATGATAATTTGTATTTTTAGAAATTTGAGTATTTCTAGCGAAATTATTTGCATATGCAAATAATTTCGCTAGAAGATTAGAATTATTGGTTTTGTGCTTTTTTGGTGAATATTCAGTGAAAAAGAGGTGTTTTGCCTTTACACAATTGAAAGACTTGTATTTGGGCTTATAAATAATGTTATTTCGAATCGGAAAATTCGTGATATTTGGTAAGCTAGCTTGCTTAACCCTAGAAATTGTATACTATTTATCAAGTTTTGATTTTTTTAGATAATAACATTTGAAATGCCGGGCTGTGCTGCAATAAATTGCAGCAATTCTGCTAAAAAAGGGTTTCTCATGAAACGTTTTCCTAGAGATCCATCTAGAAGAAAAGAATGGCTTATTAAAACTAGAAGAGATCATTGGACTCCAACAGACTATTCGTGTTTATGTGAGGTAGGTAGAAGCCTTTGTTTTACGACTTATAATTGTTATATCTAATTTAAAATTATTGTTTGTCGTTATTGAGATAAAATTGAATGTAAGATTTTGTTTAAGATTCATTTTGCTCCTGAAATGTGGGAGCAACCTCGTGTAGATGGCAAGAAAATTTTAAAGTCAAATGCTGTTCCTACAATATTTTCCTTTGTGGAACCAAAACCTAAAAGGAAATCCCCAGTTCCAAGGAAATTTATTTCTCCAAAAAAACCTAAACATTTGTCGGGTAAGTAGATATCTCTTAGTAATTACAACAAATCCCCCACATAATAATGAAAAACTCTTAGTTTTTGTCCTATTAAATGTGTTTTGTTGCAATTATAGTTTAATCATTAGTTCTAGGTGAAAATATAGCTCTAGATGAGACTGTGCCAGAGGAACCACCGGAACCATCTACTTCAAATTTAGCTTTGGATGTAGAATCAGGTCAACAATTGTCGATATCTAAAAGCAGTTTGAGTGAAGACAGTCTATCCACAGCTCCCTCACCGTTAATATCAGAAATTGATCCAATTAGTGAAATAGCTCAGTTACAGCTTGAATTAAACAGGTACAAGAAGTTGTACGGAAGAGAAAAACGTAGAGCTTATCGATACAAAAAAACTGTAAGAGCCACACGAAAGAAGCTAATAAAAAAAAGAGAAAAAACTCCCAATTCTTCGGACTGTGAACTACTAAAGCAAATATTCAACGAAGATCAAATAGAAGCTTTAAAAAAGAGAAAAAATGGAAAAACAACAAAACTAATGAAGTGGACCAACAACACCGTTACAAGTTCTTTAAAATTAAAATTTAGTTGTGGTAGTAGTGGATATACTGAACTAATAAAACAAGGATATCCTCTCCCATCAACCAGAACTTTACAGAGAAAACTCCAGAACTTGGAGTTCGATTCAGGTATTCTAAATGAGGTATTTTCATTTTTAGAATTGAAAGTGGAGCAATTTTCAACTCATGAAAAGGATTGTGTCTTGGTTTTGGATGAAATGGCTATCACTCCAGGAAAAATATATGATACCTCCTTGAATAAATATTTTGGAGATGTTACTCTCCCTGAACATTCAGGCTTGGCGACACACATCTTAGTGTTTATGCTGGGAGGTATTACAGGACGTTGGAAACAGGTTGTGGCATATTACTTCACCAGTGACTCTGTCAACGGAGCTGTCATGAAGAATATAATAATAAATATATTTAAAAAAGCCGAACAGCTTAATTTGAATATTTTAAGTATTACATCAGATATGGGTCCCTGTAATCAAGCTTTGTGGAAAGCTTGGGATATTAAAGCTGGAAAGTACAGTCCTATAAAATGCAAGATTCTGCACCCATTAAATAATGATAAAAATGTATATGTCTTTGCAGATGTTCCTCACCTATTTAAAAATATTAAATCTATGTTAGTGACAAATAAAATCATCCAGTTACCAAATAATATTGTTCTAAAGTATGGACTACCCTCTAACATGGTCATGTCCAGTCATATCTCAGACATATTAAATCATCAGAAAGATAATTTTTTTAAACTTGCACCGAAACTCTCAGAAGAAGATCTCCTTCCGACACATTTTTCTCAAATGAAAGTGTCAACTTCAACTAATGTTGTTAGTCACTCAGTTAGTAGCGCTCTCAAATTTTTGGCTGAAGAACTTGATAAACCAGAATATTTAACAACGGCATGGTTTATTGACCAAGTAGAAAAATGGTTTTATTTAATGACTTCGAGACATCCTTCTTGTGCTCTAAGCAAATTTAATATTGACATTTATAAAGAAACAATATCATTTTTGGAAGGATTTATAAGTTTATTTTCAGATATGTTGGTTGGCTATAAAAAAATTTGGAAACCTTCACAAACGGGTGTTCTAATCTCAACACAATCAATGTTAGAACTACAGTCAGAATTATTGGAAAAAAAAATTATGAATTTATTTTAACTATCCGATTTTCTCAAGACTGCCTTGAAAATTTATTTAGCGTGTTGCGAAGCAAACAAATAGTACCGAATGCGGTACAAGTTAAAAATAACTTGAAATTAATATCTGTATCACAGTATTTAAAAAGTGGAAGTACCAGTAGTTACGAAGAAGATGAACGGGAGTTTCTTGGGGGATTCTTGGATTCTCTTAAGGACTTAAATACAGTGTATGATGAAGTAAGGCTTCCAAGTGAATTAAAGACTCCCTCATACAATTTAAATTTCAGCGAACTTAATTCGTTATATAATATTTCAGGATATATTTTAAAAAGTATTGTGAAAACTTCAAAAACTTGTGATGCCTGTGTAGGTGCAGTAGGTTCAAAAAAATCAATATATAAGAAGTTTTCAAAACTCTCTTTAATCAAAAGATTTAAAGAACAATCCCTTTTTTGTGACTGAAGAGGTTTTTTATTATTTTTTAGAAATGGAATGTGTTTTCTTAAAATATTTAGATATTGTTTCACTCCAGAATATAGACATAAAAGAATTTTTTATAAAGGAAATGTCGAAAATACATTTCAATTTACCAAATTGTCACCAACTTAAAAGCAAAATAATTAATAGATTCATTGTTTTCAGGTTGAAAATTAGTTATAAAAAATTTAAATCCGCCTCAAAAAAATATAGTAGTAAGTCATTAGCAGGTAACTTGTTATGAAATAAAAAAGTTTTCCATAATTATCAAATAAAATCAATAAAAGACAAATAACACATCAGAAATTTTATTTATATCAATTTTTATAGTTTATAATCCTGACGATGCAAATGTAATTTAGGAAACCGATCAAGTAATATATGTTATATTTTTGTTGTTGAATTTGTTATTTATAGATTTTACTTGATAATTAACTGAATCTATGGTTATATTTGAAGACAATAACAGTTGTACCTATAGCAATATAATTTTTTGCATGATTTGTCCCCTATCATACTATACAAGCAATTAATATTCATTATTTTTTTGTATCATTATTTATCCTTATTATATACTAAATATTATTAGGTAAAAAAATAAAAATTGCGTGTTTTATTTAAATATACCCATTTCCTATCAAAATCAAAGATATATAATGTATATTTTCATGTATTTGTGTTTCAAATTGATAATTTTATCATAAATTTCTATTTAAATTATATGCATTTGATATTCAAATTAGCCTCAATATGGCGGATGGGCGGAGCTTATACTCAATTGTCGCCACTGTCTTGTATATAGTCACTGTAGTGTAGAGTACAGTGACTATATACAAGACAGTGGCGACAATTGTGGTCGTCCTAGTGATTGGTCACCTATGTCACGTGGTATCGGCCGCCATTAGTGTGCTAAATGTTTGTTTATTTACCATTGGGTTCTATTGTGTTCTTACCACAGTTTTTGGTTTTTGAAAGTTTTCGTGCAAAATTTGGTGTTTAAGTGCTATTTATAAAAATTATAGACTGAAGACTTATTTATGTATGGTTTAGAGTAACAAAATTAGTGATTAATGCATATATTATTATTATTTTTATAACCAAATGTCCTTGGTTCTTACAGTTGATTTTGAGCATTAGTTTTAGACATTGAATTCATCGATTAAATTAAAACATAAACGTATTCTTGAGTTTTACCAGTTGTTTCTTGATATTTCTAAAACCTCTTAGATGTATAAAACGTTGCATAAGAATTAAAGTCTTTTAAAAATTATTTTGTTTTTATTTGTAATAGGACAATGCCTGGTTGAGCTGATGTGTAAATTGCAGTAATTCTGCAACAAAGGGGTTTATTATGAACACTTTCCAAAAGATCCTGAAAGAAGGAGGCAGTGGCTTATTAAAACCAGAAGGGCAATTTGCAAGATTTTTATATCAAAAAAATGTGTGAAGAAAATCTAGTTCTAAATATACTTGATTGTAATTAAATTATTAAACGATACATTGTAGTCAGATTAAAAAAAATAAACGGTTTTAAAGATTAAAACTAACTTTTCCGCATCTGTGGCCCTGAACAATATTCTATCATAAAATTGTTACTTGTATACACTTCGGGGGATGTATCGTGCTAACAAACCGAAATTTCTCCAAAAATAACCAAAAATTTAGTATATCTAGTTTTATAGGACCCGCTGTACTCGCTCTAGTCAACTGAAAATCAATAGGGTACATCTGTGAGACACCTTGATCAATACTTATTCATAAAGTTGATCAATCGTATACTCTCTGGAGGCTGTATCGTGCTAACAAACTGAAAATTCTCCAAAAATGACAAAAATTTGGTACTTCAAGTACCACAGCACCCGTTGTACTGGCTTTAGTGAGCTCAATATCAATAGGGTTCATCTTTGAAACGCTCTGAATAATATTCAATCATAAAACTGATCACTTGTATATACTCCGGAGGCAGTATCGTGCTAACAAACTGAAACTTCTCCAAAAATTACAAAAATATCATACTTAAAGTACTGTAGTACCTGTTGTATTGGCTCTGGTGAGCTGAAAATCAATAGGGTTCATCAGTGAGATGTCCTTAACAATATTCAATCATAAAATTGGTGACTTGTTGAACTCCGGAGGCTGTATCGTGCTAACCAACTGAAATTTCGCAAAAAATGACAAAATGTCGTACTTCAAGTACCATAGCTCCCGTTGTACTGGCTCTGGTGAACTGAAAATCAATAGGGTTCATCTGTGACATCTCCTTAACAATATTCAATCATAAAATTGCTGACTTATTGCACTCCGGAGGCTGTATCGTGCTAACTTGAATTGTAAGGAAAAGTGGCCGACGACAACGACGACGACATACACACAGGATTTTTTTCTAAAAACTGTTTTTTCGTGTTGTTGTTGATGGAAAACGTAAAAATAACTCACAAAATAATTTCAAATTTCCAACTTTTTTGTGGGTAAACCAATACTTTTCTCGCATATTAGATAGGTTGGCGGAAAAGTAACATTCATGATTAATTTCAGATTAGATGAAAAAATAAACATATGGTAAATATTTCCTAATTATGTACTGAAATTGGATATAATTCTGACTAAAACCGTAATAGTCCAAATTTGTATCCCAACTAGTCAAATTAAAATATTCTATTACTTATTTTATTTTTCTGTTCACACAAGAATAGGGACTAACATCCCTCTGTGGCATATACCTATGTAATTAAACTACCTGCTTTTATTAAGAGGCCTGGTGCATTCCTTCCGCTCCGAGTATATTTATAGATATAGATTAAAGACAGACTCCCTAGTACACTACAGATTACGGTTTATTGTAGTATCTATTTAGCATGACATTTAACATTATAATCCAGAATTTAAGAGCTTACCTTATATCTATATCAGATGGTAAATAAAGATACATCCATAATTTTGTGTGCAACAACTTTACATCCTTGAAGATTTTTATTAACATCCGTCCACTTTTTCCAGAAATATTTTATGATACGCGTTATAAAAGAGCTTTTATTTAAAATTTCACATTCAAAACTAGTTTAAATGTGGTAAAACTCTTTTAAAAAGGGTTATTTAGTTGCATGTAGTCAAATGTAAACAAACCAAAATTAGCAAACTAATGGCGGATGGGCGGAGCTTATACTCAATTGTCGCCACTGTCTTGTATATAGTCACTGTAGTGTAGAGGCGATATTACAGCCATCTAGGTGCGGGGCGAATAACTGCGCTTACTGGTTATATGGTAGTTTTCAATATTTCTTTCAATCTACCTCCCCTTTATAAATATGTTGACGACTTAAGGAGTCTGTTATTATTCAGTTTTTTGCACGTTTGACGATTGAATTTCGATTAAAGCTTGTAGGATAGCATATATTTCTCCTCTATACACAGAACTTACGTCGGGTAATTTATACTTCAAAGGTGGCTTATAGGAAGTGATAACAGCAGCTCCAACTCCATTTGGGGTTTTGGATGCATCAGTATATATTTTATGAAAGCTAGAATACATGGAGAGTTTCGTGTGAAACTTCTGGTATACTGTGGAGGCTGGAGTTTATGCCTTGTTAAAGTTGGTTAAGATGGTGTCTATGCTCGGAATTTTAATAAGCCATGGCGGTGGTATATCAACATTTGCTTCCAGTATGGAAGGTATCTGCATGTCTAGTTGTATGATAGGATCTACAAGATATCTGAGTGCAACAATTCAAAATGAAATGATTGAGAGCTTGGGGACCAAACTCGAAACCCATGTACTAGAGCAAATTAGAGCGTACACCGTTTTTTGCCATCATAATGGATACGACACAGGACATATCGAAGGTAGATCAGCTAAGCATTGTTGTGAGGTATGCAGTAATAACCAGATCGGAAAATGGACAGCCAATTGATATAGAAATTGACTGTCTCGACCCTTACTTCGTGGAATATGCTCATATTAGTCAATTTTTTAGAATTTTCAATAACTTGTATTACATTGTGGAATTAACTAGAGACCTTGAGTTTCATTTAAAAACACTAATTGATATAGAAGTAAAAGAAGTGTTTCTAGGCTTTTATGCAGCCTTCAAACATGGCGCAGTAGATTTAGTCAACCAAGTGACAACATTATTTATCGACAAAAACATTGATTTAAAAATATGTGTGGGGCAAGGCTATGATGGAGCCAGTGTGATGAGTGGTGTGTATAATGGTGTACAAAAACATATTAAGGATATCCAGCCTAACGCAGAGTACGTACATTGTGCAACTCATAATTTAAATTTGGTGATAAATGATGCCGTTAGCAGTTGTTTGGAAATACAGAATTTTTTCGCAACGTTGCAAAATTTGTATGACTTTTTCGGAAACGGCATCAAACGTTGGGATCTACTGTCAAAATTCACTGGCGAATCGGACACCACTCTAAAAAAACTAAATCCGACTAAATGGTCCAGTAGGGTCAATACGATATCTGCAATAAAACTTCGTTATTTTGATATTATCAAAGCATTATCAGAAATAGTTCTAAAGAGTCCTAATAAAGATGAGCGTAGTGAAGTAAAGACTATTAAAACAAAAATGCTAAATTTCGAGTTCGTGTTGCTTTGCGAATTCATGTATTGAACGACATCAATTATGCATCCAAAACTTTACAAAAATGCGACATCAATTTGGGCGAGAAGAGTAAAGTTTTAGCAGAGACCAAAACAAAGTTGCAAATTTATAGAAATGATTTCGAATTATTCAAGTGCAAAGCCAGTGAAACTGCAAGAAAATATGGTATTGATCTCCATTTTCAAGAAAAAAGGCAAAGAAAAGTTAAAAAACATTTTGATGAATTAGCTGCTGATCACCGATTTCCAAACCGAGAAAAAATATTCAAAATTAAGATAGTGAATAATGTACTAGACACAGTAATATCTCAATTAGAAACACGTTTTATTGGTATGAGTGCAGTCTGCCATAAATTCGATTTTCTAACACCAACATTTTTATTACATGTTGATGAAGCAACTTTATTACAAAAGTGTGACGAATTCCAAAGAAAATATTCAAATATAATAGGCCCTAGTTTTTCACTTCAATTTATTAATATTTACCACCTAGTTTTACCTCAACTAACTCAAGCATGGAGTGTTCACCAATGATGTAAGGTAATAATGAGCAACTATGGAGTGCTAGAATGCGACCTAACGGAAGTATTTACAGCGATGTTATTATTCTTTACAATTCCTGTCACTTCTGCATCAGCTGAAAGGTCATTTAGCAAATTAAAAATAATAAAAAATTATTTAAGAAATAATATGGGCCAAACTCGACTCCGACATTTATCGCTAATAGCAATTGAAAACAAAACCGCTTCAAGCCTGGATTTAAACGAAGTCATTGATACTTTTGCGAAAACTAAAGCTAGGAAAAAATTGTAAATATAATTGTTATTTAGTCAGTTGGTAGGCCCGACCTTTATATAATAAACCCTTGAATCTTCTCTATTTCGTTTTATTAGCAAAACCTACACCAAGTATTAATTGTAATTTATGTTGTTACTGTTTAATATTTTTATTACCTGCCCTGCAGTGCGCAAAAAAGAGCTTAAGAAGTTAAGTAGCTTAGCATTTTTAAAGTATTTGTAAATTTAATATTTTTATTTGATAAAACCTAATCAGTTTACATAGCAGTGGGGCCCCATTTTTTAATTTGCCCCAGGGCCCTTGGTTCCTAGCTACGCCATTGCTTCCGGCCATGTTATCGATTTTCATGTACTTAGCCATTATTTCGACTTCTGACAATTTATATACAGGTTCAGTAAGCCATAAACAATATAAAAAAGCAATTGTCAGAACTGCACCTTGTGGTTTAAATTTCAACAATTTTTTTACAAGATTGTCGACTTCTGACAGTCTTTAAGCCCTGACCTAGACTTCTGACAATAATTTTCCTCGATTCCTACAGTAAAAAACTATAACTCTACTAAATTTCAGGAATGCACCTTATCATTTGACAATTGACTTTGACCGTCCACCCACGCCTGCCGCCCCGGGAGAGCGTTCTGGCGGCAACGCTACGTACTTATCTGGTACCAAGGAGACATTTTATACAAAATTCGTGAATGCACCTTATCAGTTCACTTTTTCGTAGCCAGCTCTCAGACTATTACGCATATCTAAATTAGAGATTGAGTGGTAGTCACAAAATCTGTCAGCCTATTCAATTGCTTACAAACTATTAATTGATGTCATTGAGATCTTTCAATTATTTTTACTTTTACGCCCAACCTATCTAATATGCGAGAAAAGTATTGGTTTACCCCAAAAAAAGTTGGAATTTTGGAAAAAAATTATGAGTTATTTTTACGTTTTCCATCAACAACAACACGAAAAAACGGTTTTTAGAACAAAAATCCTGTGTGTATGTCTTGTTAGCACGATACAGCCGCCGGAGTGCAATAAGTCACCAATTTTATGATGGAATATTGTTAAGAACCAGTCACAGATGAACCCTATTGATTTTCAGCTCATCACAGCCAGTACAACGGGTGCTATGGTACTTGAAGTACGACATTTTGTCATTTTTTGAGAAATTTCAGTTTGTTAGCACGATACAGCCTCCGGAGTTCAACAAGTCACCAATTTTATAATTGAATATTATTCAGGACATCTCACTGATGAACCCTATTAATTTTCAGCTCACCAGAGCCAATACAACAGGTGCTGAAGTACTTTAAGTACGATATTTTTGTCATTTTTGGAGAAATTTCAGTTTGTTAGCACGATACAGCCTCCAGAGAATATACAAGTGACCAATTTTATGATTGGATATTATTCAGAGCGTCTCAAAGATGAATCCTATTGATATTCAGCTCACTAAAGCCAGTACAACGGGTGCTATGGTACTTGAAGTACCAAATTTTTGTCATTTTTGGAGAATCTTCAGTTTGTTAGCACGATACAGCCTCCAGAGAGTATACGATTGATCAACTTTATGATTGAATATTATTCAAGGTGTCTCACAGATGTACCCTATTGATTTTCAGTTGACTAGTGCGAGTACAGCGGGTTCTATAAATCCTGTTATACTAAATTTTTGGTTATTTTTGGAGAAATTTCGGTTTGTGAGCACGATATACATCCTCCGAAGTGTATACAAGTAACAATTTTATGATAGAATATTATTCAGGGCCACAGATGCGGAAAAGTTAGTTTTAATCTTTAAAACCGTTTATTTATGTTATGATATGCGATATTTCAGTAAATTATTAATGAAAAATAAAAGGGTGAAGGAATAAATGAGGTTTTTAAGGAACATTCGGTTTTATGGAATGAACTATTCATTAAATTCTCCCTGTTGATTGGCCTACTACACCACTGATTATTAACAACGCAATTGTGCTTCTGAAAAGAGGTATCTGACAGTCGGATTAATGAATGTTTTTATCTCATGATGATGATTTAGGTAAAACAAATAGTTCGTATTTAAATATTTTGTTATGAATACGCCGAACAAAAGTATTAAAAATGTTTAAAGAAAACTTCTTCGCTGTTATCTTGATGTTATGTTTCGTAAATCAATCCAATTCGAATCAAATTTGGGATGCCTTTTTGTTAAGTTTGAAAAATCTCGTGAAAAAGGAAGATATATTGAGATTAAATCTCAGTCGAACATGTTCTTGGCAAGTAAATGTTTTATACGATCAACCAAACATCGTTTGGGAAAGTAAGTTGATAGTTTTTTTTAAAGAAAAATATATTTTCAATACATTTTTGTAGTGATTGACGCATCTGCTAAATTTCCTTACTCTGGCATTAAAGATTCCGGTAGAGTGGAATTGGGAAATTTCGAACAATGTGTAGCTATAGATTACATATACGATCAAGTGAACATTTTAGGAAAATACTGCTATGCCGGGTTAGTTATACCTGATATTACAAATATAACGAACACAGATGTAAGTATAGCCTGGAAGCTTCTTAAAGTAAAACCTAATCCAAAAGGGCGATAAAAATGCTTTTCTTAATAACATTAAGTAAGTCTTAATGCTGTTAACATAAACTTTCCATCCCTAAACCTTAACTAAATTAAAACCATTAATGCGTGATTGCCTTGGGTAGTCAGGGGGATAGGACATAAAGGGCTATTTGATTAGAATTGCTTTTATTCAGATTTCGTTACAGTTACGTTGGAAATAAAATTAAATAAACTCTTTCGTAGAAATCTTGGCCGGTGGTCGCCGGTTGGGGTGGTCGGCTTCTATAAATCTCCCGTACTTCGCCTTTAAAGTACCCTGCGGTGTATTCTGGGTTTAATAAGGGTCGTTCTTCCGATATCTCCGACTTCTGGGATCTAACCACGTCTTCTCTGGATTATCTACAATGTCTAGGGTCTAGGTGCCTCCCCCCACGATCAATACTCAGCGGGGTTCGGTAGGGTGGGAATTCAGTACTTTCTCCGTATCGATACTCGACGAAGATTTCGTACCCGCGAGGAATGTTTCTGTCCCAGGATCAATTCTCACCGGGAGTTTAGCGACGTATAGGGTTGGTTTGTGTTCTACCCTCCGGATCAATACTCGACAAAGGGGTAGGACACGTACCTAGGGTTAACCGTTATCTCCAGATCAATACTCAGCAGAGATTTGACGGCTGACGCCGAGGGCGTTCGAAACTTCCTTGCAACGACGGTGCCAGGATCAAGTTTCTGGTAACAGTTTTCGTCTTCGATTTTACGCGTAAAGATTGACCATTATGAAGCTGCCCGAGCGGGACATTAGTTCCACACAGACACAGTGTTCGTCACTATACTGCCGTAAATGGCACATTTTGTACGCCTTGTTGAAAAGTACTGCGATATCCATAGTATTCTCTCCCACATACGCAATCTGCGCTATGATAGACATTCACAGCATTTTTCCTTTCCTGGTATATGGCTCCTGTAAGAAAACCATATCCAGTTTCTTGTCCACAGCCACTTTCCGCACTTCATGGCAAACTGCTGCACTACGCATGCAGTTGAGTTGCCCTCATGTTAACTTTTACGGGTGCCTGGTGTGCATATGGCTGTTGGGCGATTTCTGTGTATAATCTATTATTATTCTGCCATGTGTTTTTACAAAGTCGCAGTACAATTCTTCCAGATCTAATTTCTATTGTCTTCTTTCGAAGACCATTTCAAACTATTTCCTGACCTCCAATGCGACACATCTTAGTTAAATCCTGTCAACCACTCCGGAAACAGGAAAAGTTATTGTCTCGCTTCGAGGATGCACTTTTCTTACTATAAGCCGCAAAGCAGCAATCAGTATTGCTGGTTCCTCCAGTCTCGACAGTCTCATTGTCAATTCTAGTCCGTCATAAATTTTGCTTATTGAATTTGTCTGTTGCTCGACTGTTGGTGTTATTATAAGTCTCAGGCTTTTCTTTTTTCCTTCTAAAAGATAGCATCTTTAGTCTATCTCTTAACTTTTTTTACTCTGATTTTTGGTTTTGTCCCTGCTTTTCGTTCTTTGTTTCTGTTGTTATGCTAGTTTGAGCTTTTTTATCTATGTTACTCAAAATCGATTTTCTGTATGAGCCGTTCCATCAACAATCGATAGGTCGGACAATCTTTCGGGTCTTTCGCATATTTTTTGACCCTTTTTACTTTTCCGCCCAATCTATCTAATATGCGAGAAAAGTATTGGTTTACCCCAAAAAAAGTTGAAAATTTGAAAACACTTTTTGAGTTATTTTTACGTTTTTCATTAAGAACAACACGAAAAAATGGTTTTTAGAAAGAAAATCCTGTGTGTATGTCGTCGTCGTTGTCGTTGGCCCCTTTTCGTTACATGTCTTGTTAGCACGATACAGCCTCTGGAGTGCAACAAATTACCAATTTTATGATTGAATGTTGTTCAGGATATCCCACAGATGAACCCTATTGATTTTCAGCTCACAATAACCAGTACAACGGATTCTATGGCACTTGAAGTACGACATTTTTGTAATTTTTTGAGAACTTTCAGTTTGTTAGCACAGATGAACTCTATTGATTTTCAGCTCACCATAGCCAGTACAACAGGTGCTATAGTACTTTAAATACCACATTTTTGGAGAAATTTCAGTTTGTTAGCAAGATACAGCCACCGGAGTGTATACAAGTGACCGATTTTATGATTGGATATTATTTAGAATGTCTCAAATATGAACCCAATTGAGATTCAGCTCACTTAAGCCAGTACGACGAGTGCTATGGTACTTGAGGTACCAAATTTTTGTCATTATTGAAGAATTTTCAGTTTGTTAGCACGATACAGCCTCCAGCGTGTATACAAGCGACCCATTTTATGATTGAATATTGTTCAGGGCATCTTATAGATGAACCTTATTGATTTTTAGCATACTAGAGCTAGTACAACGGGTGCTATTGTTGCCACATTTTTGTTGGAATTTTTTTTTGAGTCATTTTTACGTTTTCCATCAACAAGAACCCAAAAAACGGTTTTTAGAAAAAAACACTGTATGCTATGGTACTCGAAGTACGACATTTTAGTAATTTTTTGAGAAATTTCAGTTTGTTAGCACGATACAGCCTCCGGAGTTCATCAAGTTACCAATTTCATGATTGAATATTATTCAGAGCGTCTCAAAGATGAATCCTATTGATATTCAGCTCCCTAAAGGCAGTACACCGGGTTCTATGGTACTTGAAGTACCAAATTTTTGTAATTTTTGGAGAATTTTCGGTTTGTTAGCAAGATACAGCCTCCAGAGTGTATACAAGTGACCAATTTTATGATTGAATATTGTTCAAGGTGTCTCACAGATGTTGTACTCTATTGATTTTCAGCTGACTAGAGCGAGTACAGCGGGTCCTATAAATCCAGATATATAACATTTTTGGTTATTTTGGATAAATTTCGGTTTGTTAGCACGATACATCCCCCGAAGTGTATACAAGTGACAATTCTATGATAGAATATTATTCAGGGCCACAGATGCGGAAGAGTTAGTTTTAATCTTTAAAACCGTTTATTTTACATGGTATTCTGACCTTAGCCTCTCGAGAGAAATATTTTTCGAAATATTACTTTCAAAGATCTTTCTTTCTAAATTGTCCATAAAAATGTTTGCTAAAATAGGTGATATAGGGCTTCCCTTTGGTAAACCTTCATTTTGAATATATATCTTATTGTCAAAAGTGAAATAATTCTGATTAATGCATACATCAAATAAATTAAGTATATCTGATATTATTCCTGGATTAATATTTTTATCTTCTAGTAATTTTCTTACAAGTATTAGACATTCTTTAGGAGGAATTTTGGTAAACATATTAGTTACATCGAACGAAATGAGTTTATAGTTATCTTGCAAGTGGATTGCTTTCAACTTTTTGATTAGTTCTATTGAATTTCTAATTGAATACTGAGATTCATATCCGTAAGTATTGAGTATATTGTTGAGCTTCTTTGCCAATATATTATTAGGACCATTAACATAAGAGACTACAGGTCTAATTGGTTTCGTTATTTTATGTAATTTAACTGTTCCATATAATTGTGGACAATTAGGATTCTTATGTATGATAGACCTCCTTTCGTAATCATTTAAAAGATAATTTGAATTATTAACAATATCCATTACATTATTAGAAAACTTACATCGCTGGATTCTATAAAGTGATATACTTTGGAATTGTAATTTTCAGTCGTCAAAATGACAGTAGCGTTCCCCTTATCAGATTTTGTAACTGGTTATTATTCTCTATCTTCTTTTTTATTGCATTTAAAACTGTAATGTCATTTTTTGTTTCACGTTTAACTTTTGAAGGTTGAATATTTTTGATTAAATTGGCAATTTTTAATTTCTCATAAAGAAAATTATTTGAATTAGATTTTAAAGCTATTTCTGACTCTGTAGCTATAATTTGTTTAATATTATTCGTAAATTTAGGTGGTATGCTGTACTTTAAACCTTTATTTAAAAATTCTATTTCACTATTTGTAAAATTAGTGTCTGAAAGGTTTTCAAATCGTGGTGCAAAGTGTGTTGGTATGTAGGTACTTACAGTTTCATGATGTTTTGAGTATTGAATTTTATGTTGTGTGTGTTCAAGATTCTGTAGCTTCTTTTCCTGTTTCTTAAATTTCATATGCTTCATCGTGCTGACATTTTCTCTAATTTTGTCATCCAAACAGTCAAATTCTACTGGATGTAATTGGAATGTGAGTTCTGAATGTACAACTTTTATGTAGTTGTCTAGGAGTCTCTAACTTTGAACCATTTCTTACATTCTGATTTTATCCAAACTCGTTGAGCACATTTTATAGCTTTTTGTGCTTGTGGTGTTTTAGTGTGACATTTTATATTCACATAATTTGGTATTAACTTTTTCCTAAGGCATTATTGGTTAAACCAAATGTTTTGTGATGCTTTGTAACGTTTTTGTAGTAACTTCTGGTACAGTCGGGTCAAATCTTCTCTCGAAGATTTTTTAATGGAATTGACTGTCTCGACCCTTACTTCGTGGAATATACTCATATTAGTGTTTTTAAATGAAACTCACGGTCTCTAGTTAATTCCACAATATAATACAAGTTATTGAAAATTCTAAAAAATTGACAATTGTTTCGAAAAATCAATATCATCGTCAGAATGACAGAAGTTACATTTCATTTTATGCCTACCTGATATTTAGAAGTAACCTAACTTGTGATTGGCTTAATATATGTTTATAGAAAAAAGAAGAAGATGTGATATTACAAATATTGAAGCTTAGATATTATTAGCCCTATGGTGATATCCTGGAAAACAATGTTTACATAAGATAGTCGTAAACTCGTAAACAGTTTTTTATAACTGCGTATCCGCCATAATTTTAACTTTCATACATGGCTTAGACAGAGTCGGATTCAGAGACTCAGTGTGCTGTTTCGTAACATTACCCCCACACATCGAGTTAGGGAGATCGATCTTGAAAATCATTTTTAATTACCACGTAGAAGACGTACCGCGAATTGTGTTTCAGTTTCAGTGTTTTGCCAGGGGCTGGAATCTGGTCTTCAAGTTTTTCTAATTGCCCGAACTTCTTTCGAAAGACGGTTGCCAACCCTCGTGCGTTCTTTTAACGGGCGGGGATGTTGTATGCCAGTGAATAATCTTCCGGGAGAGTGAACAAATCTTGTCGTTGTTCTGAAGTGACTCCATATCCAGCTTTCCCGGTACCTCCAAACGCGCCCATAAATTCATCGAAGGTAGGGTCAGACACATCTCGAATAAGGTTTACTCCTTCCTCCAGGTCATGGTCACCTTCGAATGGCGCTAGTCGGTTTTGGTGAACTACTTTTGGTTTTCCGTTGGGGATCTTGCTTATGCGATATATAACATCATTGATCCTTTCCTTGATTAAGGATGAACCTTCCCAGGATTTTTGTAATTATGGAGAAAATCCTTTTCTACTCGTCGGGTTGTGTAACCATACTTTGCCCCCTTCTTTAAAACCGCCTACTGTGGCCTGCGTGTCGTACCGACTTTTCATTTTGTTGCTGGAAACTTGAAGATTTGTTCGAACTAATTCATTAATATCGTTCAGTTTTCTTCTCAATTTTATCGCGTTCTCCTGCTAGATCTTCTCGAAGACAGTCATATTCCAGGTCACAAGGAAGCCTCAGTCCAAACAGGATTTTCGTAGGTGTTTTACCCGTGGACTCATTGACGGCAGATAGATAAGCCAATGAAAATAGCCTGACTGTGGATCTAATGCTGTTGTCCTGGTCTTTTTCATTCCCAGCTTGTCGCGAATTTTTTGGAATATATGATTTTCGAAATTTCTTCCCTGGTCGCTGTGGACTTCCAATGACACTCCATATCAGCTGATAAATTATTTCACCAATACTCGTACATCTGCAACAGTTATGGCCTCTTGGTTGGGGACAGCGTAAATTTTCACCCACTTTGTGAAATAATCCATTACAACCACTATGTATTTACCAGCATTTTCTGTCGTCGGAAATGGTCCAGCGATATCTAAAGCAATCCTTTCGAAAGGGCTTCCAACATTGTACTGTTTCAAGGTGCCTTTCTCTTGCGATGTGGTCCATTACTCGTAGCACAAGTCGTACATTTTTTACACCAGTCCTTCACATCATCGGAGCTGTTCATCCAATAAAACCTTTCACGGACTCGCTGAAGGGTTTTCTTCACTCCCAGATGGCCTCCCGATGGACTGTAGTGTAACTTTTCAGTACCTCAGCTACTCTCGTTCTAGGGATAACTAACTGTCTCCTCATCTCGGTACCATCATCGTTTTCAAGGACTCTTTTCAACAGCCCTTCTTCCAGGACAAGGGAGTCCCACTGAGCCCAATATGCCTTGAGTGTCGGTGAAAATCTTGACATTTCTTGCCATGTAGGTCGTCGATTTTCTTCCTTCCATTGCCGAATCTTCTTTAGGTGAGGATCATTCTCCTGATCTTCTCTGATCCTGGTAGGTGACCATTCTTCGTTGACTACAGTAGTTCTTAAAACTGCAGCTTCCTTAGATTTCGACTTGTTGCAGTGAGAATAGTCTACAGGGCATGACCGTCTAGGTAGTAAGTCAGCTTTTCGGTGATTCACATCAGCCCGATCTTCACCCCTGTCTGATTTCCCCTGTGACTGGAGTTCTTGGGTTGCAGGAGTCTTGGGACGCTTAGACGGGCTGCGTACGTGCTCTAGCTTGCCACACTTCCGGAATTTGAACTTCCTCGGCTTCTTGTCCATCATACTTCTGATCAAGCTGACGATCTGGTCAAACTTGTCATCGTCGCCTTCTTCTCGGTTGGTCCTAACTTTGTTATAACCCGAAGCCTTCTTTGCTGCTTTATATCCAAGAGCAGCTGTCAATGCGTCAACTAATGTTTTGGGATGGGCTAAACGAAACGTCCTTTGCATATCGGGGTCACGTAATCCATCAATAAAGACATTTCATCATGTTTTCTGGTACTGAGGGATAAGCAAATCGAACTTGTCGGGCAATATCCACTTCAAACTCTTGAAGGGATTCCTCACGTTTCTGCATTCGGTTCTACGGCTGGGATTGTTACAAATGTTCTTGATGTTCGTGACAATATCGCATGTCCAACCTCTTCTTCAGCTGCTCGAAGTCATCCGTTTCTTCCAGAGGTATCGTCTGAAGTACATCTAAGGCATCTCTACGAAGCACTATAGTTAGGTTTACTGCTTTCTCCCTATCGGATCAATTATTCACTCTAGCGGCTGCTTCAAACTATTTCACATAATTGGTTCACGATGTCTTTCCGTCGAACGTTGGAACCCTGACTCGTGCAAAACTGCCAATGTCTTCTAACTTAGGGAGTATTTCTGGCTTGCAAGGTTTTGTTTGCTCGGTCTTCTTTTCTTCTGCTGGCGTGCCTTTTGTTTTTAAATCTGCCATATTTCTCTCTAACTCCTTGACTTTTCGACGTCAGCAGGGATGTCATTTTTCAATGATAAGATATAGGCAGAAATATCATTCTTCATAGCAGAAATCTTTTCGTCCATATTACTAGAAACCTTGTCTATGCTAGCAGAATTATTGCTTGTCACAGTGGTAATCTTCTCATCCATATTAGCAGAAATATCGTTTTTCATTGTGGTAATCTTCTCGTCCATATCAGCAGGAATATTAGCAGAAATTGACGAGATTAAGGTAGAAGCCTCGTCATTGAATAAAAATGTGCCACTTTGAGTCTTTCTGCTAACTCACTCTTCTTACCGGACGTTTCCAGCTCGCGATTTTCCAATTCTGCCTTTAGTTCAGTCACTCTCAGGTCACATAGTCTCATGGCCATTTTTACGTAGATATTTATTTGTATTACTCCACACCTGACACCAATGTAATGTTTTTCTTATTTATTTAAAAACAGTTTATCCTGATGGGTGGGATAAATTCATAACACGGTAGGTTCCTCTACTTAATTTATTTATTCACTAAACTATTCCCTAATTCACAATATATTCACTTAAACTAATTTATATACACTTCACTACTTAGATTAATTACTTGTTCGCTGTTTATATTACTTTATAAACTGACTTCTCCCGCTGGTCGGTCCTTTATATATTATTGACTTTTTTACTAGATAATTCTAGATTGTGGCTTACACAAAACAATCAGCTCTTTAGAATTTTCTAGATAAGACTGGTCACAAAAGCAATGTCTAGATAAGATAGTCACAAAATCCGCCATAATTTTAACTTTCATCCGTGGCTTAGAAAGAGTCGGATTCAGGGACTACACCAGTGTGCTGTTTCGTAACAATACCATTATCTAGAAATCTATTTGAGAGAGTTTTTTACAATTTGAAACACTTGATGCCCTTCGGCCGTTCTCTCTACTGCGTTACACTCTACTTGTAACTTGTAGGGGCAGTAACTAAGATTGATCGAAATCCGTGATAATAATAAAATCTTATGACATTTAATAATACATACTATAATTAACGTACTTTCGGCCAAATAAATTAACGCCGACCAAACATATATTATTGGTCAAACCGTTTAAATTTTTAAATCCGCGATCACGGAGCATTCATGATTGATGGCTCCTGGACTAATATAAAACGTAAATTTGTTCTAGTTATTTTATAAATTGGCTACATGTATCCCAGATGGATGTTCTGCTGAAGATATTCTTCATATCGTTGATCACGTTTTTCCCGGCTTTCCTCCTCTATTTGTAGACCAGTTTTGTACTACCAAAGAGAGCAGGTGGGATATTTCGTTAGGAACTTTATTTACAATGTAAGTTTATAAATTAATTAGTTCGAATAGTGATTTACTGTATAATTGTTTTAAATAGCATTTTATTCGTGCAAGAGATCGTTTAATTTACTTAAGTGCGTAAAATGCATTTAAAACACGCATACAATACAACGTTTTATGCACAATCACACTAATTTACACACACTTTATGCCATAAAAAATGATTTTTTCTACTTCCGCTACTAAAACCGCACTTTGAATACGGGTTTGACATGTACAAAACGGCTCTTTAAACATTGGTGTTTAACATGCGAAAAGTCACATCTCGTTTATCTTTTGTTTTTTAAACGTCAAATCAAGTGTATCTTTTGTATGTTAAATTTCATGTTCCGTGATAATTTTGTTATTCTGCGTCATTTGATTTGTCAGTCAGCTGTCAGCCACCGTTCGTCATGTAATGAATATAATTCAAATATAATATAATTTTTTCCTTCCCACGGGCGAAGAAAAAGTATAGTAAGCACCTCGTGTTAAAAACGTCTTTTTATAATTCGCGTTTAAAAGAGACTTCATTATAACATTGTTTACAGTGTCACAATGAAGCTCTTTGAACACTGTTATATTAATTTTTAGTGTACAGTTGGTTATTATATTTAGTTATATTTTTATTTGACATTTGACTTTAGCCTTGACACAAATTATAAATAAAGCAAATTATTATATTAAGGGTAAATTAGAATCATTTATATATTAAAAATATTAATGACAATCCCATTCATGTATAATAATTCCCATTTGTGAATACAAAAATCGTAGTTTGCTGTCGGCTAAATAGGAAGGAAGAGAGTTTGCAACTGGATAAAAATATCGGATAAATTACGTTACCGTAGCAACCCTAGCATTTAGGTACTGTCTGTTTACCAAGCAATGCACGTCAATTTGACAATTATAAATGTCAAAAACAGAATGAATTAAACAGCATATAACAATTCCAAAAAGTATGTCGAGATTTGGAAATATTATGTTTCTACTCATTGTTCATTTAGTTTGTTAAATAAAGTTTAATTGAATTGAGTTTTTTATTCATGGGATTGTCTTACCAAATCTGAGCTCTTGTGATATTACCCCCGACAATAAGTACGCTAACGTTTATTTATCAATGATTTGTCAATTGTTTATTTTTATATTGTATAGGATCAATATATAGGTATACAAAACGTTCGATTTTTGAGATAAATTACCATATATCTATGCGAAGATGTATTACTGAAATAATTCTGTTCATGATATAATATAAATAGATCGCAAGAGCATATACGAAGAACCTCTTTTTTAAGCAAACAATCATCCTCTTTTTGCTTAAGTGAAAGTTTGTTTACAATTTACACAATTAATCGGTTATAATATGTCAAAAGTCAGAATTGCTGATTAAAACCATCTGTGATCTGACCAATTAGGAATCTACAGAATTGCCAACTTGAATTCAAACCACTCCTCCTAGTTTAAAACAGGGATTATATGAAATTCTATTTTATTTAAATAATTAAATAAATGCGAATCATAAAAAATATTGTGTAAAACTTGTGCCACAATGACTTTCTGTAGTACACGAGATTTGCACAACTCACCGCTTCGCGATTCGTTGTGTAAACTTCACTCGTACTACAAAACGAGTCATTGTGACACTTGTTTTACAAATAACTATTAGTCACTCGTTCCGCTTCGCTCCACTCGTGCCTAGTAAATTTCGTGACTAAAGTAATTTTTTTGACACTTGGTACTTAATATACTATTACGTTTGACTCTGACAGCGGCTGAAATTTTGCATTAACTGGGGTTAAAAATTAGCATCCCATTAAAACTTAATTTTATTCACCACCTTTTAGGAATGATATCTGGGAAGGTGGTAGATACTTTTTTCGCAATTATATAGGGTGAGCAGAAAAGTAAAAACTGTCCATGACTTTATAGTATAGGGGATAAAGTACATATTTCAACATAGATAGTTAGTGATAATCAATTGACGATAGTTACTTTTGATTGCAAATCAAAAGAATGATGTGAAATCGACGAAAGAGTCACGTTTTCGAGGAAAATCAATTCAAAATCCGTCGCTGCATATGTTAGGAATACAGTAACAAAGTGCTCATACTTTGTTGATAAATCGACAATTTTTCTGGTTATAACAGCGCTATGAAACTTTTGCAATAATTTAAGATATTCTTTATTTTGTTTTAGGTGTATTTTATTTCTAATACTCTTTTTGCTAGTCACTAGTACCATTTATGATGTTTACTGCCTGAAATTGGAACAAAGTAAGCATATTTTAATAAGAAAATACCTAATTTTATTATAGGCCAAGCAAAGAGGAGTTTGTTATGACATATATCAATTCAGAAACCCGATTGAGTCATCAAAGGGAGAGGAGAGTAGTACACAATGATACAAAGTATACAATGAAACATCACGAATATTTCGTTTAAATTTGCCGTGAGAATTTCAGCAACGCTGTCGTAGGATGTCCTTGAACTTGCCACATTTACCACCGGCAGTTAGCGTCAAAACTCTGTACAATTACGACGGCGTGCAGAATGTTGTTGTTTTATACGTCCGAAATTTAAAATTCTAAGCTGTTTTAAAAAGGTATAGAATCTACAAATATATACTATTAATTTGTGTACCAAGGTAAAAAAACCACATTACTTTACTTTCGGCGACCCCCACCCCTTCTCGCACGCCTTTCTGCGATAACATAACTTTTTAACGCTTTAGTATTCGATGATCGATGTAACTGTTAACAAGACAAGCTCCAGAATGTTTAGTGTGTGCCAGCTTTACGAAAGGAAGGTGAAACACAACGATGAGAGATTTAGATTGTGACTCCTGTTGAAAATTTGGAAAGTAACAATTTGGTTACAGATATTGGAAATATTAATTACACACAAGGCCAACACCCACTTATACGAATTACAGAACCATTTTGCGAAAACATAATGCTTGTAAAGGTATGCGGCTTAGAGGACTGCGATGGAAATTCTAAACTTGTTAAAAAAGAAATATGTGGTTCTTTTAATAGTTATATACGTGGAAAGTTTGGCGAATTGGTTTTTGCAAAACATATGATGTTAAAGTTAAGTTGGCTTTCCTCTTACTAAGTAACAACCCGCTTGCCGTTGGAACAAGAGAAGTAGTCGGAGAAGATTTGGAAATTATTAAAAGGAAACATAAAGAACATGTGTGCATTCCATACAAAGTAGAATTGGCGGACGTTAAACTCGACAGGCTACTTAAAGAAATACCAAATTTATTGGAGCAACTCCGGAAGGAAGATTACTACCTAATGGACTTAGACATAACGCAGGATTTTGCAGGAGTTTTTAACAAAGAGGAAATGATTAATTATTTAACAAACAACTTTAACTTTCGCATCCAAGGAGAGTACAAGGAAAGGTGCAACGTTATTGTAAACAATGATAAAACAGTTGGCACAGATTGCCTTACTTGGCTCACATCTAACGCAAGGGTTAAAATATACAACAAATTTATTTGTCAAATAACCAGTCCTGGAGTTAACAAGAGCATTGGAAACCATATTATAGATTTCGTCAACTGCCCAGACGCAAGATTAAAGGAAACTTTCTCTTCTGCATTGGCCAAGAAGCATGGTATTACCAGATTAGAAGCTACGATGTATAACTACCCAATTGGAGTTTTCCATGGAGAATGCTACAGTCCTTTAGAAGATTACATAACTCTGCTACAAGATAGTAAGTTGTACTTACAAAATTCTCCGTTATACTCTGTTTCGATTGCAAAAATATGGACAAAGTTGACTGAGAGTCTACAGAACAGCTGTTGTCTTGTCTTTAACGATATGCTGCAATATGTTTATTGTGGTAACAGCAATACAAGAAAGTTGACAGTAATACAAATAAATTTACCAAAAGAATTCGATGCAAGGAAGAAGGTTATAAATTACATACTCTCTGCATGCAGCTTTAATTGCCTCCCTGTTAACCATATAGAAGTTGTAGAAGGAAAAGAGAACAGAGACAATGTTCGAATTATACAAAAATGTTAGATTAAAGCTGGAGAGACCTACTTTTCTAGCTCCAGTACTCCTTTTTCTACTAT
Source organism: Galeruca laticollis (assembly GCA_963921935.1). Lineage (NCBI taxonomy): Eukaryota > Metazoa > Arthropoda > Insecta > Coleoptera > Chrysomelidae > Galeruca > Galeruca laticollis. The sequence goes on along the minus strand of OY998183.1, from coordinate 120,011,386 downwards.
ACCGGAAGATATCGACATACACGTGTTTTAAGGAAGAGAACCAATAAAACAAACTAACTGTCTCCTTATAATATTAAATAAATCAACCCTCTGTCGCAAGCTTATATTACATCGACAAGGAAACGAAAACAGGAAATGGATGAGCTAGACACCAAGAGGCGGAGGCTGCAGCAATAGAGCAGCTCTTATTGCAGATGGTTATATTACAATACTTTATAATAATGGTATGGAGATAATATGTTTGCCTACAGAAGAAACGTTTGCAACGTTTACTACCAATGGTATTACGTAATTTATAACCTTCTTCCTTGCATCGAATTCTTTTGGTAAATTTATTTGTATTCCCGTCAACTTTCTTGTATTGCTGTTACCCCAATAAACATATTGCAGCATATTGTTAAACGCAAGACAACAGTTGTTCTGTAGACTCTCGGTCAACTTTGTCCACATTTTTGCAATCGAAACAGAGTATAACGGAGAATTTTGGAAGTACAACTTACTATCTTGTAGCAGAGGTATGTAATCTTCTAAAGGACTGTAGCCTTCCCCATGGAAATTTCCAATTGGGTAGTTATATATCGTAGCTTCTAATCTGGTAATCCTATGCTTCTTGGCCAATGCAGAAGAGAAAGTTTCCTTTAATCTTGCGTCTGGGCAGTAGACGAAATCTATAATATGGTTTCCACTGCTTTTGTTAACTCCAGGAGTGGTTATTTGACAAATAAGTTTGTTGTATATTTTAACCCTTGCGTTAGATGTGAGCCAAGTAAGGCAATCTATGCCAACTGTTTTATCATTGTTCACAATAACGTTGCACCTTTCCTTGTACTCTCCTTGGATGCAAAAGATAAAGTTGTTTGTTAAATAATTAATCATTTCCTTTTAGTTGAAACTCCTGCAAAATCCTGCGTTATGTATAAGTCCATTAGGTAGTAATCTTCCTTCCGGAGTTGCTCCAATAAATTTGGTATTTCTTTAAGTAGCCTGTCGAGTTTAACGTCCGCCAATTCTACTTTGTATGGAATGCACACAGGTTCTTTATGTTTCCTTTTAATAGTTTCCAAATCTTCTCCGACTACTTCTCTTGGCAAGCGGGTTGTTACTTAGTAAGAGGAAAGGCAGCTTAGCTTTAATACCATGTTTTGTAGAAACCAATTCGCCAAACTTTCCACGTATAAAACTATTAAAAGAACCACATATTTCTTTTTTAACAAGTTTAGAATTTCCATCGCAGTCCTCTAAGCCGCATACCTTTACAAACATTATGTTTACGCAAAATGGTTCTGTAATTTGTATAAGTCCATCTTCCAGTGGGTGTTGGCCTTCTGTGTAATTAATAATTCCAATATCTGTAACCATATTGTTACCTTCCAAATTCTCCAACAGGAGCCACAATCCAAATCTCTCATCGGTCGGTTGGACCTTCCTGCCGTAAAGTTGGGAAACACTAAATATTTTGGAGCTTGCCATGTTAACACTTTCAGCGAAAATCGAATACTAAGCGTTAAAAATGTTACTTCATGTATTTATGCTATCGCAGAAGCGCGTGCGAGAAGGGGTGGGGGTCGCCCAAACAGCTTCGCCGAAAGTAAAGTAATGTGGTTTCCCAACCTATATGATAAGAACTTTCCCACGGTCGGCAAAAAGTTTCTACCCCCCAAGTGGCCCATCCTCTACTAACTTCCATAATCAAATTGGGTTGGCACTTATAAAAGTGGGAATAATGTACGAATTTGACGATTTTTGTGAGGCAGTAAAGAGTGCTGGAAATAAAACTCCCAACGTAAAGAGGACGAATTATAACGATTCCCATAAGTGGATCGATCACTCATCAGTTAAAAAACTGAAAGAACCACTGCATTCCCGTTTTTTGGAGATAGTTTGCATAAAAGCAATACGAGAAGAATTTACCCTAAAGTACCAGACAACCTATGATAATAGCGAGGAGCTCAAGGAATTAAACTTTCTAAAATCATCAGCAATGAAAACGAAAGGCATGCCTTTTCCCACCGTGCAAAATATTCCCAGTGGGTTCCCCAGAAAAAAAAAAAGAAAATATACTACACAATTTAAGAAAAGTTTTTGGAGGAATTTGCAGAACCATCATCTTCTGAAAAGAAGGAGAAAAAGAAGTCTCGACGAAGTGGCGCAGAAAAATAAAAGTAACATTCCTATTATTATAGAAAGGTGGTGTACGTAACATATATTCATTTATCTAACGTTTTTTATTAATGTTTTTTTATTATATGTGTTTTTGTACTATTTAAAATTAATGAAGTCATCAACCCTGTGTAGATGTTACAGTTTTATACCATTTTCACATGCCAAAGTTTTACTAGTAATCAGACGAAAAAGTGCGGCATTTACTTTTTTCCCCATATTTTTTATATTTTACACGTAAAAGATATATTTAAATTTTTTTTTATTAAAAATAAATATACCTTTCCATACAAACATTAATAAATAAGTATCACGTCGCATGGTTATGAAATATTAATTTTACACATTTTGGCCATTATCTGAAAACTAGATTTTCGTAGATGCCGCACTTCTCCTTATGATGGCACTCTCCCCAATTCATAGTGTAACGAATTTAGATAGGTTGTTCAGCTTTTAGGTTATTCTTCATTACTCTTTATTTTCATAATTAACACATTTACATTTTAGAACCAGCACACCCTCTATTGTTAGCCTTCTCTGTAGTGGCTAATACTAGAAAAATACTGGAAGTTTCTTCAAAACCATCTCCGGAAACCATACAAATTTTCAGTGGACTAAGGATAATCAGTGTCACTTGGATTATAGCCGCACATGGGATACAATCTTTCACGACGCAAGCTATCCCAGTCATGAACTGGGATTACGGAAAATCTGTGAGTTTTGTTTTACTTAGTTTCAGTTACTCACACACGTGGGATATAGCAACTTGCTTGTGTAACCATAAACCATCTCTGAAGTAGATTTAAACTTGGCAACATCGCGTATCATTGAATTTATTGTTTGGTTTATTGTTCATGATGACAGTTATAACCTAAGTGGTTATATCATTAGTAATGAGTGAATGAATATTAACTTGTGAAATATATTGATATTGAAAATGTCAACTCGTTGTTGACACGCTCCGATAGTTTTGTACAGGGAGTGCGTTCATAATCTATAGACCATTAACCCTTTCGCTACTGTGGGGAACTAAAGTTCCCACTAAAACCTCTTTTTACACTGATGGGAATAAAAGTGAACAAATTTACAAGCAAATCGTAAATATCAGTAGTTTATAACTCGATAGTCAATAGTCGGCAACATTGTATCAGCAGAACAGACGTTTGTTTACCTTAGTACCATTTACATCGTGGCACGTACAAGGCCAAATTGATTTAGACGTACAATTTTTATATTTTTGGAGTGGTTCTTCGTAGTAAAACTTGTGGGACTTTGTGAAACGTCCAAATAGTAATTAATACGACTATGGGTAAGTGCTAATACTAAAACATTATGCAAAAATTTGTTTTTGTTGGGAATTTTATGTGGGTGGGCATTTTTGTTCCCATCCGTAAATGTACTCGGGTCCTAAAGTTCCCATCGGTTTGTTTCAGTTCGGAGTTGGAAGAAACCTCTCAGTGCTAAAGAATTGGAGGAAGAAGCAAATAATGTATTTGATTCAGAAAATTCAGACGAAGAGCCATATGTGGGGTCAGACGAATCAGAATATCTACCCAGTGAAGATAGTGGAGAAAGTAATGACGAACAAAGCCATTATAAAGACGAAAACTTAGAAGAAAGTAGTGAAGAAGAGGACATTGAAGCGATAAACTTGAGAAGTGAGCATCTAAACGATGAGGGCACCGAAGGAGAAGATGTTAGTGCTGAGGAGGATATTCCTGAGCAAGACGTTGTTTTATTATGGAAGGAACCTACAAAAAATTTCAAACCCAGAATGAAATTACCAGAGAAAACCGAAGGAGTGGTTCAGTTGAATTTGACTCGAGAATGTTCTGAATTAGATGTTTTTTTGAAAATATTTCCCCTGAGTCTCTTTACACACATTGCTGATTGTACTAACAAACGAATTCAACAACTACGACGAACAAAAAATCTGAAACTCAACATTCAAGAAACAGATATGCATGAAATTATGATTATTCTGGGTTGTACGCTAGTAATGAGTTACAACAAAGTTCCGTCTTTTTCAAATTATTGGTCTAAAAACGAATCCATGGGTAACAGCGTAATAAAAAGTGCTATAGGAAGAGATCGGTGCACGTTTCTGATGTCCAAAATGTATTTTACTGACCCAAAGAGGCCTGACAATAGTTCTAAAACATATTACGTGGATGATGTTTTGGAGTGTTTGAAAATAAGGTTTCAAGCAGCAAGAACTGAATCTTCTTACCAGTCAATAGACGAATCAATGGTAAAATTCAAGGGTCGATCGTCCTTGAAACAATTCATTCCCAATAAGCCCATAAAGAGAGGAATAAAACTGTGGGAAAGATGTGATTCCATGACTGGGTATATCTACGACTTGAATATCTATGCAGGTAAAGAAACCACGAAACGTGAAGGAACTCTTGGTGAGCGAGTTGTTAAAAAATTATGTTCGTTCACCTGATGTATGTTTTTGTTTTGATCGATTTTTTACAATCGTTGACAGTATGACTCGATTGGAATATCCTTGTGTTGGTACATACATGAGAAACAGGAAAAATGTACCAGAATTTGAAAATAAAAAGCTATCCAGAGGTGATACAGACTTTTTCGTTACTGATTTAGGGATAATGGCGACAAGATGGCAAGATACCAAAGAAGTTTTACTTCTATCGAATTGCCACGCACCAACTGTAGGAAAAGTGGAAAGGAAGCTAAAAACCGGAGAAAAGTGTACTTTTGATTGTCCTGAGGCTGTAATCTTTTATAATAAATATATGGGAGGTGTTGACCTCGCTGATCAAAAGGTATCCACGTACGACTTAGATCGAAAATCTACAAAGTGGTGGAGAAAAGTGTTCTACAAATTGTTAATGGCTGCCGTAACAAACTCATGGATACTTTACTCCCAACTTCAATCCACTAGAAAGAAAACTCCACTACTAACATATCTAGTACCTCTTGCTGAACAACTGATAAGTTTGGGCAGAAGTAAAGCTAAACTGAAACGAAAAATCAGTGGTCATGTTGGCAGACACAGCAAAAAACCTAAAACGATGATGAATGTTAGAGATCATCTACCTACACAAGGACCAACTAAAAGAAGATGTTACAGCTGCTCGATAAAAAAGAAGGAGAGTCGTACCAAAACATTGTGCCTAGGTTGTAATTTACCGCTATGTAAAAAGTGTTTTTTGCCTTTCCACTCCTAATATAACGGACATTTTAAGTTGTAGTTGACTAATACTAAATAAAGTTTTGTTATAGTCAGTGGTGGTTTTTATTACTGATGGGCACTTTTATTCCCCCTAAAAACTACTGTTGGGATAAAAAGTTCCCATATCCTTAACAAGGACTAAGGATAAATTTATACGTATAATCTGATTTATTACACCCACACCTATCGCAATAACCATAGAAACAGGTATTTTTACTTTTTATACCACAGCAATGAAATCAGTAGTGAAAGGGTTAAAGGTTGACGTCACATATCGACCGCCATATTGCCTGGGAGCAAACAAACCTAAATTGCGCTTTGTTTATGTTGTTATTAATCAAGATTGTGTGGATAAATTAAGAATAATACCGTCGTTTTGTTCTGTTGTTGGATGTTCAGCGGGAAGAGAAAGAGGCAATATATGATTATAGGGGTGTATTTGTGTATATAATCTTTGGGTGAATTATGAGATGCATTATCAAAAGATCGCGATGAGTCATAAATTCTTGATAGAAAACTGTGGATTCTTAAATCAAAATTGATAAAGATTATCTATGTTAAACTGTACTCTAACTGGTGAAATTATATTAGCTGATCGAAGGTTTTTAATAGGAGATGGTGTAGAAATATTAGGAGCTTATTTAGAAACATCGGCTTTCATTCAAAATAAAGAACAGCTTCATCTAACTGATTTAGTAAGTACCCGAAAAATTGCCAATGTTAGAATACATCTAGAGAGATATATAGGACTTCTAAAAAATAACCTAACCTATGAAGCCCATAATCTAAAAGCATAAATGCTTAACCGCCTGTTCATATAAAATTAATGATAATTAACTAAATCGTAGTTTGAAATAATAACAGCAACAACTATATAGTAAATAATAATGGATATAAAACAAATACAGATCAGTAATAAATGTTGACAAAATTTTAGCGGTTTGTAGCACCTTCATTACTTTACGTTCATCACAAAACCCTATAGAATAAACAACATGTAGTTAAATTGGTCTCAGTCATTGTGAAAAACATTCGGCAATAATAATCATTTGTTCCTATTATATTAATGGTTTCGATAAATAGAGATGATCAGAAATATGTTATTATCATCACAATATAAATAAGGGCTGAAAGATATGAACCTATGAAGCAAATAATCTGAAAACATAAATGCATAAATACCTATAGATACAATTAATGATAATTTACTAAATTGTAGTTTGTAACAATAAGCGCAACAACTATATAGCGAAAAATAATGAAAAATAAATACAGATAAATAATAAATGTAAGCACTATATTGACAATTGGTGGTTTGTAGGGCCTTAATTAATTTATGCTCATCGCAAATTCCTGCGGAATAAACAACATAGAGTTAAATTGATCTTTGTCATTTTGAAAAGCTTTAGCAATGATTTAGTTTTATATTTCAAAAAATTACAATGCAATTAAGTGACATGTAGAGCTAAAAAACAATACGTTGTAACTATTTATGTTTGAGGGCGCCAGTTTGTAACGCTTATTCGTTCACTTGAACAAAATCCCGGCATGAGACTTCTCAAGGGTGGTTCAACTCCAAGTTAATGACACACTTTGTATAACAGAGGATGATCAGACTATGAAAGTTCAGGGCGCCACCACCTTTTCAAACGTTACGAAAGAACAAGAACAAACTACGGTGATAAAGGTGGAAACACCGTGTAAAATAATTTACTCTAAATTAAAATATTATAAAAAATTAATATTAAAAACGTTAAAAATAAAATGTGCTCAATCTTAATCAACCCGAACACGATACCCTGTGGCTCTCACAGCCGGGTGGATTAGAAATAAAAGAGAATATATATATAAGAAACATTTATTTAATTCTGCCTTAGAACGGGACGGAAAAAATACAGGATGTACTTAACTGACGGTACTCTGGTGATTTAGATGTTTTGAAGGAATGGAAACGGTGTTTTCTATGGTGAAAGATGTCTCGGACCAATGGAAGCTGTCTTCAACGGTAAAGGTGTCGTAGATAGATGGAAGCTGTCATCAACGGAAAAGGTGTCTTACATAAATGGAAGCTGTCTTCAACGGTACAGGTGTCTTACATAAATGGAAGCTGTCTTCAAAGGTAAAGTTGTCTTAGATAAATGAAAGCTGTCTTCAAAGGTAAAGTTGTCTTAGATAAATGAAAGCTGTTACGTAGCTCTGACGTAGCTGCTATGCTTACCTAAGAGTACACAAAAATCAGGGATATGTAGGAACTTGATCGTAATGGGGCACATTGTGTTGGTTCAGCTTTTACAAAAATAAAATTTACTGAAAGCTTCCCAACATATATGTCTCCCATATTGAAACAATAAAAAACAATTTAACTAAATTAGTAGTATACTAATGTTCTGAAAAACTTATGAGAGCCAAAAAATTCTTATCTGAATAAATAACGTGCTTTAAAAAATATATCTGAAGCCTGTAGTGTCAGTCTCCTTCATACGAATGAATATTCTATGGGTTTTTAAAATGTAATTAAAATGTTCTTTATATTGAAAAAAGATATTTTGCAACATAAAAAGCTCTCAAGTATTTGCACAAAATTAAGCAATGAATTGTATTTATTTTAAAATGAATATGTAGGTATAAAATAATGATTCCGTGACCACGTGCAACTGTAATTTTTAACTGAATATGTAAAAGAACAGAAATGAAAGAAATGCAATAAAAATTATCTCAGCGATTAATGAAGCTTAGAGATTATAAAATATAAATTTCAACTTACCACAGCAAATTAAGAAAACTTTCAGAACAAGAGAAAACGTGAGTACGTGTTTTCTCTTCAACGTCGGTATCGGAAAAGGGAGGATTTTCAGCTTGTAGTTAACAGGGGGAAATTGATAAACGTCAATTGTCTCAACGTTCAGTTTTAATTCTATGGTTGGGAGTGGCTAATGAGACGGCAAGCGGAAATTACAGGGAATTTATTATATTACATCGAAACAGGTCGATGGACATGTTACAACGTTATATTTAAAGTTTTGTGTATTTTGATTTCAATATTAAACAATTGTAGAAGGAACTGTTGTCTTTATATTTACTTATGATGTCATACCTAACTGAAATTAAAGATATCAAATGCTGAATGAGATGCAAGTTCTAAATAATACGATCAAATGTGCTTATGAACTTATATTTTGAATAAAAATTAACTTAAGATGCGCAAACTAAGAGCTGTGTTTGCACCCAGGCAATATGGCCGACCTGTCAAAGCCACGTGACCTTTAATGGTCTATTGGCGTGGTGAGGAGCGAACTCTGATGTCAGTCAGACGCTGGGTAGGCGCGTAGGGAGAAACCAACTCGAACGATTAGAGCGTGCCCACCCGATTTGTAGGTTGACACTGTCAAAATTTCATTTTTACATTTATTTTACGTTGGCTGCAGAAAAATAGGGATCGTAGAATGTTTTTACCTTTAACACTATTTTATTACCAATGGAATTTGAAAATCTTCTGTTGATGTAAACTCATAGCTAACCTTAACCCACCGAATAACGTTTACCGGCGCCTTAACCTATATAAACAAGAACACGTGTATAATTCGAACTGCGCATGTCAGGGTAATAATTTCCTCGATCGCGACCGGGGAACTAGGAGTGCACTCTCGGCGATTCCGGGTCCACATCAGTAGATATGTACGTAGTTCGTCGCTGTTCGTCGGGGTATTTATTGATGTGGAGGGGGTGAAGCACCAACCCGGCGCGTCTCCAGGTGGCGGATAGGAGAAGGGCCTCTGAGATAATTTTATATGAGGAGGAGGTCTGCGGGAAAATACCTGGGGGCTAGTTGTGTTTAAAAACTCAACTGACAGCCCTCGAATACCCTGCCGCGGACCAACTTTACCTGTCCCAGCTGTAGTATCGTGGCTAAGGGATTGCACACAATGTTACGATGCCTGGTGAAATTTCGAGCTTACCTCGAAATCACCTGTTATACCAATGTCTTCTGGCTATCTGTGGTTGTCTCGCGGGCCAGTGGGATGGGAGGCGGGTAGGGGGGGTTGGCTTTAATGCCCGGAGCAAGAGGAGACAACCTCATTAAAAACCTAAAGTCAAGGTGGGAAACCAGGCCGAAGAATGCGTGGCTATATATTAGAATAGTCCTTTCTGGTTTCGACCTTGGGGCACCGGATGGAACTCCATTGTATTGAACCCCTTACCTCTGCATGCGGGGCTCTGCAGCGGTGGACCATAATAACCCTAGCTTCTCGTGGGACCATTTATGGACAGATAATGTAAAACTTCCACCGTAAAATTAGTGGAGAAAACCTCCACCACTTCATCCGGGCACCTCACAGAGAGAAAAGAGGCCAAACGGCACAAAGGTCGTATGCTGTTCAACCTCCCAAAACTGGGAGAACCGGGCAGCATAGAGCACAGAGAAAAGGCCTCAGTGGAGAGGGGGTGCGAAAATATCTGCGACTTCTCAATCAGTGAATATCCCCTGAAGAGGCCAGGAAGCAGGCTATTCAGCGCTCAACCCCCCCGAAGGAACCACCAAACGGGGAAGACAAAGCGTAAAAGAGGCCCGGAGAATATTAATCCTCCGCAACGTCCTCTAAGCAAGAAACCAAAAACAGCTGCAACGGTAACCAGGCAAACCAGCAGCTGTCAAAACAGAGAAGGCTTTTAGGGTGGGAATAATGCCCAAGGATTATCCAGGGGTCATCCTGAAAGCAGAGCAGCTCTCCACACTGGAAGACACTCTGGTGGAAGAGCTGTGCCAGAGCAAAGAGAAGGAAGTCCACTTCTCAGGTATCCATTTCCGTTGTGAAATGATACTGTCCAAGAAGCCACGACATGAAATTGGAGAAGATCCTCCAACTTGTCGAGGTTCAGAACTGCGGCCTTAAGGATCCTAAACTCTAAAAAAGAGGGACAGGTAACTATCCTCACGATCGGGATCGATCACCAATCTGGGGAGGCTCTGAAGACAGGAGGTTACGCGCTAAACTTCCGTTTTGGACGTATCCCTGTCTCGCGGCTGGGAAAGAAAAAGAACCTCGCGGAGGATCCAAAGGACATGGAGATACCCTCCATATCCGGAACCTCTGGAAAAGAGGAAAAAGGCGAAAGCTTGACCTTGGGTCAGCCCGAGATCTCCTCCGGTTCTGCTGGGGTGACTGGGGATGCAGAGATCGCCTCTGCATCCCGGGAAACTGGGCGGAGCAGCCTGGGGGCCGAGAGTCTGACTCGAGATTAAGAAACCTACTCGAACTCCGAGGAAGATATTGCCATGGTGGTCGACGAGAGTCAGGGAGAGACAAAGGAGGGGGATGAATAGAGGCTGAGCAAATCGGCATCTTTCATCAATAATAATTCACCTTCACGTTCACGAATGTAGCTCAGATTAACCTGCATCACGCGAAGGGAGCTTCAGTCGTGATTGCAAGGTTGTTTGCTAGATTACAACTGGATATTGTACTGATCCAAGAACCATGGATCAACAAAGAAGGCCAAATCAAAGGTTTGGCATTCTAAATTTATTTATGATCAAAGGCAAGTATCTCCGCGTGCCTGTGTAATCATAAGAAATAACATAAAATATTAGTGTTTTAAATGAAACTCAACGTTTCTAACTAATTCCACAATATAATATTAGAAATTGACAATTGTTTCGATAACTGAATATCATCGTCAGAACGACGATATTTTATTAATGTTTATGGTAAGGTTACTTCAATTTTAACAATTAATTGGTGCTCGAAGACGGTTGTTGACTATTATATATTCTTTAGTCGATACTAAGTTTTGAATTTTATGCATATCACATTCACAATTACAGAAAATTCAATAATTCTTTCGAATTCGCTCTGTCACTTGCTAACCGTTCAAAATTCAAACATAAAATGTCATTCGGCAAAGCACTCTTACTGCGGACAAAATAATTATGCCGTTGTGCGGGAAGGTAGACATCAGTAATCATCGACCTGTGTGCAAAATAAAAACACACAGCTGTCAGCCAATCAGATTTCTCAATTTTTTCATTTCACACAGGTATGTCCTTCATTCGTCTTCGTTTTGAAATTGTTTGCAGTTTTAAATTTTCAATTACAGAAAACTGTATGAAATGTGCCATATTTTATAGTGGTTGTCGGAAATAGTATATTGTGCAACAAGTGGGGAATGTTCAACTTTACTCACGAATGTGGAAGTTTGTGGCACGAGCCTGAAGGGCGAGTGAGAAAAGTACTTTTCCCACATGTTGTACACTATACTTTTTCTACAACGGCCCTAATTTATTGAATACAAGTAAATATTTGTGTATGAAAAGTATAGGCATCGAGGATAACCTTACTGGATTCTCCATATAAATGCATGTAGTGTGGGCAAAGTGCCGTGAGAAATGATATTTCTCACAGTATCAGCAATATAAGGTCTTGAAGAAATAGAATGAGAAATACGCTACTTTTCATAGCAGTTGTAGAAAAATTTATTTTACTTTCTTCACCAATTATAATTATTTTTTAGCTCCTCTATAAAAGATATGCGTCATATCTCTTAAGTGCCAATTTAGCAGTAACGACGTTTTTTTTCATGAGTGGATTTTTAGTGAGCTTTCTGTACTTTAAAAGGAAAATTCAACATTGGTCTGTTCAATTAAAAAATATCCCGTTGCTATACTTACACCGCTATATCAGGTAAATTATAAGCACGAGCAAAAGCTGTACATACAGGCATATCTGCCAAGCTACAGAGATTTTTTCATGTAAAAAGTGTTAGAAGAAAACCAGCTGCACCATTGTTTGGAGAACAGTTTCTTCTGATGTAGTGAGATGTTTTTCATTGGACTTTATTTTTTGTTTTTTATTATAATTTAATTGAACTTGGTCGACTATCGTGGATATTCAGCTATATTAATATTCTTAATCTGACAACGTTAATGTCGAAATTAATAGACCGAAAAAGTGTGACGTCAGAACATGTCCGCTGAGGGAAAACAAATCAGTTATTTAACTTATGTCTTGTCCTGACCGTTGTAATATTTTAAAAGTTTATTCGTTTTTTCATTTGTAAAGTGACAATGCAGTGACTATCAAGTAATTATGCCTTATTGCTTCGCTCCTAAACTTCCATCATATACTTTATATCTACGACATATCCACTGTTTAAACTGTCTCCACATTTCTTTAACACTTTAATTTCATTACAAAACTGCTCCGCAATACTCGACAAATTAACAATAGCCATGTTTAAGCATATTACAAACGTAAAATGAACTTAAATAAATATTTGTTTTCCCTCAGTAACTGTCAGCGGCTATGTTTATGACGTCACAGCTTTTTCGGTCTATAGTTTATTATATAAAGATTGAACTTCGATGGGTTTCAGATCGGAAGGTAAACAAGTACTTAATGATTGGGAAAAACGTTATGTTTCGACTTGATGAGATGACCAATAGTCGACCAATGGTCTCTCTACTGACTAGGAACGATATGTTCGACTTATGAGTACGCACTTGACTCGAATGGCAACTAAGAAACGATATATTTGACTTAGTAACCGAACTTGACATAGAAACGATGACTTTCGACTAATGAGTATGCACTTGACTCGAATAACAACTAAGAAACGATATGTTTAACTTAGTGATGACTGATTTGTTCACGCTGTAAGTTGTGTGAAATAGAAAACTTCAAGGGGGTGTGTTTACACGAAGGTTGGTTGACTAAAGGAAATAACCCTTCCCGATTGGTGCGTATTATTTGCGCGGCCGAAACCGTTGACAAGAATCAACAGTGGACACTGTTACGGTTTTAAAAACATTGATACAAAATTTATTGGGAATGTAATCATGCACTTATATACAAATGGTTGACATAATAATTTCTTTCAAAAATATATTGAAACTCACATTTTCAATGATTAGAGTAAAATCAATAACTTCAACATTCAACATTAACCAAAAATCAATGGTTTATTTACATTTACAACAGAGCTTTATTTAACTAAATCATAATAAGATATCGTATCCTTTATCATTATAAGTTGAAAACTCTAATTTACCTGGTTATAAAAATATAATTAAAACTCGAAGCACTTTTGTTTACTTCAATTTATTGTTTTAATCTCTTATTTCCAAGTTGAATTGTCATTTTATATTTTGATATTTGATATCTATCATATTCATGGTAAACAATTTATTCTTCTTCTTTTACTATTTCATACCAATCCAACTTACTATTTCGCCGAATGTTCTGTGTTCTGTGACTTCACCTGAGTTCTGTGGATGGCCTACAAAACCTACTTGATTGGACTTTGACCCTTCCTTCTTTTTATATCAGCTTTGATTCGGAGCACATGGTTCCTTAATTTTCGATTGTAAATCGGATCTTATAAGCTGGAAAAAGTCAACTTTATTAGATTTTATTGGTCATAATTGTCAGTGTAGACAAAATTATCTATATTGGATCTGGACCAAAATCTAAAAACCTCTTTAAGGCCACCCTACAACTTGGGCCTTCTCCTTTTCTTCTAATTTTCTTCTGTCTGTTTCTATCTCGCTTGCTATATTTGCTGAACTTCGCTGTACCACTCACCGCTTTTCATAAGTATCGCTTCCTCTAAGCTGTCTAACTATTTTCACATCACATCATTCATCCGTAGTAGAATAGTAGATAGTAGATGTAACTAGTAACCCTGTACTGCTTGAATTTTGATGCATGCCAAGCGATTCATCTCATTAGATTTGAAACCTAGGAGGATCCAGGCCGAGTCTACCCAACTACCGTAAGTACTGACGTTGAGCTTACGGCCAATCATACAAGTAAGAACTTTCCGATTTATATTTACATTCACCGTTTACAAAGGGTTGCTATCTGAAGGACAAGCATCTGAACCTGAAATTTTAACATAATTCCGACAAGTTATACATTACTAACTAACTGAATCCATCCCTACTCTACCGTGAATAACAGTTTCGATTCATTTGAGCTAGCTGGAATCGAGGTTCTTCACCATCAGTGAAAAACATTTAAGATAAAAACGTAAAAACACTTCCAATAGATATTTAAATTACTATTGAGAAACTTTTCAAGGTGGGACCGTCCTATTGAAACCTTTTACTCTTAAATGTTCGAAATGTTTTATTACAGGCCTTCCGACACCGATCCATTATTCAAAGATCCCGTCTCTTTCAACTATAGAAATTCAAATACAATATGATAATAAGTCACAATGAGATATTTCGTTTGGCCTAAACAATCCTATTTTACGGCGCTACAATTTTATTATTACAAATGAAATGATAGTGTATAACGTGATATTTTTCTAAATTATCAACAATGCTGCAGACATGAAATAAACTTACCCTTTGAATGTACAAACAATAGCGAACGGATACAAAGAGAGTTTCATATCTGCAAACACTTGACACATTTCTAAAAATACCGTAATATACACAAATCAAGAATTCCCAATCTTGAACAATATTCATAAATATTTCATTAATTATTTTAAGTATTTTCTTAGGTTTTTGGGTATAAAATTGAAACTGTCAGAATAATTGTGATGGCATCAAAAGATAAATTGCAGAGAATAAAAACACGAAGAAATTGAGCGATCGAACAACTTTTCCACAGAGGTGAAATATTTAGGGGTCACCTTCGATAGTAAGTTAACGTGGAACTCTCATTTAGAAAACAGAGTAAAAAAGTATATAGTTCTTATGAACAGTGTCGAAGAACCATCGACCGTACCTGGGGAATGTCACCTAGAGTCACTGCCTGGATCTACACTGCCATAATTATACCTATGCTCATGTACGGCGCGATTACCTGAGGAGTTAAAGCAAACCAGCTGACAGTCGTCCGAAAACTGGATCAAATCCAAAGAACAGCATACCTCAACACAACAGGGAGCTATGGAGGTTATCCTTTGTCTCACCCCCCTTGATATATACATCAAGGAGGTTGTTTCAATGACCATGCCGCGTCTGCGCTCTACAGGTATAGAATCTGATGTAGAGACCGGTAAACTCAGACGTAACTTGTGGCATGAGGCCCTCGGAGAGGTCCCACTGCTGCAGGTCAATACGGAATCGATTACACCGCGATATGCTTTTCACATGCCCTACAAAGTAATCTTTAAAAATAACGCACAAGACCCTTTGGAAGAAGGCGCAATCCGCATCTTCACAGATGAGACTAAAACCAATGTGGGCTCAGGATGTGAAATATTTTCCAGACCCCTGAATCTAAACTCTCTGCTATCTGCATTGCTGCAAAAGAGATTACTAAAAAGAACCCCATAAGTAATAATATTTACATCCTTACCAATAGTAGGTACACACTACTAGCCTTGATCAGACCGCGCATTACATCAGGCCTAGTATTGAAATGTCACATAGCCGTAACCGAAGCCTGTAACAACAACACGACCACTTTAGGCTGGATCAAGATTCACGAGAAATCGAAAGGAAACCGTATTGCAGACTCGCTAGTCAGAAAAGCAGCCTCTCAAAAACTGTTGGAACCTGGCACTTTCATTGGTCTATCGGCGTCAGCGACGGCTGAATTATTAAAGGAACACTCCCTTAATAAGTTTAAGGGTAGATGGGACGACGCAGGCTTGCTGAGGAACTGTTACAGTATCCGGACAGCAAAGTAGCCAAAAAATACAGAGTATACGAACAACCACGGGTATTCCGACTAGTCACTGCCACCTACTGAAACACCTTCACAGACTGGGTCTCTATGACACCCCCGTTTGTAGAAGATGTAAACAAGAAGATGAGACTGTCGAACACATTCTTTGCGAATGTCTGACACTCGCTCAATTTAGGGTTTATGTATTCGACGAGCATAGGCTAACATATGCCAATATGAGGGAACTTACTTCAGGCGATGTTATCGCCTATTTCAAACGAGTAGGCTGGATGACGAGCTAGAAGGAAGTCTGAACCTCAGAAGGATGCACAATGGGCCAATAGTGGCCTAAGTGATGTGGGGTCACCCACCCTTCAAATTCTTACAGATACAGATACAAAACTCGATCGGACCGTTAGTATCGGAGAAAATCGATCAAAGTGCATTTTTTAAAAACATTCATAATTCGGTTAATTTTTGAGTTGTAGCGTAGATTCTCCGGTCAGTATTAGTTTTTAATATAAGCTTTACATGTGCAAAAACCAGGTACTATCCGATGCATAGTTTTCGATCTGTAGCCATTTGAATTTTTTACAATGCAATTTTCCAACAGGCCCGAATGCGACAGATATGGTCCGATTTCAATTTACAAAAACGATTTTGAAAGTAGAATTTTCATACGTTTATCTTGGTTTTGCATTGAAACGCTGAGAAATAGAAATAATGCTGATCATCACGAGAAACGGTTGAACGCGCGAGAGTAGTTGAAGAGTAGGGGAGAGAGCAGCAGGCTAGTAGAAGCATGTATATGGAGATGACAGTTATTACCAAATAATCAATTAGTTTATTGTTCGATTAATTTTCTCAAAATGAAACCAAATTTTACTTTTAGGCGGTGACATAATTTTAATATATTTAGATACAATTTTGTCTAAATTATAAGAAATACCTCAAAGAAACCATAGAAATACTAATTTTCAGAAAACTGCATATATATTTGCTTTACACAATATAATTTTGAGGTTATATTTATGTATGTCACTTTCTTCTTTTTTTCTCTTCGGATTGGAGTTCTTCCTGTATCCATTTTTTTCATTCTTTTTTGTCCCTGGCCAGTGCCTTCATCTCTCCTAATGTTTTTCCAATTTCTTCGATCTGGTTTAATCATTTCCTCCTGTGTCTTTTTCTTGATATTCCCATTTCCATAACCTTTCTCGCAATTCTACCTTGCTTCATTGTTACTAGGTGGCCATACCAGTTTAATTGTTTCTTTATAATCTTTGATATTATTGGTTCTTGATTAGTTATGCTGCTGATTTCTTCGTTGTTCATTTTGCGTTCCAATCCCCCATAATGAATATGTTTTCGTTTTGCTGTCTTACATCATCCACGACTTCCTGTAATTGTATGTAAAATTCTGAAACCTCTTCCTCTCTTGTTCCTTTAACGGGTGCATATATTTGTAATATATTTAATATTTCATTAGTATTATTGAATTTATATCCTCGATGTTTATTACCTTTTTGTTTCTTTCCTCTGTTAAAATTATTAATACTCCCTCTTTTGCTCTTTGTTCTACTTTTACCCCTGAGTAATATAATTTGTGATTATTTGTCAAATTCATTTGTCCTGATCCTTTTTTCTTTGTTTCACTTATTCCTAGAATATGTACTTTGTTGTTTTTTTCATTTCCTCCGTTATTTCGATTTCCTTTCCTGTTAATGTGTTAATATTCATTCCATATACCTATATTTATATGTTCTTGGTTCACAATATTTATATATTGTCTATGTTTATTTTTTCCACATTGACTGCTCTGATCATTTTTTCTATCATATCCCCTTCCATTAAAATTTTTGTGTTTCAATTTCCTATTCGTTTCTTCTTTATCCCTATTGCTACAACTACTTCTATTCTTACTGCTACACTTATTACTAATCTTAATACTATTATTTTTGTTTACTTTATCTCCATGTATGTCTTCTAGTTTTTTGGGTACCCTGTTTGTATCATTTTCCGAGTTAGTCTTCCATGCTGGGTGACCACTGGCTAGCCGTTCTTCCTTTTTTCTTATTTGCATTCTTCTTCTCGATTGTACTCCAGCTGATCTAAGGTATATATTCCTCCCTATATTCCTCCACTCTTAATGTATCATATATTTACTTGCTCCACATACTTTTTCTCCAACCGATTTTAGATAGGGGATGAGTGCTTCCCGTTTATCTTGGATTGCTTTTGGTAGATCCTCTGATATCCATATTTTTGTACCTTTCGAATTATTGGCTCCTCTTATTATTTCTATTTTTTTGTCTTATCTTGATAGCAATAGCCATAGTGGTCTATTTCTGTTATTTTCTGTCTCTTTTTTATCGATTCTTCTTATTGGTTTTATATCTGCTTCCAAGTTTATTCTTTAATTTTATTGTTTCTTATTTCGCACGTTTCGTTCTCCATTTTTTCTATTCCGTATACTACTAGGCTCTTTTTCTTGTTTTCCTTTTCTAGTTGTTGTATTCTTTTCTCCCGAATTTCGATTTTTTGTTGCATTTGGACGACTTTGTTCTTTAATTCCTTATTTTCGTTAGTTATTTTCTTTATTTGATCTTGATAATTGTCCATTTAGCTATCCATTTTGTTTGATTTTTCGATTTTTCCCTTCATCATATCATCCATCGTATCTGACATTGTGTCTCTCTGCAGGTTAAATACCAGAACCCTACACTATTCAGATCCCAGCTCTACCTGTAGCTAACAATTATCAGTCTGGAGTAATTTATTCTTTTTAGAATTTCTATTATCCGCAAATTTATAACGTCCGATGTAGTCAGTTCGTCTCTGTTATTTTTAATAACAAATTTAACGAAGACAGATTCTTAGTGTTTTGCTGATAACTCTAATAACGTTTTATATGTTAATTTATTAGGTTATTAGTATTTATTTATTATATGTAAAAAACTGATCTTACTTATATTTACAGTATTTATTCCCATTTATTTACAATTTGTGCACTTTTTAAATCCCTTATATGTAAACTAACTTAATTATTTTGATGCATTTCCTATAAATTTATGATTATTTATGCCACTAACTCTTAACGCACTTTTCAGTAACTCAGCCAGGACCGACCTTTCAAGTAGACAAATATAAGATTAATTTTCGATTAACCGAGTTACTGTATATCAGGCCCACTGGAAATTTGCATAGTAAAAAATTCAAATGGCGACAGAACTATGCATCGGACAGTGCCTGCTTTGTGCACATATAAAGTTTATATTAAAGTCCAGGCGATGCAGAAAGTTGTCGAATATTGTGTACAACAATAATTTATGTTTGCCTACTCCAAAAAGTGCTTGCTAAATGCTGTAGAACAACAAATGTACCGAAATATCGAAAAATGACCCATTTTTCGATACATTTGTGTCTAAAACTTTGAAACAAAGCCTTAAATCACAAAAATTTACTCTTTCTTTTTTGTTTATTTGACGATTTCCTATGAGGTTATGAGAATCGCGAATCGAAAAACTTTAATTTTCTATGAATAATATGCGAAAAATAGTAAAAAATCATACGTAAATTTTGAGAATTTTTTTCGGTAAGTAACAATTGATAAATATTTATCAAATTTTCAGAAAAGATAATTAAACATATGACAATTACGCACAAAAATTTTTGTAACGATCGACCGCGTAGTTTTTCACTGCCACAATTATTAATTAACAAATTATGTAAAAGTTGATCGCGCGTACCTTGTTTAAACAACGGTGAAAAAGGAGCACGCAATTTTTAGCAGTTACTTAGTGTCATAGCAAACAATGAGCAATTATAAAAATATCCATTTTACGTTTTAATAATTTTTTACAATTTTTTAAAATTTCGTCAAATTTTTTCCATTATAAATAATTTCTCGTTTACAGCATCGGTTCGATGTAATTTAAAAACTGTTTTCCATCTGACTACTGCTTTGCAAGCACTTTCATTTTAGCCCAAAACGACGTGGGAGTAGGAGTGGGGATGGCGGAGAGCAGCAGTGCTGACGATTTTTTTTCAATTCGATGTCGCGAAATGAGAGGAATCAGAATATGCCATAATACTAAAATACTACTGATATGAACAGATATTCTCTTACCTTTATTTGAAAATTATATAAATCTGCAAATATTTGCACACTCTGCATACAAGTAAATACGCGTTGAGAATACTTTCAACTGTGAAACTGACACTATCAAGGACGCTTTTCGACTAAACAGCAGACGACCGTTAAAGGACGCTCTATGCTATGCCATCCGATGGATGTTCTTCATAAGTTCTGCGTGTGCTGTGCAGTTTTGAAATAGACAGCATCCCTAATTGGCTAGTCGGGTCCAATGTAACCAATGATTTTACTTGTTCCTACGCAGTATGTATACCTGGACTGAAGTATTATTATTGCAAAATGTTTATTGTACTGTAATAATGTCATTTTATGAAAAAAAAGCGCTACCATATTTATACAATTTATTATAAAAAAGGACGGTTAGTTATGATAAACAAAAACCATTTAAGAAAGAAAATATACTTTTTATCAATATTTATTATTGAAACGTTTTATTAGTGGCATGATTTGATGAACATTAAGCAACAAAATAATTAAATTGACTGTCTCGACCCTTACTTCGTGGAATATGCTCATATTAGTGTTTTTAAATGAAACTCAAGGTCTCTAGTTAATTCCACAATATAATACAAATTATTGAAAATTCTAAAAAATTGACAATTGTTTCGATAAATCAATATCATCGTCAGAATGACAGAAGTTACATTTCATTTTATGCCTACCTGATGTTTAGTAGTTAATTTTGGCTAGACCAAGAAGTAACCTAATCATTCATTGACACCTAACACAGAACTAGAAGTACTGCATATTTGTGAAAAGAAACAAGAACTGGATTTCCTTGAAGAACTGGAAATTAGAAGACATTTAAGAAACCCACAATATGAAGTTGTCAATGAACAGTTAAATCTAGGGAATTCTCCACTAATAAACTGTCTTCTTAAGTGATAATTGTGAAGATCAGATATAGTTTTCCTGGTTTTCTATATCATTGCACAGTTATACTGATCTTAATTGGAAAAATGATATCCAGGATATCACCATAGGGCTAATAATATCTAAGCTTCAATATTTGTAATATCACATCTTCTTCTTTTTTCTATAAACATATATTAAGCCAATCACAAGTTAGGTTACTTCTTGGTCTAGCCAAAATTAACTACTAAACATCAGGTAGGCATAAAATGAAATGTAACTTCTGTCATTCTGACGATGATATTGATTTATCGAAACAATTGTCAATTTTTTAGAATTTTCAATAATTTGTATTATATTGTGGAATTAACTAGAGACCTTGAGTTTCATTTAAAAACACTAACAAAATAATTTTTCAATCATACAACTATTTTTTTGATGCAAATGAAAATAGCATACTTTTTTGATCTTGAAATTCGTGCAAAATTTCTTTGTAATATTGTTTTTTGATGGCATATTCTGATTCCTCTCATTTCGCTACATCGAATTAAAAAAAAATCGTCTCGATAAGTGCTACCATTGCCGAGATAACTCATGTTTAACCGCGCATTCGCATTTTGAAGCACCCGGGCCACGCGACAGCACAGCTGCTCTCCGCCATCCCCACTCCTGCTCCCATGCCGCTCGGCCGACGAACTCCTCTGATTACGGTATTTTCATCGATTTTTCTTTCATTAGGTTTTCATCCGTCGAAAATGCACAAGACGAATATAGAAAATATTTGCAACCAGCTATAAGAGAGTATTTTTTTAATTTCGATTTAACGATTAAGTAAGCCATAAATTATTATTAACTTTGTGGGCTTCTATCTCCGGATGTACACGGTCAAATTTCGTCGTTTTGGGCTAAAATGAAAGTGCTTGCAAAGCAGTATTCAGATGGGAAACAATTTTTAAATTACATCGAACCGATGCTGTAAACGAGAAATTATTTATAATGGAAAAAATTTGACAAAATTTAAAAAAATTGTTAAAACGTAAAATGGATATTTTTATAATTGCTTATTGTTTGTTATGACACAAAGTAACTGTTAAAAATTGCGTGCTCCTCTTTCACCGTTGTTTAAACAAGGTACGCGCGATCAACTTTTTTATAATTTGTTAATTAATAATTGTGGCAGTGACAAACTACGCGGTCGATCGTTACAAAAATTTTTGTGCGTAATTGTCATATATTTAACTATATTAACTGAAAATTTGATAAATATTTATCAATTGTTACTTATCGAAAAAATTTCTCAAAGTTTACGTATAATTTTTTACTAATTTTCGCATATTATTCATGGAAAATTAAAGTTTTTCGATTCGCGATTCTCATAACCTTATAGGAAATCGTCAAAACAATAAAAAAGAAAGAGTAAATTTTTTTGATTTAAGGCTTTGTTTCAAAGTTTTAGACGCAAATGTATCGAAAAATGGGTCATTTTTCGATAGTTCGGTACATTTGTTGTTCTACAGCATTTAGCATGCACTTTTTGGAGTAGGCAAACATAGATTATTGTTGTACACAATATTCGGCAACTTTCTGCATAAAAATTTTTGCGTTATCAAACGACATACATTACACCCTACTTTTACTGCTCTACCACCTGCACTATAATACTGACCGGAGGTTCGACGCTATAATTCAAAAAATAACCGAGTTATTAGTTTTTGAAAAAACTACACTTTGGCCGGTTTTCCCGATTTTCTCCTAAACTAACAGTCCGATCGAGTTGGTGGACCTCTCTTTTTCTTCGTGTATTTATTCTCTACAAGTTTTCTCTTGATGCCATCAAGATTATCCAGACAGTTTTAATTTTATAGGCAAAAAACTAAAAAAAGCGATTTTTCCATAAAATTGTTAATAACAAAATTGTGAATAATAAAATAGAGTGAAAAATATCTCACTAACACTTATCAAAATCTCTCTCCAAATCTCTGAAGCTTGGCCGTGATTTTCACAGCATCGAATTGGTGTCATAGAAACAGTAAGAACTCAATTCAATAACGAAGATATTTTCATAATTTTTCGTATTTAAAAATGCATAAAATGTAACATATGAGTAATATTTTTGTCTCTTCAATCAATTTCATTCGTTTTTAGACTTACAGCACCATTGTTAATGCTCTATCTGTTGGTTCTTCACGTATTTAAACATTTTGGAAGCGGACCGTTGTGGGAATCTGGAACCGAAACTCAAATAGGATATTGTAGAAAGTACTGGTGGTCTTACTTCTTCTATCTACAAAATTATGCTAATTGGAACGAAATGGTAAATATAATTTACTCTTCCAAATAAAATAGAAAGTTCTATACACTATTACAGTCGACAGGGATTAATATTTTTGTTTTGAAAACTGGCAAGATTGTTGTTGCCAGGTAAAATTTGTCAGCATCGTCACTAGGGACCAGCAGTGGATTTATGCAGGAAGAAAAAGCCATGTGTTTCAATGTAAAGAGCTTCACCATTAATTCTCATTCTCGAAACATCAAAAAGCTAATGGTGGAATGTCCCTTCAGGAATAGAAGCTTTCGTTAAATTGCAAGAAACCAATCCAAAAGTGGAGTAGAGACCGAGACTGCATAAAAGAAGAGTCGGGCGACTCCCAGAGACCCTCCCAATTAGCTAGAGACAGAGAGGAAAGTAGAAGAAGAGGAGAGGCCCATATCCAAGAGTAGATGTTGAAAGACTGATAAAGGAGAAGAATCCAAAAGAACGAATCATTTCACATCACGACAATGCGAGTTTTAATTCCCCGATTCATATTCATCAATTTTTAGACACCCTGTATAGAGTACATTTAAAGAAAAGATTAGAAAAATTAAGCATTGCCTGACCTTATGTATATGTATATATTTTGTTTTATTTGCAGTGTTTGGTACCTCTTTGGTATTTATCAGCTGATATGCAGTTATTTTGCATTGCTCCAATCGTAATGATCCCAATCAGTATATTGTTGAAATCGCAAAACGGACTGAAATTAGCAATGTTTATATTGGCTGGATTGAATATGTTTTTTGTAATAGCTTATGTCGGAATTGCCATCATATTTCCTGCAACAAACCAAACGTAGGTACTTTTATTTAAAAAATTTTTATAACGAAGTTACTTATTTGTTATTAAAACAACTCCAAAAATAGTACCGTAGTTAACAGAACTATTTTTCAATTTCATTTTTTAGAATAAATTTGGTGTTGTCGGGGCTGTTAAATTAATCATTATTCATAATTAAGTACGAATTTCATTTTAAACGCGGAAATTGTTCAGCATACCCGAGGTACACGCCAATACACCTGACCGATAGCACCGGAACAGAAAATTCATCGATTTAAATTATTTAGTCAAATACCTATTTATTCAA
Organism: Galeruca laticollis; assembly: GCA_963921935.1. Taxonomy (NCBI): domain Eukaryota; kingdom Metazoa; phylum Arthropoda; class Insecta; order Coleoptera; family Chrysomelidae; genus Galeruca; species Galeruca laticollis. Next base: position 119,986,990 of record OY998183.1, on the reverse strand, counting down.
AAAGTAACTGACTCTTAGATTTGCAAACATAGAAAGTATAGAAACAGTTATTTGTTTAATTTAGTTACCGAAAAATGTATCTACAGAATCGAGAAGGTCCCCGAGGAATCAATTTTTAGAGCCTGAGTTCTAAATAGATTCTGATCGACTTCCTCCGCAAAATTTTGTTTCAAACAGCAGGGAATACGATTTCTAAAAGTTTTTAGAGCCCGAGTTCTAGATAGATTTTGGAAACCTCCGGAAAATTGTAACAGGGAACTGCGTTCAGAATATTGCTTTTAGAGCCTGATCACTAGTTCAATATTACCAGATATTATGTTGACACTAAATAAACCTCTTTTATTTCCTTAAAATCAAAATCAATATATTATTATTGCGTTTTCTGAAATAAATACAATCTTAAAAATACAGGGTGAACCGCCCAATGTTTAGATCCTTGAAACTTTGAGGAAAATGTAAAATTATTTATCTAACAGTTTGAAACAGACACCGATAACCATATCACGATGGGTGTAACGATTAAACCCATATCCAATTCATGTTTTTATGTGTTAACCTCCTTAAATTTATGAATAATAACGATTTTGTAGCAGAACGATCACTACTAGGTTATGCAATTCTATCTACAGCACCGCCTTCATGTTGAGATCCAGCCCATTGTTTGAGTCTCCGCTATTACTTGTAGGATGGCGCCACTCGAACCACCACGCAGTTTGCACACCAGTAGTGTGCAAACTTTCCCGTCGCAATGGTACCAAAGAAAGATGGCGATCACGATACCAGGTCGATACCCACTTCATCGTATCGACGATTTGCTACACACAGCAAAGAGCAAACTGTATCTACACACAGCAAAGAGCAAACATTATCTACACACATCAGAGAACAAACCTTATTTGACCACTTTGGATCTCAAATCTGGTTACTGGCAATTAAGAATGCATGAGGAAGATAAAAAGAAAACCGGGTTTATTACACCTTTTGAAGTCTACTGCTGCGTGCGCATGTCATTCATTTGGTCCAAGAAATGCTCCGCCAACCTCTCAGAGATTAATGGATAGGTTTAAAATTGGTCTCAGCCATATATCACTTCTGGTATATTTAGATGACAACCAAACGATTGACTTACAAGAAGTGCCACATACAAAATATAATCTTGATAGCCTGATACATGACAGTACAATACAATTATATCAACAAAGACTAGACAATAAGCTGATACCAAATTTTCAAGACCTCACATTTCAAGAAACCTATAATAACATCATCTCAAGTATACACGAAGCGGCTAAAGAATCATTAGGAACACATAAGCAATATATAAGTGATAATTTGTGGTGGAATGAAGATATAGTTTTAGTAAAACAAAAGAAAGACTTATACCTAAAATGGTTAAACACAAAAAATCCAGATGATCTCGAACACTACAAAATAATTAAACGTGAAACAAGAAAATTGATTCAGAAAGAAAAAAATGAACTTTGGGATAAGAAATGTCACGATATCAATACCTACATTGGAGGATGGAAAAACACAGAAGCTTGGAGATTCATAAATACAGTTCGAACATCACATAAGGAAAGATCACACATACAGATAATAGAAACAAAAAAGTGGATAGACTACTATAAAGAATTACTTACTGAAGATAGATAAGAATATTTGAATGAATCAATTACGGAAGAAATAGATATACAAGGCGAAACGTTGAAATCACTGGGGATATAATCAAAAAAGCAATAAAAGGTTGAAAAATGGAAAAGCTTGTGGCCCTGAGGGCGTGTGCGCTGAACTTCTGAAGAATGGAACAGATACATTGTTCGGGGGTCTAGCGTACATATTCAAATTGTGCATTAATGGACATCCCGTTCCAGAAGAATGGAAAACTGCATATATAACACCAATCTATAAATAAGGCGATAGATAACGATGTGAAAATTACAGAGGAATATCCGTAACAAGTGCAGTCAGTAGACTGTATGGACGAGTACTGAGAGATCTTATAGAGGATGAAATTACAGGTCAAGAAGAAGAAGAACAAAGCGGATTTCGTGCTGGAAGAACATGTAACGATAATATATTTTGTCTCAAACAAATAATTGAAAAGAAGACGGCAACAAACAGAGAAATACATATAACATTTGTAGACTTACACAAAGCATACGACACAATACCAACGGTGAAACTCTGGGAAGTTCTAAAAGACACAAACATCAATCACACTCTTATTACAGCTCTACAAAATCTTTATAATGGAGCAAACTCAAGAGTAAAAATAGGAAAATATATCACTGATGAATTTACAGTGAATAAAGGTTTGAGACAGGGATGTTGTATATCGCCAACATTGTTCAAAATCTATGTGGCAGCAGCTTCGAAACAATGGAAAAGGAAAATTTGTGGAATGGGAATAGAACTCGATAACACAACACTTTATACTTTGCAGTTTGCCGATGATCAAGCAATTATATCAAATGATAAGGAAGATATGGAGTACATGATGCGCAAGTTGATTGAAGAGTACGAAATCTGGGGTCTAAGGGTCAACATTCAAAAGACCAAATATCTTTGTATCGGTGGAGAACCTAGTGATCTAACATTAAATAATGATCGAAAAATAACACACTGTCAGGCCTATAACTATCTGGGAGTGACATTTGACTCAACTGGGACAGATAACAAAGAAATAGAAAGTAGAATAACAACAGCGAAAAAAGCGATATCTTGTCTCAATTTCTGTGGAATAAAAATATTACAAAGAACAGAAAATTCAATATATATGAAACTTTAGTGAAAAGCAGCCTATTGTATGGATCTGAAAACTGGAGACTAACAGAGAAATATAAAAAAAGATTAGAAGCTGTTGAAATGGATGCGATGAGAAGATCACTCAGGATTTCAAGAAGAGATAGAATCAGGAATGACACCATTAAAGAAATAATGGGGATTGAAGGTACCATTATAGACGACATAGAGAAAAAACAACTTACATGGTATGTGCACATACAACGTATGTCAGAAACAAGACTCCCTGAACAAGTAATGAACTGGCAACCGATAGAACGTCGGAAAAGAGGAAGACCGAAAACCACTTGGAAACAGGGCGTGGTTAAAGCCATGAGTGCTAGAAACCTGCAAGAAGTGGACTGGGACGACAGGAAAAGATGGAGGCAAGGCGTCGGACAACGTCGAAAGACGTTCTAAACCGGCCTATATATATATATTGAACCAGATATCATAGATAATAAGAGAATTAGTATTATAAAAATATGTTGCTAGTATTAAAATATATGAAAATAATATAATTTAAGAAAACAGGTAAAAAGGAAACACTTTTCTTAATTTAAACAACATACCACATAAAGATATATTAAATAATAGCCTATAACAATATAATAAATAAGGAATTACCTCAATAAGAACAAAATATAGAGATTGCCTAACCAATGTAATGATGTAAATAAAGTTGCCTAAGACGAAGAATAATTTCCATACCATAACCAGCTGTTCATCTAAAAAGATATAATTATATAGTCAAGTCAAGAGAATTTTAGATATAAGTAGTTTCATTAGAATACAAATATTATTATAGATAACTCATTATAATCACTAATTTAAGAATAAAAAACAAATACAAATATTGAATAGAATAGAATTCAATAGATTTTCATAGATAAACAAATAATGACATATAGATAAATGATATATGGTAAATAAAATGAACGTTGAATCAATAAATAGTAATTTGTTAAAGTTTATTATAAATAATATAATGCAAAGAGTTTAGACAAATAACATAAGAGAATTTATATTTATAATTAATATGAGTGTAACAAGGATATACTATCAATAACTATATTGAATGTTGTACCATGTAAATGTATCTATGTATAACCAATTTTAATTTATTTGTATGATGAAAAAACTCATAGGAACTCTATAAATGAACTAATAATGTAAAATAGTGTATGTATGAAATTTTTAATAAGTGAAAGAAGTTTCAATTAATCTGATTGCAAAAGACAATATTTTATTGGTTATAAAATATGACAGAACAAATTGTGAATCAACAAATAAACTTTGAAATAGTGACCTGAAAAAGAACAAAAGACTGTTTGTTGAAAAAAGTAGAGAATCGAGGGGACGCTTAAAAAAATAAGGGAAGCTGGTGTCAAGAAGCGAGGAGTGTGTGTGATGGTGTTCCTGAAATTTCAAGAAATTCCCGGTTTTAAGACATTTAAACCTATAAAGTACTATTAAATACAATCTTAGTAATACTCACAGTCAATTGTATCAAGTTTTTGGCAAGAATCTGCGAAATTTTCATCAATTTTGGTTTTTTGGAGCTTCAGCGGAGTGTTCCTGGGATCCAGAGACTTTCATCCCAATTCAAGAGCAACAGGTCAGTGTTTTTAAATCATTATTGGCCAATAATCAGAGTAAAAACTCAAATTACTCAAATAAGTACTTAATTTCATAAATTGATAAACTTTTGCAAATATGATCGATCTAAAAAAGAAAGAAACAGACTTTATATAGTGTATTCATTGCATAAATCGTTAAAATTAATAAAAGGTCGAATTTTAAATAAATTAAAATATGTACTTACGCCATTTTGTAATTGCATAAATCTGGTGATTGAAATTTCATAATGTAATAACTATGCCCATCTGTATATAATTCCTATATTTCTATCTATGTATATAACTATTTTCTTCCCACAGCAATTTGTATCATATATATGTATGATTTATATATAAATTCTTTTATGTGTTTGAACCATTTACTTGTCTGCATCGTCAAACAAACTATGTTTGTATAAATATAGATGCTTCTTTAGTGTAAGAATTGTTCATTTTATGCTAAAGCGCATGACTAGTTTTTCACGCATGCGCATTGATAAAATGATTAAAATAAATAAGTAGATACAATACAACCAGTGGCGTCTCATATTATTTTTATCAAATATATAAAATATTAAATTTAAAATTAAATTGATTTCAAAATAATGTGTTTTCTTTTTATTTAAACAATTACAACAATATAAAATGCCAGGACTCAAAGAGAAAAAGGATTTCATGCTCCCGAATAATCAAATTAAAATAAATTACTGAACAAAATAACAATAACCAACTGAGCTAGCCAAACTAAACAAAAATTCTAAATAATAAACATCTACATTTAAATTGCATAATAAAAGTAAGTAAATAAATCAAAATATAGTTCAATATATATATATATATATATATATATATATATATATATATATATATATATATTTAGATGACTTGGTTATTCGTTCATCAACGTTTGAAGACCACTTGATTCGATAGGTGCTAGCCATATATCTCTTCGACCCATTGCCGATCACCGAAGACGGAGAGAGATGGATTTTCATTATCGAAGATGTTGCTAGTCGCTGGGTTGAATTATTTGCTCTGACCGAAGCTACGGCAGATACTTGTGCCCATACCCTATTAAATGAAGTAATTTTGCGATATGGACTGCCGCGAAAAATCATTAGCGACAACGGGACTTATTTAATATCGGCTGTCATGCAGAAGCTCACTTACTGCCTAGCCATCAAGCAGGCATTTGTATCGGTTATCCCCCGAAGCAAATCCGGTTAAACGCAAAAACCGAGATCTAAAAACGCAACTTGGCATCCTTGTTGGGAATAACCATCAAGAATGGTCCAAACATTTGACTGCTATTAGATTTGCAATGAGAACGCTCGGTGTGATAGAATCGGGCACACAGCTGCTTACCTAACATTTGGACGTGAGTTAAGAACCATACAAAATATCGCTGACGAATTTAGTGCTATTGTAGAGTCAATAATTTTTGTAGCTGAAATAAGTCCGAAGCTGCTCCAGCTTGCGGAAACCCTAAAAATGGAAAAATAAAGCCACTGAGCTGCGCCAAGACCAGATGCTTGATCACTAGTTATTTTGTATTTTGTTTAGAAATAGAATTAAATAAAATTATTACTACAACTTTTATTATTATTAGTTTTGTTATTTTTTCAGTACTCTTTATACACACAGTAGATTACAAGACTATTTTATTGGAATTGCGATGGGAATATTTATGAGATTTACAAAAGATAAATCGTATTTTAGGAATATTAATACTAAATTCGTTTCTGTAAGTATATTATTTATTTTTACATACTATGTACTTGAAACAAACGTTATCTTAGATTACTGTGGTAAGTGATCCTCAAAAATTTCATGTTTAAAACATTTTCTTTAGATATAGAGTGTCAATAAAGATAACATTTTTTAAAGTTCGAGTACATATACGAGGGCTACCATTTATGTACTGAGAATAGAAAGGCCAAACAAATGAATTGAATTTAAAATATTTTCATTGATTTTCGAAATATTCAATAAACTTTTGATTGCGTTTAAACAAACCCTTTAAAGCTCATAAGTAAATTATAGCTCAGAAATTCTGCACTTGATTCCATTTTTTAACCTTACCTACTTTAAAGAACACAATTATTTCTAGCACATCGAAGCGTTCTGGGTATGGAGGGTAGACTTTGTTTATCGGAAAGTGTCCGTCTAGTCATTAAATTAGACCCAGTTATGCAATAAGGAACCAACCGACTTTTCGTGAAAAAATGAGATAAATCGTATTTCTAACTCAAATAACGATCTGAACGTTTCGCAATAGAGAGCTAAGCGCTGAGAATCTATATGCACCATATATTGATCGCAGGAACCAACTGAAAATTTTAGAATGCATTTACTACACTTTGCAACAGAGAACCAAGAACACTTGGTGCCTTGTTACAAAATGCTCACAGAACTTTTTAGTCGCATTATAGATCCAATGTCGCTTCGATCCCTTATGCATAAAACTCTTTGTTTTACACTCGATGTATCGCGATCCAGTTTGTTGTTGGTTTCTCAGTTGGTTGATAATACATGCATGTTACCATTATACCACTAATAAAGATGTACTCTCAAAGAACCATACTTATGGTAGAAAAGGGAAGGGCATCGACACTTCCGCTGGATGATGATAAAAGTCTAATTAAATGATTGATTTATTCAAATATTTTATTTTTGATTATTCTAACCTAAAATTCCAAAAACTGATTTTGTTGAAACTAGACAATGTTATGAGCTTTTGTTTAGCTTTATGTGCAAACAATATGCCATTAGAATTATTATTGTCGAGTTGTTGTACCTAACTATTTTGTTACATTTCTTTTTGTTTATTTGTGTGTGACACAGTTGGTTCCTTATTGCGAATTTATTTTCTTACAGGTTTCACGACCGGCTATAACTGTGAGAAATATTGATAGCAATGATTCGCAAAAAGAGATCAAAGATTACAACAATTTTCTGGAAGAGACAGCATATGAACCACCTACTAGTGTAGAAAGAGACAAATTCTGTCAGAAAAGTACTAGCGTTCTGAGTTCAAGTAGATTTGATATTGAGGGTACCGATTTTCAAGAGTTCGAAGATTCTGACGATTCTTTGAAAGAGAGAGACTATGAGCCTGATTTAGATGATTTGTTTTCAGACGAAGATTTCAATGTGCAACAAAATATCGAACAATTATCGGAAAATTTAGAAAACAATGAAGATAACACCAGTACTGACCAGAAAGGACGTCCAAGGAGAGGAAGGTAAAGGAAATATAAAGAACAGGACTGAAACAGTAGAAAGAAGAATAAAAACAATAACCTGCGATATTTTTCAGCGAAAGGAAAACTAGTAAGAGAGAATTTCTGTTGAAGAAAGGAGAACGCTATTTGAGCACTATCGGAATTTAGGTGATATAATCTTCAAACTACATTCTCATGTGCATGCGTGAGAGAAGAGAAAGTAAAAAGGAAAACTTCATCAGCAATAAATCCAAACAAAAGACAGTTTACCAGAGTATACTTTATTAATAAAAATGTAGTCTGTAGACATTTTTTCATAAAAACCCTGCGTATTTCCACTAAACGTATCAATACTGCACTGCTGCATTATCAACACTTGATAGTCGAGGTATAGTTGGCGGCCACAACAAAATGTCAGTGGAGCATAAAACTGCAGTTATAAGTCATATAAATAAGTTCCCGAGATATATCTCTCATTACTACCGGGCAAGAAAAGGCAAACAAGAATATTTAGCAGAAGGAACGACACTCACACTGATGTATAATCTTCATAAAAATGAAAATATGGATACGGTGAGCTTTGCATCGTATAAAAAATATTTTTAACCGATTTAACACGTTGAGTGCCGTATGTATCCAACACGGATACACGAGATACGGTGCTTCCATCGCCGTATATATCCGCGGCTGATACACAACTATTTCTGTTATTTCAGCCGCATGTATCGACGTTGGCTGCATGCCTTGCGTATATCTCTATGGGGACTATCGCGCTACGGCCTGGCATACCCAAAAGCTTATTTGGCCTGTATATTTTATCCTTAGTTTTTTCAGGATACGATTTTTTCAGTTAGTGGGTATGAAATACGAAATGTTTTTTTATTGAACAACAAGAAACAATAAATTATGGAAAAGAATATATAAATCTGAGAAACCAATGAACATAACAATTAGTTATAGTAGTAACAAGTATTACATTTCATAAAACATTTGTGTACTCCGAAAAAACACGATAAGCAATAATATTTTTTACATGCAACACATCTGAATTTGCTTTGTGTGGCTTGATTAGCTGCAGCTTTTCTACCGACCTCTTCAGTTTTTGTCTTATAACATCGTACACATCTTCCTCTTTTTCTGCTAGCACCCTGACTCTCTTCTAAATCATGTTGGGCTGGAGGTTCATCTGCTGGAGCTGGAGTGTCGAATGACTCAGTTGGTAAATGTAGCATTTCTGATATGATACTTTCTTTGAACTTTGTTATTGGCATATTGTCATTTGCAACCTCTTGATGCAAAATATATGCATTCACCAAAGCCGTACCCATCAGCAGCTCCACTGCCAATTTTCGGTACCATTTCAAGCCTCTTCTCAGGGACGATGAATAGGCTTTCATTTGGTCAGAGAGATCAATGAACGATTTACATTTGTTTAGTCGCTCACTATTTTCGGCTTCTGTACATCTCCACCCCTTTGCCTCACTGTCACAAGTTCATCTGTGTGTTTGGTACTGAGGACTAACACGTCTCTTCTATCTCTCCATTTTAGTACTACCACGCCTGTGTCGCTCTCGGCTGAGACAACTTCATTCTTCTGTATCTTTTTAGTGATAACGTCTTTGGGGTTGAGTTTCCTGTTTGAACGTAATGTCCCTACTAAATGTGTTTTCCGGTCTAATAGAGTATGTGCTAGTGAAACACTTGTGTAATAATTGTCAGTATATAAGGTTCTTTCTTTATCTAACAAATTGGTAATAAGTGCAAGGACTACGCTAGTCGCTACTGGTTGACCTTCAGTTTTTTCAGTCCCGCAATATACGCTAAGATTATAGGTATATCCTTTATTGACACATAACTTGAATAGCTTTATCCCAAATTTATGATGTTTGTTTTTTATATATTGTCTGAATGACAAACGCCCTCTGAAAGGGACAATTGTTTCATCGATGCAAAGCTCATCTTGAGGAATAATAGCAGCTTGAAAGCTAACTATAAGTTTTTGGATAAGCGGATTTATTTTATGAAGTCGATTCTCTATTGCATCTTCGTTATTGTTGAAATGAATCATTTTCAGTAATAGTTGAAATCTATTTCTGCTCATCAATGACTTGATCTTATTTGAGTGTAAAAATGATGTCCTCCAGTACGATTCGATACTTGGTAACTGAAACAACCCCATCCACATAATGATTCCAAAAAATCTCTCTATTTCGTCTGATGTGGTATTGGCCCATGTTTTTATTCTCGACTTTGGTAGATTATTTCGTGTCTTGCATTGTTCTGCATAACGATTTGTCTCGAGAACAATATGGCTTATGATGTCATCAGTTACCATAAGTTTGTAAAAATCATAAGGTGTTTTATCGTAGAACCGTTCATATATTTCTGCTTTTACTCCAGGATTCGGTTCCGTCAACTGAAAGTGTTTTAGGTTATTGCCTCGCACTGGTCCCCATATAGGATCCCCTATTGGGGGTGAGGTATCCTCGGGCTCTGAAGAAGATTCATCCAGTCGAAACTGAGCAATGACATCTTCAATGGTTTCTGTGATATGAATCGTGCTGCAAGATTTCCTGGCAGATATAGTTTCATTTTCTGCTGAATGCGATATTGAACTCGTACTGGGCCGGTGAATATCTGTAAAAAAAGTTTGGTAAATAGTTTTGGATCTCGAAATATTTTGGGTATATAGTTTTGAGTGAATCATCAACTCACCTTGACCAGATGATCTGGTTTTTTTTCATTTTCATGCGTTTACTTTTTCTGAAACTTGCAGAAAGTAAGCTACTATCACTATCACTACTATTATAACTTTCTGGGTGATATTCGTCTGATGAGTAAACATCCCCGAATAGCGAATTCTCTTCGTCCGACAACAATTCCTGCATCAAATTATGTAAACGTGATTGTTCTTTTTCGTACGACATATTTTTTCCAAATATGCGTTATAAAATAATGTAACAGTAATAAACTTCCAACCAGACAGGAGATTCAGTATACACGTTCGATACAGTGCATAAACCTCGCACAACTAATGAAAAGTCACTGCAAGATTTGCCTCTAACTATTGCATACACCTGTTCTATTTTAGTTTGACATTGTTGCCAGTTCGTGTATCCAGGTTGGATACATGCGGCTGTAATATTCAAAAATAGATATTGTGGCCGTGCGTATCCAATGTGGATACATACTGAAAATAACGTCAGAAAATGTCAACATCTAGTTTTTTCAACTCTTCATTGCATTTTGATGCGATAAAATACATATTTGAAGCCATACGCATGAAAAATGGATTTGGCCTGATATACCCAATTTTCCGCTTCCACGGTGGCACTCAACGTGTTAATTTAAAATTGAAGAAAACAAAAAGAGATACCTGTAACAAATGTGACACCTATAAAGCCAATGTGAAAAGTTTACCTGAAGGAGAAGAGAAAAGAAGAGTTACTTTGGAGCACAACGTGCATCTAGAAGAAGCAGAGATATAATGAACAACGATATTAAGAGGGCAACTGAAAATGAAGATACGGAAACAGTAACTTTTGACATGGAAAAAACTCTTCCTCTGCCACGTCTAACAACTAATATCATTTTCTACAATAGGCAGTTATGGTTATACAACTGTGGTATTTATGCGGGAAAATAAGCAAAATCCACTTTTAACGTGTGGCTGGAAGGACAGGCAGGTCGAGGGTCCCAAGAAATTGGCTCTTGCTTGCGGCTTTATATTGCAAATAATCATGTTTCGAAAAATGTTGAAAATCTCAATTTATGGAGTGAGTCTTGTGGCGGTCAAAACCGTGATATAAAATTGGTTCTTATGTTAAAATGTGTGCTTGAAGAGTCCACACATTTGGAAACGATGAGACTACGCTTTTTAGTTTCAGGGCACAGTTTCTAGCCGAATGATAGTGATTTCGGCATTCTAAATTGTTTTCCCCAGAAGATTACATCGAAGTAATGAAAACCTGCCGGAAAAAACGTCCCATTACAGTGGTTTCTATGAAAGGTGAAGACTTTGTTGGTATTGAAAAGATTGAAAAGAAGATAGTAAATAGAAAAAAAGCTGTGAAAAAGAAAAAATCAACTGGTTGAAAATGAAAGAGGTTAAGATTTTGAAAGAAAAACCCTACAGTATCTTCACTAAAACAAACTACACTGACGACTATAAAGAAATAAATATTTTCTAAACATATAACAACTCTTTGGCCTAACGGAAAGCCCGTAGCAGAAGCTAAACTCAAGGATATTAAGAGCTACCTTCATTTAATTCCTCAGGCAGACCATCCGTCTTACGTGAACCTTATTGGAGATGATAAAATTGAAGAAGATATAGAAGGGTATAATAATACAAATTTAGACTTTGAAGTAGAAGATGAATGATTATTGGAAATTCAGTTTTGCAAGATGGTTACGCATAACATTTCTTTTTTATTTTTATCTCAGTTTGTTAATTAAGTTCATAAGTCAATAAAAACAATAAAAATAAATACATATTATTTCTTTACATAAGCCATTATTTTCAATAACTAGTCTATCACTACTTTCTTATTTAACTCAGAAACATGTTTTTGTTGGTTGGTTTTCTATTGCATAACGGGGTCCAATTAATGAGGCGTAACTGCATCAAGAGCGTAAATCTTTCAGTAACTTTATTAGGTTATATTTACCAAAAAATAATATCTGAATACGTGAATAGTTACATTTATATAAACCCTATGTCATTAACAACACTCGAGTTGCAAAGTTCATATCATACAACTTTTGACACTTAGTCGAATTTTGAACTGTAATTTATCGTTTCCTAGAGCGGACACTTTTTCAGCTAAATCTCTACCCTCTATAGTTCTGTACAGGGACTCTGTTGACACTTTTGTTTCTATAGAATTTTACTACAGTAGAAAGCGAAGTTAATTTCTATTATCGCCAAAAATGGTACTCCGTTCATATATAGACAAGTGAATCGGATCTAATCGGTATCGTACTACTCATCATGCAAACATAGGCATAAAATTTAGGGATATTTGGCAAAGTAACTAAAATGAGATTTGAATTTTTATTTTAATTGAAATTTGTTAGCTGTTGATGTGTAGATGAAGTGGTGTAATGTCTGAAACTTCAGCATAACTCGAGTATTCCTAGTATTTGTTCCAATTTAAAAGTGATAGACGTAGGTGACTTATATCAATTAATAATTTATACATGCACAAAATTGGGAAAGGTACTTAATTAACATGTTAAACATTGTGTTTTCAGATGTTTCCAATTAATGTGGGCAACATATTAGCTGTGCAAGAGGAAGAGGCAAGAGAAGAATTGCGTAGATTTAATTTCGAAAGAAGAATTATGAGAACTAAGAGTAATCCGTTTCAACTAAACGAAACCCATTTCAAAGAATTGTTTAGATTGACAAAAAATATGGCACATTATGTTTTAAATAGAATAATGCCCGTAATTTCTCAAAAGTCCAGTGTCTTAGCAATTAAACCTGATCTATCTTTTTTTGCGGCACTATATTTTTACGCCACGGGGTCATATCAACGGACTGTTGGTCAAAGTTACAATTTGTCGATGTCACAGCAGTCTGTATCTCGGGCAGTGATAGAAGTAACAAATGCTATTGTCAATGAATTAGGACAAGAATGGATAAAATTCCCTACAACAATTGAAGAAAAAAATTTATTAAAAGCACGTTTCATGGAAGTCACTAGATTTCCAGGTGCAATTGGATCTATAGATTGTACACATGTAGCAATAATTGCACCTAGTATTGAAGAGCACAATTACTTTAATCGTAAAGGCTTTCACTCAAAGAATATTCAGATTGTAAGTTTTAAACATATAGGTATTCTCCAAAATGAAAATGATTATTTTAGATCTGCGACTATGATCTACGGATTTTAAATGTAAATGCAAGATATGCTGGAGCAACTCATGATGCATATGTATGGAGAAACTCTAGCATTCGAGACGAGTTGGAAAGATGTTGGAACAATGGTAGGTGTGATATTTGTAAAATATAAAAATGTCTTTTTACTGTACTTTGGAGATTTATTATTTCAAGTTTCTTTATAGGCGATCAAAATACATGGTTGTTAGGGGATGCTGGATATCCTCAGGAACCGTGGCTTATGACACCCATTCTAAACCCACCACCAAATAGTCCTGAAGCTCGTTATAATGATGCTCACAGTAGAGCAAGGAACTGTGTTGAACGTTGTAATGGAGTTCTCAAAAGTCGATTCAGGTGTATAATGGGTGAAAGAAAATTACGTTATACACCTGCAAAGGTTGGTCAAATTATTAGTGCCTGCATTATACTGCATAACATATGTGTAGAAGGACATCTTGAGGTTGATCATTACGAAGCTCCAATAGAAGATAATATTCTTATACAACCTTTGCATAATAATGAAGGGAACATTGTGAGAACAAATTTAATCAGAAGATATTTTATATAATGCTCATTAACGAATAAAATAAAATACAATTACTATTTTATTGTTTTATTATACCTAAAAAGTTTATGCATAAACTAACAACCAAACGAGCTCAAAACAGTTATATTAACAAAACGAAATATACATTATTTTATCATTTTTCATTGAAATACCTACAAAGTAAGTTGCACATTTTTTCTGAAGAATCTGCTAAACGTTCTAGACTTTTATCCATCTTCTGAAGTATTGTCACGCTATCCTGGCTTATCTGGATCAACTCCTTTGACTGTAAAATCTTTTTCTTTTTTTTTACTGACATTTTCTTTAAAATCTTCGTGTCTCTTTATGGGTGCTAGTGTTATCTTGGAAGAATTTTCAAAATTTAAATATGCATGATCATGATAAGTCGTTGAACAGCTTGACGGTTCTGTCGATACAGATATTTCTTGAAAAACATCTTCAGGAGCCTACAAAGAACAAAACGAATTAAAAAGTACATGTTAAACTAATTTCACATTCAATTTCATCAATAGTTATAATTGTTACAATATTACTCATTTTTTTACTATTATGGAAATTTAAAATGTGAAAATTCATACAGGTAAGTACAGATTAGAATGAACATTGATATTAGGAACTGTCTATTTGTCCGGGCGCATTACAGAACTATACTTAATAACGTAACAATATTATTTTGTACATATGCCTGGAAGATTAGCATTCCACACTGTTCGTCCGGGCATAACTATACGCCCGGATGTATCTCAATCTTCTATTCGTCCGAGAAAGTCCCTTAATATTAAAACATTTCATTCTTACCACATTTCTACCACATATCTCCTTTTGCAAACCCATCTCCAACACTCCTTCGTCTCCCTCGAGCGCTCTTTTACCCATTATATTTAATAACTGTTCTTCCAATTTGTTTAAAGGCGCTACACAACATTCTCCACCACCAGTCTTAGATTGTTCATTTTTAATTTTAGCTGCCTTTGCTTTAGTTTTACATTTCCAGTCTGTGACAGCCTACAATACAAAGATATTAATGAATATACTTTATCCAGAAAATTTTAACCACAAGCACAGCATAATTCTTTATGCTGTGTCACAAGTATCAACTTCATTTTTAAATAAAAAATATTTAGACTTACTTTTCTCCACTCTCCTAGATTTCTCTCCATATCCCAACGAATTCAGTTGATTAGTTATCAACTGCCATTGTTTGGTTATATTAGCATTACCATTTTTACCTCGAAATTGGTTTGTAATTAATTCGGGATTTTTCTCTGCAAAATCTATAAATGTTTTCCAATGTTCTCCTGTGACTCTCATTGTTAATATATCCTATTTCAATCAATAATTTAAAATTTTTACCTAATTAATAAAGTTAATAACAAAATACGCTTGAAGTAAATCAGATTTTTAAGGTTAGATTCAATCTTCGTGCCCTAAACGACACCAAATTTGTCATAGCATAAAACTATAGTAATTTTCTATATATTGACAGAAGCGATATCAATAAATTGGGTAACAGAGTACCAGCATTCACGCTTTTGTCGATATGTAGAATTCTACAGTTGAACAGAGTCCCACTCCTGAGTACATAACTGCTAAAACTGTCAAACTTAAAGATGACAATAATAGATTTCAACTAGAAAACCAGTGTTGCCAGTTCTCAACATATAAATAGTGACTCTTAAGTATTGCATGCTTTTACTGATTTATACTTCTTGTTGTTTCAGAAAGGCTTTTTAAATTTGTTAATATGGATTATCGTATTGAGTGTGATGTCTCTTACAGTTTTATTTTATGAAGACGCTGAAATGTGGTTTAGTTACAACAACAAAACTATTTACATTGGTTTTGCTAGATTCACATGGTGCGTAGGTTTGTGTTGGATGGTATATTCATGCTACCACGGTTACGGAGGTAAATTTTACTCAGTATCTATTTCAAAGAATACACAATTTTAAATTTATGCAAGAGGGAGTTCGGAATTATATGCATTAATTGCTAAAGCTCGCGATTCTTTTTTAAATTGTATCGTTTTTATCGAAAATCGAATAATGAAGAGTCCATTATTTGAATAGGATAAACGCGAGGACCAAAGGATATTGATTTCCAAGGAAAATATTTTGAACAATTGGGCTATTTTAGTAATAAGAAGAAATGTTAAAAAATTTGATTCATCCAGAAATTCATAATCTTTTGGAACCTTTCAATAAAGTTTGTAGTCATGTATGTGTTACAGGAAAAGTAGATTGTTAGGTAGAGTAAGTAAAATTTTACTAAAAGTATCAGTAAAAGTTGATATAAAATAAGCAGATCAACTTTCCTAGGAAGAGTTAACTATGCCGACTGTGGTTTAGTAAAAGTTGATTCCGAGTTGTTGCTCTCCAAATGTAATTGCGTGCGCATATCTTTGTTTTTATTATTCCAGCTGCATTCGTCTAGTGTTGTTGATTACTTGTCTATTTGTTGTAGTTGACAAGAGTGACCAAGAATTCAGTGTGTTTTTATATTTTAATAATTAGTTTTAGTTCGTAATAATTATGTCAGACTCAAAGGAACAACTGTTTCGGAAAAAAGTAAGGTTAGAACGCTCAAGTTCCAAGGAAAATTCATTGACATTGACCAGGTTAAAATATGATAGCTACATACAAAAAGTAAAAAACCTAAAAACTACGGGTAAAAAAGAAAGTCTTAGGTTTTTAAGACGATATGGCATAATTGGAGTAAATGGTATTACTAAACTAATACACCCTGTCGCAGACCAAGAAAACATAAAGTATTATGTTTTTGATGAAGAGGTATTTGGAGTTCTTAATGAAGCGCATATATCCACTGGACATGGAGGAAGAGATCATGTGATTCAGAAATTAAGAGGAAAATTCCAAAATGTTACTACAAAAGACATTTTGTGTTCAAAAATTGAAACATAAAAAAAGGACTGATTGTAAAGCATTTGTCATTCAAAAAAAATGAGTTCCCGATCTCAAGTGGATTTGATTGTGTACCAGGATCGTTTGACGAAGTTTATTGTTCTAAGACCATTGAAATCAAAGAATGCAGACGAAGTGTATGATAACATTATTGATATTTTTACTTTATTAGGCGCTCCTTGTATTTTACAGTTAGACAATGGCAGGGAATTTGTAAATAAAATTATTGACAGTCTGGTTAACACATGGTCAAACTGCAAAATGGTGCATGGCAAACCGCGACATACTCAAAGTCAAGGTAGTGTTGAGATAGCCAACCAGGACATAGAGAATATGATAGCCACCTGGATGTAAGACCACAAAACATCAAAATGGAGTAAAGGATTAAAATTTATTCAACTCATGAAAAACAGTGCATTGCATAGTGGGATAAAAAGATCACCGTATGAGGCAATGTTCGGTTGCCCCCTGAGACACTAACTCAAAACTACCTACTGAGGTATTGGCAAATTTAGAAACAGAAGAGGATCTTCAATGCGCTATTGATCAAATTCAGAAACAAGAAAAACAAGAAAACAAAATTGAAAATAACCGGAAATTAAAGTCTAATGAAATTGAAACTAACCAAAATTTATCAAATTCGCTAATAGATTATGGTGATTATCTCCTAACTGACCTGGATGAGTCTACAAAGGCCATTAAGAAGCAGAGAAATGAAGCTTTCCACTGTCTCGAAGAGCAAGCTAAACGGATGAAAAAAACCTCTGATCAAATTCATCCGCCTCTAGAAAAAGGAACATCAGTTCGAATTCCTGCTCCAGATGTTTACCGCGGAAGAGGAGATACCCGATCTATCTATCTACTATTGTTAAACTTGTGAAACAAGGTTTCAAAATTATCATTCAACGAAATACAAATTTCTCTCCTCGTGGCAAAGGTCGTTTGTATGTTTCCATAAAATTCGCAGTGGCCTTTACAGTCTAGGTCTCACTGCTCCATTAAAAGCACATGCCAAATGTAACCTTTGGTCATTCATTGACGCAATTTTAGATTTACGTTGTCATTACCGAAGAATTATCTAACTCTCATAAAAGCTGGATTGTTCAAGTGATCATAAAATTTGAGTTTTTTGTGTTTATTTTCATATATATTTGTAAGTAAAATACTTCTGAATTAATCTTGTTTTGAAAATGGATGATTCTTTGTAATAACCCGGTATTCTAGATGAACTGGGCATATCTGAAAACACAAACGCCCAGTCTTGAGATTTTAAGTGTATCAATTTCCTCTTAAACGTCTTATTGCGACCCCAAAGATTCACCCCGTATATTTTTCAGGTATAGTTAACTGGATATTGTGCAGGCCATTGTTTCAAGTTGGTGCTAAGCTTACATATAGCATGTATTTGTTACACATCTTAGTTTTGGGACATTATGCTTTCAGTAACAAAATGAAATTTTATGTGGATAATTACGTAGCGGTAAGGCAAATTTTTGGTTTATTAATCTTCTAATCATTCCACTGTGACGGTTATTGAACCGTAAGGTCACTAATAATTATAGGAAGAGTTAGTTAGTAAGAATTAAACCACGAATCTTTGGAAATACGGTTAATTAAATATTAGTAATAACACGTTTATAATTGTACGCGTCAAAGACACAAACATTGATTTAACAAAATAAGGTCAAGCAAGGCGACGATCGATGTGTATTTATTCCAATATGTATACAGGGTGTGGCAGATAAACGGTCAATTAGAAATATTTCGAGAACTAAAGGTATCTGAATTATGAAAATTGGCATGAAGGGGTTTTGAATAACGAGTTATTTAATTGAAAATATTGCCGTCATCATTCTACTTCCGGTTATACCGGAAGTTGCACATAACTTTGTAATTTTTAATTAAAGGCCCTGTATATTTTTCAATTTTAGAAATATTTACGTTCTTCTGAACATTTTTTGTTAATACTTCCCTATACCTATTTTGAACCGTTTTTGAGTTGTAATGTTTTGTATATGAAAATTACACTTTTTTACCATGTACATAAAATTCAATATCCTCTAATGTAATTTGAATGAAAGTTTTAATTTCTTAGGAACTATTTACTACATACCGCTTTATCGTTTACACTGTGAAGTTACCTTTTTTATTATACGAGGTGCTGTCAAAATTGGAATAAAAACGGGATCCACAATCTTCGCGTAATTCCTTTTTTTCAAATGGGACACCCTGTATGTGATTATTTATTTTAGAAGAATACGTTACCCACTATCGATATGTATTACTAGTCCCTATACCTATATCCTGCAGTTTTCAAATAAATCAGCTTTATACATTTATGTCACAAAAAATAAAAAAATTTATAGGCTATGTGGTATTAATTTATTAAGTTAAACATTGAACAATTATACAGATAATATCAAAGATAATAAGGCACTAGCTTGTTAATGCAACAAATGTTCAAAATGTTGCCCATCAACTTCCAAACATTTATGGACTCTTTTAATCAGATTTTCATTAGTAGCTCTTGATAGTGATTCTCCATCTATTTCGTTAAAAATGTGAAGGACTTTGTTTACGATATTTTCCTTAGTAGTGACAAGCTCAGAGAATACCTTATTTGTAACATATCCCCAAATATAGTAATCTAATGGTGACAATTGTGGGGATCTTGGTGGCCACAGAAACGGACCTTTATTAGCTATCCATCTATCGTTAAATATTTCATCAAGCAATGTGCCTACTCCTCGAAGATTGTGAGCCGGTTCACCATCTTGTTGAAACGAAGCTTCGTTAGCCTCTTATTAGGTAAAGCGTGCAAAATATCCCAGGATGTCTATTTGTAAATCCTCATTATCGACATGGACCTTGAGCTTAATTCTTCTACTTTTAAACTGACCAAACTGGGAACAGTTGTGCAGCAAATGTTTTACAGTTTTATGATTTGGTCGAGGCTTTTCAGGATATCTCTGAGCAAACACACGGCAAGTTCTGGATACTATTCTGTTAAACTTACTCACCGTGAATCATAATTAAATTTAAAAAATCATCATTTGTATATCCTATATCTGCCATTATTATTTTGTCAAGAAAATTAAAGGCAAACTATTATTATACCTTTCACACAACGGCATACAACAAGGTGACTACTAGACAATAACTCACATTTGTCAGAATATTCCATAGGCGACTTGATAAATTACTTTTTTGTGACAAAAATGTATAAAGCTCATTTATTTGAAAACTGCAGGAGATAGGTATAGTGAATAGTAATACATATCGATAGTGGGAAACGTATTTTTCTAAAATAAATAATCACATACAGGGTGTCCTATTTGGAAAAAAGGAATTACGCGAAGATTGTGGATTCCGTTTTTATTCCAATTTTATCAGCACCATGTATAATACAAAGGTGAATTCACAGTGTAAACGATAAAGCGGTATGTGGTAAATAATTCCTTAGAAATTTAAACTTTTATTCAAATTATATTAGAGGATATTGAATTTTATGTACATGGTAAAAAAGTGTAATTTTCATATAAAAAACATTACAACTCAAAAACGGTTCAAAATAGGTATAGGGAAGTATTAACAAAAAATGTTCAGAATAACGTAAATATTTCTAAAATTGAAAAATATACAGAATCTTTCATTAAAAATTACAAAGTTATGTGCAGATTCCGGTATAACCGGAAGTAGAATAATGACAGCAATATTTTCATTAAATAGCTCATTATTCAACACCCCTTCATGCCAATTTTCATAATTCAGATACCTTTAGCTCTAGAGATATTTCTAATCGACCGTTTATCTGCCGCACCTTGTATATAGCTGAGTTCCGTATGTTTAGCAATTAATAATATTTCATTGTTAGTAGTACGACGTAGTGTAAGTATGCTGTGTCATCGACTTGTTGTCTGTGGTCACCGCTTAATGTTATTTTATTATTTATTTTTATTATCTTTATTGCATTTAAGAAATTTACAAAATCTTATTGCAAGGGTCCTAACCACAAACAAAATTAATAAGTAAGTAATAGTATTTGACATTCCGATAATTCAGGTTGTCACTCATCAAATATAAATGTTATTAGTTCTCTAAATATATTATCCCAGTGATTCTTGATACAAACATATGGTATTATTTATTTCCCACCGAATGGAGGTAAGTGTTTTCCCTCATTAATGGTCTGGGTTATGAATGGCTTAGCAAGTGGAACGCTTACTTCTAATCACTACAACACGTATACCGTGTAAAATTGTCAAGGGTGACAAATTTATTTCAAATTTCGTAGTATGGATTATAAATTGCATAAAATTTGGATGAAAACAAATAAAACTTTGAATGATACTTGCGGTTAGTGTCCAAACTATTAAAAGTGGAACAAGATTCAGCCATCATGTTACAAACCATTGTTTATAACGGAATCATCTCGCAAGTGTCACCGACAAACCATAATGGACTTATGGTTTGTCGGTGACATTTGCATCACATGAAACAAAACGCCATCACGAGCTCTTGTTTCTCTGTAACGCTAACGCCATCCGAGATACGTACCATTAATTGAGTACCTATAGTTTATCAGCTATCTTTACGAAAAGATATCTCATACTGGAAACATCCAAAACTTGAGGCTTCTTAAAATCTCAACACGATCATCATATCTACCATCGATTATCAAGACCCACAAAACTGTTCATAACCATACCCATGTGGCAAACAAAGTGTGCAAAAACTATGCAGTAAAAAACCCTAAAAAGAAATTGGGGCTATAATGTGAAAAATATACATGTAGGACGGAAGCTTACCTTGTCACCAAGGGGTTTTCACCATGATAGTTCCAAAAATAAATAGTATGAACAACGTGCCATCGGCCATTTTCTATACCCAACAATTGACATTCGTCCATGTAGCTCAAAAAGTATCAGGCAAGTGATTCAAAATTCGAATGCCAAAGTTTTACCTTCACGTTCCTTTTGACAGCTCAGATCTGTGTTATCGCTGACAATCAAATAAAATCCCAAAATAAAACGATAAAATACTCGTAGATTACTTAGTTAAATTACATGAAAAAAATATTACTCTTGACACTCATTTCGTTATTTAAATCCCATTATTCAAGAATATGCTTAAATAATTTTAAAACCCGAAGTTAATTCACTTCTGCAACCAATCATACAGAAGTGTGTATAAAGTTGCATACTCAGTGGGTAAATTAACTGAATTATACTACATCCCAGTGAGTTATAGGATAATACAAAAGCATTGTATTATCCTATAACGATTCTGAATTGGTTACGAAATTTTGAGAAACGGAATCGGTAGAAAATAGATAACGGCAAATCGAACCACCAGTGAGAAATAAAGCGACAACAGTGGCAAATTTTGGACCATATAGGGACCGAGAAAGATGACGTTTATGCCGTCTGCCGTGAAAAAACACAAACAATTTGATGTAAACACTATTAGTAGTATTAGTAGTTTTCTATAATCAGCGTTTTTAAATGTTCATTTTTTAAAACTGTATTCATGGCTGTTCAAATATGCTGTATAAAAATACTACGCGGTTGAAATTTTATAGTTTCTCCGAAAATTCATTGAACACTGCGTGGATAGCCTTGAAACGTCAAAAATGAATAAATGCAGTAAACACCCATTAAAATGTTCTAATTAAAACATTTTATTAACTATTATTTTGTGTATTATCAGTATGATACTACAATTGGCAGCTATTAGAAAAGTTCTAAACTTTCTTTTTACATAAATAAAAGATTATTATCGAGAGAATAAAATGTTGTTTTCTGTACGATTTCATTGATTATATTAAATAAAAAACTAGTTATGTGTTTGCTGACTTTAATATTATATAATAAGATCAAATAATTAAATACTATTAAGGGGAAGAAAGTAAACAATTGTACAAAACGAATCACTTCAAGTTTTTTAATTACCTTTCAGAAAACATCGGGAGGATTGGGAACCAAATAAAAATACTAGAATTTGTAGTGCTCATTTTGTCAATAATCAAAAATTAGATAATCCCCTACACCCATCTTACATACCAACAATTTTTCCTGGCAAAGAAAATAAAAAGATCTATTCATTTTTTGCATTTTGTAGGTTGTTTATTATACTGTTTACATCACAATGTTTTTCTTATTCAACACCAGGGCGCTCTACTTTCGGCATAAGTGCTGCCTCTATAGTTCCGTCTCGATCCCTATTGCACTTGACCATATGATGCGTACAAAACTGCTAGCAACTGTTTCCGGTGTTTCACGAACCAGCATTCAGCGTATTTTGAAACTCAACAAATTTCTTCCTTACACAAGTAAATTAACACAAGAATTGAATGAAAATGAATTTGATAGGCGTGAGGTACTAAGTCAGCAGGCGATTGCTAATCTGCGGTTTTTAACATTTATTTAACTGTCTTAACGTTTTTTGACATTTTTTAACTTTTTAAAACATTTTTCAACGTTTTATAATATTTTTTAATATCTCTTAACATTCTAAAAAAAATTTAACATCCTTCAATATTTTTAAACATTTTAAAACAATTTTAAATACTTTTAAACATTTTAAATAGTAATTTATGCATAAAGTGGTACTTTTTTTCACGAATGGAAAAACAGGCGAGTGCGGTAATTCCATGAGTAAAAAAAGATACTTTATGCACATGTTGCATACATTATTTTTTCTACAGCCCTATACAAAAAAATAAAATTCAAATAGAAATTTGGGATATTTTAATTAAGCTCCTTCTGTAAATTACAATTATACGTATTCCAAGTTTCGTGAAAGTCCATCCTCCATGCCCAGCCAAGATTCATTGTGTTAGCTTATGGGAAGCGTGAAATAAAGTTAACGTTATAGCACTTTTTTAACGCTGTTTTACTTTTTTTCACTCTAACCATAAACAACCATTTTAAGCGCTGCAAACCGATGAAATACAAGGTACTTTAATGATAGGGCGTAGAAAATAGTTATTTGTAAAACAAGTGTCACAATGACTCGTTTTGTAGTACGAGTGAAGTTTGCACAACGAATCGCGAAGCGGTGAGTTGTGCAAATCACGAGTACTACAGAAAGTCATTGTGGCACAAGTATTACACAATATTTTTTATAATTCGCATTTATTTAATTATTTAAATTAAATAGAATTTCATATAACCCCTGTTTTTAAACTAGGAGGAGTGGTTTGAATTTAAGTTGGCAATTCTGTAGATTCCTAATTGGTCAGATCACAGATGGTTTTATTCAACACTTCTGACTTTTGACATATTATAACCGAATAATTGTGTAAATTGTAAACAAACTTTCGTTTAAGCAAAAAGAGGATGATTATTTGTTTAAAAAAGAGCTTCTTTGTATATGCTCTTGCGATCTATTTATATTATATCATGAACAGAATTATTTCAGTAATACATCTTCGCATATATATATATATATATATATATATATATATATATATATATATATATATATATGGTAATTTATCTCAAAAATCGAACGTTTTGTATACCTATATATTGATCCTATACAATATAAAAATAAACAAACGACAAATTATTGAAAAATAAACGTTAGCGTACTTTATTCATTATTATTTTTAATATATAAATCATTCTAATTTACCTTTAATATATTAATTTGCTAGCTATAACAACGCTAGACCATTTTATTTATAATTTGTGTCAAGGTTAAAGTCAAATGTCAAATAAAAAATATAACTAAATTCAATAACCAACTGTACACTAAAAATTACTATAACAGTGTTCAAAGAGCTTCATTGTGACACTGTAAACAATGTTATAATGAAGTCTCTTTTATACGCGAATTATAAAAAGCATTTTTTAATATTTCTAAAGATTTTTTAACGTTTTTTAACATTTTTTATTCACTTATTCATTAAAATTTTTGAACATTTTAAAAGAAAATAACATTATTAACGTTTCCGAAGCTTTTTTATCATTTTTAAAGTTTTTAACATTTTTGAATATTTGATAGATCTGTATCCAGCGGTCTTGGTATTTAAATTTATCGACTTAACACGTTTCTTTAGGCTTATATTCGCAACAACAGTCCTTACCTTTGAAACCACCATAATGTTTATTTTAATCATTTGTGTATAACTGGCTATCTTGTGACCATTTTACATTTTTTTCTCGGTGTAACATAAGAGAATTTTCCGTCATCTAGCATTTACAAATTTTGTTCACGTAAACTAAAAATCGACTTGAATTATTGAATTATTATTAAGTTTCTATCTAATGAATTTTTTCTTTATTTCAGTTTTATCTATTTTGCGGCTATTTTATAATATCGGTAATATGCGCTTTTCTGTGGTCGCTGGTTTTCGAATCTCCAATTTTGACAATAGAAAAATATTTTTTCAGAAGCTCGAAGCGAACAGGTAAACATTTTGTTTTAATTATTTTTCTTCAATAGTATATATTCAATGTCCGACGAGTTACATAAATATCGTCATTATGTTTATTCACAAATCTTAGTGTTATTAAACTTACAAGAAAAAGTATCAAAAGTTTTCGAATTTCACCGAGACTAACAAATAATAATTTATTTTAAAGTCTCTCACTATCTCTCCCTCTCTCTCTCTCTCTCTGGTATGGGGTTCTTTCATTCGGGATCATTGATAACTCTGTGTTTCGCGATCTCGCTTTATTTTAGCAATGTCGCAAAATTCGGGAGGGATGTCCACTTTTATCTTGACTATGAAGGACCAACCACTATGGTGGTAAAATGTGTATGAGTTATATGAATGAATATTTTCTTTTAAAATGTCTTTATTTACAATATTTTTTAAGTTGGATATTTACAATATATGAACAGAACTATATATAATTACATAAACAAATATAAATATATACAATGCCGATGTCCTGGTAGTCCTGACATAATTGCTTATGTCTGGATACATATATGGCACCTTGCTCTTCGCATAATCCATTTGTTTTCGCTATTCACGTTACTTTGTCCCGTATTGATAAATTTGGCTCCACTAGCTATTTAGACTTATCTATCCCTGAAAAGCAGCTGAAAAACAGGGTTTCAAAACGAACAGTGTTTAGTTTATGAGGAGAGGCAACACGACTGATGTTCCTTTTGTGGGGGATATGTTTTGAGTATAGATATATTTGGTTAATTAGGGGTAACTGTGTTACTCTCTAATTAGATGTGTTTGGTTGTTAGGGATTCAACAACTAGTTATGTGAATAAGTTACCATGCAAAAGTCTACACCCACTATCACGGATGTCTTTTGCGCGATTGGCGGCTCTGAGTGTTTCACGAAGATTTTTGGGCAAGCAATATTTATAAAAGTTTTGTAATATTTTGATTATAAAGTCCTTGATAGTGGGCATATCGGCTTGTTCATGTAACCACGAATTTCTAGGAAGCTTGGGATATTCGGTTTTATATGGAATTGCCATAAGTAGACACTTGTTTTGCACCACCTGTAATGTATTAAAGTTGTGTTTTGTAGCGGTGTAATAAACTGGTGCGGCGTATGTTAGAGCGGGTCTGATGATTTGGCGATATATCATCAATTTGTTGTGTATTGAGAGACAACTTTTTTTGCATATCAAGGGGTATAATTTGCTCATTGCCATCTTCGCCTTTTGACCTTGCTTTGTTATATGTGCATTGGCGTTGGTGTTGCCCTGCACTGTATAACCAAGATATTTCAATGTGAGACTAGGGGTGATTGTTTGCCCCTCAACACAAAGCTGAGATTGCAATGAGCCATTTTTTCTTGTCTTCCTCCTGAGTAACATGTACTCTGTCTTAGCAGGATTGATAGTCAATTTGTTATCTCTCATGTATGTGAGTATTCGTGTATTTATGTGTGATTGAATGTTTTGTAGTGCTGTGTCGGGTGTTGGTGCAGATGATACAAAACAAGTGTCGTCTGCATACATATCTGTTAAAATATTTGGGGCTGAGGGTAGATCATGGGTGAATAGGGAATATAGCAAAGGTGAGAGAACTGAACCTTGTGGAACTCCAGCTTGAATAGGGTATGGACCCGCTAAACCTTCATTCACACAAGTATATAATTTTCTGTTATATATATATATATATATATATATATATATATATATATATATATATATATATATATATATTATAACGGATATGTAAGGTAGAAATATTGTCATGAAACAGAATAATTAGAAATTGCTAAATAATAAAACAGTAGACTATACTTTACTAGGATGATAAGAATGAGACATTAAAATTGCTCATGTTTATTGGACAATTGTAAATATCTTCACTCAATTTGCTAATACAGCTTTTATATAATTTATAATTCAAGGAAACTTTACAACTTGCAAAGAATTAAACAAAAAGAAACATTACCTTTAATCATAAATCCGAAACCATAGAATAAAGATCATCCATTTGTATCAAATATTTTATAAGAAAATAACATTGAACACATAATCTAAAAAAGAAATAAGAATCAATAAATATTCAAAACATAGAGGATATTGTTCAATATTATAACACAATGTTTACAAAGAGATATGGTTAGAATATTTGACGCTGTAATGTCAATATGCCTTAGCGACAAGCGCTGGCGGCAGAAAAGATAGATGTCAATATTTTTCAGCGACAAACGCTGACATTAGAGTAATTTCATAGAGTAAATAAATAGAAATTGATTAATGAATTTAAAAGAATATAAAATGAATGTAAATAGTCAGAATAGAGAATGTTGACAAATTGTTTAAAAGAATTTATTTGAATGGCTAAATACAAGCGTAACAATAACTAATTGTAATAAGAAAATTAAACTAAACATTGGTATATTAAAGACTATTGTTATTGTATATCGCCAGTATAAACTATTCGCCCCATTATAATCAAATGAACTTTAATATTAAACTAACAATCAAGTGAAACTTATTTTGATATATAAGTAAAGATATTTGAGAGTAAATAAAAATGAAATCATAATTTTGAGTGCGTTAAACAAAGGTGATTGGTTATTCAAGACATGACAGAACAAATTTTCAATCAATAAACAAAGTGTAACAAACATTTTGAAAATAGTGAGCTGGAAAAAACAAAAGACTGATTGCTTATTGAAAAAAGTGGAAAGAAAAAAGGGTTGGTAGCTTGGCGTCGGTTCGAGGATGTTGGTTGGAGCAGCGTTCCAGAAATTTTGATAAATTATCCCCAAAACCATCATTAAAAAGTAATAAACCACTAACAAAACATACAACAGTACTTACCAAATATATACAGCTAATTTTCCTGAGAGAGAATCAATTTTTCTCAAATTTATCCGACTTTAAACTTCGGAAGCAGCGTTCCAGAGTCCAGGGAGGCATATCCTAATTCCAGGACACAAGGTCAGTGCGTATTGTTATATAACAAGAGTTAAAGAACTCACTAATTACAATCCAGTGTTTAAAAATCTCATGAGTAAAATAAACTTTGCGAAAAAGATCTATCTGAAAAAGAATTATAATAGAGACTTAATATAAAACTATACAATTAAATAATTTTCAATAATAAATGGCCAATCTAAATAGACAAAATTAAATACTTACTCATTTCTAAAAAAACTTAAGAAAGATGCATCTGAATTCATTTATGTAATATTTCAATTCTATGTATATAAAACTGATAACTTATTTTTGTACCATATTGTTTCTGTGTTTCTGTATGTATAATTTTTCCAACATAAATTCTTTTACATGTGCATTACGCATCAAATATTCGGTGATACAACGGAAAGCACGTTGTAAAATTGAACAGACGCAACGCGTCTATGAAATGTTTCCTTTAACGCATCATCACCTGATGTTTTAAGCATGCGCATAGCATGCCATACATAAAATGGATCAATAATTTTAGTTCAGCCATACATAGGCGTCGTATGATAAATTTTACAATAAAAATTCTCATTATTAAAAAATTAAATTATGTTTACAAGTAAAGTGTTTCTTTTTATTTAATAACTAAGATATTCACAGCAACAGGAACTCAAAGAGCAGAGAGGGTTTCATGCTCCCAAATCCGTACAAATCATAACTATACAAAAATTTAAATCAATAAATAATTTGAGCTAGCCGTATTAACATATTGCACCATAACATATAAAACATCTAAACCAATTTATACACAATATATTATAAATATAATATTATAGATATTATATATAATATATATATATATATATATATATATATATATATATATATGAATTTACAATTTTTATTATGTATTCCGGAAAATTAAGTTTAATTAATCCAAATATTAGTCCTTCATGCCACACCGTGTCGAAGGCTTTTTGAATGTCGATTGTTACCATTATCGTTTTATTTTTCTTAGAAAATTCTTCTCTGATGTGGTTGAAGACTCTAATAATTTGAGCAACAGTACTGTGTCCACTTCTGAACCCATACTGCTCCTTTGGAAGAATATTTTGTTTGTCAACAAATTGTTGCATTCTTTTAAGAATGATTTTATCAATCACCTTTGCTATGTTATTTAGTAAGGAAATTGGTCGGTAACTATCCACATAACTTGATTGTTTATTGGCTTTAATAATAGGGATAACATTGGCAGTTTTGAGCATATCAGGGTAGTTACCGGTTTTAATTATATAATTAACTATGTAAATAATTTGTACTATCGCTTTTTTCGGTAAGCTTTTGAGGAGGATGTTAGAAATACCATCGATCCCTGGAGCTGTCTTATTTTTGAGCGAAACGATTGTACTCTATATTTCAGCAGTGGTTGCAAAATTGAATTTATTTGTAGCATTTGACGTGTTTAGATAATTAGATACTGTTTGTGCTATTTTATTATGCAGTTGAGTGTTAACTATATTATTTTTAAAATTGTCCTGAAAATGCTCTCCAAAGGCCTCTGCTATCTTCGATTTTTGAGTGAATGTTTTACCATTAGATACAATTTTAGATATTTCATCTCTTTTGTTTTTTAATTTTTTAGTGATTTTCCAAAGAGAGTTGTCTTTTATTGTTAATGTTTCAAGAAAAGCTTTCCATTCGTTATTTCGATGTTCATTTATTAGGGTATTCACAACGTTTTGATAGTCTTTTAATAGTTGTCTATCAGTATCGTTTCGGCTTTGCTGCCATCTTCCACGTATTTTGTTTTTTCCCTTTATAATATTCACAATACGGTCAGGAAGGATATTTGGGGATTTAGGTTTGGGTTTAATAGTTGTTGTGTTGTTTCTTGCTGTTATTATTGTTTTGTAATTTTTGTATAGTATGAGTTAGTCGACTTTGAGTTTCAATTATATTTGTGATTGTTAATGTTTCATTTATGTATTCTCTGAATGCAGTCCAATTTGTGGTTGTGTAATCGTGTACTCTACGTGTATGTGACTGTATGTTATGTGTTATTTTTAATTCAATTAGTATTGGATCATGGTCTGAATTAAGGTCAGGGATGGTCTTCATTCTGGTTATTGTGTTGATATTTCTGCCAACCGCTAGGTCTATTGTGCTTGGGGTATTACTGGAATAAGGAAAGTGGGTGGGATCGTCCGTACTGAAAATATTACAGCCCGAATTATCACAGAACCTTTGGAGAGTACTTCCATTGGGGTTTTGGTGAGAAGCATAGGAATCCCAGAGTGGGTGCTTACAGTTTAAGTCACCCACTATGAGAACCCTGTTATGTGTTCTTATGATATTATAAAAATCAGATTCGTATAGTTTTTTGTTCGGTGCATTGTACGCACCAACTAATTTTATTTTTTTGTCTATAAGTAGTGAGATATGCTCAATTGATGAATTATTTGGTTGCAAGAGTTGAAATGTGATGTCTTTTTTGATTAATACTGCGAGACCATCCCCCCACCGACACCTGCGGGGCGGTCTAGTCTATGTAGACTATATTCTGGGCTTCTAAAATTCACGGTTTTGTTGGGTTTTAGGAGCGTCTCGATAGGGATGGTTTGTTTTGTGGGTAGGCTAGGAAAGTCTTGTTGGGTGGGGGCATTTTTATTGTTCCATGGGTTTGTCTTTGGGAGGGGAGCAGGGATAAATTTCGGTGCTGTATGACTTGTAGTTTTCGTCCTTTTAGCTTCGAGCCAGTCTCTTCTTTTAATAAATTTAGGGCATATCATCGCGTTGGTCGGATGATCGCCTTTGCAATTGGCACATTTGGCAGGTTTGGACCTTTCCTTTGGGCATTCAGGTGTTAAGTGGGGGGCGGCACATTTTAGACATCTGGGGGGCCTGCCACAGTTGGAGGTGGCGCGACCCCAAAGCTGGCAAATGTGGCATTGGATTATCGGCTTTGATTGACGCCGATATTCCCATAGGATTCTGGTGTGTTCCAGAACTCTAACGTTTTTGTTGAGGAAGTCCAGTGTTATTTTTGGGTCTGTGATGACTAAATATAACGGCCTCGCTTTGGTGGTCATCCTGTATATGTCCTTGATGACGATTTTGTAAGTGTTTGTAAGCTCTTCTTTAATTTCGTCTATTTGCAGGCCTTCCGCTAAACCTCTCAATACGAACGCGTGGGTTTTTTTATCATTCCTCGTATAGGTGTGAAAAGGAACTTTTTCACTTCTTAAAATTTGTTTTAAATTGTCGAAGTCTGCCGTCTCTTTTTTGAATATGATTGTAGAATTAGTTGCGTATTTTATTTCAAATGCTTCTGATACACATTCTTTAAGTTTGCTAACCATATCTTTATGTGCCGATACGTTACCATCAATTACGATGGGAGGACAGGAAGATATCGTTTTTTTAACTGTTTTTGTCGTGGCTTCTTTTTGTTTAGGCCGTTTTATGGTGTGAATTTTATTGATTTCATCTGAGCTGTCATCGGATGCAACAAATTTACGAAATTTGTTTTTTTTTCGTTTTTTTTTTGAATGAATGAATAAATTAAGTTCGTCTGCACTTTTACTTCAGTTTATTTTAATGTAGTATACACCATGTTCTTTTGCTTAACACTTAAGATTGTATTATCACTGGTTAACAGGCATAAGGAGTATTCAATACTTATCGCATTATTGAGAGTAATTACTTAATGTTTCAAATTTATGCCGGCGAATGCCAGCAAATTACTATAACGTGAGTACCATTTTGTACGATGAACGGATAAGAAGTCAAGGAAAGTTGGGTTGTATTCGTATTTATGTGTTTTTCAGAGTGGGTGAGAGTAAGGGAAATCATGTGGGAAATTGGCCATTGGGTGATGACATTTTAAACTTTAACCGTCATAAACGGCGGTTGAGTTGAGTGTTGCATGGGTTGCTTTTTTGTCATTCTGTTATTTTCGTTATATATAAGGAAAGCTTTTAAGATAGTTTTTGCCTGGAGCGATAAGATTAAAATTGATATTTGGGGGCTTTGAAGTGTTGAATAGATATTTTTAAATCTTAATTTGATATTTTGTTATTACCAATAACAATTTCATTATTATTATTATTTTGAAGAATGCTCCACAGTACCTGAGTTGTACTTTATTGTTCTGTAGTATACTTATTTTGGAATAAACAACCGATTAAGTATTAAAATTTGTTAATTGTTTTATTCCTTATATTTATTTACAAATTTAAATGTTTATAAAATCATGTCAAAAAATCCAAAAAGTATAATAATATGTTTTTTTTTGTATCAGTACAGTAATTATTTACTTTACGAAGTGAGCAAACAGATTTCAATCAGATCTTAGAATTATTGTTTTGCTCTGGTAGGCTCTCCGATTCCATATAACACTTTTACATGAATTCTCTTTGCCTTTATAGTACTAATAATATCTCATTCAACCTGAACCATCGTCATTTTCTTTCAAAATGCATTAGCAACGCATCATACGCAAGTTCTATTACATCAAATGCATTAGCCCGCGCTCACGGTTTTAAATTGTACTCTCTGCGTGACGTCATGCGCGCGGCGAACGATATTTCGAACGGCTAGAGATCATATCTTCTATTTTGTTGTATCATATGGTCTTAGTAGTTTTTAAATATAATTTATTTCAGGAGTTACGTTCACCTATGACGTCAAGAAGACACAAGATACTTATGCGTAATTTCTTTCATGTACAAATTATTTATAAATATAATTAATTCAGTTTATAATCAATATTCTAATATTTCTTGATACGAATTAAACAGTATGATATATTGTAGTAGTTTACTCATTTTTAACTCTTTATTTGAAAAATATGCACTTTTAACAAACACATTCAAGAAAATAAACAAGAAATGAAAAGAAGATAAGAAAATAAAGAAGAAAAATAAGAAGAAGAAAGGAACATATTCAATGAAAGTCCAAGAATTGTTCCTTTCTAATTCAAGATTTCAATTCATTTTGAAAACTAACAAAAGTAAAAATATAATAGGTGTTTATGTCTATTATCAATAATAATAATTGCAATTTAAACGCAATTATGCTCAAAAAAATGTAAACAAAATCCAGTAAGCAATTATAATAGGAGTTCATTCCTATTAACAAAAATTAATCAAAAATTAAACGATATCAGTTATTGGTACAGTACTGAGATTCAAGAATAACCAAAAGATTAAATTAGAGGGGCAACCTCTACCAAAATATGAGACGCTAAACGCCCAAAAAAATAGAGGAGCAACTTCCACTTAGAATATGAAATACTAAACGCTTTAGCAAAATATCCAAGAAAAAATTAGAGATGTAGCCTCTAATAAAATATGAAATGCTAACATCTCAACGATATGACAAGAGAATAACTATATTCCTCGTCTACAAAAAAATAATCACTAAATGTGATATAGGGTGGTTAAGATCTCAGGTACACTAACCTCAAAAGAAAAAACTAAAACAACCAAAAATATATAAGGAAGAAGTATTAGGTGAGCAAGACCAAGTCATAGATGGATGAGAGCATCAATCATGCAGGAAAAACCTCGCGAGAGATGTTAATCGCATCGTGGTTATTTATTCCCCACAATCACCTTCGCAAACAACTACTGAAATGTAGACATTATCGTCCAACAACTACATTCCTTGCAACATGGAACAAAAGAATTGACAAAATCTAAAGATAAATAAAATTAAAAAACGAAGAAATTTTTGACCAAGCTCGGGTAATTAACAAACCCAGCGTTATGTAGAAACGCCACAACTAAAATGGAAATTTCCAAAGAAAATTCCAAAAAGAAAAAAATTTATTGGATCTCTAGGTTTATAACACCGTGATGCTATGCGCATGTGATACATCCTTCCAGTGTGATAACATGACAAGTCATCAAACTACCCTTTCGGAAAAACGGCGTTCCGTAGGTACGATATGTTATGGAATGATAACACACCTCTGAAATTCAGTTTTCCACTCAAAGATGTCACAAGACTAGCATCACGCCTGTCACAGAACTAGTCCTTAACAAAAAAACAAAATCACGGAAATCTTTTTTAACAGGAAAGCGAAAACCTCCAAAAAATTCCGCCATGGGAGTGCTATTGCGAGATATTGTTTAAAAAAATACACGGTAAGGGACTGAAATCTACTAAGTAAATTTTTTTAACGTGACCAAAAATGTGTGTGTGTGTGAGGGTGTGTTTGTGTGTGTGTGCGTGTATTTAAAATACATTACGTAACTATACGGAAAAATAAAAATAAAAAAAACAACAATGCATGGCCTTTCCCCCCCTTTCCTACTGTCGGAAAGTTTGGAGAGAAGAAACCCTCCTAGACAGAACCAATTCCTAAAAATTTAGCGATAACATGCATAGAATACTCAAAAACCAAAATAGAAAGTTATATAGGAGAACTTATTATTACAAATTGGAAACACTTTCGCTATGAAAGTACGAAACTGTAAACTATGGTATTGCAAACCACATAGAAAGTTGTCCAAAAAAAAATAGGTATTCCTGTACCGGTCTACCGGAACATGAGTGGCCGCCTTAAGGAACGCTGTTTTTTATTATTGTGCAAATCTCTTTGTTATAGTAGGTTAGGTTAGGTTAGACTCGTGAGAGTCTATTGTGGCTCCTTTGTTATGGTAAGAAGGATAAGAAATACAAATAAAATACGTATGTTATTGAGTATTTGTTTATTTTAAATTGTGACAGATGTCGATAAGATGGCGTGACATTTTTCAAGGTAAAACGAATAGGAAAAAGGCAGTAGAAAATAACGTATATTTAATTCTAGCACCGATTTGATAATTTTACTGCAATAAGAACACAGTTCAACTGTATTCTTAGTACAATTCAGTTTCGAACATAATACGATTATATTTTCAATACAGTAAACAAAAGCGTATTATAAATATTTTAAAATGTTATCAATTTTGGAAACTTTCTATGAATGACAGTTTTAAATGCATCAGAAAATTGTCTCATACAAAATATATGCTATACAGGATGATTTTTTGGTAGTTACAAATAGACGTTACAGAGAAGCTTGACACAATTACTATCTGAGAATGCCCAATTTATTTAAAATACTTAGGACCATACGTATGTTAACTTAAACATCCTTATTTTTAATGGAACACCCTATATATAATTACATCTTTCGATAGAGGTACTCCTGAGGACTGTCTCAATATAAGGTTTTGCTACTTAACATCATCTGTCTTATGAGATTTGACCAATTTATAATATAATTAATTCACACAATCGTTTTACTTAATACAAATTATCTTAATATTGTCTATTTTGATTTAACATTTAAAATTACTTTTAATGTACAAAGTGCTAAAAAATTTCTTAACTGTCTTGAAAGAATCACCCTGTATGTTATGACGTTATTAGAAAGAACTTCAACTGCTTCGTTTGTTCAATTGGAATTGTTCTTCTTACAATAAACGAATTACGCATGTCGCTTTTGTTTTCTGTAATTTTTATTTGGTTACAAAATGTTTCAACAACAATTTTTTATGTGTAAATTATATTTAAGTGTGTTTACCCAAAAACTTGATTTAATATAATTGAAAAAAAAGTTTAAATTTATCATTTATAAATAAATAAATTGTTTAAACTATCGTCGTTTCATTTTACTTTCGCAATGGATCATTTTCTACATTGAAGGTGTAAGTACAGTTCAGGTTGATAAATTAACTCCTCTTTAAAATATTCATGATAAAATTTTTGTCATTTAAGTAATATTAAGATTGTCGTTTTCTCAATAACGTTCTACATTTAGAGATCAACATATTTCGATGAATTTAGAGAAAACGGTAACATATATAATTGAATTTATTATTACAATTCCAGGGCTAGTTCCTAACAAATAACTTTGTATGCAACATATTATGATTTGCGAGTTTTATCAACCTGAATACAAGTATGGTTTTTTACGACAAAATAAGTAAGCAGCTAATACCAATAAAAATGATAAAATTAAAATTTATCGAATACGAAATCCGGCATTGAGTAGGCATTTTATAATTTGAACTATATCGTAGAAAAATAGTAAAATGAATACATATAAGCCATCAAATATTGAGGAATTAAACATATATTACACAGTATCATACACGGCTTGGTCTTTTGGCATGATACAGAGTGTCCCAAAGTAAATAAAATTCATACTTATTTCTCATCTTTTTGAACGCATATAATGACAGGTACCAAGCAGCATTATTAGTTAGTATGTATGTGTCATTGAACTCTAACAACATGCACATAATTATTACGTCTTTTGCACAGTTTAACAGTTAATCAGCTATCAGATTACAAGATTCCAGAAGCTAATCTGCTAACAATGGACAAATAGTGTTAGTTCAGGATCTTTCTATCAATGGGGTTTCTAGTTTCTAGTACTTTATTGGAAATCAGTGGATAACTTTTTTTAAGTTTTCCGTTTTCTGATGGAACTAATAGTGGTTGCAGGAGTACTTAAAAAGGGCGGTAGAGTGTGGTGAGGACTAGAACAAGGTACTACACACACGCGTTCCCAATAAAGATTTATATACATTTATTAAATTTAACATTGTGAGCAATTTTATATCTTGATGGAATCTTTTGTAAATTATGTAATCTTTAATTAGTCTTTTTGAAATACGTCAAAACAGAATATGATGTTTACATACAAAATAACACATATTAGCGTTGGAAAAATTGGCTTGAATTACCAATTTTGTAGAAATCTTAAAATAGAAGTTATTAAAACAAGCTTAATAAATCATATACAGGAATCCCAAATACTTATAGGATTTCTTTTATAATTTCGTTGTATACCTTAAAAATACACACTCTAGAAATCGCGGAATAAGAATGATTTCATTAAAACAAAAGCTCCAAGGTAGTTATTGGTCATAGAAGCACGTAGCCTAGTTTTGACCATTTTAAGATTTGAAAATACTCCCTTACAACTTACTTGCGTTAGTGGTATTATAAGCAGATATTTGTAAACTTTATGCAGTTCAGTGTACTGAACTCCAAAAGCACATATTGCACTGTTTTGATGAGTTACTGTGAAAGAGATCTGTGGCATCAGTGTAAATATCTTCACCTTCTAGAGCAAACTCACCAACCTAGAGATCAGAGTTTTGTTGAAAAGCAACAGTACAATAGTCTTCCTCTTGAGACTGCTAGGATATTCTACGCCAGGCTTTAGCAAAGGAAATAAGCTCACCTTTTTAATACTGGCATCAGCTCACAAACCATAAAGGAAGGCAAGGCATGACGACATAACAGGCAAAACGACATATCAACCTGCTCTCGGTTAAATTCTTCGCCACTCGGGTTTTGCTAGCGGTGAATAATTTTTCGCGGTATAAAGAGAAGTGCCAGTGCTGTTAATGGGGAGTTTGTTGTTGAGAATTAACTTTTTGTCAGACGTGTCGTAAATGATTGAGTTATGTCATGTTTGATTACTTATTCTATTCTTTTAATTGAGTAAATATGTTATTGCTTCTACATTTTCTGTATCAAATAAGCATTTAGCTTTACCGTGATGCTTAAATTTTGCACTATAATGAACATTTCAGCTTAAAAAATCCCAATGGCAATGGGTAGTTCAAGATTCAACTTGTCCAAATAGAAGATCATAAAATTAGGGATTTTTGACGGTTCAATCATTAGACAAAAGTTTGTATGTCACTATGCTTTACCTTCCCCTATACAGCGCTTTTAAAGGAAGTCCATATTTCACATGTTGTTTGAATACTTTTGGGTTGAAACCGGCCATGTCCAATGTCCATAATTCTCTCCATTGTCTGAATTACAGTGTCCATAATGCAATTGAATACACCAACTCTAAACATATCTTTAGGTGAAGACGTCATACCTTCATCTTCACAAACTTCTCCTGCCACCCTCTTGATATTTTCCGTTTCCTTTTGAAACCATGTTCAATGGCAGGGATGGACGAAATTATTCCCGCATAGCAGCGCTGATGTAGTTGGAGGTTTTTCGTTTTTGTTAGCCTGTGCTTTTTTTATGACAATTACTGTGTTTTGTTCTATTTTGTACTATTTTCGTTGGTTTTGAGACGGTTTTTTTGGCAAAATGAATGAAAAATATGGTGGTTGGACTATAAAGCAATTGAAGAAAGTGTTGAGAAATAAAAATGCGAAGATTGTTGGAAAAAAAAGACTTAATAGAAAGGTAAGCCGTTCATAACCTCAACTTATTCCTGTTTCCAGTTAATGAATGATAAAATGTCATTTTCAAATGGGAATAATTAAAACATTTAATACGTTTGGTTCTAGATTGGGTTACTACGATAGATATTATAATTTTGAAAGCAGATCTTTAGAGAACAGACTCCTTGAGCTTCACATAGTTTGACTCAACATTTGTTGTCGGTTTATATTTATCTTATAGCAACAATCCACTTCTCGAGAAACTATTCGTCTTTTGAAAACCATTTTCTGACGTTCTTGAGGGACACAGAGGCATAACACAATTGTAGCATTTTAATTGCAAAAATCAACACATTAAAAGTAAACTAAACGAAACGTTTATATTTGAAATATTTGAATGTAAATAAGCTGACATTGACAAATGACAGTTAAAAGACCACCAGCCTAACTAGCGCAACCTACTTCAAGCTTTCCAGATTGCTTGCGATTACGATATCTCTCACGAAACTGTTTGAAGACTTATCAATATTGGTTGACATATATAATATGAACGATTTGGTTGCTTCAAGAATTTCATCAAACAAGTTTCTAGCATTTTTGAGTCTCAAAACAGATGATTCTACAGACCTCCAAGCCTAAGCATAATCAAAATTCTTTGTATGCAAGTAATTTGATAATGGAGTTGTTATCTTGAATATCTGTAGGAAAATCATGATAGTTAAGATCGTTTCGAGACTTAACAGTTTTTACAGAAGAGCTAAAGCATCACTCCTTACTTTTGCGTTGAAATGTTCTACTGTAGATATTCAAATATGGATTCTACAATATTTACCACCCAGGAAGAAAGCAATTTCATGTAAATGGGTTTACAAAATTGAAACTAATCCGGATGGCTCTATAGATAAATTCAAAGCTAGATTGGTAGTCAAGGGATTTTCACAAATATATGGTGAATCCTATGAAGAAACTTTTAGTTCTGTTGCTAAATCTGGAACAATAAGAGCTTTGTTGAGTATAGCTGCTAGTGAGAGAATGAATTTAAGCCAATTTGATGACTCTACTGCATTTCTTTATGGATATCTGGAGGAATAAGTATATATGAAACAACCGGAGGGTATCAAGATGGTACTAGTAAAGTTTGCTGTGTCAAAAGTTGCTTGTATGGACTTAAGCAAGCTCCGAGATGCTGGAATAAAAGATTTGTAGATTTTCTTATAAACCAAACTTTTAAGGTAAGTGATGCAGATCCATGCTTGTTACAAGTGTTATTTGTAAATTTGCTGGAGGTGCAATCTCCTGGCTTAGTCAAAGACAGTTATCAGTAGCACTCTCAACAACAGAAGCATAAATAGCTGCTGCAAGAGAAGGAGCCAGAGAACTGATATAGTTAAAAAGACTTTATCAGGAAATTATAGCTTTACAAAATGTTCCTACACTATCAGTTGATAATGAAGTTAGCAAAGAACCCAGAATATCACCGAAGAACGAAACATATTGAAATCAGGCATTTCTTTGTAAGAGAATTGGTAACTGTAGGATGTATTGATATTGAACATGTTGTTTCGGAACACCAATTCGCAGATATATTGACGAAGTTATTATTCAAGCCAAGATTGGATTATATTTTAAATAATCTTGGACTAGTGAATATCAAAAGTACTTAATGTGGGAAGGTGTTAAAACTTTTACATTATAGTTACTTTGTTGATATACTCTAAGCTCTACTTAGATAGGTGGATTATAAAATAATATAAAAAATGTCAGATTGATATATAATTGATTGATGCCATTTTTTTGATAAAAGCATTTTTCTAAAAGTTATTAACAGTGTTTCCTTAGTAAAGTTAGTAAATTAAAATAAACAGTCAGGTTCACGGTTAATAACTTTAACAGATCTTTGTAATTTTTATTGTCGTGCTCTTTGATGATCATCAGACCGATATTGACATATCGAACAGAGGTTCGAGAGGAAACAAATAAAATGAAAAATATGTTAAGAATAGTAGAAATGAAAAATCTAAGAAACATCGTTGGTAAAACCAGAAGAAATCGAATGAGAAATACAGATATAAAACAACAATACAAAATACTTGAGTACTTGACAAAGTAAGATGGGGCAGCCAAAGAAACGGTACGCATGTGTTAAACGTATGGAAAAAAACAGGCTCCTTTAGGAGGAAACCCAGCAGAAAAGAGACAGGAAGGGCAGTTAATAATCCACCTCTCAATAAATAATACAGAAGCAACCTGAAAAGGAACGTACTGACGGTTGGTTTGACCTATGTAAGTTTGAGGACGATTACTTAAACAGATCTGATTCGTTGGGAAATTTGGCTTGTATTGTTCTTACTAAATGGTTCTAAAGATCAGTATAGTCCTTAGTACGTACTGCGCAAGCCGTTGAAACCCACTGGCTTCACTTATAATTCTACAACTGACTTCACTGCTATTTTCCACTAGACTTTCATTTTTATTAGCTTTTACCTCCACTATTATTGCATCCAACCATTTTATTTCAATCTCCCTCTTCCCACGTTTAAAATAAGTCAGTTAAGGTTTTATTAATGCTGCTTGGGTTATTATTTTAGTTTCAACAACTCTATTCAATATAAACGCTCAAACATTTCTATTAAAATAAAAAAAATGTTGTTATACATTTGATTTCTTTGGAACACTATGTAGTGAAATGTTTCGGGTAACTTTTTCCACAATTAAAACTAATAAAATATATATATTTCTTTTTCTAACAATAACAAAAAATTCTCAAGTTATACAAAAGGTGCCTTGACTAGGTATATATCGCATATGATATAAAAAAAATCCACTGGTACGTGGTGGTAACATTTAGGAAAATATATAGGAAAGCTTATATAACTATATTTATCTTTTAATAGGTACTATATATATATATATACTTAAGTTTTCAATTATCCATTAAATTACGGAGATTGCTTTTAACAAAAATGGCAAATACAAAATCAGTACTTACATCAAGAAGGAGTATTTGTTACAGAAATTATTTTTTCTTGTTTGATATAAACAATAGTATACATAAATAAATGAATAATCACATACTAGTAAAATGACTGTATTTGGTTTTTTGTTAATGTTGCTTTTCTTATTCTAATACGAGGGGTGTAAATTAAGTAACGAGATTGGCAGGTGAACATGTGATATGATTTCGAACTTTCTAAAATTAATTTGTTGTCCGTATAGAT
This sequence comes from Galeruca laticollis, assembly GCA_963921935.1. Classification (NCBI taxonomy): domain Eukaryota; kingdom Metazoa; phylum Arthropoda; class Insecta; order Coleoptera; family Chrysomelidae; genus Galeruca; species Galeruca laticollis. Next base: position 119,945,215 of record OY998183.1, on the reverse strand, counting down.
TTTTTTTGTGAATCTTTTCCAGTAGTTCTAGAAATGTGTCCTGTCAGGCTTTGCTTTAGACTTGGATACGATGCAACAGATAATTTTGGAAAGCTTCAGCAAACCTATGGAGACAGCGAGCCAAGGTTTTTCTGTGGCTCAAAATATTTCCAAAAGGAAGAGAGTCGATTAAAGATGAACTACGTAGCCTTCATCTTCAAAAACTGAGGAAAATGTCGACAGATCGTCGGGTGATACTCATAATGATCGGTAAGACCAGACATCAAGAACAATTAGGTGTTACATCACGATGATGTACCTTATCTCACAGCACTATCAACGACCGAGTTTTTGGCCAGGAAAAACATTCGTATGGCTCCTCGGCATTCTTATTATCTTGACTTGCGTCCTTGTAACTTTTTACTTTTCATAAGAATGAAAAATTACCTCAAAGGAACTCATTTTGGTACACTCAAACGGCTGTAACCGACCAGCTGACAGCTGAAGGTTATTACAGTATCCCAGCTCCAGCGCTCTCCGGTGCAGTGTGGCTACATGAGAAAGTATTTTGAGGGCAATTAATGAATTGTAATTTTATTCGAACAAAACATTACTTCATTTATACACCCCGTATTATAAGTAGACTAAGGCCAGTTTCACCACCCTTAGATAGCTTAAACGTAAGTTTTGTCCTTTCTTACTTCATGTCACGTGACAAATTTGTGAATAAGCTATCCGACATTATCAGAAAGTGGTGAAACTGGTATTAAAGATGCTGCTAATCTACCAGTTAATATTTTATTACATAACATTTGCGTAAATTTTGCAGTGACGTTACTATTTCGATAAACAGACAGTTGCAGATAGTGGTCTATGTTTAATATTCATAGACGTAACATTGGAATTATTTTGGTATTGTGAAAATTTATTCTTTTCCATTGTTTTTTCGAGCTGTTTGATTATTTATTCATCTTTGTTTGTGCGTTTTATAGTTCGTTTGCTGCTGTTTCGTTTTATTTTTGACGACAATAATCATCAACAGATGCGAGATTTCTAGAAAACTTGAAAAAATAATTTCTATAAATGTTTACTTATAAATATCAAACTTATGCACATCAAAATAACTAGGTAAGGCAGTAAATATATAAGACTATTGAAAATATTTTGCTTTATATCTTAAAAATATATCTATAATAAAATAGCCATATGTTTAAGAGTTACATTCATAATATGGTAACATGTAGGTTCAGTATCAAAAAAACATAAATTTTTTTACGAAAATTTCATTCAGTAGCTGATATTATAACTAAGAATTGGCAGGAAATTTAATCGCGAATAAAATGAGCAGCCGCTCGAATTGATCGGGTAATTAAAGGCAGAGAAAATTTTGAAAAATCGGAATATTTACGTTTTATTTACCTAATTGTTATCTCCGCTAGGTTTTATCTTACATGGACTATGTTTTGGTGGAATAATAGTGGTTTTTAAACTCTTTAATTTATTGTTAATTAACGTTTCAATAAATTAATGAGATTAATTGTAAAATGTCTGTAAAATGCAAGGATTGTCTGAAAAGTTTTCGTCCTTGCAGAACCTCTCAAATAAACAACTAAAAATTCCAAATGAAGCAGGATCTTTTCGGAGATAACTCTCCGGCAGTGCCGATAATTTCCCTTTTAGTCCGTATCTAAGTAACAATTGTTGTTATTATCATAATTTTAATTTAAAATATCATAAAAATATCACGGTTTGAAAACGATTCTTCAAGTTTATTCCAAAAATAAGTGATTGAAAATGAACCAAAAAGGGTAATTAAATACCATGTAATGTTGTTTAAATAATATAAATTTCGCATTAATACAGTTTTATGTCGTCTAATCGAGAAATATTCTATCGAATTACACTCATGAAAATGTTAGATCATTAGTTTTACTTATACAGTCCATGTTGCTTGTAATATTATTAGAAAGAATACATATTATTACAACCATCAGCCCTTCGGGGAAACCCTTTCTTAACTCAAACATCTGATTCGGCCAGTTTGGATGTACCTACAAGAATTTTATTTACTCTTAAGACCCATAGAAACGGCATTATAAAAATGATTCAAATTTTAATGATAGACTTGGTTTAACGACCCTTTTAAAAAGTCCGATTTTGCTGCCTTCCATTTAATACCCATATTGTAAGAAAGCAAAAAAATTAGTCCACTTTCTTTAGTCCGCCAGCTTTGGTGATCCGCCATCTTGAATTTGGAATGACGTCACATACCTAATCATGGATTGGCATGCAAACTAGACGTATATACAGAATTTCAAATCAATCGGTTGAAGATATCTGCTTCAAAACTGAGTTGCAAGATTTCAACCGAACAAACATACATTGCCAGTTACATACTAAAAATTTTGAAAAATACATAGTAGTGTTGGTGTCTTATGATATGCCACAGAAATATTCGAAGCTCTGACTAACCGGCTCTAAGAATTAAAAGCTGCACGTTCTAAGTTAACTTGGGAATTTAAAAAAAATCTGATAGTGAAATGCAAAATTTATGTTATCATTACAATGGTTAATTAACCATCAACTTCGGCAATAAATATTCTGGCAAATTTAAATATAAAGTTTGAGTGTTTCTTTTAAATAAGGACTACAGTGAACCACGATCAGTCTAAAACATGTAATCTCAATATATTGGAACATTTTTAGGGATCTCAGCCGCCCCTTTCCAGATTGCACAACTTTGTCCAAAGTACATATCCAACACGGCTTCGCTTTTTTTGGACATTTATTTATCCAACATTTCTGTACGCAAACGTTTATCGTTGCCTTTTTTATAGTGTGACGTAAGCTGCAACTTATTCGTGAACGGATTGTTTCTGATTCCGTGACTAAATGGTTGAATTTAATTATTTTGTTTTATAAAAATTACTATTATTTTAACAAAATTATTTTTAAAAGTGAAGGTATTTTGTATTCTTTCGTTTTTTAGCATTAATTGAAAATAAATAGATAATTATTAATTAAATAATAGTTAATTAGCGTTAACCTGGCCCCACCCGAATTGAAAAGCATTTTTATTGTGAGCTGTTGGTGTGCTAGCTATAAAAATTGTTGTGCTAGGTGCCCTTTATGTGTGCTAGCATTTTTGTAGCCAAAGTCGAACCGGGGGGGGGGGGTAGCTTGACGGAGCTTAGAAAATGGTCCAATTGGCGCACGCTACAATAGATCGAAAAGCGGATGGTTCGACACAGCTTGTTTCGAAGACTGGTTCACTTCACTGCTATTGCCAACACTTAAACGTATTCCTGGAACTAAAGTATTAATTGGGGACAATTCGTCATCCCATATATCCTTAAAGGTTTTGCAGTTATGTGAAGGCGAACATGTTAAATTCGTCTGTCTTCCTCCCAACTTTACACACTTAACGCAGCCGTTGAATGTCGCCTATTTAAGACCGATGAAAATCGCTTGGCGAAATATTTTGGTAGAATACAAAACACAGAATGTTAGCACCAATTCAATCCACAAAAGCACCTTTCCCATCCTATTAAGAAGACTGGTTGAATTAGTTGATGTAAAGGGCAGTAAACATTTGGAAAGTGGCTTTAGAAAATGAGGCATCTTTCCGCTGAATGCAGAGGAAGTATTGACCAGAATTCCCAATTACAAAATGCTGCACAAGTATCCTCGAGAGTAAGTGAAGCTGTTTTAAATTACCATGCAGAAAAGAGGGGAGTACAGTTCGCGGATGGTGGAGTTAGTAAAAGAAGGAATAAAATAGAAAGTCAAGCAGGAAAAAGTGTCAGTGCTGAAGAAGTTAAAAGCCAACAAAATGCTGCAGCTGCATTAGAACTTTCTAAAAAGAAAACAACTCTAAAAATAATGGCGCTATGTGGAAGTCAAAAACACAAACCGAAGTGACAGCTATTAAAATCAAACATGAAAAAACAAGAAAGGAAAAAGAGAAAAGTGAAAGTAGTAATCAAGCCAATGATAATCAGATTGTGAAGAGGAGAAAGAAAATGTACAACCAAGTATGACTGATAATGACGCTGTACCTGACAGTAATGATGGATGTGAAGAGACGATCATGGAGGAAGATTGTGCTGTAGCTGGATGTAGTAAACTGCCTAAGCTAAAGAGAGTAAAAAAACCAACCGTCCAAAAATAATAAAACGGTTTGAAGAGATTGCAGATACGTCGGATTCTGAATCTAACGTAACTTATAGAAGATGATTCAGATACAGAACAACTTTTCATAGGAGACTTCGTAATTGTATCCGATAATGTGAACAGTTTGCCAGGGAAGTTCGATGGCTATTTAAGGGGTAATAACTGTTATGGTTGGGTGCTTGTGATGGTACTGGGTGAAAGAAGTATGTGGTAATGGCCCAAAGAAGTCGTAAGAAAATCCTACCACTTGTCTGATATTGATCGCACACAGCCATTGGAACTTGGCCAGAATCAATATTTATTTCCAGATCTCTAGGAAATTTTTTTTTCATATTGTAAACAGTTCTATTCTTCTTTGTTGTTAATTTTTTTTAAAAAATCGATGTTGTTTAGGATGCTATGTTGATTTTTGTATTTTTTTAGTGATTTTTTTATGTTTAAAATTTTAATAAACAATTTTTATTGTGTATTACGTGTTTTTGAAAAATTCTGTAGGGTTACTTTATATATATAGGCCAGCACTCCTGTGTCGGAGTATAGGCCGCTCTTTTTGAACTCTTTTGATCCCTTTTGTACGGTGGATCAATCCGTGTGATATCTACTGCTTGCTACAGCATGCGGTGTGAGTTCGCTATCTTTGTAATTTTTTTCCACTCATTTCTGTCCTCTATTTTTCTTCTCCAGTCACTGACTCCCATTTTATTTAGGTCATCAATCACCTGATCTTCCCATCTAAGTTTGGGACGTCCTCTGGGCCTGGGGTTGGCAGGCTTCCAATCAGTGATTTTCCTTATTGAATCGTCCTTATTCCTTCTTCGAAGATGCCCGTACCATCTTAGACGCTGCGCTTTTATATGTTTGACTATATCTTTACCATTCATGTACTGACTTATTTCGTAGTTATATAGCCTTCTATACCCTTCATTCGGGATATGTTTTAGTCCTATTATCCTTCTTTATCAGTTAAGCCCATATTTTCACCGGCATACGTTATTACTGGTCGTATTGCAGCTTTATAAATTTTAATTTTGTTTTTTTTACTGATGCTTTTGTCCCTTAGCAGTTTCTGATACTTCCAATACACTTTGTTCCCTGTTCTTGCGTTTATCTCCGCACTTCTGTTGTTCTTCTCATCAATTACTATTCCCAGGTATCTGAATTGACTTGCTCTTTGAAAAGTGTAACCTCCCATATTTATAGTGGCTGTGTTGTCTGTCTTCCTCGAAATTTGCATATATTTTGTCTTTTCTTGGTTAACTACCAGCCCTCTCTTTGCTGCCTCTTTTATTAAGTTCTTGAATGTATTTTCTAGGGTTTCTTTGTCTCTAGTAATTAAAGCTAAGTCATCGGCATATCCTATTATTTGTGTGGAGCTAATCATTCCTTTTATGTCTATTGCTTTAATCACTCCATCTAGGGTTATGCTAAAAAGAGTTGTAGACAAATTATCTCCTTGCCTCACACCTACATCAATGTTTATGTCTCCTGTATTCCCGTCTCTGGTTATCACCTTTGCAGTAGAATCCTTAATTGTCATTTTCACTAGTCTTATAAGTTTTTCAGAAATTCCTATGTTCCTCATATCAGATATTAGCCATTCTCTGTTGACAGAGTCAAACGCTTGCTGAAAGTCGATGAATAATACATGTAGATCAATGTCATGTTTATAACACTTTTCGATAGTCTGTGTTAGTAGGTGTATGGCGTCTACCGTAGATCTTCCTTTTCTAAATCCCTGTTGATATTGACCTAATATGGGTTCAGCCTGTTTATTTAGTTCTATGTTTATTAGATTGGTTAATATCTTGTATGTAGTGTTAAGCAGCAATATACTCCTGTAATTCTTGCATTTAGTTGGGTCTCCTTTTTTGAAGATTGGAACTATATGTCCAATACTCCACTCGTTTGGCATACGTTCTTCTGCCCATATATTCATTATCAGGTCATATATTTGTTGAAGTAAGGCTTCTCCTCCATGTTGGATTAGTTCGTTATTTATATCATCTGGACCTGCCGCCTTGTTTGATTTGAGTTGTTTCACAACATCTGTAAATTCCTCAAAAGAGGGTCTGTACTACTGTTCACCGATTTCTCCCTCCGTTACTGCTTCCTTATAATTTTCGTCCATAATATGATTGTTTTGGTATAGATTTTGAAAGTATGTTTCCTATTCTTTTTTATTTATTTTTTCTGTCCCAATTGCGTTTCTGCTACTGTATTGCTTTCTCACATAATCGAAGAGTTTTCTATTATCCCTATTGTTCTCTTCTATTTTTTGCATTTGTTCTGCAACCCAATTTGATTTTTTTCTTCTGTAGGTTTTTTCCGCTTTTTGCCTTATCTTTCTGTATTTGCCCATCTCTTCATATTTTCCTGTTTCCAACCATTTATTTCTTGCTTGTTTTTTCTCTACGCTTACCAGCTTACATTCTTCGTCGAACCATTCTTTGGATGCATTGTTTTGTTGTAATCCAATATCTTTCTCTGCAGAATCTATAATGCTATTTTTAATGATCTTCCATTCACTGTCTATATCTCCTTTTTCATTATGAATTCTCAGTTTACTTGTTCTCTCTTTCCAGCTTTTTTAAGTTCCACTTTCTTTTGTTGTGTTTGGAAGGTTTATATCTTGATATTTTCATGTTCATCTTCGCTATTAGTAAAATGTGGTCTGTATCTGCATTTGCTCATCGGTGTGACTTTGTATCTTTAACCATTTTCATCCATTTCTTTGATATCAAAACATGATCGATTCGGTTGCCGCTTCTTTTTCCTGGGAATAACCAAGTTGTCTTGTGCTCCTTTTTATGCTTAAATTTTGTACTAATTATAAAAGTATTTGTCTCCGCAGTTAGGTTGCACAGTCTTTTGCCGTTATCGTTTGTGATCTCGTGTATTGTTTCGTTTCCAGCTATTTCTCGATTATTTTCTTCTTTTCCCATCTGGGCATTAAAATCTCCTATTATTATCAAAATGTCATTTCTAGAGATATCTTCACAGGCGTCACTTATCTTCTCATAAAACTTTATTTTCTCTTCTTCGCTTGCTTCTTCCGTTGGGGCGTAGGCATTAATTATACTTATATTTGCTTGTTTATTCTCAAGTTTTAAATATGAAATCCTACCGTCGATTGGCTCAACTCAATTACTTTGTTTCGTATTTTTTTATTGACCATTATTGCTGTTCCATTCCTTCCTTGTTTTTCCTCCCCTGAGTAATACATCGTAAAGTTTTTGTTTTCTATTTTCCCTTGTTTTTTCCATCTGATTTCTTGTAACGCCAGAATGTCTAAATCATAATTCATCATTTCTTGCGCTATGCTGTGCATTTTCCCAACTTTTAGCATTGTTTTGATATTCCAAGTTCCAATTTTCAATGAGTTTACTTTTTGTTTCACCCGCTTCACCCTCTTTGATATTTTCCTAACGTTGTCTTTGGTTTTTGTTATAGTTTTAGTTACTTTTTTTTCCTTGTTATTTGCCGTGGTCATTTTTACAATGTTTCGATCCTCTTGAGCTACTTTTGCTTCTAGTTTTTCCTTTTTTTATATCCGTAAGATTTTTAAACATTTTTGTAGTTCTTTCTTTATCAATATCCTCTTCTTCTTCGGTCATTGATCTACTGCTGAATGTTCTTCCTTTGGGTTTGGAACCTGATGGTCTAACTGTATCCTTTCCTTGCATGTTTTGTTTTAATTCATTTAAAGAGTAAGCCGTTCCGTTTATTCATAGTCTGTTATAATTTAGATTCGCTTGATGTCCTTCATTCCTTGCTTATTTCATGTATGATCTAAGTTCTTTCCGTTGTATTAGTACTTCTCTAGTAAAGTCTTCGTTTATGTATATTGGTGTATTTTTTAATTTGTTTGTTTGTTTTAATATTTATACTTTCTTCTTGTATTCCTTCAGTCCCAGGAGGGTTACTTTAGCTCAGACAATAATAAACATATAGCGAATATATGTAAAATGTAGTGTGGGACAAAGTCACCTGAAACTGGAGGGTAACTTTGCACACCTTAGTTTTATTTATTTTTTAATAAAATAATTGCCATTTCATATTTTTATATATTGTTTGTGAAAAAATTGCTAAAGACTCAAATACCTGTAAAAAAAGAAACGTATTTATTAAAAATACCAATATCCGTATTAAAACTTCAGAAGTGAGTCAAAGTCACCCGAAATTACGGTACTTTTAAGGTTTCCTTAGCTACGCAGGTCTAATTGTCGCTATGTCGGGAGACAACACAACCTCGAGCTAAAATCTAATACTTTTTTCTCTTGTATAATAAATAACTATAAATATTGAAAAACAAAACTGATTTTCAAGAAAAAATGCTTTGTTTATTTGATTGGCAGGAAACTTTTCAAACAAACTACGTATGCATTCCGATTTTAAAACGGATTTTTTCTGATACCGTTATCAACAGTAAAATATTTCAGCCGCTTAACTCTTAAATATTGGCTATTCAATGATTGCATTTTCAGTATATTATAAACTTAATATATAGAGGAACAGAAAAAATATTGATTAAATGCTGTCGACCTATTATTTGTTTGATATGATATACAAAATTGGGAATGAAATAAATGGTAACTATATGCAAAGCCGAAAAAATACGTATTATTAGTAAATTTCCCTGATATATTGCGAACTTAACAACTGATGATGGTTTTATAAACTAAACTTGCCAAAACAATAACTTTCCTAGATATAAGCCGTTTTATTTATTGAAATCATAAATAATAGATGTAAGTTTTAATCGAGAGACTGATTCGCAATTCCCAATTTCGTAATATTTTATCTATAGTCTGAAGTATAAGCTCACTTTGGAAAGTTGATTACCACATACATTTGTCCTCTACGACTTTTCTCGATTCCATCGCTTTCCTATCGAGAAAGTCCAAAAATATGGCAATTTCCTGGGGTCTTAAAAAGTCCAAACCACATCTTTTTTATTAGCTCGAGACTGGACATTTTGTTGTAATTGCGGATTTAAATTCGTCCGAAATTGACGTGTCAGTCGCCAGAAACATGCACAACTGACAGGATATTGAAAATACATGATCAGGTATTCAACTTTTGGTTAAATCAACAGTAAATAATAAATAAAGTTTTAAAGTGTTGTATTCGATAAATTTCAAGCACCACTTTTCCAGCTGAAAATCAGCATTTTCTCGGGCTATGATGAATAGATCACAATATGTCGGACAACAATAACACACGATAGAGAAAGTGTTTATTCATAAACAAAACTTGTAATGTCCGACAAAAATATTTCTCTAATTCTTTAGTCCGACGAAAAATGAAGAATTTTCGTGAAAAGTTTGAACATTTATGTTCAAAACTGTTAATAAGGTATTCTTATATAAACTATACAACTTATTTAACGCAAAACCAAAAAGTTACCTCAAATTTGATGTAATGTATTTTCGACAGCCCGTAGCTCCCACCGAAACCCCATTGAAAATGTTTGGGATTTTATCGGTTGGCGGTTACGAAGTGAGGGACGACAACCTCAAAATTTACAAGAATTGGAAGAACGTCTAGTCGAATCATGAAATGGCCTAGATCAGAACCTAATCAGATCTTTGGTTTTAGGTGTAAACCACAGTTGTCGGGAGGTCATTCGCGGAAGAAGTGGAAACACCATATACTAATTCTGTATTTACTTTTGTATTGTTTCCTATTATTTGTTGTTTCATTGATTAAAGTAATCTATTTCTCTAGGTATGTTTGTTGAGTTTTTATGTCTTTTTAAGACCCCTTTCTCTTCTAAAACACCTTGAATCACTCAATAAATTATAAGATATCAAGGAAAACAGAACGCAAAATGAGGCATTGAACCAGTATAATGAGTAATAAATAATGAGCACTTGACAAAAAAAGCTAATAAATTTAATAAAAATCACGTCAACTTAAAAATTGGATATTTATGAAGTAACAGAGATAAACAAATAAATAAAAAAATGTAGAACAAATATGAGGCTTTAAATTGGCTATAATTGCAATAACTTGCTATACCCCACAGGACATTTTGAAATTTCGGAAAAAAACATAACATTTTCATAGCACCTAGTATAATATGAAAATTATTCGTTTTACCTAAGAGAAAAACCTACAATTTGAAAAAAAAAATCAACAAAACCGAACACAAAATGTCGAAAAAACAAAACATCAAAGTTGAGATAATTTTTAGTCGTACGTCAAATAAGTTGCGCAGTGTATCGTTATCGAGGAATTCTCAATAATGATTGAATTTTCGCGATAAGTCATAACGAAACTGAGTTATTATTTTCAATTTTTAGAGTATAATCCTATTTTGATATTGTATTAAAGCCAATCTGACAGTTTTTTTACAGTTTTACTATTATATTTATTCCACTTGCATTTCACTTTATCAAATATGTACAATTGATTTAACCAAAAACTACCTTTGTGATAATTTATTTTCAATAGCCTGTCATTTCTGTATGTCGGAAAAATTGAAATCCGCAAACAAAATTTCCAGTAACTCAAGCTAAAAAAAAGATGTGGTCTTGACAGAGGCAGAGGAAAAGTTTGGTAAATTTGTAAAAACTGAACTCCTCGAATTATAATGTATGCGATGATCAACTTTCCAAGGGGGACCTGTACTGTGTTTGTTTGGTTGGTTAGGCCAAATAATTAAAATGGAATAGTGAAAACATAGTCGAATCAACATCTATTCAATCGAAATAAAAATCTTAACTTACTAATAACGAATCACATGGACAATTTTATCACGATTTCAGAAAAATATGTTAGGTATATAAAAAATGATATACCTTTCTTTTTTTCAAAAGGGTAAACTAGCCACAAACATCTTTTCTATTAATGGAGGGGCCGGTACCAAGTCTTCGAATTTCAAATAGAATATCCTTTGTAGTCCTTGGACGCTGAGAGATCTGAGTTCGGGAAGTTTGCCAAGGAGCCGACTGAAATAGTGCGATTTCCTTTGTGCTTCCGCGTTATAAGTCACGTGGTCGCGCAACGAAGAAATTATCTTCATTTGTAGCTGTTCAACTTTGTGCGGGTCTTTCAAACCGTGTCTTTCTGAAAATCAAATATAATAATTTATTGTGTTATTAATAATAATGAAATTGTTGTTAAAAAATGTTTAAGATCGGCAGTAGAGACTGAAGATGAGGTGAAAACAGAAAATGAGGAGTGATAATCTGAAACGCATGGGTTGCATCGTTAAAATATGCTCATTTAGATCAACTGAAATATAACTTAGAGGCAAATTTAGAAGAGCAAGGAGAACTCTTTCCCCAAGATATGATGAAGTGTATGTTATCGAGGACAATGTAATAAGAGCGTGATATGTGACTTCATTTTGGGGCTAATAAGAGAAACCTCTTGTAGGTCTTTTTCTTACGATAGGACTAGATCTTCAAGGGTTTACTACGAAAAGTTGTAAATCTTTCATACTATCTTGTACATGGTTGCGCACGCGGTTGAGGTGTTTTCGGTCTATTTAGCAATATTCATCATTCATAATAATCAGTAATATTTGTTTGGATTACTGCTGGTTACTTTTAATTAATCTATAGATTTGTATTATAGTCAGTCAGGGTCTAGTATTGTTTTTACCAGTTTTATTGTGAAGTTTTGTAAAAGTTGTTCATACTAAATGAAAGTGTTTTTTAAAAAGTGAGTTTTGAAGTGGCAATTCGTATTTATTACTATATGCAGCAGAAACATGTACAATGATAGAAAAAGAGGAAAACAAACTGGAATTATGGGGGTTCGGTCCTGGCAAATTGAGCACCGGTTGTGTTTAATATCAGCTCCGATAATTCATAAAATTACTAAGCATCTTCTGCATTACTACTTAATCTGTGAGTTTTTAATTAATTCTCTATATTAAAATTGTCATAGACATACTTTTTATCAACGAGTTACATCGACATTCACAATCCAGTATAAACAAAAACTTATTAGTAGTTTATATTTCTACACATTAGAAAGGGCCGTAGTTAGAACACCAATGAAACACAGTTACCAAAATGGATGAATCGGTGAATAAGAGTGTCTGTAGAAGAAGGTGTAGGGTAGGATCGCTGGTTTTGTGGAAGTAATGTGTTGTCAAATTATCACCTCTCTACATTTGGTAGCGACTAGAAGTATCTAGTGAGAACTCTTAAAATAAGTTATTAAATGTGTAATGAAAGCTTCGAAGGACCAGTGACTTATGTCACGAAACTGTGGACTAAGATACAAATAATGATAGAACCTTGCCATTAAAAATACTTTAATTTAACTGAACACGTAGAGCAGGCGGGAATTGCAACTATAAACTACCGTTACAAACACATGTAATCTGAAACGTTCACATACAGTGGTTCTTGGACAACAATGTAAATATATATATACATTCAGCTAAATAATTACAAATAGGTAAATTAAATTCAAACTTATCGTAGAACAAATGAAACCGGCAACCCTGCAATTAATGGGGCTGATGGTTGATTTAGCACGTGGATGTAGAAATATCTCCCCAGTTATTCTAACTTCGGAGATGGTTGAATTTGTATACAATAAATAATGTACTCACAGTTTTAATAGCACTGAGTTTAGGATGGTTACTTTTCACTTAATTGTTAGTTTGCAAAATACCCATTTTATCGGGTGTAAATTTGAAAGAACTGTACACTAAACCTTTTTCGTCTGTTCAGGTCGATGATTGTTGAGGAATGAGGATGAGATGAGCGCGAATTGCCCTTAAATAAGGCATAGCAGGCTTACGAGAATGAACGAAGGTCGACGATTGGGCAGGGTTGATATTCGAACTATTGTAGGAATTTTGTGAATTTCTACAGTGTCTCTAATAGAAGGGGCACTCAACCTCAAATTAAATCTTACGCAACAGTAACGAATTCACCAAAATTTCAAAGCAAAAAACAAGCAATAGTGTTCGAATTTGGTTTTTAATTACCAAATTCTCCCGTGATTTTATTTCAATTTCCGAAATTCTACTGAACATATCAAAGTCCCCGACATCTTATCTCTTCATAAAAACTCTCTTCCAAACTCTGTTATATGTATCTACGAAACCGTTGAAAACCCAAAAAAAAAACATCTTCATAACTGCCAAATTCACTTGTTGTTCGAACGTTACGTTTAAAATACTCGTATCCCATTGGTTAGACCCGACCAAGTGGACCCTACGTCATCAAAGATATAAATACGACATATAACCTTCATCCACCCTCTTTTCATCATCAAACGGGGAACACAAAGGTACTCATTTTTTAGAAGAGCACCCGGCATGTTCATAGCGGGAACAAACATGTGTTCTCAAACCGTAATCATGTCATAAATCTTCATAATATGTGCAAACTACCTTCATTCACCGCGTAAAAATCAAGTGAATTCTTAATTGTTCAAGCAAATAAAAGAAAAATGTACTTTTCGTCAATATACAAGTGAAAGTGACATAATAGTTTGATTTAAAAAAACCGCCATAATCCTACGAATACTACAGTGAACTACATATAACTACACGGTCCTTCGAGCTAAGTAAACTACAACCTTCCGTTCCATTTATTATCCCAAGTGCAAAAAAGGGTTAATAAAACAAATAGTTTTTCCTTCACTTGATAACATAAAATTGGAGGAATACCTCATTTCTTTAGGGAATATTATTGAACCAAAAAATATAATCTTCTCTTCCAGAATCTCCAATAACCGCATTTGCATTTACTTGGCAAATGAAAATTTGGTTGATTCATTTATGAATAGCAATGATGGCTCATAAATCTTGGATGAACTACGATTAAGGCTCGGCGATTAATAACCTGCGGAAAGATTACTAATGTCAAATGTATGTCCATCTATACCAAATATATTATTAGAAAATGAATTAACACGAATTGGCGTTAAAATAATGTCGCACATTACGTTTCTTCGCATTGGTACTCCACAACCAGAATTCAAGCACATTCTAAGTTTCCGTACACCAGAACCAGATTCAAATCCCGTATTTTATTACTGTGAATCACGAAGGCACCTCCTATCGAATCTTTCTCTCCCTCGACGACTATATATGTTATAACTGTAAGCAGAAAGGGCATGTTGCAACAGAATGTACGCTCCCTAATACACAGTCACAAGTACTACCAACAAACCTAACAACAACCACATCAACAGATTTACCACCTGCTCATGTAGCCGCACCAACACCACAACAATCAACGATTTCAGAAACAAATATACCAGCATCAATTCTCTACCCACTTCTTCTACTCCAACATCAATACTGGAGTCCGAAAACCTGACATCTGATACATCTCTAGAAGAAACCAATAAAAACTCAATTACTTATTTCTGACACAACTTCTAAAACTGAACCACAAAGTTCGATATATCGAAAGCCTATGATACCCTTTGGCGTCACAGAATCATAAAAACATTAGAAAGTTTGTTATTCACTAAACACAACCCGGATATAGTACTTCCAAATCTTAAATTGTATGAAGAATCTATTTCATATGTGGATGGAATTGAGTTACTGGGAATTTTTTTCGATCAAAGTCTCAGCTGAAAGAAACACATCCAAAATTTGAAACTTAAATGCCATAGAGACCTAAATCTCATGCGAAAAATATCCTCAAAAATGTGGGGAGCAGATAGCACAACGCTAACCAAAATATACAGAACCATCATTAGATCAAAATTAGATTATGGTGCCATCATCTATAATTCCGCTAAAAGGCACATAATAAAACAATTGGACGCTATTCAAAACAATGCCGTTAGAATTGCCTTAGGAGCATTTTGCACAAGCCCGGTTGACAGTATTCTATGTGAACTAGGTGAACCAGATTTATACCGAAGACGAATGTATCTAACTCTCAACTATGCGGCATCTGTCGCAGAGATCCCCGAAAATCCCGTCCATCGAAACGTATTTGCAAATCGGTTCAGAAACATTTTTCAACTGCATCCGAAACTTGATCCCCCATACCATGAAAGACTATACTCATACCAAAGCAAACTAAACCTTTCACTTACAACCTCTGCTACAAACCATCCTTCCCTCCCTGGTGTTTCATCTCCCCAAGTTGTGACTCTAGTATGACTGAATTCAGTAGATATATAATGAATCTCACAACGATTAGGAAATTCTTTCAAAGTAAAATAAACAATTACCTAAGCTACAAACATATATATACCGACGGTTCAAAAACTGAAGGAGTGGGTGCATCCATGGTTCTGGAGAATATACAACACTCATTTACACTAGCGCCGACTGATTCCGTGTTTTCCGCCGAATTATATGCTATTTGGAAAGCAGTATAATATGCGAATACGGAAAAAATGAACAAAACCTTAATATTAACCGACTCCTTGAGCTCTCTCATAGCCATACAACAGTTCCAACATTCACATCCAATTGCCTCGTATATAAATAAAAATAGGTAAAAAAACTTTTTAAGTTAAACGGTTTTATGTTAAACATACATTGCAATGTTTAAGATAAATGTACTAAAAACCAAAAAATAATAAAATAGATACAGTCATGGGAATTATAAACATATGCATAAACTAGACTAAAATAAAACCGTGGGGCACGTCAATTGTCTACAATCGTTGATTAAAATTTTTGTTTTGTAATGTTACACTATAATTAGGCAGTTGTTCAACCGACAATTGACGTGCCCCACGGTTTTATTTTAGTCTAGTCTATGCATATGTTTATAATTCCCACGACTGTATCTATTTTATTATTTTTTGGTTTTTAGTACATCTATCTTAAACATTGCAATGTATGTTTAACATAAAACCGTTTAAATTAAAAAGTTTTTTTACATATTTTTATTTTTTGGTTTTTAGTTTTTATTTCGCATTCTGTTTAATTCATTTAGTGCTTCATTATTGCAAGGTTTCTTGCCCGTTAGTTTATTGCAGTCCAACTCTTTGGTAGCGGCGGCCATCTTGGATTTTAATTTTATATAGTATATTGTATTCTACTGGTTGAGCACTTTCATTTGATACCCATATTGATGGGATTAATAAAACATAAATTATCCGCCATTTTGTAGCGGCGGCCATCTTGAATTTATAATGATAATGAATAAACATAATTGCCTCTCTCTCTCTTCTAGCCGTTTTCTATCCTTTGGATATAGGCCTCGCTCATATTTTTCCAGTTTTCCCTGTTCTGTGCCACTTGGTTCCAGTTAAGTCCGGCTGTTCTTTTGATGTCATCATACCATCTTTGCTGTGGTCTGCCGGTGCTTCTTTTCTCCCCCCAAGGTCTCCATCTTGTTATTTTTCCGCTCCAGTTGTTTTTATTTCGGGCAACATGTCCGGCCCAGTTCCATTTAAGACTGCCTATTCGCCTCACTATGTCCTCTACCTTGGTTCTATTTCTTATCCACTCATTTTATGGTCTTTAAGCGTTATTTCTATCATTTTTCGTTCTATTGATGTTTGGTGTATCTTTAATTTATTTAAGATTTTCTTTGTTAGGACCCATGTTTCACATCCGTAGGTTGTTACTGGGAGAATGCATTCCATGTAAACCTTGGTTTTTAGTTTGAGGGGTAGGTTGGAGTTGAAGACGTGTCGCATCTTCCCGTAGGCCGCCCATCCTAGATGTATTCTGTGGTTAATTTCAAGTTCTTGATTGGCTTTACCCAATGTTAACTCTTGACCTAGGTAGAAATAAGAGTTCACCTTCTTTACCTGTTGTCCTAACATAGAGAGTATAAATGTGCTAGGACAACAGGTAACATAATTGTATTGTCACCAAAATCCAAAGTGTATACAAAATTTCAGATTAATCGGTTGACAGGAAGAGGGTGAAATTTGAATTACTAAATTTGACCCAAGAATAAATAAAACAAACGGGGTGAGCTAAATAAAACCGTTTAAAAATGAACTTTTCACGGCTAATAACGCCAAAAGGACAATTGAATTTATGTGGATCCCAGCACATGTGGGCATCGCAGAAAACGCAGATAACCTAGCTAAAAGCGCTACTTCCCAAAATTCTGAGATTGAGAATAAGACACCTCTTGCAGATCTCAAGCAGTTTTAGAAAAATATTATTACCTCCGACTGGCAAATATACTGGAACAATAATTTATCATCCAAACTCTCTGAAGTAAAAATATCAGGGAAAAAATGGAATAATTTCCCAGCGAACCGACGGTATCAAGTGATCTTAACCAGATTAAGAATTGGACATACATTCGCCACTCATTCACACATCATCACAAGAACAAACCAACCTGTATGTGAATAGTGTCAAAAGAATATATCTGTAAAACATTTTCTTGTGGAGTGTGCGTCACTCAAGCCCGCGAGAACACAGTGGTCAATAGAATTTAACCTAAATGTGGTCTTAGGGAAACAGTGTAACGTTGAAAACTTGTGCGCATACCTTAAAACGATTAACTTACTTGACAAAATTTAAGAAATAATTAGAAATGTAAATTGTACATAACTGTATTGTGTATGTATCTATATATTTGTATATGTATTGTATCGTTGAATAAATACAGCATTCGCTAATAACCCTCTGGGTGGATGCGACTTTAAACAATTAAAAAAAAACTGGAATTATGGTAAAGAGAATTTTTCAGGAAAATATGTAGTGGTGTCTGTAGTATATTTGATAAGCTGGTTATTTACAATTTAGCGTTTTTAACGGTTCTTGTGAACACATACTTAGTTTTAATATTTGTCGCGAATGTTTCTTTACTTGACATAATAATTTTCTACGTTGTCATAATTATCTTGAATTATGTCGAATAAAGTTCGTGTATTGAGAGTTTAATTATTTCTGCTCAGATCAGTTTATTCGACATAATTTTCAACTATGGATCGATTTCTTCGATCGGAGAAATTAGAAGTAGATCCTTCGTCTCCAACTGCTGCCAAGGAATGGATTTATTGGCTGAGAACGTTTGAAAACTTTATTGGAACGCTTAATGAGATCATTCCAGAGATAAAACTGGATTTACTTGTTAACCATGTTTCATCGTCAGTATACTCCTACATAATCGAATCCACAGATTATGATACAGCAATCAGTACTCTTAAAGCTATATTTGTCAAGAAGGTGAGCGAAATTTATTCCAGGCACAAACTTGCAACGCGTTCTAAAATACCAAATGAATCAGTTGATCAATATCTGTGTGCATTAAACTCATTAGCTAAAGAATGCGACTTCAAACACGTAACTGTATCCGAGAATAGGGATGCGTATATACGAGACTCTTTTATAAGAGGGCTAAGCGATCCGAAAATTCGACAAAGACTTTTGGAGAATACAACTCTTACTCTTGATCAAGCTTATTCTCAGGCAAGAGCGTTAGAAATGGCAGTTCTTCAGTCGAATTCATTCACTTCTGGCACGTCACCTATAAACTTGAATGTGATATCCGAAAATGGTCTTCCTGAAAACGCTATCGAACCTCAACCTCAAGTTAATTCGGTGGCTTCAACTAGTAAGTGTTATTTTTGCGGAAGGTCTCAACATCCTCGTAATATTTGTCCCGCACGTGAAGCACTTTGCAGAAATTGTAACAAAAAGGAACACTTCCGTAATGTCTGTCGATCGTCTAAAAAAAGAGTAACGACTTTGAAGAATTATTACTTAGCCGCTACAGGGCGTACTTGCTTAGATAAGACTTTAATTGATGTAACTATCAATTCTCAACCTGCAACAGCCTTGGTCGACAGTAGCTCTTCTCTGAGTTTTTTGAATGAATCATTTGCCAAAGCTTTGAAAATAGATTTAATCCCTGAATATGGAAACATTTTGATGGCATCTAGTTCTTTGACATGCCAAATACGCAACAGCTGTGAAGTTGGGAATATCTACAGGAATATTAAAATGTCAATATTAGCAAAAGAGTGTGCCGACGTCATCATTGGACATGATTTTTTGAAGCAACATGAAGGTCTATATGTGAATTTTGGAGGATCTAGACCGACTCTTACTATTTGTAACCTAGCGGCTGCTGAAGTACCAGTTTCATCACTGTTTAGTCACTTATCGCCTGATATGAAACCTATAGCGATAAAATCCCGTAGATTTTTAAATCAAGATCGTGACTTTATCGAAAATGAAATCCAACGAATGATATATGAAGGTATTATAGAGCGGAGCAACTCACCTTGGCGGGCGCAAGTGGTTGTCGTATCCGGAGAGAATAAAAAGAAGAGAATGTGCATTGACTATTCACAAACAATAAATAAATTCACTTTATTAGATGCATATCCTCAACCAAGAATCGAGGAATTAGTGAATAAAGTAGCTCAATATACGGTGTTTAGTACTATCGACTTACAATCAGCCTACCATTAAATTCCCATACAGAACAGTGACAAAATTTATACTGCGTTTGAAGCGAATGGCAAACTTTATCAATTCCGGCGGATCCCATTTGGTGTTACGTATGGCGTTTCTGAATTTCAAAGAGCTATCGACAGGATAATCGAAACTGAAAAGTTACATGGCACTTATTCCTATCTTGATGACGTAACCATTTGTGGAACCGATCAAGCAGATCACGATCGAAATTTAGAACATTTTCTTCAGGTTGCAAAGCAATATAAACTAACCTTAAATACTAAAAAAAGCAAATTCTCAATAACGCGCATCAAACTACTGGGATATGTTATTGAAAACAACACTATTCGACCTGATCCGTCTAGACTAGAAGCTCTTCTGCATTATCCTCTCTCTACTAATCTTAATGCCTTGAAACGAGTACTTGGGATGTTTCCGCATTATTCGAAATGGGTGCCACGATTTTCAGAACGGATTGCACCATTGGCTCACTGCATGACGTTTCCATTAAACGGCAAAGCTAAAGAGGCATTTGAAGATCTTAAGACATCGATTGCAGATTCGGCTGTCAAATGCATCGATGAATCATTGGAATTTGTAGTAGAAACTGATGCATCCGAAAATGCAATAGCTGCGACTCTTTCGCAACAAGGACGCCCAGTAGCATTTTTCTCCCGAACTTTGTCTCTGTCGGAAAGAAATCACTCTGCCATCGAGAAGGAAGCTTACGCAATAATTGAATCACTAAGGAAATGGCGACATTTCTTACTGAATAGACAATTTAAGTTGATTACTGATCAACAATCAGTTTCGTTTATGCTCAATTCAAAACAAAGTAGCAAAATCAAAAATGAGAAAATTTTGCGATGGAGATTAGAATTATCTGAATATAAGTGTGACATAATATATAGACCTGGCAAATTTAATTCTGTGGCAGACGCATTCACTAGAATTCACTGTAATCTAGCAACTAACGGACAAATATTAGAGCAATTACACACTACTATCTGTCATCCTGTAGTTACTCGTTTATATCATTATGTTAGAAGTAAAAATTTGGCATTTTCAATAGATGAAATAAGAAGAATAACAAATATGTGTCCGATATGCTGCGAATTGAAACCACGATTCGTCAAGATATCAGGAAAATTGATAAAAGCGACAGCACCATTTGAGAGGCTTAATATCGATTTTAAGGGACCTCTATCTTCCACATCACAGAATCGATATTTATTAGTGATCATTAACGAATATTCACGATTTCCTTTTGCCTTCCCAGCCTGCCAAGTAGAAAGATATAATGGTACAATCTGGAAGACTATTATGTTGGCACTCAAGTCCCGTATGCTAAAGACCTCTCAATTGGAAATTGTTCTTCAAGATGCCCTTCATTGTGTCCGGTCACTTCTTTGTACTGCCACTAATGAAACTCCACATGAACGCATGCTTCAACATCCCCGGTGGTCACCGAATGGCGAGTCGATCCCATCATGGTTGTTGACTCCCAGAAAAGTACTTATGCGTCGTCAAGGGAGGTTATCTAAATACGAACCACTCGTCGACGAAGTAGATCTATTACAAGCAGACTCTAATCCTGCCTTTGTCCGTCTTCATAATGGCCGAGAACTGACAGTATCTCTGAAACACTTAGCTCCTTGTGGCGAAGGAAAAGAAGTGCCAACAGTTACGGATAGCGATCAAACTGAAGCAGATTCTCAAACACAAGGTGGCACTAATTACCCAGAATCTACTACCAATACAGTCTCTGAATACCTCCGACTCTTCTGAAATACCGCAACAACCTACAAATTGTAAAACGACTAGCACTGAAGTCCCAGTAATTGAGCTGAGAAAATCTAATAAACGTATTCCAAGTCATTTACAAGATTTCGTCATTAATACTGAGAGGGGGAAAATGTATATTTGATAAGCTGGTTATTTACAGTTTAGCGTTTTTAACGGTTCTTGTGAACACATACTTAGTTTTAATATTTGTCGCGAATGTTTCTTTACTTGACATAATAATTTTCTACGTTGTCATAATTATCTTGAATTATGTCGAATAAAGTTCGTGTATTGAGAGTTTAATTGTTTCTGTTCAGATCAGTGTCAGAACGGCAGAAGGTATCTGGAGAAGATGTACAAACAAATAATTAATGAACGTATTCAAGAAGCCGAAAATAACACAAAGAGTTAGAACACAAAGAGCAAGATGATTAGGACACATTGCCAGTTATTATTTTCTTAGAATAAACATTTAATAATTTCAATAATAGTATTTTTTTTGAAAATTTCTAGAAATGTTGATGTTTTTTAACGCATTTTTAATATGGCGGTAGTTTTATATGGGTAATCTTTTCAGTTTATAGTACTGGCAATCTGAAAAAAAATCATTCAAATCCATCCATTATACTTGGGTTGCGACAAGTTCCATTTATAATAACTCATTGCACTGGACTAGTAATCCAAACGAGACATACAGAACTCAAAATGAATCTTTGCTTCTGTAATATTATGAAAATTATTTCATCGCTAAATTGAATAAATAAATAAAATGTTGTTAAAAACTTACCCGTTATCAGCGTTAGCGCACAAAGACAAGCAAAAGCGGATATGTCAATTTCCATGGTATGTAATCCCGCGCAGAACTCCATGATGGAATTCAACCAATCGCCGAAGGATCTCTGACACTGCTGCATATCCAATACGACTCCATTACAAAAAGTTAGTTTTGAATCGTTGGGATGCGTGCGATACGCTAACCTCAAAACGAATAATTCTAAAGAAGCCGATTGGAATAGGAGCTCTCTATCATCTAAACGGATATCTTGGAATCCGGGAATTTTATCGGCAAAATGTCTTATTACATCCACCGATGTAGTTAATAAAGTATAAAACTGAAGAATCTTCTCGGCCTCCGAGATGACAGGTTCAATTGGACTGGGTTCTAAATATTGCGAATAATCTAAATTAGCTAAATCCGGCGTGGTATCTACGTGGGCTCGAACCAAAGCGGTTATCAGAGAAACCGGCGGACTCGGCTGTGATTCTTGAGGACTTTTCGGTTTGGAAGGTAATCTGCCTCTTCTTCCTTTTAAAGAATCGGTCCGTACTACCTCTTTGACCATTCCTACTGCAAGACACTTTTGAAATCTACAAAACTGACACCTGTTTCTTCGTCTTTTATCCACCGGGCAAGCTTTATCGGCTAAACATACATATTTCGATCCTTTTTGTACGGTTCTTTTGAAAAATCCTTTACAGCCTTCGCACGTCCGAACTCCGTAATGTTGACATGCTGCTGTATCGCCACACACTGCACACAATTGTGATGGAGACGGAGGAGTCGGACCTTTCGATAGAGGTACTTCGGGTATACCTCCCGGACTGCTAGACGCCGAAGAACAAGTCGAAGTTGGGGGACCGATTCTTAATTTAGGACTCTCGCTGCTACTCGTTGATTCAGATCTTTGTAAAGGCAACGACGCCCTGCGTGATTTGGATGAAGTCGACACGTGCAATTCTGATGAAGGATAAACCGGAAGGGAGTAAGATTCTTGACTGTTGATCGTATCGGTACTCGGAGGAGGTGGATAATAAGGACAAGCAGTAGTATACTGTTGTTGCGAATAATCGTAATAATGACTATGTTGTTGATAAGATACGTTGAAACACTCTTCCTCCATTTTAAATGGTGATTGATATCTGACTGAGTAAGTTTCTTGAAAGCTCGGTAGAGGTAGCGGAGAGGGAGGTTGAGAATCGATAGCGACGTCGGCGAAAGGATTAAGTTCTTCGGAAATCACGGCGGATGTAGGATCGTCTAAAAACGGGGCATTCAGCAGATCAGCGAAACTGCTTGGTCCAAACGGGGTCTGAAACAATTAGAATGTGTATATATATATATATAATTAATCATTCGTGCAGCCATAAATAGTATCGTCATTATTTTCGAGATGGATTAGTGGGCTAAGAATAAAACAGCGGGGACTTGTAATAGATACTGAATAAAAATATAACGAGTCGGAATCGACGACATGATTCAAGGAGGGTGATGTAACAACGATCGCAATACCGGGTGTTCCCTGTTAGAGTTTCGATAAGCAAGGCCAAGTTTTTTTCATGACCTTATCGTTATTTAAATCATTTGTTGGTTATTATTATAACTCACACTAATATTGAATGATAGTTATTTATTCTATAAGTGTTTTAGATATCATTTTATTCACGCAAGAATGTTACTTGCTCGAGTGACTAAAACACGCATGCAATACAACGTTTTATCACAGTCACGCTCATTTACAGGGTCTGGCGGTGAAACGAAAATATTAGCAATCATTCGCAAAGTTTTCAACTTTTTTAAACAACTGAAGATCACACGGGTAAAAGTAATGCCATAAGGAAAAACACCAAAATGAAAATATATAAAACATTATTAAGACCAGTATCTAATAGCGAATGGTTTAGACACAACGGCGATAAACAAAAAAGAAGAAGACATAAAAATCACGGAAAGGAAGGCCGCACGTGACATGAACTGGCGAAGGGAGACTCAAAAAACTGACGAAGAAATAAAAAGTGAGTTAGACAATGAGACAGTCATGAAGTACCTACAGTGTGACCCATTTAAAATGGATCCACCCCTGTAAAATACGCATTTTTTATCAATCTCAATTTTTGTTTTAATATTAAACATAAAAAACTGCATATTGACACAAATTTACATAACTTTAGTTCCATTTCCAAGGCACTGTATGTTTTTTTTCTGTGTCAAAAACGGCAAAAGCTTATTAGGCAATTTTTATTTTCAAATTTGACTACACCACTGGATTTAAAATCGTTATAAATAAAAACCATCAAAATTTCATAAAATAATATTGGTTAACAACGAAGTTACAAGAACTTTAATTTTGGAAACAAAGTATTTGATTATAATTTTTATTTAGATTAATTTAAAATCTGGCAACACTGTCGATACAAAGTAGTGCACCAGTGAACTTGTACAGTGAAAATCCGAAATCAATAACCCATTCCGTTCTACAGTTGTAACTCCTGAAAATATGGTAATGTTAGCGATTTTTGTAATAAAAATCTGACTACGCCACTGGATTTGTAAATTATATTAGCTTGAAATTATTTATTTTATTATAGGTTATACGTGTATTAGAAAATAATATTATTATTATTATTAAAATAATTTTCAAGTTAGTAGTTTATTCTTTCATAACCGACAAAAACAAAATGAACAGAAACAAGTTTAAAAAAATTTATTTATTCAATAATAAAAAAGAAAGCCGGACAAAACTTGTTCCCTATAAATTCTGCATGAATTTACTAAAACAAGCTTTTAGAGAAGGAATCAATAGTTTGAGAAAAACTGAACTAATAGGTACATTAAGTATAGGTATTATTGTTCTAAATCAACAGTGGGCTGTGATTTTGACAGCTAATCACAAATAAACTAATAGTTGTTAGTTACACACATTTAATAATGGCTCTCCAGTTATCATTAGAAGAAAGAATTGAAATTGTAAGAATTTCTGGGGACAATTATCATAGTGAAAGAGAAGTAGCTAGGATATTTAATTATAGACATCCAAATCGTCTTCCCATTGACAGAAGCACCGTTAGCAAAACTAACAAAACATTTAAAGAAACTGGTGCAGTAACCAAACATATTTTAAAAAACAATCACCGAAGAAGAAATCTAAACGATCGTGCCGTTGTGGATTATTTTACAAACCACCCAAACAGAAGCTTACGAGTTGCCAGTTTGGATTTAAACTTACCGAGAGAGAATATTCGGCGATGTCTGAAACGAAACAAAATGAAAGCATTTAAACCTAAATTTCTTCATAGTTTAAAGGAAGGTGATGAAGTAAAACGTATGGAATTTTGTTTGTGGGCACAAGGCTGGTACCTGAATACAAGAAATTTTTTGAACAACATAATGTTTAGTGATGAAGCACCAATGGTGTAGTATCATCCCAAAATGCTCGATATTGGGCTACTGAAAATCCGCACTGGGTCATAAATTGTAAAAGTCAATATTCCGAAAAAGTTAACGTTTGGTGTGGTATATTGAAGGAGGATTGTTAAACAGTGGCTAAATGACCAGTTCCCAAATGATTGGATAGGACGAGGTAGTTACTTAATTGAATGGCCACCTAGATCGCCTGATCTAACAATACTAGACTTTTTTCTATGGCGTATTCTGTCACAAAAAGTATACATAACGAGACCAATGAATCGAGCTGAACTCAAACGAAGAATAAGACAAGCTTGTGCCGAAATTACACCTCAACAAATAAGAAATAGTGTAAAAAATAAGAGATACGATAAATGTATCGAACTAAATGGAGGTTTGGTAGAAGCTACAAAAATTTAAATATTTAGTTTTACATTAATATTTATTTTAGTTTCAGTTTTTGCTTAATGGCGTTTTATTGTTGAATACATACTTTAAAACTTGTTTCTGTTCATTTTGTTTTTATCGGTTATGAAAGAATGTACTACTAACTTGAAAATGATTTTTCCTGCTACCCCTATTGAAAGTACACACTTTCCTTCCTCAAATCAGGGAGGAAACTCATACTTTTTCTCCCTAGGGAGGAATAGTTATTTGTATACTAAATGCTTTTTCGCGTTCCGAGAGAGAGATTATCGCCGAGGCCGCTCCGGCCGAGGCAAGATAATCTCGAGGTCGCGAAAACATTTCGCGGCCATAGTATACACAATATTTTTCGTGCAACCGTGAAAATTACATAATTTCAATAAACATTATGTCTCTTTAGAAAAGTCAGCGTTTCAACGCGAATAGAGAAAATTACACGTCAATATCACAATGTTTCTATGGAGATGAAATATTTAGCAATACAAATCAATTTGACATTTCTCGTGAAGTCGTGAAGATGTCCGATAGCGATAGTGATATTTCAGTTACTTGCACTCCTCCTGAGCTGAGAGATCTCATAGACTCAGCACTTTCTGATTTGATACCCGAAAAATCTAAACGGAAATATGAAAAATGTTACAGCAACTTCAAAGATTGGTGTGTCAACCAAAATGTCAAGACGGTGTCAGAAAACATATTATTAGGATATTTGATGCAGCGATCAAAAGTTGTGAAGAGTTCAACTTTATGGAGCATTTATTCTATGTTAAAGACTATGCTTAACGTACGAGATGGAATTGACGTAAAGAAGTTTTTAAAATTGGTACCGTTCCTCAAGAAAAAGTCAGTTGGTTATCGAGCAAAGAAATCAAAAGTTTTTACGCACGAGCAAATTGATTAATTCCTCAAACAAGCTAGTGATGCAAATCATCTACTGTGGAAGGTATATAAATATGGAAAAAAAGTGGAGTATGATGTTTTATTCATAATAATTATTATTATAGGTAGTTTTGATAATGGGAATATCAGGAGCATTGCGACGAGATGAATTAGTGAGAATGACCTTCGAAGATATTCAGGAAGACAAAACTGTATTGATAGTAACTGTTCCTGATACTAAAACTGATCAAAAGCGTGTTTTTACCATTACTGATCAAGATTATATAAGAATTTACTATAAATATGTAACTCTTCGACCAAAACATACTGCTATTCGTCGTCTATTTCTGAGATATGAAAATGGAAAGTGCTCGGCACAGGTTGTTGGAGTGCATACGATTGGAAAAATACCTAGTATGATTGCAAAATATCTCGGCTTACCAAAAACTATTTCCAAATTCACAACAGAAACATACTTTATTTTTGATATATATTAACATTGATTGTACTGTTTATATTATTACTGATATTCATCCCTGAAGATGAAGCAACTAAATCTATTGTTTCTGAACAATCATTATTTACATTAGACAAAAACGTATTATTTTCTTTGGACATTAACATTTTGCGATTGACTACATTTGAACTAGATGGTTCGAAATACATTGTTATTGTCATATTTCAGAAATGTTAAATGCTGTAGTGGCGTTCAGTTTGCCGGCAGTAACTATGGGAACGGCCGTAAAAATGTTTGTCGGCCGTCACTCTGGGTAACGGCCGCAAAATATCATTTTGCGGCCTCTGTTGCGGCTGCAAAATGCTTGTTTTGCGTCCGGTTGCCCGAAAAAGTACTTTCCTCCTTAGGGAGGAAAGTATTTTTCCTCCCCCTCATTTCAAGTAAGTTGTAAACGATGAAACTTATGAATTTATTATATTCATATTGTTCCATAATTTCTAGAACATCCTGTATATCCTGTTATTTGGTAATAATCTAACATTAATGTTACTTCAACGTAGTTCTTCAATACAAATTTCAACTTCAGGAATCTTAGATATACGTTTTTTGAGTTCAGAATAAGAAAAGCATGTGGCTCACTGACAGTAAACACGGCGATTGACTTTTGAGGTGCAAAGTCGCTACATTCATTAACTTAGTTGAATTTTTGAAAAATGGAGAGCGATTCAAGTGATTTTGAATTTCCAAATACACCACCTAATATTAAGGAAGAAGCCAACATAGCGTCATAACCTTACTACCACAAAAATTTAAAGACAGGTATGAAAAACAATATGCACAATATAAGCAATGGGCTGAAGACAACAAGATACATAAATATTCAGAGAATGTTTTACTGGCATATTTTTCACTACAAGGAAAATCATTAAAAGCTTCAACGCTTTGGTCTAAATATTCAATGCTACGCACAATGATACAAATGAAGGACAATGTCGATATTAAATATCCAAAGTTGATTGCATTTCTAAAACGTCAAAATGCCGGATACAAACCAAATAAAGCTAAAACTTTTACAAGAGAAGAAATGAATACATTCTTAATGGAAGCCCCCGATAATGTTTTTTTATTAATGAAGGTAAGAAATGAAATCCCATGCAAATAATTTAATTTTTGATATAAAATACTCATAGGTAGTCCTTGTTATTGGAATTTCTGGAGCATGTCGATGTGATGAGCTTATTAAAATGGATGATATTTAAGAGAAAGACAATCTTTTAGTCATAAATATCCACACATCAAAAACGTATAAACAACGAACTTTCGTTATCAATACTACAACAGGTAACGGCCCAGATTTTGTTCAAATCGTTAAAAAGTATATCTGCCTACGTCCTAAAACTGAGCATAAACGATTGTTGGTATGCTTTGAAGCAGGCAAATGTATAAATCAAGTGGTTGGCAAAAATAGTATATCCAAAATACCACAAAAAATTGCAGAATATCTCAATATTCCAAATGCCGAACATTACACAGGGCACAGTTTCAGAAGAACTTCAGCAACTCTGTTAGTAAACGCTGGTGGGGATATTTTAGCTCTAAAACAGCATGGCGGTTGGAAATCAACCAATATCGCAGAAGGTTATGTAGAACAATCTTACACAAAAAAAAATTTCTGATCAAATTATGGGAAATAATGTAGAAATCTGAACTTGATCAAAATCAGCCAATCACTTCTAGAAGTTACCACCATTACAATGTGCTAAGCGAAAATATTTCAAATACTAAAGCTCCTGTTCAAACCCTATCTTCTTCCAATGGTGTTCATATGAGTGCTGCTCAAAACTGCACATTCAATATTAACATAAATAATTCTAAAATATAGTTATATAATACTATGTACTTAATTGTATAACATATATTGATAAATTTGTTTAATAAATAATTCTTGTGTTCTTAATTATATTCGTTACCTATTTGTGTCGTAAATAAATTTTCAAAAGAAGGTGGGTAGGAGGAAAAATCATATGTATCACATGGGAGTAAAGTGCCTTTTGCCTTTTCCTCCCTTGGATGTTTACTGTAAACTATATCCTGCGGGAGGAAAAGTGGCACGTTCCTCCCTAGTAATACAAATAGCTATTAATGTCTGTTATTTTCTAATACACGTATAACCTATACTAAAATTAATAATTTTAAGCTAATAAAATTTACAAATCCAGAGGTGTAGTCATATTTTTATTACAAAATCGCTTCCACCTATGGACCTATTATTCTATCTTTCAATATACCACACCAAACGTTAACTTTTTCGGAATATTGACTTTTACAATTTATGACCCAGTGCGGATTTTCAGTAGCTCAATATCGAGTATTTTGGGATGATACTACACCATTGGTGCTTCATCACTAAACATTATGTTGTTCAAAAAATTTCATCTATTCAGGTACCAGCCTTGTGCCCACAAACAAAATTCCATACGTTTTACTTCATCACCTTCCTTTAAACTATGAAGAAATTTACGTTTAAATGCTTTCATTTTGTTTCGTTTCAGACATCGCCGAATATTCTCTCTCGGTAAGTTTAAATCCAAACTGACAACTCGTAACCTTATGTTTGGGTGGTTTGTAAAATAATCCACAACGGCACGATCGTTTAGATTTCTTCTTCGGTGATTGTTCTTTAAAATATGTTTGGTTACTGCACCAGTTTCTTTAAATGTTTTGTTAATTCTGCTAACGGTGCTTCTGTCAATGGGAAGACGATTTGGATGTCTATAATTAAATATCCTAGCTACTTCTCTTTCACTATGATAATTGTCCTCAGAAATTCTTACAATTTCAATTCTTTCTTCTAATGATAACTGGAGAGCCATTATTAAATGTATGTAACTAACAACTATTAGTTTATTTGTGATTAGCTGTCAAAATCACAGCCCACTGTTGATTTAGAACAATAATACCTATACTTAATGTATTAGTTCAGTTTTTCTGGATACCTTCTCTAAAAGCTTGTTTTAGTAAATTCTTGCAGAATTTATAGGGAACAATTTTTGTCCGGCTTTCTTATTTATTATTGAATAAATACATTTTTTTAAACTTGTTTCTGTTCATTTTGTTTTTGTCGGTTTATGAAAGAATAAACTACTAACTTGAACATTATTTTAATAATAATAATATTATTTTCTAATACACGTATAACCTATACTAAAATAAATAATTTCAAGCTAATATAATTTACAAATCCAGTGGCGTAGTCAGATTTTTATTACAAAAATCGCTTCCACCATAAATCGCTAACATTACCATATTTTCAGGAGTTACAACTGTAGAACGGAATGGGTTATTGATTTCGGATTTTCACTGTACAAGTTCACTGGTACACTACTTTGTATCGACAGTGTTGCCAGATTTTAAATTAATCTAAACAAAAATTATAATCAAATACTTTGTTTCCAAAATTAAAGTTCTTGTAACTTCGTTGTTAACCAATATTATTTTATGAAATTTTGATGGTTTTTATTTATAACGATTTCAAATCCAGTGGTGTAGTCAAATTTGAAAATAAAAATTGCCTAATAAGCTTTTGCCGTTTTTGACACAGAAAAAAAACATACAGTGCCTTGGAAATGAAACTAAAGTTACGTAAATTTGTGACAATATGCAGTTTTTGATGCTTAATATTAAAACAAAAATTGAGATTGATAAAAAAATGAATATTTTACAGGGGTGGTTCCATTTTAAATGGGTCACACTGTATATAAAACGCAACGCCTAAAATGGGCTTGATATATTATGAAACGAAAACCTAGAGAAATGACGAATCATACAATGGATTCCACTATAGCCGAGGAGAAAGGGAAGACCCAAAGAAAAATGGAAGAATTAGATAGAAGAGAATACGAAAAATATGCAGAATGGAATAAAATAACCTTTTGAGGCCAGAACACGTAAGAAATTGTGATAATAGGAAGTGGAAAGGGAGTAATTCATCCTAATAAATGGATTTAAAAACGCATTAGCGTCAGCCAAAATCTCTTAGATTTAACGGCTTGATGATGAGCATGCAATGTTAATGAGTTTTATGTTGTTAAATACCTTAAATGTACAATAATTTAGAAGGATCAATACCACATCCAGTTTATGGAAGAAGAACGATCTTTTCTAGACCACACGGATATCCTCAGTAGATTCGTTTTTGCAAAAAGAATAAAATATTGCAACATTAACAAATAAATAAGTAATCAACTGTCTCGACCCTTACTTCGTGGAATCTGCTCATATTAGTGTTTTTAATTAAACTCACGCTTTCTAGTTAATTCCACAATATAATAAAAGTTATTGAAAATTCTAAAACATTGACAATTGTTTCGATAAATCAATATCATCGTCAGAATGACAGAAGTTACATTTCATTTTTCATTTGATGCCTACCTGATGTTAGTAGTTATTTTTGGCTAGACCAAGAAGTGACCTAACTTGTGATTGACTTAATATATGTTTATAGAAAAAAGAAGAAGATGTGATATTACAAATATTGAAGCTTAGATATTATTAGCCCTATGGTGATATCCTGGATATCATTTTTCCAATTAAGATCAGTATAACTGTGCAATGATATAGAAAACCAGGAAAACTATATCTGCTGGTCTTTACAATTATCACTTAAAAAGACAGTCTATTAGTGGAGAACTCCCTAGATTTAACTGTTCATTGACAACTTCATATTGTGGGTTTCTTAAATGTCTTCTAATTTCCAATTCTTCAAGGAAATCCAATTCTTGTTTCTTTTCACAAATATGCAGTACTTCTAGTTTTGTGTTAGGTGTCAATGAATGATTGGTGTCAAGTAGATGTTTTGCGTAGTGGGATTTATCTGGTTGTTTTAACCTGTATGCTCGTAAGTGTTCACTGTATCGGATTTCAAAATTCCTAAGGGTCTGACCCAAATATACAGCATTACATTCTGGACATTTGAGTTTATATATACCTGACTTCTTTAATAGTGATATTTTTGTTTTTACATTTAACAATTTTGTACTAACGTTACTTTGTGTTTTAAAAGAAATTGTTGTATTCGTTGCTGAAGATATTATCTTTGAAATTTTATTAGAAATACTTCTTGCATATGTGATGGTTTTATAAGTTTTTATTTCATCAGCTTGTTTAGGAAATACTAGTTGTAATGCCACTTTTTCTTCTTTTTTACTAATTAGCTTATTTATCATATTTAATGGATAACAGTTGGATCTTGCTATTTGTCTAATTGTATTAATCTCTCTATCAAAATTACATTTGTTCATAGGAACTGAAAAAGCTCTATGTATCATTGAACTATATGCCGCCAGTCTGTGTCTGTGTGTAGAACATGCCAAACACCAGCAAGATAAAAACTTTATCATTTTGACAGACTCATTGAACTCACTAAAATTATTAGGAAGAATTTACGAAAGACATCCAATAGTTAATTTAATAAAAAAAGAGCTAGAACAATTGTACAACCATAACCAAGACATCAGATTCATTTGGATTCCATCGCATGTGGGAATCAAAGGTAATGAGGAAGCAGACGAGAAAGCACAAGCGGCAACTTATCAAAACTGTCTTGCTTGTAACCTATCGACATCAACTGATTTACAATCACACTTCAAGGACAAAATCATAAAACGCTGGAATACCTTTTGGCAAGAATCCGAATCTAAATTAAAACACTTAAAACCTAGCTTCGGACCTTGGCATATATCAACTGGAAACAGAAGGAACCAGGTAATCATCACCCGACTACGTCTAGGACACACCAGATACACGCATGAACACTTAATAACAAGGGAGGATCCTCCATTTTGCAATTTCTGTGATGAAGAGATTAGTGTACATCACCTACTAATCGATTGCCCTATGTATGATCTACTACGAAAGACCTACAAGATTCCACGAAATATTAAGGAAATCTTAGGTAATGTCTCAGACCCACAAAGTGTTATAGCTTTTCTGAAAAGTGCAAATATGTTTCATAAGATATAACCATTCTACCGTCACACAGTATACCTAAACTAAACGTTAATACTGCACTGAGACACCTGTTTTCTGTTGTTTATTCTATCAATTATGAATTATGTACCATATACCGCTAATGTATTTTTATTTGTTTCAATATCTACCATAAAATTGTTAATTTATTTTGTATTAAGAAATGTATGTACTATGTAGAAATATTAAGGAAATCTTAGGTAATGCCTCAGACCCACAAAGTGTTATAGCTTTTCTGAAAAGTGCAAATATGTTTCATAAGATATAACCATTCTACCGTCACACAGTATACCTAAACTAAACGTTAATACTGCACTGAGACACCTGTTTTCTGTTGTTTATTCTATTAATTATGAATTATGTACCATATACCGCTAATGTATTTTTATTTGTTTCAATATCTACCATAAGATTGTTAATTTATTTTGTATTAAGAAATGTATGTACTATGTAAACCGCTAATGATCTTGTAGGTCGATGCGGATAAATAAATAAAAAAAAAAAAAACTAATATTCCCTGAACAAGCTGATGAAATAAAAACTTATAAAACATATAAAACCAAGTAACGTTAGTACAAAATTGTTAAATGTAAAAACAAAAATACCACTATTAAAGAAGTCAGGTATATATAAACTCAAATGTCCAGAATGTAATGCTGTTTAATTGGGTCAGACCCTTAGGAATTTTGAAATCGGATACAGTGAACACTTACGAGCATACAGGTTTAAACAATCAGATAAATCCCACTACGCAAAACATCTACTTGACACCAATCATTCATTGACACCTAACACAAAACTAGAAGTGCTGCATATTTGTGAAAAGAAACAAGA
Source organism: Galeruca laticollis (assembly GCA_963921935.1). Classification (NCBI taxonomy): domain Eukaryota; kingdom Metazoa; phylum Arthropoda; class Insecta; order Coleoptera; family Chrysomelidae; genus Galeruca; species Galeruca laticollis. Next base: position 119,911,144 of record OY998183.1, on the reverse strand, counting down.
ACTGGATTTCCTTGAAGAATTGGAAATAAGAAGACATTTAAGAAACCCACAATATGATGTTGTCAATGAACAGTTAAATCTAGGGAATTCTCCACTAATAAACTGTCTTCTTAAGTGATAATTGTAAAGATCAGCAGATATAGTTTTCCTGGTTTTCTATATCATTGCACAGTTATACTGATCTTAATTGGAAAAATGATATCCAGGATATCACCATAGGGCTAATAATATCTAAGCTTCAATATTTGTAATATCACATCTTCTTCTTTTTTCTATAAACATATATTAAGCCAATCACAAGTTAGGTTACTTCTTGGTCTAGCCAAATATAACTACTAAACATCAGGTAGGCATAAAATGAAATGTAACTTCTGTCATTCTGACGATGATATTGATTTATCGAAACAATTGTCAATTTTTTAGAATTTTCAATAACTTGTATTATATTGTGGAATTAACTAGAGACCTTGAGTTTCATTTAAAAACACTAATATGAGCATATTCCACGAAGTAAGGGTCGAGACAGTCAATTTCAATAATGAAAAGTGTATAAATGATACATTCTCGATAAGTGAGTCAACACTTGTTTCAAGATATAAATATAAATACAGTATTACCTAAGTATAAAAAATATTCAACACAATATCAGAATAACGAAATATATAACACACTTAAAAAAGATAAATAACATTAATTGTGCGTTACAAAACAATACAATAACAAAACAAAACTTTAAAAGTACTATCAATTTGAAACAGATAAGCCATCAAAGTATGTCTCTATTTCAAAAGAACTGCCACAAACAACACATTGTACAAATAAAAATAGTTATGACCAATTAATCATTTTAAAAACAATACTACAATAAAAAACATTGCACCGTTTTGAAACGTCTCCACTAATAAACTGTCTTCTTAAGTGATAATTGTAAAGATCAGCAGATATAGTTTTCCTAGTGTTCTATATCATTGCACAGTTATACTGATCTTAATTGGAAAAATGATATCCAGGATATCACCATAGGGCTAATAATATATAAGCTTCAATATTTGTAATATCACATCTTCTTCTTTTTTCTATAAACATATATTAAGTCACAAGTTAGGTTACTTCTTGGTCTAGCCAAAAATAACTACTAAACATCAGATAGGCATCAAATAAAATGTAACTTCTGTTATTCTGACGATGATATTGATTTATCGAAACAATTGTCAATTTTTTAGAATTTTCAATAACTTTTATTATATTGTGGAATTAACTAGAAACCGTGAGTTTCATTTAAAACACTAATATGATCAGATTCCACGAAGTAACGGTCGAGACAGTTAAATTCATTAAATAAATAAGTGTTTTATGGCGTGTTTTGTGACTTTTAAGACACTAAACACGTTCATAGACCACATTAATGAGTTCCAAGCATTTAAATTATGACCTTATAATACAGTAATTGTTGATAAAAATATCTAAAACTTTACTCAGTCGATATACTCAAGAAATCCGATTTCAAAATATGTCTCATTTTGATATTATTCAACGTACTAACCTGGCATACTAACATATCTTAACACTAATAACGTAAAACCAACCGCACTATCAAGAAATAATATCACACGCTCACAACAGTTGAACCCCGTGGCTGTACCCGAGAGCACTGATGGTGACTCCACCAGAATTTGAAAAAAAATTATCCAACTACTGTCTCTCTGTTTTGATCCATGACCGATTATATTTCAATGCGCGGTGTGTATCAAAAACGGAACTAAATAACTATCAACTAGGCGTGGCCGTGTTTTTTCCGGAACACAAGGTTTTATAAAGCGCGCTTCCTCATCGCGCACTCTGGGTGTGGTTTTGATAAAATTGAAAAGGTATTGGTCCTAACTTTTGTATGTTTAGCAAGTGTAAGGATCCTGAGGATGTTAGGAAGGTATAATAAACTACGGAGGGCCGAGTTTTAGAATATTAATAACTAGATTCAAAAAGTGGAACCGTTACAAATGAATAAATACAAGTAGATACAGATACATTTTTAAAGATCGTCGTGGGTTTTTGTATTTTTCTGTATAAATAAATCATTTTTTAGGTGTAGGAAGGAAGCTTGTTGATTAAAGTAAACTAACCGTTGGATTGATGTAACTATAACAATTATATTCAGGGCCGGATTAAAGTGCAATGCCGCTGTGGGCCCCAAATTTTTGCCGCCCCTATCCCATGTCATTGCACTACAATGTTACACTACACACATGTTATAAATAAATTAATGGTGCTAAAAAGCAGAAAAACATTAAGGGCCTTTTAGGGCAACGTAGTTTTAATACTAAGTAAGGCTTAACAACTGTTGAGCCTTACTTACTATTTTTTGCAATTGCAACAAAAGAATTAAGCTTTACCGAAACTCGAAATTGTGTTAAAAGTATAAATGAATAGAACTAGATGGATCTTATTTTTGCAATACATACTGGTAATAGGGCAATTTGTACAGGAAAAAAAACCAACTAAATGAAATACATCTATTAATAAACAAACGTAGATAATGATTTATAGAAACAATAATTAGGTAAGTGACCACATTATTTTTCTTTAATCAAAAAGTTTTTTGCGAGCTTTAGCAGAAGCAAAATCAGAAACTATGTCGTTGAAATCTATAGTATTCACTAGGTGTGCTTCAATGTGTAGAATTGATAAATGATTCAGTTTCTCATTTGACATTGTTGACCTCAGAAAAGTTTTAATTCGTTTCATCACCGAAAAAGACCTTTCGGCCGAACAATTCGTCACAAACAAACAGAGGTACATCCTAAACGCAATGTCCAAATTGGAGAAACTATTCTGCAGATTCTTTGACATTTGTATAAGTAATAATACCATCTTTACTGTGAACAATGTTTGTTGTATTCTTCTGTTCACATAAACACCAAAATTGGCTTCTACCACTTCTATTTTCTAAAGTAAATGAATGTAATTTTTCTTTTATATATCGATTAAAATGCATACACTCAGAAATAAATGAGTCTTCTAAATCTTCGAGATAAGAAGTTATAAGGGTTTTCGCATACTTATCAAATTCTATTTGAGATATATATTTTTGATAAAGGCACTCTAATATTTTAAATCTTTCAAATGTTTCCTTATATTCTGTGCATCTCTGTATGAATTCAACGTCAATCTTATCGAGAATCGTTAAATATGTTTCTACTCGAAACTCATCCCTTCCTTGCAACAAAACTTCCCCTTCTCTAGTTTCGTCAGGCTGTAATTTTCTAAAACGTTTCCGTTTAGAGCTTGTGTCATATACTATATCGGATGTCAATGATATTTTGGCGGCTTCACTCTCGTAATAATCAAACATATCTCTTAATGAGGATACAAATTTAGAAAACGAGTCATAGAGATCGATAACTTCATTTAAACAGATATCTGTAGACTGCAGTCTGATCTGCACTGCATAAAATATTTCCATCAATGTTGCCCACATAGTTGTCAAAAACGCGGTTTCAAATCGGTCTAGATGACGAATAATACCTTCAGCCTCAGTACGAGTGACAGGTTTTTCAGAAATGTCATCAGGGATGGTGGTTAAGTCTTCATAAATATTTTTATAATTTTTCTGCAAACTATGACATGCATCATCATATCTTCCGGACTATTTATTCTAGAACATTAATATAATTTTTCATCGATTCAGGAAAAAATTCTTTACAAATTACATAATTTTTATATTCGTATAATGATTCCACATGTATTTGGAAGTTATGGAAAAAATACATGTAATGGAAACGGAAAATTACTTCGAGACTTTGCTGCCTTTAATGAACAAAAAAATAGAAATAGTTTCTTCAGAAAGAAAGATATACATAAATACACTTGGACGGCAAGATTCATTGGGTTACCTTATGGGAAGCGTGAAATAAAGTTAACGTTATGGCAATTTTTTTAACGCTTTTTCACTTTTTTTCACTCTAACCATAAACAACCACTTAAAGCGCTGGAAACCGATGAAATACAAGGTACTTTAAAGATAGGGCGTAGAAAAATGTTATTGCTGTACAAGTGTCTAGTTTCAGGCATATGTATACTGTTCACACAGATGAAAGCTGTCTTATATTTTTGTTCGTTTGTTATAACTTTGCTTATAAACTGTAATTGTTCAATTTTTAAAACTTTTGAGATCAACTTTCAAATTAATACAATTTTAGGTTGTACCTCTGACAAGATTGGAAGGTTCTTATTTGCAACAATATATTAAAAGATTCTTGCAAAAAATCCTGATAGAGTATTTAATGGAGGGCTACAGTATGCATGGATAAAAAGGGAATAATGCTTTGAAGCAGTAGTAGGTATAATCATGTTATTTTATTTTGTAATGTATATGTAAATTAACTTAATATATCATCTACAAGAAACAAATAACTTCTAATCACTATTTTGTTTGGAATATTTTGCTTTTTACTTGTCTCCTACAAGACTTATTTTTTAAATTACATATTTGTTGTTTAACTTCATCTTTTCAGTTTCAGTTTTTGGGATTATATTTTGCTTATTAACAAAAAATATTATTATTTTATTGTTTCAGATGCCGTAATAAAGTTGGACAAGACCATAACAAACAAAGAAGTTTAATTGAAAACAGGAATTTTCTTAGCCAAATGTAAGGAACAGCAGAAATCGGTTTCAAAAAGTTCGTTGAGTATGGAGGAAGTCAGTGAATTTTGTAATCTCGGATTTGAAAATCATGTTAGTTTCAGTTATGTTATGAGGTACATCTGGTATTTATGTATAAATAAATTAAATTGAACTCAATGTTTCCCGTGCTTTAATTTTATCAATTAAAAATATTTTTTCCTATATATACAATTCGAAATTTTGAAAGATTCCTTAGATATTTGTAAGATATATACCAGTGAACACTGGATCATTGTACTCCCCCTTTTCTCCATTAATGTCAGAGAATATTTATTTAAATTTGGGACATACCGTTTGCTTACTAAATAAGTGCGAGAGAGAAGCTTTCCCTGACGAATTGATATGTACATTATTGTCGTTCATTAAGTATACAGGATTTTCCAAATTTCAATCAATTATCTTTGAAACTAAATATGAAAAGGGAGGAAGTACTATGATTCAGTGTCACCCGCTCAACAGGTATCATCCATATTGGGATATTCTACAAATATTTGAAATTTTGCTATATAAGTTCCACAGATATCCTTATAATATTTCTAATATTACTTGGATATTTAAGGAATATGCCTATTGGAATGTTCTACGAATATTCTGGATTACCTTGCTATATACATTCAGCAGATATCCTCAGAATATTCTTGAATATTCCTTGGAAATATCTATAGAATATTCGTGGAATATTCAAAAAATTTCCCATCTATAGAATAATACAATATCTGAAATCGAATATTTTTAGTGTTTTTAAATGAAACTCACGGTCTCTAGTTAATTCCACAATATAATACAAGTTATTGAAAATTCTAAAAAATTGACAATTGTTTCGATAAATCAATATCATCGTCAGAATGACAGAAGTTACATTTCATTTTATGCCTACCTGATGTTTAGTAGTTATTTTTGGCTAGACCAAGAAGTAACCTAACTTGTGATTGGCTTAATATATGTTTATAGAAAAAAGAAGAAGATGTGATATTACAAATATTGAAGCTTAGATATTATTAGCCCTATGGTGATATCCTGGATATCATTTTTCCAATTAAGATCAGTATAACTGTGCAATGATATAGAAAACCAGGAAAACTATATCTGCTGATCTTTACAATTATCACTTAAGAAGACAGTTTATTAGTGGAGAATTCCCTAGATTTAACTGTTCATTGACAACTTCATATTGTGGGTTTCTTAAATGTCTTCTTTCTTATTTCCAGTTCTTCAAGGAAATCCTGTTCTTGTTTCTTTTCACAAATATGCAGCACTTCTAGTTCTGTGTTAGGTGTCAATGAATGATTGGTGTCAAGTAGATGTTTTGCGTAGTGGGATTTATCTGGTTGTTGTAATCTGTATGCTCGTAAGTGCTCACTGTATCGTATTTCAAAATTCCTAAGGGTCTGACCCAAATAGACAGCATTACATTCTGGACATTTGAGTTCATATATACCTGACTTCTTCAATAGTGGTATTTTTGTTTTTACATTTAACAATTTTGTACTAACGTTACTTTCTGTTTGAAAAGAAATTGTTGTATTCGTTGCTGAAGATATTATCTTTGAAATATTATTAGAAATATTTCCTGCATATGTGATGGTTTTATAATTTTAATTTCATCAGCTTGTTTAGGATATATTAGTTGTAATGCCACTTTTTCCTCTTTTTTACTAATTAGCTTATTTATCATATCTAATGGATAACCGTTAGATGTTGCTATTTGTCTAATTGTATTAATCTCTCTATCAAAATTACATTTGTTCATAGGAACTGAAAAAGCTCTATGTATCATTGAATTATATGCTGCTAGTCTGTGTGACACAGGGTGGTTAGCATTGAATGGAATTGTCACATCAGTCTGTGTTGGTTTTCGGTAAATTGAATAATCAAGTACATTATTAACTCTTTGAATTTTTAAATTAAGAAAATTGATTGAGCTATTTTCTTCAATTTCTAATGTAAATTTAATTTTCGGGTGTAAATTATTGATGTGGTTGAAAAATATATCTAATTGTCGTTCATTACCCATAAAACAAGCTAATATATCATCTACATATCTATACGAAAATAAAACATTTTTTGAAATATTACTTTCAAAGATTTTTCTTTCTAAATTGTCCATAAAAATTTTTGCCAAAATTGGCGATATAGGGCTTCCCATTGGTAAACCTTCATTTTGAGTATATATCTTATTGTCAAAAGTGAAATAATTCTGATTAATACATACATCAAATAAATTAAGTATATCTGATATTATTCCTGGATAAATATTTTTATCTTCTAGTAACTTTCTTACAAGTATTAGACATTCTTCTTTATGAGGAAATTTAGTGAACATATTGGTAACATCAAATGAAATACGTTTAGAGCTATCTTGCAAGTTGAATGTTTTTAATTTTTTGATCAGTTCCATTGAATTTCAAATTGAATATTTAGATGTATATCCGTAACTATTAAGTATATTGTTAAGTTTCTTTGCCAATATATTATTAGGAGTATTAACATAAGAAACTACAGGTATAATTGGTTTCGTTATTTTATGTAATTTAACGGTTCCATATAATTGTGGGGAATGAGGATTCTTATTTATAATGGACCTCTTTTCGTAATCACTGAAAAGATAATTTGAATTAATAACAATATCTCTAACATTATTAAAAAACTTTTTTGTTGGGTCTGCTCTAAGAACTTTTACATCGCTAGATTCTATAAAGTTATATATCTTTGAATTAGTAGTCAATATGACAGTAGCGTTACCCTTGTCAGATTTTGTAACTGTTAGGTTATTATCTTCTAGTTTCTTTTTTATTGAATTTAAAACTGTAATGTCATTTTTTGTTTGACGTTCAACTTTTGAAGGTTCAATATTTTTGATTAAATTGGCAATTTTTAGTTTCTCATAAAGAAAATTATTTGAATTAGATTTTAAAGCTATTTCTGACTCTGTACATGATTATTCGATTCACCGAAAACCAACACACACTGATGTGACTATTCCATACAGTTCCAATCATCCAATGTCCCATAAACTAGCGGCATATAATTAAATGATACATAGAGCATTTTCAGTTCCTATGAACAAATGTAATTTTGATAGAGAGATTAACACAATTAAACAAATAGCAGCATCCAATGGTTACCCATTACATATGATAAATAAACTAATTAGTAAAAAAGAGGAAAAAGTGGCATTACAACTATTTCCTAAACAAACTAAAGAAATGAAAACTTATAAAATCCTCACATATGCAGGAAATATTTCTAATAATATTTCAAATATATTATCTTTAGCAACAAATACAACGATTTCTTTTAAAACAGAAAGTAACATAAGTACAAAATTGTTGAATGTAAAAACAAAAATATCACCATTAAAGAAATATGGTATATATAAACTTAAATGTCCAGAATGTAGCGCTGTCTATTTGGGTCAGACCCTTGGAAATTTTGAAATCCGATACAGTGAACACTTACGAGCATACAGATTGAAATAACCAGATAAATCCCACTACGCCAGACATTTACTTGACACCAATCATTCATTGACACCTAACACAGAACTAGAAGTACTATATTGAACTATAAAATTTTAATTCTCAAATTAATCTAATTCTATACTTACTATTAATCCAATAATTTGTTATTACGATTTTAATTTTAATCTATTGTAAAACTATTAGATAAGAAACATCGAAGTGTGCAAGTGAAGTGTGCTAGGTCATTTAGTCAAAAGAAAAAAATTAAAAGTTTCATCTAGGATGAAGATAAAAAAATGTTGATGGTTGCTAAGCGGGAATCGACGGAGTTTTGTTGATTGATTTTTGATTGAAAAGAAGGGAAGAAAATTGAGAGAGATTTCTAAAGAGATTATTAAAATAGAGACATTCAGAAGAATCAAATAAGATTATAATAAGAAAACTAAAGAAAGAAGATACATGTTGAAATATAAGAAAAGCTGTAGAAGAAATTATTCTCAAATATAAGTAAAATCAATCAAGTATTACTTCAGAGTACAATAACACTAGTGTTGTAGATTAAATAAATAGGAGAAAAAGTATTTGATCACAACATAAGTAAATATAATAAAACATTACTTACTGGAACTACGGAGAAGCAGTCTTCGGTATCCAGCAAGGACATAGAACTGAATTTTGGTTCAGTTCATTACTACACCTAATTAAATTAAGAAACATCGAAGAAGAATCCAGTGCATAATTACAAACTGTAAGGTAAATTTACGAAAACTAAATTCATATCATTTCTATTTTTCACAAAGGAACTGTCAAAACTTAGTACATAACCTTTTTATCTGATCGGACTTGTGTCAATTCAAATGATAATTTTTTTGATATATTTCACATAAAATTCAACGACCAGATGAAAAGTTACTCAACAAATTTTAGATAAAAATATTATAACGAATTTTACTGAATAGATTTATAACTAATATAAAAAAAAAGAAGGAACTTTCCGATAATTTCAATATAATTTCTCATAACCTTTAAATATTATTCAGTAAGATAGTTAAAACCATTGGCCAAGGTATTTATTAGTAGTAGAGAAACGTATTGAGTACTATTTAGATCTATTTAAAAATTATTGGAAAATAATAAGTAACAGTTAGTGTAAATATTTCTTTTCCTTATAAATTATATAACGTCTTAAATATTTTGAAGTTTAAATTTAAATACAAACGTATCCTTACTCACGATAATTCCCTACAAATAATTAAGAGTTTCATCTTGAGGACTGAACTTAGCTGGCTTTTTACTTTTTAAACTAAACAGACATTCATTTATTATTTCATTAATTTCATCTGGCGCTCAACAACTAAAATTATAATAAATAATATAAACCTAATATAAATAATATAAAAAATATAAACAATTAAATAAATAAAAGATACTATTATCTCAATATATTTGTGATAAGAAACAATAACTTGATTTCCTTGAAGAGTTGGAAATTAGAAGACACTTAAGAAACTCACAATATGAAGTCGTCAATGAACAGATAAATCTAGGGAGTTCTCCACTATTAAACTGTCTTCTTAAGTGATAATTGTAAAGATCAGCAGATATAGTTTTCTTGGTTTTCTATATCATTGCACAGTGATACTGATCATAATTGGGAAAAATGATATCCAGGATATCTCCATAGGGCTAATAATATCTAAGCTTTACTATTTGTAATATATCTTCTTTTTTCTATTAACATATATTAAGTCAATCACAAGATAGGTCACTTCTTGGACTAGCCAAAAATAATTAAAAATCAGGTAGGCATCAAATGAAATGTAACTTCTGTCATTCTGACGATAATATTTAGGTAATATCGAAACAATTTTTTAGAATTTTTAATAATTTTCAACTGTAGAGTTCACTAGAAACAGTAAGTTTCCTTTAAAACAGTAATTTGAGTAGATTCCACAAAGTAAGGGTTGAGACAGTTAATTTTATTTTTTGTTATATCTCTGTCAATACACACATACCTGAGATTGCAGTAGTAGCATGCTTGACTGGGGACTAGCTGGAGCTGATGGCTGAGCACTTTCCGCCACCAATGGTGTATTGCTTACTTCGTTTTGAACTAACAGCGTGCCTGAAAAGAAGAAAACTTTTATCAACAGCAATTACTAAATTCAAAAAAAGAAAAAAACTGAAAATAAAATACTCATAAAATCCAAACGTTTAACATGCAGTTCCATTAAATATTTCACAAGTATTGTTAAACCCATTGTTAACTTATTCACAAAAAGAAAGTGCAAATATTTTATTGATTTTGAAGTTATCGAGTTTCAATTTGTTATAGAGATTCGAGCTTTTGAGAAGTTATTCGCTTGTGAAATGTAGGGACAAGCACATCCATTTATATGATCACAAATAAACAGCTACTGATCGAATGTTTTCTCAAATCTTCCATAATAAGAAAATATCATCAACATACATTTAAATGTTACTGAATTAAGATCATTATGGAACCTTTTATGTTAACTCTAGTAAATTTTGAACAATATTGTCTGTCACAGATTGTGTAAAGTTGGTCAAATAGGGAACTGGAGTGCATTGACAGCTAGGTCATTTAGCGCCCAAGATAAGTGTCAAATGAAAGTTAAGCTTTAATGATACCCGTATATAGTGATTAATTTTATATACAACTATCATATAATCTATGGATTACTATGAGAATATTGGCAAGTGATTAAAATTTAGTGTTTTGACGTTGATAAAGAGATCTAATTCTTTGTCGTTCTTTGTGTATATAATAATTTTAGGTCGTCGACGTAAAAGAGGTGATTGATGTGAGGTTTTTTCTTGTTTAGTGTATCCTCTGTTGGTGCTGTTAAACTCATTTGAGAGCGGGAAAAGTGCCATGCAAAAAATGAGAGGTGATAGTGAGTCTCCCTGAAATATACCGCTTCTAATTTATATGGTCCCTGTATCTATGGTTGTTCCATTTGCATGATTGTTAAGTGCGTTTTCCATTTTTTCATTGCAATTTGCTGCATATTTATTAAGATCGGATTTGTTTTGTATATTTGAAGAGCTTTTAGGAGCCATGAATGTGGCACGCTGTCAAAGGCTTTCTGGTAGTCTATTCAACCTTTGCTCAAATTTCTCTTCATTCGCTTATCGTCCTCTGTTATAATTTTATCTGTCTTTCACACATCCTTTCTGTTCATTTGGGAAAATTTCATTGGTTTCTAGGTGCTTGTAGAGTCTACTACTAATTATAGATAGGTGATTGGGCGATAGTTTTTGGCTTATTCTGTTTAATCATTCTTGGGGAGCAATAGTGTCTTTCCTTCTCTTATCCATTCTGGCATACTTTCCGGGTGTTTCTGTTATATTGGTGGACAAACGGTTGGTGTATTGCCGTGAGGATTTTCAGCCAGTAATTTTGTATTCCGTCTTGCCCAGGTGTTTTCCAGTTGGATGCTTTTTAAGTTATTCCTGGACTTCATTTACCGTGATGTCTGCGCATTCCATGTTCCTGATGTTCCCGTATCGTTGTTCCTCTATTTTTATCCACTGTGCTTTGTCGTTATGTTGTTTTTATTCCTGCCAAATGCCTTTCCAAAATGTTGGTATTAGCGCTTTTGTCGACGATTTTTCAATGTGTATGGTATTCTGCTTTAATGTCCTATAGAAACTTTTGGGGTTTGTTATTATTATTATTGCAGCTTCTTTCTTAAAGCCAAATATGTCGAAAAATATTGATTTTATCATAATGAAAGTTAATCAGTTTTTGTAATCTAATTGAACGTAGATTCAAATAAAATTGAGGAAGAAATTGATGTAGTCAGTGTCGTACTTAATAGGGGGATCGAAGACAACTCTCCCACTTACAGTACGCCACTGGATAAAGTATTTGAAGACTACGAGAATATAATTTTATTTTTCAAACTTGAATACATTGTATAGGGTAGATGCACCAGTGAGACGGCATGCCCCAGAAGTCGGCCACATTGGTCTATATTTGCTAATAATTCGAACAACACCTAAATTCCCTTTATTTGAAACCTGTATATGTCTTTCTTTATCTTCCTAAGGTAGATTTGAGTAGTAGATATTTTGTCTATTTCAACTATTGGCAAAGTTATAACCAAGATGAAAATACTACTACTACTACTACTGTTATTGAAGAATACGAGGTTCTCGATGAAGTCATGCTTTCTATGATAGAAGCACCCAAAATCAATATTTTAAGAAATTAGCTTATAAAACCAGCAGATGATAGTTTGTTAAGTAATGCAGAGATAAGTAAGCCTGAAACAACCCTTTTGAATGCATCTCAATAAAAACCTTCGGTAGAATCTACAACAAATGGCGGTGTCTTAATCGATTTCAACAAAATTACCAAAAGCATCTCAGATGATTCTAGCATATCTGATACTTTGGACAATGACATAGATTCAGACGAAAATCATATGAAAGAAATACTTAAAGAAATCAAAGTTAATAATGTAGCCGGTAATAATTAAAATTATAACAGTCGAATGCAATGCGTTACAAAAAGAACGAGATCCTGTCGAAAAACCTAGACCAATTCAGAAATCCAAAAGATGTATATCTGGGTCGTCTACCAGTGCAATATCTGCCGAAGCTTGGAGAAAATATTACATTAATAAAGAAAAGGAGAAAGCAGAAAAAGAAAATCAGCGAAAAAGAAAAACCGAAGAAACTGAAAGAAAAAATTAGAAAAATTATTCAACAAAAAGAAAAAGTTGCAACAAAAAAGCAAAGATACCAGTGAAACAAAACGAAAAATAAAGGATGAGGAAGAGAAGCATCAAGAAGAGAAACCTCAGGAAAAGAAAGAAAAATGCAGCTTCTGTGAAGATATTTTGTACAGTGATAATGAAGAGGATGGAGAGAAGATCCCAGGATCTGACTTGTATATGAGATGCTACCACTTGAATTGTACTCCGTTTGCGGGCAGCTCATATGATGAGGTAAAAGACGAAGACTTCTATTGTAATTATTGTGATGATAATTAAATTTTACTCCAATTATAAAAAAAATATATTTCATTTATTCAATACCTTTTAATATATATTTGTACCTGTTTTGAAGAATAAATATTTGAATTTTTTATTTTCTTGTCATTTTTAATATTATTTTAAGAATTCACTCAAGGGCTTATAAACTTAAATCGGACCTGGTCAAAAAAAGCACGGCCGACAACTAGTGCACATACGGTTGACCAATGGGTCATAAGTCGCCGACCACTGGCAAAATGGTATTGTTATCATCTGATCTGATGTAACTAACTGTATGATGTTAATGTAAGGTAAAATGAAATACCGGTATCAAAAGCCGGTAATTTCTTATAACGATAGTACCATTTTTCACGAAGGTTGACTGAAGAAGTGTGTATGAAGGATGACTGGGAAGTGTTAAAATTGGGGTATTATTCATATTTATAGGTCGGATAAAAGTGGGTGAGAAGAAGGAGAATCATATGAGGATTTGACCAATGGGATAAGAGAGTTTGAAATTTAACGGTCAGATACCGCGGTCGTAAAGTACACGATTGGGGTGGTTTTTTGTTGCATGAAAAAGGTTTGTTTGTTACAGATAACGAAGTTTGGAAGATAGTTTTTATGAAGCGATAAGCGATAAGGTGTCTGTTGTTTTGAAATATTAAGTGGAAAATCATAAGACCATACTTATTTGTATTTATTGTGTGAGAGTAATGTTAAAATGGATTTTGTCTGTGTAAAGAAATATTAAATGTTTGAGAAGAATGATATATTTCTTTATATGATCTGGGCAGGATATATGAGTTATGTTATAAAGATTGCAGGAAGAATTTGGTTGTTAAATCAAATTCGTACAAAAGATTTGTCAAAAGTGGTCGACCACTGGTGCATCTACCCTACCATTAAATAAGCATTGGAAGGGTCTACGTTCCTACCTCAAATTTCATCATTTGTCAGAGCTATTACCTGTAAAGAGTTGTTCGTCGAATGTCGGAACACCCTGTATATATAAAGTTCATCTCTTCCAATAAAAATCATTTATTTTTACTTATTGATTTTATGTAATACATAGGTACTTAATGTTATTTTGGTTTGTTTTAATATCTGTTTTATCAATAAACATATAAAAATTAATGTTTGCTTTTTATCGTTTTCTCTCCTACATCTCACTATAGTAAGACATCAGTTAAAACACATTTGAAGTCTTACTCAAAACCGGAAAACATGGTAGGTGGTTTATGAGACAAAAAAGTTTGAGGACCTCTGACCTATTTGAAGAGTATTTTCAACATTTTACGGTATGAGAAACTACGTTGATCGTTAGATGGCAGTATAAAATGTTTATAAATGTATGCAAAAGTTCTTAACAAATTTTATTTTGCATAATTATAACGTGTACAACCGTTAAATGAATTTTAATGTTTATACTTGAGCTTTAATGGTCAATACTGGATAATAAATTATGTTTAAATATATTTTGTAAAGTAATAAAGATATTTTATTGGATTTATCATTGTCAAAGGAAAGATACCGATAAACGATAAAAAGTGCCTATTTTGATTTCCTCAATCATATTGCAATTTGATGGATTTTTTCAGGCAGTGAAATAAACCGGAAACATTTTTGATTAAATATTTATTAATGAAACATTTTAAAAACTTGGCGTTGACTTATTTTCTTCTGTCAACCTCGGAACAAGAAAATTTATTAACTAAAATTGAATACCAATCCAACAGTGTAGCCAATGCTTGATATTAATTTACCATTGCACATTACTAGTATAGTTTATTTACGATAAAAAGACGATGATGTCATTTTTAGTTACTTTCCTGCTTATCAGAATAAATATTAATTTACCAACCGTGAATACAATTTATCCTCAACAGCCTGGGCAATTTACAGCTAACGGGTTGGCAAAACTTCAAGACGTTGTCAAATCAACTGGTAAAATTCCCCAGTTTGCTTTGACGTTTATTGACATTCGATCATCGTCTAATATTTACAAGTTTTTTTGGTGCTTTTAAATTCAAAACTTCTTTAAGATTAAAAAAAACAGTTATTTTCATAACTAATTATTTATGCAAATCTGCAGTGTGTGGTTAATAAAATGCCGAAGCAGCTAAACAGAAAATGTCAAGAGATGGTAACATCTTTGTTGAGCTATTTTGAACGAGAATGCCGAAATGGGGGCCCGCTTCTCCCGTTTACTGCTGTAAGAGACATGAGTAATAGTATTCGCTATTTGTATTCATCATTATTAATATTATTGTTACATATCGTCAGTGTCCTGCTAATACCTCCTAACTGCCACATTTATCAAAATTGAGATTTTTACATGATTTTCTTCAATTTTTTTATGCGCATGCGTTGGTAATATCCACCTAACTGTAAAAAAATTACAAAACGTTGAAATTTGAGGCGGAAATATCTTCTATCTGAATCTAAGGTTGACAGCAAAAGTAATACCTCCTATCTGCTCAGTCTACATTGGAACTGCGTGTTGTTTCTTCTGGTAAATAGGTAAGTGACCAAATTACTTTGAATTTTTTAATTTAACTAAATTAATGTGTTTTAATAGTAATTGAACTTGAATTAAACATTTCTATGAAGTCATGCTCAACTGTTTTATACCTTCAACCGAAGTTATTTATCACAAAAATGTCATGAAACATTATTGTTCTTAAGATAGGAGATATTCGAACAGATAATTGCCATATAAGTAAATGATAGGTGGTATTCAATAATTCCAATAAAACGATGAGGTAAAAAATAAGTACGATTGACTAGCAAAAAAAATACTGGTACGGATGAAATTAACATGTGACACTTACAACATGGGAAATTTCGCATTTTAGAAGTGTTTAAGACAACATTTTGTACCAGTTTTCTTTGCTAGTCGATAGTACGTAATCAGTAAAAAGTAGGTACAAATAAATTGTTTGTGTTTTGTTTTTAAATTTAAATACCACTAATTTATGATACAATTGGCAATTTTATATCAATAAATTGAAATAAAGCAGCAATAAAACTTAGTAGGGGTGTTATTTTTCAGTGTCGTAAATCATGTCGGAGCGGAGCAAGAAAATTGTGATGTTGGCATTGGACAACCATCAAAATAAAAGCGAAGAAAATATTACATGCAACACCACAATTGAAAAAGATAACAATTATTTTGATCTGGAAAACATGGAAGTTCTGATTGCATCAGATAGTTGTGCAGCTCTTAACTCTCCTGTTGCTGATAAAGTTGTAGTTGAAAAAAATGAAGCTCTCTTTGACAACACAATATTATTTTATGAAGTTTCATCAAATAATACTTTCTTAGTCAGTACCAACTGTGACATTGGCTCGACCGACCAGGACATCATACATGAAGCTCCTGGACCATCTCACCAAATGAGCAGCAATAAAAATCAGGAGAATGTGAAAAGCTCACAGAAGTTTGTACAGAATGACGAAGAATCTAACCAAAGTGATGAACAATCAAACCACAGTGAGAAAGATTCAAACAAAAGCGATGAACAATTAAACTCTCGATCAAGTCAACGTGAGGATGAATGGAACCAAAGAGATCAAGAATCTAGCCAAAGTGATTTGTCTTCATATAACCCAGATCCTTTAACTGGCGGAGAAAATACTGCTCCACCAAAAGATGCAAAAAATAGTGATGATTTTCAACCAAGCGAAGATTTTGTGGAGTATGGCAACATGCAGGAGGGAAGAAAAAAAAACCTTGTGGCAGACAGAAATAGTTGGAAAAAGAACCAAAGCAAAAAATTGCGTATGGAAGGGAAAGCTTATTTAGGATACACGAGAAAAGACGGAAAGGTAAAGCATGATAAAATGCGTGAAAAACGGAAGCTAGGCCTATCGTGTTTATCCAAAATGTGTAAAAAATCAAAGATGCGCAAATGCTACAACTTTACAGAACGTCAAAGGCAAGAACTGTTTGACTATTTTTGGAAGGAAACCAATTGGGAACAACGAAAAGTTTTTGTTGCTTCGCACGTCAAGAGAACTCTTACCAAGAGAAAATGTAGTGAGAACTCACGGAGGGAAGGAACACTAACCTACTCTTTGCCATTAAATGGTGATCAAGTCCGAGTATGCAAGAAAATGTTCTTACAGACCTTGGCTTTAGGTTCGTTCACAGTGCAATCATGGACAAATTCGAGCACATACGGCATGTTGCCAAATGATGAGCAACGCATTTCTAAGAGGAAGGTTCCTGTATCTAGTCGAGCACCCGATTTGCAATTCCTACATGAATTTATGGACAATTTACCAAAACTTCCATCCCACTATAATAGAGCTAATTCGTCCAAGCTGTATCTTGAACCAGTTTTCAAGACTATGAAGAGTCTGAGAGATTTGTATAATGAGCAATGCAAACGAGATAACAGAACCCCCCTTTCACGACAAATATTCGACAACGTTTTCAAGGGAAAAAACTTAAGCTTACATTTAAACAAAAAAGATAGATGCGATATCTGTGTTTCATATGAAGTAGGAAACATTACAGAAGCTGAATGGACACTGCATAGGAAGAAAAAAGAAAGAGCGCAACAAGAAAAAGCTTCTGATAAAGCACTTGCGAAAGAAAATCAATGTATTGTTCTAACAATGGACTTACAATCAGTCAAATTGTCGCCTTCAATTAGTGCCAGCGCATTTTTTTTTAAAACAAAATTGTGTTGTTACAATTTTACGGTATACAACCTCACTTCACACCATGTTCTCTGCTATTGGTTTACCGAAGTAGACTCGGATTTGACTGCATCTACTTTTACTTCATGTATTGTCCATTACCTCACAACATACTGCGTTGATAACAAGTTACCAATAATACTCTATTCAGATGGCTGCACATACCAAAATAGAAATGTGACATTATCTAATGCCCTTCTACATTTGTCCACAACGTACAACATTCCAATTTATCAAAAATTTTTAGAACGGGGTCACACCCAAATGGAGTGTGACTCCGTTCATAGTTGCATAGAAAGGAAGATATCGGGACGAGACATTTACCTGCCAAGTTACTACGTCGCTGCTACAAGAGAAGCGCGTAAAAAGCCCTTTCCTTACGAAACCATGGTGTTGGATTTTAGTTTTTTTAAAAATTATAATACTTTTCTTAGATATTCGTCGATTAGACCTGGCAAGAAGTCAAATGATCCGACTGTCACCGACATCAGAGTTTTGTACTATAATCATAATACAATACAAGTTAAGCTAGATTTTGACGCTGTCTCCTGGATAGATTTACCTGTACGCCCGAAAGTCATAAATCACAATGAAGTGATCTTCCCACAACTTCACCAAGGACCTCTTCCCATTGCCCGTTCAAAGTGGAATCATCTTCAAGCTTTAAAGAAAGAAATACCTCAAGACTGCCACAGCTTCTATGACAACTTACCAAGGAAAGACTAGTGGAAGAGAAGAAGAAATCAAATAAGTGGAAATTAATAAAAATTAAGTTTGTTGAATTTTTTTTTTAATTTTTAAATGTATGTTACCTGATAAAGTAAGAATATATCTATATTTTATTTATGAACATTAACTTAAATTTCTTAATATCAAAAAACATTAAAAACACCTGATTTAAGACCGGAAACTTATTTAAGTCTTTTAAAAGTAATTGTGTACAATACCTCCTATTTGCAAACCCAGTAATTCGAATACCTCCTAACTAACAGAGAAATAATTAAAATTAAATAAGGTGCTCACATTAACATTATCATTGAGTAAAATATTATATTGATTAATATCAAAAACAAATATGTTGGGAAAATGTATCTGGATAGAAAAGAGAGAGTTTTTTATCGCTCCTGTAAAATGTCCCTATTTTCAGATAGGAGGTATTAGCAGGACACTGACGATATTTAAATGTAAATGATTAAATGTTTTTAATGTTAGGTTAGGTTAATTAAACTTGATTATATATTATTATTTCATAAATTGAAGTAATTATATTGTAGAGAGTTGCAGAATCTTTACAACTTAGCGTTACCACTGTTAGCTGTATTGCCGCCAAGCATAATAGAGGTGAACAGCCTAAAAGCCCACCTAAAAAGAAACAACTCATAAAACCTACTGTTGAAATTGATAACTTTGATCAAAATGCTTTCCGAAATGTTATATACGAAATGTATGGAATCAGTGAGTATATTGAATTTACTGTTTTATTTTATTCACAATTAACTAACACAATATTTTTTCATAGGAACACATAACCTTAAAAACTTTAAGAGACAAACCCCAGGAGCGTGAATTCTTTAATGGTTAGTGTTTTTAAATGAAACTCAAGGTCTCTAGTTAATTCCACAATATAATACAAGTTATTGAAAATTCTAAAAAATTGACAATTGTTTCGATAAATCAATATCATCATCAGAAGATATTGATAATATGAGCATATTCCACGAAGTAAGGGTCGAGACAGTCAATTTCTTTAATGGTTGTTTAACATCACTCTGGAAGCAGTGAAAAATATTGGATTCAAATACCAAAAATATGACCCTCGTCGTGGTTTAATGGAGTTGCCACATATTACATTAAAACGTGTACATTTTCTACATGAATATGTCAAGAAAAAAGAGAAGGTTTATATCAATTTGTGTTTTTGGATGAGCCCTGGATATTTAAAGACGGTACTGTTGGACGTTCTTGGCAAGCTTCTAATCATAGAAGCGTGAAAAAAAAACAAAATTGGTGGTCCAAGGTAATTGAATAATAAAATTTAGCAATTAATTTATGATGTACTAACATTCCTGCCATTTTAAGACCTTTTCAAATATTTACTAGTCACAATATTTTATTTAAATCTATATAATTATTAATAGTTGTTTTGAGCTATGCAGTCTATCTAGGAAACCTAGTATGAATTTCTTATTTCCTTATTGTAGGTATATAGTATTGCATGCTGGTTCCTCTTCTGGATTTATTCCTGGAGCAGGGCTAGTTTTTTCTTCCAAAAAACAAGATGGTTATTACCACGGTGAAACATTTTTTTGCATTGGTTTGAATACCAGCTTTTACTGAACTTGGAAGAGCCTGCCACAATTGTAATGGATAACAGCTACCAAAAAGGTTGATATACAGAACTGGTTGATACAAAATGATATTTCTTCTGAAAATACTTTCCTCAAAACCCAATTATTGAATTTACTAAAACAGTTTTCAATATATTATGGTAATACTTAGATAACTTATTTTGTTTAAATATATGCATTTTTGTAGGAATAAACCACCAACAGTATATGAAGCTGACATATTATCTGAAAAATATGGTCACAAAGTGCTTCGACTTCCCCCTTACCACTGTATGTTCAATCCAATTGAACATATTTGGGGCATAGTTAAAAATTTTCATGGAGATCATGTGGAAACTGATGGTTCTTCAACAGAACAAGCAATAGGCGTATGGAAAAAGTCTTTAGAAAAAGTGGCTCCTGATATTTGGTCAAAGACAGTAGAGCACACTGAAGAAATTATACAAGATGGGTAAGATAGAGAAGTAGTATTGGATAGACAGGATGTGCCTCCACTTATTATTAATTTTGACAGTGACGATGAAGATAGTGATGATTTTGTAGTGGAGTAGTGGAAATTTTGTGTTTTATTTTTGGTATATTTTTATCCAATTTGCTTTATTTCCACCTTTTCAAAATCACTAATAACTATTATTAAATTAATTAGGTACAGTTATTTTATAATACACAAATTAAAACAACGACCACAGTATCTCTAAATAAAAAATACTGATAAAATGGGAGATTTTTTATTTTTATATCTTGTAACAAAATTTTATATTGTGTATCTATATTTTTCTTTTCCATTCTTTTAATATCATAATAAATATAATAGATATTGTATAAAGAAACAATATTTAAACTTGCATGAAGATGATTACAGCTTGTATTGATTCATTTTAGCGTAAACCCTCGCAGTGCTCTTGAAGATGGTTCTATAGAGCATAGAATAAGGTATAAGGACCTACAGCTCGTCATTTAACCCTCTTCTATGTAAAATAATTAAATGTTAATTCGAATATAGAATGTTTGGTTACTGTTTCTTGTATCTTATCCATAGTTTTCCATGAATAAATATTTATATTAAATTAATCAAACCTTTTATTTTTAAATAAATATTTTTGACTTACACCCTACGAGGCACGGAACAATGAAAAAGAAGAACTGTCAATCTAACATCAGATTGACTTTTCTAGTTTTCGTTACGTAAAGGAAAAAACGCCAGCTTGGCAACATCACAATATTTTGTTTTGCAACGTCTTTTTATCTTAAATCAACTATATAATAAATGGAGAGTCAAATCACAACATAATTTCTTTTCATATTGTTAAACAATGTTATGGGTTATAATTTGCTCACGCCTTTATTTCTCTTATTTATTTATTTTATTGTACATGTGTGCATACAAATACAAAAACAGTTTTCTATAAAAGTAGTAGGAGTATAAATTAATTTTAATAAAATATACTTTGAACACCAGTAGCGTTCTTGCATTATGGGTATAATATAAGAATACATATTTTAAAGATAACACCGTATATTATGACATATTCGGATAAGATTTTTTTCCCGTAACAAAAATTTATAATTTTATAGGTCCTAGCTTTTATACTTTCCGTGAGCGAGACAACAACCACGGCGATGGGGTCGTGATGTGAGGTTATAATAGATATGTCGGCAGTTAACAAGAAACCTAATAAATATTTTCAAATAAATCATGAGTTATTTCCTAAATAATAATCAAATGAAACATTAAACTGGCGACGAGGTGGTTTGTATAAGCCCTACATAAATTTCAGTGGAAATTGAAGAAAAGACGCAAGAAAACTAGAGGTATTTCTTATACCTTCTTATCAAAAACAAAACAAAATTTATTCTAAAAATAATGGAAATAGGCAGACTGAAGGAGTTTGATCCCAATAAGGAGTCGTTTGGAATGAATGTTAAAAGGATGAAGTTGTATTTTACAGTAAGCAGAATATAAAAACAAAAGCATTTTTTGCTTGTATTCGGTTTAAAGGTACATGTTCTGGGGATTCTTGAAATAAAATTTTTACTTCAGACCTGTTGAGAGACCGGAAGATGTAGCAGCTCGTATTCATGCTACTGTGACATTTATTGACGAAAGCATGCAACAGAGAATCGTGATTCAATGATAAATCATGCAAATGTTAGCATTGAAGCAGACTACGTTTTGTTTGAACACGTTTTATGAATTAATTTCTTGTGTTATAACAATTTATTGGTTTTTAATAAAGTTTGAATTCTAGATCTTTGTTTTTTATAACCAAGGAAAAAACGTAACACTTCTATTTTAACGATTTAATTTAATTTGTTAATCTGTTATTATCAATAATTTCGATAATTAATTAAATATTACGAAATTTCCAATAAATAATATTTAAAAATTGTTTATTTCTAATTTATTATTGTAATTATTTTAGTCTTATCTTACCAGTATCCACAAAATCCCGAATCATTCGATAAAAAAATTATAAAAAATCATTCTGATGCGATACTGTCACTAATAATATTAACACCACAAAATACGAACTGAAAATAACCGGAAACACCGTACCGTATTGACTTATATATAAAAGGAAGAGGGTGGCGTTTGGCGAAATTATTATCATCCCTAGGGATCGAAATCGTTGATATTTAAAGCCCCAGGCAATCAGGACTCCAAAGAAAAGTTATGGCCCGTGAAGCTGTGCTTTGTACTTGATTAGGACACAACATATTTATAAAACATATTGTGATGGTGTTCTGTTACAATTTTAATATAGTTAATTCTTCATTGAATCATTTAGGAAATTTATGTGATCCCATATCGTTCATATATAGAACATACTTTCTTGTTTAATATCTTGAATGATGATAATTAAAGTAAGGAAGATCTTTGGTTGGTTGGTAAAGATCCAAATAGAAAACGTCTTTCACCCACTTGTTTAATTGATGAAAATTATTTTATATTAAGTTTAATATTTTAATGTTTTTTTCTAATTTATTTAAACAGTAAACGGGTGGGATAAACTTTAAATACACGGTATGGCTTCTTACTAATTTATTTAAACAATACACTATTCACTACTTATATACACAGTATATTCACTTAAACTAATTTATATAAACAGTTCACTAATTTATATTCACTTATTTACTTGTTTATCTCACGATGTCAAATTATCAACTAAACTAACTGTTCCTGGTCGGTCTTTTTCACTAGATAACTCTAGATTGCGGCCTACTCAAAAACAATTGGCTTTCTGGCATTTTCCAGATAAGACTGGTCACAAAAACAATGTTTAGTTAAGATAGTCACAATCGTAAACAATCTCTGCGCGTCCGCCATAATTTTAAGTTTCATACCTGGCTTAGACAGAGTCGGATTTAGGGACTATACCAGTGTGCTGTTTCGTAACATTACCCTCTCCTTAAATGGAAGTTCCTCCTGGAACTTTTGCGTAGCCGAGACTGGATGTTTGAATCGGCAACAGGCCCCATTTCTACACTTTCCGATCTTATGGAAACAGCAGGGCACCGTCTTCATCGGATACTGATAACGGGGGTTGTAACTGCAAATTAATATCTAGACACCGGTATCTTGAAAGATAATCTCTACCACAAACCTGATGATTCGCCAATCTAAATGGTTATTCGCTAACTTAGGCATAGCCAGTTTCTTCACGCTGGATTCCAATACATGGTCTCGTAGGTTTCGAAGTGCTTCCCACACATCGCGGTAGGTAGATCGATCTTGAAATTCGTTTTTAGTTACCACGTAGAAGAGGTACCGCGAATTATGTTTCAGTTTCAGTGTCTTGCCAGGGGCTGGAATCTGGTCTTCAAGTTTTTCTAATTGCCCGAACTTCTTTCGAAAGACGGTTGCCAACCCTCGTGCGTTCTTGATACGGGCGGGGATGTTGTATGCCAGTGAATAATCTTCTGGGAGAGTGAACAAATCTTATTGTTGTTCCGAAGTGACTCCATATCTAGCTTTCCCGGTACCTCCGACACGTCTCGAATAAGGTTTACTCCTTCCTCTAGGTCATGGTCTCCTTCGAATGGCGCTAGTCGGTTTTGGTGAACTACTTTTGGTTTAACGTTGGGAATCTTGCTTATGCGATATATAACATCATTGATCCTTTTCTTGATTAAGTATGGACCTTCCCAGGATTTTTGTAATTTTGGAGAAAATCCTTTTCTCCTCGTCGGGTTTTGTAACAATACTTTGTCCCCTTCTTTAAAACCGCCTTCTGTGGCCTGCGTGTCGTACCGACTTTTCATTCTGTCACTGGCAACTTGAAGATTTGTTCGAACTAATTCATGAATATCGTCCAGCCTTCTTCTCAATTGGATCACGTAGTCTTCTCCTGCTAGATCTTCTCCAGGCCGATAGCCAAATTCCAGGTCACAAGGAAGCCTCATTTCACGCCCAAACAGGATTTTCGCAGGTGTTTCACCCGTGCACTCATTGATGGCAGATCGATAAACCAATGCTAATAGGGAAAGATATTGGTCCCAATCTCTCTGATGGCTGGAAACCACTTTGAACAGGTATTTTCCAATAGTCCTGTTCATTCTCTGGACCATTCCATCTGACTGTGGATGTAATGCTGTTGTCCTGGTCTTCTTCATTCCCAGCCTGTCGCAAATCTCCTGGAATAGACGGCTTTCAAAATTTCTTCCCTGGTCACTGTGGACTTCCAACGGCACTCTATATCGGCTGATACATTCCTTCACCAATACATCCGCGACAGTTGTGGCCTCTCGATTCGGGATAGCGTAAATTTCCACCCACTTTGAGAAATAATCCATTACAACCAATATGTATTTGCCACCATTTTCGGCTCAAAAAACAATATATTGTTTTTTGAGTTTTTCATTGATTTATGTTTAGAAGAATTTATTATAAAAATTTACAAATTTTCCAAAATTCGCTATAGATTTTATCCCTTGATAATGAATAAAAATTATTCGAAAGCTCGGGAATAAATATCTGAAAGAATTTACTCTGCAGTCTTATTGCCACATCCCCACAAAAATATCCATTACAAATAAGTTGGCAAATATCTTTCTTCAAATTATATATATATGTATATGTATATACAGAGTGCTCCGGGACTAATGGGAAAAAAGTCAGGAGAGTATAATATGAGCCAAAATAATGTTAGTACTTCATATAAAATTTTACTATGCAGGCCCTCGTTTTCGAGTTATAGGCCTCCAAAGTTTTAATTTTGAATTTGGTTTTTATTTTTATTTTTTGTACTAGTTATTTGATCGTTATAAAATTTACGGCAAAGCTATAATGTAAGTGTATGTTTATTTTGGTAAGGTAAACAGATTTACAGTAGTGCATTGAAGCCAGGGACGGACTACTCGCAATGGTTAGTGATGCAAAAATTTTGCAGGTATGGCACACCCTGTATGAAATTATCGAAATTCACTTCCCCACACATTAAGCTAACGAAAAGGTACTCTTGTTGGAATTCGATAAAATAAGCCGTTTGGCTAATATTTACAGTTTTATTAATGCACTACGTACAAATCTACCTAACTAACTTATTAATACGATGTCCAGAATTTACTTGCTTTTAATCAAAATTACGAACACAACATTATTAAACCATTAAGATAATCTCAAAAAACACAAGTTATAAGACATTAGACTAAAACTAATTCCTAAACAACAACAAAAACTAACGTTATTCTAATAAATGTTCAATATGAGCTCCTCCCACTTCCACGCACATTCTAAGTCTACGAAGGTTGTTTCTTTGCACTTGAAAGAGCAATCCCACACTATTTCTAATAACACTGCAGTGTAACACAATTCTGTCTATTAAATTTTGCCTTGTTTGCACAGGTGTTGCGTATACCTTACTTTTGAGATAACCCTAGAGAAAGAAATCCATAGGATTAACGTCTCCTGATCGCGGTGGCCATTGAAAAGGGCCTCCACGACCAATCCATCTATTAGGAAGCTATCGTACATCTAAACTGAAATGAGGAGGGGCCCTATCATGCTTGAACCATAAATTCCTACGAGTTTGTAGTAGCACATCATCAAACAGGTTCCATAACTCATTTTGCAAAAACTCCAAATATCTCTGACCGGTCAAAGTACCGTCAATAAAGTATGGCTGTATCAAATGATTGCCAACTATTCCTGTCCAAACATTAACCATGAATCTATGCTGGATCCTAGTTTGGATAATGCCATGTGGATTCACATCATCCCATAAATGCATATTATGAGAATTTATGATTCCATCTCTGGTGAAACCGGATTCGTTCGTAAAGAGAACATTACTAATAAATGTGTTGTCTGCTTGTTGTTGTCGCAGAAACCACTGGCTATACTCAAGTCGTGCAGGATAATCAGCCACTGTCATACGGTGTACTTTTTTCATGTGAAAAGGATATAACCGCTGTTCTTTTAGGACGCGCTGAACAACTGATTTCGAGACGTTATGTTCTCTTGATAATTTTCTAAAACTCGATGGTTCATTAACAACTGCATTTAACAAGTCTTGTTTAACTGCCACAGTACGTATGCTTCGTACTGGACCTTCTCCAGCGTTTTCTGGCGAAAATCTTCCTAAAATTTAAAATTTTGTTTTGTATACATGGAAAATTACATTTACTTATTCATACCTGTTTCTCGTAACCTGAGAACAATACGCCCAAACATTCGTCTGTCTGGCAATGCTCTGTTTGCAAAATGTTCTTCATAAAGCCTTTTGGCCTCTAAACAGTTTCGAGAAGCCAGTCCATACATTAGATGTTTATCTGCGTACTCAATAAAAGCGAATTCTGCTATTGTAACTGTTAAATTAAGGACTTATGAATTATTGACAAGTACTGACTACGAACTATTCTACACAACGTTTGACAACTAATCCTATGGTAACTTGATAAACGGTAAAAACACTTATAAAAAGTTTTTACCAACTTTCCAATTAATAAGTCGCTAATGTTTTTCATCTTCTGCTATCGTTAAATTATTTTTTTGTAGTACTCTAGCTAAATATTGGACATCTATTAAAAGTTAGTTTTACCTCGTTGTGTACTTATAAAAATGGTGAATGCGTGAACTGGTACGTAGTGCATTAATAAAACTGTAAATATTAGCCAAACGGCTTATTTTATCGAATTCCAACAAGAGTACCTTTTCGTTAGCTTAATGTATGGGGAAGTGAATTTCGATAATTTCATACAGGGTGTGCCGTATCTGCAAATTTTTTGGATCACTAACCATTGCAAGTAGTTCGTCCATGGCTTCAATGCACTACTGTAAATCTGTTTACCTTACCAAAATAAACATACACATACATTATAGCTTTGCCGTAAATTTTATAAAGATCAAATAACTAGTACAAAAAATACAAATAAAAACCAAATTCAAAATTAAAACTTTGGAGGCCTATAACTCGAAAACGAGGGCCTGCATAGTAAAAGTTTATATGAAGTACTAACATTATTTTAGCTCAGATTATACGCTCCTGACTTTTTTCCCATTAGTCCAGGGACACCCTGTATATACTGTGGAATATTGATCTAGTCTATAAGGAGTTTATAGAAAAATAATTAGTATAATAAAAGTAATTGAGAATTTTATGCACTTGACAACAGGAACGATGCGAGGATTATCTGCCACAAGTTGAAAAATTTATGAACCAAATACCTCATGGAGTAACAGAAGAATATCCAGAATACATAATGACAGAAAATTTACCAGAAAGAAATTAGGACATAGATCGACATATGGAAATGACTCAAGTACTAGAGAAGGTAAATAAACACAATGGGATACAAAAGCTGTAAAAAACATCTAAATAAAGTTCAACGGCCAGATTAATCATAGTAATAACAATAATAATAGCACAAATAATACATATTTGTATAGTCAAACAATCACAATAAAAAAATGAACCAATGTACCACTACAGAAAAAAACATGAGCTTTTCGAAATAAAAGATTGTTATAATACTCGTAGATCTACTATAAATAATTTTACTAGAAAAACCACTCAACGTAGGCGTTTATATCAGATTGATTCAACAATTATTTTTATTTATAAATATCCGTTATGTTCATATAAATATGTAGTTATATAATAGTAATATTTCACCGCTACATGACATCATCGGTATTTCTTGCAAACAATTTTTTTTTCATTATTTTGGCACTTCTCAATGTTATTGAATACAAAGTCACTGTTTTGTCTTTCGCACAAATAACACTAGATAACAAATTTATTTTTTAACAATAATACAAGAGTGCAGTTCAACGAATTTAAGCTCATACCATGCATGTTTCACATCCTTTTTTTTATTATTTACAAGCAAGTCGCATCTACCACTGGCGTAATTAGCGACACAAATATGGGTTGTTTATAGTTTAGTTAATATGTTAATGTCACTTAGATATTTAAAAAGGTTCTGTGTATTACAGTTTTCGCCAAGAACTTGGTCTAAATTGTTGCTGAGGTTGTTATATTGTCTTGATTGTTGGAATTTTGGGCAATCGGTTATTAAATGTTTGACAGTAAGCTGGATCTTACATAATTCACATTTTGGGGGTTCACTTTTAGTAATCAAGTAACTATGAGTAAGTTTGGTGTGGCCTATTCGTAACCTAGTCAGTTTAACTTGAAGCGATCTTTTGTTGGCTGCGCTCGAGGTTTCACTTCCGGTTTCACGTCGCGTAGTTTCGATTGGGACGATTGCCACTCGATTTGCCACAATTTTAGCACTTTTGATTTAAGTAGCGGTTTTATGTCGTTATACACTACCGTTTGCACTTCACTCACGGTTTCACTAATTGCTGCTTGTCGTGATTTGCGGTCGGCTTCTTCGTTTCCTTGAAGGCCAGTATGAGAAGGAACCCAAAGTATTTCCACAAAGTTATTGGAATGTTGCAACTGCGATAATTCGACTTTAATTTGGAGGGCTATTGGATGTGTGGGATAAAGTTGATTGATAATATGGATTGAGTTAAGAGAGTCTGTTATTATGAGGGATCTTGAAGTATTTTTTGTTTTTATGTGAATAAGTGCTTGAAGAATGGCGTATAGTTCTCCAGTGCAGACGCTGCTTATTTCGGGTAACTTGAATTGTAGTGTACTGTTTTGCATGATCACTGCCGCGCCTACGCCATCAGAGGTTTTGGATGCGTCTGTATATGCGAGGTGAAATTGTGGATATTTGTCAAGTATGGAGGCAAATGTTTTCCTAATTAGGGTATGGGGGGTTTCTAATTTGTTAAATTTGCACAGTGAAGTGTCGCTGGGAGGGATATTGATCGACCATGGAGGGGGAGTTTTAATTTTGTTGGAAAGGAAGCGGGGACGTTTGATTTGGAGTTCTGTGAGAATTTTACTAGCTCTTGCATAGAATGGTGGGTATGTTTTGATATTTGCCGAATGTAAAGTTTTGTAGTGCTTGGTCAGTATGTTAATGTAGACTGGATTCTGCTGGTTTGTGCTGATGGATAGTGCGTATGAAGCGGCAAGGTATTTTCTCCGGAGTTGTAGAGAAGGTTCCCCGGTTTCGCACTGTAGGCTTTTTATTGGACTTGAACAGAATGCTCCTGTTGCTATTCTTAGTGCTGTGTTTTGAATGGTTTCGAGTTGGTTTAGAGTAGTTTTTTTAGCTGTTGCGTATACTATAGAGCCGTAGTCTATCTTTGAGCGAATGAGTGTTTTATATATGTGCATTAGACAGGTATAGTCAGATCCCCAGAATTTGCTTGAGAGTGTCACATCCTTTTTCATTTATAATTATAAACCATACATCACCAAATCCTAGACTGCGCCTCTGCTTCGTATGCGAGCTTTTAGTAGGGCAATGATGATTATTAATTTGAAGAACCGGTCTTCGGTATACTAATATCTTCAAGCCCGAGGCGACTGTACACCAACGCTTTACACTTTCAATTTCTACCAGAACCGGAATTGAACAATATGTGAAGAAAACAGATATTAAATTAAAGGCTTCACTAGGACAATAAATAAAAAAGAATTATTCAAAATATAGACGTAGATGATGAACGTACACAAAACGTTTTTTTAGGAAAGTTATATAGAAGTTTTGGGAAATTTTTTGATTGATTACTCTCCCAGGAAGAACTGAAACAAATCAGATAGAAGAATATATAGAGAAGCCGACACAAACTTAGATCATTTCTTAGTTTTAGTAAAATTGGCTTTTAATTTCTCTGGCCTCAGTGAATAAACAGATAAATCAAATTTGAGAAATTGTTCAGGAGAGCCAAAAAACATTTCGGAGAGTTGTGGTAAATCGCAGTACCTATTTGTTGTATATTCGATAATATTTCTGCATTCTGGAGCATAAGATTTGTCATTGGAAACATATTTTTGAAATATTAGTTTTCGAATTACAATTTTAATCGACTTATCCGGTTACCCACAACTGAGTTTTTAATGATACTTGAAATAAACATATTTATTTTCATACATAGTATGTTATTCACGAACATTATTTTTTATAATATAAGGTAATATACAACACTGAAACCTGAAACAAACAATAGTAATGAGCATGGAAATAATCAATTTACATCAGTTCATCGATGGAAATAATCAATTTACATTAGTTCATCGGGATCAACCTCAATCAAATCTGGATCGGTATCTGGAACATCAGCCACCTTTAAGTTCTCATAGAATGGATGAAATTGTTTATCTATGCGATGTAAAACTGCCAAGATATCCTTTTTTCCTTTGTTAATTGGAATAGGTCCATTGTGTTTTTTTGAAACAGTTAATGCACCTGATAGTTGTTTACCACGACGTCTAAAATTTACTGATTTAAATTTCTCCTCACTTTTTAGAGATGATTTATAATAAAGTATACCAATGTTCTCCGAACAATAACGTGCCCATTGCAAGTTTTTCCAGAGAAATTTTTTACCACTTTCAGAAATCTTTTTATTTACAAAACAACTTTTTAATAAATCGGCAAAATTTAAGAAATCATCGCATTCCAATAATTTTACTATAAATGGTTTAGTTCTTTTACATACCCTTATTAGCTGTACCCAGTCATAGGGTGATATATTTTCATTGTGGTCCTTTTTTTTTGCTTTTTTGATGACTGAGTGATCCACATCGCATTCCATATGCGTATGGCCAGGAATCAGAAATTTGTGATCAATAGATTGTATTGAACTTTTTTCTAGTAATACTGCCATGAACATAGCAGCTACGTGGCTGTTTTTATTCTGACCCCCGCCTGTATCCGAGTAAAAGCACACTTTTCTCACATCACTAAGAATATCCACAATATGACGATATAGACAAGACGCTACCTGATTCGCACCTCTTCCCGAAACAGATTCATCCCATAGATAGCAGGTTGCTTCATTTGTGGCTGTTATGGACAGTGAGATTATAGGTCCATAATTGCCTTTTGTAGAATGAAATTGATGTTTTAAGGTAAGGAGTGGGTAAGCATTGATGCAGATCAAAAGAAAATACAGCTACTGATCTATCTTCTTTCGCAATTTTTTTGTCATTTGCTTTTGACTCATAAGCTTCTTTAGCCAAAATGTGGTGATTATTTTGTTCCAAAATCAAGTTGGCCTTTTCATCTTCATTTGCATACATAATTTTCATTTTTAATGTGTCACATTTGTAACAGGTGTCCTTTTGTGGTTTTTTGAATGCTAATGCTAAGTTTATAAAAATTTCATGCATAGATTGTTTGTGAAACACAATTTTCTCTACTCTCTTTATAAAGAGAATACATTTTAGAAATAGTTAAATCTGACTGAAGATTCTTTTTTGATGTCGTCTGTCGGCAGTAATGACTTTCATATGCAGGAAAACTTTGAATGTGTTTCACCACATCAGCGAAAACTTTCTCAGGCCATTTATTCTTTGGCGCATCTCGTCCTCTTTGATTATTTTCAATTATGGTGGATATGGAGAATTGCCTATTTAGGATTATCTGATTTACAAATGCGTTTGTTTCTCCGAAAACATCAATAAAGCATTTTTTGCAAATTGGCTCTCTTACTCCGTTTACTGAAAGTTCGTACTTGCATGAATAGTTTCGAACACTATCAGAATAAGTTCTTACTCGAGTGGTATTTTTTTCGAAAATGCAAATCAGGGAAGACAAGAAGTTAGTTCTTTTGTCATGGTGACCGAGCTTCCAATATTCTTTGAAGAGGGTATGTCTAATTTCATCTGAAAATCTATTCTTGCATTTTATTCTGCAATCGGTAAGTGGTTTCATGATTCTAGCTTTAACAGTGTTTCCCTTCTCATCTACATACTCTTTACCAGTATTTCTTAAAAGTTTTGCCATTTCCCTTTGTTTCCTTGATCGACCTTTCTTTTTTACAGTTAGGCAAATTTCTGTTCCTATATCTTCATTATTCATTGCGGCATTCTTGTTCTTTCTCTTCTTGCAAAATTTCTTCTTCTGATGAAGAAGCATCCGTATTTCCAGCAACGAAATTTGGATCTACTAAACTATCGTCGTCAGAAAAATCCTGTTTTTCGTGCTCTTTTTCGAGTATTTGTTCTTCAAGTGAGAACTCTTCAGTGGAAATATTAGTTTGTTCAACTAAGGATTTTACAGAATACACAGCAGCTTCAACCTGCTCTTTTTCAATGTGAAGAAAACCATCTGTCAAAGTAGTACTGTCAACACAGAAAGCAGAAAAATCAGTATTTTCAAGTACATTATTTTTTATATTGCCGTCAATGTTAGGAGCATAGTGTTCCATATTTGAAAGATCTTGTATAACTGGTATTTCAAAATTGTCAAACAAATTTGAATTGTTCACGTCTATGTTAGAGGTTGGCACCTGGTTGTCTGTAGAACTTAACTCCTTCTGGACTACCGAATTATGTTCTACAACAGTTTCATTGCAGGGCTTGAGTGAGTTTTGTGGTGAAACCCATTCTCGACTTCGCTGATAAGTTGATATTTCCGAAGATATTTCATTATGGAATACGAACTGACGATTTCTGCTATCTTCTTCGACATCTGGTTGATCTGTAAAGAAACAACATGACAGTAACATGGGCGTCGCCAGCCAACGAGCAATTTTTTGGGAACTTACCTGTACCGCTTTGTTGTTTCTTGCACAGAGACAAAATATGTGATGTTATTCTAAGTATTGTTACAAAACTCTTTGTTTTATCACAAAAATTATCAAATATGCACTTTAAAACACAGAATACCGACCGGTATTATCAAAACTCATCAGACTGCATGTGGCTGACACTACTTCAGAATACAAACTGAATTGAAAAGCGTGAATAAACAGACAAGTACACACATGTACAAGTCTTGCAAAAATCGGAAGGCGTCTATAAAGAGATAAGTGTATTTGTGCGATTCAGATCTTACGTGTTCAGACGTGAATAATCCGATAAGTTGACTTATCGGCTTATTAACAAAATAAAAATTCTGCCTTAAATAAGACAAGTTAAGTTATACTATAAAAGCCAAAATTTATTAAGATGTTTGAATATTCACATAGCTGTCTATGCCACAAAAATACACCTTTTGACTTATTCCCTTATTCACTTGCTGGGGATCAATATCAAATAAATAAACATGAAGATATCTCATTTTAGCCATTTTATGGACTTATCTGCTTATTCACGGAGGCCAGAGATTTAGAACATTAAAAATACCAAATAAGCAAATAATCTTACAAAAATAAATATAGAAGACACCGAATTGAAGACTTACTAGTAAAGCATGCTTAGACATGGATTTTAACAAAGAAGGAGATGAAGGAAAGTATTAAGAAGAACTTTTTGGGGAAGTTGGTGGAGCTAGGAGAGGAAAGGGAAAAAGAAAGATCAGAGAGACGATAGGGAGAGACATTAGAATGTTCAGAAGACATACGAATTCTAATCTGAAGAGAAGAAGCGTAAGACAGAACAAAATGGACAGAAGTAATCTTAGATAGTATTCAGAGGTTTTGAAAAATGTTCCATTGGTCACAGTACTCAACATCGGGCCTCAGATGTATGGAGCACTAGCCCATTACTGAAATGGCTTCAGTGCGATTAAAAAGTGATTATTTATTAACTTAGATCGTGTGGATAGTGAAAAATGAAAAACAAGAGTGATATTGATCCAGACCGAAATTTGTAGATGAAAACTAGAGTCCTACAAATTTCTAATCCAATATTTCACAATAAAAATCTAAAAATACTTTACATACTTTTCTATAATAACTCATATCTTTTGAAACTGATATTTGAGTTTTCAAATATGATCCTTCAAAAACCTTCTTAACGCTCGTTTCGATTGAGATTGACAGCACTCTGGGGAAATTCGAATAACTGTAAGGATTTGCTGGCATTTTATGTCTCCAAAGTTGCAATTTACTCAGTATAAATCTTGATGGCGTATTGATGAGTAATTATAATTTAGTCTCCAACTTGTTCCACAAGTCATATTAACCAAAATTACTAGAATGCTTAGATTTTCGAATTCCACGCTTAGCTCTATTTGCTGCTGGTTTCCACTTCATCTCGGGGGTCAAATAATCTTACCAACATATTTTCTTTGGAGAGCCAGCGAACTTTTTGTTTTCAACTGGTCTCAGATGCGATTTGCCTTCACGCTTCCCCTAGTTTGGGAATCCTAGTTGTAGACCATTTAAAATGAGTAATTTTACTCAAATATTAACATTAGAATCTTAAATCATACAGTTTCATGTAAAAAACCTACAAACAATTGAAATTTAATTCCAGTAAACAAATACGTTCGAATACCTCTCTGATTTTTAACACTTTTTCTTATATCTCTAGACGATGTTGCACCTTGGTTGGCAGTGAGAAGAAGAGAAACACATTTCTAATAACGTCTAATTTGCAATATGCAGTCCTTTATGTAATCCTGACAAAATCATGTCTTTACGTAACAGTTAGAGATTGATGCTAATATTATAATATTATATAGGAGAATATCTATAATTTTTTTTGAGTTTGTTGATGTTAGTCTATGTTGTAACTGAGCAAATATAGAGAATATAATATATGATTTTTATTTGTTCATGCAGTTGTTAAATTTTAATTTGAATTTCAAATTGGTTTTTTGTACGTTATGTTTAAAAATAGGAAATTATAAAATTACATTGCATAGTTTACATGAGTACAATCCGAAAACCCTACAAAAACACATATAAAATTCGATAAGAAGGAAATATTGTACTGATTTATAATTTGGAACCCAAAATGGCAGAAACAACCGTAAAACAAGTGTATATTACATGGTATTTCGCTAATATCTTCCGGGTGGTTAGCCCGGGAGCCGGGGCCTTTTTTCCGAATCATTAATAGTCCGGGAAAGTAAGGTCGAAAAATTTGTTACACATCAAAAGTTTCCCAGCGCTGATTTTTCATTTTTAAATGAAAATATATCGACCCAGCATCATTTTCCTAGATTGTCTAATAATTTCCGCTGGAGCTTGCGACGCAGCTTGCAAGCACAGCTCGGACCACATAAAATTCAAGCAATTTATGCTCTTATCATTTCTGGATGTGTTCTTACAAAAAAATAGTAGAGATGAAAATTGCTGCAAATTTTATTCTCTTGAAGATGACGTAAATAGTTTTTCCAAAAAAAATTTTTTCCGATGTTAAATTTTCTACAAATTGAAAAAAAAATTCGTAAATCATATTTTTGGCTGGATGATATCGAGAAGCGGTTGGTTGCAATCGACAAAATGAAAGTTATTTTTATATAAATAACATAAACCAAAATTTTAAAAATTTTTTACGTAATTTTTTAGAACATTTAACGAAAAAAAATTTCCATCTAGTTTTTTCTCATTTTGGTGTTGAAAAATTCATTAAAAATATCTTTTCACGTTATAAATATGTTTGTTTTTGAAAGACGAGTATTTTGAAAAATAAATTTTTCAGATGCGACTTTTACAAGCTGAGATAAACAAATTCAAAGTCTGCTAGATACTGTCATGATATTAATAGTGTTTTAAATGAAACTCATGGTTTCTAGTTAATTCCACAATATAATAAAAGTTATTGAAAATTCTAAAAAATTGACAATTGTTTCGATAAATCAATATCATCGTCAGAATGACAGAAGTTACATTTTATTTGATGCCTACCTGATAGTAGTTATTTTTGGCTAGACCAAGAAGTGAACTAACTTGTGATTGACTTAATATATGTTTATAGAAAAAAGAAGAAGATGTGATATTACAAATATTGAAGCTTAGATATTATTAGCCCTATGGTGATATCCTGGATATCATTTTTCCAATTAAGATCAGTACAACTGTGCAATGATATAGAAAACCAGGAAAACTATATCTGCTGATCTTTACAATTATCACTTAAGAAGAGAGTTTATTAGTGGAGAACTCCCTAGATTTAACTGTTCATTGACAACTTCATATTGTGGGTTTCTTGAATGTCTTCTAATTTCCAATTCTTCAAGGAAATCCAGTTCTTGTTTCGTTTCACAAATATGCAGCACATCTAGTTTTGTGTTAGGTGTCAATGAATGATTGGTGTCAAGTAGATGTTTTGCGTAGTGGGATTTATCTGGTTGTTTTAATCTGTATTCTCGTAAGTGTTCACTGAATCGGATTTCCAAATTCCTAAGGGTCTGACCCAAATAGACAGCGTTACATTCTGGACATTTGAGTTTATATATACCTGACTTCGTTAATAGTGGTATTTTTGTTTTTACGTTTAACAATTTTTTACTAACGTTACTTTCTGTTTTAAAAGAAACTGTTGTATTCGCTGCTGAAGATATCATCTTTGAAATATTATTAGAAATATTTCCTGTATATGTGATGGTTTTATAAGTTTTTATTTCATCAGCTTGTTTAGGAAATATTAGTTGTAATGCCACTTTTTCCTCTTTTTTACTAATTAGCTTATTTATCATATCTAATAGATAACCGTTGGATGTTGCTATTTGTATTAATCTCTCTATTAAAATTACATTTGTTCATAGGAACTGAAAGAGCTCTATGTATCATTGAATTATATGCCGCTAGTCTGTGTGACATAGGGTGATTGGAATTGAATGGAATTGTCACATCAGTCTGTGTTGGTTTTCGGTAAATTGAATAATCAAGTACATTATTAACTCTTTGAATTTTTAAATCAAGAAAATTGATAGAGCTACATCTAATTGTCGTTCACTACCCATAAAACAAGCTAATATGTCATCTACATATCTATACCAAAATAAAATATTTTTCGAAATATTACTTTCAAAGATATTTCTTTCCAAATTATCCATAAAAATGTTTGCTAAAATAGGTGATATAGGGCTTCCCATTGGTAAACCTTCATTTTGAATATATATCTTATTGCCAAAAGTGAAATAATTCTGATTAATGCATACATCAAATAAATTAAGTATATCTGATATTATTCCTGGATTAATATTTTTATCTTCTAGTAATTTTCTTACAAGTATTAGACATTCTTTAGGAGGAATTTTAGTGAACATAATGGTTACATCGAACGAAATGAGTTTATAGTTTTCTTGCAAGTGGATTGCTTTCAAGTTTCTGATTAGTTCTATTGACTTTCTAATTGAGTACTGAGATTCATATCCGTAACTATTGAGTATATTGTTGAGCTTCTTTGCCAATATATTATTAGGAGCATTAACATAAGAAACTACATGTCTAATTGGTTTCGTTATTTTATGTAATTTAACGGTTCCATATAATTGTGGACAATGGGGATTCTTATGTATAATAGACCTCTTTTCGTAATCACTTAAAAGATAATTTGAATTATTAACAATATCCCTTACATTATTAGAAAACTTTTTTGTTGGGTCTGCTTTAAGAACTTTTACATCGCTAGATTCTATAAAGTTATATATTTTGGAATTGTAAAGTGTCAGCACGATGAAGCATAAGAAATTTAAGAAACAAGAAAAGAAGCTACAGAATCTTGAATACACATAACATAAAATTCAATACTCAAAACATCATGAAACTGTAAGTACCTACATACCAACACACTTTGCACCACGATTTGAAAACCTTTCAGACACTAATTTTACAGATAGTGAAATAGAATTTTTAAATAAAGGTTGAAAGTCCATTTATTAAATATATTATACATAATTCGAAACATAGATACTAAGAATAATATTTATTTACAAATTTACATCTATTTTCTACAAATTCTCGCTCTTTTTGGTCTCTGAGGAAGTGGCTCTGTACAATTTTCCTCGTCATTATCATTAGCAAATAAATCCTCATCGATATTATTGCTACTATCAATTTTCAAATTTTGATCACTTCGCTAGGTTGTTGAATCACAACTCATCTTAAACACAATTTTTCATTTTTCTACCGTTAATTCTAAAAATATTTCAAACCCATGACCTATAGGCACTCCAAATCCCGAAGATCCCCCGAAAATCGCGATTCCAGCATTAATATTTAGCGAATGCTGGACCCCCCAAAAAGAGGGGCAGGGAGGTATTCTCATATATTATCGTAAAGGGCTTGAAATGACAAGTTGCCCCAACATATTTATAAACCCAAATTCCCAAAATTTTTTTTTTAAATTTACCTGTGAATTTTTTCCTGTATATTTCCCCCCCCTTAACCTCCCCTTTTTATGTGTCCTATGTACGTGTCGAGTGGTTCTCTTTGAAACGTACGAGGCAGTTTTTCCCTATCGTATTACTGTTCTCTTTTGAATGGACCTATTGACGGTAGAAAAATGAAAAATTGTGTTTAAGTTGAGTTGGGATTCAACACCCTAGCGAAGTGATCAAAATTTGAAAATTTTAATTAATATTATGACAGTATCTAGCAGACTTTGAATTTGTTTATCTCAGCTTGTAAAAGTCGCATGTGAAAAATTTCTTTTTCAAAATACTGGTCTTTCAAAAACAAACATATTTATAACGTGAAAAGATATTTTTAACAAATTTTTCAACGCCAAAATGAGAAAAAACTAGATGGAAAATTTTTATTTCGGTAAATGTTCTAAAAAATTATGTAAAAAAAATTTAAAAAATTTTGTTTATGTTATTTATATAAATATAACTTTCACTCTGTCGATTGCAACCAACCGCTTCTCGATATCCTTAATGTTGATAAATTTAAACGCGATTGAAAAAAAAATTGTTTTCAATTTGAGCAGCCGCCATTTTGAATTTTCCAAATATGAAAAAACGTACATTTTTAGAAGTTCGCCCTCTACGATTATCTATGTTTTGATCTCGATATTAATATTTTATTTATAATTACCAGCCAAAAATATGATTTTCGAAAAAATTTTCCATTTTTGAAAAATCTAACATCGGAAAATTTTTTTTTGGAAAAACTATTTACGTCATCTTCAAGAGCATAAGATTTGCTGCACTTTTCATCTCTACGATTTTTTTGTAAGAACACATCCAGAAATTTTAGTTAGTCCGAGCTGTGCTTGCAAGCTGCGTCGCAAACTCCAGCGGCAATTATTAGACAATCTAAGAGAGTGATGCTGGGTCGATATATTTTCAATTAAAAACGAAAAATCAGCGCTGGGAAACATTTGATGATCAACTTCCTTACTTTCCCGGACTATAAGCTAATTCTTCGATAGTAACCGAGACATCCAACTTTTTCCTTTAGGAAAATTCCGAAAACAGGTAGCTCAGGTGCTCAGGTGTAATTTGGTGATTATGCAAATGTCATTAATAACAATAAATTTTCTAGCTGAATGTTGAGATTCTTGCATTGACGCTCCATTTGAAATTGAATTATTGGTTTTGGTAAGACCGACTATATAGACAATGGTTTGGTGGCAATAGAAACTCACCTAGTTTAAACAATAATGGGGAAATATTGCAAAACTAATAATTCTCAATTTTTTTTAGAATTCACTGATTTCTCCATTCCTGATTTGTGGAAACTTGATAGAATAGGTATAAACGAGCCAGCTAATACTGAAGGTAAGGGAATTTCTGCAGTAAACGTAATGAAGTTTTTCAGAAACACCACTGTTTTTAACAAAGACAATAGATATGAAATTAATATACCGTGGACTTCGTATGTGAAACTTGCTTGATGGGTAAAATTAACCTTCCAGTAGTCGCGCGTATCTGAGTTATACATACCGATACTTTTTTCTCATATATCTCGAACACCTACTTAGCGGTGGGGATGTGCTCTCGTCTACCTACCTGCTCGAGGGAAGTTTTGAGGTTAGTATTGGTGCAAACTTTGTAGAGTGAACAGTTTGTAAAAAAAGTGCCACTTGTATTTGAGAGATACACTACGATCATTCATGTAAGTTTTGCTGATTTGCTTGTATATTTATTTAATTTATGTAAGCGCAGTTCAAGTAGATCATCTGTTAATATTTTATACCTAGCTACTAAAAAACATGAAAAAAAATAAACTTGTATCTGTGAAATACCCGCGAGCATTCTTGCCTGTTCTAAATTATTGTCCTAACTATTAAGGATTTTTGTTGTTTTTCCAGTGAATTATGGCTTCCAAGAGAATGTATAGCTTCAATAATGACGCAGACGTATAGAGCTCCATCGACTCCTTCTTGAAGACGATGATGATGATGAAGTTGAAGACGTCTTTGAAGAAGATTATGATACTGACTGTTCCGAAGCCATAGAAGAATAAAAAGAGGATTCAGATAGTGAACAAGACGATACGGATGCAAGTATATCATCAGATGATGAAGATGAAAATTGTTGTTGCTGTCAAAAAAAAGAAAGGAAAAATCGTTGACAAATATTTATGGAAAAAAACACCCTATAACAGAAAAAAAAGATTAAAGAAGCAAAACATACTTGCACGTCTTTCAGGAGTTAT
Source organism: Galeruca laticollis (assembly GCA_963921935.1). Classification (NCBI taxonomy): domain Eukaryota; kingdom Metazoa; phylum Arthropoda; class Insecta; order Coleoptera; family Chrysomelidae; genus Galeruca; species Galeruca laticollis. The sequence continues at coordinate 119,870,118 of OY998183.1, read as the reverse complement.
TGGCAACGCTCGCCAAGTTACAGGATGCTTTGAAGCGTGGAAGTGTCTATTCGATGACCGTATTCTAAACCTCATAGTCACTTACACGAATCAGCATATAATAAGTGTACAACCCAATTTCAGCAGAGAAAAAGAAGCACGTATTACTGATATGATCGAAATCCATGCATTTATAGGCCTACTTCAGTTGGCTGGACTTTATAAAAGCGGCCGATTGAACTTAGAAGAGCTGTGGGACGCAACAGGAAACGGTGTTGAAATATTCAGATTGACGATGAGCTTAATTCGTTTTAGATTCCTGATGCGCTGTATCAGGTTCGATAACCGACAGTCTAGAGATGAGAGAAAAAAATTGATCGGTTAGCTGCCGTGCGAGAAATATTTGAGATGTTTGTTGAAAACAGTAAAACATCTTATTCACTAGGAGCTAATGTAACAATCGATGAAAAGCTGGAAGCGTTTCGAGGCAGGTGTAACTTTATTCAATATATACCATCAAAACCGGCCAAGTACGGTATTAAGATCTTTGCGCTGGTTGATGCTAAAACATATTACACCAGTAATATGGAAATTCATGCTGGAACACAACCAGATGGCCCCTATTCTATCAGCAACAAAAGCGTTGATGTAAAAAGGATTATCTTACTCATACACAACACTGGACGTAACGTCACTATGGACAATTGGTTCAGCGATGTTTCATTACTCCAAGATTTAGCTATAAACCATAAGTTGTCCATAGTAGGAACATTAAAAAGAAACAAGTGGCAAATTCCAACACCGTTGAAAGTTTTGAAAGAACGTCCTGTAAAATCAAGTATGTTTGGTTTCAGAAAAGAAGGAACAATAGTGTTCTACGTTCCCAAACAAAACGAACATGTTCTAATTTCTAGTTTACACTTTGAGGACCAAATTGACGATACTACTGGGGATCATATGAAACCCGAAATAATTACTTTCTATAACGAAACCAAAGGAGGTGTCGACGTTGTAGATAAATTATGTTCCTCTTACAGTGTTGCCAGGAATACAAGACGTTGGCCGATGGTTGTATTTTTTTCGATGCTTAATGTGGGAGGAATAAACTCCCAAGTTATTCATATAGGGAACGGAAATGAAACAAAAAGTCGGCGGCATTTTTTGCGAAAACTTGGTAACGAACTAATCAAACCACACCTCCAAAGACGTAGTAAATCCAACATTGGTCTACCTCGCGAGCTTTCAACCAGACTCAAAGAAGTAGTCGGACAAGAAGAAGAAAAAGTGCAGCAACCAAATGATCAAAACAATGAGCAAAAACGTAAACGTTGTGTGCCATGCCAGCGAGAAAAACGCACCAGGTTAACAAAATTCCAATGCTCCTCCTGCCAAAGACATCTTTGTCTCCAACACTCTAGTGTCGTTTGTCTAGACAATTGTGGAGTGCCTACCTAGAAAAGTAGACTAGAATATTACCCACAAAACAAGAAACATAACAAATCTTTTTTGTGATGTTCTTTTTAGAGACTTTTCGTGATGTTTATTTGAAACGTTAATAAGATATCTCCTAGATGAAATTGACTGTCTCGACCCTTACTTCGTGGAATATGCTCATATTAGTGTTTTTAAATGAAACTCAAGGTCTCTAGTTAATTCCACAATATAATACAAGTTATTGAAAATTCTAAAAAATTGACAATTGTTTCGATAAATCAATATTGATTTATCGAAACAATTGTCAACTATTAACTAACTAGAATTAACTAGAGACCTTGAGTTTCATTTAAAAACACTAATATCTCCTAGATGTCTTAATTTTATTACCAACTCTATTAACATCCATGTCATGTAAATAAAACATATTTTTGATGTACACAGTAATACTTGAATTCGCAGTTACATACACATCCTATGAACTTCTTTTTAGTAACTTCCTATAGGAAACATCCATACGATGTTAATTTGTATACTTCTCACTAATGTCACATACAGAACGTTACTGTAATATTGCAAATTAACATGTTTCTAAGATGATCACATGTTGCAGTTACTTTTACATCTTTCGAAATAATTTTTATTAACATCGTACTAATTACGTCTGTATGACGTTAGTTCATAAAACTCTCAGTAATATTTCATATTAAACATCACAGTAACATAAAAAAAAAGAAAGCAGAAGAGGAACTGATGAACGAAACATACAGTAGTTATCTGTGGAAACAAAAATGACAAGCATGAAATGGCGGATGGTTTTCAGTTATGTGTTATATTTTATTTGCAGGAAGCACATATTTTGCAAGTAGTACTTGAATAAAATGGTCTTCGTTTTCGTCAGTTCCTACTTAGCTACAGTTTCTATAATTAGTTATAATTCTTGTTATAATGGACGAACAACAATTGTTATCGGTAAGTACCTATTCCAAAATCATAATTAAGAAAACTTAATACTCATTCAATAATTTAATCGGCTATTATACATTGATATTACCTAGTAAGTATATTTTGAAAACGATTCACAATATTTCAAATCCTAGATATACCCTACAAAAACTTGATATTGCAATAGGGTAGATATTATTATTAATAATAAAACATGCTAATATGTTGGCAGATATTTAAATCTAGAAGAAAATATTTTCAATGTTGAAGATGTTTCAGAAGCTACTTACACAAATAAAATAAAAAACAAATAGTTGGTAATTATGTGATGAAAGGGGAATAACTATTTCAGATAGTCTGATACAAACATTGTATTAAACAGTACAAAAAATATTGAATCAAGTATCTCTAGTTCTAGTTTTTTTAGAAGTAGTCTTAGCCATCAATATGCTTTTGCAGGTTTAGAAATTTTTAACATTATTACTAACAATTCTTGTGAACAATTAGAGACTGTTTAAGACTTCAAAAACAGAAATATCTGTTAAAAAGCTCATTTCCATTTGAAAATTCACTGAATACAATAAATAAGCTGTAGCTGTCCCTTACAATGGTACCTATATTAATCTAGTTGAAGAATATGTAACTTATGATACTGAATGCTCCAGTCAACAAACAACATTCAATTATTTATTATTGTAGAAACACAGCCATTGGATACTCAATTGGATACAATTAATTATAAACTCATTTAACTTGATAATGTGTTCATATCTCTTCTTCATAAGTAGTTTTTTTTGTATACAGTGTATTAGTAATGCTTAGTTTTCATTAAGTTACAATTCCACGATGTTAATATACAATTTGTTCCAGAATGAAAATAACAAGATGAGAATAGTATATTGTTTTATAGAGAAAAGAAGTATGAATTTACCTGCCAAATGGAGTGAGGCATGGAATAGAAGGTAAATCATGAAAAGTCACTTCTCGAAATAAAATATGTTATTATTCCTTTGAAGAACCCCGCATGTATCTTATGGAAAATGGGTCCCAGTCAATTGGCTGAAAATCAAGTTTGATGTAGTTTATGATGATCGATCAAAGGTCTACATGGGCACAATTTGATCTAAAGTAATTGTTTTATTAGCCGTTTGTTCAGAACACCTTCAAATATTTCACAGATAAGGATTTTGAAGTGTACGTTATGGAATGGTTGAGGCACTCGAAAAAAGTAACCGTAAGTAAACGATAGAATTTTCTTCAATCAGATTGGATTTCTGTTGATGGAACGCAATGTTTCATTAAATCTTCATGGTGTAAAATTTTTATTAGTTTCAATATAATTAAAAAATTATTCTAATAAATTCTGTAAACTAGCTGTAATGTATGTGTATCTGTTAAACTTTATTAATTCAGTTTCATAGTATGTTACGTTATGGTAACTACGGATTAATATACCCTTTTTTATTTATTGCTTTCACTGAATGTGTTCAATAGTTCGCACTTCCCAGACTTATTATGTAATATGCTTATACAATTCTATTTTTTTTTGGTTGGATTGCTGAACAATATATATTTTTTTTCTAATTTTGTACCTGTTTTTTTCAAATTTACTGTACTGTTCATTAATAGTGAATAAACGTCTTAAATCCTTTATTGCTTTTTTGCTATTCTATTTTAAATGTACAGGATGAACAACTAAGAACGACTGTAGGCCACATCTCAGAAAAGAATCATGGTACAATTTTCAGAAAAATTACCTTTAGGTAAGAGATCCTGGAAAATTGCTGGAAAATATTTTGCAGCCTCTAAAATATCCGCTAGGGGTGGAATGAACACTCGAAAACTTAATACTCCAAAAAAACATACTAAAGGTGTCCTAAAAATACAATTTTTGAAATCTTGATGAGATTATGGATTATGAATAAATTTAATTAAGGAGATTTTTTGCCATTATTTGAAGAATAATGGGTGCGAAAGGTTCAAACTTATAAACAAATGTATAACTTTTTCGTTTTTAAATCGATATTAATGATTTTAGCTGCATTTAAAAGTTTTTCTGTTCAATAAGATTGATAACAAAATTAGATAATTTTGTATCCACTCGGAAATTTCAAATGTAAATTGAAGCATTTTTCTAATTTTTATATCTTATATTGTAAATCTTATATCTTGGAATAGATTCCTATTTTTTAATCCCTTTTTATCAGAATTTAAAAAACGCCTCATTACATTTGAAATTTCTGAGAAAAATGGGAAAATTGTGGACTTTTATCAAAGCGTTGACAAAATTGTTCAATTTTGTTATTTTTGTTAAGCATTTCTTATTAAAAAGGAAAAACTCTTTCAAATGAAGCCAAAAACATGGATGTCGATTAACAAAAAAAGTGTTACGACATTTGTTATTTGGGTTGAACCTTTCCCCACCTCTTACTTTAACAATAAAGACAAAAAGCCCCTAACTACATTTTTTCATAAACTCAACAATATATCAAACATTGTATTTCTAGGATACGTTTAGTATGTCTTTTTTGGAGATAATCACAGTATTATGTTTTTAAGTGTTCATTCCACCCCATAGGATATATTTTTGGAACTCAAAAATATTTTCCAAAGATTTTTCAGGGTCATTTTCTTGAAGGTATTTTTTTAAAGTTGTACTATGACTAGACAAAGGCCACCTCTATATCTATGGCACAAACAAATATGGCCAGTGACATACATGTTTGATGTCATCTGAACTGTAGATCCGGTCCTGCGAGATAGTTTAAACTGTGTCAGTTTGGAAGAGCATTTTTTGGCGATAAATTATGGTATATGAATTATTGATTATATTCTTTGTCTATTCTACAAAAAAATGGATATTGCCTTATTACAGGCAATACACGCCTTTTTGCAATTATGTATAAAATTTGAAATAAAAACCATGGTGCATATCCTGGTTTCCTTAATGCCCTCGACGAGCTACCAATGTCTTTCTGTTTCAGTATAATGTGTGCAACCGGTTTAACTAAGTGGACGACCTCGCGCGACAGGCGATTTTGGTAACGGCACATTATCAAGAATCACTTTCATAACAACTTATAATTTTTTTTCTTCAAAATCTCGTTTTTTTAATTGTTTTCGGAGAGAGGATTAAAAATATATCGAAACAGTCAATCAAAACTGGATCCAAATCCATCTATTACGATAATAGTGACAATGAAATGATATTTTAATTTTTAGAATAATAATTCGAGCGAATGATTTATTGAAATTATTTTGTAACAAGATAGAAAATTAACGCTATTTCAACATTTGGTAATAATATAATTGATGCATACCTTGAATTCAACCAGTTTTTGCTTTTATAGTATAGAAAGCAGTTTTTTGGTGCACTGGCTTCAATAAAAAAAATTCCCAATTTTTTACGTCCAAAAAATCACGGAAACAATAGTAATTTGATTAATAATCTATTTAGAAAATGAATTAAATATTATCCAAATATGGCGTACATATGGTTCATATTTCAAGTGGATATTTTCAAAAGATTATTTCATTAGTAAAAAAAATTGTAAACGGACTACTGGGAACGTTTAAGGGTCATCACAGTTGTGTATTGGCAGTCGAACTGTATACACGTGTTTTGTGTGTCTGACTAGGACATCATTTCTAGATAAGTACACCTATTTTCACACTAGGTATATTATCGGTTAGTTATAATTTAATTGGAGTACCTCGTGATTCTATCACATTAACTTTTTCCTTTCTATTTTTATTTACAATTTTTTGTTCTGGAACGAGTTTTTGAAAAGACAAGTTTAAATAATTAATTATGAACACAAATACGGGGCCGCCCGATACTTTTGACAATATGGACACTATCAATAACAAAGATTCCTATAAGGATTTAAAATTATTTAATTTAACAAATAAATACACTATGAAAAATAAAGGTCCGTTTTATGTTTTTGTTGAGCACATGAACAAAAACTGCGGCAGGTTATTTCCAATGAAAATATGATATTTTTTGTTAACTGAAGACAAATTTAAACAAAACATAGTAGATATAATATCGGTAGGAGTAAGTAGAGTAAAAGTAGTTTTTAAAACTACGATATAGCGAATTCATTAGTAGGCCATGAAATCATGGAAAAAATCAGTTGGTTGCGTACATTCCCACAATCTATAATCACCACAAAGGTCTTGTGAGATGGGTAGACACATTTTTTTCTGAAGATTTTTTACTCAAAAACATTGAATGCGATAATATGAAGGTGGTCAAAGTTCAGCGTATGAAGAGAAGGCTTACGGATGGTGAAGGTGAAATCAAATTTGTTGATCGTCAACTAATAATTGTCACGTTTGAAGGAAACTTCATTCCCGAAAAAATTAAAATTAATTTAACCTCATTTTCCGTGGAGCCTTATATTCACCCGGTTGTGCAATGCTATAGCTGTTTGAGATACGGCCACACAGCCAAATTGTGTAAATCAGTCACAAAGGTGTCAAATATGTACTGAAGTACATACCAAGGACTCAGAATGCCCAAATCCTGGCAGTTTTTGCATATATTGCCAAACCAACAATCACTCTACGATATCCAAAAAATGCCCTATGTATGCAAAGCAACATAACATCAAAAGAGAAGTGGCGTTTAAAAATATTTCTTTTAAAGAAGCCGAAACCATAGTTAACAATCCTACATATTCAAAAATCACAACGAATAACAGATTTGCAGTTTTTAATAATACACAAAACTTCCCTCCTCTGCCTGTAACTTCGCAGTCACAGTACACCCCCCCCGCATATATGCTACATAAACCAACTGCACCCTCAAAAAAACGTAAAGCCTCTATCCCTCCCATAACACCCCCACCAACTTCCTAAAAAAAACAGATGTACCAAAGGCACTTAAAACAGCTCCCATTATTCCAAACCCTCACAGGGATGATTTTGTTCAATATAAAGAGAAAGTCATAGAAAATATCATTAACTTCATTCATACTAATTTCGATCTAAAATCTAGTACTTCAACTCACCTCAACCCACTCACAGACTCAAATACTAGGGATTTTATAGCTACGGCCTTAGAATTCGATACAATTGATACCGTCAGTATTAGCGATGAGTCATGTTACTAGGCAATTGAAAATACTTCAATGGAATGTAGCTTCTATAAATAAACGTAAACCAAATTTATTGAACCTGCTATCTCATGAAACTTTTGACATTCTAATACTTTGTGAAACCTGGCTAAAACCAGGTGTTAATATGAATATATATGGTTATAACAGTATACAAAATAACAGAATTGATGGCAAAGGGGGCGTTGCCATTCTAATATCCAAAAATATAAAATTCAAAATCAAATCTATTAAACAGAATTTTAGTAATAATATCGAAACATGCGCTGTATTCATTGAAGACATGAACTTGTCCTTGGTATCTTTATACAAACCACCAAAATATAATGTTAGTGTGAAGGACTGGGAAAACCTATTTTCACAGTTCAATGGCGATACCATATTCTGTGGAGATTTCAACTGCCACCACACCCTCTGGGGTTCTGCTGGTGATCAGGTCTGTGGGACACGACTTGTTGACGCCTTAAACAACACCAATTACATAATACTTAATGATGGATCACCTACCAAAATTAATAGGCCCACACAAAATAAATCTGCAATCGATCTCTCAGTTGCATCACCCAATTTAGTAAGTAAATTGAAATGGTCAGTACTTCCTGACCCCTTGGGTTCAGACCACTTCCCAATTCTATTACAATATAATACTAATTATACTCCCCAAAACATCTCTCCTTCAACCAGATGGAATGTCGCTTCTGCAGACTGGACACTATTTTCAAGCCTAATCAAAAACCACTTATTAGTTCAAACTGGTAATGATATGTCTCTTACTAAACTGATCAATATAATCTCTGACTCGGCCTCATCATCAATGAAAATAATCCAGCCAGTCTGCATAAAAACCCCTCACCCCCTCTGGTGGGACGAATAAAGTTCAGCTAAGGTCTTACAAAGAAAGAAAGCTCTACTTGAATATAAACATCTGTCCAACTGGGATAACTATCTCAGGTACAGAAACATCGAATCCCAAACTAAACTTATTTTTAAGACCAAAAGTATGAACAGTTGGAAGGACTTTCTTAACAATTTAAATAAAAACACACCTATCGATAAAATATGGAATTTTATCAAAAAAATTTCAAACAAAAAATATTGTTATTCGCAATCATATACATCCACAGAGATGATAGATAAGTTACTAGATTATTTTGCTCCTCCTACTGCTAGTAATACATTCACCAGCACAACAAAAATAACTCACTCTAGCAATTTTCCCTGTAATCATTTCAGCTTATCAGAATTGGAATCTGCTCTCTTATCTTGCCGTGGAACGGCGCCCGGCAGTGATAATATCACCTATAAAATGCTCACATTTTTACCATCGCTAGCTAAGAATGCACTATTAGAAATTTTTAATAAATGGTGGCTTAATAGCCGCGTCTTTGATGAGCTTAAAGAAAATATCATTGTTCTTATTTTAAAACCCAAAAAAGACCCAAGTATTATATCTTCTTATCGCCCAATCTCGCTCATGTCCTGTATTATGAAAACTTTTGAACGCATGATAAAGGCTAGGTTGGAATGGTATTTAGAATACAATTCAAAACTACCACATTCGCAGTATGGATGTCGACGTGGAATGGGAACGATGGAAGCTGTCTCCCAATAATTAGTCTCAGATGTACAATATTCATTCTCGAAAAACTTGTACGTCGGTTGTCTGTTTGTGGACTTAAAAGGCGCATATGATTCGGTTGATCTGAACACTCTCACTGAAAGTTTAATTTCATTAAACGTTCATCCTCAGATTTCATACGACATTGTAGACTTGCTTCGCAATCGAAAAATATACATTAAAGACAATAATGTATATACTTATAGTTTACATAACATCTTTGAATCGGATGTAAAATGCATACAATACGTAGATGATTTTTGTTTCTAGACCACACAGGATAACTACAATCAATGTGTCAAAGTACTGAAATATATTGTATATTGCCTTAAGACATGGTTTTGTGATCACGCCTTAACAATTTCTCCAGAAAAATCAGCTGTTATGTTTTTTACTAGACACAGATTGCACCTCACTGATACGCTCACTCTCAGTGGTCTCAAAATACCAATCAAAACAGAATACAAATATTTAGGCGTTGTACTAGATAATAAACTTCTGTGGGGTAGCCACATAAACCATCTCAAGAGTAAAACTGAAAAGGGGATAAATATGTTGAAATGCGTCACAAAAACTAAATGGGGAGCTGATCCTAAAATCGCTCTCCTGTTCTATCGGGCATACATTTGGTCGATACTTGATTATGGCTGTATCCTGTATGGGTCTGCTGCAAATGTAGATTTCAAAAAAATTGATCGAGTACAATATAGTGCTATAAGGATATGCATTGGAGCCTTAAAATCATCGCCCACTCCAGCCATTCTTGCAGAGGCAACAGAGCCCCCTTTAGGTATCAGACGAAATTATTTACCTTTTCAATAACTATGTTACTTAAAGTTTTTCAATTATAACAATACCCTTAATCAATTAGTTCCTCAACTGTCTATAGAAAATTTAACAAATAAATATTGGAACAAAAAAAATAGTCCACCCTTGGCGGATGCATACGTTATATTCAATAAATGCATTGATCTGATCACACCTCATAAAAAACTTCCCATATTTGAACTTGAATTTACAGATATCCCCTTCAGACCAAGAGTCATATTTCCGACTTACAGCGAAATCCACACTGTTAACCAATCTCGCCTTAACGAAATAATCAATAAATATGATAGCTTCTTTAAAATCTTCGCAGACGGTTCAAAATCAACAAGCGCTACTGGTTCGTCCGTTTATATCTCCGATACCAGTACTAAACTTCTATATAAAATCTCAGACACTTGTTCCATTTTCACTGCCGAAATCTTTGCAATCGAAGAAGCACTACAGTGGTTAATTAAACAAAAACTTACGCAAAATGCATTAATAATGTCCGATTCCCAATCTGTACTTGAAGCTATTAGCAATCTATCCCACAAAAAGTTATCTACATCTCTAAACATTTGTAACATTAAGAAACTTAGTGTTTTTAAATGAAACTCAAGGTCTCTAGTTAATTCCACAATATAATACAAGTTATTGAAAATTCTAAAAAATTGTATTATATTGTGGAATTAACTAGAGACCTTGAGTCTCATTTAAAAACACTAATATGAGCATATTCCACGAAGTAAGGGTCGAGACAGTCAATTTCATTAAGAAACTTCTCCACAAGCTGTCCACACAGGGGAACATAGTTATTTTCATCTAGGTGAAAGGTCATGCAGGTATTTTGGGGAATGCCAAAGTTCACTCTTTAGCCAAGGAAGCCACTAAATAACCGAACGTCATAGGTAAATACGATTTTAGTGACATAATTAACAAAGGAAAAATTGAATCACGTGAAAGTTGGGAAAATAGTTGGATACAATTTACCAAAAAATCTAACAATCATTACACTTTAATACATCTAACCTTACCGAATCTCGTCCCACACATTGATGACTATGCTGTAAGCCGAGCGTACTTTGTCACTATTACCAGGTTAAAATTGAATCATGCTAAATTTCCAGCACATCTTCACAGAATTGTTGTAGCAGAAACGAACATGTGTTCATGCGACAACGAATCCATTGCTGACTTGAACCACATATTTATTTCATATGGAAAATATAGCAATAGTCGTCCTAACTTTCTACGTTTCATCACCAACAGTAATATAGCTTAACCCTTTAATTTAACCACTCTGCTAAGTATGAATAATAAAAATGTCCTAGATCAGTTAATCACTTTTCTCAGAGAAAGCAAACTTGATATCTAAATTAATTTAAACCGAAAATATATTAGGACCTAATTCAACACCATTTCTGTGGCAAACGGATTCTGTCCAATGCCAACCCTCCATTTCACACACACACACACATTAAGGGTCATCAGGATGTATAAGTAAAAATATTGTAAATTAGGGAACAAAATTGGAATTCAAATGAGAGACTTTGTATACCAAAAAATAATGGTAATAAAAAATAAAACTTTTAGAATGTATAGAATGATTATTTGACTTCAATACATATAAACAATTTTTGCACATACGGGAATTCGGGAAATAAAGTGGACGCTGGCCCTCTATAATCTTGTCCAAGAGTCGCCACTGAACGCAGACATATAATATACTACATTGTCTATTTATAAATCATATTAGTAATATCTACGTAATCTGAGAAATATAGAAAAGGAACTAAATAACTTAACGGCTAACCAAAGCTAATATTCTCATGAGAATGAATAAAATACAGTTGCAAAATATAATGAAAATGTTTTTTATGTACCGTGTTTGTAAACATCATACACCTAATTGCGTATAATATATTAGGTATTTACGTCTTATAAACCCGTTATAAACATTGCAACAAGCTTTTATGTTTTATTTTATGCTATAAAATTACTTAACAATATAATAGCTCAAAATTATTTGTGGTGTAGGGAAAAAAGTGCCCAGTCAATTTATTTTCGCATAAGTTTTCGAAATTGAGGTCTTACTAAATATTAATATTGAGGAATACTTTTTTTGAATATTTTTATTTATTTCGTTTTTTCATATTATGACAAATTTTATTTCATTAACTTTTCATTTGTTTACCAAATAAACAATTTGTTATAAACAATGTATGTGAAATTATTTTCTACTTTTTGTATAATATTAACATATTGCCCTTGGACTTATAAACTACCTATTGAAGACTCTACAAAAACCCTCCAATATTTTTTTGTTCTTTATAAAATAATAAACAAATTGAGCTTTGAAACAGAGACAAAAGTATTTGTACAGTTGATCCGTATTCATTGACGTTATTGTTTCCTGGTGGGTGGTTTCATATGTTAGGTTTTGGTTGAGTTTTCCTTTATTTATGCTTTGCGTGTTCCACTTATCCACCCCTAATCTCATCTTTATATCATCGGAGAAACTTACTCGGTTACTCTTAGTTGGCACTGAAGCCCTATCTTTGTTGCTGCGTACTGTTTGAGATCGTCCATGTAGAGAAGATGGCTGATCTTGTGCTTCTGTCCGTTGTCATATTTCATCTCAAATCCTTTCGTCATGTCATTTAACAGGTCTGTTAGCGGGTTTAGGGCCATACAGAACCGCAGTGGCCTTAGTGTATCTCCTTTATATATAGTTTTTCTTATCTGTATTTTCTTTGTGGTGTAAGATTTTCCAGGAAGGTGATAAGTTTCTTATCTATTTTATAAATTTCGAGTACTTTCAACAGCTAATCGGGGGGATAAAAATTGACCCAGCATCACTCTCCTAGATTGTCTAATAATTTCCACTGGAGCTTGCGACGTAGCCTGCAAATTATATTTTTGGTTGGTAATTATAAATAAAATATTAATATCGAGGTCAAAACATAAATAAACATAGAGGGCAAACTTCTAAAAATTAACATTTTTTCAGATTTGGAAAATTCAAAATGGCGGCTGCGCAAATTGGAAACAATTTTTTTTTCAATCGCGTCTAAATTTATGAACATTACCGATATTGAGAAACGGTTTGTTGCAATCGACAGAGTGAAAGTTATATTTTTATAAATAACATAAACAAATTAGTGTTTTTAAATGAAACTCAAGGTCTCTAGTTAATTCCACAATATAATACAAGTTATTGAAAATTCTAAAAAATTTACAATTGTTTCGATAAATCAATATCATCGAAACAATTGTCAATTTTTTAGAATTTTCAATAACTTGTATTATATTGTGGAATTAACTAGAGACCTTTAGTTTCATTTAAAAACACTAATATGAGCATATTCCACGAAGTAAGGGTCGAGACAGTTTCTACCGTTAATTGGTCCATTCAAAAGACAAGAGTAATCCTAGCTCGCTCGGCCAAACGGTGCGGCGGCAGCTGCTTGGCGTTCTGGTGGGGGTCAGCGCTCATTCTCTTCGAACGCCCAAAATACCCTTACTAACATGACTGACGACGTACTTGTACCCGACGAATTATTGAACATTATTTCGTGTTCTTGTACCACATGGTGCTCTACTACCAGGTGTGGTTGTAAAAAAGTTGGCATACATTGTACGATATTATGTAAAAATTGCGAAGGCAAAAACTGTTGTAACATCGAAATTGTAAGTACGGTATTTGACAGTGACGAGGATGATAATGAATCTCTGAGTGATGAGCTAAATTTTGATATGACTCAATTAGTTGATTGTGAACTTGCAATTGATAGTAGCAATAATATCGATGAGGATTTGTTTGCTAATGATAATGACGAGGAAAATTGTACAGAGCCATTTCCTCAGAGACCATAAAGGGTGAGAATTTGTTGAAAATAGATGTAAATTTGTAAATAAATATTATTCTTAGTACTACGTTTCGAATTATGTATAATATATATAATAAATGGATTTATAGATATAAATTATAAATATCATTGTACCTTACTTCTAGCAATATGTAATTATTGATAATAACCATACTATTAGCAAACCACAAATATAAAATTTTTACAAAGAAAACCAAAATAAAAGCTTGAGCTTCGTTCAACTGCGAACGAGCGCTGACCCCCCACCACAGCGGCAAGCAGCTGCCGCCGCACCGTTTGGCCGAGCGAGCTAGGATTACTATTCTCTTTTGAATGGACCAATTGACGGTAGAAAAATGAAAATTTGTGTTTAAGTTGAGTTGGGATTCGACAACCTAGCGAAGTGATCAAAATTTGAAAATTTCAATAAATATTATCACAGAATCTAACAGACTTGGTTTATCTCAACTTGTAAAAGTCGCATCTAAAAAAATTTTTTATTTAAATACTCGTCTTTCAAATACACACATATTTGTAACGTGAAAACATATTTTAAACAAATTTTTCAACGCCAAAATGAGAAAAAACTATATGTAAAAATTTTTATTTTCGGTAAATGTTCTAAAAAATTATGTAAAAAAATTTTTAAAAATTTTGTTTATGTTATTTATGAAAATATAACTTTCACTCTGTCGATTACAACAAACCGTTTCTCAATATCGTTAATGTTCATAAATTTAGACGCGATTGAAAAAAAAAATTGTTTCCAATTTGCGCAGCCGCCATTTTGAATTTTCCAAATATGAAAAAATGTAAATTTTTAGAAGTTTGCCCTCTATGTTTATCTATGTTTTGACCTTGATAATAATATTTTCTTTATAATTACCAACCAAAAATATAATTTTCGTAAAATTTTTCAATTTTTGGAAAATTTAAGATCGGAAATTTTTTTTTCAAAAACTATTTACGTCACCTTCAAGAGCATAAGATTTGCTTCAATTTTCATCTCCACCATTTTTTTGTAAGAGCACATCCAGAAATGACACGAGCATAAATCACTTGAATTTTAGGTGGTCTGAGCTGTGCTTGCAAGCTGCGTCGCAAGCTCCAGCGGAAATTATTAGACAATCTAGGAGAGTAATGCTGGGTCAATATATTTTCATTTAAAAATGAAAAATCAGTTATGGGAAACTTTTGGCTTCTATTTCCTTACTTTCCCGGACTATTACACGCCAATGACCCTTTCTTGCAGCCTCTCTGTTCTTCACCTACGAAGTTGTTGGAGTCACAATGTTTTGTAATACTTTCGGCAATGCAGGTTGTTATTACTTTGTAAAACGTATTAAGGCATGTAATTGGTCTATAATCAGCTGGATTAGATTACATCCTTTTTTTGGCATCAGCAGTGTATTTACCTCACACAATAGCTCTGGTACTGTGTCTCCATCCTCCAAGAATCGGTTTATCAGTTCGAGCATCTTTCCATGCAAGGCGTGAATTCTCTCTATCCAAAAGTTGTGAATAGTATCGATTCCTGGGCATTTCCAGTTTCAGTGTCTCAGGTGTTAAATCTGTTTCCGCCATTTGTTGTATCCTGTTTGCATTTTCTTCAATTTTTTTCAGCCACAGTGCGTCTCTGTTAAAGTGTTCTTCTTTCACACATTGTGGTCCCTGCGTTCCTTACTTTTCTTATATCTTCGTAATCTTTGTGCGTATACACTGAGCTTTTGTTTCATTGTGTCCAGCACTGTCGCAATAATATTATTAGGAGCGTCATATTGTGTGTGTATACTTTCTTAATCTTTCCAACCTTCTTCTTCATTCTTTTGCATCTGCTTCCATTAGTAAAGGCAGTCCAGACAGCAATGGTATTTCAATTTCGTCGTACTAATGATTTGAAATTAAAAAACTATAGTCGATCGGCTTGTTACACCCCCTCTCCTCGGAGAAAAAAAGAAAGAATTACTTTTTTATAAACATAAACAGTATACGAAGAAAAGTAGCCAAAACATCAATATTGTGGTGATTAGCAAAAGAAGATGTGCTTACATGTTCAAAAAAATAATGAAAACAAACGAGAAATGGAAATGGAAAGGTAAGAGCAATGAGAAGCTAAGAAAACAAGAAAAGAAAAGGGAAAACAAATTTAATTGATGTAAAGAATCGTTAACCTTTTCTAATTCGAAGCTATGACTTTAAAAAAAATGCCGTAAACTCAAAATGTATATAATAGGAGCGTATACCTATTAGCGATAATAAACCATTGCAAATGATATGCAATTATAACAAAACAATACAGTAAGCAATTATAATAGGAGCCCATTCCTATGATCAAGAAAATTATCAGAAATTGAACGATATCAGTTCTTGGTACCATACTGAGATTCTAAAAACATAAAAATTAATTCCAATCCAAAAATAAACGGTTTCACGGATTAAAACTAACTTTTTCGCATCTGCGGCCCTGAACAATGTTCTATCCATGCTATGCTCACTCCCACTATAAATTTTGTCATGTTTATTTAGTTATACCACCCGTCGCCGGTAGCGCTACATAATCAATGAACTGTCAGATTTTTAAAATCTCGCCATTTCTATAACCTCCATCTCATTTTGATACTTCGATCGCCATTATCAGCCATTGCTTTCGTTTGTATATTATACGGTTATTATTATATTAATTTGTATAAACAGACATTTTTGTGCTTTTCAAGTGATTGTGTATATTAAACATTAACAATATGGTTCAATACTGTATTGTTCCCACTTGTAAAAATACAAGTAAAGACATTAAAATCCATCTCCTTCCTAAACAAACTTAAAAGCAAATGCAGTTCCAAACTTATATATACCAGCACCAACAAGAAGTATGGAGCAATTATCTTATCTATGGTATGGAGGAATTACCTGAGAAGAACCAGGACATTGTTGA
Organism: Galeruca laticollis; assembly: GCA_963921935.1. Lineage (NCBI taxonomy): Eukaryota > Metazoa > Arthropoda > Insecta > Coleoptera > Chrysomelidae > Galeruca > Galeruca laticollis. Next base: position 119,853,411 of record OY998183.1, on the reverse strand, counting down.
ATCCCAAGGTAATGTACAATACTATTGTGGAAATTGACCCATATCATAAGTAGTCGTAGCAAAAACTGGTTTTAGGAAATGTATTTTAATCTGACAGCGAAAAACACAAAAAAGTAATTAATTGTAGTTTCATCAGCTTGCTTCATAATTATGAGGAGCAGCCCAGTAAATATGAAAATTTAGATTTGCTACACTATAATTGAAGTTCTCACTAGAAATCGTTTTCAGTGTGTGCTATTGAATATGTCAAAAATAGACAAAGCCACAAACTTTGTTGTATATTACAAAAGTTAAAAGCGATTTGGCCTATTTATTTTTGTTTTGCTAAAAAAAATTTTCTGATGATGCTTTAAAAAAGTTTCATTTTGACTTAGCAAATATAACTAGAGCTTTTACTATTACAGGTTCAGAGTCATATCCTGCCATCGCCTCCTGCAGCACTCCAACTACCTCGAACACCATTCTTAGTACATTAAAGACACCCAGCAAACGTAAAGGTAAATTTTTAGAGTATGTAGAAAGTTTACTGTTTTGACCCTTACTTTGTTGAAACTAACTGTTTCTAAATAATTCCAGACTATATTTTAAAAAGTAATATGTAAAAAGTGAATCGCAATAATAAATGTAAGTAAAAAATAGTACATATAATATTTTAACAGATATTAAACAAAGATTGAATTTACTAAGCCATGGAGATTCAAGTAGAGCCATTCAGCTAACGCCCAAAGCTAGAAAATTTTATGGAATTGCCAAAAACGTGGTTTCACTAGCCAGAAAAATTGACAGACAAAATTCCGGTGTACGAAAACAACTGTTTGAGATTAAAAAAAGAGTTGAATTATAAATAAATCTAAATTTGGAATAAGTAAATTGATTTGTTTCCTGTTTTTTCATGAATAAAAATAATGTGTTCAAGCAGTCTTTTATTTTGGAATATTAATTCCACTTTTCATAAAATTCCTTATTAATAGCGTTGTCGATTGATAAAATTGGTGTAAGCTAATGTATTCTCGAGCCCTTTAAAAAGGTGTATGAAAATACATTAGAGCTCACTATTTCTATCTGTTGAAAATAAATAGCAAAAATAGTTATTTCCATATATTTCAAAAAGCCCGCTGGTTCTATATGCAGCGCTATAGCGGTGGGTTGAAGAAGTAAAATAACATTGAATAATTATTCAGTAGAGTGGCCCATCTATTGTATATTATATTATCTTATCTATGGTTCTATCATAAAATTGTTACTTGTATACACTTCGAGGGATGTATCGTGCTAACAAACCGATATTTCTCCAAAAATAACCAAAAATTTTGTATATCTGGATTTAGAGGACCCGCTGTACTCGCTCTAGTCAACTAAAAATCAATAAGATACATCTGTGAGACATCTTGAACAATATTCAATACTAAAATTGATCAATCGTATACTCTCTGGAGGCTGAACTGAAGATTCTCTAAAAATGACGAAAATTTGGTACTTCAAGTACCATAGCACCCGTTGTACTGGCTTTACTGAGTTGAATATCAATATGGTTCATCTTTGAAACGCTCTGAATAATATCCAATCATAAAATTAGTCACTTGTATATACTCCGGAGGCTGTATCGTGCTAACAAACTGAAACTTCTTCAAAAATGACAAAAATATCGTACTTAAAGTACTGTATCACTAGTTGTATTGGCTCCGGTGAGCTGAAAATCAATAGGGTTCATCAGTGAGAAGCCCTGAAAAATATTCAATCATAAAATTGGTGACTTGTTGAACTGCGCAGGCTGTATCGTGCTAACAAACTGAAATTTCTCAAAAAATGACAAAATGTCGTACTTCAAGTACCATAACAACCGTTGTACTGACTCTGGTGAACTGAAAATCAATAAGAATCATCTGTGACATGTCCTTAACAATATTCAATCATAAAATTGCTGACTTATTGCACTTCGGAGGCTGTATCGTGCCAACAAGACATGTAAGGAAAAGTGGCCGACGACAACGACGACGACGACGACATACACACAGGATTTTTTTTCTAAAAACCGTTTTTTCGTGTTGTTGTTGATGGAAAACGTAAAAATAACTGAAAAAAAAATTCAAAATTCCAACTGTTTTTGGGGTAAACCAATACTTTTCTCGTATATTGAAAGGTTGGGCGGAAAAGTAAATTTACCATCACGTCAATGTCTATCATAACTTTTTGAGAGAGGAACGTATTGCCATAGTAAATGAAGAAGAACAGTTGAAAATACTGTTACACTTTGAAGGTTAAATAATACGTTTATCAATTAATATTAAATTACCTAAAAATATATTCTTAAAATAATTTTTATTTTAGAGAACGCACAGAGTAGTATAAAAAAAGCTTCCGGCGAATTTCAAACAAATTACTATAAAGTTCAAAAAACACTAAAAAATAATAACTATCGTCCTTACAAAATTTTACCAGTACAGGAACTATGTGAAGAATATTAGCGAAAACGAATGGAAATCTATCAACAAATGATAAGAAATTCAGACAACGAAAATTACTTTAAAAAAATTATTTGGAAGGATGAATCAAGTTTCTCTACATCAGGTCTGTTAAACAGAAAAAAATAGATGTTCGTGGGAACGAAAAAGTTTTAGGAAATACAAAATTAAACAAATTAAAATATCAGGTCGAAAATCTATTCATATCTGGTGTGGAATTTATCGGGGTAAAGTAGTTGGGCCAGTATTCTATAATTTCACTTTAACGGGTCAATTATATTTCGATGACATTCTGCCACAAGGTGACGACTTACTTTAGAAATTTCCAGATGATGCGCTTAATATCATAATATGGCAACAAGACGGAGCACCTCCGCATAATGTAAGAGAAGTGCGAGAACACTTAAATAATGAGTTCGCAACTTGGATAGGTAATGGTGGCACGATTCAATGAACGCCAAAAAGTCCTGATTTAACGCCTTTAGATGGCTTATTAAGGGGCTATTTAAAAGAAAAAGTTTATTCCGATACCAGTAACAGTATTGCAATAATTAGAGAGAAAATTGAAGCTGAAATTGAACTTCTTAACCATCGAAAGAGTAATAAAATTTTAAACTGTATAGAAAATTTAAGGAGAAGGTATGAACTTGGTATTGAAACTAACGGCGGTCATTTTGAGCACTTACTTTAGTTTGCTTAAAATTTATGAAATCAGTTTCTATTTTGAAATAAACACTGTATTGCTTTTTATGTTGTTTGCTATTGTATTGTATTTCGTAATAAACACTATGTTTTTTATGTTCTTTATTAATGTCAAACCCAATCGCCTATTTTCTAAACATTTACTGTCTATTACTTTAGAAATTACTTAGTTTTGACAGATAATATCAAGTGCAGTAAGCCATGCATAGCCGACTATTTTTTTTAGCTAAATAGTATGGGAGTTTACTGTCCATTATTTTGGAGAGTATAAAAGCTAGACCTATAAAAGTATATATTTTTGTTATGAGAAAAAATGGCCCTATCCGAATATGGCGTAATATACAGGGCATTCTATTTAAAAAAATATATTTTTATTTTATACTCCGTAATTCAAGAACGCTATTGGTGTGCAAAGTACATTTTATTAAAATTCATTTATACTCCCACAACTTTTATATAAAACTTTTTTTTTGTATCTGTACGCATAAGAGAAATAAAGGGGTGGTCAAATTATAACCAATAACCCTGTACCTCGGCGTACCTTGGCCACTTCCCGGTGAGTTTTGCTCTATTAAAAAGGGTTTGAGATCGTAGATTTGGGTATATATTCCACCAAGGTACGTCCTTGGTGCTCCGTTGATCCTGAATGGGGCTGCTCGATTCGAATGCTTTTGTTATTGCCCCATTCAGATCTTCCCATTTCGAGGAGGTGTCTAGCCTTTCCTCTGTTTCGTATATGCGCAAGATTTTCTCTTAGACTAGTGTAATATTTCTCCCAGTCCGTTTTCTTTAGGTTTCCTTTACATACTCATCTGAGTTGTGCTAAGTTCTAACCTGATGATCAGAGAGGTTCTCCCGATACTCTCCAATCTCTATTGATATGTTACAGACCTGGTGTACTCAGTGTAATGTCTAAAACTTCCTGCCTTATCCTTGTTACAATCGTGAGAATATTCCCTATGTTGTGTATATTAAGGTTTTCATTAAGTATAAATTCGAAAATTTGCTCACCTCTTTGATTGGTGTTAGTGCTGCCCCAGATTAATTACGAAATAATCACTTCATAATAGATTACTTTAGAATTATAAAATTTTAGTTTTAACGATACTAAATCGACACAGAAACGAAACTATCTCGTCTCGTGTGAAGCCCTAATCTTGACGGATTATCTTCTCATAATAATAATTAATGGAAAGAAACATTTTCATAATTGGAACTATTCAAATCTGTCTGATTTGATTGATGACCCATTACGAAATGACAATTGACTGATCCGAGACGAAATTTTAACTAAAAACATTCGAATATGCACACTACCGGTCTTTTATATAAGTAGAATTATCAAAAAGAATTTGACGATTAAATAAATAATAATTTATATTGGCTTTCTCTATAATTTGTCGGGTAAATCTTTTAAGCCTTCACACATATGTGTATTGTTGCAATAAAAGAGAGATCTAATCTGATGGGAATACAAACGTTTTGGGAATATTTAATCAACTGATGTGGTTTTAGTCAGAGAATGTTTCAAAATATATAATTATTACTTACCTACGCGAGCTAGCTACGAAGATTACTCAAATTGATTGGTTTTTTTTTATTAAGTGCGAATGAAGAGTGTTTTTTTAATAGCGCTTAATTTTTAGATAAAACCGCAATGGGAGCTTGAAATTTGTTGTTAAATAACAAACACGAAGCTGTCTATGTGAAAACATATTAGAAATCCGCATTTCGATAGTTTCTATACGTTCTGATGTGATGTTTGAATTGGATCATAGGTAAGATGCAAATATAATATTTTGTGACTAAAATGTTGTTAAACATAGAAGAAGAGTCACTGCAACGTTTTTATTGTAGTTAATATTGATTTTTAAGAATAATTAAGAATTAGAAGTGAGTATGCTGTTGCACTATTGTTGTGGTTGTTCCTACTACGTTCATCACATGTTATTGTAAGGAATCAAAATTATTTACTAGTGTTTTTGGAAAAAATCTTGTAGAACAACCATAGATGTAGACTACATTTCGATCATGGTTACAAAACTTATTAGAATATACTCGACACTTATTTCCCGTTTAGGTCTTAATAATAAGAAAGTAATAATAATAATATCATTTATTGACGAATAAAAAATGCGAAACGTATACAATAATTTACACCCGAAAATTAAATTTACATTAGAAATTGAAGAAAATAGCTCAATCAATTTTCTTGATTTAAAAATTCAAAGAGTTAATAATGTACTTGATTATTCAATTTACCGAAAACCAACACAAACTGATGTAACAATTCCATTCAATTCTAACCACCCTGTGTCACACAGACTAGCAGCATATAATTCAATGATACATAGAGCTTTTTCAGTTCCTATGAACAAATGTAATTTTGATAGAGAGATTAATACAATTAGACAAATAGCAACATCTAACGGTTATCCATTAGATATGATAAATAAGCTAATTAGTAAAAAGAGGAAAAAGTGGCATTAGAACTAATATATCCTAAACAAGCTGATGAAATTAAAACTTATAAGACCATCACATATGCAGGAAATATTTCTAATAATATTTCAAAGATAATATCTTCAGCAACGAATACAACAATTTCTTTTAAAACAGAAAGTAACGTTAGTACAAAATTGTTAAATGTAAAAACAAAAATACCACTATTAAAGAAGTCAGGTATATATAAACTCAAATGTCCAGAATGTAATGCCGTCTATTTGGGTCAGACCCTTAGGAATTTTGAAATACGATACAGTGAGCACTTACGAGCATACAGATTAAAAAAACCAGATAAATCCCACTACGCAAAACATCTACTTGACACCAATCATTCATTGACACCTAACACAAAACTAGAAGTACTGCATATTTGTGAAAAGAAACAAGAACTGGATTTCCTTGAAGAACTGGAAATTAGAAGACATTTAAGAAACCCACAATATGAAGTTGTCAATGAACAGTTAAATCTAGGGAATTCTCCACTAATAAACTGTCTTCTTAAGTGATAATTGTAAAGATCAGCAGATATAGTTTTCCTGGTTTTCTATATCATTGCACAGTTATACTGATCTTAATTGGAAAAATGATATCCAGGATATCACCATAGGGCTAATAATATCTAAGCTTCAATATTTGTAATATCACATCTTCTTCTTTTTTCTATAAACATATATTAAGCCAATCACAAGTTAGGTTACTTCTTGGTCTAGCCAAATATAACTACTAAACATCAGGTAGGCATCAAATGAAATGTAACTTCTGTCATTCTGACGATGATATTGATTTATCGAAACAATTGTCAATTTTTTAGAATTTTCAATAACTTGTATTATATTGTGGAATTAACTAGAGACCTTGGGTTTCATTTAAAAACACTAATATGAGCATATTCCACGAAGTAAGGGTCGAGACAGTCAATTTCAATAATGAAAAGTGTATAAATGATACATACTCGATAAGTGAGTCAACACTCGTTTCAAGATATAAATATAAATACAGTATTACCTAAGTATAAAAAAATATTCAACACAATATCAGAATAACGAAATATATAGCACACTTAAAAAAGATAAATAACATTAATTGTGCGTTACAAAACAATACAATAACAAAACAAAACTTTAAAAGTACTATCAATTTGAACCAGATAAGCCATCAAAGTATGTTTCTATTTCAAAAGAACTGCCACAAACAACACATTGTACAAATAAAAATAGTTATGACCAATTAATCATTTTAAAAACAACACTACAATAAAAAACATTGCATCGTTTTGAAACGTAAAAATTATCAAAGCACGTTTGTTTCACAGACATGCTGTTACAAGCAACACACAGTAGGTTTGTTCCCGAAACAAGTTCTTAACTGTAATGAACATATTGAGTCTGCGCATTATAAAATAAGCGTTCCAGCAGAGCAGAGTTCAGAGCAAATTATAATTGTTTGGTATTCCCGCAAGACTAGTAACTTGTTTAAAACGAGATCGTTACTCGTTCTCTTGGTTCCAAAATAAAAAGAGGAACTTTTAATTTCGCACATACGTTTTCATATAAATGACTCTTTTTCTTTTATAGTTCTTTCGCTTTTTGGTTATGTTATTTCTTTGCTGATATCTGCCAATCATTTGTGCATATTACTGTTATTGTAAAAATGGATGCCTTTTTTATTGAGAGTGAATCAGAAGTCGAATTTTCGGATATGTCCGAAGATGATAGTGAGTTTTCAGAGTTTGAAGAGGAATTATTACAGGATCGACAGCGCCCAAAAAATGAGAACTACATTGAAGAAACGATACAGCAATATAATGAAACCGAATTTATTAAACATTTTAGAATTAATAAAGAGTGTGTAAATAGCATTTCAAGAAAGTTTGAAAACAGCGATCTATTTCATCCCCAAACAGGTGGAAATGACAAAATAAGCGCCAAAGTTCATATTATTATTTTCTTGTGGTTTGCTGGTCACCAAACCTCTTCATTTCGAGATGTAGCTGACCGGTTTTACATTTCAATTAGTAGTTTGTTCCGAGTGACCGTCGAGTTACATACTTTTTAAGTAACGTGTCTCCTCAAGTAATCAAATGGCCAACACAAGAAGAAATGCAAGAAAGTGAGCTATTTTTCAGAAATAAAGGATTTCCTGGGGCTATAGGAGCAATTTATGGTTCTCATATACGAATTGATAAACCTGATAGAGACCCTGACTCCTACTATAACAGAAAAAAGTATTTTTCCATTCAAGTAAGTGTAATCACATTCTAAACAGTAAAATTATAATCTTACGGTAGAAGAGATTTATACATATTTGAATGTTTTCTTTTCAAAAGTTGCCAGGTTTATTCTCAATTTCAAAGCACAAAACATTGGACAATAAAATTAACTCAAAACTAAACATGAATATTGTTTTAGCTTCAAGCAGTATGTGATCATCGGATGACAATAAGGAGCCTGTTCGTGGGATTTCCAGGTTCTGTGCATGATGCAAGAGTTTTTACAAGAAGTCCCCTCTCTCATAATTCAGCACAAAAGTGTGGACATTTTTTCATTTTAGGTGATAGTGCATATGGTTGTACTAGACACTTGATTACTCCATTCAAAAATACTGGGAACTTAACTCGTCGTCAACGGCTTTTCAATACAAAATTGTCTGGTTGTCGAGTCAATATTGAGCATTGTTTTGGAATACTGAAACAAAAGTTCAGGCAATTATTTCATTGCAAGCTACGAAAAATTCCAGATATAGTCCATTTTATTCCAGCTTGTTGTGTTCTTCATAATTTATCAATAAATGAATTGAATGATATAGTTGAAAATGAAAATAATGTTGGCCCAGACGACATAGATCTAGAAGAAAATGTAGATGATGAATTTATGGAAATAGATGTTCCTGCATGAAGTCAATATCGTGATTATTTATTAAGGACTTTAAATTTATAATTTGTATCATCTACTGTTTATTGAATACAAAATTAGCTTTTTGAGAAGATTAAAGTTTGATTTTTCCAAGTGTACATTCAAATTAACCTATGTTATAGTCAGTTTGGATATTTCAAAGTAAAAAAATCAACTTTCTCAAAAAAATATATATCAAAATAAAAAATAAATTTTCTTAAGAAACAACAGTATAAACATTCAAATTAACCTATATAAAGTCCAGCTTAAGTACCTACTTCAAAGTAGAAAATAAAACAACTTTCTTGAAAAATATATATGAAAATAAAGATTAAATATTCTTGAGAAACATTCATACACACATATATATTCAAATTAACCTATATAAAGTCCAGTTCAGGTACTTCAAAGTAAATAATAAATCAACTTTCTTAAAAAATATGTATCAAAATAAAAATATTCTAGAACAGTTTAAACATAATGAACACTTTTAAACTTTATTCAAGTACTCCTTTATTAATTGGTTTCTTTCTTCAATCAAAATGTTTCTCCTTTCTTGTTCATTTAGTTTCTCTTTTTCCATGTCAAGTCTTTCCCGCTTTATTGCAAGTTGTTCTTTATTATATTTTAATCTATCTTGCCGTATTTGTTCCAGTACATCATTCCTATTTTTTTTTCTGATACTAGACCTGGAAGGTTTATCTTTTATTTTTTCTTCATTATTATTTACTAAGTTGGAATTGGTATTGTCCTTTTCAGGCATTGGTTTGTGTTGAAAATGTGTGTTTAATTCAATAGTAACAAAATCTCCGGATTTATTTTTTTTGCTTGTGAAAAATTTCATCCATTTCCTTCTCATATTTAAAATACTTTTTTCCCCTTCCTGTTTTATTATTGTTATCAACAACCTTTTTGTAGCTTCTTTCAAGGGTTTTCCACTTAATACTCACTGTTGACCCTGTCAAATTTAATCCATACTTTTCATTTAAAATTGCTGCAATAATTTCAAATAGTTTCTTCTGCGTTTTGATAGCTTTCCCTACTTTTTGTAATGTTCCTTATAAATATGGATTAGGGCCATAGTACGTGAATCTGTCTAATGCGTATATTGTTCAGTATCTGTCCAATATTGATTTTGTTCTGACTGAATCTCAGTTGAATTTATGTCCACACACAAAAATTCTTCCAAATCTATAAACAACGTTGTTAAAATCTTTCAATATTCCTTTAATCTGTTCTAAACTTACCATAACGTACGGAGTCATTCATATTTTAAAAAGAAAGATACTTCAATCTTAAAAATATCTTGTCAGTGGATATTTATGTGCTGTGGATATTTATAACATAACCTTATATCAGGGTTGTATCTACTTATATCTTCTTTTCTTTCCCATCAAGATATTCAGCCAAAAATACTTTTCAGAACTGTTCCAGCACACATTTGTTGGGAACCTATTTGATACATTATTCTGTTCACGCATGCGCATCAGATGATGTTAATAACATGTTTGGAATTCGCTTTGGGAACAAACTTTGTATAAATGTAAAATGTATGAAATGAATCAGATGGACACATCCAGTCGAACAATCCCATCCCACCCAGCTCTTGGTGCTTCGTGAATGAATCTTTTTACTTTACTTTTAAAAATCTTGAAGTTGTTTATGTTTTTTGTATGGTCAGGAATAGAATTGAACACCAATAGCATAACACTATTCTTTTTAGATGGTTCCAATTAAAAATAAACGGTTTTAAAGATTAAAACTAACTTTTCCGCATCTGTGGCCCTGAACAATGTTCTATCATAAAATTGTTACTTGTATACACTTCGGGGGATGTATCGTGCTAAGAAACCGAAATTTCTCCAAAAATAACCAAAAAGTTAGTATATCTGGATTTATAGAACCCGCTGTACTCGCTCTAGTCAAGTGAAAATCAATAGCGTACATCTGTGAGATACCCTGAACAATATTCAATCATAAAATTGATCAATCGTATACTCTTTGGAGGCTGTATCGTGCTAACAAACTGAAATTTCTCCAAAAATTACAAAAATTTGGTACTTCAAGTACCATAGTACCCGTTGTACTAGCTTTAGTGAGCTGAATATCAATAGGGTTCATCTTTGAGACGCTCTGAATAATATCCAATCATAAAATTGGTCACTTGTATATACTCCGGAGGCTGTATCGTGCTAACAAACTGAAACTTCTCCAAAAATAACAAAAATATCGTACTTAAAGTACTATAGCACCTGTTGTATTGGCTCTGATGAGCTGAAAATCAATAGGGTTCATCAGTCTGATATCCTGAATAATATTCAATCATAAAACTGGTGACTTCTTGAACTCCGGAAGTTGTATCTTGCTAACAAACTGAAATTTCTCAAAAAATGACAAAATGTCGTACTTCAAGTACCATAGCACCCGTTGTACTGGCTCCGGTGAACTGAAAATCAATAGGGTTCATCTGTGACACGTCCTTAACAATATTCAATCATAAAATTGCTGACTTATTGCACTCCGGAGGCTGTATCGTGCTAACAAGACATGTAAGGAAAAGTGGCCGACGACAACGACGACGACGACATACACACAGGATTTTTTTTCTAAAAACCGTTTTTTCGTGTTGTTGTTGATGGAAAACGTAAAAATAACTCAAAAAAAATTTTCATAATTCCAACTTTTTTTGGGGTAAACCAATACTTTTCTCGCATATAGAAAGGTTGGGCGGAAAAGTAATACATTTAACAGTTTCCGTGGCAATGATAGTTTGTTTTAAATGCTTTAGAAAATTGTTTTGTAATTATAAGTTATCAGTGTTATAATTTCCGTTTGAATTTCATTAACTTCAATTCAGAAAATGCATAAAATAACAGTTTTATAAATGTTGGGAGATAAAATCCGAACACCGAACACAACAGAAAATAGTTCCCCTATTTCATGAGGAATTGCCAGATTTGCCACCTATATTCCAAGTAACAATTAGTAAAATAGATAAGCAGTTTTGCTGGTTTGGACATGTACGGCACATACAAAAATCAGGTTCCAATACACTAAGTGATGATATAAAATTATATTTGATGCTTAAGTTTGGGGAAAACTCACATACATCGCGTAGATAAGCTTCCACAACATAAAATCTTAGCCATACATCGATACTAAACATTTTAAAAGGATATCAGATGCATCCTCATAAAATGATATCTTCTCAGGAACTCATGGAAGATGATTTCGATAGGAGACCTTATTTTTGCCGATCCAACTTTGGCAAATTTATATCCTGATTGATCAGAATACGGAAATAACGACCTATTATCTCGATATTTTTAATAACTAAAGCTTCGTGGGCGTAAAGAAAACTTTTAAAACAACAGGGAAAACGTTCTGAATTTCTAACTGACTTTTAATTTTATTATTTTTGTCAGTCGCACTGACAATACTTCAAAAAATAACACCAAGTATACAAAGTGAAACTATAACTTCATCATTTTTTTTATTCTGCCGTCAAGGAAAATCTCTACTCTGGTAGAGTAGATTAATAAATTTAATTTCTTAGACTTGTTTACTTGTCTTCCAGATCTGGTCAATTCAATTGTTCCTCCATCATTTCTTGACAATCAGTTTCTTCGTGATAGTACTTGTGTCAACTTGTTTCAAATTATCTAAACAAAGTGGAGAATATCAAAGCTCCTATCCCAAGTCATTCCCAGTAGAGAAGACAAATATTTGTCTTCCTAAGTTGCACCAGACAGCGTGAACTCGCATAGTCTTGTCAAACTGAACTTTAGCTAAAATTCCTGTAGATTTTTTGGAAATTTTTGCAATTCTTCCACGTTATCCAAGCTAGTGAGATAGTTATAAATATAAGAAGAATCCGTCAGCTTCTAAATTGTGTCTTCTTGTAGGGTTTCTCGCTATTCTTTCAGCACGTTCTTTAGGTAACGCTTTATGACTGCATTCAGTAAAAAAGGATTGCATGTGACACAAAACATGCCTATAAACTATAAGGTTTCTGTCTTCGTCGTACCATAGGAATCTCAGCGACTCATCTGGATCATACACCATTGAATCGACAAGCGATGAAATTGAAGACGAATTTGGAGACCTGGAAACTTTAGCCGATGATGATACAGCGGAAGAAGAGAAACAAGAAAATTATTTACAAAACAACTAAGAATTAGAAGAGAAACAAGAAAGTGATTCACAAAGTAGCGAAGAACAAACTGTAAATATTATAATAAAATTAGATATGTTTGTTTTGATCTTTTCTTGCCCCAAACATTGAGTAACATTCTAAGCTCACTTGCGGACACTTCCACTGTTTTGCCATATTTACAAAGTCTATTTAATTGCAGGAAAAATGAAATTAGAAGTTTAATTGAAAATGTGTTAAAAAGTAATGCAAATAAAAAAAATTTATGCATTTGAGTCGCTATTTTTAAAATTAATTATTAATACTTGAATTTATTTAATAAAAGCATATTCTTATATGGCTACTTACTAATTTATTTAAACACTAAACTTGTTACTAACACTTAATTTAGATATACTTAACTAATCACTTAATTATTAATTTATATCAACAGTATATTCACACAAACTAATTTATATAAACTCTTCATACTCACTTATTTACTTGTTTATCTCACGATGTCGAATTATCAACTATACTAACTCTTCCTGGTCGGTCCCTTATATATATTAATGTCTTTTTAACTAGATAATTCTAGATTGCGGCTTACTCAAAAACAATTGGCTTTCTGGCATTTTCTAGATAATACTGATCACAAAAACAATGTTTAGATAAGATAGTCACAATCTTAAACAATCCCTGCGTGTCCGCCATAATTTTAACTATCATATCTGGCTTAGACATCGTCGGATTTAGGGACTATACCAGTGTGGAAGTTCACTTATTGTAGCTTGGTTATAGTCTCTATATTTTGCTACTTAATTTGCAGTCTTTTAGGTAGTTTAAAAGTTTTTTAATTTCTTGCTTTTCTTGTAATAGTTTTTTTAGTGATAGTGGTAGTTGATTCTTTTTCCGTTCCTTGTCGTATTTCGCACATTCGATTACCAGGTGTTTCACGGTTAACTCACTGTTACACATTTCGCACATTGGTTTATTTTTTCCTGCTAGTAAGTAGTCGTGTGTGATGCGCGTATGACCGATTCGAATACGAGAAAGGATCACTTGTTCTCTTCTATTTATGTTTTTACAGTTCCAACCGTGAGAATTTGTAGTGACTTCATATGATTTGTGTTGGTTATGTCTTGCTTCTTCCTGCCATTTATCGTAGATTTTGCTCTTGTAGGACGCTTTCAAATCAGTATGTACGGTAAAATCGTTCCTTTCTGATTGTTGATTGGTGAATGCATTTTTTGCTATTTGATCTACTCTCTCATTCCCTTCTATTCCAGTATGGGATGGGACCCACATGAATTTAATATGTATGCTGCTGTTTCTGCAATTCTGTAGCTCTTTCTTGATCAGTATGGCTATAGGGTGATTAAAGTACAGTTGACGAAGTGCTGTTAGTGAACTTTGAGAGTCAGATATTAAAAGGACATTTTTATGCTTGATTTTCTGGATTTTCTTGAGTGCTTCTAAGATGGCGAATAATTCAGCTGAATGAATAGATGTGAAGGGTGGGAGTATGTAGGATTTCGAAAAGTCCTCGGAGTAGAAGGCAGCCCCAATTTCATCTTGGTTTTTTGAAGCATCTGTGTATACCTTATAAATGCTATCGTATTTATTTAAGGCTCTTAGAAATTCTTGTTTTATTCTGGCTGTTGGAGTATCTGATTTATTAAGGTAGGCGAGGCTTAGGTCTAGGATAGGGAGTGTTATTGTCCATGGAGGAGGATAATTTATTGATGGGACGTCATAAATATTTGGGAAATGCGAATTTATTTTGTTTAAATATGTTTTGACACAGTGATAGAAAGGAGGAGTAGTTGAGCTGGATAAAAATTTGGCTTTAAAACGATCAGATAAGACGTTGTGGGCTACTAGATTTCTTTTGTTTGATATTACAGAGACAGCATAAGAAATGCTTAGATATTCTCTTCTGTAAGAAAGCGGTAACTCCCCAGTCTCCCAATGTAAGCTTTGGATAGGACTTGTACGATGGGCACCCAAACAGATGCGAAGAGCTGTGTTTTGTATAACTTCCACTGACTGAAGAAGGCTTTTGTTGGCAGAGTTATAGGCAATCGCTCCGTAGTCAAGTTTTGATCTGATCAATGATTTATAGATGTGCAGTAAACTTGAGTAGTCTGCGCCCCAATTTTTGAATGCTAGTGATCTGAGTAAATTAATTCCTGGTTGGCATTTTTTCTTCAATGTCAGAATGTGTGATTTCCATGTCAGCTTTTGGTCGAGTATCATTCCTAGAAAACTTATTTCTCTCACATATTCTATTTTCTGTCCATAAAGGTACAAGTTTTCAAGTTGTGGTTGAGTCCTTTTCGAGAAACATAAAGCTTTGGTTTTTGTCGTGTTGAAACGCAGTCCACTTGTTTTTGACCAATCCTCTATTGTATCTATTGTTTGTTCGATGGTTTTATGTAATGTAGTCATATTTTTCCCTCTGCAATAGATAACCAGGTCATCTGCATATAGTCTGCATTTCACGGGTGATTTACAGTTTGCTATAATTGAATTTATTGCTATGAGAAATAATATCGTGCTGAGATTTGACCCTTGTGGAATGCCGTTTTCTTGGGTGTTCAGCTGTGAGTATACGCCATCTACTCGTACTTGGTACTGTCGTTGATCTAGAAAGTTCGATATATATTTCAATATGTTACCCCGTATTGACCAGTCGTAAAGAGTTTTGATTATTGAGTATTTCCAGACTGTATCGTAGGCTTTACGAATATCAAAAAATACTCCGATGCAGTGCTGCTTTATTGCAAAGGCCTCATGGATCTCAGATTCTAGATCGATAAGATTGTCTAACGTGGAGCGATTTTTACGGAAACCACACTGTTCGGGTATGATTAGTTTTTCTGATTCTAGGTGCCATAAAAGTCTGTTATTAATTATCTTCTCAAGAACTTTTCCCATGCTACAGGTGAGTGAAATTGGTCTATTTGTTTCTGGATCTGATTTCGCTTTACTTGGCTTAGGAATGGGAATTATAATGGAAACTGTCCATGCTCTGGGATATACTTTCTTTGTTAAGATTAGGTTATATATCTTTAGTAAATGTTCTTTGGTTTGTTTACTTAGATTTCTTAGAAAAATGAGTGGAATATTATCAGGACCTGGGCTGGAGTTTTTAGAGTTTTGGAGTGAATTTTCAAGTTCGTCAATGGTTATTGCATAGTTCAAACTGTTCGTTTGCTGGTTATTATTATTATAGTCAATTTCTTGCTGCTCTGCTTTGTTTTTATGATTCAAAAAATCTGGTGTGTAGTTTGAGTTGCTTGAGTTTTTTTGATATTCACTTGATAAGATGTTTGTTATTTCATTTCGGTTTTTATAAATAGTGTTATTTATCTCCAGAAAGTTTATTGTATTGGATTGTTTTGGTTTGGATATCCTTTTGACATTTTCCCATATAGTGGACATTGGAGTTGAGCTGTTTATTGTTGAAACATACTCTTTCCAAGATTCCCGTTTCGCTTTTTTTAATGTGTATCTGGCTTAGGCTCTCAATCGTTTGAATTCAATTGAATTTTGTTCCGTCTTGCTTCTTTTGAATCTGTTAAAAGCTTCTTTCGATTTCTTCACAGCCTCTTTGCAGTCCAAGTTCCACCAGGGAACCGTTTGGTGTTTGTTGTTGTGTTCGTACCGTCCAATATGATTATCTGCTGATTGCGTTATTAATTGTGTGATAAAGTGTACTTCTTGATCAATATCCGCATCTTCCTTCAACTCGTGGAGATTTTCTTGTATAAATTCTTGGAATTCGTTCCAATTTGCTGATTTTATTTTCCATTTTGTTATTGGGTCCGGTGTATTTTCCGGTTCGCTGCTAATTATTATGGGATAGTGGTCACTATCATATAAATACGTTGATACATCCCAATTAAGTATGTGTGAGAGAGATGGGTGACATATTGTTAGGTCGATTGCTGAATCTTCACCAGTTCTTATGTCATGTCTGGTTTTTTGGCCGTCATTTAGGAGGTTATGATTGTACTTTTCTAATAGATTTTCAATTTTTTTTCCAAAAGGTGTCTGCTTAGTAGAGCCCCAGATATAGTTGTGGGCATTAAAGTCTCCCACTATTATCGGAGGAGCTGGAATTTGGCTCAGCAGCTCAGTGAGTTCTTCTGTAGTAGGTTCCTGATTTGGGGGAATGTATATGTTGCACAATGAAAAGGTCATTGTATCTTTCACTCTAACGGCGACTGCTTCAATAGTAGTTTTTAGATGAATTGCTGTTGCATCTATTGTATTTCTAATATATGTTGCTACACCTCCACTGGCTATTCTTGCATTTTCTCGATTTTTAGAGAAACAATTATAATTTTTTAGATTATGGATTCTATTGTTTTTGAAATTGGTTTCTTGTAGGCATATTAGCATGGGCTTGTATTTTGAAATTATTAATTGCAAGTTTTCTAGGTGGGTCTAGTACCCATTTATATTCCACTGAATTAAGGAAGTGAATGTAAACAAGATTAATAGGTTTCAATAGAGGTATCTGTGTCCAGTTCTGTTTGGTATTCAGGGTTTATCTGTTTGAGAATTTTATTTTTAATTCGAGTGCATCTCATCTTCATTTTTTTATCCTTTAAATAGGGGTATATTGTGGTAAGGAGGTCTGTGACTTCCGTTATTTCTTCGGTGTACATTTTCACGATTCTGAGAGGATCTGTACACCCTTCACAATTTTCAAAAAAATCTATAAGTTCTTCATAGGTTAGAGGATAATTGATATCTGTATTCTTGAAAAGCGCTTTAGTGTGACTTAACATTTCTCCTATTGATTTTTTTGGTTTTTTGTTTTCGGTTTGTTTTATTTTCTTTTCACTATTTGTTGGTTTTACAAATGTAGGTAGGTGTTCAGTTGTTGTTGGTGATGGGGAACGTTCTGTTTATGTTCTTTTATTTTGTGGTTTGGTTGTTTCGATTTCGTTTCTGTTGATAGTCGGTGTGCTGTCTTTACTATTTTCGGTGTGTTTAATTACTTTGGTATTCATTGTTTGAGGTTCGGAAATTTGTTCTGAGTTTTGGTTATTTGGTTGATCCTGTTGATATTGTGAAATGTTGTTTGTTTCTTCTTCAGTTTGATTGTCGGCTGGATTTTCTGGTGATGATTCTATTGATGGGTTAAAGTGAGTTGAAGTGATTGCTCTATTTGGGCAGTTTTTTGTTGTATGAGTAGTTTGTTTACATTGTAAGCATTCTTGATTATCAAGGGACAAAAATATCCTATATGAGGTTTGTTCATATGTGATTAAAAATGAATCGGGAAGGGACTGGTTATTGAATGGAGATATAAATATTTGTCTTCTAAAACTTAGGATATGTTGATATGCGGGATCTGAGATTCCTATTCGCAAGAAAGATAAGGGTGAAAGAGGATTAATCCCTAGATTTTTAAGTTCATATTCAAGGACTGAGTGGGGGATAGAGGGACAAACATTGGATAATATTAATCTTTGACTAGGAGTGACTAGTCGACGTGCCTGTAGTATTTGTTGGTTTATTTGGATTTTATCGTGATTGTTGATGAATGTGTTCACTAAATTTTCATTTGCCAAATAAATACATATTCTGTTGTTTGATAGCTTTGAGCAAAAAATTATGTTATTTGGTTGGATTGTTTGGCATAGTGCCTTTAGGTAGTCTTCTAGCCTAGTGTTTTCGAATAGTATAGCTTGATTTCTGGATGGGAAATTGTTCGTTCTGGTTTGTTGGTTTGCTACTGAGGAATATGTTTTGGGTTGTTGGGTTGTGTTATTAGTGGGTGTACACCCTATTTGAAATATGTTGTCATCCATTTTTAAGTATCATTTAGGTTTTCCTTAATACGGATCTGGCGAAGTATTTTCTGTTATTTATATCTGATATTAAATTCAGATTCACTTCTAGTTAATGTGTTGTTTTACTAATGTTTTAATAAAAAGTTAACCTGATATTCTTACTTGCTTGTTTTGGTTCACTTTGAAAATATTCATTAATTACTTTTTAACTACTTAATCGTTTCGGAGCGCACAACTGTACTGTACAAAGGTTCAACACCGAAGTCGATACTCAGTATGAACTTTAATTTCTATAAATCTTCAAGTGAGAAAGTTTAAAGGGTATGAATCACGAAAACGAGGAGGCCACTGGTAAAGAGCGAAATGTTCACATAACAATACAGGGTATTAACTTGGACAGTGTGTCGTAATAAAATTAGATACATCTATTCAGCAAGGTAGCAAAACCCGATATTGAGAGAATTTCCAAGAGTAGCTGTATCGAAATACGTTATAATATATAGAATGCTATATTTAATATAAACAAATTTTAGTGATCTTTCAGTATAACCGGAAATGGTATCTAAAAATGGTTATCCCATTGCAATTTTTGGTTAAAATATTTTGACTCATTTCTTGACCATTTTAAAAAAAAATAACGAATGCGTCAAGTTACAAAAATTATCATAATCTTGTAATATATTTTGTTTTTTATTTCCAAATGGAATCACACGTACCATATAAAAAATGACATCTTCAAATTATACGTCCTTAAAATTCTACTAACGATATTTCTACGTTCAATGTGAGGAGCGTTGAACATTTTGGAATATTAATTTATTCAAATTGTCCCTACAAATATTGTCTATCGTATTGCAAAGTATTATTCGTAGGTACAATTTATATGTTAATATTATTACTCATGTTTTTTTCTTACAATAATTTGACAGAATATTATTAGATTTGCAAAACAGCTTATAAGTTATTGATAAATGTTAATTTTGAGTAATATATAAATAATTTTGAGTTGTTGTTTCTTCTCTCATATGTACATCAAATTTGGTTGAAATACATTTAAAACTGGTAAATAGTGTATTTAATAACATTGAAAATATACTACAAATTGTGCTCATCCTATTAGATAATAGGCTAAAAAACATATTTCCCTTTATAGTGTTTTAAATGAAACTCATGGTTTCTAGTTAATTCCACAATATAATAAAAGTTATTGAAAATTCTAAAAAATTGACAATTGTTCCGATAAATCAATATCATCGTCAGAATGACAGAAGTTACATTTCATTTTATGCCTACCTGATGTTAGTAGTTATTTTTGGCTAGACCTAGAAGTGACCTAACTTGTGATTGACTTAATATATGTTTATAGAAAAAAGAACAAGATGTGATATTACAAATATTGAAGCTTAGATATTATTAGCCCTATGGTGATATCCTGGATATCATTTTTCCAATTAAGATCAGTATAACTGTGCAATGATATAGAAAACCAGGAAAACTATATCTGCTGATCTTTACAATTATCACTTAAGAAGACAGTTTATTAGTGGAGAACTCCCTAGATTTAACTGTTCATTGACAACCTCATATTGTGGGTTTCTTAAATGTCTTCTAATTTCCAGTTGTTCCAGGAAATCCAGTTCTTGTTTCTTTTCACAAATATGCAGCACTTCTAGTTTTGTGTTAGGTGTCAATGAATGATTGGTATCAAGTAGATGTTTTGCGTAGTGGGATTTATCTGGTTATTTTAATCTGTATGCTCATAAGTGTTCACTGTATCGGATTTCAAAATTCCTAAGTGTCTGACCCAAATAGACAGCAATACATTCTGGACATTTGAGTTTATATATACCTGACTTCTTTAATAATGGTATTTTTGTTTTTACATTTAACAATTTTGTACTAACGTTACTTTCTGTTTTAAAAGAAACTGTTGTATTCGTTGCTGAATATATAATCTTTGAAATATTATTAGAAATACTTCCTGCATATGTGATGGTTTTATAAGTTTTTATTCCATCAGCTTGTTTAGGAAATATTAGTTGTAATGCCACTTTTTCCTCTTTTTTACTAATTAGCTTATTTATCATATCTAATGGATAACCGTTGGATGTTGCTATTTGTCTAATTGTATTAATCTCTCTATCAAAATTACATTTGTTCATAGGAACTGAAAAAGCCCTATGTATCATTGAATTATATGCCGCTAGTCTGTGTGACATAGGATGATTGGAATTGAATGGAATTGTCACATCAGTCTGTGTTGGTTTTCGGTAAATTGAATAATCAAGTACATTAAAAACTCTTTGAATTTTTAAATCAAGAAAATTGATTGAGATATTTTCTTCAATTTCTAATGTAAATTTAATTTTTGGGTGTAAATTATTGATGTGGTTGAAAAATACATCTAATTGTCGTTCACTACCCATAAAACAAGCTAATATGTCATCTACATATCTATATCAAAATAAAATATTTTTCGAAATATTACTTTCAAAGATCTTTCTTTCTAAATTGTCCATAAAAATGTTTGCTAAAATAGGTGATATAGGGCTTCCCATTGGTAAACCTTCATTTTGAATATATATGTTATTGTCAAAAGTGAAATAATTCTGATTAATGCATACATCAAATAAATTAAGTATCATCATCATCATATGCAACTTATTCAACCATTTTGTTATGGTGTAGCCTCCCTTTACATATTTATATATTCCAGTCCCATGTGGGCCCATTGTTGTCTATTGCTAGCTATGCGGCCCCAAGTTGATCCTGCGAGTTTCTTTATGTCGTAGTCCCATCTTAAGTTAGGGCGTCTTCTTGGTCTTCTCACGCCTCGGGGATACCATTGCGTTATCTTTGTGGTTCATCTATCGTCTGTCCTTCTAGCGAGATGCCCCGTCCATTGCCACTTTAGGGATCTGATTCTATTTATGACATCTATCACTTGGGTCTTTTGTCTGATCCAATCAAGCCTTTTTCTATCTCTCCTTGTTATTCCAAACATGCATCGTTCCATAGACCTCTGCGTTTCCTGGAGTTTTCTAATGATATCAGTTTTCAGGGTCCAGGTTTTACAGCCGTATGCTAATACTGGTAGTACGCACTGATCAAACGCTTTCTTTTTCAAACGGAGTGACATTCTAGACTTGAAGATGATAGAGTTCTGTCCAAATGTTCTCCATGCTAATTTGATTCTTCTGTTTATTTCTGGAAGTAGAGAGCCTGATATGTGTATTAGTTGACCCAGGTATATGTATTCCTCTACTATTTCCAGGGCAGTGTCATTAATTGTTATTTCTTGTGCGTTTATCAGTTCGTTATACATTATCTTGGTCTTACTCAGATTTATTTTAAGGCTTACTTCGTTGCTTGCTGCATTCAATTCATTTATTTGTTGTTGCATTTTGCCAGGGTTACTCGCTATCAGGATGATGTCATCAGCGAATCTTAGATGGTTCAAGTATTCTCCATCTATATTCAGACCTGTGTTGTTCCAGCCCAGTTTTCTGAAGATGCTTTCTAGTGTTGCTGTAAATAACTTTGGTGATATTGCGTCTCCTTGTCTAACTCCTCTGCTGGTGGGGAATTCTGGTGTGCCCTCATATATCCTAACTCTCGCTCTAGCTTCCCTATATATATTTGCTAGGGTCTCAATATATGGCTTGTCGACCCCTTGTTCTGTTAGGGCATTTATTACTGCTCTGGGATATATTGAGTCGAATGCTTTCTCAAAGTCGATGAAGGCTAGTGCTAGTGGTTGGTCGTATTCTTTGGTTCGACTGATAACCTCTTTGAGGGTATGGATGTGATCTATTGTACTGAAGCCTTTGCGGAATCCAGCCTGTTCTCGTGGTTGGGCCGAGTCTAGTGTATTTTGTATTCTGTTGTGAACGATCTTTGTGAATACCTTGTACGTCACTGGTAGTAGACTTATTGGTCTGTAGTTCTTAATGTCTTCTTTGCTGCCTTTCTTGTGGATCAACACTATAAGGGCGCTGTTCCACTCTTTAGGTATGCTCCTAAGTATATCTGATATTATTCCTGGATTAATATTTTTATCTTCTAGTAATTTTCTTACAAGTATTAGACATTCTATAGGACTAATTTTAGTGAACATATTAGTTACATCGAAAGAAATGAGTTTATAGTTATCTTGCAAGTGGATTGCTTTCAACTTTCTGATTAGTTCTATTGAATTTCTAATTGAGTACTGAGATTCATATCCGTAACTATTGAGTATATTGTTGAGCTTCTTTGCCAATATATTATTAGGAGCATTAACATAAGAAACTACATGTCTAATTGGTTTCGTTATTTTATGTAATTTAACGGTTCCATATAATTGTGGACAATGAGGATTCTTATGTATGATAGACCTCTTTTCGTAATCACTTAAAAGATAATTTGAATTATTAACAATATCCCTTACATTATTAGAAAACTTTTTTGTTGGGTCTGCTTTAAGAAGTTTTACATCGCTAGATTCTATAAAGTTATATATTTTGGAATTGTAATTATCAGTCGTCAAAATGACAGTTGTGTTCCCCTTATCAGATTTTGTAACTGTTAGGTTATTATCTTCTATCTTCTTTTTTATTGCATTTAAAACTGTAATGTCATTTTTTGTTTGACGTTTAACTTTTGAAGGTTCAATATTTTTTATTAAATTGGCAATTTCTAATTTCTCATAAAGAAAATTATTTGAATTAGATTTTAAAGCCATTTCTGACTCTGTAGCTATAAAAATATAGAAATTGCAAAGTATAATTGCTAACTTGCCTCCAAGTTGCGGTTAGATTCCATTGTGTTAAAATTGTAATACCAAAAACTAATAATGTGGACTAGTTAGGCAAAAAATACAGCACAATTATTGTCCCAATCATGAGCAAAAATGTCGAAACATAATTTCTTTGTTTTAGTGGCGAAAGAACGTTCAGCCTTAATGGAAATGTGAATAATCAAAATATGAGGTTTTGAAGTGACGTTAATCCCCACATATTTCGTAAAAACATACACAGTGGCCCACAAAAGTGAATCTTTAGGCAGATATACTGGGAAAACACATCGTTGGGCCTGTTTTTTTAAATACCAACTTAACCGTTGAGATATATCTGATAAAAATATTTCATTATAAAAAGTTATATACCGTTTAGTTATCGTATTAAGTAAGTTTTTCTTAATAATACCTACTGCACACCTTATATTGTGTCAGATTTCAAGTGTAATTAGCATAAGAACGAAATTTAGCAAATTTTTAATTACCGCTTACAAAACAAATTAACAACTGTTCTACCACGAGAAAGATATGATCGCAATCATAAAGAACAAAGATAGAAACTGTGACGGGTAAATCAATAACGCCTCCAGTCTATGACGTCACAATCAAATCGATAACTCCCCAGTTACGTCAAACCTTCGTCAAGGGTCAGTTGTGGAGTTCTGCGACACAGCTGCTATTATTATACAATCATGTCGTCATCAAGCGCCATATTTTCCTTCTAGTATCTTCTGAATTCAAAAGCTTGCAGTTTCATTCACTTCCATATGTTGTGAAAATGAATGTGAACTTGATATTCTCTCATATGATATAATCGCCATATTTAGAAAATCTTGTGTCGACGATACACTTTTCTAACCGATAAAATGGGTATCTGATATTATTATAACATCTAGACCCTTTAAAATAACATACTAATTCATATTAGCTAGTCAAACTTAAAATTCAAAATCTTGTCTTTTTATTATTTTAAATTAACAAATGTAAAATTTACAGCGATATTGAGTCATGTAACTCACCCTTCGCAAAGTTAGGATTACTCGCTAATATCGTTGTCACTACAGTAATACATGGAATACTGTATGCGGATTGGTTAATTGTGATAATGGCGAGTACTCGTTACGTTGCAAAGGATCAAAAATTAGCCCCATAGCCCCTAAGCATTGTCATTTAAAATGGACTCACGGTAGTTTAATGTGAATAACTTTATTATCTTGGACTAGAAAACTTAATATATGCCGTAATTGGTAAGAAACTTCGTAATAGATAATGATGTCATATTTCTGTCATAAATTGGATTCAAAACGCGGTTTTATCTCATTTGATATCTATATATATATATATATATATATATATATATATATATATATATATATATATATATATATATAAAGAAAGTCGTGTTAGTTACTCCACTTATAACTCAAGAACGGCTGAACCGATTTAGCTGAAAATTGGCAGGGAGGTAGTTTAGAGCCAGGAGAAGGACATAGGATACTTTTTATCCCGTTCGACAACATTCCCATAGGATACTTTTTATCCCGTTCGACAGCATTCCCGTGTGACTTGACATGAAACGTCAGTCACTATAAAACGTGGTATAACAAAAAAGAATCATACTTGGAATAACAAAATGCAAATGACAGCTATGTAATTGACGTATAATGACAGCTATGTAATGACGTATGGATGACAATTTGATATTTGTAAGAAATCAATAATAAAACTATTTCTATTAAATAAATAATTAACAATTATAATGTAATGATAGCGCCATTGCCCATTCGTATAAACAGTGAAGTGAACTATAAAACTCGGTATGGTTGAAAATTTGACTTTTTAGGTGAAGTGAAGTTTAATTAATAATGCCGCGACCAAGACTATCGAATATTCCCCGACAAAGCCGTGATGCAAGAACAATACGAAATACTGCAAATGAAAGGAGTGAAGAAGAACAAGAAATTGCACGTGAACAGCGCCGCGATAGTATGGCTCGACTTCGTGCTTCTCAATCACGAGAGCAAATTGAAGCAGCCGTTCTACTGATGCTCTTGGTCGTATGTATACAGTTCATCCAAAGAATAATGAATGTTTCTATTTGCGGTTGTTGCTGGTAAATGTGCGTGGGCCAACGTCATTTGAGTCACTACGAACTGTTAATGGTGTTATATTCCCAACATATCGTGCTGCATGTGAAGAATTGAAGTTATTAGAAAACTATAGTCATTGGGATACGACAATCGCTGAAGCCATTATCTCTGCATCTCAAAGTCAGATATGCACATTATTCGCTATCATAATTTCGACATGTTTTCCATCAAACTCATGTAACCTGTGGCACAAATACAAGGATAATATGTCAGAAGATATTTTACATCAAATTCGTGTCAGTTCCAGAAATCACGATATTGAGATGAATGAGGAGATACATAATCGTGCTTTACTCTTGATCGAAGATATGTGTTACCTCATGTGCGGTAATTTATTAGTCAGGTTAGGAATGCCAGCACCATATCGTGAAATGAATGACGCATTTAATCGAGAATTGGAACGGGAACGTGAATATGATCACCAGGAATTAGATTTAGTAGTTCAAACGAATGTACCCCTGTTGAATTACCAACAAAAGGAAGTTCATGATACTTTAATGAAGGCAATCGATGATGAAAATGGTGGTTTATATTTCCTAGATGCCCCTGGTGAAACTGGCAAGACATTCCTCAT
Organism: Galeruca laticollis; assembly: GCA_963921935.1. Lineage (NCBI taxonomy): Eukaryota > Metazoa > Arthropoda > Insecta > Coleoptera > Chrysomelidae > Galeruca > Galeruca laticollis. Next base: position 119,827,405 of record OY998183.1, on the reverse strand, counting down.
GTCATTAGTTTTAGCAACTGTTCGGCCGAGATCTAACATAGCAGTTGCAGTTGCTTCTTCTGGAATAGCAGCCACATTACTAGAAGGATGCCGTACGGCTCATTCAGCATTCAAATTACCGTTAAATCTTCAAATTATTGAAGAACCAACGTGTAATATTGCAAAACACAGTTTTAGCGGTATCGAAAATCATCATCTGGGACGAATGCACAATGGCGCATAAACGTGCATTAGAAGCACTTAACCGAACATTAAAAGATTTACGCTATGACTCGAGATGTTTTGGAAGAGCAATGATTTTACTGTCTGGCGATTTCCGCCAAACACTGCCAGTAATTCCAAGATCTACGGCTGCCGACGAAATAAACGTTTGCCTCAAATCGTCAAATCTATGGCGCTATGTGAAGAAACTGCAACTGACAACAAACATGAGAGTTACATTGCTTAATGATACGTTTGCTGAATATTTCTCGGAGCAATTGCTGACTATCGGTAATGGTCAAGTACCTGTCGATGAATCGAGCGGATTAATATCATTTCCAAATAATTTCTGTAATTTTGTCTCATCAAAAGACGAACTTATCAACAATGTATTTCCAGAAATTTTTTCTAACTACAAAAATAATGAATGGTTGAGTGAGCGAGCAATTTTAGCGGCTAAGAATAAAGATGTAGATGACTTAAACTACATAATTCAAAATAAGATCATTGGAACAATGCATTCATTCAAATCTATTGACTGCGTCACAAATGAAGATGAAGCCACCAAATATCCAATTGAATTTTTGAACTCTTTGGACGTGCCTGGCTTACCACCGCACAATTTACGCCTAAAGGTTGGCTCCGTAGTAATCATGCTTCGAAACATAAACCAACCAAAACTGTGCAACGGTACGCGTTTGGTGGTTAGAAAATTGATGAACAATGTAATTTACGCTACGATAATGATAGGAAAATTCAAAGGTGAGGAAGTTCTCATTCCGAGGATACCGATGATCCCAACCGATATGCCGTTTGAATTTAAAATACTTCAATTTCCGATACGTCTTGCATTTGCCATGACCATCAACAAATCACAAGGCCAATCCTTAAAAGTTTGTAGTTTAAATCTAGAACATTCATGTTTTTCCCATGGTCAATTATACGTGGCATGTTCACGGGTCGGAAGACCATCTGCGTTGTTTGTTTTTGCGCCTGATAATAAAACAAAAAATGTCGTGTATCACAAGGTACTTAAATGAAGAGCAACCTATGTACTAAAATACAGAAATAATTATGAATGATTAATGTAGGTATTTAATTTTTTTTGTATTTTTTCACATTAAAAAAAAGTCTGCTTATTTGTTGCCATTAAGGAGGAACAAAGTTCGCCGGGTCAGCTAGTTATCGATATTGTACAGAATTATCAAACCACAGAAGTGAAGCTCAATCAAAAGGAACGTAAAAATATCTTGGAATCATAGAACTATATATTATGCTGTCACAATAATTGACATGATACATCGATATTATAAAACGAAATGTACAAGAAACGCTTAAGAAATAATCTTGTAATAAATATTGATTTTTGTCTGAACTTTCAAACATTTTGTAATCAAAATTTAATTCAAAATATGTTGGCTCGTTTATAAACTTTTGACGATATTATATATAATTATTTTTCCACAGAAATATCCAATCTAATAAAACCTAATAAATATCTGAGAATCATAGAGCTACACTGCTGTCACGATGATTGACATGATTCACGTTAAAACCGTAATGTCAACTAGATAGTATCAAACGAAGTGTTAAAAAATATGAGATAAATAAAATTGTGAGAAATGATGATGAAATAGTTTTTTGCGACAATTTATTTCCTTATAATAAATAAACGGCTTTAAAGATTAAAACTAACTTTTCCGCATCTGTGGCCCTGAACAATATTCTATCATAAAATTGTTACTTGTATACACTTCGGGGGATTTATCGTGCTAACAAACCGAAATTTCTCCAAAAATAACCAAAAATTTAGTATATCTAGTTTTACAGGACCCGCTGTACTCGCTCTAGTCAACTGAAAATCAATAGGGTACATCTGTGAGACACCTTGAACAATACTTATTCATAAAGTTGATCAATCGTATACTCTCTGGAGGCTGTATCGTGCTAAAAAACTGAAAATTCTCCAAAAATGACAAAAATTTGGTACATCAAGTACCACAGCACCCGTTGTACTGGCTTTAGTGAGCTCAATATCAATAGAGTTCATCTTTAAGACGCTCTGAATAATATCCAATCATAAAATTCATCACTTGTATATACTCCGGAGGCTGTATCGTGCTAACAAACTGAAACTTCTCCAAAAATGACAAAAATATCGTACTTAAAGTACTGTAGCACCGGTTGTATTGGCTCTGGTGAGCTGAAAATCAATAGGGTTCATCAGTGAGATGCCCTGAATAATATTCAATCATAAAATTGGTGACTTGTTGAACTCCGGAGGCTGTATCGTGCTAACAAACTGAAATTTCTCGAAAAACGAGAAAATGTCGTACTTCAAGTACCATAGCACCCGTTGTACTGGCTCTGGTAAGCTGAAAATCAATAGGATTCATCTGTGAAATGTCCTCAACAATATTCCATCATAAAATTGGTGACTTATTGCACTCCGGAGGCTGTATCGTGCTAACAAGACTTGCAAGGAAAAGTAGCCGACGACAACGACGACGACGACGACATACACACAGGATTTTTTTTCTAAAAACAGTTTTTTCGTGTTGTTGTTGATGGATAACGTAAAAATAACTCAAAAAAAAATTTCAAATTTCCAACTTTTTTGTGGGTAAACCAATACTTTTCTCGCATATTAGATAGGTTGGCGGAAAAGTAAAAATCAAATTAATATTTGATTTTATTCAACTATTATGAAAAATTTTAGAGACAGAAATATCTGTAAACCCCAGAACTATATACAGCGGTGTCTCCATAGATAAGAGAATATTATATGGGTGTCTCAAATATTGACATGGTTCACGTCAAAACCGCAATGTTAACTAGATATTATCAAACGAAATGTTACAGAAATGCGAAATAAACAATATTGTGAAAAATAATGATGTAATAGTTTTGTGCGACAATTTATTTAATTGCTGTAATAAAAACTCTATTCAATATGTGATGTTATTCCATTTCTTTATTTTATCAACTTTATGGATATTTAAAAAAAATTCTAGCTACAGAAATATCTGTAAACCACAAAACTATATGCAGCTCTGTCTCGAAGACTGACATGATTTACGTCAAAACCTCAATGTCAACTAGATATTATCGAACGAAGTGTAGAAAAATTGCGAGTGTATTAGTGTATGTATTACTTTACCAATAAAACCTCAAATTAATATATAATTTTATTCCATTCGTTTATTGAATCAACTTTTATCGATATTATAAAACATTTTAGAGCCACAGAAATATCTATGAACCACAAAACTCTATATACAGCGCTTTCTCGAAGATTGACATAATTTACGTCAATGTCAACTAGATATAAGAGGAAGTGTACAAAAATGTGACACCTGCGGGCACTTTGGCGCATCATTCAAAGAAGTTAGTTAGTTTATTTAAATAATGTGTATTTTGGAAATAGTAGACATTAAAAAAGTAGATTTCATACTCTGTCATCATGCCTATTCAGATATTCACTTCGTGTCAGTCTTTTGCTAATATAGAATCCGTGCGAGACTGCTTTCTACTTTGATTTAAGAAGTTTTTGGATAGCAGTTATAATGGTACTATTAATATTTGTTGCATCCAAAGCTTCCCATAATTTTTCTAATGGTACAATGTCCTAAGCTTTTTTCAAATAAAAACGAATTAAAAAAAATCACGTTCTTCCCTATTGTATTGCGTTCAAAATTTGTTCTATTTTAATGTAAATAAAAACGTTATTCGTTCGCCACGCGACATATAATTACCGATAGTCAATAATAGAAACTTCTGATCCGACATTTCTATAGGTACATTAACATATTTTTAAACAATAATGGGTCCCTATGTTCCACTATATAAAACTTTATTTACTTCCTCATAGAAATAGCGATCATTTTTAGGATGTTCATCGTTCGAGTTTCGAATCTCGTGGTAAATATAAACAAATCGACGTGATTCATGTGATTGATCATGTCTAGATTACTTGCCAGAGAATCTTACACGAGAAATCGTTGAAATATTATGTCGTTGTATCTTTTTAGCAGTTCACTGATCATTAAATTGCTCATGAGATCGGGGATAATCGTTTTATATTAACTTTGATTTATACATCATCTGACAATTGAAGGGGTCAGAAGCAAAAGGGTTCAAGTGACATTTTTAAAAAAAATGAGATAAGTACATATTTGTGTACTAGAAACTATAAATTTGTTGGTAGTAAAACGACTCAAGCGTTTTTCTGTACTTAGGTGACATCTATTGGTCGGTAGAAAAACCATGTTTTGAAATAGGTACTCTACGTTAGCTGCAAACAGGTTCAAGTGCACTTAAACCCGTTTGCCAGATATCAGTTACTTAATATTCAGTAATTTGCAAGTTAGCACGTGGATATCTAAGTGTGATATTTTTTGTTTTACATCGTTATTTTGTGCATCTGATGTAGTGAAATGAATGAAGACAGAGAGGCTAAAGGTAAGGTTTGAAGTTTGTGGACTAGTAATAATATTTTTAAGGTTTACAAAATATCTTGCAAATATAACCTAAAATACATTTTTTTATGAAATTTTCAGCTGGATGCAGCCATCACCATCTAAGTTCTAGTGAGTCAGATCCATACCAAACGGATGAGGATAGTGATTACAATCCAGATATTGAAAATATTAATGAACATAGATTAAAGACAAACTTAGAAAGCCCGCAGAATACTGGTGATGCCTCTAGTAGCACAGATAATGAAGTTCATAGTATGTAAAACCATTGGGCTAATTAAACTTACTTATCGTTCTACATAAATGCATATGTTTAAAATAAAATAACGATTATTTTTAGATACTCCTAAACGAACGCGAAAGAGAAGACGAAATCCTGATGAGTGGAAAAGGGAAAAAAATAAAAAATGTAGGGCGAGTGGGTTGGAGTATAAGACCAGTAAAGGAAAAACAATCAAGAAAAAGGAGTTGCAACCATTTGACCATAGATGCAGATATCAATGCAACGAAATATCAGAAGCAGACAGACAAAACTTATTTAGAAAATTTTATGCTTTGAAATCTTATGATTTGCAAAGCAGTTTTATCGGATCATGCATAACAAAAATTGAACCACACCGTACAAAACGTCAGGCTACTTCCCATAAACAATTCACGTCCATAATTAAACTAATGGGTTTACGAGTATGCAAGGCTTTTTTCCTAAAAACGCTAGTTATAAGCACGAGAAGATTCTTAACAGTTTGTAATAAGAAGACCAGTGATGGCTTTGTTGAAACAGATAAACGCGGTAAGCATCAGCCTCCAAATAAAATTGATAATGTTGTCCGGAATGATGTTATTACACACATAAAAAAAATTCCTCGATATAAAAGTCACTACTCAAGAGCTGATAACATCGGTTGTAGATACCTGCCACAACATTTAAATATAAACAAATTGTACGAACTTTACACAGAATGGTGTACAGAAAATCAGAAACCAATGGTAAAAAAATCATACTACAGACATATTTTCTGTACAGAATTTAACTTAAAATTTCATAAGCCACATTCCGATACCTGCCATATATGTGATAAGTTGAACAATTTGATACGATATAGCACCGATGATGACATTAAGAAAAAGAGCGAACGTGACCTGGAAGTACACCAAAAAAAAGTAGACAGTGTAACAATATCTAAAAAAAACGATGAGGAGTATGGTAAAAACAATCCAGATAAAGTAAGAGTAGTATGCTTTGATTTGCAAAAAACCCTGCCTACACCAGTATTAACCACAAACAAGGTATATTACTTACGACAACTTTGGACATACAATTTTTGTATCTCTGACATTGTTTCTGGTAAATCTAACATGTATATTTGGAATGAGACCATCGCATCAAGAGGCTCCAAGGAAATTGGTTCTGCCCTATTAAAGGTAAGATATTAACAAAAACTATAATTTTTTTGATTATACCGCATTTATTTTTTTCAGTATATCAAAGGATTACCGGAAAGTGTGGAACATCTTATCTGCTATAGTGATTCCTGCGGTGGGCAAAATAAAAACAAAAATATTGCAAAGCTTTTTATGTTTTTAGTGCAAAGCACCAGTGTGAAAACTATAGACCACAAGTTTTTTCAGCCTGGGCACTCCTACATGGAGTGTGATCGAGCATTTGGGCTCATTGAAAAACAGAAGAAACGGTCTATTAATGTTTTTATTCCTGACCATTGGACAGATGTGATTCGAAAAACATCGAAAAATTTTAACATCATCAACATGACACCTGCTGACTTTGTTTCTTTTGACTATTTGGATAGCATAATAATGGATCCAAAAAAGCAGGAAGATAAAAAAATCTCGTTAAAGTGGCATGACATGGTATGGTTTCGTTACCGAAAGGAAGACTTTTTTTCGTTTTCATTTAAACACACCAGACATGCAGATTGGCCTTTTACTCAAACACAAAAGTGTTCCACTCTACAGAAAGGAAGACCAAATTTGAAAATATCTGCTCTAAATAAAAATTTATATGGCGGCAGCCTGCCCATAACGGATATAAAGTGGAATAATTTAAATGAACTTTTACCTTTTGTACCTCCTATTTATCATGAATATTATAGGACTCTACCACATGCAAATAAAGAGACTATTAAAAAATTGAAAGACCCGCCAAAGAAAAGTAAACAAGCAGAAACTGACGATACCGTTACTCCAGATGGTGATATTGATTTCGACACCTCAAGGGTCGAATTAGAATCCGATTATGATGAATAAAACATACCTATTTAGGATTGGGCAGCTTATTTTTTATATTTTTTGTTAATTATATTGAGGTTTTTGTTTTTATTTTAGAGCAATAAATAAAAAATTTTGTCTAAACTGAAACAAGTACATTTTTTTAATTTTTTTTTTGGTGGAAAAAGGGTTTAAGTTCCTCATATTTACAAAAATATTATGTTTATTATGTTTTGAAATAATAAGATTAAATTTTGGGTATATTACAATACTGTTGAAAAAAACACTCTTTTGCTTTTGGTACTCTGGATTTTATAAGGAGGTGTTAACTTTAGAAGGCATTTTCTCCAGTTTTATAAATTTGCACTTGAACCCTTTTGCTTCTGACCCCTTCAATTAGTCTCCCATATGTTTAGAAACCGATTATGAAAATAGAAATATGGGGATTCCGTTTCTAAGTAGGTACATAGTATTTTTACCAACCATGTTTCTTGAAAAAAAAAAGAATTTCCATCATTTTATCAGATTACTAACTGGTTGCATAAACAAAATTCGTGTACTTCTTCTTCTTATTTTCCTGTTATTTCCGCTTGTCTTCTTTGGTCTTTTTTTTTTCCGATTACTTGTTTTAGCTTTCTATTTCTGTTATTAAGATAGGCGTCAGGGCCCCAGACACCATGTGAAAATAATCTATCTTCGTCTCTACCAAATAGATGCATGATGCAATGATTATAAGGTAGGATATTGCGCATATATGGTGGGGGGTATGACGTCAACTGGAGAGTAAACAAAAGAGAATCTCCAACAAACTTATGTGTATAACCTGTTATTATAGATAATTTTGAGAAGGTTTTTGGATAAAACAATATATCTTAATTGAACACAAGAAGGCTTAAATATTCTAACTACGTAATAAAAGCAGTTGTAATTTATTGTAATAGGGATTCCAGTATTGAGAGTTATGACCTGATCTGATTTTCCTTGCTCTTTTCCTAGATCTTTTGAAGAAGAAACCATTGAAGGGAGAACTATTTAGGGGATTAAATAACTCATATAATGAAGGACTCAAAATTGATTGTATGATGGACTGATACAGCTACTATGACTTATGAAAAATTTGAATATATTTAATGAGAAACATACCAAAGGAATTACTGTAATAAGTATTGAATATGTTGTATTCTCTGTAAATGATTCATTCCATGAAGATGGAAACATTTTTAAATAATTCTAAATTTCATTATTGGCTCCAGATTTTTTGTTCAAACAAATAAGCTGCAGGTTTGTAACCTATTGTTATAAATAAAGGATAATCAAATAAATATGAGAGAATGTAAAAATCAAGGTAGTTCTTCCATCTGTTATATTTCTATAGAACTTGTTTTGTTAGAAAACTCGGTTTTTAAAAATTAATTGTATCTTTTATACATTTTTCCTTTTTTATTAATTAATGCAACTAGCATTGATACTGCAAATTGCCCAGTTACAAAATTCAATAAAACGCCAAAACACAAGATAGATCTTTATTTAATTAGGAAGCCTAATATACATATAAGAAGACATATTAGAGTAAATAGCAATGTAAATATAATAAAGAACATGGGATAGCAAGCTTACTATAACATCAATCAGTAAACAATTAAAGGTAACATATTTAAAAACAAATAGAATAAAAAATAAAAACAGAACAAACAATAATATATAGGATCACAATAAAAGGAAATATAATACCGACATATGAAATATAGTGTTTAGTACAATCCTAATAAAATAAATTGAGACAAACCCATTTAAAAATTATATATGTATATACAATAAAGTATGGTATTTTGAACTTCATATGTAATATATAGTAAATTGTTCAACACCAATACTTATATACAAAATTACTTATTTTGGATGTATTCCTTCGAGCTGGTTTTGAACTGTATCTGTGAATCTGATACCTGGACAGACCCTGGTAATTTATTGAACTCCAAGAAACCTTTGAAAAACAGTGAATTCACTGTCCCACGAAAACTGGTGCTAGAAATATGGATGTCATTTTTGCAACGTGTATTGTAATTATTAATATTCTTATTATAAGTTATGTATCTCTGAAAGTACGCAGGTGCCAATTTGTTTATTATTTTGTATATAAAAATAATAGTAAAATAAAATAATCTGTTTTCAATTGAAAACCAATTAAGGGTCAATAACATTGATCTTATAGGGGCGAGGCGATTTGTTTTCAGTATTATTCTCATTCCACGATTTCGATGCTTCTGGAGCATATTCAACTTATTGAAATTAAACAGATTAGATTACAGTCTATGAGAAATAATCAAAATTTGGCTGAATAATTGAATTATACACAGTGATTTTAGCCTCTGTAGGTAGTTGAGATATACGAGATATACGAGAGAAAAAAAAACAGTTTTTTCGAAATGTTTTTATAAGCATAATCAAAATGATTATTGAAGTTCAAAACATTATCTAGAATGAACCCCATATATTTGACATTTGACACAACTTGAATTCCTTCATTATCAATATTCAAGTGAATATTATCAATATCAAAAGAATCATACCTATAAGTAGTTGTGAAGATCATCGCCTGGGTTTTGGTTACATTTATTTTAAGCTTATTTAGAGTGAGATATTGGCTTATTGATAACAACATAAAGTTCATTTTTTCAACAGTGCTTCCAATATTACCTTTAATCGATGGCATACATAAATTGCCAAGTGCTCTATACATCATATTTTAGATCGCCTACGTCAGATACCTCAAAATCAGAAGTAGAAGTTGATTCATCTGTTGTTACAGTAGATGCAGACACTTCGTTTCTTGCTTTGCGACTTTGCTTAAAAGTGTCTTATCATGAAAAACGTGCATTTTCAACCACCTACCTTCCAACGGCAATCATTCAAAGATTCTCTCTTTAGTGCTCTTTGCTGTCATTTCCCATCATTCGCATTTGAAGGGTTTCCTTTGGGAAGAAACAAAGACGGAACAGCATTCTGTTTCAATTTGCGTAATTGTTTGGGGAAATAATTGAGAAGTTCATATTTAATATTCCTCTCATAATCTCCAGTAGCAAAATGTTTTGAACATTTTCTAGCAGTATTTTCATTGTAAATATCTGCTTTACAAGAAGTCACCCATAATTTCCTCACAGTAGTGTCTTTAGGGAACCTAAAAAATTGGATGTCGTTTGTGAAATCTTTACACTGGTTGTCACTATTGCACCCACACACAGCACAACGCATTGTTGATACTTATATTACTTATAAATTCGATTTTTAGACCAGTAATTTACAGGTACACATAACCTGTAAACCGAAAAATATCTTAATACTTGTAGTAAATAAACCTGAACTGAAATAGGCTTTATTCGACTTTTAACAACTTGACATTGACAAAATCAACTGAACAAAAATCTCAACGAAGATCAGATCAATATATTACAATCATTCCCCCTCAGTTTATCACGAAGTCCTCCAAATACTTCGGAGAATTCCTAATTCGAACTGGTCGTCCAACAGCAATATCATCTATTCTTTCTGGCATCTCTACTTGACTAACTTCAGCTGTCTCCTGTGGAAGATTGGATTTTCGCTTCTCCATAAAAACTAGATCGGTATTGCCATTCGAGTTTTCTTGATGTAGATTTGAAGTTGATTAACTCAACAAGGTCATATCTCCTTGAGGAGCTAAATGACGGGTTGAAACAGTGGTTTCTTTACCATTCAAAAAGCGTACATGTGCATAATCAGGGTTTGCTTCGATTAGTTGAACTTCTTCCACCAATGGTTCGTACTTGTTGGTTCTTATATGTTTTCTAAGATATACCGGACCAGGAATAGAAAGCCATGTTGGAACTGTAGTACCATTAGAGGATCGTCGAGGATAACTGAACATCCTCTCGTGTAGAGTGCAATTGGTTGCTGTACATAACAAAGATCTTATTGCATGAAGAGCTTCTTGTAACACTGATTCCCACTGATCGATCCTGAGTCTCTGTGATTTCAATGAAAGTTGAATTGTTCTCCAAATAATACCATTATAACGCTCACATTGGCCGTTTCCTTGGGGATTGTAAGCTGTTGTATGACTTGAAGCTATACCAAGTGATCCTAGAAATCCTTCTAGTTCCTGAGATATGAAACAAGTTCCTCGGTCAGAATGTACATAAGATGGCGTACCAAAAATAACGAAAAGTTGACTAAGGCATTTTATAACTGTCGTAGAGGTCATATCTGGACAAGCAAAAGCGAAAGGAAATCGTGAATATTCATCCACAATAGTTAATATATATTTATTATTTGTTGAAGAATGTAGAGGCCCCTTGAAATCTATATTCAACCTTTCAAACGGAGATGTAGATTTTATTAGAGTTCCTCGATTTCTATGGAATCGAGGCTTTACTTCAGCGCAAATGGGATATGATGCAGTTAGTTTTCGAATGTCTTCCATAGAGAAAGGTAAATTTTTACAGCGAATCCAATGGTTCATTCGAGTAACTCCAGGATGACACAGAGAGTTATGTAGATTATAAAGAGTCTTCCTGTTATCTTCATTCAACAATGATGAAGTTATTCTCGAGAAGGTGTCTGCTACTGTATTTTCGATTCCAGGTCTATATATAATATCATATCTGAAACATGATAGTTCTAGGCGCCACCGCATGATTTTATCGTTTTTGATTTTACTGCTAACCTTGTGATCAAACATGAAAGATACCGATTTTTGATCAGTAATCAACTGAAAATGTCGGCCAATAAGGAAATATCTCCATTTCCGGAGGGCTTCCACAATAGCATATGCTTCTTTTTCAACGGATGAATGTCTCTGTTCGGTACTTGAAAGAGTTCTTGAAAAGAACGCTACAGGTCTTCCATTCTGAGAGAGTTGGGCAGCAATAGCAAAATCCGACGCATCAGTTTCTACGGTGAACATAACGGATTCGTCAATAGATTTCACGGCAGCACTGGAAATAATTTTCTTCAATAGTTCGAATGCTGTAATAGCATTTTCAGACATGGGAAATGTTTTACACTGTACCAGTGGTTGAATTTTCTCAGAGAAATTAGGCACCCATTTCGAATAATGAGCAAACATTCCCATTATACGGCGAAGGGAAGCTAAACTATTTGGTGCAGGAAGTTCCAAAAGTGGTCTGAGTCTCTCTGGGTCTGGTTTAATTGTTTCCCCGTAATAGTATAGCCATGAATATTTATTTTGTCAGTGGAAAACATACATTTCTCCTTGTTCAACGTTAAACTATACTTCTCTGCAGCATTCATGAAGAGTTGTAAATTATGATCGTGGTCCATCTTGTTCGATCCACAAATGGTTACGTCATCCAAGTAAGCATAGGTATCTTTCAAACCCTCACTTTCGATTATATTTTGGATTGTCCTCTGGAAGCAGGCTACTCCATTAGTTACTCCGAATGGAATTCTACGGAATTGGTAAAGTTTACCGCAAGCTTCAAAAGCAGTATACTTTTTTTCGTTATCTCTGATGGGAATCTGGTGGTAAGCATTGCGTAGATCAATTGTACTGAATATTTCGTACTTTGCTATTTGATTAATAATATCATCTATCCGTGGTAATGGATAAGCATCAAGTAATGTAAACCTATTGATTGTTTGTGAATAATCAATTACCATTCGCTTTTTATGAGTTTCGCTTGAGGTGACTAAAACTTGTGAACGCCACGGTGAGTTACTTGGCTCAATAATATTTTCTTCTAATAGTCTCTTCACTTCATTATCAATGAATTTAGAATCATCAGATGTGTATCGGCGAGATCTCACTGCGATAGGTTTACAATTTGGAGCCAAATGTGAGAATAGAGGAAATGGATCAACGTTAGCCAAAGCTAGATTCAATAGTGCCAGAGAATCTCTTGGTCCACCAAAAGTCACTTCTACACCTGAGTGCTCTTTGAGTAAATCATGACCTATTATCATATCTGCACACAAATCATCAAGTACCAGTAATTTGAAGTTTTCGTATATATTCTGCAACATTTTAATGGTCACGATACAGCATCCGATCACTTGAGACACTTTAGATATAGAGGCCATGGCTACATTACATGAGGAAGGAAATATCTTCATTTTTCTTGCTCGTACTATTTTATTATTTATGAAACTATCTGAACTTCCTGTATGAATCAACGCATCCGTTATAATTCCATTAACGTTGAAGGATTGCTCTTGACAGGCAAGCTGGGGATGCAGCTGAAATTGTAGCTAGGATTGTTGATGATGTCTGTTTGGTTGAGTATTTGGTGGATTTTGCTGAATTGCCTCGAGATTTACAGACTTCTGAAAAATGTCCCTTCTTCCCGCATCCATGGCAGTTGCAATTTCTAGCTGGACACATATCACGAGAATGATAATCAAAACCGCAAAACAAACACTTAGAAGAAATTGCGGAAGTAGTTGGTTGATCGGAACATTCTTGAATTTGTTCAGAGCGATTGTCTGTATTCATATTAACTGCTGCATTAAAGGATCCATATGAAGATACATAAGCCTCTGAATGATAATTTGCCATTTCAAGAGCTCTGACTTTGTCGAAAGCATCTTGTAAGGTTAGTGTATTATTTTCCAGAAGTCGTTGTCTGATGTGAGGAGAACTGAGACCACTGATGAACGAATCTCTTATGTAATCATTTTTGTTTTCGTCTGCAGATACAGATTTAAAATTACATTCTTTGCTCATTTCCTTCAGAACTTGTAAGTATTGGTCAATGGACTCACTAACTTGTTGACGCCTTGTTGCAATGGAGTATCGAGCAAAAATTTCATTTCGTGGTTTGACATAGATCTTTTTCAAGATTGCGAGTGCTTCATCATAGGTTGAACATTCACTGATAAATCCATAAATAGTGGGACTGACATAGTTAATTAGGATATTCAGTTGCTTATTGCTTTCTGTGGCATTGACAGCTTCAATAAAATTCTCGAATGACCGAATCCAATGTGTCCACTGTTGAGCGGCAGTACTAGGGCTTGGTTTAACTTCTAACCTTTCTCGTCTGAGTAGTTTATCCATCTTATGTAGAATCAAAAAAAAGGCGAATAAATTGTAGTAAATAAACCTGAACTGAAATAGGCTTTTTTCGACTTTTAACAACTTGACATTGACAAAATCAACTGAACAAAAATCTCAACGAAGATCAGATCAATATATTACAATACTGTACACCTATTACAGTACAACTACTTCTTTTACCTAGTTCTAATATTCATACGCCTTCTTGTGTTCAATTAAGATCCGGAAAACGCTCAAAAATATCTATTTTATCCACAAAAACTTCTCAAAATCGTCGATAACAACACATTATACATATACATAGTTGGATATTCTCTCGTGTTTACTCTCCAGTTGACGTCACTGCTCGGACTGGACACGTTTTCGTCTGTCAATATATCCTACCTTGCAACTCAGTGTATCATGGTGTCTGTTACTTCTGATGAGAGATCATTCTCAAAATTAAAAATTATTTGAGGTCGACTATGCTGCAAGAAATGTTATCTGGCATAGCGGTCTTAACATATATATAAAAATGAATTGCTGTTCGTTAGTCTCACTAAAACTCGAGAACGGCTGAGCGGATTTATCTTATCTTAGTCTTGAAATGTTCATGGAGGTCTAGGGAAGGTTTAAAAGGCGAGAAAAAATCGAATTATTTCCGGGAAAGCCCTAAAAACAGCCCTTTTCTATTTCCCATACAAACTAGAGTCAATTTGAACTTTATTGCTATTCAATAAAGTTCATATTAAATTATAATCACTCACGACAATGAAATTGAGCGAATCCGCAGACGCAGTGCTCCTGTGATTCTTGAACGAGCTGCATTCCACTATGATCCGGCAATTGATTATTGTGCCAACAAATCGGTAACAATTGGGGAAATGAAAATAATTTGTAAATATTGTAAGGCGTTAAAATACACTGGTGAATCTACTGGATTATGTTGTGCTGGAGGCAAAGTAAAATTACCACAATTGCTCCCACCACCAGATCCTTTACGCTCTTTAGTTTCTGGGATTGGAAATGATTGTAAGCACTTCTTGGCCAACATTCAGAAATATAACAACTGTTTCCAGATGACATCATTTGGCGCTACACATATTATACAGGACAATTTCATGCCCACTTCCAAGGTATTATACCAGAATATTTTTTTATAATAATACAGCGTGTAACGGAAGGGGGTATCAACCCTGAAGGAGGTGAATGTGCTCATGAAACTCAACAACTTTCCCCAAAGAACATAGGTCGAAATATGAAAAAAAAAATTTGGCCCTCCCATAGTAAATCAATCAGCTGGTAGTCAGTTTTGTAAGGGAGGGCCAAATTATTTTTTCATATTTCGACCTATGTTCTTTGGGGAAAATTGTTTAGTTTCATGAGCACATTCACCTCCGCAAAAGTTCAATAACCATAATTGGCTGGGTGAACGAGCAATATTGGCAGCGAAAAATAAAGATGTCGAGGATCTCAATGCGACCATTCAGAATTTTCTTCCAGGACAGTTGGTTTCCTTCAAATCAGTCGACACCGTTATGAACCAGGATGACGTAGTCAACTATCCCACAGAGTTTTTAAATTCACTGGAATTGCCTGGATTACCATCTCACAATTTGCAGTTAAATGTAGGATCAGTTGTCATCATGCTGCGTAACATTAATCAACCTCGACTATGCAATGGAACAAGACTGGCTGTGAAAAAGCTGATGAATAACGTCATTGAGGCAACAATCATAAAAGAAAAATACAAAGGAGAGGATGTCTTGATCCCGCGAATACCGATGATTCCAACGGACTTACCATTCGATTTTAAACGCTTACAATTTCCAGTACGTCTGGCCTTTGCAATGATAATAAATAAATCGCAAGGACAGTCTTTAGAAGTTTGCGGAATCAACTTGGAGTTTCCCTGTTTCGCGCATGGACAATTATACGTCGCGTGTACGCGCGTCGGAAAACCGTCTTCTTTGTTTATTTACGCACCACAAAACAAAACACAAAATCTAGTTTATGAGAAAACTTCAAATTGATTAACAAACTGTATCATAACAGTGTGTGTCTGTTAATAAAAATTTAAACCTTATAAATAGCCAGTATTTTAGGAAAACTTTGTTTTTTTAAGTAAGCAACATGATGTGTCGAAAATAATAATAAAACTTCATGCTTCATTAAAAAAATGCTTTTTTATTCAATACGTTTTGTTTGTTTTGAAATTAATTTATACAAAAGTTTAGGTCGTTTATTTATCGATTGAGGCAGTACGAAGTCTGCCGGGTCAGCTAGTCCTTGATAAAATTGATTTGAGTAATATTACTAATGAATTTGCATCAGCCTAATCTAGAAAAAAATGGATATAATTTTGGAATTACATCCTAGATTTATTGTTTGGTTTCTGTTGTGTCTATTTATCTAATTTAATGAAGAATAAAGTTTTATTTTGATAATTTCTGTTACGCGATAATTGGCGTAGGGTACTTAAAGGCACTTGAAAACTTTTTTGATCTGAAAATCTTTCAAAATGTTTTCTATACTTTTATGATAACATAGAAACAAAAATGTGCATTTGACTGGCATTGTCATACAGATAGGGGAATTCCGGTCACTTATGCGGGCAATACCGGTCAAGCAGAAAAATGCTTTAAATATAATTAAGTAAACTTCAAATAAGCATTTTTTAGCAAAATATTGTTTATTGAAATAAAAAGAAAATAAAAACAATCTAACTATCTTAGTAAAAGGCTGACATTCATCACATGTGTCCCATCTACTGCATTCAGAATGTGCCCATCTGCCGCATAGGGTACATCTGTACCACTGCTCATTATTATTTCCATAATCATTACATATCAAACATATATCTTCATCGACATCTTCATTATCATCATATTGAACACCAACATCAGAATCTGATGAGTTTTCATCAAATAATTTTCTTTTATGGGATTCTCTCTTATTTCTTAAATTATTCCTTTTTTCATCAAGATTCATTTTAGAAGGCAGAACCTGTTTCTTGGCTTCCTTTTCTTCCAACTCTTGCTTCAATGGTGTAGCTGTAAGTATTTTCGCGTACTGTTTTTGCCTGCCTGCTCTCTTCTTTTTCTCTGCTAGTTTAGTAACGGGAAGAATTTGTTGAAAAGAGAGAAATCCTGAAGAAGTTGAATCTAGCTAGTTACCACACCAGCTCTTTTTTGTCCTTTGGTTGCGAGTATCTTTCCTGGATCCTGGACAGTTGTGATTCCCGTTTCATCTGCGCTATATAAAGTTATATTTTGACATCACTTCTTCCACCAGTTTATAAAATCTAGCTATTTCATCCTTGTTGAAACCAGTCAGTCGATTTAGACTGGTAGCCTCAGCTTTTCGCACTGATATGGTGGGATTGCGTCTGATGAAACTTCTCAGCCAGTCTTTTCCAGCCAGCCTTTGCGTTGCGTTAAATTTATGTATAATATGGTTTCTCTTAGCAAACTCTAAAACAAACCTTTTTAGTTCTTTTGTGGTAACACCGTAAAAAATGGACGCAAAGTGTTTAATTTGATTAGTAATTTCCAGTTCCTGTTTAGTTGAAAGCACAGGTTTTCTTCCCATTATAGGTGCTGAGTCTCTTTTATTTTTTACCCTTTCTTGTAGCGTTGAAAATGGGATTGCGTATTTTTTTGAAGCTTGTCTTATAGTCGTTTCATTTTGAATGTCTTCTATGGCTTGCTTCAAATTATCTCTGGTCCATTTTGCTTTACCAGTTAATCTTTTTCGATTCCGAGACATCTGTAAAGACAATTAAAAATGAAATGACCATTAACATAAACAGTGGGCAATGCCGGTCGCTTGACCGGTATTACCCACCTGTGTTGACCTGCATTACCCGCCTGTAACAATTTTTCTTATGGGTCATTTTTTATGAGAAAAAAATGTTTCATATTCAATTTTTTTATAGAACACTAAAGAAAAAGAGTCAACCTTTACGTATCAACTAAGTTTTTATGAAAAGAAAGAAGGATTTTATCTCCAAACCTTATTTCACTTACCGTAAATCTTACATCAGAATTGCCGAAAACACGTGGTGATCTGCACGAACCAAAGTTTTAACACAAACTGAATATCAATCGGCTGTCGAAAATCGTAGGTCAGCATATTTGAGGCCACATTGCATTGTTGCCAAACCTAGTAATAATCATTTTTAAGGTCTGGCCGGCATTGTCCATCTGACCGGTATTTGCCCACCTTACCCTATATTATAAACCAATAGGGAAGATTCAAATATAAATATTTATCCACCAGTTTTGTGAAAAATATTTGTCAAGTAATAGCAACAAAATTAACCCAGGAATAAATTTTTTTAAGGAATCGTGACCATGAATGTCTGAACGATAAACAACGCGAAAAAATGTCATGGAGTGTTTGCATATATCATATTAAATGGGTGGCAGCTGCAGCAGCTTCTTTTTTACAAAAAACGGAATTTCGAATAGGTTTATAGTCTTAAACAGTAAATAATTACGAATTCTGCATATCTTAACTGTTTATATAAGAGAAATCAGAGAATTATTATATGATACCACATATTTACAAAACGACCTTGAGAATTATGTTAATTTATCGATAAAAAAAGGTAATCTACCTATAAAATGCATAGCTATTTTGTTCGAGCTGTTTAAAAGTCGACATATCTATGTAAATCCATGGTACAGGGTGATATATATTTCAATGACATCATTTTGATATGTAGGTAGAACGGTGTCATAAATAAAGAAACGCGCTTAGAAACAGAATGAAAAATTGGGTTTGTTTTTAAATTAATGACTTATAGAATTTTGGAATAATTTTGAAGTTGATCTCAGTAATAAATAGTCTATTTTATTCGGTGTTGAATTGTTTTGGACCCCATACTAGAGGTACGTACTTTTTCGGAACACCTTGAATAAATATTATTTGAATATCTTTCAGAATACGACACTTGATTTCACACCTACGCAAGATATACGTTTTACACGTAAGCTGAATAAATATTTTTGTTGTATTCTAAAGGGTGTTCCAATAACAGTGCGAATTTGACGCCATTTTTTCTTTGCAGTAACTTGTTGTTTGGTACCTCATTTTAATATAGTAGATTTAGTTAAGGTTTCGTAGAGTAAATAACTGAATAATAAATTAATGAATAGATATGCCTATAATTGATCAGGAAAGTAACCCAAGCTAACAAAATTAAATTTTGTAATAAGTGTAACCTGGTAAACATTGAGGGACATCCTATATATAAAGATTTCTTATAAAGGAATACGTATCGGGCGTCTCAATAAGAATGGCTCTCGGCCATATCTCGGGAACCGTTTATAGTACAGCTTCGGGAAAATAAATAACAAAAGTGACCTCGAAAAAAACCTGGAAATTATTTACAGAGTTGTAGGTCCACCGCCAGAGGGCGTAATTAAATACCAAACATTATAAAATGAGTAATTTACAAATTTTGCCTAATTAAGATGCATTTAAACTATGATTATCGTATTCTTCAAAAAATTCAGCGTATATTTGATTTTACAAGTTTTAGTCTATCTCTTCAAATAAGAGGGGGGGAAGCGGGAAAAAACGCCTGTAATTCCAGTTCTACTTAACCTGACTATGCAAACTTAGTCTTTTTGGAGAGAGCTCCTTTCTACCAATGTAAGAGTTATAATTTCGAAACAACCTAATGAGCCTAATGAGTAACGTATACGCTAGAGGGCGGTATTTATTTATTTTTTTAAATCTAGCTATCCTTGAAAAATGTTAAATGGAAACATGCAGTTTTAATTGAGGAATATAAAAGTAGACTAAATTAGCAACAGAATAGCGAAAACCGCATGTCGATATATTTTTCGTATTACGAGATATCCTAAGAAATAAGTAAATTTTGAGGATTTTCCTTTAAACATAAATTACTCCGGTTTGACTGAACGAATTTTAACATTTTTTGACTCCTCAAAATTGTCTTTCCATGTTCAATTAATAATAGTTCAAATTATTATGTCAATATTACTTATACTGTCACCGGGAAACTGCGTTATGGAAGTTAAAATGGAAATATATAAAAACAAGTAGTGGGCCATGAAAAAACAAAACAAAAAGATATGTCTCGTGTCAAATTAATAAAAATAGTAATTTGTTCATTTACGTGTCACTGCGATTTGTGTGCATTAAATTCGATATAAAATTTACTTAAAAGTTATATCTAAGATAATTCTTACAAACGAAGAAGCATTTGATAGGCATTTACTTAATGTTTGAGAAATGCAACTGTTGCGGCTAGGGTATAAGCCATACAATATCCCCAAAGACGTCATCCCTGTAGTAGAATTTTTCGTCGACTCATACACCGTTTAAGAACGACTGGAAATGTAAATCTTCTTGTATTTAGAAGACGCGGCAGAGGTCGTTCAGAGGAAAACACAATAACGGTTTTGGTATATGTGCAATTTAATCCGCGTTTAAGTATTAGAGCAATAAATAGAGAATTGGGAATAAGCAGAACCACCGTTCAACATATTTTGACAGGACACAGGTAAATTATGATGTAAATAAACGGTTTTAAAGATTAAAACTAACTTTTCCGCATCTGTGGTTCTGAATAATATTCTATCATAAAATTGTCACTTGTATACACTTCGGGGGATGTATCGTGCTAACAAACCGAAATTTGTCCAAAAATACTACATATGGTATATGACGACCCTCAATTACTGTCACGTATTTTGTGGTCAGACGAAGCTACATTTAGTAGTGATGGTACGGTTAACCGGCATTATATGCACTATTGGTCACAGAATAATCCACGCTGGATGAAAGAAGTTCAGTATCAGGAGCGATGGTCGGTGAATGTATGGTGTGGTATTGTAGATGGTCACATAATTGAACCTTTTATTTTTGACAACACAATTAAATGGGAACGCTACCTAAATTTTATAAGGGATGAATTACCACTTCTTCTAGAAGATATATCACTAGTAACTCGTAGGTCTATGTTGTTTCAGCACGATGGGTGTCCGGCGCATTTCTCCAGACAAGTTAGATAATTTTTAGATAATGCTTACCCTAATAGGTGGATAGGTCGTGGAGGCCTATTTTTCTGGCCAGCCAGGTCACTTAACCGTCTTGGATTTGTATCTCTGGGGCCGGATTAAAGACCTTGTTTGTGCAATTATACCCACTACTAGTCAGTGGGGTGGAGCTGTTAATTGTGGATAAATACTCCTTCCAGGACTCTCTTTTTGCTTTTTTAACAGTCCATCTTGCTTTTACTTTCAATCGTTTAAAGCTTAGAAGGTTTTGTGTCTTATGTTTCTTGGCAGGTAATAGTTGTTCTTCTAGAGAGGTTTCTAATGATAGCGGTTTTTTATTGTAGTGTTGATTTATTTTACTTGGAACAGTTGGTTTTACAAATTGTGCTTGTGGTTCATCTTCTGTTGCGATGACGCTAGTCGAGGGCTCTTTAGTAAATATTTTTGTAGATTCTGGATTTACTTCAGTAATGGTTGAAGATTTGGTCTCGTCTTGTTCGGGATTTTGTTTTTTAGATACCTGCTTGTCAATAAAAGCAGTTAAGAAAGTCTGCATTTCTAACGGATTTGTGGCAATCTCATTCGCTTTTCTCTTACCAGTTACGTCTATATCTGAAACTTCAATATCCATAATTCGATTTTCACGGGAGATATCGGAAAAATTGTTTTCGTTTGGAGAAGTTGACGGATGAGATGTATCTTGTATACCTTGTGTTTCCCATTGCCTAATTTCTGTTGTACAGTTGTTTGATATGTGCTCAGGCTGGTTACATTTGTAGCAGAAAATATCTCTGGATATATATATATATATATATATTGAGATAATTAGTTTATTTATTTATGTATGAATATTATAAGTATTCAATTTTATTTTCCATACGTTGGTTCGTCAATTGTTGTGATATTTTATTTTTATTTATTTATTTATGATTCTAATTATTTACATTTATTAGGTTTATATTCATTCGTTTTGACAAAGCTACTGTGTTAGTGAAACGCGTCAACAAGCTTAAATTGAACATTAGTTCAAATAAATGAAGATTTAAACAAACTATATTGTTTTATTTCATCGTTCAGTATGGATCTTCATCAAGTAAAAGCCTCATCTATTCAATTCCTAATACAACCCTGTATTTTCTGGTTATCTTGTAGGAATAGAGAGGACACCACTATATAAATCAAATAATGTCGATAAGAAAGATCTATTTCTCTATAGTTATTGAGTTGTATTAGTTGTCAATGTTAAACTTGTTAGTCTATTTACAAAAAGCTGTTATTTAGTTTTGAATAATAATTTCTTAATTGATCAATACAATTGTTGTAATGCTTTGAAACTTAATTGAAACTAAAAATCAAATTCAAATATTCTTCACGATTATAATGATGGCACAAATTATAAATCTTTTTGACGTTCGAGAGATAAAATGTTTTGCTATTATTGTGGTGAATATTTGTTATTAGTTTGCCAATATAAGAGTTCTTTAAATATCCTTTGTATAATTTTTCTACTAGTGATCAAATAAGAAGTTATTGTTTATTACTTTAAATCTAACGATCAATAGTTTTTTAAGTTATACTAATATCGTTTAAACAGTTTATGTAAATAAAAAACTTTACATTAGAGTTCATAACCACAATTGACTCTTCAGTAAGTATTCTTATTTCTTTTTTCTTTTAGTTATTAATTGGATGGCCTAGTAATTCAAATTTGTACTTCTTGTAACGTCATTATCTTCCCATACATTTCCAGTCACTTTATTTCATTGTCAGTTATTGATCCATATCAATTTGTCTTCCCGTACAATAAGCTCAGTATTCTTCTTAATTTACAATTATTTTTCCTATTATAATGGAATTTATCAATATCGCAACTTGGATTTTTCTATCAACTGTCATAGATCATTCATTAAATTCTCCTTCTTATAAATTTCAATAATTTTCTTTGTTAAACAATTACAAAGTATTCTTCTCAGTTTCAGATTTTCTTTTGTATAATTTAACTTCTTTGTAGATTCTTTTTACTCGATTTTTCTATCAGGATAATTATTTTTACATCTCTGCTTCAAAAATTCAATCTGTCATCAATGTTTATTTTTCCTTGCAACCATCCATGACTTATTATTCCTACTAGATTGATATTTTATTTCATGTAGAGATTAAGTAAGGACTTCGCGCACTACTCTTGAACACGTTCAAATTTTCTTATCTAATGTTTTTTTTATAAATTAACATTTACACTAATAATTATTGGATTCATAATAATTATATCAGTGAAATTTATATTCTGTCAACCACCTTTATAATTCAGTAGAGTTTTCATTGAATTTATCCTTTAAAACCTATCAATTCTGATTTTAGTCCAATATATATATATATATATATATATATATATATATATATATATATATATATATATATATATATATATATATATATATCCGGTATTGGGTGTTTTCATAGGTGATAAGCATAGATTCAGGGATAAACTGGTTGTCAGATGCAGATATGTAGATTTGTCTGCGAAAACTCAAAATATGGGAATATTCGGGATTTGGGATATTCACTCTCAAAAAAGATATAGGGGACAGTAATGTTAAGTTGTTATCGGTTAAACATTTTCCAGAATTAATTTTGGTATTGAAGGACAAACGTTGGAGAGGATTAGACGCTCCGAAGTAGTAATAAGGCGTCTTGCACTGATTATTCTATTATTAATAGTAATTGCTCCATGTTGACGAATGCATCGATTATATTTGCGTTGCTCAGGTACATGCATATTCTGTTGTGTGATATTCGAGAACAAAAGAGAATATTTTTTGGTTTGACTAAAGGTCCTGTGGCTAATATATATTCATGAAGTTTTATGCCATCGATGGAGCTAAATACGATTGCTTGAGATTTTGACGGAAATTTTGGCGTGGCAGGTTGGCTGACGACAGTTGAGTAGTTTCTGGTTTGGTTCTGCATGGTAGTTTGTAAATTGGTATGGTGTTCAGTATGGGCTTCCATTATTCCAGATGTTTAGAAAATCTGAATACGGCCCTGTGCCCATTTGAAATAAATATACGTGGAACCATAATTACTAGTAAAACCACAAAAACGAATGGCTAGTTTTTGTAGATAGTACGAATATTTCACTTTGTTATGTATCAAGCTCTAATATGATAATGTGATTTGACATACCGGAAATAAACTTCTTTGAATCGTAGTTTACACTAACTTGAAGGTAACTATACACTTTAATTAAAACATTTTTGAGTTTTTACCACAAAAAGAATTGATTTGATCTGGAGCTGAAATTTTCAACTAGTAGCTGAATATCGCTCAGAACCGGACTCCCCTCGCCGCACTCTCTTTATCAAAAAGAGACTAAGCAAATAATGATTTGTTGGATTCTTGCAGAAATTTTAATATCTACAAATTCATGCTTATAATAGAAAAATTATACATACATTTATTATGAAGTCCGTTGTTGTATTCGGTATGATTGTTGTTGGAATCGACAGCGCCCTCTCTCGGGATACTAAATCGTCCTGGAAATCTGTGGAAGCCGGAAGCACGAAGCTTGATTACTGGAGGGCCCGAACGCATCTCGTAACGGCATTGCAATTGTTTTTTTTTACTAAACTAGTCTCTAGTCCACATGCAAAACAACATTAACACAGACAAAATTCTACTGGTAACAAATTGAACAGTTTAAATTAACAAAGAGTTCACCTGGTGAATTCCTCAGGAACAATTCGGGACTACTACACGGAGACGAGCGCGTGCAGCCGCCTTCTTGGGGTTCCGGAGAAGAATCCACTTCGATGTATGAAAATATTCTCATCAATCACGTAAGTTGTGTTTAATAAACTTAAAAATACGTTCTTCTAAGTTAGACCTGGAACAAAAAGAAAAAAAAATAGTGTATTTATTACAACAAAAATCTCTTTGGTAGATTTAACTCTAAATTATTTTAATTTTTTCTTGATGGGCTATTGTAACGTGCATCAATTTTAACGTCACCCTGTATAAGACCGATGCAGTGCTCATCACTAGTAGAAAATAGGTGCAAATTGTAAAGCTGTGTGTCGCAGACCACGGTATTATATCGCATCCGTTCATTCGGTATATGGGGATATTGATCGATGCCAGACTTAACTTTAAAAAGCAGGCAAAACATGTGGATGCCAAAGCGTCAGTAGTCAGAGCGAGCCTGTCACGGCTGATGCCCAACATAGGAGAATCCAAGTAGAAGAGAAGAGCATTACTGTCATCAGTAGTTACATCTGTGCTCATGTATGAATTACCTATATGGGCGGGTACACTTTGTATACAAGAATTTCGTAGGAAAATTGCGCCAGTCTACCGGCTGAGTGCCTTGAGAACAGTCAGCACATTTTGCCCAGTGTCTGAGGACGCAGTATACGGTATTGCTGGGATGCTGCCAATCGAAGTACTCGCAGAGGATAGAAGTGCTCTTTACTGGCGAAAAGTATTAACTACGCTGAGTGCTGATGCACAAAGAATGGTAGAACGGCGGAATAGCATACGATGATGGCAAATATTGTGCGATTTTTCAAAAAAAAGGAAGGACGTACCTTCTTATTCTACAATTGAATATTTAGTTAAACCGAGATCATAACGGGGTCAATTACTACCAAAAATAATCTCGGAACATGGATGCTTTAGAGCATATTTGCACCGGTTTAGACATGAGCACTCTCCAGAATGGTCCCAAGTAGCATTCAATGTACAAAGGATATTCCTAGTATGTCTATAATGTTCAAAATATATACCGAATATAGTGGGTACATTCCCAATATATTGTTTTAAATTTTTGATGGTATATTCCTACCACAATGTACTAGCAATATACCAGGAATGTACTTCGTATTTGATTTATATACATGTGAATACTAACAGGGTATATCCATTCAAGGATATACCTGTGACATTCATAGAATATTGGAAAAAATACATAATATGTACACGTAAACACTAGTGGTGTACATCCATTTATGGATATACCTATGACATTCATGGAATATTGGATCATAGCCACGCAGACGTTTGTCAAACGAAAGAGTTATATTTTGTGTTGCCAGCCAACAATATAGTCCGAAGTCGCGTTGGTTGAAATTTTAGGTTATGTGATCTGAAAGCTGAAAGGTTTTAGGAAGTATTTGTTAATTTGTGATAGGAATACTGGAAAAGGTGGTAAGTACTATGTTATTTTAACCCATCAAGGGATTGCAGATTTATGTTAACTATTAAATAATTACTTATTGCTTTTATTTCTGTGATATGTTGTATTCTGCACTGTTGTCTAGGTTATAAATGTCATCTTCACAAAGGAGCGATGGTTCAATTTAAAAGTTGAAAAAAGGTTTATTGTTATGGTTGAAATAATTCAGTCTAGTGTGAATCGTAATTCATTTCCAACTTCTATATTTGTTAGTAGTGCAAATGGTTCTCAGCAACAGCGAGTAGCACAAGACTCGCTCCAACAAGAATTTATGCCTACCTGATGTTTAGTAGTTATATTTGGCTAGACCAAGAAGTAACCTAACCTTGAGTTTCATTTAAAAACACTAATATGAGCATATTCCACGAAGTAAGGGTCGAGACAGTCAATTTAATTTACAAGTTAATAAATATAATGTTGAGGTTACAAATAACACTGTATTGAATTTAGCTGTAAATATTGATGGTTTGCCTCTTACAAATAGTACTAACAGTTCTTTTTGGCCAATACTATGCGAAATTAAGTCAATCTTAAGTTTGAAAAACAAAATATTTTTTGTGGCACTCTATCATGGTTCCGAGAAACCTTCTGATGTTGACAGGTTTCTTCAAGACTTTGTTAGTGAAACAAAAGATTTACTAAATAATGGCATTAAAATAAGGAATATGTTTAATTGTACTGTAAACATTCAAATGCTTATTTGTGACTCACCAGGAAAAGCATATATTTTAAAAGTAAAATCTCATTCTGAATATTATAGTTGCACAAAATGTACCATTAAGGGTGATGTAACAGATAGAACTATGATTTCTAGAAACAGATGCTACGTTAAGAACTGATCAGTCATTTCGCAAACAACAACAGCCAGAACATCATTGTGGACAAACTGTACTCCAACATATTCCTAATTTTAATATGATCAATAATGTTCCTATAGATTATATGCATTGTGTTCTATTAGGAGTTATAAAAAAGTTATTATGTGGAAAAAACATGGCTAGATATTTGGAAAACCTCCTTACAAACTAAGAGCATCTCATATTATTTAGATGTCTCAATACTTACGTAGTTTAAACCAATTTATACCTATTGTATTTTCACGTAAATATAGAGCAATTTCTGAATGTAAACGATACAAAGCTACTGAATTTAGATTGTTTCTGTTATATACTGGTGTTCTAGCATTAAAAATTGCATTGCCATCCAAAATCTACAATAATTTTTTAACTTTTAGTTTTGCTATTTCAATTTTATCAAATAATAGCTTGATATATAATGAAAATTATATTACATATGCTTATACTTTGTTTTATAAATAATTCTTTAAACATTTATGGAACTGATTTTATGTCTCATAATCTGCACAACTTATTGCATTTGAAAGATTGTGTAAAACAATTTGGAATTCTAGACAACTTTAGTGCTTTTCCCTTTGAGAATTACATGCAAACAACAAACATAATAAAAAAAGTTCGTTCTCATGCAAATCTATTACAAGTCGTTCGTAGAAGTAAAGAAAAATATTTAGTTATTAACTATAAAAGTGCTACTTATGAAAATACGTTTTTAAAACCACTTTTGAGTGGTCCTCTTTTGTTAAATTGTAATTCTCCTCAGTATAAAGCATTGGAAACCCAAACTTTCATAGTCCTTTTAGAAGAGGGCTATCGATTTCTTATCTTATTTTTTGTTTCCGCAGGAAGTGTGAGACTGATGTTTCCCATGTGCCCAGAATTGGAGATAACTGCTGTGATTAAACTTTGGCTGGTAAGAGCCAAAGATAGAATGGTGAAAGCATCAAAGGAAGCTGAAGATATACCTTACAATTGAATGTAATTTTTGTCTGTTTTAGAGTTTATATTTTTCAGTTTTATATTTTCTTTGAAATAAACAAGAATATTATTATTAATACTGTTTTTTTTAGTAAGTGCAGCACTCGATCAGACCATCACCTTTATAATTTAACTATTTTGTTATAATTGAATGAAAACAAAAATATTATTCAGTTCATTCAATTTAATTTAAATTATTGATAATTATTATCCATATGACTCAATAATTATTACTACCTAATACAATAATATACATAATATTTTACTAATTACAATAAAATGGTGGATGCGACCATCTGGGGGTACATCTTAGGAATGGATATACCTAGTATATGCAGCAATTCTGGACGTTTTTAGTATATGAAGGGAATGTTCATAAAGTATAATTTCTCCGGAATATTCCTGTTATATAACATGCATATGTACGGAATATTCCAAATATCCCTAAAACATTCCACACATATCCATTGCGGTACATTGGGACATATTAGGTACATGCTAGGTACTTGATGAGACATACAAAATGCGTAACCCTAGTAAGTCCTAGGGATATACATAATGCTATTTATGAACATTCTATGAATGTACCCTATACTACGCTGAACATTCTCTGTACGTTCCTAGGACATCAAAATGTTACTTGGGATCGTCCTGTTCTGGAGTTAGGGAGGACACGGAGCACTTGTTCTGTCCCCGTTTCAACACAATACGCAGCGAATAGAAAGCTACCGTTCATTCAAAATGGCGACCAGAGTCCGTAGTTAAAGCTATGCTATCATCATAGGAGACCTGGGAGGCAACAATTCGATTTGCAACAGAGGTACTCCAAGAACTTTGTCGTTTAGAAAAAGAACGTGCAAAAAATCGAAACGCGTGAAGAAAGAATATTTGACTTCGACAGATGACTTCGTAGAATGAAACCACTATGAATTCAACTTATAGAAGGAAGAGCAATAGCTAGATCCTTCCTCCGCGAAGTAATGCCTAACGATGGTACCGCGGGGGAAATAGAGGTTGGTGTCAGAGGAGGTTTTTAGACGGTATTGGAAGGGCTTCAGAGTCTGACATACCAGGCAGAACACCAAGTCCTGACGATAAGTAAAAGTATTTTCATATCCCTATAAAAAAACATGTGTGTATGCGTATCTATGTATGTAAAAGTGTATTTTTACTCGTCTCTTTATGTGAGAATGTGTTTTGCATTTTTTATTCACATAGGTCGATCATTGATTGAAATGTTTAATACTCATTTGTCCTTTGTTATACATTGTTTAATTTAATTACTTCTCGAAACAAGTGTTTTACAGTTATTGAGTATTCATTTATTATCAGATGAACTTTATACTTTTTATTGTACTTGTTTGTACCATGTCCATGTGAATAAATATTATTATTATCACAATCCAACTAAACTCATCATTTCAATCCTATTCACAAGTCCCTGACGGACGTCCCTTGGTCGTGGCTATTCAACCTACCCTAGATGAACTTAACCTAACACAACATCTTCCTTTTTTTATCGAAGGATCGGGTGAATAACTACAGCTTCAAGTAACATAGTCAGTCATCCAGAGTGGTTTTCTAGAAACTCTTTAGTACTAGAACTAGAGGAAGGAATTACCCAGATAGCACCAGATATCCATGGGATGTTCTGACAGTCTTCGATTTGGAAGATATATATCCAAACCTTATAGGGTTATTCTGGGGATATCTAGAATATCTGTGGGTACACATGAATCGAATATTCAATGTAAGTCCAGTTGGAATATCCTCAGATTATTCTTTTTAGAATATTCGAATTAAATAGTTCGAATATGATTATTGATATTTGTTCAAACGCTTTTTCTGTTCCATGTGCATGCGTCAGTAGTTGCAGTTGACAGTTGAAGGTACCGACCAGTGAAAAATTGCGGTTCGACCATCTTATATAGGTTATTGTTATTGGTGAAATAGTAGTAGTATGATTAATTATTTTTGATCGTTAATTAATTAGTCAATTTTTTGCCACTGTGAAGTTGTTTAAATATGTTTCTACGGTGTATTATATGCTACGGGTGGAACTAATACATACGACCTCACGCATAAAAACAGGTACGTTTTATTGTATTTTTTAATGCCTGTTGATTTATCAATGCATTTTTTAGAAAATTATCGATTTGCTGCTAAAACTTGAAGAAGTTGAGTCAGCTTTGCTGAAGAATCCTATGAATATTTTGTAAGTTGAACATTCAATATTATATCCAAATCAAAATGAAACTGCCCGAAATATTGGAGTATTTATGTGTTACTTTTCATATTTTAGTGCATGAAAATATTGAAATAATTGTTGATTTCATAAATTATTGCAACAAAATTAATTGATAAATGTTTTCAATTGTGAGTAGAGTAGAAATTCACCTCGTTGCTAAAGATATAACAAACTTTTATTCTCTCAGGTAGTTTCACGTAATTATGTTACCGAGATGTATGATATGAGTTCCTTAATCAAATTGCCTATAGTTACCTCTAATCCTTTTATTAATTGGGATTGACTAGAAAGCTCTACACAACTGGGGATCTGATAATTGAAAGTTAAATTAGTTCTGACATTTGGTAAATAAAAGTTATTGCTGGTCAATTGTACAAGTGTCTAGTTTCATGCATATGTATACTGTTCACACAGATTAAAGCGGTCTTATATTTTTGTTCGTTTGTTATAACTTTGCTTATAAACTGTAATTGTTCAATTTTCAAAACTTTTGTGAGATTAACTTTCAAATTAATACAATTTTAGGTTGTACCTCTGGCAAGATTGGAAGGTTCTTATTTGCAACAATATATTAAAAGATTCTTTGTGAAAAAAAAATTGTTTCCAATTTGCGCATCCGCCATTTTAAATTTTCCAAATCTGAAAAAATGTAAATTTTTAGAAAATTGCCCTCTATGTTTATCTATGTTTTGACCTCGATATTATAATTTTATTTTTAATTACCAACAAAAAATATAATTTTCGTAAATTTTTTCAATTTTTGGAAAATTTAAGATTGGAAAATTCTTTTTTGAAAAAACTATTTACGTCACCTTCAAGAGCATAAGATTTGCTTCAATTTTCATCTCTACGATTTTTTTGTAAGAACACATTCAGAAATGACACGAGCATAAATCACTTGAATTTTAGGTGGTCTGAGATGTGCTTGCAAGCTGCGTCGCAAGCTCCAGCGGAAATTATTAGACAATCAGTGCTATTCTGTTCGCAAATAGCAATATTGTTATAGAAAATATATTGCTATCATAGCGATATTCCAAAAAGTGGTATTCTGATCATCATGTTAAGCAACATATGACCTGTCAATTTTAAAGATATCTTGTTATTTACCTTGTTATCTCAGCAACCTAATTTTTGTACTTGTTAAATGCAAAACAAGCTTTTTAAAAATGGCAATAAATCCATTGTTTTTCCATTATTATTTTTTTCAGGAATTTGAGAATATTGAAAATAGGTGAATTGTGAATGAATATTATTTTGATAAGTTTATTTATATATAAATCATTTGTAGAGAAACTATTAAATTCCAATTTCGCCAAATTAGGGATAACAGCAATCCCTTTGAATTACCAAATGAAAAACTTATAAAATTATTTCGATTAAATAAGTTAGCAACCTTCAATTTAATAGAAGAATTGATAGAATTTGTTGATGAACCTACCAGAAGAGATAGTATCCCTTTTCCCTTACAGGTAAGTTTAAAAAATTTTGTTCTCAAAATCTCAATTAACTTTTCCAAACTTCAACTGAATATTATTTATAAAGGTTTTTGCAAGTCTTCTTTTCTTTGGCCATGGTAGCTACCAAACCGTGGTCGGCGAAGATCTAAATATTGGAATGAGTCAGCCTGCTATGAGCAGAGCCATAAATAAAGTCAGCCTTCTTATTTCAACATATTTGTTACCACGATATGTTAAATTCCCTTCTACTGCTGATGAAGTGAGAGAGACTAAGCAAGGGTAAGTTATTAGTTCATATATGTAAACAAAAAATTATTAATTTCAATTATAGGTTCATTAATGCAAATTTGCACTTTCCTGGTGCAATAGGAGCAATATATTGTACCCACATTGCAATAGTCTCTCCAAAAACTAATGACCCTATTCATCCGGCCATTGCATATATCAACAGGAAAGGGTTTCATAGTATAAATGTTCAAGCTGTAAGTACTTTTAAATGCTTGTGGTCCACCATCAAACATGTAACCTAACATATGTATTATTCTTCAGATAATTGATGCAAACTTAATAATAACAAATATTAATGTACAATATCCAGGAGCCACCCACGATGCAGCTATTTGGAGTGTGTCGACAATTCAGCGTCATCTGAAAAGAAAATATATGGAGGGCAGAAGGAATTGTTATCTTCTAGGAGATTCTGGATATCCTATACAGCCTTGGTTGATGACACCATTTCTTAATCCTCAACCAAATAGCCCAGAAGAGATTTACAATCATATGCATCGCCAGGCTAGAAATACTGTTGAAAGGGGGTTTGGTGTTTTAAAAGCATGCTTCAGATGCCTCCGTAAAGATAGAGTCCTCCACTACAGCCATATACAGGCAGCTCAAATAATATGTTCTGGTGCAGTTTTACATAATATCTGTAGGAAACACAATTTGCCACTTAATGATGATGATGACCATAATACCCCTGATCATGTTGATAATGAAGCAAATATAATCAATAATGGTATGCTTGCTGAATTGATTCCTCTTTAAAATATTGTATCACAAAAATTCCAATATATTCTCTTGAATATTTATTATATATTTTTTTGATATTGATGAACTCACTGAAGGACGATTCATTAGAGGACAAGTAGTGGGCCAAATACAGGAAATGTTTCAATAAATATATTAGTTTCACTGTTAAATATATTGACAACAAAATAAAGTTATATTTTAAAGAAACAAAACAAATACATTTTAACAAAAAATAAGTCTTTCAATTATTCTTAGCTGTTATTACATTTATAAACATATATATATATATATATATATATATATATATATATATATATATATATATATATACATACTAACAAAAAATCAGTCTATCATACAGTTTAAATTTAAATAAGATAACAAAATAATGTTATAATATTCTATAAAACAAATGAAAATTATATTTTAGAAAACAAAACGAATATACTCCTAACAAAAAATCAGTCTATCAATCAGCTTCAGGTACACTGTGAAGTGTTAATGCATTGGCGATTTGTGAAAATGCTTCGGCCAAATGAGAAACGGCTTGTGCCATTTCTTTAATAGCCAGAGCCATTTGCTCTGTACTCTGGCTGTATTTTTCAGCTGCACTATCTAATTTGGCAGCATTACTAGAAATTAATCTTTTTTTCTTATTTGTTCTAAGAACCTTTCTATTTACACCTAAAAAAAAACAGTAAATATCTTACAAAATTTATGATAACAACTATACCTGTTTTTTGTCTCATTCAACTCTTCTACTTGACTGGCTGGATAATCTTCCACAACTATATCTATTATTTCAGTTTGCTCTTCATCTGCAAATGAAATGTCATGAGGAAGTGGTGATTCAGCAAGGTCTACTTGTTCTACGATGGGTTCAGCATCATCTGGATCAACCTCCTGTGGAGTGCCAGGACATCCTGTAACATGCACCCACCCAAAAACTGACATGAGTCGATTTTCCAGCTCATTCAATTCCACACATGTGTATCCACCACCTCCTGTTTGCTGGATTGATTTAGTATTGTTACGACATTTTCTTTTTGTTTTGGATTTCCATTCATATAAAAACTGAAATATGAAAGCAAAAGTTTGATAAGATGACTGATTTGAATTATACTCGAATATAAAATATTAGTTAGGAATTGATACTTACAGTTTTCCACTGTTTCTTATTTTTTCTTGCACCGTTTTCCATCATATTCAACATATTGGTTAGTTCTTCCCATTTATAATCGACTTCTCCTACATTTAAAGGATGACTTTCCCAGTAATTAATATTTTATTTTTTTCTAAATAGTTAATTAACAACTCCATTTGTGCTTTATTTGTTTTACGACTACGCGACATTTTTTTTGAAATTCTGGTTAAGCAAACTTAAAACAATTTCTCGAATTTATAGGTTAAAATCAAAATAAAAATCTTCTATTTTCTTATGGAATGCCGAAATACAGTGTTGCCAGTAGTTAAATTCACGCTACTGGCAATAACATTGCTATTGACATAACCATGAACCATTCTTGCTATAAACGCAGAAACTGAATACTCAATTTATTGACCATATTGCTGTATGTTATAACCATAACAATATTGTTTATACAACAATGTTTTCAGCAATATGCAAGCAGAATAGCACTGAATATAGGAGAGTGATGCTGGGTCAATATATTTTCATTTAAAAATGAAAAATCAGTTATGGAAAAGTTTTGATAGTTAACAGATTTTTCGACCTTACTTTCCCGGACTAAAGGGAAGCATCTCTGTTCCAAAGTCACACCAATTGTATCTAAATGGCTATTTATATTTGTTTGAATACAAAATTGACATAACCTAAGATTATGACGTCACCACTAATACCGCGTATATTCAAAGCAATATCCAAAATCTACACTATCTGTTTACTCCACATCACGCTGCTTTATTCACAAACCGCAAATACAAAGGACATTTTTAAGACAAAACAAAGATACTTAACACAGTTCTCTTACCATTTATAGTCGGTTCACTCAAAAATAGTTTTCTTCGGGTAGCAAATCCTCAAAGTTAAATTTTCCATGGACCGTAGATATAGACAATAACGGACGCTTTATATATCGTATTTAAAGTTGCGTGAACACAAAGTTTACATGCTGCTCACAGAATGAAATGTTCATAAACGTACATCACTTTTCCTTTTATTGAGTTACAAAGTAAGCGAATTGTTCTGCTTTACCCAGTTGATCAAGAAGGACTTCACTTCGTATTTGCTGCTGCGTCACATAAAGCAAATATGCAGAATTAAGTTCCTTCAAGATACACTATCTTCTATTTTCTATTCCGTTGTTGAAGAAATTTAATTCATAGTCGACCACTTTAGGTGCTCAATGCGCCTTTGTTCCCTCTCCGTAAGGAAATAGAAAATCATTGGTAGTTCCCTCAAAAGTTTGATACGTAATAGCCCTACTCAATGCTCTTTTTAGCATTTTCCCAATGAACCTATCTGAACCAATAATAACAAAATTTACTATGAAGATTCAGCGTCCCTGGTTCTTGTTTTGAACTATTGCAGTTTCAGAATCCATAGAGAAAAATGTTAAACTTTTAGAGGAAGCCTCGTATCTATCATGTCTTCAGATAATAAATTGTTATTTCATATCTTTGATGGAATCTCTGCTTGATAATATATTACGAGTTAACAATATCCTGTTTTGTTTTCAGAATACGTAGTTTTTGTTCTATTCCTTTTAATTTATGGCCACACTTAAAATTACATAAATATTGTATTGGAAGGTTATTCCGCATTTATATTCCGGTGCCATAACAGTATGTTAATTTCTAATTTTATAATCCGAGTTTTTAAGGAAATTATTTCTAAACATAAAAATTTGTCTAGCGGTTGCAGTTTGCAGGCCGGAATATTTTTCGTATAATAAATAATGAAGTAGATAAGTATACTTCCTGTTCATTCAAAAAAACGGTTTAATGATTCTTTCATCAATGACGTATACATAACTACCGTTTTTAACTGAAAAAAGGTATTAAAAATCAGATTTTATACTATAGTTTCGTGAACAACTTTGTCTATCTCTGCTAGTTCAGTAAATGAAGACAAAAAAATGGTGTAACCTCCGAATTTTTGCGTTCTCAACAGATTTTTATGCAAATTTAGAATTTAGCTTATTTTACGCTCTAGATAAAACCAAATATACTCCTAATGTATGCTTTTTATTTTTAAGGGGTGAACATCAACATTATGTTAAAAAGTCAGAAAAATAGAAAACATTATGTCGATTGAAATTATATGTAAATAGGTAGAATAAATATTATTTTAGATTATTGATTGTAATTTACATAATTTGTAATACATTTTAACCCTTAAAAACCAGATTTAAAGACAAAATCACTAAAAAAAAGAACGTTATTATGGTGCATGTATCATATGTCCTTTTTAAAAGTTAGTGATATAATTAATAAGCTATTACAATAATTCACCACTTAAAAACTACCCCTACATGAAAATTAAAAATACATATTAAGATCTTAAAATGGTTTCTGTAAAATAAATTCATATTTTTTATTATTAAGTGTTTATAATGTAAGTAATATTATCTTTTAAACCCTTAAAAACCTCCCCTAATAATATAATAAAAAGAAAAAATACTTTCTAAATAATTTAAACTTAATTATGGTGCCTCCTCTTTTAAATCACTTTTAATGGAAAAAAAATAACATTCAACATCGATACTTATTAAAAGATTGAAGGAACAAAATGAAAGTATTATATGTTAGTGTTTTAAATGAAACTCAACGTTTCTAACTAATTCCACAATATAATGAAAAATATTAAAAATTCTAAAAAATTGACACTTGTTTCGATAACTGATTATCATCGTCAGAATGACAGAAGTTACATTTCATTTTATGCCTACCTGATGTTTAGTAGTTATTTTTGGCTAGACCAAGACGTGACCTAACTTGTGATTGACTTAATATATGTTTATAGAAAAAAGAAGAAGATGTGATATTATAAATATTAAAGCTTAGATATTATTAGCTCTATGATGATATCCTGGATATCATTTTCCAATTAAGATCAGTATAACTGTGTATAGAAAACCAGGAAAACTATATCTGCTGATCTTTACAATTATCACTTAAGAAGACAGTTTAATAGTGGAGAACTCCCTAGATTTATCTGTTCATTAACGACTTCATTGTGTGGATTTCTTAAGTGTCTCCTAATTTCCAACTCATCAAGGAAATCCAGTTCTTGTTTCTTATCACAAATATGTAGTTCTTCTAGTTCTGTGTTAGGTGTCAATGAATGATTGGTGTCAAGTAGATGTTTTGCGTAATGGGATTTATCTGGTTGTTTTAATATGTATGCTGGTAAGTGTTCACTGTATCGGATTTCAAAATTTCTAAGGGTCCGACCCAAATAGACAGCATTACATTCTGGAAATTTGAGTTTATATAT
This sequence comes from Galeruca laticollis, assembly GCA_963921935.1. Classification (NCBI taxonomy): domain Eukaryota; kingdom Metazoa; phylum Arthropoda; class Insecta; order Coleoptera; family Chrysomelidae; genus Galeruca; species Galeruca laticollis. The sequence continues at coordinate 119,790,178 of OY998183.1, read as the reverse complement.
ACCTGATTTCTTTAATGGTGGTATTTTAGTTTTTACATTTAACAATTTTGTACTTACGTTACTTTCTGCTTCAATAGAAATTGTTGTATTCGTCGCTAAAGATATTATCAGTAATAATATAACAAGAGAGTGAGAATAAATTGAAAATAATTTGACAGATTTTTTGAAAACTTGTTGCCAGGCAATGGTCACGAGAGCCCTCAGGGCTCGAGTGGCTATTTCCAAATGGCAACAAGTTTAACAAAATCTGTCAAATTATTTTCTAATTTATGGATCTCGCGAGTTACATTTGACTAGATTATTTTTTTATTCACAAATTTTCACTATAAAAAAGATTGTCTTTATTACTGCTTCTTTATAATCATTTCCGTCTTTTCTTTTCATGTTATAAGCCCAATCTGTCAAAATCAATGCCAGAGTAGCTGTTGTAGTAGATTGATCCAGAATATAATTTCTTTCTTTGGTGAAGGTCTTAAATTGTCTCCATATAGACTGATTACTTATTAGAGTATTTTTCGAAGTAGTTTCTAAAATCTTTTTTATTATTTCTGCATCAAAAAAGATACTAAACCGATGATTTTCACCCATTTTATATATCGCGTTGACACAATTAGATAATTATTTTAACAACTATCTGAAACTTACTAGGCAAATAAAAGCCACAGTGATTATTCCCGAGAATAATCACAAGAAATTTATTACCACTATAATAATGACATAATTGGTTGAAACTTATCCTTGTGACAAATAAAGAAGCATTTCATTATTTTTAAGAAACGTCAAAAAATAATCTTTGAAATATTATTAGATATATTTCCTGCATATGTGATGGTTATATAAGTTTTTATTTCTTCAATTTGTTTAGGAAATATTAGTTGTAATGCCACTTTTTTATTAATTAGTTCATTTATCATATGTAATGGATAGCCGTTGGATGTTGCTATTTGTCTAATTGTATTAATCTCTATCAAAATTACATTTGTTCATAGGAACTGAAAATGCTCTATGTATCATTGAATTATATGCCGCTAGTTTATGGGACATGGGGTGGTTGGAACTATATGGAATTGTCACATCAGTGTGTGTTGGTTTTCGGTAAATTGAATAATCAAGTACATTATTAACTCTTTGAATTTTCGAATCAAGAAAATTGGTTGAGTTATTTTCTTCAACTTCTAATGTAAATTTAAATTTTTGGTGTAAATTATTAATGTGGTTGAAAAATATATCTAATTGTCGTTCAGTTCCAATCACCCCATGTCACATAAACTAGCGGCATATAATTCAATGATACATATTCAGTTCCTATGAACAAATGTAATTTTGATAAAAAGATTACATATGATAAATGAGCTAATTAATAAAAAAGAGGAAAAAGTGGCATTTCAACTAAAGATAATATCTTTAGCAACGAATACAATAATTTCTTTTAAAACAGAAAGTATGGTAATTACGAAATTGTTAAATATAAGAACAAAAATACCATTATTAAAGAAATCATGTATATATATACTCAAATGTCCAGAATGTAATGCTGTCTATTTGGGTCAGACCCTTAGGAATTTTGAAATTCGATACAGTGAACACTTACGAGCATACAGGTTAAAACAACCAGATAAATCCCACTACGCAAAACATCTACTTGACACCAATCATTCATTGACACAGAACTAGAAATGCTGCATATTTGTGAAAAGAAACAAGAACTGGATTTCCTTGAAGAACTGGAAATTAGAACACATTTAAGAAACCCACAATATGAAGTTGTCAATGAACAGTTGAATCTAGGGAGTTCTCCACTAATAAACTGTCTTCTTAAGTGATAATTGTAAAGATCAGCATATACAGGGTGTTCATTTCAGGACTTCCCACCCTAATTTTCTCGAAATGTGTTTATTTTAAAAAAAAGTCCTGGGACACGTCAACAAATATATCGAAGGGGACAACTTTTTATCATAAAGGCAACGCGCCTCCTTTTACCCCCCGCCAGGGGGAGTTGCCAAATTCAAAATTTTAAATAGGAAGGGTTATCGAGTTATACCTCTTTTTAAAGGTCTTTTTAATCTCTACACGTCGGTTTTTTTTCCTCGTTTATTGGCTTTGGGAGTTGGATCCCATTCAGCCACGAAATAAGTAAATAAGTAATATGACATAAAAAGGGAAACAAAGTACATGTCGCAGCAAACATATTTACTCATATCCAAGTCACACATCATTCATTACTATCACATCACTATATTATGGGAATTTCTTAAACGTACCAAATACAAAAATATAGAAATCAGTACAACTGTATTTTAGATGTAGAATGGTAGAGGTTAGTTGTAGTATACCGATTGTCTTTCCTTTGTAACAATGATATACCCCCTTACCGTTGCCTTTATTGTGTGTTGTAAATAAAGTCGCTATGACGGGCACCTTATCGTGAAACGAGTGTCCATGTCTATTATCCTTTCTTCTTCGTTTTCTACGAATTCTGTTGTATAGGGCAATGAATGACGTAGGTTTTTGTTTTTTTTTTAAATTAATTGATTCGTTGTCGAGATATTTAGGAAAATCTATTTGCTGCTTCGTACCATTAAAATAAAAACTGCAACTGTTTATTCTCATTCCTTTTATCAAAACTAAATTACAATATTGTACACAGATTTTCAATTTAATAATTGCTCAAAATGTCGGTTATACCATTGTTGGCCAAACAATGGTATAACCGCTGCTCCAATTCGTGACGCACATTTTCAAACACTTCTGTTCGAATTGCTCGACATTCTGCAGTAATCCTTTGTCGAAGGTCTCCTATATTTTGTGGCGGGGGTGTGTAAACAACTGATTTTAAATGTCCCCATAGAAAAAAATCACATGGTGCTAGATCTGGGGACCTAGCTGGCCACTCTATAGGCCCTCTTCGCCCTATCCATTTACCGGGAAATACATTGTTTAACCATTGACGGACCGGAAGCACATAATGGGGGGGAGCTCCATCTTGCTGAAAATATAACTCATTTTCGTCAAGAAAGTTGTAGCCATCTCTATCCAGTTGATTTTCAATTGCTTCGGTAATTAACGGATTGATCGTATTTTCTAGCATATTGAAGTACATCTCACCATTTAGATTTCCATACATAAACAATGGACCTATTACTTGATTTTCTAGTATACCGGCCCATACATTAATTTTTTGGGGATGCTGGGTATGCCCTTCGACAAATACATGGTCATTTTCATTGCTCCAATATCTGCAATTATGTTTGTTGACAAAACCATTTAAATAAAAAGTACAATCATTAGTGAAGCAGATATTTTTTAAAAATTCGTTATTGCTATTAATAATTGTAGTAATTTGTTCACAAAACTCAATTCTTCTGTCAAAATCGTCTTCAGTTAACTCTTGACATACTTTCATTTTATAGGGATGGAATTTATTATTTTTTGTAATTTTGTGGACAGAGCCTAAGGAAATTCCAGTTGCAGCAGAAATGGTACGTAACGAAGTATTAGGATTCATACCAAAATAACCTATCACTTCAATTTGAGTGGCTTCATGCAAAACTCTGGGCCGATCATGTTTTAAATTTGCAACAGATCCTGTTTGAGTAAATTTGGCGATTAGATTTAGGACATACCTATGAGAGGTGTTCTTATCTGGGTGCCTTTCGTTAAATATTGCAGCAGTTCGTCGAGCACATTGGTTTTCGGCGCCGTAAATACTATTTCAACTTTTTCAGCTAAAGTGTAAACCATTTTTAATAAATTGCCTTTTCACACAACTGGTAAGTATGGTAAACAATTCAATAGGTATCATGTCTTTTATTTTCTCTATCAAAAACATTTTTTTGCATTTTTTTATACAAAAAAGTTGAAAGGAATAACAAAACAAACAATTGCAGTTTTTATTTTAATGGTACGAAGCAGCAAACAGATTTTCCTAAATATTTCGACAACGAATCGATCAATTAAAAAAAAAATCGACGTGTAGAGATTAAAAAGACCTTTAAAATGAGGTATAACTCGATACCCCTTCCCATTTAAGATTTTGAAGTTGGCAACTCCCCCTGGCGTGGGGTGAAAGGGAGCGCGTTGCCTTTATGATAAAAAGTTGTCCCCTTCGATATATTTGTTGACGTGTCCCAGGATTTTTTTTTAAAATACACACATTTCGAGAAAATTAGGGTGGGAAGTCTTGAAATGAACACCCTGTATAGTTTTCCTAGTTTTCTATATTATTGCACAGTTATACTGATCTTAATTGGAACAATGATATCCAAGATATCACCATAGGGCTAATAATATCTAAGTTTCAATATTTGTAATATCACATCTTCTTTTTTCTATTAACATATATTAAGTCAATCACTTCTTGGTCTAGCCAAAAATAACTACTAAACATCAGGTAGGCATCAAATGAAATGTAACCTCTGTTATTCTGACGATGATATTCAGTTATCGAAACAATTGTCAATTTTTTAGAATTTTCAACATTTTTCATTAGATTGTGGAATAAGCTAGCAACATTGAGTTTCATTTAAAACACTTATATATTATTTGTTGAAGAGTTAACATTTTTGAAAAATATTGACAATTTGAAAATTATTCACCGAAGTTGACAGTTACCTAGGTACACCGCAAAATACACTCACTATGTTATTATTATATTTCCGAACTTGTGCAAAAGTTCCTATGGTTTACAGAAAATTGAATATTAAACTTAAATTTCATTTCATTTTATGGGGGTTTTGAACAAGCAGGACTTTTATCAAGAACAACATTTTTCGCTAAAATTGAAAATAAAAAGTTTTTCCTATGTATGACTAAATTTGTATTTCTATCGCCTCAATAAAAAATATCAAATTTAACTGTCTTGACTCTTACTTCGTGGAATCTGCTCATAATAGTGTTTTAAATGAAACTCACAGTTTCTAGTTAATTCCACAATATAATAAAAGTTATTGAAAATGCTAAAAAATTGACAATTGTTTCGATAAATCAATATGATGATATTTATTGTCAATTTTTTAGAAGTTTCAATAACTTTTATTATATTGTGGAATTAACTATAAACCGTGAGTTTCATTTAAAACACTAATATTAAATTTATCTATAAATGCACAAAATTTACCATTCCGCAAATTTATAGTTTCTTATATAAAATTCTTTTTACACACCTTTTACGGTAACATCCTGTATATTTTTTCAAGTGCACTAGGTATTCCAGATTGTCATAAAAACTTCACAAACAAATTTTAAAATTAAGAATCACAAACGCTTGTTGACGAAGACACCGTAACTGTTTGAAAAAGAAAAAAAAATTGATCGTGTCATTCGCGTTAACCGGTTTCACTCTCGATCAGACACACATGATTCAAGAACAACAAGACTACAGTTTCTAGTTTACCAGAGAAGCTCTTCGTTCTTCGCCATTCGCCGGCATTCTACATCCCTGCTAGTCTCAATCACTCTATTATAAAACCGTTTCATTTCGCCGTGTCGCTTACGTCATAGCCGCAGTGACGTCACTGATAATCGATCCCGTTATGCGCTATCCCTTCTCCAGACCGGAAAAATCGTTACGTCATTGTTGTGACATCACTGAGATGACGGCATTACTTCCGCCGGAATAATGCTGGGTGCCGAGCCGGGCCGTGACATAGACCTTTGAAAAGATTTTCGGTATTGATTTTCCACCAGGAATTCATTACGTAATAGTATATATAGAACTTGGCAGCGGTTCAGCTGGAAAATCATTTTCCTTTTATGAAATGATTGGCTGAGATATTTGATGGGCATATGCTGAAAATATCGTTAATTGGATGTGTTTATTCAAAAGATGACGGTTTGATAGTTATATGAAAATTTGATTTTCATTTCTTTTGATTATGTATTTGAATAACGTCAATACTTTAGATTTTCTTTCAGTATTATTAAGCGAAAACATTTGCCTTGTAAATTGAAATTATAATTCTTCTGAATAATACTCAGTTTGTTTCTTTTTTTCATAAGAAATTACTTCGTCCATTTTTCAACTTATGTAATCCCCTAGCGAAAATTTGAATAATATTTATACATTAATCAGGAGATACATAATAAAACAGATATGTAAATAAGTTTTTTTTATCTGTGGGCAAAAGAATATGACTATCTTAGATAATAAACTATCAATTATATCATCCATCCCATTTCTCCCACAAAAACAGTAATTGTTACTTGGGCTTTTACATACGTACGTATATTAAATTCGTAATTATGGATGCAATAAATACCATAGAAAAAGCAAAATCTATACTAAGAAAGAATAATTATTCTTAAGAAATTATTCAAAACAAAGGATAAACTAATATTAGGTATTTTTAAATGAAACTCAAGGTCTCTAGTTAATTCCACAATATAATACAAGTTATTGAAAATTCTAAAAAATTGACAATTGTTTCAATAAATCAATATGAGCATATTCCACGAAGTAAGGGTCGAGACAGTCAATTTCATTTGATATTAGGTAATCAATTAACAAACAAAAAAGATAGTAAATATCAAAATTTAAAACACAATATGTACAGGGACTATCCAACTAGATATCTGATTATTTTAGTAAATATGAAATTTAAATAATCCTAAAATTGAAAACATCAAAACATAAGAAAAGTAATATCATAAAAGTTCCTTATAATTAAGTACCAAAAGTTAGAGGTTCTCAATGCTTAAAAATATTACTTTTGTAAGAGACATGTAAGCACATGTAAACTTTTATATAGGTGTACACCCACTGAGCACAGAACCTTGCAAAACATTGCTGCAAATTACATTTATATACATTTTGAAATGTTTTCTGGAGAAGATGCAGTAATATTATTGCGCAATTACATTTATATACGCTTTGCAATGTTTCCTGGAGAAGTTGCAGTAATATTATTGCGTTAGTTTAGTTGAAACAATGTGACTTGCTCATTAGAGAAACATTTCATTAAGTTGAGATTTCCTTCCCATTGAAACGTTTGTAATTGAGGTTGCCGTGATGTTCTTAGATATGCCAGTTGTAATGTTGCATCAGCATTTTTTCAGAAACATTGCTGTAAGTTAGTTATTTGTTATTTTTGAAACATTTCGCTATTGAGTTTCAGTGATATTATCAAATACACAAATTGAAATATTGTCATTTACTTTCGCGAGTAACATTGCTGTAAGTTATTTATTTCTTCCTGTCGAAATATTTCCATATGAAGTTTCAGTACCTATCCAAGTTGGAATATTGCGATATTTTTTTAATCAAGGAACATTGCTGTGAGTTAATAATATTCCTTACTGCTGAAAAATTCCAAGATGCATGACGTTTATTTTGATTACTCTCCGGCACACTTTTCGGATTTCGAATTTATATATTTTTATATTAGGTCTGATTGGAACTGAGTGAATGGTTCCATAAGTTCCCAATGCATCGTTTTTGTTTTTTGCGTCGCACGTCACGTATTCTGATCGGCAAATTCCTGACGCAATTCACCAATTCGCCAATCAGAATGCGTGAAGATGGCGTGACGTGCGACGCGAAAGGCAAAAATGATGCATTGGGAACTCATCCTAACCGAGCCCAATAATAGTATAGATGAAGAAAAAGAAGGTTGGGTTAGGATTTGTTTCTTTCGAGATTCGAGTGTTTCGACTTTCGGGCGGATGTAATTTCGGCCGGAAAAAGGGCAGGTACTAAAAGCCGGTAGGTAAATTCGGCCGGAGGTTTTAAGTTGCTTCCTTATCTCATAGGTATTTTCGGCCGCAAATCAAATAAAATAACAGAATGCTTTATATTAAAATATTTCTTTATTTCAATAAAATTATTACATCAACTTATTTCTATAACTTAGGTAAACTATAAATTTTTAAAAAACGTTTTGATGTGATACAGATTTAACGAAATTAATTCTAGAAATATTGTCAGATCGAAGCATATTTACCATGTTTTCGATAAATTTTAGTTTGTTTTTTACTTGTTTGTCTTTAATTTTTGCTGGAATATTTAAATTTTTTATTTTTAAATATGCATCGATCTGACAATCTTTTAATTTTTCTATAAAAATAAATATAGAAGGGTGACTTGAATAAAAACTAGAATTAAAGTGCGAATGGAATGATTCGCAGGCATTTGTGGTTCTTTTAATTGATGGGTTTTCATATGCCCATATATTTGGTGGAAAATGAGATTCTGGCGCTATGTAGTTTTCTAATAAATAGTCTGCGTATTTATCTATAAGTTTATGGTCCGGTTTGTATGACATGAGATCAAATATGAAACAATCTTCAACTTCAGAGGGGTCTAAATAAGTTAGCCCAAAAGTATGAGTAAGCCATTTGCTTTCCTCGCAGTTTTTATCTTTATACATTTGGGTTAACCCTAATGATTGTATTTTCCTATACCACGCCTGGTGCAAGTGGAATCTACAACCATTTAGTTTGGTTTTGGGAAAGACAACTTTTAATGCGTTATGAATTGCGATTTCAAAATCCACAAATACCTCCTTCGGTTCAAAAACAATATTATAAAGTTCAAAAATTTTAGATTTTACCAACAGAAAAAGTCTCATATATGTGTCACTGGTCTTATTGGGCAACAGACAATACAAAAGAGGAACATAATGCCCATTTTCCAGTCCATGGATGGTAAATAACTGATAAAAATATTTTGTACAATAAGAAAATGTGCCATCCATGTAAAAATCTTTCATTTTACATAAACTTATTATATTTGTATGGCAAGAAAAAACAATGATATTATCAGCTGTGCTGTTAATAAACAAAAAATTTTCACCTGTTGTGGTTTTCGGTCCATAACTATCGAGTACAGAATGTACATCGTGAATATCCTTAGGCAGGGCTGGTAAGAGCTTACGGCGGATGTTGTACAAATTTCTTCTTATTAGACTGACATCTATCGATGACAAATTCTCAGGCAAATGATTTGAAAGAACGCTTTTAATAATTTTTGAAGGTTTCTCCGATATGTCTTCCTCAGCTTTGCGCTTGCATGAAGTCGTCACTATTTTTCTCTCCAACGTAGTTTCATCGGACTCGTGGTTGTGGATTAATTCACTTCTAGTAACTGTGTATTCCGCACCAACAGTGTACAGTTTGGCTAAACATCTTAAATTTTTCTTTATACACCTCCAACGTACTTCACCACATTTTAATACGTCCTGTTTACCAAACTGAAACTTTTCTACAACTAGTAAGTCACAACCGCGTGAACTCTTAATTACTGAAACTGATGCCATCGTATACAAATAATATATTTTATGCTTTCTATCGACTAGTAGCTTAAAGATAAGTTATAATACTGACTAGCTATAATAATTTTATACCTGTTATTTGTGAATTTTATACATTTAAAGGAATAATCTTAAGTAGGTACAACATAGTTATTAGAATAAAGAGATAAGTAAATTAAAGGTATTTCCGACAGGTACACAGGATTAGGTATTTCCAAATAAATACACAACTAATATTTTACAGAAACTATTAAGCGTAATTACCAATATTTTAATCTCATCGTAAACATCAACCCCTCGGCCGAAATTACCCCTGTCATAAATGGTACCCTTTGATTTATGCAGGTTGTACGAGAAGGGAAATTCGCCTTAGCGATATTTGGCTGGTTCCTCTAAGTTTAGTTGGTTGATCCTTTCCTTCCCGACATGTTTTTGAGTATTTTAAAACAAGAAGACTCGCCAACCTTTTGTTGACGGGAACGCTGAAATTGTCGTTGAGAATAAAGGAGTAATAAAAATACGGCTCACTCACAATCCCTCTATTTAAATTCTTACAAGAACGAAGTACCAAACTTTAGTATTGGATACGGCAACAGCGCTAAACTACCGTTGAACCGGTCTAGGCGACCATGCGGATTCAAACAATAATTTTTAATAAAAATAGTACTTACAATACAGAAATTCACCGACCAATGTCGGAAAAGCACGTCATATTTACACTCTCATTTGTTGCAGTTACATTAAATTGATAAACGAAATTAGGTATGTATTTAAACCAATGAATCAACACTTGATCATATCATCACAAGAGGTGAGCCAAGACTACTGATTGCCTTTCGTTGGCGGTAATTTTGCGGCTTATGGCGCGGGAGGTACCAATTGGTTCCGTGAACATGAATAAAAGGCGCGGAGATTTAAACTTCGAACCTTTCGCTTAATGTTGAATTAAGATCCATTGTAGGAATTTATGGGAAATTCCTACAAACTGGTGGCCGGGGCAAAGATGAGAGGAACAGTTTAGGAGCAGAATCCAAATTTTAAGCAAGAAGGAAGGAGAAAAGAAAAAGAAAAATGAAAAAAAAATACGTTCTACTCCAAATGTAGATAGAACTCAGTTCATACATGGTAGAGGAGCTAACTTAGTAATAGGACGAATATAAACTCCATCCACAGTTCTTACACGTGCGGCACGAACATTGCCGTCTTTGCCAGTTAGTAGTTCCACTACCCTGGCAAGGGGCCAATTCAAAGGAGGACGGTCCTCCGATTGCACTAGTACAAGCTGATTAAGCTGAAGATTGTTTGAGGCTTTACACCACTTAGGTCGATGCTGCAGTCGATGCAGATAATCGGTGCTCCACCTCTTCCAGAATTCTTGGTTCATCTTAGTACATTGTTCCCAAAAAGTTAATCTGTTTACAGGGATGGTAGATAGATCGCGATCGGGATAAGCGGTTAAAGGTGCTCCGATCAAAAAATGACCTGGTGTCAAAGGAGATAGATCGGTAGGATCATTTGACATCGGGTATAATGGTCTGCTGTTCAAGATAGCTTCGATCTGACTCAGAACCGTGGAGAGTTCCTCGAAGGTAAGGCACGAATTGCCAATTATTTTGGTGAGGTGGGATTTGGCGCTTTTCACAGCCGCTTCCCATAAGCCACCCCAGTGCGGTGACCGCGGAGGAATAAACTTCCAACTAATTTCTGTAGTTGAAAGAAAAGACTGTATCTTATTGATACTTTCGGAAGATTTGAGAAAAATGGAGAGTTCTCGTAATTGATTCCTTGCTCCCACAAAGTTGGAACCATTATCAGTATAGATAGTCTGAGGATTCCCTCTACGACTGAGAAATCTTTTAAGAGTGGCGATAAATGCATCGGTAGAGAGATCACTTACTAATTCGATATGGATCGCCTTTGTCACCATGCATATGAATATGGCAATGTAGGCCTTTTGTATTGGGGCTTTTCTTAAGCGCGAAGATTTAATTTGTACAGGTCCAGCAAAATCGATGCCAGTTTTGGAAAAGGGGCGAGATTTTTGCACTCGGTCAAGGGGTAACGGGGACATTATTTGAGAGGCGAACTGGGCATTAAATCTAAAACAGGTGATGCAGCTTTTTATCAATTTTTTGACAAGACGAGTGCCATTCAAGGGCCAGTACTGTAGCCTTAAATTTCCTAACACATTTTGGGCTCCACCATGGCCAAGACGGCGATGTTCCCGTATTATTAGCAAATCAACCACATGATCATTTTGTGGTAACAGCAAGGGAAATTTTTGATTGAAAGGTAAAGTAGAAAATTGTAATCGGCCACCCACTCTTAGAAGGCCGTCATTATCCAAGAAAATGTTCAATGGAATTAAGTCTTTATTTCCAATCGGAACGTTAGTTTTTAAACAACGAATTTCGTTGAAGAAGTGTTTATGTTGAATTTGTTTGATTATAAAATCATGGGCAATGCGGAGATCTTCAACAGATAACGAACCAACGTCTCTGAATTTTCTCCTCGATAGGTTTATAAATTTGAATATATGGGCTATAACCCTATTTAAGGTTATAAATTTTGAGAATCGGAAAAATATAGGTTCCCAAAAGTTTAAGTCGCTGTTGACTATAGCAAGGTTGACCTTTTTGACTTCAGGCAAGTCGTCAATAGGTTCGAAAGAATCCATAGAATCAAAATCTTTAGATTCAAGTAGAAATCGAGGACCCTCGAACCAAAAAATCCAGACATCAGATGAGAATTTACCACGAGAAAGTAAATCGGCTGGGTTTAAATCGGATTTGACATGTCGCCATATAAACTCTTTACTATTGTTTTGAATGGTTAGGACACGCCGAGCTACAAAGGGAGAAAAATCATTAGAAGACCGTTTCACCCAACTGAGAGCGACTTGAGAGTCGGACCATAAATTTATGGAAGAGATGTGAAGAGAAATGCATAGAATCTGAGCTATTCTACGAGCTAAAGTGGACAACAGCTCCATTGCACACAGCTCTAACTTGGGAATAGTCAAAGTAATTTTCAAAGGATTCACACGAGATTTAGCAGTAATTAGGCGAGAGGATCTAGAATTATCAGCGTAGATCGCTACTAAATAGAGACACCCTCCGTATGCCTTTTGACTGGCATCGCAAAACCCGTGGAGAGAACACGAAGTAATAATTTTTTGGTTAAATAGGTATCTGGGTACTCGGAGGTGAGCAGCTTCAGTTAATAAAGAAAGGAATTTATTAAACTGAGTAATTATGGATGTATCGGAAATGGGAACATCCCACCCTATCTGGGATTTCCAGACCGATTGCATTAACAGTTTGCCAAACACGGTCAGATTGTTTACTAACCCAAGAGGGTCAAATGTACTGGCGACGGTACTTAATATCCTTCGTTTCGTTATATGAGAACAATCAGCCAACTTGGCAGTTTGGATGTGTAAAATATCAGACGCAGGATTCCATTTTAGTCCTAGAATTTTGCTTGACGAATCGTCAAAACTACGATCCAATTCAGCGTTAGGTAATTCATCGATTGACTGTAAAAACTTGAATGAATTTGATTGCCATTTGTGAAGTTGGAACTCATGTTTTCCAAGCATATTGGTCAATTCGGCATAAAGAGCCGGTAAGTCCATTTCCTTATTGGTTCCAGTTAAGATATCATCCATGTAGGTTTGATGAAGAATAGCCTGCTGCGCATTTGGACAATCGGGACTATTTAAGGCAATGTCTTTCAAGACTCGGGTGGCCAAGAAAGGGGCACAGTTCTGTCCGAAACTAAGCCTAGATAATTGGATACATTGAAGGGGTTTCGTGGGGTTACCCCTCCACAGTATGTTTTGGAGATAGCGTTGCATGGGATTGATATCTATGAATCTATACATCATTTTGATGTCAGCACACAGGACATATTTATAGCATCTAAATCTGCACAAAATGTCGAATAGGTTATCCTGAACTTGGTATCCCTTCGACGTTAAATCATTAAGAGAGAAACCTGAATCGGTTTTAGCCGAAAAATCGAATACGATTCGAAGTTTGGTGGATGCACTTTCCTCACGTATCACCGCCCTATGGGGTATAAAATACTTGAAATCGTTAGACACAGTGTTATAGAAAGACAGAGGAATGACTTGAGCAAGATTGAGTGTTAGGTATTCTGAAATTACTTTTTTATATTCAGAGAAAAGGGTAGGATTAGCATTGAATTTTCTTTCAAGAGAAGAGAATCGTTGGATGGCTATACCGAATGACTGGCCTAGTTTTTTATTCTGATTTGCGAGTAGAGGCATATCTACCTGATACCGCCCCGATGGTAGGATAACGGTTGTATCCCGAAATAGTTGTTCAACATATTCCTCGCTGGGATCTTGTGATGGACATTCGGGAATTTCCTCAAGCTCCCAGAATTTCTCCATTGTCCTTTGGAGGTCAGAATATTGATAGACTTGATCATTATAAACCGTCAAAAAGGAATAAGCAGACTTAGGTTTATGCTGGGAGGAGTTAGCATTTCTCAAAGGGATAGGACCCGCGATAACATATCCCAGGTGAGTATCTATAAAGGAAGGAGAATAAGGATCCGTTTTAAGTACGGTCCCCTTAAGCAGGTAATGATATAAATCACAGCCAATAAGAAGATCTATTGGACCGGATTCAAAGAATAAAGGGTCAGCTAGCTCAAGTTTTATATGGGATGGAATTTTAAAATTAGAAGGTGAGATAGAAGATTGTGGTAAACTATTTGTTATTTTATCTATGACCGAGCAAGATATAGTGAAAGTACTGTAAGGTGCAATTTGAGAATTAAATGTGATATCTACCACTTCTCTACTATAGGTGTAGTTATTGCTACCTAATCCGGAAATATTAAGAGTTTGTTTTCGAGAGACTAAATTCAATTTTTGTACAAAGGCACGGTTAATAACGCTCATTTGACTAGCGGAATCAAGAAGAACTCGTCCAACCAAACACCGACCATTGAACCCATTAACATTCACTAAAGCCGTAGGCAATAGTACAATACTGTCTTTTGCTGACATGGCAGCCAAAGCAGTTTGATATCTCACTGACTCCGGAGGTTCAGGTGATTGATTAGGTGATGCAGAACTGGTATTTATGAAATTAGATCTATTAATTTGATCTGGGGACGTATTATTATGTACATTAATAGGAGAGGGGTGATTATTTACATTGGATAGAGAGGTTACATTGGGGCTTCCGGAAGAGGAGGCTCTAGGATTATTACGATTGTTAGAGTTGTTTGGCAATCTGTTCTGACTGTCAAAATGTAAGTAACTATGATGAGACTTATTGCAAGTTGCACATCTCCTAAGGGATTTACAATCGGTAGTACTATGGGTACTATTCAGGCAATTTACACAAAGTTTTTTAGCTTTGACCATCTGATACCTCTCTTGAGGTGATAAGGACATAAATTTGGAACAACCGTATATAAGATGAGAGGGGTCTGAACAATGAAGACAGCTCGGTCTATTAACCCGAGAAGAACTAGAATGGTACTGTTGTGAAGAACTTAAACTAGATACCAATGTCACCCTATTTTTACAAACATTATTAGACTTGGGGTTGAATTTACCCTTAGTGTTGGTTTCAAAAAGATTTAAATTTTCTAACATTGATTGGCGTTGCTGTAGAAAATCAAAGAAATATTCAGCTGTAGGGATAAGCTCTGGCTTGCGCTCACTTTCGAAGGCTCGTCTTGAATTAAAATCAAGTTTTTGCTCCATTAAAAATATTATTAATGACTCAAAATTTACTTCCGGCGATAAATTCATATTTTTAATCAAATCAAATGTCTTACGCGTCGATATCTGAAATTCGCGCAACTCGACCGAAGTACTTTTCAAGACAGGTTTTTGATCCACCAAAGTTTGGTACAAAGAATACAGTAATTTATATTTATCGTCATATGCCTTTTTAAGAATATTTAAGGCAATATTCAAATTTTGATTTGTTACGCTTAAGGACTCAATCATTTCCAAAGGTGGTCCACGTAACAGCCCTTTAAGGTAATAAAACTTTTCACCCTCCGACTTTAAATTATTATTATTAAGCACCAGTGCTGTGAACAAGTCAATAAAGGATGGCCACTCTGATGCAGCCCCTGAGAAAGGTTTAATGTTAATTTTAGGTAACACGACATTAGATACATCGTTTGGCCTAGTATTTAAATTGAGTGATTCTTTTTGCTTATTTTCTATTAGAAGTTCAAGCATAGCAATACAACTTTCAAAACGGTCGGCGACAACGTTCTCGACCTCATCGTCGGAAGAGTAGTTGTCGTCGTCCGGGTTAGATAATGAAACGATTTCCAATTGGACTTTTTGATAATTGTCATAGTGACCAGATATGCTTTTAAGTTTGACTTTAAGTATATAGACCTCTTCGGAGCCAGTCAGCTCCGACACAAATGTTTCAATTCGAGATAATTGCGATTTGAAACCCCCTCTTTTATTTTTCAAGTGATTTAGCGACATGATTGAATCAAAGTGTAACCAATCAAAGTTGAACTCCACCTGAATTAAAATAAGCTTCTAAAGTAGCGAGTAAATTTTACAATATATGGAATAACCAAATAGACAAAGAGCTTTTCCAATCAATGCGATAAGTATTTCAATAGCATGCAAATTACTGAAAATTAGTTTAACATTGTAAGAAAATACCTACCTACTTATAACCTACTTATAACCAAATACGGTATTAATATTCAAAATAATAAAGAAGAAATTACAGTGAATTATTTTTCACAGTGTACTAGAATGCATGTAAACGCAAATAGATAATCAATATTGAGATTAATAAACAAAATATCAAACATTGAGAAAACTGTAAATTATTTTTAACAGTGTAAGAAAATGTACCTAAATATAACTAAATACACTAATTAAATATCCAAAGTAATAATGAAGAAAATACTGTGATTTATTTTTCACAGTGTACTAAAAATGCATATAAACGCACATTGATAATTGATAAACAAAATATCTAGTATTTAGAAAACTGTAAATTACTTTTAACAGTGTAAGAAAATGTACCTACTTATAACTAAATACACTAAATAAATATTCAAAGTAATAATGAAGAAAATACTGTGATTTATTTTTCACAGTGTACTAAAATTGCACGTGAACGAAAAAAGATAAACAATATTGAGATACATAATCAAAATATCTGATATTGAGAAAATTGTAAATTATTTTTAACAGTGTAGGAAAATGTACCTACTTATAACTAAATACACTAATTAAATATTCATAGTAATAATGAAGAAAATACTGTGATTTATTTTTCACAGGGTACTAAAATTGCATGTAAACGCAAAAAGATAATCAATATTAAACAAAGTATCTACTATTGAGCAAACTGTAAATTATTTTTAACAGTGTAAGAAAGTGTACCTAGATATAACTAAATACACTAATTAAATATCCAAAGTATTAATGAAGAAAATACTGTGATTTATTTTTCACAGTGTACTAAAAATGCATATAAACGCACATTGCTAATTAATATTGAGATTAATAAACAAAATATCAAACATTGAGAAAACTGTAAATTATTTTTAACAGTGTAAGAAAATGTACCTAGATATAACTAAATACACTAATTAAATATCCAAAGTAATAATGAAGAAAATACTCTGATTTATTTTTCACAGTGTACTAAAAATGCATATAAACGCACATAGATAATTGATAAACAAAATATCTAATATTTAGAAAACTGTAAATTACTTTTAACAGTGTAAGAAAATGTACCTAGATATAACTAAATACACTAATTAAATATCCAAAGTAATAATGAAGAAAATACTGTGATTTATTTTTCACAGTGTACTAAAAATGCATATAAACGCACATTGCTAATTAATATTGAGATTAATAAACAAAATATCAAACATTGAGAAAACTGTAAATTATTTTTAACAGTGTAAGAAAATGTACCTAGATATAACGAATACATTAATTAAATATCCTCAAACTTAACGATGTATTTATTATACCATGTATTATTGAGGTAACAAAAACCCGACATGTAAATAAACACTAGTTTCTTCAAAATATGCTGTTTATAAACACTTCCAAACCGGCTCCTAATCCTATACACCCCCCTTGAGCGAGGTGTCGTTGAAGTAAAAACGGCCAGCAGTTGACCATTCTAGATTCAGAACTCGCTTCGCGCGCTGTTGCCGGACTGTCTTTAATTTCCCGAGCAATCAAATCGCACTTATATACATATCACTGTTTCAGTATTTATTTTTTACAGTTTCTCAGCCCTCACGAGAGTCTAATGAACAACTTTTTGGAATGTTTATTAGAGAAAAGAAGAATAGGGTTCAGACAGACCCAAGAAATCAAATTGCCGCAAAGGCGGACATGGATATATCAAGTTGCTGCAGAGGCAAAAATGGATATGTCAAATTGACAGACTATATCCGGCTCGAAGGACCAATAAAAACTATGTACGAGAAGGGAAATTCGCCTTAGCGATATTTGGCTGGTTCCTCTAAGTTTAGTTGGTTGATCCTTTCCTTCCCGACATGTTTTTGAGTATTTTAAAACAAGAAGACTCGCCAACCTTTTGTTGACGGGAACGCTGAAATTGTCGTTGAGAATAAAGGAGTAATAAAAATACGGCTCACTCACAATCCCTCTATTTAAATTCTTACAAGAACGAAGTACCAAACTTTAGTATTGGATACGGCAACAGCGCTAAACTACCGTTGAACCGGTCTAGGCGACCATGCGGATTCAAACAATAATTTTTAATAAAAATAGTACTTACAATACAGAAATTCACCGACCAATGTCGGAAAAGCACGTCATATTTACACTCTCATTTGTTGCAGTTACATTAAATTGATAAACGAAATTAGGTATGTATTTAAACCAATGAATCAACACTTGATCATATCATCACAAGAGGTGAGCCAAGACTACTGATTGCCTTTCGTTGGCGGTAATTTTGCGGCTTATGGCGCGGGAGGTACCAATTGGTTCCGTGAACATGAATAAAAGGCGCGGAGATTTAAACTTCGAACCTTTCGCTTAATGTTGAATTAAGATCCATTGTAGGAATTTATGGGAAATTCCTACACAGGTAGGCCAAGGGATTACCGGCCGAAATTACGCCCGCCGCGACTTTCGACCGGTCGTTGGAGGGAAAAAGGAATAACATTTTTTCTGTTTTCTTGATGAAGTGAAGCAATGGATTAATTTATATTTGTATACTCTATACAATAGGCTCACAGTTTCCTTTTTATTTTATAGTTGTGGATTGAAAGGTTTGTTTCAGGTATAAATATTTGTTTTTCACTTAGAATTATTACGTTTCAATCATATTCGTTGTTATATACTATATCAACAAGACTATAGGGTCCTTCGATTTAATCACTTGTTTGTGAAATTCATTTGAACCACAAATTTTCATTTTAATATACCTCCAGGAAATACCGAGTAATCTGGTTGTTTCATAGTATATAAGTTGATATCTGTGCAAATTGTGTAGTGTGATATATTTTTGTTATTAAAATATTTTTTATTATGAATTTTTTAGTTCAATAAATTTATATTTTAATTTTTTTACTGCTTTTAGTATTTGTATAATGGTTCGATGCGAAGTATTCAGCGGACCATTACGTAGAAACTGACAAAACATTGAAAAAAACGAAATTGATGAATATAAAGCAGTGTTCATTCATTCATTCATTGAACTGAATTATCTGCTACTGAAAATACATGTTTTTTTGTATCTGATGTATTATTTTATGTGCAATATTGTTTTTATTTAGGTTCAATAAATCGTTGGAATATTTTGATTTAAATTTGCTTTTTTTGGGTTCTCTTACTTGTCCAAAGTTCAGAACGGACACACATTCTGCGTTAAAAGTGCGCAATAAGTTTCTTTAACTTAGAATATACATTTTGACAAAACTTTATGAAAACTTTCAACCACACCATGAAACCAAATTGAAATCACTCGCCCTCAATACACGTTTAGTTAATCATGCTATAGCCTCTACAGATTAGAAGTTCTTTTCAATAAGTATAAACGCAAGTCATTTCAATTTGAGGTTAAGAGACTAATTGATCCATTTTGAAATTTTCCAATCTGAATATAATTGAGCATTTTTCCATTATCAATATGATCATTGGAGAGTACCTGTAACTCCCTAATAATTATATTGCCAAATTATAAGGATGATTTTAATAAACTTTCGAACAGTATCTGCAACTTTCAATAACAGGGAATTTGCAACATCACAAAAAGAAGTTGATTCAAGTATACTTCTGAAATGTCTTGGAATGGTACTAGTAAGTTCTAATTATAAGGTCCCTGCTACATACCAAATGAAAGATGATTTGAATATACTTTTGAAGTGTATAGGAACATTTCCTGAAACGTCTAGTTATAAGGTAACTGCAACATCATAAAATAAAGTTGATTAGAATGTGATATTGAAATAATGATACAACCTTGCATTTGAACGGTGTTAGAAATATCCGTACGTACCATCACTTAACATAACTTTTGAAATATTACAAATAAACGTTGCAATGGCGGCCGTTACGGCGTTGCTGGCATGTTGATGCAACATCATTGCAAAGTCGGAAGCAACATTACACATTCTATATGTGATTTGCAGCAACGTTGAGGCAACATATTCTTGCTCAGTGGGCACTCTCATACAGTTATTGTTGTTATTGAAATTGTTGTATAGTTACAGAAGAAATAAAACAAAAGTTAATACAATTTAAGGCAGTCGACTCGAGAATAGTAGTTTTTTTTTAATTCCATTTTTATTGTCGCATCAACCGTGTCGGTTATTAGCGACAAAGATTATTTTACAAGGTTTTGATTACATTAATTTCAGTAAGATATCGAACTAATACATTTATGTCACAGTTTTGTCCTAATACCGATTTCAATGTGTTTGGTATATTGTTTTTCACTCGGGCGTCGTCATATCTGGGACACTCAACCAGAATATGTTTTACTGTTATCTGCTTGGAACATGTAGAACACTGAGGCATTTCTGCCCTGGCAAGTAAATCTTGATGCGTCAGTTTTGTGTGTCCTATCCTTAGTCTTGTCAGTAGTACTTGGTTGGGCCGCCTGTTTGGTATTGTATTCCAGGGTTTTACACTGGGTTTCACCTCGCGTAATTTTGCTTTCGAATCAAGCCACTGATTTTGCAACGCACTTATCGCTTTTTCTTTCACGGTATGCTTCAAATCACTGATGGTCATCGCGTTTACAACTACCGCACTATCACTTTCCGCTGCTTGTTTTGCCAGTTGGTCTGCTTCTTCGTTACCCTGGATTCCTATGTGCGAGGGGATCCACATAAATTTTACATTTATTTGGGATTCGTGTAGTTCGAAGAGTTCCTTTTATTTCCATAGCAATGGGATGACTACTATAAACTTGCTGGATGGATTTTAATGAACTGAGGGAATCTGTGATTATGAGGATGTGGGAAGCATTCGCATTTCTAGACAGTTTAAGGGCTTGTAGCAATGCATATATTTTTCCAGTGAAGACTGTACTGCAGGTAGGTAATTTAAAAGATAAGTTATGATTTGCCGTAACAACCGCGGCTCCGACGCCAGCTGGAGTTTTCGAGGCATCCGTATATATTTTGGAATGGTCATTATATTCAATGAGTTTTGTCTGGAAGATGTTTTTTATCAGCAAACTGGGTAGTTCATATTTTTTAAAAGATGTAAGAGTGGTGTCAATTATTGGTTTGGAATTTTGCCAAGGAGGATATGTTTCTTCAAACTTGAATATAGGAACATGTTTGATTTGAAGATCTGCTTTGTATTGTCTAAAGCGATTACAGAAAGTTGGACTCGGTTGTTGTTGTGCGATATTGTCAATTTCATCTGTATGAATTTTTGGGTACATTGGATGCTCAGTATTATCTAATATAGAGGTAGCATATGATAGTGTCAATATTTTTCTTCTCGTAGATAAAGATGGTTCCCCTAATTCTGAATAAAGGCT
Source organism: Galeruca laticollis (assembly GCA_963921935.1). Classification (NCBI taxonomy): domain Eukaryota; kingdom Metazoa; phylum Arthropoda; class Insecta; order Coleoptera; family Chrysomelidae; genus Galeruca; species Galeruca laticollis. Next base: position 119,768,898 of record OY998183.1, on the reverse strand, counting down.
TTCCACCGGTGATGTACGATATGCACCAGATATTATTCGTAAGGCATTATTGTGAACTGTATCAAGTTTCTTTGAAATATAGCTTTTGGTGGATGCATAGACAATAGATTCATAATCGAGTTTGGAACGTATAAGATTTTTATATATAATATGTAGAGTTTTTTGATCTGATCCCCAGTTACGGTTAGAAAGTATTCTTAGAAGACTGATACCTTTCTGACAAGATAATATCAACTTTTTTATATGATCATTCCAGCTCAGTTTCTGGTCAAATATCATACCTAAGAATGTCGTGGAAGTTACATATTGCAGTTTTTCTTTATATAGTGTAAGCGGGGTGTCTTTTCACAATGTTTTTTCGAAAATAATAAACATTTGGTTTTGGATGCAGAAAAGTTAAAACCCGACTGTTTTGACCATTGCTGCAGTTTATTAAGTTGTCTCTGTAGTATATGTTGCATTGTATCGATGTTTTTACTTTTCATGTATATCACTAAGTCATCCGCATATAGCCTTATTTTAATTGGCTTAAGTACATTTTCAGTAATGTTATTAATAGCGATTAGAAATAATATGGGACTAATAACAGAGCCTTGGGGAGTACCATTTTCTTGACATTGTTTGGTCGATAGATTTACCATTTACTCTTACTCTAAAAGTCCTGTAGCTAAGAAAATTTTTGATGAATGCCAACATATGTCCATCTATATTCCATTGCCTCAACGATTTCAGTATATTTATTCTACATGCAGTATCGAATGCTTTGTTAATATCAATAAATATGGCTAAGCATTTCTGTTTATTTGCGAAGGCTTCGTGTATGTCACTTTCTAGATAAATAATATTGTCAATAGTACTTCTCTTTTTCCTAAATCCACTTTGTTCTGGTTTAATTAGTTTGCGACTTTCAAGTTCCCACCTAAGACGATTATTAATAATTTTTTCTAAGAGCTTGCACATCGTGCTAGTCAGTGCCATAGGTCTGTATGATTCTATACTTGTTGCTTTCTTAACAGTCTTTAGAATTGGTATGATTGTTGCTTCAGTCCACTGAATTGGAAAAGTTTGTTGTATCCAAATGGTGTTGTAAATATTTAAGAGTACTTCTCTGCCGCTCTCCGATAGATATAGCAGAAAAGAAATCGGTATATTATCAGGACCTGGACTCGAGTTTTTAGAGTCTTTTATCGCTTCATCTAGTTCTGATAGCGTGAGTGGTTGGTTGAGGTACGATGTATTGTTTTCATTATTGATTGGGATTTCTTCGATTGATACTCTATTTTTTAGAAAATCTTCCTTTAATTTGGCATCGCTCGAGTTCTCTTGGAATGCTTCCGCCAATGCTTCAGCTATATCTTTTGATTTTATTATTAAGATTTCGTCTTGTTTTATACCAGTGATTTTATTGTATGATTTATTGCCGGATATGGTATTCACTTTTTTCCATACAGATGTTAAGCTAGTAGAGCTGCTTATATTTTGCACATATTTTATCCATGAGTCTTTTTTACTTTTTCTAAAAATATACCTAGTTTTGGCCCTTAGTGCTTTGAATCGTAATTGATTATCAATCGTGTTATGCTTTTTATAGATATGAAATGCATGTTTACTTTCTTTAAGTGCCTCTTCACATTCTTTATTCCAACATGGTACAGCCGTACGGTGTGTTACGTTTTTAGTTAGCCCTTTTGTTATGTCTGCATCTGTTATCAATATGTCATTGAAATTGTTTATTGTTTCATTTATGTCCTCACTTATTGAAAATTTTGATAAATGTGCGTCAGTTAAAATGGTATATTGTTCCCAGTCTGCTTCATGTAGCTTCCACTTTTGTATAGGCGTTGAATCGTCAGCACTTCTACGTTTATATACTACAAGGATTGGGAAATGATCACTGTCATATGAAAAAGGTAAGACTTCACATGTTAGATGTTGATGTAATGAAGGATTACACAAAGTTAAATCTATAGCCGAAGAAGTTCCATTATAGGTATTAAATCTGGTTTTACTTCCATCATTAAGAATGTTTAAGTTTAAGTCTGTCATAACCTCTTCTATTGTGTTTCCTCGAGTATCTTGTTTCTCACACCCCCACATGAAGTTGTGTCCGTTGAAGTCGCCCATGATAATTTTAGGATTAGGAACCTGGGAGATTAGATCAGTCAGTTCCATTTTACATAGATTTCGGTCGGATGGAATATATATATTACATATATTTATTTTTGTAGGAAAATAAACGCATACAGCTATTGCTTCAATATTGGTATCTAAATCAATTTGACTTGAATGAAAGTTTTTATTTACATATGTTGCAACTCCTCCCCAACTTTTTATACCAATTCTGTTCTTGTAATATACATTAAAATTTTTTAGTTTGTGTGTATTCTGATTATTAAAGTGTGTTTCTTGTAAAAAGATAACGTTCGGGTTGTATTTAGATATAATAGTTTTTAACATTTCCAGATGGAGGTAATATCCATTCAGATTCCACTGTAGAATACTCATTATTTTATTTTAAATTTATTAAAGTAGAATTTATGTCGTTGCTGTCTGATGAGTCACTGATTGGCTTTTGTTCTATGGGTCCTTCAGCAATATATCAATATATCTTTCAAGTCTCTTCCTAATTTTTGTGAAGCGCGTCTTCGTTGTTTTGCTCTGTAGTGATGGGTAAATTTTTTAATAGTATCTACTAAGTCTTCAAATTCCGACGTGTAGTTTCTAATCACGTTTATTGGATCTGGATTTAATTTTATATTTGACAGTAAGTCGGTCAATTGTTCGAAAGTAAGAGCATAGTTTTTAGGATCTTTTTCCATTAGCTGTTTTACAGGTTGCATTTGTTCGGTTGTAAATTCATCACTTTTATATTTTTTCAGTGTATCAGGTATTTTGAATGCCGAGTCTGATTCTGCTATGGGACTAGTAGTTTCGGATAAAGGTCGTTTATTACAGTTTTCTGTATAATCCAGAGAATAGTAGTTATTAGTATAAAATTAGATGAAATAATCAATTTTATACAAATATATGGGCCAGTAGAAGAAACGGCAAAGGAAGAAATTTTATATACAATTGCAAAGAGTATTAGATGAAGTAAGGGAGGAAAACGAAAAGACAATAATAATGGGAGATTGAAATAGCAGGGTAGGAAATTATTATAATAGACGAATGGGTTATATGGGAAAACACGGAGAAAACACAATTACCAGAAATGGACTATAAATGATTGATTTTTGCAGAAGGAAAGATCTAATAATAGGAAATACGATGTGGGAACCACAACTAAATGATAAATATACGTTTGTGGCAGAAGAAAGAAACGCTAAAAGATTACATAACATATACACAAAATCTAACAGAAGTAATACAAATAATGGAAACAAAGAAAGAAGCAGAAATTGGATCTCACCACAGATTCGTAGTAACAATTTGTCTAGTAAAATTAATCAAGATAGAAGCTACTACAGAATACAGTAAACTATCAACACATAAACTTAAAAATAAAGATAACGAGAAAAAATACCAAAATGAGACGAACAAAGAATTAGATAAACTAGAAAAAGAAAAAACAGATTGGACATTTGAAGAACGATGGCTCGCTTTTAAAGAAACGCTATTAACAGCAACAGAGAAGACATGTGGAAATATTAAATATAATAAGAATATAAAAGGGACCAACTGGTGAAATAACGAAATTAAAATAGCGGTCAAAGAAAAGAAAACGACATGGAAAAAATATATCACATCAAAATCACATGTGGACAAAGAAGAATATGACAGGAAAAAACCTCTTGTAAAATAAGCCGTCAAAAAATCTAAACGTCACTCACGGAAGAAATTCGGAAAAGAAATAACAGATCTACATAAGATGGATAACAGGAAATTCCGGACAAGAATAAAAAGATTGAGAGGAAATAAATATAAAGATATTAGAGCAATAAAAAATCGTCAAGGCCAAGTACAAACGGAAATGGAAGAAGTATTGAAAACTTGGAAAGAATACTGTACAGAGCAATTCCATACATTAACACCGGAAGAGAATATAACAATAGCAGAACAGGAAATCGACCAACTACAAAGAATCCATAAAGAAGAAATAGATCAAGTAATTCAAAGAATCAAAATAGGCAAGGCTAACAGAGAAGATAGGATAGCGCCGGACATGATTAAATCGTTAGGAGAAAGAGGAAAAGAATGGTCATGGAGTGTATGCAAAGAAGCATGGGTACAATAAAAAATTCCAAAGGAATGGGAAAATAACTTAATAGTACCCATTTATAAAAAGAGAGCACAGGCACAATGTGAGAATTACAGAGCAATATGTTTGGCCCAAACTAGCTATAAAGTGTACACAAAAATAATAGAAGAAATATTAAGAGAATATGTAGAACTAAAATTGGGAGAAGAACAGGGAGCTTTTAGACCTGAAAGACAAACAAATGATAATATCTATATACCAAGGAATATAGTCGAAAGAAAAATAGAAGACGGAGAAGAAATGTACCTCACATTTATAGATCTAAAACCAGCCTTTGATACAGTAGATAGAAGGGAAGTATGGAGAACCCCGGAGGAAATGGAAATACCACCCACCTTAATAAATATAATTAAAAGTGTTTATGAGACAGTTCGATCCAAGGTACAGATTGCAGGCCAAAGATCTGAAGAATTCAAAATGCATAAGGGAATAAAACAAGGAGACAGTTTAAGCCCATTACTGTTTATAATAATCATGGATAAGATTGTAAAACGAACTAAAGAAAAATATGAGCAGCTGAATACTATAATTGGATACAGAAATTTAGATCCGATAAAAATGAGTAGTCTACTATATGCAGATGATGTGGTTTTAGTGGCGAATACAAAGAACAAAATGCAAAAACCAGTGAATATTTGGACTAAAGAAGTAGAGAACATGAATGTGGAGGTGAACATAAATAAAACAAAAGTAATGATAAGAAATGAAAAACAAGCAAGTAATTAAAATAATAAAGAGATTAAATGCAAAAACCAAACGCGAGAAAGAGTAACAACATTTGAATATTTAGGAAGTATAGTAACAGAAGATGGAAAAATAGATGCAGAAATAACAAACAGAGCAAATAAATCAACAAAAATATACTACTCTCCAAATAAAACAATTCTTGAACATAAAGATATAGAAATAAAAATAAAAATTCATAATATGATAATAGTTCCTCCAATAATATATGCAAGTGAAAATTGGACTGTGTGAAAAAAGGACGAAACTAAAATAAATACCATAGAAATGAATCATTAAGGAAGAATTGCAGGGAAAACTAAATGGGATAGGATTAGAAACGACGTCATTAGAGCCACAAATAAGCAGGAACCGATAACTGGTAAAATAAAAAAGAGACAACTTAGCTGGTACGGTCATATGGTAAAAATGGAACCAAATAGATTAACTAGGAAAATAATGGAGATTGGAAAAGCTATCAAAAAACAAAGGGGTAGGCCTAGAAGAAAATGGTTAGATCCAATACAAGAGATAGGTTTAGAAAGAGGAAAGACCATCGTAGAAATGAAAAATCTAGCAAGAGACAGAAAGGCATGGAAGAAATGGGTACAGGTCACGGAATCCACATCCGACGCTTGAAAGGGCAAAAGGATTTAGAAAAGAAGAAGAAGAAGAGTATAGTTCACGTAAGAGATATAGTGCGAACTTTAAAGTTTCGGCTTATCCTTTGATTTGAATACTGTCATAGTTCAATCAATATTATAATTTAAAATGCTTATTAGACGATATATTCATTTAATATTATAACTTCAACTAAAAATCGTTAAAATGTATTTAATAATTTCCTCCATAGGGCTAATAATATCTAAGCATTAATATTTGTAATATTATATCTTTTTCTTTTTTCTATTCATATATTAAATCCATAACAAGGTAGGACAAACCAACTTTTAATTTTTCCATGTTATGAACTATTCAAATTACGATGATACAAAATTGTTTGAAAATAGATTTATAATATTTTTATAGTTTTTCTCCGTTTCTCCTCTTATTTACAATATTTTCAATTGGACATGAAGAACTAGTATCAATTCATGGTGTTAAAGAATTACTTTTAATTTAATTTGTATCATTAACAAGTGTTTTAACTGAGAAGTTTTTGTTTCAATTTATCATTGATTCAATTAGATGATATAAATAAATCAGCAATTTCATCTACTTATGTATCAATATTAGGTTTATAGTAACAACTAAAGGTGGTGGCAGAATTGAATGAGGTTAAATATTTCAGCAACATTTCTGGTTATATCAGTAAACCATTCCAAGGTATAAAAAAAGACAATCGAAGCAACGTAGTCCCTAGCTAGTCTATTTATGTGAAGACCACACTGAAAAAGAATAATGAAATGTTAACCAAACTTCGATATTTGCAGGAATCTTATGCTTCTAATAATGTGGCAACATAGCATAGTTATAACGGGAAACAACTTAAGCAAATACATAAAATTTGGTTAGGTTTTTCTTTTTTCGAAGAGCTATTCGTTGCGTATGTTAGATATTCGTACTTTGTCAACAGCAGCGCGGAATAGCTGAATTGGTGATTGGTTTAACCACGCTTTTAAAATGTTCAACCACGATTTTCTCTTTCTGCGCGTTCCTCTTATTTCATATACCTTGCCCCGGAGGATCTTCTGAATAAAGGTTGATATTAAAAGCCGGTACTAGGTCGGAAGTCGGCCATATTTATGACGTAGTCTAATCAACGCTCGAAGCGGAATTTACATCATAAATATGGCCGACTTTCGTCCTAAAACCAGCTTTGCTTATCTCCTTATCTTATCGGCTGTCATTATCCATTACCTGTCCAATATATTGCAGGTTTCTATTCTTAACTGTATTCAGGACTTCCTTTCCCATCTTTCTTAACACTTCTCTAATAAATAGTCTAACTGTCCAAGCTATCCGTTGATTTCTTCGGTACAACCACATTTCTTTAGGATGAGGGTTCCATAAGCGTCCATGATTCGACTCCATAAAAAAGGGTTGAAAACTTGTAGCATCGCAATGAGGGAATTTTCATTGAGAGCTAGCTGTAAGTCGTGGATGGCAAATACTGTTTCTACCCTGATAAATGTTGTTCTGGCTTTGTCAATACACATTCGGATCGCAACAGAATGGTCCCAATCATCATTTATATTCCTGCCCAAGTAGGTTAGGTTTTATAATTTATTTCTTATGCTTTTTGAATTGTTTTAAATCTGTAATTTTTTAGATAATACACTACATTGAACATAACTTTGGGTTACTTTACATCGGAATTAAAAATATATAATCTTACATATTTGGAAACGGTGTAATTTAAAAAAAAATAAACATTAGACCTGGAAAAATAGTTTGGTAAGCGAAGGAAACGTTTCAAGATTTTCCAGGATCTATTTTATGTTGCGTGCAGGGACTTTCATGTGCTTTATATTTTGTTTCTAGGTTTGGCCTTGAAGTCCTGCCAGGCTAGACGTCGATAATCAGACCTTCAACTGTTTCTGATTTGTTGATATGAAATTAAAACGGTCATTATCGTCGACTACTGGTCTAGCATTTGAAATTATAGGACGAGCAACAGGGAATTTGTTATTAATAACATATAAATAAATTCAGAAAACAGACTGTGCTACCAGAAGAAGGATAATTAACTTTAATTGTGTAATGTTTTAGTTAACTTGATGCTGTTATTGACGATTTAAGTCAATTTTTTTATTTATAACGTGAAAAATTGTTGAGTGATTCCAATGATATCATTAATAATATATAGGCCGTTGAATTATGAATTAAATGGCTCGATATAATCGGATTATTACAGGCGGGGAACATTTGGTAAATCTGGAAAATGGAATTTTTATTCAACTAATTGATATGTCCGTTCTTTTATTGCTGTGTTTTTTCGGAAAAGTTGCGATATTTATGCTCTTTATCTTCAAATATGGAAAAAGTGGACACAGTTGGAAAATATCAAAAAAAGGTGCAAACATAACTCCAAATGGCCGAGCGCTAAAGTGGCGTAATGATGGGGGTAGTAGATGCGCGTATGTATATTACTTTTATCGCATGTATGGACTTGCTTCTAAAGCGGACTAGACATTTGGTAGAGTTAATTGGTTTGGTAGAGTTAATAACGCATGTACCCATTTATATGCAAAACTGTATAACATATTTGATCTCAGTGTTCCGAAATGTGTTGTATCTATAGTGGTGGAGTAGAACATGGCAGTATGGCCATGTGTCGTATGAAATGTTGATAGTTGATAGGGCGGATAACGTCCATAAATTTCAAGATGATTTCATGAATTGCGGACCAATCTGGATTATAGGGTGGAATTAAACATCTCTATAATTATCACTGGGTTTTATTTACACAGTTAATAACACTTAAATTAAACTAATAAATGACCTAAAATTCACTAAAAAAGGTCAAGTTCAATTCGTGAAAATAGCATACATTGTGAATCGTTAGTAATGATAAGAATAGAATATTAATTGATTTATAGATGTTTGCGATTTTTATTTTTACAGTAAATATTTGTATAATATTTTTAAGTACGTTTACAATTAGATGAAAATATATTTTACTAACATGTGTTTTGTTTATTATAATATTATAATTAGTTAAACAATTGTTCGAATTGTATCAACATCAACACGATCTGGGTTCATATCAGTTTCTGACCTTAAGGGTTAATAACCACTTCAGAAATATACTTCAACCAAAAAACATGGTTCAATTAAGACGTAATTAGATAAATCAGGAAAAATACTGTATGTTTAATAAAATTTAAAAATGAGAATGTCTTGGAAGCTTATGATGAATTTAGGTACCTCAGGGTGAAAATTAAGCGTGATACTCGAAAGTCTTATAAAGATTTTAGTTAGTTAGTTGATAACCCTAGCAAATTTTTTTCGGTATTTCTGGCGGTGCATATTTCATGCAGCGTTTCCAGAAAGGCGCCTGGGTCTCCTTTCCCATTAAAGACCATAGTCGAAGTTGTCGGTGGGGTAGCCGGTGTCGTTACAACAAAAGGTGTAGTCTTTTGAACAGTTACTATAGGAGAAAATCCACCAAACGTTTTCGGTTTTCTCTAACTCCGCCAATTGGTGATAATTGTCGGATTATTAATTCGGTACTAAGATCTTTTTTTTAAATATATATATATGCAACCTACGCGGATGTCTTTAGATTCGGGTTCAAGCAAACTTAAGACAGTCTCCGGGCCAACAATATACAATAGAAAAATCTTCGACTCCAGCAAAGAAAACCAGATACTATATTAAAGGACCTCTCTGACTGAGACAAAAATTAATGCACTTACTATGACTCAAAATCGAAACGGTTGAGTATTTATATCATCTGTTTATTTCATCCTCAATCAAATATTAAGTTAAATATAATCAAATTTACTTTACGGCAATTTATTTAAAAAAATCCTAAATAGATTGCTAAACAAGGTTACAAACTGTTATCTTCTATAACCAAATACATCTAGGTCAGTAAAACGATTTTTATTCCACTTCCAATATTGGATATTGAGAAAAATAGGACAACCGGTAACAGAAATTAAAAATCCAAGTTTTAACTTTATATACAAAATCGTTTTGTTTATATTTCGGTGTCAATCACATTATTTTAATTTGAACAACAAGCAGTTTTTATCAGGTTGAAAAAAAAAGAAAAAAATCATAGGACGAGAAAATTCTAGATAAGAAATGCATATATTTTAGTTTAGTATATATAGGAATGTTGTTCAAAACAGAGTTGTTGTTGGTTCATTATTATTAAATTGTTAAATACATTTTCAAGTAATTATTTCAAAAGTTTTGTAATTTTCATTATATTGTAGAAATGAAGTTTTAAAAAAATCGTTTTCGATGTTAAAAAGTTATAATTGACGCAGTCAGTAGGATTCGTGCGGTCATGAAGTCGTATCGTTCGAATAACGAATTCACGATTTGGTGTTTCAACATCGAGTGCGGATTCCATAAGAATCTACTATGGAAGAAACAAGAAACCGGGGCTCTTCAAATCCCTTGTAAGTGCAAAGCTTCCTTTTTTACCTTTCCATACTTTTTTTAAAGAGTAGGAGAGATATTTGATATAATTTTAAATATACTTGCGGCCATTTTATTTTATAAACACAGTGGAAAGTTTATTGGAAACATTTAATAAATTATATATTAAAGAAAATAATAATTTTGAAAATTAATTTTCATCTGGAAATATGAAAAAATGGCTACTGCAACTACAAAAACCCTAAATTGGCAGTTATTTCAACTAAAATTGGAAAATAATAAACCATAGGATTGTGACAGTGTGACAGTAACACGTTAAATAAATTTATAACCAAATGTAAAAAATTAATTGAGACATATGCCGTATATAATGACATAGAAATAAACAACCATGTATTGAATTGTATACAAGAAAAACTAGTAGGAAAAGTTGAAGCCAAGGTAGGAAACCGAATGGGACTAAATACATGGCCAAACATCAAGAAAGCCTTGAAACAGTATTTTTCAGATCGAAGAGATCTGAGCTGCATCGTGCAAGAATAAACACGAACAAGGCCTTTTAAAAATTAAAATTTAATTGACTTCGGGGCTAGGCTTCAATTATTAAAAAGTAAGATTATACAGAGAATTAGTAATGACTTTAATCTTACTGAAAATCATAAAAGATGTCACGTAAATCATTGTGATAAGATGGCACTGAACACCTTTATTGCAGGATGTATTGGTGTCCTCAAAAATAACATCACAATAACAGCGAACAACCTTGCAATCACGGCTGAAGCTCCCTTCGCGTGATGCAGTTCAATCTGAGCTACATTCGTGAACGTGGAGGTGAATTATTATGGATGAAAGAGGCCGAGTTACTCAGCCTCTATTCATCCCCCTCCTTTGTCTCTCCCTGACCCTCCTCGGAGTTCGAGCAGGTTTATTTATCTTGAGTCAGACTCTCGACCCCCAGGCTGCTCCGCCCAGTTTCCCGGGATGCAGTGGCGATCTCCGCATCCCCAGTCACCCCAGCAGAGCCGGAGGAGATCTCGGGCTGACCCAAGGTCTAGCTTTCGCCTTTTTCCGCTTTTCCAGAGATTCCGGATGTGGAGGGTATCTCTATGTCCTTTGGATCCTCCGCGGGGTTCTTTTTCTTTCCCAGCTCCGAGACAGGAATACGCCCAAAACGGAAGTTTAGCGCGTAACCTCCTGCCTTTAGAGCCTCCCCAGATTGGTGATCGATCCCAATCGTGAGGATAGTTCCCTGTCCCTCTTTTTTAGAGTTTAGGATCTTCCAAGCCACAGTAGTTAGGTTGGAGTTCTGACCCTCGACAATTTGGAGGATCTACTCTGCCTACGAGAAGCTAGGATCATTACGGTCCACCGCTACAGAGCCCCGCATGTAGAGGTAAGGGGTTTAATACAATGGAGTTCCCCCCGGTACTCCAAGGTCGAAACCAGTAAGTACTATTCTTCTATATAGCCACGCATTCTTCGGCCTGGTTTCCCACCTTGACTTTAGGTTTTAATGAGATTGTCTCCTCTTGGTCCGGGCAAGACTCCCCCCCTCCCACTGGCCCGCGAGACTTGACCACAGACAGCCATGAGACATTGGTATAACAGGTGATTTCGCGGTAAGCTCGAAATTTCACCCGGCAGCGTAATGCTGTGTGCAGTACCATAGCCACGATACTACAGCTGGGACAGGTAAAGTTGGTCCGCGGCAGGGTATTTGAGGGTTGCCAGTTGAGTTTTTAAACACATAGAGCCCCCAGGTATTTCCCCGCAGACCTCCCCCTCATATAAAATCATCTCAGAGGCCCTTCTCCTATCCGCCACCTGGAAACGCACCGGGTTGGTGTTTCACCCCCTCCACATCAATAAATATCCCGACGAACAGCGGCGAACTACGTACATATCTACTGATGTGAACCCGGCTTTCAAACGATACTAAGTTTGTCAAAATCTATAAAGAAGCACAAAAGCTGTAACTATTTTATTGAATCAGCTTTCCCACTCATTCCTACTAATTATTTTAAAAGATATTTGATTCTGTTTCAATATTATTTTTTACGCTTGGTGACCTACTGTTTCAAAATAAATAATTCTAGGTATCTGCATACTTCTTCAGATCTCACATTGTCCTGCCACTGTATTAACCAGTAGTACTTTTTATTATGCGTCCCACAAAAAAAAAATTTGTATACTCGCCGTAAGTTATATCATCACTTTCCAGGCAACACTAATTTGAATTTTGATAATTGTAAGCACGTTTTTAAATCAATTTGATAATTATGTACATCCAAAATTTGTGACAATACATTGAGTCATTAAAGATGTTATCTTATTTAAAAAAAAGCATATCAATAAAAATTTAAATTTTAATTTTCTTTCATTTAATTTATGTTTGTTGGAACGTCGTGAAGGCATTTATTGATAAACGTTTTATCTCTTTCATAAATCGAAATGTCGGGTTTACTGTGAAGTTTATTTATATTCAGTTTTTACAACTCAATTGCTCATTTCTTTTTTGTTCGGTAAATAAATTGAAGAATGGCGCGAACAAAAGGCAATTCAAAGAGTATATATGTATACAAAGTACATGTATACTCTTAACTTCCTATATGTTCAGTGTTATCAGTCATCGTTGAAATTTATATATGCTAATTTTCTAACTATAGGAAATCTATTATAGAGCTGGTAAAACTTACAAAGGATTATTTATCATTTAATGATGAATTCCATGTTAAATCTAGCGATAATCTTGATTAATTTTTTAAATTTTCTTTTATGAATAATTTCGTTCAAGATATTTCATCTTGACTTACTACCTGCAAATCGACAATAATACCTGAAAGCTGTAAATAGCTTGTAAATAGTAAACTTGTACTTCAATAATACATTTATTGTCAAATAAAGAAAATAAAAATTAAATATTCAATTAAGAATTTGATAAAACCAATGGTAGTGAGTTTGTATTATTTACAAAAATATTTAATAATGTCTATTCCATAATTACTTCAGTATTACTGTCGTGTTCAATTGGGTTGAATATACAATAGTATGGAAGCAGTCACTGTACTGTATGTCCTACAGTCTAAGCCATAATAATACTTACTCTTTTCCAATATTAAATGCTTCTCAAAGTAATCACAAATTTATTTTTATGACGTCTTCTTTCGATGTTGTTTCCAACTCTTGTGATATTAAGATTAAGCATTGTGATACGTTTGTTCTCTCATCAACCTGCAATCCAAAATATGTAGATTTTTAATTTCACCAACCTACAGGTCCTGAATTTCAGTGAACATGGTATCGATCTGTGCCTTCACCGTATTGTTGGATGAACATCTAGCAATTTTTTAGAATATTCAACTTGCTCAGCTCCTTTGATCAAACATGGCTTTATTAGTGTCTCCAATCATGTGGGGTTTCTTCACGTCTTTCAACTAAAATCGTTATTTTGATTTAATCACGGGAAAAGGTTACCTCTGGTCCGCGGACAATTGGTTGGAAAACGGTTCTGTAGATATTGGTGTTTTTGTGACTTGACGCATTTCTTCAATTGCGGCAGTCGTTCCTAAACCTCCTGACTTTAACGTTTCGTAAACATTTTTTCAATTTTACACCAGTAGTCAAATGCACTTTTTTACCCAATGGCGAAACATTTTTGCTTCAAATGATTGCAATATACTACAAGTTACAACTAAACCACCTAGTTATAACAAAATACAAAAATACCAATTTCATTATAAATAAATTAAAACGAATACCATTGTTGCAACCAACGTGGGGCTTTTGCGCTCTGGTTCTATTGACACTTGCTCTTTTTCAATATTAATTTAGTGTTACTTAGCCTGCTTCATGTGAATAAATGGAATAGAACACAAAAGAATACAGGTATAAATATAATTCATTTGCAAAAGAAAATAAATAAATATTTTGAATTGACTTTATTGAAACAATTATATAATATACTAAAATGTATGAGGATGATAAAACTTTGGGGAATTGAAGGTGATAGAGTTGAAAGAATTTCTTAGGGGGAGAGGATTAGACACGGGAGGAAATAAATAGTTGTTACTAGATTGAAGGATGAATTAAAATATGAGGGAAAGGATCCGGACACATATATATGTTATAGTGAGGAGTTAGAGTCTACAGGTTAAAAAGAAAATGATAAAGGATTGCAAGTAGACAAAGAAAGGAAATATGGAGTAGGCGATATCCAAGTGCAATATATGGAACAAGGAAGGGAACATTCAGAGGGAGATTTGGCAGAAGATGAACAGGAAGACTCGTATGGGTAATCAGGGAGATGTGGCAGAAGAAGAAGCAGGAAACGGGGGTCTTATAGTACAGAGTGAACAGAATGGATTGATGGAAATGCTGCAACAGTTATTTGCCAATCAGAATGAGAATATTAACCAAATTAGGGAAGATATGAGTAGTATGAGAGGAGATTTGAATAACATGAATGAGACTATATACAGAAAATTTGATGATATGCAACAGAAAATGAGTAATAAGTTGGGAAAGAAAATCGATGAAGTGAAAATAGAAAGTTTAAAGGAGATCAAGGAACTGAGGGAGGAGAATGAGGAATTTAAAAAGAAGATAACAGAGGTAAAAGAAGACATGAAGGAACAGAATGAAAATTTGCGGATGGAAATCCAAGAAAATGGCATTGAAATCAAGGAAGAGATAGACAAGCATATGGTGGAGAAAGTACAAGAATTGGGAAAACGGCTTAAGGAAAATATACCATGTGTGATTCAGATAGAAGTCACAAAACAAAATTAGCAATTAACCAAAGAAGTGGGTTATATTAAATTACAGGGACAAGTAAGTGAGGAGGTGAAGCAAAATTTTAAAGAAAATGTTGACAGGGAAATTAAACACTTGGATGCTAGAGTGAAAAAACAAACAGGGATGTGTACTAAAAGGAGTGAGATATGGGACAACGATTTTAAAAAGGAGATGAATAGAAAGCTGAAAGATACGAATGAGAAGAATAGCAGGAAGTTTAGAACAAAATTCAAGGGCAGTTGTGGTACCTTCAGCAGATTTTGTAGATGGGGCAATTAGGTATGATGGAAATATCAATAATATTCATCCCAAAGTATTTATCACGAATGTAAGAAGTAGGGCTAAAAACATTAGGGATCTGGTGGAAATTGAATTAGTAATCAGGGGTATGTTAAGTGGGATAACATTAGTATGGTTTTGTAATGAGGAAAATAAGATCGAAAATAAAATAAAACAACTAGAGGTAAATTTAAGAAGAGAATTGGAGAACCTAGTAATACGGGAAGAAATTTGGATATCGACTGGAGATTCGAGTAATAAGGGAAGAGAAGAAAACGAAGGGAGAATCGAGTAACAGAAGAATGTCCAGAGTATATCATGACAGGAAAAACACCAGAACGAAATTGGAAAGTAGATAGAAATGATTGAAGTACTAGAAAAGATGAATAGGTGAACGATACATTAGGTAATTAAATAAAAATAATATTTTTTTAATGTTTATAAGAAAAGGGAATTTGAAAAATATATTTTTTACTTGAATATTTTCTAGTACCCAGTGTCATCTCAAAATAAAGACTAATCTCTCAAATAATAAATTATAACTTGTTTTTATTTATTAATTGAATTTCACGTTGATTGGTAAGGTATGATATGGTCTTTAATATGAAATAGGATTTGTTACCTATTTTTTAAAAAAATCTTCAATATAATTTCCTGTTCTAGGGTTTATTTTGAAAAAGAAATAAGGTAAATCCTGTTCCCAACTGGAGATTTTATCATCTTCTCGTATCATGGCATATATTTGAATGTTATATTCTGTGTTACATTTCAACAAGAAATATTAATAAATCTAAATTTTATATAAAGGTTGTCCCAAGAAACTTTGAATTATACCACTATTCTGAGATCTTAAAATTTGACTGTTTAATTTCAAATTGGAGTAAATATTGTTTTTTTTATAAATTTAATGAGCAATTCTATGTTAATATATACAAACATTCATTTATATATATATATATATATATATATATATATATATATATATATATATATATATTGAACTAGTTATCTAGTTTTGTAAATAAATTGAAATAAATAAACATGACAACAAGGTCCTATTATAACGGAAGGTGTGTCAGTAGACACAACCATTATAAAAAAATCCATAACAAGTCAAATATAAAAAAAGAATAAAATATGAATAAATCTGGTTGAATATTGATGTGATTGTTTAAAAAAGGGATAAAGAATAGAAAATCCAAAAACAATATTAGCTAATTAAAGATTAAATGTTACCTGTACAAGCAATTCCAAATAGATGTCAACGTCAAGGAATTTCACATGGTGCTGAACTCTGCCATAGGAGTTTCCGCAGTAAGAAATTTCATATTATATCTTGAAACCTAAAATAATATAAAAAAATAATCAGTCCAATAATAGCTTAACATTATTCACATGAGTTTTAATAGTAAAAGTTTAGAATTTCATGCATTCATTCAGTAATTTCATAAGGGGTTGAAAACGGTATGGCATAAAATAGATGGAACACAGCCCAAACTTATGAAAAGGAAATGAATATAAACAGGAAGTAATGAATCCTAGTGAAATTTAATTACCAACATTAAATCATTGATTATTTATTGTATATAGAACTTTAATTTAAAAAAAACTAAAATAATCAAGAGTTTATATAGAATAGTTATAGAATAAAATTCAAAATTAAAAAAAGAATCAATTACATATAGGTAAATTACTAATGTAGGTTGTAAATTTTGTAAAAATAAACATTTATCCAAATAGCTAAACAACATAATTATCAACAAATTAACTATTGTATAAGAAAAAAAGGACATAATATAGATTCCTTAGTGCAATAGAAATAATAGTGAATCAGTGTGATTACTCTCCAGGACAAAAAATTCAAGTATTTTAAATTAATAACTAAAAGACATGAAAATGACAATTTTTGTTAAAAATAACAAATAAGTGAGCTATGGATTGGGGAAGCCGAGGTGCTTGTTGATTTTAAAAAACAAGAAAAAGTGGATTTTGGGGTTGTTAGAGAGGACGCGTTGATGGAGATGGCTCTCTGTGAAAATTTTGTTTAAAAAAAAATTCTAAAACGTTAAATTTACATCAAAAAGTAAAATCAAACTAATAACAAGTGTATCTAATCCTGTGTAAGGATAAAGCAGTACTAAAGGTGCATATCTCTTGTGAGATATCATCAAGAATTAGAAGATGAGAGTTGCAGCCGGCAGTGATATCAAAAACTAAGGTCTGTGTTTTTTCAAATGAACTTATTTGGAATTCCATCTAACATATATCAAAGTGAACAATCAAATTATTATTAGAACGTTCGAATCAAATAATGCATTAAAAAAGGCCAAAAAACAATAAGAATATTATGCATCATAAATTTGTCTATTGATAATTGCATATTTAATCACTAAAAATTATTGTACTCACCTTTTGTAATTTCATCCATTAGATATATCACGTGCATCATGAATGTTCCAATAATTTTCACATCTTCTTTCTAATTATTGCATGCCTAACTATTGTCTATCACTTTCTCCATATTCATAACTCACACATATTTATGTTAGAAATATACACGTATATGTAATTGATGGTATAAATTTTATAACTTTTTAAAAAACTTCACCATTACCAACGTGCTAGTGGCATGTTAAATGAATAGACGCTTCTTATAGTGGGAAAATCTTTCCTTGTATCATATCATATTACAGGAACGCATGCGTTTGAATATTATGCGCCGACGCAATAGTGAGAATAATTTGTAGCTAAGAATATGTGTTATATAGGTTGGCAAAAATTCATAAATTTCAATGTTCAAATTAAATCAATAGTTTCGAAATATTTTATTAAATAATTTTACATTAAAGTGTTGGTAATTTTTATTCTTATCACATCCATGAATAAATTAGCATTATCTTCGTATTTCAATCTTTTTATTTAAGAGATTTAGCGTCATCAAGAGATCACAAAGGAAAAAGGTAAGATTATGAATAAATTTCATCAATCATTGGGTTAATGCATCCTGAACTCAGAGGGAGGAGTTTCATGTTTCCGACTGAGGATTTAAATAATTTAGATAAACATAAACTTAGAAAAAATATTAAATTTTGAGCTAGCCGAGGTTACATATAAAAATAACAAAACTAAATATCAATATAAAATTAATTATATATCATAAATCAACTATAATAATATATATATATATATATATATATATATATATATAATATATATATATATATATATATATATATATGTATATATATGTATATGTATATATATATATATATATATATATATATATATATATATATATATATATATATATATATATATATTGAACCAGTCCTCTAATATATATATATAAATAATTCACGTATGAGATTGAATATTGAAAAGAGTTTTTTATTAATACGTAAGGTGTACCTTTGGACACTACCTAGTTAAAAACTAAATTTAACATAAACGAATGAATGAAGTAAGCAAATGTATTATCAAATATTGAGAAAACCAATTATAAAGAAAGGCATAAAGGATAACGAATAACATTTTAATGATAACATTATAATTAAGTATAAAAATTAAATTCTAAGGTCAAGTCAATGTCAACAATTTTCAAAATCATCTGAACACTGCCATGTCAATATCTGGATGAAGTAGAATGTTGTTTTGTTTGAAACCTAAAATAACAAGAATTAATAATCAACTTACTAATTGATTAGCGATATTCACAGATGATGGTAGTAAAAGTTTACAATTTGAAAAGGAATTTATAAAAAAAAGAAAAACTTTATGAAAGATGACATACGGAACAGAGCCATGTTATATGTCAAGGAAATCTGTTTAATAAATAAAATTTAATGAACAGGAAGTAATAAAATCTAGTGATTTTCTTGCCAACCTTAAATCATTGCTTTGAAATTAAATAAAAAACATAAAAGGCAAATTTGAAAATGAATAAGAGTTTATATAAAATAAAATTAGTAAAAATTCATAAATTGAAAACTAAACAGTTCCATATATATAAATAATCATTTTAGGTTGTAGAAATTGTTTATTTAATTGTAAATAAAAATACCATAAAAATGGAATTACAACAAATTTTGGGATTGTAATACATATAAAGGACATTTTATATATTCCCTAAGACATTATAAACCCATTTATATAAGTGTTATTATCCTCCAGGACAATTTTTAGTAAAGAATTTTGTATTTTCATGAAAAACACTCAAATTGACAATTATCGAATAAAAAAACAATGTAAGGAGGCTTTGTTTTTGATATGTGAATAAGTTTGTTGATTTAAAAAAGAATTTAGAATCGGGCGTTGGTGGAAGAATGGTTAGCATCTATGTAGCACTTATCTACAAAAATTTTCACAAAATTATGTAAAAGTATATAATTTGAAGTTAAAAACCATTATAAAATCATAATATCAATTTTGTTTCAACTGTGTAATAAAGTGCAGTGTGCAGAAAGAGTATTTCTTTAATAAGAAATTCCCAAGAAAAAGAGACGCTTAACAGCAGTTCTACAGTGCCGAGAATTGGAAATAAGGTTTCTAAGTTTTTTTAATTTGGAATTCCAAAGAGAAAGAAATAGTGAACAATAAAAATATTATTTGAACGTTTTCATTAAAATTTCTAAAAAAAGGCCAAAAACAATATAAAATGATGAATATCATTTCATATCCATGGATATCCATGTAATTTTGATTATCATGCAACTTTAATAATAGTAATAATTTGTACTTACTTGTAAAAAAAATTTTATTTCACATCATCATTGTTTACATTGCACGTAAAGTACCATTTCACTTCTATTTCTTCTAATGCATGCGTAACTATTTCTATAACTATTCATCATTCACTTTACTCGCATTTTGATATATGTATGTAACTGTATAGTATAATTTTCAATAATATATCAATGATTGCAATGAATTTAAGAACGTTAAATTTATAAAAACATTCATATAAACAACGTCGACTGTAAACCATACGTTTTGTGTCGTTGTGAAACGATATACGAGGATTTGTTACTCCTATGCGCCGACGCAGTCATTTTAAGCATTCAGTGCGCATGTCCAGTCAAGAATGCAGGAGCGGTGTAAAGAATATTTATGTAAAAAGAATTTGAATATAATCTCAACAATTTATTAAATCATTTCGTTAAAGTGTTGGTATTTTTTTATCATTTTGTTTAATATTCATAATACATTTAGAAAATTGTGCTTAATTCATTAATTCTATAATAATATTTGGAGTCGATTAAAACAGAGGGATATATTTTATTCAGGAATAAAACATACTAGAAAAATTTCAGAATTCAATATTTAAATGTATATCAAAGTTATACATATGCGTCCAGAACTCAAAGGGAGGAGTCTCATGCTGCCGACTATCATATAAATTATAAATAAAATTAAATTTCACAGATTATCATCAGGAGCTAGCCGAAGGTAAAGTAAAAAAAAGGTAAAATATATAATACAATAAAGATAAATCACATATAAAAATAAACATCCCCATAATGGTAAAAATTACACAATTATAATATATATATGTATATATATATATATACATATATAGAAATATATAAGTATTTTAGGGCGTTATATGTAGCTATATAGTATGGCTTGGGTACATTAATCGCGAGACAAATTTCGATTTTGACGTTCCATAATAAACACATTGTATAAATTTTGTTAGAAAACAATATCTAATAAAACACAAACATTTCAAAAAATATTAACTCACCGCTTCTGAAGTTGTGCGTTAATTTTTTGGAGAAGTGTATGTCCAGTAATCGGAATAATGAATTCATTATTCTGTTAGAAACATTGTTCTGTTAGAAACATCAACACATATTAGGAAGTAGGTACCCATTGATACAATTAGCCGATGGCAAACTTTTTACAGTTTATCTAAGGAATCTTTCGTTTATTGATTTGCCTATAGCACATACATAATTATTGTGGGAGAAAAAGAGATACATCGAGAAAGATATACGTTTATGGTAGCAATTGCTTAGATTATCTCGACACGGAGTTGTTCAACAATGTCGATAACATCGTGCGTTGCCAGAACGATCCGTGTAAACCGAGCAGTTCATGCAATTCCACATTTGATGAAGATAGCGAAGAATCGGAGAAAGCGATACTGTGTGACAGAGTAAATAATTGGAAGTTGGATGTAATGTTCCTTCCTTTTTATTGACAGTATTGTTACGAATTCATTTTAAACAAGAGTCTGGGTTTAATTTATATCCACATATATTTAAACACTACTTACATCACTAAATACTAATTTGTATCTATTATGTTTCAACAAAACATTATGCAAATGAATATTATTACTTACATATATGTGCCGGCACATTGTGACGAAAAATTACCCAAAATTTCAAATCTTCATCAATCCAATCTTTAAAACATTTTTATACGCACTTTCCGGTATGGCCTTCAGCCAGTCGAAACGGGTTCCCAGAAGCGACAATTTGAGTTTGGTTTGGTTAAGTATTCAATGTATTTTGTAGCTTTTTTTTATTGTAACATTGAACATACAATTTTGAGCCCCACAGCTCGCGTTGGTGTTCTGGAAGCAATTTTGACAAATACCATTCAAAAAATTATAGCCGAAACAAGTAAATCTGTTCCATCTGTTCTGTTTCGACTCGACAGCGATTTCCAATTGATTCCATTTATTGAACGATAAACTTTGATTCTTGGCTTGGCTTATTTAATTAATTTGCGACCAGGAACCAATGAAGTTTTCTTGTCCAACCAATCATTGATATCTCTTCGAACGTAACGGAATTTTTAATATAATTATTGTATGATAGTAAACATATCCCCAGCTAGTCATTCATAAAATTGTAAAAAACACGAGCCAACATTGATGTTATGACAGTTCAAGAGGGGAGTAGGGAGAGCACGTCATGTTGAACATGGCGGATGTAACCAAACTATGATCCAGAGCGTATCATTACAGGGATAACATTAGGTTCAATTGTGGGAATTTTTTTAATATTCCGAACGCATTTTTTTACGTTTGTCTTAATATATAAGTACTCACTTTTAGGGAAATAAAAGGGGTAGACAAATAAAGATGCAGTTTTATTTTCAAATTTATATATAACACAAGAAAGAAATGTTTAGACTCACAGAGGAAATAAATTTTAGTTAGAATCAGGTAATATATCTGATAAGTGGAAGACACAAATTAAATTTTAATCAATGGTTTTTGAATAAAATTACCTTAGTATTCATACTTTTTATTTGGTTTTGCTTTCAAAGATCCACAATTTTTAGCGTTTCATGATGGATTCTCAATGTAAATATTTTTTCGAACATAATTTAATTAACTGAGCTGGATGCGACTTACCAAAATAGCCATAAATACTTCTAGTTTCATGGAAAAATCTGAAATGTTTTTCCCTTGCCTTAAATATTTCAATTATAAATAGAGATGCATTTATTGATTTTCCAAATTGTTTTCTATTCTCTAAGGTAGAGTGAGATACATCAGACTCTAAAACATTTTGTGCAAATTACACATTTTTTTCGCCCTTTTACTATGTAACCACATATGTATGAAACAACATAATCTGTAATATTCCAGCTATTTCGGAGAAATCTCTATTAAAATTTTCTTGAAATTAAACATATTCATAACACTCTTCTAATTAATCAAAATTTTCATTCTTTTTTCTTTTAAATTTCCACATGTCAAAATTGGAATATTCTTCAGATTTTTGACATTTCCAATTGATGGTCCACTTATCTCGGAGTGAATAATAAGCTTTTTGTAGGCAGCCTCAAACTATCTGGCTGTAGGTTTATTATTAAAACCCACTTTATTCCTTATAGCCCCAAAAAACGCTTCGAGATGATCTTGAGAAATTTTGTATACTGGAAAATATACAAGATTGTTTTCTTTCACAACATAAGTCTCGTACATAGCCTTTAATATTAATTATAAAGACCAAAACCAGTCTTTCTTTGATGTTACACCTCCCACATTTAAATTCATTATATATTTTATACAATTATCTAAAAATGATTTACTGATGACTTGAAAACAATGACTTCTTAAAAAATTACTTGGCTTTTCAAATGAAGTCGAGGCATCTGAAACACTTTTGCAGAGAGTTTGTGTAGCAATAGAAACTTTAATTTTTTCTATTGTCCATTGCATATGAAACAATTTTAATTTTGTTACAGCATGATTACCTTCATTATTTTGGTGTTTATACAGTGTTTCCAAAAAATCCCAATCTATTCCCCCATCGTTAAGAACTTTAAATGACCTAAAACAATTTCGAACAAGTTTAATCATGTGGCTAGGATTTAAAGACACAAAAATATTTTCCTGGGTAACTGGATGTTTCAAAAAAGTTTCAAAATTTGTTTCAACTGGGATATCGCATCAAAGTTCTTCACCCATATTGAGATTGACAGTAGGTCCTTCAAATGTCAAATATGTTGTGGTATCTTCTTTTCTCCTTAGCTGACAAACCATCTATGAGACAATTCCTCATTGGAATTTTTCATGAGCCTTTAATACAAACAAGCATGAATACCAAATCTTCTCGAACTTCTGGTAGAGAGTATGTGTCAAGTCCTGTACCTATATTTACATAACCTGAATGTTCCTTTCCTGTCCACTCTGCTTGCTTTCGGATTGACATTTCATCTAACATCAGATTGCACAAAACTTTTTGTTCCTGAGCCAACATATCTATTGTCAGTAGCAGGGGCGGATCCAGCATTTATGTAAGGGGGGGTCCAACCTACCGGGGGGTCTGGAATGCCCCCATAAAAGGGGGATCCGGGAGCATTTTTAGAAAAATAAAGGTGGAATTATGCGTTTTAGGCCTATATTTTATATGTATTTCTCATGTAATTACCATTATAATCTACATCCGAACAAAACAACTGTTTGTAATAAATCAAACAAACAAAGATAAGAACATATTTGGTTTATTCATTAATATTTACAACACCTTTAAAGACAATTTTTTTTGTGTTTTCTTATGTACACGTCCAACACTTCTTCAGCCTTCATAACATTAGAAATGTCCTGATGAACGTGAAGTAAGGCAAGACCATTAAGTCTAACTTCGGTGATAGTACTGCGCAAGTATGTTTTCATACGACGCAATGTTGAGAAAGATCGCTCTGCCGTTGTGGTTGTCACTGGAAGAGTGCACAAAAGCTGCAATAAAACTTTGAGGTTTGGGAGTGAGTCAGCAAACTTGTAAGCTTCAGCCGGATGACTGGGCAACTTTTTATCAGGGTTTGACTTCCAAATGTTTTTCCAAACATGTAGTGCACCTTTTAATGCCGAGAAACATGGTAGATCGTCTTTGTATTTAACAGCACCTTCAAGAATATGCCCTATATAGTCATCATTTAGTTTTGATTATAACAGATGTTGCAGCTTACCCACACATTCCATTTCTGTTTTAGGAAACCTCGTGTTCAGTTCATTGATAATAAAATCCAGAAATGGGATGTACACTGTTATCCGATAATAATCATCAGGTATCTCTGTCTGTATGTTAGATCGGTTTTTTTGTAGATATGTTGTCCTAGGCTTTATAATTACTGTCCCCATTTCTTCCGCCAACTTAGTTGATTGATTATATACCTCTTTGAAGGTCTCGGCGCTGTTGTCCCGTTTTTCTTGAAGAGTTTGTATTGTTGTTTCAACAAGTTCCGCAGCACTCAATACGTCCATGTACTCTGCTTGAAGTTTGCGGGCTAGTGGTAACGTTATTCCAAAAACCTCAGCTAACACTACTACACTAATCAAGAATTCGGATGAAAGGATAGAATGCAAGAACGCAAATGCGTTGCTTCCTTTACCACCTGGTGAATTAGCAATAGCTTCTAGAACAGTGGGGAGTGCAGGAAGATGCTCCATAAATGTCAATACGGTTTTGTGTCTTTCTATCCACCTCGTCTCACATGGCTTTTTCAAACCATGTTTTCCAGGTTGAAAATTGTGATTTTCCCGCATTTCGTCTTCTAAGCTTTTAAATCTTGCGGCAGAATCACGAAAAAAGCTTGCCAACGAAGAAATAACCCCTATAGCATTCCTAATGCTAGCTACAGAACAGGCTTTGCTAATAGCTAGGTTTAGCCGATGGTTGGCACAGTGGCTGTACGTTGCAAGAGGTTGGAGCTGAGAAATTCGGGCTTGGACACCTTTAAATATTCCACTCACATTGGAGGAGCCATCAAAAGCTTGACCACGACAGTAATCCAAGTCAATGTTGAGTTTTCCAAGCTCTTGCAAAATTGTTCGAGCTAGGCTTTCACCAGTGAGATCCACCACATCAACGAACTTTATGAAGTCTTCCTCGATCTTGCATTCCGTACCTCATAAATATTGATAACTGTTCCTTAATGGACACATCTGTTGTCTCGTCGGCCATTATTGTGTAAAACTTGGAGGATTTTATTTTTTTTTACAATCTTTTCAGTAATAACTTCACCGCAGCAGTCAATTATTTCGTTCTGAGTGGTTTTGCTGATGTAACTGGCATTCTTCCCACACGTTGTGGGTGGTGGTGTGAGGCCAGAACTTCGTCACCAGCGTCAACTCTAAATTTCAGTAAAGCTCTGAAATTACCTTCGCCGAAGTTACTAGAGCTTCCAGTGCTGTCAATAATACCATCGTCTCTGTGTCCCCTGAGTGGTATATTTTGGGCACCACATAAAATTACAGTTTTAATGATGGGAATCAGCTTCTTGCGATTTTCTCCAATTGTTTTTTGATCCGCAGCATTCATTCTCGCTACTACGTTGTTTACCCTGCCCTCATGGGTCATACAAAAGTTATGATAGGCTACAGTATTTCTTTTGTGGTATTCCGTAGATGGGTGATGCTTCATTGTTTCTGTAGCTTTTTTATATGTAGTCATAGACTCCACAACTAATTTTCCTAGTTTTACGTGATTCTTTCCGCCCTCACATTTACCAAACATAATACAATATTTGCACAAACCCCCTTGTAATTGTTTGCTGTAAGCGAGCCAGTCATAAGTATGCAGCCAACTCTGTTGAGAATAACGGTTTTTGTTTCCTTCTGGCAGTACAGGAAATTTGTAGTTTTGTGAGGGTACCCAACAGTTTTTCAGCCACTGATATTTTTCTTCATCTGTGAGTGAAGAAATGTCCTCCCTCTTCATCAAAAGTTGGCCAAAATCACGAAAAACTGAAGATGAACTGCCCGTATCTGCCGCTAATTCCAATGTATGGTCATTTGCGGTAAGACCTTCTTGAGAAAAGCATCTTCCTTCTAGCGTGACAGAGTCTGCTGCATCCTTCTCCTGCGATTCTGATGCGTCTGACTGAAAAAAAAACACAGGTAGGACATACTAGTTCGTAAAAAAATATTTTAAAATTTGCTATGAACTATAACATAACAGCTACATAATCAGAAAATCATAGATTACTGTAAGTAATTTGTAAACTTACCTTAGTTTTTTTAGAAGAGAAAGACTCAAGACCTAGTTGCCTTTTCCTCCCTCCGCTTCCGCTCATTTTTCACTCTACAATGTCACAGTAAACAATATAAACGTGGAACTATTACAATCTCTGCAATTACTAAACTAAGAAAAAGGCGGGTGTCCGGGCAGCGTGTTCTACTTCACAGTGCTCTGGCGACTGGCGCTGGAGCGGAGACACGGCCCCTGGTGGAGATATTCAAAAGCTGTAACTCCATAACTACGCGGCCGTATACACGTACGCCATATACCGATGGCCTAGGACGCTGGCACGTTGCCGGCGTCCATGAAGCGGCTCTTTATACGTTCTATTTTATGTTAAAAATGTCCTTAGTCATTGTGAAATAAAACCAGTATAGCTATTTAAGTATTTTGAAGACAACTATGAATTAAAACTTCAAATTCTCTAAAGCATATTAAAATATTTCTATTATATCTAGTGTATTTTTGACCCGTCAAGGGGAGGGGGGGGGCACGTGCCCCTGTTCCCCAACCCCAGATCCGCGCCTGGTCAGTAGTATCAAAGCAGTAAGTGCCACTTAGGTATATCCGGAAGAATCATCTACTGACGGAAACCATTTAGATATTGTTCCTAAGTGAGGTAAGGATCGGTTGAATGTATTTCTTACAAAATTGTATGCTCTTTGGGAAAAAAAGACAATGTGCGCAAATGCGTTAAAGCTCGGTTCGTATTTTGAGTGGAAGGTCATTACAACATATGTTTGAATATATTGGTGGCGGGACCAGCAACAAGTAATGCTGGTATTATGTGGAACTCTCAGTCAAAAACAGGAGATTATCATAATGAAATGGCGTACGAAAATTATGAGAAGTTGATACAAGAGAAACTTATTCCAAGCCTACCAAAAAACGCTGTTGTGGTAATTGATAACGCCCCATATCACAATGTTCTAAATGAAAAATTACCTACGACTGCTTGGTCTAAACAACAATTAAAAAACTGGCTTTCTGAAAGAAACATATATTACTGTGAACAAAAGTTAAAACCGGATCTTTATAACGTTGCAAAAATGTACAAAACGCAATATAAAGTTGATGAATTGTTTATTCGACATGGATTGCAAGTTTTAATGCTTATCACCCGGACTTAAATCCGATCGAAAGTATTTGGGTGGCACTTAAGGAATATGTGGCCAAACGAAATGTTACCTTCAATTTCATAAAGGTTAAAGAGTTCTATAATGAATTTTTTGACACATTTTCTGCAAATGATTGGAAAGTTAGATGTGACCATGTTAAAAAGATTGAAGATGAATTTATGAACAATGAACCACTTTTAGATACTATTGTAGGTAATATTATTATTAATTTGGCCAAAGACGGAGACAGCGAGGATGATGAAGTTCATATAGAAAGTGATTTTGAAGAATCATTTGTAGATGCACATCATTATTTTACTGTTGATGATCCCTGTACATCTAAAACATATTTTTCATTATAGTGTTTGTTTGTAGGTGGTATGACTAAATACAATGAACGCAATAAATGTAAAAATATAAATAAGTGTTATCAAATTGTAGATATTATAGACGAATTCCACTAGAGTAATATAATATTTGTAGCACATCTGAATATAGTTCTAAATAAACAATAATTGACCTTGCTTCTAAATTTCCAGTTGTAATAATTTTCTCCATTTAATGCTTCTATATTATAGCTTTTTATACCTTGCCCGGCCATGTTGCTTCTTTTGATATTTTCTATTTCTCTATTTATCTCTTCAATCCTTTAATCCTGGGCCCATCATAATCTGTAGTAAATGTGGACAAGGTATTTAGGTATATGATGGCAATAATAGTTTTAATACACTATAGTTATTTCCAGTACATAACCAAAGTAAAAATTCTAAAAGGAGAATGAATCTTTCAACATGCTCACTTGACATAAGATATTTTTTAACAAGTTGTCTACTTCACTTTTATGAGTAAAACGTCATCTGTCACATTAAGTCAGTTTTTAGCGTAACAACACAATTGTAGTGAATCTGTTCCTCTTGCAACGTGACCGATATAAGTTAAGAAATATAGGTTTATCTTTTTGGATAAACGTAAATTAGTGTTCTCGGAGATTCGATTCATTTGTTCGATGGGCCGTTCAGGGTATCCTTGATAAGAGTCTACATGTCCATATTTCGAAGGTATCTTTCTATCCTCTCTATTTATCCCCCCAAGTTTTGGATCTATAAGTGGGTATTTGGAATACCAGTGAGTTCAGCAGCCTTAATCTAGTGTTTTTAGTAATATCTGAAAAAATTCAGATATTTCTTAACTCTGTTACGGCTGTTCTATTATGTACTTTACCAATTTTACAAGCAAAATACAGTTAAAACATTTTTCCGCCTATTCGGTGCGTTGATTTATGTAGGCTTGGCTCATCGCGATCTAATAATAACGTTTCAATCAAATGAATCATCATTTTTATCGAAATTCCCACGAAACACATTATTTTAAACGTATTCGCGCCGGACCAATTTGAAAATCATTTGAAGAATCCGCGTTTTACATCACATTTAAACAGTTACCCACGATTTTAATAATAATAAATTTACTTCTCTCGTCAATACTTTCTCTATTCAACCTTGTGTCGGAGGAACGTTTTGCCCATTGGCGGAGACAAGGACGGTTTATTTATAGAGACAAATGTAACAATATTGTTAAAAATAGTTGTTCTAATGCTAATGGCGTTTGTGAAATATATAAAACATACAAAAAACTATAGAGAATTGTTTCGAAATTTACTGTTATGAGGAAACTACAGAATGTTTACAATAAAGTTTGAATTATTGTGATGTCGATCTATTAATAATTTCAAATTTTTGGCTAAAATCTCCTTCAACTCAAATCTTGATGCAAAGTATTGTGGGATCGTGTAATTTTTCCCCAAAATCAAGCGTCAGCTGAAGCCAGGTTTCAATAGAAAGCTTTGGTCTCAGGTCATTCAAGGAATGTTCTGAGGACTTCCAAATCTCTTCACTTTGCCTTTTTTATGGACATGGGTTCTTGGTACAATTTTTCTTGAGTGTGTGACATTACTCAAACTTTATGATCACCATTAAGTTTATCTACAAAAATGAAAGATATCTTTCTAACAATAAATACCACAGAATTATAGATGAATACAAAAAACCCTGGTGTTCTTCAATTAGATCCCAAATGAAGCATATATTTGAACACAATATTAACAAGTTCCTATCCAACAATTTGTAGTTTTCCATATGGATTAGTTGATATAGAATTACTTCAATAGTATCTTTTTATTAGATCGACATCTACAACGTTACTGATTTTTAAAAGAATCGCCACATACATTTCCCAAAGCGCTATTAGGGGGTTCTTTATAGGAAAATATAATACAAAAATACAATATATTGATCATTGCTAATGTAAAGAGAATCATTAATATGTTTAAATTCTCATTGATTAAAACGCAATCATTTCGAATTAGCCACAAAATTGTCTAATGCCGTTGGGACAAGTTCCGAGACGCTCAACAGAAAATGCAATGTTCAGGAAAATTATCATCACCGATACCAAAAACCATATAATAATTACAATGTACTTGAGCGGTTAGAAATAAAATTAACGTAATAATTGAGAAGGCAGAGATAAGATTTAAGTTCGGTTAGACTTTTTGGCGAAGGCACAGACTTGATATCTTGTATTTTTTCTTGACATATATTTCGTGACCAAAAAATATTACCTTAGTTTGAAAAAACACATTTCTTTTCATTTATTTTTACCTTAAATTCCCTTAATCTCTGCAAAACCTTAACAATATCAAAACAATATTACCGAGTACAACCAAATACTAAAATGTCATCTAAATGGCATTTTGTATTTTCACTCCATATATGACTATATCCATTATCGATTGAAAAATACCCTGTGCAGCACTAATACCATAAGTTAAAGGAGTATATGTAAAAGACCAATATGAGTGTTAATAACCGTCAACTCCTTTGATTTTTCACTTAGTTTTAGATGCTGATAAGCCCCCTGTAAATATAGTACTTGTTATACAATATACTATTTTGCAATTTATACAGTAATGCACTCGATTAATGACCTCAAAATCGTACAGTAATGGGCTACTTTACAGCATAGCAACCATTACTGCATAAAACGTCATTATCATTCAAAACAATTTAACAAGAAAGAAATTCGTTTATTTTACATCTTATTATAAAAAATATTAGAACAATTATTTAAGTTAGAAAAGGAAAAAACTTCTGACCTCGCCGCATTAACATTAGTTATTGCTGAAGATTTTTTTAATTCCCCACAATCCCTATGGGGACTTCTTGGGGTAGTCCCAGTTGGACGTCCTTTGAGAATTTTTCATTTTATTATCAATGCTTTCTTCCACGTATCCTTCAGCTACGCTTGCAGATGTGCTTCTCAAACAATGACCGGTGTATCTTAAAGCATCAGGAAGTTTTAGATATTCCACAATTTGTTGTGGGATTTTTGCGAAAGTTTTGTTGCCAACTGACTGTACTGTACATTTGCCATGACGATAAAACCATAGATAAATACTTCTAATACGGGGAAGAATGGAATCACCTGTACTAAGTCCGAGGCCACAAAGTTTTGTTGAGTGCTGCGCCATCTATTGTGGTAGAAGGTTACTATTCACCAACAGGGAAAAAATAAAGGAAGAGACCTGCATGATTAGTCACAGTTTACTAGCAACTACTAGATGACAAGCCAAGCAAATACTGAAGGTTTTTTAAATTATGCCTTTATTGTTTTTTCTTAAATTAACAAATAAAAACAGTCACACAAAGTTTAAACGCTTTTTGAAACAACCTGTTATTTTATTTTGGCTTAAAAGTAGGATAGGTTGTTTCAAAAAGCTTTTATCCGTTTTCATTAACCAAGATAGTTTATTAAAAGACGAATGTCGACAAATAGTTTCAAAAATTTAATATAAAATTTTGTTTTTAAAATAGTACAGGTGATTTTCTTTATTTTCTTCTCAAACTTAAGATAAGAATAATCTATTGATAATAGCATGTGCTAAAAAATATTACACATATGATACAATATAATGCATACACATTTTTCAAAAAGTTCAGATTTTTTAAAGGTTTCAGCAGCATACCTTTTTAACAGCAACTGACGACTTCTTCTAAACTGGGTAGCTCTTTTTTTAAATTGACTGGCTATTTGATAGAGACGTCTGGCTTTTGGTGATAGGTCTTTAACGCTAGAGACATTCACCTTAGCAAGTAAATCAGATCTTTCTAAATTGAAAAATAATATCATTAGCAATAAAAAATAATATGAATATGCAATATACATTGCATTTCGATAACATTTTTGTTGAAATGTTAAATTTTAAACCCTATTTTAGACAATATTCTAATAGAAGTATACAGTCAAAACTTGATGTAACTAAATAATATGAAATTATAAATGCATTTCTAAGTACCTAATAATTTTTCATGTTTTTTAATAAATCAAAATATTGATCTATACCTAATATCTACTATTTCTGTGAAAATTTCTTTGTTAAACACCTATATATTAATAAATCAATTGATTATTCACTCACTTCTTTTTGGAGTAACTGTGGCATGCAAGTCTGCTGGTGTGACAGAAGTAGAATCTTGAACAGCATGGGTTCAACTGAATAGCTACCTACAACTAGCCTCATTATTAGCACAGGATTCTTGTGCTTTTTTGGCTCTCAGTTTTACAAACTGAGCATTTAAAGCTTCCTGTAACTTTAAAGTCCTAGGACTCTCAGTTACAGATGCAGTGCCAATTTGTGGTACAGCTAAAGAGGTTGATGGTTCAGCTTCAATTATTGAGGAAGGAACATCTTCAGTTACTGTTTCTAAAGATTCTAGAAAATAAAAACAATTATAGAATAAAAGTATCCTAGTTAGTTGTTAGTTTTTATTTCTTTAATTATTATAGATTTATCTGGTAAATTAACTGATGGGAAATCTCCTATTTTCAGAACTTTATTTGGACCAAAATCTTTAGGTAAAAAGTGTAAGGCACACACTCTATAATTGTTGTAAATATTCTCAGATGTCATTTTCTCCTTCAACCTTCTGTTTCCACATAAATTTACTCATTTGTCAAAAGTTACTCTATTTTTTAAAATTGACATCCAAACAGCTTTGTTTGGGTAAATTCACAGATGACGGTATGACAGCAATCAGTAAAATAAAGTTCGTTAGTAACCTTCCAAGCGAATAAATGGCGTTAAAAATGCAGTTTAGCAGTGGCTATAGAAGATCGCAGGGCATGGATAAAATAGGAAAAATCGATCATACTGTTTAGGGTCTTAACAGTAAGTACTTGTAGTACATTTCATAGCCATTGCCGTCTAATCCTACGGTAAATACAGGTTTTTTTCTTTCATTTGATATCATGTAACGTTACTATCAGCATTGTTCCTGAATCCTTCATATCTTCAGTTGTTAAACTGCATAGTTCTGCACGTCTATATGCCCCATTCAGCCCAAAAATTAATACCACTTTCATTAACAGAAACGTGTCGTCTGTAGCTTCATTCAAATACTTAGTAACGTTTTCCATTGTCACAACTTTTGATTTTTTAGGTTCATATTTGTCGTATTGACGTTTCAAAAAAGCGATTAACTTTTCATATCCTGAAAAATCCGTATTTTAACTGATAAATATTGTACTTTTGCCTAAAACAAGTAACAAAATTAGTACCTATATACCACACTTTAACCATATAAAATAGCTTACCTTCACGTAAAAGTATGCCAGCTGCCAATTTTCGTCAATACCTTTAAAATTCCTAATGTTTCTCCACTAACAGAACATATTATATGTTTTCTCGTATCTTTCCTTGGATTTAACTGGAAGCAAACTGGAAGAAGCTTCGCGGGCCGCATTCAGGATATCTTCCAAGTCGTTTTCATTAACCACTTTCATAATTCTTGTGAAATTCACTCTTCAAATATGGTTTTATTTGGATACTGTTAATACTTTGTACTTTGCGTTTCTCTTTAAAGGGTGTTGAAGAAAAAGTTAACTAGTCTACTTATAACGTTTCCCCTCGTGACAACAGCACAAAATTCCTTTGTTTGCCATTGGCCTCTAGCCTACCACAAAAATGCAAATTTCAATATGTTTTTTTTTTCATTTTTATTTGAAATCGTAGAGCGGCGTTATTAGTGGCAAACACTTAGTTCAGACCCAATATATCTTCTGACATTTTCATTGAAATTCATGAAACGAGCTCATTTTATTTCTTTTGACGTATTTGGATTGCTCACGGGAAAAATATTAGATTTTAGTTCTCGCTTTTTCGCGTCGGGTAATAACACAATCTAATACTATTTTCCCTTGTAATAAATAACTATTTTTTATGAATACCGTGTTGAATGGATTATTTCGCCGTCTATGCTTTGGACAATTATTCAATACTTATTGTTATTTATCACTACCATTAAATAAACTGCTATATAGAATTGTGTATCATAGTGATTTTTATTTGTACTTCATTTGTAGACAATCAGTTAATAGTCAACAATTATTTACGAGTTAATATTATGGTTATTTTCTCGTAAATCATTGTTTAATCTACATATTTTATAATTATGTTTCGAACATGACTTAATATGTTGAAGAATGCACAAAAAGTTCTCACATTAATACGAGGTGAAATAACGAAATCTTTTAAATACAATTTCACCCATTTCTAGTCGTCTGAATGATTTAAAATCTGTACAGGATCAATAAAACACGACTTTATATAATAATTTCATAGCATGCTCGTTATATTGTAAGGTCATCAGGGTAGAAGAAGAATGCTGAGTTTTATAGGTTATCGCTTTAATCAGCTAATCCTTCAATTAGTCTCTCTCTTTATCTCCTTTGATGTGCTTATATCCATCTTTTACCCGCTGTTTCCCTCAAATTGTTGTTGAATCTCATCAAGGGACTTCCCAAGCTTCGTTTCCCTCTCTGGTGTACATTTAGTTGTTTTTGTCTTTGCTATCCATTTATCCTCAGTTACTCGAGCTGTATGTCTCTCCGATTGTCATATTCTTTTTGATCAGTGACATCTTACATAAGTATCTGATGTCATAACCAACAATTAATTATTGATCTCTTAGCGGAAAGATGTTCTCCATCTTCTTCCTTAAGACTTCCATCTTTATCAATAATCATGTTTCAGTTCCATGTGTTAGTAATGGAATGACAGTTGTGGTCTCAGATTAACAAATAAAATAGATGTGTTTGCTTTGATTTTTTCTTGCCCCAAACAAGAGTCACATTCTAAGCTCACTTGCAGACACTTCCACTGCTTTGCCATATTTACAAAATCTCTTTAGTTGCTGGAAAAATAATTGAAAATGTGTTAAAAAGTCATACAAATAAAAAAAGTCATACTAATGCATTTGAGTCACTACTTTTAAAACTAATTGATAATACTTGAATTTTATTTAATAAAGGCATATTCTTATATAAATTTTAAACAAGTATTTGTTATTATCTTAGATACCTTTATGGTTATAACTAAAAGTGGCAACGTTGCTAAACATTTCAGTACCTGTTTAGTGTGTCAATAGTAATCTATTTAGTAGTTTTGTCTTTGTTTAATTACCATATAAAGAGAGATGCAAATATTGTCAGAATGTGGTTCCAATACGCTGTAGTATTGTAGTAAATAATGTCAAACGTGGTTTGTTCATACGAGCGCCATTACGACTAGAGAGTAAACATTTGGTTCTTTCGTTTTGATATGTTTTTCAAGACTTTTAGTGACAAAATAAACTTTTAATGTAATAAATAAAATGTTTTTGGATTATCATGGTTCCTCTGTGCCAAGTGTGTCAGAAAAACAACCGAAATTACCAAGGCCATGTGTCTACAATACCATCCGCACTTTTTGTAATTCATTCAAGATTTCACTACCTCAGGTTAACAAATAAAATAGATAATGTGTTTGTTTTGACTTTTTCCTGCCCCATACATTCACATTCTAAGCTCACTTGCGGGACACTTCTACTGCTTTGCCATATTTACAAATCCTCTTTAGTTGCGGGAAAAAAGAAATTGAACGTTTAATTGAAAATATGTTAAAAATTTATGCAAATAAAAAAAAGTCATACTAATTTCTGCATTTGAATCGCAGCTTTTAAAATTAATAATACTTGAATTTGGAAAGAATATCCCCCAAACCATAAATGACTGGATATATAACATGCTCTCAAAAACAGAAATCAAAATCAGTGTAGATGATGTAACCATCAGAGGCTTGGTTGTAAAAGGTTGTCCACAGGGAGGGGTGCTCTCACCACTACTATGGAACATGGTCTTAGACTCCTTGGTCAGCCACCTCAATGATAACAACTTCTACACAATAGCATACGCAGATGACTTAGTGATTCTGCTAACAGGAAGATTCGAGGAGACATTCTGCGCTTTAATGCAGAAGGCCCTCAATATCATAGAACAATGGTGCAGAGACCATTCGCTGTCAATAAATCCAAAAAAGACTGAGATGATCCTCTTCACGAAAAAAAGGAAGCTTGCAAAACATCAAGCCCCAAAGCTCCTAGATACCAAACTTAATTTCTCTTCAGAGGTGAAATATTTAGGGGTCACCTTTGACAATAAGTTAACGCGGAACTCCCACTTAGAAAACAGAGTTAAAAAAGCATATATTTGTTATGAGCAGTGTCGTAGAACCATCGGCCTCACCTGGGGAATGTCACCTAAGGTTGCTGCCTGGATCTACACTGCCATCATCAGACCTATGCAACTGGACCAAATCCAAAGAACAGCATGCCTCAACACAACAGGAGGCATGAGAACCACACCAACAAGAGCTATGGAGGTAATCCTCGGTCTCACTCCCCTTGACATATACACCAAGGAGGTTGTTTTGATGACCATGGCACGTCTGCGCTCTACTGGTATACAACTTGATGTAGGATCCGGTAAACTGAGACGTAACTTGTGGCATGAGGCCCTCAGGGAGGTCCCACTGCCAATATGGGCTCGATTCCACCGCGATATGCCTTCAACAGGCCCTACAAGGTAATCTTTAAAAACAACTCACAAGACCTATTGGAAGAAGGCGCAATCCGCATCTTCATAGACGGGTCTAAATCCAATGTGGGCTCAGGATGTGGTATTTTTTCCAGATCTCTGAATCTAAACATAAAATGGGAAATGGGCTGCAATGCAAGTGTTGCTCAAACATAGCTCACTGCTATCTGCATCGCTGCTAAAGAGATTACCAAAAGGAAAACCACAGGTAATAATATAAACATCCTTACGGACAGTAGACAAACACTACTACCCCTGAACAGACCACGCATTACATCAGGCCTAGTACTAGAATGTCACATGGCCATAATCGAAGCCTGTAACAACAACTCGGTCACTTTAGGCTGGATCAAGGGCCATGAGAAATCGAAAGGAACCCGTATTGCAGACTCGCTAGCCAGGAAGGCAGCCTCCCAAAAACTCTTGGGACCTGGCACTTTCATTGGTCTATCGGCGTCAGCGACAGCCGACCTATTAAAGGAACACTCCCTTAATAAGTTTAAGAGTAGATGGGACGACGCAGAGGGCTGCAGGCTTGCCAAGGAACAGTATCCGGATAGCAAAGTAGCCTAAAAATACGTGACTATGAACAGGCGGAACCTACGAACAACCACGGGAATTCTGACTGGTCACTGCCACCTACGAAAACACCTTCACAGACTGGGTCTATCTAACACCCCACATTGTAGAGGATGTGAACAAGAAGATGAGACTGTCGAACACATTCTTTGCGAATGTCAGACACTCTCTCATTTTAGGTTTCAAGTATTCGGCGAGCACAGGCTAACATACGCCAATATGAGGGAACTTAATTCAGGCGACGTTATCGCCTACTTCAAGGAAGTAGGCTGGATGACGACCTAGAAGGAAGTTTTGAACCTCAGAAGGATGCACAATGGGCCAATTATGGCCACCCACCCTTCAAACCTTTACGGATACAGAATACTTGAATTTTATTTAATATATAAATTTTAAACAAGAATTTGTTGTATCCTTAGATACCTTTATGGTTATAACTAAAAGTGGCAACATTACAACATTACTCAAAATTTCAGTCGCTGATTGATGTGTCAATATTAATATATTTAGTAGTTTTGTCCTTGTTCAATCACCATATAAAGAGAGATGCAAATATCGTCAGAGTGTGATCGACGATCATTTTAAATACGCCGTAGTATTGTAGTAAATAATGTCAAACGTAGTTTGTTTATACGAGCACCATTACGACTAGAGAGTAAACATTTAGTTCTTTCGTTTTGATGTGTTTTTCAAGACTTTTTAGTGTGAAAATAAACTTTTAAGTTAATTAATTTATTGTTTTTTGATTATTATGGTTCGTCGGCGCGAAGTTTGTCAGAAAAACAGCCGAAATTAGCAATACCATGTATCTACAATACCATCCCCACTTTTTGTAATTAATTCCTTATTTCACTACTGGCGTTTAGAATATTGTTGGCCGCAAAAATAAACGTGTTTATGAATGAATAGCCATCTCTATGTTTATTATTACTCCAAGGTTGTGGTGCTTCTAGTTCCATTCATATTGTGAATTTATTCATATCTTAGAAAATAGCTTAGACTCCCGAATGAAGTTCTAGACAAGAGGCAACATGCCATATTTTTTATTTTTGCTCATTGGTGGATTAAAACATGTTTAGTTTCAAGTTGCAGTAGGCCTGCTTTTATCTTTTTTAAACATTTTAGTTACAATTGCATTTTCTCTTTTGTATTCTTCTGTTTAAGTCTGTCTGCATCTTGTTTTTGGTTCAAGGTTATGGTTTGTCTCAAATATTCGAATTTGTCCACCACTTTGGTTTCCTGGTTTTGCAACGTCAGTTTGGTATTTTGTCTGAATATTTTTTCCATATTTATTGATAGTATCACCTTTTCTATTCAAGCAGTTGTATTATTTCCTTTAAATCGATCATATTATTCTCTATCAAAACGATATCGTCCGCAAATATTAGGACATTCATTAGTGCTATTCAACACTTCGATCTTGATTCCGATTTTGTTTATAATCGAAATCGAAAACGGATTGATGTTTGTTGAACGACCAAAAAAGATTGACATTTGTCATGTCATTTTACAAATCAAATAAATCAATAGTGACATAACCTCATCATTATTTTAGTTCATTTCACACTTTTCACAAGTTCATTTAGTTTAATTTTATAGAAGCTGTTCTGTTAACTAAAAATGTAATATACAATTGCAAAATATCACTCACATCACATAACCCATAGACAAACGGTAGTTTATTTAAATTTTTAGACCAATCATATGCTTCCGATTTACGATTGATTTCAATAACATCATAATTTTAGACAGATTATAATCAGAGTGATCGATTTATATCGAAAATGTATTGTTGAACATGTTGTTTTTTAAATGACAGGAAATGATTGTAATCGATTGTCGCGTTGAATAGCACTAATGTCTTCCATTTTATTTCCAGCACCAGCGAAAACAGCGTTGACAAAATGTGTCTCCTTGTCACAACGTATATGCATGCACAGGTTATTATATGACAGTAAATAATTGTTATTACAGCAAATAATTAAGACCTTATTCTGTTTCTATACCACCATAGCGGGATAAATGGCTGATTTCCATTTTCTCCATAAAACAAATTCTCGATTTTTTTACAAAGTAGTAAAAATGTCACTGCTACAAATTGACAAAAATGTGTAAGACGCGCAAAACTATTAACACGATGATTTGTATTAGTTTGTTGAGGTCAGATTTCTAATTTTGGATTTATTGATTTCAACACCGATAAATAATCAAAATTTAATATACAAGACATCTCCTTTTTAGAACGTTATTAATGAATATCTCATTATTTGACTTACGTTGATGTGAATATTATATAACATACTTCAACAATTTGGCAATATTATTTATTGTATATACTGCAATTACCTGAAAAATTATATTATGCATTCAATTTGCATGCATACATTCATTTAGAGAGATATTTAAATATACAAATGAAGATAATAATTTTGGTAATTATTTACATTAATTTTACTGTTTAAATAATATGAGTGAAAGGTTGTACGATTCCAAATTAATACTAGACAAATTTTTTTTATAAATATCTCTAATAAGTATTGCCGCTAATGAGGTTAAATGTTTTTGTTATTTTAATGTAAGCAATAATATTGTGACAAATTTAAAAAAATAAATAGTGTCCCAATAAGAATGGCTCAATGATGAATTTGAGTGAAAAGTAAAATCCATATAAAGCCCTGGGAAGGGGCAGCCCTGGCGATGCTGGAAGAAATGACTTACCAAAAACCAACGTCTGTACCATCTACGATCACGATGAATGAGGGCAAAAGCCAGAACCAGAGAAAATTCTGTGTAGGCGAAAAGTCTCACACCACGGGTTAAATACAAAGAATCACTAGAGGAGTTTAAAAAAACTGGACATGTATCCTTCCTACAACATGGGAAGATTAAAATTCCGTGTGAAGGGGAGGCCAGAACCAGCTACAAAGAGCGCGGAAGCGAAACCTGAACCAAAGTTTACAGAATAAAATAACAGTTGCCTCACTTCATGTCGGCACTTTCTGATTTCAAGAACCAAGCGTGCCCCTAACACCTGCCGATAACGCAGAGCGAAGGCGGCACTCGAACGAATACAAGGGGTATTTAATAAATAAAAAAGGCTAGTGATGATCGACAGTGTGCTTTTACAATACCAGGAGTGTTCAAAAGGTATAAATCACATTAAAGTTAGCATTCTAGGTTTATTTTAAAATTATAATTATTATAATACAATATTGTTTCCAACAATATATTAAAAATGTTGCAGAGTTTAGAATTTTTTTTGTTTATTCCGCAAGTTGTCATGTTTTGATTGGCAAACTTTAAAGAAAAGTAAATTCTAACTCTCGTATATAAAGATATAAAATAATTTAAAGGAAAACTTTCACATGGATGGTTGAAAGTATTGTTTTAGTTTTTGTCCAACATTTTCACAATATGCCAACTCGCTAAACTTGCTAGTAAATATATCCTCTAATTCACAAACATATTCTGTTATGTTTTTAAATGGAATTATTAGTTCTCTCGAATCGGATGTAGATTGAGTGTACGATTTTAGCTGACAGAATGTTGTTTCTTGCTTTCCCAACATATTAGATTTACTAAAATCAATACATATTTCACAACTATGCTGTACCAAACATTTTTTTAAAAAGGATCCCGTTACATAAACAAGAGCATTGCCCTCTACGCTTTTCAGATTTCTGTAGTCAACTGAAAATACTTTAAGTGGATTATAAATTGGTTTGGGTACACATAATATTTCACTACATTGGTCCAAAAGTTTCGGATTAAGCTGTAATAACACCTCATTAATATCTTCCATACAGTTTGCGCCATCAGCTTGATCAAAATATCGCAAAGCAAACAGTTTCTTGAATGATCGGCAAAACTGTATGGGGGTGGGATTTTTTACGTTTCCGCAAGAATTACGAATTTGCCCAAAAAATTTTCCAAGCAGTCCTGTTGGAAGTTTCTTGTAAACAAAAATTTATATTTTTTCGCTTCTAAAGACTTGAATAAAACAGTAATTGCTCGTATGGTAAGCCTCCAACCAAAAATAAATTTTATTTTTTTTGTAACTTTTTTTCCATTTAAACTTACAACATTTAAATGTTCAAATAAATTGTCCATTTCTTGTAAAAATGTGTTTTGTTTGTTAGTTGACATAAAAGCCACGTAGTTACAGAGATTGTTTGAATTTAACATATCAAAAGAGAATCCATTTTTTCTATGAATTCTGCTATACTCTTTGCTTCCTGCGGTAATACATTAAAATCAATGTAAGTTTGCATTGCCACGGCCACGGAATGACTAAATACTTGTGTCACCAGTTTGACTTTCATTTTCTGAAAGTTATTTGGAAAAATGTGATCATTTGACAATCTTGGAGCAAGTCTATATTGTTTTAGTTTTTCAACACTATACATTTTTTCTAAATACTCCTCTCACTCCTGAGTTTAATACGAATATATGTTTGAAAAAATTATTTCTTGTTGATTTAAGCAAGTGCGGTACATCGAACATGTAAACAAGTTTCTTATTATCAACCATAAAGCAAGGATTATCCTCTGTCAATTTCAGATTAGTTTTAACCATCTTATAAAAATTAGAACCCTGATCAGATACTGCGGCTAAAACATTTGAACCGGTTGCATTTAATTTCCTCACCGCTTCAAATAATATATTTTCCACATCATCAGATGTTGGTGAAGTTTTATACAAAAAAATATGCATTCGGTTGTTTCCAACTATTAGCAATGCCTCTGGCCATAATAACCAAAGCATTTCCTGCAATATCTGCAGATTTTATCATAAAACCTTCCTGAAAGCCTGTAATTTTGTCCTTAGATATATTAAAATATAAATTGCACTTTAACGAACCCTGATCAGATACTGCGGCTAAAACATTTAAACCGGTTGCATTTAATTTCCTCACCACTTCAAATAATATATGCTCCACATCATCAGATGTTGGTGAAGTTTTATAAAAAAAATATGCAATCGGTTGTTTCCAACTATTAGCAATGCCTCTGGCCATAATAACCAAAGCATTTCCTACAATATCTGCAGATTTTATCATAAAACCTTCCTGAAAGCCTGTAATTTTGTCCTTAGATATATTATAATATAAATTGCGCTTTAACTAAATTTCATCTATACATAATATACAGTTTTTCGCTTTATCTTGCATTAAACTAACTCTCAGTTCAAGTAGACGAAAAATAAAATCATTGAAGCCCGGATTGATTACCCAATTTTGTGTACATCGCTGTAAAGTACTTTTAGAAGGAAATCGACATACAGCGGCAAGTTTTTTATAGGCTTTGGGACCAAGAAAATAGACACTTAATGCAAATTACTTATAGTTATCGCTGTATCTACAACCTTTTGGTGGTTTGTTGAGATAGGTTAGTTGAGCTTTCAAAAAGGCATATGACTCTGGCGAATAATTGTCTTTTAAAAACTGTTCAAAGTCGTCCAAATTAACTTCAGTTTCAAGTTTCTTCTTGGTTCCTGATAAATCTCTTCTAAGCGCCGTAATTTCATTTTTCATCGATACTTACCTTGGGCTCCTCAACGAAAGCTTTTGCGACGTTTGGCAAGACTCGTCTAGAAAAATAATATTAATTGCAAATTTCTACAATACCTGAATATATTGATTTAACAATTAAAAATACTCGGAATATTATCATACCCTTACTTATTTTAATAACTAGGTTTGTCTGGCTCTTCACATTCTTCCGCATACATGATACATTTGTTTGAACTGCCACGTCTTTCATTTCAATGTGTATATTTCTAGAAGTACCTGAAGAGAATAAAAATACTTTGTTTTTTTAATTGATTTTTTTGACAATAAACTAGATCTCAAACAATAAAGTATTTGTAAAAAACTGGAAAAAGTACCGGAAGTAATTTTTAGATATTTATTTATTCCCACTAACGATGATTAATCGGTACTTACTATTAGTTGTTTTGGATATCAACAATGTAGGAATTGCATTAGAAACGAGACGTTGTTTCAAAGGCGTTGTAAAACTTGTATCTGTGAAATGTAAGCTGCAAATGTAAATGCGGTTAGAACATTCTTCTGGAGTGAGAAGCGCATTTCGATGATCACCGATAAATCCTAATTGTGTTTTCCAAAGTTGGCAT
Organism: Galeruca laticollis; assembly: GCA_963921935.1. Lineage (NCBI taxonomy): Eukaryota > Metazoa > Arthropoda > Insecta > Coleoptera > Chrysomelidae > Galeruca > Galeruca laticollis. The sequence goes on along the minus strand of OY998183.1, from coordinate 119,725,501 downwards.
CAAAAAACAGATTTAATTTTTGAGCAGCTTGTATCTTTTAGAAATCACACAAGTCTATACACCGATTCTCTACCAACTGTGAAATTTACAATACAAATCATTCGAAAATTGAAAACATTTTTTGTTACTTTTTACTCAAAATATATACCTATTTATGATATTAATAAATAAAAAAAATCGCAGTTGAGAAGGAATCGTCCATATACGTTTCTTCATACTTAGCTAAATCCTTTGGGCACCGAAAAAACGATAAACCACTATTTCGTTTTGTTGTACAATTTTCCACACAGCATGTTGATGGTCCAATATAACATTATACTTTATCTACCTAAGACAACTGTTCCATAAGCCATTGTCAACGTTTGCAGAATCACTGTACTCACTGTGTACGGAGTGCAGAACCGATCGGTAGCCGCAGCGCCGAGGGGGCAGACGGTGGTAGCGATGGGCGTGGCGTCGAGTGAGGCAACTGCTATTTTATTCTGTAAACTTTGCCTGAACCGAATTTTGAGACGAAAAGATACAGGAGGAGGAAGTAGCAGGATCTTCCCAGAGTGGAAATAGTCCTCTAAAAATATATGCAGTACAGGAGAGGACAATACTAATGGAAGAGAAAGCCTCTGAGAAGGCTGCGGATGAGCCCTATTTTCAGCAATAAATCAGAAGATCAGGGTTCTTCAGTTGAATCTTCATCGTACCAAGGCGTCAAGCGCTGTGGTTTGTAGGAGATTCGACAAAAAGAGTCTGAACCTGGCCCTCTTACAAGAACCCTGGCTGTTTGGAGGGAGAATAGCTAATCTAAACTCCAACCAAGGTAAGGTAATATACAAAGAAGGTATAAGTAAACCTCGATCGTGTATTTATATAGCAATAGTGTAAAATGTACACTAATACTGGTGCTCTCCGCCGATGATGATGTTACAGATGTCTTGTCTACAGCGAGAGAGGAAGGAGCCAAAAGCTGGATAGTAAGCTCTGCATATTTCCCAGGCAAGGAGGTGTGTCCCCTTCCGTGATATTAGGAGAAGTAATCGCATACGCGACTAGAGTATGCCTCCAACTGATCGTCAGATGCGATGCAAATGCACACCACACCTTATGGGGAAGCGCGGGCATCAACTTAAGGGGTGAGTTACTACTTCAGTGCATTATAACAGATAGGTTAACGATATATAACAAGGATAATGAACCAACTTGCGTCACAACACCGAGAATAAAAGTGCTAGACATTATTCTTGTTGAAAGTATAGAAAATAGAATATTTTATATATAACGATCTGAATTGCTGTATGTTAAACATGTGAAGATCGTAGTTAATAGTTACGTTTTTTTAGTTGTTTAGTTTTAGATATGTCAGTATGCTACGGCCACCTCGTCGGAGAGCTACTCAGTCGTGGGTTATATACTAGTAGAGACCCAAGGAGTAGGTCTTACCGGTTCTCGGGTAATCCTACTTATTTTTGCGTAACGAGACGGAAAGATAAGTGGGCGCCACCCTGAGTTCTACTAGTTTATAAGTTACCTAACATCAACTAATATCAGTTAGCAACACAAGAAGTTGGAAGGTTATATAAAAAAAATATGAACAAAGTTGTTTAAATTTTACAAGTAGTTTTATTGAGTAACATGAAAATTGAAAATTTATTAACAATGGTTTTATTTATAAAAAAAATTATAATTTGAATGAAAATTTTAAGGAAGAAAATGTTATCAAGATTTACAATTTAATTTATGAGTTAGAAAAACCAACTAGAATTGAAAGTAATTTTAAAATATAAAGAAAAATAAAAAAAAATCAGTTTCTGAAGGAAGCTGAAGTTTAGCTGTGAATTAAATAACTTGCAAAGTTAGAATTTACATTAGTACAAACTATTAAGTTGATATTATCTGAACATTTGTTGGAAATAATCTAAGTTGTCAAAGATTATGGACGTTAGTACTTTCCTTGTTTTTCTTTCTTTCCAATGATGATCTGGACGACTTAGAAAATAGATCTGGAACCAATCATCTGACTGTACTATGAGGAAAAACCAATCGCCTCTGTCGCTACGAAGGCTTAGTCTCGTAAAACGTCCTTAGGCCGGTATGGAGAGTCTAGGCTGGTAAGGCAAAGTTTATGCCGGTAAGGCAAAGTTTATGCCGGTCAGGAAAAGTTATGCCGGTCAGGAAAAGTTATGCCGGTCAGGAAAAGTTATGCCGGTCCGGAAAAGTTATGCCGGTCCGGAAAAGTTATGCCGGTCCGGAAAAGTGCTAGAAAATACACTTGAATCAGATATAGTTCTTGAATTCAGTAAAATGCAGGATATCTGTAGATTGAAATTGCCGTAGGTACAAGTAACATATGTACAAAATTATGAAATAATATCAAACAACGCAGTTCATATATCCTGTATTTTACAATATTTTAAGAAAATTCATTCATTTCATAAATAAAAAGCACAATAAAAATCATAAGGAATGTTACTAATTTATTTAACTGTATTTTAATGGCTTTCCAACGTAGAATTCCATTGGTATAAAAACTATAAAAAAAACAGAACATGTGTTTCATGTTTCCTGTATCAATATTTCAATCGAGATTTTAGATATAAAGCATAATAAGAAATCGTAAGAAAAGTTACGAATTCCCTTAATTTTATTTCGATGGTTTTCAAGGTAGAATTCCATTGGTACAAAAAAATGTATGAAGAACCAGAACAAAATATATGTATAACAAAAACGAAATCGACATAATATCTCTAGTACTGAATGTTTTAAAGAAAAATTAATTTGAAACTAATAAGTACCATGTGATAAAGAATTAGCGAAGAAATATTATACATTTTAAGCGAAAACTTACCATTTCTTAGAAATGCACTTCGATACGATAAAATATTGAACTTGACGATAACTAGATGAAAGAGGCTGAATGTCCACGCGCATTGGTTTAAATATCTAAGTGAAACGAACTCTTCCGAAAACTTTAAAACTCGGCAAGCGTCGACAAGAGTATTATTCGATGTTACGAGGGGTGAACGAAATTTACGTTACTCTTTTATCGACGAGAAATATTATGAGTGGTGAACGAAATTCCCGTTACAAGTATATAATATATGTACGTCAATCTATAAAGTATTATACGTTTATTAAAAGACATCCACTTATAATTATTGAGTCCAATTAGTTTTAACAGGTTATGGGCCCTGTCACTAAAAGTTAAAATTCGTATACATTGCGATAGTCGCAGTAGTATTTCCGTCTTATAATACTCTGGCCTCCGTGAATAAGCAGATAAGTCCATAAAATGGCTAAAATGAGATATCTTCATGTTTATTTATTTGATATTGATCCCCAGCAAGTGAATAAGCAAATAAGTCAAAAGGTGTATTTTTGTGGCATAGACAGCTATGTGAATATTCAAACATCTTAATAAATTTTGACTTTTATAGTATAACTCAACTTGTCTTATTTAAGGCAGAATTTTTATTTTGTTAATAAGCCAATAAGTCAACTTATCGGGTTATTCACGTCTGAACACGTAAGATCTGAATCGCACAAATACACTTATCTCATTATAGACGCCTTCCGATTTTTGCAAGACTTGTACATGTGTGTACATGTCTGTTTATTCACGCTTTTCAATTCAGTTTGTATTTTGAAGTAGTGTCAGCCCCATGCAGTCTGATGAGTTTTGATAATACCGGTCGGTATTCTGTGTTTTGAAGTGCATATTTAATAATTTTTGTGATAAAACAAAGAGCTTTGTAACAATGCATAGACTAACATCACATATTTTGCCTCTGTGCAAGAAACAACAAAGCGGTACAGGTAAGTTCCTAAAAAATTGCCCGTTGGCTGGCGACGCCCATGTTACTGTCATGTTGTTTCTTTACAGATCAACCAGATGTCGAAGAAGATAGCAGAAATCGTCAGTTCGTATTCCAGAATAAAATAGCTTCGGAAATATCAACCTATCAGCGAAGTCGAGAATGGGTTTCAGCACAAAACTCACTCAAGCCCTGCAATGAAACTGTTGTAGAACATAATTCGGTAGCCCAGAAGGAGTTAAGTTCTACAGACAACCAGGTGCCAACCTCTAACATAGACGTGAACAATTCAAATTTGTTTGACAATTTTGAAACACCAGTTATACAAGATCTTTCAAATATGGAACACTATGCTCCTAACATTGACGGCAATATAAAAAATAATGTACTTGAAAATACTGATTTTTCTGCTTTCTGTGTTGACAGTACTACTTCGACAGATGGTTTTATTCACATTGAAAAAGAGCTGCTGTGTATTCTGTAAAATCCTTAGTTGAACAAACTAATATTTCCACTGAAGAGTTCTCACGCGAAGAACAAATACTCGAAAAAGAGCACGAAGAACAGGATTTTTCTGACGACTATAGTTTAGTAGATCCAAATTTCGTTGCTGGAAATACGGATGCTTCTTCATCGGAAGAAGAAATTTTGCAACCGGTGGCCAAAAAGAGAAAGAACAAGAATGCCACAATGAATAATGAAGGTATAGGAACAGAAATTTGCCTAAGTGTAAAAAAGAAAGGTCGATCAAGGAAACAAAGGGAAATGGAAAAACTTTTAAGAAATACTGGTAAAAAGAATGTAGATGAGAAGGGAAACACTGTTAAAGCTAGAATTATGAAACCACTTACCGATTGCAGAATAAAATGCAAGAATAGATTTTCAGATGAAATTAGACATACCCTCTTCAAAGAATATTGGAAGCTCGGTCAGCATGACAAAAGAACTAACTTCTTGTCTTCCCTGATTTGCATGTTTGAAAAAAAGACTACTCGAGTAAGAACTTATTCTGATAGGGTTCGAAACTATTCATGCAAGTACGAACTTTCAGTAAACGGAGTAAGAGAGCCAATTTGCAAAAAATGCTTTATTGATGTTTTCGGAGAAATAAACGCATTTGTAAATCAGATAATACTAAATAGGCAATTCTCCATATCCACCATAATTGATAATGATCAAAGAGGATGAGATGCGCCAAAGAATAAATGGCCTGAGGAAGTTTTGGCTGATGTGGTGAAACACATTCAAAGCTTTCCTGTATATGAAAATCATTACTGCCGACAGACGGCATCAAAAAAGTATCTTCAGTCAGATTTAACTATTTCTAAAATGTATTCTCTTTATAAAGAGAGTAGAGAAAATTGTGTTTCACAAACAATCTATGCAAGAAATTTTCATAAACTTGGATTAGCATTCAAAAAACCACAAAAGGACACCTGTTACTAATGTGACACATTAAAGATGAAAATTATGTATGTAAATGAAGATGAAAAGGTCAACTTGATTTTGGAACAAAATAATCACCACATTTTGGCTAAAGAAGCTTATGAGTCAAAAGCAAATGACAAAAAAATTGCGAAAGAAGATAGATCAGTAGCTGTATTTGCTTTTGATCTGCAGCAATGCTTACCCACTCCTTACCTTAAAACATCAATTTCATTTTACAAAAGGCAATTATGGACCTATAATCTCACCGTCCATAACTTAGCCACAAATGATGCAGCCTGCTATCTATGGGATGAATCTGTTTCGGGAAGAGGTGCGAATCAGGTAGCGTCTTGTCTATATCGTCATATTGTGGATCTTCCTAATGATGTGAGAAAAGTGTGCTTTTACTCGGATACATGCGGGGGTCAGAATAAAAACACCCACGTAGCTGCTATGTTCATGGCAGTATTACGTGAAAAAAGTTCAATACAATCTATTGATCACAAATTTCTGGTTCCTGGCCATACGCATATGGAATGCGATGTGGATCACTCAGTCATCGAAAAAGCAAAAAAAAGGACCACAATGAAAATAAATCACCCTTATGACTGGGTACAGCTAATAAGGGGATGTTAAAACACTAAACCATTTAAAGTAAAATTAATGGAATGCGATGATTTCTTAAATTTTGCCGATTTATTAAAAAGTTGTTTTGTAAATAAAAAGATTTCTGAAAGTGGTAAAAAATTTCTCTGGAAAGACGTGCAATGGGCACGTTATTGTTCGGAGAACATTGGTATACTTTATTATAAATCATATCTAAAAAGTGAGGAGAAATTTAAATCAGTAAATTTTAGACGTCGTGGTAAACAACTATCAGGTGCATTAACTGTTTCAAAAATACACAATGGACCTATTCCAATTAACAAAGAAAAAAAAAGGATATCATGGCAGTTTTACATCTCATAGATAAACAATTTCATCCATTCTATGAGAACTTAAAGGTGGCTGATGTTCCAGATACCGATCCAGATTTGATTGAGGTTGATCCCGATGAACTAATGTAAATTGATTATTTCCATCGATGAACTGATGTAAATTGCTTATTTCCATGCTAATTACTATTGTTTGTCTCAGGTTTTAGTGTTGTATATTACCTTATATTATAAAAAATAATGTTCGTGAATAACATACTATGTATGAAAATAAATATGTTTATTTCAAATATCTTGAGTTATCATTAAAAACTCAGTTGTGAGTAACCGGATAAGTCGATTAAAATGTAATTTGAAAACTAATATTTCATAAATATGTTTCCAATGACAAATCTTATGCTCCAGAATGCAGAAATATTATCGAATATACAACAAATAGGTATTGCGATTTACCACAACTCTCCCCGAAATGTTTTTTGGCTCTCCTGAACAATTTCTCAAATTTGACTTATCTGTTTATTCACTGAGGCCAGAGATACTAGCGGAAATAGATTCAATCAATAATTCTGGTAGTAGTGGAGTAATCAGATTGAAAGTTCAAAGAAATTGGGTAGCCTGGAAGTTTCAAATCACCGTTTTGATGAAAGGTCTTGGAATCTATAACATTGTGGATGGAACTAATTCGAAACCAGAAGTAGAAGCTCAAGATTGGATTGCGAAAGATGGAAAAGCTCAAAATCTAATTATTACAAGATTAACAGAAAGTACTATAGCTCATACTGTAACATGCGAAACTGCGGCTGATATGTGGAAAAAACTATTGAGCATTTATGAACAGAAGTCAGAGTCTAATATACATTTGGTCCAACAGCGTTTCTTTGCATATAAGTATGAAGAAGGTATGGAGTTGTCAGTTTTCTTATCAAAAGTACAAGAAGTATAATAAAGTTTGGATTGAGGTGTCACTACCAAAAAATAAGTCACCAATAAGTAGTAAATGGGTGTTTAAAATTAAACCAGATGATAATGGAGGCGTAAGTTACAAAACCAGGTTAGTAGCTCGTGGTTTTGAACAAAAAAATAGCTTAGATGAAAGTGAAATTTATAGTCCAGTTGCTAAATTGACCACCGTACAAGTTTTTGTTGCAGTAGCTAACAAATTAAAACTACCATTATATCAGATGGATGTAAAAGGTGCCTTTTTATATGGTAAAATTGATGAAGAAGTCTACATGTTATTACCAGATGGAGTAAATTATGAAAAGAAGATAGTTAAGTTACTAAGATCACTTTATGGTTTGAAAAAGTCAGGAAAATATTGGAATGAGAAGTTTAATGACGTAGTAACACATTTAGGATTTGTAAGATCTAAAAATGATTATTGCTTATACATTATGGTTAAGGGTACAATTATCATTTATTTATAATTATACGTAGATGATTTATTGATTTTTGGTTATGATGGTAATGGAATGAATAATGTGAAATCATTTTTAAAAATTAACTTTGAAATAAAGTGTTTAAGTTTAGTATCTGATTTTATTGGAATTAGTATTCAACAAAATATTGATCAGGGAATTACATAAACGGAAGACTACTTAACAAATGTTCAAACAATATATCCTCATTAAATGAAAATTGAAGTATTACAAACATAATTAAGTATCTAAAAGACACTAATTTGTATCACAAACTGTAAACTGACATGTCGCTAATAACCTTTGAAGTTGATGCGACAATAAACAAAACATAAAAAAAACTTTATGTATATAAGGTACTTTCGTGTTAATTAACCTGTACCTTACGTTATTTTTATAATTAATTCGAACCGGGGGCTACGTACAGAGCATCTAGGTTCAATCGATTCATTTTGTGCATCAGTTTATGTGCTTTAATTGATGAGCTACCTTTTTGATAACACTCTATATTTCTTAAGACACAATGAACAATATTCCTATAGTGAATTTTATGCGAGTAAATTTGCTTTAATCATGGCAGTGGTTTCTCTTCATTTATTATCAATATTTTTATTCCATTGAACCACGACGTTTGAAGTCTCACCATTTTGTCTGTATTTATTATTGTTCATCGTTGCTTTGAGGAGTTTGACATAACCAATTAATTACCAAACAAAGAAGTTTTAAATAAAAGCACAATTACATAAAACGGGTATTATCCATAACTCAAAACTTTTAAAAATATCTTTATAATTGATTATTCATGAAAGCATGTTGTAGTTTCATGTTCTATTATCAATTATCCCACACCTTATTTATGTCTTTGAACCGAAAGCCGTTGCGTGAATGGAGGATTCCTATTTACCAGTCAATCAATCAAAATCGAATTAAGGATCGTGTGTCGTATGGTATTGTAACAAATTTATAATTCACTAGTGTAATTAATGAATCATTATACTCTCACGAACACTGAATTGTTAGCAAAAGCGAATGAAAAGAAAATCCTTTAATTTTTTATGTGTGTTATCTAAACGTTATGAACAATCTAACGGTACCTGTCTCATGTGCACCGGGTGGCCAGGTATGAATGCAAAGCGCTATATCTCGGAAACTATAAATCGTAGAGACTTGCGGTAGAAAAATATATAACTAAAGAGGGCAAAAGACGACTTTGGAACAATTTTCAGATTTCCAAGATAGTATCCAGGGGTTAACGACAATCTTAAACTTTTAAAAAAAAATTTTACTGAAATCCACTCAGTAAATTTACCAAAAAGAATATATTTTTTAGAGCCTAGCTTTATTCGGGTAATTTTCGTTCAACACTTTTTGATGTACCTATTAAAATAAAGAGGTTGGTGTGATTCTATTTTTTTTTAAATAAACAGCTGTAACTCCTATACGACTGAATAGCTTCAAACATACTTGGCCACGTTGTAAAGAGCATTTATTGCTTCATCAAACCCATCTTATATGTGATATGTCTAATTCTAATTAATTACGTTACGGATAGAAGATCTGTTGTAGACATAAACAAAAAACAAACAAATATGGAAGAAGATACTATTGGAGAACAATCTAGTGACTCCACTCAAAATAATAGTTCGCAAACTCATAAAATCACAACAATCCAGTCCCAATCACGGACCAGCGAACACGTCCTGGGTCCAAGAAGTAGAAGACGAGAAGGGAAATTCGGTGCCCCCAAAAGAAGATAGTTTCATATCACAATATGCTGAATTTACCAAAAACAGTAAAATCAATACAGCCAAAAAACTAAACACAAACAGCGACGATATGAACAAAATAACTTCCATCCCCCAAACACAACAGATGGAAGTGGGGGGATATGAAAAACCGAGAAAATTTGTTACGCTAAGAAGCATTATACAACGTAATACACATAAATCACAGAAACTAATAACAAATACAATACGTTATCTGACACTTCAGAGGATGAACTACCCCCCCCCCCAACCGGTTCAAAAAAAGCGGAAAAAACAAGATTCCGGAAATTCGAAGACTCGCACTGTAGTTCCGAAGAATACATAACCACCCAAGATGCAAAACGCAAAAAAGCAAAGGTGCTAACAACATGTACAAAAAAGCGACACCCCCCTGCCCGCCCATAGTAATTGACGGAAACGGTCAGGCACAAAAGGAAATGGTCAGCGTACTAAAACACGAAATTGAAAAAAAAATTGAGTTAAAATACACATCTAACTCTACTATTATATTCACAAAAGATGTTAACGACTTTGAAAACATTAAAAAACGCTTAGAGATGAAAAAGTTCCCTTTCACACATACAGTAGAAAAGATGAGAAGAGACATGCGTTTGTGCTCAGAGGCCTAACCGAAAGACTACAACCATAGAGAAATAAACATATTAAGAGAGTGCTCGTTCCCATATAAACAGCTGGCATCGCCTCGATCTCGGCGCGCACCCCTTGCGGGGAACAAAACTAATTCTTACAGGCGGGATATTTAAATTTGGTAGTTTGGATTATGAGTAGGTAAATTTTACAGTTTGTCTTAAAATTGGTTATTATATAATTATTTTATTCCAAAAAATTATATTTCATTTTTGTAATGAAATATAATAATAAACAATTTTGACACAAATTGAGACAAATAATTTAGGTAATAAATAATAAAACAGCACACATTTAAAATTTTTATTAACCTGCACATAATAAAAAAACAAATAAATAAACTATGTGTTTACTATACATAGGTCTGTTATTTATACATGTGATTACATTGATAATTTTAAAATTCTTATTCTAATAGTTAACGCTAGTATTAAAGTACAAAAACATCTGATTAAATTATCAGTTATCATGATCAAAAAATTTAAATTTTCAATAACATCTCCTATTAGTAGAACAATTATTCTAATATCACTTAACAGTGTTTCCACACAATTTTATTTTCAAAGTTATTTTTCCTACCACACGCACTATAAATAGGCATTTATACGACCGTACATTTTTCAAAAAAATTCTATTGCAGTCTCCGCCATCCCCATAGCTGCCCAGATCTCACCTTTTTTTAACTTTTTTACTTTAGAAAACAAGAAACTTCACATTTACTTTCTTTAAATTAATTAAAAAGACAAAACTTGTAAATCAGAGGAAGCCTACAGTAGTATAAATACACAACATAAACATATACTTAGCGAAAACTAAAAATGACACACTAGCTTGAATATTAAATAATGTTTTAAATTTGTAACACAAAACATGAAAAAACTATTATTATCTATATCATTAATTTACCAGACAGTTACATATTATTATTATTAATCACAAAATTACATATTTCTACTCAAATTACAGCATTATACTTAAGAAAGTGTATCTAATATTACATCAAATATTTTAATAAAAAGCATTTAAAAGGTAGATTCTTCTTTACATGAAGACAGGAACAGGTCTGTAACAAAAAAAATTAAACGCAGTACATTGTTACCAAAAAATAATTATTATTTTTGTTTGTTAGTCCTCTTACAATCATTATAATATTTTTTAATTAATAAGGGGACACAAACTTTTATGAGTTGAGAAAATACGTATGATTTATGTTCTCGACAAGTGAACCAATCAAAATTTATATGACTTTTTGCAAAGAGTTCGTTTGTCATTAGCCGCATCCAAAGTCAATTGTTCTTTTAAAGCTATTTCATCAAATAAGAGGACACAATTTAAATCTATCTGCTTCATTTTGACAACCCTTTCTTTAAGCCTATCAAAAATTGCTTTATTAATTCCAGTTTCAAATGGCACTGATCTTAGAAGTGACTGTAAAGTAGATTTACTGGGCAAAGCTATAAAACGTTTTAAAAAATTATATGCTCGTGGTCCCTTCTTATAAATGGCTAATGAAAGGGCCTTATCCGTTATTGACCATGAAGGTTTATGTTTCTTAGAGTTAGCAGTACTACTTTTTAAAAATTCAATGCCTGATGGATCTAATTTTGAATTAAAATTTTGAAAAAACTTTGATTCTGACAATTTAACTGCTTTTTTAATTTTGTTATTACTACTGATAAGTGCCTTTTTCAATTTACAAATTCTATTTTTCTGATCTTTATTAATGTATTACATTTTCTTCTTCTTGTGAGATAAATTACTGACCCTAGTTCCGTTTATTTTACTTAAAAGGAAAAAATCTACTTAATTGGTACAACGCGGATTTTGATGAAAAATTTTTTTCTGGCTAATTCGAGGTCGCTGAACACGAAAATGAAAAAAAAATGGGGCTCTCTTACCAAAATGGAGTTATGAATTTTTGAAGATGTGTTCAGATGAGTACTGCACTGGATTTATTGTCACATTATAACTGCTATAATGATCCATAATAACTGCTCCACAATGTTAGTGATACACTATAGTTGCCTTTTACGATATTACTCTCTCATGTACATTAAAAAAAAACACTGATATTGATATAAATCTCTTGTAAATTATTTTTTAATTCCACAATTATTGTATCTTTTGACGTTTCCGTTTAATATGACTGACATATAAGTTTCGTCTGTTTTCTCTTAGCAGTAAGACTTTTATCTACTAGCATATACAGCCATCATTAGTTACTTGAAAAAAAGTTGCTGAATATTTTCGATATGCACAGATCATAGCACAGAAGATATAAACAAGATGCACATCATGAACATACACCGGCTCTTATGCTCTTATCAAGTTATTCAAGAAGGGAAAGGGAATATAATCATTGGATTCACCCTTTCCCTTCTTGAATAACCTGATGTGCGTTACAGACTATTGCGCACATCAGGTTATTCTAGAAGGGAAAGGGCGATTCAATGATTATATTTCCTTACCCTTCTAGAATAACTTATTGTGCGTTACAAAGTATTGGGTATTAAGTTATTTAAGAAGGGGAAGGGAATATAATCATTGGATTCACCATTTTCCTTTTGTTTTAATTTTTGCCAATTTTCGTTAAAAATTATGGTTCGTCCCCACTTTTTTTTGTAATCAATGTCTCCAATTGAAGTAAACTTTCGATTCTACTATAGAAAATTGTTTAATTGCATGGGTCGTAAAGTGCACAAGAGCCGGTGTATGTTCATGATGTACATCTTGTTTATATCTTCTGTGCTATGATCTGTGCATATCGAAAATATTCAACAACTTTTTTTCAAGTAACTAATGATGAGTGTACATGCTAGTAGGTAAAAGTCTTACTGCTAAGAGGAAACAGACGAAACTTATATGTCAGTCATATTAAACGGAAACGTCAAAAGATATTAGTGTTTTTAAATGAAACTCAAGGTCTCTAGTTAATTCCACAATATAATACAAGTTATTGAAAATTCTAAAAAATTGACAATTGTTTCGATAAATCAATATCATCGTCAGAATGACAGAAGTTACATTTCATTTTATGCCTACCTGATGTTTAGTAGTTATTTTTGGCTAGACCAAGAAGTAACCTAACTTGTGATTGGCTTAATATATGTTTTATTATTATTATCTTCTTTTTTCTATAAACATATATTAAGCCAATCACAAGTTAGGTTACTTCTTGGTCTAGCCAAAAATAACTACTAAACATCAGGTAGGCATAAAATGAAATGTAACTTCTGTCATTCTGACGATGATATTGATTTATCGAAACAATTGTCAATTTTTTAGAATTTTCAATAACTTGTATTATATTGTGGAATTAACTAGAGACCTTGAGTTTCATTTAAAAACACTAATATGAGCATATTCCACGAAGTAAGGGTCGAGACAGTCAATTTCGTCAAAAGATATAATAATTGTGGAATTAAAAAAATAATTTACAAGAGATAGTGCTTTTGTTAATTGTAAAGCATTCATTTTTACTTTGTAAATTCCTTTAATTGAATGTATTAACTTTGGCATTAAATAAAATTATCAATTTTCACTACTTACTGATCAATTAAAATAACTGAAAAAAGTATAATACATATTTAGTCATTTATTTCTTAAAACTATCTACCTACGTTTCAAAAATGAAAGGACTTTATGCCGATTAATGATTTTTTTCGCTTCGCAATGCAATTAGTGAAGGTGGCAAGGACTCAATACCTTCCATCCCATAGCTGGTGGAGTGAATAGCTTCTACGTGTGAAAAACTTTTATTTCTTTTAGGGATCGGCCCTTCTACTTTGACGGAAAACAAAAAATTGTCTGTTATATCCCCCTTCATTGAATAATCTGAAATATATACATATTTGATATTATTTCATAAATTTATATAAAAAAATTACTGACCAGGCAAAAACAAGAACGGCAAAAAGCAAACTTTCTCAATAACCTGCCTTCGTCTTTTTCAAATTTTAAGAAACAATATTTTTGAAAATGAAGGGGACATATCCTCCATTGTTTCCTCGTCGTCAAATTGGATGATTTATTCCCACTGCCTTCCAGCCATAATAATTTTATAGATAGATAGTAGATAATCCGAAACAATCACAAACAGGATAAACGAAAATGAGTGGACGGGCAACACAAAAAACGGGTCAGTTTTCTGTGACGAGCAATATTACATCACGCATACGCAGTTATAAAAATCAAAAAAATGTTATCACTAACGACGTTACTGTTTTCTTTGATGTTTTGAAATTTTTTGAAATCTACCGATTTTAGTTCCTCGACAGGCTCTATAGATGGCACGGTCTGCAGTGTCACTAGCCTGGATAACATAGAAAATATAAATCACTTAATTAATATAATCAAAAGCTTTCAAAACGTAATCACATCGGCCAGAAATTGTTCAACACAGTAAAACAGAAGTTAAAATTTCAAAACAATCTACATGATTATATAATACAATTAATAGAAGAAAAAAACAAAACAAAATACGTAAATCGTGGCAGCAAACTAGTCGTGAAGAAGACCATCGTTTATTAAGATTATATCAAAATTCAATAAGCACGTTAAAAACAGAACACAAAAATAACGATTGTTCAAAGTTTTCATTAATCTCAAACCAGAGGACAATGAGGACAATAATTCACATTGGAGAATTACCAGACGGTTTCGAGAACAAACCGAGACATAACAAAAATTATCGATAAAGGACAAACAATAACAAACATGACGAAGATCGCAGAAAAATTCGGAGAGAACTTCAAAAACAATTTCTTAAAAAACACGCCACATACACAACATCATCATAACACACAGTTGAACAACACTTACACTCAATAAAGACACTAAACACAAATGACCTAGCAACATGCACAGACATTTTAAACACAATACAAAACTTAAGAAACAAAACAGCCCCCGGTTTAGATGGAATTCACAACATATTATTAAAGAATCTACCAAAAAAAGCTATTGTTCAGATAATATACATAACGAAATTTATTATCAAAACTGGACGTTATCCCTATATGCTCAAGATTTCCAACATCTTACCCATCGTGTGGCAACATTTCGCCAAAAGATTTTTTTTGTTGTTATTTTCGGTGTTGCAATGTAGGTGGGTGTTCGGATGTTGTAGGTGATGTTTTTTTATTTTGTGATTTGGCTGTATTCATTTGATTTTCTTTTGACTGTTGGCGTGCTGTCTTTACTATTTTCGATGTGTTACTTGGGTATTTAATGTTTGCTGCTCGAAAATTTATTCTGAGGTTTGGTTACTGGATTGATTCTGTTGATATTGTGAAATGTTGTTGGATGCGTCCTCGGGGTGATTGTCGGCTGGATTTTCTGGTGAGGATTCGATTATTGGATGGAACTGCGTTGAATCGATTATACAATTTGGGCAGTTTATTGTTGTGTGAGTTGTTTGGTTTGCACGGTGAGTATTCTTGATAACACTGGATCTGCGATGCCTATTCATAAGAAGGATAAGGGTGAAACAGGATTAACCCAAAGCTTTTTTAGTTTAGATTCAAGCACTGGGTGGGAGATAGAGTGACAGACATTGCATAATAGTAATCATTAATGTTTAAAAAAAAGTTGAACTGGAATTTTTAATTAAAGCTTAGCTTTAACAAATTACATTTAATAAGTGGATTTCGGTTGAAAAATCACTTTAAATGTTGGGGATGGGTTTCACGCCCTCTAACGCAAGTTACTGCAAGTCTCTTCGACTAACAGTTTCCCAGATACAGCACTTTGTATGCTTATCTGACCACCTGGTACAATGTAAACGGTTGAATAAAAGCTGTTGTGCAATTTTAGAAGAGCTGTCATTGTACTAATTAACGATTTATTATATGGATAACGAGAATACCGCAGGTAAGTAAGTGTTATATGTGTATGTGTACCTATCTACCTTGGTAGACAGGTAATAATTATTATTACATTCATCAATCGTGCTTCTATACGTTTAGAAAAGTATTTAATGTGTTGTTGTTAACAGAAAACAGATTCTCATCAGAAAAATATTCTAATGCAGACAAAGAATATGTGAATTCACTTTTCTCGTAAAACTTTCAATGGTTCTCAATGGTCCTCTACCTTAACTAGAAGCAAAAAATAAGTTTATAAAAAATAAATGAACTAAAAAAGCGACTGACCCGATTGAAACTTCATTATTTCAAATATAACACAATATACTACATACAACGTCATAAGTCTTGGACCCGTGTATATAGAATGTTTCGATTGAACCTAGTTCTTACTTATTGTTGTAAAAAAATACATGTTTTTAGGAAACAAAAAAAACAATAAATGGATGTTAATGAAGAGTCCTTGTCTTAGTAACAATGTTTCTACAAATATTGAGATTTGGTACAACATTTAAACTTGAGTTATAAGATAATAATAATAATAATAATAATAATAATAATAATAATAATAATAATAATAATAATAATCTGTAATCCTGGGTGCGACAAACATTGTTAGGTCATTTCTAGAATAGTGACACCCAACGAAAGTCTTGCTGTTGAGGCCGACTGTCGTTGAAACACGCCGGGTGTAAATCCGGTGACACAAAAAGGAATAATAATAATAATAATAATAATAATAATAAGGGGTTAAAATGGTAGTGAAGCGTCTCTTATAGCCTCTCCTACCAATTCCTGCTCGCGCCTCCACGTTGGTAGCCCCGGTAACTATCTCTGGGGATTCGGGATCGGGTAACCATCCCCGGTGGCGGATCTGCAGCAGATGGGCTAACGCGAGAGGGAGAACCACCACCACGCGGGGTAGCATCCCGTATGGTGTGAAAAAAAAGTGCTTTCAACACACGAAGAAATCGTTACTCGGGTGGGGAAGGATTAGATGCTGGTCCTTCCAATCGGAACCGTCAGGATGTCCAGCATGTAGATGAGAATGGTGGGGGTACCGCTCATTGAAACGTACCCCATCAACCGCTTGAACCTACGGCGCCTCGGAGACGTGTTGTGCGACAGCCTGTCGCACCCACTGAACCAAATCAGGCACAATCAGAAAGACGACGTATGAAATGGGACAATGAAACCAACAAACAAGTAATACGTTCGTTTTTCACAGTTACGGCACTGGAGACTGATGACGATGTACCGCATGCGACTGCATAATCACTTCATTGAGAAAATGCCACACCTAAATCACCTCTCAGAACAACGAATAGCAGATCAACGTAGAGCTATCATTAGAAATAACCTAATACCTCTACCTGCAATCGAACAAATAAGGGCAGAGGTGGAGAGGGAGATTAATCAACAGCCTATAAATGAAACCCCAGAGACTCAGGGAACAAGAAAGTAGAGGACCTGAAGCTGACCTACCACTATTAAGTCTTCGACCCTCAGTAATCAACCGTCAAACATTATGGGAAGAAAACTACCAACAACATCTTACTGAATTCAGAGGATCCGACCCTGCCAGCAGGCCGGCGCTACCAAAACTCATTTATACACCAAACACGCACTCTCTCTTAGGAATTGCTAATCAAATTCTGGAAAGTCAATTGGATTCAGATATGAACCTCGAGGAAATACATCTTCACGTGTATTGCGCAGCTTTAGCAACAATCAAAGCCAACAAACAAAAAATACTAAAAGCACATACGCCTCAAAAACCGAGATGGGAACAAAGACTTAGTACCAAAATCGAGAATTTGAGAAAAGAAATTGGTAGAATTCAACAAATAGCAAATGGGCAAAAATCCAAAAAGCTGCTAAATAAAATCCCGGTCCAGATTAAACAACAGCTGGAAGGAAAAACAACAAATGAAATAAAAACAATTATAGATGATACCTTAGATACATGGAAACAAAAACTTGCAGTTGCTTCTAAAAGATTAAAAAGATTTCAGGAGAGCTACCAACGCAAAATCCAAAACAACTTCTTTTCAAAAAATCAGAAGGGCTTCTATAGATCGTTTAACGAACAACCTGGTTCGAAAGGACAACCGCCAAAGAAGGAGGATTTACAGACATTTTGGGAAGGAATGTGGTCGAAGGAAATCGAACACCAGGAAAATACACCTTGGATCAAAACAGAAATTAAGAACAACAACCATCTACATATGGAAGAAATAATATTTACATTACAAGATCTAAAAAAGGTAATAAGAAACTTGGCCAACTGGAAAGCACCAGGGAACGACCGTATCCAAAATTTCTGGTACAAAAAACTTACGGCTACCCATCATCACCTGACCAACCAATTTAATATCGCTCTAAGAAACCCTGACCAACTACCAGACTTCCTTACAAATGGTGTAACTTATCTTCTTCCAAAATCTGATCAAACCCAAGATCCTTCTCAATATAGACCCATCACGTGCCTTCCTACAATGTACAAAATCTTCACTGCAGCACTATGTGATAAACTGTACGCATACCTAGAAACTAATGATATTCTAACTGAGGAGCAGAAAGGAACAAATAACAATCGATAATGTGATATTGGAACAAATCAGAAAGAAGAACAGAAATCTATACATGGCTTATATAGACTATCGGAAAGCTTTCGACTCAGTGCCCCACAGTTGGTTAATAAAAACTTTGGAAATTTACAATATACACCCTGTGGTGGTTAGGTTTCTAAAAAGTACTATGAGTAATTGGAAAACAAAACTCAAAATTAACCTAAATCACACAGAACTAGAAACTGAATCTATCAGTATTAAAAGAGGAATCTTTCAAGGAGATACACTTTCCGCTCTATGGTTCTGCTTGTGTTTAAACCCATTATCACGTGGCCTAAACCACACAGGATATGGAGCAACTATTAGAGCGGATCGAAACTCAACAACCATAAGTCATCTATTCTTTATGGATGATCTGAAACTATATGCCGCGTGCAAAAAACGCCTAGAATCCAACTAAAACTCATGCACCAGTGGAGCACAGATGTCGGAATGTCGTTTGGTATGGAAAAATGCCAAACTGTATCGGTTGAAAAGGGAAAGCTGAAAGAAGGAGAACCCAGGCAAATATATTGAAGCCATGACAGACAAACCCTACAAGTACTTAGGAATCCTTCAGACACACAAGATAGAACATAAAGAAATAAAAGCCATATTAACCACCGAATTCGAAAAACGCCTTTACAACCTCTTAAAAAGTAAGCTAAATTCAAGAAACCTTACCACGGCCATAAATAGCTACGCCATATCCGCTCTTCAGTATTCCTTCGGAATAACTGAATGGACTCAAACGGACCTGGAAGCAGTAAACAGAAAGATTAGAACCGAGCTAACAAAACATAGAAAACACCATCCAAAAGCGTCCGTCGAAAGAGTAAATTTACCTAGAGAAAAAGGAGGTAGAGGAATAAAAGATGTTGTGGAAGCTTGCACTCAGCAAATTGCAGGCTTGAGGAGTTTTTTCCGCCACCAAAATAGTCAACTTCATAAAGCCATAGTGAAAACAGATACGGGTTATACACCTTTAAACCTAAGCATGGAAAACTTTACGCCCTTTAATACACGAAATGAGGAAGATAAAATTAGAAATTGGCGTTCAAAAGAATTGCACGGAAGATTCATTAATGATTTACAGAAAGACACGATAGATCAAGCTAAATCGGTTGAATGGCTTAAAACTGGAACGCTGTTCCCAGAAACTGAAGGTTTTATGGTTGGTATACAAGATCAGGTTATAAAAACGAGGAATTACCAAAAGTATATCTTGAAGGAAGAAATACCAACAGATAGGTGCAGAAAGTGCAACAGAAGTCAAGAAACGATTGAACACATTCTTTCTAGTTGCCAAAGCATAGCTGAAACTAAATATCTAGAACGATACAACAAAGTTGCCACAGTAGTATACCTAGAAGTACTGAAAAAACATAACCTTGATCCACAAAACAACGAGCCATATTACAAATATAAGCCCCCTCCAGTTATCGAAAATCAGTATGTTAAGATCTACTGGGATAAAACTATCATGACGGACGTAACAGTACGACACAACAGGCCGGACATCACAGTCATTAATAAACAATCCAAGCAAGCTCTGCTTATTGACATATCGATCCCAAATAATTCTAACACAGAAAGCAAATACAATGAAAAACTAAGCAAATACGCCGAGCTAAGGACCGAAATAAAAGAATTGTGGAATCTTAAAGAAGTCAAGATCATTCCAGTTGTTTTATCCTGTATGGGGCTAATTCTCAAGGAACTAAGTACTTCCCTCAAAGACATTGATATTCCTGAGTCAACCTACCGATTAATGCAAAAATCTGTAATCCTGGATGCGACAAACATTGTTAGGTAATTTCTAGAATAGTGACACCCAACGAAAGTCTTGCTGTTGAGGCCGACTGTCGTTGAAACACGCCGGGTGTAAATCCGGTGACACAAAAAGGAAAATAATAATAATAATAATAATAATAATAATAATAATAATAATAATAATAATAGTCTAATAATAATAATCTAGGATATCAACAAGCAAGAACAATCGACCAAAAAAGGATCAAGGAAAGCCTAACAAGAGAATATATGACTAGAGTAAACAAATTGTGTAAAACCGAACTGAACAGCCGAAACATATTCAAAGCTCTCAACACCCTAGCTATACCAATTTTAACGTACTCACTTGGGGTAATAAACTGGACAGTAACAGACCTAGATAATATTATGCGAAAAACAAGAACAACACTAACAGAGCACAGAAAACACCACCCCAAATCCAGTACAATAAGAATGACACTTCCAAGGAAAGAAGGAGGCCGAGGTTTAATGGACATCAAAAACCTGCACAACAACCAGATCAAAATGATGAGATCATACTTCCACAAAAGAAAAGAAACATCATCGCTACACCAACTTGCATGCATGACAAATAGAGGATATACACCACTAAACCTATCCAATGAAGAAGTACAAGGCAATGAACTCATGATTAGTATAGAGGAGAAGAGGAATGAATGGAAAGGCAAGGCCCTTCATGGGCGACACCCGTATGACCTCGACCTACCCTATGTCGACAAGCAAGCGTCGAACGAATGGTTAAGGACAGGCGAACTGATCCCAGGAACGGAGGGCTTCCTTATAGCCATACAGGATCAGGTGATACACAAAAAGAATTACCAGAAATACATTGCCAAAGAACCAAGTGTGACAGACGACAGATGTAGGAAATGCAAGGAGAAGCCAGAAACCATCCAACACATCGCGGCAGCATGCATCATGTTATCACAGAAGTCACTGCTATCATCCACCAAGAAATATGCCACAATTGGGGAATAATAGAAAGCAGCAATAAAACACCGTACTACGAATATCAACCAGCTGCAGTAGTACAGAAAGATCATATTACAGTTTACTACGATCGATCCATTATAACAGACAGGAGGATCCCCTGCAACAAACCAGACATAGTTGTAAGAGATGACAGACAGAAGGAGGCATACATCATAGACATAGCGGTCCCTAACACCCACAATATTATAACCAGTATCGAAGAAAAGAAAAGAAAGTACACTGACCTCGCCGATGAAATCAAATACCTGTGGAGTCTCAACAAAGTGACCATTGTTCCCGTTGTCTTTTCCGCCACTGGTGTGATCCCAAAGGAACTACATAGAAGCCTCAAAACACTGGCATTAAATGCCAATTTGTACAGGCCCATGCAGAAAGCAGTTGTACTGAATACAACAAGAATTGTTCGAAAATTCATGAGTCAAGAATAGACGAGAGTGCTTGGTAACCCACCCTAAACTCGCTAAATGAAAACACCAGGAATGAAGCCTGAGAAGATTGAAATAATAATAATAATATTAACCATAGACATATCCCAGTGCTCTTTACCAAAATGTTTACTTTCTTCCCATAATTCAGAATTGGGTAAGTCGACAATTACTTTCACATATGGCTACCCTGCGGTTTCCTGCTTCACAACTATACATACAATACTGGGGGTAGCGTTTATTTCAACCCCCTCCTCTCCATAAACAAAGAGCTGTAGTCTCTCGGGAAATGTGGTGCAAAGAAAATAATTCATGGAGCATATTGGTGTATTAGAAGTGCATAACGACCAAATTTGTTTTTTTTGAAAATATGTATTGGGGGGGGGGTGAGGAGTTGACTTAACTGACCTCCTCTTTTGGCAAAAAGATAACTAATACACTAGTCAATCGTGACATATTTGACTACCCCTTTTCATTTAAAACTTTTATAGGGGTAGTCATTGCCCCTTGCGGGTTGAAGCGGTGGTTGAATAACTTTTTTAGCTAGTATAGTTTCATGTGCAAAAATTGACCTGCCTTAGGATTTTTCATTTAAAATTACGTAGAAAATGAATTTATCCGTTACTTAGGATCTCACTGTATGTATGACAATTGAAATTAATCATTACTACTGTCAAATTATAATTTCATCATTGTCAACAACTCAAAGTTTGTCAGATTTCGTGTAGGTAACGCTAAATTGATAGATAATCGATTTAATAAATAGGCGCGTATTTATATCTGCCTATAATCACGCAATAAAACATCTCAGATATTCATCTACATTAAAAATAATATTCAAATGGAAATAAATAAAAAAGTGCATTTCCTTCGGCATGTAACACTTTCTATAAGCGCGTTTGAATTGTTTGCGACAGTTATGGTAACTCCCATTTGCTTAGGACAATACCTCTTGACAATATCTCGGAACCACCCACCTTGGTACTATCTTCAATCATTGCTTTTATTATGATTCTACCTTCACAAAAATTATCTACATCTTTAATTTTTTTTCTAAACCTACTTTCAGTTCTAATATTATGAAACAGAAAATAGGTACAAATTCATTCTAAGAATATTTTGGGTAGGATTGTAATTGAATTAAAATTCTTTTACTTGATTCATATTTGATATTTTTTATGATTCAGCAACTTACGTAATAAATATAATGAAATGAGTACAAGTATAGGCACGTTCTAAAATGAATTACAAAGGGGTTTTTCACTATTCGTTCAAGGTGTGAACTATAAAAACTGTACAATGTTTCATCTTATTTCGAAGTTTTAAGAATTCTATATGTTAACCCATGAAGCAGTGTCCTATTCATATGATATTCAGTATTTGTTCAAGATTCTTTTTTTTACCTTATCAAATTGTTTCGCAATTTAATGTCTTTTAAGCAAAGATTAATTCTATAACGAATAAACTCCCACCTAGATATAAATAAACCACTTACTTATCAAAACATGCGACGATTACGCTTAGTAATAAGTAAACCACCGGCCTAGTAATATACTTTCGTCTAGTGGTAATAGTCTAAAACAGTATTCCGCTTTTCAATAAACGTAAAACCCGCTGCTAAACCGCCAATACACCGCAGCCGCTGCTCTGTCGTAATAAACCAAAATCAAATCCTTTAAACCGCTAAAAACATTTTTGGTCCTTCGAGCAGGAAACCACTTCATCTTCTTGTACCCTTGGATAAATCATTGTATAAAATAGACTCCTTAATCGGCGGGGTTGGTTGTAAGTTGGCCATTGCTTTATAGTTGGCTTGCTTATTTGCTTGCATGCGCTTGCTTGTCTGTATGTGGGTAGCTTTATGCAGTCCAATGGAGAAATGCAACCATCTAGTGTCTGCCTCCTCGTGGTACCGCCGGATACGTTAGCACTGTTGATCATCAGCGACAGCAGTGTTGACCAACCAAAGGCACTCCAACAAAACCCAAGCTAAAGTGTAAGGAACGTGCCGATGGCTGAATGGTCGCAGGGAATACGACCGTGAACGTCCACCTGGGGGTACCAGGCGACATCCCCTTGCATATAGCCTTTTCCTGGCATGCAGGGCTCTGCCAGGAATGACAAACCCTTCACTAGCGACTCGTGGGATCAAAAATGGATCAACAAAAAAAAAACCGGAGGATGAGCGAGTACGCACACCTCCAAATCAAAAGCACCGTCGAGGTAAAAGAGTCTGCGGTGCTGAGGCAAAGAGAAGGAGGAAAGCGAGGCAGCAGGCTGGAGTCTCTACAGACACCACCAGCACCACTCGCCCCTCCCTATCTAAACCTGGCACCAGCGGCCTAAAATACTAGGGCAGCGATGACAGTTCCTCCTCCAAAAGAGGCCCGGAACGCGTCTCCTCCAACGAAAAGGAGCGCATCCGCTCCAATACCTCGGAGGAAAACTACACTCGAGGAAAAAGGATACGGATGGATGCTAATGCAAAGAGCTACAGCGAAGCAGCTACCAGCCATCTACGGGTAGCTATCATAGACGAGGCCGATCCATACGGTAAAATAATTACCGATAATGGAGACCTTGTCAAAAGACAACTAATAGAGGCTTTGGACAAAACCCTTATGTCCGCCTCCGGCAGTCAGAAAAAACCACCTACCTTTAGGTCATGGTCGCACTCTGGCGAAATAATCAGAGTCACCTGCGATAATGACGAAACGCTAGAGTGGCTAAGGAACACGGTTTCACAACTGAAACAATGGAAGGAGGCTAAGCTCGACGTGGTACACGTCGACAACCTCCCCCAGCTGACGAAAGCCACCCTCTGGGTTCCTAGCGAAGCTCACTCTGACCTGGGTGACAAAGAGGATGTGCTGCGCTGGCTGGACAAACAAAACCCAGACCTTCGGGTGGATGCATGGTTTTCCTTCCACCACGAAGCGAAGGTCAATCCCAAAGGGCACCTATTCGTCTTTAGTATAAGAGACGAGGAAATGGGAGTCCTAAAAAAACCATCAATGAGGATGAGCTACGCGTTCACCTCATTGATTGTAAAAACAAAGAAACCTGACCCGGAACGGAGGAGATCGAGCACGGATCCCTCTCTCCCATCCGAGGAACCCCAAGGAGCAGTTGCTACCGCGGAGACTGTCGAGCCATCCTCCAAGATGGCGACCGACAGTCTCCTGGAGGAATTAACAGCTCTAAGCCAGGATACAGGCGACGTCAACCCACCTCCAAGTGAGGAAGTGGATAAAAAGTAATCAAAACCCATCTCACCACCATCAAGCAGAGATGGACAATAAAAAGGTAAGATTTATTCAGTGTAACCTTCAACACAAAAAAGTGGCTTCGGCATTTTTATGCCGCCACCTGGATGTGATGCAGGATGCAATAGCACTTATCCAAGAACCCTGGATGAGACAAACTAAAATCATGGGTCTAAATAATCCAAAAGGTTTAATTTTTAGCTCCCCAAGCAATCAGCAACCTAGGACGGCCATATTGTCCCTAGAAATTTTAAGACCTACCCACTGTACGCATTTTTCGTGCTCCGACCTCACGGTAGAAAAGGTTGAAGATGCACAGAAAGGTCAAAAGAAAGTGTTGATACTGGCATCCGCATACCTCCCCTCAGACGCAGCGAAACCACCACCAACTAAGGAGCTGGAGGACCTTGTGGAACACTGTCTCACCCAAAAGCTTGAACTGGTGATAGGCTGCGATTCAAACTCTCACCATGTAAGCCGAGGCAGCAAAGATATTAACACTAGAGGTAAGTCTTTTTATGATTACATAACTAACAAGAATCTTTGTATTCTAAATAGAGGTACTGAACCAACTTTTATTAACTCTCGTAGTCAAACGCGAATAGATATTACCCTATCTACTATAAACACTTCGAATATAATCTCGGACCACCGCTGGATAAAATTCGAAATAAAACTAGAGCTCACAACCTCAACAATGACTAGCGACCCCAGGAAAACGGACAGAACAAAATATGTCACTGTTTGAAGGGGGATCTGCGAGGAGTCGAGGATGTGCTGCCCAACAATGAAGGAGATTTAGAAACGTATTCTAAAACCATCCAAAACTCCATAATTAATGCCTATAAGATGTCTTGCTCACTCAGGCGGGTCGTACCATGGTGGTGCCATGAGATTGATCACCTTAGGGAAATGGCGAGGAAATACTTTAATAAGGCTAAAAGAACCAAACTCGATGAGGATTGGAACTTATACAAGTCTCACCTCAAGAAATATAAAAAAGTCATTAGACAAAAACAAAGAGAAGCATGGAGAATCTATTGCGAGGAAGTCGAGGATTTCCCCCAAGCAGCTAGACTCCAAAAAGCGCTCTCAAAAGATGCACACCGTCATATCGGTATACTAACCAGAGAGGATGGCACATAAACTGCCAACCTAAAGGAAAGCCTTCAATTATTGATGTCAACTCACTTCCAGGAATCCAAAATCACAAATTCGGCAGCCTGGGAGGATGAGGAGAATCACCACCCGACGGACGACGACTGGCGTATATCACGACAGATCGTCGACTCGGGCAGACTGAGGTGGGCCATCTCAGGCTTCTCCCCCTTTAAATCCCCGGAAACAGACGGAATTTATCCAGCCCTACTTCAGTGGGGCCTGGATGACCTAATGCCGCACCTGGTAGGATTCCTCAGATCCTCACTGGCACTGAGGTATATTCCAAAAGGTTGGAGAGAAGTCAAAGTCGTGTTCATACCAAAACCAGGAAGAATGGACCATTCCATCCCAAAAGCATATCGACCCATTAGCCTCACATCGTTTTCAATGAAGACTTTGGAGAGGCTGTGCGAACGGTACATAAGGGATGTGGTGATAACACGAAATCCACTGCATCCAAATCAACATGCATACACTCCAGGGAAATCCACCGATTCGGCTCTTCATCTCGTAGCAGGCCGCATGAAACTTTATGTACTTGTTGCGTTATATGAGCATTTGTATTTGTGTTACCTTGTATAGTATACCCTAAGTATTTTTTCTAGCTAACCTCATGAGTAATAAATACTCTATTTTGGATGCGTTGATAGCTACTTTGTGTTGTTGGAAATAAGGTATTATTTTTGTATATTTTCAATTTTTGTCCAGATTTTTGGCCTCCAACCTTATTAATGTTCTTGAACCTTTAGCGCTCAGGTATTCTCTTTGACATTATTGTAGATTGATAGTTTGTACTTTTATAGTAGAAAAGAGATTTTCAAATGATTGAAATTTAAATTGCTGGTTTTATTTTAAGTGTAGAGTGGAATGTCTTTGAGAAGTTGCGGGCTAATTTGTAGGAGTCTTGAGTGCTTGCCAAAACTTCTGTGGCGCTCTTTTTGGTAACTTTATTAATATTTGAAGAATCCACTCCTTATTCAACTCGGAAATAGTGGACGGCGAATACTGATTGTCTAGCATACAATTCAACATCTTTAACGGACACTAGAAGTTTGAGGTTGAGTAGTTTATAAACCCTCCGATTGAAGTTTTATATTATTTATTGTTTGTGTTTCTCCTTAAAATAATCAGCTCATCTTATGTGTTTCTTCCTCTTTTACAATCCCACAGTTTCCATTGAATTATCTGTTTATTCCACCTTTCGTCTTTTTGTTTCATGTTTTGTCCTTCAAATTTACTTTCTTTTGTCGTACTGCCTGTTCCCTGACGTACGCTACTTTGTTCCCTCTAATTAAAGATAAACTGCATGTCCACCTATTTTGATCGTCCAAAGAAGCGGTCGATGCATTAAAAAACATGATTTAGACCTATCATCTCTGACGGGAGAAAGTTCTAGGGTTGTTCAATCTCATGTAAAGTATGTGAATAAGAAACTGAATTGTTGGATTAGCATCCATTATTCGATAATTATTTACCTGAAATCTACTAATTAGCAAATTTCCGTAAATATAATAAAAGAATCGAAAAATACAAAATATTCATGTTGGCTAGTATAATAATTTTACTATTACATTGATCAATCTTTCGTAAAATTGGAAAAGAAACGAAAATAAAAAGATTTCTCTAAGGTAATGTAGTTAAGATAAATAACCAACAATAAATTTTAATTGACTTCTTCCAAATATAACAATTCACGAGAATTGATGCAAGATAATTTTTTTTATAAAAATACCGTGATGTAGGTATAGGTTTTGATTATATATGTTGTTAAAATTCAAGGATTGTTGTATCTAGTTAACGTTATAATTGGTTTGGATCTTAATTTTTCTATCCCCGCCTATCGCGACCTTAAGGCATTTCTGTATAAGGCAAAAGTCATAATTTAGTAGATTACATCTTGTCAATGTCTGCAAGTGCATATTATGCAAAACATCTTTGGTTTTAGCTGCACCTAACTTAATTGGAAAGCGTTTTGTTCTCAGATTCTAACAAAGATTTTACTAAATAATTTATTATAGATATTTGATTAGAAACAGTATGAACTTAGGTCAGTATCATAAAAATTTAAGTCATGAAGATAATATTATCTGGGAGTATGTTGAACATACTAAATTATACATATAGATAGATTTGGACCCTAAATAATACAGGGTGGGGCAAAGCAATTTAATATTTTTTAATTTGACGCCATGGTAGGTGGATAGGTACAGTCAAAAGAGTAAGTTGTTTCTATACTTAAAACTCACTCTGTATAAGTATTAACCTATTTTGGGATAAACGGTTTTCAAATTTAACATTAGCAACGTTGCCAGATATGAAATTTACTGTTTCGACCCTTACTGTGTGAAATCCATTCGTTTTACTTTTTTAAATTAAACTTACTGTTTCTAATAGGATATATCTGGTTGTTTTAATTTGTTGCTCGTAAATGTTAATTGTGTCTAATTTCAAAATTTATTATGAAAATTTATTATGTGTAATGAGTTTCGAAATTCCCAAAAGCTGTTACATATCTTATTTCATTTTTTACTTATTGACAATTTATAAGTTTTATACATTAATAAGAATAAAAGGTATATATAAATATATAAATATATGAATATATAAATATATAAATATAAAAATATATAAATATATAAATATATAAATATATAAATATACAAATATACAAATATACAAATATATAAATAAACTTTGCAGAAAAAAATTAGAATATACAATATAAAAACTAATAAAAAGAATAAAAAAAATTAAATTTATTAAACTTAAAGGTGGGACTTTGTCATCTTGTTATATTACCAGAGTAATGTCGCTCGTATAGTATAAATAATGTTGAAAATACTACGTTAAAATAACGGGCATTAAAAGCGTTTTTGTAAATGCACATGAGTTCAATTAATTCGTTGTTTTCAAATTTGAAAAAGCAATGTGGTAAAAACATTGCTGTATAACTATTTATATCACGCGAAATAGTATGAATAATGTTAAACATACTACGTTGAAATAACGGGCATAAAAAGCGTTTTTGTAAATGCATATGAGTTCAATCGAGTCGTTGTTTTCAAATTTGAAAAAGCATTGTGAAAACAACATATTATAAACATTTACTGGATGACATTGTATATCACGGAAAATAGTATAAATAATGTTGAAAATATTGCGTTAAAATAACGGGACTAGAAAGTGTTTTTGTAAATGCATATGAGTTCAATTAAGTCGTTGTTTTCAAATTTAAAAAAGCGTTGTATATACAACGTGTTATAAAACATTACTGTATAACCGTTTATATCACGCGAAATAGTATAAATAATGTTAAAAATACTACGTTATAATAACGGGAATTAAAAGCGTATTTGTAAATGCATATGAATTCAATTACTTCGTTGTTTTCAAATTTGAAACAGCGTTGTATATACAACGTGGTAAAAACATTGCTTTTTAACTATTTATATCACGCTAAATAGTATGAATAATGTTAAAAATGCTACGTTGAAATAACGGGCATAAAAAGCGTTTTTGTAAATGCATATGAGTTCAATCGAGTCGTTGTTTTCAAATTTGAAAAAGCATTTTGAAAACAACATATTATAAACCCTTATTGGATAACACTGTATATCATGGAAAATAGTATAAATAATGTTGAAAATATAACGTTAAAATAACGGAATTAGAAAGCGTTTTTGTAAATCCATATGAGTTCAATTAAGTAGTTGTTTTCAGATTTAAAAAAGCGTTGTATATATAGCATGTTAAAAACATTAAAGTATAACCGTCTTTATCACGCGAAATAGTATAAATAATGTTGAAAATACTATGTTAAAATAACGGACATAAAAAGCATTTTTGTAAATACATTTGAGTTCAATTGAGTCGTTGTTTTCAAATTTAAAAAAGCGTTGTATATACAACGTGTTAAAAATATTTTTGTATAACCGTCTAAAACTCGCGAAATGGTATAAATGATTTTAAAAAATACTACGTTAAAATAACGGCCATAAAAACTGTTTTCGAAAATACATGTAGGTTAAGCTAAGTCGTTGTTTTCAAATTTGAAAAAACGTTTGTAATATAACGTTTCGAATCCAACCAATTTGTCAACGTTGAAAATTCAACGAGTATCGTTGAAATAACATTAAAACGTTTTAAAATAGTATATTATGCAACGATCATGTAATGAAGGCTCGTTTCGTATGGTTTATTCGAGTGTATTAATAACCATTACATGAGAGTTGCATACACTATTTCTTCTACGACCAATAAATAATAAAATGAAACCAAGAATTAATTTCAAACAAGCTCCCATAATTCCCATAATTAAGGCAACCTGTAAAAAATAGCATTATTTAATTGCAATGATTCCACTTTGATAAAGAGAAATATACAAACAATGCAATTAGTTTTTCTTTCAAGAAAATACATTAAATTCTCAAAAAAAATTTTAACTCGCCCAGGATCTGAACCACTATCTGCAACGCACTCATGCGCCACGACCGCAAGCGTTACCAACTAAGCTACGAAGACTTGTATGAAAAATTACGCACATTATGCATATACAAATTAAATCATTGTATCAAGCTGAAATAAACAGAAAGGTTTTTCAAAATAATTTCAAAATAAAGATTTGCTTACCTTTATCATTAAATAATCATAATCTGGGGCTTCCTCGATGAATTTCCTGAGCTCGTTTGGCTGGAATGTTTTGGATTTCTTTCCAACGTATCCTTCAGATTTCCGCTTCAAAAATACATGTAGCCGTGCGTATTCTGAAATGTCAGTTTTATAGTTGATATTCAACATCAAATTCCCATTACTTGTTTCTATTGGCCGAAAATTCGTTTCATAATGAAAAGTACGTATTTTCATTGGCCAAAATCTGTTTCGAAATGAAAATCCGTGTTAAAATGAACAATATTAATGAATCGGAAGCAGATATTTAATTCGCGTATTATAATAAGGGAGTAGAAAAACGTTTTTTTACGTAGGTGTGTTTATTAGACTGGTTCTAATGATTTTTTTAATCGGTCAATTCGTATAAACACATGTGAACATGTTGCCATATCTTTATGAACAAAAACTGTTCGTGCCGATTTGTGATTAATTTTTACAGGTTTTAACAAATCCATACATTTTTGCAAATTGGATACAAAAGTTGAAGGATCTGTTTCAACAGATTTATTATCGACAATTTAACTCGTTTATAAAAAATCGCATATGTCACAGTGCAATTGTCACTTTGACAGCGGCAAAAGTTAGCTTTAACTTTTACAGCGACAAATACACTAGTGGTTTTTTCACTTATTCATTTGTTCATCAATTATCGCGGTGTTGGTTACCAGAATAAATAGTTTAGCATGTTTGTCAACAACTTATTGAATTTTCAAGAACTAACAATGAGTCGATTCGGTGTGTCTACGAACGCCGAAATTAGTCAAATTGTTAATACCTGTGTGCCTACTAATACAGTTACGACGCAATCATCAATCTGGCGACAATTTTCTACGTTTTGCGATGCAAAAAGATACGCATTTGAGCCAGATACTTCCATCGAGAAATTGAATGTAATATTGCAAGATATGTTTCCAAATTTCTCATTCATTAAATTGTCCTGCCGAATGACACTCGAGGTTTGTATTGATATTGGGTAAATTTGTGTTGTTCAAATTCTAAACTGTTTCCTTTAGCAATTTGACTCGAATAACTGTCAACCTAAAAACACTCCACCTTCGGTGTCGTGTTTTTAATAGTTGACAGTTATTCTCGTCAAATTGCTAGGAAACAGTTTCTCATTAAACAACCCAAATTTACCCGATAAAATACAAACCACTTGTGCAATTATAAGTGAAAAATTCACCAAAATATAAGAACAGTAGATGAATTATTGGACAAATAAAATATTAAGAATAGAGACATATGATAAAAACAAAATCAAACAAGCAGTGGAGCATATGAACACTAGACTACAAGTAATATCAGTCAGGAAGGAGGATCACCAAAGAAGATGAATGGATGATTTAGAAACGGTGCGGTGTGCATACTTATCGCGAACAAGTCATTACGACGTACTGAAACATCTTGGAAAAAATTCAGAAGAGTTAATCTTGCTTGTAGATGATTCTGAAGAAATAGCACTATATTATTAACTTATACTTCAAAATCTTGAATATTAACGAACAAAGCTGTGGAAAAACTTTGAGATGCATAGAGATATGCACGCTGATATTCGTCCGTAAAGTAACTAAATTTACTTATGTTATTTGTAAAATCAAGAAGTTAGAATACAACGCAGCCTAGTGAGCACATTGACAAATGAAGCAAAGAAGTTCTATTTTGGATACCGTGAGATAGAAAATGAACGAAGTATATCGCTGGAGTGATGGGATTGTCAAATTTATGGGAGTTGAATGGAGAAGAATTGCATAAAATAGGGTCGAGTGGAGATGCCTTTATCCTGCAATGGATAGATAATTGCGAATGATGATGATTTGATTGAATTTAAAGTCAGATTGAATGTTTACATATTTCATAGAAAATTGTTTCTTCAAATGAAATTAAAGATCTTCATCGCCATATTTCTGAGATAATTTTAAAGCGTAGGCGTCTATGGGAAAACTTTACTTTCGTAACTTCCCACATCGAACAAATCAAATCGAATTAAAGCGGTACCTTAACGATTGTACACTACTTATATGATTTTATAATAGTAAGACAACCTAGACACATTCTAAATTATCGCATAGACCACGGTTATTCCTCATTTGCGCAATTCACAGGCGTCTGCTGGGTCACGACTTCATGATCGCGTATTTTATATTATGCACTTCGAGATTCCAAACGCGGTATTATAACAACACTTATAGTTATATTGCCGGTTGCCGGGATTGGATTGCTCGTCTCCCACCGAGGTATATATATATATATCCATTCGTTATTTATTGAACACGTACTGCAATATAGTTTCTTGTGGCATGATAAATTTTAACAGGGTGGTTACAACTTAATCATTCATACCTGTTTACTTATTTTTTACTTTATTACTTTTCCGCCCAACCTTTCTATATGCGTGAAAAGTATTGGTTTACCCCAAAAAAAGTTGGAATTTTGAAATTTTTTTTGAGTTATTTTTACGTTTTCCATCAACAACAACCCGAAAGAACGGTTTTTAGAAAAAAAATCCTGTGTGTATGTCGTCGTCGTCGTCGTCGTTGTCGTCGGCCACTTTTCCTTATATGTCTTGTTACCACGATACAGCCTCCGGAGTGCAATAAGTCAGCAATTTTATGATTGAATATTGTTGAGGACATGTCACAGATGATCCCTATTGATTTTCAATTCACCAGAGCCAGTACCATGGGTGCTATGGTACTTGAAGTACGACATTCTGTATTTTTTTGAGAAATTGCAGTTTGTTAACACGATACAGCCTCCGGAGTTCATCAAGTCACCAATTTTATGATTGAATATTATTCAGGGCATCTCACTGATGAACCCTATCGATTTTCAGCTCACCGGAGCAAATACAGCAAGTGCTACAGTACTTTAAGTACGATATTTTTGTCATTTTTGGAGAAGTTTCAGTTTGTTAACACGATACAGCCTCCGGAGTATATACAAGTGACCAATTTTTTGATTGGATATTATTCAGAGCTTCTCAAAGATTAACCCTATTGATATTCAACTCAGTAAAGCCAGTACAACGGGTGATATGGTACTTGAAGTACCAAATTTTCGTCATTTTTGGAGAATTTTCAGTTTGTTAGCGCGATACAGCCTCCAGAGAGTATGCGATTGATCAATTTTATGATTGAATATTGTTCAAGGTGTCTCACGAATGTACCCTATTGATTTTCAGTTGACTAGAGCGAGTACGGGGGGTCCTATAAATCCAGATATACTGAATTTTTGGTTATTTTTGGAGAAATTCCGGTTTGTTAGCACGATACATCCCCCGAAGTGTATACAAGTAACAATTTTATGATAGAATATTGTTCAGGGCCACAGATGCGGAAAAGTTAGTTTTAATCCTTAAAACCGTTTATTTTATTTTTGTTATTTAACAGTGCCGAAAACATTACCGAGTATTTCTGTTGAAATTTGAAATATTTGTTTAAGTTGGTTAGACTGGTACATTGGTAGACCTGTGAATTTAATAAAAATCAGTTCTTGAGTCCTTTACAGATACTATTAACGAATTTTTAGAAAACAGGGTCTTTTTCAGCTGAAAACAACTATTGTAGTATCTCCGCTTACACCAAGAACAGCAGACTTTGGTAACTATGTAGATGACATTGGAACAACCTTACCAGACTTTGCAAGTAGTATGGAGAATGAAAACATGTGAAACAATGAGGTTATGAGGATATTTATTACATATATGATAAAAATATTATGCTGTTCATTCTAGTTTTTGTTAATAAATTCAAGAAATATAAACTACGTGATAATGATTCATTGAAATAAGAAATTGATTTGAAAAAGGATCTAGTAGCTTTGTAAACGATAAACTGCTAATTGGTCCGATTCTCTAAAAAGTGTTTAAAATAGTGGATAATTTAGTAAGGTTGTTAATAACTACTTTTTCAACCACCTGAGTAACTCCACCTTATACATTCGGTATTCTATATGAATTTAAACTTTGATTTTTAAACTGGGTTGTTAAGTTAACCACTGCAAATGACGCAATGGGAACCTGGGGAAAGAAGACGAAGGGGTACACCTCGAATAATGTGGCTGGAACAGGTGAAGGAAGATATGAC
Organism: Galeruca laticollis; assembly: GCA_963921935.1. Taxonomy (NCBI): domain Eukaryota; kingdom Metazoa; phylum Arthropoda; class Insecta; order Coleoptera; family Chrysomelidae; genus Galeruca; species Galeruca laticollis. The sequence continues at coordinate 119,690,611 of OY998183.1, read as the reverse complement.
AAGAGCGGGAATCGGCGGACGGAAGGACAGAGTTATGGATAGGAAACTATGAAGAACATAGACAGAGATTGATTCGCCCAAAACAAAGGATTTGGAAAGCGTATAGCGACGAAACTCCAGTAGGGGTATCAAGCCATTATGTATGTAAGGATTGCATCTCACATAAATCAAATCTTTTCATTATTTTTGCACCAGCTTTATAACGAAACACACGTTTATCTTACTGTAATATTTTACTAATTTATTTAAACAGTAAATGGATGGAATAAATTTTAAACACACGGTATGGCTACTTACTAATTTATTTAAACATTAACACTTATATATACTCAACTAATCACTTAAATTTAATTTATATGCACCCAAACTTAATTATTAATTTATATCAACACTTTACTGTTCGCTATTTCGGTGAATTCTTATTTATTTCTCGAGATCACTTTATCAACTAAACTAAACTTTCTCCTTATATATATATATATATATATATATATATATATATATATTAGTGCCTTTTTCACTAGATAATTCTAGATTACAGAACCAATTGGCTTTCTGGCATTTTCTAGATAAGACTGGTCACAAAAACAATGTTTAGATAAGATAGTCACAATCGTAAACAGTTATAAAAAAAAACCTCGTAGCCGTCATAATTTTAACTTTCATACCTGGCTTAGACAGAGTCGGATTTAGGGACTATACCAGTGTACTGTCTAATTGGAAACCATGTACATTCATTACGTCCATTCCCAGAATCACGTCTTCTTCAATGTCAGCTACGATTACCGTATGCGTGAACTTTTCTGCGCCAATTCCCAATTGGATTTGTATTTCCCCGTGAACGTTGGCACTCTCGCCTGTGGCAGTTCGCAGTCGCAGTCTCGTTCATAGAAGCCTCTTCGTGGGGTTTATTATCTCTGGCCGTATAATGGTTCAAGTTGCTCCAGTGTCAACCAGCAGAGCATTTTTCTTGCCATTTACTTCGCCATCCACATATACAGTGTGCGACATCTGAGCGAAGCTATCAGTATGAGAGGGTCTTTGGAACGATCATGGGTCGGTGCTGCCCCCTCGTAGCCGAACCGTTCTAGTTTTCCTGTGACTGGGGTTCTTGGTTTGCAGGAGCCTTGGGGCGCTTACACGAACTACGTACATGCCCTAGCTCGCCACAGTTCCAGCATCTGATCTTTCTCGGCTTCTTTTCCATAATACTTTTGATCAAGCTGACGATCTGGTCAAACTTGTCCTCGTCGCCTTCTTCTTGGATGGTCCTAACTTTGTTGTAACCCGAAGCCTTCGTTGCTGCTTCATATTTAAGAGCAGCTGTCAATGCGTCAACTAATGTTTTGCGATGGGATAAGCGAAGCGTCCTTTGCATATCGTGGTCACGTAAGCCATCAATAACGCCTGTATACCCAGAGACTCCATTATGTTCTCTGTCGCTGATGGATAAGCAAATCGAACGAGTCGGGCAATATCCACTTCATATGCTTGAAGTGCTTCGTCACGTTTTTTCCTTCGGTTCTTCAGCTGAGATTGGTACAAATGTTGTAGATGTTCGTGACCATATGGCATGTGCAACCTCTTCTTCAGCTGCTCCAAATCATCCGTGTCTTCCAGAGGTATCGTCTGAAGTACTTCTAAGGCTTCTCCCCGAAGCGCGATAGTCAAATTCACTGCCTTGTCTCTATCGGACCAATTATTCACTTTAGCGGCTGCTTCAAATTGTTTCACATAATTGGTCCACGACATTTTTCCATCGACCGTTGGGGCCTTGACTCGGGTAAAACTGTCAATGTCTTCAAACTTAAGTAGTGTTTCTGGCTTGCAAGGCTTCGTTTGCTCGGTCTTCTTTTCTTCCTCTGGCGTGCCTCGCGTTCTTGAATCGGCATCTTTTCCTCTAGCTCCTTGATTTTCTCGTCTATCGTTGTAATCTTATTCTCGATTTCAGATTTTAGAGACGAAATTTCATTTTCAACGTCAGCAGCAATGTCGTTTTTCATTAATAAGATATCGGCAGATATATCGTTCTTCAAAGTAGAAACCTTCTCGTCCATGTTCTCTGCCATGGCAGAAATCTTCTCGTCCATGTTAGCAGAAATATTAGCAGAAATGTCGTTTTTCATAGCAGAAATGTCGTTCTTCATAGCAGAAATCTTCTCGTCCATGTTCTCTTCCATGGCAGAAATCTTCTCGTCCATGTTAGCAGAAATAGACGAGATCAGGGTGAAAGCCTCGTCAGTAAATAAAACGGTTTCTATATCATAGCCGTCATTTTCCAGTGCCACTTTAAGTCTTTCTACTAACTCACTTTTCTTACCGGACGTTTCCAACTCACGATCTCCCAACTCTGCTCTTAATTCAGCCACTTTCAAGTCACATAGTCTCTTGGTCATTTTTACGTAGCAATTTATTTATAATACCCCACACCTGACACCAATATAATGTTTTTCTAATTTATTTAAACAGTAAACGGGTGGGATAAATTTTAAACACACGGTATGGCTACTTACTAATTTATTTAAACACTAAACTAATCACTAACACTTAATTTATATATACTCAACTAATCACATAAATTTAATTTATATGCACCCAAACTTAATTATTAATTTATATCACTTTACTGTTCGCTATTTCGGTGAATTCTTGTTTATTTCTCGAGATCACTTCATCAACTAAACTAAACTTTCTCGGGTCGGTTCCTTATATATATTAGTGCCTTTTTCACTAGATAATTCTGGATTACAAAAACAATTGGCTTTCTGGCATTTTCTAGATAAGACTGGTCACAAAAACAATGTTTAGATAAGATAGTCACAATCGTAAACAGTTATAAAAAAAATATTCGTATCCGCCATAATTTTAACTTTCATACCTGGCTTAAACAGAGTCGGATTTAGGGACTATACCAGTGTGCTGTTTCGTAACATTACTTTAAAAACCCAACGCTTATATCTTATAAAAAAGGCCATTATGTTTAATCAATCTTATTGAAAAATCACCTAATACTGAAGAACTGAAGTATTGGAGTATTAAAAATAAAAAAAAAACGTACAAAAGTGACATTAAAAGTGAGTTTTTGTTAAACTTCGATATTTTTTGTAAAAATATACCTACAAATAGAAGTATTTATGGTCCTTGGAGAAACAAGAAAAATCTTCATGAACTTACATCATAAACTTATCCTACAATTAACCCAATTTTCTTCATATATATATATAGCATCTTCTAGGTTTTCATAGTACAATTTTCATTTTAAATTTTCCTTTAGAATTTTTGCAATATAATATCAGAATGTTTCGTAATAATCATCAATTTGTAAAGTCGATTTTTTCTCTTATGCAAACAGACTAATATAGACCTATTGAGATATAAACATAAAAAACAAATTACTAAGAAAAATACTAAAACACCAAGTACAAACTGTTTAAATATGTAGGAGTTAGTTAATCAGTTAATTATAATAATAAAATGTTATGTTTTTTAGTACATTGGATGAATTCGTTTCGTAATTATTTTTATAGTGCGTTAAGAGCTGGAAGGTGACAGTAAAACAAGATGTAATTCGTTATTGTGTTACTAACTGAATTACTTAGTTACTATCACAGAATATTTCTATATTGACTTTACCGCATTCAACATAGAGTTTATTTTTGAAACACCTTATCAAAAATATCTAATATCCAGGATAAGCATTCAAGAAATATATTTTATTGAAAATATCTTCTCCAATCATTGTAACAAAATGTTCTGTAATAATAGTTACACAAAAAAAGACTTCTTCACCAATACGGAAAGAAATATACACAATAGAAATGCGTTACTGTGAAGTCACGGAGCCGCTTACAAAAGCAAAAAAAAATGCCTAAACCTATTCTTAACTATTTTACTACGTTACGATCCAAAGGGGTATGTTCGCCTCTAATATAATAACTGCCCCGACAGCAACCTGACCTCTTGATATTATGTTAATCAAGTCAAACTGATGTTAAGCAAGTACAACTCAATTGAAACTACATTGATCTATCAATGCACTCTCAAAGTAAGTTATACTGTTTGTCAGTGGAGAATGTAGGTAGTGAACAAGTCATTTAAGGGGAATATTTCGGTTTCTTAAATGTACATGACCGATGTGATTGATAATGTCAACAAAGAGGTACCTATGAACTCGAAATATTATAAAATTTATTAACAAAACTATAATGACTGTGTTGCGGGATGAGTTGCAAGATCAACCCGTAACAATTATTCGGAAGAATGTTTCTTTGTAAGTATCAATTGAAAAGTTGAATAAATTTAATAAGCGACTTGGTATTGTACGTCACTTGAGACGTGTACATGGCGCAAAGTTTTACTGACATCCGTAGATGGTAGGATTATATGAAACAATATATCTGCTAGACTATTATTATCAATGTCATTACTATTCTACTACCGTAACTGCATTACTTCTCACTACTACTGTAGTGATCCCTAAAGGACAATAACGGCAAAAGGACATTAGCTTAGAAATGAGATTTAAATTTAGGTTTGTAGGGGACAGGATGCCGGTAAAGAAAGTGTTCTTAAACAATAATTGATATTTATTTAATTTCTAACTACATCATCGCTTACTCCCCAAAACATAACATAAGATTCTCCCGCCTGACCATTGACATTCCCCCTCCAAGGCGGGATTCACTTCCCTTCAAATGTCTTGCCAACTTATAAATCTGAATACGTAAAGCCGAGTTTAAACTAGATTATCAATGAGGCCAAGTTCACAATGTACATAACTACACAATATGACTACAGGTTAATATTAACTATAGTATTTAGCGAGCATTGATCTAGGAAGGCCAATGATAGTTATATGTGTAAGCACGTTCTAATTGCAATATAAACATACACGTACAATTAATAGACGGAGGTCAGGCTCACCGTATAGCGTGCGTACATTTCCTATAAAACGAAAGTATAATGAACTAGGACAATGAATTGTTATTGATAATTTGAATAAGTCGATTGATATTATATCTGTGTATTTTTAAATGTATTAAAAACGATCCCAGTGATTTTTATAGAAGTGATGCCGTTTATTCTATTCCCGAATACCGGTTGCTAGGTAAGTGTTTGCCTTAAAGATAATATGCCTTTATGGTAAACGTAAAGTATACGAGGGACACTTACTAAGTAACCACTACACTACTGTTCCACTACTACTTCTTCGCTTCGCTGTAAATATAGTCAATTTATGTTCTATTTCTTCTTCTTTTTCCTTCTTGATATTTCTCGAATTTCGAATAAACCAGAGATCTTTCTGGAATTGTTCTTTTTCAATACGTTCCTAGTTAACATCTATATGGAACAAAGACGTAACATTATTATCAATAAATTAACGAGAATTAGTAAAAAAATAACGTTGATTAGTTTCCATCTCTGTCAAATTCCAAAAGAGCGTTACACAGGTACGCCGATCGAAAAACGGCTGTTTAGAAATAAAGTCAATAAAAGGAAAATATACTATTAAGTTGTAGTTGTAGCAACAAACAACACAACGACAGCAGTAAATGATAACGAGTGGGAGCGTTTCCTAGTAAAAGTTATTTTGATTTCGCCACACACGAAGAGCCATTGTATCGGATAATGCTCTCCTCACGAACGAGTCTCAAACTAAGTTTCTTTATTTTATGTTTTAAAACGACTTATTTTGTTTAATACGTTTGGTATGCCACCGATTGAGAGCCGGTCGGTTACCGATATTGAATCGATTTTATTGAGATATATGCGGAATCGTTGAAGAAATACTCGGTTTTACACCTGCATATTTTAATACAAGGATCCCGTAAATTAGTACCGTAAATTATAGGTGGTAGATCGACCTTTTATGTGGAAAATTTATCCGCTCAGAACATAACATAACTTCCAAAAGTTTAGGTCCACTATTGAATCTAATAGTTGTTCTTTCATCAATTCTTTAACAATCTATTATTCCTCTTATTTACGGTACTTATTAATTGAAAATCCGGTATCTATATCTAAATGCAGAGTCCCAAAAAAGTTCCCATTTCGTTTCCAGACTTTTGATTATAATAATTGCGTAATATGTGGTAATTGATAAGAATTGATTATCTCGTTTTAAATAATATGCGTTAGTAAACATATTTCTAAGAAGTTGACTAAAACGAATAACATCAAAATGAATCCAAAGAGAACAGCAGTGCTAACAAATTTGGGTACCTCTCTTTGCTAATAATGAATATTTATGAAACAATTCAAGTTTAAACATTATTAATGAATGATGAGTATCGTCCTCTTACCAGTAGCCGTCGGATTCAAATAATTTTAATTCAAAAATCTTTTCTGGACCTTGAATAATTATTAAAAACATCTGCACATTTTGTTAAGGAACTAGTTATGTTGATTTGATGTAATATTTTTTCATTTAATATCTAATTTATTGATACGTCTTCCTTAGTTTTAAATTCTCTATACTCATTATTTTCCTTTGTTCTTACAGCCAAATGAACCGGCTATTCCTTAAGTGACACTTTGCTAAGTTATCCTTACTAAGTAAGGCTAAGTACTTGCACCAACGAGAAACTATAGTATAATAAACTCAAAAAATAGATTATTTTATGTATAATAATAAAAATGAATAAAAACTTAACCCAAAATATTTTTTTTAAGTGTAATATCATAGTTTTTACAAGGAGACGCAAAAGATTATCGTTATTGTTTTTATTTTAAATGGCAGAAAAAAGGTCTCCGAATTTTACTCCAGCCGAGAAAACGGTTTTATTAAGTATAGTCAGCAAGTATAAAAATATAATTAGAAATAAAAAACAACTCAGTGTTTAATGAAAAAAAAGTCAAACTTGGGACATAATAGCTCGTGAATTAAATTCAAGTTGCCCCGTTGGACACTTTAGGGATGTTGCAAGCTTAAATTTTTTCTATAAAAACATTAAAAAATACGAGACAAGACGCTAGAAAAAGAAAAGAGAGCGTTTTGACTGGTAGAGTGCCATGATTTGGCTTTGTCAATAATGAACCCCAAAACACTACTTGAATTTTACTATAAACATGATGATGATAGGAGATACCCACCAAAAAGTAATACTGTTGACTATTTAGGAATGCAAAAGGACTCAATATAAGTAAAATCTGACCGTTTCCCCAAGAAGAATTTGAAGGAGACATTGAGAAAATTAACTCTGACAATTTGAAAAATAGAGAAATCGAACCATTACAATCTCCAAGTAATACTGTTTGAGAAATTGAAACGTTACAACCTTCGAGTAACAATATAAGTTTTAATTTAATCTTGAAAAAACTTATAAAACTTTTGAGATAGAAGATAAAAATATTAATCAAGGAATAATATCGGACATATTTAATTTATTTGAGGTATGTATTAATCAGAATTATTTCACATTTAACAATAAGGTATATATTCAAAATGAAGGTTTACCAATGGGAAGGCCTATATTACCAATTTTGGCGAACATTTTTAAGAACAGTTTAGAGAGGAAAATCTTTTAAAGTAACATTTCAAAAATATCATATTTTGGTGCCATATTAGCTTGTTTTATAGATAGTGAACGACAATTAAATGTATTTTTCAACCATATTAATAATTTATACCCAAAAATGTAATTAATATTAGAAGTTGAAGAAAATAACTCAATCAATTCTTTTGATTTAAAAATTCGAAGAGGTTGATAATGTACTTGATTATTCAATTTAGATAACCAACACACACTGATGTGACAATTCCATTCAATTTCAATCACCCTATGTCACACAGACTAGCGGCATTTAATTCAATTATACCCAGAGCATTTTCAGTTCCTATCAACGAATATAATTTAACGGTTATCCATTACGTATGATAAATAAATTACTTAATAAAAAAGAGAAAAAAGGGCATTACAACTATTATTTCCTAAGCAAATTAAAAAAATAAAAAATTACAAAACCATCATCTATGCAGGTAATATTTCTAATAATATTTCAAAGATAATATCCTTAGCAACAAAAAATACAACAATTTCTTCTAAAACAAAAAGTAATGTGAGCACAAAATTGTTATTATTTATTTATCGTATGGCACAGAAACACATGACATAAATTAATTCAACAAAAATATAAAATATAAACATAAATATATAGGTACATGACACACGTATCAAATTACAGACAAACATCTAATTTACAAATATAATCAATCGCTTCTTTGGTAGCCAACAGGAAGTCGTGTGAACTGTTTGATTAGCCGCACCGCAGTCACATGCTGGAGATGGTGTTTTCCCCCACTTGTAGAGTGAATCCCCGCACCTACCATGGCCAGTGCGTATTCGGTTAATGGAGGTCCATATTTTCCGTGGTTGGTCATAGGCAGGTGGCTTCTCTGTTATACAAGGAAGATCTCTACAGTGGGCTGGACAGGCGTCTCTCCATTCTCGTTCCCAAAAGTGTGCAGAATTAAACTCTAAGGCATCCAGCTCTTTGGCGGTTCTCATGGGGGGTCTTCTGGAACGCAGTCTGTTCTTGTCCAAGTCGCTTACGTCGGCGTGTATAGGCAGTAACGGATTTTCTTGAATTTTTTTATACTCACGAAGGAGGGCAGTTTTACGTCGGAGGTCTGGTGGGGGTATGTGGATTAGCACAGGAAGCCAGTGTATGGGAGTAGATTTCAGGGTGTCAGATACAATCCTCATGGTATTATTTAATTGGACATCAACTTTATGTGTGTGTGCACTGTTTATCCAAACAGAAGCACTGTGTTCTGCAGCCGAATAAACAAGTCCAATTGCTGAGGTGCGTAAGGTGTTAGTAGAAGAGCCCCATGTTGTGCCACAAAGTTTGTGAAGGATGTTATTTTACGTTCGCAGTTTGGCAGCTGTGTTTTCTAAATGTTTTCTGTATGACAGCGTTCTATCCAAAGTAACTCCTAGATATTTTGGGTGAGTGTTGTGGTGGAGGAGTCTTCCCTCGAAGTAAACTTGGAGTTCTCTGGCTGCGTCTTTGTTGCAGAGGTGGAAACAAGACGTCTGTGTCTTAGTAGGATTGGGCCTCAATCTCCACTTGCGAAAGTAAGTTCCTAGTGTTCTTAGGTCAACTGTTAACGTTTCTTCAGTTTCCTCAAAAGATTGATGTCTGGTAGCTATGACCCAATCGTCCGCATAGCCAAATTTTCTCGATTTAGTCTCCGGCATATCAGATAAGTATAGGCTGAAGAGCAGTGGGGCCAAAACAGATCCTTGTGGTAGCCCTTCGTTCAGTATCTTTGAAGAGCTTATTTGATTGTAGAGTATAACCTGGAAAGTTCTATTTGCGAGCATATTATCAACAAGTCTAATTGTTCTTGCACATGGAATTATTTGTATGAGCTTATATAGGAGACCGTGTCTCCACACTGTATCATAAGCTGCTGACAAGTCAATAAATGCGGCCGATGTTTTTAACTTTTTTTGGAATCCTGCTTCTATATACGTTGTTAACGACATAACCTGGTCTGTGCAGCTTCTCTTTGGTCGAAATCCAGCCTGCTCAATCGGAACTCGCTCAAGAATTTTAGTCCCTATTCTATTAAGAAGTACTCTTTCTAGGAGTTCATATATCATGCTCAGCAGTGCTATGGGGCGATAACTTTTTGGATCGTCTTCCGGTTTCCCAGGTTTCAAAATAGCAATGATTTTTGATTGCTTCATTGCGTGAGGAATTTTACCCTTCTCCATGATATCTGTGAAGAACATAGCTAGCCATTTCTTAGTGTATTTTCCGCAATTTAGAAGGAACTCTGAGTGGAACCCGTCGGGTCCTGGGGCCTTTCCAGACTTAATATCCTTAAGAGCCTCTGTTATGTCGTCAATAGTGAATGGGCTAGAGAAATCGGTCAGCTCTTCACAAGAGGTCTTTAGTTTCGTGAGCTCATGTTTGACTTGAGTGGCGTGGTCTCTGTCCTTTGGTGTTCTGGAGACGGATACAATATGTGTTGCTATTTTATTCGCTGATAATTTTTTGTCAGTATTCGCTGTTTTATGATCACCGCCCAGTTTTCTTAAAAGTGACCAGGCCTTCCTACTAGATATTTTGAAATCTAAACCTTCAACAGTTTCCGTCCACATCTCGCGCCACGCCGCATCCACTTTAAGCAGTAAGTCATCCGAAATTTCTCTGTCCACGCTCTCTAGGAAACGCTGATACTCTTGCTCACATTCATCGGTCCACCCTGGTACGTATTCTTTACGGTAGCCTCTGGAGATGGTCTTCTTCGCTGTTTCGATTGAAGCGTTTACAAACCTCTGGTAATTACCTGCTTCAGGGGCAACCCAACCAAGGCATTTATCAAGACCACCGGAAAAATCATCCCAACGTGCCTTCCTGAAGTTCCATCTTGGGCGAGGAAAAGACCTAACCAGAGGGATACTCATTCCGACTTTAATCATCGCTGGTCGATGTTGACTGTGTGGAAAGTCTAACATAATTGTGCGAGTAGCGTGAACTGGCATACCTTCATCATCTGTGCTCACAAAGCAGAGATCAGGGTTATATTCTTGATTCCATGCTGCTGATTTAAAGGATCCCCGGTCTTTTGCATTGAAGATAAGGTACGTCTTATTGCCTTCTGACCAGTCTATTAGAGTTTCACCGTTGTTGTCGTTGTTCTTATACTTCCATTGAGTGTGGTGGCTGTTAAAATCTCCCACATAGACAGCCAGGTGCGGCAGAGTTGTAAGCACATTCGGTGGCCATGAGTTGCCGGGAGGTTTATATATATTGTTGATGGTTATGTCCCCAATTTTAACAATTACTTGCTGGATATTGTCCGAATCCGATGCCGAGCAGAATTGTGCATTCTCAACATTGGAGCGAACGTAGGTGGCCACTCCATAAGCACGATGGTATACAGCTCCCAACAGGTCGTATCCTGGTATGGTGCCTCTTTTAGTTAGTTGTTCTATATTTTCCGTATGGGTTTCCTGTATAGCGACAACGTCGATATCATTAGATCTTAAAATTTTTTCTAGAACTTGGCATTTTACCCAGCTTGTTCCTTCTATATTATGTTGGCATATCTTGAGACAAGGTCCAAGACTTTTAGTCAATAGGTCCTGAGAAGGGCCGTTTGAGTTTTTTAGCTTAGCATTCATCATGTGTTTTAGCCAGGAGATCACAATGATTATCTGGCTGCCAAGATTGTTAGTTCTTTAGCGTTACCCAGGGTGCACCACGAGGAGGCGAACTAACATTGCACCCCACAAAATTGTTAAATATCGGACATACAGATTAAAATAACCAGAAAAATTTCACTACGCAAAATATCTACTTGACACTATATTACAACATCTTATTAATATCTATTTTAATAATAAGGTTAACCTAATTTTCGCACCCTCTTTCAGCGTTACTAGCACTAAATGTATGTACACAGTGAGTATAAAAAAGTTATTTACCTGAAGGAGGCCTATGGGTTCGTCTCTACAATTACAACCTAAATCAGAAGCAAACATACGATACAGTGAGCACTTACGAGCATACAGATTAAAACAACCAGATAAATCCCACTACGCAAAACATCTACTTGACACCAATCATTCATTGACACCTAACACAAAACTAGAAGTACTACATTTTTGGGAAAAGAAACAAGAACTGGATTTCCTTGAAGAACTGGAAATTAGAAGACATTTAAGAAACCCACAATATGAAGTTGTCAATGAACAGTTAAATCTAGGGAATTCTCCACTAATAAACTGTCTTCTTAAGTGATAATTGTAAAGATCAGCAGATATAGTTTTCCTGGTTTTCTATATCATTGCACAGTTATACTGATCTTAATTGGAAAAATGATATCCAGGATATCACCATAGGGCTAATAATATCTAAGCTTCAATATTTGTAATATCACATCTTCTTTTTTCTATAAACATATATTAAGCTAATCACAAGTTAGGTTACTTCTTGGTCTAGCCAAATATAACTACTAAACATCAGGTAGGCATAAAATGAAATGTAACTTCTGTCATTCTGACGATGATATTGATTTATCGAAACAATTGTCAATTTTTTAGAATTTTCAATAACTTGTATTATATAGTGGAATTAACTAGAGACCTTGAGTTTCATTTAAAAACACTAATATGAGCATATTCCACGAAGTAAGGGTCGAGACAGTCAATTTCAATAAACAAAAAAGTAATGAATAGTTTATTGTTTGATTTAATATGGCTTCTTACAACTCACATATTATGATGGCATCAATAGTCAACAATATTATCAAGTTTCCCACTAAAAGGTGTACACAATTTAAATTTGGTAAGTGGATCTTGGTTATAATATAATATACTATAAGTTCAAAAATAACTGAATAGCTGCAACTACTTATTGAGAATCTATTATACACCGAAATTCTTGAAAAGCACATCTAATCTGAATTCTCCATATATACTTGGGTTACAATATACTAAGTCTAAGTTACCTTGTTTATAACCATAACTACAATTATCTATTGAAGAGTGTAAGAAAAAAGGCCTAAAAGAATTATAGAATTTAAAACTAGGTGCCTAATATTAAAATAATAACAAACAATGATAAGCAACTTGATTAACATACCAAAGGTGGTGTGTGACTTTTATGTGAAATAAATTAAGCAATTAAAGATCCCCCTTATGGCTTCCCCCCAATTCTCTTGAAGAAGAAAAATACTAATAAGTTAAATTTCCTTTTTTGGTTTCAGGCTATTTTAAATCCGAAATTGCTTCGAAAAATTGGAACCCATGTTGTTAAAAAAGCAGCCATTTAAAAAAATGATAAGGTACAAGTCAAAAGGTTACTAAAGCAGATATGGGTCATTTATGTTATTAAGCCAGGTAAGGCTAATTAACCTATTTAGAAGTGTAATTAGTGAGCCAAAACGTTGAGTGCTGCTTTACTTAATAATCTCAGATCAACAAATAATTCAAGGAAGAGGAAAAACATTAGTTGTTAACAATTAGAAATTCAATAGAACTAATCAAAAAGTTGAAAGCAATCCACTTACAAGATAACTATAAACTCATATCGTTCGATGTAACTAACATGTTTACTAAAATTCCTCCTAAAGAATGTCTAACACTTGTAAGAAAATTACTAGAAGATAAAAATATTAATCCAGGAATAATATCAGATATACTTAATTTATTTGATGTATGCATTAATCAGAATTATTTCACTTTTGACAATAAGATATATATTCAAAATGAAGGTTTACCAATGGGAAGCTCTATATCACCTATTTTAGCAAACATTTTTATGGACAATTTAGAAAGGAAGATCTTTGAAAGTAATATTCCGAAAAATATTTTATTTTGGTATAGATATGTAGATGACATATTAGCTTGTTTTATGGGTAGTGAACGACAATTAGATGTATTTTTCAACCACATCAATAATTTACACCCGAAAATTAAATTTACATTAGAAATTGAAGAAAATAGCTCAATCAATTTTCTGGATTTCAAAATTCAAAGAGTTAATAATGTACTTGATTATTCAATTTACCGAAAACCAACACAAACTGTTGTAACAATTCCATTCAATTCTAACCACCCTGTGTCACACAGTCTAGCAGCATATAATTCAATGATACGTAGAGCTTTTTCAGTTCCTATGAATAAATGTAATTTTGATAGAGAGATTTATACAATTAGACAAATAGCAACATCTAACGGTTATCCATTAGATATGATAAATAAGCTAATTAGTAAAAAAGAGGAAAAAGTGGCATTACAACTAATATATCCTAAACAAGCTGATGAAATTAAAACTTATAAAACCATCACATATGCAGGAAATATTTCTAATAATATTTCAAAGATAATATCTTCAGCAACGAATACAACAATTTCTTTTAAAACAGAAAGTAACGTTAGTATAAAATTGTTAAATGTAAAAACAAAAATACCACTATTAAAGAAGTCAGGTATATATAAACTCAAATGTCCAGAATGTAATGCTGTCTATTTGGGTCAGACCCTTAGGAATTTTGAAATACGATACAGTGAGCACTTACGAGCATACAGATTAAAACAACCAGATAAATCCCACTACGCAAAACATCTACTTGACACCAATCATTCATTGACACCTAACACAGAACTAGAATTACTACATATTTGTGAAAACAAACAAGAACTGGATTTCCTTGAAGAACTGGAAATTAGAAGACATTTAAGAAACCCACAATATGAAGTTGTCAATGAACAGTTAAATCTAGGGAATTCTCCACTAATAAACTGTCTTCTTAAGTGATAATTGTAAAGATCAGCAGATATAGTTTTCCTGGTTTTCTATATCATTGCACAGTTATACTGATCTTAATGGGAAAAATGATATCCAGGATATCACCATAGGGCTAATAATATCTAAGCTTCAATATTTGTAATATCACATCTTCTTCTTTTTTCTATAAACATATATTAAGCCAATCACAAGTTAGGTTACTTCTTGGTCTAACCAAAAATAACTACTAAACATCAGGTAGGCATAAAATGAAATGTAACTTCTGTGATTCTGACGATGATATTGATTTATCGAAACAATTGTCAATTTTTTAGAATTTTCAATAACTTGTATTATATTGTGGAATTAACTAGAGACCTTGAGTTTCATTTAAAAACACTAATAAAGGTTATTCTTCACTTTAAAATAAACACACTGTTATATTTATGATTTTGTTTTATCAAGTGTGAATCAATATAGACAAATTAAAAGTTATATATTTTTCCCTTTTCAAAGATAAGCTTTTGATTATTTATAGCAAATAGTTTTCATAACTGATTACAAACCGTAACAACCAAACATTTATTGACACCTAATACAGAGCTAGAAATACTACATGTTTGTGATAAGAAACAATAACTGGATTTCCTTGAAGAGTTAGAAATTAGAAGACACTTAAGAGACCCACAATATGAAGTCGTCAATGAACAGAAAAATCTAGGGAGTTCTCCTCTTTTCAATTGTCTTATTAAGGCTAGAGTTCAGTGCTATGAAAATGGGCGTAAAATGCTGAAATTTTTAGGAAACTTTCAAGGCGTATTTTGAAACTTGAAAAGGGGGTCGCACTCTACATATCATCTATCCGTTTAGTTGCATGGCGCCACGAGACCCTTTTTTTTAAATTTCTTTTGTTGATAACAAATAATCCATTTTCTGGCTACATTTTTAACTTTTTCTACGCAATTTTAGATCAAAAGAGCTCATTAAACTTGACGGCACTACGAGGCCCTTCTTTGATTATCCTTCAAATTTGTTGTTAATGAGGCTGTATTTGTTTATAAATTCAATGTTTCAGAACATATATAAATCAGTTTTAGGCAACCAACGAGCCAATCCCAGTTTTAGGTAGAATTGGTAGAATGATTTATGAGGGGTATGTTGAGTTTTGCATTTTACTGCACTAAATCAGATAACTCGTTTACCTCTTAGATATTGAGTTTTAGAATTGAAAAAAATCATTTTAGCATAGCTGTAACGCGAAAAATTCGCCGAGCTGCCGTAAATTTAATATTGGCTAACCTGTCGACTGGGAGAAGTCACTGCGCTCTCGGTACGAAGTTAAAAATTCCAGTCCTCCATTTGCCGTCAAGGTGTAAACACACCGCTTCAACTTCAAATTTTCGCATGTACTCTGGGAGCCATAAGTGCTTTATTGGAAAATCCGACAATTCCGACATAGGGGAAGAAAAATACGGCTGGAACCAACAATTGGCAGCTCCGACCCGATAGGTTTCTAGTCCAAAAACGGTCGATGACTGTGGGTTCCATAAAAATTTAGTGGAATTGCGTTTTGAGGTAAATTTCCGTAGACGGCGTTAGTTAGAAGGATTCATTGACGAGGTAAATGGTTGAAAATACTTTCTCGGAATTAACAGTTTTATAGGTATTTTAACGTAGAAATTTTAGTTTTGATTCGTAGTTTATTGGAGTATGTAATCTGGATTTCACGAGATAGTTTCGATGCATTTCATAAATTCTTATTAGTTCATATTCTTCATTACTTTATATTTTGTGGAAATAAGAATATATCACGGGGTTTGTATAAATATTCAGGGATGTGTCCAACGACATAGTTTTTATATTGTGGGTTTTTTTTGGTATCGTAGTTTTTTTGCTAAGCGGAAAAAAACCAGTCACATAGTTTTTAACCTCAGTGTAGGTGGATTTTATACAGTTAAAAGTCATGATGTATGATTATTTGCGAATTTCGGGTGTTTTTAATATAGTCAGTATGATGGGATATTACGGGGGGTACGTCGAAAATATGACCGGGGTAAAATGTAAACCTTATGTAGAGACTAATTCGTTTCTCTATTTTAGGGGGGTTTTTGTACGTGGACATTAATGACTGGAATTTAATGGGTCAGTGAGACCAGTTCCAGGAGAGCTGGAATATTCTGGAGCAACTTCAGTTCCTGTTCTGGTGAACAGTTTTCCTTTTCTTATTTCTTCAACTTTATTAGTAAAATCACATTTATGCTTCACATATAAAGTTTTTTATTTCTTTTTTTTGCGGCAATTAATATAATTTCGCTTACATTTGTACTTGATATTTGAAAAATTTGAAATCTTTGCTCATAGATCAAGATACGCTAAGACACTACGGTACGTACCTGGTATTGCGTTATTTAGTGGTTTATTTTTGCCTATTTCTGATGATTTTATGTATATAACTTGCACCGTACATAATTTTGAGTTGTATTTTCTCTAGCAACGCTAATCTCGTTGTTATTTAAATTTTTGGCTTATGCAATTATTTATATTTATGTTGATACTGGAATAAATTGCGGAAGTGTGATCCCTTGTAACTATACATTGTTGATTTTGATATATATATTATAACGTATAAATAAAGATAGAAACACTGGTGTAAAACAGATTAGTTGGAAACTGATTAGAAATTAAAACATTAGACTATATTTTATTAGAATCATAAATACGAGACATTAAAATTGCTCATATTGACTAAAAAAGTAATACAACTTATGTATATAATTAATAATCTGAGAAGACTCACATAGAATTGACAAAAGAAACATTACCTTGATCATATATCCAAAAGCCATAGAGTAAATATCGTCCATCATATTAAATACCTCATGTCAGAAAAAACGATGAACATATAATCTAGAAAAGAAACATGAATTAATAAATATTCGAAATAAAAAGGATATTGTCCAATATTATAACGCATTTTTACTAGAAACATATGGGTTAGAATATTTAACGCTGTAATACCAATACGCTTAGCGACATACGCTAGCGACAAAATATAGATGTCAATATGTATCAGCGACAAACGTTGAAAGTAGAGTAATTTCATAGATGAAATGAATAGAAATTAATTAATGTGTTTAATCGAATATAATGAACATAAATAATTAGATTAAGGGATATTAATAAATGTTTTAAAAGAATTTATGTTGATGGCTAAACACAATTGCTAATTATAATAAGAAAATTGAACTGAACATTGATATTAAAGACTATTGTATATCGCCTAAGAAAAACTATTCGTCCCATAATAACAAGATGAACTTCAATATTGAATAAACAATTTTTAGTGAGACTAATTTTTTGTATGTAGGTAAAGATATTAGAATGTAAAGTGAAATCATAATTTTGAGTGCGTTAAAAAAGAAAACGGTGATTGGTTTATGTGACATGACAGAAGGAACTTTCAAACAACAAGTGTAACAAACATTTTTGAATATAGTGAGCTGAATTAAACAAAAGACTGATTGTTGATTGTTGAAAAGAGTTGAAGAAAAAGGGTCGGTGGCTTGGCTTCGTTTCTAGAAGGTTGGGTTTTGAAGTGCTCCAGAAATTTTAAGAAATTATCCTCAAACTGAGGATAAAAACATAGCAAACTATTGATAAAACATGCACATGTACTTACCCAATGATTGTAGCTGATTTTCCAGAGTGAAAATCATATTTTCACATATTCATTCAACTGTAAACTTCGGAAGCTGCTTTCCAGAGTCCCGAGAGACAGATCCTGGTTCCTGAACACAAGGTCAGTGTATTGTTGTACAACAAGAGTTATAAAAAACTCATTAACGTTAATCAAATGTCTTCTTTAAAATCTCATGAGTAAAATAAACTTTGAAATAATGATCGATCTGAAAAAGAATTAAGATTAGAGACTCAATATAGCTATATTATTAAATAATTCTAAATGATAAATGGCCAATCTAAAGAAATAAAATTTAATACTTACGCATTTCTCAAATAAGAAACTTAAGAAAGATACATCCAACTCTTTTATGTAACATTTAAACTCTATGTATATAAATTTCATAACTATTTCTTGTACCATATTATTTGTATTTCTGTATGTATAAATCTCCCAGCATAAATTCTTTTAACTTGTGTATAATTTGAAACATGTTCTATGACACAGCATAGAAGCTCGCTGTGAAACTGAACAGACCCGACGCGTCTATCAAATGTTTACTCTAGCGCATCGTTACCTCATGTTCTTGAGCATGCGCACAGAACGCCACACATAAGAATAAAATCAATAATTTCATTTGACCCATACATGGGCGTCGCATGAAATGTTTATAAATAAAATTAAAATATTGTTTTCAAGTAAAATGTTTCTTTATTTATTTATCAACTGAATTTATTCACAACCGTAAGAACCCAGATAACAGAAAGAATCTCATACTCTATACATACATAAAAATTCATTACAATAATTTCGTCCCAACGTAGTGGGCTATTCAAATATCCTATTAATTATATCATTATTATAACATAAATAATATTGAATGTTATAATATATATATATATATACATTTATATATATATATATATATATATATATTATCGTTGTATTTTTGGGATATTGTACATGAACAATTTGGTCGATTCTCTAGAATTTTAGAATTGAGACATCGGTGTAGTTTGGGGCCCTCAGCTCTTCTACACCCTGAGTTTGAAGCCTTCAGCTCTGCTCAGAGTTTATAGAATCTGCTTGACAGTTATTTACTTCAGTTGTAATTGATAAATTAGTTAGAAATTTTTGGATTTACGTAGTTTTCGGCCTTCAGTCCATCTACGTTCTGAGATTACAGCCTTCAGCTGAGCTCAGACGTTATTTGTAACATTTTTGGTAGTGACATTGTAATAAATATTTTGAAAAGAGACCTTTGGTCCACAAAGACTAATTAAATCTTCAATCAGGGGATACTTGCTGACTTTTATTTACTTATGATAATTTACCTATCAGTTTAACCTTGGAGTGTGTAGTGAGTGTTGTTAACCCACTGAGGAGTTGTGGGCTAACTTAGGAAGTCTTGGGTGCTTGCCAAAACTTCTCTGGCGCCCTTTTGTAAACTTAATAATTTTTTGAAGAATCCACCCCTTCTTCGACTCGAAGCTAGTCGACTGGCGAGCACGGGTTGTGCCACGTGAGACAACCCGCATACCTATAACGAGCACTGAGAGGGTTAGTAGGTTTTTCTCGTTATAGAGCTACTTCAAAATCATTTTAGCACAGCTACTTGTGAAATTGATATTATAATTTCACCTTTATTAATTAGAACATATTTATTATTATTTATTAAATTTAATTTTATGGAATAAATACCCGCGATATTTTGTTATCTTTTCTATTACCAATATTTTGAAATATTATCCGGTTGCTACTTTTAATTTATTCCTTTACTTATATTTTGAAAGTCATATATGTCTTTAGTTTCAACTCTTTTCCACGGCACCCAAGAGGTAGAGTAGAGCGTTTTTTTTAATGTGGTATCTCCGGTAGACCTAATGCAACGACTACTTCGTCGAAGAGCTATTCAGCCGTGGGTTATATAGTAGTAGAGACTCAAGGAGTAGGTCTTACCGGTTCTCGGGTAATCCTACTTATTTTTACGTTACGAGACGGAAAGATAAGTGGGATTACCCGAGAATCGGTAAGACCTACTCCTTGAGTCTCTACTAGTATATAACCCACGCCTGAGTAGCTCTTCGACGAAGTAGCCGTTGCAATATTGGCGCCCCACGGTGGGCGCCAAAATTGCAACGGCCACTTCGTCGAAGAGCTACTCAGGCGTGGGTTATATACAGAACATCGTGATTCATTTTTCCTGTATCAATATTTTAATAGAGATTTTAGAAATAAAAGCACAATAAGAATCATAAGAAAAATTAATATTCCATTTAGTTTTAATTTGACATTTCTTCGTCGTGTTAAAAAAAAGATATAAAGAACCAGCACAACGTTGTTAATGTTTCTTGTATCTTGCAATATTTTAATAGAGATTTTAGAAATAAAAGCACAATAAGAATCATAAGAAAAGTTCATTTAGTTTTAATTTAACATTTCTTTAACGTAAAATTCCATTGTTATGAAAAAAAGATATAAAGAACCAGAACAAAATATATATAACAAAAACGAAATCGACATAATATATCTCTGGTACTGAATGTTTTAAAGAAAAATTAATTTGAAACTATTAAGTACAATGTAAGAAAGAATTAGCGAAGAAATATTATACATTTTAAGCGAAACTACTCACCATTCATATGAATGCACTTCGATACGGTAGGATGACAGAACTCAACAATAAGTATATTTCGTTAAAGAAATAAGGGCAGAACGTCAGCGCGCATTGGCTTAAATATCCTAATGAAAACGAACTCATCCGAAAACTTAAAATTCGATAACCATCGACAAGAGGTATTATTCGATGTTACGAGGGGTAAACGAAATTTACGTTACTCGTTGATCGACGAGAAATATTACGAGTGGTCAACGAAATTCACGTTACACTAATCCGCAATGACTACATGAGACAAAAGTACTACAAAACTATTTTTTTTTGGTTTCTTTTGGTTTTTTTGGATTATATGATAAAGGTAATGACATTAGCAGGAAAAGCATTCGTTCGGTCGTATATTATGTATGTATTAGCTTATATTTATCACATTTTAAGTGATCACCGATTATGTGTCGCGGTCCGTATAAGATGTCATTTCTTAAATCTTCGATTTGAATTTGTAATGGATCCGCTTCATTTTTCCGATACTTGATAGCACTAGTTACCGCTGTTCTACATTTCCTTATATTACTAGCTAAAAACTTTTTTGAAAATACATTTTCCTTAGGGATTCTTGATAAATCTCTCAACGTATTTCAATAATTACGCAAAATGTGATTGCCACACTCGATTTTTTTCTATAAAGAAATTTGTACCATAGGACGAATTTTCTTATAAACACTACTATCTCCATCACCAATAATTTCACCGTACTCTAAATTATGCATTTTCATTGAACATTCGAACCCTTCTAATATTATTTTGCTTTCCATGGATGTTGAGGTTCCATTCCAAATTTTAAAGCACTCATGTTTCTTGCCTTTTTTCAATGATTTATGCATTTTACATTACAGACAAAATTTATTTTTAACACCTACATATAGAACTTTTTGAGCTCTTGCGCCTATAATGCATCCTACGCCCGACAATGCATTATAATTACTTTTATATGACCTTTTACTCCAAGCTCCATCAACTACTACAGCTATTACCGGTTCCTCGTTAATGAATTCACCAGCTGCAACCGCTAATTTGTACTCTTTTTTACACGCAAGAATTATCTCCTCTATCGCAATGTCTTTGCTGTTTTTTATAACAACATTTTGATGCGACAAATACGTGTTAGAAGACAATGTAGGAAGATTTGTTCCACCTAAAACTGTGGATAACTGCTTAATCCCAAGTCCCGCAGCTATCGTACCGCACACCAAAGCTTTATTTATGTCAATGTCGATCAAAATTGAAGGGGTAAAAATAAAACTGTATTTTATTGGTTATCTTCAATTGTTGATCATTTTGCGATAGATACAATTTCCATCCCCCTTTTGGGAATGTAGTCATGATAAATTAAGAGTTCTCTTTCAATTTGAATTTAACTAGAACAAGAATATTTAGTTTAGTTTTTCCTAACGAGGATGCAGCAAAAATCCAAGACCCATTTAATTAGACCGGCGCCAGCGATGACGTATAAAACAGTTGACCCTACTTACATAAACAACCTAAACAGTCAAAAGATGTACCTAAACATGAAGTTGAATGAAAAAACATCATACTAAATAAACAATAATTCTTAATCACAATATAAGTTTTTACTTCTCTGATATCAATATCGCAAATAATAGGGAATTTGATAAATTAACCTTTTGACCGCCTTGTATAAAATAATATTTTATGTCACCGCACAGAACATTAAAAGTTGGGATAGGGATACATATGCCGTTTTTCGCAATTTTCAACTCTTTTCATCTCTACATAGTCACCTGAAGTCAAAAAACGCCGAATTTCAAGTGGCTGTACATCCCTGATTATATCGATACTAATTAGCAAGTGTAACAAATCGTTGAAATCAGTTCGTCTTGATGATTCTAAAAATGTAAAAATATACGTTCCATTTAAAATAACAAAGTTACGGTCACCTTCCGATATAACAGGAAATGGCACGACTGTCTTTCTGAGGTTATGCAAGAAATGTTAGGAGTTTGTATCCAAAGCAAGCTCAATTGTGCTTCAAAGCCTGCACAAATTGCTTCAAAAGACAACAAATGGTGTTCTTTTTTCTGGTAACCTCTATACAGGTTGTGTATTTGATTATCTTTTCTCCCATAATCCAATGTTCATTTATTGTGCTTCGTTTTTCTCGAACTATATGATGTTTTTTAAGTTTTTTTACCATATTAGTGACGTACTTCGCTATACTACCCAAAAAATTATTTGCTATCTATGGTGGAAGTAATGTTCTGGAGTAATTCTTTTTTGTAGACCAGTAATATTGTTTCGTATTTCTCTTTCAGGTTAGTTGGACATGAAGCTGTGAAAATTTTTATTGTGTTTTACGTTCCCATTAGGTTACATCAAAAACTAGGACTGCTGTAAAATAATGCACATCAAACATCGAAAAGGAAATTTTTTTTCTTCTTACAATCAAGTTTTGTATATATGTGCTATTTTTAGATTTGAAATGAATCAAATTATAATTATCAGAAACGCCGACAATCGTTTCGAGCAAGGGAACTCGTTCAATCAACACCTAAATTAACTTACAAATGAAAAGGAAATTATTGTTTTTTCTGCTGTCTGCTTTCTGATCTTTTCAAAGGAAAAATAATGTAGGTGTGTATCTAAAGACCAAAAATACAATAATCATCTTGGTATTATGACGGTTTTATTAAGTAACTTGATGACTCGACTTCTTACCACCTTCACATAAAAATGAATTACTATTTGTTAGTCCCGGTAAAGCACAAAAATTTCAATATATATTTTCTTCGTAATTTTTTATTAGCTATAATCTATACTGATCAACCTTCCAACTTCGCCCAGGACCGTTTCCGTAGATTCGCCTTAAAAGTCATTCAGCGGATTATCTAAACTGTTAAGTCGAACATTTTTGTCAATTTACCAACTGTGGAACGGAAAATATAAATTTAAGGTCTACTTAAAGTTAAGCTCCACTTAAAATCCGTGATAACGGCCTCTAGGTAACTGGACAACTGAAAGTACAAGTTCCTGTTGACTATAATCCAGAGACAAATACGATAAAAATTGTTCAACAATTAAATGTTAGGATATTCTAAAATATTTATATTCACACCATATTAAACGTGTTCATCTGCAACCTAATAACTATCTGCCCTGATAGACCTTCCTCCTCTGGAGCTTTTTGTTAAGGTAGAGGCAGTGCTGGCGATCCTCAGATTGAAACCTCGAAGAATGTTCGTGGAGGACATAGCGATTCAACTGGGACAATACTAGATGAACCGAACTTTCAAATGGGTCTGGATAGTATTATACCAGATAATACATCCACTGAGCGAGTGAATATCCCATTATGAAAATTAATATCACAGTTATGTTAATTCAACATCATATTATGATAATGTTCTTCCTTGTTTTCCTCTTGTTTTCATCACATGCACTTCTATACAACCGCTTATGCCCAGCTTGTGGCTGTTAACTTTTGTGATGTTTCAACTTCTCAGCGATGTTAAAGCGCGCTGTCTTTTTACATTACTGTGATGTTACTAGAACTCCCTCAAAAGGAAGTCGTTATAACGAACTAAAAACAACATTTCTGTTACATTCTGAAATACCTTTTAATATCTTGTCGATGTTAATGCAATCCCATCTTATCAATGATCTAAATGCGACATTTCAAAAACTATACAGTGTATTCTCTTAGATGCTGTATGGACATTACTTAAACCTCTAAATAATATACCTCAAACATTCTAGATGACATCCTATAGATGTTTCTGTGCCTAATCAGAAAATACAGGGTGAACAACTAAAAACGCCGGCTGTCAGCCATGTTTCAAAAAATAGTCATGGTACAACTTTGAGAAAATACCTTCAGGAAAATGACGCTGAAAAATCGCTTGAAAATATTTTTGAGTTCCTAAAATATCGGCTTTGGGGTGGAATGAACACTTAAAAACATAATACTGTGATTATCTCCAAAAAAGACATAATAAAGGTATACTAGAAATACAATTTTTGATATATTGATGAGATTATGAAAAAATGTAGTTAGGTACTTTTTGTCCTTATTCTTCAAGTGAGGGGTGGGGGAAGTGGGGGAAGGTTCAACCTAAAAAACAAATGTGGTAACACTTTTTTGTTTTTTAATCGTTATCAATTTGTTTGGCGTCATTTAAAAGAGTTTTTTCTGTTTAATAAGATATGCTTAACAAAAATAACACAATTGAATGATTTTGTCAACAAATGTAATTGAGGAATTTTTAAATTCTGATGAAAAGGGGTTAAAAAAATCGGAATCTTTTCCAATATATAAGATTTACGATATCAGATATAAAAATTTTAAAAATGGTTCAATTTACATTTGAAATTTCCGAGTGGATACCAAATTATCTAATTTTGTTATCCATCGTATTAAACAGAAAAACTCTTTCAAATGCAGCTAAAATCATTAATATCGGTTAAAAAAACGAAAAAGTTATACATTTGTTCATAAGTTTGAACCTTCCTCACCCATTATTTGAAGAATAATGGCAAAAAATCTCCTTAATTGAATTTTTTTCATAATCTCGTCAAGATTTCAAAAATTGTATTTTTAGGACACCTTTAGTATGTTTTTTGGAATATTATGTTTTCAAGTGTTCATTGCACCCCTAGCGGGTATTTTAGAGACGGCAAAATATTTTCCAGAAAATTTTCAGGATCACTTACCTAAAGGTAATTTTTTTTGAAAGTTGTACCATGATTCTTTTCTGAGATGTGGCCTACAGTCTTTCTTAGTTGTTCAGCCTGTACATTTAAAATAAAATAGCAAAAAAAGCAATGAAGGATTTAAAACGTTTATTCACTATTAATGAACAGTACAGTAAATTTGAAAAAAACAGGTACAAAATTAGAAAAAAAATATCTTGTCCAGGAATCCAACCTAAAAAAAATTAAATTGTCTAAGCATATTACATAACAAGTGTGGAAAGTGGAAACTATTGAACGCATTCAGTGAAAGCAAGAGATAAAAAGGGTATATTAATCTGTAGTTGCCATAACGTAACATACTTTGAAACTGAATTAATAAAGTTTAACGGATACACATACATTACAGCTAGTTTACAGAAAATTTATTAGAATAGTTTTTTCATAATATTAAAACTAATAAAAATTTTACACCATGAATATTTTATGAAACATTACGTTAAATCAACAGAAATCCAATATGATTAAAGAAAATTCTATCGTTTATTTATGGTTACTTTTTCTCACGCAGGAGTCGCTGTTTCGAGTGCCTCAACCATTCCATAACGTACACTTCAAAATCCTTATCTGTGAATCATTTAAAGGTGTTCTGAACAGCAGCTAATAAAACAATTACTTTAGATCAAATTGTGCCCATGGAGACCTTTGATCGATCATTATAAACTACATCAAACTTGATTTTCAGCCAATTGACTGGGACTCATTTTCCATAAGATACATGCGGGGTTCTTCAAAGGAATAATAACATATTTTATTTCGAGAAGTGACTTTTCATGATTTACCTTCATGCCTCATTTTGTTTGGCAGGTAAATTCAGGTGTGTTATGAAAATTCATACTTCTTTTCTGTATAAAATAATATACTGTTCTCATCTTGTTATTTTCATCCTGGAACATATTGTATATTAACATCGTGGAATTGTAACTTAATGAAAACTAAGCATTATTAATACACTGTATATAAAAAACTACTTATGAAGAAGAGATATGAACACATCATTAAGTTAAATGAGTTTATAATTAATTGTATCCAATTGAGTATCCAATAGCTGTGTTTCTACAATAATAAATAATTGAATTATATTTGTTGACTGGAGCATTCAGTGTCGTAAGTTACATATTCTTCAACTACATTAATATAGGTACCATTATAAGGGACAATTACAGCTTATTTATTGTATTCAGTGTATTTTCAAATGGAAATGAGCTTTTTAACAGAAATTTCTGTTTTTACAGTCTTAAATAGTCTCCAATTGTTCACAAGAATTGTTAGTATTAATGTTGAAATTTTCTAAACCTGCAAAACTATATTGATGGCTATGACTACAACTACAAAAACTGGAACTAGCTAGAAATACTTGATTCAATTTTTTTTGTACTGTTTAATACAATGTCTGTATCAGACTATCTGAAATAGTTACTCCCCTTTCTTTACATAATTACCAACTATTTGTATTTCATTTTATTTATGTAAGTAGCTTCTGAAACATCTTGAACATTGAAAATATTTTCATCTATATTCAAATATCTGCCAGCATATGAGCATGTTTTATTATTAATAATAATATCTACATCATTGCAATATTATGTTTTTTGTAGGGTATAATGCATATCTAGTATTTTAAATATTGTGAATCGTTTTTAAAATATACTTACTAACTGAAATATTTTAAAAGTTGAAAAAAAAAACGTTATTTTGTGAACTCTATTACATAATGTTAGTGTACAATTTCGCCACCTGGAATTTTAATGTACAATAGCCGATTAAAGTCTTGAATGAGTATTAAGTTTTAATAATTATGATTTTGGAACCGATAACAACTGTTGTTCGTAAATTATAACAAGAATTATAACTAAGTATAGAAACTGTAGCTAAGTAGGAACTAATGAAAACGAAGACCACTCTATTCAAAAATGTGCTTCCTGTAAATCAAATATAACACATAACTGAAAACCATCCGCCATTTCATGCTTGTCATTTGATTCCATAGATAACTACTGTTTGTTTCGTTTGTCAGTTCCTCTTCTGTTTTCTTTTTTTTATGTTACTGTGATGGTTAATATGAGATATAACTGTGAGTTTTATGAACTAACATCGTACAGACGTAATCGCAGGAAGTTACTAAAAATTATTTCGAAAGATGTAAAAGTAACTGCAATATGTGATCTTCTTAGAAACATGTTAATTTGTAATATTACTGTAACGTTCTGTATGTGACATGAGTGAGAAGTATACAAATTAACATCATATGAATGTTTCATATAGGAAGTTGCTAAAAAGAAGTTCATAGGATGTGTATCTAACTGCGAATTCAAGTATTATTGTGTACATCAAAAATATGTTTGATTTACATGACATGGATGTTAATAGAGTTGGTAATAAAATTAAGACATCTAGGAGATATCTGATTAACGTTTTAAATAATCATCACGAAAAGTCTCTAAAAAGAACATCACAAAAAAGACTTGTTATGTTTCTTGTTTAGTGGGATCATTATTCCATCTAGGCAACTGGTGATGCACTCGGGAAATCCTGGAGACATCATTTGGTTCACTGATGGATCTAAAACGAACCACGGCACTGGGGCTGGTATAAATGGACCTAGAAAGCAAATATTCTTCAGCCTTGGTAGATATACGTCTGTATTTTAGGCAGTAACAATTGCTGCTATAGTATTGATGAAAACATCAAGAGACGTTATAATGTGCAATCACAAAGGATTACATAAGAGGGATAATCCGGAACTGGCTAGACAAGGAACACCAAATCAAATGGAAGTTGACAGAAGGTCACTCTCACCCAAAAATCTTACTGGAAAATGTAAACGAAGAAGTCTCAATCAGTTTATTGAAACTGGGCAAAAGACACTTGAATACAGTTACCGATTTGGTTACTGGACACTGTACCCTAAGGATACGTTTATACAAAATGGGAAAAGTCAGTGAACCTATCTGTAGGGGTTGAAACGCCTATTCATATACTCTGCTTATGTAAAAACTTACAAGGACTCGGGCAGAAGCATTTTGGAAAGGAAACAATACAACCATCAGAACTTCTCAAACTCCCCTCAAATAAGCTAGGGGCCTATATCGAGTACACGAAACTTTTGGAGTGGAAGTAGACAAATTGGGAACGGTACAATGGGGACGGTGAAGATCCCGGACTGTTGAATACAACCTCTGTTATATACTCTATGATTTCTTGACATTGACATATGACAGATGCAACTTCACTTGTAATATAATTGAATTATCATGTATGAAAAAGGTTTGAACAGTATAAATATCTTTGATATATAAAGCGTAATATTTTGTGAACATTGAAAACAACAGTTTTGTTTAGATGTATTAAATAAAGTGTGATTAGGGTGCCTGAATATTTTTATTTAATTGCAAAACAACCCAAACGAATGAATGCATGAATACGTATCTGCTCCTTATGCAAAATAATATGACCATTAGCCAATAATATTTAATTTTTTTAGAAACAACATGTATCAAGAGAAACATTTTTAATAACAAAAAATACCAGTTATGAACTAACAAAACTGTACCGATGTAACCATAAATTATAATATTAAAATTGAATTAGACAGTGCGAAGTTAATTAAATTGTCGTAATTTTTACTTACATAATTTCTAATAATTACCAATTTGTTGCACATTAGATTACAGGCTATTATTATAATTTTAGGAAAAAGGGTGTGGCAAGAAGAAGATACAGAAAAATTGGATAATAAATAATTAAAATAAGTTATTTATCAATCTTCATGGGTGGGATCCTGTCTATTTTGAATAATAGCATATTTAGTCAGTAACATCGCGATAACGTTCACTCGGTTTCTCTTAATTAGGTTTTAGTAACCATTCTTGAAGATGAAGAATGAAATTGTGATAGTTTATCAAGCCGTAAAAAAATATAGTGACAAATACTGGTAATAGATATGATGGCAGATTTTGACTGCAATCAAAATACTCACACAAGTATAATACAATTTATTGAGCTTGTAATTTAAGCATTTTTCCTGGCGGGTTTTTAGTTTGATTCATATGTCATTCAACTAAAGTCGACGCTTCAAAATCAGTAAATAAGAACCAATTTAAAAAATATATATATTTTGCTTAACAAATTTTTAATTATGTATATTTGAACTGAAATTCAGTATCTGAATCTTTAAAATAAACATTGACAATATGGAGAGTCTACTTTCGTAACTAGCGACCTATGACCCGTGAAACCTGACAGAAATAAATAGTGAACAATAAAGATAGTTTCCTCACCATCAGAACAAAGTGACATTCAATCACGACTTGGCTGATAAGAAAACGCAAAGTAAAAAGATGAGAATCATTCAACTATTTTATTATAAGATCACAGATACAATTGTACATAAGTGGGTATGCCTCAAACAAATAGTTTTTTACAAAAATGTCTATACTTACAATTTCTATTTACATGTGAATCAACTAATAAATAAATAAATATTAGAAAATTAAGTTGACAATTAAAAATTTAGAATTAAGTATTAAGCATTAAGTGGCAAAAAGAGCAAGACGCCCACACACCCTCCTACGATATTTAACAATGGGTACTGTCCAGTCAATGTCAATAAATGTATTCAAATTATTGGCCAATGTCAATATGGCTTCTAATATGGAGAGTGTACACAAATTCGTATTCTTTCGAACAATAATGGACAGCGGGTTGGTCTTACTGGAGCTTTAAAAGGTATTAAACTTAAGGGACTACTTGAATTTATATCATACTATTAATTATCTTATAGAGGAATATCATACTTGCAATTTTCTTTCTATTCACCAATGAAATTAGTCTAAATTCCTCTCGCAATCTGGATGACCTTATTGTTCTGTAATCAGGCCATACATGGTACTTCTTGAAATATAATTGCCTATGAAATTTGTTTTGTATATTCTCTACTAAATTTATATTGTGATAATACCAGAAAGACGTTATTCAAAAAGATTTGTGTAAACAATAATTTCAAATGTTGATAGCGGCCAGTGAACTGGTACCGTCAACAATAATTTTATGGTGCCACAAAACAGTTTTACAATGCATATAATAGTTTTATTGTATATAATAACGGTAGCTTTCATTTTGAAATTCATATGGTCCCTATGGAAAACGCATCGAAAAGCGTTGAAAAGAGACATCAACCGAGGTATTGCAGCGAAGCAGACGTCAGGAACTTTGACTGTATAAAATTGTAAGTACTTATGCACTCTATTTTTATGAACGAATGGTAGATTTTTTAAATGTCAATAACGTGGGAAGATTTCGAAGGTAAACTAAGGG
This sequence comes from Galeruca laticollis, assembly GCA_963921935.1. Classification (NCBI taxonomy): domain Eukaryota; kingdom Metazoa; phylum Arthropoda; class Insecta; order Coleoptera; family Chrysomelidae; genus Galeruca; species Galeruca laticollis. The sequence continues at coordinate 119,659,985 of OY998183.1, read as the reverse complement.
CAATTGTAGAAGAAATAAATAAACAGGGAAAAGGGGTTTTGAAAAAGGAAACTCCTAAAAATCTAGATATCCACTTTGAAGTAATTAATAGTATAATAATTCTTCATAATAATTTTGCTAAATTAATAGGTAAACATTGAAAAAAACTTAAGTTTAGTACAACAAGAAAGTTGTAAAAATTATTTAGATAGGATTATGGTTAAAACTGCTAGAGCATTTCAAGTGTTGAATTGTATTATTAAAATACCTACCTCTATATTTGAGGAGATCGATACGGGTGTATTACAAGCAATAAGCAAACAATTGAAATGGCGACAAGTATGATTGATTTTTTTAATTTTGCGAGTAAGGTCTTGCCTACTGAATTCAACAGGGAAGCAAGCAAGTTGCAATAATTTTTGGACTCATTAGATTTGTTACAAATAAACGCGACGGGTAATGCGATTCTACTAATTAAGATAAGACTGACTGGAAAAGCTAGAAGTTTGATCACGACAGAAAACTCTATTATAGAAATTAGGAATAAACTAAAATCAGAAATAAGAGGAGACAACCCAAGCCTTCTCTTAGTGAAATATTATCCAAGTTAGTATCAGTATAAGGCATAGTAAGCCAACAACAAGTTTTACACATGCAGGACGATAGGAATGTCTTTAGGAAATCAGATTTTGACTTAAGGAACAATCATAGGAGGTGAAACAACAGAGGATTTCACAACGGCAACCTCCCAGGAAGGACATTCAGACAATACAACGAAGGAAATGGTTACGACGGATACGAAGATTTCAATAAGGAGAGGAAATTCAACAGGAATGGCAATTACAATAGTCACAATAAGAATAACGAAAGAATATGCACGATAAAATTGAAGAAATGAGCAGACAAATAGCGCAGTTAAAGAAAGAAAACTACGATTTAAGGATGGAAAATATGGATCTCAAAGAAAAAACAGAATTTTTGCAAGGAAACATGAAACAGACCAAGAAAAATTTTAGAGCAAAGAATTTAATAATACATGGTATAGAAGACTGCAACGACGACGATGAGGAACAACTAGAAAATAAATTAGAAGATGTAATGAAAAAGGTTAATAACACAGTAGATGTTAAATCAGATATTTTGAAATGTAAAAGATTAGGAAATAAAAACAGTAACAAAAATATGCCATAATGATGAAAGACGTGAATAAGAAAGTAGAAAATTTGGAACGAACGAATAAATTAAAAGGAACAAAGATATATATTGATGAAGATTACCCAAAAGATATACTGAAAAAGAGAAAATAGCTAATAAGATATATTAAACAGGCGAGAGAAAGTGGAGCAAAAGCTAAGATAATCGATAATACATTACGGATAAATGATGACGTATATAGTCTAAAAGAACTATAAGAAAGAAAAAATCAATTAGAAATACATACAGGATGGAATAAATCAACATTTAAGGAAAATAACGAAACTAATCCGAAAACATTGAATACAATTTTCCGCGATAAAAGTTTTAATCAACTAAGAAGTACATAAAGTCGAAACTCACGAGAATAAGACTGGAAGAATACGATTTTGAAATACAGTACATCAAAGGTGTAGCGAACTACGCAGATAGTATATCAAGAATATCCATAGAAGAACTCAAGGATTTATACATAAATAATTCACATGTCTTGGCAATCACGAGAGCACAAACGCGCAAGGAGAACGCTCGGTCAGGAAAGGATCTAAAGAATAACGAAGAAACAAAGGAAGAACGAATAGAAAAACCTTCAGTAATAGAAGTTTTAAATAATCTAGAGGCACATAAATTACCAATTATACACTTTGAAATTAACCGTATCTCACTAAGGATGAGCATTCGGGTCAAAAATAAATTGAAATTTAGTGAAGCCTTATTTACCGGAATACACAACTTCGACCTAGGACGAACGTTGGAAAAGCTTGAGGAGCTGTCGGTAAAATTTGAAGTAAAAAGAATGAAGATATACGCAAATGATTATATATTCAAAAAGTGCACAATAGAAGAATTTATAGAAGAAGGGAACAAAAGGTTAAAAAATATACAAGTATGTATATGCGAAGTACCAAAAACGGTACAGCAGAAAGAAGAGATCCAAAAGATTCTAGAAAGATATCACAATGATCCAATATTTGGAGGACATGTAGGAAACAATAGATTATTAAAGAAACTGAGAGCAAATTTTAGGTGGAAAAACATGGAGTAAGATGTAAGGAAGTATGTAAAGAATTACCATGAATGCCAAGTGAATAAAGCACAACCTAGTCATAAAGAAAAATGTGTCATCACGGACACATCTATAAAACCGTTTGTTTCTAGGGATAACTGGTGCGAATTTGTAAAACTGTTTGCATATTGTTATAATACAGCACGTATCACGTATACACTCCTTTTGAGTTATTATACGGTAGAAAACCCAACATACCAGAATTTTTAAATGTAGAAATAGAACCGTGTTACAATCTTGAAATGTATGATAAAGAGTTGAAATATAAGTTACAGTACGCAAATGAAAGAGCTAAACAGTTTTTGATAAAAAATAAGTAAATTAGAGTGAATAATAGTGAAAAGGAATCTTCACCCGTAAACTTTAGGGTAGGGGAGTCAGTTATTTTAAGAAATGAGGAAAGAAATAAGTTCGACCCACATTATTTAGGTCCGTTTAAAAATATTTGTAAATAAGTGAAGTGTGACAATAAACAAACAAACAGTGTTTAGTAAACAAAACAATTAGTGAGAACTATTAACGTTATAGGTAGTATCGAAAATTTATCGACGATAATTTTTCTCTTCCAAGAGGGGATGATGAGATAATCCCAAAACAGATATTGTTAGATTTGTGTAAACAATAATTTCAAATATTCATAGCGGACAGTGAACCGACCAGGACAGTGAAATAGATAACAAACACGTCCGTTTTGTAAATATCGTATTCGCACGACCTTCTAGGTCAAGAATACGGGGCAGTGACTGTGTTAGCTTTAATAATTTCCTATAAATATATAGTTCAATACTTTGAGGATGATTCAGTATTATTGTTATTAATAGTACAAACGTATGTATTGTGTGTCAGTAATCTATATCTGTAGTTTATAAATATATGTTATCCCAGTGAGTTTTAAAAACGATATTATTTCCTAATCCTAAAGAATGGTTCACTAGGTAAGTGTTTCCCGGAGATGAATGGCTCTATGGTTAAAGAAGTATATACGAGGGGTACTTGCTAAGTAACCACCACAATATGCACTTGTGCCTGTTCATCCCAAATAATAGATGCGTATTCCAAATTTGATCTAACCAACGTATTAAATAAAATATGTATACCTAGTTCCTGTACTTATTACTTACCCTAGCATGCTATTTGTTTTTTTTACTAATCGGTTAATGTGTGGTAGAAATGATAGTTGCTTGTTATATATAACCCATAAATATTCAATTTCACTAAATCCTCACTCATCAAATAATTAAATATTATAGGTTCCTTTTGTTTTGTAATAGACGTTTTCCCACATTTATTAATATTAAAATTTAATTTATTTTGGATACTCCATTCTAGTGTGCTATTGATATCCCTCTGAATCATGACGCAATCCCTAACTGATCTAATTTTTTAAAATATTTCAAAGTCGTCCGCAAACAAGAAACAATCAGAAAATTGTATACATTCGCCCATATCATTAATTAATAATAGGAACAGAAGTGGTCTCAAGTTTAATAACCGTAACAAAAACTAACGGATAATCAGAAATAATTTCATGATATCATTCCTCCATCCATATCCGTATCCAGCTCGGATACTTCATATACATAAACTCCCTGGCAAAAAATTATTTTTCAGTACATTCTTTCATTATCATTTTTAGTATAATTAAACTCCAATTTATATATTACACCCATTTACAATTATATTAATCACGCCGTTTTAATAAGCGATTGTTTTCTATAATTTCATACATGTCATGTTTATTTCGCGTTTAATCCTTCAAAACTTCAATGCGAGTTTTTGATCTGTAGCGCTCACGCTCGCCATGAATAAAATAATTTAATATGTTGTCAAACGTGACCAATTTCTGTAATCTTATAAGGTAAAATATTGGAAAATTGGCGGAAGAATATTCCACCTATTCTATTAATGGCAGACACTCCTTTTTGCAGGTGCGTATCGACTAGATAAGATAGTTGAGGAATCCCCTTTATATTTTAAAAAGATATTAAGTATTAGGAGAAAACCACTTAGAATCTGTCAAAGCGGAAGTTTCATTATTAATTTCCTCAATTTCAAAAATGGAGGATCTGTACTGAATAATTTAATATTCAGAAATAATTGGGGGGAAAAGTAATTGCATAAAAAACACTCAAAATTTAATGAAAAATGAATATATTATATTTTAAGACCATTTGTACTGATATTATATACTAAATTTTTTTGAAAATTTCCTCCTGCTTAGTGGACTATATTTCAAAATTACAAAATTCTTCAAAGCCTGTCATAATTTGGAGTGATGGATGCTGTTACTAAAATAAGAATGCAGTACTGTCAAATGCTTTACTTAGTTTGAGTGTTCATAAGAACGTAACTATTTATCAAAAATTCCTGGAGAAAGGCCATACCCAAATGGAAGCTGATTCCGTTCATGCGCTCATCGAGCGAAAACTTAAGAATAATTTTATTCATATTCCTAGCGACTATATCAAAGTAACAGAAGAAGCTAGACGAAAAGAACCCTATAAGGTGATAAACGTCACTTACGACTTCGTCAAAGATTATTCCCTTAATCAGAAATATGACTCCATAAGACCTGGAAAAAAAACGAACGACCCAACAGTTAACGATATCAAAGTAATTAAGTACACTCCAAATGGTACTATAGAAGTAAAATTAAGCATTAAAGAAGAATTTCAAAGTCTTCCACAGAGAAGAAATAAAAACAAACCGGTACCTGACTTGTTAACGTTTCCCTAATTGATACACCAATCAATAAGAATAAAGAAGCAGAAATGGGAACATCTTCAGCAACTGAAGGCTGTGACACCAAAGGATTGCCATGGATTTTACGACAACTTGCCGCATGTCGAAAACTGAATATCAAAAATTATTTATTTTTGCACCAAAGATTTTATTCTAAAGAATTATTTTTTTATGTTTTTTTTGTATTTTGAGACTAAGTTCATGTCATTGTGGAAAATGTTTTGTTCTTGAATATATGTTTTTGAATTAATATCGAGTTTTTATGCTCTTCCATTCATAATATGTGAGAACACCTATAGTCTATTTGAAAATCAAGAGAGAGTAAATTCCCAGAATAAAAACTAATTCGGTATGCAAAACTATAGTACAGTACGTGCGGTAAAACTTCAATATTTGTAATGCATTCTAAATGGTTTTTGTTAATTTCAATACAAAATTTATTACATTTCTTGGACTATCACATTATTTTATGATCTTTCATTGTTACTACAGTAGGCCTAAGAGGATTAACGTGCGTCATAGGCGTAACCAGAATAGAAAGGGATAATTGTTATTTAACGACCTCCGAATGACAAGAATGGCAACCGCTTCGGGCGGATGTAATTTCGGCCGGAAAAAGGGCAGGTACTAAAAGCCGGTAGGTAAATTCGGCCGGAGGTTTTAAGTTGCTTCCTTATCTCATAGGTATTTTCGGCCGCAAATCAAATAAAATAACAGAATGCTTTATATTAAAATATTTCTTTATTTCAATAAAATTATTACATCAACTTATTTCTATAACTTAGGTAAACTATAAATTTTTAAAAAACGTTTTGATGTGATACAGATTTAACGAAATGAATTCTAGAAATATTGTCAGATCGAAGCATATTTACCATGTTTTCGATAAATTTTAGTTTGTTTTTTACTTGTTTGTCTTTAATTTTTGCTGGAATATTTAAATTTTTTATTTTTGAATATGCATCGATCTGACAATCTTTTAATTTTTCTATAAAAATAAATATAGAAGGGTGACTTGAATAAAAACTAGAATTAAAGTGCGAATGGAATGATTCGCAGGCATTTGTGGTTCTTTTAATTGATGGGTTTTCATATGCCCATATATTTGGTGGAAAATGAGATTCTGGCGCTATGTAGTTTTCTAATAAATAGTCTGCGTATTTATCTATAAGTTTATGGTCCGGTTTGTATGACATGAGATCAAATATGAAACAATCTTCAACTTCAGAGGGGTCTAAATAAGTTAGCCCAAAAGTATGAGTAAGCCATTTGCTTTCCTCGCAGTTTTTATCTTTATACATTTGGGTTAACCCTAATGATTGTATTTTCCTATACCACGCCTGGTGCAAGTGGAATCTACAACCATTTAGTTTGGTTTTGGGAAAGACAACTTTTAATGCGTTATGAATTGCGATTTCAAAATCCACAAATACCTCCTTCGGTTCAAAAACAATATTATAAAGTTCAAAAATTTTAGATTTTACCAACAGAAAAAGTCTCATATATGTGTCACTGGTCTTATTGGGCAACAGACAATACAAAAAAGGAACATAATGCCCATTTTCCAGTCCATGGATGGTAAATAACTGATAAAAATATTTTGTACAATAAGAAAATGTGCCATCCATGTAAAAATCTTTCATTTTACATAAACTTATTATATTTGTATGGCAAGAAAAAACAATGATACTATCAGCTGTGCTGTTAATAAACAAAAAATTTTCACCTGTTGTGGTTTTCGGTCCATAACTATCGAGTACAGAATGTACATCGTGAATATCCTTAGGCAGGGCTGGTAAGAGCTTACGGCGGCTGTTGTACAAATTTCTTCTTATTAGACTGACATCTATCGATGACAAATTCTCAGGCAAATGATTTGAAAGAACGCTTTTAATAATTTTTGAAGGTTTCTCCGATATGTCTTCCTCAACTTTGCGCTTGCATGAAGTCGTCACTATTTTTCTCTCCAACGTAGTTTCATCGGACTCGTGGTTGTGGATTAATTCACTTCTAGTAACTGTGTATTCCGCACCAACAGTGTACAGTTTGGCTAAACATCTTAAATTTTTCTTTATACACCTCCAACGTACTTCACCACTTTTTAATACGTCCTGTTTACAAAACTGAAACTTTTCTACAACTAGTAAGTCACAACCGCGTGAACTCTTAATTACTGAAACTGATGCCATCGTATACAAATAATATATTTTATGCTTTCTATCGACTAGTAGCTTAAAGATAAGTTATAATACTGACTAGCTATAATAATTTTATACCTGTTATTTGTGAATTTTATACATTTAAAGGAATAATCTTAAGTAGGTACAACATAGTTATTAGAATAAAGAGATAAGTAAATTAAAGGTATTTCCGACAGGTACACAGGATTAGGTATTTCCAAATAAATACACAACTAATATTTTACAGAAACTATTAAGCGTAATTACCAATATTTTAATCTCATCGTAAACATCAACCCCTCGGCCGAAATTACCCCTGTCATAAATGGTACCCTTTGATTTATGCAGGTAGGCCAAGGGATTACCGGCCGAAATTACGCCCGCCGACCGCTTCTAATGACAGATATTTTGACTTAAATAGTGCTTAAGTTTCTAGAAATGCAGTTATTTGATTTTCGATAAACGTGACAAATAGTAGTGACTAAAAATGGAAGCAGTTTGTGAGTATACGCCAGTGAAAAAATTAAAACTAGACCATTTATCGCTCAATGAAAAGAGTGCTGTAGTGAATGTGTACCACTATTTTAAACATCAAAATCCCTCAAACACTATTGACAGTGTAGTTGAAACAACATCTAAGGCAATGGGATATGGAAAATCTACAATATATAGAGTTCTAAAGGAGGAAAAATCAGGTGGAGTAACCTCACCAAAGCCGAAACCAGGTAGACCAAAACTATTAAAAGTCAACGTGGACGAGTTTTTTAAAAATGCTATTCGTGAGCTTGTTCACTCATTTTTTATAAACAAGCAAATACCAACTTTAGATAAAGTTTTGCAAGCCATTACGAATGATGTTGATTTACCCACATTAAGCCGGGATAAACTATGGAAAGTGTTACATGAGTTAAACTTTAAATTTGAAAAAATGGGCAGACACTCAATGATAATTGATTCTGAAGAAATTGTATGTTGGAGAAGACAGTACCTCAGAAGAATACAACAAGTTAAAGCTCAAAATAAAAACATTTATTATTTAGATGAAACATGGGTTAATGAAGGACATTGTGTAGGAAGAGTTTGGAAAGACAAAAATATAAAATCATCCCATCAAGCTTTTCTAGAAGGATATACTACTGGTTTTAAGGAACCTATAGGAAAAGGTAAAAGATTAATTATTTGTCATATAGGCAGTACAAACGGTTTTCTTGAGAATGGTTTACTCTTATTTGAATCAAAAAAAACCGTTGATTATCACGAAGAAATGAATGGAGACGTGTTTGAGGAATATTTTGAACAGATGATTCAATTCATACCAAAAGGATCGGTTATTATAATGGACAATGCAAGTTACCACTCCAGATTACTTGAACCTTTACCAACCACTAAATGGAAAAAGGATGAAATTGCAAAATGGTTATCTTCTAAAAATTTAGCCTTTGACAATACAATGCTGAGGGCAGAATTGTTAACTATTGCTAAAAAACATAAGCAAAATTATAAAAAATATAATATTGAGGAGATAGCCAAAAAACGAGAAATTGAAATCCTTCGTTTACCACCCTACCATTGTGAGATGAATCCGATAGAATTAATATGGGCTCAAGTTAAAGGTTATGTTGCCAGAAATAACACGACTTTTAAATTATCAGATGTTAAAAATCTCTTCAATAAGGCAATATCTGAAGTAACAAGTGAAAATTGGCAAAAATGTATTAGACACGTTACAAAAATAGAAAAAAAAATGTGGGAGCTAGATAACATAATTGATATTACTATAGAGCCCATTGTAATTTCTCTAGAATCAGATGGTGAATCTTCTGACACAGAGTGGGAGGAGCCATAACTTTAAAATTATTAATTTATGTACTTTAATTTTATTTTTAGATTTTAATTTTTTAAGATTTAATATTGTCGTATTTTTTGCATGTTGCTCGTCAAATTTTATCCTTGCGGTTGGTTTTGTTTTTCTCATATACCTACTTAATTGTTTTTTTAGCTCCTCATATTAATTTATAAATAATTGTAATTATCTGTACATATTATATACATATTTTATAAATAAACATATGCCTAAAACAAAATGCCTAAAATAATATTGACTTTTTCTTCATTTTACCCAAATTAAATTACTACTTACGAATTATGTTTATCTATCTAAAATTGGTAATCTAGGTATAAATAACTAAAACAAATTAAATATTTCTATTTCCATATTAATTTAATTTTGAAAACGCACGTCTATGGTTTACTGCCTTTAACACTGATAACTGCAAAACATTTCTGGGAATTTACTCTCTCTTGATTTTCAAATAGACTATAAGTATCATTTTTGCTCATTCAAGTGAATGAGATTCCCTGTATGTACAGTTAAAATTTGTTTGACACTATTATCGAGTGGAATTCGAATTCTGATTGATCGAGATGATGATCTTGTAATAATATTTGAATCCTGCAAGTAAATCTCACCGTTTTCAAATTTTGGACGGTTTTTATCTCTCCTGTAAAATTGGCCGAAATATACATACAAGGTATCACGTCTTAACCATCGATATGTTACGGTCAATTTGATTAATCCGGTCATTATTCATAATGCCCGGTCAATTTAAAAAGTCCCGATGACGTCAGATCATACAGACGCGCCGTGGCTCAGATCATAATTTCATAAAATTAAAAATCGCTACCAAATTTATCAAGAAAAAGAATGATCATAACTGGGAAAAAATTTAATGAAAATATCCTTGCCAAATATGGGGTGTCAATCACGCAAGATTTTGTTTATCTATATATTTTATTAAAAAATATATTTAATCGGGAAAAAGGATAATTAGTACTGTCTTAAATCCGGATATTTGATTAGAAGTAAGTTGTTGTCATTGTTTTCAAAGTCAAATAAAATAAATGAAACCTTTATTACGAAACATACTAAATTATATCAATATTTATTGTGCCTATACCACTGGTTAAATCTCACCTTATTTTGAAAATCTCTTATTTGCGATTTGCTCTTGCTTGCATGTCAATTATTGTGTAAGCATGTATCTAATATAATCGTGATCATTGGATCCTGGGAATATAAATGTTGAACTGACCGTTTTATTTTAATCTCGCATAATAATAAAACTAAGATTTTTAATAATCAAAGAAAAAATAGCTATTTCGAGATTGATATTAAGTGTGTCGAAATATAAATATGAAATATAAAATTATTTAGATCAATTTTGTGGTTAAAAAAATTGATCTTAATAATTATGGGTTTCGCCACTAGAAGATTTTAAAGTGAAAGAGGTTTTTTTCATAATTTTTGCATACTATTAATTTTGGAGTAGTGTATGAAGCAATACTCGAATATAATACGTCCATCAAACAAACCAGTTCCTGAATAAGCAACGAAATTATTAATTTATTCTCGTGTTTATATACAGGGTGTCCGAGGTTGCCTGTCATACCCTTATAACTTGGTTATTGCTAGATGTGAAACATTAAACTACAGAATCGTGGGATACATATTTATATCCGACGGACAGCCTTAACTCGGTGTGAATGACATTTTATGCCTTGTAATTTAGATCATTCGAAAGCTTGTATAAATCCCTGTAGCTAATTTTTATGGCCCTGGCCTTTACTCCGGTCCCAAGGTGGGCCTTTGAATGTACGTTTTTATTTGTACTTTAAATCCCTTGGGTTTTTTGACTGTCACTTTATATCCCTTGGGTCTAAAAGTGATACTTTAATTTCTAACATGTGAGACTAAATAAGTGACCACTTTGTTCTCGGATTTGCAAAAAAGTATTTACACACCTACTGGTTACCCCAAAAGTAATTAAACGTATCAAATTACGATTTTATAAATGGAACGTCCTATATTTGATTCTAACTTTGGAGAAAATTTCATGTGCCTAGGTTTTGCCGTTCTTGATATATTCCATATTTTGCAGAAATGAAGAGTTGATGTAGAAGCTTAATCCCGATGAATCCATTTACTTTAAACAAGTGAAGTTTACAACAGTTATTTAGGATACTTTGAACTAATTATCTTGATATTTGCCATTCCATTATTTAACAATAGGGTGTTTACATATCAAAGGTCACTTTTGTAAAATTCAAACATCTATTACTGTATTATTTAAAATGGAATACCCTGCATATTTTCAATGCATGGAAAAACCCGCTTTCATAGCGCACACGGGTTCGTTATACCTATCTCTAACCATTATGAAACTATCAACTCTTTATTAAAAATACACTGCCAAATGAAACTCTGTAGTAACGCTTAAAGTGTGGTATTATTTGGCATTACGATCAAATGATTGGGTGAACATTTTGCGAAAATTTTTAAAATTTCCATTAAAAAATCTTTTAGGGCCCACTCTTGGACCGGAGTAGAGGCCAGGGGCAGCAAAAGCTCCATGAATTTTCAAGAGCTTTCAAACGGTCCATATTACAAGGCATAAGACGTCACCCACACCGAGTTAGGGCAGTGTGTGTTCTTTGTGGAGATATTTTTAAAGATGAAACGTTATTCTCTTTAAGAAATAATTGACATGATTTTAACCATAGGCGAATGTCATAAATGTATGCTTCTAGCGTCAAGGGTGAATGGGAAAAAGTACCATGAAGAAGACGATCCTCAAAAGGCAAGTTTTGTGCTACAGATAGTGCTGCTTACACAAAGCTAAAGAAGACTAGGACAGTTACCACCATTGAATAAAATGAATTCTTGGTGTTAGAATCAGTACTTGAAAATTCGATTCATTTACAATTTAAACATTGAAAATAATTGAGCAGTCTCAAGACGTCTAGTAATAATTTGTAGACAATTGAATAACGGATAAAATGAGCCGTCACTAAATTTAATGTTTATTTAACTAATTAATATCTCTCTTTATTTTTATGTGCGAAAACTGTGTTTGGTGGAAAAGTAGCGCCCTCTATGCTCTTTAAATTTGCCTGTTGCTTGGCCTATATAATCTGAATAATTTGCAACTATTTGCAAAATGAAATTGTTGCTTACAAAGGTATTAAAATATATGATTTACAACTGATATAAATAATAAAAATAACCATAATGACAGTATTTACGAAATACCATTAACATTTATTATTACTATTTCTCTTCTGCTAAATAGTTACGCAAGAAATCTGTGCAACGGATTTAATGTGACGAACAAATTTGATACAGAGATGATTCAATACGTAGGCGCGACGGTTCTCATTTTCATACGAATGGTTCATATTTCTCAGTGGTGGAACTCGAAGCAAAAAGATAGACAATATTTTAGTGCAGTAAAACAAAAGGAATAAAAACAAAGAAGGAAAGCTGGCAGAAGAAGAACACCAGTATAAAAAAATATGGGTAGATCACTTCAGAGAACCATTAACTGAACCATATTACTTGGATGAAGATGAAGAACTACGAATAGATAATAACCAAGAGACGTTACTAGAAGAACCAACAACTGCGGAAGTTGAGGAAATAATAAATAAAAGCCGAAATGGAAAAGCCCTTGGAAAAGATGGAGTAAATATAGAGCTAATTAAATATGGAGGGAATACTCTACGATCTAATTAAAAAAAAACGGTTTTAAAGATTAAAACTAACTTTTGCGCATCTGTGGCCCTGAACAATATTCTATCATAAAATTGTTACTTGGATACACTTCGGGGGATGTATCGTGCTAACAAACCGAAATTTCTCCAAAAATAACCAAAAATTTAGCATATCTAGTTTTATAGGACCCGCTGTACTCGCTCTAGTCAACTAAAAATCAATAGGGTACATCTGTGAGACACCTTGGACAATACTTATTCATAAAGTTGATCAATCGTATACTCTCTGGAGGCTGTATCGTGCTAACAAACTGAAAATTCTCCAAAAATGACAAAAATTTGGTACTTCAAGTACCACAGCACCCGTTATACTGGCTTTAGTGAGCTCAATATCAATAGGGTTCATTTTTAAGACGCTCTGAATAATATCCAATCATAAAATTCATCACTTGTATATACTCCGGAGGCTGTATCGTGCTAACAAACTGAAACTTCTCCAAAAATGACAAAAATATCGTACTTAAAGTACTGTAGCATCGGTTGTATTGGCTCTGGTGAGCTGAAAATCAATAGGGTCCATCAGTGAGATGCCCTGAATAATATTCAATCATAAAATTGGTGACTTGTTGAACTCCGGAGGCTGTATTGTGCTAACAAACTGAAATTTCTCGAAAAACGAAAAAATGTCGTACTTCAAGTACCATAGCACCCGTTGTACTGGCTCTGGTAAGCTGAAAATCAATAGGGTCCATCTGTGAAATGTCCTTAACAATATTCCATCATAAAATTGGTGACTTATTGCACTCTGGAGGCTGTATCGTGCTAACAAGACTTGCAAGGAAAAGTGGCCGACGACAACGACGACGACGACGACATATACACAGGATTTTTTTTCTAAAAACCGTTTTTTCGTGTTGTTGTTGATGGATAACGTAAAAATAACTCAAAAAAGAATTTCAAATTTCCAACTTTTTTGTGGGTAAACCAATACTTTTCTCGCATATTAGATAGGTTGGCGGAAAAGTAACATGGAACGAGGAAAGGGTGCCGGTAGAATGAGAAATTAGCCAAATTGTCACCCTACATAAAAAAGGAGACCAACATGAATGTAAAAACTACAGAGGAACCACATTATTAAACGTTGCGTATAGAAGACTCGTAATAAGTACAAAGGCGGTGATAGGGCAATACCAAAGCAACCTCACAAATGGCAGATAAACCACAGATGCTATGCACACGTTAAAACAAATAATGGAAAAGCGTATGAATACAGATTAGACAAAGAAGTGCTTTTCATCGATTTTCAACAAACCTTCGACTCAATCAACAGAAGTGAACTCATGACAGCATTAAACGAACAAGTAGTAGACGCAATACTAAGAAGGCTAATCAAAATGACAATGATTGAAACAAGGTATAGTATAATAACGTAAAAAGGAGAAACATATGCATTTATGATCAATAAAGGGGTAAGACTCATTGTCCACAACGCTATTCAATCCATCATTAGAATACACAATGAAGAAACTACACAAGGGTAGCTTAAGGTTGTAAGACCTGCTCGGGTGCCATTTGTAAGGGTTCATCAGTGTGGTAGAGCATAAAAAGGGGTTGGATGGTTAGATATACTTCTTTATTCAAACTACATTAAATATTTACAATAAAAATCTAAAGATCTGTACAATAAGTATATACATGATTTATTGGTCCTGGAGGTGGGCAGCCTCTCTAGGGTGGTCGTCGGATTGGGTCGCGGATGATTCTTCTCGGTTGTCCGGATTTTTCACTGGGACGCTAGGTTCCTATAACTAAATGGGTGTGTCAGGGTCGAGATCCCGCGTTCAACGCACAGCGTGATCTCGGAGGTCAGGAGTTTGCTTCCGTCCCGGGCTCAACGCGCTCCGGAATTTCGGCTAATCGGGAAGGCCTCGGTCCTGCGCTCAACACGCTGCAGGGCTTGACCTAGGGTAGTTGGCGTCCGCCTTAAGCTCAACACGCTTTAGAACTTCGTCCGATATACAGGGTTTGCTTAGCGTCTAGCCTCGGGATGTTTATGTGTTCACAATTCCAGGCTCAATACGCTCCGGAATATAGTGCAACACTTCGGTTATTTTCACTTGAAGCTTCCTATCGTTATTCCACGTAAGGTAGAGCTTGCCTGGTATATCGCAGAACGTCTGCTTTGGTAGTATAGGTCAAGTTATTAGCGGAAAGACGAAGGTGCTGCCCTCTCGGTGCTGGTTGCCCAACTCTGTCTAGTTTTGGCTCGTGTAGAGTTCTGTTTACTGATTATTTAACGGGGTTATTTTATGTTCAGACGACTGTGTCGTTACAAGGTCGAGTGGCAGCCTAATAATATAGCCTTTGAATCAAAATTAAAGTCATATGGACAGCAAACAACATTCTTTCAAAAAACTTTGTGAACGAAAAAGCTTTACTTGCCTCTTACAAAGTATCATATAAAGTAACCAGTTGTAAAAAGACTTACACTATTGGTGAATACCTTATTTTCAGCTGCGATGCGACATTGTAGAAACTATGTTTGGAGATAATTTGGCCAAACAATTTCAATCCATACCTCTATCAAATGATACTGTTGCCCGCCGAATTGGTGATATAGCCTCAGATGTACAGCATCAGCTTATTGAAAAGTTGCGTGACAAATTGTTTTCGATTCATCTTGACAAGGCAGCAGATAGCAATAAAGACGCTCATTTAATTGCCTATGTCCGATTTTGTGATGGTATATCGACAGTAGAAGAACTACTTTTCTGCAAACCCATAGCACTCGCTTTATTTGATATTTCAAATTATTTTATTAATGAGGCAAACATAGAGTGGAAGAATTGCGTTGGAATATGCACCGATGGTGCTCGTACAATGTCTGGAAGATTCCAATGTGTACAAGCACTCCGCAATGTGTCTGGACCCATTGCGTGATCCACAGAGAGACTCTGGCTTCCAAAGAAATGAGTCCTGGTCTCAATATTGTGCTAGCGACGGTTGTAACTGTAGTAAATTATATAAAAATGAGTCCCCTAAAATCAAGATTCTTTAAGGCACTTTGCAAATATATTGTTGCAGAAAATTCGACGTTGCTATTTTATTGCGAGGCCAGATGGTTATCGCGTGGGAAATTTTTACAACATGTTTATGAGTTAGAAAATGAAATTACCACTTTTCTAGAACAAGAAAACCAGCCGGAAGCCGAAAAGTTTCGAGATGCTTTATTTGTGATGAGATTGATGAGAATTAAATACCCTGAACCTGCAACTCCAAGGAGAAAACACACATATGTTGGAAACCAGTGATAAAGTCAGTGCTTTTTGTAGAAAGTTGGAGCAGTGGAGCAGAAATGTGCAACGAAAAAACCTAGAAATGTTTTAAAATGTGAATGAGTCTGTCAAAACATACAAGGAAGAAGAATAGAATGTGAAAGCTGTTTTTGTAAAAATAGAAAGTCATTTATCCATGTTGGCATAGAATTTTAAAAAGTATTTTCTTGCTGAGGATAAATTCGTAGCAAGTTACGAGTGGGTTAGGGATCAATTTTGAACTACTCCCGAAGGTCTCTCAACTGTATAAAAAGAAATTTTCATAGACTTTACTCCATGCGGCGAAATCAAAAAAATAATTTAGTGATAAATGTCTCTTTGAATTTTGGGCGGGAGTGGATGATGCGTTTTATTCACTGAAAACAAGAGCATTTCGTATATTATTGCCATTTTCAACTTCCTATCTTTGCGAAGCCGGATTCTTTGCGGTGGCTGCTTTAAAGACAAAATATAGGTCTCGGCTGAATATAGACAGAAAGCTGAGATCGGCTATTTCTAAAAAAACCTACTTTTGAAAAACTGCTGTGCGAGAGAGGCCCAAGGGTGTCACTAATAATGATTAAAATTACTTTTAATTAAGTACTAATGAGTTTATTATTAGTTTCATTTGGCATTTGACAGTAAGTACGTACTGATACAATCATATTTTTAATATACTTATAAATAGTATATTATTTTAAAAATATATTGTACTTACTTAATTTTTCTATTGTAAGAATGAATATCATTTTGTTTTTCTTTCTGTGAATAAATTTTTTTTTATTAGAAATTATCGTTTTTTTTTTCATTTTGATGAGCTGGCGCGCCCCCACGTAGAGTTGTGGCGCGCCCTACACGTTGAGAAACGCCGACTTAACCCCAAATTTTATACTGGGCAGTGCTTCCGTAGAACTTATGCAGTGTTAGCACATGCAAGTATGACGAATGGACATCATAGATGACGTACCTAGTTCTACTGTACAGTTGAAAACAAAATAGCACGAACGTTAACTAGTCCCAATAAACACACAAACGTTTTAAAAACGTAAAATATTTAACATGTAACCTAACGTTTATAAATGGTTTTTAGGCAACTGGTTATATTGCCGGAGTTTCTACGTAACATATAACGATTTTTCCAACGTCAAATACAACGTGATTTTCGTAACTTCATTCAAACGTTACCGTTTTAATGTGATTTACCGGTTGCTTTTGAACGCAATATAAACGTTTATAAAACAGTCTTCTGGAACGAAATTTAGCACACATCTTACTAACGTCACTTAAACGTTACCGTTTCAATGTAATTTAGCCAGTACTTTTATAACGTAATATAAATGTTTTTATAATGCAGTTTATAAACATTTTTGTATAATGATATTTAGCACATACTTTTAACGTAATTTAAACGTTACTTATTTGATGTGATGTACCCATTGCGTTTGTAACGTAATGTGAACGTTCTTATGCTACTTATAGACGGTCTTTTGAAACGAAATTTAGCACCCACCCTACTAATGTCACTTAAACGTTACCTTTTCAATGTGATTCACCCATTGTGTTTGTAATGTAATAGAAACGTTTTTATAATGCAATTTATAAACGTTTTTGTATAATCATATTCAGCACTTACTTTTAACGTGATTTAAGCGTTACATTTAATGGGTTTAAACCATCATTTTCGTAACGTTATTCACATTTAAAATTAAAAGTAGAGGGGGGCATATTTGACAAAAACTGGAATCGTATATTAACGTTTGTAAACAAGTAATATTTGATAAATAAAACTTTATTCATATTAATAAGATAACAAATAATATTTATTATACAAGAAATAAAGCATTTATGTATTCATTACTTGTAAGCATCTTCGGTCCTCGATGGATCCCTTAGACTACTACGCTTACGATTAAAAGGAGCTAGTCTATTCGTACAGCGACATCGATGAGCTGGAACCGGAACTCCACGGCGACGTTAATAGGATTACTACCAACTCTTCAGGCGTCTCGTGTTGGCCGTTGTGGTTTGGGGTTGCGAGAATTACGGGCGATTGTTACACGTTATATTTATTTTATTTGATAAATCCACACAAAAATAGTATACAATAAAAAGAAGAAAATTCTTGTAATTAACATAATAAAATAAAAAATGTTCTTAAAACTATAACATAAAATATATAAGATTTCTAGTTTTAATATTTTACAAAACAACGTGTATATATATAACGGGATTAGAAAGCGTTTTTGTAAATGCATATGAGTTCAATTAAGTCGTTGTTTTCAAATTTTAAAAAGCGTTGTATATACAACGTGTTAAGAACCATTACTGTATAACCGTTTATATCACGCGAAATAGTATAAATAATGTTAAAAATACTACGTTAAAATAACGGGAATTAAAAACGTTTTTGTAAATGCATATGCGTTCAAATAATTCGTTGTTTTCAAATTTGAAAAAGCGTTGTATATATAACGTGGTAAAAACATTTAACTATTTATATCACGCTAAATAGTATGAATAATGTTAAAAATGCTACGTTGAAATAACGGGCATAAAAAGCGTTTTTGTAAATGCATATGAGTTCAATCGAGTCGTTGTTTTCAAATTTAAAAAAGCATTGTGAAAACAACATATTATTAACATTTACTGGATAACATTGTATATCACGGAAAATAGTATATTTAATGTTGAAAATATTATATTAACAGCATAAAAATTTATTATGTTAACGTAATCACTTCTCAGTCTTTTTCGAGCTGTATGCCTTAAAATCAATTAGTTAGTGTAATGATGGGTATAAATAAATTATAAAAATAATTATTGGAATTGGGACAACCTGTATCATATAAAAAATGAAATAATATATCTTCAGCTAGTTTGTTACGAAATTAGATTAAACAAAAAATGTTTATCATTTCGTAGAACTAGGTGATTGGAAGTTATAGCGCAAGCTATTTCAACTGTATTTTAGAACTATAATTTAAAACAAAAAATTGAGAAATACATTAACTCACGTATGAAATCGCAAATTCAGCGACCCACATATGGAGTTTAGTCGACAGGTAACTGAAAAAACTTCATGAAGAGGGGAATGAAAAAATTAAAACAGAATTAGAGCGTGTCCAGCCGGCATTCTGAACACCACGTGGAGTTTTCGTGAATTTTGCGAAAATCACTAGCATAAGTGATTTTTGTTGTTTGTTGTGTGCATATTCTTTGGATCACCACGCTCCACGTCTGAGGGGAAGGGAGTAAATTGATAATTTCAATTAACAGACTAACCGGTATTTGAGGGGTGTACATGCAGAATCGGGACATATAGAAATTGACCAAGGGTCGTCTTATTGTATAATCGAATCACCTTTCGATACATTGCTTCTCGCTATCGACTACATAAAAACTAACAATCAGATCGTCGGGGTATTTAGTTTACTTAAGTAACAGTATAGCATCTTTTAATTAAGAACTAGGTAGTAAATACCATTTATTTTAAATGATTGTAAGGTTGGTATATTAATAGATCAAATAAACCGGGCGCAAATTTTTAAATAAATTCAGTCGATCAGACAATCTCAGGCAGTTTTTAGTTCATTCATGTTAATTTAACTTATAAGTGAAATTTAGCCGATATCACAGTTACTTGAATAGAGAGAGGGGAACGAATCCTCAGGAGTTCCTGTTATCTGGTGTAATTCGAAGTATATTTTTGGTAAAAAAAGTAAAATCTAATCTAAAGTGTTATTTTAATTTTCGTCTATAAATTTTTATTATGTTCAATTTTACAAAAGGTGAATCAAACTGTAATTCCTTCGATCGTTTTCTCAATTGTATTTTATGAGCCTATTGATAAGAAGTTAAACTGTCGACTTTCCATATATTGTGTAATTTCTTCTTTTGCTTTGTTTGTTGTTAATTATAAGTAATAAGTTTCGTCCCACTCATCTTTTCAAAATTATAAACCTTTTGTTCGAATTTGGCAACTGTAATTTTAATTGATTTCGACTAATTTATCTTCTTCTTCTTTTGATGCCGTGTCTGTCTTCAAGCGTGGGCTATCTCCATGATAATTTGGTTGAACTGTTCTCTATCTGTCGCTACTCGGAATAGTTGTTCTACTCCCAGTCCGGTCCAGTTTCGAATATTTCGTAGCCACGACAGCTTTTTGCGACCTATCCATCTTCTGCCCTCAACCTTTCCCTGAATGATCAGCCGAGGGATGTGATATTGGTTTCCTCGCATTATATGATCGAAATAACTGACCTTTCTTATTTTTATGGTGTTCAGGAGTTCTCGATTCTTATACAGATGTCTGCATGTCCGGCAGGCCCTAGCTCTTACTCTATAAAAATATATACTCAAGGCACTTAATTAAAAAGTTCATAGTTCCCACCAATCCCACATTACCACCAGCTAAGTATCGCTATTAATTTTATAGATTTGGTAATCTTCAAATCCCACCAAGTTATCAAAATCCTTTCACTTCTCGTCTGGAGTTTATAATAATATTATCAAAATGGCGAAGGTTGCAAAATAAGATCACAGTCTAATGTAAATATCAATTATTCCTGAATCTAAACTAGCGTAGAGAATGTTATGACAGTATAACAGGTAGCCATAATTATCTTGTATTATTGCGTATGTATCTATCTTATGCAAATAACTATAAATAAGATGCACCTTGCAAATACCGCAATTATGGTACGGAAAGATATAAATTATAAATCAAGACGGATTTACCTACTATTTACATCAAATACTGGAATAAATATAATCAGTAAAATATATTGTATTAAAACTCCTATTTATGTTAAATGCAAAGCTATTTGAACGAAACTTTCTTGTATAATGTATTCCTATGTCGAAGGGTACATTGCAAAACATCAACGTGGATTTATGGCTCACAAATCTATTAGTAATACAAACATTGCTTTTGTTGTTTTATCTAAACATTATTTATGATCATTTCAGTGAAACTTTCGAAGTAATAAATAATCTTCAAGTTATGTTTTTAGTTTAGTATAAAAATATGTTTATTCATTGATTATAAAATTATGAATATGACTTATATAAGGGGAAACTAAGTCTTATATTATGAAAACTGATGGACCTCATAGAGCAAGAATAACGTCACATTTGAGTAAGGTTGCCAGGCTTTGAAAGTAGTATGGAAATTGAGTTAATGTAAAAAAATTAGGTTATGTTGATATTTTGACGTTCTTACTTTGATATCATGTTCTTTTATATTAGGGAAAATTAATGATAACCGTTATGTTTGAAAGATAAATTTATTGTGTCTTTTTTTTTAATCAGTTCTGTTCCCATTCTTTTTATATATAAATAATCATAATTATAAATATAAACTAGTTGTGATAAAATGCTAATAACAATAAAATTCAACATCTTACAATTACTAATAACTTAACCTAATAAATAATTTATTGCGGGGTGATACTGTAATAAACGCGAATACCAAATAGAAAAACTTAAATTAGTAACTTTCAGAACACACGGTAAAACATATTTTATTTCAAATATAATTAAAAAGTAGAATGCGACCCACTTTTTGTTTAGAAAAATGATACAGAACCATAACAGCTTTGAAACAAATAAAAAATTTTACTAGGTCAAAATTAAATAATTGTTTTGTATACAACTAGTTAATAACGAAAAATTGAGGCCGCTTCAAAACAAAAAATGGATTTTTGCAATTCAACAAAAAAAATCCAAACCTAATTCGGGGGGATAGTAAAAACCAAGTACAGAGCCGTCAGAGCGACAGACAGTGCCGGGCGAAAAACACGGAGGGGAAAATCCTTTCCCTGTCACGGTAACGAGTATCAGTTTTCTTGGTGTTAGCGGCCTCAGAGGAAGAAGTTTTTCTCCGTTGTGTCAGGGTGTAAAAGGGATACTTAGATATCGTGGACGGTGAACACTGTCCCCCGTCGGCGACACAAAACGGGAAAACTCGTCCTCTACTCGAAGTTCAACATAGCTCGTTACCGGTTACTAGCGTTACCTGCGGTTCCTAGAAAGATAGTGAACGCAGGCAGTAATCGAAGACCGGAGAAAGGGAGTTTCCAACGCGGTAAGTTTTTAAACAAGTTGAGATTTAAGTTTTTTTTTCTTGAGGAGAAATTTATTCGTTTTTATTATTGTACGCTGATTCTAAACTTGGTATTTATAACATAACTATATACATAGATAGAAGCTATAACAGTATATTTATTTTATTATTTATTCTTTCACGGGGATTTGACAAGTTGGCAGGTTTCAATTAGGTACTGCAGGTCCAGGCTCACAATTTGGGCACCTCTCGTTATATAAGATATGCGTTTATCGTGTGTGATGACAGAGTAAGGTCCTCTCCAAAATTGTGGGAACATTTCGCATTCTTTATGGTGCATATAACCGACAGGAGTTAGGCACTATTTATTTGATTATTGTTTTACGCCACATAATTCGCTTCCACCTCGTAGATGGAAAATAAACAAGGGATAAACCGAGATTTATTTGTACCTAGTAACACGGGCCCGGAGCGTATGATTTTGTCTCCTTGAAGTCCCATTTCCAGTGAAATTTCGCTACGATAAATAAAAGCTAATTATTTCAGACGTGGTTAGGTAATTCCATTCATATTAAGTAAAATAAATAAACATTATAGGTTATTCAAAGACCTGAAAATTTGTAACTCAGCACTTACGCACTGAACGGCACACGCCCCTCGCACACGTTAAACATATTAAATGATAAGTGGGTAATAATTTTGTTCTATTTCATGGTGAGGGATATTATATTGGTTTTGTTGTTAGTCATATGTTATACAGCGAAAGTTTTAGTATGTACAATTTATAGATAAGTGTATAGTTACTTTTATAGTGGGGAAATTTAATAATTTGTTTTTATATTGGGATTTTATTTATATATATATATATATATATATATATATATATATATATATATATATATATATATATATATATATATATATATATATATATATTAATACAGTTCCTCTATTTAAAATGTAGAAGAAACATTGAAATAAGGAAAACTATTTATATTTGTATGCAATACTTTCGATACACACTGTATTATAGGTATAATCAATAATTTTGAAAGATTCGGTATACAAATCAAATGTGACATTTTACTTTTCGGATGACGTTTATGTAGAATATATTTAATGATAGACAGAATTATATTACATTTTGGAGAATATATTTGAAATTTTAAAATACAGATGTCTCTGCTATCAGAATTACAATGATAATAAAATAATTCAAATCTCTCTTTGTTATAGGGAAACATAAATTAGTATTTTTTTTATAAAAAGGAATTTTTCATAACCAAATGAGAGGAGATTTATTTATTTGAAGAAAGTTTAGTTAGTTGTGTTTGAAATCCCGAATAGGCAACATCGTCATTAGAGTTGTCTCAATTTTTGGTAGATAGTAGAAGTTGTATATTTATACAACCAGATTCAAAAGCCATTTCATTATAAAGCCAGTGCGTGCATAATTCGAATAAGAATTTCATCGTGTGTAGTGAATGTGTTCCAGATTTCTAAATAAAATTTAGAAAGTTTTCTGAATTCTAAGATCAATTAGAATTGTACGAGTTGTCCAGTTATTAGTTGGTGAGTCCGATTCAGTTTCTTTACAATAATTTCTCGAAAAATAATAAGGCCTATTTTTAAATTAAATTTGACATAGATGCATCTATTAGATTTTTGACTGCGAACAAAATTAATAAATCATATAAGAAAATTCACATAAAAGAAGAAAAGTTTTGAACTAGAAAATTTTTAATGAAGCTTGTTTTTGACATTTATCCATATCAAGATTTAGATCGACAATTGGAACTTTTATTAAACGTTTTTCATTAGGTTAATTTATAGCATATAGGTTGTAGTAATTTTAAGTTTCGTAGAAATTACGACTGTTGTTTCGTTGTGATAATTTTGGGAATATTAATTTGTTAATTTGTATTTGAATCTAGTAGTATAATATAGAATTTTGCATTCCTACTCACTATAGTCTTTTTATAACATTATTTCAGAAAATTAAACATTTTTTATTAAATAAAACTGTCGATCAAATCAGTGACAATTGGTAATTTTCAGTGACATAAATATTGGAAACGTCATCAGAGATTTAAAGTGCCTTTTATAATATTAAACATACAGTTACTATAGGTTCTGACCAATCGTCAAACAGATAATTTGGAGATACGTGAAAATTTAAACAAATTTTGAATAATTAATTTTTTAACAGTTTGATCCCACCCTTAGAGAAGAGTAATAGGTTGATTACACATATAAATTCATTTTTAGAAATACTAAATTAATATTTATTAGAGCCGGACATATTTTTGATAACTACTGTCAAAGTAGAAATTTCTTACATAAGGTTTTAAGTTGTATGTACAAGAATTGTCGCTGCGACAATATACATCAACGTGAGGTGAATTGAAATTTATCTTTACAGGAAGGTTTACATTAAAATTAAATAATTAAAAATCATCATAGAGAATTGAATATATTATAATTTGGCTTCCAACGCAGGGCAATTATAATTAAAAGAAGGTATAATTGAATATATAATAATATATACAGAGAAAGTTTTATTATATTTTTTTTATCCTACACTACTCGAAAACCCAATTTTCGTGACTCTATCGGGACGGGAAAGTAGGTATTTTCACGGCTAGGCGAGAAAAATGGCATAGAATGGCTAGGCAGGGAAAACAACTTCACAAAAATGACACTAGATCGCACCCTATTAGAAATGACGGCTGTCACTTTTAAATTTCAAATTGTGGCTTTATTATTTCTTTGTCATTAAAACTAAAATAGAAAACAGTGTATTACACAATATGGATGAATCTGACGGCTATTCTACACCGGAAGAGATAACCCAAATAGCAAGACAGGCTACATTAAATCTACTACCTGAAAAATCGAAGAGAAAATATAACCAAAGATATGATCATTTTATGGATTGGTGTTAATTGCATAACATTAAATAATACAGTGAGAATGTTATTTTGAGGTACATGTCAGAGTTGTCTTCAAAATACAAATCATCCACTTTATGGTCAATTTTTTCAATGATTAAAACATCGCTATTGGCCAAACATGACATAGATATTCGAACATATACCAAAGTATATGCATTTCTAAAAAAGGAAACGAAAGGTTACGTTCCTAAAAAATCAAATGTATTTAACAGGCAAGATATAAACAAATTTTTGCTGGAAGCGCCCGATGAGATTTATTTAATGTTCAAGGTAATATATACTGCTAATATAATAATATTGGTTAATTCAAATGTTCTTATAGGTGGTACTTATAATAGGAATTGCTGGAGCGTGCAGATCGATTGAGTTGACACAAATGTCAACTGATGACGTATTAGATAAAGACGATATATTAGTAATACATATCCCAGATACCAAGACTAATAAGAAGCGTACGTTTACGATTTGCAATGGTGAAATTGATTTAATTAGTATCTGTAAAAAATATTTCATGTTACGCCCGATAAATATGAATTCAAGACGTTTGTTTGTTAAATACAGTGCAGGAAAATGTCAGGCACAAAATGTTGGACATCATACAATTGGAAGTATACCTAGCAAAATTGCTAGATATTTAAAACTGACCGACTACAAAGACTATACTGGTCACTGTTTTCGAAGAACTTCTTCCACTCTCTACGCAGATGCAGGAGCCGATATATTAGCGCTCAAGAGACATGGTGGCTGGAAATCCAATAGTGTAGCAGAAGGCTATATAGATAATCCTTTAGAAAATAAAATCACAACAGCGAAAAAAATATTAGGGCCGACGTGCACGAATATTCAACCCGAAAGCACTTATACCGATGTGGCTTCTAACAATTCAAATGACAACATAAATGAAGATTCATCTTTTGGCATCATTTCTTCAAACCAATTTCAACTGTCTAATTTATCAAAGCAAGGGATTGCGTTTAAAAAGTGTGTAATTAATAATCCTGTTTTTAATGAAATTGACTGTCTCGACCCTTACTTCGTGGAATATGCTCATATTAGTGTTTTTAAATGAAACTCAAGGTCTCTAGTTAATTCCACAATATAATACAAGTTATTGAAAATTCTAAAAAATTGACAATTGTTTCGATAAATCAAGATCATCGTCAGAATGACAGAAGTTACATTTCATTTTATGCCTACCTGATGTTTAGTAGTTAATTTTGGCTAGACCAAGAAGTAACTTAACTTGTGATTGGCTTAATATATGTTTATAGAAAAAAGAAGAAGATGTGATATTACGAATATTGAAGCTCAGATATTATTAGCCCTATGGTGATATCCTGGATATCATTTTTCCAATTAAGATCAGTATAACTGTGCAATTATATAGAAAATCAGGAAAACTATATCTGCTGATCTTTACAATTATCACTTAAGAAGACAGTTTATTAGTGGAGAATTCCCTAGATTTAACTGTTCATTGACAACTTCATATTGTGGGTTTCTTAAATGTCTTCTAATTTCCAGTTCTTCAAGGAAATCCAGTTCTTGTTTCTTTTCACAAATATGCAGTACTTCTAGTTCTGTGTTAGGTGTCAATGAATGATTGGTGTCAAGTAGATGTTTTGCGTAGTGGGATTTATCTGGTTGTTTTAATCTGTATGCTCGTAAGTGCTCACTGTATCGTACTTCAAAATTCCTAAGGGTCTGACCCAAATAGACAGCATTACATTCTGGACATTTGAGTTTATATATACCTGACTTCTTTAATAGTGGTATTTTTGTTTTTACATTTAACAATTTTGTACTAACGTTACTTTCTGTTTTAAAAGAAATTGTTGTATCCGTTGCTGAAGATATTATCTTTGAAATATTATTAGAAATATTTCCTGCATATGTGATGGTTTTATAAGTTTTAATTTCATCAGCTTGTTTAGGATATATTAGTTGTAATGCCACTTTTTTCTCTTTTTTACTAATTAGCCTATTTATCATATCTAATGGATAACCGTTAGATGTTGCTATTTGTCTAATTGTATTAATCTCTCTATCAAAATTACATTTGTTCATAGGAACTGAAAAAGCTCTATGTATCATTGAATTATATGCCGCTAGTCTGTGTGAGACAGGGTGATTAGAATTGAATGGAATTGTCACATCAGTCTGTGTTGGTTTTCGGTGAATTGAATATTCAAGTACATTATTAACTCTTTGAATTTTTAAATCAAGAAAATTGATTGAGCTATTTTCTTCAATTTCTAATGTAAATTTAATTTTCGGGTGTAAATTATTGATGTGGTTGAAAAATACATCTAATTGTCGTTCACTACCCATAAAACAAGCTAATATGTCATCTACATATCTATACCAAAATAAAATATTTTTCGAAATATTACTTTCAAAGATCTTTCTTTCTAAATTGTCCATAAAAATGTTTGCTAAAATAGGTGATATAGGGCTTCCCATTGGTAAACCTTCATTTTGAATATATATCTTATTGTCAAAAGTGAAATAATTCTGATTAATGCATACATCAAATAAATTAAGTATATCTGATATTATTCCTGGATTAATATTTTTATCTTCTAGTAATTTTCTTACAAGTATTAGACATTCTTTAGGAGGAATGTTAGTAAACATATTAGTTACATCGAACGATATGAGTTTATAGTTATGTTGCAAGTGGATTGATTTCAACTTTTTGATTAGTTCTATTGAATTTCTAATTGAGTACTGAGATTCATATCCGTAAGTATTGAGTATATTGTTGAGCTTCTTTGCCAATATATTATTAGGAGCAATAACATAAGAGACTGCAGGTCTAATTGGTTTCGTTATTTTATGTAATTTAAGTGTTCCATATAATTGTGGACAATGAGGATTCTCATGTATGATAGACCTCTTTTCGTAATCATTTAAAAGATAATTTGAATTATTAACAATATCCGTTACATTATTAGAAAACTTCTTTGTTGAGTCTGCTTTAAGAACTTTTACATCGCTGGATTTTATAAAGTTATATACTTTGGAATTGTAATTTTCAGTCGTCAAAATGACAGTAGCATTCCCCTTATCAGATTTTGTGACTGTTAGGTTATTATTCTCTACCTTCTTTTTTATTGCGTTTAAAACTGAAATGTCATTTTTTGTTTGACGTTTAACTTTTGAAGGTTCAATATTTTTGATTAAATTGGCAATTTTTAATTTCTCATAAAGAAAGTTATTTGAATTAGATTTTAAAGCTATTTCTGACTCTGTAGCTATAATTTGTTTAATATTATTCGTAAATTTAGGTGGTATGCTGTACTTTAAACCTTTATTTAAAAATTCTATTTCACTATTTGTGAAATTAGTGTCTGAAAGGTTTTCAAATCGTGGTGCAAAGTGTGTTGGTATGTAGGTACTTACAGTTTCATGATGTTTTGAGTATTGAATTTTATGTTGTGTGTGTTCAAGGTTCTGTAGCTTCTTTTCTTGTTTTTTAAATTTCATATGCTTCATCGTGCTGACATTTTCTCTAATTTTGTCATCCAAACAGTCAAATTCTACTGGATGTAATTGGAATGTGAGTTCTGAATGTACAACTTTCATGTAGTTGTCTAAGGAGTCTCTAAAAACAGAAAGTAACGTTAGTACAAAATTGTTAAATGTAAAAACAAAAATACCACTATTAAAGAAGTCAGATATATATAAACTCAAATGTCCAGAATGTAATGCTGTCTATTTGGGTCAGACCCTTAGGAATTTTGAAGTACGATACAGTGAGCACTTACGAGCATACAGATTAAAACAACCAGATAAATCCCACTACGCAAAACATCTACTTGACACCAATCATTCATTGACACCTAACACAGAACTAGAAGTACTGCATATTTGTGAAAAGAAACAAGAACTGGATTTCCTTGAAGAACTGGAAATTAGAAGACATTTAAGAAACCCACAATATGCAGTTGTCAATGAACAGTTAAATCTAGGGAATTCTCCACTAATAAACTGTCTTCTTAAGTGATAATTGTAAAGATCAGCAGATATAGTTTTCCTGGTTTTCTATATCATTGCACAGTTATACTGATCTTAATTGGAAAAATGATATCCAGGATATCACCATAGGGCTAATAATATCTAAGCTTCAATATTTGTAATATCACATCTTCTTCTTTTTTCTATAAACATATATTAAGCCAATCACAAGTTAGGTTACTTCTTGGTCTAGCCAAAATTAACTACTAAACATCAGGTAGGCATCAAATAAAATGTAACTTCTGTCATTCTGACGATGATATTGATTTATCGAAACAATTGTCAATTTTTTAGAATTTTCAATAACTTGTATTATATTGTGGAATTAACTAGAGACCTTGAGTTTCATTTAAAAACACTAATCCTGTTTTTAATATTAAGTAATAATTGTTTTGTTTTGGCTCTTTAGCATTATGAAATAAATTTTAAACTGCTCTATTGTTGAGATTTTTTCTGTTTTCTAAATAAACGACGTTTCAACAACTAATTTGCCATTTTCTATGACTCGTTCATATCATAACATTAAACGGTACAATCAAAATATTTCCTAGTTACCTTTTTGACATTTTAGAAATTAATAATTGTATGTGTAGGATAAAAACTATTGTGTGTTCCACGCCGCGAAAGTGGTTTTCCGGGCCTCCAGGCCATCTCTTCTGTCGACCCTGAAAACCAGCACTTTCGCGCCTAGGTACACAATATACTATTATACAACTTCGTGGTTTCCCCAGACTTTATTTATAATCCTACCCCAAATTTTCCCTAGTGTGTATACATAGTGGAAATCAAACCGTTTTAAGTCCAGGCGTTCCCAGCCTAAATTGGACTGGATCTGCCTTACACGCTCGGCTGCATATTTAAGAAAAGAGTTGGTGACAGAACTTGTTAGACTGGTGACAGCAGACCCGGTATAGAAGGGGTCACATTTATCACGTTTGAGGGCCAAAGTATTATCATAGGGTCACCATAAAAGTGTATAACAAAGTCATCAATTATTACACTGGTGACAGCGTTTTTTTGTTAATAAACAACTCAATAACAAAGGGTGGAGTTGTACAATACTATTATATCCCAATATTTTATATCATAAGAATATTATGCCATTAATTCTAGTTAATAAATACAATAAATATATACGAGACGCGGCTATTATATAACCGGACTGATGCTACTTCCAGCAAACTGCGAGAGTGTCACGACATGTTTGAACATGATTTGTCTGTTGATCATTCCTCCATCCTGAGCTCGTTATACGAACCAACCGGACGCATATAGAAGTATTTGGCCAGTAAAACTGTTATTTTTGTTAATAAAATTCACTATTAATAATAATAATAATGATAAGCTTTATTCACAGGTAAATATGGATACATATTACATTTTTCAGTTTTTTTGAATAGAGCGTAGAACCGAAAAGTGTACTAACACTTGTTACGGTATACAAAACATATTAAGAGAATATATAATAAAATAAAATAAAATACCTATACATACACTAATATCTAAAAAAATTAATATTGAAAACAGGGTGAGTGCCAATACGAAAACAGCTAAACAAACCAACTTTTCTTTAAGCATGTCCAAATAAAACTAAGTTTCAAAAAAACTTCTTATATTAACACGATTATTTCCGATAATATACTGCTTAAGATGTTTTTTAAACTTATGAATATTCAATATTTTTTTCAAGTCTTGTGGAATTGTATTGTATAACTTAGGGACCAAATAAGAGTAAGACCTTTGCGAAACTGTTTTTGTCATGAAGGGAACCACAAAATACTGACCTTGTCTTGTATCGTACGAATGAGTAGGTAACTTACTACTGTGTTTATGTGTGTGGTATCTAATACATACGGATAAGAAATAGAGTTGTCTGAGATCCAGCATTTTTGCTTCTGTATATAATTGGTTACTGGAATATCTCGCGCTTTTTGAATATATTAATTTTATAGATCTTCGTTGTGTTACCTCGAGTATGTGCAAATGAGTCTTCATAATCAATTGTTTCAAGTAATAAATAAATAGTTTATAATAAATTGGTCGTTCCGGTGGGTTAATAATTTTAGGCAGATAAAGTTACAAACGGAAGGTAGTCAAAGCAGAATTCTTCTCTTTCCTCTTTAGTTTCGTTATATTTTTCTTGTGCTGGTACAAGTAGAATGCCTGTAATCATCACATTGATAGCATTTTGCAACAATGGCTTAGTTTCTTGTGTTATACTTGCGAAATTGATATACCGTGTTTATGACAGGGAGCATTGTGTAAATCTTAAATACAACAAGAATGCATAAAGACCACAGATACTGCCTCCTCATAAATTAGAAATTATCCTTTATACCTGCTTCCTAACAGGGTCGGAGTAATCACCAACCAGGTAAAGCAAGGGTGCAGTCTATCAGCCTGTGTCTTTTCATCGTTGTGCATTGTGCGAATAAAAATGGCAATGTTTCGTCCACGGTAAAATATTGTGTCGAATGAAATGGAAATAGAGAATGAAGTGATTGAAATTAGTGACAACAGTGATACTGAAGATGATGTTTCGGACAACAGGAAGGTTAAAAGAAAACATGTGTCAAGTGACGCAAAAACGATAATAAAAAATGTTTACCAAACTCTAATTGAAAAAGGGTGTTCAACTTATTTCACCCCGACAAGTGAATTAACAAAAGTCCCTGTATCTACGGTAAGGGACATTATAAACAAGGGAGAGATAGAAACACAGAAAAGAGAAATGAAAAAAAATTTTAGAATCGATGAAGCGGTGGGAACTGAAATAAAACAACAAATTTACTCTTTTTACAAAGAAAATAGGGTGCCAACAACGTCTATGATTTTGGAAAGACTGAAAGTTTCGGCAATTGAAGTAACCTATTCGGAACAATGGCTTCGGAAATATTTGAAAACCATAGGTTTTGAGTGTAAAACCCTCAACGGAAGAATGAGCATCATGGAAAGTGGACGATTAAAAAGATTGCGTTGGGAGTACGTTAAAGAAATAAGAATATTTCGTCAAGAAGGTCGATACATAGTTTGGTTGGATGAAATATGGTACGATAGCCATGACGTTATAAAGAAAAGATGGACTGATGGCACAAAAAGTTGTTGTCTAGAAGCAATTGTTTTCTACTTTGCTCAAATTTGTAAAGACGTCCCTGCGTAGGGTCGGGCTGTGTACTTGGTCTTGATTTACAACTATGCTATTTACGGTCCATAAATTGTTCCCCACTGGGTAAAGTTAACAACGGTCGAAGATAATAAACACGATATTTCAAATTCGCAACTATACCTTGGTCTGTCAAAAAGGGTTTGAACTTAGTAATAGGTAGTCTATTCAATATATCTTGATTATACTATTAACTATGGTGTTTATTATTTTAAGAGATGCTTTTGTCCCATATGTTTTACTTGGATTTTTACTTCTAATGTCCATTCCAATACTATTCCACTAGCTTCCATCGCCATTAATTTCCAAACTTTATTAATGGTATCTTCTTTATGTCATACATTTGTTTCCATAAAGGTACGTACAGACATATAACAAAACTTCGTATCGTAACGCCGTCGCGTAACAAGTGTGGACGGCACTGCGTAACACCGTAACACTAGAACATAGTAACATCTCGGCGTTCCATCGGTTGTCGGTTTTTTGACGCCGCATCAAAGAAATGATACGCACTGATGTTGCACCACTTGCGATTTAGTTTTCGTTTTGTTTATTCAGTTGAAAACATGGAGTGGACAGAATAATCTACCCTGGATTTCATAAATAGTTATCGTAACGAAGAAATTTTGTGGGATGCAAAACATCCCAAATACTATAATAAAATAAAGAAGCATGATGCTTGGGAAGAACTTGCTGTAGAGTTTCGGACAACAGTAGATGAATGCAAAAAAAAATTAATGTTCTTCTGTCAGGCGAGAGAAAGCAAACATTAAAAAGAGCCACGGTACGGGTAAAGGTAAGTTTGAATAATTGAAAATTAATTTCTTTTCTATTTTGTTTATTTACTTTTCAATTACAAATTTTATTTTTATTTATTACAGGGCTTTCAGATATCTATGAAAGTAGTTAGTTTGCCTTTAAAAGTTTCCTATTCCTTTGGGACAAAAACAAGGTTCGGGAAACACAAAGCACCGTAAGTATAAAACGAATTACGTATAATTATCTTGCCACAAAAGTCGATTTTCGTTTTGAAAGTACGATGACAATTCGTCTCGAATTCGTGTTACATTTTCGGTTGGTCTTCTGGGAATATTTCTAATTGGAAATAAAGAAGATATTGGTTCATTAGTTATAGTTTTATACTTTCCTTCTACAAGATTTCCATCAAGTTCTATATCGAAGGTTCCATGTGGCGTATACAAAGAACAATATGTGGAACTTTCTCTTAAAAAATTATGTAGATGAACTACTCCATTATAACTAATTCAGCTTTTCTGGGTTCAAGTAACATCGGTTTACGAAGTACTCTAAAAACGGCTGAGGCGATGCCAAATACATTTTCTACAGTTCTTCGTGCTCGAGATAATCTGTAGTTGAAGACTCTTTGGAATGATCCTTAAGGATGTATTCCCGAAACGGGTTTATTACCGACACAGTTAAGGCAAATGCCTCGTCTCCAATAAAAAAATAAGGAATTTTCTGTTGTCTGCCATGTAAAGCTTCTGGTTCAGGTAAATTTAAGTCATTTCGCTCTAATTTTTTGTAAAGCGAACAGTTTTTAAAGATACCATCATCTGAAATTCTTCCTTAGCCTCCAGCATCAACATACAAAAAGTTATAATTAGCATCCACTAGGGCAAAAAGAGCTACACTAAATGTTGATTAGTAATTAAAGAACTCGCTTCTGGTGTTAATTGGATCTTGTAGAACAACATTCTTCCTATCTAAAGCACCCAGACAATGTGGAAAGTTCCAGGTGTCCTCAAACTGTGTTGCCACTTCTAACCATCTTTCTGGTGTTGAACGTATCTGTAAAAATTAAAAGAAATTTCTTTAAAACAAATTATACAGTGCGCCAAAAATAGGACATATTTTTATTTTCTAAATAAGCTTGTTTATTAAATACTTATTTTAAATTATTTTTAATTTTAGATTGTCCACGAAGAAGAAGATAATGATGAAAAGAAAATATCGGGTGATGAAGGAACATTAGCAGATAACGATAACAATTCTGCTGTACAAGAGAATCGGGAAAGTATAGAAAATGTAATGATAAGAAAAGCAACACCTAGTATCGAAAAGAAAAGCGATGAAGCGACACCTAGTAGGAAACGCCAAAAGAGGAATGAAGATTCTGAGAAATTAGATAAAGCTTTTAAAATACTGTCAAAAGCATTAGCAAACGCTAGAAACCCACGGAAGCAAAACGAATGTCAAATATTTGGAAATCTTGTGGCTAGAAAACTGGCCAAATATTCTATTGAATTACAAAGTACTGTACAACAAGATATTATGTTAATTTTGTTTAAAGCAGACAAGACCCATCTCGAAAAAAGTTCAACCAATTTTTATCATTCGCAATCATACCGTACTCATACTCTTCAGTCATTATTTGCAAATTCTGTGCCACAACATTCTCAATTTGAACAGTATCAGAATAGTCAAGCATCAAGTTTTACTCAACAGCATTCACAGGTACCATCTCCAGCATATAATTATACTAATTCTAGTATTTCGGATCATTCAAGTCGCAGTACTACAGTCAATTCTTTACCACGCCAACTATTGGGTATGCCAGATATTGAATTAGAGAATTTAAGATAAACATTTGTTTTGTTTAATGTGTGTTTATTATACATCTTTAATAAAACAGTTTCTTACCTGTATATTTTCTTTTAATCCTTCTGTAAAGGCTTCGCACACTTCAGGAACTATAGCACTTATCGATTGTTTAGAAATTTTAAAAAGGTATTGTAGACTGGTGAAAGAGTCACCAGTCGCCAGAAACCGAATTGTCACTGCCAACCTTTCTTGAACAGAAATTGCCGTTCTCCATCAAGTATATTTTCGTGCTATTTTGGGTCCAATTAAATTAATCAAGTAATCGAAGTCTGTTGGAGATATTCTAGTAAAATTTTTGTGTGGTTGCCTGAAATTTTGAATCCAACAGTAAATGATTTCCGCTGTACACACTTCTATTAGTATACAACCGGGTCTGCCACCAGCGTTTTTCTGCGCGTCTTTTTTTTTTAACTAAGTAATGCATGTATATATAAGCTGCTGCAACAACCTCCATTGCACACAAGAAAAAGATTAATTTAATTGTTCTGTTTTAGTAAAGACGGAACGGCAAAATGTCCCGTTTATAAGATACGCGACGATGTATTGATACGCGATACGCCATTGTTGTTGACACGCCGTATCTTCGATGCGTAACAAACAATTGTTGCGCGACGGAGTTACGATACGAAGTTTTTTTCTATGTCTGTACCCACATTAACGTTAATATTTGTCATCTGTATATAAATATACTCAATGTCAAAGTGTTTCAATATTCTCTCATTTTTGAGTTAAACTTAAAAATTGACTATAGATAACCTGCTGAGTTAAGTACATTTTCTGCCATTCTAAAGACATACACGGTGATTATATACTGTGAAATTGGTTATAATTACTAGAATTCCTCAGAAATGTGGAATTAAAGACATTTTGAGCACAAGGTTCCTTATTTAAATGGTGCCTGAAGTAATACGTTAAATTACCATTATTATGTTAACAATGCATGGATCAATCAACTGTTACCATGCATGAATGAAAAAGATTCTCAATCATTAATTTTAGCGGGAATACGGACGAGATTCCAATTAACTTTGATAATTGTTGTTGCAATATTTCTAATGTGTAGTCACGATTTGATATCGATACCTACTAATGAAATCAATACCACCATTCACTGTATCATAAATCAAACTAAATATTTGAATTATTTCATATACATGTAACATTTAATTGAGGTTATATATTTATAGGTATCATGCAAGATGAATCATGGAGGCAGTGGCATAGACAGAGCCATTAATTACATCTAAGTTCCCCGTGGAACATCCAACGTCAGCAGATTATCATTTTCTCAAATTCATATAAACTTGTTTATTCTGCCTTTTTACCTTTTTAGACTAGACTATGGAAGCTCAAAAGGGAAGTACCAATGCCTCCTTATAGTTGCAGTTTGAAGTCGAGGAAGATTGCAATATTTCTTATGGAAGTAATCAGTAAAATAAAGTCATGCCAATAGATTCCTTAATTGACAATCTAAAAAATGTAAATATTAATCCTTTAGTTGCCCTTCAATTTTCTAATTACTCATTTCTAAATAACAACGTCGAGAGGAAGATCCAGAAAAATATGGAAAGATGAAATTGAAAAAGATTTAAAGAGCATAGGAATAAATAACTGGAAACTAAAATGTTAAAACAGAGTACAGAGGTAAAAGATAACGAGAATAGCCAAGACCCACAGCAAACTGTAAAAAAATAGAGGAGAGAAAGGATGATAGACATCAATATAAGGATCAAAATGCAATGCTTTAGCATTAATCATAATTCGTGAGGATGGAACGGCTTGGTGATGATGATAGCGTGAAGGAAAGAACTGTTTTGAGTTTTTTGTGGATGGACTATTCATTGGAAGTAAGTTTAAGAAGGAGGAGATAAAATTAGATTTATAATTATAACAATCATCAGTTTGAATATTCTCTTGTAAAGGAAAAATACAATTTACAAAGGGTAAATACATAATATTGATTAATTTCTTGTGGGAAAATTTAATTTTATTCTACGAAAATATATTTTGTTTACAATTGTTCTCGGTGTACCGTGATTGCTTTTCTTTTTAATAATATTCTCGAAATTCATACCCATTGTTATAGGGGACCGGCATTATCTGAATTTATTTGAATTTTTTTCTAATTAAATGCAAATCGTTGTTGAACTTTTAACTTCGCTATTGCCGCTTTGTGTTGCATAACAACACAATAAACTCTGCGTTGGTCTCTCCCATCAGACGAATGGATAATTTTCACGACTGTTGTTGCTCGTAGCACTACACTAAATGCAACCAAACACTTTCTCTGTCACGTTTTCAATTAAAAATCGTTACGAGCACTTCGCAAAACTTTTATTAGTAATATATATACACAATCTGGGAACTGTTTTATTTCTAATATGTGAGCTAATGTTGATGATAAGGGATTGGATGATTGGAAGTAACGTTACCAAGGTCTGCACGAAAATTTATGAAAACGCACGATTTCAGACATTTCATTCTATGAGATTGTTACTTAATTACCAAGGAATGGCAACTTTTAAATTGCTATTTAAGGATGTTTTTGTGCTATTTTCAGGTCTACTGAATATATGTTCTACTCAAAAATAGTATATTATTCAAAACCGGAAATATGAATAAAATTTATCGGTATGTTTTTTGACCACACACAGCTGAAATCTCCTCTTAGCATGCAACAAACGACTAAACTTGATAAAAACGCTAACAAACAAAGAATATGGTGCATATTGCCAGACAATATAAACACTGTATCGAACATCATTCGAACAAAACTAGACTAAGGATCAATACTTGTGTATTCAACAACCAACAAAACACTTCTAAAAAAATGCGTTGTGACCAGCACAAGACTTCCTCACATGATGCATGTCATGTTTTTGACAATCATGTACTAAATAAAAACTATTGATTAGTTTTGAAATATTTGAATAAATCTCACTACACTACATATTTAAGATATTTTTTGGCCTTACGGCTGAATCCTCACATGTACTTTCTGGCTGCATGGATCCAATTCTAAAGTAAAACAAAAATATAAGGTAAACGTAAGAGAGATGCCGCTCGTCAGGAACATTCAAAATATTTTTGAAACTATTTAACATTTTAATAAAACAAAATAAGGAGTAAGTTTACTCCGGTCCAGATAGACACAAAAATAGTTATCAAATAACAAAAATTGGGGGAGTGCCGAATTTTGGTGGAGACCTTGGGTATACTTTAATCACCAATTTTTACAAAAATCGTTCGCCTCGAGCAGACTTATCAGTTTCCATTCTTGTCATGAATTTAAACAAAAGATTGCTATAATGAGAGAATTTAAAAGTAGGATAGTTAGATTATCACATCCACAATTTATTACAAAAAACCTAGAAATATTTAAAAATAGATTACGTCTTTATAATGATTCTAGATCTATTATTAATAAAATCATACAAAGCACTGATAACAATAGAATTCGAATTACTTCTCAAGGCAATTAAATAAATTACTGTAAAATTCCGTTTGTCAATGGACTGTCTCAGAGAATCAAACACATTTTAGGTAACCATACAAATCAGATAGTTTTTTCCCATACAAAAAAATTCAGCGAATGTTATAGTTTGATTAAGGATGAGTTAGACAAACTACATAATTCAAATTTAATTTAAAAAATTCCCTGTCACGATTGTTCTGCTTCATATGTTGGCCAGACTAAATGGCTCCTACGTGATGGAGTTACAGAACACAAAAATACTTGTAAGAATAAACATGTTACTGACCCAAATAAAACAGCTTCGCAGATTCCCCATTTGAAATGAAATCATGATTTGACAACGTGAGCATTATTGATTTTGAGGAGAATTATAAGAAGAGACTAATTATTGAGATGGTTATGATCCAAAAAAGCAAGAATTCTATTAACAAGAAAACAGATACAGATAAATTAAGTCGTAGCTTTGCGGGGTGTTTATATTTACGTCTGGTGTGGTTTCAGTTGAATTCGGTGCGAGATTACTTCAGTTTTTCATACATAAAAAATGTTTGAATGGAAACAATTGTAAAACACTTCCACTCCACGAGTGATTACAATGAACTGTCGAACTGGAAAGTTCGACAGAACATGTGGGTTGGCTGGGTTGTCGTTGGTGGCGTCCACATTGCCGGTGAAATCGACTGCGAATTGGTTTGAATCAGTGACCAAATCTGCTAGTATCACCTTCCTCCACAGTTGGACTGGAATAGATGCGGTTTTGATAACAGTTGCCCTAATAGTTATTAATCACCCTGTATATAAAAAACCAGTAGGGGCCGATTCGGACGGCCTATACATAACAACGGACTAGAATACTAGAATATTTTTGGGATCTGAAGTTGCGTAGAGATTCTCAAAAATTATATTCACCAGAGGGTAAAAATAAAATCATTTTTTCTATGTAACAGTGTCTATTGTTTTAAAAGCTGTGTTATTTAAGTGACCATATAGGAAATAAAAAACAATCACGTTAACTCTTCAGCAATGGATCAATTAATAAGATTTAGTATGAAATGAACGGTAGTTATTTATTTAATTGTGCCCTCGGGAAACAGTTAATCACTTTAACGAACGATTTATATCGTTATTTAGCGATCAAAAATCTTGCACCTGTGACACTAGGTGGAGCTAACGATAAGTACTAATCCGGAGGCGTGGTATCTCACCTCTATATCATAGCAATTATATATTCTATCATATTAGTGAAAAATTTATCCTGTAAGTGAATTTGTTGAAGCAAAACGATCGTATTTGGAAACAAAATTTTCTTTTCTTTATAATTTTAGTAACAGCTACTCTATTTAACCCTACGTTACTCGCACCTATTTAAATGACTTAGTTGCTCGCGGGGTGTTCCCAGCACCCCATATAAATTATTGCAAAAATAAAAAATACAAATTAGACAAATGCAGTTTAGTCGTTTTTTTCTGTTGTTTATTCTTGGTACTAGTTATTTTTAACAAATAAAGCAAAATATTTCATCAAATTATTTATTTTCAATAAATAGAATATTAGTGTTTTTAAATGAAACTCAAGGTCTCTAGTTAATTCCACAATATAATACAAGTTATTGAAAATTCTGAAAAATTGACAATTGTTTCGATAAATCAATATCATCGTCAGAATGACAGAAGTTACATTTCATTTTATGCCTACCTGATGTTTAGTGGTTATATTTGGCTAGACCAAGAAGTAACCTAACATGTGATTGGCTTAATATATGTTTATAGAAAAAAGAAGAAGATGTGATATTACAAATATTCAAGCTTAGATATTATTAGCCCTATGGTGATATCCTGGATATCATTTTTCCAATTAAGATCAGTATAACTGTGCAATGATATAGAAAACCAGGAAAACTATATCCGCTGATCTTTACAATTATCACTTAAGAAGACAGTTTATTAGTGGAGAATTCCCTAGATTTAACTGTTCATTGACAACTTCATATTGTGGGTTTCTTAAATGTCTTCTAATTTCCAGTTCTTCAAGGAAATCCAGTTCTTGTTTCTTTTCGTACTTCTAGTTTTGTGTTAGGTGTCAATGAATGATTGGTGTCAAGTAGATGCTTTGCGTAGTGGGATTTATCTGGTTGTTTTAATCTGTATGCTCGTAAGTGCTCACTGTATCGTATTTCAAAATTCCTAAGGGTCTGACCCAAATAGACAGCATTACATTCTGGACATTTGAGTTTATATATACCTGACTTCTTTAATAGTGGTATTTTTGTTTTTACATTTAACAATTTTGTACTAACGTTACTTTCTGTTTTAAAAGAAATTGTTGTATTCGTTGCTGAAGATATTATCTTTGAAATATTATTAGAAATATTTCCTGCATATGTGATGGTTTTATAAGTTTTAATTTCATCAGCTTGTTTAGGATATATTAGTTGTAATGCCACTTTTTCTTCTTTTTTACTAATTAGCTTATTTATCATATCTAATGGATAACCGTTAGATGTTGCTATTTGTCTAATTGTATTAATCTCTCTATCAAAATTACATTTGTTCATAGGAACTGAAAAAGCTCTATGTATAATTGAATTATATGCTGCTAGTCTGTGTGACACAGGGTGGTTAGAATTGAATGGAATTGTTACATCAGTTTGTGTTGGTTTTCGGTAAATTGAATAATCAAGTACATTATTAACTCTTTGAATTTCTAAATCAAGAAAATTGATTGAGCTATTTTCTTCAATTTCTAATGTAAATTTAATTTTCGGGTGTAAATTATTGATGTGGTTGAAAAATACATCTAATTGTCGTTCACTACACATAAAACAAGCTAATATGTCATCTACATATCTATACCAAAATAAAATATTTTTCGAAATATTACTTTCAAAGATCTTTCTTTCTAAATTGTCCATAAAAATGTTTGCTAAAATAGGTGATATAGGGCTTCCCATTGGTAAACCTTCATTTTGAATATATATCTTATTGTCAAAAGTGAAATAATTCTGATTAATGCATACATCAAATAAATTAAGTATATCTGATATTATTCCTGGATTAATATTTTTATCTTCTAGTAATTTTCTTACAAGTATTAGACAATCTTTAGGAGGAATTTTAGTAAACATGTTAGTTACATCGAACGATATGAGTTTATAGTTATCTTGTAAGTGGATTGCTTTCAACTTTTTGATTAGTTCTATTGAATTTCTAATTGAATACTAAGACTCATATCCGTAAGTATTGAGTATATTGTTGAGCTTCTTTGCCAATATATTATTAGGAGCATTAACATAAGAGACTACAGGTCTAATTGGTTTCGTTATTTTATGTAATTTAACTGTTCCATATAATTGTGGACAATGAGGATTCTTATGTATGATAGACCTCTTTTCGTAATCATTTAAAAGATAATTTGAATTATTAACAATATCCCTTACATTATTAGAAAACTTCTTTGTTGGGTCTGCTTTAAGAACTTTTACTTCTTGGTCTAGCCAAATATAACTACTAAACATCAGGTAGGCATAAAATGAAATGTAACTTCTGTCATTCTGACGATGATATTGATTTATCGAAACAATTGTCATTTTTTTAGAATTTTCAATAACTTGTATTATATTGTGGAATTAACTAGAGACCTTGAGTTTCATTTAAAAACACTAATATATAAGCTGAACAATAGCGGAGCCAACACAAAGCCTTGTGATAAGCCATTATTTAAGACTCTTTGGGCACTTGACTATTCTCCTATCACCGGGAATGTTCTATCGGCCAGCATGCTGTCAACGAGTCGAGTGATCCTCTGGCAAGGAATAACTCCAGACAGTATCGTATGCAGCAGACAGATCTATAAATACAGCTGATGTCTTTAATTTATTTGTTAGTGACATAACCTGATCTGTACAGTTGTGCCCGGGGCGGAATCCAGCCTGTTCAATGGGAACCGGTGCCATTATTTTGGTAGCAATGCAGTTGTGAAGAAGTCTCTCCAGGAGTTTATAGACTGAGCTCAACAGTGCAACTGGCCGATAGCTCTTTGGTTCGTTACTTGATTTTCCTGGTTAAAAGCGCTATGATTTTTGAGTGCTTCATTTGCTGTGGTATTTTACCATGTATCATCATATCTGAAGAAGTCGGCCAACCATCCTCTTGCATATCCTCCACAGTTTAAGAGGAACTCCGGGTGGATTCCGTCAAATGCAGGCGCTTTCCCTGACTTTACATCCTTTAACGCCGTTGTTACTTCTTCTAGTGAGAATGGATGGGAAAACTGCGTATGTTCTTCACTCGTTAATTTAAGTGCTTTAAGCTCGCGTTTGATTTGCGTTGTGTGAGCTTTGTCTCGGCGAGCTTTGGAAGTTTGTACAATATGTGCAGCGATTTTGCTGCGGGGTATCGTTGTACCTTTGCGTGCGCTCCTCTTCCCATCATTTAGCAGAGCGACGAAGCTTTTCTGCTAGACGTATTAAAATCCAGTGCTTGTACAGTTTCCACCCATCTCTCTCGTCGAGCTATATCAAGGTTGCGCAGCAGCTCATCCGCGATTTCATGGTCGTTACTGTCGAGAAATGCCTTATATTGGTTTTCGAGGTCACCCTTCCATCCCGGGATTTATTGTTTTCGGTATCCTCTAGGTATAGTCTTTTTTGCTGAACTTACGATTGCTCCTACAAACCTCTTATAGTTCTCTGATTTAGGGGGAATCCATCCCAGATACTTATTTAGGTTATTAGAGAAATTTTCCCATTTTGCCTTTCGGAAGTTCCACCTTGGGCGAGGAAGAGAGGTTACCATGGGGATAGTTATGCCGACCTCTATTAAAGCGGGTCGATGTTGGCTATGTGGAAAGTCTGTCAAGATATTGCGAGATGCTTTCAGTAGTAGGTTATCATTATTTGTAGTTACGAAGCATAGGTCTGGGTTGTAACTCCGTTTCCTAGCTACTGAGAAAAAGGAGTCTCAATCTTTTGCATCGAATCCGAGGTAGATATTATTTACGTCTGCCCATCTTGTGAGGGCCTCACGATTGTCATCATTTTCTTTATATTTTCATTGTGTGTGATGGCGGTTAAAATCGCCAATATAGATAGATGGATGTTGGAGCAGGGGTGAGACTTGTGGGGACCACGAGGCTGCCGGAGGTTTGTATATATTGGCCACGGTCAGGCCTCCCATTTCGATAGTCACATTATGTATGTTGTTGTCAGAGGAAGCAAAACATAAGTTAGCATTTTCTAATTTAGACCGCACATATGTTGCAACACCATAAGCGCGGGGATATGTGGCTCCAATTAAAACGTAACCAGGTATCCTACCTCTTCTGATGAGTTGTTCCTCATTTTCCGTATGAGTTTCCTGAATGGCAACGACGTCAATGTCATTATCTTTCAAAATCTTCTGCAGGACATCGCACTTCGCCCTGATTATGCCCTCTATATTGGTTTGGCAAATCCGGACACAAGGTCCAAGATTTCTTGTCGATTGGGCGTGAGAACGACCGTTGACATATCAGAGATGATGTGTTTCAGATAGCCAGGAGATCAAAGTGATTATCTGGCCGCCAATTAGTGCTAGCTCATTTAGTTCACGTTGTTAACAAGGCTATCCAGGGTGCACCACGGGGGGGCGAACTAGCATTACACCCCAATTTTGCCAGTGAATGTTTGTCACATTTTCCAAGGCTTGCATTAGAAGATCCTTTACATATTTTAGTTTAAAAGTAGTATTTATGGCTGCCACTTCATTTCAAGTTCATATCGAAACATCGAACCATATTCATATCTAATTGTATATTCTTAGATTGTAACCATTTTTGCATATATTTTTTTAATGACGATATTTTTGGAACCTTTTCTTTCCTACGACTGTGGTAAGATGCATTGCCCATTACAATTACA
Source organism: Galeruca laticollis (assembly GCA_963921935.1). Taxonomy (NCBI): domain Eukaryota; kingdom Metazoa; phylum Arthropoda; class Insecta; order Coleoptera; family Chrysomelidae; genus Galeruca; species Galeruca laticollis. The sequence continues at coordinate 119,615,766 of OY998183.1, read as the reverse complement.
GCACCGTCTGGCAATTTTTTTAGAAATTCAGAAAACCAGTTTTCAAGTACCAATCCATTCATATCCTCAAGATTATCACCAGTTTTTTTACTTTCAAATATTAGCAATGCATTTTTAACAAATCCATGCTCAAATCCCGCATGAAGGATTATTAAACGTTTGCCTTTTCCAGATGGATTTTTCAAGCCTGTAGACAATCCTTTAAGAAAAGCATCTCTTTTATCTCGAAGAGATGTATCTATCCATATTTTGGAATTTGTATGACTTCCATTTAGCCAGGTTTCATCAAGGTAATAAATGGGTCTCTGTTCTCGGCTATAGTGTTTGATGGATCTTAGGTAATTTCTTCTCCACCTGACAATATCATTGCGTTCTAATAAAATACTCTTTCTATTTCTTTTCAAGTATCTAAACAAATCTTCTTAGTGCATACCATAAAATAAATAAAGGAGCTTTCAATTCATATAAATTTAGTATAATTTTTGGCTTGCTTAAAATTTCTTTCTTTCATAACTTTATGTAATTATGAACCAGAAATTTGTGGTAAATCTGGGCATTTTCTTATTTCAGTTAAAATTTTAATCAAAATTGGTATTTCATTTTTAAAAAAGAACCTACCAACAATGCGTCGAATTATATTTTTTGTTGTATCATCGAAGGTTTCAGGTTTCAACAATTCCTGGACGACCTCCACGATGGTTAGAAGAGACAAGTATCCCAGTGTTTCTATATTCTTTAATAATTCGAAATACAGTCGATATAGCCTACAAAATAAAATTTGAATACATTAATTTCACACAAAAGTGCTATTTTCGATAACTTACCCAACGTTTTTACAATTTTAAACACAATGGCAGTCATCATTGTCTCCGGTTCATCATCAGAGATTTGTTTATACAAATTTACAATGTTTTGCTTCTCTGCAGATGATAAGTGGCCTAAAATTACAGAGCTCCTTTTTGGGGGGCGAATGATGTCTGCTAGTACTTGGAATAATATCTGAGTTCATTTTCAAATTAGTCCTAACAAGAGCTGTTTTTATATTTTAATAAATCAATAACAAGAACGCAAGAAAGAACAAAATGGACACTATTTGTTTACAATTTATTCAATTATCAATCATAATATATGTCAAAAGTGTTGTGTAAAAACGGCTGCAATTTGACCAATCAGGAATCAACAGAATTGCCAACTTAAATTCAAATCAGTCCTCCTAGTTTAAAAACAGAGTATAAATAAAGAAAATTTGATCAAATTCACATATAACGTCACCAATGCAGTCTGATTAGTCAAAATTGACAAACTATTTGATCGTGGGACGCCTACTTAAGAGGGGCCTCCTTACAGGTATATAAACCTAAAAACTGACACAATATTAGTTACTAATTTAGTGATTATTTGGTTCAGAATATTTTCGATATATGTCGATAGTAGTACTGAATCGGCTTTTACTTATTCAACATATTTTTTCTCTGTCTTTCCACTCTTGACGGTTCAAAGAAACGCATCTCTGTTTTTTATGTTGTATCCAAACCACAGAACACCTGTGCATAGATAAGAGAATATTATATACACGGACACGGATCCAAACAAAAATTGTTGACAAATTTCCATTTGAGTGTAGATTTTTGATTATTCAAGAGTTTCATAAATGTTTTTGAAAGGAATAAATTGTTAAAAAGTACGTAATCGTATCGACCCGATATCAAAAATTATAGTTATGATATTGTAAATTAGCCTGCAATCCGTATTTTTTAATTTTAAAAGCTATGTTTGAGGTTATGTTTACTGGAATATTTGATTAATGAGAAAATATGAGATAAATAATACTGATGGTTTGTTCTAGTATCATCAAACCATCTTTCAACATTCTCTTGAAACCCTGTTTTAATGATAATATGGGTTTGTTAGCGAAAAGCGAAAAATGCTTAATTGAAATGAAGTGACCTTTGAAGTATCTGAATGAAGAAAAATTAAAACCGCTCTTAAAAGCAAAAAACAAGAATTGCATAATTCATTTTTTGATGAATATATAATAGTGATAATTGAAAAATATAACTATTATCACCTGATACAAGGTGCATTACATATTGCATGAAAGGACATGTGCTATTTAATAATATGGATACCAAGTGACAGCATTGTGGGTATTTCTAGAAATTAAGAATGGAAGAAAAATATACATACTTTAAAAACATTCTACCTTTCAAAATTTGTACCATTTATATTAACATAATAAAATGTTTTCATGATTATAAATTTTTGTTTGTTTCATGCTAAGAAAATTAAACTACGGAAAAGTTGCAAATTTACATGATTTAAAATAGGCCATTTAGTCTGAAAACACAGAACGTCGTGTTACAACTTTGCCTCAATCTAATCATATTTGTATCAGCTTCAGAGTTTCTGTTGGTTGCTTTCAAATTTTATTTGACATGTAGGCTCTTTTTTCAACTACAAGTGTAAATATATTCAATTTTATCTAGAAACAAATACTATGAACAAAGAGTTTCCAAATTTATTATACAAAGAAATATTTACTTGTAATACAATGCTTTACATTTAATAGAAAGAGGAAAGTAAGGTAAAGTGAGAAATTTTAATTTAAAATAGCAAACGTTTAAAAAACTTACAAATCAACTATAACAACTAATAAAAAATTTAAAGCGAAAGATCTGTAATCACAAATAATAATGTATATATTGTGGGGAGATCGATATATACAGTACAAAATCAAACATACAATCAACATGTACAAGTTTGCTTCTACCTTGAGAGAGCAAAGATTGATCATATGTGTTGTGGAGATTGGAACTAAAACATTTTTCCTTCATTATACAAAAAAATAGTTGGTTCATTATCTTTTTTCCATGACAGATATACATATGTGTGATCACCCGAATGGTAAATATTTTTTTTGTTTTTGTATAATACATTATTGATATTATTACTTACCCATTCAACCCATCTAATATGCAAGAAAAGTATAGGTTTACCCAAAAAAAAGTTGGAATTTTGGATTTTTTTGAGCTGTTTTTACTTTTTTCATCAAGAGCAACACAAAAAAATGGTTTTTATAAAAGAAAACCTATCTGTATAACTCGATACAGCCCCCGAAGTGCAACAAGTAGACAAAATTAACTTTTTAGTCGTCCTTTGTTTTACAATTTTTTTTTAATATCAACAACTAAGACTATTACTAAGTCATCCTTTAATAATAATTTGGTTTCTTATTTTCTTTGATTTTTTGAAATGCTTATATAATCAAACAATTTGCAAGGAAATTTTGACTATTGGCTAGGCAAAGTTTTAAAATATTTATGGTTCAAAGAATTTTAAAATATAATGTTACCTACTTCATTCGTTAATTTTATTCCACAATTACTATTACCTATGGTACATAGGCTAAGGCAAGCTAAAAAGTGGATAACCATCCTAATTTCTTATAAAATCTTTGGACAGGTTGTTAAGAGAAAAACAAATACACCTTGTTAAAACTGTTCATAAAAAGACTAATTGTATGACGGAGGTAATGGAGTATGGAACTCTAAAGGAAAAAGTGGCTAAGAGCATTTTTGAACAAGTACTAAATGTTGTGGTGGTTGATTCAGGATTGTGGGTAGATGTTCAACACGGTTTTCTAGGTTCTTCTCCTGATGGTAAATATATTTAACATAACAAATAATTACCGCGTGTTATAAATTCTTTTTGTATATTAAATAACATACATTTATTGATAAAATATTTTAGGGCTTGTAGGTGATGATGCACTACTTGAAATAAAATGCCTCCACTCTGCATCAAAACTGAATTTACAAACAAATACAATAAGCGAAATAATTGACCTCATGAAGAACAAAATTTGTCTAGAAAAACACAACAATAAAATTCAACAAGCGGAATCACAATTACTATTATCAGGTATAAACATGATATATTTATTCCAAAGAACAAAAACTCAAAATCATTCTCACATAATATATTTAATCACTTTGATGTATTTACCAACAATAAATAAGAATAACATTAAAAAGTAGTTATTTGTGTAACAGGTGCAAAAAGTGCATTTTTGTTGCAAGGAAGCTTGAAGCACTAAACACAATCTTGTGGAGTAAATATAAATAGCATTTACGAAGCACAAATTTACTTATTTATTTATTATTAATACACACTAAACTATAAATTTGGGATATTTTTATGAACACAAAACATATGACAACAGCATTTGACCCATAGAGAAAGTTATAATATTATTTGTCTATGAATTGACCGTCGTCTTCTGTCATTGTTCTATATTGTTCTATACAGCGCCATGCATCAAGACGGTGGAGCGGTTGAACTAAAGTAAAAAGATGTTCGTTTGCAAAAATTTGCGCACAACAAATCTCAAAAAATACAATGATTTGAGACTTCATATTTCCAGAATCGAATTCTCTAGGCTTCCTTTTGGGGATCAGGTTTTGGTATCCAGATTGGTGACCACAAATTGTCAAAACTGTCAAAATCACACCATGACTTAATGGCTTATATATTTTTTATAACAATATAAAACTCAACCAAAATACCTGATCCCCAAGACAAAAGGTCCAAGTTATATTGTGTTAGAATTTCAACACTTAATTTCCCTGCGTTCTTTAGATTTGTTGTGTACAAAATTACCTAAATTTTGTTGCAAATCACGTGTGCCAACTGTTTTCAGGTTCCTAAAACGTGAGGCCTCTCTTAAGGTGTCTAAGCCCTCAAACGCATTGAAACTTTTCTGAGAAGCATAATAGCAGAATATCGCTGAACGCATTGGCGATCATATCAATAGAAATAAGTTCGTTCAGTCTCTAGTCTATCTCGGATTTTGACAATAGAATCGTAGACGTCTGTTTCTACTCTTTCATACCTCAGGAGTTGTCACTCTAAACTATAGAATAGCTAAATAAAAACATTACGGGAAAAACGGATAGGCCGTGTGGTATACTAGGAGTAAGAACACCTGGTACTACGCCACTGACTTATCATAATTTGACAAAATTAATATTGTTAATGTGCTTTCAATAGACTATAACCAGTAAAAAAATTTAAATCTATATTTCTATCCTCCGAGAAGATATGTTTATATTTTATGCACCCTTTGTGATCCTATATCTCACAAACTAACAATGTTAAAGAAAAATTGGATTTCGGTATTTCAAATATTTCGAAACGATCTACCATTTACGATACTTATTTACAAAATATAGTGTTTCAACAATTACTCATATTCCAAACATTTTTGTTTTCTTAGATCCTCTTTCGATCTCTCTAAAACGTGCGTCGTACTGTTAGAAAAAGCGTCGTGACTCCTTCGCAGTAACTAAGACGACGGCGCAATTGTAATAAAATTTATCTAATACGGTGAAAGCTATAGTTTATAAGTAATGGGGATGGGCTTTGTCAGATACCGCCTCAGTTTCGAATTGTTATTGCCATGCAAATATCGTTTATATACGGAACGTCCTTTTTAATGCATGCCGAAGAAAATTTATACAGGATTCGTATCGTGAGCCTTTATCTAAAAGTATTTTTTTAAATCGATAGGGTAAAGTCGGGTGAGATGGCCACCGTTTTGCATAGTAGGAGCCTGTAAATTTTTGGTGAGGGTTAGGCTCCATACAATATTTTTTTGTCATTGTTTACCTATCATCGGAGTAAACTTGTGAATAAATACATTGAAAACACTTTTATTTTTTATTTATCATTATTTATAAAAATCACTTTTATATGGCCATCTATCCCGCTTCGGTGAGGTCAGTTGGCCAATGCAATAAGGGATAGATGGCCACAATATAAAAACGCGAATAAAACATAAAAATATGAAAATAACACACTACTTATTAAAACAAAATATAAAAAATATCCTTAACAACTACCTTGCTTCTTTTTAAACGCAGTTTTACCACAATGTTGGCATGTGTTTAAATAGGAAGAGCAATTTTCATGAAACCACTTCTGGCAAATTATGCACTGCAACCAATCTTCTTTTTTTTTGTGATGTTATAACTTTCTCCGCATCCTACATATTCAGTTTCATCCACCTCAGAAATGGCATCACTTTCCTCTTCATATTGAACTTCAATATTCTCCTCCTCATCAGAACTTGGCGAAGGCGAACGTTTCTTTTTTTGGTTAGTTTTCTAATTTTAGTTTTCGGGGTGTCCTTCTTAGTCTGTTTATATTTTTTTGTGGACTTGTTTTTTACAGTCGCTATATAGTCAGGAGACGTTAATAGGGTAGCAACTGTCTTTGCTCGTTTTTTTGCAGAAACAACTAACTTAGGTGTGGGATTAATTTGATCTAAGAGCTTTCCAGGCGTCAAATCTGGAACAGGTGTCCCTTCCGCTGGAGTTGAACATCGAGGTTCTGTACCAGCATGGCTACAGGATGGCATCGACTCATCCATTATGATGACTGGGTGTCTAAGTTCTTGTGTTGCTTCAGCGTTCGATTGTTGAGTGTTCGTTACTTGTGTCTGTGTGAGGGTTCTATGGTATTCCCTAGTTTCGCTGTTTACTATTCGATCAGCAACTGTGTAAGAATGATCGGGTATGGAATCGAGGTTCTAGGGAAATATGCCAGTGGCCCTGAAGCCGGATATAGCATTTCCAGCGGTCGCGGACTTGCACCAGCTTTTCGTTAAAAGTTCACCAAACTGGAGTCTCCCCAGTTTCCTTCCGGGGTGACTCTGCATCCACTCTCTGCAGGATTGATAGTAGAAGGACTTGAGCGACTTGAAAAAAGCTCTGTCGAGCGGCTGCAAATAATGGGTAGTGTGCGGAGGTAGGCACAATAAAACGACATTGTTTGCTTCAGCGATTTCTAAAAGTTCAACACAAGAACAGTGAGAAGCATGCCCGTCAAGAATTAATAATGCCTTCCCTTCTCCTTTACGTGGCAAGAAGTGGTTTTTAAACCAATTCAAAAAAATCGTTGCAGTAACATAGGCTGATTTTTGAGACATTACAATATGTGAACCAGGCGGCATTGAATCAGTCCACTCAGTCTTTAAATTCTTGCCTTTAAATACACAGACCGGCGGCAGAAAAAAACCTTCAGCGTTACAACAAGTTATGCACGATATTGTCTCACCCTTTTCCCCTGATGTCACTGTGACAACATCCTTTGCTCTTTTTTGGGCTAAGACATGGCCAGGACGATTATTTGGTTTAAGGCCTGTTTCGTCGACATTATAAATGCATCCAGGTTTGTCGAAAAGCTCATTTTGTTCCAGTACTTCTTGCAGTAAAGTGATATAATTTTCCACATCTAAACGGTTCATGCCTTCACCTCGCCCTAGAGATACACCCTCAGCCTTGCGAATAGACAAGTCTGGATGTCTTCTCAAAAAAGACCTAAACCAATCGGAACCGGCACATCATTTTTCTTTGTTGAACTTGTGATTGATTTTTAGACTTTCCACAAAATTATAGGCAAGCTTTCGAACATCTGGAACTGTCATAGGAAAACCGCATTTTTGTGCCTTCTTAATATGTTGCACCAATTTATTTTCATTTGCCTCCCCCAACATGCTATCCGGCCCCATTTCACCTGTCGTCGACACATTTTTTTTCAATTTCCTTTCAAGAGTTTTCCTAGGAATGCCATAGTTTTTTGAAGCGCCGTTCATAGAAGAACCGTTTCTGACAGCGTCCATTGCTCGCCGTAGATTTTCTTCAGTATAGTTTCCACGATTCGAGTTCCTAAAACTGTAAAGAAAGAGACGTAAAAATATATGGCCATCTGTCCCTACTATTGGTTGGTTATCTCTCCCAAATGCTAGGGAGAGATGGCCAACGTGACAAACAAAACCCACCGCACATTTTTAACTGTTGTTTGAGGTTAGAATCATCTAATGAACATTGTACTCATCTAATATGTTGAAATCGGCACTAAATTTCCTCACAAACATTCACAGTAGAAGGTGACACAAAACTAATATAAAATTTTGTAAGGAGGTGATATCATTTTTATTGTTTTGACGCTTTAACGTGACCTCGACTTCAACGACAACACACTGGCTGTGCTTATGGATAATCATTTATTGTCGGAGAGGACAGGCAGCACCATCTCACGACCCGTTAGTCAAGTTTTGGCTGTTGGCCATCTCTCCGGACTGGCCATCTCACCCGACTTCACCCTACATCTAACTGTTAACGCATATAATTTCTCTGTCATTGAGAAACTGTCGAGAAATGAACAAACACTAGTATTAACATATTGTTATTTCCAAGAAACATGTGTGCATTTACAGCATCAAAAGTTTGTAAATGAATATTTGGAATATCTGCAGGTTTAAAGGTTCTATTTCGCCTTTTATATCCGCTCATACAAGTTCAATAAAATTCAACTCGTAATAGGTGGTAGCCTAAGTACGTCAATGTTTATACGTTGAGCTTTGCCAACATTCAAATCCCAATGGCACGAGTCCAATCGGACATGCTCATTTTAAGTACATTCTTGCATTATATCTAAAAGAAAAACTACACAAAAGTTGTAGAATGTGTTAAGGTCTATAAGAAATCTCAGTAACTTTTTTGCGTCAGAGCAAAAACAAAGGATATACGATTTTTTTCAACTTTGACAAGCCGTCATTTTGTTTTTACTGGCCCGATTTGGACCGTTAACGTACTCGTCCAAGATTGTGGCCCATCCGATTTTTGTAGCCGATTTGGTTTCGATACGTCAAAAAATGTGATCTCTATCGTGCTTACAAATTCCGTTATAACACATACATACATATATCGTTATAAAAATATACACTTTGTTATAAAAATATATACTTTTATAGTATTATTTAGTTTTAAATTTTAATTATTCTTAATTTTATTGCTAGCTGAGATACTTCTTGTCTCTTTGGGTTCCGGCGCCTGTGTTTATTATCTTTAGCTATACTTGTCAAATAAAAAAATTGAATTTAATATTATAGTTTTCCAGTACGCCTATGTATTATTGTGCAATATGATAGTGGCCTGTTTAGTATATGCTTGGCAGCTAAACGACTTACATCTCTCTCTAACGATATGCCTAATCTATGTATTTATTAAAATAAAATCTGAGTGAAAGATATTAAAAAGAAGCAGGTTACGATTAGTGCAGCGTCAATATCCAGAAGGCTAAATTCCAGAAATTACTCGTTTAAAATTAATGAAGAAGAGATAAAAGTATGTAAATCTATGTTTTTCAATACTCTTGGCATCTCAGAAACATAGGTGATAACCGCTCTTTCAAAAATAAAAGGCCCAAGCATAATAACTGCTGACCAACGAGGAAAGCACGATAATAGACCAGAAAGAATCAAAGAAGCCATTAAAGATAGTGTACGAAATTATATTAAAATGTTTCCCATGGTTCCTTCACATTATGTGCGCAAGGATTAAAAAAAAATGTATTTGGAAGAAGGTCTAAACATACAAAAAATGTATAGGCTCTACACTGAGTACTGCACAGATGCTCAGATCATCGAAAAGTGAACAATCTGACACTATCGCGACATATTTAATCAGGAGTTCAATATAAGTTTTTTTAAACCAAAGAAAGACCAGTGCGACTTTTGTTCGGTTTATAGCCTATCGGATGATAAAAAGAAATTAGAAATAAAAACTGAATACGATACTCATATAAAAAACAAAACACTGGCTAGGGAGTTAAAAGATGTTGACAAAATTATTGCTACAGATGACAAAACAGTATGTGTGGCATGTTTTGACTTACAAAAAGTATTAGCTACTCCCCAGACCAACGTCAGTGACTTCTACTACAAAAGTAAATATTCAACTTACAATTTTACGGTTTTTGATGTAGGAAATAATCAAGGATTTTGTTATGTGTGGCACCAAAAGATATCAAAAAGAGGTCCATGTGAGATTGCAAGCTGTTTATTAAAGCTCATTCAAACACAAAAGGAAAAAGGTGTAAAATCTATAATTTTTTATTCAAATAATTGTGGAGGCCAGAACCGAAATAAGTTTCTGTTTTCTATGTTTTCATTGGCATCTACTACTTATCAGATTGACATTACCCATAAGTTCCTTGAAAAAGGACACACCTAAAATGAGCGCGATAGTATGCATGCTGTTATAGAAAATGCCAAGAAGCGCCAGTCAGTTCTCTATGTACCTGAGCAATGGGTAACATTAATCAGAATGGCAAAAGAAACAGGACAAATTTATAATGTAACCGAAATGTCTCAAAACGATTTTTTTAATTTCAAGGACATCACAGATATTCAAAGCTGGAAAATCGACGAAAAGAAAAAGGCCTTCAAAATAAGCAAGATAAGGGAAGTTTCTGTCAAAGGTTCTGCGCCAGCGACCATATTTTTTAAATATGAATACGATTCAGCTGATAGCGAAATTTTGAAGATACGTTTTTTGGAATCAGAGAAAAAAAAAGGGAAGACCACCAAAGCCTGATAATAGCAATATTTTACCAAAAAATTTAAAGAGACTTTACAACGCTGAACTTCCTGTGGAAGAAAAAGAGTTAAAGGGGCTATTGTGGCTCTGTGATAAAAACAAAATTCCAACAATGTATCACCAATTTTATAGAAGCCTGAAATGCAAAAAAGCCAGTGAAGGTGGAGAGTCCGAAGAAGAAGAGCTCAACGATAATTAAATGGTTTAAAAATAGTGTGTTTGTGTCATTCTATTTCTTACTATGTACCTTATTGGTTATTAAGCAAAAATTATATTCAGATATTTAGATTGTTTATCTTAAATGGACTCGCCTTTCTTAAAGCCGAGTCAGGAGTTTTACAAATAACGTATCGTGTTTAGTTTTCTTCAAATTTGACTGTAACTAATATTCTATATAGTTAGTCGTTGCGAAGGAGTCCTAGAAAAACTTACAAATTACGGCTCGAAGTAAATAAAACTATTTAGACTTTTTATCTGTGTTTCACTGAGATCCATTATACCTTTCATTAGGTTATGGGCCCAGTCACCGATTGTGATTGTGCGTGAGTTTCAGTTGTTCAGTTGAAATAAAAAAAATAAATAACAATGGCGAGTGGCGCGTCAACTGTGATGAAACGGAATTTAAAACTCTTTAATGGAGAAAACTATTTAATGTGGAAATTTAGACTTTCGGAAATAATCGAACAAGAAGGTGCGAGTAGAGTGCTGAACGAGGATCCACCAGAACCACTTACTGATGAGTGGATAAAATGGGAGCGGTTTGCCAGAGGTACCTTGATTGAATATTTGGACGATACCACACTGTCGCAATTACCTCCAGGACGGGCGACAGCTCGACAAATCTTAGAAAAGTTCGATGGACTATATGCTTGCAAAAAGGTATCCACACAACTATGTGTCCAAGATCGATTGTTTAACTGCAAACTAAAGCCTGATACATCAATGAAGAATCACATGCTGTAAATTGAAGAAATGGTGCGTGATTTAACTGCATGTGGCTTGGAAGTGAACGAGACAACAAAAGTATGGTATATGCTTAACTCACTACCTTTAAGTTATGCACCAATTAAAGCTGCAATAAAAACAATGACAGATGATAGACTTACATTGGCCTTTGTAAAAGGATGGCTTCTTGAGCACGAGGAATATCTAGCGAGAAAGAATAATGATACAACAACTAAAGCTCTTCATTTTCGTAGTACAAACGACAAAGGGTGGAAGAAAGAAAAACATTTTCCTAAATATAAAACATTTAAAAACAAACAGGTGCAAAAATGTTTCCATTGTGGTAGGAAAAACCACCTTAAACGTGATTGCTTCTTCTACAAACAGAGTTTGAAGACGTATCAAAAACCTCACTATCAAAAGAAGGAAAACAATCATCAGGAGATTAGTGCTAATGTTTCTGCAGCAGTAGAGGAACCGTTTGCCTTTATGTGTACTAATGATTCAAATTACAAAAAAAAAGAATCAGGACGTTTTATATTAGACTCTGGTGCGACCGAGCATATTATCAACGATTTGGGGCTCTTCACAGAACACAGACAGCTAGCGAAGCCAATTTGCAAAACTGTGGCGAAGAAAGGTGCAACCATCGAGGCGACACATATTGGGCAAGTGGAAATCAACACAACCCTTGGCTACAATGGAACATTGAAGGATGTCCTCTACAGCAGCAGTGTACCTGCCAACCTCATCTCAGTGAGGCGTATCCAGGAGGCTGGGATGTCAGTCGTGTTCACGGAAACTGGCAACGTGGAAATCAAAAGGGGAAGCACGACAATGATAAAAGGTAAGCGCATAAATAATTTGTATATTATTGAGCTTATAATACAAAATGTGCGAAATACAGCACGGGCCGCAGGTCACGTGGCTGCTGTTGAAAGTATTGACAAAAATATATTGTGGCATGAACGAATGGACCACATGAGTGAAGAAAAATTTTCAAAATTTAAAGAAAATGAACTTGCAAGTGATAATATTTATTTAAAAAATATAAATCCCATAAATTCAGTTTGTGAAGCGTGCATAAGCGGAAAACAAACACGCCTTCTTTTCTCCAAAATAAAAGATAAACGTCATATTAAAAGACCGCTATTTATTGTTCATTCAGACGTATGTGGTCCAATAACACCATCTACGATAGATGATAAAAATTATTTTGTAAACTTTATAGATGAATATACTCATCATACCGTAACCTATTTAATGTCAAAGAAATCTGAATTCTTTACTTATTTCAAAGATTACGCTGCAAAAGGCGAAGCCCATTTTAATACGAAAATAGTCAATTTATATTGCGATAACGGTCGAGAATATTTATCTGGCGAAATGAAGGAGTATTGTAAACAAAAAGGAATAACATATCATCTTACGGTGTCATATACTCCGCAACAAAACGGTGTGGCGGAACGGATGAATCGAACTTTAACCGAAAAAGCACGTGCAATGGTATATAGCTCGGGTTTAGACAAACGATTTTGGGGCGAAGCAGTTTTAACTGCAACTTACTTAGTAAATAGGTCACCTACTAAAGCCATAAAATTTAATAAAACTCCCTACGAGATGTGGCATGATAGAAAACCGAAATTAAGTATTTCAAATATATTGGGCTGTACAGCTTATGTACATAATAATACAAAAACAAAATAAATTGATAGTAAATCATCTAAGGGAATTTTGGTGGGTTACGTGCCAAATGGATATAAGATTTTTGATTCAGAATCGAAAAAATTTATAGTTTCACGAGATGTAATTTTTGTTGAAATTACATACAAAACATCAAGACAAGAAATCGATGATCCAATAAAAATTGGTGGCAAAAATGTATCAATAGGCACAGATAATTTATCAGCAGGAGGTAATGCTGATAGGGATGCTGGTGGTAAAATCTCTCCTGGTAAAACGGATAATAAAATATGCGATCAAACCCTGAAAATTGCATTAAAGGTCAAACATCTAAAATAAAGGATGTCTCTGAACATATAAGTACGAACTCAGATAGTTCTGATATAACTCCGTGTAAATTAAGAAAGTTAAATAATAATGCGCAGGATGTAAGAAGGAGTGAGAGATTAAAAGCTAAACCAATAATATCTTACGATTGCGAAGAAGAAGATGATTTTGAATTTAAAAATTACTTAATAGCTGGTCAGATATTGGAAAATGAAATTCCAAAGTGTTTTCAAGATGTAGCTAAAAGTAAATTTAGAGTTGAATGGGAAAAAACCATAAAAGATGAGTTAAAATCATTAGATCAAAATAAAATGTGGACGCTAGTACAAAAGCCAAGTAACGCAAACATCGTCGACTGCAAATGGGTGTCTACAATAAAAGGCGATAGTAATGGAAATTGGGTCAAATATAAAGCTCGCTTGGTAGCGCGCGGTTTTAGCCAAAGAAAAATGTTAGATTACGATGAAACGTTCGCGCCGGTAGCGCGAATCAGCACTTTTAGATGCTTGCTTGCGTTCGCAAATCAAAATGAGCTGAGTTCATCAAATGGATGTGAAGACAGCATTTTTGAATGGAACATTAAAAGAGAGTACCTGACGGTGTTGTAGTTAATGCAAATAATGTTATATGTAAATTAAATAAGTCTTTATACGGCTTAAAACAATCTGCCCGATGTTGGTTTGAATGTTTTAATAACGTATTAATTGAAAAAGGATTTGTAAATTCAGCAGCAGATAATTGTTTATATTTTTTGAACAGAGGAAATGTCAATAAAAATATCTACGTAATTTTATATGTGGATGATTTAGTGATTGCAACTAAAGATAACAATACAATGAATAATTTTAAACAGTTTTTAATGAAACAATTTGATATGGTTGATTTACCAGAAATTAATTATTTTCTGGGTATAAGAATAAGCAGATCAAACTCAGAAATTTCACTTGATCAAGCAACGTATTTAAAGTCTGTATTACAAAAATATAATATGAGTAATTGCAACCCCGTCAGCACACCATTACCAGTAAAATTAAACTATACCGCATTAAATTCAGAGGATAGTTATGATGCACCTTGTAGAAATGTAATTGGCTGTTTAATGTACGCAATGCTGTACACACGTCCCGATCTGTGTACAGCGGTAAATTTACTAAGTATGTACCAAACTAAAAATAATAAAGAATTATGGTTATTCTTAAAGCGGGTAAGATATGTAAAAGGAACGATTAATATTAAATTGGTATATAGAAGAATTGACAATTATGCACAAATATTAACAGGGTATGTTGATGCTGATTGGGCAAATATTGAAGTAGATCGCCGAAGTACAACGGGCTGTTTATTTAAACTGTATGACAATTGTATAGTAACTTGGATTACACGGCGACAGAATTCGGTTGCAGCGTCGTCAACCGAGGCGGAATATATTGCCGTTTTTGAGGCTGTAAAAGAAGCCCTATGGTTAAGATCTTTATTTGTCAGTAATAATGTCAATATGTTTAAACCAATAATTTTATATGAAGACAACCAAAGTTGTATAGCAATGTCAAATAATCCCGTAAGTCACAAACGTTCTAAACATATCGACATTAAATACCATTTTACGAGGGAACAAGTAGAGAACAAGATGATATGTTTGAAATATTTGTCCACCGGTAATCAAGAAGCTGATTTGTTGACAAAGTCGTTGCCACCACAGCAGTTCAAGGAACTGAGAAAGAAAATGGAATTAGAAGAAAAATAATGTTCACATTACAAAATTCTTTTTATTACTGATTTAGAAATTTAAGTGTTAATGATCTGGTTAGGTTTTGTGGGGTTTTCGTAACCCAAGCAACAGATGTTGGATCATTGTGAATTCCCCAGAAAGCCGTAGAGTAATAAGTTTTTCCTCATATATTTTTTGAGGGGGTGTATTGGTTATTATGCAAAAAATATATTCAGATATTTAGATTGTTTATCATTTCTTAAAACCGAGTCAGGAGTTTTACAAATAACGTATCGTGTTTAGTTTTCTTCAAATTTGACTGTAACTAATATTCTATATAGTTAGTCGTTGCGAAGTAGTCCTAGAAAGACTTACAAATTACGGCTCGAAGTAAATAAAACTATTTAGACTTTTTATCTGTGTTTCACTGAGATCCATTATACCTTTCATTATACCTAAATGCGTTTTTTATTCTCTTAACCTTAGAAAATAGTTTGAAACTTGTCGATTAATTTCTGTGTATGATTTACAATGTACACTAATGTAATACTTAAAATATACCAACAATTCTTAAGTACTTATCTCATTTAATTTTTCCTATTTTCCAAAGTAAACTGTAGTAACTCACTCAAAATACTATTTGGCTATTTTACCTCAAAAACTTTTTTGGCAGTTGATTCTTCCTCTAATTAACATATTTTTAATAAATAAATGACATACGTTGCTTTGAAATTGAAATTTTGTCATCCATTTAAACTGCCCTCACTCAAAAGTATAAATAATGAGTTACTACAGTATTAGTTGCACCCGTCGAAATATATTTTGCAGATTTCAGTAAAATTATATTACTTCCTCCTCCGGTGTTCCTTCTACTGGATTGTGAATTGATATTATGGTTACAACTATTCCTTTTAATTTTATTACTATCGCTACCGTTCTTGAATTAACTGCCAAGCCTTAAATAGGTACAAATGAATAAATATATTACTAAGACGCTCATTGAAGCTAATTTCTAATAAATTTAACTTCTTTTAGTGTCTACGCCAATGAGCTCCTTAATGAACAAGTAATTGCATCGTATCAATTTAAGTAAAATACTTTAGAAGAAAAGAAAAAAATCTAAATTCATAAAAACATAATTACAGGCGATTTTACAACGTCTCTTGTGTATTACGTTAGTTTATCTTATTCGTTTTATGTGTAATATTTCCAAACTAAGGCAGTCAATTAGTAACATCTTTAATTAAACATATTTAACAGCATTCTTCGGAAGATACAACGGTACCTAAATTTACTTCTGTAATCATTGTAGAAAGTGATGATAATGATTAGAACTTAATTTGTTGATGGGACGATGATCGTCAATTCGATGTTTTGCAAACTGAGTTCGGTAACACCCGGATGTTATGTTACATGATCGATGTGTTTTTTTATTTGTTAAAATTGATGTCTTGATTACAATTTTTTCATTTAACTAGTTCACTCCCACGATATATGAACCGCATTTTGAATTGCTTGTTACACATCGAAAAAAAGTTGCTGTTAGATTATTTTGAGGTTCGTTCGTTGAACGTGTTCATAAAATTAAACGTGATGCGAAACTAAGTTGCTTAATTTTTAAAACACGTTAGCGAAAAGTTGTCAATTACTTATTCTTGATTTTTAGATTTTTCAAAACAATTTTTAGTCCGACTATCGTTTGTGTCCCTACTCGACCCCTCCTCCTCCCGCTGACTCGTAGAGAGAAGAAAACGTCAAATCAAAAAGAACCGTTAACCTGAAAAATAAAGTAGACATAAGTTCCCGTGAAGATGAAGATGGAAGCGACGCCGAATGTTTATATTGTGGAAACTTTTTCTCAAAATCACATCCAAAAGAGGGTTGGACTGCCTGCATTTCCTGCTATAAATGGGCCTATGATAACTGTGCAGGCGTCGACACAGATGATAATGAAATAAAATGTGTGTGTGAACTATGTCAATAATTTTTGTTAATTGTAGTTTTAGCTCTCATTTACTTAGTTTTAAAATTGACATTTTGACAGAAAATTTTTGCAATTTACATTTTGTTTTGGTTATCCATATTATGTATTCGCACAACAATAAAACACCTCTAATCCTTCTAACAGTTTACTAATTATACTTTGTTAGACAGTATGGATTACATATATAAATTAGACAGTTTTTTGTGTGGCGTTCCTTGTCAGACGCCATGACAGGACTACCTAGATGAAAGCGCACATTCCTCAATAATAGCAATTGTCAGTACCCCTCTAGGGACTAATTATGTCGGCTGTCAAAATCCCATTAAGGTGCGTTTACACTGTCACATATATTACACTCCTTCCCACTTAGCTTTGTTCAACTTCCTAGCAATGGTTACAAATCCAACCTATCAGGAGCCTTAATAATTCTTTGAGATTTATGTACCACCGTTGGAGATGTCTTTGAATACTTAGAAGTGGAAACTTTGACCCTATCATATTTGAGAGGAGATTTAGGTATAGGAGTATAGGGCTCACATAAATCTTTGGTTCTTCTACTTCAATTAAGGAGGGAACCTCATTACCTTCAAACTCTTTATTCCCTATAGATTTCCTCTTGCGGGTATTTTAAGTACTACTCTCAGGCATAACAGACTTATGGAAATTTTCTACCACTGGAGTACTAGTGTTATCTAATCTATCTTTGGAAACAGCTATTTCTGGAAATTGTAGGAGGGTTGGTTTTAAATGATCCGCGTGAACATACCGGACCCTTCCCTCTGAGGTCATAACTAGGTAAGAATTCATACCAACTGTTTTTAAAACTTTGGCTGTAAACCATTTCTTCACCTGTGTTATATATAGCATCACAGACTGATTCACTAAATACATTTTATTTCCACGTATTCCCTTGTTTTGTTTGTGGGCTACAACTTCTTCTCTTTTCCTTTCTACCTTCCCTTTTAAATATTTTGAATGAAACATATTTTAAGTTTAGTTCGGGGAATCTGTTTAAATATCAGTTTTGCTGGTGTCTTCAGTACAGTACTTGGAGTGTTTCTATGATTGAACAAAAAATTATCCAACTTGTGTTCAATAGTTTCACATTTCTCATACAGATCTCGATGGAACAAATCATTTTGCATAGCTTTTTTGATGTTTAAAACTGACAATTCATCCTGTAAAAACACTTTCTTTAAAAATTGTTTTGCAGTAGAAACTGATTTTTTGGCACTGCCATTCTATTCTGACTGATAAGGTGGAGTGTTAATTACATGTATTCCATTGGATCTACAAAATTTATGGAATTATTTACTGTTAAATGGGGGTCAATTGTTTGCCACCAAGACTTCAGGTAGACCGAATCTACTAAAGAGTTCACGAAGTTTTATGATTGTCTTCAGAGCATTCATTCGATAAATTTCTAACCATTTTGACGTAGTATCTATGACCAAAAAGAATTTGTAGCCTTCCAAATCGAAAAAATCCACATGAATTCTTGAAAAGTTTCTCTCACTTTTTTCCCAAGATGATATGGTGACATTTTTTTCTCGATTACTTAAAATTTGGCATGCTTAACACTGGCTAACAAATTGCTCAATATGGTCGTTGATCTTTAGCCACCAAAAGTCGCTTCAAGCTCTTAGTTTCATTCTTACAATTCCGGGATGACTTTCATGTAAGATTTCCCACAGAATTCCTCTCTAAGATTCTGGAACTACAACTTGGTTTCCCCAAGTTAGACAATCGCATTCTACACTCAGCTCATTTCTTCTTTGAAACTATGGTTTTAATGTATCTTCGTTGCAGTAAGACCATCCATGTTTAATATTTTCAATAACCTTAGTCGAGTATTTGTCTTTTTTTATCTCTTCACACATCAGCTCTGCGGTGATTGGCAAATTATCTTCATATGTGAACGCAAAAACTTGTTCCTCTATCTTACCTCTTCATTCATCTCAAAGAGTGGCAATCTCGAAAGACAATCAACATTATACATCTCACTAGCTTTCTTGTATTTAATCTCATAGTTATATGCAGATAATTTAACTCATGTATAAAAAATCGCATATGCCACAGTGCAATTGTCACTTTGGCAGCGGCAAAAGTTAGCTTTAACTTTAACAGCGACAAATACACTAGTGGTTTTTTCACTTATTCATTTGTTCATCAATTATCGCGGTGTTGGTTACCAGAATAAATAGTTTGGCATGTTTGTCAACAACTTATTAGAGAGTTTTTAAGCCTACAAATATAACGGAGATTTTGGGTGTAGTTATGGTTAACTTTATCAACAATAACGATTACATTGAACAGGAAAAGAAGGTGTTTTTAAGCCATCTAAAAATAACGTATTCTGTTTAACAGTCACAGATTAATTATAATGACAGTTGACGAATTGTAAATATCACCCCATGTTATTTAAATAATAAATACATCAATATTTTATAAATTTAACAATGGAAGAAGCTTTAAAAAATATTATTGTTAGGAGGATCCTTACATATTGAATAATAATTAATCATGGATAATAATAATGAGGGTAAGGTTTTATGTTTGGCACAATAAATTCTTAACGTTGTCAGATTTTCTCAGAAAAAATATGTAACAGCTTTGTTGACAAAAAAAATTGTTTTATAAACTATTGTCTTCTAAAACATAAAGAAATATAGTAGTTTCCTTTACATTTAACCCTAGAGTACTAATACTCGTAAAATTTACGACGCCGAATTATTTTTCCCGAAATTTGGCAACAACGGAAAATCTTGCAGATTTGGGTCTCCCAGTAGCTTCCTCTTTAGTACTCTGCTAAACGTTGGTAAGTCCACGTCAGTCGGATTTTTAGCGGAAGTGCAGAAATTACGCATCGCGTCGTAAATATTACGACGCTTTAGTGTTAGTGATAGTATTAGCGATAAGATTATTGTGAATGTTTTTCTTTGTTTTATGCTGAATACTCGATTTATTGTGTAAGTAGACTAATAATATTTCATAATTTGTAGAAACAAAATGCAAATTTCAAAGTATAAAGCTAAGATTTATTTATTTATTAATTTCAGAAACTGAGAAATGGCAAATAAACCACTTACTGCGTCGCAGTTGCAACAAGAAATGGAAAAGATTATGAATGGAGAATATGATTATAATGAACCGTACGAGGACAGTGGAAGTGACTGGGAGGAAGATTATTTAGAAGAGGATTCGGTACATTCTGACAGCTCAGAAGAATATAACCAACCAACCAACCATGCCATCGAGAAAAAAAATCCAGAATTAGCAGAGGAACGTCCAGAAGAAGCTCTCTTGTCATATGATCAAGAATCATCGGATGACGATGAACCTTTAGCCAGCCTATGTCGAAGCCAGGGTCGAAGCCAGGGTCGAAGGGATCCAAATATAGTTTTTCCTAAACAAATAAATATAAAAGGTAAGGATGGTCATAAGTGGTCATCTAAACAGCCAGTCTTGTCAAAGAGAGTCAGCTCTAGGAATATTGTTCATTTTATATCTGGTTGCAAAGGAGAATCTCGTAACTGTTCTTCAATAAAGGACCACTTTCTGCACTTCTTTCACGACAACATTCTTGACATAGTTATTCTTCACACCAATGAAGAGATTGTTAGGCAGTCTTCTAAATACGCTGCAAATTCTGCTACGGTATCAAAACTTTGCAAAGATGAGTTATTAGCCTTCCTGGGAATACTAGTTTTTTCTGCCGCCAAAAAAGACAATCATCTAAATGCTAGACATATGTTTGAAGGGACCACATCGGGATCTTTCTATCGCGCCTGTATGAGTAGAGAACGTTTTACGTTTTTAGTAAACTGTCTCAGGTTTGACGATAAAACTTCGAGGGAGGAAAGGAGAAAAACCGACTCATTCGCTCCTATTCGTGACATATGGAATATGCTAATAGATGTATGCACAAGTTCCTATATTCCATCATCTTATCTCACCATCGATGAACAGCTCTTAGGATTTAGAGGAAGGTGTCCATTTCGTATGTACATACCTAACAAACCGTCGAAGTACGGTATAAAGATTATTATGTTATGCGACACATCCTCCAAATATATGATAGATGCTAGTCCATATCTAGGAAAGAGCACTGATACTGGAGGACTACCTCTTGCAAATTTTTATGTGAAAGAGTTAACAAAATCGGTTCATGGTAGTAACCGTAACATTACCATGGACAACTGGTTTACGTCAGTTTCTTTGGCGGATGAACTTTTGGAGTTGCCGTACAAACTAACAATTATAGGAACTCTGAGAAAAAATAAAAAAGAAATACCACCAGAACTATTAAAAAATAGGCAACGAGGCACATCAATGTTTTGCTTTGATAGGAAAAAGACATTAGTTTCATATGCACCAAAACCTAATAAAATAGTGTTGTTACTTTCCACTCTGCATGAAGGTGCAAGCATTTCCGAAAATGGAAAACCTGATATAATTATAAATTATAATGAAACCAAGTCAGGTGTAGATACTTTTGATCAACTATGCAGTAATATGACCTGCTCCAGAAAAACCCGGAGATGGCATATGTGTGTTTTTATGGAATGATTAACATAGCTACCATCAATTCATTTGTAGTATACTGCCATAATTCTCACAAAGCTAATACGAAGCCTGCTTCCCGCTTCCAGTTCATGTTAAATTTGGGCAAAAGCCTTGCTGAGCCATGGATGCGCCAAAGATTGAACATCCCCAATTTACGTCGCAATATTCGACAGGACATAAACGAAATTCTAAACATACAGCCTGTTCCTGAACCAGATAACCCTATGGCAAAGAAGCGGACAGTGTGCTCCTTCTGCCCTAGCCGTCTGAGAAGAATGACAACAAACTTTTGTGTACAGTGTAAACGAGCAATCTGCGGACAGCACAACAGAAATTGTTGCCCAGAATGTCCATTTTCTTCGGCATAATTCATTTTTTTTCAAACCATATCCATTTATTTGATTAGTTTAAGATGAAAAACCTATTATTTCTGTTGGAAAATATATTTTGATTTTTTTAAAATGTGTTTTAATCCAAAGTCGTAAATTTTACGACGTATTAGTATTACGGAATAATCAAATCATATTAGTACTCTAGGGTTAAAGAAATTAAGTAGGTTTTAACAATTGCGTGTACCAAAATATATCAATGTTGACAACGTTGTAATTGGAAAAATAACCATAAGGAAAAAACCTACTTACGGTATTTCTCCGTAAATAACGAAGTCCGTTATCGTTATTAAAGTTAAGGTCTCAAAGTTTTCATACTGCGCATGCTCAGAATAACGATAACCATACCTACGTGACAAAATAAAGGGCTTAAAAACTCTCTATTGAATTTTCAAGAACTAACAATGAGTCGATTCGGTGTGTCTACGAGCGCCGAAATTAGTCAAATTGTTAATACCTGTGTGCCTACTAATACAGTTGCGACGCAATCATAAATCTGGCGACAATTTTCTACGTTTTGCGATGCAAAAAGATACGCATTTCAGCCAGATACTTCCATCGAGAAATTGAATGTAATATTGCAAGATATGTTTCCAAATTTCTCATTCATTAAATTGTCCTGCCGAATTACACTCGAGGTTTGTATTGATATTTGGTAAATTTGTGTTGTTCAAATTCTAAACTGTTTCCTTTAGCAATTTGACTCGAATAACTGTCAACCTAAAAACACTCCACCTTCGGTGTCGTGTTTTTAATAGTTGATAGTTATTCTCGTCAAATTGCTAGGAAACTGTTTCTCATTAAACAACCCAAATTTACCCGATAAAATACAAACCACTTGTGCAATTATAAGTGATAATATTACAGCCCATCGCTGGATCCTGGCATGAGCTAATGTAAGCAAACCATATTATCCCCAAAAATGGTTTTTAATGGCTGGTTCCGTACAAAAACTTGTGAAATTTGCGAACTGTAAACACGACTGCATAAGCTTCTCTCTGTAATTGAGCATAATTTCTTTCTGCTGGTGATAGTGTACAAGATGCAAACTGGATTGGCTTACAGACACCATCTTCTACCAAGCCCATATGGACTAGCATCCGCAGCAACTATAAGTTCCTTATTAGGGTCATAATGTGTTGAAGTAACACAGATATTAATCATATCTTTACATGAGGTAAAAATTTAGCATACAAATTCAACAAACCAAGAAAACTTTTAAGTTGAGTTAAATTCTTAGGGGCAGGTGCATCGTTTATTTCTTTTACTTTTGATTTTAAGGGTTTTATACCAGCTTTACTCAAGGTGTGACCTAAAAACTCAATTTCCGACTGAAAAAATATATTTTTGTCACAATTTAATTTGATATTATGTTTATCAAATCGTTGCAAGACTAGCTCAACATTTTTAATACATTCTTCTAGATTTCTTCCGGAAATTACACAATCATCTAAATAGACACCTATAAACTCTAACCCTTTCAAAATTTGTTCCATAGTTGACTGAAATATATCTGAACTACTCCTATACAATATAAAAATAAACAATTGACAAATCATTGATGAATAAAAGTTGGCATACTTTATTTATTAAAATTTTTAGTATATAACTTGTTCCAATTTATCTTTAAGACCATTTAATCTATTAATTATCTAGCTAGACCATTTTATAATTTGTTTTTAGTTAAGGTTAAAGTCAAATGTCAAATAAAAATACATTCAATAACCAACTGTATGACTCTAAAAATTACTAAAAAAGTGTTCAAAGACAATGTTATAATGTAGTCTCTTTTATACGCGAATGTAAACAATGTTAACCCTAGAGAGTAATTTGGTACTAACATAAAATCAGAATTACGAAAATGTAATCAAACTCCGAAACTGATTAAAGAAGTTATAGAATGCATAAAAAAAGTTATGGCAGGAGACTACCAAGAGATTTGGAAAAATTGTGTCGAACATATGTTATTAAAAAGGAAGATGAGTATGTGGTGTTACCCTCTGTCCAACTCATTATAATAAAATATAAACAAATGATGAATCTAGTTTTGACGAGGCTGGTTGTCGTGATGATTGCTTATAAACAACCTTTGAAATTGAAAGATTTAGAATTTCATGTATTTCCTTTTATGATAAATAGAATATTTTGTTTTGGTCTGTGCAAAGAATCTATTTCCGTTTACGATTTTTGCTTTGAAATTTCGTTTTCCAGAAAAAACTTTAACGGGCTAGAAAAAGGGCTCAAGTCACGTCTGGTACCCTGTTTAAACAGAACGCTCTTGTAGGTAGGTAATTTTGCTCGGCATTTTCTTACTTAATATTTACTTGTATCAAATTATATAATGTAAAAAAATTAGAGGGTGCTATTAGATAGATAGTGCGGATTGGACCTAAGTATCTAATTTTGAAAAAAATTGCGCATGATCTACTTGTGCATAACGTCGTCCAATTATTAGACTGCCTAATAATGGATTTAATACTACTATCATTCCTGCGAGTATCTAGTATCACGGCACCGTTGTGTACGTACAGGTTGGCAAATTAATTTTGACAGTCGGAAGTTTGGCATCATCCGATGCGCCGTAGCAAAGGCGTATGTGGATTTCAAGAGCTCATTTCGCTGGCAGAATTCGTAAACTTCGTTTCGACGGTACAGTTCAGAGAAAATTGTGATTACCGGGGTTGTGCAATACTAACTTGTTATGGAGACTCCAGAAAGCAAAGTTGAGTGAGCAGTGTCGTGAAATAATTATGAACGTTTTAAATTTCATGATCGAAGAAGCAAACAATGGCAAGTCGACAATTCCATTAACAAAGGTAAATTTTAATTATTAACAATAAAATTTTTAAACCAAAGTAATTATTTAACAAATTTACACTCGATAGTAAATTTTTTAAATCGATTTTCGTACATAAAATATTTATTTGTTAAACGATTTAAAAAAGTGACATTAGGGTGGGACAATAGTATATTGTGCAACAAGTGGGAAAAGTTCAACTTTTCTCACGAGTGTGGAAGTTTGTGGCAAGAGCCAAGGGCGAGTGCCGCAAACACACGAGTGAGAAAAGTACTTTTCCCACATGTTGCACATTATACTTTTTCTACAACTGCACAAATTTAAACAATACAAGTGAATAGTTTTGTAGAAAAAGTCTAAACTTCGAGGACCACACACCGAAAACGGCTGGGTATCGGGTATAACTTTCTAAATGTGGCTGGGCATCGAGTATCCCCTGGATTCTCCATATAAATATATGTAGTGTGGACAAAGTGCCGTGAGAAATAATATTTCTCACAGTGTGAGCAATATATGATTTTGAAATTAAGTAAGCTATGAGAAATATGCTACTTTCCATAGCAGCTGTAGAAAAAGTATTTTATGCACGCATGTGTCAATTTTATACATTCATGTGTCACATATTAAAATACAGTATCCGCCAAAATAAACAGTACCGAAAATAAAAATAAAAATTAATTTTTAATTTCTGTAATGTAAGTGTTCAAAATGTTCACCATTTCAACGCAAACAAGCTTCATATCGATTTTGTAAGTCAATAAACATATTTATAAAAAGTGGTTGATGTAACTGCCGAAAAATATTTTGTATTCTTTCCCGTAGTTCGGCAATATTCGCCGGCGGATTTTTCGAGTGAAATATTTTGTCCTTCATTATGCCCCAAATGTATGCGTCAGGTGGCGTCAGATCAGGTGAATGAGAAGGATATTCGAAGTTTGTTCCCCGAGAAATTAGTCTATTATCGAAATACTGACGGAGTAAGTCTAAGGTGCGCACAGCTGTATGGCTCGTTGCACCATCTTAGTGGAGCCATTGTATGCGAAACTGTAGATTTCGTGCACGGCAAAAGTTATTTAGATCTCTCACAAAAGGTATAATAATTTTCTCTCTATAACGCTCTTGGTTGACAGTAAGTGGATTCTGATTATAATCTTCAACGAAATAAGGACCAATCACTCTATGACCAGATACCGCGCACCAAACGGTAACTCGAAGACTGTGGAGTGGTTTCTCTACAATGACATCAGGACGTTCAAATCCAAGGAATCTGGTTGTTTGTCGATTAATATAGCCGCTAATATGAACGTGACTCTCGTCTGAAAACCATATGTTTTTCAAAAATTCGGGATCTTCGTAAATTAAACTCAACATGCGACCACAGTAAATTTCTCTTGCACGTTTGTCCGCAGCATTTAGTCGTTGTCCAACTTGAATACGGTATGGATAACCACCAATTGATTTGAACATGCGACGTAAAGACGTTTCACTAATGTTGAGTTTACATGCAGTTCTCACAAGACTTCTTTGAGGTGATTGCACAACTTGGTTAAAAACACGTCCTTCATTTTCGTTAGTGCATACTGTTTTTCGACGACCTGAAGAACCTTTACGTTGACACAATACACTACCAGTGCGACGAAATTTATCAACGACAGCTAACATCACACTTTTACTAGGAGCTGCTTTATTAAATTTTTGTTGATATTTGATTGACACCTGTTCTAAGCTTGGACCATCATTACGACCTTTTCCGTATTAACGAAAATAATGCTCTACCAAAAAAACTTTTTCTTCCGTTGTTAGACCCATTTTTAAATCAAATTTAACTGCAGCGTACTATTAATATATCAACTAATGACAATTAAGTCAAATGTGACAAATCCATATTACATAAACAACTCCACAGCACTCTCTGTTTATTTTGGCGGATACCGTATGTTTGAACTAAAATCTAAACATCGTTTAAAATAACTAATAAACTGAAACGTAATATAGTATTTTTGAATTTAATACATCTTTTAAATGGCCGAAAACCACGAAAAAAATTATTATTTCAAAGAACGGTCACTGAAAACAAATTTAACTACTTCCTCATTTTATCTGTATAAAAATAAACATGAGTAAAACTTTTAATACAACATTTATATCGACTTATTTTATTGTCAGGTTATTGAACGAGTTTCTGCTGCTACGAAAGTTGGCCAAAGAACGCTTTCCCGTATTAAAAAAGAAGCTCGGGCAGGAAGTAATGCTGACACTAATGTGCCTACTAAAAAACAAAGAACGGCCAGTATCCGTATGGATCAATTCGACAAAACTGTGCTTAGAAGGTGCATAATAAATTATTACATATCCGAGAAAAAAGTAGCCACGTTAACAAATTTACACCAAACCATTGCAGATAGTTATGGATTCGCAGAAAGTCGCGAATCTCTGCTGAAACAAATGCATTATTTGGGTTTTCGTTGGACCAACATGAAAAATAACAGAAGTTTGTTAATAGAACGTCACGAAATCAGACATTTACGCCTACTATATTTAAGAAACATAAAAAGTGCAGAGAACAGAATAAACCTATCATTTATATGGATGAAACATACATTCATTCATGTCACAGGCACCTTAAAGGATGGAGCGACAAGAGTAACGATGGATTAAGAAAACCCGTTTCAAAATATAATAGGCGTACGAAAATAATGAGACGTGGGTACAAGAAAAACTTATTCCAAACCTTCCAAAAAACGCTGTTGTGGTAATTGATAACGCCCCATATCACAATGTTCTAAATGAAAAATTTCCTACGTCTCCTTGGACTAAGCAACAATTAAAAAACTGGCTTTCTGAAAGAAACATATATTACGGTGATATATATATATATATATATATATATATATATATATATATATATATATATATATATATATCAGTTCATAACGTTCTTCGCCGTTTTCTGATTTCCAGCTTCCATCTATCTCGATCGGTACATAGATTCTCCTCTATTTCTCTTGATTGTATGTCCTTTTCTACTCCTTCTCTCCAACTCAACCTAGGTCTCCCTCTCTTCCTTCTGCCGTATGGCGTCCAATCCAGCACTTTTCTTGGTATTCTAGTTTGTTCCATCCTCTGTACGTGTCCAAACCACCTAAGTTGATTAACTCGGATATCTTCTGTTAAATTGTGTTTAGTCCCCATTATTTCTCGGATTTTCTCATTTCTGACTTTATCCACCTTCGATTTTCCAGCAGCACGCCTCCAGTAATCCATTTCGGTGGCTTCTATCATTTTAAGTGCATTTTCCTTTAACGGCCATACCTCACTTCCATAGGAGACGATACTTTTAACTATACTGTTATAAATTTTATGTTTGTTATCCTTTGATATCGTTTTATCCCACAGTATATTGTTAAGTTTTCTAATCGCCTGTCTTCTCAGGTTATTTCGGTATCTAATTTCTTCGTCCATGCTACCTTCGCAGGTGATGTGAACTCCTAGGTATTTGTATTTTCTTGTGTGTTTAATCTGTTCTTGTTGTTCTAGAAGTAAATTCCTTTGTTCTCCCCCAACGCACATATACTCGGTTTTTTTGACGTTCACCTGCAGCCCCCACTTGTCATATTCCTCCGTTAATTTTCATGTCATATATTCTAGGTCTTCATAATCTTGTGCTAGGACAACTTGATCATCTGTAAATCACAACGTGTATAGTGTGTAGCCATCATTTAATGGTATTCCCATATTTCTACACTTCCCTTTCTACAACTTCAAAGCTTGTTCTAAATAGATTTTGAATAGAGTCGGCGATAAGCAGCATCCCTGCTTAAGTCCTTTGTTGATGTTGAAACCTTTTGACATTGCATGTCCCTGCTTTATTTTACTGGTATTGTTTTTATATTGTTCTTGGACAGCCTTTATAAGCGTTACGTTGACGTTGGTTTTCTCAAGTGCTTCCCAAAGTTTTATTTGTGGGATGCTGTCGTAGGCTGCCTTGAGGTCGACAAACAGTAGGTGAACTTCTTGATTTCGTGCCAGTTTCTTTTCTATTATCTGCGTTATTGTGAAGAGATGATCGGTGGTAGATCTTCCTGCTCTGAAATCGGCCTGTTCTTCGGCTTCTATATCTATATATACAGTGAACAACTGTTAAAACCGGATCTTTATAATGTTGCAAAAATGTGCAAACCGCAATATAAAACATATAAAATTGATTAATTGTTTATTCGACATGGATTGCAAGTTTTAAAGCTACCTCTTCATCACCCGGACTTAAATTCGATCGAAAGTGTTTGGGCGGCACTTAAAGAATATGTGACCAAACGAAATGTTACCTTAAATTTCATAAAGGGTAAAGAATTCTGTAATGAATTTTTTAACACATTTTCTGCAAATGATTGGAAAGTTAGATGTGGCCATGTTAAAAAGATTGAAGATGAATTTATGAACAATGGACCATTTTCAGATACTGTTGTAGATAATATTATTATTAATTTGGCTGAAGACGGAGATAGCGAGGATGATGAAGTTGATATAGAAAGTGATTTTGAAGAATCATTTGTAGATGCGCATAATTCTTTTACTGTTGATGTTCCATGTACATCTAAAACATATTATTTATTATAGTGTTTGTTTGTAGGTGGTATGACTGAATACATTAAACGTAACAAATGTAAATAGGTGTTATAAAATTGTAGATATTAGAGACGAATTCCACTAGAGTAATATAATATTTGTAGCACATCTGTACATAGTTCTAAATAAACAATAATTGACGGCATCCAGAACCAAGATTTTTTTGTTTTGCCAGTCCTAACTCTGTAAAAAGCATAGATATATAATACACAGTAGATAAAGCATTTCATTCATAAATTAATATTTGTTTTGACCTGAACATTTAGAAAGAAACAAAATATTTTGCATGTGGATTAAATAAAGAGAGACTCTAATGTTGGAACTCGTATGGCAACGCTGCACAAAAGCCTAGAGAAGGAGATTTACCTACGCTCCTAACACAATCAGTGGCGTATCCCAATAAATTAAACACGTATAGGTTATTAATTCGTGAGTAAAAAACAAGTAGCAATAAAATAGATAATAATTCAAAAGTAATTATTTATACAAAGGAAATAAAAACAAACAAAAATATTAATTCAAATTAAATTTAAGCTAAATTTAGTTCAACATATAATTTTATAACTTTGTAATATTTTAACTTGAAATTTCAATGTTCCAAAAAATATATAACATTTAGAGTATATTTCAGTGTTGATAAAACATATTTACTTAACTTATTTGATTTAGGTACCTTTGGCCTGAATAATATGAAAATCTACAATTTTAAGAGTAGAAAAATACTTCTTTATTTTCAGTTTATAAAATATATGAAATTATATTACTTGTTTATAAAAACAAACAAAATGATAATTTGGTACCTTCCAAGTGATAAGGAACTTTTGGACTTAATAAAACAAAAAAACTTGGAATTATTCTAAGGGTAAAATAAATACACGTTTTGTCAGTTTTAAAAAAATATATTAACATTATTCATTTCTAAATAAAATTAGCTTTGTATAAATACTTCTCAGTAAATCTATTTTTTTTTGGTTGCATGATGAATTCTAATGCTGAAATACCTTTTAAGAATTAATTTTATAATTCCATTACATGGTTGTCTAAAATATCAACATCATAAAGATGTTCACCAAAAAAATCGAATACATTTGATGGTAAAACGCTAATGGTTTTAGAAACTGATAAATTTAACAAACCGTTAATATTTTTATTAAATATGTCATGAGTTTTATGAAAAAATCTGAAATATTTTTCCCCAGCCTTACAGATATTAATTACCATATCACTTGGATTTTTAAGTCTACCATAAGCTTTTCTTACTTGCAGTTTTGAACAAGTTGAATCCTGTTCCAACATATTAACACACTTGCTGATGATGATTTAATTACAAAACCAGCAATATATGATACAACATCTGGGACATATAAAGTTAAGTCCCAAGATGGCGACATAAAAAAATTAGATTCTGCAATGACTTTGACTAAAACATTTTTGTAGTCTTCAGATTCTTCTAAATTTTCCCCCATCATCTGACCTACTCAGTAAATTACCTGAGCAGCATGTGAGGATTGAAATTTTTTGCAAGTCTACAGTGTTACCTGTTTTTGGCACCGATATCTCACTGTAGACTAACAGTCTTTTGAAGGCAGCCTCAAATTGTCTGGCTGTCGGGTTGTTATTATAGCCACCCATGCTACGAATGGCTCCAAAAATAATTCAATGTGATCCTGGGATAACTTATATGTCAATAAATATTTTTTCTTGTTAGAAGCTGAACATGTTTTTTAGACTCTCAATACATATAAGAAATTCGAGGAAACCTGTATTTCTTGCACATTTAACAATTGGAGTCTTATTTAAGGTAATAATTAATTACCTATCATCCATAAATAAGCTCTTTCTTAGTGTAGCCCCTGCAGATGCAACATTTTGTTTCTTTCTAGGACTGTCAAAAATGTCGTCTGAATTTGAGCTGTAACATATCATCTATATTTAGCTAAGCAGAGCTTTTAAGGGTGAGCTAAATTTTTACCTAAATGAGATTGATGGAAACAAAGAATGTTGAAGTTTTGGCATTGCTCCAGACTTAAGGTATCCTACATCATTTACTTTAATAAGGATATCTGCAGGATCGAAATGATATGAATAAAATACTGTTCTTTTCTTAAAACCTTCAGTTTCTTCAAGATTAATTAGTTACAGCCAAATATTTCTTGCTTGCATGTCGGTGGGGAAGCTAAGAGAAAATAAAAAATTAAGAATACTTACATTAATTTTTTTCAACTTTAAAAGAAATATTAATAGATCAACAATGGTTTTAAGGATTAAAAAGACCGATTCTTTTTCACAAACAACGCGTAAGTAATATTTTAATACTTGGTCAGGGCTAAAAATTATAACACACTGTAAAATCGCAAAATTTGCAGATATTACTAACTTCTTTTTAGCTATTTTAAATAAATACCCAGATAGGATAGCGAGTTTAGAATGTTGCTGACATTATGATGGTTTCAAATAATAGTAAATTGGTAAAATATAAGTATTTTTACTTTTCCGCCAACCTATCTAATATGCGAGAAAAGTATTGGTTTACCCACAAAAAAGTTGGAATTATGAAATTTTTTTTTGAGTTATTTCCACGTTATCCATCAACAACAACACGAAAAAACGGTTTTTAGAAAAAAATCCTGTGTGTATGTCGTCGTCGTCGTCGTTGTCGTCGGCCACTTTTCCTTGCAAGTCTTGTTAGCACGATACAGCCTCCGGAGTGCAATAAGTCACCAATTTTATGATGGAATATTGTTAAGGACATTTCACAGATGAACCCTATTGATTTTCAGCTCACCAGAGCCAGTACAACGGGTGCTATGGTACTTGAAGTACGACATTTTGTCGTTTTTCGAGAAATTTCAGTTTGTTAGCACGATACAGCCTCCGGAGTTCAACAAGTCACCAATTTTATGATTGAATATTATTCAGGGCATCTCACTGATGAATCCTATTGATTTTCAGCTCACCAGAGCCAATTCAACCGGTGCTACAGTACTTTAAGTACGAGATTTTTGTCATTTTTGGAGAAGTTTCAGTTTGTTAGCACGATACAGCCTCCGGAGTATATACAAGTGATGCATTTTATGATTGGATATTATTCAGAGCGTCTTAAAGATGAACCCTATTGATATTGAGCTCACTAAAGCTAGTACAACGGGTGCTGTGGTACTTCAAGTACCAAATTTTTGTCATTTTTGGAGAATTTTCAGTTTGTTAGCACGATACAGCCTCCAGAGAGTATACGATTGATCAACTTTATGGATAAGTATTTGTTCAAGGTGTCTCACAGATGTACTCTATTGATTTTCAGTTGACTAGAGCGAGTACATCGGGTCCTATAAAACTAGATATACTAAATTTTTGGTTATTTTTGGAGAAATTTCGGTTTGTTAGCACGATACATCCCCCGAAGTGTATACAAGTAACAATTTTATGATAGAATATTGTTCAGGGCCACAGATGCGGAAAAGTTAGTTTTAATCTTTAAAACCGTTTATTTTAAATAGTATTTTATAATTTTTCGAGTTGACAAAGTAACAAAACGTTACAAAAGCTTTGTTTTGTAATATGAAACTATTGTTGATATTTTCGCATTTATTTATCCATCACCAAAAAGATGCTGTAAATCTACGCCTCTGATACAAGCAAAAATTTCCCATATACTATAACCATACTTACTGATGATAAGTCACTTCGATACCCACATTATCGTGTTTTTTAGACAAAATACACTCTCGTATCATTATTCATAGTTTTAACGAACAAAATAGTCACAAATGACATAAAAATACTTTAAAATAAACACAAAAACACTTAGAGCAACAACAGAACCGCTCTGGCAACATCACAACTACAAAATTGACAGACCTTACTATTAATCATTTATTGAATGAAAAGCGGCCATTTAAAAATATATTTATCTCGCGACGTTGCCGTACTTAACAAGAATGTTATATTTGATTACATTAACTATATTTTAAAAACTATTTTATATTAACAGTTTATTTGGTTCAGAAATATATGCATTATCGTTAACAGTATATATCCATTTAAAATATGTGGAACCAATAAATATAGGTATGTAGTAATTTTACCAATCAAAATAATTTCACTAAATCGATCAGTGCTATGGATAAGTACAATCTGGCAATTTCGGTCATCACGTCAAACCACAAGGGATGTCGGTTCTTATTTCTTAAGTTTACGAAATCAGGCCGAATAGCCCTGGCAGCTGAGGCCTTAAAACAAAAGAAAAAAAAAAAAAAAAGTTTACGAAATATCTACGCATTACGTCTTTTTTTAATGATTGACCGCCTTTCAATGTAAATAACTGTATCTATACTTGTATTATATATCTATGGTAAAAAGTGTGAAGGGATGTTCTAATTTCATAGTAAATATGTGCAAAAAACCCAAAAATTTACATATGAAAGTAGAAATATCTACCACAAAAAAGGTTTGATATTTTATTTATATTTGTATTATACTTATTAGACCATCTCTAAAGGCGATTTCCCCAATTTGTTTTTAAAATTTTATGTATAAACACGAATTTTTACATTATCATCTACCACATATTATTAAGAACGAAAATTTTAGAAAGATCAACAGGTAGGTATGTCATTAACTATTACTACGAGCAGATAGGGAAAATTGTTGTCCATATCATAGTGTACGCTTTATCTACAAAATCTACCAATTTATATACTAATAATCCTCAATGACGAACATTATGAAGGGACCACATAAAAGACATTAATTTGAAATATAGGTGAAAGTTTATGCCTCTTGGAATCTATTTATTATTTACATCGCATACAATAATAAAAGGTAATTATAGAATTCCCCGTATGGTTTTTGAAGCAATTAATAATTATGTCTGTACAAAAAAAACCAATTTTCGTAGAAAAATCTAATGGTTTTAATTTCCTTATTCATTTAATTAATAATAAAGAACACATTAATATTATTTTGTTTTGTAAACTCGATTTTATATAGCATTACATATGTGCCACAATTTATTATTTTTAAATCCCAGCAGCAGTCTCACAACCTTTAAAATTTTGCATGCGGAATGTACGTCGCCTGCTCTTCCCGGTAACTGCGTTTACAACGTTGTCAAGTGGTATGGCTCTCTCGCGTATTGTCAACTGCCAACATTAATTTGCCAACGTGTACTCGTAGAGAAACTTGACAGAATTAAAATCTGAAAATCTGACGTATGGCGTTTTTCGTCAGGTACATTTTGTATATACATTTTATTTGGTACAATTTTAGTATTGTCTATTTGAATATTTCTATTTGAAACTTTTGTGGATTAAATAATTTTTAATGTAGAAGGTGAATAGAAACGCATTCCTTCTTATAAATATCTCTACTACCTTAAATGTATCACGCTGTACGTTATTAGGTTATTAGAAAGAATTGTAGCTGTTCTTTGAGCTTCTTTATTGGGTAATCAGCTTTTAATATATGGATCAATAATTTTGATTACTTTATTGTTAATGTTAATCCTCAACAATAGAAATTCATAAATAAGTAGCATCGTTGAAAGAAATAAGAATTCCACACCGATGATAAAAGACATTTATTATTGTGTACAATGTGCAGAAGGAAAACTGTGATCGGCGGGACATTGCTTGCATTATTCTTGAATGAGTCGTGAGCAGAAGGTCGAATAGGAAGAGAATAAAGTTTCGAAAGTGTCATCAACCCTTTATTTATAGCATTAATCGGTTAGTTTCATTTCATGAAAGTGGGTATATATTGGCGATTCAACGTCGAGAATCTCGATCGTGAACGATGGAAATTAGTTTAGGAGCTAATTCAATATTTATTTCAAATTATTTAGAAAGAGATTAAATATTAAGGGAAGATTGAAAAAACATTAATTGGAAAGGGTTTGGAACAAGCTTGTAAATGAGGTATCACTTGTCATATGATCCTATTTAAGTTCATCGTCCAAAACAGCTCTCGTCCGCCATTTCTAATGATTACGTCATCTAATATCATTCAAAAGGTAGTAGTTCAGTTTCCCAGAATCACAAATTAGTAACTTTTACGGCTGGATAAAGTAATTAGGGGGGAGGGTATTTAGACCCGCACTGTATATTCGTATTATGTTATAACATTATTTAAGTAAATTTCTTGTTGAATATCACAATATCTATATTATTTTCAACAATATAAAGGGCAGAAATCAGATTCAACTTAGACAACTTCAATCATGAAAGCGTAAAAGAACTGTATCGAAAACGACTGGATGAAAAATTGACCCAAGAAAACTTTGAGAATACAGAACATCAATACGCGTATATCAAAGATTGCTTAAAGAGCGCAGCTCAAGAAGCTCTGGGATTATATGAAACATCCAAACGTAAATAGCCATACTGGTGGGATGATGAAATCGAAGAAATGATAAATACGAAAAATGATAAACACAAGGTACACCTCTGCAAGAAAACTGACCAAAGCAAGACTGATTATCAAATAGCTCAAAAGAAAGTGCGCACAGCAATAACACAGAAGAAGAATGAGAGCTGGGAGAGGAATTGTGCTAGAATTAACACATATTTAGGAGGTAGTAAAAGCACCGAAAGTTGGAAATTATTAAAATCCCTTGGTCAAGATAACAAAAAAGATATTATCACACCAGTCACCCTACAAAAATGGGATGAATACTTCGGCAAGCTCCTGACTGAAAATAGAGAAGCATATAAAAAACAAGAGCCCGAACCTCGCATCGAAATAAGAACATTAGCATCTCCGATTAGGGTCAAGAGTGCAGAAGTTAAACAAATCTGTCAAAATCTGAAGAATAGAAAACCACCAGGCCCTGGAAACATTCCACCAGAGCTGCTCAAATACGGCACAGACAAACTATATAGACAACTTACTAGCCTCTTCCAAAAGTGTCTCAATGGGGAGAATATTCCCGAAGAATGGAGAACATCCTACATAACAACTATCCATAAAAAAGGTAGCAAAGACATCTGTGACAACTATCGAGTAATCGCCGTCCTAAGTTCTATCTCGAGAGTATACGGAAAGCTGGTTAAAAGAAGGATCGAAGACGAATATCGCGATATAGAAGCCGAAGAACAGGCCGGTTTCAGAGCAGGAAGATCTACCACCGATCATCTCTTCACAACAACGCAGATAATAGAAAAGAAACTGGCACGAAATCAAGAAGTTCACCTACTGTTTGTCGACCTCAAGAAAGCCTACGACAGCATCCCACAAATAAAACTTTGGGAAGCACTTGAGAAAACCAACGTCAACGTAACGCTTATAAAGGCTGTCCAAGAACTATATAAAAACAATACCAGTAAAATAAAGCAGGGACATGCAATGTCAAAAGGTTTCAACATCAACAAAGGACTTAAGCAGGGATGCTGCTTATCGCCGACTCTATTCAAAATCTATTTAGAACAAGCTTTGAAGTTGTAGAAAGGGAAGTGTAGAAATATGGGAATACCATTAAATGATGGCTACACACTATACACGTTGTGCTTTGCAGATGATCAAGTTGTCCTAGCACAATATTATGAAGACCTAGAATATATGACATGAAAATTAACGGAGGAATATGACAAGTGGGGACTGCATGTGAATGTCAAAAAAACCGAGTATATGTGCGTTGGGGGAGAACAAAGGAATTTACTTCTAGAACAACAAGAACAGATTAAACACACAAGAAAATACAAATACCTAGGAGTTCACATCACCTGCGAAGGTAGCATGGACGAAGAAATTAGATACCGAAATAACCTGGGAAGACAGGCGATTAGAAAACTTAACAATATACTGTGGGATAAAACGATATCAAAGGATAACAAACATAAAATTTATAACAGTATAGTTAAAAGCATCGTCTCCTATGGAAGTGAGGTATGGCCGTTAAAGGAAAATGCACTTAAAATGATAGAAGCCACCGAAATGGATTACTGGAGGCGTGCTGCTGGAAAATCGAAGCTGGATAAAGTCAGAAATGAGAAAATCCGAGAAATAATGGGGACTAAACACAATTTAACAGAAGACATCCGAGTTAATCAACTTAGGTGGTATGGACACGTACAGAGGATGGAACAAACTAGAATACCAAGAAAAGTGCTGGATTGGACGCCATACGGCAGAAGGAAGAGAGGGAGACCTAGGTTGAGTTGGAGAGAAGGAGTAGAAACGGACATACAAGCAAGAGAAATAGAGGAGAATCTATGTACCGATCGAGATAGATGGAAGCTGGAAATCAGAAAACGGCGAAGAACGTTATGAACTGATATGTATATATATAAAGAAGTTGTAGGTATTATACATCAAAGTTTCTTAATATTATATCCAGTTTATCTGGTTATTGAAATATGACTTTCCATTGTTTACCATAGATAAAAATTTAACTGATCGATACAATTCTTGTAATCGCGTCTTGACTAAATGATTAACAATGCGGATTTGCATTATACTTAACGTTACGCAACCGAAACGTCTTAAATATATTTTACAATCGAACGGATTGAAGATTAAGTACCAACCTTTGTATAGGGCCTTGGGCGAAAGAATTTTCCGGGTTCCATTAAGTAAATTAGCGTTAGTTTTACACGAGTTTTAAGTTCCCAGCAAATAATAAGACCGTCGGCCGTAAACAAACTTTATCTTCGTTAAAGATGAAAAAAAAATTCTTTAATTAGGTGAGTAAAAGTTTTAATGAAATACAGTCGAATTGGTCACGCTAGATCTATTGTTTAAATAATATTTAACGTTGTATTTTATAGTTCATACCATATATCTAATATATAAACCGTAAGTAACTATATATTGTTTATAAAATAATTTATATCTAATTATTATTTTTAAATTGTATA
Source organism: Galeruca laticollis (assembly GCA_963921935.1). Classification (NCBI taxonomy): domain Eukaryota; kingdom Metazoa; phylum Arthropoda; class Insecta; order Coleoptera; family Chrysomelidae; genus Galeruca; species Galeruca laticollis. Next base: position 119,577,447 of record OY998183.1, on the reverse strand, counting down.
GAAATATTTAATAGCGAATTTGATATGAATATAATGTTAATATTCAATCGATTATTGAATTTCCCCACGTTGGAATCGACAATTGATTAGAAATATTATTATGTATAGAAATATTATTTTAATAATATTTTAATTTATATTATGAATATTATATTATTTTTATGAATTTAAAGATTTTACTTTAGTCCTTGCTATTTATTAACATGTTCTTTATTCAATTTTTCCTCGGCTGCTCTTGTTTGTTTTAGAATATGATGACTCCTAATATCAGTAGGGATCATGGGCAAATAATGTAAGACATTAACATTGCAATTATTATAATGAAATTTATTTTGTTAAAACAAATGGATAACTGTTTAAATAAATATATGACAACGTTTAAATATTTATATAAATTTTTAAGAATTGAGTTGATAAAATTACTGACCAAAAACTCAATTCAAACACTATTTTTTTACAGGTATGTTGACGACTGCATATTAGCAATTCCAAAAAATACAGAACACTTGGTCTTACAAGATTTCAACAGTTACCATGACAGACTACAGTTTACCATTGAACTAGAAAAAAATAATCAAATTAGCTTTTTGGGCCTTACCCTCCATCATACAACTAACACCATAAAAACGGAATGGCACAGAAAAGATACCTGGTCTTCCCGATATTTAAACTTTAAATCACAACACCCTCTAACACAAAAAAAAGCTGTTATTATAGGACTCGCAGATCGATCAATAAATCTGTCCGGCCCCGAATTCAGAGAGAATGCAATAATAAAAGCTAAAGATGCCCTTATACTCAACAACTATCCCACTAATTTGATAAATAAGATATTTAAAAAACGTTTACATATATTTTATAACCATAATAATACAAAAACTAAAATAGACAATAAAACAAACCAATTCCTCACTTTGCCATATATACCAAATTTATCAGAAAACCTAAAAAAGACATTTTCGCACCATAACATACATGTTGCTCATAAAGCGTACAACCTACTGAAAACCAATTACACCTATCTAAAAAGTTCAATCTCAAAATAAAAAAAGAGCAGCATAGTCTATGAAATACCATGTAAAAACTGTGAAGGGGTCTACATCGGACAAACAACTCAGTATTTGAAAAACAGAATAAATAGTCACAAATATGACGAACGAAACAAAACGGCACTCACTATCCATGTTTCAGAGAACCAACACGAATTTGATTTCTAAAATACAAAAATTCTTCGAAGTGAAAACCACACAAAAAAACGCGTAGTTCTAGAAATGATAGAAATACAAAGAAAAACCAGTTCCGTAAATTTAAAGACTGACACAAAAAAGCTTAGTAAAATTTATAATAACATTATAAAAACTTAGAAATATAGGGAAACACGTGGCACATTCCAAAACTAATAAATTTATTACCCCTCCCTATATAAATATAAAATCCTTTCAAATACCAGTCAACAGAAAAAACGACACATTAAAACCTCGTTACGCCTGCTTTCATTGTATAGAACAAATACTCGTATATTCCAATACAAATTTTCATCAATGACTGTCATATTTTTAAAATGTTCGTTTTGTTTGTGTGTGAGTTATATTCTGTTATGTGATATGTCCTAAACATCTCTAAAATATATTGAATAATCAAATGAACGTTCTGTCGAAGGTAAGATTTATTTGTTTTGCTCTTAAGATTCTTTTTGTAACTTGTAGCATTTCTTTTAGTTTTAACAAAAATTTTATTTCTGATGAAGGTCATGGAAAGACCGAAACGTTAAATAAAAATGTATTAATTACTAGTTAAATGTCTTTAAAAATGGTCTTCAATCCCAAGAATACAAAATAAACACTATATAATTAAATAAAAAAGACCAAGAACCAAAAAAAGCGAAACTATATATATATATATATATATATATATATATATATATATATATTAATACAGTTCCTTCATTTAAATTTTAAAATAATTTATTAGTTTATATGCAATACTTTTGGCATACCTAGTGTTGTGTACGAGATCAAAATTGTTGAATGACCCAGTATATATCAAGTTTAGCATTATTTAATTTCAGATGACATTTACATAGAATATATTAAATAATAATCAGGTCATGTCATAATATAATAAAGAAATATTTGAAATTAAAAACAGTTGTCACTGTGGGCATTTATTGGAATAAAAGAATTCCAAATCTCTTTGTAAAAAAAAACAAATTTAGTATGTTTTTTAAAAGAGGAAAATTTGTAACCACAGTATAATGTGGTTATTTACTTAGAAAACAATAGTTAGTTCAATTTGAGATCCCGAACGGAGAACATCTAATTTGAGAGCTCTCCAAATGTTCGCAAAGTAATAGATAGTTAGTTGAATAGTATAATTAATAATAGAAATTGTTATTCGGTGCCCATCATTGTAAATTCTGTGCGTGTTTTTTATTGGAAAATGTATTCATCAATTTGGAAAAGTGAAAGGAAAGGTGAAATATCCTGAATTCTAAATTAGATTTATACGTGAACGAGATTGCAGGAGTCCAGATTTTGATGAGTCTGTTCCAGATTATTGATAATTTAAAATAATGCAATTTCGACGAAAAATATCAGGCCTTAATCAAAATTAACAATAGATGCATCTAAATATTAAATTACAAAATTTTTAATTCAAAATAAATACAGAAATTTAATATTGAACAAATTTAACAACTGGAAGAGTATATTAAAGAAATTGGGAATGTGAATGGGTATTTGACATTCGCGAATTAAAAGTGACAATTCCAAAATAATTTGGGAAATTGGATAAATTTATAAACTTCGTTCGTAATTCATTTAATTTGTATTTATTGTAGATAAGATTTTGCTATTTGATAATTTATAAACTTCGTTCGTAATTTATTTAATTTGTGTTCATTGTAGATAAGATTTTTGTTATTTGATAAAAAAGGAAAACTAGGATTTGTTTATTTTCTGTGATTTGGTAATTGTATATAACTTTTGAATTTGACTTACTTTAGATATAGTTTTGTAATAGATTTGAGCAGTTCTACGAGACGCACAACTTTTGACAGTTATTGATATTTACATTAATAAACAAACTTTTGTTTTTTTATATAACAAAACATAAGTTCAGCAACTAGGATAACGTATTGTAGAGTGGTGAGTTGACAAATAGTATCCACTAACTATTTAGAAAATTTCATATAGTTGCAACATCCTCCCACCTGAGCAATGTTTAACATGTTAAAATATATAATCATAAAAATCAAGACTGAATTTCCCCCCTTTCATTTGTAAAAAACGCTCTGGCAACTTGGTTACACGTCCGCACCGCGTAACTGTTGCTTTCGGCATGGAAGGTCCATACTTAACCAAGAAAAGGATCAATGATGTTATATATCGCATAAGCAAGATCACCAAAAGTAGTTCACCAAAACCGACAAGCGTTATTCGAAGGAGACCATGACCTAGAGAAAGGAGTAAACCATATTCGAGATGTGTCTGACCCTACCTATGGAGGTACCGTGAAAGCTAGATATGGAGTCACATCAGAACAACGACAAGATTTGTTCACTCTCCCGGAAGATTATTCACTGGCATACAACATCCCCGCCCGTCTCAAGAACGCATGAGGGCTGGCATTCGTCTTTCGAAAGAAGTTCGGGCAATTAGAAAAGCTTGAAGACCAGATTCCAGCTCCTGGCAAGACACTGAAACTGAAACATAATTCGCGGTACGTCTTCTACGTGGTAACTAAAAATGAATTTCAAGATCGATCTACCTACCGCGATGTGTGGGAAGCACTTCGAAACCTCCGAGACCATGTGTTAGAATCCAGCGTGAAGAAACTGGCTATGCCTAAGATAGCGAGTAACCAGTTGGATTGGCGAGTTATCAGGAACATGGTAGAGATTATCTTTCGAGAAACCGGTGTCCAGATATTAATTTGCAGCTACAACCCCCGTTATCAGTATCCGATGAACACGGTGCCCTGCTATTTCCATAAGATCGGAAAGTGTAGAAATGGGGCCAGTTGCCGATTCAAACATCCAGTCTCGGCTACACAAAAGCTCCAGGAGGAACTTCCATTTAAGAAGGGGGTAATATTACGAAACAGCACACTGGTATAGTCCTTGAATGCGGCTCAGTCTAAGCCATGTATTAAAGTTAAAATTATGGCGGATGCGCAGGGATGATTTCTTAGAACTGGTTACGATTGTGATTATCTTATCTAGACATTGTTTTTGTGACCAGTCTTGTCTACAAAATGCCAGAGCCAATTGTCTTTGTGTAAGTCGCAATCTAGAATTATCTAGTAAAAAAGGCGCTAATATATAAAAGACCGACGAGCCAGAAATAGTTTAGTTTATAATTTGATATCGTGAGATAAACAGTAAATAAGTGAAGATAAAGTAGTGAAGTGTTTATATGAATTAGTTTAAGTCGATATACTTCGTATATAATTAGTGAATAGTGTAGTGAATGAATAAATTAAGTAAGTGAACCTACCGGCTGTATGAATTTATCCCACCCGTAATAAAACGTTTTATAAATAAATAAAACATTACATTATGTTTTAAATTTTATAAAAGATCGCAACGTACAAGAACTGTATCCAAATGTATGAATAGCATTGCTAATATTATTGACTATACCTGTAACAGTTGCTAGCGGGGTGGGGAGTTTTTCTAAGGTTGCGCTGATAAAAACCTATCTGCGATCAACAATATCCCAATCTACACTGACAAATTTGGCAACTTTGTCGATAAAAGAGTTCGCCGATAGAAAGGCTACAAAAAGGAAATTTTATTAGTTTGTTTTAAATACATAGTTATTTTTTGAATAAACCGTATACTCATTACCTTTTTTTCGTATGAAATTGAATTGCACTTAGGGGGCGGCGTAGACATTTCGCCCAGGGGCGCTATTCTCGACACTTCGTATAAATCAAGGTCACTCGCATTTGTGAAATATTCGGATGCATTTCGAATACGCATATTATCACTCGCATTCACAACGAGCGCTCTTTAGTTGTCTTTAGGGTCCGAATCACGGATAAGTCTACTCCGAATATCAAAAATGGCTGAGTTTATGTTTATTAATTACGTTGATAATTTGTTAAATCCGGATAATGAGATTAATATTATTGGTTATGATCCGTTAAATGTTTTAAGCGATAGACAGTTTATTCAAATGTTCAGAATTTCTAAGGATTTGTTTAGATTTTTAAAAAATATTCTGCAAACCTATATTAAAGACAAAGTTCGTCTAACAGATTTGAGTGTTGCTGATAAGGTAAGTAAAAAAACTTCTGAATGTATTTTATAAATAATATTGTACCTATTTTTGTTTATCTTTTCCAGATATTGGTAGCATTAAATTTTTTTACAAGTGATAGCTATCAGCTTGATGGACAAAATTTACATTTAAATGCTAGCCAATCTTCCGTGAGCAGATGTATTAAATCAGCCTGACATTTTTAATGAATACATTAAGTTTCCTCAAAATTTTCAGGAGTTAAATTCTGCAAGATTAAAGTATAAAAATTGTTGTCACTGTCAATCTAATAAAAATTATCTATATATTGTTTTAGGTTTTTTAAAAAATATAACTTTCCAGGAGTAATTGGCTGTATTGACTGTACACACATCGCTATCTATCCACCTAAAATAGGAGATCCAGATTACCCTGAACATATTTATGTGAATAGGAAAGGATATCATTCAATTAATGTACAATTGGTAATGCTGTATTTTTAAATCACAATGTTTACATAATTCATTAGTTACAGAATACAATATATTTTATTTTAGATATGTGATGCTAATATGAAAATCATTAATATAAATGCAAGATATCCTGGTAGTACCAATGATGCATTTATTTGAAACAATTCAAATGCACAAACAGTTTTACAACAGTTGCATGCTAGAGATCATACTGATTATTTTATTTTGGGTAAGTGGTATTTTGTTTAATATAATATTAAAATGAACGGTTTTAAAGAATCAAACTAACTCTTCCGCATTTGTGGCCCCGAACAATATTCTATGATCAAATTGTTACTTGTATACACTTCGGGGGATGTATCGTGCTAACAAACCGAATTTCTTCAAAAATAACCAAAAATTTAGTATATATGGATTTATAGGACCCGCTGTACTCGCTCCAGTCAACTGAAAATCAGTAGGCTACATCTGTGAGACATCTTGAACAATACTCAATCATAAAATTGATCAATCGTATACTCTCTGGAGGCTATATCGTGCTAACAAACTGAAAATTCTCCAAAAATGACAAAAATTTGGTACTTCAAGTACCATAGCAGCCGTTGTACTAGCTTTAATGAGCTGAATATCAATAGGGTTCATCTTGGAGATGCTCTGAATAATATCCAATTATAAAATTGGTCACTTGTATATACTCCGGAGGCTGTATCGTGCTAACAAATTGAAGCTTCTTCAAAAATGACAAAAATATCGTCCGTAAAGTACTGTAGCACCTGTTGTAGTGGATCTGGTGTGCTGAAAATCAATAGGGATCATCAGCAAGATGTCCGGAATAATATTCAATCATAAAATTGGTGACTTGTTCAACTACGGAGGCTGTATCGTGCTAACAAACTGAAATTTCTCAAAAAATTACAAAATGTCGTACTTCAAGTACCATAGCACCCGTTGTACTGGCTCTGGTGAGCTCAAAATCAATAGGGTTCATATGTGACATGTCCTTGACAATATTCAATCATAAAATTGCTGACTTATTGCACTCCGTAGGCAGTATCGTGCTAACAAGACATGTAAGGAAAAGTGGCCGACGACAACGACGACGACATACAAACAGGATTTTTTGCCTAAAAACCGTTTTTTCGTGTTGTCGTTGATGGAAAACGTGAAAATAACTCAAAAAAAAATTTCAAAATTCCAACTTTTTTTGGGGTAAACCAATACTTTTCTCGCATATAAATAGGTTAACGGAAAAGTAATAAAATCAATACATATTATAGGTGATTCTGGTTATCCACTGCGATCATGGTGTTTAACTCCATTGGAAAATGAGCCAGCTGTAAATACACCTGAATATGTATACAATCATATTCACAAATCTACAAGAAACATAATTGAAAGATGCAATGGTCTTTTGAAAATGAGATTTCGTTGTTGTCTTAAGCATAGAGTGCTGCATTATGATCCTGAAACTGCCTGTAAAATTATAAATTCTTGTGCATTCTTACACAATTTATGTATTGAATATAATGTACCAGAACCAGAAAATAATGATGACGGAGAAGACATTGATTTTGGAATTTATGGTAATACTAACTTATCTGACATATTTAATATTAAAATATTTACTTTTAGCTGTATTGCAACAAGGTATTCTTGAAAATTTGGAGGAAAATTGTATTGCAAGAATCAATGAAGATCTTGTTATGGGTCGTGCAGCAAGGCAAAATTTAATTCATAACATATTTAGACATAGGATGTAATATAGTTTATATTTTAAGGCATTTAATAACATTTTGATAGTATAGTCTGCTAGCAATGGGATTTAGTGGAGTACATGTTCAAGAAATGATTTTAGCACTTTTTGGAAATTTTATTGAAATGTGTTTAAGTGTGTATTAGTTGAGAAAAATTCCAACAATAAATCATAATAACATCTAGATAAAAACTTATAATACTAACCTTATTGGAAATTTTTAACAAATGATTCTGGCTTTATCATTGATTTTACTCACTCTTTTTGCACTATTGTTAAAATTATTATTGGATATTAAAAATGATTAATATTGTATATTTCTAATTCTTGTTTTAAATAAACTTAGTCAATTAAATCACCAGCCTTTTCTTTTATAATCTATCCCAGCTATGTTATAACTCCTCAATAAACATGATGTATTAAAATTGGTTATTTAGAATTTCACAAATCTAGGTAGGTACCACACAAAATATTATTAAAGTTTCTATTGTAAAATAAGTAAAATTATTATACACTAAAAATACACACATATACATCTGTCCTATACAAAAAAAAACAAATACTGTTGCGACAGGTACATTTAATGAATTATATTTAACAATATCACAAAACTAAAATTAACTGAAATCCCTAAAAAATGAAAATATTTTTAAGAATCTACAACAAAATTATTCATGTTAAATTATTTGTAAATTCAGTGAGAGTGTCTGCAATTTTTTCGATAGAAGTTGCTGATTTTTCTCTGGCAACTGCAATTCTTGATAAAAGCTCAATTTTTTTATTATAATACTTTTCTTTTATATCAATTTTTTGTTTATACAATGTATTAAAATCACTAACTACCCTCGCATTATGAATTTTTGATCTTTTTGGAACTTTCCTTTGACGTTTTGTTGTTGAGGGTGTATTATTTTCTATATTTGATATATCTTCCTCTACTTCATCAACGAAAGTTTGTTCTTCATTGAGTAAGTCCTGTTCTTGTTTATCAGTTTCAAAATTGAGAGTCGCAGTAGATTCTGGTACTGCATGTCCTTCAATTGAAACAACTCCAATATTGATAATTCTGAAGGTGTTAACTCCTTTTCAGTAGGCGGTCCTCCACCAGTCCCTCTATACTGTTTGTTATTTTCACTTTTTTTCAATTTTGTCCTAGACCGCAAATCTTGCCATGTCTATAAGAATGGGGATATTAATTAAATTAATAATTATTGAAAATTGTATACTTACCTTCCACCAATTGCGCCAGTCTTTATTTGCACCAAGTATACTATTTAATATCTAGTGATTTCTTCCCACTTTACAATAGCATCTTTCAATGTAAAAGAATTCGAAAATTTACCACTAATTAATGCAGGATTCTTTTTTAAAAACTCGATCATTGTTGTTTTTTGAGTTTCGGTAATGGATGCAGATTTTTTACCACTATTCATTGCAAATATTAAGTAGGTATATAGTTTGTGAATAGATGTGAAAAATCCAACAATTATAATTAAATAATATAAACATAAAGTTTCTAGGTTATTTTACATTGTTGACATATTTCATTCGTGAATTCGAATACCAATATCTAACTCGATACGAAGGATAGTCGAGAATACGGTTTCACAAAATCCTTCGCACGCACACCCTTCGGATCGGTTAGTATTCGTACCGATGCGAAGGAAGTCGAGAATAGCGCTCCAGGTCGCTGGTAGTGCTAAAACCGGCACTGCATGGAAATATCAATTTTTCTACGACAATTCTTTAAGGGAATCACAGTGAAAACTCTCACTTTAGGCGACCCACACACACAAAAATAATATTGAGCGGGATATTTGAAATATGTCTTGTCCCATTCATGGCACTTCTCCCTTATTAAGTTGAACACAAATTTTTTCCGTCATTTATTTTTAAATTGTTTATAAACAAATCGAACGTACGTACGTTTTCAAATTGACACCCCGTATGTAGTGATAAAAATTGAACTTCCCAGTATTTGCTTAAAACATCGCCACTCTTAATAATGATACTTTTTGTTTTATCCACGCTGTATATACGTTCAAATTAAAAATAATCAACCCTTCTTGGCCACCGCTTGAATATACATCAAAGTGTATTTGAAGTTGTCGTTATAATAATCTAACATCTGGTCAAAATTAATTACATTATGTAACCACAAATTCTGATAACTTGCTGACTGAAAGGTACACGATGATTGCATTATTTATATGTTATCATTGTCCGCCGCTCCATTTACTGTGGCCGCAGTCTTATTATTTATTCAAGAGGCGTGTATTGTAGCAATGATTCCGTCAATAAATTCAGAAAATTGCCCACATATTGCGTTTAAGGTAATCAGTTTCACATATAATAAGTAACAAAGACGTCTTATGGTAAAGGATCTGAATAGGAAAAGTAAAAATTCTTCAAATTGCACCATGTATTTAATTAATAAACTGTATGGCAATAGAAAGAATTGAGCCTATAGAATATTCAAATAAAAAAAGGTTATTAATCATTATTATTTATTTATTATTATTCTACACATTCATCGACAATATATCTGGTTTGACAAAATTTTTGATAATAATAAGAAGAATCTTTTCTTATTCTACACATTCATCGACAATACATCTGGTTTCACAAACTTTTTGATAATAATAAGAAGAATCTTTTCTTGTTCTTGTTCTATTGGGATCGTTAAAATCGACATAAACCAAGCCGAATTTTTGCCTAAAAATACACATGAGATCAATGGCTACCAAAACATATGGGGTAAATAAATACATTGATAAATAAATAAATATATCAATAGAAAGATAAATGAGTAATTAAATGAATGGATGGATAAATAAATCAATAGGTGAATGAATAAATGAGTGAATAGATAAATAAATTAATGAGTGAATATATAAATAGATAAATAAATAAACAGTTTGAGGTTACGTTGACAGTGACATTTTAAAAAAATTATGACATTTGTAATCATATTCGAAAATCAAGAAAAAAGATATTGCCCGCATTCAGAAAAGCTCATCGATAACTAATCGATGAGAAATTTTGTGCTGAACGGTGTCAAACGAACGATGAGTAATCGGAAAATGATTAATCGGACGCCATTTTTTCCATCGGAAGATAAATGCGATTAGTTGATTTGTTATCGTGATTAACGATTTATGTATTGTTTGAATTTCAACTTTCAATGGTGTTCAAAAAAATGAGAGTCCGTATAAATCGGAATTACTTGTTCAAAATAATCCTCATTTCGCACTTATATTGGCCTGGGTTCAATTATCAAAAGAGGTAATGGTGTAGCAAGATTATCCACAATATTTCCTACTATGTTTAGGTTTCGTGCGTCATCGTTAAAAAAAACTGTTCAATAATATCATTCATATTTATAATTCAAATTGGGGATACTGCACTTAACTTGAAACATAATTATTATTGATAATCAACAACATTATCGTAACCGCAAAACGTCACACGTCAAAATTTTCAAATTTCGATGTGGGGATCGATCAACGTTTATAGAAGAGGGGCGGGGCAGACAGAAGAGGGGATCGTTACGTCACTGTGGGTGCCAGCTTTGACAAGGCTGTATGATTTTATAGAAGTAGGAGTGCATATTATTGTTTATATCGGGTTCTTGTTCCTTTATTAGTATTTAATGTTGTTCTTTTTGTATTTTGTGTATTATAGAGTACAGACAAAAGAAGTAGACTCATCTGTATTGTTGTGAATGCAACTGAAACTATCGTCACAGAATATTATCGTTGTATATTCTTTGCTACTGTTGTGTTGGAGTTATTTTATAATATGTAGAGATCCCAAAAGAGCTAGTTAAGTCATTTAGTCGTCGACAAAGAATATTTGTCAGAATAAAATTTTTAAATTTAAAAGAATCTGAAGAAAAACAAAAAAAGAGAAAATCTCCCTTATCAAAAGAGAAAGGGACTAAATTGATAAAAAAAATTGTCAAATGAATTTAGTGATTGTCATATATCACTTATTTTTTACCTTTTAATGTTAATAAACTTTTTTGTATACAGATTTTTAAGGTAAAATTAGTTTCTTTCAATACCAAATATAAGTAACTTTTAAAGTATCCAGCTTAAGTTATGAAAGAAAGAGAAAAAAGGTTTGCCTATGTTGTGTACTATTTTTGTTACATATGTTAGAATAATATTGGTTTCTTACATTAAAAGTAGTAAGTAGATAGATAAGATTGTATATTATTTGTTTTATCTAGTATTCGTTGCAGCGATGATGTCACTCATGCACCATCAGTCTGGATACTGTTAAGTTAGGTTAAGTTAAGTGTCATAAATCAACTATTTCTTTAGGACCTAAATCATATTAATTTCATAAACATTTCTGTTAAGATAAACAAGTTAAACATTAACATGTTGAAGTTTTCGCCTAGGCGTAAGATATTTAGATATTTTGTGGGACATTCTCTCAACAGTTTTGTTAAAAGCAAGTCGCTATTTTTGTATATTAATAATATTGATCGTATTTTCGGTAAATAAAGTGTTGTGGTGCAAATTATTGGTTTTATTTCTTACATCAGATAACACATATATGTATTTTTATAGTTTTTAATAATAAAGAACTGTATTTGTAATAATATGTTACAATACAAATAAAATACGTTTTATACTCTGAAAACAAAAAAAAACGTATAAAGCAACACAAATAGAGATAAAGATTGGGTTATTAATATGTACATAGTATATTTGAGTTTTTTTCATTTGAATATATGTACTTAAATTAACAAATGCTGCAAAAAATATGTGTTTGTTTGAGAATATATTGTTTTTTAAAACCAAAACCTATCAGAAGTAGTTTTATATTATTTCAGTGTTCTAGTTACAAGTGGTATTTTAACTAGCGAATACTCGTCCCAATAATAAAATTCAAATGTGGCACCCAGGCTGACGTCACTCCCGCGCTTTTTCTGCTTGATTCTCATTGGCTCAGAGTTACCAGACAACCTTCTCTCTATAAACGTTGGGGATCGATAGAATATGTATTCAGAAAAAGTTATCTAGATTGGTTATCGTCACGTGACCGATTTCCCATCGTTCAGTCATCGTTTTTGTTCTCTGAATGCGGCCATTGATTAGTAATGAAGAACGAACCGCGAAGCGGTGAGTGGCGCAAATCACAAGAACTGCAGAAAGTCATTGTGACACAAGCTTTACACAATATTTTCTATAATTCGCATTCATTCAATTTATTAAATAAAATAGAATTGCATAATCCCTGTTTTCAAACTAGAAGGAGTGGTTCGAATTTAAGTTGGCAATTCTGTAGATTTCTGATTGGTCAGATCACAGATGGTTTCATTCAGCACTTTTGACTTTTGACATATTATTATTGAATAATTATGTAAATTGTAAACAAACTTTCATTTAAACAAACAGAGAATGATTATTTGTTTAAAAAAGAGCTTCTTCGTATATGCTTGCGATCTATTTATATTATATCATGAACAGAGTTATTTCTATAATACATCTTCACATAGATATCTGGTAATTTATCCCAAAAATCGAACGTTATGTATAACCTATATATTGATCCTAAACAATATAAAAATAAACAATTTACAAATCATTGATGAATAAACGTTAGAGTACTTTATTTATTAATATTTTTAATATATAATTTATTCAAATTTACCTTTAAGGCCATTTAATATAATAATTTGCTAGCTATATCAACGCTAGACCATTTCATAATTCGTTTCAAGGTTAAAGTGAAATGTCAAATAAAAATACATATTACGTACAATAACCAACTGTGTGACACTAAAAATTACGAAAAAAGGGTTCAAAGAAACTTCATTGTGACACTGTAAACAATGTTATAATGAAGTCTCTTTATACCCGAATTATAAAGAAACAATAAAAACATCAGTAGTAATCACGTCTTTGTCTAACTTGTTGAAGCTTTTACATTAAACTTACTTTGTTGATATACTCTAAGCTCTACTTAGATAGGTGAATTATAAAATAATATGCAGTCGCAAAGCGAAGCCTTTCATCCAAGACCTCGCTGTTGCAACCTGTACTCATTTGAACAGTTTCACTTGGGATATCAATACAGATCTTTAATGCAGTGCTTTTTGCATCCTCATGCCGTTGACCAGAGGGTACTGTTTATATCAACAGTTTTCGGTACCCTTTAGTCGCCTTTTACGACACGCAGGATATACATTGGGATATATTTCACAGTATGTGTACCTCGTAGTAAAAGGTAATGTACCAGACTTCAATACTGGTTAGCATAGGCCTAATTCCTCGGCCAACAATTTACATTGTCGTCCTAAAATACTAAATACACAATGTACTATTTTATCAGCTACAAGTAAAATACATGACACTCCTTTATATGAAACAAATATCAATTTTACTATCACTGTTTAGTTCACCAATTTTATTTTACTGACTTCATGTAAGCAATTAAATCTTTGCGCTGACATTCATGTTTCAAACCCGGAAATATCATGATTGTTCCTGGCATAAACTTCTTAGGATCTACTAAGAACTGGTCTAGTCTTTCTTCTGTCCATACACCAACTTGTTTATTCGCATCCGAAAACTTGAATCCTGGTGTCTGTCCTCCTTTCTTTCCAATGAAACCGTATAAGTTGGGCCCGTCTTTATTTTCTCCACCTTTTTCTATCGTATGGCACATCGCACATCTGTTCATAAATACTTTCTTACCCTTTTCTACTGACATATCAAATAACAAGAAATTTTGAAACAGAATATACCATGAGGTTTTTAATAGTGTTCAAATAACTTTAAAATTTTGAATAGACACGTCAAAATAAAAAAAAATCACAGAGTATAATAACACTGTCTGATAGACATTTATGAATTATCCAGTAAAAAGCAGAATTCCGTTCTTTATATATTCAGTAATTTTGTTTTAGGTTATAAACTTGTCAAAAATTAATAATAATAATATTAAATATGTCTTTTCATTTCTTAGTAAATCAGTTGTTATCGAATGTTAAGTTGCTGGTTAGTATGATTTTGGTGCCATAGGGCGACGGTTGTTCAGAAGAATAGAGAGGAAAATTATGTACAGTCGAAAGAGTGGGTCATAGAATTTCATACTACTAATTATTGACAGCTCTAACGAATCTTGTTCAACTAAAGGAAAATCGCAGCATAGACCTTGTTCTATTGAACCACGACATATTTCAAGACAACCTTCGGCTTCCCTTTCATCAGGCACAGAATTTCGACTTTATATGTTAAACAAGACACAACATGATTTCTTTATTTTGAATGAGCCACAAACTGGATAATCCAAGTCTCAAGTGTTCCATTATGAAACCTCAAATTATTCTCATCGTCCAATAACTCCGAAACTTATTGGACCCTATGCAAAAGTAGCGCCACGAAAAGCTACTGGAAGGCAACGTAAAGGCAAAAGCATACTTATAACTGAATCTCCTGAGAAAAGTGGATTACTTATGGAAAATATAATAGATACCTTCAAAAAGAACATGCCCAAAGCTAACAAATCGACGCTCACAAGGCAAAATGACTTAAGCGCCATTATTGCACAAATTCAGGTCCATGTATCATATTGAAGGACTAAGCGCCAATTTTTATATAATGTAATGTTTTTCTAATTTATTTAAAACGTAAACGGGTGGGATAAATTTTAAACACTCGGTATTGCTACTTACTAATTTATTTAAACACTAACTCACTAACACTAATTTATATGTACTTAACTAGTCACTTAAATTTAATTTATATGCACACTAACTTATTAATTTATAACACTTTTATATTCACTTAATTACTGTTTAACTCACTATGGCAAATTATAAACTGAAACTCATCCGCTGATCGGTCCTGTATTTATATCAAAAACTTTCTTTACTAGAACATTCGGGATGGGACATGCCTTTCGCGATATTTCTTAAAATGCCTTTCGAGAACATGTTTAAAAAGGACGGTCACAATAGATCCCAATAGACCTTCTCAGAATTCGGCGCGCTCGCCTTTTTCTTAACTCCGTTAACATAAGGTTACAGGGCCGTACTTAGTATCTGCTTCGGTGTGCGAGTTCGTAACAATAACAAAATAAACCCCGTAAAATATGCAATATTTCCAGAGATAATTTGATTTAAAACTGCGCAGGCGCCAAAACTTCGTGAACAGATTCGTATAGAAGCAAACGAGGGTGGCCAACCACCAGTACTGTATAATAAACTATAGGGAGAGGTTAACAATTTTAAAATCCTATTTAAGCAATTTCAAAAGGTGAAATAGTTTGTTATAGTTTGTTGATTGGTTATATCGAAGTGAGGTAAGTAAATTCAATTTACTTAGATGATATTTTTCTTAAAGTAGGTCGTATTTATATAAAAAACTAAGTATAAATGTATGTCGGTTATGCCAAAATGCATTTTGTATATATTATTCAGTCATAAACGCCATTTAACATAGTAATTTACTATCCTGATACTGGTTAAATATTTTCGTTTGCTTTCTTGTTTTATAATTTGAAAATACTTTGTCTGTCTAGCAATCAACAAATTTATGAAATTTTATTTATAAAATTAAACTACAATTTCATCTTTCTTTTTATTTTAGTTATTTATAATCGGCGCTTATGACTGCATAAACATGACTTCAAGGGGACACAAAATTTTGGCAATGTTAAAAAATCCGCCAGAAATTCACGAAGAAGCAGCTTTAAACAACAATAATTTTCTGCAGGAAGCATTAAATTACGATGTATTATTTGATTCATCTCCTTTCCTATACAACTGGATTATGTGACGCAATGTACCATTGAGAATGCCAACTTGGAAGACAATACCTTTCCTGCCATGGAAGATAATACCTTTCCTGTTACGATTCAAGTAGCAAACGAAGAAACAATTTGCTTTTCAGAAAATAATATTTTAGTTTCTATCAACTCCTCTGAAGTGACGCAAATTTATAAATCCAGCATAGTGAACTATTCTTTTGGAAGTAGTTCTAACGATACTTCGATTGAGAATTCTGCCAAGAAAAACTCCGTGTCTCACAACAATTTTATCCATAAAGATGAGAATTCTTCAACTCAAGATTTTTCAATAACGAATCATTCTCCAGAATTCTCGGAAAATCTAAGAAACAACGATTCAGATATGGAATATCTCAATTCCTCAGAGGACGGGTCTAGTAACTCCAGTGAAAATGACTCAACGGATAGTGAAACAAAAGAAAACCAACCTCAGAAAGTAAACCAAAGATTAAGCAACCAAAGAAATAGATTTAGTGGTAAAATATATAGAAATCGGCGTGGTGAAGAACAGCCGGAAAAGGAAATGTTAATTAATCCATGTTTAGGAAAAAAGTGCAATAATAAATGTAACACTATTTCGAAAGAGGAAAGGAATTCATTTTTTCAAAATTTCTATAGATTGAGCGATCATAAAAAACAAAAGTTATTTTTGAGTGAGTGCATACATACTGTAGAAGTTAAAAGAAGAAGAACCTCGAAAAAAAAATTTAAACGTCAGTTAACACATGAATATTATCTTCTAAGAAGCAATAAGAAAGAAAGAGTATGTCAGCAGTTCTTAATCAACACTTTAAACATTTCGCAAAGATGCCTTAGAACTGTTATTGCTAATAAGACGTGAGAAATATTTCCAGATGGAATTGATAGAAGAGGTGAACATCCCCCAGCAAATAAATCTACACAGATGCAAGTACAACTGTTCAAAGAATTTGTCGAATCTCTTCCTGTGATGCCATCTCATTACTGCCGCAGTTCTTTAAGTAGAAAATATCTTTCAGCAGATATAAAATTCTATAACAACCTATATAGAATGTACCAAGCGAAAATGGGAAAAAAATCAATCGCAGTTTTGAAAAGAACTATTTTTTTAAGAAAATTCAGAGAGCTGTATGGTTATGGCATCCATGTGCCGAGGAAAGACAAATGTGGTCAATGTGAATTTTATAAGAATATTAATGAAAGTCAAAGAACAGCTGAACAAACTGAGAAATACCAAAAACACATCGAGGAAAAAGAAATAATAAAACAAATATTTTTAAACAAACAAAAAGAAGCTGAGAGAAATGATGAGAAACGCATTGTCAGTTTTGACTTACAGAAGGTGCTGACTACTCCTCATATCAATAGTATGTTGACTGGCTACTATAGGAAGTATGCTGTATATAACTTTACTATTTACGAATCCTTCACAAGGGAAGGAATTTGTTATTTATGGGAGGAAAAGAACGGTAAACGGTGGCTCGAATGAAATATGTAGTAACTTGTTTCGATATCTTAAGGATACAGAATCCAATAGTAATAATAAAACTGTTGAGTTATTTTGCGATAATTGTGGGGGACAAAATAAAAATAAAATATTACTATTCATGTTTTATTATTTTGTCAATAACTGTTCAAATAACATACATGAAATATCACTGACTTTTTTACTGCCTGGGCATACATACATGCCGGTTGATTCTATGCATGCAGTAGTGGAAAAATCTCTTAAAAGAATATCCATAATGGCTCCATCAGAATGTACTACAGTTTTGAGAAATGTAAGGTTAAAAACCAAACCCCACAAAGTGCATACATTAAAATACAGCGATTTTTTGGACTTCAAAGAGGCGTCAAAATTGATGAAAATATCAGGAGAAGCAGGCATTTTAAAAATAAAAGAATTGAAGACTATTAGATTTACAAAGGGTTTGTCGCAGTTTCTTTATAGATACAAATATAATGAAGAAGAAAGAATGGGTACTATATTGTTAAGAAAATCTAAAGGAACTGAGACGGAACAAGAACTTCTCGTAAAACCAGCATATTCTTGTGAACTTTCAATTTCAAAAAAGAAATAAGATAACTTACAAACAATGTGTAAATTAAATACAATTCCACCAGAATATCACCAGGAATACGTATCACTAAAGTACAGTGCCAACGTGCTAGAAGACACGGATATTGAAGATGTCCAATTATAATGGACAGGAAGATGCCATAGAAATGTCAAATGAGGAATAAATTCAGTTTGTATTCAAAGAAAGGTTTTTCTGTTTTGTTAGTATTATAATACCTGTATAAAAATCATTTTTTTCTTACCTTTGCAAAGTTTTTTTTTATTTCGCAAATACAACTATAATAACCAACAGTTATAAATATATTTAAAAAAATTTGGTTAGACTTAAGTGGTCATAAGCGACTATAAATGCCGTTGCTGTTTTGTTATAAGTGACTTAGACTTTTGATTTAACCTCCACATCGAAGAAAACGTTTGACACAAGCGACATTACTTGCAAGAAAAATGAAAATAGCATATTTTGCTCTTTTAATTTTACATTTGTACGAAATTATAGATTATCTTTAGTAACTCATAAAAAAATTGCAACCAAAATATGTAGTATAGAGAAGTGAACAGTTTTTTCCATTAATTGAGAGTTTATCGTCTAGGCGATTATGTCATGTTGCCTTGTAAGCGTCGAAATGTAGGCGATATTTTATATTTAAATCTCGCGCCTCATATCAGAGACATTATTTGAGATATCCTATGGTTAACGGCATTTTAATTTCTGTGGCTCTAGGCCAAAGGTGAGTTGTGAAAAAGAAGAACCGCGATTTGAGGTTAAGACGCGGCGTGGCACTCATGGGGTGATTAAGGTTATTACTTTTCCGCCCAATCTATCTAATACACGAGAAAAGTATTGGTTTACCTCAAAAAAAATGAAATTTTCCAAAAAAAAATGTTTACGTTTTTCATCCAGAACAACACGAAAAAACGGTTTAAGAAAAAAATCAAACTCGCTACCCCATGAAAACGGACTGGGCAAAATATGTCCACTGTTTGAAAGGGAATCTGCGGGAACTCGAGGACGTGTTGCCTAACAATAAAGGAGATTCGGAAGTTTATTCTCAAACCATTCAAAACTCCATAATTAATGCCTATAAGATGTCTTTGCTATTCAGGTGGATCGATCTTGATGCCTCCACTACATGGTAGTGCCATGAGATTGATCAGCTCAGGAGGACTGCGAGGAAATCTTTCAATAAGGTTAAAAGAACCAGACTCGAAGAGGATTGGAACACATACAAATCTCGCCTCAAGGAGTATAAAAAAGTCATTAGACAAAAACAAAGAGAAGCATGGAGAATCTATTGCGAGGAAGTCGAGGATTTCCCCCAAGCAGCTAGACTCCAAAAAGCGCTCTCAAAAGATCCCCAACGTCATATCGGTAAACTAACCAAAGAGGATGGCACAAAAACTGCCAACCTGAAGGAAAGCCTTTACTTATTAATGTCAACTCACTTCCCCTGACGACTCCATAACCACAAACACGGCAGCCTTAGAGGAAGAGGAGAATCACTATCCGATGGACGATGACTGGCGTATATCACGACAGATCGTCGACGCGGACAGACTGAGGTGGGCCATCTCTGGCTTCTCCCCCTTTAAATCCCCAGGAACGGACATCATTTATCCAGTTCTACTTCAGTGGAGCCTGGATGACCTAATGCCGCACCTGGTAGGAATCCTCAGATCCTCACTGGCACTGAGGCATTCAGGCAATAATCTGTAGCTTCCTTAAAAGACTAAGGATACAAAATGTAATAAAAATAACAATTCTAATTTTAAATTCCAAGGCTGGGAGGAGTTATGGTTGATGACCATACACGTGAAAGCGTAACCCAGGTAACTCTTTACAGTGTTATCTGGGCAAATAATCCATAAGGATTGAACCCAAAAAACGTCAAAGAAGAAGAAAAGTGCTCACTCTCGATTTCTGACAGTTTTTTTTTAGTAGTTATTCCTCAGGTCGCAAGTGTCGTGAGCGTCGTTTCATAGACAAATAATAACTCGGGCAGAGACCGGAGATCACAGAAAAGAAAATTTAATTCTTAATTCAGAAGAAAAAACTCATACCGTTGTATATTTTCCAATACACTTTCCTATAATTATTAACAAAATAGTTTTTTCTCCAAATGACATTAAAAGCGGCCTTTTAATGACACTTGGCAGGCTTTGAAGTTGCACTTTTAATGCCTAGGCAGGAAAAGTCCACTTTTACTGCTGTATGTGAGTTCATATACAATTCTTGATTTTTCCGGTAAAAGGTTAAATTCCACATCTCGCGCCTGGTCTCTTATCTCAGGTGGTGTTAATTGCATCAATTCATCCTCACTTTGCAGTAAATCCATTTCTAACATGATAACTTTTCAAAATTGACAATGACAAAGTAAACAGTAAACAAACATATTCAACAAACGTCATCAGCGGTAAACATAGTAACGCAGGGCCCAGTTACCTTTGATAAAATAATTTAGTTATTTGGATATTGATAATGAAATGCAATTTAAATATGAAAAAGTCGATTTTGCGTGGAATTGGAACAAATTTGAAGAAAAAATTATATGTTTCACACGGCAGAAAAGCAGATTTAATGTCTTGGCTGGTTATGCTCGGCTATGAAACACCAGCCGCGGCATTAAATCTTGTGCTTTTATGCCTAGTAAAACAAATAACTATTATGTGTTCCATTCCTGGTTGCAGTAATCAAAAATATTGCATTGTTTACCAACAGATCCAGGGGTGAGCTATTCTGAATTAATGAAATTTACTGTCTCGACCCTTACTTTGTGGAGTCTACTCATATTACTGTTTTAAATGAAACTATTTGTTTCTAGATAATTCCACAATATATTGATAAAATGTTAAAAATTCTAAGAAATTTGACAATTGTTTCGATACTAAATATCATCGTCACAATGACAGAAGTTACATTTCATTTGATGCCTACCTGATGTTTAATAATTATTTTCGGCTAGTGAGTGAATGTACAAATAAATACATAAAAAAATGAATGAATTAATAAATAAAGATATAAGTAAATAATCACAAAAATGAATAAATAGGTGAATAAATGAATAAATAAAAAATGATTAAGTAAATAAGAAGCTCGACTACCACTTGGTAAAATGATTCAGATATTGAAAACAAAGTAAACATACATTTCATTGCAAATATCGATTGGAAACAAAAAGCGAAAATAAGAGTTAGTGATGGCAACGAAGTGAATGATATTAACATCAAGAGAGACGTAAGACACAGTTTCATTTTATCGCCAGCGCTGCTCAATATTTTATATCAAGAAGCTCCAACGGAATCACCGTGGGCATCAAAGTAATTGGAGTCGCCTTTCATTATAACATGGAGGATTGTGAAACTGAGCAAAAAATTGACAAAATGTATGACGCTTAGTAAATTATCAACAAACTGTTCAGATCTATATCATCGCCAATATTCGATAATTCGATATGACACACGAAGTAGTAGAATATTTATACTTACGTGTATCCATAAGTCCATTCAAAATTATCAATTATACTCCAAACATTATAACCAAATACTTTCACACCATCGTAGTCCATAGCATCTTTTATGTTACTCAGATAATCCTAAAATTTTTACTTGTACATTTATTTGTTTTTTAAAATACGAATTCATAAGTAGATTCATTTGTGAAGCTTACAAAATTAAGAAATAGATGACCAAAAAATACATTTTTTGATTATTCATGGGCGTATATATTTAAACACAAGCAGACATATTTGAAATTCAAATTTCCCATGGATCATCGCAAAATGTGTAGTAAATATGGGGTTTATACGCAGTCTAGTGAGCGTTTTCTAGTAACGGTGTCCCGGATGAACGTATCCATTATTGTAACGGTAAAAATTTAGTCCAAGCGAAAGATCGCCAGACCGCTAGAAATCTCGGTTGGTATAACTGTCACGAACGATTTCCGCTACGGGAGATAAGGTTCGTGAGTTGTTGAAAAAGGCAGTCCTATTAGAATTGTTCTCCGAAGTAGAAGTGTCACTTTGCATATATCTGCCGGCGGCCATTTGTCGTGGAATGTCTGCTCCTCGAAAGATATAAATATTCTAGTAGTCTGGTTGACGAAGAATTGGTTCGTCTCGTGATGCAGCCGACTATTGGTGCCGTATAACGGATTTTGCCGACTGTTTGTAACTTGTAAACTTTATGAGGTACAGCCAAAATGTCTTATTTATATATAACGTAAACCGCGAGTTTTCAGGACAACAATCAAGATCGACACAGAGCGTTTGGTTTCCCTGTTGAAATCCGTTGTTTTGTGTTTTCCCATGTTTCGATTAACATCTTCGCTCCCAAATTTCACATCCTTAGTTGGTTATACCGTGATGAAGACGGCAAATGAGCCAGAAACATGCATGTCCGCGGTTACCACTCTGTTTCAGTAGCCTTTTTTATTTTTGCGTGAATTACCCATGAATCTCTTTGTTGTTGTTGTTTACATATATATATATATATATATATATATATATATATATATATATATATATATTGGATTATTATTTTATTTTATATAATGCCCCACGTTGGGGAGCAAGTTAAATATGATTTAACATGATTATTTTATAATAATAATAATATTTATTTTGAATATGAATTTGTTATATATATTTTATAATGTGGGAGATAAATTGTATTTGAAATTTATATATATATATATATATATATATGAGAATTATTAATTTTTTTCTGTTGTTGTGAATTTGAATTGAATTTAAAATGTATTGATATTTTGTTACAATTAAAAACCTTACACTCTTGGGCTTGCTAACTTATATATATTTTACTTGTAAGTCCTCCTATTTATTATGCTATTTAGTAGCATGTAGTTTATTTGATTCTTAAACTTTTATTACCTCGGCTGCTCTTATTCATTCACTACTCTATAACTCAGTAGGGTTCTGGGCATATCATAATAAGTTGGATTCATATACCTCTTATGTGTAAAAATAAATGATTATCCTTTATTATTTCATAAATTCTTATGTTATGCATAAAATAATGGATTTTCTATATATATATATATATATATATATATATATATATATATATATATATATATATATACATATATACAAATTTCCACATTAAACAAACTTTCTGTATATTATAAAAAAAACTATTCATTCTCTTTTGAGACGACTTTTTCAGACTCATTTGCATAACTTGGGTGAACCGTTTGTAAACGTTAGATTTCTTAGAAAAATTATACGACCACCTGCGTTTTAAAGTTGTTCAACTATTGTAAACTTTTTTTCTGCTTGTTTTCTAAATAGGATTATTTGAAATATTTCAAAATACTATTTTAGTTTTATTCGGTACGTGAAATTGAAACCATATCTGAAATATGTATCTACTCAAATTTGATCTTTTAAAAACATTATTTAACATATTATAACAATTGTGTAGGTAATAAAAAAGAACTGAAATTAGTTGTGGTTTGTTGTTTAGTGAAAAGTTTTATATAAATGATTGGAGAAAATTCAACATGACAGAAATTATACATCTATCTACAAATTTTATAATGGTAAGTTTTTTTATTATTACGTTTCCTGGTATATTATAATCATTTTAAAGAAAAAACTTTTACTACCAGGTGTTTATGATTTTAAATTTCACTTTATTATTTGGTACCAAATATTTAATTAAAAACACACCACAGACCTTGTTCTTTTTGCTGAAATGTTGCCTTCAGTTGGATTCATCCATGACGCTTTCCCGCCTTAGGTTATAATCTTCCTCCTTGTAATTATCTGATGATAATTATTATTCTGCTTTATGTAGTTTCACAGAAATTCATCCTTGAACTTGATTTTAATTATTAGTTAATTTTTTATAGTTTAATATATACCTATTTACACTTATTACTTAAATTTTTTTATTACAAAGAAACTGGATCACTTTACATTGCTTCTTGCTTATCCAACAACTAACGCCTAACTAACTATTCCGCGGTCTTTTTCATCTGCCAAACCATTTCTATTGTTTATAACCGGAAGCTGGCAATGTTCTAGAAAATTCTTTGATTATAGTTCACCTGTCACTTTGTTTATTATTGTTTTTATTGTTTTTCTGACTTAAACTTATTGTAAACTATTGTTTTTTATTCATTATACACTTATTGTCCTTGATTAATTCACTAACATCTTATTATTATTGTCTTTTTCATGTTATTGTTTATTTGAGATGTTACGATTGGTCAATGCAATTATATTATTTTTGTATTTCCTACAACCTAAATATTTACACAATATACATGGATACAATTCATATCTTATTATGTTTGATATTATTACATATATACATATAAATTAGGTCCGTAATCATTTATTTTTATTCTCATATTTCATATTCAAATACATTTTATGTTGGTATACTTGTCTCAATTGTTATATTTCGTATAGGTTTTTTTGATATTTCCTGTAATTACAGTTTCCTACTTATTATATTTCCTATATATTTTTATGATTAAAAATTAATTCAAAATGTCATTTATTGTTCAATCATTGTAGCATTGTTGATTTTATTATGCCATCCTATTTATTCTTTAAATATGAACAGATGCTCTGGGTGTCTAAAATTCCGTGCAGTGTTACGTTGTTTTATTGATCCACGTTTACTTGTTAGGTTCTGTCTAAGGTTTTTTTTTAAATTACAGAATTATATTAAAACTGTTTTACTAATAATTGTTTATGACTTCTTTTTATATTTATTTACTGTCTTTATGATTATGCCCATTGATTGTACTTGATTACATTGTTATATGGATATTTTATTAATTTTTGGTACTTTATTTTAGGAATTTTTTTTTGATAAATATTATTTCTTTATGCTTTATCGGGATTCTATAAATGTTATGTGCTCGTTCTATCTACAACAATATATATATATATATATATATAAATTTAATTTTGTTACTCGTCACTCTTGTGACTTGAAAGTGTTCTGTTTATTTTTGTTATGGAATTTAGTTTATTTAATGAATTTATTTGTTCATTATATTTATTTTTTATTTATGCTTATTAATCTGAAACAGTTTTCCTTTGATTTTTGTTATGGAATTTTGTTTATTTTATGAGAAGTTGTTAAGTTTGTGTAGGAGATATAGGTACTGGCGTACCACTCACAAAAAAGATAGTAACGTGCCATAAGCAATCCTTCATGTGTGGTGTGGAAACCTGCTTGTAATTACAACGTTTCCCACGTCAAAAATTAATGCAGGAAAATGTAACAATGCTATTTTTGACCCTACAAAAAAAAATGCCCACGCCACTGTGCTAGACCTATATCGGTACAGGCGGAGGTCGTTGCACTTTGTAAACTTTTTGGTTTTAGTATAAATGTGGGTAATCATTGTCGAATGGCCATGAACTGTACTGTTTACCACTATAACCTAACCAAATGTCAAAAAATCTAGTATCTTACTCGTAAATAATTTGTTCTGATTGGATCGTCCAATTGACCAGTAGTATCAGAGAATCCGTTTTCTGTTATCAGCATATCAGGATCAAAATATTCATGTTTTAACCAGTTGAGTAATTTCCTGACTCCCCAAGGTACAATCTACAATCAAATCTTTTTAAAATAATATTTACTTGTAATAAATGTCAGTAAAATTATATATAGGTATATTTGCACCCATGCTAGTTTCCTAAGCAAATTTTGAACATTTTCCAGGAAAAAACAACTATTTTCATGGCTAAACGACACAACGGATATTGAATTACACTTCCACGGAGAACTGCCCCATTTAGAATTATACTCAAAATGGATAAGCTGTAGACTGCAGTTTTGCCTTCTTTGATCTCATCAGCACAGCACTTATGGTCTAATCTGAAATTTTCTTTCTAATTGGTACAAAATTAATAAAACATAGCGAACTATATTAAATAATGTGAATAAATACCCTCAGCGACGGCACTGCACCCGATGGCCAATCATCTGGTTGGTAAGTGTACACTCCAGTATCTTTAGTTGTATCCGGTTGACCGATTTCTGGTTCTGGAATTGCTCTTACCAGACTTGTGGTATAAGTGTTGAGGGCGAAAAAATCGTTTGTTCCTTTTATATATTCAATTTCTTCCGTGGTGAATTCCGGAAGACGAGACTGGTTGAATCCCTCTAATTTGCTTCTGTATGCTATGCGAGTTTTCATTATTTCGGGCCAGTCACCGTAATATATTGGGTGACCGAAGAATCCCCACTACAAAAAATATATTTCAATAAATTGTAAAGTAAAACTTCTTCACATGTTTATTCCCAAGCCGAACGGTCAATGTATAAAATATACATAAAAAACGTAAATCGTTCAGCAATCATTTTATATACATACTATCTGACCCAGCTACGCGTTGCTGGGCTCAGTAATTATAATAGATTGAATTAATTTTAACTTATTATTTTCATACAATAAAATTGATATTTACTAATAAAGCTGAAAATTTCTTAGCCGATTTTAAATCATATGGGATTGTGAAGAAAATGTTCAGTCAAAATTGGAAAGTGATAGGTAAATTATCGGTCTGTTAAAATTAAACTCAAACAAACATACACTTTGATATTACGATTATACCTTGTGTAATTACTTCATACCCTGTGTAATCAAAGAGATATTCGAACCAATAATAACTTTATTCCACATCCCACCAATTGCACACCGCTGTTTGTTGCGCCTCCTCCGCACGCCATTATGCGGTTTATCTCAGTCCAATACAATACACCCTGTATAATTACGTCATAAAATGAAAGAGATATTTTACCAATAATTCCGCCTACACCACATCCATGTCCGCACCGCCGTTGGTTCCGTTCCGCACCGCAATTATGCCGTTTATCCCACTCCAGATAACAGATAATGCTATCTTTGGTACGATCTTTCTTTCGACTACACCCTGTACTATAAGAGATATATGCGAATGCATTTTTTGTTATGATTACATCCATGCCCTGTATAATTAATTCATCCCAAAGGGGTATTCGATCAACAAAGATACATCCTTATGCCTTTTTTAAATTGAATGAGCTTTATTATGACTATACCCTGTATAATTATATCATTCGTCCTTCAAACCCTGACCTTCAGTCACCTGTCGTAATATTACCAGGTAAGTAGCGGTAGCAAACATCAAAGAGATATTTTTTTACTTACAATTTTTCCAGGTTCAAGTGTCATAATACCTCGAAACACGACGCCAACTACCGGATGTCAACGCAACCTAGATGTCAAACGATGTTAGAGAGTTGTACCACCGAATTTACTTACACCGGCGTTTATTAGGAATTCATAGAACTAACCAATATATACACACTATTATGATATAATAAACATTTAATTTGCAATAGATATTGAAGTTAAATAATTGAGATAAAAACTATCCTGTATCTTAAGTTGGACCAAATTACAGACAGTTAGCACATTTGAACACAATCGTTTCAGTAGTTTCGGAGTTTATCTCTATCTATCTTATTTTTTATTTTTGTTTTTTGAAGTATTTTTCTTGGAATAGGTTCAGATTAAAACTCTTGTATGTTAACTTGACGTTTCGCCTTAAATATAAGGCTTTCTCAAAAGTTTTTATTATAAATTCAAAATATAAAATACATAATTCGTAAAACAGTGACAATACTAAATTGACATTAAAGGTCACAAATAGAATAAACATAGTTATGAATTTTCAAAAGAGTACGTACCTCGACAACTATC
The DNA here is from genome assembly GCA_963921935.1 of Galeruca laticollis. Taxonomy (NCBI): domain Eukaryota; kingdom Metazoa; phylum Arthropoda; class Insecta; order Coleoptera; family Chrysomelidae; genus Galeruca; species Galeruca laticollis. Next base: position 119,549,378 of record OY998183.1, on the reverse strand, counting down.
TTTAATGCAATATGTCTCACTTTATTTCTAATATTTAAATTTAGAGAGTGTTTGAAAATGTTAATGGATATATATTAATTATATTATTGGTTTATTTTATTTTTTATAATTATGAGGATATATGTAAAAGGTTATGATAAATTTTGCTTAATTTATTCAGTGCTTTAAGTTCATTTATTATTGCAATAACTTCTTTAATTTTGAGTTTAGTGATGTTTAGGTCTTTGTAAATAATTTTTGTGTTTTGAAAATCAAATTCATGTTTTTCATTTGTTTCATGTTTATGAAGTGCAGTTGAAGCATTTTTTATGTATTTATGACCATTTATTCGATTGTCTAAGTATTGGGTGGTCATTCCGACATATTTTTTTGGACAATTGAGACAAGAAATAGAATATATTAAATTAGATTGTTTTTTAATTAGGTTTCTGCTTTTTAAAGGTATGAAGGCAGTTGATGTACGGTAGTGTGACTTATGACATACTTGAGTATTTTGTTTTTTAAGTATATATTTTAATTTTTCTGATAATTAATTTGTATAAGGTAATGCTACATATTTTTGTGTGGTTTTAAATTTCGAGGCATTGTAATGTTTTAATGTTCGTTGTTTTTGAATGTTTCTAATAAAGTTTTGAGAATAACCATATTCTATGAGTATTTCTTCCATTTTCTTTAAAATTTCTGGACGATAATCAGAAGAAGTTAGTTTTATGGCTCCATCTATTAATCCAATGACTACGCTTCTCCTTTGATTTTTAGAGTGATATGAATTAAAATTTAAATATCTACCTGACCATGTATGTTTGTTGTAAAGTTTCGTTTTGATGTTGTTATTATTATTATTGTTTCTAATTAGTGTTAAATCTAAAAAATTAACGCAACCATTTATCTCTATTTCATGTGTGAACTGAAGTTTGGAATTAAAGTTATTGAATTCATGTAATATTTTGGGTATTTGATTTTCTGGTATAGCTAATATACAGTTATCTACGTAACGTTTAAAGAAAATTAAATCTGTAGAAGAGTTTTGCAAAACACGTTCTTCTAAAAATTCTATAACTAATTGTGCTATACATGAGGAAATTGGTGAACCCATTGCACAACCATCAATTTGCTGGTAAAAATTGTCTTTATATTGAAAATAGTTGTTATTTAATAGCATTTTAATTCCATTAATAAATTCTTCACAAGAACGAGACGTATGTGATCTTAGAAGATTCCATTTTTCTTTAATTACTTCTAAAGCAAATTCTACAGGTATATTTGTGTATAATGATATAACATCTAATGATACTAATTTATAATTGTTTGGTATTTTTATATTGTCAATGAATTGTTTAAGACTAAAAGAATCTTTGATGTAATATTCATTTTTACCAGTGATATTAGAAATACAGTTGGCTAGATATTTAGATAATTTATAAAAAGGAGATTGTATACATGAGACAATAGGGAGAATCGAGTACTAAGGGAAGAGGAGAAAAAGAAGTTTAGGAAACGCAGGGAAGATAGAGTAATAAGGAGAAAAAGAAAAGGAATACTGAAGAGACTCTTAGTAAAAGGGATTTGAAGGATACGGAGACTATAGAGTCTCCAGCATTGCCAAATACCTCCTCTTAAAAACAAAAACATCACAGAGAGACGATACAGCCAATCTTGTGGATCAGAAAGCTCCACGTGGGAAACTTTCAGGTGCCCAGAGAAAGAAGCTTAAAAAAATAATAAAATACCAAAACAGTGATGCTGCCGATTCCCTCAACATCGTTATTGAAGGTGTACTCTACACAAAGAAGAAATTTCCGTTACAGAATCCGTACCCATGAAGTTCACACCAGAACATAAAATCAAACTAGAAAAGCTGAAAATCCCACAAACTTACGATCAAATCCAACCCATTGAACCATTGGAAAATCTATCTCAAATATCTACGGGACTGCTGCTTGTATCGTTTTATTAATATCCGTTTTAGTATTTTTGTTTATAATTATTGTAATTGAGAAGAAAAGAAGAATTTCAACATTCCTTTTTGGACTCAAACAGCAACCAGTCCAAATCCAAATATTAGATGAGTTATTCCAAGATATTTCCAATACTTTGAGGACGTATAGTACGAACCAAAGGAGGGAGGAGAAATGTAACCATAAGCGAGAAGGAAGTTGATAGCCGACCTACATCTTTAATCATCAACAAGAAATTATAAATTCAGTTCACACAAATACTTTATTGACTTTTTGTAGTAAGATCTTTATTATACCAGTTCTGTTAATAAAATCTATATTTGCTATTAAAATTCCAGTTATATAGTTGTAATAAGTATATTTTTTGAATATTAAATTGTTTCTAAAAGTCACAAAGTGTTCCAAACTACATATATTTATATGTATTATGTATAATTTTGAGAATATATGAAAATGATAGTCAAATGTCTGTACCTTCTAAATAAATGATTCCAACATTTTGAAGCATTATTACCAAAAAGACATGAAATTGTGTTCGACTTCACCTCGGATGACGGTTTTGTAAATTTTACGAAGTATTTAGTTTCATAGAAATCATTACAATTAATTATTTTTTATATTTCCGCATTTCTAAAGTACACCGATGGACCTCATTGATTTGTGCATTGATAAGATAAGCATAGATTTGGAAAATAGTATAGAATGTTCCGTTTTTCAACAGAACTTTCGATTTAACATCGATTTGTCACAGAACTAATTTCTCGTAATAAAATTATTAGTGTTGATATGTCCGTAAATTACCAAACTTTGAACGTTTACAGTAAATTGAAACATTGTTTCAGCAGCAACCTGATACCGAAGAGGAAAAATTGCAAACAAATCCTTTCAGCAAGCCTACCGTAACAGTCCCCAATAAATAAATAAATAAAAATGCAATTTCTACGTCGGCACTAATGGAACCTGTAACACAGGCTATCGCTGAACAGGACCCTTCTTTTGTTCTATTAGTCGTAGTCAAAATGTATACCCTTCAAATTTCTTTATTTTATTCACAGTATTCTTCAACAATATTTTCCGTTATAAATTGGTTTATCAAAGAACTAATTTCCCGTAGTAAAATGATGATTATTGATATTTTCGTTACAAACTTTGGACACTTACACTGAATTGCATCATTGTTTCTGAAGCAGTGATATCTTCGGTACTATTCGTTTCCGGTTCGTACCAATTTAAATTTAGTACCATGGAAATTTTACCTAAAACGTTTCAAAGAAATATAGTTTATAGATTACTTAATAAATGGGCCTAATGAATAAAAATGTAGCAATTGCTAAGAGCAATTGGTGATTAGCAAAAGCTTTAAGAAGAAATTGCTTAAAGTTCATAAGAATAAAACTCTTGAGCATTTGCTAGCGTTTAGACGTATTCTAAGGCTGCGGTCAGAGTGGCACCGTTTGCGGTCGTTTAATTTTTCGGCCGAAGAAGATAGTCTGTATGTCTCTGTTTTCAGGGGAAACATGTGAAAGCTTCTACCATAGCTCTCTCTACTCGACAGTTAGCTGTTATTTTCTTTCAATCCAACCTTTTTATGTTAAGAATATAATATCGAATACTTACTTGTAGTTTGCATTTCTGAGGCAATTTGATTCCACAGTTTACGTGTTGTTGGAAACTATGAGTTATGTTAGCGCGTTGTGGACGAAATAGGAACCGTTGGAGAGGAGCGAAGTTGACAACTAGAGAATAACATGTCATGATTGTCTTAGATTCTATGTTCATGTCCTGTCATGGTCGCCAAATAAGCGCCAGTAATTCCTCAACCTCAGACCTTGGACTGAAGTGGAATCGACAACGAGACGTCCTTAGTTTGAACATGGACTGATTGGAGTGAAACGGAGGGACTGACCAAAAGGAGAGTTTATTCCATGGCCCAACAGATCTATGATCCGGTTGGGTTTTGCTCGTCAGTTACTGTAATTCTGAAGCGCTTAAATCAGACCTTGTGGAAACAGAAACTTGAGTGGAACAATAAACGCGAAAGCTTATGCAACATGCATATTTATTCGGGAGTAATACCACAAGAGCTCAGATTTAGCCGGATATTTTTTGTGGTTGTTTTCGAATACTTACTTTCATTGGCAACTTAACGAGAGCTGTTCTGGCAAAATCACGAGAGCGTAGCTCGAGTGATTTTGCTTGAACAGATCGAGTTAAATTGCCAATGAAAGTAAGTATGAGAAAACCACCGGATAAAATATCCTGCTAAATCTGAGCTCGCGTGGTATTTGGTAAGACAATCCCATGAATAAAAAACTCAATTCAATTAAACTTTATTTAACAAACTAAATGAACAATGAGTAGAAACATAATGTTTAGACATACTTTTTGGAATTGTTATATGCTGTTTAATTCATTCTGTTTTTGACATTTATAATTGTCAAATTGACGTGCATTGCTTGGTAAACAGACAGTACCTAAGTGCTAGGGTTGCTACGGTAACGTAATTTATCCGATATTTTTATCCACTTGCAAACTCTCTTCCTTCCTATTTAGCCGACAGCAAACTACGATTTTTGTATTCACAAATGGGAATTATTATACATGAATGGGATTGTCAGAGAAAAAACTGACGACGGCTAGGTGTCAGTCAACCTTGTTCAGGCGAAGTTAAAGATTGTGAACGTCATCTCTCAGCCAACTATGCCTCGAGTCGAGTTGATGGTAGTTGTGATTGGAGTCCGTTTGCTGAAGTCGGTGCGCGATGCTCTTCATTGGAAGGATGTTCCAGTGTACGGTTGATGCGATTCTAGTACAGTACTCGCCTGGATTCGGCGTCAAGAGGAATGGAGCATTTTTATCCGGAACCGGTTCAGAGAACTCGGCTCTTGTACAATATGGCGTCACATATTTGGCCAACTAAATCCAACTGATCTTCCATCAAGAGCTTGTACCATCGAGCAGCTTCTAAAAATGCGATGGTGGGAAGGCCCTTCGTGGCTATACAGTGATGAAGGCGACTGGCCTCATTGTACCTACACTGAAGAGGAAGTCGCGACAGAAATAATTGTAAAGAAAGTTACTAGTTCTTGTCTGGCTGGTGGTCTGTATAATCGTTGGCTGTATGAATAATTTTCAAAATTGAAACAAATCGTACGAATGGTTTCCGTCATCAAAAGATGTGTGTACAAATGCCGCAACAAACGCAATGGTCATTTGAAACGCGGATACCTCTGTGTTGAAGAGCTCTTAGCTGCTGAAAATGTTGTGTGGAAACTAGTACAAGACGAAGCATTCGATTCCTTGAAGAACAAAATGATTTGCGATTTACGCCCTTTTAAAGATGAAACGAGGGTGAAAACAAAAATCGCCGAACGAGAAGATTTCAAATCCTTCACCACTACTATTTTACTCCCTTACAATCACCCTGTAGTGGAACGAATGGTTGTTGACCATCATAAGCGACTCGGACACGTTGGCGCGCAAACATTTTTGACCCATATGCGTGAACATTTTTGGGTTCTGAAAGGGAGACAACTGTCTCGCCATGTCGTAAGAAAGTGTAATGTTTGTCGTCGTTTTGGCTGCAAGAACTTCGACACTGAACTCCCTCAGCACTGAGGCGATTTTGCTAGCTTTAAGGTGTCTTATAGCTAGAAGAGGTCGCCTAAAAATAATTTACGGCGACAATGGTACATGTTTCTGTGTGGCTAACAACGCATTCAACTCTATTGACTGGAATGAAATTTCTAGAATGTGCACTGTGGAAAGAATTTGTTGGAAGTTCAACCCGCCTTCTGCTTCGTGGGGGGCGGATTTTTTGAGCGTATGGTGCAAATGCTGAAACGTGTGTTACGTTATATTTTGGGTAAAGCCTCATTGAAATTGGAAGAGCTTCACACTGTATTTTGTGAATGTGAAAGTTAAATGAAATTCCGGACTATCACCTACATTTCTAAGAAGAATTGAGATCCCTTGCCTTGTTGCTGCAAGACATTCAGGCTTGGGAGACTCCAGATTGTGACACCATCGACAGTGGCAATCTCAACAGAATATTGCGGAATCGCCAATCTCTGCGTGATCAGCTACGCGCTCGTTTTCGTACAGAATACCTTGGTTCCTTGACATGGACTCACAGAAGAGGTACACGAGAATCAGATATTGGAGAAGATTGGAAAAGATTTGGACTGGCCACTGGCCACTAGCCAGGGTTGTGAAAGTAATCCGTGGCTGTGACGGAAAAATCCGTGTACTACATATGAACACATCCGCAGGTGAATGTATTCGACCGCTTCAGAGGGTGTTTCCATTGGAGATCGACATCGTGGCTCCTCCTGCTGAAGTTGAGGTCTTCGGATCAATGCTACCAACACACGAAGTTGCTCTGGACGGTTTGCCGTCAGATGTAGAAAAAGAACCCAAATCCAAGGATGATTCTTCGACTTAAGATGAAGATTTTTCCCCTTCTAAAGTCCCAAATGGTTATGTCACTCGCCGTGGACGTCTAGTAAAGAAGCCGTCGAGGCTTGGTCTATGAAATGTCAATGTAATTCCCTCAGATTATAAATTGAATGTTTTATCAATTCTATTGATTCTGTAAATTTTTAGAAAATTAGATAGGAGTATGTTGGAAACTATGAGCTATGTTAGCGCGCCGTGGACGAAATGGGTACTGTTGGAGAGGAATGAAGTTGACAACTAGAGAATGACATGTCATGATTATTTTAGATTCTATGTTCATGCTCCATCACAGTTAATTTTTTGATATGTTAGTTAGTAGTATTACTTTTCCGCCCAACCTATCTAATATGCGAGAAAAGTATTGGTATGCCCCAAAAAAATTGGAATTTTGAAAAATAATATTTTCACGTTTTTCATCAATAACAACACGAAAAAACGGTTTTTAGAAAAAAATCCTGTGTGATGTCGTCGTCGTAATCGTTGTCGTCGACCACTTTTCACGATACAGCTTTCGGAGTGGAAAAAGTCACCAATTTTATGATTGAATACTATTCAGGACATCACACAGATGAACTCTGTTGATTTTCAGCTCACCAGAGCCGGTACAACAGGTGCTATAGTACTTTAAGTACGACATTTTTCTCATTTTTGGAGAAATTTCAGTTTGTTAGCACGATACAGCCTACGGAGTATATGAAAGTGACCAATTTTATGGTTGGATATTATTCAGAGCGTCTCAAAGTTGAACCCTATTGATAATCAGCTAACTAAAGCAAGAACAACGGTACTTTAAGTATCAATTTTTTATCATTTTAGTAGAATTTTCAATTTGTTAGCACGATACAGCCACCAGATCCTATACAAGTGACTAATTTTATAATTGAATATGGTTCAAGGTATCTCACAGATGTACCTACCCTATTGATTTTCAGCTCACTAGAGAGAGCACAGCGGGTCCTATAAATCCAGGTATACTATATTTTTGGTTATTATCGGAGAAATTTCGGTTTGTTAGCACGATACATCCCCCGAAGTATATACAAGTGACAGTTTTATTATAGAATATTGTTCAGGGCACCTCACAGATGAGGAAAAGTTAGTTTTAATCCTTAAAACCGTTTATTTTTTAAGTAAATTCGCCTTTTTTAACGTTTGAATCGTTAATGAAATTGACTGTCTCGACCCTTACTTCGTGGAATATGCTCATCATCATATCGTTGTTTATTTCACTCTTCTTGCCCACTGTGTGACAAATTTAAGACGTGTTATATCTCTATTGTGGTAGTTTTTATTTCTTGTATCCCACAAACTCTTTTTTTTCTCAAGAGCTTGCTAAACATTTTATTCATTTCCACTTAGGTATTTGTTAGGATTTTTCATGAAAAAGCAATCGCTATATTTTTATTCATTAGACCCAATAACCTAGTTGCTCTGCCGTACCCTGCACTTTTTAACGAACCCTAGATCTCTGGATTCCTTCAAAGGTCTCTGTCATACTGGTTCCAATATATGTTGGAGTACATAAAGGGTGACATTTATACTTGTGGATACGAATCAAATTCAAGTTTTAAAGGATCACGTCATTGACAATCCAATCAAATTATGTTCAGGCCGATTCAAATATGATATTAGGCAGACGTCCTTTATTGTTAAAAATTTGCATTAATCTACTTCTGAATGTTAGTGATGGAAATGAGCCCTATCTCTGAAGAAAATAAGAGCGTTGGCATTGCAAAAAGAGTTTCTAGAGTAATAAAATTACAAGAATAAAGCGTCTACACTACAACTACGGATGAAATTGCAACAGCAGAAGCATGTTTTCGCGCCTAACGGATCGCAAAACAAACTACCTCACCAAGTCAATGTTTTGCGGTGTCCTGAATGTTCTAAATCCACATAATTCTTTTTTTCACATCAAGAGTTTCTTTGAAATTCGAATAAGCAAATGGCACCTCCCCACACTGTATAGTAAGCCACGATCATGCAGGAATCCTTTGGTGTGTTGTGAGTATATAGAGACCAACCTTACCTTGTTGTGTAGCTCTAAATTCCTCATTGTACATATGCCAAATTTTGGCATGAGCTCTCAGTAAATTTGCAGCGCAACTATAAGCTTTTTCAGCGCCATCCCATATGCAAACTTCGTAAGGTTCGTTAATGGTAAACCAATATTTGACATCCTTTCCGAATTCTCTGAAAGCAACTCTCGCAAAATCGGTAATCCAATCGGGAAAAGAGGGACTGTAATATCCACCTATATCATCAAGTACTTGAGGAAGATCTCCATGACTAATGGTGACTAACGGTTCGATATTATTTGCTTTTAGTTCCGCTATCAAGTTTTTGTAATAACCAACGCCGAGCTGATTGATGTAATCGTCGAAACCTTCAATAAAAATGTTATGTTCAACTTAAATTCCACGTTTTTATATATTTATATTACCATTCGGCAGTATCCTTGGCCACGATATCGAAAACCTGTAATGGGTAACACCGATTTCTTTGAGAAGAGCAACGTCTTCCTTGTATTTGTGATAAGAGTCACAGGCAATATCTGCAGTACTATTATCTGAGATTACCGAAGGAACCGTGTGAGTTTTCGTATCCCAAACACTTGGAGATTTACCATCTTCATTCCATGCACCTAAACAAACAGAAAAAGTTTTTTGAATTTTTGTTTACTTTAAAAGGAATCGCGTCACTTGTAGATTAGTTTCGGTGTTGTTAAACCACCAATACCGCTTATATTAAATACACCGTGTGGCTGAAAATATTCAACACATATACGTTGCTTTAGAAATTGAGTTGTTATTTTGAATAATTTCATGACATGTATTGCTTGATGGAAACATTAAGTTATAGAAACGTGGGATATATATATATATATATATATATATATATATATATATATATATATATATATACTTCATCAAACTACATAATATGATTCATCTAATATACTTTATTTAACATTTCGGCTGATTTTTTAGCCTTTTTCAAAAAACACTACAATAGAAATTCATATTGTCAACACACAGCTCATTAATTATTCCTAATCGCACAGCTAAAATTCAAATAAATAAAATTCTACTTACAGTTATCAGGAACAAAAACTTTTATATCCACATAGTGGAAACGCCACATTTAAAATTAATTTATACACTAACTTCACGTACACAAACAGCGACTTCATGATTGATACTTGATTTCTTTCGATAGTCATTATTGTTTTTATTTTGTGTTGCATTTAACATGAACGGACGATGAATCCATTTGTAAGGGGTATGGATTCATGGTCCGTTCATGTTAAATGCAACGCAAAATAAAAACAATAATGACTATCGAAAGAAATCAAGTATCAATAATGAAGTCGCTGTTTGTGTACGTGAAGTTAGTGTATAAATTAATTTTAAATGTAACGTTTCCATTATGTGGATATAAAAGTTTTTGTTCCTGATAACTGTAAGGACCGAATATGGACCGAATCCCAAGAAATTACCAAATAGAAATATATATAAATTGGACCAAGAAAAATCCAAATACCTTATATATATATATATATATATATATATATATATATATATATATATATATATATATATATATATATATATATTAAACTATTTTTGTGACTGTATAATTTTAATTTGAATATATTTTAAGATAGCTCAGTTATTTATTATTATATCGTTTTGTAACTATTATATATTTATCAATTCGGGAGCATGAAACCCTTTTTTCTCTTTGAGTCCTGGCTTTTTATAATGTTGTATTTGTTTAAATAAAAAGAAAACACTTTATTTTTAAATAGATTTAATTTTTTTTTAAGAAATAATTTTATTTGATAATAATAATTTGAGACGCCTATGGATATATTATACCTACTTATTTATTTTGATAATTTCTTCAGTGCGTGTGCGTGAAAAAACTAGTCATGCGCTTTAGCATAAAACGAACAATTCTTACACGTAAGAAGCATCTATACATATTATACAAACATAGTTTGTTGACGATGCAGACAAGTGAATGGTTCAAACACATAAAAGAATTTATATAGAAATCATAGTTATATATGATACAAATTGCTGTGGAAAGAAAATAGTTATATACATAGATAGAAATATAGGAATTATATACAGATGGACATAGTTATTACATTAATAAAATTTCAAGCACCATATTTATGCGATTACAACATGGCGTAAGTACATATTTTAATTTATTTAAATTCGGCCTTTTTATTAATATTAACGATTTATGCAATTAATTTACTATATAAAGTCTGTTCTCTTTCTTTTTCAGATCGATCATATTCGCAAATGTTTATCAATTTATGAAATCAAGTACTTATTTGAGTATTTTGAGTTTTTACTCTGATTATTGGCCAATAATATTTTAAACACACTGACCTGTTGTTCTTGAATTGGGATGAATGTCTCTGGACCCCAGGAATACTCCTCTGAAGCTCCAAAAACCAAAAATGATGAGAAATTTCGAAGATTCTTGCCGAAAAACTCGATATAATTAACTGTGAGTATTAATAAGATTGTTTTTTATAGTACTTTATAGTTTTAATTGTGTTAAACTGGGAATTTCTTGAAATTTCTGGAACATTATCACACACACTCCTCGCTTCTTGACACCAGCTTCCCAATTCCCTTAGCGGTCCCTCGATTCTCCACTTTTTTCAACAAAACAGTCTTTTGTTTTTCTTTAGGTCACTATTTCAAAGTTTATTTGTTGATTCACAATTTGTTCTGTCATATTTTATAACCAATAAAATATTGTCCTTTGCAATCAAATTAATTGAAACTTCTTTCACTTATTAGAAAAGTTTCATACATACACTCTTTTACATTATTAGTTCATTTATAGAGTTCCTATGAGTTTTTTTTATCATACAAATAAATTAAAGTTGGTTATACTTAGATACATTTAAATGGTACAACATCCAATATTGTTATTGACAGTCTATCACTGTTACACTCATATTATTTATAAATATAAATTCTCTTATGTTATTTGTCTATACTCTTTGCATTATATTATTTATAATAAACTTTAACAAATTATTATTTATTGATTCAACGTTTATTTTATTTACCATATATCATTTGTCTATATGTCATTATTTGTTTATCTATGAAAATCTATTGAATTATATTCTATTCAATATTTGTATTTGTTTTTATTCTTAAATTAATGATTAAAATGAATTAACTATAATAATATTTGTTTTCATTTCAGATGAACAGCTGATTATGTTATGGAAAATAATCTTCGTCTTAGGCAACTTTATTTAGATCATTACATTGGTTAGGCAATCTCTATATTTTATGTTATTATTGAGGTAGTTTCTTTATCTATTATATTGTTATAGACAATTATTTAATATATCTTTACTTGATATGTTGTTTAAATTAAGAAAAGTGTTTCCTTTTTACTTGTTTTCTTAAATTATATTATTTTCATATATTTTCATACTAGCAACATATTTTTATAGAACTAATTCTCTTACTATCTATGATATCTGGTTCAATATATATATAAATTATTTCTTTTTCTTTAACCTTATATATAATTTTATTTCCATTTTTCTTGGGCATCAGGTTATAAACGTAAATTCTGTATCAATTTATGTTTTTATTGACGTTTAGCTCTCTAATTCGGAGCATTTTCAAAAATGTAATACATTGATGTTTAGCAATAAATTGAAAACACTCGTTTTCAATTTATTTATTTATATTTTTGAGTTATTTTTACGTTTTCCATCAACAACAACCCAAAAAAACGGTTTTTAGAAAAAAAATCCTGTGTACATCTCGTCGTCGTCGTTGTCGTCAACCACTTTTCGTTACCAATTTTGTGATTGAATATTGTTCAAGGTGTCTCACAGATGTACCCTATTGATTTTCAGCTGACTAGAGCAACTATAGCGGATCCTATAAATCCAGCGATATATTACATTTTAGGTTATTTCAAATAGTGAGTTTGGTACATAAACTCCAAGTGTATCTCAGTATAATAAAAATTCCTTACCTTCTATCTGGAATGCAGCAGTTGAACAACCAAAAATAAAATCTGAAGGGAATCTTCTATTATTAAGCTCACCACAAAAACTGAAAAAAAAATCATACCAAATAGCTCCATTATATTTTTTTGTACTTAGTGTTCTAATAAAAAAAATTCTTAACAAAATTAATCGAATTTTAATAAAGGGAAATAGATAGATAATAGATATAATTAGAAATTTTTGATTACTTTAGATACAATATTTAATAGTTTTTAGATAATACAATCGAACTTCAACAAATAAAATATTTGAAAGTTCCTAATACTTTTATTTTCATTCTAATTTAGTTTCTGTTCACAGTATTGTTGCGCCACTGGTGTGACTGTTCAATTGTTACTCGTCCATTCGCCTTTCCTTGTCTAAGGAATGAGCAAAAGCAAGACAGCCGTCTGTAGAGTCGCAATTCAAGCAGACGTTGCCACTATTTGAAGAAAGTTCTTAAACATTAGAAATGAAAGTACAAAGTTTATTTCATAAAAATAACCTTTTTCTATGTAACTCATAAATCGTAGTACGTTACCAGTTCATTGTACTTTTAAAACTTTTTGGTTTTAGTATAGTTAGTTTGTTCTACGTAAATATTTTCCTTACAATTTTTTATGTTCATTTATTGTTTTGTCTTCGGTATTTTATAATAGAATAAAATAAATATATGTTATTTTCCAATAATTTTTTGTTTAACTTAAAAAACAAATTATTTCAATACCAAGTAGAATATTACAATTACAAAACGTCTCAAGAACTATATAGACCCAAGAGTCTTTAATAATTCTGAAATCTGTGACACACTTACGAAGGAGACCAACGATTGTATGAGGGACATGTATCGAATGAAGTCAGTGTGGATGAAAAGTGGAAGAAAATACAAACAGGGTTAGAAACAATAGCTAAAAAACATCAACAAACAAAGGAACCAAGAATAAGCCTTGGATAACATCAGAAATTCTAGATCTTATGGAAGAAAGGAGAAAGAGTAAAGGCGATAAAGACGAATACAGAACACTACATAAGACAATACAGAGAAAAATTAAAAGAGCAAGGGAAGAATACCCGATAGGAAATAGAAGTACTGGAAAAGAAATTTGGTAGCTCTCAAATGCACAAAAGGATAAAGGAAATGGCTGGATGCAATAGGGTCAAGGCAGCTAATTATACTATCAAGGATACAAATGGACGTATAATAACTAACGTGGAGGACAAACTTAAAAGGTGGAAAGAATACCTATCGGATCTCTTTGATGATTCAAGACCTCCAAGACCGTTTTTAAAATCAAATAATGTGCACTTAAAAATATTAACATCAGAAATGGTATATGCCCTGGAAACTATGAAACCCGACAAATCTGCTGGTCCTGATCAGATACCCATAGAACTGATCAAACTCTTTGATAATGATGTGATCGATATTCTGCTGGATCTCGTTAACTGCATATATAAGAAGGGAGAAAATCCTAAACAATGTTTTTCATCCAATTTTGTACTCATTCCCAAGATAACAAATGTTCAGATTACCAAACCATCGCACTTTTGGGCCACACCTTGAAGTTGTTCTTATAAATCATCCACAAAAGAAATGACAGAAGACTCGAGGAAGACTTAAGCAATACACAGTTTGGATTCCGCGAGAGGAACTTTTCGGAATTAACGTTCTTTTCCAGCGCCGCCTCAATATAAACCAAGATTTGTATGCATCGATTTCGAGAAGGCCTTTGACACAAAATAAGCATGACAAATTACATCAGGTACTCGTCAGCAGAAACATTGGCTCGAAGAGCTAATACAATGGTGGAGAACCAACCAACAGAAGAAATGTAGATTTATCGTGGTGTGAGACAGGGCTTCATCCTGTCTCCGCTCCTTTTTAATCTATATAGCGAAGCTATTTTTTGGGAAACCTTAGAAGATGAGTCGGTGGGAATAGTTATAAATGGAGAAATGATTAATAATTTGATGTATGCTTATAATATCCTCTTGTTAACGAGCAATCCTGAATACTCATAACACCTTTTAGAAAAATTGATTGAGCGATGTAATGAATACTGTCTAAAAATTAACTTTAAGAAAGCCAAGTTAATGGTAGTTACCAAGTTCCCGCAACATCTGAAACTCGAGAACCTGACGGTGGCAAACACCACGATAGAGAATGTGCCGACATATAAATATCTGGGAAATTGGATGGAATAAACGAGTGATCATACAAGAGAAGTAAGAACAAAGATAGAGATAGCCAGATCAACATTTATAAAGATGAAAAAGTCGGGATATTAACATGGAAATTAAAATGAGGATGCTTCGTTGTTATGTTAATTTTGCCCTTTTGTAGGGAGTTGAGGCGTGGATTCTAAAGAAAGACCACATGGACAAACTGCAAGTCTTCGAAATGTGGTGCTACTAAAGAATGTGGCGAATTTCCTGGACCGATAAAATTACTAATGCCGAAGTGCTGAATCGGATGCAGAAGGAGTGCGAAATAGTTAACACCATAAAATAGAGAAAGCTTCAATATCTGGGTCATATAATGAGAGACAGAAATACACGCTTCTCGAACTGATAGTCCAGGGAAAGATTAGTGGAAAGCGGAACATTTGCAGGAGTCGTGTATCCTGGCTAAAGAACCTAAGAGATTGGTTTAACTGTAGCAGTGTTCAGCTGTTGAGAGCTGCAGTCAACAAGGTCGAGATTGCTGTGATGATAGCAAACATCCGATAGGAGATGCATTATAAGAAGAAGAAGAAGAATTAAACCTATTTCACATTTGCGTATATTGGTATTCCAAATTACCCACCCATTTTACAGCAAGAAAAAATTGCACTCTTTATTTAAAGTTGTTTTCGATAGTACATATATTTCAAGGATTTTAATTATTTCTGTTTTTTTGTTTATAACATTTTGCACTATCTATATTCCAAAACGTGGATAATACGTTTTCATATTTATTTTCTCAAAGAACAAAACAGTACTTCACATATGGCTACTTTACATACCGGCATTCAATTGAATCGGTGAGATTAAAAACAATAGAAGTCCAAATTTTGGCGTTTTGAGTTGAGATGGCCAATCATTTTAAAATTCCCTTCTGCATCGAATGAGTCTAAAAACCGTATGTTAAACATTGCCGGATGCAATGTGGAAGCAACGCCTTACCAGCGATGAGTAGAACAACAGTACAAGTCCGCGACTTGAACTGTTTTTAATCTCAATGAGTGGGAAGAGTTTTGTAAAATTATTACAGTATTGATTAAAAGGTTTAGATTTGTAAATTAAAAATGTCTGGCAATAGTAGTACTAGTTCTGCTGACAAAGCTACTACTAGTGGTAGTAGAAAAAGACAAAGAAACTTAAGCGCTTGGAAAGTAAATAAACGTAGAATAGCGAGACAAGAAGGTCGTATATATCGTCACTTGAGGTCAGAACTAGCCTAAGTCACATTTTTTAAATTTTACAGGAGAAGCTGTTTTTTGTATATATAAGAAACCTTTTGAAGAATGTTCTTCAAAATTTAGTCAAATCATCTTTAGAGGCATTAAAACAAAATAAGGTATAATGAATTATCATATTCCATTGTTTTTAGAAAATAATGAACACAGGCTACCTAAAGCACCTTGGATACATATTCTATGTCCATCATTTTACATAAGCTACTAAGTATTTGGAAATACATAGGACATAGGCTAATTTCGATTTTTACATGTCATTCCAATACTTTGCATAAATTTCAATTATTAGCAGAATTTTGAGCTAATTTTGTTTAAAACGGTATTATAATGTATCAAGGTATTAAATAAAGAAAAACAAATTACAAAAAATATTTATTACAATTCTATAAATCAACATGGCTGCTGTTTAAAAAAGTTAATGCCTAAGAACAAAACGGTAAGTGATTATTTATTATATTCTTACTGGTCCAAAAAAATGAAACAGGAAAAAATGTCAAAAATAGAATCATTGTTCGTCAGTTCTGATTGCTTGAAATATGGAAGACAACGAAAGATCATAACTTACCAAAAAAATAGAACATAAAAAATTTAAACAAAAAAGCAAACATTATTCACTGTCAGAATCATTGTCCAGTTCTGCTTGCTTAGAATATGGAAGATTACGAAAGAAGTCATGCCAAGTCTTACCAATAACGCATTTTTCACAAAGGAACTGCAAATGATCGTATTTTTTTTGGTAAGTGGGATAGGCATGTTGTATAATGTCTTTAATTTATAGTCTTTGGTTAATGATCTTTATTTTATTCCAGTTGACTCTTTCACCTGCTGTGTCTTTTTCAGTATTTAGGGTGGTTTTCAAATGTAGGTCCTTTAAATCAAAAACTGAATCTTGGGAAATTTCGTGAACCAGATAAGGTTGCTTCCTTTTGGCAGTTCTTACGAGTGTATACCACTGCTCAGGTGTTGCTATGGGTACACTTCTTGCTGCTTTTTCGATTACGCTGTGAACGCAATCACCTTCTGATTGTGTATGTCCACGTTCGAGGTATGTATGATTTATAATAACGTTATATTTTGGCGACAGATAGTTGTACAGTGAAAACAAGTTTTTGTTTCTATTCTGTCCTGCACAATTATCAGAGTAGAAACAGAATTCATTGACGCCTTTGGAAATATGGTCTAATATAAACACTAGCAGGCAGATTCCAATTTCAGAAGAGCCCCTTTTCGCAACACATTCATACCACATGAAGCAATCACATTCCTTGGTGGCTAAATTGAATACAGTAAAATTAAAGGTGGATTATTTAAGCTTGTAATAGGCTAAGCCTACCTCCGATTTTGGAACAGGTAATATTTGCTGCAAATCAAAGACAGCTGCACAGATTTGAGTATTACCTTGAGCCTTCTCCTTGTCAGAATTCTTTAGATCCCTAGCAATATTTTTGTTTTGAATATGATTTTGGTACTCTATTTCTAAATCTATCCGTTCGTCTGGTGTGGAGTTTTGGTATTTGTAACAAATGTCACACAAATCTTTCTTCGGATGATGAAAGGATAGGTTAAAATCGTTCTTGAATATTTCTCTGTACATGCTCTCAGTAGCAGGTCGAGGAATGTTATTTTCCACACAATATTCAATGTAAAGGGTATACATCCTCGCTATATTCATTGTTGCTGGTAAGTATAAACGAGAAGAGCTTTTGCGGTAATAATGACTTTCAATAGTTTCGAATGAATTGATATGATTCTTAACGCTTTGTTTGACGGTTTCATCTAGGAGGTTGTTTTTTAATGCTTTTTCCCTTCTATCTTCTTTTACTTCTCCTGCGCTTCCCATTTTATTAAAACCTGTTTTCACAACCTGAGGACTAATATTTAATGTGTTGACAAAAAATGTTTTGCAGACTTGAATCTTTATCTCCTCAATAGGCAAAAAATAAAAATATGTAAATGTTCGCCTACTTGTAACATCGGTAGAGTCTTTATCATTTGGCTTTTTACGTTGTCTCATTTTTCTTTTATGTTCAACATACTTGGCTATGAAGTCTCTTTGCCTATTGATATCTCCTAAGGCCCAATATTCCTCGAATAAAACAACTCTTTGATTCTCTGTAATTTTTTCTGAACATCTCATTCGACAATTTTGGCAAGGTGGTTTTACGTTTCGACGAGGCCGAATATTTCCTTTCCAGTTTATATAGGACTCTCCAGAATTTCGTTGCTTTTTAATTCTGTATCTTTTCCAGTTTTCTGTATTGCGTTTTCTTTTTCTTCACGTTTTTGGATGTTCATTTAAATTCTTATTATTACTTCCACTTTCTTCGTTTTCTGAAGAAGTTTGCTGATAATCAGGATCACGTGAGTCATTTTCAGTACCATAGGGATCCGACTCTGAAGATGATAACTGTAGGTCTAGCTGAAGTTGCGTTTTTTGTTGAAGTCCACTAGTAGAAGGGGCTACTTCTTCGCATTTATCTTCTTCTTTTCGAGAAGACGGTACTCAATTTTCGCAAATATTAGAAGCCAACATATGGATGCCATTATTGGCTACCTTTAGCAAAGAAGACTCCATTTCAACTTGGCTTATCTCAGAATTTGGATGATCGGCTACAGATGATAAATTCGTATTTGCCGTGGTCAAGACACTATTAGGAGAGTTTGATAATAACTGTACATCGAAGTGAAGTTACTTCGTCACATTTAGCTTCTTGTTCACCAGATAAATGTCCCAGATTTTCGCATGTATCAGAAGTGAACGGATGTTCTATTTCCGTTTTTCGCATGTCACAATTTGAATGATCCGGTACAGTGAACAATTTCGTATTAGATTCGGTCAAAACACTCTTAGAAGAAGTTTGACATATTTTTATTCTAATTTTGTCGATAAAATCGCTGTCTGGGGCAAGTATTGAGTTGAAATAAGCGAAATTTTCTATTACATCAACTTCGGGAGGAGGTATCAAATTGGCACTACTAGACATTAAAGCTTCCTTTGTTGAAGATTTATTTGATTCTGTTGGATATTGCAAGGTTGCTTTTTCTTTTGAACCTGAAAACAAATAGAACTCTGAATTTCGGAAACATTATTTTTAAGTGCACACCTAAGACTTAGATATGTAGTGGGAAAACCTCAAAGCATACAACTATAGAAAAATATGTAACATTTGAAATTAACAATGATTATTGTTGCTCGTCACACCTACGAAAGGTACTTAAAATACATTCATACAAACTCCGACATATTTTTCGCTGGCTTAGAAAATAAAAAAGTTACATCACCCGTCATTTTAAGTGATTATCTTGAAAAGATAATATAAAATATGAAAACAAGTCTCCTCAAACATGTTATTATATTATAAATAACCACAGTGAAAATAACCGCATTTTTTCTAAAATATACAACTATATAGACAGATAGATAGATTGTACTTACAATTTTTCCTCGTCGTTTCTGATTGTTGAATTGCATCAATAATTCTTCGTGTTCGCTGCCTATACATCCTTATCGAAATAATTTAGAACACTGCAGAAATAACTCATAAATAAAGAGAAAAACTTCACTAACACTTTCTGCGGGTTTTAACTTAAGTCAGAATAAGCATATGTCCATTTAAACAGATGCACTCAAATATCCAATGTAACTAGAACTATCCTATGTCCACCTTTAAAAAGCACATAGACTAGCATTGGGACTTAGACTCCCTCTGCACAAAATAATATATTGTTATGTGACATAGTCTATTTACCATTATTCGATTTGCGGACAAATCGACCGCTCTGCAGTTAGGCTACTTCTGCACTGAATTCAGGAGGTATTGTTCAATAATAGTGGGGGAAAAAGCGCATTTGGATAAATTATGGACATAGGCTAGTTCTGACCTCAGGTGACGATATATATATATATATATATATATATATATATATATATATATATATAAAGAGGCTCGCTGAAAGTGGTAAGCAGAGAGGATCAAATATTGTTCAGTTCGTGATGCATCAGAAGAAACGAATACCAGTATGCAAACATGCGTTGATGAGCCTGTATGATGTATCACATTTTAGAATTCAGCGTTTAAACACCCTCACAGGACAATCGCCAAGAGATTTAGGAGGCCTGCATCACAACAGATCTCGTGCCTTTAGTTCTATATGTTTTTTAACCAATAATGTTTATTTTTCTTTAATATAGCAAATAAAGCGTTGTGTTAAATTGGAAAATGTTAAAAATATAAAATTTAACAACTTATTTTACAATTCTTTATAGTTGAGTGAAATAACAGTGCAAGTCCATGGCTTATTTTTTTCTATTAAGCAAAAACTGCAGCGCTATTCTTGACCGTTCGCAAGTTTCAAGGTTGTTCGCATGTTTAACACTTGCGAATGGTTGTGTTAATTTGGTATTCTCGACCAGTCGCATGAGCTGCGTATACTCACAAAAACAGCGAGTGGTCATCACCATTCGTATCTCCGACAAATCGTACTCACACATCACTTAAATCACTTTCATCTGTGGCTTATATCTGTCATTTTCGGTTTTATATTTTTTATTTCTTGTTTCAAGTATTTGTTGTGTTTATTACTCTTGATTAGTTTCATGCAGTTTTATCTTATAGTCGTAGTGGTGGATTACGAATAAGAGTATTCAAGTATCGCAGTTTAATAAGGTATTATTGCAATAAATGATGATTTGCTATACATTACAAATATCGAATTATCGGCTTGAAATAAACGTAACGCGTTCCCTCTCTTTCATAGCGTAAGCACGATATAAAATATCGTCTTTTATTTGAAAAATTACCACGTTGCCAAATGTTATTTTAGCAGAGAATCCAAACATTCGCATGTCACTACGGAGCGTAGTCAAGAATACCGGTCCTAGCATCCGTTCGCACCTAGACCGTTCGCATCGATGCTCTGATGTTTTTTTGACAGTTTTTTTAACAATAAATGATTGGTGACATTAAGATCTATAATCACTCTTACCTTACGAAGCTGCAAAAAAAGTCGTTTAGGCGTAAACTCAAAATGACGTTTTTGGACTTATACTGTTTTTAATCTCACCGATTCAATTAAAATATACAAAGCTAGTTTTTCGTCAACAAGTAGCTTACGTTAATTATTATCTACTTTCCATAGAAGGCGACTAAAGCTTAGGGTAGACGTGGCCCAAGTTTTAGCGTGGGAAATTGATTGGAGAATTTCAATTCTCAAAGCATTGTAATATAGAGTAAATATAATATTTATATATCAAATCTAGATTCGAATCAAGACTCTTGTACACCATGTAAGTTGTCTATTGTTTATTCAGTTTCACAGTACATTTGGAGAGTGGACAGCCACATTTTGCTGGACCAGGGCCGGCGGAAGGCCCGTGCGAACCGTGCGTCCACACAGGACGCCAACATCTAGGAGCGCCATATCAAGAGATAGCTAATAAAAAACTGTCAAGAACTAAAAGTGTCTAATATAAAAAAATATAAATAGTAAACTAGAGCACAAGAAAATGTGTAAAATTATTTATTATCCAGTATAAATTAAGTGCATAATATATCAATCAGTTTATTTGCTGATGATGTATTGTGCCTTACCGAGCGTGAACAAACGGGCGGTATTATTTTATTGACAAAGAAAGGCGTCGTCGCCGCGCCGGTCGATCAGAAGATAAGCAAGCACAAGCGCTGTTATTTTATTGGGTAATGAAAGGCGCCGCCAGTCGCCACCGCACCACCTGCAGGTAATAAATATTTTTTGTTTTGTCTAGCCGTTATCAGGGTAGTGTTTTCAAATTCAAAAAGAAATAATTAGTTGCTACCTACTGTGTTACAGCAGTGTTAATCTGACTACGTTGAGCATAGAATTTGATCAAATGATGAATATTAATATTGACAATACTCTTAAGGATTTTTCGCAAACTAAAGCCAGAAAAGTTAATTTTTATGCTTTTTTGAGAAAATATTTTTATTATGTTTATAACTTCAAGTGTCATTATTAGTTTTTTTAATATTTAATAAATAATTTTCTTCTGTTCTTTTGTATTTTAATGTACACACGATTCACGGTTATGAAAGTGAATACTTATAGTAACGTATTAGTTTTTCTTTGAGAATTTTTATTTTAACGTTGTAAATCGATTCCACATAACAGTTGTTGCAAAACTTACACAAAATTTTAAAAATATTTGTTTCATCAAATCGAAGGGAAGTGGGCGGAAAACTTGCCTTTCGCACGGGCGTTAAACTAGCCTTTCGCCGGCCCTGTGCTGGACCATTTCCAATCCGGGAAAGTTTGATGCACAGGAACAGCGTAGCTAGAATTTTGGGTTTTGAAGTTGGGCCGAGAAGGTAGATATACGAGTACTTGAGCGATTTCAGAAATCTAAATTTTACGTTTCCGCTCAATCTATCTTATATGCGAGAAAAGTATTGATTTCCCTCAAAAAAAATGGAATTTTGAATTTCTTTTTTGTTATTTCTACGTTTTCAGCAAGAACAACACGAAAACACGGTTTTTAGAAAAAAAATCCTGTGTACGTCGTTGTCGTCGGCCACTTTTAGTAACATGTCTTGTTAGCACTATACAGCTTCCGGAGTGCAACAATTCGCCAATTTTATGATTGAATACTGTTCACGACATCTCACAGATGAACCCTATTGATTTTCAACTCACCAGAGCCAGTACAATAACGGGTGCTATGGTACTTGAAGTACGACATTTTTGTCAATTTTGGAAAAATCTCAGTTTGTCAGCACGATACAGCCTCCGGAATGTATAAAAGTGACCAATTTTATGATTGGATATTGTCCAGGGCATCTCACAGCTGAACTCTATTGATTTTCAGCTCATTAGATTCAGTACAACGAGTGCTATGGTACTTGAAGCACCAAATTTTTTGGAGAATTTTCGGGTTGTTAGCACGATACAGCCTCTGGAGTATATACAAGTGACCAATTTTATGGTAGGATATTATTCAGGGCGTGTTACGTATACTGAAAAGTTTATTTTCCTTATAAAATTGTAACCTACAGTTCCTAATAGCTTTTAGTACATTTCAAAGAAGTAGGCTGTGATTTTAGAATTTTTTTATTTCTGTTGTTCTGGGGGGGGGGCGATTCATTTTGTAAATGAGTGTGTTTGAGAATAGAATGTTGTATTGTATCTGGTTTTAGATGCATTTTATTCACTAAATAAAATTAAATGATCGAGCTTACTTACCTGAAATTGATAAGGAATAAAACTAAGGTAATTCTTATCCAAATCATGATTAGGTACTATAATCATTCAGCAAATTAGCGAAAACATTTATATAATTTAAATAGATCTTATCAAACATCTAGGTAATTGATATATCGCGTTTTTTTAAGATCATTGAAATTATCGTAAACAAGTTTAAGTACGAACTTGTTAAACTTTAATACTGATAAGGTCGAACGTGCGAAACAGTGTTAAAACCAAATATAAACTCTCAAAAACGTATTCGAACCAAAAAAAAAAATCTCACAAAAAGATGCTCAATAGTAGAAACAGAACCAGTAGTTCATAAATTTATTCTTATTCATTTTAATAAAAATTTAACTTACCTAAAATTTTATTCGATTAACCTGTAAGTCCTTAAGAACCCAAAATTTCACGTAATGATACTGGAATAAGTTTGTGTTACAGAAATAAGTTTATAGGGTCTGTAACTGTTTTTACGTGTTCTTTGACCTTTTGTGTTTAGTAGTGCGACGATATAGGGTTATCCCTACGCTGGGGTTTTGTGTTTGACCCTTATCCGCCCGCCACCCCTGACGATATAGCTACTGGACACGCTATAAGGGTCTAGGATCAGTTAAGTAACCACTCTTCATAAAACTTAACAAAAATATTGAAGGAATTTCCGATAACAAATCGACATGCACTCAAAACGTATACAAAACAAATATAACCAGCATTACCGAGCATATATTCAATGACCCTCAGGAGACCATACAATATTCTCCCAAAATAGCATGCCGTACTGGGCATAAGTTTGATAGTTTTCCGACAGCAATATAATGTACACTCTCAAATTAACAATACTATGCAAAAGGAATATAATAAACTATTCACTTACATTAACGTTCTCCCAGGACACGTCTTCTCCGCTTGAAGGGGCACTTTGTCTTCAGTCGCGCCAAACACCCCTCGGGTAGGCTTTACTAGATTTACTCGACTATGTGGTGGTTACTTAGTAAGTGTCCCTCGTATACTTTACGTTTACCATAAAGGCATATTATCTTTGAGGAAAACACTTACCTGGTAACCGGTATTCGGGAGTAGAATAAGCGACATCACTTATACAAAATCACTGGGCTCGTTTAATACATTTAAAAATACACAAAATATAATATCAATTGATTTATTCAAACTATCAATAACAATTAATAACCCTGGTTCGTTATACTTTCATTTTATAGGAAGTGTACGCACGCTGTACTCAGTGCCTGACCTTCGTCTATTAATTGAACGTGTCTGTTTACATTGTAACTGGAACGTACTTCCACAAATAACTAACATTGGCCTTCCTAGATCAACGCTCGCTAAATATTGTAATTCATATTAACCTAAATTTGAAATCTTATTTCTAAGCTAATGTCCTTTTGCCGTTACTGTCCTTTAGGGATCTCTACATCATCCCCTCTTGGAAGAGAAAAATTATCATTTTAATTTTTCGATATCACTTATACCTATAACAGTTTTTATTGAATGTTTTTGTTTTGTTTTTGTTTACTAAACACTACTTGTTCGTTTATAAACACACTTCACTTGTTTACAATTGCTTCCGGTCGTTGTATCTATACATACGATTCTTATGAACTATCTGTTGTTTACTGTCTGGAGATGTAATCTCACAATTTACGCCCTTTATTCCCGTTATTTTAAACGGACCTAAATAATGTGGATCAAATTTATTTCTACCTTCATTTTTTAAAATAACTAATTCCCCTATTCTAAAATTTATAGGTGAAGAATCCTTTTCACTATTATTGACTCTACTTAATTTATTATTTATTAAAAACTGTCTGGCTCTTTCATTAGCGTATTGTAACTTGTACTTTAATTCTTTATCGTATCTTTCAAAATTGTAACACGGTTCAATTTTTACATTTAAAAATTCTGGCAAATTGGGTTTTCTCCCATATAATAACTCAAATGGAGTGTATCCGTGATACGTGTTTGGTGTTGTATTATAACAATATGCAAACGTTTTTACAAACTCGCACCAGTTATCCCTAGAATTTTTGATAAAGTTTCTTATATACTCATTAAATATTCTATGTAATCTTTCACAACTGCCTATTGCTTCGTGATGGTATGCTGTTGAAAAATTATGTTTTATATTTAAAAGTTCCACTAAATTCTTTATTATTTCGTTCTTATATTCCGCCCCTTGATCTGTTCTTATCTCCTTCATCAGTCCGTAATTCGGTATAAAATTGTCGAATATTGCTTTTGCTATAGTGTGTGCTTCCTTATTCTGAACCGGTATCATAACTGCGTATTTAGTTAATTCGCATAATATTGTAATACAGTAACGATTCCCGTTGTTGCTTTCTACGAACGGACCTATTGTGTCTATGTAAATAATATCAAACGGTTTTATAGATGTATCTGTGATGACAAATTTCTCTTTATGATTAGGCTTCGCTTTATTCACTTGACATTTATGACAATTCTTTACATACTTCCTTACGTCTTTCTCCATGTTTTTCCACTTGAAGTTTGCTCTTAGTTTCTTCAATAATCTATTATTTCCTACATGTCCTCCAAACATTGGATCGTTGTGGTATCTTTCTAATATCTCTTGGATCTCTTCTTTTAGCTGTACCGTTTTTGGTACTTCGTATATACATACTTGAATACTTTTTAACCTTTGATTTCCTACTTCTATAAATTCTTCTACTATGCACTTTTTGAATATATCATCATTTGTATATATTTTCATTCTTCTTACTTCATTTCTTACCGATAGCTCTTCAAGCTTTTCCAAAGTTCGTCCTAAGTCGAAGTTGTGTAATCCGGTATTTAAGGCTTCACTAAATTTCAATTTATTTTTGATCCGAATGCTCATCCTTAGTGAGATACGGTTATTTTCAAAGTGTAAAATTGGTAATTTATGTGCCTCAAGATTATTTAAAACTTTTACTACTGCAGGTTTTTGCATTCTTACTTCCTTTGTTTCTACGTTATTCCTTTGATCCTTTTCTGTTTGAGCGTTTTCTTTTCGCGTTTGTGCTCTTGTGATTGCCAAGACATGTGAATTATTTATGTATAAATCCTTAAGTTCTTCTATGGATATTCTCGATATGCTATCCGCGTAGTTCACTATACCTTTAACATACTGTATTTCAAAATCATATTCTTCCAAATCGAGTCTTATTCTCGTGAGTTTCGACGTCGGGTCTTTCATCGCAAATAAATGCGTTAGTGGCTTATGGTCTGTTTTTACTATGAAATGTGGGGTGAACCATATAAATAACACTTAAAATGATTGATTCCCCAATGAAGCTGCGTGATGCGAATGCGATGGGTAGGTCAATCCCTTCGTAATTTTGACTTAAGATTGCTGAACATGCGCTATTCGAAGCGTCTGTCTATTGTCTATTAAAGTCTGGGTATTTTAAAATTGGTGGGTTGATTAATGCATTTTTTAAGACCTGAAATGAGTTTTCGCATTCTTGTGACCACTCGAATTTTACGTTTTTCCTAGCTAACCTATTTAAAGGAATACATATTTCGGCAAAATTCTGAATGAGCCTTCGATAGTAATTGCAGAATGCAACAAATCTTTTGACTTCGTTGGGTAATTGCTGAATGACTGAGTATTTTGCTTTATCTGGTGAAACACCATCCTTTGATAAATTGTGACCTAAATATGTGACTTCTCGCCTGAAGAATTCTGGAATAACCCTGGTTCGTTATACTTTCATTTTATAGGAAGTGTACGCACGCTGTACTCCGTGTCTGACCTTCGTCTATTAATTGAACGTGTCTGTTTACATTGTAACTAGAACGTGCTTCCGCACATAACTAACATTGGCCTTCCTAGATCAACGCTCGCTAAATATTGTAATTAATATTAACCTGAATTTTAAATCTTATTTCTAAGCTAATGTCCTTTTGCCGTTACTGTCCTTTAGGGATCACTATAACTATTCGCTGTATCGTCTTCAAACCAACTCCCCGCAAAATATATTTTTCGAACCAAGAAAGCGTTCTCTCGAAAAGTGCTGAGTTCGTTGTTTTTTGTTTTCTCTCCAAGAAACAATACGATTTCCTTGGTAAGTGATTACCAAAACATATTTTAAAAAATTTATCTACCTTTGCTCAGCCTACCATATACTGGGTGGTATTTCTAACTGTGAGAGTAATTTTCATTGTTTTTTATTCCATACAAGTACATTATGCTCTTTTTTATATTATACAGCGTCGATTACTGTGATCATTAGCTGCAGCCTAGGTATCTAACTAGCCAAAGCTGTAAGGTATGTCAGTGTTTTATTTATATTTTCTTCACTCTTCAAATTATTTGTAAAATTAGGTCCAATTCCGCAAAGTATTCGATTGAACTGAAAGTACTCACATGTAAAGAGTTCCCACATAAGACAGGAAATCCATCGGACGTCCATTTCAGATCCAAATGAAGTCCAAATGTCCATGGACCTTCTATGGACGTACACTGGAATTCGACATCTGGACATATTCTGTATGTTACATGATTGGACGTCATATGGATGCCCATCGGACTTATGTTATTGGATGTTCACCATAACGTCCATATTGGATCGTTAGTGGAAGTCCTTGGTATGTCCAAAACTGGAGTTAATTCTTAAATCCAAAATTGTACGTTTATGTATCTCCATTGGATGCACACTGTTCGAATAACTTGTAACATCCATAATTGTACATTTACGAACGACCATGAGACGTACAGAGATGGACCGAACTTGTACATTCTTAACTTGTACATCTTAGAGATGTACAAACTTGGATCCATTTCTCATATCCAAAATTGTTTGATTATGTATGTCCACTGGATGTTCAATGTTGAAATAACTCTAAACATCCGTTATTGTACATTTACGAACGACCATGAGATGTACAGAGCTGGACCGAACTTGTACGTCTTTGAGATGTACAGGAATGGGTATATAATGTACATCCAGAATTGTACGTTTATGAATGTCCATTAGATGCACAATGTTGAAAGTACTTGAAATATCCATAATTGTACATTTACGAAAGGCCATGAGACGTACAAAATTTAACTGAATTTGTATATAGGTACTTATTGTTACAAACTCGCACACCGAAGTAGATATTAAGTACGGTCCTGTAACCTTTTGTTAACGGAGTTAGAAAAAATGGCGAGCGCGTCGAATTCTGAGAAGGTCTAT
This sequence comes from Galeruca laticollis, assembly GCA_963921935.1. Classification (NCBI taxonomy): domain Eukaryota; kingdom Metazoa; phylum Arthropoda; class Insecta; order Coleoptera; family Chrysomelidae; genus Galeruca; species Galeruca laticollis. Next base: position 119,521,033 of record OY998183.1, on the reverse strand, counting down.
TGGGATTTTTTGTGACCGTTTTTATAGACATGTTCTCAGAAGATCTTTTATGTGTCATCCTTATTTTTAAATATTACTCCGCTTTTTACTGTACGGCTCCTGACCTGTACCACCTCGTGTACTTTTCGATCGTGTCTAGAGGAGTTGCTTCACTATCATTTAAACATTCACATCGAGTTCTTGTAGATAATAAAAAGGTTTGAAAGTTATTTGCGGTATCTGATACCGGCGCATATGCTTTACGTTAGCAATAGGAAGTTGACATAATAATAATGTCTCAATTACCTGCATCAAGATGTCCCCAGATGGGAGAAATGGTGTAAAGCTCAATTGGATTTGGAAGATGAAGAGTTTAACGATGCCGATGAAGATTTTCAACTGGAAAGTGAACATGAAACTGAGTCTAATGACCAAAATGAGGAAAATTCTGAATGGTAAGTTATTGTTTTTACTAATCGACAAACACACCACCCCCTACCAATACACGCACACCAAGTCACAACATAGTTATAAAAGTACCAGTGTTGTGAGGACCTGCAAGGGATTTAGGAGGAAGCCCGGAAAGTTTAGATGCTTGTTGTTCAAAGATGATATGATCCAATATATGATCAATTATTCTAATAAAAAATTGCGACAAATGAGAATGAAATATAAAGAGGCTTCATATCCGTCTTTGAGCGACGTTGATGAGATAGAATTTATGGTGAAATTTTCAAATCAGGTAATGAAAATCTTGCTTCGTTTTATGCTACTGTAATTTGTCAAAACGACGGTTTGAAAATTTGTTATGCTGTTTGCGGATTGACGTTGCAGGTGATAGGGAAGAAAGGAATGACCCTACGACAGCTATAAGCACTTTGTTTAAAAAATGTATTCAAAACTGTCAAACAAATTTCGTTATGGGTTCTAACACATGTATCGATGAAAATCTTGTCGCATTTCGAGGCCACTGTCATTTTAAAAATTATATGCCGGCCAAGTATGTGCCTGACAGATGCACGAAATAATTATCTTTATAATGCATATATCTACTCTGGTAAAGGTTCCGATGGCGCCATTTTATCTGATCAAGAAAAAAGTTTGAAAGTATCTACACAAGCAGTTCTCACTTTAGTAAAACACATTGAAAACACCCACAGAAATGTTACAGTTGATAATTGGTTTGGCTCTTTGGAATCTGTAATAGAAAAAGGTCCCATATTCCTGGGTATGCTAAATAAGAGAAAACCAGAAATTCCATTTTGCTTCTTACCAAATAAGTCACGTGAAATTAACAGTAGCATGTACGGATTTCAAGAAATCATTACTATATTGTATTTTGTGCCAAAGCCAAATAAGGCAATCGTATTAATATCATCACGGCAAAGTTGATGACGCTAAATTAGGAAAACCAGAAATGATAACAGACTACAACCAGACTACAGGTGGAGTCGACAGCTTAAAATGAAAATGTGTGAACTATTCTCCAAGTAGGCGAACTAGAAGCTGGTATATGGCAGTGTTTTATTTTATTTTTAATGTAAGCAGAATTAATGCTCGTTTTATATAATAGCCACAAAATGCGAACAGAAATGAACAAATTAGTATGACCAGAGCTTGAGACTGCTAGCAATTGTGCACCGTACCGCTGAAGATTATTTTCGTTTATCTTTTTCATAGCAAATACCTGTTTAATTGTTTTTTGTTTTTTTTTCTAGTATATAAGTACCACGATAAATTCTGTTGTTGTAAAGGTAAGAACTTTTTAGTAATACGAATTCGAAAATAAGTGGTCTTTTCAATCGCAAACTGAGAATATTTATTCAGTTAATTTTCATTTTACAATAAGTTGGAATATCTTTGTAAAACCGGAGTGCGGCAAACCTTATTATATTTTATTTGATTTTCCCATCCTCTTTCGATTTTCCAGTGAGAGTTTCGATTGAAATCTCAGAGAGCGCCAGGCATATATATATATATATATATACGCTAGGGCTTCCTGATATTTTAAATCGAGGACCACAAACCCATATTATACCTTTTCCGATTTTCCCGTGAGAGTTTTGATTGAAATCTGAGAGATCGCCAGGCATATATTATATATATATATATATATATATATATATTATTGTGAAAAAATAATGCTACACCCTGTATATCAAATAATGAAGAATTAAGATTATGTATTGTAATCTAAAAGAATTTTTTTAAGTCAAAAATTTTTTTTAAACATTTGAATGGAGACAATCTGTACGATCCACTATTCGATAGAGAAGACATACAGAAAGGACAGACTGTATAATGTAGGGATAATTGCGAATAGGTGTGATAAACAATTTATATGAAATAAATTACCTAACGAAACTTTTATCAAAGAGATCAAGTATCAAAATTTGTTCATAATAAGAAACTAATAATGCTTTATTCTGTAAAGTCAAGCTAATCTCGTAATATTTGTTGATTAAGACATTAAAATGAGATAGTGTAGATGTTTAGACATAACAGAGCAGGAAAATATAAAATAATGTGAATTTCAGAGAACATGACTTATAAAGAAAACGAATTTTCATTTTGCATACATATTTAAAGGTAACAGCTGTCATCTATTAAAACATTATGAATATTCATTTGACATACATACTTAGAGGTTAGGAAATGTCATTTTAACAATACTAAGAAATATTATTGAATGAAAATAATATAGGAAGTCTAAACAATTAAAAACATTAGAATATAATATCATGATATAATGGATGAACATTCCACTGGTTGAAATGAAGAATTTGAGTTATAAAATAAATAGTCAAATTTGATTGGTTAATAAACATTTAAAAAAGATCACATCGGCGACAACTGTGTTGCTAACGAAAAAAAAATCAGAAGGTGAAAAAGTTGTTGATTATGGGGGCTATTGACTAGTAGGTTTTTCTTTTTGGGAAGAGATTTTTGGAACAGCAAAATTTTTTGGGTAAAGTAAATTGAAATCATTTGGAAGACAAAATTTGACTATAGAATTTAAAACAAATACATTATACTTACAAGAGATATATCAGTGTAAGTAGTTTAGTTTATATAAATAATAAAAAAAGGAATTGTTGAATGTTGTAAAACACTAATCATGAATTTTATTTTATAAAATGGTGTCTTGTGTCTGGTGGAAGTAAAATAGCCAAATTAGTTTTCGAAGAACATTGAATAGTGGAATTTGTGTGAACTGTTTGGACTTTGAAAGAAATACAGCATCGATTCCTGTTTTGGTAGAAGCAGAATGCCAACAGGGAGGTTTTCCAGGAGGAGAATCTGGAACAAACAGAAATCGTGAAGTAAATAAGGTAGTACAAGTTAGTTTATTAATGTATTAAGAGGTCAAGCGTACTTACTAATTTGTAAAAAAAAAACTAAAATTTTGTGATGCATAGACGCTGTTAAGAGTGTATTTCGCCGTTTTCTGAAAGTCAAATGTTTATGAAATTATATAACTGTATTTTAATATTATAATAATATCTCACCAGAGTGCGTGTGATTTGTATGAAAGAGTCATCCTTTTAGATAGTTGATTTTCTTAAAAAAAAAACACTTGTAAAAGTGTAGTGTATTTATTTTCATTAAATTAAATATTGTTTTTCCTTTTGAAGAACGTTTTTTTAAATTACTTGAGTTGATCATTTCATCTGGTGATTTGTGCACCATCTACTTACCACAGGAAGAAGCTCTGAATGAAATCGATTGAACTATGCAGATATTTTTTAAGTAGGACAGGACCGTATTTAATTTGAAATCATTAAAAAAGTAACATATTCTGATTAACAAATTTATTTTTAAAAATATAAAGCATTTATTAACTTTGGCGCAAACATATATAAAATTATAAAATCATTTTATTTAAAATACTTGAACTCTACCCTGAGATGAGAAGTTTTCATGTTGGTTAAATAAACTGTTTATCATACATATTAAATCCTCAACATACCGGGCAAATTAAACTATTTTCTCACCCAATTCTATTCATAATAATATGTCGGCCCAACGTAGGGCAAATTAAATTCCCATATAATATAAACTATAATAAAATGTCACCGCAACGTGGGGCTAATATAGAAATTTAGTAAATAATAATAAAAAGCATTGAAATAAGTTTTTTTTTACTGTATTAAAAGATTTTAAATAAATAAAATGGAAAGGAAAATGACATTAAGGGACGGAAAGCAGGTAGGAGTCGAAAGTAGGTCTGATGAAGAAAGAGAAGAAAGGAGCAATGGCAGAGGAGATTTTCAGGTACAATATTTGGAACAGGGGAGAGAACATTTGGAAGAAGATATTGCAGAACAAGGACAGGAAGAAGAAGATGCACCATTACCAGAAGGAGTTTTGATGGGAGATGCAACAGAAGAACAGGATGATAGAAGACAGGAAGAGCGGGGAAGGACAAGTAGAAATGATCCATTAATGGAAATTATGCAACAATTAGTTGCAAATATGAATAGTATGAAGGATGATATTAAGGGAGATATGAAAAGAATGGATAAAAATATGAATAATATTAGGGGAGATATGAGTAATTTGAATGGAAAAATGGATCAAAATAAGGAAGAAATGAATATTAAAATGGACCAAAATAAGGAAGAATTAAAACAAGAAATGAATATTAAGATGGACCAGAACAAAGAAGAAATAAAACAAACTAAGGAACTGATAATAAAATTGATGGATGAAAAATTGGGACACGTTGAGAAGATATTGGAAAAATCAAACACATACATAGAAAATAAAACAGAATCCACTAAACAAGAAATAAGAGGAGAGGGGATTGAAAAAACCACAGAAATAGACAATTCACAGATCAACAGAATCAAGGAAATAGAAGAGAAGGAAAAGGATTTCAAAGGAGAGATTCAAATGGATGTAAAGTTACAAAATGAAAATATAAATGATGATACTATAGAACCAAAATTAAGTAATAAAATGGAAATTGATGAAATAAAAATACAAAGACAACTAAATGAGGAGATGATAGATAGCAATTTACAGAATCTAGAAAGTGAGGAAGCTATGAAAATTTATGAAAAAGAGATTTATTGGGAAATAACAGACCCAGATGTTAATATATTGAAACGAATAGTGACATATGGTAAGACAAATAATGATAATAATAGGGGGATACAACTTAATTGGAAATTAGAGGAAATGAATAAGATATTACAAGAGACCAAGGAAGAAATAGAAGAAACCATAAGACAGAATATAGAAACAATAATTTATGCAGAAAATTTCGAGATGAGGGTAAAACTTGGCAGAAATATAAAGATAATTGATCCAAGAAATTTTAATAGGATAGTTAAAAATGAAATGATAGGAAGTAAGAGTATTATGGGAAATGAAATAATAAAAAGAAGAAACAATAATATGAAGAAATTGGAAACACAAATTTTCATGAATCCATTGGGAGAAATTGATGAGATAGGGGACAACAAAATTGAAAAAGACACAGTGGAAAATTTTAAGAAACTTAGGAAGCAGATAGAAGAGAATCAAACAATAAGAGAAGAGGATAAAACGAAATTTAGGAAAAGAAAATTAAATTGAATAATAAGGCTGTATTATAGGACCGGAATCTAGAAGACGAATAAGGAATTGTAAAAGGTCGATAAGGGATATAAAAAACAACATGTAAATAAGAAGTTTATAATTAACAAATAATGTTAAAAAAAAAAAACATATGTAAATATAATGTTGTACATGGATAGAAATTAGGATATATAAAGATAATGATGAAAAACAGAAATAATTACATTAACAGATATAATACAAATGGATATTATAAAAAAAAAACAACAATTATAACAACAATTTAGGAAATAACAATAACTATAATAAGAACGATAGCAAACAAAAACAACTATAACAGAAACTTCAAATAAAATAACAACAAAAATAACAATTACAGAGAACAGTATTCAAAGGAGAGAAGAGAGAGTGATAACATATAAACACCCAATGAAATATATAAAATTTGGGGAAGATTTAGAATTATGAGAAATAATGGAATTGAAAAATATTAAAGGGAAATTAAATGGAAAAGAAATGAAATTATTAATAGATACAGGTTCGGAAGCGTCCATAATTAAAACAAAACTAATAGAAGAAAACATTGAAAATTATGAAAACAAATTAATTAAAATACCAAAAACTACATTGATAGGAGCAAATGGAAAGAAGCTATGTGAAGTAAATAAGTCTATAATACAAAAGATTGAATTGAAGGATGGGAAAGAAGTTGAAATGCAATTACTGTTAGTGAATAATTTGGAATCAGACATAGTTATAGGAATAGATGAATTAACGAAATATGAAGCAAGAATTGATTTTGAAAAGATGGAGATTGAATTAAATGGTAATAGAATTGAATTTGAAGAAGAAAATATAGAAGAATTGGAAGTTGAAGAGGATAATAAGAAGTTATGGGAATATAGAAAGGATTGGAAATATGGGAGTATTGGCAATTGGAGAGGATAATAGGAAGTTATGGAATATAAAGAGGAGTGGAATTATGGAAGAATTGGAATTTGAAGAGGATAATAGGAAGTTATGGAATATGGAGAGGGATGAAATAATGGAAGAATTGGAATTAGTATGTGGAAATAAGGAATATGCTGAAAAAGTGAAGAATTTAATAATTAAGTATAAAGGATTAGTTAAAAAAGAGATGAGAATGGCAAATAACTATGTACATGAGATAGAAGTTAAGGGAATAGAAAATTTCAGAATAAGAACATATCCCATACCTTATAAATATAGGAAAGAAGTTGATTCAGAGATACAAAATATGCTGAAGGATGATATTATAGAGAGATGTAACACAAGAAATATAAATTAATAAATTGTACCGATATAAGAGACTCTGAGAAATGTAGAAGTAATAAGTCGCATAACGAACATTAAAGAATTTTCAAAAATGGATTTATAACATGTTTTTTTAAACTAATTCCTTTGGATGAAACTTGTAAATGAAACATGTACCTAAAAATAAAATAAGAATTTGTATACATATTTAATTATGGTATTGAAAATAAATTAAAACTAACTGAAGAGGATACTGCAACACAGGATTCCAAAAATCATCTTTGTAACAGCAACCGGAAATAAAAAGAAATGTATTATTAGTAAAATTGAAAGACAATCCTAGAATATAGTACTTGAAGTAAAATTTGCGTTCATAAAATTTTTCTTAGAATAAAAAATTTGATAAACGCAAAATTTAGGGGATGTTATTGTGAAAAAATAATGCTACACCCTGTATATCAAATAATGAAGAATTAAGATTATGTATTGTAATCTAAAAGAATTTTTTTAAGTCAAAAATTTTTTTTAAACATTTGAATGGAGACAATCTGTACGATCCACTATTCGATAGAGAAGACATACAGAAAGGACAGACTGTATAATGTAGGGATAATTGCGAATAGGTGTGATAAACAATTTATATGAAATAAATTACCTAACGAAACTTTTATCAAAGAGATCAAGTATCAAAATTTGTTCATAATAAGAAACTAATAATGCTTTATTCTGTAAAGTCAAGCTAATCTCGTAATATTTGTTGATTAAGACATTAAAATGAGATAGTGTAGATGTTTAGACATAACAGAGCAGGAAAATATAAAATAATGTGAATTTCAGAGAACATGACTTATAAAGAAAACGAATTTTCATTTTGCATACATATTTAAAGGTAACAGCTGTCATCTATTAAAACATTATGAATATTCATTTGACATACATACTTAGAGGTTAGGAAATGTCATTTTAACAATACTAAGAAATATTATTGAATGAAAATAATATAGGAAGTCTAAACAATTAAAAACATTAGAATATAATATCATGATATAATGGATGAACATTCCACTGGTTGAAATGAAGAATTTGAGTTATAAAATAAATAGTCAAATTTGATTGGTTAATAAACATTTAAAAAAGATCACATCGGCGACAACTGTGTTGCTAACGAAAAAAAAATCAGAAGGTGAAAAAGTTGTTGATTATGGGGGCTATTGACTAGTAGGTTTTTCTTTTTGGGAAGAGATTTTTGGAACAGCAAAATTTTTTGGGTAAAGTAAATTGAAATCATTTGGAAGACAAAATTTGACTATAGAATTTAAAACAAATACATTATACTTACAAGAGATATATCAGTGTAAGTAGTTTAGTTTATATAAATAATAAAAAAAGGAATTGTTGAATGTTGTAAAACACTAATCATGAATTTTATTTTATAAAATGGTGTCTTGTGTCTGGTGGAAGTAAAATAGCCAAATTAGTTTTCGAAGAACATTGAATAGTGGAATTTGTGTGAACTGTTTGGACTTTGAAAGAAATACAGCATCGATTCCTGTTTTGGTAGAAGCAGAATGCCAACAGGGAGGTTTTCCAGGAGGAGAATCTGGAACAAACAGAAATCGTGAAGTAAATAAGGTAGTACAAGTTAGTTTATTAATGTATTAAGAGGTCAAGCGTACTTACTAATTTGTAAAAAAAAAACTAAAATTTTGTGATGCATAGACGCTGTTAAGAGTGTATTTCGCCGTTTTCTGAAAGTCAAATGTTTATGAAATTATATAACTGTATTTTAATATTATAATAATATCTCACCAGAGTGCGTGTGATTTGTATGAAAGAGTCATCCTTTTAGATAGTTGATTTTCTTAAAAAAAAAACACTTGTAAAAGTGTAGTGTATTTATTTTCATTAAATTAAATATTGTTTTTCCTTTTGAAGAACGTTTTTTTAAATTACTTGAGTTGATCATTTCATCTGGTGATTTGTGCACCATCTACTTACCACAGGAAGAAGCTCTGAATGAAATCGATTGAACTATGCAGATATTTTTTAAGTAGGACAGGACCGTATTTAATTTGAAATCATTAAAAAAGTAACATATTCTGATTAACAAATTTATTTTTAAAAATATAAAGCATTTATTAACTTTGGCGCAAACATATATAAAATTATAAAATCATTTTATTTAAAATACTTGAACTCTACCCTGAGATGAGAAGTTTTCATGTTGGTTAAATAAACTGTTTATCATACATATTAAATCCTCAACATACCGGGCAAATTAAACTATTTTCTCACCCAATTCTATTCATAATAATATGTCGGCCCAACGTAGGGCAAATTAAATTCCCATATAAAATAAACTATAATAATATATATATATATATATATATATATTGAACTATTAAAAAAATTATAAATCATTTACCCTGAGCTCGCCAATTCAATAAATAAATCGATAGATAAATATCAACCATAGATAAACTTCATAAATATAATCAAATTAATAATAAAAAGTAATAAATAATATTATAAATGGCGCCCAACGTGGGGCAATTAAATATCCAATTATTTTATTGTTTTAATTGAGAGAATGAGAACACTTACTCTCGTTGGGTTCTGGATAGAATTAAACAACAAAATATATGAAATCTACATCCCACAAATAACCTACGAAAATCATCTCCACCAACGCTGTGAATCGATTATATGAAACACAGTAATTCAACCTCTATGGTATGAAACCTTGCCCTGTGTAGCAAATGACATGTAAATGAAAATCAACGACTCAAATTTAGTTCCTATAATTATCAACAAAAAATCAAATCGAAAAGCATCATAAACAGTGAAGAAGACTTATGTTAAAACAAATATAATACAGTGCAAATTACAAGTACCAAATATTGTTATATATATATATATATATATATATATATATATATATATATATATATATATAACAATATATTAAACTTATCGTCATAAATTTTAAACAGAATAACTCCCAAAAATATATGAAATTGTAACATTGTCAAAGGACGAATAGAGGTTATCTACTCAAAAATATATATAATTATCATTTTTACGTATGAACCGATATAATGAAATATATCTCATATCCAATTGAACGTCTATGATATCAATTATCTTTTATAATTATAAATACACTAGTATTATTAGAAATCAGTACCTGCATTTTTCATATTGTAAACATCGTGAGTCATCAAAGCAAGTTTCATTCCTTGATACACTATAAATTCATAATTTATTCACAGCACAGAGGATGACATGTATATTTCACCTAGAATATTAAGAGAATCTGAAATAAAATAAAAATTATTATTGGGTAATAATAAACAGAAAATTTTGATACGAATATACAAACGAATTATTCACAATTGTCGAAAGTCAAATATTGAAATGTCAATTCAAAGCGGATGAAAAATATCATAGAAGATTCATAGCAGAATAGTCAACCATAGACATATTTCGAAGTCTGAAGTATTGATTTTTTTTTAAAGCTGTTTATATAAAAAAGGTTATTGTACTGAATAATAGGATGAGTTTATATAAGATAATGGTCTAGTAAAATAACAGAAAGGGTTTGAAAAATATTATAAAGGATTATAACGAATTATTGATTGTAGATTTATTGATATGTTCATTTAAAGTGGGAGAGATGTTATTAGTGTATTAAATTATAAGACATAGTTTGGAACTATTTAAGAGGTAGAAAAGTATAATGAATTATTTTAAAATTTTCACAAATAATTAGGAACAATAATGATGAGGGAAAGAAAAGATAAATTTAATATAAAACATCTAATAAACAAGGTTGTAATATCTAGCAACTTGGTAGTGTTTTGTTTGAAATAACAATGCTAGCAACCGGGAGTTGTTGATTTGAAAGAGAAGGAAGGTATCTGGGGTGATCCGAAGCGGATGAACATGTAAGAGAATTTTTTCTTAAAATTTTATTGAAATTATGCAAAAATCATGTAAATTTGAAATAAAAACATAATACAAAAGATAAAGTAGAATACGAGAAACGTTTAAACCAGAAATTAACCGTAAAACATAATTATTTGTGGAAATATATATAGAATTTAAAATTTAATTGGAGACGCTATGCAAGAATTTTGATTATATTATCACATTAAAGCTATAATTGATAGTGAAGAACATTCAGAAGCATCTTTAAACTGTATAAGGCGAATATAGCTAACAACTTAATAAATTTATTGACTTACCTGTATTCGAAAATATCGAGTTGGTGTCCAAGATTCCAGAAGAGAGTACAGCCTGATACCAGAGGAAGAATCGGGAACACAGTGCACTTACTAAACTTTTAAGTGATACACAGGTCAGTGTTTTTTTAATAATTTACATGGTATACCATAATAAAAAGTCAGACTTATAATTTATTTGGCCAAATTTCACTATGAACAATTTTTATCAATTTAAGAATATCCATTTCATGTAATTTAGTAGTAATAGTAAGGGTTTTCACAAATTTTCTCATTATAATCATAATGTTTTTCAATTTTATCACGATTCACCATTATATAAACTAAATTTTGTTGACTTGTCTGTATTTCATTTCTACCATCCACAGAACATAAAATGAGTGATATCATAGAGGTTAAATAGGTATGTTCCGCGCTCAGATTCAAAGCACATGTTGAGTAAATTATGGTAAGACAATATTCAAACTATAAAATTTCATATATTTTCATATCATCCGGGACCCAACGAGAGTAAAGTGTTCTCATGCTCACCGTTCATATAAATACATATAACAATTTAAAATATTAACAATATAAAGATCACTGAGCTAGCCATACATACATACATATATATATGTAAAGAAAAATTAATAAAATTATATAATAAACTATAATAAACGCATATAAAAAAATATAACAACAAATTGTCACCGCAACGTGGGGCAAATTAAGATTTTTTTTTCGTGATAAGAAGGTTTTAAAAACATTAGAATTAGATATAACAAATTGGCACCCAAAAACGTGGGGCGATTTAGAAATAATTGGTAGGATTTAGTGAGGAGTATAAATAAAACATATACAAGTAATATTAAATAAAATTAGTAACGATATTATAAATATAAGATGGAAAAGAAAATGATGTTAAGAGACGGAAAACAGGTAGGTACGGATAGTGGATCGGAAGAGGAACGAGAGGAAAGAAGACATGGTAGAGGGGATTTCCAAATACATTACTTAGAACAGGGACAATCTGGAGAAAATGTACCAGAGGAAGACTCAACAGGAGATGAGGAAGCACAAGAACAAGAAGAGAGGATACAAGAGAGCAGGGAAAAACAAGGAAGAACAAGTACAAATAGAGATGATCAGATGATGGACAGGATGCAACAATTATTTATCAGAATGGAGGAGAGAATAAATGGAAACATAGATACAATGAGAGGAGATATCAACAGGATAGATGGAAAAATGGACCAGATGAGTGGGAACATAGACAAATTGGAAAAGAAAATTGATGATGTGAAATCTGAAAGTATTAAAGAAATCCAGAAAATCAGGGAAGAAAACGAAGTATTTCAAAGAAGAATGGATAAGATGCAACAAAATATTGAGGAGCAAAATAAAAATTTAAGAACAGAGATTCAAGATAATGGAATCAAAATCCGGGAAGAGATAGAAAAACATGTTGATCAAGAAATTCAAGAATGGGGTAGATGTTTAGAAGAAAATCTAACAGGAACTATTGTAATGGAAATCAACAAACAAAATGAAAATATAATTAGAGAAGTGGAACATATAAAAGTACAAGGACAAACTAATGAAGAAGTAATACAGAAGGTGGATAAAAAATTTCAAGATTTAAATGTGAGACTGGAAGAACAAACAGGAACATATGAAAAAAGGTCGGAAGTCATGGGTAGATCATTTCATAGGGAATTAGAAGAGATGAATAGGAAACTACAAGAAACGGTAGAAGAAATGGAGGATACTGTGAGAAGAAATGGAGGAGGAATCATATACAATGGGAATATGGATGTAGGTGTGAAATTCGATGGGAACATTAATTTAATACACCCAAAAGTTTTTATTAAAATTATAAAAAGTAAATTGAGGGGAATAAAGGATTTGATGGAGAAGAAAATAGCGATAAGAGGTATGTTGTCAGGTCACGCATTACTCTGGTTCTGCAATAAAGAAGAGCAGATCAGAAATATGGAAGAATTTGAAAATCAGTTCTTAAACTATTTTTGGGGGGAATTACAGCAAGCAAATTTTAGGGAAAAATTATACTTTGGTAAATTCGACTATAATAAAGGTAAAAATTTGAATTCATATGCGATGCAGTTGTATAATATGGCACAGTATCTAGAACCGGTGATGAAAGAGGAGGAACTGGTATTATATGTAGGCAGACAATTTAATGCAGAAGTATCGGAGACTATTGCACTCCACAACATTAAAACCATGGATAATTTGTCATGCTACCTACAGAGAGTGGAGAGGAGTATTGTGAACACAAATGGAATAAATCGATACCAGAATAGGAATGAGGAGATAAGAAATGATCGAACAAGAGAGAATGGAAATGGATTTATCAGAAGGGACAATAATAACAGAAATGAATATAGAAATTATGGAAACAGGAATTTTGAAAACAGAAGAAATACAGGAAATGGAGATAGATATTATGGAAATGGAGACAGAAACAATGGTAGGCAGTATGAAAATAGAGGAAATCAGGCAAATTTCGAAAGAAGAAATTATAATGGAAACAGGAATGGAAATTGGCAACAGAATAGAGGGGAAGGAATAAACAATTATAGTGAAAGAAGAAACTATAATCAAAGGAACCCAGAAAGGAATTATGAACAAGAAAATAATAGAGAGGAAGAGAGAAGACAGGTGAATCATATAACACAAGAACAGGAAGGATCAAGTAATGATCCAAACCAAGAGCAAAGCTTGGTAAGAAATTTTGCGTAAATCGTCCTTACATTCGTAATATTATCTATTCTTCTCATTATCAACATCCAAGAGAATTTATAGATGAAAGTTCACAATGTACTGAAAACATAAAATTAATTTTCATAGAAGGGTATTTATTTGATGTGAAATGTAAAATTTTATTAGATACAGGATCGGAAGTTTCTATAATAAATCAGAATGTAATAGAAAATGTGAAACAAGATGATATTACGGTGATTAATACTAACAAAATATCATTAGTAGGGGCGAATGATAAAAAACTTTATGAAACAAATCAAACTATTATAGTTAATTTAAAAATAAATTCAGAACATATTCCAGTACAATTATTGATAGTTAAAAATTTAAAATATGATATAATATTAGGTAATGATGAATTAAATAGACATAGGATAATTATAGATTATAATCAGGGATGTATTAGATATCAAAATTCAAATATTAATTTTATGAAACAATATACAAACAATGATATACAAAATCCTGATATTAAGGAAATAAATCAAATTGGGGAAGAAATAAAAGTTTCAGGAGAATTATGTCACAGGGAATATCAAGATAGGGTATATGAGCTTCTACAACATCATAAGCGACTATTTAATGAGGAAGTTCATGTAGCATCCAGATATGTACATAAATTGGAAGTAACAGCAGAGATAAAGAATTTCAAAATTAAAACATATCCAATACCATACAGGCTGAAGACGGAAGTATATGAAGAAATCACAAAGATGTTGAATGATGGAATTATCGAAAGATCAAATTCTCAATACATCAGTGCCATCACATGTGTTAAGAAGAAAACAGGAGAAATTAGGTTATGTTTAGATGCTAGAAATATTAACAGTTATACAAATAAACAATATGAAAGTCCATTAAACATAGATTGTATTTTTGGTAGAATTACAAAAGCTAATATTTTCTCAAAACTAGATCTTAAACACAGCTTCTGGTTAATTCCTTTAGATCCAAAAAGTAGGCCGTATACAGCATTTATGGTGGATGGAATTGTGTATCAATTTTGTGTAGTACCATTCGGGTTACAAAGTTCTTGTGCTGCACTGGTACGAACTCTACATACTATCTTGAACCAATATGAAGATTTCACGTTGCATTATATCGATGACATCCTTATATTTTCTGAAACAGAAGAAAAACATCAGGAACATTTAAAAATCATACTTAAAGAATTGGAAGAAGCAGGATTGAAATTAAATTTGGATAAATGCCAATTTTATAAAAAGGAGGTAGAATATCTGGGATATATTCTAAGTGATACAGGAGTAACGATGAATCCAGAAAGAGTTAAAGCGATACTGGAATATCAAACACCTAAGAATCTAAAAAATTTGAGGGGATTCCTTGGGATTCTAAATTATTTCAAGCGACTAATTCCAGACTTAAGTAGAAGAGAGATTCCTCTAATTGAACTATTAAAGAAGGACATAAAATGGAAATGGGATGAAAGACGGGACAAAGCTTTCCAGGAACTAAAAGAAATATTTTTGAAGAAACTCAAAGTTTATCACCCACAATATGATAAACCTTTCATTTTGAAAACAGATGCATCTATGGAAAGATTAGCAGGAGTTTTGATACAAATCCAAGATGAAGAGGAGGTTCCCATAAGTTTCATATCCAGGGTAACAAAAGCAGCGGAGAGAAAATATTCCATAACTGAGTTGGAAATGGCTAGTGTGGTGTTTTGTATAAGTAAGCTAAGATTTTTCTTACTAGGAGCGAAATTTACACTAGAAACAGACCATATGGCACTAACATCGATGTTAAAAAACAGATATGCTAATAATCAGATACATAGATGGATTCTACTCCTACAAGAATATGAGTTTGATATAAAATATGTACCTGGAAAATTAAATATTGTAGCGGACGCATTAAGTAGAGTAAACGATAATGGAAACGAGCCAAGGAAATATCAAATAGGAGTAAATACATTATACCAAACTGAAGGGATATTTACTCTAGCCAGAGTAAAAGAGGATCAAAGACAAATAGATAGTATAAATACTAGAGGAGCAGTGAAAATTGGAGATGTATGGTATAAACAGATTGAGGATAGAGAAGTTTATATAATAACAAGAGATTATGCTAAGGAGATTATTAAACATTTACATATAGAAAATGGACATATAGGAACAAGAAAATTGTGGATGTTATTTAGAGAAAATTATATAGCTAAGAAAGATTTAAGTATTGTAAAAGAAGTTTGTAAATATTGTGAATTTTGTCAAATAGGCAAAGAAAAGAATTTTCATAATTATATGACAACAAAGTCAATTATAACAAGTAAACCGTTGCAAATAGTGGCAATTGATTTTATAGGGAATTTAATTAAAAGTACAATGGGCAATAGACACTTATTAGTAATGGTAGATGTATATAGTAAATATGTGAAAATATATCCATGTAAGAGGACAAATGCAAAAGTCGTAATTGATTGTTTTAAAGAGTACATAGAAGAGTTTGGAACACCAGAAACCGTGATACTTGATCATGCGACGTATTTTGAGAGCCGAAAACTAAAACAATATACTGACAATAAACAGATAAAGTTACAATTTATAAGTATACGAAAACCGAGTTCTAATCCAGCAGAACGATATATCAAAGAAATCATTAAGTATTTAAGAATGTTATGCCAAGAAAATCATAAAAGATGGGATGAACGATTGGATATTATCGAAAAGTTCATAAATGAGTTACCACACGGAGTAACGGGGGAGAATCCAATTTATATCATGAAGGGTATACAACCTGAACGTCACTGGAATTTAAATAGACAATCAACAATGGCAAGTGTACTTGAAAAAGTCAATAAAAGAATCTTAAGTAATGCTGAGAAATATATTAAGAAACAAGACAAAAAGAAGCCCAAGCCAATAAAGTTTAATAAAGGGGATATGGTCATTGTCAAATCTTTAAAGGTACCGAAGAAAGAGGAAGGTCAATGTGCGAAACTATTATACCCATTCGAAGGTCCGTATATCATTGATACAGAAAATGGTCAGAATAGTTATAGATTAGTATATCCAAATACAAAAATATTAAGGGGTATATTTAATATCGAACACATTTATAAATTCTATTCTTAAAGTATAGGTGTTAAAAACGATGAATAGATAATATTACAAACATTTAAATTCATAGGAAATAAGTTGTTTGTAAATAGTAGATTAAGATAGGATAGTTATACAACCAAAATTAGTATAGAAGTTGCCAATTATGTGAGCAAATAGTAATGGAACGATA
Source organism: Galeruca laticollis (assembly GCA_963921935.1). NCBI lineage: Eukaryota > Metazoa > Arthropoda > Insecta > Coleoptera > Chrysomelidae > Galeruca > Galeruca laticollis. The sequence continues at coordinate 119,503,955 of OY998183.1, read as the reverse complement.
AGTTGTTTTTGGGGAAATTCAAATTCAAACAAAGATTAACTATGTTAATATTTATTAAATTTAAATTTGAGGGGATTTAAACTTATCGTCATAAATTTTAAACAGAATAACTCCCAAAAATATATGAAATTGTAACATTGTCAAAGGACGAATAGAGGTTATCTACTCAAAAATATATATAATTATCATTTTTACGTATGAACCGATATAATGAAATATATCTCATATCCAATTGAACGTCTATGATATCAATTATCTTTTATAATTATAAATACACTAGTATTATTAGAAATCAGTACCTGCATTTTTCATATTGTAAACATCGTGAGTCATCAAAGCAAGTTTCATTCCTTGATACACTATAAATTCATAATTTATTCACAGCACAGAGGATGACATGTATATTTCACCTAGAATATTAAGAGAATCTGAAATAAAATAAAAATTATTATTGGGTAATAATAAACAGAAAATTTTGATACGAATATACAAACGAATTATTCACAATTGTCGAAAGTCAAATATTGAAATGTCAATTCAAAGCGGATGAAAAATATCATAGAAGATTCATAGCAGAATAGTCAACCATAGACATATTTCGAAGTCTGAAGTATTGATTTTTTTTTAAAGCTGTTTATATAAAAAAGGTTATTGTACTGAATAATAGGATGAGTTTATATAAGATAATGGTCTAGTAAAATAACAGAAAGGGTTTGAAAAATATTATAAAGGATTATAACGAATTATTGATTGTAGATTTATTGATATGTTCATTTAAAGTGGGAGAGATGTTATTAGTGTATTAAATTATAAGACATAGTTTGGAACTATTTAAGAGGTAGAAAAGTATAATGAATTATTTTAAAATTTTCACAAATAATTAGGAACAATAATGATGAGGGAAAGAAAAGATAAATTTAATATAAAACATCTAATAAACAAGGTTGTAATATCTAGCAACTTGGTAGTGTTTTGTTTGAAATAACAATGCTAGCAACCGGGAGTTGTTGATTTGAAAGAGAAGGAAGGTATCTGGGGTGATCCGAAGCGGATGAACATGTAAGAGAATTTTTTCTTAAAATTTTATTGAAATTATGCAAAAATCATGTAAATTTGAAATAAAAACATAATACAAAAGATAAAGTAGAATACGAGAAACGTTTAAACCAGAAATTAACCGTAAAACATAATTATTTGTGGAAATATATATAGAATTTAAAATTTAATTGGAGACGCTATGCAAGAATTTTGATTATATTATCACATTAAAGCTATAATTGATAGTGAAGAACATTCAGAAGCATCTTTAAACTGTATAAGGCGAATATAGCTAACAACTTAATAAATTTATTGACTTACCTGTATTCGAAAATATCGAGTTGGTGTCCAAGATTCCAGAAGAGAGTACAGCCTGATACCAGAGGAAGAATCGGGAACACAGTGCACTTACTAAACTTTTAAGTGATACACAGGTCAGTGTTTTTTTAATAATTTACATGGTATACCATAATAAAAAGTCAGACTTATAATTTATTTGGCCAAATTTCACTATGAACAATTTTTATCAATTTAAGAATATCCATTTCATGTAATTTAGTAGTAATAGTAAGGGTTTTCACAAATTTTCTCATTATAATCATAATGTTTTTCAATTTTATCACGATTCACCATTATATAAACTAAATTTTGTTGACTTGTCTGTATTTCATTTCTACCATCCACAGAACATAAAATGAGTGATATCATAGAGGTTAAATAGGTATGTTCCGCGCTCAGATTCAAAGCACATGTTGAGTAAATTATGGTAAGACAATATTCAAACTATAAAATTTCATATATTTTCATATCATCCGGGACCCAACGAGAGTAAAGTGTTCTCATGCTCACCGTTCATATAAATACATATAACAATTTAAAATATTAACAATATAAAGATCACTGAGCTAGCCATACATACATACATATATATATGTAAAGAAAAATTAATAAAATTATATAATAAACTATAATAAACGCATATAAAAAAATATAACAACATATATATATATATATATATATATATATATATATATATATATATATCTAATATTATTAATGAGTAATTTGGCCAAGTTCGTGAATTACGTTTGAGTTTAATATGGTTAACCAGATAAATCGTTAAAACACTAACCTGATCACATCACTGGGAAGTCTCTAGTATATTCTATTGCTGTGGAATCTTCTGGGCCAAAGCTGGATCTCCTACAATCTTGTAGATACAAACTTTATAGTTTGTATGGCAGGTATGTTCGTGAATTCTTGTTAAATCACTTAGATATATTAGCTTATAATGTTTTTGTTACACTGATTAATGGTTTAGGAAACGTATTTTCTCACTATAAAGTGATTACTTTTTGAAAATTCGGGTAGCGTCCCCTCTCAAATTTAAAATGTTTATATTTCTCACAAATTCTTATTATTACCAAATATTTTCTTTTTAAAATGTTCAATGTATATTGATTCAAAGTTTGCAACGTCTTTTTACTTTAATTTCTAATAATTTTCCAAATATCTTTATAAAATTTATAAAATTTTCTTACATTCGTCCTTCTCCATTAGCTTCGGATCACCAACCAACCTTTTGTTTTTCAAATCAACAAACTTTTTTGTTGGCCGCTTTGTTATTTGTAAAACAAAAAACTTACTACATACTAGATAGAATATACTTTGTCTTATCTAATGTTTTATATGTCGATAAATGTCTTTATATTTTTCTATGATTATTGATTGTTGCTGTAAGATTTCAAATTAATTTACTATTCCTATTTATATACTCAATATTTCAAAAATCTACCTTATTTTAATAAACAAAATTATATCTATTTGACTTTAAATTTCAATATTAAAACATATACAATCTAAAATGTTCAAATACCTGTCATAATGCCTTTCAATTAAATCTTTACTAATTATTACATATTTATCTATGACAAACTTGGCTTTTTATTTATTTCAGTCATCATATTTTTCTATTATCAATAGTTCACAAACATAAATAATTCTATGGTAGAATCTATTTCTGCACTCAGTGTACTTTGCTAACGGACATGAAGTTTTTAGTTGTCACTCCAGTTATCTCCTTTTTAATATAAACATTACACTTTTGTTGGTATATATTGTGATCTAAAATTCTATTTATTATTGTCTGATAATAATTTATTTTCTTTTCAGATTCATTATTAGACGTTCGAAATACTGGATACAAATTATCATTTGCTATAGACAAGAAAATGAGTTTATTATTTATTAAGATATGATTAAAATTTTATGAAAATAATGCAGTTTATAATCTGAAATCCTAAGGTAAATAATTTTACTATTACTTATGTATCTCTTTCGTTTTGAAGCATAACTAATATAATAAATGTTCAATTCAATAGAAAATATATATTCTTCTTATATTATCATAATTAGAAAAGATAATTCCAGCTGTGTGAAATAATTAATTTCCATCTGTTACTCTACAAGGTTGCAAATTTCATACATTTGTGTTTCATTCTTTTTACTGCTTCTTACGATAAGTTCAATATATATACGCTAGGGCTTCCTGTTATTTTAAATCGAGGGCCACCAACCCTTATTATATTTTTTCCGATTTTCCCGTAAGTTTTCGGTTGAAATCTCAGAGCGCCAGGCATATATATACGCTAGGGCCTGATATTTTGAATCAAGGATTACTACCGCTACCGGAAAACTTCCCGATTCCCAGTTCTCCCGTTCCCAGGGTTGGCAACTACAGGTTTTTTTGAACCTAGGTTTTTAACAAAACTACTTATTAAAATATGGCCATTGTAGGTTTTTCTCTATTTTCTTTTAAGATACTGAATAAAAGCTTCCTGTTACAGCCATCTTTTACTAAAATCTAAAATTACCCACCCAAAAAGAAAGTTTTTCTTTCTAATTTAAATTTCATTCAAATCATAATGTTACGAAACAGCACACTGGTATAGACCCTAAATCCGACTCTGTCTAAGACAGGTATAAAAGTTAAAATTATGGCGGATACGCAGTTATAAAAAACCGTTTACGAGTTTACGACTATCTTATGTAAACATTGTTTTTGTGACCAGAGTTATCTAGAAAAGGCCAGAATCAGTTGTTTTTATTTAAGCCGCAGTCCGGAATTTACTAGTAAAAATGACTTTAATATATAAGGGGACTAATCAGGAAGAGTTAGTTAGTTGATAAAGTGATCTCGAGAAATAAACAGAAATACACCGAACAGTAAAGTGCTAATATGATCAAGTTTGTGTGCATATAAATTAGATTCAAGTGATTAGTTAAGTATATATAAATTAAGTATTAGTGATTAGTTTAGTGTATATATATATATATATATATATATATATATATATATATAAATTAAGTGTTAGTGAGTTAGTGTTTAAATAAATTAGTAAGTAGCCATACCGTGTGTTTAAAATTTATCTCACCCGTTTATTGTTTAAATAAATTAGAAAAACATTACAATAAATATTAAAGGTACAGACACAGACAGTTAGAGGATGCTGCAGGGCCGGGATTTACCAATTCATGTTGATTTACGTATATAATATCAATGTTTTGCTTAAAATGTGATTTTTTAAACTTAAAAAACCATAAAAAACCTGAAAACCCAAATATATATATATATATATATATATATATATATAATCTTTAGTTCTTAGGTTTTTCCCAACCCTGCCCGTTTCGTACAATAATTTTGAAGAAGTACCAGACATCCTAGTCAGGGTTTTGTTGCATTTTTATTCACGAACCAAAATCACTTCCGTATTCTTTCTTTTCCCGACCAATAAATACGTCGTGTTTTAATGCTTATTATACAAAGCGGATGTATCAAGAGTAACTGAATATTTTCTGGTTAGAAGTAACATTACATCCGATTTATTGATTTAAGTTTTATTTCAAATGCCGATTACACCTAGCAGGTGTATCAAGAGTAACTGAACATTTTCTGGTCAGAAGTAATAGGGCATCTGATTTATTTATTCAAGTTTTTATTTCAACTGCTGATTATACATACCGGGCATGTCAAAAGTAACTGACCCCTTTTTTACTGGAAGTAACATTTAACCCGTTTCATTTATAAAGCTTTATTAATCTGTCGAATGGAAAGACCACCGAATTTTAAAGATCTCATGTATGCTTTTAGCGCTTCTTTCTCATATATGATATTTTTATGATCATAAACCTCTCTCGCGTATGTCCTGCCCGCTTCGTCACTAATTGTCGCATATTAAATGTACATATAGTTTGATAATACATCTGTGCTTTTGGGATACAAGGGTATTGTCTCTTTTTACGAATATTAGTTTTTTTTTGTATGTAACGGCTTAGTCGACGAAAATAGAATTACAATATAACCTAACTGAACCTTTGTGTTTTATTGACCTACTATAGATTAGCACCTCACTATGGTAGACTACCAGTTTGGCTGCACGAATTTTAGCTTTCCCGTAGTGCGGACCAGGAGAATAACTTTTATTTCAGGACTAACGAGAACGTTTTCGTTTTATTTAAAAATAACCTCCCGGATTTTGACGACACTAGACCCTTGGAATTTACCGTACCTCCATTTGAGGCTACCTGGAACTTTTGACGATTGAAGTCAAGGGGCAGTGGAGACAAAATCTGGCGCCCGAGAAAGTGTAAGGTTTTCAAATGTGTCAGAAGTGATGTGCCGAGGCCGTAAGAGGTAGGGCAAAAGGATGCGACCTCTGAAGGCAAAAGCGTAGAAAGTAAATTCACTAACAATAAAGGAGACGTTTTTCGCCATGTACCTTTCTGTGGAGAGGGGGGAAAGGGTCATAGGAATTCGATATCTCAAACAGTCTCTGAGATAGATATAGGGGGGCGAGGGAGGTTGAAGGGGGAAGATTCGTTTATTTGACTTTTTTTCTCCAAATTAAATTCTCTACGCGCTCATATAAGGTTTTCATGCTACTGGAAACGGGAAAATAACATTAGCATTGTGAATTGTAAAATATGCCCTGAACATAGAGCCCATGCAAAAAATTACACTGTTATTATGGAGATAAATGAAGCCGAAGAAATGATTTTAAAAGTTCAATGCCTAGACTGTACAGCTTCAGAGTGTAGGTTTTCAAATTAAATTAAAAATAAACGGTTTTAAAGTTTAAAACTAACTTTTCCGCATCTGTGGCCCTGAACAATATTCTATCATAAAATTGTTACTTGTATACACTTTGGGGAATGTATCGTGCTACCAAACCGAAACTTCTCCAAAAATAACTAAAAATTTAGTATATCTGGATTTATAGAACCCGCTGTACTCGCTCTAGTCAACTGAAAATCAATAGGGTACATCTGTGAGACACCTTCAACAATATTCAATCATAAAATTAATCAATCATATACTCTCTGGAGGCTGTACAAACTGAAAATTCTCCAAAAACGACAAAAATTTGGTACCTCACTCGTTGTACTGGCTTGAGTGAACTAAATCTCAATAGGGTTCATCTTTGAGATGCCCTGAATAATATCCAATCATAAAATTGGTCACTTGTTTATACTCCGGAGGCGGTATCGTGCTAACCAACTGAAATTTCTCCAAAAATTACAAAAATGTCGTACTTAAAGTACTATAGCACCTGTTGTACTTGCTTTGGTGAGCTGAATATCAATACGGTTCATCAGTGAGATGTCCTGAATAATATTCAATCATAAAATTGGTGACTTGTTGAACTCCGGAAGCTATATCGTGCTAAAACAAACTGAAATTTCTCAAAAAACGACAAAATGTCGTACTTTAAGTACCATAGCACCCATGGTACTGGCTCTGGTGAACTGAAAATTAATAGGGATCATCTGTGACATGTCCTTAACAATATTCAATCATAAAATTGCTGACTTATTGCACTCCGGAGGCTGTATCGTGCTAACAAGACATGCAAGGAAAAGTGGCCGACGACAACGACGACGACGACATACACACAGGATTTTTTTTCTAAAAACCGTTTTTTCGTGTTGTTGTTGATGGAAACCGTAAAAATAACTCAGAAAAAAATTTCAAATTTCCAACTTTTTTTCGGGTAAACCAATACTTTTCTCGCATATTAGATAGGTAGGGCGGAAAAGTAAAAGATTATAAATAGATTTATAAGTTTTTTAGGTGGATGCAAACATGTTCTAGCATTTGTAATGGGGGTTCACTGAAGAAGTGAAGAACCAAGTCCAACAGATGTTGTATCTTATTGGAAAAAAACAAAGCTTTCGGGTGTAGGTACATCATTATAGTTTGTGAAAGTACAAGATTTTTTGAAAAATGCAGGAGAGGAGACGGTGCATCCAAATACCAACTTTTTGGAGCAATTTATTGAAAAAACCAATAACCAAATAAAATCACCAAAAACTTCGTCGAAAATATTAACTTTATCAGACGATCAAAACCAAATAATAAATACCTCGTGACGTCACCGTGGCATAAAATGTCTAAGTTCAGGTTTTGGTGGGATTCTAACCTGTTTGAATTTTAACCTTCATAGGACTGGCCGGGGTCCGTTTGTACCCCATGACGTATGTTTTTGCTGTATCTTTGCAAACGCAAATTTTTAAACATTGATCTTTCATCTAGCTGCAGTTTATGAATTATTTTGATAAAATATGATGTATTTAGTAGTTTTTATTGGCTGGTATAAACAAAAAATAAACGGTTTTAAAGATTAAAACTAACTTTTCCGCATCTGTGATCCTGAACAATATTCTATCATAAAATTGTTACTTGTATACACTTCGGGGGATGTATTGTGCTAACAAACCGAAATTTCTCCAAAAATAACCAAAAATTTAGTATATCTGGATTTATAGGACCCGCTGTACTCGCTCCAGTCAACTGAAAATCAATAGGGTACATCTGTGAGACACTTTGAACAATATTCAATCATAAATTGATCAATCGTATACTCTCTGGAGGCTGTATTGTACTAAGAAACTGAAAATTCTCCAAAAATGACAAAAATCTGGTACTTCAAGTACCATAGCACCCGTTGTATTGGTTTTAGTGAGCTGAATATCAATAGTGTTCATCTTTGAAACGCTCTGAATAATATTCAATCATAAAACTGATCACTTGTATATACTCCGGAGGCAGTATCGTGCTAACAAACTGAAACTTCTCCAAAAATCACAAAAATATCATACTTAAAGTACTGTAGCACCTGTTTTATTGGCTCTGGTGAGCTGAAAATGAATAGAGTTCATCAGTGAGATGTCCTTAACAATATTCAATCATAAAATGGGTGACTTGTTGAACTCCGGAGGCTGTATCGTGCTAACCAGCTGAAATTTCGCAAAAAATGACAAAATGTCGTACTTCAAGTACCATAGCACCCGTTGTACTGGCTCTGGTGAACTCAAAATCAATAGGGTTCATCTGTGACATCTCCTTAACAATATTAAATCTTAAAATTGCTGACTTATTGCACTCCGGAGGCTGTATCGTGCTAACAAGAATTGTAAGGAAAAGTGGCCGACGACAACGACGACGACGTACACACAGGATTTTTTTTCTAAAAACCGTTTTTTCGTGTTGTTGATGGAAAACGTGAAAATAGCAAAAAAAAACTTCAAAATTCCAACTTTTTTTGGGGTAAACCAATACTTTTCTCGCATATTGAAAGGTTGGGCGGAAAAGTAATTGTTTTATATTCCAGGGGTCTCTTCAGACCCCGGTCAGCCTTTTACGTCCGATAAAATAATCCCGGTAACTGTTAGTAAAATCGGGGAATCCCATACATTTAACGTTTGTTTACTCACAGGGAATTTACCCATATAATTGTAAAATGTAAATTACCAGTTCAAATGGGGGATTCCCCGCACTGCGATATAATTTTTAGACTTGAATATTCGGGTTAGTCTCTTGTGATATTGCGAGTAGGGTACATCGTTTTGAAAATGAGTCAGTTTTTATTTACAAACAATCGCAAGGGGCTTACTGACGAGATGTTACAATGTTACGATGAGATGTTACAATGTTACGTATACCTACTTGAAAGTGATGATCCAGAGTTTGATAGTGTTATCAATGAGGAAACATCGAGTGAGTAGAGAAAGAAAATGATGTAATAGTTGTTGATCAAAGGCATTCCAGTATATAAATCTAAAGATGGAACTGAGTGGTCAAAAATTCCAGGAAACACAAAAGTTAGACGTTCAAAAGCTAATATTCGGAGAGATGCTCTAGGCCTTACAAATTACATTTCTGATATCTCATGTATAAAATACGCTTTTCTTATTTTCCTATCTCCGGATATTCTGAACATAATAGTAACCGAAACAAACAGAAAGGCACAAACATATTATGATAAATGGAATATAGAAAATCCGAATAGAATTAAAGTTTTTGTACCTGTTGATTCTACAGAGATTGAAGCTTATATTGGACTGTTGCTTATTCTTGGCGCACTTCACGGATCGAAAGAGGCTATCGATATGCTCTGGTGTCAAGATATTTCTCACTGGCGTCCTATAACTCCTGCTGCAATGTCAAGAGACAGATTCAAAAAAATTACTTCATTTTTACGCTTTGATAATTCTCAAACAAGACAAGAACGAAAATTAGTAGAGAAGCTAGCTCCGATAAGAGATATATTCGATATTTTCACTTCTAATTGTAAAAAATCACTTAATCCTGGCGACCATCTATGTGTAGATGAGTAGCTTGTACCATTTAGGGGTAAGGCACCATTCCGAGTCTATATGAAGAGTAAACCTGATAAGTATGGAATCAAAATATGGGCTCTTGTGGACTGCACCACTTCTTATATTGCAAACATGCAAGTTTATTTGGGTAAGTTATTTGAAAAGCAATATAGGCAAACTTTATATTCCTATGTATCTATTAATTTTTAGGAAAACAAGGTAACAAAGCGGAAAAGGGTCAAGGTCAAAGGGTTGTCCTAGATTTGACAGACCATTTGGAAGGCGGATTTGGAATAACGACCGATAACTTTTTTACAAATTTAGAACTTGCTGACAAGTTGTGGAAAAAAAATATTACTTTATGCGGAACCCTCCGGAGAAATAAAACATTTATTCCCGGGAACATCTACCGGCATCGTACAAGAAAGAGTTTTCAAGTATGTTTGCTTTTAGAAATCAAAGAACGCTAGTATCCTATGTTCCAAAACAAAAACATGCTGTCATATTACTTTCAAGTGAGCATACTGATAGTAAAGTAGCTGGAGAAGAACAGCACTATAAACCAGAAATTATTCTTCATTACAACAAAACAAAAGGTGCTGTCGACACTTCAGATAAGTTGGCCAAAGAATATACAGTGCAGAGAAAGTCAAACCGCTGGCCAATGACAATATTTTCGCATCTTATAGATATCGCAGGAATAAATGCTTATAAATTGTTTAGTTACTGCAAAACCCGGATTGACGAAAAAACAGTTTGGATAAACGTAAAATGTATATTTTGGGACTAGGAAAAGAACTCATAAAGAAAAACGTTTTCCGGCGATATAATAATAGATACATTCAGACGAATAGAAAACGGCATATGACAGACGTTTTTCCCGAACTACTGGATGAACATAGAGTTGACCAACAAAACGTTACCAGGGGCCGCTGCCATATGTGTCAAAGAGGAAAAGACAGAAAATCCAGAAAAATATGTATTAGGTGTAATAACTTTGTGTGCCTAGAACATTCAAAATCGGAGATAGTTTGTAAAAAATGTTAAAATGATATGTAGCTAGTAGTATTAGTGATTAGGGTATTTTGTATTTTTTCGTGATGATTTTTGACTAATAAATGGTTAATAGTAAAACTTTAATAAAACTTCTTTTCTATATATTTAATTTAAAGAAAAATACAGCATTACTGCAATTTTACGCATGGGGTCTTCTCGGACCCCAGTTAGTCCTTTTCGTAAAATTTTGATGTCCGTCTCATGAAGGTTAATTACTTATTTCGTTAATATTCCATATTTTAATGCAATAAAATTATCTGCAAGGGGCCTATTATTATCAGATACACGAATTTAATTTAAGTAAAATATATCTTCTATCGAGGAATTTATTGGATCTTAATAAAAATTTAACATAATTTGTTCATATATTTTAAACTACTATCAATAATCACAACTGTCAAAATATTTAATATATATAAGTAACAAATTTCAAGTGAAAATAAGACATTCTCATTTTCTAAATGCATTCGATACTGGTGAATTTCAAATTATTCTAAAATAAAATTGTCAAATTTGTTGGATTTGATGACACTACATAATATCTACGATCTACGTTCTTACATATTTGGAAGCAACTCCTCACGCAAATTTATTTTTTCAAATCAGTCATCGCAAATATCGATAATAGACTAGAGCAAACGTCAAATGTGATGTCGAACACGCCCCTTGCACACTTACCCTAATTTTACTCCCTCTACAACTCATGTTGCTAAAGGCCTGTGAAAGGCGACCACTACGTGTCTTCCCGTTTTAAATTGTAGTATTGTGATAATTTTTTTATTTAAATTATAATGGACAACACTGACCGACAAGTCCCATTATTGCAATCTAATGGTAGTTGGGCTCGGAGGGTGTCTACATTGGCGACCGCTCGCCACCACGTTTGTCGTTTGCTATATTTTGTTTTTTAATCAGTTAAAATAATCATGTATAAAGTCAAAAAAGTTTCATTAACAACGGTACGTACTTCTTTCAATTAAATTGCAAAAAGTAAAATATATTAAGCATAACCAATCTTTTTATATCAAAATTAATGGTAACACTAGAAAGTTCATTTTGGAAGAAGGGGGAAATCTGAATCTCCTGATAAACCGATAGTTCCCAACAAATTTCATATTTGAATTAATTCCGTGGTGTCAGGGAAAAAGGAGATAAATCAAATTTTGTTCTAAATGAGATATTTATACCTAAACAATTGTTGATATTATAATCTTTCTGACTGAAATAAACTACTTAAAAGTAACCCAGTAAACTAATGTTTATAAGGAGAGTTCAAACAGTGCTTTAGCAATGTTCATGTGGTTAACTTGCACATCTAATACAAAAATATAAGTTGCACCAGTCTAGTACAAAACGGGATAACTCGACATCAGAAAACGATATATCCGAAAAAAAAAACGTTACCTTCAACTTACAGCAATATCTTCCGACGCCACAACTTTCAACTGGAATAACTTTTTACCTACGACAGTTGTGGACGTTTAATTTAACCATCCACGATTGTGATGACAATCAGGCGTACTGCTATATGTGGCACAAGCTATAGCCAGCAAAACTGACAAATTGGATCATGTTTGTGTATCAGTTTTTTAAGGAACTTCCAAATAACATTTAGGATATTACCCTTTATTCGGATTGTTGTGCAGGACAAAACAAAAATTCGCATACTATTGCAATGTATTTCTCCATATTAAAATACCATCCTACACTTAACCCTAGAATACTATTGTACGTAAAAATTACGGGTATGATCAAGGCCGGTTCTGGGACGGAAGTTGGCCATGTTGATTACGTAACCAAAGTAGCGCGCGTGCCAGAAGTGTCGGCATGCGTCATATGTTCCGTGTCATCCAAATTGCGTTCTGTGACGTGTCTTCTGTCACGTGTGCGAGATGTGTCGGCCATCTTGTGTTCTGTGACGTGTGTTAAATATGAGTGTAGCTCTGAACCTAAAAACTAACAAACCTATAAAATGTAAAGTTGGTAACACTGATGTGTTAGTTGTTGACAATGAGACTCTGTAGCCGTTGAGTTGTTAATTTGAGTTAATTCTTTTTATATCAAAAAGTATTGTTCTCTTTTATTAAAAATATATAACTATTAACATATTCTTCTATCATCAATAATTTATAAGAACATAACAATGTGTTCCCTGCCATCCATCTTGTGTTCTGTGACGTGTATCGTCGTGTATTTTGTGTCATCTATCTCCGGTGCATATGTGTGACGTAAGCAGCGCTTTCGTACAATTTATTAATTGAAAAAAAAATCAGTTTATACGGTGATTGGATCCTACGACCTTTAATTCCAAATGCGACTACTCAAACTATTACGCTACGGAGACCATGATAATAGTGTGTATGATGTAGGTTTAGGGCCACTTGCACCGTAGTTGTTAACTATGGTTTACGACCTAAACCAAGTTTTAAGTAAATGATTATCTTGCACCGTCATGTAAACAGAGTTCAATTGCCTAACTAGTTGTTAAGTTAAATCTCCCAAATTCTAGGGATTATACAAAGTTTAAGGCTAAGCTTTGAATCCCAACTGTACATTTTGTGTGTGTCTACGCCTACGCTGCCTACGAGTGGTATTTTCTAGAGGATGACTTAGATACTTTGGAAATTATCGATTTCGGCTGTTGTATGCGTATTTGTAAAAGGTCAAATTATTTTGATTTCTGTTTTTAGAAGATTCAGATTATTAAAAGGGACAGTTCTATGACTTCTGGAAATAATAGAAGATCAACTAGAATATTCCCATGATTTGTGTAAGTTTATCATAGTCATTATTTTTTGGTCAGTGATAAAGAAAAAAGGGAAAAATGAAAATACATAATCACTACTTCCTTATTTTTTATAAACCATACCACATCACCAATTAAGTTCCTAGCCATCCTAAGATTTTATGAAAGTTCAGGAATCTAGACCTACGCATAAAAAGGATCCTACTTTTTATGAGATTCTTTTTCTCTTTATTTTTAGTTCAAGAACTTATTTAGCCATTTTTCGAATCTTTAAAACGTTTCGAGAGTTTAAAGAAGGATGAAGTTAAGGATCTTGGAACTACCTATAACAGTCAAATGTCTTTTTTGCACATAGTGCCAATAGTATAATGGGTCTAGTCTTCAGACAAACCACTCTTATCTCAAATTCTGAGACTGTAAAAAAGTTGTTCAATACCTTAGTAAGACCTAAACTTGAGTTTGGGTCTATGATCTGGGGAGATCAACCTCAAATGTACTTGGAAAATATTGAGAAAGTGCAGAATAAATACTTACGGTTCTTGTATTATAAAAAATATAAGCGTTGGCCGGATTATAGAACAATCAGAACAACTAGATAACGGGAAGAAATTGATCACTAGTCGACGTAAATTCAATTTGATGATTTTCTTGTATAAAATAATAAATAATATATCGAGATCAAGTAATTTATTATACTTAATTCCAGTGTTTTTAAATGAAACTCACGGTCTCTAGTTAATTCCACAATATAATAAAAGTTATTGAAAATTCTAAAAAATTGACAATTGTTTCGATAAATCAATATCATCATTTATCGAAACAATTGTCAATTTTTTAGAGTTTTCAATAACTTTTATTATATTGTTGAATTAACTAGAGACTGTGAGTTTCATTTAAAAACATTAATATGAGCATATTCCACGAAGTAAGGGTCGAGACAGTTAATTTCATACTTAATTCCTTTCAAAGTTCCATCAAGGTTAACTCTATCCTCTTTATTCTTTGGGAGATTAAGAATGTCAGTTTCTCTCCTCTGGAGACCGTGTTAAAACTTGCCAATAGGATAAATGATAGATTGGACAATGTCAATTAGACAATTCAAGAAAAGTATTTGTGAACTTATTAAGAAGTTCGGTGTATGAAGGGACGTCTTTGTCTTCGTCATTATTCTCTGCATTAATCAATATCACTGCTTTATGTATCAATAGCCATACTACACAATGTTAGAATAGATTTTGGATTCGTTAATACTTATTCCATGTAATTAGGTTATAAAACCTGTTTGGAATAAATAAATAAATAATAAAACCAATTAGACCTTTAAGTTGTAAAAACCGAGAATGTCCATCACAAATGCAAAAGGACCGGATTGTATTATAACAAAGCGGGATAAATTTATATGAGGGTGTAGAGAATTTAATTTGGAGAAAAAACTCAAATAAACGAATCTCCTCACTCCGCCCCCTTCCCCCTCAAAAGATACAGGGCGCAACTGAGATTCACTTATTTATTATTCGAGCTAGCTCAAAAAGAAAATATGTTTCTGAAATAGAAAATTCCGACAGGTATATAGGGCGAATAAACCGATTTTTTGATTTGACGAATTATACAGGGAAAAATTAAAAAGTATTTTTGCAAATTGTTTTTTGACTGTCCAGAAACGAATATGCCAGCGTAAGAGATCACAAGAAACCTCTATTTGAAAACATATAGCAAAACTTTCCGTTCTCCCTTTTTGGGGGGTCTAGAGATGGTCAAAAACCGACGTTGGTAATTAGGGCTTTTTTTACTATAAACGATAGCGAAAATCTGCCAAATACGTTTTAAAGAAAATAATTCGACACGTATATGGATCACATTAAAGTAAGGGGTCAATGGGGGGAAATATGCAGGAAAAAATTCACAAGCAAACTTAAAAAAAAATTGGGAATTTCGGATTATAAGTATGATGGGGCAAATTGTCAGGTGAAACCCTTTACGATGATATATGGGGGCACCCCCCTTTTTTGGGGGGATCCAGCATTCGCTAAATATTGATGCTGGAATCGTGATCTTCGGAGGTTCTTCCAGATTTGGAGTGCCAATAGGCGTCATGGGTTTGAAATATTTTTAGGGCCTCCTAAATAAGCCACCCAGCAGTGGACTGGAATTGAACGTGGAAGTTCGAGATGATGTTTTTAGGCATATGCGCATTCGGTATATAGCTAAGGTGGTCAAAAAAAATTTTAACCTCAAAATTTAGCGCATCTTGTGGCGCCCTTTTTTCGATAAAATGTTCAAACTTTATAGAGGGTGTTTTCAAATGACACTTACAACGTTTGCATGTAGATACCTCTCGTAAAATTAGACAAGATGATATAGGGATTGAGGGGTCCAACCCATTAACTTTTCGAAATACAGGGTGTTAAAGTTATGAATGGATAAATATATTGATCTGACATTTGGCAGGTCGTTTTTAAATGTAAAAGAGAATATTTTGATGGAAAAACATGTTTCAATTCATGATCCAGTGGTGTACATTTGGAAGTATATGTCACCTTTCCCCTCCCATTTTTTACGCCGCAGGCATTTGAAGCTATTTTTATTTGATTTTGTATTCCTCAATAGTTTTCACGTGAAAAACGCATAACCTTTACATATCAAAAAATTTGTAGTTTTCAAGATATTTAATGTTTTTATGAAGTCTGCAAGATCACTTTTTAATAAAAAAATTAAAAAAAATATTTTTCATGAATGTGTTTTAATAACTACCAAACTACTAATTGTTAGAATATGTAACAGGAACTAATTTGTGAAACAACAATGCATATAAAACATTGAGAGAGGATTGTTGAAAATACTTTTCCAAACTTGTGATTTTATTAACAAAAGAATAAAAAGTAAGATAATTACAAAGTTTAATAATATCTCAATCAAACATAATTTTCAACTAAGCAGCCAACAAATTACGAAAGATGTTCAAAATTTTGTCCATTTACATTTACACATAATCTGCAACGTTTTCTCATTGAAAATCGCATACCTTGGAAATACTGGCGATTGCTGGAAATAATTTCTGTAACTGCATGGATTCTTGCTATCAGTGCCTCCTCCGTATAGTAGGCTATGGATGTCAATAATGAAATGGTAAATGTCATTTTGTTTAACATCAAAACGAAAATGAATTATTTGTAATTAAATTGGTTTGTGCAACTTTCACACTTTTTGTTATGAAGGATTATACTTTTGAAGAAATGGCTGATATGCAACTAATATACGGGGAAGCCAGAAAGAATGGTAGACGTTCCGAGCGCTTGTATAGAGAAAGATATCCAAACCGACCTAGATTTCCATGTCACACAACATTTTCTCAAGTTGACAGGAGATTGCGAGAATTTGGACAATTCAATTCAAAATTACAAGGTAGCGGTAGAAAACGAACTGTACGAATGGTGCAATTAGAGGAGGCTGTTCTCGACCGTATTGAAAATAGACCCGATTTAAGCACTCGCACCATTGGCAAATCTTTAAATATAAGTAACTCAACTGTGTGGAATATTTTAAATGAACAGCAGTTGTATCCTTATAAGTATACCCAAGTTCAGGCACTAAAACCAACAGATTGTCCTCAAAGACTGGAGTTTGCCAATTGTTACAACCAAAAATGTTTAGAAAATAGGAATTTTACCGAATTTGTTCTATTTACTGATGAAGCCAAATTAACACGTGAAGAAATTTTCAATTCAAGGAATAACCACGTGTGGGATGACGAAAATCCATATGTTATTCGACAACGTGGATTTCAGGAAAAATTCTCGCTTAACGTGAGGGCAGACATTCTTGGAGAATGTATAGTGGGTCCATATTTATTACCTAATAAACTCAATGGTAATATTTATTGTAACATTAGAGCGAATATGGATAATGTATGGTTTCAGCACGATGGGGCATCTGTACATTATTCTCTACAGGCCAGACAACTTATAACCCAACAATACGGAAATAACTGGATAGACCGAGGTGGACCCAATATGTGGCCTGCGAAGTCACCAGATTTAAATCCAATCGATTTCTTTCTGTGGGGTTACATAAAGTCCCTAGTCTACGATACAATAGTAGAAACGGAGGAGGAACTGATAGCAAGAATCCATACAGCTACAGAAATTATTTCCGGCAATCGCCAGTCTTTCCAAGGTATGCGATTTTCAATGAGAAAACGTTACAGATTATGTGTAAATGTAAATGGACAAAGTTTAGAACATCTTTTGTAATTTGTTGGCTGTTTAGTTAAAAATTATGTTTGAATGGGATATTATTTAACTTTGTAATAATCTTATTTTTTATTGTCATTAATTCTTTTGTTAAAAAAATCACATGTTTGGAAAAGTATTTCCAACATATTCTAACCATTAGTAGTTTTGTAGTTATTAAAAAACATTCAAGAAGTTTTTTTTTATTTTTTTATTAAAAAGTGATCTTGCAGACTTCATAAAGACATTAAATATCTTGAAAACCACACATTTTTTGATATGTAAAAGTTATGCGTTTTTCACGTCAAAACTATCGAGGAATACAAAATCAAATAAAAATAGCTTCAAATGCCAGTGGCGTAAAAAATGGGAGGGGAAAGGTGACATATTCTTCCAAATGTACACCACTGGATCAAGAATTGAAACATGTTTTTCCATCAAAATATGCCTTTTTACATTTAAAAACAACCTGCCAAATGTCAGGTCAATATATTCATCCATTTTAAAGTTATCAAATTAAAACATTATATTTTTCATAACGTTAACACCCTGTGTTTCGAAAAGTAAATAGGCGTGTGCTTTCCATGATGTGAGCCAAGATGGCGGACGATGTAGACGCGAGTAAAAGTGATCTGACAAAAATATGCAAATATTGTACAAAATCCGTGGTAAATTCAGTTGTCAAGTGCATAAATTGAGAAACAGTGTATCATAATTCGTGCGCTTTAAGAATAGCCGGTTTGATGGCCTTGGGAGACAGAAACCATGTGAAATGTTGTTCAAGATATGTTGAGGTTAAGACAGGAGATGCAGAACTTACAGAAGGAAAAATATCAGAAATCATACATAAATTATTGGAAGCTAAAGATGATATTTTAAAAGGTAAAGACGAAATAAATTCTGAGTTGAGAGCCAAGGAAATCTTGTTATACAGGAATTTAGAAGTATTACAAGAAAAAATAGACGATCCCAACAAAAAGCAGAACGCAGTAAAAAAATTAGAATAAAGAAGATCAACATCAACAAAAAAGTAATAAACAAAAGACGACCTATGCTAGTCAAACTTGGTAAGCAAATAGCCCCAGCAAAAACTAGTTGTACAAGCTGGCGAAAGCCGTGACACTGGCAGCGTCAGAAACTCTTCTTCTTTTTTAAACAAACATAACCTTCAAATCGATAACAATAGAACAAGAATAATCACTCAACAAGAAGTAAACAATGCCGTTTTACAGGCCCAGATGACGAATAACATGCGAGAGTTTGAAGAGATGGGAGATGAAACACAGATATCCGACAGAAATCATGAGTGGCATGTAACAAAACGAAGGTTGCGGCGATTTGTTGTAGGTCGCAATGAGGATATCACTCAAATTTAAGCTGTCCCAAAATTTGCATAATTTCATGTCACCAGACTGACGCCCGGAGCTAAGCCCGAACAACTGAAGGCTTTTTTGTAGAAAATTTTCCCAGGAGTCCAATGTGAAGAGCATTCTTCTAAGAACCCCGAAATTATGCATCAATGAAAGTGACTATAAAGCAGGATGATGTAAGGGGGGCCTGGAAACGAGAAGTCTGGCCAAATGGAGCGGTTATCTCAAGGTTTTTACCCAAAAAGAGGATGTCACTAACAAAGGAGGATCTGCAGTCATAAGACATCTACAACCAACTGACGACGTCAACAGAGTTTTTATTTCAACAGAAGACAAACACACAGAGACTGGTAGGAATAAACCCCGTCTCTGCAACAGTAATCTAGCTGTGAACAAATCGGTCATATTAATGTACAATGCATATCAAATAAAATCGAGCAACTTAACTTGTACTTGGAGATAAACCATCTTGATTTTTTGTGCATTAGTAAACACTGGCTAAACACAGATTGTTTAAAGTTACTAAATTTGAATAATTATGTATTAAAGTCTTATTTTTGTAGGGAAAATATGAAACACGGTGGAGTGGCAATCTTTGCCCATGATAATGTTGAGTGCATTCCTCTTCCCTTGGATCATTTCTGCGTTGAACAACATGCTGAATTTTGTGCCATAGAGATCAGAAAAATAAAAACAGTTCTTATTATATCTTATAGATCTTCATTGTCTAAGGAATTTGAGTTATATTTTGACAAAGTTGAAGAACTTCTATCTTCAATAACAGGTTGGTACAAACATATAATTTTAGCTGGAGATTTCAATATTAACATTCAAGATAAAAACGCTCATTCAGAATAATGGCTTAATTTGTGTGAATCTTAAACCTAAAATTGATCTACCAACGAGAAGCACTGCGAGGTCTTCTAGTTGCATTGATAATATTTTTACTGATCTGGATAATTCTGTCTGTGAAACGGGAATTTTTGATCCCTGTATTGCTGATCATGCAGGGCAGTTCATTACAATATCTACCTATCCTGGTGAATGTATCGATAACACTATGAATAGAGGTATTACACAAAAAAGGGTTAAACTCTCAACAAGTAGCCTTAGAATCAGTTGACTGGAAAATTGCTTACGACGAAAACAACAACATAAATAAAATAGCAGAATTAATTAACATGACCTACAGTTCTCTTATAAATCAAATTTTCCCATTAAAACGAATCAATATCAGGGACAAAAGACCAGTGAAATTTTTTAATCACAAATTAAAACAAATGAGAGTAAACCCCCAGGTGTTAAATAATATTAGTACTGTAACAGGAAGGCCTGAACACCGCAACGCATCCAAAGTTTATAAAAAGCAATACCAAAAGAATTTCATACGATAATTTCATTAATGAATGAGGTAACAAATCCAAGGACGCTTGGAAGTTAATTAATTATGAGCGCTATTTAAATAAAAAAACTTTCAGCCTCAAGCAGCTTTTCCCCTGATGAATATAACATCTTTTTCACAAATGTAACAAAAGAAACCTCTATACACTCCCCAAACCGAGCACTTCTATCTTTCTCAGTCCAGTTACTGAGTTTGAAGTTAAACAAGCAATAACTAAATTAAAAAAACTCTGCTTGTTTGGACATATACAACTATAAAGAAATCATACACCTTGTTTCTGGTCCATTGATTTTTCTTTTCAACCGTTGCCTCTGTGAAGGACTATTTTCAGACATCTTTAAGACAAGTAAAGTTATTCCCATATTTAAAAAGGGTGATCCAAACATTCCTGATAACTATAGACCCATATCTTTGGTAAAACTTTTGAGATGCTAATTAAAGAACGCTTAATTTCTTTTTTAAATGCTAATTCAATACTTAATAAAAATCAATTCGGATTTAGGTCTAACAAATCAACAACCCAAACTATGATAGCTATAGTTGAGTCAATAATAGATAATATAGAAAAGGGCCTAGTGTCTGCTCTAACTTTATGTGATCTGAGTAAGGCTTTTGACAGTGTGAACCATGACCTCCTATTAGACAAACTGGAATATTAAGGTATACGTGACACAGCTTTAGAGCTAATGAAAACCTACTTATGTGGGAGAAAGCAAGTTGTTTATACATCTGGAAATTCTAGCTCATGTAGATCCATTTCGCACGGTGTACCACAAGGCTCCATACTAGGACCAACTCTTTTTGTGATATATATTAACGATATTTTCAATTTCTTATTTCCAAGCTTATCATTTTGCTATGCAGATGATGTATCAACGGTAGAAGCAGACTCAAATGTTAACGACTTAATGGACCTATGCTCGAGAACAGATAATAACGCTGAAACTTGGTTTACTTCAAATTATCTCAAACTAAATAGGGATAAGACACAGAAAATTATAGTATCATCAAATCGACAAATAACAACGAAGCAACATGTAGATTTATCGGGTTTTAAAAGTGGGAAGCACATATTGCTGGTTTGTGCAAAAAACTTTCTACACAACTGTTTGTACTAAGACAGCTGAAAAGGTGTCTTAGTCAAAGTATGGTATTACAGACATACTTTTCGCTTTTCAACAGCCACCTAACATATGGCATACTTTTATGGGGTCAGTCTCCACATGCAATTAAAGCCTTTCGAATGCAAAAAAAGCAGTCAGGATCATAGCTAATGTTTCTTACAGAGAACATTGTCGTCCTTTATTTCAAGTACTCAAGATTCTACCACCGCCATGTATCTTCATATTTTACAATGTCTTAGAAGTACACAAAAATAATACTGTACCTTACAAACGCTGACTTTCATAATTACCCATCTCGAAGAGGTGCACAACTGAGGCCTCAATTTTATCGACTGGATCTATCAGCTAGAAATTCACTCAACTTTTATACAATAAAATACCAGCAGATATTACTGATTTGAGTCATAACCGTTTCAGGAGAGTTAAGCACTTGCTATTGAGGCACTGTTTCTACTCCATCGAAGAGTTTTTGAATTGTGAGACATCGCTCTTTTAAATTGTTAGTTTTGTTGTTTTGACTTTTAGAAATAACTATTTTAAATGTAATAAGCGTGTATTAACTGTCACTATTGAACATTTTTGTAATTAATGTGATGAAATAAATCTATCTATATATCTATCCATAAAGTAAAATACGCCATATTGACACAGAAAGTCAAATTTAGCAGTAACAGCTTTAATACAAGACATTAACATCTTGGTGATGCCATAGTCCACAAAAAAAACAGGTATTTTATAGGTGGTGCTGGGATTAACTATTTGGACCTGTCATATTCTGTTTCGAGGTTAATTTTCAACTTACAAAGGCCTCAAAATTAACAAGAAAAATGTTTCTTAAATACAATATACTGTATATTGATTGATTTTAATATGTTTCTATCAGTTGAAAGATTGATTAACGTTATAAACTCGACTCAATTGGCGATTTTGTCATTGAATGTATTGTATTTTTTATCATCATTATTGAATTACAATTTGAAATATTTAACAATGTTACTGATGATATTATTATTGTTAATGGAACTTGTTTTAACAATATTTGAATTAAATATCGATATTTGATCGACAACTTTTTTCAAGAGAAATTGAAATCAACAATACAACCAATGCGACATTATTTGCTGAATTTTCGAGAAAATATAAAAATCCGGATTACTACAAAGAATCAAATTTGATATCCACAAATTAATAAAATTCTAGTAATGAAATAAATAAACTTATTTACAAACGATTACAGATAAAAATTAATATGAAGTGATCTTGAGAGTATATATACAAAATATTAAAAATGATGATATATATGTACACCTATCCTACAAAATATAATTATAAAAGCAATGATCAAATTAATTAATCACTTTTTTTTCGTAACGGTTCATAGTATACGGAGAAGTTCGAGATACACTTTTACACAATTACACAGAATTTTTTGTCATATTCAATTCTTTTTACACAAACACTTTGGCCAAGCCGTCAGCGCCTGCGCTGGCTATGTAGGGCCTTGATGGATGAAAAGCTACATCTAAGATACTCTCGTCGAACTTCTTTCGGTGAGCCGTTATCTCTTGAACACAAGTTTTGTTGTCCAAATGCCATAATCTTATCGAACAATCGTGCGAACCTGAAATAAATAAATTTTATCTCAAATTACTTTATTTCGCCAGAAAGGGTCACTATTGATATGGATAAATTAGAATATGGGTGATACATATCATTACAGTGAATGGAAGCATTGTGGAACAAATTAACAACAGAGTTAAACTTGCCCGGAGTGCATTTAGAAGAAATAGCACTATACAGTCGAACCTCTATATGCAACAAAAATAGTCATGGTTTTTTCTCACAAGTAGTGACTTAATTTAGACCTCTGTATAAGGTTTAGCATATACATTTTGCAATATTGTTATTGTTTAACTATTAGAAAAACACCAACCTGAAAGAAGATAAAGTCCATTCGGATCAACAGCTAAACTGGTAACAGCATCCAAATGAGCGACCATCGAATGTACCATTTTTCCTGTGTGATTATCCCAAAATCTGATGTGTCTGTCCTCGTGAGCAGTGATGGTTAGAGGTAGTGTTGGATGACAGACAATCTTGTTTATCTGTCGTGCGCTGCTATTTACACCTAATGTAACAATTTTTAAAATTTGTTGAAACATTTGAAGTGTGATACAGTATTTATTGATATCTATAACTCTAAAGAAGTTTCTATAAATTTAGGACATTTGAACTACTCTTGTATCATGTATTTGCAATAAAATCTACAGAATTTTTGAAGACCTTTGTTTTTATAAATTTAGGACATTTGAACTACTCTTTTCTCAAACGAGTGCAATAAAATCTACTGAATTTTTGAAGATGTGTTTATAAATTTAGGACATTTTCTCACATGTGTGCAATAAAATCTGTAGAATTTTTGAAGACGTTTTTATGAATCTTTAGTGTACTTAACCTACTCTGTAATCATAGAAATTGGAATGGCTGCCTCGAAAAGTTAATTTAGAAAATAAATGTAACAAATTGAAGTTTTAAGCTACAGTAGAGAAACAAATTCAAGAAAAAAAACACAATTTGAGAAAATGGAAAACAGTAGTGTGACATTAAAATAAATTAACAAATCATAAGAATCAGATGTGGAAGATTTGTATAACAGGGCATCAATCGATAGATAGATTGTAGGATTATAATATGTATTACTTACCATCTGGAGGAACGGATTCCAAACGGGAGACTGATTTACCCGTTTCCGTATCGAAAATTACACACCGCAAACTAGAATAAGACGCCACAATGCGATTTGGTTCATCCCTTACGAAGTCGACACTAGAGGGTATACCGTCCGACTCTGAGACGAACGTTGATAACAATTGTTGCTGGAAATAGCAAAAAGTATCCATACAAATTATTTGTGTAAAAAGACTGGATAAAGCAAGCATCCTTTTCTAACTAACTACACTGCAAAAATAATTATTTATGTCTTAATTTTAACAATATAGAAATCTAATAAATCTAATAATTTAAAGATGTATATTTTGTTCAAATAAATTTGCAAAAACAAATTATACATATAACCGTTCAGGTGCAATAATGATGTACCTGCAACTATTTCAAAAAATGAGTTAGTTGCATAAAACAATATAGAATACTTTCATTTATTAGCTGAAACAAAGCAGTTAATGTAATTCCAATATAGGCCGCTAGATGATAGTAGTCCTTGTCACATTCGGTAAAATAAGTAATATTGATCCGCGAAGACAAGAGCATGTTGGTAAGTTACCTAATCGTTGTCAATAGAGTGGCAGTTCTTTTTGGTACGTTGATATAAGTAGTAATCTGGTGGTATGAATATTTTCGTATCTCTATTTTTGGAAGAACAAAGACTTAATTGTACTTTACTTACTTCAAAAACTGTCACATTGCGAGGACATAATCGTAGTGTGTCTCTGTATTACTGAACTTTTGTGTTTTTTAAAGGCATAAATATTTCTTGCAATATTTCACTACCAAAATCTGTTAATTATATCTTCAATTCAAATACTATTGCATAAATTGGTCTACAGGATACAATGAAGTTATAATTTACTACCAACTATTTCCCTGTATGTATAACATTTACGATTATTACTCAAGAATCTTCAACAGAAAATTCAATATCGGCTTTTATTACCGAAAAAAGGTTATTGTGATCGTTGCGAATCTTTTAAAAATTCATCTGAAGATTAGTAAGAAATTGAAAATAAGCAATTTTATATCGGGAAGAAAAGGGACAAGATAAAATAAAAGTTGGAGGAATTTCGATAGCTATTTATGAGTTACGACTGTCATCAGCTTTTTTACAAATCCTTCTAAAGACACCTCATCATGTTTTTGCCTCTTCTGTAAAATTGAGCGATTTGCAGTTACGTTGTGGTGGTTATTTAGTAAGTGCCCCTCGTATATACTTCTTAAACCATGGAACCATTAATCTTCGGGAAACACCATTATTCATTGGAGTTAAATAAATATCATCGGTTATCAAAACTCACTGGGAATATATTTAACATTACGTATACAATTTACTGACCTTGTATAACATACACTATAAACATTGGTACTTTTAATAATTAATAGAGAAATGAACTCTCTCTTTATATAGGAAATTCTATAAATGTATTGTTAGACCAACACAGTCGATGATCTTTCCGTCGACCTTACTGACACATTATTTATTTACAAAACAGTCGTGATTCCTTAATATGCTACTAACTTTACTACACCTTGTCAGTGACCTTCAAGTTCCCTGGCCGCTAGCAACATTTGTAATTAAAATCTAGTTACATCTAATTAAATCTAATAGTGTCTTTTGGGATCATCACATCATCCCCTCTTGGAAGAGAAAAATTATCCCTGACAATCCCATTCATGTATAATAATTCCCATTTGTGAATACAAAAATCGTAGTTTGCTGTCGGCTAAATAGGAAGGAAGGGAGTTTGCAAGTGGATAAAAATATCGGATAAATTACGTTACCGTAGCAACCCTAGCATTTAGGTACTGTCTGTTTACCAAGCAATGCACGTCAATTTGACAATTATAAATGTCAAAAACAGAATGAATTAAACAGCATATAACAATTCCAAAAAGTATGTCGAGATTTGGAAATATTTCCAAGGCAGAAATTGTTAAATAAAGTTTAATTGAATTGAGTTTTTTATTCATGGGATTGTCTTACCAAATACCACGCGAGCTCACATTTAGCAGGATATTTTTTCCGGTGTTTTTCTCATACTTACTTTCATTGGCAATTTAACTCGATCTGTTCAGGCAAAATCACTCGAGCTACGCTCTCGTGATTTTGCCAGAACAGCTCTCGTTAAATTGCCAATGAAAGTAAGTATTCGAAAACAACCACAAAAAATATCCGGCTAAATCTGAGTTCTTGTGGTATTACCCCCGATAAATTTTCGATACTACTTATAACGTTAACGATTCTCGCATTGTTTGTTTATTACACTAATTGTCTTGTTTTAAACACTGCTTGTTTGTTTACGATTTCACCTCACTTGATTACAAATATTGTCGTTATTGTATTTATACAATCGATTTTTATGAACGATTTGTTTTTTCATTGTTTTGAGATATAATCTCACAGTTTACTTTTACTTCCGTTATTTTGAACGGCCCTAAATAATATGGATCGAACTTACTACTTTCTTCATTTTTCAGAATTACCGAATCCCCTACCCTAAAGTTTACGGGTGACGATTCATTTTCGCTTTTGTTTACTCTAATTAGCTTATTTTTTATCAAAAATTGCTTGGCTCTTTCATTCGCGTACTGTAACTTATATTTCAATTCCTTATCATACCTTTCAAAATTGTAACATGGTTCTATTTCTACTTTTAAAAATTCTGGTATATTGGGTTTTCTACCATATAACAACTTAAAAGGAGTGTATCCGTGATACGTGTTTGGTGTTGTATTATAACAATATACAAACATTTTTACAAACTCACACCAGTTATCTCTAGAATCTTTAATAAAGTTTCTTATGTACTCATTAAACGTTCTGTGTAGTTTTTCACAACTGCCTATTGATTTGTGATGATATGCTGATGAAAAATTGTGTTTTATTTTTAAAAGTTCCGCTAAGTTCTTCATTATCTCATTCTTATATTCCGTTCCTTAATCTGTCCTTATCTCTTTCATCAATCCATAGTTTGGTATAAAATTGTCAAATATAGCTTTTGCTATTGTGGTTACCTCTTTGATAATGACCGGTATCATAACAGCGTATTTTGTTAATACATATAATATTGTTATACAATAACGATTCCCGTTGTTACTTTCTACAAAAGAACCTATTGTGTCTATGTAAATGATATCGAAACGGTTTTATAGATGTGTCTGTGATGACAAATTTTTCTTTATGACTAGGTTGTGCTTTATTCACTTGGAATTCATGGCAGTTCTTTACATACTTCCTTACATCTTTCTCCATGTTTTTCCACCTAAAATTTGCTCTCAGTTTCTTTAGTAATCTATTGTTTCCTACATGTCCTACAAACATTGGATCATTGTGATATCTTTCTAGAATCTTTTGGATCTCTTCTTTCTGCTGTACCGTTTTTGGTACTTCGCATATACATGTATATTTTTTAACCTTTTATTCCCTTCTTCTATAAATTCTTCTATTGTGCACTTTTTGAATATATAATCATTTGCATATATCTTCATTCTTTTTACTTCAAATTTTACCGACAGCTCCTCAAGCTTTTCCAACGTTCGTCCTAGGTCGAAGTTATGTATTCCGGTAAATAAGGCTTCACTAAATATCAATTTATTTTTGATCCGAATGCTCATCCTTAGCGAGATACGGTTATTTTCAAAGTGTAAAATTGACAATTTATTCACCTCTTAGTTGTTTAAAACGTTTATCATTGAAGGTTGTATTAAAAGTTTTCCGATTAGTTTCGTTATTTTCCTTATGTGTTGATTTATTCCATCCTGTATGTATTTCTAATTGATTTTTCCTTTCTTCTAGTTCTTTTAAAATATATACGTTGTCATTTATCATTAATGTATTATCAATTATCTTAGCTTTTGCTCCACTTTCTCTCGCCTGTTTCATATATCTTGTTAGCGGTTTTCTCTGTTCTAGTATGTCTTTTGGGTAATCTTCATCAATATATATCTTTGTTCCTTCTAATTTATTCGTTCCTTCCAAAGTTTCTACTTTCTTATTCACATCTTTCATCATTATTAGTACTGGTCTATTTTTGTTACTGTTTTTATTTCCTATCCTTTTGCATTTCAAAATATCTGATTTAACAACTATTGTGTTATTAACCTTTTTCATTACATCTTCTAATTTATTTCCTAGTTGTTTTTCATCCTCTTTGTTGCCTTCTTCTATACCATGTATTAACAAAGTCTTCTCTTTAAAATTTTTTTGGGTCTGTGTCATGTTTCCTTGAAATAATTCGGTTTTTTCCTTTAGATCCATATTTTCCATCCTTAATTCGTAGTTTTCTTTCTTTAACTGTGCTATTTGTCTGCTCATTTCTTCAATTTTATCTTCTATCTTGCATACTCTTTCGTTATTGTTATTCCGATTATTGTAATTGCCATTCCTGTTAAATTTCCTCTCCTTGTTGTAGTCTATGTATCTGCTATAACCATTTCCTTGGTTGTATTGTCTGAATGTCCTTCCTGAGGAGTTGCCGTTGTACAATTCGCTGTTGCTTCCTCCCCTATGATTGTTCCTGAAGTTAAAATCTAATTTCCTGAAGAAATTCCTGTTGTTCTTCATGTGTTATACTTGTTGATGACTTACTATGCCTTTCTACTGATACCAGCTTAGATAGTACTTCTTGCGTGTTTTCAAAGGTTTCCGCTGCTATGATCGTTTTCGTTGCGTCTGCTGTGGCGTTCATCGTCACTGCCTTAATCGTTGCTTCTTTGGTGTATTTTTCAGCTAGGCGTTGTGGCATCCCTTCCGACATCTATGCTGCTTGTAGCTTCTCTGCCAGTTTCTCTATTGCATTATGTCCTTCCCATTTTGCCTTACTTTGTTAAGTTTCGCTAAGAGAAGGCTTGGGTTATCTCCTCTTATTCCTGATTTGAGCTTGTTCCTAATTTCTGTGATAGAATTTTCTGTCGTTATCAGGCTTCTTGCTTTCCCAGTCAGTATTGTTTGAATTAGTAGAATTGCATTTTCTTCATTACCCGTCGCATTTATTTGTCACAAATCTAATGAGTCTAAAAACGATTGCAACTTGCTTGCTTCTCCATTGAACTCAGTAGGTAATACTTTACTCGAAGTTAAAAAAAATCATTCATACTCGTAGTCATTTTCAACTGTTTGCTTATTGCTTGTAATACACCCGTATCGATCTCCTCAAATATAGAGGTAGGTGTTTTAACAGTACAATTTAGAGCTTGAAATGCCCTAACAGTTTTATCCCTAATCTTATCCGAATAAGTTTTACAACTTTCTTGTTGTACTAAACTTAAGTTTTTCCAATTTTTACCTATTAACTTAGCAAAATTATTATAAAGAATTATTATACCCTTAATTACTTCAATGTGTATGTCAGGATTTTTAGGAGTTTCCTTTTTCAAACCCCTTTTCCCTGTTTATTTATTTCTTCTACGATTGCCTTTAGCTTATCTTCGAAATCTTCCCACGTTATTGACATTTAAAAAAAAAATCTACCTATTATTAGCGATCGTGAGTTAACACAGAACGAAATCTCAGAAATAACTAGGGGTGCCCTCACATTTTATACTGATGGGTCAAAAGCAAACGAAGGAGTAGGAATAAGTGCTACAGGACCTAATCTTAGGTTATCAGTAGCCCTAGGTGTAACACTCCCACAATATTCCAAGCGGAAATACTAGTGATAGACTTCTGTGCTCAAGAGTGCCTCAAAAAGCGCCTCAACGCAGACAGAATATTTATTGCCTCCGAAAGCTCTAAGGTCTATAACTTATGAGTCCAAAACAGTCTGGAGCTGCAAACAATTTCTTAAGCTACTGGCTAGATATAACAAACTATCTTTGTTATGGGTGCCCGGACACAAGGGAATTGCTGGGAATGAGACTGCCGATGGTCTTGCAAAGGAAGGAGAGCACTCCTTTCATCGGACCCGAACCGTTTTGTAGCATTACTAAAAGCCACATTGTGTAAGAAGTTCGGAAATGGGAAAAGGAACTTAGTGCAGCCTATTGGAAAAATGTTCCAGGCCAAAGACAAGCAAAAAGGTTGCTACAACCTTCTGCTCGCTATGCTAAATCGCTCTTAGAGCTTCAGAAGTCTGATCTCAGAGCAATCACAGGACCCCTTACATGATACTGCCCACTCAGATATCACCTCTGCAAGATGGAAAAGTGGACAGAGGAACATGTAGATTCTGCGACAGTGCAGATGAAACGGCTAAACATATATTATGCCATTGCGGTGTACTTGTTCGCCAACGCCATAGGTACCTGGAACGGTTGTTCTTGAAACCTGACCAGGTAACAAAAACAGCTCCCAATTGGATAATAGGCTTCCTTAGAAGCCGTGATCTCTGGGACAAAAAATAGATGGAGAGTATACACAAAAGATCTTTTCAGGTCGCAGTGTGGAAAGGCCAGCTATAGGTCAATCGACCACTACAATCTACAATCTACAATCTACAATCCTCCTGATTCCACAGACTGAACACAATGGATGGAGGAAGGGGTGACGTTGACATTTCTTGCCCCCTGGTACCATTTTCGATGGAAACAACAACTCAAATGACTTCTTCCTCATTTAGATGTTCCATTTTGTACAACTAGTGCCAAAATTAACATTTTTTTTATGGATTGTCAAAATTTGTTACTATTTCAAAGCACACCTAAATTAAAATTTTCAATGCTTACCTCTTTGTAGTTCTTGTAGTTTTTTTTAATTGGTAATTGTTTTGTTATCATGAAAATGATTCTCTTAAGCTATAGTTATTAGATTTCTATATTGTTAAAATAAATAAAATTATATTAATATGCATTTCTCTAATTATGTTGAGCAGCACGTTAGAAGAATTTTGTACACATGTTTTTAAGAAGCATTACAAAACATCATTAATAGAATGAGAATAAAGAAAAATGTCACTCAAGATAACGATTTTATATTAGTAAAATGTGCCTACCTTAGCATGTGGTGTCCATAACTTGACAGTTTTATCAGAGGAACACGACAATAACTGTTGTTTAGAATTAAGAACAGCCAATCCCCAAATAGCATCCGAATGCCCATGTAGAGTGGAATTCAAAATATCTGGTTCATACAGATCGTACGGATCGATGTTAGAATTCGGAACATTCCAACAATTTATAGTACCATCTAATCCTCCTGAATAACAATGCTCTCCAGTACCAGAGATTGCCAGACAAAGTACTGGACCTACAAACAATGATTATTAAAATAATAAGGCTTTAATAATGGTCTTCAAGGTTTAAAGATCACTGAAAACCTTGTATTTAACGAAATATTATATTATCTATATCTGTATAAAAACCCAGATATTTCATATGGATATACCTGTGTGACTCCTAAAAGTATAAAGGGGTTCAACATCCAACGATGCACTTTTTTTGGCAGGAACTGTTTTTTGAAGATTCCATAATTTTAGAGTGTGATCTTCACTGGCAGTTATCAAAACGGGTTCGGTGGGATGGAAAGCTAATGCCCGAACGCCGTCAAAGTGACTTCTCAAAGTATATTTGGCATTCCAAGTTTTCCTGAACGCCTCCTTAAAAGAAAATTATTTTATAATCCATTATTTCTTTTAGTCATTCAGAATATACATAGGAGTGGCTCAATACATTATTCCTAATATTTATTACAACATAGCAGATTTGTTATCAAACAATATTAAACATATCAACAGAGAAAATCGTTATATTAATAATACATTCATTAAATATCAAATAATTACATCATGAAGAAAATTTAATCATTGTACTGCAAAATCGTAAAGTTAAATATTAAGAAATGAAAACATAGAAGCTACTAGACTAAATGGGGGTAGAACTACTGCCGTATTCCTCGACATCAATAAGGCTTTCGACAGTGTCTATCACAAAGGTCTTCTGTATAAACTACATACACTTAACTACCCAAGATATACGGTAACAGTCGAAAATTAAAAGTAAAAATTATGGACAGCCTTTCACAACGGGGAATTAATCCCCTCGAAACGAAAATAAATCATATTTCTTAAGTAAGTTGTGACTAGTACTATTGCATGTCATGAATTGATCGGTCGTTTGGTTTTAGCAGTGAGTTTTATCGAAAGAATGGCCGTTTTAAACAAAATTTTGCGTTTTTAGAAACAACAACCAATATTAATTAGGATGGAAAACAAGCCTAACATTGAATTTAAAATGTAGATAAAAGTTACTTTTATTGTTTTTAATTATTAAAAAGTTGAGTAGATAATGTTAAACTTTGGCGGCATGGAGAGGGGGGGGATCAATATGAATCCAGAGATTCAAGAGGTTTTCTAGTCTAGAGGGAAGTTACGCCGACACGAAGTCTGTTTGAAGGGGACTTTGTAAAATATGAATTAGACATCTGGCTGGAAGAATCTGTAATAGATCGACCAACATGTGCTATTGAAGGTCTCGGAGAATGCAACCAGGCATTATTTCCAAACATTCACAAACTTTTAAAGATCTTTGCAGCAATACCTGTTTCTACATGTACTCCTGAGAGGACTTTCTCTTATCTGAAAGGCCTCAAAACTTATTATAGAAAAAAACATGTTATCCAGCAGATTTCACCAGTTTAACGCATAAGGGAAGATGTATAAATACATCCACAGCCTATATTTATAAAATGATCTTTCGTTCAATGATTAGTATGGTCATTCTAAATTTTTACAATAAAAGTGATGAAATTAATTAATGGTGTAGAAATATTGGCTCTTATGAAAATTTCAAGATTTAAACATCCCAATAATCCACTTCAATGGCTACAAATAGTAGAAAAAATATGAAAAAGTGAACGGGGACTGATCCACCCTTACAAAAGGATCTAGAAAGCTCGCAACACGGGATTGTTAAGCCACTATATATATAATGACCCACTTCACAACCCTCTACTGTACCAACTTATTAAAATTGAACCTGTATAAAAACATTAAACAAGAAATTTACTGAAAGGAATGAAAAAAAACTACTAATTGAAAAATATTCAAGAATAAAAGATCTAAACGTCTACCCAAGATGTCAGCACGCACAACACTTTTATAAAAACTACTTAATCTACTTCAAATTAATTTTTGAACTTGTACATTTCTTAACCAGCAAAACAATTGGTATTTGCTGTTAAAGCATGTAATTGTGCAAGACAATAGACAAAAGGACCTGGGTCGATAGCCTATTGGACTGAATTGTCAGTCCAATAAAGATAATAATACGCTTGTAAAAAAGCAAAGAATCACAAATCATTAAGTAAATTGAGGGGTGTGGACTAACTCGCGTCCGTGGCAGAAAGCTACACGTGCACCCTGGGTAATGCTAAATGAGTTAGAGCGATCTTCGGCAGCCAGACAATATCTCCGGATCTCCTGGCTACTATACATGGATTCACATACTTCAAAATCTCACAACCACGGCCCTTCTCAGGGCCAAACGACAAAAAACCTCGGAGAAATGATCCAAATTTGCCAAATAAACGAGGAAAGGACTTAGCAGAGCCAAGAGTGAGTACATTTCAAAGCTCTTGCTAGACCAAAACATTGACATGGCCATTATCCAAGAAACCCACATCGAGAATGCAGACCAACAGCGCCAAAGAGGCAAAATTCTGGGATTCGACCTACTGGGAGCCACCTATCATCGGTCCTATGGAAATGCGACCTATGTCCGAAAAGACGAAAACGCTATACTACTAAATTCCAGCATAAATTCAAACGTTCACCAAGTAATAACAAAAATAGCGGACTTTACGGTCGCAAACATCTACAAACCACCACAAGCACCCTGGCCTGATAACGTTCTAGACACTTACCCACACCCTGCAATATACGCAGGCGATTTTAACAGTCACCACACTGAATGGAAATACCGTACCACAGATGAGAACGGCGAGCGCATTGCCAACTGGGCAGACTCACACGGTCTCCACCTAATCTTTGATACTAAAGAACGAAATACTTTCAGATCAGCTGCGTGGAACACTGAACCAACCCAGACATTTGCTTTGCCTCAGAGAATGCTCTAAAACGCCCGATTCCAATGTCAAGAAAAGTCCTAGACGACTTTCCGCACAGCCAAAATCGTCCTATAGTCCTCGAAATTGGAATTAAAATTCCGATAATCCACTCTACACCCAGGCCCAGATGGAATTTTGGAAAGGCCCAATGGAATGAATTTGCTGTTCAGCTGGATAAAGTCGTTAGATGGATCCCCCCAGTGAGCAGCAACTATAATAGATTCGTAAAAGCCGTGATAACAACTGCGAAAAAGTATATACCTCGAGGATTCCGTAGAGAATATATACCGGGCTGGAACGCTGAGACGGAGCAGCTTTACCAGGAATTCCAGAACAATGGAGACTCTGAAATAGCCGACGAACTCCTCAACCGCCTGGACACAGAACGCCTTAATAAATGGAAAGAAACAACAGGCAGCATGGACTTTAAGAGATCTAGCAGGAAAGCTTGGAGCCTTTTGAAGAAGCTGGGTAGCTCTAATCCACCAACCCGCGAACCACCGGAAGTATCAGCTGACCAAATCGCTACAAGAGTAATAACACTCTCTAAGGCCCCAAGTATAAGACAACAGAATACACATATTAAGAAACAACTGACACTCCTCCGCCATACGACAACACCCCACCCAGAATTCTCCAAACCATTCTCTGCATTAGAGGTAGATAAGGCACTTGAAGACACCAAATCTGGCAAAGCTCCGGGATTCGACGGAATTCACCCCGAATTCCTCAAGAACTGTGGAAAACACACTCGAATGTGGCTGAGTAAATTCTACTCGGACATTTTACTGACAAGTTTTATGCCAATGGAGCTTAAGAAATCAAAAATAATTGCGATTCTAAAACCAAACAAACCCAAGAACCTACCTGAAAGCTTTCGCCCAATAGCCTTATTAAGCTCATGCTATAAGCTCCTAGAAAGGATGTTATTAAACCGACTGAGTCCTCTGGTAATGGAGCATATTCCTGTTGAACAGGCTGGGTTTAGGCCCCACCGTAGCTGTATCGACCAGGTGCTCAGCTTAACAACACACATCGAAGCAGGGTTTCAAAAACAGCTGAAGACAACTGTAGTGTATGTCGACCTGACAGCAGCATACGACACGGTCTGGAGAGAGGGGCTCCTCTACAAGTTTCTCAACGTGATACCATGCAGCCGAACAGCATCTCTACTGAACAACATGCTCTGCGATAGACCCTTCCAAATAATAACAGGAGGAAGCAGAAGCAAGATGAGACATCTCAATAATGGGCTGCCCCAGGGCTCTGTACTTGCACCTGTCCTGTTTAATCTATATATTTCCGACACCCCACAGACATCGTCAAGAAAGTTCGGATATGCCGATGACCTGGCCCTTGTATCCCAAAGTAAAACCATCGAAGAAGCTAGTAACGTACTGTCAGAAGACCTGAACATGCTGGGAAAATACTTCGCCGACTGGAGGCTAATTCCAAATATGAACAAGACTGAAGCGATGTGCTTCCACCTAAGCAATAAACAAGCACGAGTGGAGTCCCAAGTGTATTTCAATAATAATCTACTACGCTATAATCCTTGCCCAAAATACCTAGGGGTAACAATGGATCGAACACTTTCATACAAAACACATTTAAAGAACACCTCAGCTAAAATGAATACCAGAAACAACATAATCCGCAAACTCTGCGGCACTACTTGGGGCGCGAATGCATCCACTCTTAGAACCTCAGCGCTCAGCCTTGTCTACTCAGTAGCTGAGTACTGCGCCCCAGTCTGGATAAACAGCTGCCACGTAAAGAACATCGATACCAAACTCAACGAGACAATGAGACTAATTAGTGGCTGTCTAAAAAGCACACCTCTGCCCTGGCTCCCTGTTCTAAGCCACATTGCACCTCCCTCCACCCGCAGACAAGAGAGCCTAGTTAGGGAATATAATAAAATAATAACAAATCCCCTACTTCCAATACATAGTGACCTTCCCGAAGCCGGCCTGCAGAGATTGAAGTCTAGATCTCCCCCAATATTGCTAGCAGAAAAACTTGTGAGAGATAATTTCAATTTGACCAATAAATGGAGAGAATACTGGGAAGCCTCGAAACCAGTCCAGGCTGTACATATAACTGATCCTACAGTGTCCTTACCAGGTATGGAGCTGCCTCGCCACGAGTGGAAAACACTTAACAGGATAAGAACGTCTCACGGTATTTGCCGTGACTCATTCTACAAGTGGGGACTCACCGAAACACCAACCTGTGACTGCGGAAAGCCTCGCCAGACTGTCCACCATATTACAATGGAGTGCCCCCTTACTGCATACGGAGGAGAAATGAGTGACTTCTATGAGGCCACTGACTCTGTGCTGGACTGGATCAATGGTCTAGATTTTAAAATTTAATTTCAAATCGTGCTATATTTATGTTTATATTTTATTTCTACTTTTCTACTTTTAGATATACACTTATATGTTTTTTATGACGTAATGTGAATGTGTACAATTTTTAACTAATTATAACTAAATCCATGTATGCCATACGCTAAATAAATAAATAAGTAAATTGAACGATTTAGCTGCAAAATCGTAAAATTAAATATTAAGAAATGAAAAGAGCAGACAATTATTAAAAATATTCTTAATCAGTTTGTCAAAAGAAGTAGAGAAGGTCGCAACAACGTGTATTGTAAGTTTTACATCAGCGTCCTAATGGAGAATTTAAGTACTAACTGGTATTTACTATGTTCGTTAATTTACTTCATGTTTTATGTGATGGTGGAAGCCAGTTCTGGCAGAGAGAAATAAACATGTGTTAAATTGACATAAGCCATATATCGTCGTGGAGATAGGTGGTATGTCAAAAAAATCGATTTTCAGAACCAAAATAAGAGGCCTCACATCCTGCAAATGATCGTATGTAAATTATCCAATCAGAAAATGTGCGCGTTCTCAGTTGCAATGCAAAGAATGTATACAATGTTTGTTTTGGCTCGGGCAATTGGACGCATGTCATGCAAGTTAGTTACTATTGTGAATTTTTATTATTTCAAGAATAGGACGGTAAGTACTTCTGTTTTAAGTTTATTAAACTGTAAAAATACTCAGGCACAAATTTGTCCATAATTAGGAATAAAAAAATAATTTTTAACTCTAACCAAGTTTTTTAAATTTTAATCTTTTAACCACTTTTAGATTTAGAAAAAGGAAATAATATAAGAACTTTAGCATTTTTATTATAACTTTTTTCATCTTTCGCCTGTTCCCGATGGGGACAAATTCATCCTACTACTGCCCAGCAAGAAACTGCCAGTCAAAACACTGATGAGGTTGAAACTTCCAAACGACCCGTTAAAAGACAAAGAAAATAAAGTAGTAGCAGAAGAGGAAGAATATGAGAAATTCAGGTAAAAAAATGAAAAACAAAAACTTTATTTGCAAAAAGAAATGCTTGGAAAATATTTCAGAAGAAGCAAGAAAATAAGTTTTTGAGTTATTTTGGAAATTTGTCTAATTAAACAAAACCCAACCAAACTAAAAGACCAAGAACATTTTCAAGGCCTGCAAAACTCACAATTCACTCGGAGGAGCCACTGAATTGAAAAATATAGTTCAAGAGTGTCTTTATAAAGAGCCTCGACCAGTGACCGTTAGAAAAAGCTGAACATATGTCATTTACTTCCTTACATCCCATCCATCAAGCATATTTCAACAATCTACCACAGAAGCAACAGAAAATACAAAGTTGTCTGATAATCACTGACAATATTTTATTTAATTGCATTACAATTAGATTAGAAATTGTAACAATGACTATTTATAAAACCAATCACTTACCTTACTGCTATCAATATCATAAGTTGATTCTGCATCATTATTAACAGTTAATTGGGCTAATTCGCCTAACCCAAGTGACGAATCAACGTTTTCTTCATCATTTAATCCTATAGGTCTTTTGGCTGAAAGAAAAAGAAAATTTTACAAAATTTACACAAGACAAGTATGTATATAGAATGCAGTTATTAAATAAGGCATTTTACACTTACTTTTGTTCCAATCAGCTTGTTCAGTTTTGCTGTCTTGTTTTTTCTCTGCTTCGGAGAGTCTGTTGAGTTCGTTGAACACTTCTAAAGCTATTGCATCTACATCATCGCCTAAACCTAAATCATTATCCATTTTATCTATAAAAACATCCAATTTAACAGACAAAATACTAAACGCATTTGACACAGTTAGTAATCTGCTTTATGGGTTAGATACAACTGATAAAACTAACAAACAGAAGATTTTAAAATCGTTTGAACTGAAATGTTTCAAAGTTGTTATTAAACTGAATATTTGATTGATTGTTAACTGGGTTACAGTGTACTTTAAACTTAAGCTCTATAGTGCCCTGCCACCTCCAATCAGTGTTGTTCATGTTACCATCTTTATCTACAGCTTGCCTTTCAGTTCCAGGGTTCTGATGAACTCCAGTATTTAGGATGAAACCTCCCTCCTACAAGTTTCTTGTCAATAGTATCTTTTGTGTAGCTTACAATGGTGAGGTTTTCTAGATCTGAGTTGATCCTATTCTAATTAGGTGCTTCCGGAGGCAACAATGCCATATAAGGAAGCTCGTGTATTTCCTATTTGGATCTAGTAGTTCCAAAGTTTCAAAGGAACTTTTTGGAGTGATCCAGCCCAGGAAGGTACCGCCAGAATGCTTTCTTTCAGTATCCTACTTCTTCCAAAACTCTTTCTAATAGGAGCATTTTCCTACACCACATAAAGGCTCCGTGCCAATAAAAGGTGTTTTTGCTGCTTTTGGTGAGTGTAATTAGCATCTTCATTTCCTTTGATTCCTGAATGACCAAGAACCCAGGCTAAAAAGAACTTTTTGCCCCATGCCTATTTCATCAAGTTTTCTTTTGCACTCCCATATAAGCTTTGAGCACATTTCTAGACTGAATATTTATGAGCAGTTATAAGATTATTAATGAAATGTTTTAAAAAAGAATCGAATGTGGCCTGAAGAAATGGAAGAAGAGTCCCATTGAAAAGTTAACGAACAGTACTTGACCTATAGCTATGAAACTAATCATAATATTTACTTATTACTCAATTATTGAAGTAGATTATAATTTTCCATAGTTATTAAATGAAATAAATCATTGCTATAGCTTTGGAATGAGATATTTAAATTTGTTTATGCTCATTTCTAGCAAGGGTGGACAAAATAAGTTTAGATCACAGTGCTTATATAGACACCTTAGGTTTAAATAGTACAAAACAGAATTAATTTTCG
This sequence comes from Galeruca laticollis, assembly GCA_963921935.1. Taxonomy (NCBI): domain Eukaryota; kingdom Metazoa; phylum Arthropoda; class Insecta; order Coleoptera; family Chrysomelidae; genus Galeruca; species Galeruca laticollis. The sequence goes on along the minus strand of OY998183.1, from coordinate 119,464,340 downwards.
AAAAAAATAAACAAAGATTAAGAGTCCCTAACAAGATATTAATATATTTAAGCAAAAAAATTGTTTTTTGGAATACTTATTTGACTAAAATTGTCTTGTTCTGTATTGAAATAAAAAATAAAATTAAAACCTAACCTTTTTTGTTCAATTTAACATCATCTTCAATATCATCTGTGGGTTCAATATCGACATCATCACTCATTTCGTCATCATCGTCCATATCCACATCAGTATTCGATAAAAAGTCTAAATTTGCCATAACGGCGGCTTCAGTATCTAACATCATAGCTTCAGCTAAAGAGCTTGGTTGAGCTTTTTTCGCAGGGGTTCTCCTACCTATAATATAATTGTATTATTTCTGTTTCATATATCTTTAACATAAATATATTTTACCTTGAGTTTCACTAGCCCTTTTGTTGGATTCGTTAGCATTAATGCCACCACCATTTTGGTTATCATCTTGATCTGCATTATTATTATTTAATCCCAAAAGAGCTCGTACTCTTGTAGATCTGACATCAATTATTCTATCAGTATAACCAATTTCTTGCAAATATTGCCTTAATAATTGCCTTCCTTGTTTCCAAGAAGAATTCGATACAGACACATAAGACTGGTCACTGTCTAATTGAGATTCATTAGTATCATCTATCACAGGTGGTTTCATATCACCTGAAATACCAACAAAAGTAATTAATTTCAATATAAAACATTATTAATGTTATAGAAAACATATTTTTTACGTAGAAACTGCAAATTGAAATAATAATATTCAGTCAAAATTTGTTATAAATTTAGGCTTTTTAAAATGTATTTTTTACTATCATCTTCAAAATTACATTAAATAGTATTACAGGCATTTAAAGTGTAATTACCTTGCTGTAATTCTGTGCCATACTTTAATTTATGAAACTTGGCTCTTTCCTGCTTAAGGGCATATTCCAACATCTTGATACGCCGCACCAGATCATTCTTCAAATTTTCTTGGCCTTTTCTTTCTCCTTGCAAGAAAGCAATTCTTGCCTAAAAATGAAGGTACAAATAAACAATAAGTGATCAAAACGTAAGCAATAAAGTATTTAGTTTTGTTCATGTAACTTTCAAACTAAAAATTAGTTGTGTGGACATTATTTATTTTAACTTTTTAATGAATTAAACAAAAATTTGATGAAATCACTCATTATCGTTCAACAAATTGAATCAATTTGAATTCACAGTTGAGTCAAACCTACTTGAAGACAGGGTTGGCACGAATTAATTCATATGAATTAAGTCAGTGATGCAATTCGTGAATTAATTCAAATGACTTTTTTTAAAAGAGTCATGAATTAATTCAAACTTTTTCCAATGGGGAAAAATCGCATTTAATTCAAACATTTCAAACTAAGTTTGATTTGAAAAATCCGATAATATTATCGAAACCTGACCACCATGAACATCCGACAACCGTGGAGTGCCCACAACACAATACAATGCAAAGCGCCCGCGCGTCGGGTTCGGGGAATCACCGAAATCAAAGAGGGATCCCGAAAATACCGGCATTGCGGCATTACTATTAAGATGTAGAGTGTTGAGTAGATAGTGTTATCGTGAAATTTGGCTATTTTTGGGACCGATTATGCTTTAAACTTCAAAATTTTTATTATTTTAATAAGTTACATTCTGTTTGTTTATTAATGTGTGAAAAATGAGTGGACGAAAAAGGGATCCTATTTGAAAATATTTTGAGGAGTGCAATCAACAAAATCCAACCAACAAAAAAGCAGTGTGCAAATCATGCGGTAAAACATTGCAAGCTATGGTTAGCCGCATGCAAAAACACAAAATTATACAGGATATCAGTGGAACTGAAGAAGAGGAGGAAGAGGAAATGCCGTTAGCTGTAATAAAAAGAAAAATTACAAATTCTTCACAAGATGGATCTACTAGAGAAGGTGAGCTTTTAAAAACAGATATATTTAATTAATTAGAAATTTAAAGTGTTTGAAGATAGTTTCAAATTTCCTATTGATACCAATGTATTGATTTACACTTTTTATGCAGAACCGCCGACTTTAAAAATTCGCAAAACATTTAATGAAGCTACAACCAGTACAATCCAAAAATCACAACAAAAAACATTGAACTCCTTTATAATAAAAACTACAGCAAATGACAAAGATAGAATTGATAAGCAGTGTGCCAGATTTATTTTCGCTACAAATTCAGCTTTCAGATTTGTGGAACATCCCGAATTTATGAAGTATTTGGAAATGCTACATCCAGGATACAAGCCTCCAAATAGAAAATTAATTGCGGATACTTTGTTGGATCAAATTTACCAGGAGGAAATAGAAAAGTGTCAAATTTACTTAGAAAATAAGACAGTTTGTTTGAGTATTGACGGATGGTCCAACATAAGAAACGAACCTGTAATATGTGTATGTGTTGTAAATGAGGATGGTAGTGTATTTTTGGTTAACACAACAGATACTTCTGGTAGTCCTCATACCAGTGAGTATTTGACAAGTTTAACTTTAAAAATTATTCAAGATACTGAGAAAAAATTCAAATGTTTTGTGAGAAGTGTAGTAACAGATAATGCTTCCAATATGTCAAGAATGAGACTGCAAGTACAACAACAAAAAAAAAGTGATTATGTAAATATTATTACATATGGCTGTTCGGCCCATTTATTGAATCTACTTGCCAAAGATTTAAATGTTGAAGGAGTTATGAACAATATAGTGAGAATCATAAAGTATTTCCGAAATAACCATTTGGCAAAAGCATTATTATCTTCTGAAGGTGGATCATCACTTCCATTGCCAATTGAGGTACGTTGGAACAGCTCATGTGATTCACTTGAGGCATATTTGAAAAACTGGCATACACTGGTTAAAATTTGCGAAGAACATCGCAATAATATTTATAATGAGATAAATAAATTGGTTTCTAACATAGCCATTACACGTAATGCTGAAGATCTGATGGCTCGACTAAAACCTATATCGTGCGCACTGGATTTAATTCAAAAAGAGAATTGCACAATCGCAAGGTCTGTTGTTATTTGGAAAAAATTAATAAACGATTTAAATGAGGGACTACACGACAGCACTGCGAAAAAAAAGTTATTTCTAGGTACACACAAGCTGTTCATAAGTACCACTTCATTGCGCACATGCTAAGTCCAACGAATATGAAGGAAAATATAAGTTTAACCGAAGAAGAAAAGCAAATGGCCTTGGAATGTGCAGCTGCAGAGTTTCCAAACATGTTACCAGTATTGTTAAGATTCCATGGAAAGTTATCCCCTTATAATGAGGTGCTGATGCAAGACTCTGTTATTTCAAGTATGACAGATATTGAGTGGTGGATGTCAACATTTTCACTAACAGATTTAGATCCTGCAGCGAAAAGTAGTATCAAACAACTTATGACAGCAGTAGCTTCATCCGCAGGAGTGGAAAGAATATTTTCATCCTTCGGATTGGTACATTCGGATCTACGCAACCGACTAGAAGTAGAAAAAGCCGGAAAACTGACCTTTCTAATGAAGATTCTGAATAAGTAATAAGTTGCATTTGTATTTATCATTCGTTATTCAATCAATAGTTTCAGATTGTTTTGCAGAAATTGAGATTGAGATTTTTTTGTTTGAGTAAATAAAAGTTGAATTTTTCAAAGTGAATTAATTCAAAAAAGTCCGAATTATTTCATAAAGTCTGACTTTTTTATAAAAGTCATGACTTATTCCAACCCTGCTTGAAGACAGCAGCCTCACAGTCAAGTTTTACCTTGCTTAACATTATTACTTCCTCGTTAGTTCTACATGTTGTGTAATTGAATAAAAAAATGAGCGTTAAGTAGTTCGAAAGCGTTATTTTCAAATTTTGGAACTTTATCCCAAATATGATTGCCTTTGAAATAACCACAAGCAAAATATAGGAACAGGGAAAGCGCATTAAGGTATTTTTAAAAAAAAATTTGTTCTACTGGACTTACTATGGCTGATATAAATACTAAAATCAATATAATCAGATCAATGTATAAAAAACATTCAGTGGTTTATGAATCAAAGAAAAATAGAATGAAGATAGATGAAGATTATGTCCCAAAAACTTTATTGGTATAAGACAGTCGATGTTTTTTTAATGGTGTGACAAATACTAGAGAAACCCAGTAGGTACTTGAAGTAACTGTGGAAAATGAATATCCTGTAGCCAGATACTTTAAAGTTATTTTCAACACGTATAATTATCGCTCCCAGTGAAAGTGAGAAATTTAGTGGTTTAAAACTATCCTTTTGATTTAAAACTGCATCAGTCTGCATTAAATTGCCAAGTTGATCAAAGTGATGTTCTAAGATTTAAAACCTGCAAGTAAGTGCTGTTATGAACAATTATTACGTTCTTAAAGCATAAATATACCTTAACCAGAAATGAATATAAACTGGTATTTTGTGGTTTTTATTCTGTATCGAAAGTAGAAATATAAACATTACTTAGCATAGTTGCCGAACTGTTTTTAAAATATGGATGGATTAAGACAAGAAATTATTAATAGTAAGAAAGAGCTACAAAATAGTATACATGCAAGCGAAGTAAATATATTATTGAAAATTGAAACAATCCTAAATGAAAGAATAAGAAGACTAGAAAAAGAAAATTTGGAACTGAAAGATGAAATAGAAAGGTTAGATAGGAATAGTAGAAAAAATAACATAGTCATATTTGGTTTTCCGACAGCAGACAATAATATCCCTGTGGACGACGTGTGTAGTAAATTGGATAGCTTATTAGATATAAAGATTAATACACAAAATATTAACAACATTTACAAACTTGGAAAAAGCCAAAAAGCTCCGATCAAGGTAGAATTAACATCTACTCTTGCGAAAATTAACATTTTAAAGAGCTGCAAAAAGCTCAAAGGGAGTAACATCTCAATAGTGCCTAAAATTCAGCAGGAGAGAAATAAAATACTCAAGAATTATCTGAAAACATTAAGAGACACAACCCAAGATCGCTGCTATATAAAGGGCGAAAAACTATATAGAAACAATATAGTATACACAGTTGAGGAAATTGTTGGATTTGAAAAGGATCGGGCAGCTGAAATAAAACCAACGCACAACGAACCGGAAACTCCAAGAAAAAATTGGCCTGATAATTTTGAAATAGCTGAAAATACAACACAATTAGATGATAATATAATAAAACAGACCGAAGAAAAAAAGGAAGTACGGAAAAACGTAGGAGCTGAACTGAGAAAAAAGAAAGAAGATGAACTAAAAAATAAGGGTAAACCTAAAAACACGCCGCTTTCCCCAGTTAGAGAGAGAAAACCTTCAACAAGAAATAGAAATAATTAATTTTAAAACTGGATCCATTTATTGCAAACTATGAAAATGAGGAAATATCAGGAAAACTCATATATGATATACAAAATTTTAACCAAAGCTATTTGACTCATGAACATCCAAATTTTAAAATATTACATCTGAATATCAGAAGTGTAGCAAAAAATTTCGATGAGTGTCTGATATTTCTTAATCAGTTTTCTGAGCAATATGAAATAATAATTCTAACGGAAACTTTCACTATCTTCGATAAGGATATATACACTATTCCAGGTTACAGCAATGTCTACAGTGAAGGAACATTAAACAAAAATGATGGGATCCTAGTGTTTATTAAACGTAATATAAAATACAATTATAATATTGTTCGGGTTGCCCAGAGTACTGCCATTGAATTACATATTATTGTTAACAAAATTAAATTGGTCTTAACAGCTATTTACAGATCACCGAGTACAGATAAAAATAACTTCATTACAGAGCTTTATGATTATCTTCAGTTAAGGAAACAAAATAAATTCCATATTGTCATTGGAGACATAAATATCGATCTACTGGAAAACACTAATGATTCTGATGATTATAAAAATGTGTTTAACTCATTTAATTTCATTCCGTATATAAATCAAGTCACAAGACCTAGTAGTAAAACATGTATAGACCACATATTTGTTAAAAATAATTACAATCGAAATCAATTTAATTCATACGTTTTCAATTATGATATAACTGATCATTTTCCGATCGCATTTATCTACAACTATGAGTCAATTTCTACTGACAAGATTCAGCAAAATAAGTATAAAAAATATATCAATTATCAAAATCTAAGAAATTCTCTGAATGATGAACAGTGGATCGATATTTATGATTCGGAAAATGTCGATTTGATTATGGAAAACTTTATAGAAAACCTAACTAAATATATCCAGTTACACACAAATACTATCAAAGTAAATACGAAAAAAACTAAAAAGTCATGGATTACCCCAGAAATACTAAATATAGTAAATGAAAAAAATAAAATGTATAGAGAACTGAAGGTACATCCTGAAAATATGATACTAAAACAAAATTATAGGTGCTTAAAGAACACACTTAGAAAGAATATTAATAAGTCTAAAAAAGAATATGCAAATAGAATCCATAGAGAATAGTCCAAATTCTTCTAGCGGATTATGGAACGCAGTTAATAGTATTTGCCCAAATCGAAAACCTAACGCAGCAATAGATACATTAGAGGTTAGTAATGAACTCATAACATCAAAGAATGAAATTGTAAATATATTTAATAATTATTATAGCGACTTAGGTGAAAATTATGCAAGTAAAATAAATGACATAAAAAAATTTTCAGAAAATATAACCAATATAAATAATACTGTGTTTCTCTATCCAGTAACAGAAACAGAAACTATAAATATCATAAATTACTTAAAACTAAAAAAATCCCCAGGATGGGATAATATCAGATCAGAAACTTTAAAAGAAATAAATATAGAAATTGCCAAGCCTTTAACTAATATTTTCAATAAATGTCTCCAGAAAGGTAAATTCCCAAATTGTTTAAAAATTGGTATCATTAAACCACTACACAAACACGGTAACAAACAAAAAGTCGAAAATTACCGCCCTATCTCATTATTGTCGGTGTTTTCGAAAATACTGGAAAAACTTATAAAGAATTGATTGTATGAATTTCTTGAAGTTTCATGTATTCTCTAACAACCAGTTCGGTTTTAGAGAAGGGCGCTCTACTGAGGATGCCATATTGCGGCTGACATCGCAATTATATGAGGCGTTAGATAGAAAAGTCCCGGTCATGTGCATATTTGTGGATTTATCGAAAGCCTTCGATACCGTTTGTCATAAACGTTTATTAGAGAAACTGAAATGCTACGGTATAAGAGGTCAAGCTTATTTTTTATTAAAAGACTATTTATCACAGCGAAAACAAATAGTGAGTATAGATGGAGTTTCAAGCTGTTCCAGGATGGTAACCTGTGGTGTTCCACAGGGAGCAGTCCTGGGACCTTTATTATTTATGATTTATACAAATAGTTTATTGTATTCACAAACATCGGGAAAAATAGTCAGTTTTGCAGATGATATGGCCATAATATATGAGGGTGAAAGCTGGAAAGACCTCAAAGTATTAGCAGAACAGGATTTAAGACAAATATAACAAATTAACTCTAAACAGCCAAAAAACAAGTTATTTGCCGTTCACATCCTACTCCAATCACCTTCCTGATCTGGGACCATTAATAATTGATGACCAAGTACAAATTTTTGAAAAAGATCGAATCAAATACTTAGGAATTGTAATAGATAGACATTTAAGGTGGGACTTACAAGTAAACAACGTCAAGAATAAATTGAGAGGTCTTCTGACTAAATTCAGATTCTTGGCTGATTTCTTGACATTGAAAAACCTTAAAATTTTGTATTTCTCATTGATGCAATCTCAGTTGCAATATGGTATCCTAGGTTGGGGAGGTGTAGCGGAAAGCAATTTGCAGGGTCTTAATGTATTACAAAAGTGGATGCTGAGAATCATTTATAAAAAAGATATAAGGTTCTCTAGTGACAAACTTTTTTCACAAAACAAAATATTTGATGTGAGACAAATTTTCTGTGAAAAGATAATCACAAATATACATAGAAATAAAATAAAAGTACAACCAGTTTCACATTGTCACAACACGAGAGCAAAAGAAAACTTCAATATTCCAATATGTGAGAAAACAATCGGTCAACACTCAGTGGAATTTCTGTCAGCAAAAATTTATAATATTTTACCTCTCAACTTGAGAAACATTAATAACCATAGAACATTTAAACACTCTATAAAGGAATGGATATACAATACTGACAGAAAAATATTCAATAATCTAGTCGACCTTAAATTTTATATTTGTTGTTAGGAATCTAATTGATTCTATCACTTTGAATTACAAATAAAGTAAAATTTTCCCGATTTGGTCAATTTACCCTATTGTGACTGTTTCACTGATTTTTGATTTTATCTAATTCAGACAAATAGATCCCCAATTGTGTATGCTGAAGTTATAGGTGGGCGTTTGTCTACCGTTTTAATAAAGTGGCTGTATGTCTATTTTATATTTTGTGGTGTTTTATAAGTGTATTTTTCAATTATGTGAAAATATCACGTACAAGCGTCTTTTGGCGCTTCAGTGATTTTATGTTTGTTCATGTATTTTTAATAGTAATGACTTTGTAAATTGTATTGTATTCCTTGAATAAACATTATTATTATTATTATTACTTCATTTATTATGTTAATGCTTGTGTCTTGTTTCTTTAGACTGCCCTGAATTTTCACTAGGGCTTGATTACATTTTTTCTCAGATGATTTCCGTATTTCTCTTTATCCTCTAATGCTAGTTCCTTCAACAATCCATGCTCCAAACAGATTTCTTCTTAAAACCTATTGCATCACCCAAATCAGCACATCTTATGTTTTTTTTCTGTCTCAAACAAACATTTCACAGCTCTTTTCTCAACACATTTACCAACTAAAGTATTTGACGCTATACTAATAATGAAACTGGTTTATCAACTTTTAACTTACATGTGAACTCAAATTTTGTTGATCAACTTAATAAACAAAATTCAGCCCGTGAAAACAAGCCTTAATTAATAAGTTTGAAATGTACATATGTTAAAGTAGCATCAATAAAATCAAGACATTGATACTTATCTCCAGTTTATTCCAAACGTGTTTATTAAAGAAGGTAACAGAATTTAAATGCACAATATACTAAATAGGGATCGACCGATATGATTTTTTGTGGCCGATACCGATATCGGCCGATACCGATAAACTCATAGCCGATATCTGCCGATACCGATATATCGGCCATACAATTTTGTCGTAAATTTTTTGCTGTATAAATGAGGTAAAAGTGATTTATAATGATATACTGTTACCGTTACACGGATTAACCATAAAATCACTAAAAAATTGCAGAGCAAATTCGATATTTTGTAAAATCGCCCGGCGGAATACTAAAAATCGATACGGTGAATCTCCGAATTTAACAAAGCCCGGCCAGTCGGCTATGTTCACTCCGTCGGGGAATACCAGAATTTCCGAATACGCTGAGAAACAGTAAGATAATAAAACTCGTAGTAGTCGTAGTATATTGCACTGATTTTTCACAAACATGGATCGTTTTGTCGTGCGTTCTCCATTCGTTTCACAGTCGTCGTCATCTTTACAAGAGCCTGGTTCTGGTTCATTATCTTCAATAACTAGCAGTATTAGTGGCAACATAACTAGTGGTAAAAGTATTTACTGGACGTATTTCTCCAAGAACGAAGTTAATGCCTCTACAATAAAAGCAAATGCCACCTGTAAATTATGTAATGCTGTTGTTTCTCTGGGAGGTAAAGGCAAAACAGCAAATACTACCAATTTAAAGCATCATATGGCGAAGTTTCACATTGAAAAATTAAGTGAGGAGTCAAAAGAAAAAAATGTTGATGGCAGTAAGTATATAATAAATTTGTTTTAGAAATTAGTAATTTTGGCTGCAACATCGACAAGTTATTAAATTTTTGTTTTTGCGTTAAGTCGTTAAGTGAGTACTTTTACTCCTGAACTCTGAAGCCAAACAGTACCTCTGAATATAAATTTATGGATTATGAAACGCCCAGTATTTAGAAGGGTTCTGTTTTTTAGATGCAGAAGCACACGAAAAACCTGGTTCATCTCGTTCATATGCAAGCTTAAGCGGAGGCTCAACCACACAACCAAAGATTTTTGAATCCTTTGAAAATATGCAGTTATGGGACATTGATAGCACTAAATCTAAAAAGATTCACTATTATATCGGAGAATTAATAGCTATAGACATACAGCCCTTCAGTATTGTGAACGATGTGGGTTTTAAGCTGCTTTTAAATAAATTGGTTCCTTGTTACGATATTCCTTCAGATAAATATTTTAGAGAAAGAATACTTCCTGATATATACAAAAAATGTACTTTGGCAATTTGTGAAAAATTATCACTTTCCTTGAAAGAAAACATCAAAATTTCTGCCACCACAGATATATGGACTTGCAAGCATAATAACAACCCATTTATTTCTTTTACTGCACATTGGATAGATTTTAAAACGACTGAAAGATGTTCATTTGTACTGGCCTGCAAGCATTTTCCTGGGTCACATACAGCTTTAAACATCTCACAGATGTTATCTGAATTCATGACAATATGGGAGTTAGATCAGAATCAAATTCTTTTGGTTTTGGCTGATAATGCTGCCAACATAAAAAAGGCATTGATGAGGTTAAATTAAAACACCAACCCTGTTTCATACATACCATACAATTAGCCATACATGACTCCATAGAAAGTCAACGATCAATTATAGATTTATTGGCAAAAGCAAGACGTATAGTAACTCATTTTAGTCACTCCTCTTTGGCTTGTCATAGGCTGAAGAATATTCAAAAGTCCCTTAATATGACCGAGAAAGCTTTGGTGCAGGACATTCCAACACGATGGAACTCTTATTTTTATATGTTGGAACGTCTGATAGAACAAAAAAACGCTCTTAATATATATATAATGGACAATCCAGCTTTAAAAGATGTGACACTAGCATACCACCAATGGGAACTAGCAAAAAATTTACTAAATCTCTTAAAACCTTTTGAAGAAATTACGAAGGTTTTTAGTAAGAATAGTGCATCTATATCGGAAGTAATACCCTTACTTAAAACTCTCTTAAAATATCTCTAGAAAGCTGAAGGAGCTGACTTTTCAGGGGTGCAGAGTACCAAAAATGAGCTTAAAGACTCCTTGAATAAGAGATGCAAAGCCTGCTTCACTGATAGAAACCTTCTTTTTGCCACTTTATTGGACCCAAGGTTCAAGACATCTTTCTTTGACAATGATTTATCGCAAAGAACCTTTACAGATTTAAAAAAAGAACTTTTAAAAACTAATGGACTAGATTCAGACTTGCTGGAAGATAATTCCGGAGAATCTGAAGTGAGCGACGATGATGCTCCTTTAGCGAAAATCGCCAAAAAATCACACGAGGTAAACCAACAGATTCAGGAAAATGCCCCGGGCTCAATTTCTCATAGTTTATTTTGGAATACTTTTGATGAACTTACTGGTATGACGACCAGTAAATCAGTGTCATATAAGAAAAGTACTGATAATATGATGAATAAAATTGATGATGAGATTGAATTGTATAAGAAATTAGAAAAAATATCAAGAAATGAAGATCCTTTGACTTGGTGGGCGCAAAAAAAAGACATTTTTCCATTGATATACAAAGTTGCAATAATATATCTAGCACCGCCGCCAAGTAGTGTTGCTAGTGAACAGCTATTTTCTTCAGCTGGAAATGTTTATGAAAGCGCAAGAAATCGTTTAACTCCAGAAAGAGCAGAAAGCTTAATTTTGTTACATTACAACTTGCCGAAACTTAACTTTAAATATTAATTTGATAATTTGTTTAACTTAGGGTGTTCCTTCTACATTTTAATGACTTTTTTGCTAAATTTTGAATTATAATAAACTTTATTTGTTTTTTATTTAGTATTTCTGTTTTAATTTCCTTTAAAAAATCCTTGAGAACTGAAATATTAAGCAATTCACATTTTCGGCCGATACCGATATAGGCATATTTCGTAGTTTACATATCGGCCGATACCGATATCGGCCTAGAAGGCCGATATGGCCGATACCGATATCGGTATCGGTCGATCCCTAATACTAAATTCAATTGTGTGTCAATCATTTAATTATTTGTTTTTAAATTGTACATACCAAACTGTTTTCTTGCACTTCTATATAATATTACTGACAACATATATTCCTCGTGATATTACTATATGAATAAAAGATCTATATTTAAAAAAAGTAGATATGCATTTTCACTAAATAATTTATGGACTTAGGATGGTGTTTGTCTATTTTAAATTGAATAAATGATATAAAAATACTATAAAACACTAAATTAGAGTTGAAATGCTACTCGCTAATAGCTATAATTGAAGATAACAATATACCTTTAGTGTTGTCAATTATCACATTTTCTAATGGCCACAAACAGAGAATCGAATACTACTAGTACGATGATAGTTACATCTATTTTCTGTAATTACTAACAATTTAAGCTGTTGCAATAAGTAGTCACAAAGGATTTCTGGTATAATGAAAGTTTCCACACAGTGAAACCTATGTCAGATAACTCAAGCATAAAAATGTATTGCCCATTAAAAAACATTTATGCAATTCCTTCTTCAAAGTATTTTCATCTGGATCTTGTAGTTTAATGATCATTTTATAATTAATCAACTAATTTAAAAAAAAAAGAATTTGATGAAACAAACTTATATAAATGAAATATACAGGGTGTCCCGGGACTAATGGGAAAAAAGTCGGGAGCGTATAATATGAGCTAAAATAATGTTAGTACTTCATATAAACTTTTTCTATGCAGGCCCTCGTTTTCGAGTTATAGGCCTCCAAAGTTTTAATTTTGAATTTGGTTTTTATTTTTAATTTTTGTACTAGTTATTTGATCTTTATAAAATTTACGGCAAAGATATAATGTATGTGTATGTTTATTTTGGTAAGGTAAACAGATTTACAGTAGTGCATTGAAGCCAGGGACGAACTACTAGCAATGGTTAGTGATCCAAAAATTTTGCAGGGATGGCACACCCTGTATGAAATTATCGAATTTCACTTCCCCACACATTAAGCTAACGAAAAGATACTCTTGTTGGAATTCGATAAAATAAGCCGTTTGGCTAATATTTACAGTTTTATTCATGCACTACGTACCAATTTACGCATTCACAATTTTTATAAGTACACAACGAGGTAAAACGTAACTTATTAATAGATGTCCAAGATTTACCTACAGTACTACAAAAAAATAATAGCAGAAGATGAAAAACATTAACGACTTATTAATTCGAAAGTTGGTAAAAACTTTTTACCGTTTATTAAGTTACCATAGGATTAGTTGTCAAACGTTGTGTAGAATAGTTCGTAGTCAGTACTTGTCAATAATTCATAAGTCCTTAATTTAACAGTTACAATGGCAAAATTCGCTTTTATCGAGTACACAGATATGCTTCTAATGTATGGACTGGCTTCTCGAAACTGTTTAGAGGCCAGAAGGCTTTATGAAGAACATTTTGCAAACAGAGCATTGCCAGACAGACAAATGTTTGAGTGTATTGATCTCAGGTTACGAGAAACAGGTATGAATAAGTAAATGTAATTTTCTATGTATACAAAACAAAATTTTTAATTTTAGGAATATTTTTGCCAAAAAAAAGTGGAGAAGGTCCAGTACGAAGCATACGTACTGTGGCAGTTGAACAAGACTTGTTAAATGCAGTTGATAATGAACCATCAACGAGTTTTCTAAAAGTATCAAGAGAACATAACGTCTCGAAATTAGTTGTTCATCGCGTCCTAAAAGAACAGCCTTTTCACATGAAAAAAGTACACAGTATGACAGTGGCTGATTATCCTGCACGGCTTGAGTATAGCCAGTGGTTTCTGCGACAACAACAAGCAGACAATACATTTATTAGTAACGTTCTCTTTACGAACTAATCCAGTTTCACCAGAGATGGAATCATAAATACTCATAATATGCATTTATGGGATGATGTGAATCCACATGGCATTATCCAAACTAGGAGCCAGCATAGATTCATGGTTAATATTTGGGCAGGAATAGTTGGCAATCATTTGATAGAGCCATATACTTTATTGACGGTAATTTGACTGGTCAGAGATATTTGGAGTTTTTGCAAAATTAGTTATGGAACCTGTTTGATGATGTGCTACTACAAACTCGTAGGAATTTATGGTTCATGATGGGGCCCCTCCTCATTTCAGTTTAGATGTACGACAGCATTTACACACAAGGTTTCCTAATAGATGGATTGGTCGTGGAGGCCCTTTTCAATGGCCACCGCGATCAGGAGACGTTAATCCTATGGATTTCTTTCTCTAGGGTTATCTCAAAAGTAAGGTATACGCAACACCTGTGCAAACAAGACAAGATTTAATAGACAGAATTGTGTTACACTGCAATGTTATTAGAAATAATGTGGGATTGCTCATTCAAGTGCAAAGAAACAACCTTCATAGACTTAGAATGTGCGTGGAAGTGGGAGGAGCTCATATTGAACATTTATTAGAATAACGTTAGTTTTTGTTGTTGTTTAGGAATTAGTATTAGTCTAATGTTTTATAACTTGTGTTTTTTGAGGTTTTCTTAATGGTTTAATAATGTTATGTTCGTAATTTTGATTAAAAGGAAGTAAATCCTGGACATCGTATTAATAAGTTAGTCAGGTAGATTTGTACGTAGTGCATTAATAAAACTGTAAATACTATCCAAACGGCTTATTTTATCGAATTCTAACAAGAGTACCTTTTCGTTAGCTTAATGTGTGGGAAAGTCAATTTCGATGATTTCATACAGGGTGTGCCATCCCTGCAAATTTTTTGGATCACTAACCATTGCGAGTAGTCCGTCCCTGGCTTCAAGGCAGTACTGTAAATCTGTTTACCTTTCCAAAATAAACATACACGTACATTATAGCTTTGCCGTAAATTTGATAAAGATCAAATAACTAGTACAAAAAATAAAAACCAAATTCAAAATTGATACTTTGGAGGCCTATAACTCGAAAACGAGGGCCTCCATAGAAAAAGTTTATATGAAGTACTAACATTATTTTAGCTCAGATTATACGCTCCTGACTTTTTTCCCATTAGTCCCGGGACACCCTGTATAAAGTATATTTTTTCACAGTGTTTGTTGCCACAAAAAATCTGAAAGCTAATCTCTAATTCAAGATTCTCCTATTGATACTAGTAAACCAGTACTTGGCTAACATAGTAAAATCTTTATTTGTACTACATTAAAGTGAACATTGCTACTCAAAAATATTTGTTTATTTGAATTTTGTTTTATATTCTGAACAATACATATTTTAAAAGCATTTTATTCAGTTTTGTCTTTCCGATGTCACTGCAAAATTACATTAAAAAGACACTGGAATTTTATCGAAGGTATATTAACAAATTATACTTTTATTTTGATGAATGTAAAACTATAATACACACCACCCTTAGAATTTTACATTTGAGGCCATATTTTAATAGAACTCGATGAATGGAGTCAAATAATACCACTGCCAAAGTGCAGAAAATTTTAATAAAAAAGTTAAGAATTTTAGAAAATATTTATTAATGAAAACTAGAGGACCCGTGCTGCCCATCAGCAGTAGGATAGACTATGTTTGAGAGGATGTAATTATTACATGAAATCATTTTACAGTACTTCCTTCCAGACAATATTAGCTATGCGTTGGCCGCAGTATTTGGAAAAAATTGAAAGTAAAGTTGATTGTGCACACATAACTGTCCTCAAGCTCAACGAATTTAAACAGTTAATAGCTCAAAAGAAAGGGCTTGATCCACTGAGTGTTGTTAGACCTGTGTCAACAGCCTACGTTAATTAGAACTCCAGTTATAGAGGTTTGAGTGAAGGAAAATCTTGAAAAAATTGAATGTAAAGTTGATTGTGCACACATAACTTTCCTCAAACTCAACGTATTTAAGCAGTTAATAGCTCAAAAGAAAGAGCTTGATCCACTGAGTGTTCTGAGCGTGAAACGATCAATATCCATTCATTAGAAGAGGAGCTATGAGAATTCGAATTGCTTGGTTGAATGTGTCCCATAAGAAATGTACAGGGAATAATCACGTTTGAGTATAACTTGAGTAAGGTGGGAGTTGAGTAAATTTCAATGATTGATAACATATCTGTGTAAAATACCTTTCATTTAAAAAAAAATGAAGGATATCGGCTGGATAGAACGGCCAGACTTCAGTTTTCATAATTTTTTTAATATATAAGATTATATATATATATATATATATTTATGAAACAAGTAAGTAAATTTATTCATCTTTTAAAATTTTACAATCAGAAATTAAAAAGAGAAAACATCATGTAATAAAATTGCTTAGACTTGTCACAATACAGAAATAAAACACATACATACAGCCAATTACTCTGGTCATTCATTCATCTACATTCATACTGCTTTACAGGGTAATTAAAATTCAGTGAAATAAAATTGTACAATATTAGCGTTTAAATTATATAAAAGGTAGTTAGTTATGTTCTTTGTCTTCTATAACGTAACAACTCGACAACAGAATAGAAAGAGTTTGGCACAGAAATTTACGTAGCTTTCAATTTACTGTAGGTTCCATTACCAACCTACATGCGTGGTTAATACATATGACACCCCGATAACCTCCACAATCATGAACAAAACCAGAACATAAGAAAAACTATCTAATTTAACCTAACCCAACTCAACCCTAACTTAGTATATACATTAAATAAACTTATCAGCAGGATGTTGCTTTCAAGTAGCTTGGAGAAGTGACCAAATCTCTTCATTCGATAATTCCAACACTCTGGTGGGGTCGTTGTCATCAAACCATTTTCGCGAGAAAAAGTTGCAGCAATGTGATGATCACTTGGAAGGCTTTTTAGGTTGAACATTGCCATTATCGAAAACAACCATGAAACAAAACTATGCCCACTGAAGGCTAACAGACTACTAAATGGCGAGTTGCTACACTTAAACACTGCTAGCACTGATCACACCTGATTTACCACGTGAGCAGACATACTGCCAACTATATTTATATAAAATTTCAGGAATTTATAAAAAAGTCAAAACTTCTTTATAAAATTTTCCTTCTTCTAGAGTGGTACCATTTCACTGCACTTGTAGAGTTCTATTGAAATATGGCCTCAAATGTAAATTTCTAAGGGTGGTGTGTATTATAGTCGAGCTCTAATGTTTTTAACAAAATGGGTAAATTCAAGGAATATTCCCCAGAGATTAAAGGCATACATAAATATTAATATTGATCTACATCTCAGTGAGACTGAGAAAACTGCAACACGAATAGCAGAAGATAACCAAGACAACATTGATAAAATTAGTGGTTAGGTTGCAGAATGTTTTTGAACCTAGCATAACAAAAAAATAAGCATACATAGATAAGTATACAATTAAAAAGCATTGTTGTTATGTATAATAAATAATTAAAAAGTCATTTCATTTATATATAATTGTACTTGCAATTATTGTTATTATAAAAGTGTAATTATTTAAGCATTTTATTTACAGTTAGAATATATGATAATTGTATAATAATTTATAAAGTTATATGGACACAAAATCACTGAAGAAAGTATGATGAAAAAGAACACAACAAGCATTGTTTAATGTTCATATTCAAGAAATAAATTTCCATCTGTATTTGAAATGATAACCATATTTCTATAGATATATGTATCAATAGATTAAATGGTTGTTTACTTTTCAATTTTACAATAGATTAATAGACAGTAGACCTATTATTCATGCATTTTGGATGTTTATTTTTCCAGTAGTTACCTATATTTTGATATGAATACATTTTGAGATAAACTTCTCACTGTATAAGCATAATTAAATTATATTTTTGATTCTTAAAATCAACATTTAGCATTAGCCTTACCAATATTATAAATTTAATAAAAATAGTGATTCTAAAGATGAATTTAACGAAAATAGTGTCTAATTTTAAACTGTTTATTGTTACATCTTTCTTTCTTTCTCATATCCTTTTGCCTTTTTCAAGCACCAGATTGGAGTTGTCCCTGTACCCATTTTTTTCTGTCCTTGGCCAATGCTTTCATATCTCCTCTTGATTTTCCTATTTTCATAACTTTTCTCGTAACTATATTGCTTCATTCTTACTAAATGGCAAAACCATTTTAATTGCTACTTTTTAATCTGTTATGATTGGTTCTTGATTAGTTACGTTTCAGACCTCTTCGTTACTTATTTAGTCCCATTTTGTTTTACCAGCTTTTTTCCTTGAATGTTTTTCTGCAGCAAGTACTCAATTCCCGCTAACGTAAGTTATAGTTGGTACTATAATCTTGTTATAGATTTCCAGCTTTGTGTCAATATCAATGTGTTCATGGCTTAATATTGTTCGATTTAAGGAATAATATAATCTTGTTCATTTATGTTGTTGATTATGTTCTGCATATATTTTTCCTTCTTCTATTATAATACTTCCTAGGTATTTATAAGTTGTTATATCAAATTAATAATTACTATTTTTGAGATTTTATCTGATTTATTGTAATTTTAATATACAAAAAAAAATGATAAAAAGCAAACGTTCTGTACAAAAGTCACCAAATAAACTACTCAAAACAAATAAGGAGACACTTCTTAATATTTGAATTTTAATTTTAGACAGAATCAATTCAAATTTCTACTGTCTATAGCAACAAGATGGGCCTGCAAAGACAATTTTTGATAATTTGGACACTTAGTACATAAATAAAATTGAAACTGTAGAAATATAAATTACAAAGAACTAAAAAACAATTATTGCAACTGAAAAAAATTTAAAAACTAATCTTTTTCGAACCACCTCACCTCAGCACATAGTTGACCCATGCTCTTTATTAATTCTGCGATGGCATGTTGAGTCTACACCTCCCATTCTTCAATCAAAAGATTTTCCAGAGCAACAAGATTTGTAATGAGGGGTAAACCTCTGGCAAAATTGTGTACGTCAATGTCTAGTAACACCCACTACTACCCCAATAATGCC
Source organism: Galeruca laticollis (assembly GCA_963921935.1). NCBI lineage: Eukaryota > Metazoa > Arthropoda > Insecta > Coleoptera > Chrysomelidae > Galeruca > Galeruca laticollis. The sequence goes on along the minus strand of OY998183.1, from coordinate 119,445,263 downwards.
CAGTATTGCTCCAGTAATACCTACTAATAACAGCAATACAACCCTATAATACCCCAAAATTGTCTGTTAATACCTTGGCTAATACTTACCATTGCCTAGTAAGTAATGCCCTTCAAACTAGCCAGCTAATTACAGATATATGAAAAAATTCATCTTTTAAGAGATATATATATTGAGGTGGGTAATTAAAATAATTCTACTGGTAAGTTGTAAACATAATTTATATTTTAATTACAAATAAGGGCGGAATGTGTATAAGATGTTAGGAATGTTCAGCTAAGTAAGTTGCTCTAAAATGTAACTACAAATATCAACTTAGATTAGAGCAACATACAATGTGATAATTCATTAAAAAAGTAGGACCAAACAAAAAGAACACTGGGTAGAACGTGCAAACAATGTGATACCTTCGTTTGCTATAATTTTTTATTTATTTTATTTTTTCCCTCCGCTGAGAAAATAATTTTTTATTTGGAAAGGCCCATTTCCAACCAGCTGTACAGTACCATAAAAAACAAAATTTATTTTTTACAACAGCAACATCCTCAATTTTGGATTAAATAAAGTCATTGACATCCTGTTTTTAAAACTTCATCTTTATTGATATTTGAAACTGGTGCAATATAATATCCACTATCATAATATACTGCATAATCATTTTCCAGGTGAATATGAGGCAAAAAAATCATCACAGTCGACAGAAAGTTTCTGATCCATTCGAAGTATGTATGTATGTACAGAAAAGTCGGATAAATTAGATGACGTTTCAGAACTATCCTCCATACTATCCTTTGATTTTTATTTTTTCTTTTCTCATCGATATTTTTTGTGTTTTCGTTATTTGATATAAATTGGGGTAGCCTGTCGTTACTTACTCTACCATCAGACTCATCTAACAACCAAACATAAGAAGGCTTTCTTATTATTGCTGTTTAGTTACCCAACATCGATTCTCAAAAATCTTGACTTTTTGTCAATGCTGTCTACTTTTGGTGAATCATAGTATATTCCTTTATCATGTTCTTTATTCATAACATATTCCTTTATCATGTTCCTTATCTTCACTGCCAGTATACAGAGCATTATTATCATCTATGAATTGTCATAAAAAATAATATTTTTGTCAAGGTTTATGTTGTAGTTATCAACCAAGAATTTCTTCACCATCGTTATCAAAGTGCCATGGAACATTCATTTTTTTCCAATCGGAATCATTTGGCAAAATACCTAAACCGTTAGCTGAAGATATTGCATCCATCGAGGCTTTAACCACAACTGCTTCTATATCTATTGTACATACTGTTCGTTTGTCCCAAAACAGTTCTCTTTCTTTCTTGCTTCTTCTCGCGAAAACACATTTGTCTGCGAGGTCACTAATCAGTGAATTGATCATTTTAATTCGTTTAATGTGATACACAAAGCCTTGTATACTAATGTTAATCATAGTTGAAAATGTTGATGTAATTGAAAAAGTTTTTCGCATGCTTGACTGCTAAATATAGGTAAACAAAACATATGGGATTTTAATTCAGGAATTTCCTTTCCTTAAAACTTCATAATGAGTTTGATAAAGTTATGAGCATTGAGTTCAATACAAAGGTAACAGTTGCTGGTAATAAAATTATCCTTTAAGATAAATTCCTTACTTCTAAGTAAGTTGGCTCACCATAACCTTAGAAAGAAGACGCAGTACCATATATTATATATAACACAATGCTGATTTGCTTCTAAAAATGCTGTTATTACATAATTACCATAATAAAATCAAATCTGACCACCTTGTTTGTGTTATACAGATTATCTTCGCTAAATTTCTTTTTTCTAAGTACAATGATAAACCCTTAAAATCAAATTCCCTCTCTTCCATTGCTGTTCAATTTTCAGCAACGTAAAATACATGAATAGCAATTTTTTTTCTTGCAGGATCAAAATAGTGTTTATTACATGGGCTTTCTAAATTTTATAGGGTATTTTTTAATAGCCTTCTCAAAAATCTGTCCATATTATTACTTCCGTCATCATTTTTTGGCTCGTTATCTGTTACTGTGGTTATGAAATTCATACATAGGTCTGGACTGTTATTAATAGTTTTACAAACATCATCGGCCAATGTGAAAAAGTCGCGTTACTAATGCCTGGCTAGAATTGATACATTTTCTTGAAATTTTGTCTCTTACATTTCAGTGATATTCGGGCTGCTTCAACTTGGATGTTACAACAAAACAGGATTTGTTCAAGAATTTTTCATAAACATCTAAGCAGGATAATGTGTTGTTAGATTCCCTTTTCTTCTGATTCAAGATTACTTCCAGAGTTTCCACTGAATCTTCAGTCAGGATGTATGTGGGAAATTGATAATCATTTCCTGGGCATAGGCAGCTTTCGAAACTTTGTGGAGATAGAATTGTTTGATGAGTCATCAAAAAGCTAGTTGATAGTAACAGGGGTTGTTTATCAATTTCCAAGGGAATTTCTATATTTTGTAATATATTGATTTTATTAGATTTTTGTAGAAAAGATGTTATAGAAGGTTTAATCTTCTGTTGAATTTTAGTCAAAACATTATCGATGCTACTTCTCCTTTGGGAAATATTTATAGGTTCATTGTGTAAATGTTTGTAATAATTAGAATAAACGTAACGTTCTTCATGTGAAGTACTTTTTTCTTTTGAAAGATTATAAATAGCCTTACAAAAACAAGTAACTACATATTTTTGTTCGCCTACTAATTAAACTGGTATCTTATACTACTGCTGTTGTAATATTCACCCAAGAGTGTCCCAAAGGTGCTCTAGGGGATTTAAATCGGGATTATTGGCTGGCCATTCCCTTACATCAATATGGTGCTGATTGATGTACTCCATAGCTAACCTGGCGGTATGGGGTCTCATATTTTCATGTTGAAAAATGAAATAGTGGCCCATGTTATTGGCAAATGGTACTACAATAGGTTCTAAGATCTTGCCCCTATACCTCGCTGCTGTTAGTGGTCGTCCTCTAATCACTTTGAGTTCTGTGTGCTCAGCCAAAGTTATGCCTGCCATACCATAATAGACCTTCTTCCAAAAGGAACAACTTCTTGTACAGTAGACTCTAAATAATGTTCTCCATGCTGTCACCATACTTGTACATAAGTAAGTGTGTAGTCTCGCACTACCCAAGACCTCAAAATTTAGTCTTCTTGGGCATTTGTCCTTTACTGTCGAACTGGATACAGAGCCCTGCGAACAATACCATGGAGTTGGTACCTGTTCCATGCTCTAGAAAAAGCGGAATGACTCATATTCATCCTTCAAGCAACCTCTCGCCTCGAGTGCCCTTCCTCAATAAAAGTGACAGCCCTTGTGATTTGAAAGGTACTTAATACACCCTATGAACAATTGTTCCACCCACAATATCGCGATCCATAATTGTGTCGTTAATCAACTACTGTCATCACAATAAATGAAAATTTTTTATTGAATGAAAACTGATTTAGTCAAAATTCTTATTTTTTTTTTGTCAATTTTAAAAAAATAGATTAAAATGACCCAAAGAAATTTACATTGAAATAATAAAAACATTATATTATTTCAATCAATTTTATCACAGCAAACCAAAGTAATGAAGAAATGACTAAGTGTCTCCTTATTCATTTTGAGTAGTTTATAAATGAACATAGATTGGGTGTATTAACATTAAAAATATTATATTTTTATAAAAACTTACTTGTAATTCAGCTCTATCAACCTCCCATTGTGATCTTTCTAATTCGAACCTAGCCCATTCGTGTTGAATAAAATGTAATATACCCGGTATAGAATAATGAGATTTCGGATTGGTCTCTTCATTTTGTTTATTGTTGGTTACCGAACCAGCCATGGGCCCCATTTGTCCGCCGTTTTGTAGATTTAATGAAGTGTCTTCCATTGTGACGGATCCAATTGTAGAAAAATTTCATATGTCCACCATTGCTCTTCAAATCGCCATTTTAACTTAATTTCAGCCTGCACTAATTTAATTCAAGAGATTATCACAGTCACACATGTATACACGTCTCTATATTTAAAATAAATTCTATAGTTAGTATTTTTGTTTCAAATAAAAAACATTTAATTCTTGAAGAAAATGATCACACGAAACTTCAACTTTTAATAAACCTCAACCTCAACATCTGGCAAAAAAGTTTTCTTTGTCACTTTCACACATTTTATATAATGCTATCTCCCTCAATGTGTCATGTCGGAAATCGAGTAACCACTCCGTTCATTGAACAGTGAGCTTTTTTGTAGGGACAACCCACCCAATTTTCCAAAATAGTTCAATATGAAACTATATAATAAAATTGTTTAATATTGTACTTTTATTCCCCAATTTTTTCAACTCTAAATTTTATTAAATTAACAGGGAAGTTAAAAGTGACTGGAATTTACAAATTAAAAGTGTCTAATAGCACCCTCTGTCGTACATCTAAATTTGATTTAGTATAAAAAAAATTCTATGGGTTGAAAATCTATCGAATCTTAAAGGGGGTCTTACACGATCAATAATATTGACAATACCAGTTTAGTCGTGACAGTCGTTAATTATATGAGGGTACCGTCAATATCTCGCCATACACCCTCCTTACATAATCAATATCTTGTCATTTTACTTTTTTTAAGGGTCGAAACAGTAAATTCCAATATTATTGTCGGAGAAGTAAAATTGTGTCTTTGTAAGTGAATTAATATCGTCTCGTTGTTTCGAAAACAAACAATCGGAAAAAGGTTGTGTAGCCATAATTATAGCTATCGGAAGCCTTCGTCTAGTTCAGAGAAATCGATGGATGAAAGAGTGGTTGACAAAACGTGAAGAATATTCCCATATGAGCCTACTGAAAGAAATCAGATTGACAGATGCGGAATTTCAGAATGAAATAAATGACGTGGAGAAAATTATTACAGCTGGTGCAACCACTCTTGAGAAGGCAGAACACAAACATGTGGGAATGCATTCCTGTTAATGAAAGATTATCCTTGCCCCTCAGGTACTTAACTATAGGAAGAAATTTTGAAGATTTGAAGTTCTCTGTTAACATGCAACCTGCAACTATTAGCGAAGCTGTAATTTAAACGCGTGAAACTCTTGTTCAAGTCCTATAATACTAGAAATACATGAAAGTGAGAGAGCACAGAATGTCCATGAAGTAGGTTTGTACATCTCATCTGGGCTCTTTCCATACCTATTTTATGTATGTGGCTATCTTGTTCAGCTTTTTCTTAAAATTAGTTCATAGGCTGTTTTATTTTCTTCTTAACATATTCTCTTTTGGCCCCCGATTTTATCCGCACTAAAAGGGGATGAGCTGGTCAAGCGCAGCAATCTTAGCTGTTTTGCTACTATACGTACTGTATGCACAATTCAACAGTTCTGGAGACAGTTCGCCACATACATTTCTCTCACCTGACTAGTTTAACGCTTCAAATTCTTCTGCCACTGTCTCAAGATTACTTCCGTTCCCTACCACAGCACGGCAACAACTGAGTATTGACAATTTTATTGACGTCTACCCCTATACGCTCGATAGTATTAACAATATCCCCTCCGCTTTTAAATATTGACGCCTCGAGATCACAAAATCGGAATTTCATGAATATCGACCGTCAATACTATTATTTTCGCCTTATATGATTAATATTCTTGTTAATATCATACTGTATTGACAATACTATTGATCTCGTAAGGGCACTGTATGAAAGAATTAGCCCAGACCCTGAAATAGGGGAATTGGTAGCTGAACGCCAATTTTGTTTTCAAAAAGTATGTTCTAGGATCTAGAAGGGATAATTTTCAAAAGAATTTAGTCACCCATTCGAATCATAACAATTAATTCAATAATTGTAAGAAATACATTAACTTTTTCTTAGTGTTTCAGCTAAAATTCCTGGCCAGGACTAGAAATAAAGGACGAAATTGAGACAGGAAAATATATTGCTCAAAAGGTTTTTAATTACTGATTGATGGATATGTAGTCACTTCTATTTATTAACTGAGGGAGATGGATACACAAGCGTATATAACAAGATGAGATAGAAAACAATCTGGTTAATGACACGGAACAATTCGTGTTCCGTGATATTGTTTAGTATAAAAGAACACAAATTTGTATTTGTATGAACCTATTCTTTATCTATGGTATGAATTAATATCAGATTTACAATTTGCTTTTACGATTCGATTTGCAACATTTTTGTTTGTCTTGAAATGATGTACAAATTTTAATTGTGTATTCTAAAATAACAGTTGTATGATGTACCTATTTAGACATAAATTGACCATCAAATGACATCTGTCAAATTCTTTGAATGAAGATGCAAAACAAAAAGAAATAATAAAAATATTATGTGATATCCACAATCAAAGACAATTTACAATACTTAAAATGGTCATATTAAATATGGGTTTACCAGATCCTGACCATCCTAATGAAGAATTAAAAGTAACAAGCGAGAACGTTTTTGTTGTGACTGATGAAGATTCGGACCAAGAAACAGGTATTTCAGATTCATTTCAAGCTTATGGGCAATATCAACCTTTATCAACGTTTTCTAATGAAGATGTAGATACTGTTTCTGATGAAGATTCAGATAGTGGTAAGTAACACTTACTTCTACAGGAATTAATTTCAATCTAACCAATAAATGTTTGTATTCCAGAAAATAATGAAAATTCCGAAATAACTGCTTCATCAAACGTTCCATCGAGTATTCCTGTACCTTCTGTTGATTCCATGGAGTCAACTCTCTTAAAAGAAGTATGGTCAGGGTCTTCCGCTAAAGTCTGTGATATTGAAATGGATAACGAAAAAGTAGATGAAGTCAAACAACTTATGTCAAATATAACTCTGCCTCCTAGTGCAATTCCCGATTGGGCTGCAAATATTCCCGAAGATGAATGGAAAAGTCATTTGATGAACAGATTAGACAAAACTAAGAATAGTCAGTAAAACAATGTCTTATTTTAAAAACGGGTTTATATTAATAACAATTAAGTGCAATATGCTTTACTTTTAATGTATATTTTTCAATCATTGAGGCTTTAGAAATTTTGTAAATTAAATATAGTGTTTATTCAGAATCAACATCTAACTGACGTATTCAACTTCCAATTTATTCTCATATTTAATTAGATACTATAGAATTAGAAATATGTATTTTGCAATTATGAATTATAATATATTATTAATGTTTCCGCTCATTGAAGGCACAAATGAGCGTTTGATTTCCCTGCTGAAATCCGTTGTTCTGTGTTTTCTCATGTTTCGATTAACATCTTTGCTCCCAAATTTCACATCCTTATTTGGTTATACCGTGCTGAAGAGGCAAATGAGTCAGAAACATGCATGTCCGCGGTTACCACCCTGTTTCAGTAGCCCTTTATTTTGCGTGAATTACCCATGAATCTCTTTGTTGTTGTTGTTAACATATTACGCGATATTCCTACATCTTCTTTGTTATTTACTATGGGTCGGAAGGTTCATGGCTGGGGGGATATATGTGCCTTCGTGTCGATTTTGGTTGTTGTCCTGAAAACTCGGGATCTTCCAATTGAAGGCACAAATGAGCGTTTGGTTTCCCTGCTGCAATCCGTTGTTTTGTGTTTTCTCATGTTTCGATTAACATCTTTGCTCCCAAATTTCACATCCTTATTTGGTTATACCGTGCTGAAGAGACAAATGAGTCAGAAACATGCATGTCCGCGGTTACCACTCTGTTTCAGTAGCCCTTTATTTTGCGTGAATTACCCATGAATCTCTTTGTTGTTATATATATATATATATATATATATATATATATAACTAGTGAATATTGGGGTATTGAAGCAAAAAATTGGAAAAGATATACTCTTAGCGGAAAATGTCCAAGCTTTCGAGGATGTTTGTCCTCATCATCAGGGAGACTCCGAAGTAAGGTTAGACTCCATAAAGTTGTAAATTCGTAAACTACAGATTGTAAATTGTGAAATGTTTTACAGGAATTGAGTTAACGAAAGGGCAAACCAACCGCATCACAGCACCAAATGAAAATGTCGCAACATTTTATAAAATAAAATAAATAATTTCATCTTCATGCGTAACCGTATATATATAATGCATGAAACATACAAATGAACTCTTCAAGTAGATAGAAAACACTTTAAGAAAAATGTTTTCCAACCTTACCCAACCAGTTTGAATACCTATTTTAAAATCGACGCCATTTTTTGGTGGGCAACGTTATAGGGAACACCAGAGAGTTTTTTGCGATTAAAGTGATTTTAAAGTGGACTTTTGATTTTGTTAAGATGGTTAATTGTTGTGCTTACCAGTGTAAGAGTTCTAGCAGAAAGAAAGAACCTGAAATTTCGTTTCATAGGTAAGTTAATCCTAACTTATTTTTTTTGTAGCTACTTTTTTCTTTATATCTTAAAAAATATGCTTTCAATCATAAAACCCCGCTAGTGAGTTAAAACGTATTTCATAATAAATTCAATTATGTTAGTAGAAAAGACATTAAGAAACTTTTTCATTGAAAATTAATGAATTTATTGTTCAGTTTCTCGGAGTTCCTAACCCCAAAAGATCATAATTACTAATGCATACAATTTTGATATAAGTTAAATAAATCAATATAGTTTTATTTTTAAATTTCCCATGTATAAAGATTAATTTCTAAAATAAAAGTTTTAGTCCTTTAGGACTGTCATATAACGACATTGAAGTTTATGATTTGGTGGGCATTGGTATCACAATAGTTGACAGCGTTACTAGTCTCCTTTTTTTCCTAGTCTAAGTTTCCAACGAACACTTACTTCTTCATGTGAATATTTCATTATCACATTAGTAAAATCGAGTATCTTGATCTTTTCTTTGGGATTGATAAGAAACATTTCTTCATCCGAACAACTATCTGAAGAAGAAAGTAATACGGCTAGCGATGCTAATTCGATTTTTTTTTATATTTGGCGCCATTTAAAACTCTACTGAACGGTCTTCACCTTCTATCGTTTCAAGGTAAATAAAATTGAACTGAGGGCGAACTCGGACAGTGCTGATTGTAAATAGAACACGTGAAATTGGATGAGTGCAAGTTTGAAAACCATAAGCGAACACAACTTTTGAATTCAGTGCGCAGTCAGTTCAGTCGGGGCAGGAAAATCAAAAATGCTATTAAGTTATATGTTCATCCAGATATAGTTCGAAACATATTTTTGTATCCTTGCAAGAGCTTTTAAATCGCTCTTATGATAAGATTCTTAGCTAACATTCCACAAGCAGGGATATTTTTCGACCGCGGTAATTAAATTCTCGGTAGCGCACATTATTTCAGACGCCTTCTTTACACTCACTATTAAAACTATTGAAATAGTAAGTAAACTTATTTGTCTATGGATGAAACTGATAAAAGCAATCGTATGTTTCCAGTAGACTATGCAAAAATAATGCACGTAACGCCTCCCTGTAGTGTAATCAGACTTTTAATATGTCCGGTTGGAAGTTGGAAGGACGCACACTGCACTCTTGCATTCGAGTCGCACAATCCGATCTGATATCTGATTGTTTCCAAGGTTTTTTTGTTTTTTAGAATTTCACGAATGTCATCACATCTATCATTAAAGGCCGCTTGACATGGAGCAATACTACCTGCAATGCAATGCAAGACGCAATATTTCTTGATCAGAAGCATGCGCAGCTGAAGCTCAGCTGATAGATCTCGGAATTACAACTTTATCGGTTTGGTGCCATTTCTATTGCATGCAAGTTGCAATTCTAGGGAGAAATCTAGTTACTTTTGGTTTAACAACCAATCAAATGTCAGTCAAATCACTTGATCACAAAATACGGACGACGGGTCAATTTTCTGTGCACTTGATTGATTGTAGCACTTTTATTTGTAGAACTAACCTTGTCGATTCGTGATTTTTGTTAATGCCATTTTTTTTCAAGTTTTTTATTTGCCTTGCATAATGTCAAACAACGTGCAAGATTCATCAAATGCAATATTTTGACTTTGCAATAAATTGCATGCAATTACTTGCAGATTATATTGCTTCATGTCAAGCGGCCTTTAATACTGTTTGACATAGAGCAATTCAACCTGCAAGAAATTGCGTGCAACATCTTGCAATGGTAAAATATTGCATATGATGAAACTTGCACGTGACATTATGCAAGGCAAATTAAAGGCCGCTTGACATGGAGCAATACAATATGCAAGTAATTTCATGCAATTTATTGCAAGGTCATAATATTGCATGTGATGAATCTTGCACGTTGTTTGACATTATGCAAGGCAAATCAGAAACTTGAAAAAAAATGGCATTAACAAAAATCACGAATCAACAAGAAGATTACTTTTACAAAAAAATGTGCTACAGTCAATCAAGTGACTGAGATTTGGTGGGTCGTTAAACCAAAAGTAACTAAATTTCTCCCTATAATTGCAGATTCCATGCAATAGAAATGGCACCAAACCGATAAAGTTCCAATTTCGAGATCTATCAGCTGAGTTTTATCTGCCTATGCTTGTGATCAAGAAAGATTGCCTCTTGCATTGCATTGCAAATTGTATTACTCCATGTCAAGCGACCTGCAATAAATCTAGTTACTTTTAGTTTAACAACCAACCAGATATCATAAGATCACAGTTGATTGACTGGAGCACATTTTTTGTAAAACTGGTTGCTTCTTGCCATATTTTTTAAAGTTTTTAATTTGCCTTGCATAATGTCACTTGCAAGTTTCGTCATATGCAATATTTTACCATTGCAAGATGTTGCATGCAATTTCTTGCAGGTTGAATTGCTCTATGTCAAACAGCATTAGTATGTGATATGATCGTATAAATTTATAGGTATATGAGCTTCAGATCCGAAAGAAGGAAATGTGCGGCCGCCCTTAGTTGTGAACTGAATCTTCTGTAAATTGGGTCATCCCATTATTTCATGAACATCAGAAATTTCTAGGAAATATACTATATTTTTACTCCGTAAGTAAAACTTGCCAACATCGGAAAATTATTTACTCTAATAAGGGATGCATGTTTTCGCTTCCGTTCGAATTCTAATTTGAATCATGAATAAGTCGTGAATTGCTTCCATGTCATTTAAAGAAACTATTCGTGTACAACAAGAATACGGAACACTCGTAAGCACGCCACTGAAGCATCAATACAATCGACATAAGAGAGGGGAATATTATTGAGCTCTTTGCCTGGTATGACGCTTCTGTGTTTTTCTTAGTCGATTCGAACTCTACTACTCTAGATAACGATAACAATCACAGAAAACGGACGTATTTTGTGATAATAATTTTAAGACCAATAATTTAGATAAATAAGAAAAGAGTACACATTTAAATGTTTTATTAACACCTACATAATAACATAAAAAAATTAATAAATTATTTGTCTATTAACATAGAACTGTTATATATTGTTCTATATACATTATCAGCTTTAAAATTCTTATTTTATATTGGGATTATCACAAAATAAAAAGAAATCTAATCTGATTAAATTATCATAGTTACATTATTATTAAAGAAATTCAAATTTTTACCAATATTACCCATTATTAAAAAATTATTCTAATATAGCACTTAAAATTCTTATTCTATAATATATCTGTTAAAACAAACATAAAAAAATAATTTTTATACTCCTGTATTATAGTACACACTTATTAAAATAATTAAATGTGTATATATTAATGAAGTTCATTATGATACAGATTTTCATTACAATATAGAATTTTAAGCCAAAGAAATCAAGTTACTTTTTAATAAAGCGACACTTAATTTTACAACTGTCAAATAATTTTGATTTTCAAAAGTACCTAGGTATATCAAAAATTAATTAGATTAAATGTTATTATGATAATGAGTGATAACGAAGAATAAAATAAAATTTTCATTTCAATTGAAAATAGGAATGACACAAACATTAACAAGCCTTCCAGTTCAACAACCATTCAAACAGGATCAGCCCCCCAAATAAATTTTACAAATTGTACAACAAATCATTTATACATAAACAAAGAATATTGGAGAATTAATACGTTCAAATGTTTTAAATTTATTTGTTCAAGTTCCCTTCAGCTCTTGTTTTTTATAATAAATGATAATGGCCATTAATACATCACTTGCATGTATCCTACAATAATATGCTTGTGTATTAATGAACGTTACATAAAATACTATACCTATCTATATGATTAATTGATCACACAGTTTACATATTATTAATCACAAAATTACATCTTCTTACTAAAATTTAAACAGTACCTTAAGTTACCAACAAAAAAAAATTATTTTTGTTTGTTATTACTCTTAGCAGCATTATCATTTTTTCAATTAATAGGGGAACACAAACTTTTATGCGTTGAGAAAACATGAATGTTTTATGTTTTTTACTTTTACAAAGGGTTCCGTAAACAGAATATCGGTTATCTCTGAAAAGTTTGAGGGTAGATTGTAGGATTTTATTTTAAAAGAAACGATAGAGGAATTAGTCTCAGAAATATCCTCTTTTAATCAAGGTTGATTTTCAACACTTTAGTTAATAAAAATGGTATTTTTTACGAAATTGTTTGTTTTATTTAAACGTCGATAACATGTATGTTAAATATTGCCGAAAAAACGCTAAAAGTTGAGTCCCCTGTTGGTTAAAATTGACCTGTTTTGGCATTTTCTCAAAATTTGAACAAAACTCGAAATATTTGGGCGTGTAAATTTTAGTTGATGGGGCACTTATAACCTTTGTACGCGATAGGTTACAAAATTATCAGTGTTTTTTTAAACATTCCTGATAAATTATTTGAAATACTGAACCACATTCATTCATCATCATCCGGAAAAGATACGTATCATTTTTGTCGCATTTTGTTTAAATCTCATTTGAGTTCAAACATTCGAAAACAACATCCGTAATTCTTGAATTGTGATAATATTGAAAAAATAATATGAAGTATTTTCTGTACATTAGTCTATTATTTTCGTGCGGTCAGATTATTTATGCTCAAGAGAAAAGAGTAAGTATATTAAATTCATTTTATTTTCGGAACATGCTTTTTACAGAAATATAAAAATAATTAAAACATTTAATTCATTTGATATAGAAACTTTGACTAAAAACAAGTTTACAGTATTTTTATTTATAATAATAATTTTTGGTTCCCCAAATTTATACAATGTGGATATTATACTAATTGCGGGCATCTGAAAATTCCATCATTCTGTATATGGATTATGGATGGCATCTTGCTTATAAAATGGTGGTTGTTGCATAACTTTCTATTGGATTGTCTCTGACAAACAGGGTAGAAATATGTTCGATGAAAAATAATTTAATTACTTTATTTTAGGTTAATGTGACTGTATATTATGAGAGTCTATGTCCATTTGCGAAAAAATTTATAGTTGAACAACTTTATCCTGCATTGCAAGGTGGTTTATCTCAATATGTAAATTTAGACTTAGTTCCGTATGGAAAATCTGTGGTAAGTTGAATTACATTTTCGATATATTAATGTTTTTAATAGATAATATAAAGGAATTATTGAAATTCTCACACGAATAGAACGATCTATTTCTGTAGTTTTCAATAGATCTATCTCCCTATGTCTGTTCTGTGAGATGTGAGGGTGTATTCCTATTGGGAACTTCTGCGTCGATGCCAGCGCCCCGACTGTTAAATATGGAACTTGCGCAAGCTAGTACAAAATGTAAATAAATAGTATAGAAGTTTTGTAAAGGACCATTAGAGGACGGATTTGTGATAATTAGGGCTAATTAAAAATATCTATGCATATTTTATAACTTGGTATATCAGATCTGGTACTTACGTAGGAACTTTTCGTTTAGATCGTTCTTGGAGAATAAGTTTAATATTATTGTCAGTGTGTTGTTGCTTGGTACATTAAAATGAATCAAGGTTTAAACCGTATCCTTGGGTAAAGTTATTTTCTGTTAACTATGATGAGCTCAACTTACTGTTAATCCTGAAGTTAATAAAATTATTGTATTTGATAAAGGATTTTTATGCATTGTTATTAATTTATTTCCCTAGAGTATAAAGTTGTTAAAATATCAAATAGGGTACTTATGGTTGAATTATAGCAACAGCAGATTCTAATGTTAATAGTAAACTTTGTACAGTAAGTAATAAATTGATTAAAGTTAAAATGATATTATAGGTCCGGTGTTTCCTAATAAAGTTGGTATAAGAATTGGAGTGGTTCTTCAGGAACTAAATGTCCTAATGTATGATGAAAAATATAAGTGAATAACTTAACAGTAGATGCTCCGTTCCTCCTTGACGACAAATTACTATAGCGAGTCACACAGCAATAGTCATTACAGAAGCGTGCCATTTCGAATCAATAAAATCGAACATTTTAATATTTGAATGAAATTAAATCAAATTTTGAAGGAGCCAAAAGAGGGCAACAACCTGAAAAGCAACGAATTAAGAATCGAGTATATCACAAATACTTTCAACTCTAAAATCAGTATAAAAGCTCGTAAATGAACGGAATGTAAGCAAATTTACTTAGAATTCCATATTCATAACAGAAATATACTAGCTAACACTAGTAGAAATTTATATCGTCAGATGGCGTATCGTTTGTCAGAAGCTCCCAATAGTTTAAAGACTTCTGAATCTATGGTATTTAAGTTAGTTGAATATGAATGTGATACAAGGTGGGTGATATGTGTGTGATACCACAGCATCACACAGCATATGCACACCGTTTATTATGCTGTGGCATAGGCTGTGGTAATAACCACAGGACCACAGCATATTAGGCTGTGGTTATACTTGCATCTACGGTATTCAGCAACTGAATATTGATATTTTGTGTTAGGAAGAAAATGTTTTATTTCATTATCCATTATTCACACTGTATATAGATTATATTACGTGATGATAAGGCAATTATCTCCGTGTCGATGGCGACATTTATATTGTTGTGTATATACCTATTAGAGGTTTAGTGAAATTATGACATATTCAGAACAGCAGTATCCTGCAACTGAAAGGATATTGTGGTTTCCGTTAGTTACTATCTTTTACATATCAAAATTTATTGTGATAAGCAATTTCCCAGAAACATTTAATTTGTTATGCACTTCAATCACAAAATTTATTATAAAATATCGGTTATAAAAATTTTGTTCAATGATGCACCACTGGTTTAATTTTTTTAAAGTTAGTTTATCTACTCTGTTTTCCCTGGCGTGATTAAGGAACAGCACTGTTAATTAGTTCCTAATAACGAGATTCACACTTAAATCTTTGAAAATGATTTATAATTAAATAATAATTAGTGGAATAGTAAATACTTTTTTTCTCCTTCCTGTATTGTAAACAACCTATTTTGACACCGTTTAGAAGCAAAATTATTGATACGTTGTTTCATGCCTCTTCCTCGATTTTTATGGCAGCCGCGATATTTGGTGATTCTTCTATATCTATTTGGCTATTATACAAATCAATAATTTCAATTTCTCTCAATTTTTGATAATAAAATGTCAGCTTGACGTTGTTGATAAAATAAAAATGCTTATGACGCTATAGAAACTGATCAGACCTGTCTTCATAATTTCAAGCGAAAAGCATCGAATTAAATTAATAAAAATCCAAGAATAAATTATGCAGGGAGGAGAAAAAATCTTATGTACCATAAAACCCCCTAACTTTGAACAGTTTTTAACTTTCGTCATTAGGTACTTTTCTATAGGGACCGAGAAAGATGGCGTTTATGCCATCTGCCGTGAAAAAACACAAACAATGTGATGTAAACACTATTCGTAGTACAGTATCCGCCAAAATAAACAGTACCGAAAATAAAAATTAATTTTTAAATTCTGTAATGTAAGTGTTCAAAATGTTCACCATTTCGACGCAAACAAGCTTCATATCGATTTTGTAAGTCAATAAACATATTTATAAAAAGTTGTTGATGTAACTGCCGAAAAATATTTTGTATTCTTTCCCGTAGTTCGGCAATATTCGCGGGCGGATTTTCCGAGTGAAATATTTTGTCCTTCATTATGCCCCAAATGTATGCGTCAGGTGGCGTCAGATCAGGTGAATGAGAAGGATATTCGAAGTCTGTTCCCCGAGAAATTATTCTATTATCGAAATGCTGACGGAGTAAGTCTAGGGTGCGCACAGCTGTATGCCTCGTTGCACCATCTTGTTGGAACCATTGTGTGCGAAACTGTAGATTTCGTGCACGGCAAAAGTTATTTAATTCTCTCACAAAAGGTATAATAAGTTTCTCTCTATAACGCTCTTGGTTAACAGTAAGTGGATTCTGATTATCATCTTCAACGAAATAAGGACCAATCATTCCATGACCAGATACCGCGCACCAAACGGTAACTCTAAGAGTGTGGAGTGGTTTCTCTACAATGACATCAGGTCTGAAAACCATATGTTTTTCAAAAATTCGGGATCTTCGTAAATTAAACTCAACATGCGACCACAGTAAATTTCTCTTGCACGTTTGTCCGCAGCATTTAGTCGTTGTCCAACTTGAATACGGTATGGATAATCACCAATTGATTTGAACATGCAACGTAAAGACGTTTCACTAATGTTGAGTTTACATGCAGTTCTTACAAGACTTCTTTGAGGTGACTGCACAACTTGGTTAAAAACACGTCCTTCATTTTCGTTAGTACATACTGTTTTTCGACGACCTGAAGAACCTTTACGTTGACACAATACACTACCAGTGCGACGAAATTTTTCAACAACAGCTTACATCACACTTTTACTAGGAGCTGCTTTATTAAATTTTTGTTGATATTTTATTGACACCTGTTCTAAGCTTGGACCATCATTACGACCTTTTCCGTATGAACGAAAATAATGCTCTACCAAAAAAACTTTTTCTTCCGTTGTTAGAACCATTTTTAAATCAAATTTAACTGCAGCGTACTATTATTATATCAACTCATGACAATTAAGTCAAATATGACAAATCCATATTACATAAACAACTCCACAGCACTCTCTGTTTCGGTACTGTTTATTTTGGCGGATACCGTTACCGTATTAGTAGTTTTGTATAATCAGCGTTTTTAAATGTTCATTTTTTAAAACTGATATTAAATGTTTGTGATGTCGTCATCAAAACTATCTTTCTGTATTCATGGCTGTTCAAATATGCTGTATAAAAATAGTACGCAGTTGAAATTTTATAGTTTCCCCGAGAGTCCATTGAACGCTGCGTGGATAACCTTAAAACGTCAAAAATGGATAAATGCAGTAAAAACCCATTAAAATGTTCTAATTAAAACATTTTATTAACTATTATTTTGTTTAGTCAGTCATAATCAGTATGATACTATAATTGGCAGCTATTAGAAAAGTTCTAAATGTTTTTTTACATAAATAAAAGATTATTATCGAGAGAATAAAATGTTAAATATTATATAATAGGCCGAAAAAGCTATGACGTCATAAACATAGCCGCTGACAGTTACTGAGGGAAAACAAATATTTATTTACGTTCATTTTACGTTTGTAATATGCTTAAACATCGCTATTGTTAATTTGTCGAGCATTGCGAAGCAGTTTTGTAATGAAATTAAAGTGTTAAAGAAATGTGGAGACAGTATATGATGGAAGTTTAGGAGCGAAGCAATAAGGCATAATTACTTGATAGTCACTGCAGTGTCACTTTACAAATGAAAAAACGAATAAACTTTTAAAATATTACAACGGTCAGGACAAGACATAAGTTAAATAATTGATTTGTTTTCCCTCAGCGGACATGTTCTGACGTCACACTTTTTCGGTCTATAAGTTCAAATAATTAAATACTATTAAGGGGAAGAAAGTAAACATTTGTACAAACCAAATCACTTCAAGTTTTTTAATTACATTTCAGAAAACATCAGATAGGATTGGGAACCAAATAAAAATACTAGAATTTGCAGTGCTCATTTTGTCAATAATCAAAAATCAGATAATCCCCTACACCCATCTTACATACCAACAATTTTTCCTGGCAAAGAAAATAAAAAGATCTATTCATTTTTTGCATTTTGTATACTATTTACATCACAATGTTTTTCTTATTTAACACCAGGGCGCTCTACTTTCGACAGAAGTGCTGCCTCTATAGTTCGGTCTCGATCCCTATAGAGGACGATAGACTGATAATCATGTGGGTATGTAGGGGGACAACTATTGCTTTAAATATTTGAAATAACATTTTTAGATTTATAAGTGAGAGGTCGTCTACGTCCGATCACGGATATGGCACTGTAAGAAGAAGAACATTTTTACAATTATGCCTCTAATGGCCGTTTTTTTTTAAATTACTGTGTTAAAAGTTATGGCTTATGTTCATAAAAGTTAATGTTACGTTCAATTTAGTGTGCTTTAGCCACTACATTGAACAAGTGAAAGGTTAAAAAATATTTTACAACAATACTTTTGTGTAAAAAAACCAAGCCAAATAATAAAAAACTATTGGCAACTGTGATATCATTTAATGAGCTGCATAAAATAAAAAAAGCTCAAAGAAATGAGTATTATATAAATACAGAAAGGTACAAAATAATCCCGTTTATAAAATATCTTTTAAGTTTTCATTAAATGTATAATAGCCCCTAATTTCTTTAGGATTTCTCAAAGTACATTTTATTTGAGAACTATCAATGTATGATATGTCTTCTACTTGAGGAAAAATAAAAGTTGAAGTTTTTGGCCATATCGTCTAAGGCAACTTACTCTAAAGGCCTTTTTCATTTTTAGCAATAATTTTTGATACAAAGTGTTTTTTCATTTCCTTTTTTGTTTCTTTATTGTATGTAAATTCTGCCAATACATATTCATAAACAGTACTATCAGTTTCTGTGCGAAGAGAAGCGATGTGGATTGGATTATCACCTTCTGTATCTGTGAAGGTTTGAAGGGTGAGTGGCCCCACAGCACTTAGGCCACAATTGGCCCGTTGTGCATCCTTCTGAGGTTCAAAACTTCCTTCTAGCTCGTCATCCAGCCTACTTCCTTGAAGTAGGCGATAACGTCGCCTGAATTAAGTTCCCTCATATTGGCGTATGTTAGCCTGTGCTCGCTGAATACTTGAAACCTAAAATGAGAGAGTGTCTGACATTCGCAAAGAATGTGTTCGACAGTCTCATCTTCTTGTTCACATCCTCTACAAAGTGGGGTGTTAGATAGACCCAGTCTGTGAAGGTGTTTTCGTAGGTGGCAGTGACCAGTCAGAATTCCCGTGGTTGTTCGTAGGTTCCGCCTGTTCATAGTCACGTATTTTTTGCCTACTTTGCTATCCGGATACTGTAGCAGTTCCTTGGCAAGCCTGCAGCCTTCTGTTTCGTCCCATCTACCCTTAAACTTATTAAGGGAGTGTTCCTTTAATAGGTCGGCCGTCGCTGACGCCGATAGGCCAATGAAGTGCCAGGTCCCAAGAGTTTTTGGGAGGCTGCCTTCCTGGCCAGCGAGTCTGCAATACGGTTTCCTTTCGATTTCTCATGGCCCTTGATCCAGCCTAAAGTGACCGTGTTGTTGTTACAGGCTTCGATTAAGGCCATGTGACATTCTAGTACTATGCCTGATGTAATACGTGGTCTGTTCAGGGCTAGAAGTGTTTGTCTACTGTCCGTAAGGATGTGAATATTATTACCTATGGTGTTCCTTTTAGTAATCTCTTTTGCAGCGATGCAGATAGCAGTGAGCTCTGTTTGAGCAACACTTGCATTGCAGCCCATTGCCCATTTTATGTTTAGATTCAGGGATCTGGAAAAAATACCACATCCTGAGCCCACATTGGATTTAGCTCCATCTGTGAAGATGCGGATTGCGCCTTCTTCCAATAGGTCTTGTGAGTTGTTTATAAAGATTACCTTGTAGGGCCTGTTGAAGGCATATCGCGGTGGAATCGAGTCCGTATTGGCCTGCAGCAGTGGGATCTCCCTGAGGGCCTCATGCCACAAGTTACGTCTCAGTTTACCGGATCCTACATCAGGTTGTATACCAGTAGAGCGCAGACGTGCCATGATCATCAAAACAACCTCCTTAATGTATATGTCAAGGGGAGTGAGACCGAGGATTACCTCCATAGCTCTTGTTGGAGTGGTTCTCATGCCTCCTGTTGTGTTGAGGCATGCTGTACTTTGGATTTGGTCCAGTTTACGGACGAATGTCAGCTGGTTTGCTTTAGCTCCCCAGGCAATCGCGCCGTACGGTAGCATAGGTCTGATAATGGCAGTATAGATCCAGGCAGCAACCCTAGGTGACATTCCCCAGGTGCGGCCGATGGTTCTACGACACTGCTCATAAGAAATATATGCTTTTTTTAACTCTGTTTTCTAAATGGGAGTTCCACGTTAACTTACTGTCAAAGGTGACCCCTAAATATTTCACCTCTGAAGAGAAATTAAGTTTGGTATGTAGGAGCTTTGGGGCTTGATGTTTTGCAAGCTTCCTTTTTTTCGTGAAGAGGACCATCTCAGTCTTTTTTGGATATATTGACAGCGAATGGTCTCTGCACCATTGTTCTATGATATTGAGGGCCTCCTGCATTAAAGCGCAGAGTGTCTCCTCGAATCATTCTGTTAGCAGAATCACTAGGTCATCTGCGTATGCTATTGTGTAGAAGTTGTTATCATTGAGGTGGCTGACCAAGGAGTCTAAGACCATGTTCCATAGTAGTGGTGAGAGCACCCCTCCCTGTGGACAGCCTTTTACAACCAAGCCTCTGATGGTTACATCATCCACACTGATTTTGATTGCTCTTTTTGAGAGCATGTTATATATCCAGCCATTTATGATTTGGGGGATATTTCTGAAGGAAAGTGCATTTGTTATTTTAGGAAAAGTGGTTCTATCAAATGCGCCTTCTATGTCTATGAATACACCCAGGGTGGACTCCTTATTTTCCAACGATCTCTCGATGCGGCCCGCCACGAGATGAAGAGCCGAATCGGTGGACCTCCCTGGAGTGTATGGATTATCACCTTGTGGAGCATTTAATTCCCGACCAGGATTTGGTCGATGAAGGTGCAGAAGAAATACTTTCTTCCTCCGAGCTAGGACACATGCAATTGTTCTGAAATTAAATCTAAGCCTAAACTTATAAGAAAATCACTATTTTTCTTTGGAGAAGAATTTATGGAATCATTATTGCACTATTTATGCCAGAGATAATCAAAACACAGTGAAAAAGGGGGTTCTACGCAACGGTACTTCACGGGATGTGAGTACATTTACTAATCTCGAACTTTATTGCCAGCCCTCGCTATCGTTCGAGCGCAAAATCGTCCTCGACTAGTAAATGTTACTTACATCCCTTGTAGTATAAATAACTATTAGCTGCTACTAATATAGTTAGATTATTTCAAGATCAATAGACAATAATGTAGTGTGTGGTACCTGTAAGTAAGGTTGTGTTATTAGTTGCTGTCCGAACATACTTATTAGTAAGTAAAATAACAAAAATAAATTATTATGAATTGCATAAATAGTAAGCTGAAATAAGATAGTAATGAGAACTATATAAATCCATGAAAAAAATATATAAATCAAAGTTGTTTTTCATCAAATAAATGAATGTTAACCAAAATATTGAGAACACAACATGTTATATAGATAAAGATAATTAATAAAAACAGTTGTCGATAACCTGAAATTATAGACGTCCACACACGATCACACGAATAGCATGAGCGAAGTACAACACACATTGGATACCCTTCTGAATGAAATAGTTAACACCAGAAAAGAACTGCGACTTGCTATAGAGGCTTCGAAAGTGAATATTTTGTTGAAGTTTGAATCCCTAAATGAGAAAATACGAAAATTAGAAAGCGAAAATTTAGAACTTCACCACAGAGCAGAATATTTGGAGAAAGTAAGCAAAAAGAATAATATAGTCATATTTGGGTTGAAAGACCAGATTGATGAAGTGACTCCAGCAAAAATATCGGAACATTAGCTAATATCACGGGCGTTCAAATAACATCTGAACATATTAATGATGCATACCCTCTAGGTAAATCGGAGAACGCACCAGTTAAAGTGGAATGTTTATCCTATTTAAAGAAATTAGCTATACTTCGAAATTGCTCCAAGCTAAAAGGCTCTAGTATATCGATTTCGAATGACTATACCAGACTGCAGAGAGAGACTAAAAAAATCTTAAGACATCATTTGAACGCTGCCAGAGCCAATAACCATCATTCATACATAAAGGGTGAACGCTTATACATAAATCAAAAAGCATACACAATCGAACAACTACAGGACCAACAAAATCAATTGAATAAACGTGGGAATAGCGCTCCTTTTACACCTACTACAGATCAAGCAATAAAAACCCCCGAGCTCCATGAAGGCACTGCCGGTTTGAGGATTGAAGTCATCAACGATAAAATAGAGAAAATAAAACCGAAGGTGGGGAATCAAAATCAAGGGAATACGGACAAAACTCCTAAGAAAGTAAACGTTACAACTCTAACGAGAAAAACAAGAGCAGGCTCTTCTTCTAACCAAAAAAATCACTGATGTGTATACATATATTTATGTGTTTATTTTAGTTAGTTTTAACTGAAATTTTATCATTACTGTATTGTACATATTATTTTATTTTACTCTATTACTCGAACAACTAGTGTATGTTCTGTCTTGAGCCTACATTGATTTCTCTTTGTTTTTTTTTGAATTTGTTAATAACGTTTCAATTACTTGAAAATGGACCAATATATAAGAGATTTTAATTTTCCAAGTATTGACACATATTGTTTGACAGATTTAGGCCAATGTAATCAGTTGTTTGAGATTAATAAGCATAATGATAATTTTACGATTTTCCATAATAATATTCGAAGCATATCAAAAAATTTGGATGAGCTAAAAGTATCACTATATCTGATATCATGGGTTTTGATTGTATCGTTTTGACGGAAACATGGAAAATTATCGATACGAATCTATATAATATAGCAGGTTACAACTTAATTTATAATGAGGGCGATTTAAATCAAAATGATGGGCTGGTAGTGTATGTTAAATCTGGTTTCAGTTTTGAACATAGTATTATAAGTCTGGGACCAACTAAGATTCTAAAAGTTACAATAGGTATTCACAATAATACTAGGATCGTAATTTTGGCGTGTTATAGATCACCATCACAGGAGAATTATAATCCTAAAATACCCGAGTTCATCAATAATCTGGGTACTTTGATAAGGAATAGTAGAGTAGGTACTGAGCAGTACTGCATATTTGTGGGTGATATCAACATATACTTACTAGATTCAGACATAATAGAATAGATTACATTAGTACCTTGAGCGAATATGGATTTGTATCTACCATTAATAAGCCAACTAGACTGAATTCCTGCCTAGACCATCTCTTTTTATATTCAAAATCTAATAAAAATTTAGAAAATATTATTCCTTTGGTAATAAAAACTGATATAACAGATCACTACGCAATAGCATTACAAATTATAATAGACAATAAAGAACAAAAGAACCCATTCGAAAGGATAACAAAGCATATGTTAACTACCAAAAACTTGAGGAATCTGTTTCTAAAATATCATGGGATTCGATAAGAAGTTGCTATGATCCAGATGATGCTACAGAGAAATTTATTTCAATAATTCAAGAAAATATTGATAAGTGCCTTTATTATAATAGACACAACCGGAAAAATACAAAAATTGCGCCATGGGTAACAAATGCTCTACTGAGGTCCATACATGAAAAGAAACGTTTATTTCAGTTAACCAAAAAAAGCCCGAATGATCGTAATATACTTTCACATTACAGACTATACAGAAATAAGTTAAATGCTCTAATTCAAACTACAAAAAAAATTATTATATTACAAAAATTAACGAAAATTCCAATAATAACAAACAACTGTGGAATGTAGTGGAAGATATTTGCGGATCAAGCAATTCACGAGTTAACATAGGAAATATTAAAGATCAGAAAGGAAATATATTAACCCATCCTCTTCAAATAGCGAATGAGTTTAACTCAACTTTTTCTGAAGTAGGGAAACATTTGGCCGAAAAAATAGACAAAAACCGACAGCGGGTATATGATAGAGTTTCTTTCTCAAATTCAATGTTTTTGCTACCAACAAATACATTTGAGGTGAAGTCCATTATAAATGAATTGAAAAACAAAAAAGCAACTGGTATAGAGACGAAATTAGTGCTGAGTGTCTAAAGGCAATACAATCATATATCCTTGATCCGCTGCAACACATAATAAACATGTGTACGAAGGTGGGAATATGGCCTAAAGCGTTCAAAAAATCTGTAATCACACCTATTTATAAAAATGGAGACAAATCCCTTCCTATTAACTATCGACCAATATCACTAGTACCACATATATCAAAAATTTTTGAAAGAATATTGAAAATAAGATTGGATTCATACATAACCATCAAATATGGGTTGATGTCGTCCCACCAGTTTGGATTTGAACAGAACAGTTCCGCACATAGTGCTTTATTAAATTTAACAACCAAAATGTTTGATACTCTAAATAGGAATAGAACGTGCCTATGTATTTTTTTGGATTTAGCGAAGGCATTCGATACTGTCAGCCACAGTAATCTATTAAAAACGCTGGAGAACTATGGGGAACGGGATACTTGTTTGAAGCTATTCAGGAGTTATCTCTCACATCGACAACAGGTCGTCAAAATCAATGGATTTATTAGTGAAGAACGCGATATAACATACGGAGTACCACAGGGTACTATATTAGGCCCCGTGTTATTCAATCTCTACGTGAATGATCTATTTTATTTAAATAGCGCTGGTCATATAATTGGTTACGCGGATGATACTGCAATTGTTTATGAGGACAGTAATTGGTATGATTTAAAGCTAAAAGCTGAATCTGACCTAAAGCTAATTAAGTCGTGGTTTGATAGTAAACTATTAACCATAAATTTTGAAAAAACTTTTTACTTGCCTATTCTTAGCTCCAACTCATCTAATAACCGATTTTATCCACTGAAAATATCACAGTTTGATCAGGATTTATTTATTGAACCAACAAACAAAATAAAATATTTGGGGTTTATATTGGATACAAATTTAAAATGGGATTGTCATATTAAATATATAATAAAAAAATTACAGTTTATTTTGCATAAATTTAGGCACTTGAAAAAGTATATTTCTAGCCAACATCTCCGCAATTTATATTTTGGATTGGTAGAAAGCCATCTTCGATATGGAATTCAGGTTCGGGGAAGTGCGTTGGAAACTCACCTGCAGCCGTTAAACATAATCCAGAGGAGATTTCTAAAAATCATAATGTCTAAACCGAACCTTTTATTCTTCAGATCTTTTGTATACTGAAAGCAGAATATTGGATCTGAAACAACTATACTTTTTATGCGTTTCAGTGGAATATCATAGATCAAAGAATACAGACAACTTACCAATCCATAATTACAATACTCGGAATAGACATTTCCATACAGTCCCTAGGATGATAAAAACGATTTGTCAGAAAACATATTCTTTCTATTCCGTTAAGATTTACAACCGTATTCCAGATTATATTAAAAGCATCCAAAATATTCGATTATTTAAAAAGAAACTAAAACACTTCATTTTAGAGCAGAAAAGAGAATTCTGCGATATAAAAATCGTAACGTGAGAAGTATCTACACCTACACATGGTTGCATTGGCTGAAGGTTGGAGTTTTCGGTGTTCAATAACTTAAATAGTTTAATATACTACAGGCTTTTTTCTGTAGTTGTACAGGTTCATTTTCTTTATTCCTTTAATTTTTCATATTATATTTTTTTTAAATTCATATTTTGTTGAGATATTCTGATTGTGCTATGTATTATTTGTGATATTACTAATATCATTATTGTTGCTAAGTTTACTATTGTTGTAAGTGTAACTAATTTTGTCGCTGTACTTAATTTAGATACCACTTACAAGCTGTTTTTTACAGCTTCTGTGGGGCATTGTGTTTATTTACGATTTTTGATCTACATTTGTTAAACTTTGTAATTTATAGTGAATAAACATATATTATTATTATTATTATTATTATTTTGTAGACAATGAAAGTGGGTACCAGCTTAGAATTTACATGCCATCATGGGAAAGTAGAATGTTATGGTAATTTGATTCAAGTATGCTCCGGAAGTTTGATAGATTTTGGTAAAAATTCTCCCAATCTGGGTTTCAACAAAAAACGTTTGTGGCTGGTGAAATGTTTTATGGAGAATATATCAACTTCATCTACAAAAATTGATCTTCAAAATGCTCTCCTTAAATGCACCCAGGATGCTATAATGACTGGAGTTTATGGGAACGAATTGTTAAATTGTGCAAATAGTCCCTTTAGTACGTTTCATTTTAATAGATAATACTACTTCCATCATATAATATCTATAAAAATGTATATTATATAATATATTTATTATTAGGTTTGTCCCTTCTTGAGCAGAATGGAAATCTTACCGATCGATTACAAAAGCCATTGAACAATGTACCAACAATTGTTTATAACAATGGGTTCAATAAGGCCGACAGTGACGAATCTGAAAAAAATTTCAAACGTGTTTTATGCCAAAAAATCACATGGACACTACCAAATGAATGTAAGTAGAAAGCATCAGAAATTCAATCACAAAATATTTAATAATTCATACAAATTCAGTGCAAAGATTCTAATTTAAAAATTCAAAAAAAAATTCTTTTTCAACAAGTTCTGTATCGAATACACTTATACTCAAAGATTATATACCTACACGGACTTATACTACTCCAACCTTGGACGAATATGTGTACTCTGTGACTCCAACATTAACAAATTGAAGCTTGGTTTACCTTCCATCGGTATTTCATACACATAATAGTATATTATACAGCAAGCGACTAAAGTGACGCATTTAATCCCGCGGGTGGTGTTTGAGGGCGGAGCCCGAGAGAAGCAATTCATCTAAGGGATTAATGTCACTTTAGTCGAGAGGTGTATACGCTATTTTTTTGCAATTCCGGTATATCTACATACATTTCTGATAAAAATAAATGCTACTTAGGAAGGACTTTTACGAAACGGCTGGGCATCGAGGATGGATTTCTAAGATGCTTGGCTAGGCATCGAGGAGGGACTTTTATGAAACATGACTGGGCATCGAGGATGTACGTTTTTAATTGTATTTTAAATCCCTTGAGATTTTAACTGTCACTTTACATCCCTCGGGTCTAAAAGTGACACTTTAGTTTCTAACATGTGAGACCAAAGTGACCACTTAGTTTCGGAATTGCAAAAAACTATTTATTTTTATGTATATGAGGTATTTACGGAAACTTGATCGGGTTAGTGACTTGTATAATTTTGTGTTAGTGTACTTGATCCGACGATTACTATAAACAAAAATTCGAATTTTGTTATGTACATAACCTCTCACATAAAAAAATGATAGAAGTGGAAAATTTGTTGCACTACGATATATAGCGACAGGTCAGAAATGGTTTCTAGAACGAGTAATAAAATGCTTTCGGATACCTCCAGAACCGAGTAACAATCCGTCACGTCAATTTAAGAACCCAGTACTTGATCCAGATTAGGTTTCCGTAAATACCTCCATCAAAAAGTGGCATTATAAAAATACCGCTTCAAAAATTTGTCTGGTTCAAGTTCTATGGTTTTATCTAATTTTGGCACAAATTTCCAGGTTAATATAATGTCATTCAGGTAATTCATTTATTATTTGTATATAGTCAAAGATATTGCAACTTTACAACATATAAACAAAATGTTTCATTCATTAATCGCATATAATTGTGGACTGTTCCTTTTTAAAAATTGTTAGTGAGTAGGAGAGAAAGACAGATCTCTTAGGACTGGCTGGCAACGTTGTAAACAGAGTATCCGTTTATGATCGCCAGTGGCGTAGGGTTTTAAACTTATTACCAGAGCATAAAAACGTAAAAATAAGTATATTATTTTTTATTAAGATGATTAAAGTTTACGTAAAATAATGTGTAGGAAGGTACTTTATTTAAACATTTTATTAATTTTCGAAAAATGGTTGCAAAGATGGAAGTATTTGCATTTTATGTAGGTGAAGTGAAGTTGCAACAAAAGAATACCAAGATTTTTAATATTTATTGGTTCATATTTTATAGGCATGATGTTAATCAAAATTATTTCAAATTTTATATTAACATTGAGTAGGTAGAGGTATCTAAATAAAACACTGGGCAAAAAAATATACATTTTTTTAATTAAGAATTATCAATAAAGTTGTAATGTCTTTGTTTATAATACAGGTCATGAATATATAGTTGCATAAGAAGTTACGTTTTATTCTTAGGTAGAAGAACCAATGCTGCAGAAACAAATTTAGCAACCTCCAAGTATTCTGTGATTTTAATCCTAAGTATGTTTTTGTTTTTAATTAAAATGTAAGCATAAAAAGAGATACAAGGAATTAGGTATAAAATCAAATAACTTGATAATTTTTATTTTATTCAAACAATATTGTATTATGTATGTATTATAAAATAGAATTGTATAAATGTTTCTTGATTTTTGATGCCTCTTAATATTACCAACAATTAAATTGTTAACCAACAATTAGATTTAATTTCGGATTTGCCATATGAAAAGGAAGTTATTAGGGATTGTACGCAACTCTAAAAGAGAGTCAGAAGACGCTACAGAGGGAGATGATGTTGAAAATGTGTACATAGTGACGATGTATTTTATGAAAATTACTACAGTTAGAAGCTGATCTGAATATTAAGAATAAGTACAACGATAGTGAGAGTAAGACTTAAAATAATCGTAAATTAAAAATTCAATCAGTTTTTAAACCTAAGCTAATTTGTCTATGGTCCTTCCACAGACTCTATTCACGGGTCTTCAAAGGAGAGGAGTAGAAAATCTAATCTACAATTGGATCAAAAACCTGTTGACCCACCGCAACATTTCAGCACCACTGCAGATACAGTGAGAATAGGGTGTGGAGGTCCAATGCTATGCGAATGACCTAGTAATCCTAGTTAGGGGGAAGCTTGAAGAAGTCTTTTCCGACATCCTTCAAGAAGCCCTAAACACGATAAGCAGTTGGCGCGAGAGGGAAGAGATGTCTGTGTACCATATCAAATCTGTAATAATCGCTCCATTCACAAGAAGGAAATTAGATAAACTACTGATACCCTTAGTATTTGGAGTACCAATTCAGTTTGAGGAAGAGGTCAAATATTTAGGTATCATCATGGATAATAAATTGACCTTCAACTTCCATCTGCAAAACAAAATTAACGCTAGACTATCCGTCTGGAAACTCAGATATCCTGTGGCAAATCCTGGGGCATAGGCCGCAAGATGATACACTGGATTATCAAACGTTTATTAAACCAAAGGTACTGTAGGGCTCGGTCGTCTGGTGGCATAAAGGATTGAAACGGAAAGTCCAAAATGATGTAATGATGGTTATAATTAAATAAAAGAAAATGAATAAAAACAATAAATTGAATTGGGACAACCGGTACAATATATATATATATATATATATATATATATATATATATATATATATATATATATATATAAAATAAAGGAATTTAATAATTGTTAGCTACTTTGTTGCGAAACAATATTAAACAGAAAAATTGTTGATTATTTCGTAAACTAGGCGATTGAATATCCAAAATTGGCTATTGTGACCTCATTTTAAAAAAATATGGAATTGGGTAATTCTCTAACACCTCCGTGTAGAACTGCAACGTCAACGAAAAAACTGAGCGGAGTGAGGGGTCTTACGACGAAGACCAGGAGGGCAGTCAGAGTTTTTGAACCAGGCAGTGGGGTTTCTGGCGGCGACGGAAACACCCGCACCCGCAGTTTTCATGCGAAAAACTCGAATCACCAAAAAGGTGATTGCTCTGATAGTGCGTTTCGCAACATAAATCATTGTATCAGGAGTTAGTTTTTTTTTTGGCATATTAGTCGGGTCACCTGCTCATTACGCAGCGTCTGAGAGGAAGAGATTTCGTCCCTGGTGAGTAATTTAAAAGTTTATTTAACCTTCTAACCATTATTCAGAGGGTGTGTGTAAAGGCAGAATCAGTAGAGAAACCAATATATCCTTCAATACATTGCTTCTTGTGGCTGACGGGGCACGTAACTAATAATCAGATACGTCAGGGTAGTTATTTTATCTTAAAAGGGAAAATATTGCCACCAAAATTCATACAAGGTCAATAACTGATCCACAGATCAAGAGGGCCAGTAAGTGGCGATAGTTTGTAACGGCTTCACAAGAAATTGATTTTTATTATATATTTTTTATTACCAATTCTTTAATTGATCAAATAGTCCCAGGCAGTTTTAAATCATTTCGTGTTATTTTTAAACACGTATATAGTGACATTTAGCGGATATCTAAGTTTTTTTTTATAGAGGGAGGAACTAATCCTCAGTAGTTCATGATATTGTGCACCAAATTTCACTGTAACCGTGTAGACTAGTTCCATTAGGGTACGGCCGAACAGAGTATAGCTTAACTAAATATATACAAAAAATTTGTGATTTAAGAAAGTCCTATTCTAAAGTGTTGTCTCAAGTTTCTCTTATAAATTTCATATTGTTTATAATTTTTCGAAAATTTAATGAGATTGTAACTTCAGCGATTATTTTTTGAAGTTTGATTCTTTTTGCGCCAATTCAAGAATAGGCTAATTGTTAACTTTATAGATTTTGTTTAATTTTTTTGCTTATTTTTATTTGTTTGTTAATTATAAAATTTTGACTATCTTATAAGGGAATATATGGATTAGTTAAACTCAGGTTTTTCATTTAAAATCCCTCTAACCTTATACAAGGAGGAGAAAATCATTTTTTAAAAATAAATCCTCTTATTGTAAACCGAGGTGGGACTTCAAGCTCTTTCGGAAAAATAGCTTTAGACCGCTCAAATGAAAAAAAATGGATGTACTTGTTTCACAACCTTTTTTTGTGAGTCACTAGGCATAACCAAATAATTAATCAGATAGCCACGCATTGAGAGGGATGAAACTTCCCTCAAAATTACCATCGTTAGTAATCCGTAAATGAACGTATAAATAGGTCTTTAACGATCCTCAGGGTTACAATTTGGTGACAGAGGTGGGATGAATACAAAAAAGTGTGATAAATAAAAAAGTTGAACTGTCAGGAAGGTAGAATCTAGTTAATTTTGGGAACGCAAAAATGTACAATAGAAAATATTTTGTTTTTAATACATTTTCAGTCATTGAGTAGAAAATAAAAATACAGTCAGCAGCCGATCGAAACTCTATCGCGGAATTTATGAACAAAGCAACTGGAAATATTCATATATGTATTTTTTCTTTCTGTAAACATTTAGCTACCCTATCCTGTTCAACCCTAGCAAGGAATCCATCTTTTATTTAGAGTTATTTTGGTACGGCGCCGTGAACAGCTGTTCCCATCTCCAGGAGAGGTTATTAGCCGTCGTTTGAACTCAGGAATTCGCTGAGCTTAGTAAAGTCTTTGGTTGTTATATTTGAATTCAGAGAGAAGAAAATTCTAGTCCAAATTTTTGTAAATGATCACGGCATATTACATACAGGGAGATCCAACATAGCGCAATTGTGCCCAATATTTAGAAGCTTGAAATAATTTGTAAACAGGGTGATTCAGTGCCGTAGGAACTTGTTCAATTTTATTTTCAGAAGCCTCTAACACTATTTTGTCCGACATGCTGACAGGATCTAATGATCTTAATGAATTACAAGATAGATGTAAAAACATTTATAATATATTGGAGTTGTTTCTAACTTTGCAAAGACAGATATCTCAAATTCAATCCTAAATATAATTGATCAAGAGTCTAGTAAAACTTTAGGGGTTCAGCGGAATAATAGCTCGAATACATTAAAGTATACCATTAAGCAGTTTTCAACTCATGTTTCTCCTACTAAACGCTCCATTTTATCCCCGATCGCTCATATATATGATCCTCTGGGCCTTTTAAGCCCCAATCCTAAATATAATTGATCAAGAGTCTAGTAAAACTTTAGGGGTTCAGCGGAATAATAGCTCGAATACATTAAAGTATACCATTAAGCAGTTTTCAACTCATGTTTCTCCTACTAAACGCTCCATTTTATCCCCGATCGCTCATATATATGATCCTCTGGGCCTTTTAAGCCCATCTATTATTTTAGCCAAGATACTTATTAAAAGACTTTGGTCTCTCCACATTTCATGGGATGCTCCAGTTCCTCCAGATATTCAAAATACAAAGTTTCACCATTGAAAGCCATCACTATCCCCAAGCTAGAATTATGCACCTGTCTTTTAGGTGCACAATTATCCAAACATGTGGTCAATTCGCTTAAGGTTAACATTCCTATTCATATGTGGTCCGATTCTCAAGTTGCTTTGAGTTGGATACACCACGAACCCAGTGACTTACTAGTTTTCGTTGCATATCGCGTATCTAACCTCACTAATTGGAAATGTGTAAATGGCTCGAGTAATCCAGCTGACCTAGCTTCCAGAGGTATTCCGCCTGACAAGTTAATTTCGAGTGTGTTTTGGTGGTAAGGTCCAGCTTTCCTGCACCCATTTCTGATTGACCCAGTGAAGATTTTATTCTCAAAAAATCTGAGTTGATGGAGCTGAAAAAGAAAACCGCAGTTCTACAAGCAACGCCGTCATATTCATTCGATTTACTTACTCGATTTTCTACCTTAACTAGGTTAGTACGAGTCACAGCTTATTGCTTACGGTTTTGTAATAATCTGAAAAATAAAACGCACAGGAAAACTAGTGTTCTATCTGCGTCAGAATTGGAAAATGCCAGAGCCATATTAATAAGACAAGTCCAACAAGATTCATTCTTCGAAGAATTGAAAATACTCAAGAAAAATAAAACACTCCCCAATAAACACAAACTTTCATCATTAGCACCCTTCGTTGATGAACAGGGTCGGAGGAAGATTAAAAAATACATATTTACCTTTCAATACAAAACATCCAATTTTATTGTCTTCCACTCACCATTTCACAAAGCTAATTTTTGAACATAAACATCGATAATTGTTGCATCCAGGCCCTCAGTTATTACTGTCAACTGTTAGACAATTCTATTGGCCAATAAAAGGACGCATTCTAGCCAAAAAAATTGTATAACAAGCTCCAGTGTCCAATCTACCAAATGAACGAATCAAGCCTCAACTACCGTTCCAAGTAACGGGTATCGATTATGCTGGCCCTTTTTTCCTTCTCAATAAAAAAGGTAGAGGTTCACGATTAACAAAATATTACTTAGCAGTATTTATTTGCTTCTGCACAAAAGCAATTAATCTCGAAGTTGTTTCGGATCTCACAACCGACAATTTTCTAGCAAGTTTTAAAAGGTTCAGCTCACGAAGAGGTGTTCCATCTGTTATCTACTCTGACAATGGAAGCACATTTGTCAAATAACAAACTAAAGGAATTAGTACGTTTTTTAACAATTGCAATCAGATTAATGACGAGTTAATAAAGGCCGCTTTACAGTTCGCAATTCTTCTTGCAACATGCAATATACTTGATCGAAAGCATGCGCAGTAGAGGATAGTTTGGCAAGTCTCTTGCCATTTCAAGCTTTTGCCCGAAATCGATCTGGTTCGTTTTTTATTGCAACTTGGATGCAATTCTGGGGGAAAAGTTGGTAACTTTTTTGTTACCAACAGAATAAAAGTTCTTACACGAGATGAAAGGTGATGTGTGACATGTGACATAACCACGTTTTGTTTATTTCATGATTCATGATTGCTAATAGTTGGTTCAAAACTGTTGATTATTTTAATAATTATTTATTGTGTTTGCATTATACAAATATACAATGGCATGTGGCAAAGGGTAAGTTTTATGTTTTATCTTAGCTAATATTTTTTGTTGAGTAAGCATTTGTATACTTAAAAAACTAATAACGAAAATATATTTTAGTGGCTTCGACTGGCCTAAAGAGGCAACCATTACATTGATAAATTTGTATGAGGAGCATCCTTGCCTTTACCTCCCAACTCACGGAGACTACCACAATCGGGCTGTTCGGAACAGAGCCCTTCAAGAAATAGCCACTGAATTTAATCGGCAAAAATTAACTAATCTATCTGCAGAGAATATTAAAAAGAAAATACATGGGGTAAGGACACAGTTCTTAGCAGAAGCTCAAAAAATAAAAAAAAGTGAGGTATCTGGGGCGTCTGCTGATCAGGTTTACGAACCCAAACTGTGGTGTTTTGAAAACCTGAAATTTTTGCAGCAGGGAACTGAGGTAGTCCAACAAGGGGAGTCGAATATGACAGAAATCATATCAAGTCAAGTAGAATTCGTTGACAATGAAGTAAGCGTTAAATTTATATTTTACTGTTGTTTTATAAAGTTTGTCACCCATTATAGGTATATTTGAGATATTGGGCAACTGTGAAAGTATAAAAATAAACTTGTTATTTAAAATTAGAAATAGACATGATAAATTAGTAGGAAGACTTGAAATAAACATTAACCTAGAATGTTCTACTCATTACAGGTGGAATGTGAAGTCATCTATGATGGGGATGTTCAGGTTTTGGATCAGGATATGGACGTTACTTTACCCATATCTCCAATTAAGTCCAGGACTAGCATAAAATTTAAGAGCCCATCTACTTCAGGAACTTTAACACCGAAAACTGACGCAAGACCAAGTAGAATATTAAAGAGAAAAGCTGAACCAGACAATATAAGTGCCCTGCTAACAGCAGCAGTAACAACATTGGCAAATATTAATAAGGCGGAGGGCAATGACAACAGTCATCAACAAGCCGGAGGCAAATATTTTACACTCGGAAGGTAAATTACTTGTAAAAATAAAAAAATCATAGATTCTTTAAAATTTATTTAAATTAAGACCCCAATATATTTATGAAATATGTACATTGTGACGACTACACCTTTTCCACATGTATTTTAGGAAGTTTAAACCTGTTTCAGGTTAAATTTTATTTTATTAAAAACGTACACATACTAGAAACAGATCTGAATGTCATCATTTATCAATTTTGTTGAAGTTAGCATCTCTTTCTAGTGTGTTTTTTTATAAATTCATTTGAAGCTTTCTGGAATACAATTGTCGGACATCTTTCTAAATAAAATTGGGGTTATATCAAATAAGGTGGAAAAGTAGTATGGTTCTTTTCAGTGATTACGAGCCCTCACTGAAATAATATGAGAAGTTTTTCCATCATACCATCTCTCTCAGTTACATTCATATTAATAATTCATTATACATAATTATATCATATCTCACTAGTCTTTGTACGAACTGATTGTGGTGACATAAGGCTCAAGAATGCTGAAAAGAACTCTATACATATTTCTTTATAACCCAATTGTTTTTAAAAAAAAGTATTGAAAATATGTTGTTTTCGTTGCAATTATTACAGATTTGTAGCAGAAGAACTAGAAGACATTCAAGACGAGGACATAGTAAACGATGTCAAACAAGCAATTCTGGAATCTATTTTTGCTGGGAAAAGAAGGCAAATGCTAAGAAGAAACAAGAATACCAATAATTAAAATAATGTATTTGTATATATTTTTATTTGTAATAATTAAAATAAAGGTTCATATTACAAACATACTTAAAACTAAAA
The DNA here is from genome assembly GCA_963921935.1 of Galeruca laticollis. Classification (NCBI taxonomy): domain Eukaryota; kingdom Metazoa; phylum Arthropoda; class Insecta; order Coleoptera; family Chrysomelidae; genus Galeruca; species Galeruca laticollis. Next base: position 119,409,571 of record OY998183.1, on the reverse strand, counting down.
TACACTAACACTACTATCTAAAAACAAAAAATAAAAAAATTAAATCAAATCATCCTGCCAAGGGACACTACCACATCCACTAAAATAATCTTTGAACTCTTCTCTTATACTAATTGCTTCATTTCTTGGCCTGCCATAATTCTGCCTGCTTAAACCAAAGACAAACCTGTACCTCCTGTCAATGTCTTCTTCTGGGTTATTACCTAAATAAGCATTGTTTGTTTCATTCCTTAGAAAATTATGAAGGGCACAGCATGCTTGTGTTATAATTTTTGCTTTTTCTGGTTTTAAGGGTATAGTATTAAGCAATACTCTGAAACGGTTAGCTAAAATACCAAATGTATTTTCAACTACACGGCGGGCCCTGCTTAATCTGTAGTTGAAAATTCTTTGCTCTCTTGTCATATTACGGAAAGGGTAGGGTTTTAATATATGTGTAGATAAAGAAAAAGCAGCATCTGCAACTATTAAATAGGGCACTGCTTTATTTCTCCCAGGTAAAGGTTTGTCTTCAGGAACATTAAGTTTGTTCTCTTCAAGGGCTCTTGCCAGATCACTTTCCCAAAACACACCACCATCTGAAAGTCTTCCATTCATGCCTACATTTATGTACGTAAAATTATAATTTGCATCAACTAAAGCAAGTAAAACTATACTATGAGTTTTCTTATAATTAAAAAACGCAGATCCTTGGTCTTTTGGAGCTTTAATTGTGATGTGTTTTCCATCCAGTGCACCTATAATATTCGGTGCATTCCACGTGGTCTCAAATTTTCTTGCAATTTCCAACCATTCTGCAGTAGTTGTAGGAACCTGAAAAACAAATATATTAATTAATCAAGTATATTTTGTCTGTAACAGTAACTCTTACCTTTAAATATTCATCCTTTAATTCTTCATATATTGCTTGGCACACTATTGGAATAAATAATGAAATAGTGCTTTCAGATATTCTATAATTATACATTAAACTACGAAAACTTTCCCCTGTAGCTAGATATCTTAATGTAATTATTAATTTATCTCGGGCTGAAATAGTTTGTCGAAGAAAGCACTTTTTTGTTATTCTGTGGGCAATTTTGGACAAAAGCTTTTCAAATGTATTCATGTCCATCCTTAGATAGTTTGCAAACTTTTCCATATCTGAGGTGATAAACTCTTCAGTTAAACTGATATTTCCTCTATTTTGGTTCAACCAAGGCCTTACCCACCACCTTCTTGGCATTCTTGTTGCTGCCTCTCTCGTCAAGAGAGCACTGGCCGCAATAATCATACAAATTACTGCAGAAGCTTGTTTCTTTTGTCTTCTATTCATTTTGACTGTGTAGTTTCATACGCGACATAAATAGGTAAGTATCAATAATCTCAATACAAAGTTAGTTTATCAACAATCAACATCATATGACACACTAACCTAACCTCACAATTAACTTTAATTTTTTTGATTGGTATTATCTATATTGGTATCCACATTGAAAATTGCATATTGTAAAACGATTGTCAATAGTTGCAAGCAATACCTTGCAAGGTCAAAGTGTTGCTGCAATACATTGCAAAAAGAATTGCGAACTGTAAAGCGGCCTTAAGTCAATTTAATATTAAATTGGTTTTTATTCCCCCATATACCCTGAACCATGGAGGACTGTGGGAAGCAGCCGTTAAAATGGCAAAACATCACTTGAAGAGTTTTGATCAATAAAAGTGTAACGTTCGATGAATTCAGCACTCTTATAATACAAATTGAAGGGATACTCAATTCGCGGCCATTATTTGATATGTCCAATGACCCAAATGATCCTTTACCTGTAACTCCCTCACATGTTTTAATTGGTCGCACAATAACGTATGTCCCTAACCATGTCCTTACAAATCTACCTGTAAACCGCCTGTCAAGGCTGCAACATATCCAACAGCTCTGGCGACAATTCTCGAAATAATATATTTCCCAATTGCATCAATCATATAAATGGAAAGATGCACCCAGTAAAATAGATCTAGACACACTGGTACTTATCAAGAATGATGCCCAACCACCTTGTATATAGCCTACCGGCAGAATAACAAGATTATTTTCTGACAGAGACGGAGTATCAAGGATAGCCGAAGTCACTACGTCCAAAGGAGCAATTGTGAGATCCGTTAGACATTTGCCTTTACCAGTGCAAAACGACATTTGTATTTGACTTCAATTTAAATTTTTTGTGTTAGGTTCCCGCGGATTCCGATACTATTGTATTGAAGGTGTCTTTCAAAGTGGGGGCTATGTTCACTGACAAACTCGAAGGTTCGTCACCTGAAGCGCGGAGCAGTGTTCGATAGACAGTAATATTAAGAGTTGTCATTTATGAATGTTAAAAAGAAAAACCATTGTTAATTTCCAATACAGTCCATTTTGTTGTTTTTACTGTTTATCAAGTATTTTAATTAACCAACGTTACAATTGAATCAGCAAAATAAAATAAAAAACATTTTGATCTTTCGAGCCGGATACAAGTTTTGAAATTAAAAGTTTACGACGATTTTCTTCAAGCCAACACGTGGTGATTATCGATCCAAGGCGTATTGAGACAATTCCAGTGGTCCAATTCAAGTTATTAACGAAGAGTTCCAATCTAGCGGTAACTACAAAAACAGGACCAACTATTTAGTACAATTCGGATCCAGGTCAGATTATTCCTTTTACTCTCTTTTTTGCGAAAATTTATTATTAGTGTTCGGAACACGTCCGAAATATTACTTATTTAAATTTAGATAGGCAGGGCCTGTCAGTCAAAAGATTGATAGATATTAAAAAAAAGAGAAATGTCAGAGTAGTGTCAATTAATTATTCCACATATGCAGAGCGTTACTTCCCTTAAAAAAAGAAATTTGTAATTTCATTCCTAGCGCGGATAATTACAGTAGATAATTATTAATAAAATTAAGTGTTTTGAAGTGAAAAAAGCCAATTGTAAGTACTTAATTATTTTAGTTACATTTAGTATTCGAGCTGATCTACCAATTTTCTGATTAAAGCGGCGTAGTAACTTTGTAAATAAATATATTTTGGTCAACTTTAAATAAATAAATCAGTCATCCTTGTCAGAAGTTAATCTTGCACGAACTAGCGTTTTATTTGGAGATTTTCAATCCACTGTCAAAAGGATTATCGAAGAGAAAGTTTGAGAAATTACCGAAAGTGTCAAAGTCAAAACCATCAAAAGGCTGGCTTTATCAATTAGCATTTTTCAATCGAGTATTTGAAGATAATTTTCAAATAAACTGAGTAATTACCGTTCAATTTGTATACGTTGAGACAGGTTTGAAATATGATTTAGCGTTTTCAGTTATTAACAAGTTTTGAGATATAGGTATACTTCCGAAAGGTATTTGTGACCTTTGTTAATTGAATTTTTTATAACTTTGAGTATTAGTACAGTACAATAAGAGTGTTTGTTAAGCAGTCAGTTGAAATTATCACAATTTCTTAGTTCTGATCGAAAGTCAAGATGACAGATACAGGGAGTGAAACAATTACAATTAACGAACTTAGGGTTCCTTAAACGTAGTAGAGGTACTATAAAACAAAAATTAAAGTTACTAGAAAAACACATTGACACTCTTAAGACCCCTTCAAGTGATGAATTACGTAGAGCTGAGATTTGATAATCACTCAAATTAATTTTCATCGTTTGGGTTATCTCGCCATAAGATTCGCTGTAAATGCCTATGCTCTGGATGCATAAGTATTTGCCTATACATCTTTGAAATTTCTGCTGACACAACAAAGGCGTACATGCGAAATCGCACCAGAATGTCGAATATGTCGTTTTGGACCTTAGGGCCGACGTACTGGATGTCGGTAAGTGTGACCAACCTGTTGTGCTTTATCAACTGCCGTCGAATACTGTTCGAAGCTTGTACTGTTCCTAGTGGCGAGTTTTGATACTCCAGACCTAGAAAACTTTCATTCTGAACAGAACTACAACAAATGTAACTAAATATGGCTTATCTCAATATTTTAAATTTACTGACTTATGCCACTTCCATTCTGATGGGCTCAAATGATACCTCATTCCACTTTAATATAACTAATTCATTTTTCTTTATTTTCATCATCGGTACAATGAATAACTTAACAATAAATGAGATATATGACCAGAAAATCAAAAGAATAGAATCCCACTATTGTTTTATATAGTTTATCAGATAACTTTCACAAAGTTATTTTGAAATTGTAATGGTTAAAAATAAACTACTTTTAATAATTTTTTGTGTGTTTATTAAGACTCGCTAAGTAGGCAATCTAAAAATTAAAAAATAACATAGAAAATGTAACTCTACATTTGAATAAGATAAATTACAGTTTATTCACGATTGTTGTTATATTTTTTTAAATTAATATTCACAATTTTTCCGTGCAACTGTAGAATTATTTTGATGTCGTTAATTTGGTGTCAGAATATTTAAAAATGTTGAAAAATAAAATATCATACAAAAAATTAACGTTCAAAGACAAAAATAATCCAAAGTTCATAATGTTGCAATATTATATTCATAACTTAAAAAAGGGTGCCCCATATTATAACATAAATTTGATTTTTCTTATAAAATTACGGCAATATTATCGTAGTACGATTCAAATTCAGGTATGGCTAGAATCTATTCTGGTAACACATTAGTATCCATATCCACCACCATAGCTACCCCACTGGTTATAGCCTCCATAATTTCCCTGAGGGTACTGCCAGTTCTGGTATTGATATTGATCACCTTGGCCATATTGGGGGTAATAATTGGGACCTTGTTGATTCCCAGAGTAAGGAGGGTAAGAAGGTGGATTTGTTGAATTACCATATGCACCATAATTAGTATAAGAACCTGGTTGTGTAGCTGGAGCTGCTGGTTTTGTTTCTTTTGCCTTTGATGAAGTTGGGGTAACATCTCTGAAAAAGTCAACAAAAGAGGTATAATACTCAATCTTATAAAGTAAGAAGAAATAAACGGTTTTAAGCATTAATATTAACTTTTCGGCACTTATATATATATATATATATATATATATATATATATGGATTTATAAAAACTATGATGAAAAAAGGAATCACTGAACTTGTATTCCTAAAATTCCACTGAAGGTTCTATTTAAAATGAGAAACAAAGCTGTCTTTACACTCTCTTACGGAAATAAGGAAATCATAAAGCATTTTGGAAAATTGGAATATACTAAATACTTACGGTTTTGTTTCTTTTTTCTTCATCGAATCCTTGGTCAATTTCATCAATTTTACACATTGCTCATGAGCTTCTTGAACAGATTTGATATCTGTACCAAAATCTTCTAAATATTCCAACTTTCTTTGAGCGAACAAAATTTTTTGGTCAGGATCTGTATTTTCTTTATCTAAAAATAAATCTATCGCTTCCGTAACTTCTTTTTCAGTTACACCTGGTTTCTGTAAAGTAAGATCAATAAGCTGCAGATACAGTCTCGGATTATTTCGATCCTTAGCAATTGCAGCCTTTAATATTCCATGTGCTTTATCAATGTCTTTCATAACCATATAAGTAAACCTGGAATATTTTATTGCAATACTGCTGGCAATTATTTTGTTCTTTGAAGAATTTATGTAATGTTCGTATAGTTGACAACACTTCTCATTATCTCCTCGTCGCCTTTCTGCAAAGAAAAAAAAATATGATTATTCATAATAATATCAGTGCAAAATAGGTAGGAATTGAAATTTGGGATAGATATTTCACATCCTAGGATTTGGATTGAAACATCTTTAATAACTAACGTGTCTATTATTATGCGTAGTATTTATTGTTTAGATCAGTGAATGATGTGATGGAACAACCAGACATTTCTAAGGATCTTTTACATAAATGGCAACACTGTAAATTTATTCACCTGTAATTTTGAAGGTAAAGTGAAAAATAAATCACGAAAACAACTATAAAGTGTCAATAACTAAGAGCAGATTTAGTGCTAAATATCAAGAAATTATTCAGGATATTAACATTGCAAAGTAAGGTAATAGACATATAAAATGAATTGTAGCTTCATTAGCAAATAAATCAATTAAGGAACTGAAACAGTAATAACAGAAATAGACCTGTCAAATCTAAAAACGACGTTGCCAGAGTATCTACGGACTCAACAAAAGTAGGATTAATAAGAAATATTCTTCTCAGAACCGTTGAGGTGGAAGATATTATTTAATTAATGCTAATCGAATACAAAAAATGGGAGAAAAGAGAAGCGATATGGAAAGAATCGAGAAAATGTTCAGAAAGTTGTCAGGTCAGAGTAATATGGAGAAACTTGAGTGAATCAATGAAGATATCAAAAATGAAAATAAAAAACTTAAGAAACAAATAGATGAACGGATGTGGAAGATGAAGCCAATGAGATCCGAGAAGAAACTAAAGTAAAGATACAGTCAATAATAAAAAAAAGGAGTATATATTAATGTAAACAACGAAATTAATGAGATGGAAGGGTTAAGGAATTATAGAGAAGGCAGAAAGAGACCAATTATAATTAAGCTAACTATGGGAGGAAAGAAAAATGAAATACTAAAATAAAAGGGCTGAAGGTACCAACATATAGATAGAAGAAGATTTTATGAAATAGATGCAAGAGGAAAGAAAAATTCTAATTCCACATTTAAAAGAAGCAAGAATGGGTGACAAAGCACATCTACATGAAACAATAAATTATAAGAGAACTACTAGTGAAAGATCCTCAAATGAAAATCCAGAAGCAAAGAACACAAAAATGAATACAAAGGCAAACAAGACGGAAATGAAATTGGATGTGAGAAACAAAATTCAAATAGCAAAAAAAATAATAAGATAATAAAGATAGGAACATGGAACATAAGAAGCCTTCAAAATTCACATAATTAGTAAATGAATTTGAAACAGCAGTATTAAAAATGTTATTAACACCAGAGAGAAAAAATAAAGGAAGAAGAATAATCGATATGCAAAATTAACATTTACTACTATGGAGTGGGGGTAGGTGAAAAGCAAAGAGCAAGCACAGGAATTGGATGTATAGTAAATAAAAGCATTAGACATATAATAAATGGGAGACCATTTCAGAAAGAATTCTTTTAATCTCAATAAAACGAGAAACTCATTTTGAAACAATAATAGCAGTACGTGGGCCAGACGAAGATGAAAGAGATAAAAAGATACATTCTGGGAACAGTAGAAACAGCCAATGGTAAAATATTAATACTAGGTGACATAAACGGACAAAGTACGAAAAGGTGTATCCAGTGACTGGTAACAATGGAGAAGAGGCATGAAATAACAATGGACAAAGACTGATTGATTTCTGTGTAGTCCACAATCTAATTGTGGTAAATACCTTTTATCGGCATAAAGAAGTACATAGATATACATGAGAAGATCTGAGTAAAGGAGAATTCAATTATAGACTATATAACAGTACAGAGAGAAAATCAGGGACATTCGTTTCGAAAGGGGTTTTGAAATTATTTTCTTATGGCCGAAATAAAACATTTACGCTACATCCCAAACGCAACAAGGTCATATAAACAGCATAAGCCAGAAATAGCAATAATATATAAAATAGTGGAAAATAATAAAATAAACCAATGCAATGAAAATATAGAACATTTTAGCGTACAGGAAATGGGGGAGGAATTTAGAAATCAAATTATTGAGTCAGCCAAAAATATCTACGGAACAAGCTAAATATGTCGACAAAAGAAGCAAAGGAATTGGCGGACAGAAGAAATTATAGAAGCATGGAAGATTAAGAAAATAAAATGGGAATACTTGAATAACAGAATAGTTACTAATTATGCGGACTACAAAGTACAACGAAAAACAGCTAATAAGCTAGTAGCAAAACAGTTGGAGGGAGTTTGGAGAGAAATTAGAAAAATATGGCAAAAGTAATCAAAAACAGTTTTTTAAAATCTTTAAAAATTTTAGAATAAGGAAAATATAGATATGATAACAATTAAAAATGACAATGGTGATATTCTAAGGGCGGAAGCTGGAGTAATGAATCGTCGGAAAGAATACTACTCAAAATCGTGCATCCAAAACTTCACCCTGCGGCCAGCTAGGTGAGTCTCTAACTTATACGGTTAAACAAATAAGAATTTTTATCAAAGAGAATTAAAGTGCACGCGCGGAGCGAGAACGGTGGGAGCAGCAGATATACCGCTGTCGTATAGTGCGGTTGCACTAGAGGTACTATAATTATAAGTCACAATATCATTGAATAGATGAGGTTTTTACTTGATGAAGATCCATACTGAACGATGAAATAAAACAATATAGTTTGTTTAAATCTTCATTTATTTGAACTAATGTTCAATTTAAACTTGTTGACGCGTTTCACTAACACAGTAGCTTTGTCAAAACGAATGAAGGTAAAATATAAAAACGTCTTAATATATACAGTGCTAAATCTATTTACTAAGGTTAACAATGGTATTGAAAGAAATTACCTGGAAATTCATTCACTACAAACATTCCTAAGCTATCTTCTAGGTAAAGAGGTTCAATAAAGGAGACTGATTGATATCTATTTGGTCGTAAGGAGATTACCTGAATATTTATTTTTGTTAATCTCTAGGGCCTCTAATAAATTTAAACTAAAGGATTTACCGACTACATGGAGAATTTCAAAATTTGGGTCGAAAATGTGTTGGTTTTCTAATAAATGATTTGAATAGTTAGAATCTAATTTTTTGTTGTCATAGCTACGTTTGTGTTCCGAAATTCTAGCTTTAAAATTTCTAAAAGTTCTACCGATATAAATTTTATCACAATTGTCATTACCACATTTTAATTTATAAACTCCTGATTTGTTTAATATTGAAGATTTAGATTTATTATTTTTAATGAATTTGGATAAATTGTGATCAGTTTTAAAGGAAATATTCATGTCTAAAGTTTCTAAAAATCATTTAATTTTTAAGGATGGTGTTCCAAAGTATGTTAAGCTTTTAAATTGTTTATTATTTTTATCTGAAGGGAATACTTGTTCTAAAGTCTGTTTTTTATCTTTTTATTTATGATATTGTCAATTAAATTTGGATCGTAATTATTATTAACTGCTATTTGTTTTATGATATTTAATTCTTTGGTATAATTATTAATATTTAATGGGACTGTTAAGAGTCTGTGTATCATACTATTGAAAGCTGCTAGTTTATGACTGAATGGGTGGACCGAACTATTATGAATTGTAATATCTGTATGTGATGATTTATGAAATATAGAAAAATCATGTTTATTATTTATATTTGAAATTGTAAGGTCTAGAAAGTTTATAGACTTATTTTGTTCAAGTTCTACGGTAAATTTGATATTATTGTGAATCGAGTTTATGTAAGTAATGAAGCTTCTAATTGTCTATTTGTACCGATGAAGCTAGCTAAAATGTCGTCCACATATCGGTGCCAGTACATAAATTTTTTACTAAGGGGGTGTTCATGAATTTTTTTTTAGTAGTCGGTAAATCCTTTAGTTTAAATTTATTAGAGGCCCTAGAGATTAACAAAAATAAATATTCATGTAAATAATTTTGTTTTTCAGACGAGGTTATATCATTTAATCATATCTAGCGAAATAAATAAAAATTATAGTTTATTCGAAGGAAGCAAAACTGCAACTCTGAAATTTTGTTAATACATACTGAACTATTTACTGATAAGATTTATCAAATCAGCAGAATTATAATTCTCTACTTTTACATTCTGTTTACATAAAGTACAATGACATTCGACAAATAGAAAATTAGCAGCGGCCGATTTGTACCTTGTTTTTTTCAGTAGATAATTATTCTCGCAATGAGGCAGGTCAAATTACGAAATAGGGGCGAAATCATACGGCCCATGCACAGCTTGAAAAATTTGTATATAATCATATAAAAATTTTTATTGGAAAAGGTTTAGTATTTTTTTTGATGGTCATCTTTTATACAGTAAAAGATATAGTATATTTTTTTATACATTTGTGGTTACCGAAACTTTATTCAGATTCCTACCACGACTTTCCCCCTAGAGTGAGCAGTGCATTTGGATACGAGGCTGAACAAAGAGATCAACTCTGGCCTGGCAAAGGTAATTCTACCGCTTTAACTCCAGGAGGTCCCCGCCTAAATAGGACTGGATTTATTTCTTACCACGCTCGGCCGTTTTATTTCATTTGGTGATAGCAACTTATTACACTGGTGATAGCGAACTGTAGGGACTAATTTATTACATTAGGTGATAGCAGTTATTAGAGTAATAAAAAATAGTGTAACTAAGGCCGAATTCACAAAGCCGGAGGAAGTTCACGTGACATCTTCTTTCAAAAATTATAAACTTTTTAGAAATGTCTGAATTGCTATTAGATGCGCTCACATTTTAAGTACCAGTATAACAAAAATCAGAATTTTAGAATAAAAATTAAAAATAATACAACGATTCATGTTAAGAAAAATGTAGCTTTTCTATTTCGAGCTCAGTGACCTGTAAGGGCTATTTTCACAGTTTGGTCCTACTGAAAAAAGTATATTGTATTTACTTACCCAAATTTATTCGTCGATAAGCAATTTGCAACACGTTTGGTACGGACTTTTCTAAATTCACTAATATTTCTGCTGCTCTATTAGGATTGTCAACATACTCCTCAAACATCGCCCACTGGAGATGAAGGTTAGGTTTTTTTAAATGATGTATGGTGCATGCGCGTTCATAAACATCTCTTATTTTAGGTGTAAGTTCTGGGTCTTTCAAATTCTCCAAGTAATGTACAAACTACAATAAATATACTTTTTTAATGATAAATAAAATAAATATGTTGAAGTTTTTAGTCTAATACAATCCAATCAAATTTTCAAGTTATATCGTGAAAATATAATAACAGCACATTGAGAGTTCCTGCAATTAATTTTTTAATGTAAAACAAGTGCATCATTGTAGTAAATAAACCTGAACTGAAATAGGCTTTATTCGACTTTTAACAACTTGACATTGGCAAAATCAACTGAACAAAAATCTCAACGAAGATCAGATCAATATATTACATTCATCCCCCCTCAGTTTATCCCGAAGTCCTCCAAATACTTCGGAGAATTCCTAATTCGAACTGGTCGTCCAACAGCAATATCATCTATTCTTTCTGGCATCTCTACTTGACTAATTTCAGCTATCTCCTGTGGAAGATTGGATTTTCGCTTCTCCATCAAAACTAGATCGATATTGCCATTCGAGGTTGTATTTGAGTTTTCTTGATGTAGATTTGAAGCTGATTCACTCAACAAGGTCATATATCTCCTTGAGGAGCTAAATGACAGGATGAAACAGTGGTTTCTTTACCATTCAAAAAGCGTACATGTGCATAATCAGGGTTTGCTTCGATTAGTTGAACTTCTTCCACCAATGGTTCGTACTTGTTGGTTCTTACATGTTTTCTAAGATATACCGGACCAGGAACAGAAAGCCATGTTGGAACTGTAGTACCATTAGAGGATCGTCGAGGATAACTGAACATCCTCTCGTGTGGAGTGCAATTGGTTGCTGTACATAACAAAGATCTTATTGCATGAAGAGCTTCTTGTAACACTGATTCCCACTGATCGATCCTCAGTCTCTGTGATTTCAACGAAAGTTGAATTGTTCTCCATATAATACCATTATAAAGCTCACATTGGCCGTTTCCTTGGGGATTGTAAGCTGTTGTATGACTTGAAGCTATACCAAGTGATCCTAGAAATCTTTTTAGTTCCTGAGATATGAAACAAGTTCCTCGGTCAGAATGTACATATTATGTACATTCTGACCGAAAGATGACGTACCAAAAATAACGAAAAGTTGATGAAGGCATTTTATAACTGTCGTAGAGGTCATATCTGAACAAGCAAAAGCGAAAGGAAATCGTGAATATTCATCCACAATAGTTAATATATATTTATTATTTGTTGAAGAATGTAGAGGCCGCTTGAAATCTATATTCAACCTTTCAAATGGAGATGTAGATTTTATTAGAGTTCCTCGATTTCTATGGAATCGAGGCTTTACTTCAGCGCAAATGGGACATGATGCAGTTAGTTTTCGAATGTCTTCCATAGAGAAAGGTAAATTTTTACAGCGAATCCAATGGTTCATTCGAGTAACTCCAGGATGACACAGAGAGTTATGTAGATTATAAAGAGTCTTCCTGTTATCTTCATTCAACAATGATGAAGTTATTCTCGAGAAGGTGTCTGCTACTGTGTTTTCGATTCCAGGTTTATATATAATATCATATCTGAAACATGATAGTTCTAGGCGCCACCGCAAGATTTTATCGTTTTTGATTTTACTGGAAACCTTGTGATCAAACATGAAAGATACCGATTTTTGATCAGAAAAAGTTCTTGAAAAGAACGCTACAGGTCTTCCATTCTGAGAGAGTTGGGCAGCAATAGCAAAATCCGACGCATCAGTTTTTACGGTGAACATAACGGATTCGTCAATAGATTTCACGGCAGCACTGGAAATAATTTTCTTCAATAGTTCGAATGCTGTAATAGCATTTTCAGACATGGGAAATGTTTTACACTGTACCAGTGGTTGAATTTTCTCAGAGAAATTAGGCACCCATTTCGAATAATGAGCAAACATTCCCATTATACGGCGAAGGGAAGCTAAACTATTTGGTGCGGGAAGTTCCAAAAGTGGTCTCTCTGGGTCTGGTTTAATTGTTTTCCCCATAATAGTATAGCCAAGAATATTTATTTTGTCAGTGGAAAACATACATTTCTCCTTGTTCAACGTTAAACTATACTTCTCTGCAGCATTCATGAAGAGTTGTAAATTATGATCGTGGTCCATCTTGTTCGATCCACAAATGGTTACGTCATCCAAGTAAGCATAGGTATATCTTTCAAACCCTCACTTTCGATTATATTTTGGATTGTCCTCTGGAAGCAGGCTACTCCATTAGTTACTCGGAATGGAATTCTACGGAATTGGTAAAGTTTACCGCAAGCTTCAAAAGCAGTATACTTTTTTTCGTTATCTCTGATGGGAATCTGGTGGTAAGCATTGCGTAGATCAATTGTACTGAATATTTCGTACTTTGCTATTTGATTAACAATAACATCTATCCGTGGTAATGGATAAGCATCAAGTAATGTAAACCTATTGATTGTTTGTGAATAATCAATTACCATTCGCTTTTTATGAGTTTCGCTTGAGGTGACTAAAACTTGTGCACGCCACGGTGAGTTACTTGGCTCAATAATATTTTCATCTAATAGTCTCTTCACTTCATTATCAATGAATTGAGAATCATCAGATGTGTATCGGCGAGATCTCACTGCGATAGGTTTACAATTTGGAGCCAAATGTGAGAATAGAGGAAATGGATCAACGTTAACCAAAGCTAGATTACATACTGCCAAAGAATCTCTTGGTCCACCAAAAGTCACTTCTACACCTGAGTGCTCTTTGAGTAAATCATGACCTATTATCATATCTGCACACAAATCATCAAGTACCAGTAATTTGAAGTTTTCATATATATTCTGCAACATTTTAATGGTCACGATACAGCATCCGATCACTTGAGACACTTTAGACGTAGAGCCCATGGCTACATTACATGAGGAAGGAAATATCTTCATTTTTCTTGCTCGTACTATTTTATTATTTATGAAACTATCTGAACTTCCTGTATCAATCAACGCATCCGTCATAATTCCATTAACGTCAATTTGAAGGATTGCTCTTGACAGGCAAGCTGGGGATGCAGCTGAAATTGTAGCCAGGATTGTTGATGATGTCTGTTTGGTTGATTATTTGGTGGATTTTGCTGAATTGCCTCGAGATTTACAGACTTTTGAAAAATGTCCCTTCTTCCCGCATCCATGGCAGTTGCAATTTCTAGCTGGACACATATCACGAGAATGATAATCAAAACCGCAAAAGAAACACTTAGAAGAAATTGCGGAAGTAGTTGGTTGATCGGAACATTCTTGAATTTGTTCAGAGCGATTGTCTGTATTCATATTAGCTGCTGCATTAAAGGATCCATATGAAGATACATGAGCCATTTCAAGAGCTCTGGCTTTGTCGAAAGCATTTTATAAGGTTAGTGTATTATTTTCCAGAAGTCGTTGTCTGATGTGAGGAGAACTGAGACCACTGATGAACGAATCTCTTATGTAATCATTTTTGTTTTCGTCTGCAGATACAGATTTAAAATTACATTCTTTGATCATTTCCTTCAGAACTTGTAAGTATTGGTCAATAGACTCACTAACTTGTTGACGCCTTGTTGCAAGGGAGTATCGAGCAAAAATTTCATTGCGTGGTATGACATAGATCTTTTTCAAGATTGTGAGTGCTTCATCATAGGTTGAACATTCACTGATAAATCCATAAAGAGTGGGACTGACATAGTTAATTAGGATATTCAGTTGCTTATTGCTTTCTGTGGCATTGACAGCTTCAATAAAATTCTCGAATGACCGAATCCAATGTGTCCACTGTTGAGCGGCAGTACTAGAGCTTTGTTCAACTTCTAACCTTTCTGGTCTGAGTAGTTTATCCATCTTATGTAGAATCAAAAAAAAGCCGAATAAATTGTAGTAAATAAACCTGAACTGAAATAGGCTTTATTCGACTTTTAACAACTTGACATTGACAAAATCAACTGAACAAAAATCTCAAGGAAGATCAGATCAATATATTACAATCATTCTGACGTTTTTAGACACCTGTAGTAGTTTTTGAAGTCAGCTTTGATAATGGTCTAGTGGTCGAAAGCGCTTAGCTCTATTTATATAATAAAATCACACACTCAGTACTCGTCGTTTCTTTCATTCAATTAATATCCAATGTGTACACCATATTCAGATCACTCTAATATAATTAAGGTGATAACAAAAGAATGAGTATGAGATAGAAGCATCTAAGATTTGTTTAAGAAATAAAAAATAATGCAGCTTCATTAAGCAAATATTTTACCTTTAACCAAAATTCTTCATAGAGGGCGCAGGCTATGAGACATCTTTCAAACAATACTATTATTCTCCCCTTCTCTCCCTGTTCAGTTTCATAATCTAAGTAGTCCTGCCAGTTTTTGAGTTGGCATCTCTCCAATGGTTTCACATGGAAGTATGGCCGTTTTATCTACAAATGGAACAGGTTTATTAAAATTTTATCAAATACAATGAAATAATAATTTTTTTTTCGGAACTTCAGATGGCCCTTGCATTGTCTACAGCAATGTATTCTAGGTTGCTTCTTGTTCACATAACAATGAAACAACATTTTAAGCAAAATCATCATTAGTATTTTTATACAACAGACTCTTAAATTTAATGTACAATGTTTTTAAAAGAGTTTGTGTTACTTAAATACGTACGTGAAAGTCAAAATATTAATTTAAAAATTACTTGATTAACCTGAAATGACAAATTTTATAATGTATTATGTGAAAATGTTTTTCAATTTAACTGAAGTTAGTGAAATTCGAACATATCGTCGTCTTAGTAAGAAAATCACCTAACTCCAATTTTTGGGTAAATTGATCTCTTAATTCCATTTAACGGTGAAACATCAAACTCAAGTACTCGGAAACCTGCATGATTGTCAAAGCAATTTTTCCCTCCTAAAACCAGTATCAAGCAAACCATGTAGTGTCAAATTTCTATTACGAAATTCGCGTTACTCCCATTGTGCCTAACATCATCAGCATATTTGTATGAAGTACTGCTCGCAGGAATATATCCAGTTGGAGAAGAAATAATCATATTGAATCAAAAAACAATTTAAACTGCAAGGCAAGATTGGGTGTCACAATATTTGTAATTGTTTAATTATGAATAAGACCAGAAGTTTTGTATTTAGTCACTTTTTACTGGTTATAGATATACGTGGTGTGCTAAATTTATTTTGTTTTCGTTGTTTACGGATATACGCGTTTTTCCATTAGTTGAAAGTTAACGTTTGGCTATCCGGAATCGGACATCACACCAATTGAACTGTGCTCATTAGTGTTATGATCTTCATAAAAAAACGTTGTGAATTAACTTTGTATTTTATAGAAAAAATGTACCTAGTTCAATTTTGTGTTCTAATCTCAATGTTATTTAATTTTACTAGTTTCTACCTGTCAGACATCAACAAAAAATTGTTTATTTCTAATTGAAGAATGTCATTTCGAACAAAATGGATAATGGAAATGGTTCAGCAGCAATCAAGCAGTTCTTGTACAGGTCCTGTTGAATATTATACAATTAGAGAAGATGGAATATTGTGTCCTGGTGATACACAAGTCAGTGATGGTATACATAGATATACGCAAATATTGATTGTTACTACTATAATTGAAACTCCTGTATACATTGAGGCTCAACCACTGGCAAATATAAAAAACACATGTGGTGTTAACTCAAATATTTTTGTAGATTCTGACTACCTGGAACTGTCTACTCCTATAAACTTAAATTATGCTGATATAAGATACCAGTGAGTCAGGAAAAACCCAATTCCCAGAAACGGAACAAGACCAAGTTCCTTTAAACGACATCATAAATAGTCCGCCCGAAAATGACGACTCGGATGCTTCCTACGTTCCTGAGGAGGAGCATGATTCGAATAATAGTTCTGTCAACGTCACAACTAAGAATATCACAACTGCTTATGGTACAATGCAATTGATATGTTTTTCCTTTTTCGTGATTAATGCATGACAGATGTGACATTAGATTTCTCAATGCCTTTTTGTAACTTGATTAACGGTGTTTTTGTTTGATGTTACTAATATGTTCACTAAAATTCCTCCTAAAGAATGTCTAATACTTGTAAGAATATTACTAGAAGATAAAAATATTAATCCAGGAATAATATCAGATATACTTAATTTATTTGGTGTATGTATTAATCAGAATTATTTCACTTTTGACAATAAGATATATATTCAAAATGAAGGTTTACTAATGGGAAGCCCAATATCACCTATTTTAGCAAACATTTTTATGGACAGTTTAGAAAGAAAGATCTTTGAAAGTAATATTTCGAAAAATGTTTTATTTTGGTATAGATATGTACATGACATATTAGCTTGTTTTATGGCTAGTCAACGACAATTAGATGTATTTTTCAACCACATTAATAATTTACATAAGAAATTGAAGAAAATAGCTCAATCAATTTTCTTGATTTAAAAATTCAGAGTTAATAATGTACTTGGTTATTCAATTTACCGAAAACCAACACACACTGATGTGACAATTCCATATAGTTCTAATCACCCCATGTCACATAAACTAGCGGCATATAATTCAATGATACATGGAGCTTTTTCAGTTCCTATGAACAAATGTAATTTTGATAGAGAGATTAATAAAATTAGACAAATAGCAACATCCCACTAATGATGACAAGGTTGAGGACGAAAAACCAGGGGCGAAAGTTGAAAAATTTGATGTCAAAATGAATAAAACGGAAAACAATACAGCTCCAATAATGAAAGATTCTGATTTGGAGGAAATGTTAGCAGCTGAAGAAGTTGTGCAAGATCCTACCATTATTAAAGATTCACAAGAAGAGTTAAAACAAATAGATATATTGGTTTGTGGCAAGTGTCATGAAGTTTTCAATTTGGTAGAAGAATTTCAAGAGCATAAGGCGAAAAAATGCAGTCATATTTCAAAAGTACTACCTAGTTGTATGTTGGAAAGTAAACCTCAAGTTTGGGCTTTTGCATTGTGGAAAAGTAAAACATCCAACGGTTATCCATTACATATGATAAATAAGCTAATTAATAAAAAAAGAGGAAAAAGTGACATTACAACTAATATTTCCTAAACAAACTGATGAAATAAAAACTTATAAAACCATCACATATGCAGAAAATATTTCTAATAATATTTCAAAGATAATATCTTTAGCAACGAATACAACAGTTTCTTTTAAAACAGAAAGTAACGTTAGTAAAAAATTGTTAAATGTAAAAACAAAAATACCACTATTAAAGAAGTCAGGTATATATAAACTCAAATGTCCAGAATGTAATGCTGTCTATTTGGGTCAGACCCTTAGGAATTTGGAAATACGATACAGTGAACACTTACTAGCATACAGATTAAAACAACCAGATAAATCCCACTACGCAAAACATCTACTTGATACCAATCATTCATTGACACCTAACACAAAACTAGAAGTGCTGCATATTTGTGAAAAGAAACAAGAACTGGATTTCCTTGAAGAATTGGAAATTAGAAGACATTTAAGAAACCCACAATATGAAGTTGTCAATGAACAGTTAAATCTAGGGAGTTCTCCACTAATAAACTGTCTTCTTAAGTGATAATTGTAAAGATCAGCAGATATAGTTTTCCTGGTTTTCTATATCATTGCACAGTTATACTGATCTTAATTGGAAAAATGATATCCAGGATATCACCATAGGGCTAATAATATCTAAGCTTAAATATTTGTAATATCACATCTTCTTTTTTCTATTAACATATATTAAGTCAATCACAAGTTAGGTCACTTCTTGGTCTAGCCAAAAAAAAACTACTAAACATCAGGTAGACATTCTGACGATGATATTGATTTATTGAAACAATTGTCAATTTTTTAGAATTTTCAACAATTTTCATTATATTGTGGAATTAGCTAGAAACTGAGTTATATTTAAAAATCTATTATAAGTATGCAATTGTTTTTTTTATATTTTCACTCATCCAATATTTTATGCAGTTTTTCTGTATTTGTGTAATTTTAAGACATTATGTCGCTAATGGAAAGATTAGAAAGTGTTTTTTGTGTCTCCTGTAAAGTTTAGTTAAACGGAGTTACGTGCTTTTCTTACTAAGACGACGATATAGTTTAATTCAGGTTAAAATACAATTTTTTTAAAAAGGATTGCTTAACCACCTATGTTTAACTAGAATTAAATAAATAGTAACTTTTTGATTTAAAGGGTAATTAAGTTTATTTTTTAATAAAATCTGTGAATCATTCGCAATATAGAATTTGAACGTAAAACATAACAAATACCAGTTAACTCATTATTTCTTATCCCAATGTTTTATCAATGTTTAGACTTAAGTATTTTTACACAAGAATTATTTTTACGATAAGTATGCCAAAGTTTTTAGAACGGAAAGATTAAAAGTGCGAGTCTAATATTTGTAATGCACATACGACAGGAAGTTTAAAACAGAATAAAAGATATCCAGACAATTTAGGGTCCGGTATTAAAATTACCTGTACTATTAAGCAATATGTTTTCATTCAATTAACACACTGCACCGCAAAATTAACGCATTTTTTGTAAAATGGAAAAAACAATCTGAGAACAATATTTGACTACAAGCGCTAATGACTTAAAAATCATAGCTATTAACTGTAACCAACAACTTTTTGGATTTTAAGTGAAAACGCAATTGTTTTTTAATAAAATAATGAAAGTATGCTTTGTACACAAATTCGCGGACAGGTTTATTGATTAGTTTGCGTTGTTCTGCTGCTATTGTTGATTTCTAACCTTATTAAACGTGTAGTGTAGTATATCTTAAACCAAGAATATTATTATCGTTATTAAATTGTTAAATGAGCTACTGTCCTTATAATTAGGTTGTAAGAACTGTTAGGACTTTAATAAATAGATGAATATCACACAAAATATCTAGTGTTACTAGTAAAGCTAGTAGGATATCACATTTTTTCATATTCAGGTGGCAATAGTAGGCAAACAGTTGTTGAAAATCAAGAAAAATAGTTTACATGTTCCTATCCTAACTTATCAAGTTCTATTCAGTGGCATACAAAATTATTTCATACAGGGTGGTCCTATATGAATATGCGATATAACAGTATATATCGATTTTCCTATTATTCCACTATTGGCACAGAACAGCTTTTTGCGTGATAATTTGATATCTTCAGCTTTTGCGACCATCGAGACTTTTGATCAGAATGTCTTGAAGAACATTTTCCAGTTGGTTTTAAATAGATTGACTGAAAGCTATGTTCCCATCAAAACCATCTTTCCAACATTTCCATGGAAAAATTTCCATTTACAACACTAATTCCAACCATACAGTTTTGCACATAGTCAATTAAGTGATTTTCCCCTTTATATGTATTTACTTTTATTAATTCATTCCGAAACTTCATTTTAACTGACGGGATAAAGATACAATAATTTTCATTTTAAGAGGATGAGTGCACATTTCTTATATAAACGGAAAAAATTGAATTTTGGCCAGTAATTAATTTTAGATATATATTTATCATTTCCAAAATTTGTAAAGAAAGAAATGATCTGCATTAAATTGACCACCTAAGTAGTCAACAATTTAGAACACCATCTTACATCCATCTGCAATTTTATTCGATCATATAGTTTTGATTTCTATACTAAAAATGTTAATTTTACGAGAAGTGATAGTTCATTTATATTCATACTAAACCTTATATAACTATCGTCGTATGGTTGGGAGGTACAAAAATTTTAAAATCACTTGAATAAAATAAATTGTTATGTCCTTCTGCTTGTAGGAATTACCAAATAATCAGTCAAAATAATCAACCAACCTTTATTTTATTGAACACAAACATAATATATTCCTAGGAGCCCAGATTATACAACGTCACTATATGTCAGATTAATAAAAAAATCTTACCCCTTCTTCATAATTCCACCGTGACGTTACTGCACTCACTGTATTTTTGTGGACTTTTCTGCGTATCGAAATTATTCTTTCTCTAATTGCTTTTGTTTCCTCATCGGAACTAATCACTTTCGATTGGTCTTCATCACCAGGTGGAGCATCACTATCAGCTGGAGGAGAATCAGTGACGACATCATGCTTGAGTTGTTGTCTAACTTCTTTGCGCAATGCAAGGAATTCGTCTACGTCTAACACTTTGTTAGGCGCGTTAGAAGTGATATGCTCTTGGAAACTTAAAAAAATTACACATATATCTATCTAATTAATACAACAAAAACATTTATCTTTAATATATATGTCCTAATAATGTAAGAATACCTACATGAGTTTAACAAGGATGTAAGCAACACTGAACATTTTGGTAAAATCTTCACCGAATATATAGTTGAACATTACTTGACCAATTAATAAAAAAAAAACAGAAAACTAATATTAAAAAACCAGAACGCAAAAACAGGTTAAGTGTAAAAAAAAGATAAAAATACTGCATACTATAGTTACAAATTGGTTGAGTTATTTGTAACGATTTCATATGAATAAAAAAGTAGCTGTAATATTTTATTATCCATAGGGACGAAATAAAAGCTTTTGGGCCTTTAAAAAATAGAATCAATGATTTAATTAGCGAAAAAACTGTCTAAAGAGTTGAAAAATACGTTTTCCAGAACCTCTGGAGAGGAAGCAACCCCACCACACTTGAATATACGTTAGATTGCATCTCATGGTGATATCAATATTGATCACATATTGAACAAGATAGTAATAAAGAAACGACAGTTGATATAGTAATTAGAGATATTACTTTCAATTGGGAACATCAAAGCTATTGTTTTACTAAAGAAACTGCTTTGAAAGGATGAAACCCTACCAGGATAGCTGGAAATGATTTAATAACACTATGGACATAAAGTTGGGATGTTCAATAGTATACGTTTAGCAATTGAAGCAATTATATTTGCCCTCTGAGCCTTTTTCAGGAAGAAACTATCCTGATATAAAAATGCATTCCATGTATGTCAAAAGTTTTTTCAACCATGATACTATAAAGGTGAATCTTCACAGAATAAAACTAGAAAATTTTTGTGAAAGAAAATACTATAACCGTTATCACAGAATCAAACTTTTTGTCGTGATAGAATCATATAAGCAGGAAATTTTAAAAAGGACTAAAGGAAGGACCGTCTATTTAGCCTTTTCGTTGATTGGTTTATATATTTCGTTATATATTTCATATACAGATTCGGTTTATATTTTTCTAGGATATAGGCAAAACTATTAAATGGCAATAAAAGAGAACGATATTCATATGAAGCGAGGACATAAGAGAGAACGTAGATGAAAGCGGTGATATCCCTACTATTCATTGTGACAGCGACCGATCTCACCAGTGTTGCCAACCTTGAAGTAAGCTTTTTCCTTTCCCACCACTTACCTTAAAAATTCCCCCCCGTTAACAAAATAGGTTTTATACCAAAAATACAAACATGTGCATATTTTCAAAAAAATATTTTTTATAAGAAAAACGAATGTAGTTACATAACAAAGTATAAAAAGTCTAAAAAACATAAATCTTTTAACAAAACGTTAAAAATACGTCAAATAATTAACAATTCTATTTCATACATATTTTTATTATGTAACCTTAAGTGCTAATCATTATACCTAACTGCATACTTAGTACAGTTTAAAATTTAACCTAAAGAAATGGTCATAAACAGTAAACCATTTATTAGTTTTCATTCATTCAAATTCTTTTCTAATAATATTTTGAATATTTTTTGAAATTTTTTTACAATTTGGACTAGAGTAAAAAATTCCCGTTTTCAGTTAACTTTTTCCCTTTTATGTTGAAAATTCCAGCAAAACGGGAAATTTCCCTCCGGCTGGCAACACTGGATATCACCCGTCGACTTCCAATACACACACATTCAGATTCATTTTTAGACAGTCAGCCAGACCAGACCGTCAGCCGAGTCCATAGAGTGTGAAGGGTAAGACAATAGTTTCTGGTGTTTTAATTTGAAATTACAAACAACTAAATATGCCGACTGTTTATACCACAAGAGAAAAAATTCAAATTGTAAAATGGTTTTATGGGGGTCATTCGGTTCGAGATGTTGTAAATTTATTTGCTGTTGCCTTTGAAAATAGGCCATTTCCTTCGGCTAACACAATTTCTGCAATTATAGCCAATAATTGCAAAAAGTGTTGTCCATCTAATCGACCACGTCGAAATCAAATGACCCAAGAACGGGAAATTAGGGAAACAAAAGTCTGTACATTAGCTGAGGCTACAGCGTCTTCAAGTAGACAAATTGCCGATGAAGTTGGCTTGAAGGAGACGGGTAAGAAATATTTTAAAAAGAAACGGGTATTCCTGTTTCAAGGTACAGACCACTCAAGAAATTTTTCCTGACGACAATTTTAAACGGATGGAATATTGCGAAATAATGATGGAAAGAACTAATCAAAATATAAATTTTTTGAAAAATATTTTTATTCACGGACGAGTCTTCTTTCACCCTCCATCGAAAGCATAATACATCCGTGTTACGCTATTGGTCACAGAAAAATAAACATTTGAGTGTAGCTGTACGCACACAATACCCACAGAAATTAAATGTCTGGACGGGTATCCTAGGGGATAATATCATAGGTCCTTTTATTATTGAGGGTAACCGAAATATTTACAACTGTTGGAAAACAGTATTATTCCTGCGCTTACAAACCTTCAAGTCGACTTCAATGACATTTGGTTTCAACAGGACGGATGTCCAGCACATAATGCACAGATAGTGACTACATATCTCAACCAGCAATTGCCTGATCGAGTCATTGGTACTAGAGGAACTATAAAATTCCCTCCACGGTCGCCAGACTTTTATTTTTGGGGAATGCTTAAAAGCAATTTATACAGGTTTGAGTTCGAACGAGCTACCAACTTGGACGAATTAAAACAAAAAATCACACAATTCTGTGCACAAATCAGACCTGAGCAACTTAATGATATGATAATATCATTGTGCAATAGGTTTGGTTTCTGTTTAGCCCAAGCTGGAGGTTTGTTCGAACAACTCTTGCATTAATTGTTTTTTTATTTGATAAGAATGTTTATTTTCACATAAATTTTATATTTTAGCAGAGTTGTTTTTTATTTTTTTACCAGAATTATTGTTTTATTTTTCATGTCTGCTATGGCAGAAAAGAAATTAAGTAAATAAGTTTGGAGATAAGATATTATTTTATTTAAAAGATAAAAATAATATCTTTCATTTGAAATAAAATATCGTAAAATACTCCGGCAATTGCTGCAATTCGATGTACACGCTACCGATTATTGCAAATTACTAAACTTAGAATCTTTATAGAAAACAGAAAGTGATAATTCTCACTATGTGTAGGAGGAGCGAGCGGATCCCCACTAATTAGTTCATCACAGAGTGGGATTTATCGCGTACTCGCTTTTTATAAAGCTGTCTCTTTTCCTCCCGTTAAACGGTAATATACAAGAAAAATATAAGCCGAATGTGTATGCGAGTGTGTGTGTTGGATATTGTAACAAAAAACATTAGATTGAAATGATCCAAAACCATGAAAAAATTTGAACCTTTAGTACTTTCATGGAAATTACTCAGATCATATGTTTGTAATCTTGAACATTGATAAATTGGTTGACGAATCAGTTTATACATAGATTTTTGGGATATTCTGCTCCTTTCATAACAGTTTTGGATAAAGAAGAAAATCTCAGGGTGGGCCGACTTTTTTGGTTTTCTGAGATGATATGCAATAAAAACATGTTATTTTCGAAATATTCGGGTCTAACACAAACAACTCTCGACCTCAAACGATGTAGAACTCGTAGTTTAACCGCCTGGAATAAATTCCTTGTGAATAATATCCTTGGTATCATAGAAAGTTATGAAAAGTGTCTTCATTTCTGACTTCAATTGTTTAGTTTTTGGCTCGCCTTTCTACTTCCATTTTACACATTGTTGGTTAATCTTGCAATGCTCTACACAAGTGATTTTATTATGTTCGTTTGACTGAGTGATGTGCACAGTAAGATCAATCTAATGTTTAGACCAACATTCTTATAGTGACATTTGCATCGATGGGATTATCTTAGGTACTTATTCCACTACCTTAGTTCAACTTAACAGTTATAGTCGTCCGCCCAGATCTTGGATCACCATTTTAATGAACACAACTGTTACATGAACGTGCTCAGAACCTCAGCCGAGTTAATGTCAACATATACTTAACAATGTAACCTCCATTTTGTATTACCTTATTACTGCACCCAATAAAAGCTATAGTTTAAGCATAAGTGTTTATTGTTACAATTAAATAAAAAGAAAAATGACAAACCAAGGAGATAACATTTCGAAAAGTGCAGGATTTGCACATATAGTTGCACCAGGTAAATTCAATCTCTCAACTCAAGCTGAATGGCTCATGTGGAAGGAAATGTTTATGATATTGAGGCAAAATAATAAACCTGAAAAAATTGACATTCTTCTTTATATTATGGGGAGGAAACTATTAAGTAATGGCCGATAGTGCCTAGAAAGTTCAAAGACATTCTTATGGAATTTGATAAGTATTTTCTTCCTAGGAGAAATATTTAATTTTAATTCCAGAATGCAGCAACCTGGGGAACCCATAGAGGTATTTATAACTGCCTTAAACTCATTGTCAAAGTACTGCGAATTTGGAGCGTTAAGAGATGAATTAATCAGAGACCGTTTAGTAATGGGAAAGTTACGACAAAAAAAACCAGCGAAAGGATGCAACTGGAACCGAATTTTATATTGTCGAGTGCTGTGTGCTTGAACTATAGTAAGTAATGTTTATTTGAATGAAAAAAACTACAATTAAGAATCAAATATACATAAGTAATCCCAGAAGCTCTAATAGGAGACAACCTGAGTTTATGTGTGTGGCTAAGTTTAATCTATAAATCAGTTCTAAAATCTAATATTTAAAATAAACGTAGCATTTAATATTTATAATCAAAACTAATATCTATAGTAGAAAAAATAACTGTTATTTAGAGATAAGTATCTTTTAAAGATTATTTACTATATTTCCAAATTTGTTGCTCTCCATTCCTTAATTTTTATTTTAAATATATGTAATATTTTGTTTGTTTCAGAGAGTGGGGAATTAAGTTATGGAGATGCTTATCAATAATGATCCCAAGATATTTAGCATATTGCGCCTCTGGTATTTGCGTCATATAGTCGATTTTGAGATTTCCCACGTCGGACAGGGTACTCAAGTAGGATGTAAATGGCAAATATTAGGTTTTATCGATGTTTATAGCTTTTATTCAGTACAGTAATAACATAATAAAAAATGTAGGTGAAATTGTTAAGTATATGTTGTCAGTTGACATTAACTCGGCTCTGGCTCCGATTCCGAGCACGATACGTAACATGTACTTTTTTTTTGAAAACAACAATGGCTCCTGTTATATTATAACATACTTTCATCTAAGATGGCCAGTTACCTACCGATGCAAGCCAATATGGAGTATGAGGTCATATCAGCCAAAATAGGCAGCTAATAGCTGATCCGTTATAAATCTATAATTGTACAAACCAGCATTGAATTAAAATCCTCTCAACATATTACATTAGGACTGGCGTTAAAATCTTAATGAACAGATCCGTGAAGTAAACCCCCAAAGTTTTCACGATTTAACTGAATTTAGTTTGATTGTTTTAAAATGCCTTTATTTACAATATTTTACAATTCAATATTTACAATGGTATACAAGGTGTAGTTACAAATAGCTGGTGTTCTAGCAATCCTGCTGCCCGTGCGCTTGTATGTAGACGAACATGGCTCCTTGCATTTACGCATTATCCATTTGTTAACTTATTTTGTCCCATACACATAAATATGATTCTACAGCTATTTCGACTAATATATCCCTGAAAAGCAGCTGAAATACAGGGTTTCAAAACGAACAGAGTGATTAGGTTGTGAGAAACAGGCAACATGACAGATGTTGATTATAATGGGTTGTTTGTTTTGTATGTTGAAGTGTTTGATTGATTAGGGGTAACTAGGTTAGCCTCTAATTCGATGTATTCGGTTGTTAGGAATTAAACAACGTATGTAAATAAATTACCATGCAGAAGCCTACATCCACTATCACAGGTGTTTTCTGTGCGACTAACGGCTGTGTATCACAAAGATTTTTGTGTAAACAATAATTATAAAAGTTGTCATTCGTTAGTGCACTTTAGTGCTTCAATTAGATTCGTTAGTGTTATCTTGATTTTCAAGATATTTGATATTAATTAATTGGCACTTCCGTTAAGTTATTAGTTAAATTTAGTGTTACTCCTTAGTACCTCTATAAATTTCGTTAGCGCTTTCTTGGTTTTCTAGTTATTTGCTATTATTTATTTTAATATCATGCATTCATTAGTGTTATTTAGTACTTCAGTAATTATATTCCTGAGTGATTTGTTAGTTTAAAAATATTTGTTTTTTTAGTAAATCCAGAGTTTTCCAGGATCGAATATATTTATTGCCATTAATTTCGGTTGTACTTCAACTTTTTTCATTAATTCAAATTATTTACATTGCCATGGTGCAAAAAGCAAAATAACACATATCTTAACGTAATGCATGTACCAATATATAAATTTTACCTTACAATTAGCCATTATTTTCGGCCTGTCTAAAATAGGAAAGGACCGACTTATAAATCAAACGGCTCAACCGGGTAACTGTAAGTGCTTTTAGCTACCTACTTATATTATTTGTAAAGTTCCAGTCCAGCGGATACTAAAATATTTCAATATACGTAGCATTTTTGATAAAACGATTTATAACAATGGAAGAAAATATTGGATTATTTTGTTCTTTCGGTGCCCAGTATCACTCACTTGAATACGAAACCGCTTTTTTCCTTTTATACCTATCAACAATTAACCAAACAACAACCAATTACCAAGGATATTGATAAGGCCCAAAGTTTCATTTATAGTCACAGGTACGCACATCCAAATAATAATGCAGACAAAATATTTAATATTTATTAAAAAAAATATATTTGGAGGTTATTTCGGCTGCAGTTATTTCCAACGCACGGGTTTAGCCGAATAGAGCGGGTAACTAATATTTAAATCTATTTTTTAGACGTATTGGACTTGGGAGCAAATAAAAATAAAACGGTAAGCCGCAAACCCCATCTTTCTACCTTTTTTAATAAGGAAGCTGGTACATGAAAACCCACGAAAACTAGAGACCCCGTACCAACGAAATTAATGGCTCTAAACATATTAAATCATGGAAAACTCGGGGATTTAATAAAAAACAAATATTTTTAAACTAACAAAGCACTTAGGAATATAATTATTGAAGTACTAAGTAACACTAACGAATGCATGACACTATTTTGGAATCAACCGTAAACAATTTTAGAAGCTGATATTGAAATAAATATTAGTAATTAACTAGAAAACCAAGAAATCACTAGCAAAATTCATGGAATGACACTAAATTAATCGAATCGTGAATACTTTGGGGGCTGACCTAAACAGAACATGAAATATCTCGAAAACCAATAAAGCATTTGCGAAAATTATTGAAGCACTAAAGAATGACACTAATTTGAAATTAATCGTAAACACTTTAGGGGCTGATCTTGGGAATGAAAAGTGAAATATCTCGAAAACCAATAAAGCACCAACGAAAATAATTTAAGCACTAATGAATGACACCAATTTGGAATTAATCCTGAACACTGGGGGCTGAGCTTAAAATAAATTAATATTAAATATCTAACAAACCGCGGAAGCACTAAGGATCCACTAATCGATGACACTAAATTTAGTTAAATCGTGTGTTCAATTTTTAGAATTTATTTTTGTTATTTTCAATTCATTTTGTCGAGCTCTTGGCAATACCTTTCCTCGAAAATAAAAAGTTGTATCCGCCTATGTCCTATTTTTTATCTAGCAATAATAAACAATAACTTTCGATATTCGATATGAGGCATTATAAATTGAAGACTCATCGTCACACCCAAATACTTCTTGACTCAAAATTATCAGAAACTGGAATTGTACATTGTTAAGTGCATTAAGCAAGTGTGCCCATCCCATCTCCAATAAGGTAGGTGAGATTGTTTTAAGGTCGACTATTTTTTTTAATACTATTATTATCATTAAACCCCAAAATACCGTTCCATTTTTTTCTCTCCTAAATTTATATGAGCAAATCGAACATCGTGAAAACTTTGGGGGCTAACTTCACGGACCTTCAAAGAACGGTAAAAAAGTTTTTTATAAACCTAACCATTTGAGAAAAAAATTCAGCATTGTAGAAATAAGTCGAAACAGTTAATTCTTCAACACATTACATGCATGATAGTATATAGATGGCAACGCTTCCGATGCGGTAGACTATCATTATCCTGTATATTTAGGTATCCTTGGTGACTGTAAGAAGTTTCAGTCTTGTAGGTATAATAAATTTACTTATTTATAGGTTTCAAAAATTGTTATAAAATGTTTGCAAAGACTAAAAGCTTTGATTATTTACACAGTAAAAACATTGCCTGAAAGAAAATGTAGCTTTGTCGGAATGGGTGCAATATAATGAGTCAAGTTCACACACCAATTAAAGGTTTAAAAATCACATTCTTAATGAAAAAATAAACACACATATCTCCCTACACCCATCTCCCTCTTGTGATACTTAGCAATCAAGCGACTTCTCTTCTGAACCCCGTGTAATTAATGGATAATCCCTATAACATGACAACTCCATATTCAAGTATTTTTACTTTTCCCCATAAAAACAAGTGTCAGGAAATACCAGCATAACCCAGTCATCTTACTATGTAAATGAAAGATAAAATGACCAACTGAATATAATCATACAATATTAAAACCTCATTTTCAAAAAGTCTTGATAGAATTAACATTTAGACTTGCTGGAAGTTTAATTCAAAAACACACATGGAAAAAAGTTAGGAATATTGAAGAGAAGTTTGAAAGAAATTATTTAGAGTTATAATACTTCAAAATGAATTTGTACATCCTAAAACAGTTGAAATTCATAACAAAGATAAAACAAAAATTATTAAGTCCAATATGAAAAATACTAATATTCCACATGATGACCGGGATTGTTTATAATTGCTGCTACACATCTAGGCATACTTCTTATACAGTTATAAATGACCTGTTGTGATAAGTAATAATAATAATATATGTTTATTTCCATATTTCAAATATTACAATAAAATCATTAATGAACACTTTGCAAACTTAATAAAACAAAATACCAGAGAAATTAAAATAAAACGAAGAGATATAAAACGTAAAAAATGGATAACAAAGGGGCTTATCACTTCAATCAACAGAAGAAATGAATTACACAGAGAACATAAAGAACATCCCGATAATATTGATAAAAAGAATCAATATCATTACTACTGGAATTATGTTAATAGACTCATAAAAATAAATAAGGTTAATTTTTACAAGAGTGAAATATATAAAAATAAAAATTATTCTAAAAATGTGTGGAAGATTGTAAACTCAACAAAAACAAAAAAGTCTGAGACTGTAAAACAAATACTTACAAAAGACAATGAATTAATATCTGATGAAAAATCAGTCGCAAAGGTTTTCAATGAATATTTTGTTGATGTTGGTGAAACATAAATATGCTGATAAAATAGAGAAACCATCTGGACCCCTAACAAAAAGAACCTCCATAGGAAATAGTTTGTTTGTAGAGCCCGTAGCAGAAAAAGAAATACTAAACATAATAAATTCATTGAAAATAAATAAATCCCCAGGCATAGACAATATCACTGCAGAGACTTTGCAAGCAGTATCTAAACAACTAGAACATTTAATAAATCAAATATATAGAACTGGTACATGCCCTGCAGAGTTCAAAATATCGATAGTAACTCCAGTGTTCAAAAAAGGGGATAAATGTAAAACATCCAACTACCGCCCAATTTCTTTGATTACATCAATTGCTAAAGTGTTTGAAAAGACATTAAAAAGTAGATTAAGCAACTTCTTTATTAAAAATAGTATAATTTCGCCCTTACAATTTGGTTTTAGAGACAATTTGTCTACTAATGATGCAATTTTGAAGCTAGTCGGAGGTATTTACAAATTATTGGATGAGAGTAAACCAACAGCATGTGTGTTTCTGGATCTTGCAAAGGCGTTTGACACTGTCAGTCATGCGCAGTTATTGGATGCCTTGCGGGATGCAGGTATTTGAGGTGTAGCATTGGGGCTTATGGCAAGTTATCTAAATTGTCATAAGCAGACTGCTTAGTGAAGAAAAAAATATCAAATTTGGGGTGCCACAGGGAACAGTACTTGGACCAATATTATTTATTTATTCATTTAC
The DNA here is from genome assembly GCA_963921935.1 of Galeruca laticollis. Taxonomy (NCBI): domain Eukaryota; kingdom Metazoa; phylum Arthropoda; class Insecta; order Coleoptera; family Chrysomelidae; genus Galeruca; species Galeruca laticollis. Next base: position 119,378,454 of record OY998183.1, on the reverse strand, counting down.
GGCAAGCCCATTTTAGGTATAAATTACAATTCTAAAATAATTAAAATAAAATGAAAAGATATGGAATATTTACATGTCATACAATAAAGAATAAGTAAAAAGAGGTTAAAAATTTAAAAAGACAAAAGACAACAAACAATAAACTTCAATAAAGCCTTAACATCAGAACATTAAACTCAGTAACTGAGTTTTAAAGTGATGAAAGGGGGTGCTAAACATCTCAAGATCATTATGAGTATTGGCTAATCTTAACATTCTTGGAATACAGCTATTGAAAGTATTGTTTAAACGATAAAAAGGTACATAAAATGTTTGTTGCTGTAGGGTTGATCGGGTTTGAACATGAAGATTAATTTTTGCTAGAATTTCAGCACAACTACATCTGCCATTGATAATGTTGAAAAGTAATGTCAGGTAATAGTTTTAAACAAGCATGGAGACGTGATATTTGGCCACAAGGAGCTTTGGTATCAAAGTTTTTTATGAAAAAAAGGATGCCGCTGCAGACACAGTAAATAGCGGATCCTTGTATAATGAAAACATCACAAATTCAGTAGTGGCTTTAAGAATACCTAGTGATCCACCCATTGGTCCACAAAACAGGAATAATGATAAACTGAGGGTAATGAATCTGAATATTGCTGGTATATCAGGCAAGACAGACTCGTTGAGCCTTACACTTGTTGAAAACAATGTAGACATTGTTTCGATTGTAGAACACTGGTGCAGAAGAGAAGAACTAAACATGATAAATTTGAAGGGCTATACACTGTGTGCACAGTTTTGTAGAATCAAAAATCGTGGGGGTGTATGTGTGTTTGCGCGAACAGCATTGAATATGACTACAATATGCTACAAGAAATGTATTGAGAGGGTTTTTGAGGCATGCGTGGCTGTATTAAAAAATAAAAATAATAAAAATTGTAAAGAAAGATATAATTTGTACGTAGTTTCTGTATATAGAACTCCAGAAAGCTGTGTTAAAGAGTTTATTAAACAATTGGGTGTTTTTCTTTTTGATTTGTATTGTAATGGTGATAATTTTATAATATGTGGTGATGTAAATATTAATTTTCTCCAGAATAGTACTTCAAAAACAGATTTGTTGAATCTTCTTTCAGAATATGATATATATCCACATATATCTCAACCAACTAGAGTAAGTCGATTGAGTTCCACCTGTATTGATAATATATTTTCTAATCACTCTCAGTGTGAGGTTATAGGGGTAAAATCAGTGTTCTATTCTGATCACATGTATCAACTATGTGAATTTAGTTCTGGAAGTGATACGAGGGGGAATACTGATGAACTTATTTGTAGAAGGAATCTCAGCAGTGTGAATTTGGATAATTTTTATAGCACTTTATGTAGAGAACAGTGGCAGGATGTGTATGCAGTTTCGGGTTTTCAGGGTAAGTTTGCTGCATTTTATGAAACTTTCCTTTATCATTACAATTGCAATTTTCCTTATAAAGTAAGGAAAGTCAAAGAGGATAGCAAAAGATGGTATTCACCTCAACTGAAAGATTTGCATAGTCTTTTATGTGAGATGAAACCTATTGAAAGAAGGCTCAAATGCCCAATATACACTCAAAAGTATAATGATTTATTAAAACAGTATAAAAATTCAGTTGCAAAATTTAAAAGGCAACAAAACTCCAATCGATTGGCGAATGCAGCAAACTTATGCAAGGAAAGCTGGAAAATTGTTAATGAGAGTAGAAATGGGAAAAATGTCGGAATGCCTACTAGCATAAATGGAACAATGGGAGACGTTATTACTGATCCATCAGAAAAATGTAATAAATTTAATGATTTCTTTTTACATATTTCAGATATATGCCCATTGCCTAAACTTGATAAGGGCTCTCATACGAATTTTGGACCTTCTAGTATCTTTCTTAGTTGTGTCACACCTGATGAAGTCAGGGACTTGTTGCATAAGACAACACAAAAACCAACTGCAGGTTTAGATGAAATTCATGGTAGAGCCTTAGGGAGAGTAAGGGACATAGTATGTTATCCTCTTGCATACCTTATCAATGAATCTTTCATAAGTGGACAATTTCCAGATTCTATTAAAATATCAAAGTGTATCCCAGTATTTAAAAATAAGGGGTCAAGGAGTGAAATGGAGAACTATAGGTCAGTTTGTGTTCAGAGTCAAATGTCGAAGATATTTGAGATTTGTTACTCGGTACGTTTGATAGAATTCCTGGAACGCAATGGGATACTAAATAAGAGTCAGAATGGATTTCGTCCGGGCAAGTCTACGAACACAGCTATTCTGGACTGTCTTGAATTTGTTTATTCTGCTCTCAATGGAAAGGAACATTCTGTGGGTTTGTTCTATGATTTAAGTCGAGCTTTCGATACGATAAACCACAAACTTCTATTAGACAGATTGTTTGCAAGTGGAATACGAGGGGTTGCTTTGGATTGGGCAGCATCCTATCTTAAGGGCAGAGAGCAAACGGTCCAGATAAATGGTACTAAATCTTATAAAAGGGAGAATAGCCTTGGAGTGCCTCAAGGTTCTATTCTGGGTCCTTTGTTTTTTATTATATTTGTGAACAATGTTGCCGATGAGTGCTGTCTTAGTCTTGGACGTACTGTCCTGTACGCAGATGATACTAATATATTGTTAAGCCATTTAAATCTCGAAAATTTGGTGAGTGAATGTAATTGCGTCTCCCAAAATTTTAGTAATTACTGTGATAGTAATGGTCTTATTCTTAATTCAAGTAAGACATTATTTATGCAATTTTTTCCTAAAAATGTTAGTGTTGATTATGATTTATTGATAAAAGTGAATGGAAAATCTTTAAAAAGTACAAACGAAATTAAGTTTCTTGGTTTGATTGTTGATTGTAAGCTTACTTGGGAAAAGCATATTGACTATGTATGTGGAAAAATTAGTTCTTTGTGTTTTTTAATACGGAGATTAAGAGAAACTGTGTCTCAGGGTATTCTTAAACTTGTTTATTACGGGCTTGTACAATCAACGCTACAGTATGGGTTGTTATTCTGGGGCTCATCTGCTCATTTTCAGAAAGCATTTATCATGCAAAAGAAAGCTATAAGGAATGTGGCGGGGATATCTCCGCTTGAGTCATGTAGAAATATCTTTAAATCCTTTAAAATACTTACTTTACCCTGCTTGTATGTATTCCAACTAATAAACTTTATATATACTAATGGAAATTCACTGCAGCATAATTTTGATATTCACTCACATGATACTCGAGCGGTTGATGATTTTCACTTACCGTATTCTAGACTGGGAGTCGGTCAGAATTCTCCTTTCTATATGGGTATTAAGTGTTTCAACAAAATAAAATGCATTGTTAATATTAAAACAAGCCCACATCGGTTTAAGAAAGAAACACAGAAATATCTATGTGAAAAAGCATTTTATTCTGTTCAGGAATTTTTGGATTGTAGTGAATAGAAATCATCCCAATTGGCATTTTATTTTGTTTTATTTGTATTTGAATTGTATTGTAATTATCTAGTTTTAACTTCTGTTGTAATTGTAATTTTAATATTTTGTTCTTTTTCTTGTAAACTTTAAATATTTGACTAGTCTTATAAATTACTTTATTGTGATTTGAATGATGAATAAATGAATTTGAATAGGTCTCTCTGTTTCCTCCTAGTTTCCAAAGAGGGGATGTTCAGAAAATGCTCTAACAATTCATAATCGCAAAAGATACCCAATTTATAGGCCATGTATCTAAGAAAATTGTGTTGGACATTTTCAATGTTCCTGCTGAGTGTTATGTAATGAGGAGACCAGACAGAAGAACAATAATCAAGATGGGGTCGGACAAGTGAACAATAAAGGACTTTAATTGCAGATGTGTCAGTAAAATCGTGGGTTAGCCTTTTGATAAAACCTAACATTTTCATGGATTTATGGATAGCTGTAGGTATGTGTTGATTGAAGCTTAAGGTGGGATCTAGAATAACTCCAAGGTCCTTGATTCGATTAACAGACTCCAAGACATGACCATATTATTCTCCCTATATATTAATAATCTACTGACTTCTCACAAAAGTACGGAACATATTATCAGTTTCGCAGATGACACTGTCATTCTGTATAGTGCCGAAAATTGGGATGAGCTAAAAAGGAAAATGGAAACTGATTTGAAACGTATTGTAAACTGGCAGAATCACAGATTACTTACAATGAATTTTGAAAAAACATTTTACGTACCTTTTTCGAGTAACAATGTAAACCTACCCCCATTTAGAGAGCTAACTTTGGATGATGAAGATTTAACGAAAACAATAAGACACACTGACGAAATAAGATATTTGGGTGTTATTATTGACTCTCATCTCAGGTGGGACCAACAAATTAATGAAATTACCAAAAGCCTCAGATTATTGACATACAAATTTAAATGCCTGAACAAAATATTAGATAACGCACACCTCAAAGTTTTGTACTGCGCGCTCTTGTGGAATCCAGACTAAGGTACGGTATCCTTAGTTGGGGTGGTGCATTATACACCCATCTCCGGAAGTTGGATATTCTTCAGAAAAAAATTTGGAAAATAATTTACAGAAAGGAATATGTTTACTCCTCTAAAAAAATATTCGTGGACGCAGGTGTCCTCAGTCTGAGAAAGTTGTACTTGCACAGTATTGTCATCTTCATTTATAAAAACAGAACATCTCTTCAAGAATTATCACATGATTATCTTACAAGAAATAAAACAAATTTATTTGTACAGGTTGCTACATCGAAAAAAAGAGTAGGTCAACGCCGTTTTACTTACTTAGCAAGCAGATTTTTCAGTTTTCTGGATAAAACATACAAGAATTATATACTGCACATCAATTCAGTTTCAATGATAAAAAATATATTCAAAGAGTATCTTCTGAATTTGGAGATAGATATTGTTATACAATTCATCGAAAGCAAATCGTGATATTTATATTCCACTGGTTATTTCACAAAGTAAAAATTTTTTTTTCAATTTCAATTGTCTATGCACAGTATGCTTGTAGTATATTGTTTCATGATGATGTAACTGTATATTGGTTTATTAGACAAGAAGTAATAGGCCATGTGAAACCTGCGGGTTCTAATGGGTCTTCTCAATGTTTACAATCCTAATCAATAATCTATTGTTATCATTATGAAAAAATTTATTGTAATATTTGAAATATGGAAATAAACATATATTACTGTTGTGATAAGTGATCCCAAACATCAGGCAAAATGGCTTGTAACTCATCAAGGGTTTGCAGTGGGGAAACAAACAGATCTTTTGAGATAATCCCAAACATGTTGGATGGGATTGAGCTTTGGTTGGTAATCTTAAATGATGGATTTCATTTACTCTGATTTGGTAAACCACAATTCTCGTTCTATGTGGTTGCACATTATCATCCAAAAACATAAAAAATTGGGTTCTAAATTATCTCTGCAGTCCCCGACAATTTCATTTATGATAATATCAGACCATTCATAGTATAAATACAGCTCTGTACGACCACCCAGCCCAACTCATGATACCACCACCTCCATAAGGATAAACTTCTTGAACTCGACCTAGTTGAATTCGTTCTCTTCAAATTTTCACTTGCCGTGAATCGCTATGGAGACATATTCTAGTCTCGCCTGTAAACATTACATTGTTCTATTCACCATTCCATCCTACTCTAGCACGACACCAAGCTAAGCGATTTCGGTGGGGTTCAACGTTAAGTGGTATAGAGCACCATGGCTACAGTTCTGTATATGATCCGAACTCCACTAGGTCTTCCTAAATCAGCAGCTATTGCCGATGCTGGTTTGGTTACATTTATTTGTACCGTAATAGTAATGAAGCAGTCTTGCCTTCTGGTAGTACACCTTGGTCTTACAGTCCGAGGCCTTTCAAAAACATCGCCAGTTTCCTGAAATCTACGATTAAGTCTAGTAACCACACTTTGCAACATCAAGTTATCACATACCACCCTGCAACATACCGATAGATCTGTTAGCGTTTGCGACAAACAAGTGCCTTCGTTCCATGTTAAACTTTACTAAAATGGGTTACTCAACATTAGAACACGTAATAACTGCATTTTTCAAGAATAAAAACTTTAAAATGTGGTAAACAAACCTCTCACCAGAGTTCTGAACAAAAAATATGATAAATATAATGTTGTTTAGTATATGAAATTACATTCTCAATTATAAATGTTGTTTGTAAAATAAATAGTTTTAACAATTTACTTTTAATACACCTAACTTTTTTCCATGTGTTTACATCAAGTTCTACATATTTCTGTAACATTCTAAAAACAATTTTTTAAATATGTCGCAACAACACTACTATTCATTACATTTCTTATGTAAACAGTGTGTCTTTAGTATAATTGTGTGCACATCTAAATTTTTTTTCTTCTAAATTTATGATAAGATTAAATAAAATCCAAATAATTTCACTTACTTGTCAAAATGTGCAACATATCCTTGAGTGGGAATGGAAAGTAATTTGTCATATATAGCTGTGACTTTCTGTAATCTTCTTCCTTCAGTTTCCCATTTGATGTAAGAATCCCACAATCTGTCAGACCTAAATTCCAGTCCACATGCTTGCAGTGCTCTCTCAAATTGAGCTCGAACAAACTCTTCGTCATCCGTTCTAGACGTTTTTACGTAGGTTAAATAATGGATCCAGAGGTCGACTGATAATGGTATCGCCTTTAGTCCTCGTTCAAATACCTTTGCAATAGTTTTTAATTAATAAGTTTGGAATTTAGAATCGCAGGTGATGTGTATCAAAGTATCCACAATCATAATTCAATTTACCTACCTGTTTTTCTAAATAAACTGGAAAATTAGAAACTTAATACACATCAGCTGGCAAATATGCTGAAATAAATTGGATTAGTTCATATTATATTCTGATAAAATATATTTGAAGCCTATTTTATGACGATTTTGTAATTTCCTTACATTTTATTACTCTGGGATAAAAACCCATCCAGCGATGTGGACTCTCTGACAAGCTCGAGATACATCAGGAATCTTTCAGTTGATTTTAACAAATCCCAGTACAAACGGTGAGTATTCGATTTTATATCATATTTAAAACAATAATGAAGGCTAATAATGATGTGTGTAAAATATTAACAACCAACTTAAATAACATACAAATAATAATATTACAATAATAACAATAATTGTATTCACTACTATAATTAATATTTTCAGCAGCTGCTGCTACGCTGAGCTGTAGGAATGGCAAAATAATTATATGTGAGTTTAATAAAGCATTTCACGAGTATTGTGTTTTCCAAGAAGACGTACGTACCTCTTCACATTTCTTTTTATTGCCCTTTCTTTTTTCATAATCTGCATATTTTCGCCAATAACCGTAACAGTATGGATAATGAGATAAAAATGCATCATACGCCTCTCTTGCAGCCTCCATATCATTCTAGAATAAAATGAAAAAATTAATATTCATAAGTTTTCAAATGTTAGTATTAAAACATGAAATATACGAGATTAAATTTCTTAACAATAAGTAATACACTGTGTAATACACAATCAATATTTCGCAGGTGACCTGGCAAAAGCTCCTATGCAATTTTTACCGAAACTAAGTTATTGTAATTTTTGCATTAAACTAATTAATGCAGATGTTTAATAAAATTGTCCTATTGCTAAAAAAATCGAAAAACCATGAAATGCTTGTATTTCAAAAACTCCCACCAGAAATGCCACCTGACCGATCATGCAAAATCTCCTATTCTTTACTACGTAGTTTAGTTCGAGGGTGCTACATGTGCCTTGTTCTACAGTAAATTTTATTTAAGAGGGGTTTCTTATTTGGTATTGATTGTAAAGCTTTGTAAAACAAGGAATGGCAAAAATCATATTACTGGGACCTCGCTAAAAAAATCGAGATTTTTTTCACTTTCTGCTTGTGGAAGGTTGAATCTAGGCATCTCTCGGAGTACTTTTTCATTTTTTGAAAAAAACACTAGAAAAAAAGTTGGAAATATCGGTTATCAATCTACTACAATTTCTTTCACCCTCCATATTCCTCTCTTTTTACCTTGCATATTATTTCATACAAAATGTATTTTTTCACACACGCTCATTTATTTGAAAATGTGTGTCACAATATTAAATTCATTTTGTATTATACGGATTATTCATATATTTTGGTATTAGAACTTACTTCCTGGTCCACATATTGCAATAAGTAGGTCCATCCTGTAAAATCGGTTGGATCATCATTAACTGCTTTCCAGTACTTATCCAGTTCTGGCAATTTTTTCGGTTTTGGTTTTTCTTCTTTCTCTTTTTCAACGGTAGTGTCGATGGATGCTTTTTTTACAGGTGATTCATTTTCTGAAGTAGGTGAACCAGGATCGTAATCAGTTTCATTGTGCTTTCTTTTGTTGGTCTCTTTTTTAGTTTCAGCTTTAACTGTTGGCAGTTCGTCTTCTGATACAACCTCAGTATCTGCAGGAAGTTCTGCTCTTTTTGGCCCTACAAAAGAACATTTTTTAATTTAAAATGTTAGTTTACTAATCAAATTAAACGACCTATGCAATTACACAGGTCTGCAATGAAAAAATTGTTTCAAAAATGTTTAGTGATTCTAATGGTATTTTTTGCGCTGATTACAGAAAAAAGAAAAAAATCCATCACCTGTTTACCCACAAATCACACATTAAATAATTACACTTCAGGATTCTATAAAACACGAAAAAAACTGTGACCTTTGTGAAATAAATTTTCAATTATAATATTTTTCAGCTACATATGTTATTTTACCAATGTAATAAACTTAATTTTAGGTTGGAAAGTGTAAAATTGGTAAAATCTAGTTCATACTAGATTTGCCACCAGTATTCCTTGTTAGTACCCCCTCATCTCTTCCCCATCCACTCTCTGTCTGCTCACCACTGCAAGTTACTGTCTGTAGTCAGTGTGGATGTAACATGTAACCACACTGCTGAACACTCACTGCTTCGTCGTGAGTTTTAGTTTTGAGGTTGTGTGAAATGGCTTCTTGAGGTTGTGTGAACACTCCTGATTGTTTCTGATAAAAGAGTGGGACTTACAATGTAATAAAGCAACATAGAATTGAACACTTTTAAGTTGTGAAAGTATATTTCGTTGCAAATAAAATTTTGAAGCAGTGTAGTAAGTTATTTTTTCATAATTATTTCCGATGAAAATCGTAGTAACTCACAAAAAAAAATAACGTGAAGAGTATTCAAAGTACAATCTAGTACTTGAAATGTAGAATTTAAATGCACTTCATGTCCAAAAAATTAAAAAATATAATCAATCATGTCCCTTTTATTAGCAAAAACGAAATACAAGAAACTTTACGTCCTTAAAAATTGAGTTACCAGTTTTCGTAGGGACCGTCAAAATGTTGCAATGATTCCCTTTGAATGTAATTACCCCTTGAATCATTTACTTCATAGTCAGAAGCTGCAAGTTGGTGTTCGGTTAAATTATCCTAAATTTAAATTTTTTCCTCTAAGTACATTATCATTTGATTTTTTTTCCAGTTAAATCAAGGACACTAACTTGTATGCACAACACAATGTGATTATCTGAATATCTCATATTGAGCTGTTAAACACAAAACCTTTTTTGTTCTTACAACTTTTTAGAGACTGAATAACACAAAATACATTTTAATCTTGTAATAAAATAACTCCGATATTTCCACATAGTTCATCCACATTTTATTTGTATAAAGATCTCTGTGATGTAGGATTATTGCCTAATATTGTAACAAGATGAATCTTATTGTTAGATTTCCTGCACCGGACTTGAAGCACTGATGATCATGGAAGTCGAAAGCGCTTTGCAATACAACATAGCTACTTCCTGTTTGTAATAAAATACTTGCAGATATTCAAAATACAAATAATAATAATGGCACTTAATATTGCTGAAACCAATATTGTAATCTAATTTTCCACAGAAAATGAGAAATATACATTTGCAGTCAGCTCAATTTTGTATACTTAGACTTGTATTTTCAACATATATAGTATACATTACCCACTACTTTCCATTCCAAAAAATATTGTGGCAATTAACTAAATTCTAAATCTTAAAGGAATAATTTATTATGCAAAGACCATTATTGGATGTTAAAACAAATATCTGCCTTGAGGCAATTTGCATCATATTTATGAATAAACTTAGTAGAAAGAATTCATACCTGGTAGTTCCTCATCAGATACTTCTTCTGCTTCTGGGACTTTAACAGCTTGAACTGTTGGAAGTTCATCTTCAGAAATATTTTCTGCATCCGGATCGCCTTTGTCACTTTTGACAGTCTCTACTTTTTCTTTACTCGCATTTTTCTCAGTGTCCTCTTCTTTCTTTTCATCTGCTTCTTCCACATTTGCTGCCGGTTTTAGTTCATCTTTTTTAGACTCTGCATCAGTTTTTTCCACTTCATCAGTTTCCATTTTTTCCTCAACACTTACTTTTTCTTCACAATTGTCTGCGCCTTCTTCAACTTTCGGATCAAGTTTTATTTTCTTAGCTAACGGTTCCTCTGACGATTCTTGAATTTCATTAGATCCGGTTGTATCACTAGATTTCTCAGTTTTGACTGGAGTTTCTTGTTTTTCTTCCGTAGGTTTAACTTCTGCAGTTTCTTGTTTTTCTTCCGTAGATTTAACTTCTGCAGTCTCTTGTTTTTCTTCCATAGATTTCACTTCTGCATTGGCAGGTTCAACACAATCTTCAGATTTATTTTTGGGTTCCACTGGAGCAGTATCTTCATCTTTCTTTTCAACTAAATTATCAGTTTTATCTTCCTGTTCAACAGTCTTAGCAGTTTCATCCGGCTGAACTGCAGTTTTAGTTTCTTCTTTCTGTTCGGGAGTCTTAGCTGTTTTATCAGATAGAACTGCAGTTTTAGTTTTATCTTTCTGTTCAACAATCTTAGCTGTTTCATCCGGCTGAACTACAGTTTTAGCTTCTTCTTTCTGTGCAACGGTCTTAGCTGTTTTATCTGATTGAACTGCAGTTTTAGTTTCATCTTTCTGTTCAACAGTCTTAGCTGTTTCATCCGGCTGAACAACAGTTTTAGTTTCTTCTTTCTGTTCAACTGTCTTAGCTGTTTTATCTGGTTGGACTGCAGTTTTGGTTTCATCTTTTTTTTCAACCGGAGTCGTTATTTCACCTTTCTGTTCAACTGAAGCCTTTGCTTCAACTTTCTGTTTCTCGGGGGTGTCAGTCTCTTTTTGTTCAACTGAAGACTTTTCTTCTTCAACTTTCTGTTTCTCGGGGGTGTCAATCCCTTCTTGTTCAACTAAAGGTTTAGTATCTACATCCATACTTTCAGAGTCAATGTCCTCGGGTTTTTTAGCAGTCTCGACAATTTCCTTCTTTTCTGATTTGTCTTTTTCATCATCAACTTCTGACATAACTACATCATTTAATACCTGAAAATAAACGAATGTTGTTAATTTTGTCTACATATTAAAAATAAGTCAAATAGATATAAAAATAGTAATTAAATATCAATATGACCAAATAAATAAATTGTACCCAATTATTTGCTAGTCCTTTATGACGGATACAGCAATAATGCCCTCTGATTTTAGGGTGCAAAGTGCTCATTACCCAACCTATTTTCATTTGTTTTATCCCATCTGAATAATTTATCACGCTTGCCCAAAGTATAACAGTTTCTGCTAGTGACATATAAATTCGATTTTAATAGTATCAACAGAATGTGAAATAAAAAATTATTGAATAATGAAATTAAAAAATCGAATAGAGTTTAATCAGGTCAAAATGTAATTTTGATATTGTCCTATTTAATCTGAATAAATGTAACCTTATTACAAATTTCATATTAACTACCAAGATATAGTTTAGTCTCATGTCTAGACAATGATAAAATAATTTCCACATTCATCAAGATATTAAAATATATAGAGAAATACTTACAACCTCTTCTTTTCCTGCAATATCTTTTTCAGTACTATTATTGTCGCTTCCATTTATTTCAATATTTTTATCATTTGATTTCTCTACCTCCTTGACACTTTCCTCTTCTGTTTTCTTTGCATCCTCCTCTTTTTCAGTTTGTTCTCCAGCCGCATCAGTTTCTTGTTTATCGCTTTTGTCTTTCTTATCTACATTCACATCTTCCTCTTCATCATCGGAAACCTCAACTTCCATAAGTACTACTTTCTTGCGAGTCTTTTTGGATAAAGGACAAGGTTTAGGTTTAGATGATTTGGCAACTGGAGTGGAGACCTTTACTGCTGCAGCAGATTTAGCTGACCGAGTCCTTCGTGCTAGATATAATAGGAGGTTAGTTTAATTGTATTAAAAAATATAATATAAAATGGTAGTAGTTATAGATTATATATTGTACTAAATTAATACATAATATTGTTTTCAGTATATAATTTATAAATAGTGCAACTACACATTAAAATATACTCAGGGACATAGAAAACCGAACACAGAATAAATAGTATTTTATTTCAGTAATAATATTTGGCATAGATATCAGGGAATTCGTAATATGTAAATGTTTAAAATTTCACTCCAATCGGATGAGGATAATCTTGTCTGCTCACCATCCTTAATAATGGGTTAAATCTCCACAATTTCTTAATCCATTAGTGCACGAAGTTTAAAATAATCTCAGTTTTATATTTTTTGAGGTAAAAATGAAAAGATATATGTAAAAATGTGTTTATTATTTTAAATTGATTTAATTTCAAGTGTCCCTTAACAGCAGTTCCCAACCCATAGTTATCTACGGACCACCCATTAATTATTACATACATCGTATCAGTTGAAGTCAGGGTTGGGTAAAATCTGATTTTTACTAAAAAAATCAAAAACCATTGATTTTTTTAAAAAAAATCACGGTTTATTCAATTTTTATGATTTTTTAAATTTGAATATAAAATTTTAACATTTTGATTCTTTGAAATTATTGTTAATTATTTTAATGTACAAGTCTAAAAATTATAATACAATTTGCGGCTCAGAAACTTGTGACAATACGTTGCGCTTCTTGCAAGAAATTTCTTGTCGCAATTTGTTTTCCTTCTGTCCTATACACTCACTATACAGTGCCGAGTACTGCCGAGTGAGGCACGAACGCGTTTGTTATGCTTTTTGCAAGAATATTCCTATCGTGGCTTGTTTTCCTTCTCAACCTATAAATTGACGTTGCCCAACAATTTTATTACGCATTTCGCTAGTTAGGTTAGTTAAGTGAAAATATATAAATAAAGTAAAATGAGTGGAAGAAAAGAGGACCCAATATGGCAGTTCTATATTAAGACAACAAATCCAAATAAATTGGGGTGTAGGGCTATTTGTAGAAAGTGCAAGAAATATATTCAAGGGTTAGTCCAAAGACTTAAAGCACACCACAATGTTTGTAATTATCAAGAGAGGAATACAGGTAATTAAATTGATAATTTAATTTTATTTATATTTAAAAAAGATTTTTATTATTAACCCGGGAATGATCGCGTGGTTAGATTTTGCCTAACATTTTTTGTTTTTCGTTAATTCTCCAAGCACTTGAAATTTTATTTTTGAGATAATTTAGTGAATGTTTTGAGACATAAATGTTAATTATATGTTAAGTAACATAGTGTAATTTTTAATTATATATTCTGAGATATTTTTTAAATATATACATATTATATTATAAGTAGATACATTTTTGATAAATAACAGAATACAACAGGGTAACAAATGTTTCTATGCATTAAAAGACACATTTAAATCAAAGATGTTGTCTACAAACACAAAAATTAAAATATACAAGACAGTAATTAGACCAGTCGTACTTTACGCAGCAGAAACCTGGAATTTAACAAAAAAAAAAAGAGGAAACCACATTAGAAATCTGGGAAAGGAAAATACTACAGAGAATATACGGCCCAATTAAAGAAAATGGAGTATGGAGAATATTAAGAAACTACGAAGTTAATCAAAAATTCAATTGCCCAATAATAACAAATGAAATAAGAAGTAAACGATTAAGGTGGGCAGGACATGTACAACGTCTAGGTAATGAAAGGTGTGTCAAGAAAATACAGGAAACTAAAAGACAAGGACGAAAAGCAAGGGGACAACCGAAAACTGTAGAAGAAGATCTTAAAGAAATTGGAATAAATGAATGGAAGAACAAAGCAAAAGACCGGAAAGAATAGTAGAAGAAGCAAAGGACAGACTTCAGAGCAGAAACTAAATCACTGAATTCACAAACTCCTTACTGATTTAAAGCAGTAGGGTTGGCCAAGCGGCTGGCCACCTCTGCCGGAAAAATTATGTTAGGAATAGGGGGACTATGGACCTTAAGGCCTGAAAGTCAATGAGAAGAAGAAGATACAATTTTGAGATAATTTTAAAATTTTTTTGATAGATATTATTTTTAACAAAGATGATATAATTTTTAAGTATTCATTTATAGATATTTTAAGATATAGATTTTAGGCATATAGGATTGTTTTTAAATGTTAGGTGAAATCTAGCACGTGGCCTTTAATGTAACTTTTTTAACGCGACCTTTCCCAGGTTAATTAAAGATTATCTTTACTCTTCTATAATTACTTAATTTTTAATTTTTTTCAACTTAAAAAAATAAATTTGCTTTTACATCTCTATTGGACATTTTCACTTTATTTTAAAATCAATAATTCAATACTATATCAATTAATCAATTTCAATTATGTTTTTTCTCTTTCCAGAGAGTCGAATGTCACTTGACAGTTTTGCTAGCACACCATCTGTCTCAAGTTGTAGTTCGCTCATGACGGATAGTTCATATGTTAGAAAAACTCCACCGAAAGTACCAACAAGTCCAACAACTTTTGAGCCAGTCCAAAAAAAGCAATAGAAACTCAGCCTACCATGAGTGGTTTTGTAATGCGGACTTCAACTGCTGAAAAACAACATTGACAAACAAATGGCAAAGTTGCCAATAATAACAGTTCCTGTGTGCAACTGCTTCTTCAGCTTCAATAGAATGCATATTTAGCTTTTTGGTCTTGTACAATCGGATATTAGAAACATATTAGGCATAGAGAAAGGAGGAAAACTCGTGTTCAAATTGTATAACAAACATGAATATACTGAAAATATACAGTAATAAAATTTAGGTGTTACGTTTAGTTTAAGAATTTGGAATTATGTACTTCTTTTTTGTTATTTTTGCTAAAAGCAGATACTTCTTTTGATTTTTGAGAAAACTTTTATATTTTGTTATCTGGTTCTGAATAAAAAAGAAAAACATTGATTTTAAATCATGATTTTAATTTTAAAAAGCAAGCGATTTAAATCATGATTTTAATAAGCCCAACCCTGGTTGAAACCAAATTCAAAGGTGATTAAACACAACGAAAACTATTATTAATTAAGAAATTATTACGATTAACAGTAATATAAACATATAAATGGTAATTTTCAGAAGATAATTGTCTTTTAATGAAATAAAGAATTTACTTAATTGAAAATAATACATCTGTGAAGCTGGCATAACTATTTAGGCAGAATCAAATCAAACCTATTACGATTTTTAGTACTCATTTTGTACTAACTTTTACAACAAAAAATAATTTTGTATCTTTACCCATTTAAGAAAAAAACATGGCACTGCTTCATGTTAACATGGAAAATATAAATTAAATAAAATGAAAATTAATACACAAAGTTTAAAAACTAAATTGTACTAATTTGTACCACAAAAAATATCAACTTCAATCCCCCCAAACAACATCTGCTTCGATAATAATAGCAAGCCCATTCTTCTCAACATTTCTTTAAAAAACGAAATATAAAAATCTTCTTCCAACGTTAGTATAAAAATTTATAAAAAAATGCATGCAATATTGAAACTGGGTGACCAGTCGGTTTCATTGGTGACAACTTTATTATCATTCGGGGGCAAATGCTTGCCCATGGCTGATACTTTTTTTCTTCATTGAAACTGACTGGCTTCTGCTGGGTTCATTTGACTTGTGGAAACATTGGTTCGGATGTGGATGACTCTTCATCATATTCCCTATGTCAACATTAAAATTTCGTTTTTCAAGAAATGTTGAAAAGTTCGGAGAAGAATGGGATTGCTGTTCAATTTATTGAAACAGGGGTTGTTTGAGGGGATTGGCATTGATATTTTTTGCGGTATAAATTCAGTTATTCAATTTTCTGTATTAATTTTAATTTGGGCTTTCCAGGTTAACATGAAGGTGGTAGCAGCAGGTTTTTTTAATAGGTAAGTAAAGGTACAAAATTATTTTTTTGTTATACAAATTACTAAAGCTTGTAATATGTTTGATTTAACTCTGTCAGAATGGTTCTGTTAGCTTCATAGAGGTTATTTAGTCCCAAATCAGAGCTATCCCTAATAACTCAACTACTGATCTACAAAGTTATCATAAAACCCATTTGGACATATGGGTTAGAATTCTAGGGTTTAGCTTCTAACTTGAACTTGGAAATTCTAGAAAGGTTCCAACCTAAGATGCTTAGGATTATTTCCCAAGACCATGGTTTGTGCCTAACAACATAATACCCCTGTTGACCTGCCCCCCCCTTGTATAAATAAAAAATAAGTAGCGCATATTTATAAGCTATTTATGAGCTTTCATATCCCGCAAATTATAATTTTTGAGCTCGTCATACTACGCAGGAATTCAATATTTTTTGTGGGGGAGGGGGCTGGGTCGACGTTGACTCAGCCCCCACACGACTTAAAAATCATAAAATTGAATAAGTATTTAGGGTAGAATTAGAAGCTAATTATGAGCTTTCAAATTGATATAATTTTAATTTTTGAGCTCCCTCTGTTAACTGCATGAGCAAAACCGACAAGAGTAAAGTAGCTTAAAAAATTGTGATAAGGAATCAAAATTAGTATTAAAATATTCTGTTTTAGGTGCTCTTAAATTACATAATGTCTGATTTTAGTGCTCAACATTTATCACGAGAAATTCACCCTAATGGCAAAACGGACAAGAATAAAGTACCATAAAAAAATTGAAATAAAAAATCAAAATTGGTCTTAAAATATTCCTTGATTTAGGAGCTCTTAAAATACATAAGTTCTGATTTTGTTACCCAGCATTTCATAACTTAAGAAAAATGTATTTATAAAACACAAAATACTTTACATTGTGAATGTAGCATATAAGTTTCAATAATGAACTTTTTTTTACGTTCACACAAAAAACAAAACTTTATTGAACTGTATTTAGTGGAAAAACTAATTATTTATTGCTCTACTGCAATAATAGTACATTCTTCAATGAGCATATAATGATGGCTATTATTCACGAGGATGAAAATTACAACACATGTTAAGGTCTATTAAAAAATCTAAGTAACTTTTTTGCATCAGATCAAAAATAAAGGAAATACGATTTTTATCAAAGATGGGATGGTTTTTTGTGAGAGTTGTGACTTTTAATTAAATATGGATATTATAAGTTTGTTATTTTAACTTATACGCTACATTCGCAATGTAACATTATTTTATATTTTATAAATACATTTTTTTTAAATTATTAGATGTTTAGCACTAAAATCAGACTTTATGTATTTTAAGAGCTCCTAAATCAAGGAATTTTTTAATACCAAACATTGATTTTTTACAAATTTTACATCTCAATTTTTTAGGGTACTTTACTCTTGTCGATTTTGCTAATTAGTGATAAATGTAGAGCACCACAATCAGACCTTATGTATTTTAAGAACTCCTAAATCAAGGAATGTTTTAAGAGCAATTTTGATTTTTTAACTCAATTTTTTTAGGGTACTTTACTCTTGTGGGTTTTGCTAATTAGAAAGTTAAGGGTGAATTTCTCGCGATAAATGTAGAGAACCAAAATCAGGCCTTTAGTTTAACAGCTCCTAAAACAAGTTTAATATTTCAAGACCAATTTTGATTGTTTTATCTCAATTTTTTAGGGTACTTTACTCTTGCTTATTTTGCCATTAGGGTGAATTTCTTGCGATAAACGTTGAGCGCCAAAATCAGAACTTAAGTAATTTAAGAGCACCTAAAACAGGGAATATTTGAATACTATTTTTGATTTTTTATCACAACCTTTTAAGCTACTTTACTCTTGTCGGTTTTGCTCATGCATCAATTAAAGGTGGTTTAAGAGAGCGAGCTCAATAATTAAAATTATATCAATTTGAAAGCTCATAATTAGCTTCTAATTCTAACGTAAATACTTATTTAATTTTATTATTTTTAAGTGGTGGGGGGCTGAGTCAACGTCGACTCAGCCCCCTCAGAAAGAATATTGAAATCCTGCGTGTAGTATGACGAGCTCAAAAATTATAATTTGCGGGATATGAAAGTTCATAGATATGTTTTGGAAGTTACCAATGCAGAACGACGACCAAATAATTGCTGTTGTGCAGAACAAATCTGAAGAAGAAAAAATCGATTCGGATGAAACCACCAGTGACAATGTAGTGAGTCATTCTGCTGCTAAGGCCGCCTTCGACATTGGGCAGAAATACATCAAACAACATCCAAATGCAACTCCAATGGATATATTGTGGGCAAAAAAGATGAAGGACCCTTCTGTGAGGTCAAGTTTGACAAAATTTAAACAAAAATTCATTACTGAATTATTTAACCTTCATGGGGCACCCATACTTTTTATACCTATTGTAGTTGTATAGGTGCCCGGGTACAATGTGGAAAGAAAATATATAAACGCTTATGTTGCTTAGCACATAGAGTATGAAGAGGATCTAACAAGTTCATATGAACACGAGAAATATTAAGATAGCAAATCTGAGATGACAACTCTTGATGCCTCTATTAGGGCCACAATATATGGCGAAAGATGGTTCAATATAGAGTAAAACAGTACCTCCGGCTACATGTAATATTATTCATCAGAATTTGGGACCTAAACTGTCAACCAAGAATCTATATGTTGCTGATACTTCAAAATGCATTTTTTGGAAGAAATGATAGATATAATTGTAAGTAAAACTAACAGAAAAGCTGATTGTGTCTGTGCAAAATAGAATGCTGAAAATTCAAGGAAACCTACCATAAAATGGATGCTTATTACTCAAGAAGAACTTTACATCTATATTGGAATTCTTATTACAATAGGCGTACATCATTCCAATAATACATACGTCAACATTTTGTTGAAGTGTGATTAGTATCCTCTACACAGGGCAACAATGTTGATCAACAGATTTCGGAATGTATATAAATTTATTCTCTTTGACATCGAGAACACTAGAGGAGAAAGGTTGGAATTAGATAAGGTAGCAGCTATTTCTAACAATATGGTTAATGCTTAATGCAAATCTATCCTCAAAATATGTTGCATGGGATTTTGTAGCAATGGATGAACAGCCTTTTCTGTATTGGGGAAAGGCCAAATTTATAAAGTATATTCCTTCCAAGCCAGCCAAATTTGGGCTGAAGATTTTTTGGGTTTGTGATACCCAGAAAAGGATCAAGGGCAACGAGTAATAAAAGATTTGTGATATAAATTGAAAGGCTCCGAAAGAAACATTACAATGGACAAGGTTTTTGCAACATTGCCTTCAGCACTTTCCTAGTCACTGTTGGAACACTAAAACAAAATGAAACCTGATAGTATTTTTGCTATCAATGACAATAACATTGCTGGACAGAATCTGAAGCCAGAAATTATTATGTATTACAATTCAACTAAAGGTAGTGTAGATAATATGTAGAAAATGGTTACACATTACCCTATAAAAAGGAAAACTCTTCAATGGAGCCTAGCAATATTTTTCAACATCGTAGACATTGCCTCACTTGCAGCTTACATTATTTATTCTGGGAACAATCTGTTATCAGACAAGCATTCCCACAGTGGTAGAAACTTTCCTGCAAGACCTTGGAAAGCAATTAGCCATTCAAGAACGAACCAAAAATCATTAGTTCTTGACACATTTTTCGACGAGATCTGGCAAGCAGGGTAGTCAGCAGCTCACCTGCCAAATAATGCATCTGAACGTACTAAGCATACTAGAGGCTACTATATTTGGCGGACAGCTGCTTCAGCTTTAGAAAAAAAAATCTTAAAAATGTTGTGATTTTGTTATGGCCAGAATGCAAGTTGTAGAATATCTACTACTATGTAATATAATATATTAATTAACTAGTTTAGCTTCTGTGGCAAAATATTCCTTTGCAATGCTTCCAAAATAAAAAACACCCCCCTTGTTGAAATATATGTTGTGTGTATTTAAAGGGTATAATTTGAAAGTAGATCAAATTAAAATTTGTAATTGGACAAAATTTTAATTTCCACATAAATTTGACTAGAAAAGGTTCTTCTAGGATATTAGATTAAAAGTGTCAGTGTAAAGTTTGACGTCAAAAAAGTAAACCAGAGTTATGCAATAAATTAAAAGAAAAAAGATGTCCAACAAAATTGTGAAAATCGAAAAATTGGAGTATCAAGCCATCATCAAGTACCTGTATTTAAAAGGGTTAAGAGGTAAGCAGATTTATAAAGATATGCTTAATACCCTTGGTGATCAATGTCCTTCATATGCGACCGTGAAAAATTGGACTGCAAGCTACAAAAGAAATTTTCCATTGAAGATGATGACCGATCGGGAAGGCCAGTTTCTGTGTCCCCGAAAATGTGGATACAGTTCATGACATGATCTTATCAGACCGTCGAATTGGGCTAAAGCGGATATCTGAAGCACTGAATATTTCATTTCATATGAACGCGTTCATCATATAGTTCACATCAATTTGGACATGAGAAAAATTGCTGCAAAATGGATCCCCAAATGTTTGAATGTTGACCAAAAGCATGCAAGGGTAGAAGCATAGCATTCGATCTGTGCTCAATGTAGACTTCTTAAAGGGAATTGTTACTATGGATGAGACTTGGGTACATTTCTACTATCCAGAAACAAAGCAACAATCGATGGAATGGCAACACTCTGGTTCTCCAAGACCTAAGAAGTTTCGTGTCCAAAAATCTGCTGGAAAAGTTCTTGTTTCAGTTTTTTGGGATTGTCATGGAGTAATCATGATTGATTTTTTGGATAAGGGTAGAACAATAACTGGAGATTACTATTTGACATTACTGACCACTCTACGGGAAAAAATTAAAGAGAAAATACGCGGAAAGCTATCCAAAGGTATTTTGTTTTTACCGGACAATGCTCCTGCACACAAATCTCATGTTGCCATGCAAAAAATTCGTGATTTAGGGTTTGAATTAATAAAACTCCCCCTTATTAACCAGATTTGGCTCCGTCCAACTATCATCTCTTTCCTCAACTGGAAAAAAGTTTAAAAGGTCGTAAATTTTCTTTCAGCGAGGAGGAAATAAAAGTTGTGGAGGCCTGGTTTGCAGAGCAAGAAGAAACAGTTTTTTTGAAAGGTCTAGAGACGTTGCAGGTTCGCTGTAATAAATGTATCCAATTAAGAGGAAAATATGTTGAGTAATAAAATATTTTGACATTGAAATTTTGTTTGGTTCTATAGTAGGCTAAGAATTTTTCAATATATCCTCGTATACAGCAACATTTTTACAAGTACCATTAAGTTGTATTACAGTATTGTATAGCCATTTTTCTACCTGATATAGAAATTTTTGTGCTCCTCTGATATTCGACCTTTTGCCCACTCGACCATGGCTTGGTCCTGTCATGGTCAAATATAAAAGGTTCTACATTGTTATACTATTTATTGTAACATATTGTAAATGTTGACTGTTAAAAAATTTACAACTATGTACTTTTAGTTTATAAATGTAGGATTTTCATCTTTCTGAGAATATTTTGTCATGGATTCCATTTTGAAGCTCATTCCTGATTATTGATTTTTGCAATTTGCTTTTATCATTTTGGCTACATTGTTATATTGTTTTTTTACTTTAGCTATTATGTTTTGGACTGACCTCTGAACACTTTAATTAATTAACCAGCATTTCATTATCCTTGTCTTATGGGGATGATGGGGAAATAAATGAATATCATATTGACTATATTTTTTATCAGTATCTTGCATGGGACTTCCAAAAAGATAATCTAGGTACTTCATACCTGATAAATTATGTTTTCTGAGTTAACTTTTGTTACCAATATGATTACTAGGTACGCTCTTATGCTACATTGCTGAACTAGCAACGGCAAGTTAATTTGTAATTGATGGCATAATATTCAGTCACATATCTACTTAATGCAATTACATAGTTTCAGCATCAAGTAAGTAATTTTATACTTGTTAGTTTCCAATAAGATTAAATATAAACTAATCCGTGTACGTTTTGGTCAAATTATTGCAGACTTTCTTCTGTACTACCGTACTTATGTTAGATGAATTAATTTAAATAAAGAATCTCGTTTGATAACCAAATATAATAATAAAAATGAACATTTTATCATATTAGCTAACTTTTAAGTGAAGGGAAGATATAGAACAGTAGCAGTACCTACTATGTATTAAGATGCCCTAATTTTAGCCAAATGATTCAAAAATCTTTTTGGGATAAAATTTTGTGCATTACTTTAAACGCCATCAAAAAATGATGCCCAGCTTATTTAAAGGGGTAATACATTATTCTAGCAAAAATAAGAATGACATACCAGGAGTAGTAGTAGTAGTATCGTCACCGTCTTCCATTTTAAATTATACAATTAAGAACTGGGTTTAAAATCAAAATTTTTTATTAGCTTGGAGGTTTATTATAACACTATCCAAGGGTACTTTAAAATATTAACTTTTAATGTATTATTAACTAAAAAAATTAACAATCACTAATCACTGCCTCCGCAGCACCGCAACAGAATTACAAGCTTCAATTCAAAATGGCGACTTTGGTGATATAAAACAGTGGTACCAATACAAAACTGATATTTTTTAAAAAAATAAGGAGCGATATTTTTCACATGAAAAACCTTTTTAATAAAGTAAAATACAATTTGCTTTATTGGGCTCGTTCAACAAATTCTAACGTCTTTCAAAGGAAATTGTAATTACGAAAGAATATTCCAACGTCAATGAAATGAACTTATTCATACCACGTGACCGCATTTGACGCTTGAAAACAGCGTCAAGCGTCTTCATGAAATGGCACCTTTTTTTCTCCGTAGCTGTACCACGTTGCCAAACGTTAGGGTCCGCGGGAAAATTTAAAATGCTACATTGGATGGATGGAATTTTTAATATACTTAATAATAGACGAAATATATTAAATAATTTTAGATTGGTTTCAGTGCACATGATATGAATCATTTACAGGTTACCTACAAATATTTATTTTTTATAATACTGGTGATCGTTTGACGACAAAACTGATATACAAATAATAAAGCTATCGGTCATATGTTCGAAGCTTTCGCAGATGTTTAACGGCGGGTATCCATTTGTTGCAAAATCACGTATACAGGAAACAGTGACGTATCAAATATGGTAAAAAGATACGAAACGAACTTGATCGGTCATTTTCGCCGCTACAAACAATCGATACGATACGAGACAGTCAACACACATACCACTAATCTCGGGTTATACAGTAGACACCGTGAACCGTGACAGTGTGGACAGATGTCTCTGGTGTGGACGGCATTCAAGTTTTTTCGGAATTATTACTCTGTGTCCTCGAAATAAAATCTTGTCTTGAAGAGAAAACTGTGAGTTTCGATAGGTAGCGTCATAAACAGATTTTTTTATTTTGAAAAGCTCAGGGTCTACATCAATATCACTTTTAGATGCTAAACAGTTTAGTTCACATTCAAATGTAAACAAATAACAATGTACATATGTCAAGTTTGAACTTTCGTCACTGTGGCGCTGGAATCCAATTTGAATTCCCAATACGGCCGAATAGCCCTAGCAGCTGAGCCATAATGAACAAAAAAGAAGGAGTTTGTAACAAATGTTTGATAAAAATTAGTTTGGTTGGTTTGTTGCTTGTATTCTAAAATTTACTATTAATTATGCAGCAAAGGGAGGAAAAACAACTAGAATCTGCATTAGATTCTATTACTCAAAGAGTCAATGATTTAAAGCAATCAATAGCATCAATGATATTTAAAATAGAAAATGAATACGAAACAATTAACTGGCCAACATTTTTGGACAATTATGCGTTAATATCTGGTCAGGTAAGTGATCATCTGGAAAATTATGTAACAATTCATTTATAATTATATTTAAGCTAACTTCCCTTTCAAAAGTAATGAGTCATGATAAATGTCCAGTTTTAAGGAATCTTACTGTGTTGCCACTGATGTTATCACCTGAAAGAGATGAACAACTGGCACAAATAACAGAACATCGGGTAACAACTTTTGCTCATGATATAGTACCTGATTATTTAAGGACAAAACTGGAACCGATGGCAGAGACTAAGATGATACAATTGGAAAATAAAGCTTTAGGATTACAATATGATAATGCACAGGTAAATGCACTTTCATGAAAGTGAAGATCTTTGAATTCTTCAGTAAAGTAATACGTACGGGGTCAAGTGAACAGCATTGTTCCTTGCAGTTTTGACATTCAAATTCAATATCATATGATGTACTGACCGATAACACCTCTGTCCTACAATGAGCTTCCTTCTGTAGCTTTTTCATATATACAAAGTATATTTTTTCTAAATATATCACATTCTGTTTCAAAACAATTTTCTGAAGCTTTTTTCAGTATGTCATAGACTTTTAGCGGGATAAACCTACTTTCTAATCTGTTATTTAGGTTTCCAATCACATTTTAGAGAATTACCACTACCTCGATAACTGAATTATCAGTGCGTTCAATATGCCCAATATTTTGGTGAAACACTGACATCAAAGAATGAACAAAATATAAATAAGCTTCAGAAAATACGTTTTTGAAAAACGATTTAATAATAAATGGTGATGTATTCTCAGATAAGATATACAACTTCAAAGCTTATTGAGCACTCTTTCAATAGCTGGAAATAATAAAAGTCACCTTGTTTTTTAATGGTATAACAATTGCATGTAATTTATGTCAATAAATTGACAAAATTCTAACTAACTAAACTCTAACTGCATAAATGTTAAAATGATTAAAAAACTTTAAAACTATACTTTTCTTGTGGATCTTAGTTGTACAATCCATTGAATTAAACAACTGGTGATGTTTGACTGTATGATATGCAAGTATTTCTTCGGCTGTCTTAACAAGTTTTCCATTATCGTTACTTCTTGCCCAAACAAAGACGTCTAATTTGGATGTGCCTAAAATTATGATAAATTTAATTTAGATTTACTAACACTGTTAACTAGTTTCCTTTGATTTACCTGCCTGACTTTTCAAGTTTATCTTATGTTTTTCAGTAACTGTATTGTCCTCAATGCCTTTTTTGTCTTTATGTGCAATGCTAAGATTTACATTGCATATCGTACAAATTACATTCGAATTTGAATTTCCTTGTTTAAGAGAAGGGGATACTTCAAGCATTTCACCTGAAATTATTCATTTTCGTTTTGGCATAATAAAAACTATCAAATTAACGAACAGCACTACAAGCACAAACCATGAGAAACGCAGTGCCATGTGCCAAGCTCATGTATAATGTTGAACTAAATGAAATATATGAGTTCCGTTATAAAGGGGAATCCCCGATTAACGAGTATAGAGTAGTGCAAACCCAAAAATAATCCATAGAGTTGGGCGAGTTAAAACAACGACATCACGCTTTATAGAAATGTATGTCAGTGGGTATCGAATATAATATAGGTACTAACTTAAATATTACATTTTAACCTGGCTTTTAAAATAAATTTATGAAATTTGTTGATGTAATATTATTTTATTAAATTTATGAATTTCTGAATTAGCCCGGACCCCTTGAAAACCCAAACATGTCCAGACAAATTCATATGTATGTAAACTGTATGTGTTGCAACATTGTGAAATTATTATTCTTTAGATTTGCTCCGTTTTAATTTTCTAGTAATGATATAATACATTTATTGTAGAAACAAATAGCAACTTATCAAAAAGTAGTATCACATGTTTGGGATATTGTGAGTAAAGCACGTGAAGAATGGGAGGTAGAATCTTCTTCCAGGGGAAATACTCAGCAAAATTCAAGTGTTGCTGATACCCACCTTCTTGTAGCTGCAGTTGGCATGGGCAAAGGATTGAAGGTAGTCGTTTTTGTCGAGAAAAATTATTTATAACACTTCTGTCAAGATATGAGTTTAAATTTTTTGAAAACATCAAGTTGATTATGTATATTCTATTTTAGATGGGCCAAGCTCCAAACGGTCAATCAAATCCAACATCAGGTGGAATGATGGTGACAAACCAAGGAAGACCTGGAGGTCCTCCTGGACAAGGTCAGATGCCACCTACCACACAGGCTATGACTATGAATAAAGCTCCATCAGCAATCAAAACAAATATTAAAAGTGCAGGACAAATGCATCCTTATGGTAGATAGAATGAAGCGATGTCTCTTAAATGGATGGAAATAAAAATGTATATTTAAGATAAATTGTGAATATGTGCAGATTTTTTAAATGTTATTTATGAATTTTAGCTAGAATTTTGTATATCATGATTAACGTTAATAAAAATTTTCTTACTTTAATTAGTGATTATTTCTTGGTTTCCAATGTTTAATTACTGGAAATCATTGAACGGAATGAAGAGGAATTGTTGATTGTCAGAGAGGATTGAAATAGAGATTAGATAATTTCGAAGTGGCTATCTGTTCTGCTTGACAATGACAAATATGAGTTTCTAATTATTAGGGATGATCTGTAACTTTGGTTATGGTTTATATAGTGCCTTCTCATCTCTTTTTATGAGAGGAACTGCAAAGACCATTGTCTAGAGAATCTACAAAGGCTTTCATCTAGGTTTTTAAAAATATAGCAGGGGGATCATTAGAAACTGTGTAGTTTGTCTTTGACCTAGAGTAACTTGTCATAAGAGTAATGACTGCGACCCACTTATAGCACAACAATCTGATCTTGATATGATTTCCTGGTTTAGTTATCAAAGTAGATGTTATTTATCACTTATTTAAACAATTCTGAGATGCGATGTACGTTGGCAGAAAGATGGAGGCATACTTTCTGTCCTAGGGTTGCCAGGTCGTCAAATCTAATAGGCGGATAGACTAGCCAGTTTGGCCGGACATTTGGATAAAAAGACCAGACACCCGTATAGTCAAATACGCACCGTTGGTATACGAGTACCATATAAATTACAAACGGTAAAGAAATGACAGGGCTGCCACATGCACCTGATCAAATATCCGTAGATTGGTTCGTAAATTTCCGTAGATCCAGAATAGAGCTTTCAACATTAGTGATGAGATAAACAGCAATATTTGCATAACGCCGTTATGAAAAAATAAAGTAAACTGCTTACTTCTTTAAATACACCTTCTCTTTGTTAACTATATGGATTGGAGTCAAGTTTTGTAGCACGAAAAAATAATAACATGTATTAATAATAGATTTTATAAAAACAAAAAAATATAATATATTAATGGAAACAAAGAAATTTTGGGCATTTAAAAAACAGTTACCACTTATAAAAAACATTTATTTGCTATATTTGTCACTTAATCGGGTTCTACGTTCATTCAGGACCTAACCAGCTTTAGAAAACAAACTTTCACAAGGAACTGAAGAAACTGGAGCACATAGTTTTTCTTGTGTAACTGCAGATAGAATTAGAAAATGAAATTAATTTTCCTCTCACCACTTTAGAGGATCAGAATTTCGTGGATGGGTGGCTTCATTGGGTGAGTGGCGTGAAGATAGAGTCGAGCACGCTTGGAATTAAATACGTTGCATTTCGCTCTATTTCACTGGACGTGATGGAAAGCGAGTAGCTGTGTTGCATGTTAGATGACGCTTTTTCGCATATTCTAAAAAATCGCTGTTTCTTGCGATTTTAGTCAACTGTTGCGATCACCGATTTTTCAATAACGGTGATTAAATCACCGGTAGCGATATGTCGCTCATCACTATTCAACATACAGTATACGGTTATCTGAACTTATGAACATTTGATCCTTAATGACCTTGAACGCTCAAGTAGCGCGCCGGTGCGAATTTTGAATTTGTTTATTGGACGATATAGAATTTTTCAGCTTTAAAGTTATGGCAACTGTAATTGTTTTCAGTTTTTTTTGCATGGAGTAGTCGACTCTGGATACGTATTGGTAATCAATAAGTTTCTGGTGCTAGTTTTATTTATATTAATATAAAAAAATCTTTCTACTGTTGCAGAAATATGAGAAAGAATTCTAATGTGATTTGTTAATTTTACTAATAAAGGAAATGTTAGTTTATCATTTGCATTTTTTAAAACTGATACTTTGAGCCAGAAGTTTTCAAAACTATCCGAGAAATTTAATTCACATTTAGGAAAATGCGTAGCCGAAGCTGCAATAAATGGATTTCTTTTGTTTTATATTTGTGGGAATTAAATAATGAAGATTTTTAAGTTTTTCGCCTGTTTTTGGTTATGGTTATATTCATGTTAAACAACCACGAATACAGATTGGTGTATATCAGGTTATCTACTCTCCGCACTCCTCGTTTTCGTAGTCAGTATTTTGTTAGTGGGTAATATTTTGAGAAATAATTCACTCAGAGAACTTGGAGCAAACAGTATAACAATACATAGTAATTATTATCATTGTTATTAAAAATTCCGTAGATTTTCGAGACTTTTCGGAGATTCTGTAGTCATCTTCTGAATTCCGTAGACCTACGGAAAATTCCGTAGTTGTGACAGGCCTGAGAAATGAATAAAATTATAACAGGTTAGTCTTGCGACTCTTGCGTTGCACCTCCACTCACCACGGCAATTATCATAGGACTGGCCATAGAGAAATGAACGTATTATTATTTGTCTATGGGACTGGCGTTCTCGTCAAAATTACGAGCGGATACCGTTCGTGGCAGATATATACCAAACGATATTCTTAGCGATCGGGCAATTTTTCGCGTTACAATCATTCATTACTATTATTTCCCAAGGGAAAACAAAATTAAACAAAACAAGACTTCTTCAATAATTTGTGGCCGTACCAGTTTCCTGATACTACCCAAAGTGAAAATCATTACTTCAAACTCGATACTCAGGTATCTAAACTGATATAGTACACTTAAAATTCGAATAGGAAACTTACCATAATGCGAACGGCAGCTTTTCGTCAGTAGAGTGAGTTCGTTGGATTGCCTCAAATTTATATATAGGATTGTCATATCCTTATGGATTGTTACTAAATTTATAAGTGTGCCACTTTTTTACTTGGTTTAAGGTCGTAGAAAAGGAGACGACGTTACCAATGCAATAACCACAAGTCCACATCAGTTCAGTAATCAGGACTTACGCAAGCAATAGTACACAAAAATCAGAATATAGACTGTGTTTAATTGTAAAAGTTCGTAAATTTATAAGAAAATAAATGTATATATGATTAATTACAACCAAATAGCTTGACTTTAGCTCTGTTTTGATATTCAATAGACAAATGGAATTATTTATTCCAGAAAGATAAATCTTGTCTATAGTGAAACTATAGACATGGGATTAAACAGCTTCAACAACTTGAAGTGAGTTTATTCAAATAAACTCTAGTGTTTATGAGTCGCAAAACTCAGACAATGTAACCTAATTTATACTTAAATTCCCTAATCGGCATTACTTACTTCTAAATTTTTCAGCATCTATAAGAGTGAAGATTGAAAAAATTTATAGATACAAAAAAACAAATATGAATTTATACACAAGTTTTAAGAGATGGGTTGTTACACCAGTGGAATGGAGTGATCGATAATCTTCATATCGAACTCTGCCAATTTGATATTTGATACTAAAATTTTCGAAAAAAAATTACTCTAAACGTATCAAAACATTTACAAAATAATTACTAACAATTTCCACAAAATCTGTTCAAAAGCTTCCTATAGTTTAGATATTAGGATCCGTTGCAGTCGTTCCTCTAGAATAGTGCAATAATTGTTCGAAACTTGTTTCTGGTCATTTGATCAGTCTATGCTTCTAAAAACTATAATTTTTTATAGCCTATCGGTATTTCCCTATAGATAAAAGAACAGTACTTAAGTTCAGTCAGGCTTGAATTGAAAGGTTTTCCTAAACTAACGTCTAGCATGGTTTTGGAATGAAAAAATCCTATATAATACAAAGGAAATTTTACGAATTTGAATTCACACTCAAATTCTTCCCTGCGATTATTACTTTCAACTTCACCCCGTATACCAAAATTTACGCATTCCGTATATATTATAAACAAAAATATCATTCTTCTTATCTATTCAATATTTCTTTTTAGCTACGCAAATATCCATTTTAACGTCCCTTTCACATAAAAAATCACATAAAAACCTCTCTTAATACCAAACAAAACCTTATCTCATAACTTTACAAAGAAAATTAACCAACACACTCAAGAGTTCATATTATTTTACACGTACGTTATCTTTAAAAGTAAAAACCCCGCCCCTTTTCTACCAATTCTCTAGAACTTTCTATTGACATATAAAACATTTTTCCCGACCTAAAACCTCCTCTTTCATCGTCCAAACCTGAACCGAGCAAGTGGTGAATAGATCACTCATTTACCGGCAAATAATAACCGGCCTTTCAATGATTAATTAACTAACAAGTACTTATTACAATTGATCCAGTAACGTAAAATTCTTAATTGCAAAAGCAAAGTGAACTTTATAATAACTCTTAAATAAAAGTACTGAAAAGTGAATACCAATTTAATTTATCACCCTACAAACTCTAATAATGTTAAAATAAAATATATCTCGTTACACTAATACTGTGGCTGGTCCTTCGACGAAGAAAATAATTTAAAACCGCACAACACCGCTCTCAACCTAACCAAAAGTTGAGTTTGTGTCTAGAAATCAAAAAGAGGAACGTGATAGGAGCTACCATCCCCAAAAATTCAACATACCCGCCTGAAGAGAAGACGATGGATTAGCAGGAGGTTCAATCTAGGAAAAAGAAGCAAGAAACGGTGCAACCGTTAAAGCATCTCGGCATAGGAAGGTACAAAAATCGAGTAACAGGCAAAATGCCTTGATTCTTTGCCTGCAGGAAAAGGACAAATATGCCGATATACTCAAAAAGATTAAAACTGACATTTCTGAACACTAGACTGTATCGGTCGATAAGGTGCGTAAAACAGCCAGTGGAAATATAATGATCGTACATACAAGAAAAAACGCAGATGGAGGTCTGTCTGTTTCTGCGACAGGCGATGACTAAAATTCTTGACGCCCAAATCATGAGTAAGGGGTATAAAAAAGATATTGAAATCCGTGATCTCGATGAGACGACGACAAGAACGAATGTATGGTCCTGTGCCAAGTGTCCATTTCAGAGCGTTGCTAATGGCACAGAAGAAGGTTTTGTGGTGGAGAAGCTGGATGGAGTCTATTTCTACAGCTGTTATGCTCCTCCTAGCCTCTCATTAGCCGAATTCACCGACTTCCTAGACCGATTGACAAACTCAGGGACTTCAACTCCTGATGGCCAGTGGATTGGGGCAGCGAACATACGAATACACGAGGGAAAACGCTACTGGAGGCCATGTCGACACTGGACGTAGTCCTGCTCAACAGTGGTGATAAACCAACGTTCGTAAGAGAGGACGCGAGCTTTATATTGGATTTTACCTTCGTCAACAGCACCCTCGCTAATTGCTCGAGAAAGGTGTAAGAAACTTACACGGCTAGTGACCACTGCACGATATTGTAGGAAGTGACTACTGGAAAAGCTACTAGAGGGTGCACGGAAATGTAATACACCGGATATTAAGCCAATCAACAGGGGGAATGATGAAAGTAAGTCCGAAGAGCTGATGAAGAGGTTATCGGAAGCCTGTGACGCCAGTATTCCCCGAAAATGCGGAATACATCATTTACCATAGATGCACTGGTGGAACGAGCACATTACTAATTTCGAAAAAGAGTGTCACATCATAGCGTGACCGCAAAAAACGAACTGGTGGCAGAGTACAAAAACACACGTGGAAGTTTACGCTAGTCATGACTCAACTTAAAAAGTAACCAATTCAATTGCCCACATGCCCGAAACTTCTGGAGACGATTGTGACTACGCTATTTCCCTCAAAAAGAAGCTGCACCACTTGACAGAACAACATGAGATTGAAGGTATTCCACTCATCACCGAGGACCAGCTAATGGAAGCTGGTAACAGATTAGGGAATACGAAAGCTCCTAGCATATATGGAATCCCAAACATCGCATTGAAATTGGTTATCAAAACGGCTCCTTCACTGATGTTTCGAGAAGTCTATAACACCTGTTTTGAGGAAGATACTTTTCCACAAAACTGGAAGCAGCAGAGACTAGTACTTCTCCCAAAAGGGAAGAAGCCACCCAAAGAACTATCATATCGCTTACTCTGCATGTTGGATGTACCCAGTTGAACCGCTACTTGCCAGCAACCAATGTGGCTTCCGAAAAGGTCGATCCTCTCACGAAGCGATTTACCTCGTCTTCAACACAGCGAAGGACACGATCGCAGGCACCAGATGGTATAGAGGCACAAAGAAGTACTGCCTGGCAGCAACACTGGACATCCAGAACGCTTTCAATTCTGATAAGTGGGATTGTATTATGAAAGAACTCATTGAAATGAACGTACCACGATATCTATGAAGGAAGGTAGCAAGTTATATACTTTGGTGATAAGATCCTGAGCAATACCTCAAAGTTCGGTACTAGGTCCTCTGTCGTGGAATACTATGTACGACGGGCTACTAAAACCAGCATTGCTATAAAAAGTTAAACTCGTGGTGTATGTCGACGATATTGCCATAGCGATAGTCGCAAAGCATCTGGAAAAAATAAATTTTCACTTTGACTCGAATTTTGAGAAAATCAGACACTGGGTCGAGATGCCTGAAGTTAGTAGAACACAAGACCGAGGCAGTGCTCATCACTAGTAGAAAACATGTGGAAACTATCGGGTTGAGTGTTGGAGAGCACGATATTACATTGCCATCGATCATTCGGTATCTGGGAATAATTATTGATGCCAGGCTCATCTTTAAAAAGCAGACAGAACGCGTGGGTACCAAAAGCGACCCTATCATGGCTGATCCCCGATATAGGAGGACCGAAGCAGAAGAGGAGAGCATTACTGTCGTCAGTAGTTACACCTGTGCTCACGTACGGAATTCCTATTTGGGCGGGTACACTTTGTATACAAACATTTCGGAGGAGAATCGCGCCAGTCTACCGGCTGAGTGCCCTGAGAGCATTCCGCACAGTGTCTGAGGACGCAATGTACGTTATTGATGGGATGCTGCCAATAGAAGTACTCGCAGAAGAAAGAAGTGCTCTTTATCGGCAAAAAGGATTAACTATGCCGGGCGCTGATAAACTAAGAGTAGTAGAACGGCGGAATAGCATATAGCTATGGCAGCAATTGGATATTTGGGTAAACCGAGTTCATGGAGAGGTCAATTACTACCTGACATAAATGATCTCGTCACATGAATGCTTTAGAACATATTTGCCTCAATTTAGACATGAGGACTCTCCAGAATGTTCGTCCCATGCTAGATACGGCTCGTAAAATCCTATATTCCACATAAGGATAGAATCAGTAGTAGAACCACTACTAAGAGAAAACCAATACGGTTTCCGGAGAGGTCGCTCCACCCTTGATGCCATTGATCTCGTTGTCATTATCGAAAAGCAAGCGATCTCAGGAGTCAGATGGAAGGGAAGAACCAAAAAGTACTGTCTGGTGGTGACTCTTGACATGAAGAACGCCTTTAACACAGCCAGATGGGACCGAATTATGGAGGCTCTTCGCACGACACGCGTGCCAGGAAACCTGCAGAGGATGGTAGCCTAGCTACTTCTCCGACAGAATCCTCAAGTACGGTACAGAGAACGGAACCAAAGAGTACAAACTCACTGGAGGGGCTCAATGCTAGATCCTCTTTAGTGGAGCATCATGTATGATGGTCTACTGAAACTGATTTTGCCGAGGGAGGCGAGCCTCGTAGCATTCGTGGACGACGAGGCCGTGGTAGTTGTGGCAAAGCACTGGTAGAAATCGATTTTACTTCAGATACGGCGCCCGAGAAGATCTACAGGTGGATGGATTCAATCGGCCTGAAACTAGCAGAGCACAAAACCGAAGCAGTGCTGATCATCAGCAGGAAATACGTGGAGACAATCGAGTCGTTGAGAATACGGGATCACATTCCAACCGTTCATTCGATACTTGGGAGTGATGCTCAATGCCTGACTGAACTTCAAACGACGGAATGCCTTATTTGGAACACTTTATTGCAGGGAGATATTCCATCATACTTAAACGATTAGTGGTAACCGAAAAACATTATCCTGTGAGATCCATTGAGATTATAAAAAAATTAGATAGCAAATAAAACCATAGTACTCATTGTTTACAAAATTTATTCATTTCAAGAATATTAGGTATTACAAAAAAATATGGAACTAAAATATATTCAAATATTTTCA
The DNA here is from genome assembly GCA_963921935.1 of Galeruca laticollis. Classification (NCBI taxonomy): domain Eukaryota; kingdom Metazoa; phylum Arthropoda; class Insecta; order Coleoptera; family Chrysomelidae; genus Galeruca; species Galeruca laticollis. Next base: position 119,343,902 of record OY998183.1, on the reverse strand, counting down.
TTATCGTGCAGAATTTTAAATCGATTAGAGAACAAGTTATAGGTGAGTGGAAATATATATTTCGGGACCGAAAATTTCTGATTATTTCTTGAAACTACACTGTGTTAGAAACGAAAAATTATAATATCTGAATATTCTGGTTTTGGCAGTTTTAAGTTTCACCGGAATTCGAAACAGAGTTGCAAAAAATTACGATTTTTTGAAAAAATAGAAAAAATCTGATTTTTTCGATTAAATGAACATTGAAATATTGTTTGTTCATTGTAAGATTTATTCTGATGATAATGTATTTATAAAATTTATTTTTCGATTCCTTTGTGCACCTTTGTGTCCAAAAGGAAACTCAGTTTAAATATATTGTTCAAAACAATATTAAGGACTGTTTCACGAAATCACCTTTTTTATGAACAAATTGGTTTTTGTAGAAACCTTGAAAGATATAGATTTGGAATTTTTTTTAACAAGTACGTCAAGACACATGTTTCCTAATATTTTAACCTTCATAGGACTGGCCGGGGTCCGTTTGTACCCCATGACGTATGTTTTTGCTGTATCTTTGCAAACGCAAATTTTTAAACATTGATCTTTCATCTAGCTGTAGTTTACGAATTATTTTGATAAAATATGATGTATTTAGTAGTTTTTATTGGCTGGTATAAACAAAAAATAGTTTTATATTCCAGGGGTCCCTTCAGACCCCGGTCAGCCTTTTACGTCCGATAAAATAATCCCGGTAGCTGTTAGTAAAATCGGGGAATCCTATACATTTAACGTTTGTTTACTCACAGGGAATTTACCCATATAATTGTAAAATGTAAATTACCAGTTCAAATGGGGGATTCCCCGCACTGCGATATAATTTTTAGACTTGAATATTCGGGTTAGTCTCTTGTGATATTGCGAGTAGGGTACATCGTTTTGAAAATGAGTCAGTTTTTATTTAGAAACAATCGCAAGGGGCTTACTGACGATGAGATGTTACGTATACTTGAAAGTGATGATCCAGAGTTTGATAGTGTTATCAATGAAGAAACATCGAGTGACTTAGAAGATGAAGACATTGTCACAGAAGTAGAGGAAGAAAATGATGTAATAGTTGTTGATCAAACTATAGAGAAAACGAACCCAGAAGAACAAACAGTTAGTAACAGCCAGGGCATTCCAGTATATAAATCTAAAGATGGAACTGAGTGGTCAAAAATTCCAGGAAACACAAAAGTTTCAACGTTCAAAAGCTAATATTCGGAGACATGCTCTAGGCCTTAAAAATTACAGTTCTGATATCTCAAGTGTAAAAGACGCTTTTCTTCTTTTCCTATCTCCGGATATTCTGAACATAATAGTAACCGAAACAAACAGAAAGGCACAAACATATTATGAAAAATGGAATATAGAAAATCCGAATAAAATTAAAGTTTTTGTACCTGTTGATTCTACAGAGATTGAAACTTATATTGGACTGTTGCTTATTCTTGGCGCACTTCACGGATCGAAAGAGGCTATAGATATGCTCTGGTGTCAAGATATTTCTTACTGTCGTCCTATAATTCCTCCTGCAATGTCAAGAGGCAGATTCAAACAAATTACTTCATTTTTACGCTTTGATAATTCTCAAACAAGACAAGAACGAAAATTAGTAGAGAAGCTAGCTCCGATAAGAGATATATTCGATATTTTCACTTCTAATTGTAAAAAATCACTTAATCCTGGCGACCATCTATGTGTAGATGAGCAGCTTGTACCATTTAGGGGTAAGGCACCATTCCGAGTCTATATGAAGAGTAAACCTGATAAGTATGGAATCAAAATATGGGCTCTTGTGGACTGCACCACTTCTTATATTGCAAACATGCAAGTTTATTTGGGTAAGTTATTTGAAAAGCAATATAGGCAAACTTTATATTCCTATATATCTATTAATTTTTAGGAAAACAAGGTAACAAAGCGGAAAAGGGTCAAGGTCAAAGGGTTGTCCTAGATTTGACAGACCATTTGGAAGGCGGATTTGGAATAACGACCGATAACTTTTTTACAAATTTAGAACTTGCTGAGTTGTGGAAAAAAATATTACTTTATGTGGAACCCCCCGGAAAAATAAAACATTTATTCCCAGGGAACTTCTACCGGCATCGTACAAGAAACTGTTTTCAAGTATGTTTGCTTTTAGAAATCAAAGAACACTAGTATCCTATGTTCCAAAACAAAAACATGCTATCATCTTACTTTCAAGTGAGCATACCGATAGTAAAGTACCTGGAGAAGATCAGCACTATAAACCAGAAATTATTCTTCATTACATCAAAAGAAAAGGTGCTGTCGACACTTCAGATAAGTTGGCCAAAGAATATACAGTGCAGAGAAAGTCAAACCGCTGGCCAATGGCAATATTTTCGCATCTTATAGATATCGCAGGAATAAATGCTTATAAATTGTGGTTACTGCAAAACCCGGATTGGCGAAAAAACAGTTTGGATAAACGTAAAATGTATATTTTGGGACTAGGAAAAGAACTCATAAAGAAAAACGTTTTCCGGCGATATAATAATAAATACATTCAGACGAATAGAAAACGGCATATGACAGACTACTGGATGCAACAGAACATAGAGTTGAACAACAAAACATTACCAGGGGGCGCTGCCATGTGTCAAAGAGGAAAAGACAGAAAATCCAAAAAAATATGTATTAGGTGTAATAACTTTGTGTGCCTAGAACATTCAAAATCGGAGATGGTTTGTAAAAAATGTTAAAATGATATGTAGCTAGTAGTATTAGAGATTAGGGTATTTTGTATTTTTTCGTGATGATTTTTGACTAATAAATGGTTAATAGTAAAACTTTAATAAAACTTCTTTTCTATATATTTAATTTAAAGAAAAATACAGCATTTCTGCAATTTTACGCATGGGGTCTTCTCGGACCCCAGTTAGTCCTTTTCGTAAAATTTTGATGTCCGTTCCATGAAGGTTAAAGTCAAAAGGTTTAATTTATAATTAGTTACAATTAAGTTCAAAAGAGAGTTCATTTAAACGATTGCTTCGATTTTGCAAATAAACAACTTAATCTAATTTGTAACTTCTTATTGATTTTATATATTTTTATCGCTTAAATTTTTCACTAAGAACATTTTTTGGTTTTTGAAAGTAACAAAAATGACGTAATATTGAAAAGGATTCACTGGAAAACGATATTCAATATTCTTGACTTCATTCATACACATAAATGATTTTTTTAGTGATTACAATGGATTGAATTATAATAATGTAATTTGCCATCGGATAACATAAAATTCTGCTCGATTGTAATGTAAATACATACACATTAAATTCAATAATTAGTAATCATTGAAACATAAAGGTATAGAAATAAATCACAGTATATTTGGTTTTTGTGTCATACAAGGAAGTTAGTTGATTATATTGATCCTTATTTCATGATACCACATTAATTGAGCGGAATGAATCTAGAACACGACTTAAAATCTCATTTTAAGCTCATACTTACTACAAACGATATAAGTAATTGTAGTAGCATTTTTATTTTTGTAGTAGAAATTGTAATACACCAAAAATAAGATTATCAAATAAACCATTAACAACTCATCAGAAGAAAACGAAAACTACTGTAATACATCTAAAATCGTTTGTAGTATATTGCAGTACAATTTTAAATTTCGTACTAAAAGAATATTAGTCCCTGAAAACTTAAAATAATCTAATAAACCGATAAGAAAATAATCTCATTTTAGCCTTTTACTTACTACAAAAAATGTAGGTAGGTAATTTAGGACCGTTTTTTTAAAACTCGATAACTACATTTTTACCGAAATTGAGTTATACATGGATTCTATAAAAAAATTTAATGCCGGACCTGCTGGTAGCGTCACAGTGTAAAGCTTAACAGAAGCTGTTAAGCTTTAAACTGTGGACTGTGGTAGCGTCAGTTTCATGAAAACGCGACAACTACAAGAGCTATAGCCTAGCCAAAATTTTGCGGTTTTTAAAAATCCGATAACTACACGGAGTTTTTAAAAACTCGATAACTACACTGATATTTTAAAATTCGATCAGTAACGAACCTGTACCTATTATTTAATTGAATCATTTCTGTCGTTAGTGCAGTTTAAGCTTACACAGTGATCAGTGCTTCTCGTTACCACGTGTTTACGTATTTTGTTTCTCTTTTCAAAATATGGATGAAATGAATGAAGAATATAGTAAAAACGTAAGCCTTACGCAAAAGAGAAGAAAATTTCGTATTTCCAACAACAACCGTGATCAGGGAAGACCAAAAATTACGCGCTATAAAAAAGAGAGGTTAGGTGAAGCAGACATCGCATGTAATTATTTCCAAGACAAGACAAAAGGCGTTGTTTGTAATGCAGGAGAACTGACAAGAAATGAAATACTTGGTAAGTACCATATTTTTAAATTCTCTTTTGAATGAAGATTTTCACAGACTGTTTAGCTTTTAGAAACATGATATATTATGCAAATGACGCGAAAAAAATTAAGCAAGATAAAAAATTGCTAAAGTTCATGCAAGTTGTTGTACCTAAGCGAAAAACTACAGATGAAACTAATCTGGGGAGAAACAGAAAACTTTCGGTCAAATACTCCATTAGAACTAGGGTAATGTTCCTGTTTGTGCTGCTACTTTTCAAAAGATAACTGGTAGGTCAAAAAGTTATTTTTATTTATTTGTCATTCCGAACTTGTCTCATGTTTTAGGTGCCAGTAAAGACAGATTGTCCGTTATTTCAAAAACTATTGATTGAGAAGCGGGGAGGTCGTGTACAAAAGCAGGTTGATAAAATATTACTGAAGTAATAAAGGCACACATAAGCAGCTACAAATGCATAGAAAGTCACTACTCGAGAGCAAAATGCAGAACAAGCTACCTACCACCTGAGTTAAACATACAGAAAATATACAACAACTTTTGTGACACAACAAATTTTAAATGTTCTTTGGCTAAGTACAAGAAGATTTTTTATCAAAACTTTAACCTCGGCTTTGGAAGTCTACATTCAGATACATGTTTTATCTGTAAGGAGTTTCTAGTAAATATGAAAAGAGCCTAGAAGCAAGAAATGAACTCCGCACCAAGTATAGGCTTCATAAGATGGGAGCAAAGGCCTTTTTCAAATACATGAATACATTCCGAGAAAATATATTCAAAGTTTGTTTCGATTGCCAACAAAATCAGCCGTTGCCAAAAATGTCTGTTGGTGAAGTTTTTTATTCAAGACAAGTTTGGCTCTATAACCTAGGCATTGTACATCATCAACATAAAAAGCAATCCAAAGAAGATACCAGCTTATACGTTTGGCTGGAAACGCAGGGATGTCGGGGCTGCAATGAGATAGCTTCTGCTCTGTTAGATTATCTGAGCAAACTTGAAAACACATTGTCTGATGAGGGCAAGAATGAGCACCATGATGACAGTTCTTATCTACTTTTTGGAAAACTCTACAGTTTTTAAGGAAATACGACATGTTTTTCCCATAAGAGGTCATAGTTTCATGCTTGCAGATAGGGTTTTTGGAAGAGTGGAGAAGGAATATCGAAGACAAGAAGAAATTTTAGGACCGAGGGAGTATCACGAGATTTTGAAAAACCATGAAACTGTCAATGTTTGGAGACAAGACTGGAATATATTTGATTATAAGTCGGTATCGCAGAATATTGTGAAGAAAAAGCTACCTTTTAAAATAAGTGAAGCTCGGGTCCTAACGTACCAGAAAAGAAATAAGACAGTGATTTGCAAAGTCCGCAATGCGTATACTGGTCATGACATAGAAGTCAACAGTTTTAAAAAAGGTGTCAAAAACGCAAATCAGATATCAGCATCTCAGAAGCTTCCAGCAGTTAATCATGTAAGTGATCTTAAGAAAGCTGATGTCAAAAAACTGGCATTGAGCTGACTGATGAAGTATCTTCTTTTTATGATGAAGTTATGAAAGGAACTGCCCTTAGTGCTGACGATAATACTGATTTAGAAGTGGATGTGTGAAATAGTTTCAACGTTTCATAGTTTCGTAGAGTTATTTTCTATTTAAAAATTTTTATTTGCCTTTAACATGAAAGTATTTATTTCAATTTTCATTACGTAAGTACGCACTTATCGAGTTTTCAAAAAACTGCGTATTTGTTTATTTTTTGTTAACTTATAATAAAGTTGATATTACATCATTTTTCCTCATTTATTTGTTCCCTTTTATTATTACTTTCTTAATTAAATGTTTTCATTGGTCATTAAGTATTGTCGTGTTAACCAGATAAAAAAATGCTCTCCTGAAAATTCTTCATTTTGTAGTTATCGAATTTTAAAAAAACGGTCCTCAATTGTAGTAACATTTTTATATTTGTAGTAGAAATTGGTAATGCTATCAGGGTTCCAGATTCATACAGCTTAGATAGAGGGAAATTATCTCTCTAAACTCAGTACGGGGTGTCGGGTTGGAAAAGAGACTAGCGTCTAGCGAGCTGCAAGTCACGGATGATCCTGACCAATTAAAAACTACCGAGGTTAGGATACGTTGGCGCGAAAGTTTAAAAATAATAGCTGCTTTCTTTTGACTAGAATATTAAATTAGTTCAATTAAAACGCTTCGTAAATGGTTGTTCCTAGGCAATTAACTGATATTATTTGATATTCGGCCGCATTTACTAAATCATAACGACATTGCTACACTGAGATAAAAGAAAAGGTGAGAGAACTGTTTTCCAGTTATTTCAACTTGAGAAAATCTGTTCAATTTGAATAAAAAAAAACTGTTTAACGGTTAAACGAACTTTATTGGAATTCTAATTTACTCATTTATGTTTAAGTTAACAAAAAACTTAAGCTAATATAGGTATTTCATTTTTCAAATTAAAATATAAATCGTTTAGTTGGAGAGCCAAAATAATTAAACGTTTCTATTTTCTCATTGTATCGATAAATTTGCTATTATAGCAATATCAACAATAATTTAATTAAATTAACTGTCTCGACCCTTACTTCGTGGAATCTTCTCATATTAGTGTTTTAAATGAAACTCACGGTTTCTAGTTAATTCCACAATATAATAAAAGTTATTGAAAATTCTAAAAAATTGACAATTGTTTCGATAAATCAATATCATCGTCAGAATGACAGAAGTTACATTTTATTTGATGCCTACCTGATGTTTAGTAGTTATTTTTGGCTAGACCAAGAAGTGACCTAACTTGTGATTGACTTAATATATGTTTATAGAAAAAAGAAGAAGATGTGATATTACAAATATTGAAGCTTAGATATTATTAGCCCTATGGTGATATCCTGGATATCATTTTTCCAATTAAGATCAGTATAACTGTGCAATGATATAGAAAACCAGGAAAACTATATCTGCTGATCTTTACAATTATCACTTAAGACAGTTTATTAGTGGAGAACTCCCTAGATTTAACTGTTCATTGACAACTTCATATTGCGGGTTTCTTAAATGTTTTCTAATTTCCAATTCTTCAAGGAAATCCAGTTCTTGTTTCTTTTCACAAATATGCAGCACTTCTAGTTTTGTGTTAGGTGTCAATGAATGATTGGTGTCAAGTAGATGTTTCGCGTAGTGGGATTTATCTGGTTGTTTTAACCCTGTTCACTGTATCGGATTTCAAAATTTCTAAGGGTCTGACCCAAATAGACAGCATTACATTCTGGACATTTCAGTTTATATATACCTGACTTCTTTAATAGTGGTATTTTTGTTTTTACATTTAACAATTTTGTACTAACAATACTTTCTGTTTTAAAAGAAGTTGTTGTATTCGTTGCTGAAGATATTATCTTTGAAATATTAATAGAAATACTTCCTGCATATGTGATGGTTTTATAAGTTTTTATTTCATCAGCTTGTTTAGGAAATATTAGGTGTAATGCCACTTTTTCCTCCTTTTTACTAAATAGCTTATTTATCATATTTAATGGATAACCGTTGGATCTTGCTATTTGTCTAATTGTATTAATCTCTCTATCAAAATTACATTTGTTCATAGGAACTGAAAAAGCTCTATGTATCATTGAACTATATGCCGCCAGTCTGTGTGACATAGGGTGATTGGAATTGAATGGAATTGTCACATCAGTCTGTGTTGGTTTTCGGTAAATTGAATAATCAAGTATATTATTAACTCTTTGAATTTTTAAATCAAGAAAATTGATTGAGCTATTTTCTTCAATTTCTAATGTAAATTAAATTTTTGGGTGTATATTATTGATGTGGTTGAAAAATACATTTAATTGTCGTTCACTACCCACATCAATAATTTACACCCAAAAATTAAATTTACATTAGAAATTGAAGAAAATAGCTCAATCAATTTTCTTGATTTAAAAATTCAAAGAGTTAATAATGTACTTGATTATTCAATTTACCGAAAACCAACACAGACTGATGTGACAATTCCATTCAATTCCAATCACCCTATGTCACACAGACTGGCGGCATATAGTTCAATGATACATAGAGCTTTTTCAGTTCCTATGGACAAATGTAATTTTGATAGAGAGATTAATAAAATTAGACAAATAGCAACATCCCACTAATGATGACAAGGTTGAGGACGAAAATGTAATTTTGATAGAGAGATTAATACAATTAGACAAATAGCAAGATCCAACGGTTATCCATTAAATATGATAAATAAGCTAATTAGTAAAAAAGAGGAAAAAGTGGCATTACAACTAATATTTCCTAAACAAGCTGATTAAATAAAAACTTATAAAACCATCACATATGCAGGAAGTATTTCTAATAATATTTCAAAGATAATATCTTCAGCAACGAATACAACGATTTCTTTTAAAACAGAAAGTAACGTTAGTACAAAATTGTTAAATGTAAAAACAAAAATACCACTATTAAAGAAGTCAGGTATATATAAACTCAAATGTCCAGAATGTAATGCTGTCTATTTGGGCAGACCCTTAAAAATTTTGAAATCCGATACAGTGAACACTTACGAGCATACAGGTTAAAACAACCAGGTAAATCCCACTACGCGAAACATCTACTTGACACCAATCATTCATTGACACCTAACACAAAACTAGAAGTGCTGTATATTTGTGACAAGAAACAAGAACTGGATTTCCTTGAAGAATTAGAAATTAGAAGACATTTAAGAAACCCACAATATGAAGTTGTCAATGAACAGTTAAATCTAGGGAGTTCTCCACTAATAAACTGTCTTCTTAAGTGATAATTGTAAAGATCAGCAGATATAGTTTTCCTGGTTTTCTATATCATTGCACAGTTATACTAATCTTAATTGGAAAAATGATATCCAGGATATCACCGTAGGGCTAATAATATCTAAGCTTCAATATTTGTAATATCACATCTTCTTCTTTTTTCTATAAACATATATTAAGTCAATCACAAGTTAGGTCACTTCTTGGTCTAGCCAAAAATAACTACTAAACATCAGGTAGGCATCAAATAAAATGTAACTTCTGTCATTCTGACGATGATATTGATTTATCGAAACAATTGTCTATTTTTTAGAATTTTCAATAACTTCTATTATATTGTGGAATTAACTAGAAACCGTGAGTATCATTTAAAACACTAATAATTTAATTGTTAATATAATAAAAACAAAAAATCGTTTAACAGCATATGTCGTTATGACTTAGTGATCGAATTGTGCAGATTAACTGAGATTTATAAAAATGGAATGGTTAAGAAAATTCTAATTATTACTTTGATTAAAGTTGAAACGAGAAAAATACTGTTTTATTTTGACCTACACCTGTTGTCATAAGGAAATATGAATATTTAACAGCGCAAAAAACTACCAAGGTTATTGGTATTGTCTTATAAATTATAATTTATTTATACATTCTTAGATGCTAAATTTAAAGCTATTTTTGGACTTCTTTATGACTGGGCTTACAAACACCACTTTTTGATATTTTTTTTCTTCTTTGTCGTACAGAACAACCTCCTCTGAGTATTTATTTTTTTATTGTGTGGAATAGTAATATTTTGCGAAGAAGCAGAATTAACTAGTGCTGCAATTGTTGGTGGTATGGGGGCAATAGCTTTATCTACAATCTCAAGTTCCTCCAATGAAGTTTTGTAGCCTCAAGAATTTGTAAAATCTTTATTTTAATTTCATTTTTTTTCTCTTCAAATTCAAATAATTTGAACTATTCTTTTTACATAATTCTTTGAGAATGCAGTCCTCTTCAATGAAATTTTCTTGGACTACGTGTAAGACTATTTTCGTCATCTAAAAAAATAACATGAAAAGTCATAAAAACTATGAAAAAATGAAAAATACATATATTACATTGCACTCTGCAGAAAAGTTCCAATTAGCGGCGTAGATATTTTTTCTGGGGTGTAATCAAACCTTTACATTTTTTTAATCAGCTGCAAGAGATTTCCTGATAGATTTTTAGTCAATTTATCACTATTTATAATTTTTTAAGTTAAACTCCCCTCTCTAGATGTGAAAATGTCACAATTTTGAATTGTCTAAAGATTTATAATTGGAGAGGTAGCGATTTCTTGCACTCCTTGCATTCAGAATTCATAATCAATAGAGAAAATAGTTTTGCAACAAAAACTAAATAAAATAGTCCACAATGATCAAGGCACGTAAATAAAATTTGCATATAATCTTGCACACTGATAAACATTTCTATCTACATTCCGCAAAACCTTACAAAAGTATTTAAAAGTCCGATATCATTGTTGCCAATGCCAGTATACTAAAACTTAAAATACCTCAGAATAGCAAAATTTTTACAAATCAAAAATATTCGGAGATATTTTAAAATATATAAAATGAATGAATTAGAGAATCGATTATAGTTAGAAAAGTTTTAAAATCTCCCATAGCTTTTTTATTATTGTAAACATTATTTTCTGTCCCCTTAAAACAATCTTCCATCAGATAATGATTTCGATTTGGCAACGCTGCTTCAATCGTCGACAAGGTTATTCTTGTTAATTTCCATTGGTTAGGATCATCCGTGACCCTACAACTCACTAGACGCTAGTGGAAGAGAGACTACAAGGCGATTCACTGATATCTTCGGATCGTAAGACTTATGCAAATAAGATTGAACATCACTTAAGGTAAGTTTGTTTGATCGTATAATAAATGAACTACTTAGTTATATGCAAAGTCATTACAAAACGTCTTTGGTTATATGCCGTTTTAAACATTTGATTCACAATTTATTTATTTATAACGTTAGGTAAAAGCAATCATAATATATTTTTTGGATTGCTCTTCTAGCTAGAAGCTTATGACATGAAGCTATGTGAAGTCTCCCCTCTAACAATTATCGAATAAATTCCTTGTATGACAATAACTTTTTATTCAAAACTTTGTACACACCTTACGATAGTTACTTTATAGAGTGTAAAATTAAGTATTTATATAGTCTTATAAACATTGGACATAAGTAACTGCTTTCAAACAGTTTCAACACTATTATATATATGTTATTCTATCAAAAAAGTATTTATAATTTTCAGATATTTTCGGCTAGTTCTCACAAAAGGTGCTTCATTACAAAATTCGGGGTGGGGTTATGAAACAGAAAGCTTTCATATTATCACATGCGAATTTGTAAACTTTTTCAAGAACGATTTTTTGATTCGATTTTTACTTTGTTAAATAAGGTAAAACAAAATTTCTATATACGATACTTTCCGATTAATAACAAAAAATTCCTATTTTTGATTCTTGTACCATAATATTTAAATACTATTTTACGATTTTTTTGTATGACTGATGTCTCTATCTCCAGCAATAAGTATAATATCGTACGAGAAGATAGTCAAGTAGTCAACAAATTAAAAAGAAAACAGATAGCGACATACACTTCATATCCGTCATAAGCGTATGCATTATACAGGGTATTCCAGGTTGCTTGTAACACCTTTATAACTTGGTTATTTCAAATAATATGCTCCATAAAGCATATATTTTCATTAATCGCACATCAAACTGCGTTAAATGCCAGGATGGTTTTATATTTTGATAGAATATGTTATTGTGAATACCTACGTGTATACACAAATATTTGATTTTTTTTGACAATAATTTTGAAAAATTACATCCCTACAAAATTCACTTACATGGGGGCTTACTTCCGAGAGACTATGAGAGACGTTTTCCTCTAATTAGGGATTGTTAGGATACACCATTATTCTAAAAAGATTGTATTCTGGAAAACTCCACCAATGTTATTAAAATGTTATCATTCATTGCCTTTTAAATCTTAATTTCGTTATAAGAACAGTTCAAACTCATCAACCGTAGATCCAAGGTTTACTAAATTATTTAATGTAGAGCTCGATAACTAATTACTTTGCTCAGATGGATACATGCTTTTGGTGTTGAAGAAACATTCGGAGTATCTGTTGAGTATTTTCAAAGAAATTCAGAGATAATGCAAGTTGGGGAAGATTTATTTAAGTAGGGAGATTATCGTTGCTTCTATCCATGTATTTGTAAGTTTCCAGCTCAGAACGCCTCATTAAATATTGCTAGGAGAAAAGATCCATCATTTGATGGTATGAAAGAAAGAGAAATGTCATCGAAACTAGGAATCGTATTTTTAGAGATACCGAGTTTTATTTACCTTGAGATTAATGATTTCCAGGCTGAGAGCAGAATTAGGAGACGGTTATTAAGGTATTACCTTTTAAATGAAACTAACTGTTTCTAAATAATTCCACAATATAATGAAAAAAAAGTAAAAACGATAAAGCAATTGTCAATTTCTTAGAATGTTTTAACATTTTTTCAATATATTGTGGAATTATCTAGAAACAGTAATATGAGTAGATTTCACGAAGTAAAGGGTCGAGACAGGAAATTTCATTAAACATTATTTCAGAAGGCGCAGTACTAACAACCCGATAAATTAATTTATATTTACAAGGTGTCTAATTTAATATCACCAACACATTGATTTACACAATATTGTAGAGACATTTTAATTTGTAACATTCAGGTATAGTACATTTAAAAACAAACAATTTTTATGAAAAACAAAAGCACTATCCAATTAAATGCTAATTTATCACAAAACTATTATATAGTTTTTGATTATCTAAACAACTTTTCAATTCTATTTTAGGGGAGGGCGGGGCAAGCAGAAGACGCGCGGTAAGATGGGAACCCACCGAATCTGACGAACCAGGTAGTGACGCCTGTACGCAAATAGCTGAAACTAGTATCTAATGACTCACAATGTACCTCTCTGTAACAGTAAACGAAGTTCACAGATTTTAGTTGGAAGTTAGATTTTAAGAGGGGCCTCCTCACAAGTATATAAACCTAAAAACCTACACAATACTAGTTGCTAATCTAGTAATTATTTGGTTCAAAATATTTACGATAGATGTCGATAGTAGTACTGAATCGGCTTTTACTTTTTCAGTATATTTTCTCTCTCTGTCTTTCCACTCTTGACGGTTCAAAGAAACGCATCTCTGTTGAAATGTTTTGATTTCAAATATTTCAACTGTTTGTGAGCACAGAAACCTTATCTCTGTTTTTTATGTTGCATCCAAAGCACAGCTGTGCATAGAGATAAGAGAATATTATATACACGGATCCAAACAATATTTGAAGGGTACCATTCCATTAGAAATAACTGCAAAAGAGCCAGCGGGGATTCATTAATATTCGCCTCAAACGAAATGTATTCAGAACTACTTCCTCTGACAACAAACCTGGAGGCAGTCGCCATAACGACATACTGCCCCAACAAGCTAACCATATGCGCCATCTATATTCCTCCAGATCATCCTCTAAAAGAAGATGAGCGTCTTGAACTAATATATCAACTCCCCCAGCCTTTTATCCTCACAGGAGACTTTAACGCTCACAACAGCATGTGGGGTTCACAAAAGACATTTGGACGCGGAAAGGTAGTCGAAAATATATTGAACTGTACAAATTCTTACCTACTCAATACAGGGTGTAATACACACTTTAATATTTCCTCCGGTATCTTTTCTGCCATAGACCTAAGCATGAGTGATCCCATATCTGCCTCTTTTATGTCTTTGAAAACAGCTGATGGACTTTATGATAGTAATCACTACCCAATAATTATATCATGCAATCACAATGAAGCAGTTTCCGAAAAAAGTTATTGGTGCCTCAAAAAACCTAAACTGGTCTGAGTATTCCACGACAGTTGACACCCTTTTACTTACACATGATGCTTACGCTTTCAACAATGTCGATGACTTGATAAAATCAATATCAGATTCAGTTCTCTCGGCTGCGAAGACCCACATTGTAAAAATGTCTTTTTTGCCCAATCATAGGGCCGTTCCTTGGTGAAACTCCTCTTGTGATGACGCAATACGCCAATCCAAAAGAGCTCTGAACCAATATTTGAAAAACAAAAGTACAGACAATCTTATTAGCTACAAAAGACTCAAGGCTAAAGCTAAATACATAGTAAAACAGAGTAAGAAATCATCTTGGAAGACATATGTATCAACCATAAACGAAAATTCCAACCCCAGTCAACTATGGAAGAAAATCCGACAAATTCAAGGTCACAAAACAAATAACAAAATTACCCGTCTCATTTCAAACGGCTCGGGTTTTGGATCACATGAACATATTTCAAATATTCTTGCAAGTCATTTCGAAGCGAAATCCAGAAATCACACAATTGTCAATACTTCACCTTCTCAAGAAACTCCTTCTAGTAACATTCTACTATCCGAAGATGTCAAGCACATTAACTATCCTTTCACCATAAGCGAACTAACAACTGCCTTAGCCAAATGCAAAAACTCTGCTGCTGGTTCTGATGATATTCCCTATAGTTTCCTAAAATACTTATCCATGTATAGCCTCACTAAGCTTCTGAATGTATACAATTTCATATGGATGTCACAAAAGTTCCCTTCTCAATGGCGCAAGTCGATAGTTATTCCGGTACTTAAACCAAATCAGTCATCTATCTTTCCGCAATCTTACAGACCGATTTTACTTACATGCACTATGTGCAAATTAATGGAAAAGATGATCAATAGGCGTCTTTCATGGTTTTTTGAAAAACATAGTATAATCCCAAAGGAACAATCTGGCTTCCAACGTCCAACCAGAGATAATCTTGTACTACTACAAGCCCACATTTTTAGCGCAATTAATAACAGACAAGATCTAATAGCCACTATCTTCGACATTGATGGAGCATTTGATAACATCTCTAGAAATGCAATTCTCGAAGAACTCACAATACTGGTAATGTATATGCATTCATAAAAAGTTTTTTAACATCTAGAACATTTAGGGTTTCTGTTAATAACTCCATTTCCTCTTCATATACCCATCATGATGGAGTTCCCCAAGGCTCAGTTTTAAGTACATCCTTGTTCATCCTCACCATTAACAAGTTATGCGACAATCTTCCTTCCCCTGGTAAATGCTCTCTATACGCAGATGACCTAATAATGTACTGCCATGGCAAATCCAATGCCTCTACTTCCAAAATACTTCAGCTAGCAGTAAATGCCCTACAAACAAAAATTGCCACTCTAGGACTTACCCTCTCACATACCAAATGGAAAGTTATTAAATTCAGTAGGAGAGCGCAAACTGATATCCCTAGTATCATAGTCACCAACTTTCAATTACCTGTTGTAGATGAGTGTAAAATCCTGGGAATGTTATTCAACACTAAATTATCCTGTAGACAACATATACAGGAAATTAAAGGAATATGTCTTAACAGACTAAATATTATTAAAACACTCTCACATTTTCATTGGGGCGCACATGAATCTACCTTGCTTAAAGTATATAGAACCCTCATTCGTTCCAAAATAGATTATGGAAGTTTCATTTACATGTCTGCAACAAAAACTATTTTACGTTCCCTCAACACAGTACATAATACCGCCATCCGCTTATGCCTGGGAGCGTTTCGGTCAAGCCCAGCTGAAAGTCTCTATTGTGAAGCAAATGAGCCCCCTCTCTGGCTCAGTCGACAACACCTCCTTCTCAACTATATTGCCGCGATTTTCTCCAATCCCTCCAATCCAGTATATCCTATATTAACATCATACCAACTTAATGACAACCCTCCATATACCTTTATTATACGTTCTATTCCTCAACTTATACAACCTCTAATTCAAGGCGTAAACCTTTCACATACTCGAATCCGCCCACTCTCCAACACTCCTCCATGGACTAAATTTCTCCCACAATACGATCTCTCCCTCTGAAAATTTAACAATGATGAAACCAATAAAGATGTTATTCGATCTGCTTTCCTCGAGTTGCTAAATTTTAAAGAATATAACTTGGTCATATATACGGACGCATCCAAGACAGAAGTAGGAGTGGGTGTTCCATAACCACAGTACATGGATCGATCGGAACCTACAAAATACCCTCTATTTGTAGCGTCCACACGGGTGAGCTGTATGCTATCCTACAAGCCTTCGAACATGTCCAACAACTTGCAAATACACACATAGCCATATGCACAGACTCATTATCCTCCATCCATTCCATTAAGAATACATTTACTAACCACCCCCTTGTCCAAGAAATACACGACAACTAAAAAACAAAATACAACAGTTACAATAACATGGGTCCCTTCCCATGTTGGGATTATTGGGAATGGCAAAGCCGATTGCCTTGCCAAAGAAGCTGCCTCTACTGCTACTGCCACGGTGAATCTTCAGCTTTGTAATGACTTAAAAGCTAGGCTGAAAAAAATCATTCGTTACAACTGGCAAATTCACTGGAGTCAAATTATGTGTTCACTGCGTGAGATTCAACCAATATTGAATCAGTTTACCTGTCCCGATCTATGTAGGAAAAATATGGCTGTCATACGAAGATTACGTATAGGTCATACTAGACATGGTTACCTAATGACATCGTCACCTCAGCTGAACTGTCAGTATTGCCACGTAAAGCTCTGCATCAAGCATATCCTCGTTGAATGTCCATATTTCACCACAAGACGCCTACACCTAAGAATACATACAAACTACACGGAGATACTAAATAGTGATAATCAAGTGCGCAAAGTGATCAAGTTCCTAGAGGAAGAACAACTTATTAACATAATTTAATCAAAAAAAATTCCATTTAAATAACATATCATGTAATCCCATATTCATGTTAATTTTAATCTATTAGTTTTGATTTACATTATG
This sequence comes from Galeruca laticollis, assembly GCA_963921935.1. Taxonomy (NCBI): domain Eukaryota; kingdom Metazoa; phylum Arthropoda; class Insecta; order Coleoptera; family Chrysomelidae; genus Galeruca; species Galeruca laticollis. Next base: position 119,326,696 of record OY998183.1, on the reverse strand, counting down.
TAATGTAACTTTATCTGTATTGTACCTTGTACTAATGGCCATAGCTGTCTTATGCACGTTAATTTAAATAGAAAAAAATATTAAACTGTATGTAAGTAGTAAATAACACATCAGCGTGTCCAGTTGTTCAAATTTAAAATCACTAATGCAACAAACGACATATTTAGAAGCGATTAAAATTAGGGAGCCCATCTGGCCCCGCCCTCCCCTATAGTCGAATAAATTCATCTTTTTTATTATAACTAGAAGATTTCGTAGAAATAGCTGCTTATCAGGTTGTATAAAATGAAGAACAAAGTTCAAAACTTGTATACCAAAAATAGATATATTTAGAATATTTAACGAAATTCCAAACCTTTGATTAGCATTGACATGCAATGAAACACCCTTAGGAGAAACTATGTTTTGATTTGTGTATTAAGACTTTTCTATTTTGATTCATTCTCTAAAAAAAGAACTAAAATAGCTTTAACTTCATTATTGGGCATGAAGTATTTAGTGGTTGATACTATTTTGTGAAAATAGGATTATTTTAAACAAGCAAAAAATACTGCAATACAAAAATAACACCGCCGTTTACATGTCTGATGAATGGAAACATTATTGAGAGGGAAATTACTCTCATTGACGGTGTTACGAAAATGCGTACGTTGTATTACTCTTTCTTCTCCTGGAGGCAATTCTGAGGATACATATAATTCTAATGTCTTTCCTGACGACATTTTCCTTATATTAATCAGATCATTGGGTAATATTCAAGAACTATGCAAATTATAGATTTTATCCACGGAATACCTCATTAAGTAGTCGAGTTAATTAATTTGTCAAATCCCACAACATTTGAATGGAATAGATGGACTGTATTTTTTAAAACACTGGTTTCTGTATAAAAATCACTATTATATCGACTGACATAAACATACATTGAGAAAATTGACATTAACATCAAAATTAAAATTACTGTCTATTTATAAAAGTTTTCTCCTTAATCCGCCTCGATTGGGAATGGATCTTGTTGATATATCTCGCTGTTGCCAACCTTTTCTTTAAGGAGAAAATATAGGTACAATGTTGTGTGCGTGGACACATATCCCACATAAAACAGCAACAATTACAAATAACTATTTTAGCGATCGATTTGGGTGAGGTAATAGGGGGGAAGATGCCAAAAGGGGGAAGATGCCTAATCTAAGTATTTTGGACAATACTCAATTGATCGCGCCACATACACGGCTACGTTGTTATTGTGTTTATTATTAGAGAACATCATAGTTTTCGAAGCGCTTAAGTGCATGCAACTGTTCCTTGAGGTGATGTTGTGTTTTTTTATGCCGGTAAGTTTTTTACGATAGAAATTAATTATGTGATATACAGTGTTAAATGTTTTTTGTTTGTGCTAATATAATGTATGTAGGATTTTGGCATTCATTACAATACTCCTGTCCTATTTTGAATGAGAAAAAGGGTTTTGTTATTTTGATTTGTGGCTTTGGCATCTTATACCTAAGTGTTGGGGTAAAACGCCAAGATCCGTGTGGGGTAAGATGCCTTATCTTAATTGCACTGTAAAATTTGTAACTCTTGTTTTTTCTCAGGTTTGCGTCTATTTTGGTTAGTGGTTTCCTTTCAGTAAATCTAATTGAATAGTTTCTTAATTTATCTTGTTTGTTTTAGGTAAAATGCCACGAACGTACGTCAGAAAATCAACTAGAGGCGAATGAACTGAAAAGTACCTTAGAGCAGCTGTAAATGCTTTACGTCAACAGCCAACCCTGAATGCAAATGCGATTGCTAAAGAATATAGAATCCCTCTACGAACCTTGATGAGACGTGTAAAGAATAACAACCTTGAAAAGGGCAGTCTTGGGCCAACCGCGTCCTTAGGTATTGAAAATGAACTTAAACTGGTGTCTTATATAAAACGGTTAGAAAAAATTGGCTATGCTCCAACTTCAAGAGACGTAAGACACCTTGCTTTTACTTTTTCGCAAAGGAATGGGTTAAAATGTAGATTTAACCAAGAAAAAGAATTAGCAGGCTACGATTGGTTTAAACTTTTTTTAAAACGACACCCAACTCTAACTATGAGAGTAGCTCAAGGTCGTTCAATTGCTCGTTCACTTGGTATGTCTGCCGCAGAAGTAGATCCATACTACCAAATGTTGAACGATACATTTACGACGCTCAATTTATTTGATAAACCGGCAAACATTTTCAATATGGACGAGACTGGCTTGCAATTATGCAATAAACCTACCAAAGTCGTAGCCACAAAAGGAGCTAGAGATGTTCAGTCGGTCACAAGCTCAGAAAAAGGAGAAACAGCGTCATCGCTTGCTGTAATGCAGAAGGTAGCTTTTTGCCTCCCTACATAATATTTAAAGGCAAAAACAAAAAAAAGGAGTTTGAAGATAACATGCCCCCTGGATCGGTAGTAGTGATGTCTCCAGAGTCCGCCTATGTGAAAACCAGTATCTTCTCATGATTGACTAAAGACCATTTTTTGCCTTGTAGGGGACCAGGGCCTGCAGTACTAATATTAGATGGTCATGCTTCCCATTGTAATGACGTGGAACTTTTGGACTTTTTGGCTGAAAATGAAATTCATGTGGCTTGCTTACCAAGTCATACGACTCACTGGCTCCCGCCTCTCGACCGTTCATTTTTTAAACCTTTAAAGACCTTCTGGAATAGCACTTGTAATCAGTGGATAAGAAATCATCCAGGGCGTCGAATAACTAGGTAATTTGATTCAAGTAAATAAGTTTGAAATATATTTCTTTGTTTCTTGTGCTTTACAGGTATCAGTTTGGGGAACTATTAAACCAAGCGTGGTCTCAAGCCGCAACGGTTCAGAATGGTGTTTCTGGATTTCGGGCTTGTGGAATTTATCCATGTTCCAAAGATGCAATCCCCGACCATGCATATGCTTTAGCTGAGCACCAAACTGGAAATTCACAGGAAGAAGTGGAACATGTCGATGCAGAAAACTCTGACAAACATAGCGGCGACGTAGCTGTAGTAAATTTTGATGATATTGCACCAATTCCATCCGTAGCTGGTCCTAGTAGGCCAAACGTTAGAAAACAACATGCAGAAGTCCTTACTTCTCCTGACTACCGCCAAAAGAAACGCAAAAAAATTGAAGAAAAACAAAAGAAGCAACAAGGGAAGGCAGCTAAGTTAGAGAAGAAACTTCGTAAAAAGGTAACAAAAAAAAAACGAATGTAGCACACGATAGCAGTAGTGAAGAAGTCAGTGGAGATGAAAATATTGTCTCAGGCCATAGCTCTGATGAACCTGACAGTGACAAGGACGACTTCTGTGCAATTTGCGATGGCTTTTACTTTGACAAAAAGGGTCCCAAAGTTGACTGGATTTGCTGTGTGGTATGTAACAAGTGGCTACACGAAACCTGTGCTTCGGGACCGAATATGTGCGATCCCTGCGCAAAATTTACTAAATAAAACATTCAAAACTTTAGACTTGGTATAAGATGGTACTTTAGCTGGAGTATGATGGCCAATACAATGTTTTCTGTCTATGGCATCACACCCCCAAATTTGTCATCTCACCCCAAGTCTGTCGGCATCTTACCCCGTAGTTGGGGTAAGTTGCCGAAATGACAGCTGTCAATGTTTATCCAACTTTTTCGTTTATTTCTAAGAAAATAAAAACTTTTTTGTGTTTAATCATTTGTTTATTGTATTTGTAATAGAATACACAGTTTCTGTAAGTTTTGAATAAAGTTAATTATATTTTTTTGATTTTTAAAAAAATTTTACGCGTCTTCCCCCCAATTACCTTATTATTAGCCTCATTTTTACTATTGATTTTTCTATCCATTAGAAGCAATTGTCTTTTCTTCCCCTTTGTAAATATCTTCGAGAATATAGCAGCAACAAAAACCTCGATTGGTTTATTTAATAATTTTCACAAAATAGTATATTTGTAGAAAAATTTACAGTTATTTTATTAACACTTTTATGCCTCGTACTCTTACCGGTTGAACAAACTTACAAACAAATAGTTCAATCTCAACATTTTAAATATAATACAAAAATAATGCCTCAATACAATTTCAAATATTTTATATTATCAACATATCTACGATACATACTGCTATCCATATAATAGCTATAATTTTCAAAGATAGTTTTTTAATACCTCCACTACCGCTTTGCACTATAAATCGACCCCTTGGAGAGGTCGACCACTGATGAAGGTCGGACAGTTCACCAAAACCATGTTGATTCTTGGTTTGAATTAAGCATTCGTATACGGAGTCGGGAAACAGGCTGGTTAATTTGTAACGCTGAGTTCTCTCGCTATTTGCTGGATTATAAGTTTGAGCAGGCTTCACTACGACGTCGTGCCAATGTCCCGGGTGATGGTACGAAGCATTAGACTATAAAAAATCAAACGTTAACAATAGTTAATAATACTGTCAGTTCAAAGACTAAAATAAAAATTCTAATTCTAACGTTACACGAAATAAATCGCAATAAATTAGTAATAATATATTTTTTCAAATGGTACACCGTCAATATTTATGAAGTGTAAAAAAAAAATTTAATTGGAAATACAACCGTTGAATGCGCATGTTTCTAACTTTATTCGTTTCAAAGTTACAAGAGTTTGGTGATAAAATTATATATGACAACAAAAATAGTAGGCTTCTGTCATTATTTATTTCTAAATATCCTTAGTGACAATTGAAAGTATTATTCTTTTACTTTTATTGGTTATTTGTTAAAGTGAAATTTTTATGTTGAAATTTTATGTTTATATTTATTTCACTATGTTTACCGAACAGGAAAGAATAATAACTATGGTAATAATGAAAGGTTGCCCTGTAATAGTAAAAGAAGTTATACATTTAAAGCTATCCAAGTCGTAAACCAATTACTATAACTGCAGTTTAGAGAATACAAAACAAAACTAGATAATCACACGATTTGAGACGTAGAATACTGATAATACTCGAAAAATAACTAATGAATATGTTTTGGCATTAATTATGCTTATCTGGTAATTTTGTTTAGTTTCAATTTAACAATTATTTAAAAAAAATTCAAATATATCTTTTGATAGTTTATACAACTTACCATGTACACCTTTTACAATATATCATTTGTCATATAATGTATCCTTGAAATGGGAAAACATAAATTCCGAAAGCTTTGATATATTAACACATGATTTAAAACAGAATCCTTCATACTTTTAGTATATATAGGTATATATTGTTATGTATTATTATTGATCAATGTGAATATTACAATTTTTCAATTTTATTTGCCACACGTTGGTTCGTCGATTGTTATGATTGTATTTTTTCATTTATTTAATTATTTATATTAGGTTTATATTATTATAATTTTAGTCGTTGAGCGCCAGATGAAATTAATGAAGTAATAGATGAATATTTGTTTAGTTTAAAAAGTAAAAGACCAGCTAACTTCAGTCCTCAAGATGGAACTCTTACTTATTTGTAGGGAATTATCGTGAGTGAGGATACGTTTACATTTAAATTTCGACTTCAAAATAATTGAGATATCCTATAATTAATAAGAAAAAAAAATATTTACATTAACTAATACTTTTATTTTCCAATAATTTTTTAAATAGATCTAAAGAGCACTCAATATGTTTCTGTACTACTAGTAAATACCTTGACCTATGGGTTTAACTATCTTACTGAATAAGATTTAGAGGTTATGAGAAATTATATTATTGAAATTATCGAAAAGTTCTTTCCCTTTTTTGTTGATATTAGTTATAAATTCTGTTGCTGTTGTCAGGTACAATATATTTACAGCCTGGTACATATATGATTTCGAAATCATATTCTTGTATCAGTAAAACCCATCTATGAATTCTAGCGTTCCCATATTTATTTTTGAAAATAGTTGTAAGTGTTTGATTGTCTGTCAAAATGTCAAATTTATTTCCAAGTGAATAGAATCTTAGCTTTTGTATACAGAATATGATGATAGCTAATTCTAATTCGCTAACACTATAGTTTTTTTCTGATTTTTTTTATTAGTCTACTTACAAAAGTTATGGGAATTTCTTTATCATCTGAATTTTGACTTAATACTCCTGCAAAACGGTTTATGGAAGCATCAGTCTTGAGGATGAATTTTTCGTTATAATTAGGATGGTATATTTTAAATTGTTTTATGAATTCTTCCTTTATTTTGTTAAAAGCTACTTCTCTTTCTTCTCTTGCCTCGTTACTCGATTCTCCCGTCGTTTTCTAAACTTTTTATTCTCTTTCCTCATTACTCGATTCTCTTTACGTTTTATAAACTTCTTTTTCTTCTCTTGCCTCGTTACTAGATTATTCCTTCGTTTTCTAAACTTCTTTTTATTCTCTTCCCTCGGTACTCGATTCTCGTTGCGTTTTCTAAACTTATTTTTCTTCTTTTCTCTTAATTCTCGATTTTCCAATTCTCTTCTCAAATTTTTCCTTAGTTGTCTACTAATTTTTGTTATGTCTTCTAGATCTTCTGCGCATTTTATTTTGTTTCTTACAGTTCTTAAGAACACTCCAGGATGTATTTTCTTGATATCGGCTTCAGATTTTATTTTATTATCAACTCAAAATATTGGTAATCGTGTAACGATGTTTGAATTTTTCATTTTGTTTTTTAATCCTTTTATTTTTCCCACTACGTCTCTTTGTATAGTTTGTATTGCTTTCTTATTTTCTTCATCTACAATTTGTAAACTTGTTGGTATTCCTGTTTCCATATTTTTGTCTAATTTGTTTATGTCATTCCAAATTTCTTGTATTTCCACTCTATTTTTCTTTATTTCTCTATCCAATGTTTCACATTTGGTATCCATTGCTTGTGAACATCTATCTTCCACTACGTCTAGTTCTATATCAAACGTATTTATTTCGTCTTCAAATTTTTTATTTATCGTATTGATTTTTCCCTCTTGTAAATTTATTTCTCTGGTAAGTGTTTCACATTTCGATTTCACATCCTCTATGTGCTTATCAATGTGTTCGTTTTGTTTCTCTATTTTATGGTCAATTCTATTAGCCAATATATCCATATTTGCACTGATTTCTGTACTTTGTTCTTGCATTAATTTATTCATTAGGGTTTCAAACATATTGATTATCTCTGTCTCCTTCCTTCTTGTTTGTTCTCCTCCGGCTTGTTGTTCTGCGTCATCTTCTTTTCTTTCCTTGTCATAATCTAGTTGTAGTACTATGATGGATTCCCTGTATTTTTCTGCTTGGACATCTTCTGAATCTTTAAAAATATAGGTTTGTGGATTTTTTCCTCTTTATCATTATATCTTTTAATCTGTTAATTATTGTTTGTTTGGTTCCTTGCTTATCGGTATTTCTTTTCTCCAGCACTCTTCTTATATCTTGTATCTTCAAGTCCTTTAATAAATTACCTGTTATATTTTCCATTTTATTCTAATTTATTTACAAAGTTTGTTGAATGTTTAATATATTTTATTTCCCTTCATTTTCGTTTTTTTAATAGTTCTGTATCCTCGTTTTTCGATCGCCACACGTTGGTAGTGCCAATTGTTATGTATTATTATTTGTCAATGTGAATATTATAGTTATTCAATTTTATTTGCCACACGTTGGTGCGTCGATTGTTATGAATGCATTTTCTTATTTATTTAATTGTTTATATAAGGTTTATATTATTATAATTTTAGTTGTTGAGCGTTAGATGAAATTAATGAAGTAATAGATGAGTATTTGTTTAGTTTAAAAAGTAAATGGCCAGCTAACTTCAGTCCTTTTAATTATTTGTAGGGAATTATCGTGAGTGAGGATACGTTTACATTTAAATTTAGACTTCAAAATAATTGAGATATCATATAATTTATAAGAAAAAGAAATATTTACATTAACTAATACTTATTATTTTCCAATAATTTTTTAAATACATCTAAAGAGCACTCAATATGTTTCTGTACTACTAGTAAATACCTTGGCCAAGGGGGTTTAGCTATCTTACTGAAAAAGGTTTAGAGGTTATGAGAAATTATATTATTGAAATTATCGAAAAGTTCTTTCCATTTTTTGTTTATATTAGTTATAAATCTATTCAGTAAAATTTGTTAAAAGATTCTTATCTAAAATTTGTTAAGTAACTTTTTATCTGGTCGTTGAATTTTATGTGGAATATATCAACAAATTACCATTTGAATTGACACTAGTCCGATCAGATAAAAAGGTTATGTATGTAAATTTGACAGTTCGTTTGTGAAAAATATCGAAATGATATAAGTGTAGTTTTTATAAATTTACCTTACCGTTTGTAATTATGCACTGGATTTTTCGTCGATGTTTCTTTATTTAATTGTGTAATAATGAACTGAATCAAAATTCAGTTCTGTGTTCTTTCTGGATACTGGACACTGCTTTTCTGTGTTTCCAGTAAGTAATGTTTTATTATTTTTACTTGTATTATAATCAAATACTTTTTCTCTTCTCTGGTTAATTTATACTCTCCTCCATTGTCATTATACTCTCAAGTTATAATTGGTTTTACTCATATTTAAGAATGGTTTCTTCTACAGCTTTGCTTATAATTCAAAATTAATCTTCTTTCTTTTGTTTCTTATTATAATCTTATTTGATTCTTCTGAATTTTTCTGTTTTAAAAAATCTCTTTCGAAATCTCTTTCAATTTTCTTCCCTTCGTTTCAATAAAAAAATCAACAACCTCTGTCGATTTTTTTTATATTCATCCTAGATGAAACTTTCAAGTTTCTATTTTGACTAAATGACCTAGCACACTACACTTGCACACTTTTTATCTAATGTAATAGTTTTACAATAGATTAAAATAGATATAACAAATTATTGGATTAATAATAAGTATAGAATTAGATTAATTTGATAATTAAAATTTTAGTTCAATATATACACAATGTCATTGATAACGTTTCTTTGTCGGATGTGGCAACATTTTAACTGAACGGGTATGCAAAACATCCGATATTGGTCTAATGATAATCCAAATAGGATGAAAGATCGCATAGATCACATAGAAATCAACGATGGTCTGGCATTACAAGAAATACAATTATTGCTCCATATTTTTTTAAATGAATTTACCAGGAGAATTGTATCTGGATTTTCTACAAAATACTTCCTGATTTGATCCAGGTTTTCCCTGATATCCAAATTGCCAACACTTTAGACCACAGAATATTGTTTTAATATCTTGCTATATCTGTGCTTTAGTTTTCAAACAGAACACTCTCAAATCGATAGATCTGAAGAAGGAAATCAGAGAAATGGCCCGCTAGATCACTCAATGTTACCACATTAGACTTCATTTTATGAGTTTATTTAAAATCTAAAATCTACACTAACAGTCCTGACGATATCCGAAGTACGAATCAGGTAGGAAACATTTGATGTTACAAAATGTTAAAGACGAATTTATTACCAGGTTAAGTAATTGTTCAGTGGTCGATGGAGAGCAATTCGAATATTGACTGTAATTTTTTTTGGTTACTTTTTGTTAGAGTGTACGTTTATTCTTTATTAATTATAAAGTACATAATACAACTTTTGCGTTTTTGTCTACGCTGATCAAATTTCAATCAAATTGTTCTTGTATTCAGCTAATAATTAATTAATGCGTTACATTTGGACGCACTGTATATACATTTCTGTCTCCAACACTAAAAGTATAAATTTATTTTACTCACCATGATCCTCCTGTACAGTATCCTGACTTCGATTATGGGGAATACAGATTGTACCACCCATTTCAAATCATACTCGTGTGGATTAGAATATGGGCCACTGATAATTTTAGCTGGTCCCGGTTTACCTGATAGTTCCATATATCGTTTATCTTTCCCTATCGAATTCGCTACACTGCAACTGTAGTTTCCGAAATCTGATGATTGAACATTTCGAATGGTTAAGGTGTGAGTATTGCCATTTTTGGACATAGTTCGACGGTCTGTGGGCTGAAGAATGAAAGAATCTTGGTACCAGGTTACCTTAAAATAAAAATACAAAGTAATGCATGAGTACAGTGCATGGACTAAAAGGCAGCGAGAGAAATAGTATCTGCTAGAGGTCAGATTCAAGGGTAGATAGAAAAATATATTACTGTATGATTAGCTCATTGAAGTAACTGACGGGCGAATTCGAAGAATAACATTATTCATGACAACAAATTGAATGAATAGAAAGATAAATCTAATTTTACAATTTAGCAATGTGCATGAATATAGAAAAATCTGCACTTTACTTTAATAGATACGTCAAAAATAGTTAAATAAAAATTACTCGAATAAAGGTTAGCATTGAAGAACATATATTTTTTTGGCACATTTGCTAGGTGGATTTTAGTGAAAGATAAATTATTTTAAAAGGCGGTTACGCCCCCAGACGACCATATCGGAAATCTGAAAATATCTTCCACAGTCTTTTTTTGGCCACTTTAGTAATATATTTTGTTGCTGCAAGTCTCTACGACGAATATTTTCGGAGATACAGCACTTTGCATTCTTATCTGACCGCCCGGGACTAGACGTTTTTCTTTGCCATCTAAAAGACGGAATGTGAAAAGTTTAGCTGAATTACCATGTATAAAAAAGTATAATGCAAGAGATGAAGGTCTTCAAACTCTTTTTATTTTCCTGAAGATTGCAGAGGTTGCCTACGTCAAATCACGGACATGGTACTGTCAGAAGAAAGAAGAAGTCTGTTATCGCTGTTGTAAAACTAATCTAGGTAATGCAATATCTGTCTAAGGGCCGGTTTTACAATAGCGGTATAAACGAAGAGTAAGCCTACTCTCGGTATAAGTTGTATTTTGGTGTTTTACAAAGCAGGTATACATTTAACCACGGAATAAAATTCTCGGAAGGAGTAGTATAAGCTACACTGAGGAAAATCACCCAATACAAATTTTATACTGACCCAAGATATATAACCACAAATTAATATTATAATATTGATAAAATACAATTATATTGCAGCAAAAACAAATGTTATTCTAAGGAAGGGTGTATAACTGCTATACAATTTTTTCTGTAGTTACCTACCCGAATCAAGTTGTATAAAATTATTATATACTACTTATATTTTGAAAAGTTTGCCACAAACTATATAATCAAAATACAAAAATTATATACGGGTTACTATAGCAGTTTTTTAACACAATAATACCGCCTTTATATGGTTAGTTGTATAATAAATATCCGACTTGTTGTATAAAAACCAATTTCGGTTATATACGTACGATATATCTATTGTCTTAGTTTTAAAATTACCGCGAATACTCACCAATTAGCCATTAGCAAAGAGAGAGAGAGAGATTATTCCAATGGACAAGCAGAGATTGGACAAGTTCCTCTTTATTCATTTATTGTGTATCATGTTGTATACACCTTTGATTCTATAAAAAGAGCCTTAGAGATCCTTTACCAAACGTTTCATGCGTTAGATATTGAGTACCCTACCGAGTGTCAACATATCTAGCAACTTATTGAAGAAGTGATTTTTGAAATGAAACATTCTCCATCAAGTTCTTGTGTAAGTGTAAATAAGAAATGCCTATTTGTGGATTTTGTTTGAAAACTTATGAAAAAAAGTCTTTTGTTGTTCATTTAAAAATAATTCATAGATGTACCAATTAAACTAAGTTTAAATGTGCTGAAATTAAATGTCACAAACATTTCCCTAATCTAAATTCATATTTAAAACATTTATACATTCATGTAGTTATTACAGGTAAATCAATTATTAAAAATGTCAATAAGCAATCTCCAATTGTTGTCGAAGTTCTTGAACAAAGACATACATTAATTGATGTTCCTACTAAATGTGAAGACAGAATTACTTTTGACTCCTTTCAGTATACAAAGGAAATGTTGTTTAAGTGTTGCGATGAAAAATTAATATCATTTTTTTGCAAATGAAATTTTCCGCTTTTAGATATGAAGCAAAGCATAGAAAATCCAAACTATCAGCTCCTGTGGTAGCTTCCAGAGTTAGTATACCTAAAACTTTAGCTATCAAACATCAGTTAATGCAAGCTAACAGATTTATTTTGCAAAAAGGTTTCTTAAATGAAATTGAAATACACAGAAGTGTTACGATATTTAGCCATGATAAAGAGTATTCAGATCTGAAAAACTTATTTTTGGAATCTAATGTAAATTTTGATTTTGAAGATTCTATAATTCTAGTAGAAAAAATAGATATTCATGATAGTACATACGAACCAGGGAATATAATACTGGTTGAACCTACACTAAAAATGTTTGGTGAAATATATAAAATTATTTTAAATAGTACCTCATCTGATGTTTCTTTTATATACCATAAAATATTTTGCACATTTGATAATAATTTAATGACTTATTAGTTAACAGATAGTACTCAAAAAAATATAGTCCTTCGATCACGACTTTGTTATCACAAAACATTCTCAACTGTTGCGCAGTCCAACAAAAATTACATAGTGTTTGAATATTAATACAATTCTTACAATAAAGGGTATATTTTCGTTCATTTGTTATTTGTTTGTGAAGAATACATTTTTTTTATTTGTTTGTTTATGAAGAATATAGTTTTGTTTATTTGATTGTTTGTGAAGAATAAAATAAGTATAACCGTAAAAACTATTTTCTTTTTAATCCTTACCCATTTGTTAACATAGTGGTTATGCATACAGTTATATGGTGGTAAAATTTCTATAATGATATTCTAATAATTAATAAAATGAAATTTTTAAGCATAAAATACTAAAGTTCCACTAATATCTCAAAGGCTCATGAACGAACAAATTTGTAACTAGGTTTGGTGCTTTTTAAGACCTGCTACTTTGGATGATACGAAGAAAATACCTATTGTTTGAAGTTGTGTAGACAATAGAGCTCTATGTTATTACTTGCTTCGGATTTCCTCTTTCTTATGCTTGTTTTATTCTACATAACGTTTCAATCAATATGAATGATCTTCAGGTGAAATCTGTTCTCACCTGAAGAAAATCGAAGATTCATTTCGATTGAAACGTGGTGTAGAATATATAAAACAATCAAAACAATGGAAGTCCGAAGCCAGCAATCATATAATGCCTATCTAACAATATAAAAATAATATATTCGCCATACAAAAATAATATAATAGTCATACAAAAGTAATATAATATCTATACAAAAATATTATGATGGGTAGTCTTCAATCAAGTAAATTCAACAAAATTGTATAGACAAATTTTATAATATTTAATTAACAATTGTATGAAGGTTATATCTTGTTTACTAGAGTAAAACAATGTCAAATAACGATTATCTAGAAATTGTATAACTGTCATACAATATTATTATTGACCTGACAACGGGTGTTATCATGATTATACAACATTGTTATTGGCTTAAAAATATGTATAAATATAGCTATACAAAATGAAAATAATAGTTATTCAAGTGAATTTGAGTGCATATATAACTAGTTGTATAACCAATAGACGAACATGTTTAATCGTTAAACAATCCAAACTTATTTTCCAGAAAAATACGTTTTATAACCACAAAATAATAGTTGATTTGTCACAAATAGTATATACCTTTTATATAAAGATAATACAAGTTTTATACTATGGTTAATGATTTTTCTCTCAGTGTATACCATTGACGAACAGGCAGATAAGTCCATTACTCTACGAATAACCTTAAAAAGTGACGTTTTCGCAGGTATATAAATGTTATGTATGGGTTAATTCATATATACTTTGTAAACACACACTTTTATTTTTTCTTTGTGGTGACTCTTGTAAATTATGTGTGAAAAAAGCGAGAAAAGAACAAGTAGCAATTTTAATGCTACTGAAATGGAAGTACTATTGGATTTGGTAGAAAAACATAAAAATATTATTGGTAAGTTAATGTTTTTCTATTTATATAAACATTATTATGCATACTTGTTTTATTTTGTAGACTACAAGTTAACTGATGCAGTTACTAACAAAGATTAGGAGCTGTGTTGGCAAACCCTCTGTCAACAATTTAATGCTGCCTCTGGCACAGGTAGAACATCAAAAATGTTAAGAAATAAATGGGATATCTGGAAAAAGAGTAGCAAGAAAGAACAAGATGTTCTAAAGAATAGTTTATATAGAACTGAAGGGGGTCCTGGCCCTAGTGATAGTAAATTAAGTGTATGGACTATGAGAGTTGTGGCTATACTGGGAGCTACATGAACAGGGACTACAAATGATTCGACAGTTATGAAATGGGTAAAATTCTAGTTCTGTTATATTCATGTACTTGATTGATATTTATTACTTTTTTGATTTTGATAGCTCACATATTGAAGAGGAGAAACATTCAAATAATCAAGCTCCAACTACTCAAGGTTCTTTGGCATATCATAATTTAGTTTTCCCAGAAGATTCTGTCATATCTGAGAATGTAATTGGCATAAGAAATATCAAATTCCTACCTATTTCAGATTTGATTCCGCTGTGTTGACAATGATAACTTAATGGACGTAATTATAAAATATATCCTCTATATTTAATCAAAACTAGTTCTAAGTAGTATTGCAGTATGTAAGTGAAGAATAAAGTTATAATTTCAACTTAAATGATTTGTTTATTTATACATCGCAAAGAAAGAAATGAAAATATTAAACAAAAGTTTCCATATATAATTAGTCTAGTATATTACAATAAATTTAAGAAATGATTGTTTATTAAATCTAATCTACGTATATTATTTTCTATTTGTATATTTTCATTATTATTTTCGTTGTCAACAATTTCAATATCTTCCTCGTGATTTTACAACTCTGGTAGCATATTTCTTTGTATAAAGAATAATGAAATACCGATAAAAAATAATAAACACACTTTTACTTTTAAGGTTAAAAACGAAGAAATAGATGACAAATGACAGGAGATATCGGTTTATATGAACTACTTTTTCGTTACTCTTAGAATTGCTATACCGGTGTAAAAAAGTAATTGATCCTACAATAATGAATTATTAAAAAATTGATAATTTGAGAAGAATTTCAGTACCTTGCACGTATAAATAGTTATTGGCTTTCTCCTTAGCCTAACCGTATCTTTTTCATAGGAAGATTCAAATATAGTTTATACTTCATAGCTTTTTCGGTCTATAACCTTGACCACAAGCTCTAGTTGTCTTTCTGAATAAGAGATGGCGATATTATATAAAATTTTATTTTTATGAATATGAAAATGTTTTCTCCTTTTGTATAGTTTATTGACAATAAAAAGACGATTATGTCATTTTTAGTTACTTTCCTGCTTACCAGAATAAATATTAATTTACCAACCGTGAATACAATTTATCCTCAACAGCCAGGGCAATTTACAGCTAACGGGTTGGCAAAACTTCAAGACGTTGTCAAATCAACTGGTAAAATTCCCCAGTTTGTTTTGACGTTTATTGACATTCGATCATCGTCTAGTATTTACAAGTTTTTTTGGCGCTTTTAAATTCATTGCTTCTTTAAGATTAAAAAAAACAGTTATTTTCATAACTAATTATTTATGCAAATCTGCAGTGTGTGGTTAATAAAATGCCGAAGCAGCTGAACAGAAAATGTCAAGAGATGGTAACATCTTTGTTGAGCTATTTTGAACGAGAGTGCCGAAATGGGGGCCCGCTTCTCCCGCTTACTGCTGTAAGAGACGTAAGTAATAGTATTCGCGATTTATATTCATCATTATTATTAATATTATTGTTACATATTTAAATGTAAATGATTAAATGTTTTTAATGTTAGGTTAGGTTAATTAACCTCGATAATATATTATTCTTTCATAAATTGAAGTAGTTACAACTTAGCGTTACCACTGTTAACCGTATTGCCGCCAAGCAAAATAGAGGTGAACAGCCTAAAAGCCTACCTAAAAAGAGACAACGCATAAAACATATTGTTGAAATTGATAACTTTGATCAAAATGCTTTCCGAAATATTATATACGAAATGTATGGAAACAGTGAGTATATTGAATTAACTGTTTATTCACAATTAACTAACACAATATTTTTTTCAGAGGAACACATAACCTTGAAAACTTTGAGAGACAAACTCCAGGAGCGTGAACTCTCTAATGGTTGTTTAACATCACTCTGGAAGAGAGTGAAAAATATTGGACTCAAGTACCAAAAAGATGATCCTCGTCGTGATTTAATGGAGTTGCAACATATTGCATTAAAACGTGTACATTTTCTACATGAATATAAATGAAAAAGACTATCCATCTCGAATGTTACTGAGTCATTGTGCTTAGTGCTCTTACACACTACAATACTGGGCTTAGCTTCGGACATATTCTGTCATACGACGATGTCCAGTTTTGTTTCCTTTTATACTTTGACTAATAATTTTTATGACTTTTCTGAATGTTGTCCTGTTTTGTTTTGTTTAATTTTATTTTATTGTGTTCGACGTTTTACATAGTAATGAAGATTTTTTCATTACTAATTTTATTGATGATTTCCCCTACAGTAAATCCCCATATTTTCCACTAACATATGTCGGAGTCTGCTAGATGCCACGGACATGTGACGGCTTTCTCTTTCAATTCATTAAGGTAATTTGACATGTTGTGAATTCCTATTTTTATCTTGATACCTTTTACAGGACTGATGATGACTCAGTGAGCCGAAACTAGTTCCCCTTGTTCACCTTTCACTAATATATGCTGTAGTACTGATTTTGAGTTTTACTTACTGCTATCTACATGAATATGTCAAGATAAAAAGGGAAGGTTTATATCAATTTGTGTTTTTGGATGGGACCTGGCTATTTAAAGATGGTACTGTTGGACGCAAGATTCTAATCATCGGAGCGTGAAAAAAACCAAAATTTGTGGTCCAAGTTAATTGAATAATAAAATTGAGCAATTCATTTATGATGTACTCACATTCCTGCCATTTTAAGATATTTTCAAATATTTACTAGTCACACTATTTTATTTACATCTATATAATTATTAATAGTTGTTTTGAGCTATGCAGTCTATTTAGGAAACCTAGTAGTAATTTGTTATTTTCTTATTGTAGGTATATAGTTTTGCATGCTGGTTCCTCTTCTGGATTTATTTTTGGAGCAGGACACGTTTTTTCTTCCAAAAAAACAAGATGGTGATTACCACGGTGAAATGAACCGAGAAAATTTTTTGCATTGGTTTGAATACCAGCTTTTAGTGAACTTGGAAGAACCTGCCACAATTGTAATGGATAATGCAAGTTATCACAGTACAGTGATCAATAAAGTACCAACTACAGCTACCAAAAAGGCTGATATACAGAGCTAGTTGATACAAAATGATATTCCTTTTGAAAATACTTTCCTCAAAACCCAATTATTGAATTTAGTACAACGGTAAGTTGATATAAACATTTTTCAATATATCATGGTAATACTTAGATAACTTATTTTGTTTAAATATATGCATTTTTTGTAGGAATAAACCACCAACAGTATATGAAGCTGACATATTATCTGAAAAATATTGTCACAAAGTGCTTCGACTTCCCCCTTACCACTGTATGTTCAACCCAATTGAACATATTTGGGGCATAGTTAAAAAAATTTATAGAGATCATTTCGGAACTGATGGTTCTTCAACAGAACAAGCAATACGTGTATGAAGTCTTTAGAAAAAGTGACTCCTGATATTTGGTCAAAAACAGTAGAGCACACTGAAAAACTTATACAAGATGGGTGGGACACAGAAGTAGTATTTGATAGACAGAATGTGCCTCCACTTATTATTAATTTTGACAGTGACGATGAAGATGGTGATGATTTTGTAGTGGAGTAGTGGAAATCTTGTGTTTCATTTTTTGTATATTTTTATCCAATTTGCTTTATTTCCACCTTTTCAAAATCACTAATACCTATTATTAAATATTAATTAGGTACAGTTATTTTATAATACACAAATTGAAACAACGACCACAGTATCTCTACATAAATAATACTGACTAGGAATCGTTTTCAGTGTGTGCTATTGAATATGTCAAAAATAGACGAAGCCACAAACTTTGTTGTATATTACAAAAGTTAAAAGCGATTTGGCCTATTTATTTTTGTTTTGCTAAAAAAAATTTTCTGATGATGCTTTAAAAAAGTTTCATTTTGACTTAGCAAATATAACTAAAGCTTTTACTATTACAGGTTCAGAGTCATATCCTGCCATCGCCTCCTGCAGCACTCCAACTACCTCGAACACCATTCTTACTACATTAAAGACACCCATCAAACGTAAAGGTAAATTTTTAAACTATGTAGAAAGTTTACTGTTTTGACCCTTACTTTGTTGAAACTAACTGTTTCTAAATAATTCCAGACTATATTTTAAAAAGTAATATGTAAAAAGTGAATCGCAATAATAAATGTAAGTAAAAAATAGTACATATAATATTTTTTCAGATATTAAACAAAGATTGAATTTACTAAGCCATGGAGATTCAAGTAGAGCCATTCAGCTAACGCCCAAAGCTAGAAAATTTTATGGAATTGCCAAAAACATGGTTTCACTAGCCAGAAAAATTGACAGACAAAATTCCGGTGTACGAAAACAACTGTTTGAGATTAAAAAAAGAGTTGAATTATAAATAAATCTAAATTTGGAATAAGTAAATTGATTTGTTTCCTGTTTTTTCATGAATAAAAATAATGTGTTCAAGCAGTCTTTTATTTTGAAATATTAATTCCACTTTTCATAAAATTCCTTATTAATAGCGTTGTCGATTGATAAAATTGGTGTAAGCTAATGTATTCTCGAGCCCTTTAAAAAGGTGTATGAAAATACATTAGAGCTCACTATTTCTATCTGTTGAAAATAAATAGCAAAAATAGTTATTTCCATATATTTCAAAAAGCCCGCTGGTTCTATATGCAGCGCTATAGCGGTGGGTTGAAGAAGTAAAATAACATTGAATAATTATTCAGTAGAGTGGCCCATCTATTGTATATTATATTATCTTATCTATGAGGACAAAGCTACAGCTTGGCTTGGCAACATCACAATATTTTGTTTTGCAACGTTATCGTCTTTTTATCGTGAATAAACTATATTAGAATAGCTGTCAAATCCATTTTACAGTGATTTAAAAAACATCGCTCAGAACAGCGAAATTAACGAATAATAAAAAAACTGATGAAAACCAATTTAAACACTTTTCGTTTCAAGTTTTAAGGTTAAAACGAAGAAAAAGATGACGTACATGACAGGAGATATCAATTTATATGAACTACTTTTTCATTACTCCTAGAATTGCTATACCGGAGTAAAAAAGCATTGTAAAATCAACTACTTATATACCAGGAATAAATTCTAGCATAACGTCACTCCGAGAATTACTATACTGTTATTTATACGTAGTATAAGTCACTCTTGTAAAACCGGCCCTAAAGTAATTGGGTTTCCCATCTACATTTAAAATTTTGGTGGGTGAATATATGATGCATTCACCATAATTTTGAAATATTAACAGACATCAATATGAGATGGTGGAGGCGCATGTTGGTGTCCACCAAATATTACACTTCCATTAGTTATTAGTGCGTTTTTGTTATCCTCATATTACAAACTTATTTGAGTATCAGAAATTGAATATATTTACCATCGTTATGAAAACAAATATTATTATTAGTTATAGTATAAATACGTCAAAATAATCAATTAATAACACAAGAGCATCGAAAATAATAGATTATTTTACGGGTAACGAGACGTAATCTGCGAAAAATCACGAGAGCGTAGCTCGAATGGTTTCTTGCGGTGATTTTCGTTTTGTTTTAGTCAATTTTTTCTTAATTTCTAGTTATAGTAGGTGTTTAATAGATTTAGTAATTGTTACTATTGTCAGTTTAATTTAGTGGATTTTTGTAGACAATAATTTGTGAAAATATTTTGTGTAGGCAGTGGATTAGTTAACTTGACAGTGAGGTATGTATTTAATTTGTTTTCGATAAAATAAAGTTTGAATTATAGTCGAGTGGCGCAACTTTGCGCAGAACATCGAATTTTTAACCAATATTTCAGTTGATACTTTATCGAATGGTTTAAAAATTGAGTATATGAATTTGTAAATTTGATTAAAAAAGAATTGAGAGTATTTTTTTTAATTTCCATATTCACTTTCAAATGTTAAAATGTTTGTTCATTATTTCTTGAAATCTTTTATTTCAGACAAAATCTGGAAACATGAGTGGCTAATTCGATAAATCATATACAGTGTATATCAATTTATGAAAATAGAAAAAAAACAGGATGCCCTAAAAATTTCTCTGAGCAGTTTGCAGGAAAGAGTAGCTCAAGCGTGTAATGTTTCTGTCGCCTCTGTGAAACGTATTCTTAGTGAAGGTAATAGAAAATTTCCCGGTGAACGCTTTAAAACGCCCCGAAAAACCCTCAACAAACCTTCAACTTCTAAAGAATCCGTTGATGAATTTGAGGACGAAATAATTCGAAAAATTATTTTTGAATTCCTGTGGGGCAAGAAGAGGTATTTTGGGAGGGACAAGAAGTGATAGGGTCCCATCTTGCCTCGCAGAAAAGTAATAGTAATATTAAAGCAGACGTATTGTTTTTATTTCAGAAAATGGTGCGTACTTATAAACGTGTATCAGAACGGGGACAATGGAGTGAAGAGCATGGTACAAGCAGTAGAGGCTGTAATCTCTGATCAAATGGGATACAGGACCGCATCTACACATTTTGATGTACCAACATCAACATTAGAACGTGAAACAAAACAAGCGAGATTAAATACAGCGCAAATTATAAAGTCGAAACTAGGCCCAGATAAATGCGTTTTCACACATCAAGAAGAGCGAGAGCATGTTGACTACATAAAATTAATGGAATCGAGATTATTCGGATTAACCTATGTTGACCTAAGACCGTTAGCTTTCGAGCTTGTGGAAACAAATAAAAAACAACACAATTCTAATAAAAGTAAAAATGAAGCTGGTGAAGTGCAGCATGTCTTTATTGCAACCATTTATATTCCCAGTCAACGGAAGGATGGGTGCTATGCATTAAGTACAGACATTGGGAAAACTGTTCTTGTGCTGGAGAGGAGGAAGATTATGACGGAGTACAACGTATTTGTGCACTTTGTACGACAGAATGAATAAAATTCAATAAAAAATTATATTATTTTACAAAATCATGTATATCTCAACTTGTCCCACCTAGTTTCCCATCTTACCCCACCTGCGGGGCAAGATGGGAAATATACACTTTCGTAAAAAATGTTTTTTACTATGTTATCGCGAAATTAAAAAAAAATATTAAACTGTATGTAAGTAGTAAATAACACATCAGCCTGTTCAGTTGTTCAAATTTAAAATCGCTAATGCAACAAACGACATATTTAGAAGCGATTAAAATTAGGGGACCCATCTTGCCCCGCCCTCCCCTACACGGCAATACACCTGGTTGCTCTCTATCCTGGGCATTGCTAGTTTCTCCACATGGGGTTCCAGCACATGATCTCGAAAACTTCGTAGCACTTCCCACACATCCCGGTAGGTGAATCGATCTGAGAATTCGTTTCTAGTTACCAGGTAAAAGATTTAACGTGATTTGTGTTTGAGTCTCAGTGTCTTGCCAGGGCTTGGCATCTGATATCCAAGTTTTTCTAATTGCCCAAATTTGTTTCGAAAGACGGTTGCCAGCACTCGTACGTGTTTGTTACTGGCGGAGATGTTATGTGCCAGCGAATATTCTTACGGGAGCGTGAACAAATCATGTCTTTTTTCTGTATTGACTCGGTATCTAGCTTTCCCGGTACCTACGTATGCGCCCATAAATTCTTCGAAGGCTGGGTCAGACTTTTGTTGTACATAGCGCACTCTTCCGTTTTTGTCATGGTCTACTTCGAATGGCGCTAGTCGGTTTTGGTGAACTACTCTCGGTTTTCTATTGGGGATCTTGCTTATGCGATAGATGTGTTCTAGATGATCGAGGCCACATCGCATGTCTAGCCTCTTCTTCAGCTGCTGGAAGTCATTCGTTTCTTCCAGTGGTATCGTCTGTAGTACATTAAAGGCATCTCCCCAAAGCGTGATGGTTAAGTTTATTGTCTTCTTTCCATTTAACGCTGGAGCCTTGACTCGGGCAAAACTGCCAATATTATCTGTCTCGGGTTGTGTTTCTGGCTTGCAGATCTCCATCTTATTTTCTTCTGCTGGCGTGTTTTGTGTTCTTAAATCTGCCATATTTATATCCAACCCTTTGATTTTCTCGTCTATCGCTGTCATCCGCAATATCCGATTTTTGAGACGAACTTTTATTTTCGACGTCAACGGCAATGTCATTTTTCATGGATAAGATACCGGCAGAAAGATCCTTGTTCATAGCAAAAATATCGTTCTTCACATTAGAAGAAATATCGTTCTTCATAGTTGAAATTTTGTCCATGTTAGTAGAAATATTGCTTTCCATCGTGGTAATCTTCTCGTCCATATTAGCAGATTGAGGTGGAAGTCTCGTGATTGAAAAGAAATGTTTCTGGATTCAAGCCGTCACTTACCAGTGCCACTTTGAGTCTTTCTACTAACTCACTCTTATTACCGGACGTTTCCAACTCGCGATTTTCCAATTATGCCCGTAGTTCAGTCACTTAGTCTCTTGGCCATTTTTATGTAACTATTTATTTATATTATCCCACTTCTGACAGCAATGTAATGTTTTCCTTACTTATTTAAAAGTTTTTATTACGATGGGTGGGATAAATTTATACACACGGTATGTCTACTAACTTAATTTATTGATTCACTTAATTATTCACTTCTTCTTCGAGTGCCGTCTCCCAGCGGAGGTTAGCGATTTTCAGCTGTTCTCATTAAGGTCGGCAAGTCCATGTTTGTCCATTGCCTAATATTTCGCAGCCAGGAAATTTGTCTTCTACCTGGCCCTCGCCTACCTTCAATCTTCCCCTTCATTATAAGTTGCACAAGTATGTATTTAGGATTTCGTAAAATATGTCCTAGGTAAGCGGTTTTGCGTCTTTTAATATATATTATAAACTCTCGATTTTTCTGCTTTCGCCTCAAAACTTCTTTATTTCAAAGGCCTCTAAACGTCTCATAGAGCTAACTTTCAGTGTCCAGGCCTCTATTCCGTAAAGTAAAGTACTGTAGACATAACACTTTGCCATTCGGTACCTAAATTCTAGACTTAAGTCTCGAGATGACAAGAAGGGTATCAATCTAACCAAAATGGACCTGGCTTGTTCTATTCTTGAGTGTATCTCATTTTCCGAATCCAAGGAATCGTTTACCAGACAACCCAAATATTTAAACTTAGATACCTTTTCGATTGTTTCGTTGTATATTAAGATGTTGATACGCAGTCCCCACATGTCTCCTGCTTCGACGAGTTTATTAAGCAATGTTTGCAAACTTTCCTGGCTGTCAGATATGATCACTGTATTATCGGCATACCTAATATTGTTTATTACTTCTCCGTTGACTTTGATTCCTTTGGCGGTACATTTGAGTGTGCTATCAAAAATAAAATTTGAGTAAAGATTAAATAGCAACGGCGAAAGGACGCAACCCTCTGCCTAACGCTCTTCTTTATTTTAATAGGATCCGTACGTCCCACAGTTGTTTCCATAGTTACCGACTGATTCCAGTATAGCTCCCTGAAAATATTGATGTCATTTTGATCCAGACCCTTCGTACTGAGATATTCAATTAAATGCTTATGGTTAATTCGGTCGAAAGCTTTTTCATAATCGATAAAGCACAAAAACACGTCCTTTCGTTGGTCTCTGCTTTTTTGCATCAGAACATTGAAGCCAAACAAGGCTTGTCTTGTGCCCATGCCGTCTCTAAATCCAAACTGCTCGTCTCTATTCACTAATTTATATCAAATACAAAGTTTATTTACTAAGAATTAATTTAAATAAATACTATTTACTATGCCACGAGATCAAATTGTAAGCTAAAACTGCGGTTGGTAGGCAGTCGCTTATATAGTAGGTGCCTTCTATTCCGGAAACTTCTTGATTGCGGCTCCCAAAAACAATCGACATTCCTAAAAATGTTCGAAGAAATTTAAATTTTACAGTTTTTTTTTTGTTTTTCAGTCAATCTAATAAATATTTTGTGTCCTAATATTGTGATAAACTACATTCATTTCTCTTGTTTTTTACTAATTAAGATAATATTTGCCAAAGATGCGTATAAAAAGAAAAATTGCACATAGAATACCTATGGGTAATGTCGCCTATTTCATGTCCAAACATAAAATAATTTCCGTGTTTTTTTGGACACAGAATAAGTATGCTCTATTGAATAAAATGAAATACATGAGAGTATTTTGTTATCCTTGTTTAATTTAACATCTAAATTAATCTTAAACATTTCTATCTAGTACCTAAATAATAATAATGGTTAAATCAGGCAAAGAAACTAAAACAAATCATAAAACTCTGACATTAGAACTGAAAAACAAAATAAAATAAAAAACTTAGCGACTGGTACTTAATTATCATCAGAGTCATTTTCCTCTCGATTATTTTCGCTAAATGGTAAATTTCGAGAAAAAATGTGATATTGACTCAAAATTGCTTTTTTTTC
The DNA here is from genome assembly GCA_963921935.1 of Galeruca laticollis. Classification (NCBI taxonomy): domain Eukaryota; kingdom Metazoa; phylum Arthropoda; class Insecta; order Coleoptera; family Chrysomelidae; genus Galeruca; species Galeruca laticollis. The sequence continues at coordinate 119,302,080 of OY998183.1, read as the reverse complement.
ACAGAGAAATTTGAAGTGGTCGTATTTTTTCTTTGTTGAGGGTAGAAATTCTCTGTAAAGTTGCTGTAGTGTATTTTAACGTCTTTCATGTCGACTTTAATTGACTTTATTCTTTTATTTAAAATAAGAATTTATTTAAAAGAATCTTCTTCTTTCCTTTTTTTCGTTTTCCTCTCAATTTAAAGAGGTTATTTGCTGTAAGTTCTTGAGATCAAAAATATTTTCTTGATTCATCTCAATTACCATATATGGGTTTTTCCTCTTGCACATTCTAACGAGAGTACCATTGACCTGGTGTATACATAGGTACATTCCTGGCCGCTTTTTCTATAACGCTGTGAGCTGAGTCACCTTCGCTATGAGTATGGCCCTTTTTTAAAAAGGTATACTGAATCTGTATTGTATATTTTTGGGTTAGGTAATTATACAAAGAAAATAGAAACTTATTACTATTCTGTCCTGTACAGCTATCAGAGAAAAACGAAAATTTCGTAACTCCATGACAAATTTCTTCTTCGATAAAAGCTAAAAGGCAGCTTCCAATTTCCGATGATCCTCGTCTGGCTATACATCCATGTCACATATAACAGAATGCTTTTTTTAATGCACAGTGAAGCTAAAGACAGACATTTTCAATTTATAATATACAATGCCAACTTCTGTTTTTGGTGCTGATAGAACCTGCTGCAGATCAAATGTCGCAGCACAAATTGAGGCATTTTCCATGGCTTGATCTTTAGCCGCATTTTTAAGCTTTCGAGCTAAGGTTTTATTTTCCATGTGCTGTTTGTATTCGTCATCCAATAATAACTTTTCTTCGGGATTACTGTTTTCATACCTATGACAAATTTCACAAAGATCCTTTATTGGTAATAAAAAATGAAATATTAAATTCGGTTCGTTTCAGTTTCATTTTCTTCACAATAATCTTCATACAAGGCGAACATTTTAGAAATATTAAGCGTTGGTGGCAAGTATTTGCGACTTGTTTTTTGCCTACAATAATGACTATCGATTGTTTCAAACATATTTATGTGATCTCGAATAGTTTGTTTTACTGACTCATCCAAAATCGAACTTTTACAGGCTTCACCTCTTCGGTCCTGAGTCACAGTTCCAACTGGGCTCATTTTATTAAAAACTGTTCTGACATGCTAGGCACTGACACTTAAAGTATTTAAAAAAAAATATCTTGTAGACCTGGACTTTTGTAGTTTCAGTTGGAAAGTAGTACGTAAATGTTCTTTTACTATTTTGATCTTGCTCTTCAAGATTATTATTTTTACGATTTCGGTTTCTTGCTTTTTTATCAAAATTAACGTATTTTGCTATGTAATCTCTTGGGAAATTAATATCTTTCAGATCCCAAAAGTTCTTGGGATATTTTTTCTACACATTTTAGTCTGCAGTTTCTGTAAGGATCTTTAATTTTTTTCTCAGGTCTGCACTTTCCTTTCCAGTCTGTGATTTTGTTACTTTGCCAGTTTTCTTGATTTTTAACTCGTTTACGCGTTTTTCTTTGTTTTTCTGCTCTGCGGACGAAGATGAACTGTCAGTTGAAGGTTCTTGTACATTTGGCCTGTCTGTTATTGAGGCTTTTTCAAGCTCAAAGTCAGGATCTAGATCTTCGTCATCCCCTCCAAAGTGTTGGATGCACCCGCCAAATAGTTATTTTCATTTTGAAATTTCGAAGAATTTCGTTAAATACCAGATGTAGCCGACAACGTCGTAGTTGCCAACGTTGATGAACTTTTCATAATTTTGTCATCCCGTGTTTATAAGGCCACTGACTAACTCGGCGACTGCATGAGACTTTTGTTAGCCACAGAATCCTCAACTGAAACCAGAAAAAACGTTCGATATAATTTCATAGCGAATACATGAAATGTTTGTAAAATATTTTAATAAAGGTAATATCATATTTTAATTATTAATATCTTTTTGTATACCGTCTTTAAAAATGGCATTTGGTTGATGAAACTGAATATCCTCAATGCAAAATGTTTCGAAGGATCCACTGTTCATTGCAGTTGTTGTTTCTATTAGTAGTAAATATGCGGGAGGTTCCAAATTAGAACAATCCATTAAATAAACGACATCTTTCGCGATGGGTACATGTGGCTCGTCTTTTTTCGGATAAAGAATATTATTTTCCTCTAATGGAAATATTTTATAGGTGAGCACTGTTTTAGCTGGAATTTAAAATAAAAGAGAATAAAACTGACCAGGTATCTGAATTTTGAATGAGCTCTAGTTACCACTTTGTTATAATATGAAAAAAGTAACAATTATTCTCACGATCAATTAATATTCGTTATAATAATTATCAAATTTGACACAATACAAAATATTATAAAAAATCGAAATTATTATTACCATTTGGTTGGTCCACGTTCTGTATCTGTGAAGGTTTGAAGGGTGGGTGGCCCCACAGCACTTAGGCCACAGTTGGCCCATTGTGCATCCTTCTGAGGTTCAAAACTTCCTTCTAGCTCGTCATCCAGCCTACTTCCTTGAAGTAGGCGATAACGTCGCCTGAATTTAGTTCCCTCATATTGGCGTATGTTAGCCTGTGCTCGCCGAATACTTGAAACCTAAATTGAGAGAGTGTCTGACATTCGCAAAGAATGTGTTCGACAGTCTCATCTTCTTGTTCACATCCTCTACAAAGTGGGGTATTAGATAGCCCCAGTCTGTAAAGGTGTTTTCGTAGGTGGCAGTGACCAGTCAGAATTCCCGTGGTTGTTCGTAGGTTCCGCCTGTTCATAGTCACGTATTTTTCGGCTACTTTGCTATCCGGATACTGTAGCAGCTCCTTGGCAAGCCTGCAGCCTTCTGCGTCGTCCCATCTACCCTTAAACTTATTAAGGGAGTGTTCCTTTAATAGGTCGGCCGTTGCTGACGCCGATAGACCAATGAAAGTGCCAGGTCCCAAGAGTTTTTGGGACGCTGCCTTCCTGGCTAGCGAGTCTGCAATACGGCTTCCTTTCGATTTCTCATGGCCCTTGATCCAGCCTAAAGTGACCGTGTTGTTGTTAGAGGCTTCGATTAAGGCCATGTGACATTCTAGTACTAGGCCTGATGTAATACGTGGTCTGTTCAGGGCTAGAAGTGTTTGTCTACTGTCCGTAAGGATGTATATATTATTACCTGTGGTTTTCCTTTTGGTAATCTCTTTAGCAGCGATGCAGATAGCAGTGAGCTCTGTTTGAGCAACACCTGCATTGCAGCCCATTGCCCATTTTATGTTTAGATTCAGGGATCTGGAAAAAATACCACATCCTGAGCCCACATTGGATTTAGACCCATCTGTGAAGATGCGGATTGCGCCTTCTTCCAATAGGTCTTGTGAGTTGTTTTTAAAGATTACCTTGTAGGGCCTGTTGAAGGCATATCGCGGTGGAATCGAGTCCGTATTGGCCTGCAGCAGTGGGATCTCCCTGAGGGCCTCATGCCACAAGTTACGTCTCAGTTTACCGGATCCTACATCAGGTTGTATACCAGTAGAGCGCAGACGTGCCATGGTCATCAAAACAACCTCCTTGATGTATATGTCAAGGGGAGTGAGACCGAGGATTACCTCCATAGCTCTTGTTGGTGTGGTTCTCATGCCTCCTGTTGTGTTGAGGCATGCTGTTCTTTGGATTTGGTCCAGTTTACGGACGACTGTCAGCTGGTTTGCCTTAGCTCCTTAGGCAATCGCGCCGTACGCTAGCATAGGTCTGATGATGGCAGTGTAGATCCAGGCAGCAACCTTAGGTGACATTCCCCAGGTGCGGCTGATGGTTCTACGACACTGCTCATAAGAAATATATGCTTTTTTAACTCTGTTTTCTAAGTGGGAGTTCCACGTTAACTTATTGTCAAAGGTGACCCCTAAATATTTCACCTCTGAAGAGAAATTAAGTTTGGTGTCTAGGAGCTTTGGGGCTTGATGTTTTGCAAGCTTTTTTTTTCGCGAAGAGGACCATCTCAGTCTTTTTTGGATTTATTAACAGCGAATGGTCTCTGCACCATTGTTCTATGATATTGAGGGCCTCCTGCATTAAAGCGCAGAGTGTCTCCTCGAATCTTCCTGTTAGCAGAATCACTAGGTCATCTGCGTATGCTATTGTGTAGAAGTTGTTATCATTGAGGTGGCTGACCAAAGAGTCTAAGACCATGTTCCATAGTAGTGGTGAGAGCACCCCTCCCTGTGGACAACCTTTTACAACCAAGCCTCTGATGGTTACATCATCCACACTGATTTTGATTGCTCTTTTTGAGAGCATGTTATATATCCAGCCATTTATGGTTTGGGGGATATTCTTATTGGAAAGTGCATTTGTTATTTTAGGAAAAGTGGTTCTATCAAATGCGCCTTCTATGTCTATGAATACACCCAGGGTGGACTCCTTATTTTCCAACGATTTCTCGATGCGGCCCGCCATGAGATGAAGAGCCGAATCCGTGGATCTCCCTGGAGTATATGCATGTTGATTTGGATGCAGTGGATTTCGTGTTATCACCACATCTCTTATGTATCGTTCGCACAGCCTCTCTAAAGTCTTCATTGAAAACGATGTGAGGCTAATGGGTCGATATGCTTTTGGGATGGAATAGTCCATTCTTCCTGGTTTTGGTATGAACACGACTTTGACTTCTCTCCAACCTGTTGGAATATACCTCAGTGCCAGTGAGGGTCTGAGGATTCCTACCAGGTACGGCATTAGGTCATCCAGGCCCCACTGAAGTAGGGCTGGATAAATGCCGTCCGTTCCCGGGGATTTAAAGGGGGAGAAGCCTAAGATGGCCCACCTCAGTCTGTCCGCGTCGACGATCTGTCGTGATATACGCCAGTCATCGTCCGTCAGGTAGTGATTCTCCTCATCCTCCCAGGCCGCCGTATTTGTGGTTCTGGATTTGGTCCACGTTAATCATATCGAGCATTTTTTTTCCTCTTGAAGGATACATTTTTTAAGAAAACTGAGGATACAAGAACTATTTTCGTAAGAAAATGCAAATCAGCACTATTCAGTATCCATAATAAATGATACTATACATACAATAGTGAATCGGAAGTACGCTATGTCTATAAAAAATCAATAGCGAATGGCAGAACTAGTCTATGCTCAAGATTTTATTCGCGCCGACCAACAAAGTGCACCCTACGGTAGTTGAACTAGTTCTGCATCAAGATGAAATTTATGTAAGGACATAGTCTCATTTTACAATCGGCATTTTTCGGCTCTTCCCGCCGGCTTGAACATGAAATATTTCTCCACTAGATAGAGCAACCCTAGAAGTATACTTGGAATAGAAAAACCGAAAATTGAGGATTTTGGACATGAAATAGTTCTGCTCTAAAGGGACGATATTATTTCTGAAGAGTTTGCTTCATCTTTTAAGTGGTTGTAAATTATCTGGTTGTTAATAAATAAATATAATAATTGTCTTCAACTTCACAAAGAATTTTTTTGCTGTAAAACTCCATCAATGCAGTAAATGCAAAAGTTGAGAAATAGCAGCTTCGCTTCTACCAGTTCTCTCATATTTCACGATTCCCTGCATTTATTACTTAATAATTAGGGACAAGTTGTCGAAATAAACTTGTAAGTTATTCAACTTGTTCGAAATTCTAAAACATATTAGAACTAAAATGAAAGGAGAACGATTTTAACTCAAAAATAATTTCGAATGTATTTCAATTAGCATGAGGCAGACATAGACAGTAAGCGATATCATTGGAACGAAAATGGAAGTAATGGAATTATACGTCTGTAAGATTAAACATCTAAGAAGATTGAAGTTGTAATTGCTTAGAAATGTTGGAAGGAACAGCAGGAAGATATGGAGCTTAACGTTTATAACTAAACGGCAATTTCCATTCCATTTCGGGAGTTATATAATTATTCACCAGAAATAAGTTTATATATTGATTTACTAGGTGGAAGCAGTCTAGTCGTATTGATATTGAAGAATAAATGAATGAATTTATTCACATTGTCTGTGAACTGAATTTATTTATTTTATCTTTCCAATATATGATAAGTTTTATCGAAAAAAGTAGGAGAATAGTACCTAAATGTACAGTTAAATGAAAGCTGCACTACCATATGTTTTCCGTCTTGCAATGGTTAAACTATTAGGTCGGTAATAATGAGTATTTATATATTTCTAAAAAGTATAATCTCCTATTTATGGTAGCCTTGAATTGTAACAAGCAATTTTTAGATATTTAATATTTTAATATATCTCTTCTGATGAACGAAAATGGTTAATTTGTCGTTAAATTACCGTTAAAAATGTAAATTTCCAAGTCACGTAGATCTTATAAACAAGCTAAAATCGATTTATGAATCTTGAGCGTAATTATACCGCGATTTTATAAAGGAATATATTAATTTGATACATTTCTTCTTGGTTTATTCTAAAGTTATTCAAGTAAACTCACCTCTGCTGGTGGGTCAGCGTGTACTATACAATCAAGTTTAGCTTCGCCCCCTTCTCCAGCATTTACCCAAGATTTGATGACGCTTACTTCTGGAGGATCTGCAATAAAAATTGTAGATGATTATTGCAATTGTCAGAAAACAGAACAAAATAATATTTGAAATGTTTGATCACCACAGTCATAATGAACAAAGTGGGAAAAATTTGATTTTTCATTATTTGAATACGTAGAACTAGTGAACCCAATGACTGAAATCCTAAAATTAGTTTTAGAGAGTCACAGAGGCATTCGTAATTGGATATAATACGGGTTAAATAATGAGATTGATCCAGACGTTGATGGTTTAGAAAATACAAGATGTATAAAGGTATAACTTTATTTACTTCTTTTTTACAATTATCATCGCGTTTCTTGGACGATCGACTTGAAAATTGACAATTTTGCTCTTTTTGGTACGATAAAAACGATTGTGCTAATATTTATTATGTTGCTCATAGAGGGTGCTATTTACAACCTGTCGCTATGATAAATTAGATCATAACTTGTAACATGTCCGTCGACCTGTTTCGATTTAATATAATAAATTCCGTGTAATTTCCGCTTGTCGTCTCATTAGCCACTCCCAACCATAGAATTAAAACTGAACGTTGAGACAATTGACGTTTATCAATTTCCCACTGTTCGCTACAAGCTGAAAATCCTCCCTTTTCCGATACCGACGTTGAAGAGAAAACACCTACTCACGTTTTCTCTTGTTCTGAAATTTTTCTTAATTTGCTGTGGTAAGTTGAAAGTTATATTTTATAATCTCTAAGCTTCATTAATCGCTGAGATAATTTTTATTGCATTTCTGTTCTTTCACATACTCAGAGATAAATTACAGTTGCACGTGGTCACGGAATCCTTCTTTTATACCTACATATTAATTTTAAACTAAATACAAATCATTGTTCAATTTTGTGCAAACACTTGAGAGCTTTTTATGTTGCAAAATATTTTTTTTCAACTACAAATAACATTTTAATTACATTTTAAACCTAAAGAATATTCATTCGTATGAAAGATACCGACACTGCAGGTTTCAGATATATTTTTTAAGCACATTATTTATTCAGATAACAACTCTTTGGCTCTAATAAGTTTTTCAGAACATTAGTATACTACTAATTTAGTCAAATTGTTTTTTATTATTTCAATATGGGAGACATATATGTTGGGAAGCTTTCAGTGAATTTCATTTTTGTAAATTCAAACAACTGCCTTCCTTTTAAACCTGAAAAGCTGAACTAACACAATGTGCCCCATTACAATCAAGTTCCTACATATCCCTGGTTCTTGTGTACTCTTAGGTAAGCACAGCAGCTACGTGAGAGCTACCTAACTTTATCGTTGAAGACAGCTTCCATTTATCTGAGACACCTTTACCGTTGAAGACAGCTCCCATCTATCTACGACACCTTTACCGTTGAAGACAGCTTCTATTGGTCCGAGACATCTTTCACCATAGAAAACACCGCTTCCATTCCTTCAGAACATCTAAACAACCAGAGTACCATCAGTTAAGTACATCCTGTATTTTTTCCGTCCCGTTCTAAGGCAGAATTAAATTAACTTTTTTATATATTCTCTTTTATTTCTAATCCACCCGGCTGTGAGAGCCACAGGGTATCATGCCCGGGTTGATTAAGTTTGACCACATTTTATTTTAACATTTTTAAATTTAAATTTTATAACATTTTAATTTAGAGTAAATTATTTTACACAGTGTTTCTACCTTCATCACCGTAGTTTTGTTTTTGTTATTTCGTAACGTTTGAAAAGGTAGTGGCGCCTTGAACTCTCATAGTCTGATCGTCCTCTGTTATACAAAGTGTATCGTTAACTTGGAGTCGAACCACCCTTGAGAAGTCTCATGCCGGGATTTTGTTCGAGTGAACGATAAATGGTTACAAACTGGCGCCCTCAAACAAATAAATGGTTACAAACTTTTTATCCTGTATGAATCGGTTTCAAAAACTGAACTTGCAGTCACTTTTACATTAAACAACTATGTGTGGTGCCTTTTCAATATTTTAATTTGCTTTCAAGAAAAAGCAATTTAACGCAGAGTATGTTTTACCGTTTTATTATTAATAGGATTCAAGATGTAATACTAGAATATACATTTTGAGGCCTGCGGTTTTCATTACCACTCGACGTATTTTATATTTCCGTGACAACCCTGCAACACATATGAAAATATTTTTATTTGTTGATTTCCGTGTATAATATATTTATGTGTTACTATTAGTCTTATCAATACATCTAATGCAACTTCATGTAATGTTTTTCTTATTTATTTAAACAGTAAATGGGTGGGATAAACTTTAAACACACGGTATGGCTACTTACTAATTTATTTAAACACTACACTATTCACTACTTATATACACAGTATATTCACTTTAACTAATTTATATAAACAGTTCACTAATTTATATTCACTTATTTACTTGTTTATCTCACGATGTCAAATTATCAACTAAACTCAACTCTTCTTGATCGGTCCCTTATATATTAATGCCTTTACCACTAGATGATTCTAGATTACAAAAACAATTGGCTTTCTGGCATTTTGTAGATAAGACTGGCCACAAAAACATCTCTGGATAAGATAGTCACAATTCGTAAACAATTCCAGGAAACCCTGCGCGTCCGCTATAATTTTAACTTTCATACCTGGCTTAGACGGAGTCGGATTTAGGGACTATACCAGTGTGCTGTTTCGTAACATTCATAACAAAATTAACCTAGAAGTAGAAAGGGTTCATAAAATTATACTGGGTGTTCTATTTAAAAAATCAATCTCTGCAGTCACTACGCTTCTCATGAACACCCTGCAAGTTCTGTTGTATCATGAAAATATGCTCCTATGGCAACCTACAACACGTGTTAACATTTTTTTTATCTTCTTCCGTTTGTGAGATATTCAGATGTTTGCATACTTCAAAATAACCCTATATAAAATAAACCAACAATAAAATTAATATGTCTCGATTAATATTATCAAACACTGTATATGAGAATATGGAAACAAAGCTGAGACACAGTGCATTACATTAAATTCCAAATAACCGTTATCACTAAAAACAAAAAAAATCCAAGTATATAAAACAAAACGATGATGAACTATCAAAGAGAAATTGTCTCTTTTATATTTATATTGCATTTATTTTGAATACCTCTTTTAATGTAAGATGTTGGTCAGAATTCTCCAACATTTTGTACGTTTTAGTGTTAGACTTGAAATTAAAAACTTCTGAAGATGCCTTATACTTATGGCGAAACTATTTTAGTTCTAATATTGAACCAATCCCAAGAAAATCACATGACATAGCTTTTGACGTTTCGGCCTAACTTTGGCCTTTTCAAAATTCAATATGATTTTATTATAAATATGACATATTTTTATTTAACTTATTAGTAAATGAATGTTTTCTTACACAGCACATGAAGCTTAATTTCTCCAGTAACTGGTTGTCCTATGCCGTTAGAAGCTGTGCATTGGTAGATTCCGCCATCTTGTCTCTGAACATCATTTAGGTTCAGTAAATAACCAGTTTCCACTTGATGTCCGGAAGGCAGCAAACCATCCTTCATAAAACAATAATAAATTACTATCTAGGTTGAAAAATATATAAAATGAAAGAAATGAGTACATAAGCAAGATAATTGAGTGCAATATAGCTATTTTATTTACAATTAATGCCAAGCTGTGATGATCCCAAAAGACATTATTAGATTTAATTAAATATTAATTTCAATTATTGCTAGCGGCCAGTGAACTTGAAGGTCACTGGCAAGGTATAGTAAAGTCAATAGCGTATTAAGGAATCACGATTGTTTTATAAATAATGCGTCAACAAGGTCGAGGAACAGATCGTTGACCGTGTTAGTTTAACAATAGAATTTCCTATATATAGAGAGTTCATTTCTCTTGGAGATTATTATTATTATTCTCTATTTCTCACAATTGTGGTTTCTTATAAATAGCAGACGGAGTTTGCACTGGTGATATTGCATGTGTGTAGGATGACTGCTTTTTGTATCTGGGTGTGGGTGTAATGTGGAAGATTTTACTGCGTGAGGTGTGTGATGAATGTTTTTGGGGTAATTCCTGTAACAGATATTATAAAAGGTATTACAATTACTTGTTTCTGTTTCCATATACGTTCTATTTCTATTGCTAACTGCTGGTATTTATCTTTCTTTTCTCTGTATTTGTTATTTATATTATTGTCAGATGGAACAGCAATATCAATAATGTAGGTGATCTTCTCTTTTTTGATTTGTAATGTTATATCCGGTCTATTGTGCATTACTGTTTTGTCTGTATGAATGGTAATATCCCAATATAACTTGTATTCTTCGTTTTCCAATATCGTTTGTGGTGTGTATGTGTAATATGGTTGTGTATGGGTTTATGTTGTAGTGCAAGCTGCTGGTGTATGATTTTTGCCGCTGTATTATGTCTGTTAGTATATTCAGATCCAGCCATCAACTTGCATCCTGCCATAATGTGGTCGATTGCTTCGGGAAATTGGTGGCATTTTCTGCATTTGTCGTCTGTGGTGTTAGGGTCTTTCATTATGTATTTTTTGTAATTTCTTGTAGCAATAACCTGATCCTGGATCGCTAATATGAAGCCTTCTGTTTCAGGATACAGTTCACCTTTTTGGAGCCATTTGTACGAGTCTGTCTTACTGATGTATTCATTTTTCATGTTGTAAGTATGTTTACCATGTAATTTTTTCTGTGTCAATTCTTCTATCTTCAGCTGTTGTGTTTGTGTATTGTATATTTGCTGCGTGTGCGAGAGGTTGAGAGGTGTGTATTCTCTGTCTGCTTGTGTAATTGCTCTATGTAATAATGTCTGTTTACTATAGAAGAAATTTCTGAGTTTTTGTATCTGGTTTGTGTGTAGTGTGGCAACATCCATCATTCCTCTTCCTCCCTCTTTTCTTCCTATTGTTATTCTTTCTTTGCATGCGTGTGGGTGGTGGTTTCTATGTTTTGTTTGTTCTGTTCTCGTAAGTCTGTTGATGTTTTCAAGGTCGGTTTGCGTCCATTTGATAATCCCGAATGAATATGTAAGGAGGGGAATTGCGTATGTGTTTATTGCTTTGAAGAGGTTTTTCGAATTCAACTTAGTGTTCATTAGTAATGTTAGTCGTTTTTTGTATTCTTGTACAATATGTTCTTTTATTTCTGTATGGTTTATCCTTGTGTTCTGTTGGAATCCTAAGTATTTGTATGTTTCATTTTGCTGCATGTTTCTTAGTTCTTCATCGTTCAGTATTTCTGTCTCTATCTCTTCCTTCCATTTTCCTCTTTCTATGTGTAGTATTTTGCATTTGTTGATTCCGAATTCCATTTTTATGCATTTGATAAGGGATTCAGGCACATACAGAACCATAGGGCGCTGAGGGAGTCTCCTTGGAAGATACCTCTGTTGATTTCAATGTTCTCTGTTATTATTTCTTCATCGCTTGTTGTTAAATGTATTCTTGTTTTCCATGTCGCCATTACGTGCGTAAGAAATGATTTAATCATCGGATGTATCTTATATATGTCCAGTATTTTTAGCAGCCAGGAGTGAGGTAAAGAGTCAAAAGCTTTCTTATAGTCAATGTAGCATGTGTATATGTTTCTTTGTTGTTTTTCTGCTTGTTTCATAATGACACTGTCGATAATAAGTTGTTCCTTGCATTATTTTTATTATTACTATTTTTTTTTAATCACGTTAACCGGATACCTTTGACTGTTGGACCGGCAAGTTTTATGTTGCAAGGTTCACAATGCTATCTATCTATTTCTTATTTAATACTTTTCGCATTATTATTATTACAGGTGCTTAAGATGACGGCTTTCTGGAGTTCGAAGAAGAGTTCTTCTTTTATTCCGAGGCTGTCAAGATATGTTTGCAACCCTTTTGGTATTTTCCCTGTTACTCCGATAATGATTGGGATAGTTTTACCTTTTGTGGCCTGCCAGGTTTGCTTTAGATCTTCACATAGTGGTTGGTATTTTTCGATTTTTTCTGTTTCCTTTTTTGAGATGTTAGCAGGAGCTGGGACAGCAATGTCAATAAGTATAATTTCTTTGTTTGTTTTATTGTACATGAGAATGTCTGGCCTATTGTGTTGAACTTCTTTGTCGGTTTGAACTTCTCTGTCCCAGTAGACTAAGTAATGTTAATTTTCCAACACATTTTGTGGCGTGTATTTGTAATAGGGGACTTTTTCTTTGATTAATTTTAGATTGTGACAAAGTTCGGTGTGAATTATTTTAGCTACGTTGTTGTGACGGTTAGTATATTCTCGTGGGGCTAGTGTTGTGCATCCGCTAATTAGATGTTCAATGTTTTCATGTTTTTCCCCGCATATTATTATTATAATTATTATTATTATTATTTATTATTATTATTATTAGCTCTCAGTTCTCGCTTTATATGCGGTTTTTCAAGGGCCATCGGCGGGCAGCAAGATGGCTCTCACTATTGCAAACTTAGGGCCTTCCTTACTATATTGCAGGTAGACAAGATGACAGATTTCTGCATTGTAGTTATAATGTTTGGGTGCAGTCCAAGTGATTTGAAGTGAACCGGTAACATTCTAGGTACAACCCCCGTGGATGAAATTACAAGTGGGACTATAATAACATTCCTTGACGCCATACCTGTTTTATTTCATAGGCCAGATCTGCATACTTTGTGAGTTTATTCGTCATTGTGCTTTGTAAGTTGTTACTGTTAGGAATGCCGATATGAATTAGCCAAGTCTTCTTTTTCAGCATGTCTCTCCAAACAATATCCGGTCTATTCGCGGGTATTGTTCTGTCCGTAATAATGCTCCTATCCCAATAAAGACGGTGGTTTTCATTTTCCAGCACAGCCTCTGGGTTGTACTGATAATACGGTGTGACTGTGTCAATTAGGTTAAGATTATGAGCCAGCCCCTGGTGGATGATCTTAGCCACACAGTTATGGCGATGAAGATATTCGGTGTGGGCAAGTGTCCGGCATCCTGCAGTGATATGTTGGATTGTCTCCGGGTCAGACAGATATTAGCGGCATTTGTCATCCACCACGGGTCGATCTTTTACTACATATTTCAGATAATTTTTGGTGGGGATTACCTGGTCCTTGATAGCACACATAAATCCTTCTGTTTCTGGGAATAGATCCCCATGAGTCAGCCAATAGTTCGACGCTAGTGTATCGACATTTTCAGTGCTAAGCTCATGTGCGTGTCTTCCATGAAGAGTTTTTTGCTTCCAGATGTCCATTTTTTGGTCCATGTATTCTGACTTCGTTTTTCCTAGTCTGTTCGGAGGACTACTCAGATTTAAGGGCGTATATCCTTTGTCAGCAACAGTGACCGCTTTATGAAGTGGGGAAACGTAAAAGTACTTTCGTAAATTGAGGATTTGTTTTTCAAGCAAAAGGTTCAAATCTGTAATTCCTCTGCCACCATACGTTCTTGGCAAAGTCATCCTTTCGATTGCTGACTTGGGATGATGAGTTAAAAACTTTGTCATGGACGTCCTGGTGCTTCTCTCTATTCGCTCAATATCTGTCTTTGTCCATTTTACAATTCCAAATGTATAGGAGAGAGCTGGTATGGCATATTTGTTAAGCGCACTGATCATGTTCTTACCGCACAGCTGGGTTTTGAGGATAGATGTTAGTCGGCTGATGTATTTCTTAATAGCTTGGTCTTTAATCTCGCTGTGTTCAGTGCGGATGGATTGCTGTAGGCCAAGGTACTTATATGTCTCGCCAACTTCCATAGGGTCAATCGATTCACCATTATCTAGCTCGAAAAGACCAGCCACCGTATGTATTCCACGTACTACAGTCTGAGTTTTACATTTTTCAAGGCCGAATTGCATTCCTATATCCCTCGAGAAAACTTCTGTGGTCTTTAGCAGAGCCTTGATATGCGACGGTGTGTTAACATACAGTTTTATATCGTCCATATACAGGAGGTGAGCTATCCTGTGTTGAAACTCGTCATCGGTCTTCAGGAGATATCCATGTTGACTACTGTTTAGCATATGAGAAAGGGGATTGAGAGCCAAACAGAACCATAGAGGGCTTATGGAATCTCCTTGGAAAATACCTCTCCTGATATGAACAACAGATGTAGTTGCCTCTCCTTCATTATGTGCGAGGATTAGTTTGGTGTCCCATCGGCTTATGAGGTGTTTGAGCAAGTTTATAATTATTGGGTCTATCCTATATACTTTGAGCAGCCACGCATGTGGGACCGAGTCGAAAGCTTTTCTGTAATCAATAAAAGCTGTATACAGATTGCGTTGTTTATTGATGGCCTGTTGCAGGATAACTTAGTCTATTAGAAGTTGTTCTTTGAAACCTTGCGACTTCTTTGCGCAACTTTTTTGCTCTTGGGCTAGTATCTCGTGGGATTCGCAGTATTGATTAATCTTGCCAGCTATAACTGCAGTTAGGAGTTTATAAATCGTTGGGAGACATGTGATCGGTCTCGACTTGGCTGGGTTCTGGGTGTCGTGATCCTTCGGGATAAGATAAGTAATACCTCGGGTGAAAAATCTTGGTACAGTTTTTGGGTCGCGACAGAAATTATTAAAATGCTGGGTTATCGATTGCTAAGACCATTAGCTGCTTGTATTGTTCTTAATTTTCAAGTTTTTTGTTGTAATTCCATATCCCTAATATAAGTTAGCACGTTCACAAAATGTTCTTTTTTCCCAGTATCTGTAATTTGATAGGTTCAATCTTATGAATAGTTCTTTTTATGAAAAGATTTGGACAAATGAAAAGATGTTCCACGCTAAGTAATTCTCCACAATATACACATCTTGGTTTAGGAGATCCAGTCAATATATGTGAGTGTGTCAGGTTAGTGTGGCCTATTCTTAAACGATATAAAATAACTTGTTCGCGTCTAGAGAGGAGTTTAGGGTATACAAATTTTGAAATATCTGGCTTTATTGACTGCATGTGTCCATTATATTGGGACCATCGCTGCTTCCACTTTTCTCTCATAATATTTTTAATGTGACATTTTACGTCGTTTAAGGGTGTAGGAATTCCATCATCAATGGGTGAGTTTGCTGCTAATTTTGCAGAACAAGAATAGAGAAAGAAGAGGGACCACCTATGAGAGGGCCTGCTGATCCCTTGAAAAGATGAGCAGGATCTCGATTAGGGATAGCTATAGCAAGTGGATCCACTCTTTCAGGTCGTTCTTAGTCGTAGAAGGCCGGCTAAGGATTTTCCCCTTCTAGAGGCTGCGAAACACACACACCCAACGCGAACGTCAATAACAGAAGGCAGAAGGAGTAAAGTGCATGCACTACCCTGAAGAAAAGAAGACAGCCAGACTCTTCCATGTGAAACCCAGGGAAGAGAATGGTAGAACAACGACAACAGAGCAGACTGAGGCCCCATCGGATGAGATGGGGGGTGGATGGAAGCTCTTCCCGGGATACATCGCTCTCGTGGGATGTATCCTGGAAGAGGCGGGTTTGGTGTGTGTGTGTGTGTGTGTGTTTTTTTTTTTTTTTTTTATATAGAGGTAGGATAATACTTTTTACGTATCGTCAGGACTTGGTGTTCTGCCTGGTATGTCGGACTCGGAAGCCTTTTCAATACCGACTAAAAACCTCCTCTGTCTCCAACCTCTCTTTCCCCCGCGGTACCACCGTTAGGCATTACTTCGCAGAGGGAGGATCTAGCTATCGCCCTTCCTTCTATAAGTCGAACTCATGGTGGTTTCGTTCTACGAGGTTGTCTGTCTAAATCAATTTTTTTTTTATTCACGCGTTTCGATTTTTTGCACGTTCTCTTTCTAAACGACGAAGTTCTTGGAGTACCTCTGTTGCAAATCGACTTGTTGCCTCCCAGGCCTTCTCTGAGGATAGCATAGCTTTCACTAGTGACTCTGGTCGTGTTTTCGAATGAAGGGTAGCTTCCCAGTCGCTGCGTATTGTGCTGAAACGGGGACAGACACAGAACACGTGCTCCGCGTCCTCCCTAACTCCAGGACAGGACGGACATTCTGGAGAGTCCTCATGTTTAAACCGGTGCAAGTATGCTCTAAAGCAGCCATGTCCCGAGATCATTTGTGTCAGGTAGTAATTGACCTCGCCATGATCTCGGTTTAACCAAATATCCAATTGTGGTATAATGCGGTACGTCCACCTTCCTTTTTTTGAAGCGTCCCACAGTATCTGCCATCGCCGTATACTATTCCGCCGTTCTGTTATACTTTGTACATCAGCGCTCAGCGTAGTTAATCCTTTTTGTCGGTAAAGAGCACTTCTTTCTTCTGCGAGTACTTCGATTGGCAGCATCTCAGCAATAACGTATACTGCATCCTCAGACACTGTGCGAAATGCGCTGACTGTTCTTAAGGCACTCAGCCGGTAGACTGGCGCGATTTTCCTCCGGGATTCTTGTATACAAAGTGTACCCGCCCAGATAGGTAATCCATATGTGAGAACAGATGTAACTACTGACGACAGTAATGCTCTCCTCTTCTGCTTTGGTCCTCCTATGTTGGGCATCAGTCGTGACAGGCTCGCTCTGACTACTGACGCTTTGGCACCGACGTGTTCTGCCTGCTTTTTAAAGTTGAGCCTGGCATCGATCATTATCCCCAGATACCGAATGAACGGTTGTGATATAATATCGTGTTCTCCGATACTCAGCCTGATAGTTTCCACCTGTTTTCTACTAGTGATGAGCACTGCCTCGGTTTTGTGTTCTGCTAACTTTAGGCCAACTGTCTCCATCCATTGTCTGATTTTCTCGAAAGTGGTGTCAAAGACAAAATTTATCTCTTCCAGATGCTTCGCGACTATCACTATGGCAACGTCGTCAGCGTATGCCACGAGTTTAGCTTCTCTTGGCAGTGCCAGTTTCAATAGCCCGTCGTACATAATGTTCCACAATAGTGGGCCTAGTACCGAGCCTTGGGGTACACCTCCAGTGACTCTGTGTTCCTTCGGGCCGTTCTCCGTATCGTATTTTAGTATTCTATTGGTGAAATAACTTTCTACGATCCTTAGTAAATATCGTGGCACGTTCATTTCAATGAGAGCTTTCATGATACAATCCCACCTAGCAGTATTGAAAGCGTTCTGGATATCCAATGTTGCTACCAGGTAGTACTTCTTTGTACCTCTATACCATCTGGTGCCTGTGATTGCGTCCTTGGCTAAGTTGACGACAATGTCAATTGCATCGAGAGTGGAGCAACCTTTTCGGAAGCCATATTGGCTGTCAGAAAGTATCGGTTCGACTGCTGCTTCGATTCTCCTGTTAATTATGCGTTCCAGAATCTTGCCGGTTGTGTCCAGCATGCAGAGTGGGCGGTATGATGCTGGTTCGTTCGGCGGCTTCTTCCCTTTTGGGAGGAGTACTAGTCTCTGCTGCTTCCATTTTTGTGGAAAAGTACCTTCTTCAAGATACGCATTATAGACTTCCAGAAACAACGGAGGGGCCGTTTTGATAGCCAACTTCAATGCGATGTTTGGGATCCCATCTATGCCAGGAGCTTTAGTATTCCCGACTCTGTTACACGCTTCCATTAGCTGGTCCTCTGTGATACGTGGGATCTCTTCTATCTGATGCTGCTTTGTAAGGTGGTGCATCTTCAGTGTGTGTGTGTGTGTGTGTGTCTGTGTGTGTGTGTCTGTGTGTGTGTGTGTGTGTGTGCCACAAGTATGGAATAAAATTATTCGAGGTTACCACTCACGATGGATATATTTTAGACCTTTTAGTGTATACCGGAAAAAGATCCTTAAGTACGGGAGATGTTGTTAAACATTTAATGAAGGATTATTTGGACAAAGGACATGGACAATTTTTATAATAGCGTAGATTTAGCTGAAACTCTTTTCAAGGAAAAGACACATGTTGTTGTAACTCTACGCGAAGATAGAGTAGGAAACCCTAAAGATATGTTGAAAAAGAAATTAAAGAAAGAGGAAGCCATATGAAAACGTAAAGGTCCAGTGTTGTTTACAAAATGGAAGGATAAACGTGATGTCAGAATGATTAGCACTAAACATAAGCATGTCATGACCGAATCTGCTGGTGAACGAGGTGCTGTGAAAGTAAAGCCAGCTTGTGTGCTAGATTACAATAAGCATATGTCTGGGATTGATCGAGCAGACCACATATGCTGTCATATTATTCAACACCACGGAAGACACTTCGGTGGTGTTTTTTCATCTGTTAGATATCTGCATCTGGAATAGTTTTTATATCTACAAGAAAGTAAGAAATAAAACAATCACCTTTTTGCAATTTCGCGAGAGCATAGTAAAAGACCTTATCCAAACTGACACTGTCCAGTGCTTCAAGTAAATCCAAGTTCAAACATTTTACATTACCCAGAAAGGGTTCCAATAATAGAAAAAAATAAAAGTGGTATGTTGCGGTGTCGCTATTGTACTAAGCAAAATATAAGGAAAAGGTCACGATATTACTGTCCTATTTGTCATGACTCACCAGGAATTGGCATATCCCTATGCTACAAATTGTGGCATGCAGAAAACAGACATTAGACTTCTTTTTCTATTTGACAGTTTAAATTTTTCGTTATGTTACTTTCTCTTGCAATAAAATAAGTTATAAAATCCATTTGACTCATTTTTTTCCCTAGTTATAAAAATATATGCAATCAATTTCAAATAATTAGGTCTAACTTAGCTTACCACTATAGTGGTACTCAATATATAGCTACGCACATGAATATACTGACTACCAGTATACTGACAGGTGAAACTAAAAATATAAATCCTATCCTATAATATATATTACCAATTGTCTGAAGCTTTCATGTCCCACAATACATTTTCCGTCAAAATACATATGCCCGTTTTTGAGGTAAGGCCGGTATGGCTGTGCCGGGTTCAACGTGTTAAGTCATGGAAAAATATTACCTAAATCTTCGCCAAAAGCCTATTGACACAATTTTTTTATGAAGAAGATTATTCAGGTACCTTTTTAGACCATTGTACTGTAGGTGTAGGGTTTCCGTTCGCTTTGCATTCAAAAGAAACTGGAGCTCCTTTCCTCGTAACAACTTGTCCACTTGGAGGAAGTATCTGAATACTAGGTGGCACTGAAAAGAAAGTAGAGATGAATATTTTGTGGTAAACGATTTGTAACGTTATTGATAATTATTGGTTATACTATTTAGAAGTGATTTCGGGTGTGTGTGAAAACAAAGCTGCTATTCTTTTCAAGTTCTATAGAATTTTTGTTTCAAGGACTACCATAGAATATGAGAATATAAATGGACTCTAATATGCAATACAGTCTCAAACCACAAATATTTGAAAATAGAGGTTTATATGCAGTCTAATTCCTTGGAAGCTCTAGATGACTCTGAAAGTCTTTTAAAATTATTCTCATGGCGTTATAAACTAATGGAGCAAACGACATTCAGTATTTTTCAATATCAAGTCTCTTAAACATTATAAATTCGTAAAATGTATAATAAAATTTTCCTCAAAATAGTATCAACCTCTTAGTTCCTAGTTTATATTGAAGTAAATACCCAGTATAAAAATAATTCGATATAAACGGTTTTGAAGATTAAAACTAACTTTTCCGCATCTGTGGCCCTGAACAATATTCTATCATAAAATTGTTACTTGTATACACTTCGGGGGATGTATCGTGCTAACAAACCGAAATTTCTCCAAAAATAACCAAAAATTTAGTATATCTAGTTTTATAGGACCCGCTGTACTCGCTCTAGTCAACTGAAAATCAATAGGGTACATCTGTGAGACATCTTGAACAATACTTATTCATAAAGTTGATCAATCGTATACTCTCTGGAGGCTGTATCGTGCTAACAAACTGAAAATTCTCCAAAAATGACAAGAATTTGGTACTTCAAGTACCACAGCACCCGTTGTACTGGCTTTAGTGAGCTCAATATCAATAGGATTCATCTTTAAGACGCTCTGAATAATATTCAATCATAAAATTCATCACTTGTATATACTCCGGAGGCTGTATCGTGCTAACAAACTGAAACTTCTCCAAAAATGACAAAAATATCGTACTTAAAGTACTGCAGCACCGGTTGTATTGGCTCTGGTGAGCTGAAAATCAATAGGGTTCATCAATGAGATGCCCTGAATAATATTCAATCATAAAATTGGTGACTTGTTGAACTCCGGAGGCTGTATCGTGCTAACAAACTGAAATTTCTCGAAAAACGACAAAATGTCGTACTTCAAGTACCATAGCACCCGTTGTATTGGCTCTGGTGAGCTGAAAATCAATAGGGTTCATCTGTGAAATGTTCTTAACAATATTCCATCATGAAATTGGTGACTTATTGCACTCCGGAGGCTGTATCGTGCTAACAAGACTTGCAAGGAAAAGTGGCCGACGACAACGACGACGACGACGACGACGACGACATACACAAAGGATTTTTTTTCTTAAAACCGTTTTTTCGTGTTGTTGTTGATGGATAACGTAAAAATAACTCAAAAAAAATTTCAAATTTCCAACTTTTTTGTGGGTAAACCAATACTTTTCTCGCATATTAGATAGGTTGGCGGAAAAGGAAAATGAAACAACTGAAATAGTATAATGTAAAATATACAGCATGAAATAATTATGTACCTAGATACTGTGAATTAAAAAAATACTAGAAACTGTGCATATAATTACTAGTAGTAATATTCTCAATATGCAATATAGCCGGTTGATTTGTACTAGTATTACAAAATTGGAAGATATACCAGACAATTTAAATTTTCAAAAACTGTTGCTATTTTAAATTTTCAAATATTCCCGCCAGAGAGTATCTATGTCACTCACAGAACAAAAAGTTCTGTGATGTCACTGCTATGGCAGCGCCTTGGTGATATTAATCGTAATTAAAGTCTACTTCAAGTGAACCACCTTCTTCTTTTAATAATAGTAATATGATCTGTGTAGAGCCTAATTGATGTTGTTTGTCGCTATTTCTTTTCTACTTTATGAGGTTATAATAACTGTCTTTAAGTGCATTTGAAAAGAGGATATTAAGAAGAAGAGGAAATAGACGTTACAACTAAAACTAAACCAAAACTAATGAAAAATATCCTGAAAAAGTCATCTCAAATTTTATTTAAGCGAAATAATTCAATAAATGAATGTCGGAGGTCCATTTTTTCTCCATTGGAGAGGTTTAAGACGTCTCGTTTATACGCTGAATTTTGAAACGGACCAAGAAGCCAGAATATGGGATTTCGGTTTTTTCGTCGACTCGATTCGTGTTTAGAACAATATAAAAATTGGTACTGGATCCAACATTTTCTACCAGAAACGACCCAGTAGTTCCAGTCCATCGCTTGTGGAAGGTGATACAGCAGAATTGGTCACTGATCCAAGCCAATTCACAGGGGAGGTAACTGCCCCCGGCTGTGAATCCGCTGCCGGTATTAGCTTTCGCCCTCAATTACTAAACTCAAATTTTGAAAATGTCCTCCAGACTCACCCGTAGCAGTAAAACTGCATCCAAACCTACCTCCAAATCAGAAAACTCTGACCTAGCCAATATATCGACTGTACAACTCCAAGCTACCAAAACCCTGCAAGAGTCATATAAACCATTACCCAACTTCGATGACGAATCGTTCCCTCCTCTCAAACCAACTAGAGCTAAAACACCCTCGCAACACACCCCAAACAAAACAAACACTTACTCAACACCCACTTATATTTGCTTGATTATTATCACTTCGAAACTATCTCACCGAGTAGAACACACTCAGCTCGAGCTCGATCTCGAAATGCCAGTTTATAACAAATACTTGTTTAAAATTTATATAAGAATATGTCTTTATTAAATAAAATTCAAGTATTATTAATTATTTTTAAAAGCAGCGACTCAAATGTATAAATTAGTATGACTTATAACTTTTTAACAAATTTTCAATTAAACTTCTAAATTCATTTTTCCTGCAACCAAAGACACTTTGTAAATATGGCAAAGCAGTAGCAGTCTCCGCAAGTGAGCTTAGAATGTGACTCAATGTTTGGGGCAAGAAAAAATCTACACAAACATATCTATTTTATTTGTTAATCTGAGGTCTCCACTCAAAACTCAAGCACAAACAACCAAAAAATACCCCCAACCCCAACCCTGCAGAGGAACTATATCCTATAACAGGGCCAATTCTGTAAATATCCAACCCCAACAAAACTTATAAACCCAACAACAAAAAACTCTCTACCAGAAACGAATTTCCAATCAAATGCTCGATAGGTATAGGACATTAAGACAAAGAAGAAGACTTTATGACAAAGATGGATGTTATTGAAAAATGTAGATCAATAAAATTATTGAATAAGTTTGGAAAAGCGAAGTTTCACTGAGAAAATGATTAGGCTAAAGCAGTGGGTAACTTGAAATGTTTAGTACATAGGTTTTTATTACGTAGTATACTCAGACTTCTTGAAAATTTTGTGTTAGAATATTAATAAGTGAATAATCATACATAAAACAGAATCAATTAGAGAAATTTATTAGATAAAGGTATTTGTGTTTGTTTACCGCAACTTCACAGTATGATATATATGTTTTTTTATTGATTCAAAATGAAACTAAAAAAATGCAAAAAACAGGGAATTTTATATCAAAATGTATTTGTTGTATCCATGGAGAATATCTATCAATCAATTAATATATATTATGTCAGTTCTGACTAGGACATTTATTGATTTGTACACTTAGTTATTGATAAAACATAAAAAATACTACTATGTTGTTTCAATAGCAAATTATCACACACACTGTTTTTAAATATTCATGATATTTCTATGCCATGAAGGGCCATGAATTGAACTTATCATATTATCAGTCAAAATGAAAAAAAAATCGTTAAATCCTTGTCATATCACTAAACATAATATGAACGTATTAAATAATTTAGTTATTGATAATCATATCAATCACGCTAAGGTTCAAATTGAAATTATAAAATGTAGTTGGCTTGACTACTTTATCAGGCGTCCAAAATTTGATGCAATCTCGTATTATTTTATTTCAAAAATATGTACTACTCAAAGGAAATAGTTGAAAAAGTAAATACGAACTTTCTAACCAATTCCAAAGTATTCCAATAAAATGTTTTCACGTCCTATTCAGTCTTTAAACGAAAAGTATCCTGCTCGAATGTTTCAGAATGGGAATAAACGAGCAAATATAAATAAAGAATTCCTTTGCAAGTTACGATCTTATAAAGAAAAGAATTTTTTTTTATTTAGCTGCTGATTGGCTTTGAGGTATGAAGAATATAAAATAAGAAGTTCAAGAAGTGGAGGTATTATGGAGTAGATTTAATAATTTCTAATTTGTCTGCGGATCAAATATTCAGTTATATTATCACAAGAGCTTCGAAAATAATAATCGATTATATCCGATTTCCGATAGGTATTCATTACGATTATGTAATGAATGGACTGATAATAATAATAGTGTTTTAAATGGAACTCACGGTTTCTAGTTAATTCCACAATATAATGAAAGTTAATGAAAATTCTAAAAAATTGACAATTGTTTCGATCAATCAATATCATCGTCAGAATGGCAGAAGTTACATTGCATTTGATGCCTACCTGATGTTTAGTAGTTATTTTTGGCTAGACCAAGAAGTGACCTAACTTGTGATTGACTTAATATATGTTAATAGAAAAAAGAAGAAAATTTGATATTACAAATATTGAAGCTTAGATATTATTAGCCCTATGGTGATATCCTGGATATCATTTTTCCAATTAGGATCGGTATAACTGTGCAATGATATAGAAAACGAGGAAAACTATATCTGCTGATCTTTACCATTATCACTTGAGAAGACAGTTTATTAGTGGAGAACTCCCTAGATTTAACTGTTCATTGACAACTTCATATTGTGGGTTTCTTAAATGTCTTCTAATTTCCAATTCTTCAAGGAAATCCAGTTCTTGTTTCTTTTCACAAATATGCAGCACTTCTAGTTTTGTGTTAGGTGTCAATGAATGATTGGTGTCAAGTAGATGTTTTGCGTAGTGGGATTTATCTGGTTGTTTTAATCTGTATGCTCGTATGTGTAAAACAAGAAACAAGAACTGGATTTCCTTGAAGAATTGGAAATTAGAAGACATTTAAGAAAACCACAATATGAAGTTGTCAATGAACAGTTAAATCTAGGGAGTTCTCCACTACTAAATTGTCTTCTTAAGTGATAATTGTAAAGATCAGCAGATAGAGTTTTCCTGGTTTTCTATATCATTGCACAGTTATACTGATCCTAATTGGAAAAATGATATCCAGAATATCACCATAGGGCTAATAATATTTAAGCTTCAATATTTGTAATGTCACATCTTCTTCTTTTTTCTTTAAACATATATTAAGTCAATCACAAGTTAGATCACTTCTGGGTCTAGCCAAAAATAACTACTAAACATCAGATAGGCATCAAATCAAATGTAACTTCTGTCATTCTGACGATGATATTGATTTATCGAAACAATTGTCAATTTTTTAAAATTTTCAATAACTTTTATTATATTGTGCAATTAACTAGAAACCGTGAGTTTCATTTAAAACACTAATATGAGCAGATTCCACGAAGTAAGGGTCGAGACAGTTAATTTCACGATAATAATAAATCATTTATTTTGTATTAATATAGAACCTACCATTTTTATTGTAAGTAATTTGTGAAACATTGTTATCTGACGATGAGAACTATATTGGTAGTGCACGGCAATGTTTTTCTCTCATTTTTTTCAATGATGTTAAGATTATGTTCATCGCTTGGCTTTAGGTATGGCTTGAGAGACTCAGTTGGAGAATAACTTCTTGTGAGTTGGCTCCAGATTTTGTCAAATTGCCTACAGAGGAGAAGCGATTGATATGGTTGGTTATTTTTACCTTCTTGATAGAGGTATGAAAATGTTTGGAAATAATGGAAATATCCCGATAACCAATAAGGGCAATCACAAGTACATAATATGGGAATGTGGAAGTTGAAATTCAAATACAAGGATTAAAAATTGGAAGAACTAATAATAGAAACGGTAATATAAAAGAAACATATTATAACGTATGATACTATTAATAATAATAATGATGATAATAATAATAATAATAATAATAATAATAATAATAATAATAATAATAATAATAATCTGTTCCTCCCAAGAGAAAGTCACAAAGGCTAAAATGGACGAAACAAAATAATATAGATATTTTCAAAGCCTTTTTTAGAGCAACATACTACGAAACACAGGTTCATAGAAAGAACTTTTCCAAAGAATTTAAGAAAATATATCCTCATTCTGAATTCACCGAACAAAACATCTGTGACAGGAAAAGAGCGATAGAGAAAAATGGATATTTAACTTCAACAGAAATCAACACTATCAAGGAACAAATAAGATTAGAAGTCCAGGAAACAGATATACAAGAAACAGAAAAAGAAAACCTCAATGATACAGACACACAACCTACCCAAGGAACAACCGAAGTAAAAACAGATGATCATACAAAGCAATCACATTCACAAACGAATCGTCAAGTAACAGAAGAAAATACAGAAATAGATAACAAGGAAATTCATGCTAATATAGAACAAATATTCAACAAAAATAAGCTGCTGTTTGAGGGAAGTAATCCCAACCTAAGAGAAAATATACCCAAGCTAAAATATAACTGGAAAACAAAAACTGTTGTGCAAACCTACAACAACTACTTAAAAAAACATGTCAACAACATTGAGAATATAGAAGACCTTAGAGAAATAACATATGTGACAGATATATCAATCGCAGACAGTCTGGGTATTACTAAACACAAACCAAACACCAAGAGAACCAAAAGAAACTCAACTGAAAAACCACGTTGGCAACAAAGATTAGAAAATAAAATAAGCAGTATACGTAGTGACCTAACACAAATAAACAACTCACTAGTAACACCGAAACAAAAACACAACAAACTGTATAAAAAATACAATATAAAAACAAGACCAGGCATAATAACGTCAGAAATAACAGAAACAATAGACTTATTGAAACAAAAACTAATGGCAGCTAGTAAAAGGTTAAAAACGTCACTTAAGCGAAAAGAAGATAACAGAAACTTTACAAAGCACGAAAAATTGTTCTACCAAAAAAATAGACCAACAAAATATAGTAACAGAAAACAAAACACCACCCAAAAGAGAAGATGTAGAAGAATATTGGAAAAAATTATGGTCAAACCCAGTGCAACATAAAAGAAATGAATGGACAGAAGAAGAAAGGGAAAGAACAAAAACAGCAGAACACATGGAACCATATGAAATAACCAAGGAAGAACTGTCATCCTTAAGAAACTGCAGAACTGGAAGGCCCCAGGACCAGATAAAATTTACAACTATTTCTGGAAGCATTTAACAACATTACACGAGAAAATGCTACAAATTATACAACATGTAATAACCCATCCAGCAGATATACCCCCCTCACTATCCCACGGCATAACATATCTTAAACCAAAAAACGAAAAAACACAAGATCCCAAAAACTATAGACCCATCACTTGTCTGAACACTTTATACAAAATAATAACAAAAACAATCGCCGAAAAGATAACAAAACACATAACAGAAAAAAACATAGAACATGAAGAACAGAAGGGCTGCACAAAAGGACCTAGAGGTTGTAAGGAACAACTTATAATAGACAGAGTAATAACAAAACAAGCAGAAACCAATAATAGAAATATCGCAGTCGCATGGATAGACTATCAGAAAGCATATGGTTCAATCCCTCATTCATGGCTCCTGCACATTCTACAAATCTACGAAATCGACCCAACTGTCATAACATTCCTTGAACATATAATGAAGAACTGGGAAACAAAATTAATACTTAACCTACCTAACAAATACATAGAAACAAACAACATACAGATCAAGAGAGGAATTTTCCAAGGAGACACATGGAGCCCGAAGTGGTTCATCCTAGCACTGAACCCACTAAGCAGCCTACTGAAAGCAACCAACAGCGGATACAAGGTCACCAAAGACTATAACCTATCACATCTATTCTACGTCGATGACATAAAGCTCTATGCCCCAGATGAATACAAGCTATCATCATTATTAGAAACCACTGCAACCTTCTCTAAAGACATAAACATGAATTTCGGACTAGATAAATGTGCGTCACTTATAGTGAAAAAAGGGAAAATAACCGAAAGAAACAACATAGACCTACCCATAAATAATATAACATTCCCTGCATTAACCGAGGGCGAAACATACAAATACCTGGGAGTAAAGGAAACACTAACACACATAACCAAGGAAATGAAAGAACTCATGGAGAAAAAGTACAAAAATAGGCTAACGAAAATCATGCACACACAACTAAACGCAAAGAACAAAATCAAAGCAATAAACACCTGGGCAGTACCTATATTGACCTATTCCTTCGGAGTCATACAGTGGACTAAAACAGACGTACAGGCACTAGATAGGATAACAAGGAAAATACTTACAAATAATAGATCATTACATCCAAACTCATCCATCGAGAGATTATACCTACCAAGAGGACAAGGAGGTCGAGGTTTGGTGAATATAGAAGCTACACACAATATTCAAGTACATAGTCTACAAACCTACTTCAATAACAAGGAAGCACACTCACAACTGCACGTTGCTATCAAGCAAGCAGACAAAAAATACACACCACTGAGTACGCATACCCAATTACAATATACAGACAAGAAAACATTCATGAGAAATCTAACACAGACATGGGAAGGTAAAAAACTACACAGCAGATATAAACATGATCTCAGTAGGCAACACCAACTATCGACTAAATGGCTTGAAATAGGAGAACTATATACAGAAACAGAAGGATTCATGTGTGCTATACAGGATCAGGTAATAGCTACAAAGAATTATCAAAAGTATATAACCAACATGAACATAGAGGATGACAAATGTAGAATATGTAAAGCAACGTCAGAAACAATTCAACACATAACATCAGGATGCTCCGGTCTAGCTCAAACAGAGTATTTAAATAGACACAATCTTACAGCAAAAATCTTACACAAACATCTACTTCAAAAATACCAAATAAAAACAGTAGAAGATCCTTACTATAAGTACAAACCTGATGCAGTGAATGAAAACCAAAATTCCAAAGTTTACTGGGACCGAACAATTGTAACAGATAAAACAATAACAAATAATAGACCAGATATAATAATTATAGATAAAATAAATAGAATAACAACACTAATAGACATCGCTCATCCCCTGGATCACAACATACAGAAAACATATACAGAAAAAATTAGGAAATACAACGAACTAGCAGAAGAAATAAAGGCAATGTGGAAGATGGAGAAAGTTCAGATAACCCCAGTTGTCATTTCAGTAACGGGCCTCATACCACCAGAGTTACTTAATGAATTCAAAAAACACAACTTACCACAACATACAATACTAGAAATGCAAAAATCAACTATATTAGAAACGTGTAGGATAGTAAGGAAAATTATCAAATAAGTCAACAAGGTATGAGTTTTGCGTGAGCCCTCATACTTTTAATCCGTGTAAACGTGAGAAGAAGGAGAATAATAATAATAATAATAATAATAATAATAATAATAATAATCGCTCACACATGACTAATCCGTTGATATGGCATCCCGGATTAGCCAAGCAAACCCAGGAAAACCCTGTGAAAAAAAAAATAATAATAATAATAATAATGTTTATTCAAGGAATACAATACAATACAATTTACAAAGTAATTATTGTTAAAAATACATGAACAAACATAAAATCACTGAAACGCCAAAGACGCTTGTACGTGATATTTTCACATCATTCAAAAATACACTTATAAAACACCACAAAATATAAAATAGACATACAGCCACCTTATTAAAACGATAGACAAACACCCACCTTAAATAGAATGACCAAATATATGAGAATTGATACAAGACATTCCTTTATGATATATCAGAATAGCAATTTGAACCCAGTAACGATGAGTTCACTATTGCAGACCGATAAAGAGGTCTTGATAACGAATTCATAATATGTAACATTAAGTGAATATATGGACCAAAAAAACCAGAAATTTGAAAATGGAGTGTATATTATGAAATTAGGAATGAAGGTGAACTCTAACCAAGTTTAACCAGAATTGAAAAAACGATACTAGAAAAAAAAGCAGACTAAATAAGGCAGAATTCGCGAACAGAGAGAATGAATGTACTAAATAAGACAATACAGGGACATGGAGATATCGATATGGAACCAAAAAGAAAGATATACAATACATTAACAATACCAACATATTAGAGCGAGAATTTGACATTGAGGAAAAAGGATGAGGTTAGAATATAATTGAAGCAGTTGCCAGAAAAACAAAGTGCAATAGATGCAAACAGGAAAAGATGTAAACAATAACGAATCATGAACTAATAATAAGAGAGATACAAACAAGGCAATAGTATTGGTGCGGACATATGATGAGCGTAAAGTCAGGACAATTGACGAAAAGATAAAAGAAGTATAAATGAGAAAAGAAGTGCGAAACCGAGGAGGAATTCGCTCGATCTAATATATGAATATAGATAGAGGGAATGGGAAGGATACCCAGCTATAGGAAAAATGAAAGATAAGTATAAGAAAATTATCTGTCATTTAGTTTGTTTACAATGCAATTTTTCAAGTAGATTTTAAGTGTATCGAAATTTTGTATGGCAAATGGAAAGAAACACTGAATATATTGCACAAGGGTTATAGCGACTTTATATCAAAACACATGTGTTTAATTTGTAGATTGAGTTTTCTCTTAGTTGAAACGGTTGCATTCGAAAGACCACCTCAAAGAGAGCAATAAATAGATGGCTATCTGGATGATATGATCGATTCGATATGAATTCGTGACGAAAAATCCATATTTTACTAAAAAAAATAATTTATCTTTCAGATTACCGTGACATACGCTTTTTTGTGGTTCTGTCTCTTTAAGTGACAACATAACATTTTTCTTTGTTTTTTTATTAATTTTAACAGCTGGCTGGCAAAACACATTCCAAAGTTGGTAAAACAGTTTACTTTAACGATAAATAAAAGTTGACAGCGCTCGGCTGACGCCGGTGGCCCTTTCTTTTAAAAATACAACAAAAAAACCGCGAAAAGCTATAAACTTAACAACACATTAGTGGTAAAGTGCATTCAATAACAAAAATATCAAACTGCCTTATCAAAAAAAATATTTGAAAAAAATTTGTCTGTTCGATATTCATGCTTTCCAATGTGTTTTCCTATCATTCAGAAATAAAATCGTGAAGAAGTAAGAGAGTACTGTACATGCTGTATACTCTCAATAATCGACTGTTAATATCACGTATCCACAGGAGTATGAATTTATATATCCCTTGCGGTTACTTGCGAAGGTAGGTATTATATATCCATTGCTATTATCTAGGATAGAACAACCTCTTCTACCAGTAATTACCTTCATTTTAACAGATAACGGATTATATAGATTCCCAAAGCGTTGACTACCAGACAGACAAACGCATGCGTACTTACTCTAGCATAAACTGAATTCTTTCCGTTAGATTTGTAAACTTTTAGATTTGTTGAATTTTTTTATTTACGAAATTAATTTCAAAAATAGGAAGTGTGACTAATAGACCAGGGCCGAGCCTTCAAAAATGGTAAAATAAAAAAAATTACAGTAGGATGAAACCCACTAGAAAAGGAGGGGAATATGATCAAAATGAAAGGGAAAATAAATTACGGTCGATTCGAGTTCGGGAAGTGGGAGGGAGTGAGTTTTTAGGGCAAAAAATGGTTTATCTTGATTTCCGGCAAAACTACAAGTCTTATGGAAAAAAGTTAAATGGCAAAGTTGTAGGTAATAAAAAGATCTACAACTTTTTTATTCGCAATTTTTTCACATAACCTCAAAATTTAGGTGAAAAATTCAAAAAACCAAGGCTTTGGTTTTTTATTTATATCTTTTTAAAAAATTTTTTTTTCTACGAAATTTGGTGAAAACTTACCTTTTTATGTCCCAAATACACTGTAATTTATTTGATTTGAAATATTTATTTTTTCGCATTATTTTAACTTAATATCAAAAAAGCACCCTAATTTTCAATCGAAAATTCTGACGTCAAAATATGGGCTTTTTTCAAAAAGTCTGGGAGCTTTTTGTTCGTTGAAATATCTACTTTCTGATGGTGTAAAAAAATATACATTACTATAGGAAATATTCTCAGAAAATGCAAAAAATTGAAAAAACTCAAATTCGAAATTTTTTTTTCAATCATTATGTCACTGTCACCACAGTACCAGCAGCTACTTCAACTAAAAGAGGAGAACGTAACCGTAGAAAAACCTCAGACAATATTCCAGAGTTCGATTATCAAAACCATACAAAAATACCATTTTTGCTAGAAAAATTTTTATCTAACGAGAAAAACAAGGACAAAATAATAAAAAGTTTAATAATGAAAAGATTACAGTCACAAGGATTTTCCTGTAAACAAGTTGAAGAAAATGCTGATGCTGACATAATTAAGACCTCGATAGAAGTTGCCGGAGATACTAATAAAACTCTCATAGTTGTAAAAAAGTAGTAAAAAAGAGGAAAAAGTGGCATTACAACTAATATTTCCTAAACAAGCTGATGAAATAAAAACTTATAAAACCATCACATATGCAGGAAATATTTCTAATAATATTTCAAAGATATTATCTTCAGCAACGAATACAACAATTTCTTTTAAAACAGAAAGTAACGTTAGTACAAAATTGTTAAATGTAAGAACAAAAATACCACTATTAAAGAAGTCGGGTATATATAAACTGAAATGTCCAGAATGTAATGCTGTCTATTTGGGTCAGACCCTTAGGAATTTTGAAATCCGATACAGTGAACACTTACGAGCATACAGATTAAAACAACCAGATAAATCCCACTACGCTAAACATATACTTGATACCAATCATTCATTGACACCTAACACAAAACTAGAAGTGCTGCATATTTGTGAAAAGAAACAAGAACTGGATTTCCTTGAAGAATTGGAAATTAGAAGACATTTAAGAAACCCACAATATGAAGTTGTCAATGAACAGTTAAATCTAGGGAGTTCTCCACTAATAAACTGTTTTCTTTAGTGATAATTGTAAAGATCAGCAGATATAGTTTTCCTGGTTTTCTATATCATTGCACAGTTATACTGATCTTAATTGGAAAAATGATATCCAGGATATCACCATAGGGCTAATAATATCTAAGCTTCAATATTTGTAATATCACATCTTCTTTTTTCTATAAACATATATTAAGTCAATCACAAGTTAGGTCACTTCTTGGTCTAGCCAAAAATAACTACTAACATTAGGTAGGCATCAAATGAAATGTAACTTCTGCCATTCTGACGATGATATTGATTTATCGAAACAATTGTCAATTTTTTAGAATTTTCAATAACTTTTATTATATTGTGGAATTAACTAGAAACCGTGAGTTTCATTTAAAACACTATTATGAGCAGATTCCACGAAGGGTCGAGACAGTTAATACCGTTTTTTAATCTAATCTAATATCCAACTCACTTCTTGGTGAGGTCTCATTTTTTAAGCAACACTATTCCCATTTGTCTTTCTATAGAATTGTCCTGCATTTTTAGTTGTCTTTGTTCATCACTTAATCTTCCCATTCCTTGTTTGGAACATTCCGAATTCATTTTGAACATTTCCTTACAATATTCTACAGCCGTGGTAGTAAACGATAACAAATAAAATGAGAACACTCCACATCAAGACGCACTTAACCCCTTTGGAGTGAAAACAACTAATTACTTGCAGAAAGCGTCGCTTATCTGCCTGATTTCTTACGGAATTTATAGTTCTGACACTTTGCCCGTTTGGTCGGCTTTATTCGATGGCGAATAGAACCTTTTTAAACGAATATCTCATTTTTCGGCAAACTGGCACACAACCGCTTTGTTACTTCTGCTCCTCAGTTGTCAACTGAATTTTTTGAATGTGTTAAACATTCATTTTTAATTTTATCTAATAATTATATAAGATTAATCAATGAGGATAAGGATCAGGTATTTTTAGCGATTTTTTTCTATTGACACAATAGCTATACATTCCTGGCTCTAGGCGTGCACAAGAACGTTTTTATCCCTTTCAATTTTGAAAGACTCTCTAGATATAGTTGAAGAAGCAAGTAACAGAAAATGTCAGATATAGTAAACTGGCAGTAATTACATCTGGAAAATTAGACACTCAGCCACTATAATTGGCTAAAAGTTCTCTAAAAGTTCTTTAACTCGGTTAATTTAATTGATATCTGATCTTACATTTTTCCTTCAAGTTAATCAATGTTCATTAGAATCGTTTGCTATTCTTGGAAAATAAAATATATATACAATGGTAATGGATATTACAAATCAGGTTTGAATATTCTTGCTTATCATACGCTATTTCAGATTGATCACCTTACTTACTTTTAACAGTACGATATTTCAAACAAAACATCTAGCCAATGATTGTACATTCCCAAGTCTAATAGATAAAAGTGGAAAGTATAAATATTTAAATTACTGCTCATTAAAGTTATTGGATGCTTCATGAAGACTATTAACTTTAGAAGAAATTAAACTTAACTCAAAAGTAGAATAGTCGATAATATGAAGGAAAAGTGGAATAGATACGAAAATGTTAAACTGCCAGTATACTTGTTAGTTTTTGTTAACAAAGATAATGAAGAATATTGAATATTGGTACCTATCACATATGCAAAAAGAATAGTAGGGGTTTGATGATTATTCCCTATTTGAAGAATCAACGTTCGAAGTCTCCCTGTATATCTAGGAGTTTGTTTCGGTAAAAAAAAATCCTTCTGGGTTCGTCAATCATTCAGTTAGAAATGTCGCTCCTTTTTATTCATCTAAAGTTATACGATAAATTATTATTTCATTGCGAACGAAACCGATTGTTTAACCTAGGTAATATCATGAGTGCCAATACAAAATTTCCCACAAAACATTGACTACAGGTACCTACTACTAAAAATTCAAATGGTTACACCTGAAAAAACACGACAGCATCATTCAGACAGACATTGAAACAATACGGCTTAAAATGTCGTTTGGTTCATAAACCTCAATCGATCACTAATTCATATACTGTAATAAAACTATTTTTGTGGTTGTATTGATTTTATTTCTAATCTACTGCCACGCTGCAATTTTTAACCAGAGAATCTACTAACAAATGTATTGAGATATATTATAATATTTTATTACCAGTATTCACCAATTCTGATTTTTGCGAGAAATTGTTTCAGACAGCTAGAAAATCCTAATAATTCTTTATCTATTTTTCAACTCAGCTCTTTTCTTAGAAACTAGATGTTTACACCAATTAACCGAAGACAAGTTAAGAGGGGCCTCCTCACAGGTATATTAACCTAAAAACCTACACAATACTAGTTACTAATTTAGTAATTATTTGGTTCAAAATATTCACGATAGATGTCGATAGTAGTACTGAATCGGCTTTTACTTATTCAACATATTTTCTCTCTCTGCCTTTCCACTCTTGATGGTTCAAAGAAACGCATCTCTGTTCGAATGTTTTGATTTCAAATATTTGTGAGCACAGAAAACTTATCTCTGTTTTTTATGTTGCATCCAAACCACAGAACAGCTGTGCATAGATAAGAGAATATTATATACACGGTTCCAAACAATATTTGTTGAAATAATTTCCATTTGAGTGTAGATTTTTGATTATTTAAGAGTTTCATAAATGTTTTTGAAAGGAATAAATTGTTAAAAAGTACGTAATCGTATCGACCCAATATCAAAAATTATAGTTATGATAATGTAAATTATCCTGCAATCCGTATTTTTTAATTTTAAAAGCTATGTTTGAAGTTATGTTTACTGGATTATTTGATTAATGTGAAAATGTGAGATAAATAATACTGATGGTTTGTTCTAGTATCATCAAACCATCTTTCAACATTCTCTTGAAACCCTGTTTTAATGATAATATGGGTTTGTTAGCGAAAAGCGAAAAATGCTCAATTGAAGTGAAGTGACCTTTGAAGTATCTGAATGAAGAAAAATTAAAACCGCTCTCAAAAGACAAGAATTGTATAATTTATTTTGATAAATATATAATAATGATAATTGAAAAATATAACTATTATAACCTGATACAAGGTGCATTACAT
The DNA here is from genome assembly GCA_963921935.1 of Galeruca laticollis. NCBI lineage: Eukaryota > Metazoa > Arthropoda > Insecta > Coleoptera > Chrysomelidae > Galeruca > Galeruca laticollis. Next base: position 119,266,309 of record OY998183.1, on the reverse strand, counting down.
ATTGCATGAAAGGACATGTGCTATTTAATAATATTGCTACCAAGTGACAGCATTGCGGAAATTACTAGAAATTAAGAATGGAAGAAAAATATACATACTTTAAAAACATTCTACCTTTCAAAATTTGTACCATTTATATTAACATAATAAAATGTTTTCATGATTATAAATTTTTGTTTGTTTCATGCTAAGAAAATTAAACTGCGGAAAAGTTGCAAATTTACATGATTTGAAATAGGCCATTTAGTTTGAAAACACAGAACGTCATGTCACAACTTCGCCTCAATCTAATCATATTTGTATCAGTTTCAGAGTTCCTGTTGGTCGCTTTCAAATTTTATTTGACATGTAGGCTCTTTTTTCAACTACATGTGTAAATATATTCAATTTTATCTAGAAACAAATAATATAAACATAGGGTTTCCAAATTTATCATACAAAGAAATATTTAGTTGTAATACAATGCTTTGTATTTAATAGGAAGAGGAAAGTAAGGTACAGTGAGGAATTTAAATTTAAAATAGCAAACGTTTAAAAAACTTACAAAGCAACTATAACAACTAATAATTTAAAGCGAAAGATCTGTAATGACAAATAATAATGTATATATTGTGGGGAGATCGATATATACAGTACAAAATCAACATGTACAAGTTTGCTTCTACCTTGTTTGCAAAGATTGATCATATGTGTTGTGGAGATTGGAACTGAAACATTTTTGCTTCATTATACAAAGAAATAGTTGGTTCATTCTCTTTTTTCCATGACATATACACATATGTGTGATCACCTGAATGGTGCATATTTTTTTTGTTTTTGTATAATACATTATTGGTATTATTACTTTCCATCCAACCCATCTAATATGCGAGAAAAGTATCGGGTTACCCAAAAAAAAGTTGGAATTTTGTATTTTTTTGAGTTGTTTTTACGTTTTTCAGCAAGAACAACACAAAAAATGGTTTTTAGAAAATAAAACCTATCTGTATAACTCGATACAGCCCCCGAAGTGCAACAAGTAGACAAAATTAACTTTTTAGTCGTCTTTTGTTTTACAATTTTTTTTAATATCAACAATTAAGACTATTACTAAGTCATCCTTTAATAATAATTTGGTTTCTTATTTTCTTTGATTTTTTGAAATGCTTATATAATCAAACAATTTGCAAGGAAATTTTGACTATTGGCTAGACAAAGTTTTAAAATATTTGTGGTTCAAAAATTTTTAAAATATAATGTTACCTACTTCATTCATTAATTTTATTCAACAATTACTATTACCTATGGTGCATAGGCTAAGGCAAGCTAAAAAGGGGATAACCATCCTAACTTCTTATAAAATCTTTGGACAGGTTGTTAAGAGAAAAACAAATACACTTTGTCATTCTCTTGTTAAAACTGTTCTTAAAAAGACTTATTGTATGACGGAGGTAATGGAGTATGGAACTCTTAAGGAAAAAGTGGCTCAGAGCATTTTTGATCAAGTACAAAATGTTGTGGTGGTTGATTCAGGATTGTTGGTAGATGTTGAACACGGTTTTCTAGGTGCTTCTCCTGATGGTAAATATATTTAACATAACAAATAATTACTATGTGTTATAAATTCTTTTTGCATATTAAATGACATACATTTATTGATACAATATTTTAGGGCTTGTAGGTGATGATGCACTACTTGAAATAAAATGCCTCCACTCTGCATCAAAACTGAATTTACAAACAAATACAATAAGCGAAATAATTGACCTCATGAAGAACAAAATTTGTCTAGAAAAACACAACAATAAAATTCAACTTAACCGGAATCACAATTACTATTATCAGGTATAAACATGATATATTTATTCCAAAGAACAAGAACTCAAAATCATTCTCACATAATATATTTAATCACTTTGATGTATTTACCAACAATAAATAAGAATTACATTAAAAAGTAGTTATTTCTGTAATAGGTGCAAAAAGTGCATTTTTGTTGCAACGAAGCATGAAGCACTAAACACAATCTTGTGGAGTAAATATAAATAGCATTTACGAAGCACACATTTACTTATTTAGCATGAAAATTACTTAATTATAATCACTTACAAATACAATACACACTAAACTATAAATTTGGGATATTTTTATGAACACAAAACATATGACAACAGCATATTTGACCCATAGAGAAAGTTATAATATTATTTGTCTATGAATTGACCGTCGTCTTCTGTCATTGTTCTACATTGTTCTATACAGCGCCATGCATCAAGATGGTGGAGCGGTTGAACTAAAGTAAAAAGATGTTCGTTTTCAAAAATTTGCGCACAACAAATCTCAAAAAATACAATGATTTGAGATTTCATATTTTCAGAATCGAATTCTCTAGGCTTCCTTTTGGGGATCAGGTTTTGGTGTCCAGATTGGTGACCACAAATTGTCAAAATCACACCATCACTCCATGGCTGATATCTTTCTTATAACAATATAAAACTCAACCAAAATACCTGATCCCCAAGACAAAGGTCCAAGTTATATTGTGTTAAAATTTCAACACTTAATTTCCCTGCGTTCTTTAGATTTGTTGTGTACAAAATGACCTAAATTTTGTTGCAAATCACGGGTGCCAACTGTTTTCAGGTTCCTAAAACGTGAGGCCCCTCTTAAGGATATTTTCAGAAGCATCTTCTACAATTCTGAATTATTTTCATGCATTTTTTGTAGTGTTTTAACATCGGGGTTTCAGGTTATAAAAAGATGGCCAGCCCACCCTGTGACATCACACTTAGGTGTCTATTTTCTGATTAGTGTCTACCAAAACCTTGTTTTGTGTAACGAAAAATTCTCGATAATTTCAACAAAATCAGAATACTCGTGGCTGTTAGACACAACATAGAAATTACTATTTATCTTTCTGTTGCAAATATTCGATTTTTGTGTAGGCGTGAATATCGTTTAGAATAATAGTCAATCCATTTATAATCACTACTATCAAATAAATTGTTATTTCTTTGTACTTTATTGATTATTGTAAGAGCAAATATATTACTGTTTTTGTTGTGAACCAACCGACAAGTCCCTATTAAGACGGACTTGTTTTTAAAATTGAACATCCAGGAATCCCTTTGAGAGAAGAACTCCGCTGATGCTGCGTAGTAGCTCTACTGATGCCGTTTTCGCTGAATTCTCATTCTAACCATCATATGAATATTTATACGGCCTTTTGCTTGATTGCAAGTTTAAAATGCAAAATAGGCAATTTGCATTCATTACAGCACAAGTTTTCGCCTGACGTTTCAGTTGTGGTGGAAAACCACAGGGGCGTTACTTTGTCGTTGGAAACTTTTCAACGGAATTACGGACCCATCTCATATAACTTAGATTCACTAATCTATGAGGAATTGGAATAATCATTGAATTTAATTGGAGGATATTAGAAATAATTGCACATAACCCATATCAACAATTTCTAGACATAACCGTCTTATTTGAGAAATTCACATTTCTAATTATCTTTCTTTATAAAATTATCGCTATTAGAGCTTCAGAAGTCTGATCTCAGAGCAATTACAGGACTCCTTACGGGACACTACCCACTCAGATATCACCTCTGCAAGATGGGAAAAGTGGACAGAGGTACATGTAGATTCTGCGACAGTGCAGATGAAACGGCTCAACATATATTATGCCATTGCGGTGTACTTGTTCGCCAACGCCATAGGTACCTGGAACGGTTGTTCTTGAGACCTGACCAGGTAACAAAAATAGCTCCCAATCGGATAATAGGCTTCCTTAGAAGCCTTGATTTCTGGGACAAAAAATGGATGGAGGGTACACACAAAAGATCTTTTCAGGTCGCACTGTGGAAAGGCCAGCTATAGGCCAATCGACCCCTTTGTAATCTACAATCTTTATAAAATTCAACTCATTTTCGAAATCAATACAAATAATTAATTGAAAGCTATAAATATTCAATTATTACCAATAAAAATTGCCAAGAATTAATTTGAAAATTTTTTGATTGAAATATTACAAAAAGTCGTATGAAATAAATTTGTTGCTTCGCAATTGGAAGTGGAAAAGGCAACAGCTAACTACTTCTGTGTGTCACCCCACGAGCAAAATAAAGGTTGTAATGAGACGGACTCTTCAGTTTGGATTAGAGACTCCGAACTAGAAGGCATTCGGCGCTCTTGAAGAAATCCAAGAAGGTCGACCGGTCAGCGTACTGTGCCCTTCATCTTACAGTTGGGAATCAACTGAGATGTCTGTATCGACAAAAGGGTCGATCGACGTCACGTCCTTTGAAGGCGATGTAATTCAATATTCTGCGTGGGATTAGCCAGGTAGGTAGTTGCTGTCCTCTTCGAGGAGTGGTCAGATCACTTTTTCGTTCTAATATAAAAGTTTTTCTATAAATTTTAAATTATTTTCTCAATTCAATATTTACATGATTAATTTTGTTCTATATTATCTCCTGTGAACGTATATTTAAGATCGGACATATCACTTAATGGCTTTCTGACACTTACTATCAATGAATGACTTGTCTGTCACCAATGATCCACTAAATTGAATTGTGCAAATAAAATTCCTATACAATTAAATATGTTTAATTTCTATCAACGTGTTTAAAATGATTTAAATAATTTCCAATGAAAATAAGTTTAACAATTATAGATAATTACTCAAATTGACAAATTCCAAATTTAACTTTCCTTCTTGCTACAAATAATGATATCGTATCTTTTACGACTAGATTAACATTAGAACAACCTTCAAACTAAATAACCTCCTAATCTAATTTCAAAAGTTTCTAATTTCTTTTCAAAAATTTCCAATTTAGAATTGTCACTCAGCTCCTCGGTACATGTCAAATACCCGATCTTTTTAATAATTTCTTCCACTATTTAATTGTTCGATAAGTATTCTTATATTTCGTTGTTAATGGAATTCAATATTTAATCTCAATACTTAGATGCATCTAATTTTAATTTTGATTCAAGGCCTGATGTTCAATGATATGATAATAATTCTGGAGCGAACTAACCAGAAGTCTGGATGTAGAGAAGAAAAAACTGCAAACTGGTACAACTGCAAACACTAATTTAGGATTCAGGATCCTTCACCTTTCTTCGAATTACGAATGATTATTTGAAATACACGCACTGAATTTACTTTGAATATACCGAATAACGCCTTATATTAATTAATTACACTGTTCAACTATTGATTATACAAAATCTTTGGAGAGATCGCACATGAGATGTTCCCGTTCGGATTCTCAAATTCAACTGCTGATTTTTTTCAAATAAATAACCACATTCTACCGTGGTTACAAACTTTCCTCTTTTTTGAAAAAAAGCTAAACTTGTTATTTTTTATAACAAAAATTTGGAATACTTTTATTACTAAATACTAAATGACCTCTGTTTTCTTCAACCTTCAATATATTTTTCTAGTGTGACGTGTAAATGTCATCAGAAATTGAATAATCTGCCAAATCTTACATATACAGGGTTTTCCAGAAGTATTGCATAAATGAAATTCCTTAAAATTTGAAATAATAGAACTGTATTAAATCCCCCTAATAAAAGTATGACAAATCGATTCTCCAAACCATAATAAATTCCTCTTTCAACATTACCTACGTAAAGCATCCAATTTGCTCATAATATCCTGTTTTTATTACCATTGAATGATTATCCTAATTCCCATGAAAGTTATATTAATTCAGTGTTTTTAAATGAAACTCAAGGTCTCTAGTTAATTCCACAATATAATACAAGTTATTGAAAATTCTAAAAAATTGACAATTGTTTCGATAAATCAATATCATCGTCAGATTTATCGAAACAATTGTCAATTTTTTAGAATTTTCAATAACTTGTATTATATTGTGGAATTAACTAGAGACCTTGAGTTTCATTTAAAAACACTAATATGAGCATATTCCACGAAGTAACGGTCGAGACAGTCAATTTCATTATATTAATTCTACTATATCTAGATTTAAAATTTCATAGTAGATAGACTCATTATCTAAAAAAGAGAAATCAATATAATAATTATCAGTAATAGGTAGGATATATTTTAGATTTGAAGCTGATTAGGTTTTCAGTAAAAATATTCAATTTGAGGATCACAGATATTAAAATTTTAAGTACAGTTGATTTGAAATAAATAGTAATAAAGAAAAGAAGATTATAGGACTTACATTGTAGAATATCGATTTTGTTATTGTAGAAAATTAAGTGAAAAGTATAGATTTATGGTTTCAAATAAACATTGAATAACAATATATAAAAACAAAACTAGTTAGACACGAACTGGCAAACAGAAAAAGTTTGTTGATAAAACAATAGAGTAGTTGGGAGCTGGAATTGAAGCGGACGACAAGTGATTGTGGAATACATTTTAAAAAGTTAAAAAAGTAAGAAACTTTAATAATTTCCACAAAAAAAAGTTAAAATGCTATTAACAACAACTAAAATACATACCAGAGCGAATATTTCGGACAATTATTCCTTTTGTGAAGAATAATTAAGATTTGAAGATTCCGGAGACGGATGTCCAGCGAAACGGTGAGGTAGACATTTTGTGAAATAATCTTGAACATCGGTATAACAAGGCGTTGAACATTTATTAACAGATGTACATCTATAAAAAGTTGAAATTAACAAAAGCTAAAAAGATCGATCTAAATTCTGCAGACATTTAAATAATTAAAGAGAACCACTTACCTTTGTAATACAAAGAACAATTCATAAATATATTCCTAGTATAAGCGTAATTAAAGTCATTATATTAAATTTATTATAAGACAACATATATCATTCTTAAATCTAATACTTTTTCAGTGTTTTTGAATGAAACTCAAGGTCTCTAGTTAATTCCACAATATAATACAAGTTATTCAAAATTCTAAAAAATTGACAATTGTTTCGATAAATCGATATCATCGTCAGAATGACATAAGTTACATTTCATTTTATGCCTACCTGATGTTTAGTAGTTATTTTTGGCTAGACCAAGAAGTAACCTAACTTGTGATTTGCTTAATATATGTTTATAGAAAAAAGAAGAAGATGTGATATTACAAATATTGAAGCTTAGATATTATTAGCCCTATGGTGATATCCTGGATATCATTTTCCCAATTAAGATCAGTATAACTGTGCAATGATATAGAAAACCAGGAAAACTATATCTGCTGATCTTTACAATTATCACTTAAGAAGACAGTTTATTAGTGGAAAATTCCCTAGATTTAACTGTTCATTGACAACTTCATATTGTGGGTTTCTTAAATGTCTTCTAATTTCCAGTTCTTCAAGGAAATCCAGTTCTTGTTTCTTTTCACAAATATGCAGTACTTCTAGTTCTGTGTTAGGTGTCAATGAATGATTGGTGTCATGTAGATGTTTTGCGTAGTGGGATTTATCTGGTTGTTTTAATCTGTATGCTCGTAAGTGCTCACTGTATCGTATTTCAAAATTCCTAAGGGTCTGACCCAAATAGACAGCATTACATTCTGGACATTTGAGCTTATATATACCTGACTTCTTTAATAGTGGTATTTTTGTTTTTACATTTAACAATTTTGTACTAACGTTACTTTCTGTTTTAAAAGAAATTGTTGTATTCGTTGCTGAAGATATTATCTTTGAAATATTATTAGAAATATTTCCTGCATATGTGATGGTTTTATAAGTTTTAATTTCATCAGCTTGTTTAGGATATATTAGTTGTAATGCCACTTTTTCCTCTTTTTTACTAATTAGCTTATTTATCATATCTAATGGATAACCGTTAGATGTTGCTATTTGTCTAATTGTATTAATCTCTCTATCAAAATTACATTTGTTCATAGGAACTGAAAAAGCTCTATGTATCATTGAATTATATGCTGCTAGTCTGTGTGACACAGGGTGGTTAGAATTGAATGGAATTGTTACATCAGTTTGTGTTGGTTTTCGGTAAATTGAATAATCAAGTACATTATTAACTCTTTGAATTTTTAAATCAAGAAAATTGATTGAGCTATTTTTTTCAATTTCTAATGTAAATTTAATTTTCGGGTGTAAATTATTGATGTGGTTGAAAAATACATCTAATTGTAGTTCACTACCCATAAAACAAGCTAATATGTCATCTACATATCTATAGCAAAATAAAATATTTTTCGAAATATTACTTTCAAAGATCTTTCTCTCTAAATTGTCCATAAAAATGTTTGCTAAAATAGGTGATATAGGGCTTCCCATTGGTAAACCTTCATTTTGAATATATATCTTATTGTCAAAAGTGAAATAATTCTGATTAATGCATACATCAAATAAATTAAGTATATCTGATATTATTCCTGGATTAATATTTTTATCTTCTAGTAATTTTCTTACAAGTATTAGACATTCTTTAGGAGGAATTTTAGTAAACATGTTAGTTACATCGAACGATATGAGTTTATAGTTATCTTGTAAGTGGATTGCTTTCAACTTTTTGATTAGTTCTATTGAATTTCTAATTGAGTACTGAGATTCATATCCGTAAGTATTGAGTATATTGTTGAGCTTCTTTGCCAATATATTATTAGGAGCATTAACATAAGAGACTACAGGTCTAATTGGTTTCGTTATTTTATGTAATTTAACTGTTCCATATAATTGTGGACAATGAGGATTCTTATGTATGATAGACCTCTTTTCGTAATCATTTAAAAGATAATTTGAATTATTAACAATATCCCTTACATTATTAGAAAACTTCTTTGTTGGGTCTGCTTCAAGAACTTTAACATCGAGACAGTCAATTTCATTAATACTTTTTCGTTTTTTCCACGAGTAAAGATTTTTCTTCTCAGTAGTTTGAATAAATTTATTTTTAATCATTCCGATATATACATATAACGCACATAGAAACTAAATTCATCTCTATGAAATAAATGTGTTGACAGAACGATTGGATCAGGCCATTTCAACTACGTGTACAAAGGACATAGGCGTACCATATTTCTTTATTTAGACTGAGAATAATTTAGATCATGAATAAATTATTTTAAATCTTTACTAATGAAAGTATCAATAATCAATAAAAGTATTAAAATAAAACAAGTATAACTAATTATTTAATAAAACCGTTGCTACCTTAATAATAATAATAAAATATATATAATATAGCTGCCTATTTGTTTGAAAAACAACGCCAAAGAAAAATGTTAATAATAAATAATAATATTTAATATATATAATATACATATATTTAAATTCAATTTAGACAAAATAAGGTGTAATGCTATGGAGTTAAAAGATTTAGGACGCCAACTTACCATTCAAAAGGTAAGTAAAATTTTAATATGATTCAGACCTTATTGAAATTAGAACTGTCTGGGTATGGTGTACACACTAGATATAAATTGAGCTAAGCGCTTTCGGCCATTAGGCCATTCTCAAAGCTGTCGTCATAAAAAATCCTACAACAGGTGTCAAAAAACATCCAATGAATACAGAATGTAGAAATATATGATGTTACGTATGGGACGTTTCATTATGTAAAATATACTTGTACACCCTCTTGAAAGGTTTTTTTAAATGTTTTTAATCAATGTATTCTAATAATGATGTATTAAAAGATCTAACGACACATCTTGTCATGAATTAATCATAAAAAAGTAAAAAGATATCGATTGCATTATATAATAAGCAGTTGTGATATTCTTATTTGTGAAGCAATATAAACAAAATGTAAAATAATACAAATATATGGTAAAAGTGCATGTGATCATCGATTATCATTTAATAAAACAACTAATTCATTTACATGTAAAAGCATTCATTATCGTCATATTAAGACGATTGGTCCTTCAGAGCACAATACCATTAAAGTGAATACGTTGCTTTTCCAACATAAAAGAGGAAAACGCAGAACACCCTGTATGCAAATTTCTTTATCGTAATCAAAATCTATTATATTCAATATTTTAACCAATTAATTCTCAATTTTATAATGAAATCTCTTACCTTTTTCATTATACAGGAACTGCTTTATTTTATATTCCTCTAACAAAGATCTTTGTTTTGGACTATCTATTTGTATACTAAGTTTACCTTATAAAAATATGTTGAAATTACAATTAACAAAACATTCAATGTGCTATGATCCAAAAAAAAATCAACAATGTACTCAACTTCAGAACTTCTATAAAAATTAACCAGACCTATTTGAAATTATTCTCTTCTTTCCTCCAAATCTTCTAAATATGTTTTATTTGTGTATAATTGATGTTTTAAGTCAACTTCAAGTATTTCTTCACTAACCGTCCATCATTCCAAAATATGTCATCTCAGTTATCAATATAATGTTTTATTTTCAAATTATACTCGTTATATTAGTCGGCTTGTATTTAATGTTGTTAATTTTTCAATATTTCAATAGTCTCTCCAATATATTTGAATATCTTTTTTCTTTACTTCCATAAATTTTCTCCTGTCAAAAATTCTGTCAAGTACCTCGCTTTCATTTTCAACAAACTCCCATCCTAACTTAACTACTTAATTTTTAAAGGATTGTTTGCATACTATATTCATTACCGACATTCATAATAAAACATACCACAAAACTTGACGATATAATGAAAATAGAAAAATATGAAAGGATATTGTGAAAATCTTTCAGAAGTAGTTTGGGCACGTAATAAAAATTATAAATTGGCAGACAAGAAATAACAGAGCAAATGCGACATATACAAGAAGTATGAATTAATTTGGTGATGAAAGTCTAGAAAATGTTGGACAAAACATCTCAATCTTGGATTTTATTCAATGGAAATTACTAGATGAAATACTAATAACACAACTTTTCTTTTCAAATGATAATAATTTCTAGCTACCACAATTCTTATTTCTGATTCCCGAAGACTTTTGTCAGACGTTAAGGCGAGTTTCATAGCTTCGTGTAGGACCTACACTAACAAATTTCTCGTTACAATCAGAAATACTGTGTTTCACAAATACAACCTTCTTTTAAGTAATTAAATATTAAATGTATTATCAACACCTGTCACTACCTTTGTGCAGTAGACGTTTACGACCGAAGACACATATGATAATGGTTTCTAGGAATTTACGCAAATTCGATGTTTGAGGCTTGAAGTGAAAACAAGTGTCAGTGCGAAATTTAAAAAACAAAGTAAGGAGGTAGGCTAATTTACTAACTAATCCTTTGTTTAATTAAAACCTATCATTTTCCTATTTAATAAAGAGAAAACTGTTATATTCGATTTAATATTAGCATCTAAATTTAGGTTTCCTATTAAATACATAGAGTCAATTTTTTATTTATTTATTTTGTTATTTGGGAAAGTATTTTTAATAGTCGATAAATCAAGAGAGTTAATATGGGTGATAGGGCAGGGGGGCCGGGCTCCCCTGTTTCACCTATTGAAATAGAAAATGATATTATTATGAATAATAACGATATGGAAATTAGTGATAGACTGTCTAATTTAAAAGAAGTAACCAAAGAAACTAGCAAAAAAAGTAACCAAATAATTATCAACAAATATAACCAGTTTGACAAGGCACCGTTTGAAATATATATTGAAGCCAATACAGACAACAATAAAAACATTGGTAATTAAAATTACTTAGCCATTGCTCTTGAAATTCTTGATTTGAAAATTAATAACATTTCTAAAATCAATTAAAAAGGTAAAAATAGAATTAGCATTGAATTTCATTCATATACAGATGCAAATGAAGTATTGAACAATACAAAAATTAAAAATAAGGGGTATGCTATGTTTATTCCGAGTAAAAATATTTCATGTAAGGGCATAGTAAAATATATAAATACATCTATTTCTGATGAAACGATAAATAATTATTCGAATACAACAAACAATAATATTAAAATTCTGGAAACAAAAAGATTTTTGAGAAAGAAATTCAATGTAAATGGTGGTCAAGGAAATCAGAAGGCTTTAAATACTGAAAAAATAAATGAGGAAGCCGAAAATATGGTTTTAGTCCCCACTGAAACTATCCGCTATACCTTTTCTAAAACAACATTACCTAAAAGTGTAATGATATGTGGGATAGAACATAGAGTGTTACCCTATATTATGCCGGTATTTCAATGTTTCAATTGTTTAAATTACGGACATATCAAAAAACAATGCAAATCAAACAAAAGTAAATGTTATAGATGCGGTAAGGAGAAACATGAAGAAGAAATTATTTGCAACATTAAGTGCATTCATTGCGATAGTTCAGAGCATCTAAGCACCAGTCGAGATTGCCCGGAGAGGAAAAGACAAAATTTAATTAGGGAGGCAATGTCCTTGGACAACATATCGTTTTTCGAAGCAGGCGAAAGGTACCCTAAACATAATAGAAACAACAACCAGGGACCAATATTGAGGAACTAAGAAGAATTTCCGCCTTTGCCAAGGAAAGAAAATGCCATCGAGAATGTTACCCCAACTAACTACAGAAGAACAGTACACGTGGAGACTTCCCCTCGGAAATATACGTTTGTAAAAGCAGCTTCAGCGAAGAAAAGAAAAAGCGACAGCGTAGGATATGATGAAAAGGGACATAAAGATTTGCTTATTAACCAAAATGGACAAGTAAGATGTTCTCCAGCCTCCACGTCAAGCACATACTATGTGCCACCATCAGTAGTTGACAGTGTTAGTGACGAAGGACCATACGAACCCGCTAAAAGATGTAAGAAGAGCGACGCTCATACACTACAAGATATGAATATGGCTAATAAACTTAATCATTATGACAAAGAATACGTACTACAATTCATGGCAAGGCTGTACAGTAAACCAGGAGACAAAACTTTCTGCAATGAATCACATGCATGAAGACCAAAATAATACAATCATTATGCACTAAAAATTATTCAATGGAACATTCACAGTTTAAAAGCGCGTTACGATCAGCTAAATTTCATTATACATCACGAAAACCCAGATATTATCTTATTAAATGAAACTTGGATTAATGAAACATATTATTTCAAGATTAAAAATTATGTTATATATAGACAAGACAGAATAGACGAGTATGGGGGTATTTGCACAATAGTCAAAGATGAAATTGTTCATCAATTAACAGACAATAGGATAATTGATCCGTCAAATTTACAGGTTTTAACGATTTACCTAGAAAATTTAAATATATATATTGTAAATATTTACAACCCGGCGGGACAGACCTTAGGAGAAGATAAATGGTATGATCTTCTAAAAAATACGCCAAAACCTTTCATCATCATGGGTGATCTTAATGCCCACGATCCGATGTGGGGATGCACTGATAAGAACACAAACGGAAGAATTGTCAAACAATCATTAGAAAAAGAAGAACTGGTGATATTAAATGATGGAACTCCAACAAGATTAGGAGAATGAAACAAGAGGTCTTCAGCAATCGACTTAGCCATAGCTTCTAGTAAAATTGCGAGTAAATGTAGCTGGAAAACGATGATACTGGAGGAAGTGATCACTTTCCAACAATATGTACAATCAACGAATACATTCAAAGACCGCTCAAGGAAAAGAAAATAAACTGTGAGAGCAAACTGGGAACAATATTCAACACTAATAGAAACCTATTACTACGAAACTGAGGAAGGCCTGATGGAATATGAAGACTGTAACAAGATAATTAATAATGCAGCTAATATTAGCATACCGACTCGTAAATCAAGAGGGAATGAAAAGAAATCTGCTGCTTGGTGGGATGAGGAATGTTTTAAGCTAATTCAAGAAAGAAGAAAAGCTATGGAGATTTTTAAAAACTTGCCTAATCTTGAAAATTATATCGAATATAAACGAATCAAGGCTATGGTTAAAATTAAACTCAAGTTAAAGAAAAAAATGTCATTTAGAAAATTTTGTACAGCACTGCATAGAGAAACACCAATTAAGAAAATATGGAACACGATTAAAGGATTTAAGAATTATATGTCTAGTAATAATAATAACTTCCCGAAAAAAGAAATTGCACAACAGATCCTGGACTATCTAACAATATGTAATATAGATCCTGAGTTTACAATTGATTGTCCAAATGAAGAAGTGGCACCTATTACACATGAAGAATATTATTATGTCATATCCAATAAAAAGGATAAAGCAACTGGAAAGGATAACATTACCTACTCTATGATCAGAAATCTACCTACCATAGGCCAACATAATTTAATCAAAATATTCAATAATATTTTAATCAACAATAAAATACCTAATGAATGGAAAGAAACGATTATATTACCATTCCTTAAGCCAGGAAAAATTCAAACTATTTCAAAAATTTTAGACCTATTGCCTTAACATCCTGCGTTGGCAAAGTATTAGAAAATATAATTAAAATCAGAATCGAATGGCTTATGGAGAATAGGAAATATTTCCCAAAATCCCAATTTGGATTCCGCAAAGGTGAAGGAAGTAGAGATGCAATCGCAATGCTAACATGCGCTGTATTATATGCATTTAGCTCCAAGAAACTATTATTGGCAGTGTTCCTAGATCTTCAAGCAGCTTATGACAATGTTAACTTATATGTATTATACCACAAAATGATAGAACTAAATATGTGAACCTCGTTTTCAACTTACTGAGTAATAGACACATATACGTAAAATATATACATGGTACATTAATAGGCCCTAAAGACAACACTCAAGGATTAGCTCAAGGATCACCATTGAGTCCATCACTATTTAACATCTATACCATCTCCTTACATCAGGTAGTGGAGGAGGATATGAAGATAATCCAATACGCTGATGACTTCATTATAATGATTGAAGGTGATGATGCAAACCACATGATTAGGAAAATGAATCAAAATCTCAACAAAATTTACGAATGGACCAAATTGCATAATTTTAATATATCAACCGATAAGTCAACAGCAATTTTATTTAAACCAAAAAGAAAAAACAATGGAACTTTAACGAACATTAAAGTGAATAATAAGAACATAGAAATAAAATCTCAAGTAAAATATTTGGGAGTGATATTTAATCAACTTCTGAATTGGGCTTCGCAGGTACAAGATATAGAAAATAAGACGCAAAAGGGGCTGAACATAATGAAAGCGGTTAGTGGTACCTATTGGGGTGCCGATCCAGCCACTCTTCTTTTGGTATATAAAGGGATAATTAGATCACACCTAGACTATGCAGCGTTTATTTACAAACCCAGTAATAAACTAATTTTGAAAAAATTAGATCAAATACAATACAAGAGCTTAAGAATCGTCTTAGGTGCAATGCAATCCACACCCACAAATTGCCTTTTGGCTGAAGCTGGTGAAATATCCTTGGATTATCGAAGATTCATATTAAGTACTAAATTCTTCTTAAAAACTATTGAAGATATAAACAATCCCTTAAATGACTACATTAACACACTTTGGCATTTCTGCAGTAGAAAACAAGGATTTTGGAAAAATAAAGATTGGACCTACCTAATAGAAGCAAAGAAAAGATTGGCAGAGCAAGATCCTAATCTATATAAATTCCATATTAAACCCTGTTACCGAACAGAAATATTATACCAGGTAGCGTCGGTAAAATGTGTGTTTGCTAAAATTAATAAAGGCGATAGGTATAGCCCCAAGGAATTCCGTAACGAATTTTCACCAAGCTTTAATGAATATTGTTGGATTTATACAGACGGATCAATGGAACCAATCAGTCACAGAGTGGGGTGTGGTATTTACATCCCATCCATCAATTACAGATACTCTACAAGATTGAATGATTATATGCAGATCTGCACTGCGGAAGTAATTGGAATCCAAATAGCAGTAGAAATTTGTAAAAAAAAGGACTAACGAAATGTATTATTTTTTCAAACTCGCAAAGTGCGATTGAACAAATTCTGGATGCAATAAAAGACAACTACGATATAGTGTTAGCATGGATCCCTGGACACAAGGGTATAGAAGGAAATGAAATGGCAGATAAACTAGCGGAAATTGGAAGAAATATTAGAATACCTGCAGAAAAATTCAAAAATGAAGCTGTAGACCTTCTTCCCCTTTTTAAAAATAAAATAATCAAGGAATTTGAAAACACTGGAGCTCATTGTTTGAAAATAAGGGGCGATGGTATCAACTTTTTCAGAAAGTATTTCCTAATTCACCATTTTTTGCAAAAATACCTCACATTGATAAAAGACATGCTACCATAATTACCAGACTAAGAACGGGACATTGTTTAAGCCTTGACCACCTATACAAAATTGGGATAAAGGAAAGCGATATATGCATATGCGGACAACTAAGTGATTTCCATCACACCTTCTTTGGCTATCCGATAAATTGAGTACCAAATTTTGATTTGTACATAGAACTCATTAAACTAAAAATACCGACACCTATATCATTGCCCTCTATATTATACGAATTTAATTATAAAAGTATAGAGCTCCTCATGAAATTTATTGAAGTTTTTAAAATTGAAATTTAATCGAATATGACATAACCAATCCTTCTTTCTATTACCTGGGAGCTATTACTATCAAATCCGAGGCAACTTTTCGGGAATGTGAAATGCTTGGCCGTTGCCCCTAAGCGAGAAAAGTGTTTTAACCTCTGTTGTTCTGTCTCTTTTTAACATGTCTAGCCTAGTGGTTACGTAAGAAAAGCAAAGTAAAGATCTCCTGTAGAAACAAGATAAGGCTTTGTAACGTAAAATACAAAGCGAAAACCTGTTCTGGTCAAGTACTGTCAAGGTAGGGGCCAAAAAACTAAGAGAAGAAGAAGGAATTTACGCAAGAGTCTTTTTTGTGAAACGCTTATCAGATAACAAGATTCCGGCAAATACAGAAATTTCGAATATAATTCCAAACGCATTCATGCTAGGCAGTGTATATTGGATATACTTCATTGTAATATAGAATGTATCTGATTCATAATTTAGTTTTATTTTGTATGGTTGTTTAAGCATCATTAGTTGTTGCTGTTTATCTAGTATTGTTGATTAGTGCGATGTTAATAATGAATCCTCTTTGGAATTGTAATAATCAATCAATGGATTCCACTATGACCCTAAATAAAACCAAATTCTATCACCAGTGTAATAACCTAAAAAAAACCGCTGTCACCAGTTGTAATACCAGTAGGTAACACCTATGATATTTTTCACTGTAATAACCTAGGAATCGCTTTCACTAAAATGTAATAATCTAACAAAAATATATATAACTCCGCTGTCAAAATGTCCCCAATGGACCGAGAAGGCAGCGTAGCTGCCTGTCACCACCCACGTTTCCGTGGGAAACAGGAGTCAATGGCTCCTGTAAGAAATGTCCGAAAGAGCTGGTTACGGCCTCCGCTGCTACCAGGTGTCGTTGGTAATGAGAGGTCTTGTATTATGGGGTTACGTCAGTTAGAGGGGTGTGTTGAGGGAAAATTTTAGGTGTAGATCTTATGTGTATAGGTTAGGTATTCCTTCTCTCCTGTTTGAGTAAATAAATTAACCGATAACAATTTCTTAAACGAGTTTAATAAAAAAAATATAAGAAAAATAGAAATAATTGCACCAAATTTATAAAGCGTCAGGAACAATCGCATATAGTGCCTTGTGACGGTAATTAAATAACACCAAAAATGGGATCGGGAGAAAACTTGAGAAACCCCTTTTAAATCAGCGCGATTGACTCGCAGAAAAAAATAAATTTTGGTATTTAAAAAAAGATGTTCGCCAGAACCTGCATATTTTCGCGTACCCTATATATGAACTTTGATATCAACAATTTAATATTAAACCTCAAATGTGCTCCCTATTCCTAATTCATACGGTGAGATATCACCATTAAATACTAGTATACGATATGAACTATCATACACAAAATAAATTATATAAATATAATATCATAGGAAGCGGGCTGGCAATGTTAATAATTTAACCAAACTACAAAAAAAAGTCATAATACACAGTTAGTATAATTTTGGAATCAGACTTACCAATTCCCTGACTGGGTGTTCACAAAAACGCCGACGGACACGATTCGCGTTTCGAACAAAAGAAGAAACCCTTTCAGAGCGCGTACAGTAGACGCTCCCTTGTAATCTGTTTTTCCCTCTTCAAGAAAAAAAAATATTTATGCCTGATTACTAAAACACTACTTTAATTATAAATTACTGGAACTCAGGGCTCCTCAAAAACCGTTATCCGCGAAACCCCAAAAGAAAACTGGACCGTTCCCGACCGCGAGTTTTTACCAACTGCTACTTCAATTCTTACCCTTTCGAAGTTTCGGCATTTGTCCTTTGTCAGCGATCTTTCATTTTTTTTGTACCTGTTACTTTTTGATTGGTGGAACTTATCGTTCGATTAGCACTTGGATTTTTATTTAAGTCCGCAAAATTTCGTTATTTTGACGCAATTATTATTTCCGGTTAAAATATTATTTGTTTTACTTTTATTCAGCGAGACAAACGCTTAGATAAGTATTTTTTTCATTGTATCAATGTGAACGAGCGCTTTCTATAGTTTAAACGTTACAATGTAAAAAGTAATTTGATAATTCTCCCCATGTTTCTTATTGGTATTTATTACAGAATTCACTTTAAAATTAAAACTTACATAAAATATAAATCTTATGGAAATAAGCATAGTGTTTTCAAGCGAATACTTTATCGGGAGAGTATAATCTGTTTGTAATTTGTCCTCCTACTGATACCCCGTTTTGTAAATGATTAATTAATGTGGTTGGTTGTGGCGTTTTTTCATTAAAATTAATATTGATTTTTACTTCCAGTCTGCTTCAATTTTTACATGCATGGACGAGTTTCATTCCCTTGCAAATAAAATAGTGCCTAATTAAACAAGAAATGTAGACGACGAAGGTATTTTAGATTAACCCAGGATGAACCGTAATGAGCCTAAATGAAAAGCGAGCAGTCGTTATTTATTTACGCGGTTTCTTACAAATGAGAATAATAAACAATAAAACTTCCCTGCATATACAGGAGATACCAAAAACTTGGCCCTTAGAAAGTTGTACACTGAGGAATTTCAAGAAATAGACGCCAAGTTCAACAGAGAGTCAATGAAGTATTGAAAATGTTTCATTTAAAAATCTTGCTTCGACTAATTGTCGAAATTTTGTTGTTTTGCAAAAGAATTACTTCATACTCATACGGAATTTGAGTGTCATCTGTTATTCAGTTGGTTGACAGTGTTTCATCATAACTATACCTTAAATTTGACATTGCAAATGGAATTTCGTGTGTAGGATCGCTAAAATTGTATACATAAACATAAAACTTACAGTATTCGTGCGTATGAGTGTAGTCGTAATTTATTTATTACATCTGGTTCTATTTCGCCTTAACATTCTTTTGCTTCTATATCATCCCCGCTATTGCTTTTTTCCATGGTGGTGTTATTTCTTTGTACATTTCTGGATATGAATTTGTCCATTTAGTCGCTTTTAGTTTCTGCATTTAAATTGTCAGTTAAATAATATTCTCATCTTTGTACTATTTTGCTTTAATCTATTATTGAAACTCCATACATTGAGTTTTCCTTCATTTTGTTCTAATTTTTGATAGAAGTTCTCCATTTTGCAATTCACCAGTTTTTCCCCAAAATACAACATATAACCTATTCGTTATTGGTTTTTCTTCTTCCTACTGCCTTTTATCTTCCTCTGTGCCCATTTCTATCATTTTTTGTTTGGCATATCTATTATTTTTATTTTTTCTCCTTTCCCCTTGCCGCACTAGTCTTATCTTTTTGTTTCCATCGTGGTTTACTTTCTGGCGCTGTACTTCTACTACCGTTTTTCTCAATTCTTCTACATATTGTTACGAAACAGCACACTGGTATAGACCCTAAATCCGACTCTGTCTAAGCCGGGTATGAAAATTAAAATTATGGCGGATACGCAGTGTTTTTATAACTGTTTGGGACTGTCTTATCTAAACATTGTTTTTGTGACCAGACTTATCTAGAAAAGGCCAGAAAAATTATTTGTGTCTGTGTAAGCCGCAGCCCGGAATTTTCTAGTAAGAAAGGCATTAATATAAATAAGGACCGATCAGCGGAGGAGTGAGTTGATAAAGTGATCTCGTGAAATAAATAAACCGAAATATCGATCAGTAAAGTGTTAATATAAATTAATAATTAAGTTTGTGTGCATATAAATTAAATTTAAGTGATTAGTTAAGTATATATATGAATTAAGTGTTAGTGAGTTAGTGTTTAAATAAATTAGTAAGTAGCCATACCGTGTGTTTAAAATTTATCCCACCCGTTTATTGTTTAAATAAATAACAAAAAACATTACATTGGTGTCAGGTGTGGGGTAATATAAATAAATTGCTGCGTGAAAATGGCCAAGAGACTATGTGACCTCAAAGTGGCGGAACTAAGAGCAGAATTGGAAGATCGTGAGTTGGAAACGTCCGGTAAGAAAAGTGAATTAGTAGAACGACTTAAAGTGGCACTGGAAAATGACGGCTTTGATCCAGAAACAGTTTTATTTAATGACGAGGCTTCTACCTTAATCTCGTCAATTTCTGCTAATATTTCTGCTAACATGGACGAGAAGATTTCTGCCAAGGAAGAAAACATGGACGAGAAGATTTCTGCCATGGAAGAGAAACTTTCAACGAATGTGAAAAACGATATTTCTGCTTTGAAGAACGATATATCTGCCGATATATTATTAATGAAAAACGACATTGCCGCTGACGTTGAAAATGAAATTTCGTCTCTAAAATCTGAAATCGAGAATAAGATTACAACGATAGACGAGAAAATAAAGGAGTTAGAGGAAAAGATTGCCGATTCAAGAACGCGAGGCACGCCAGAGGAAGAAAACAAGACTGAGCAAACGAAACCTTGCAAGCCAGAAACACTAACTAAGTTTGAAGACATTGGCAGTTTTACCCGAGTCAAAGCCCCAACCTTCGATGGAAAAATGTCGTGGACCATTTATGTGAAACAATTTGAAGCAGTCGCTAGAGTGAATAAAGTGAATAATTGGTCCGATAGGGAGAAGGCAATAAACTTAACCATCGCGCTTCGGGGAGATGCCTTAGATGTACTTCAGACGATACCGCTTGAAGAAATGGATGACTTCGAGCTGCTGAAGAAGAGGTTGGACTTGCGATATGGTCACGAACATTTGGAACAGTTGTACAGATTCCAGCTGAAGAACCGAAGGCGGAAACGTGACGAACCCCTTCAAGAGTATGAAATCGATATTGCCCGACTAGTTCGATTTGCTTATCCATCAGCACCAGAAAACATGATGGAATGTTTAGGCATCCAGGCCTTTATTGACGGCTTGTGTGACCACGATATGGGGAAGACGCTTCGATTAGCCCATCCTAAAACATTGGCCGATGCATTGACTGCTGCTCTTGAATATGAAGCAGCTACGATGGCTTCGGGATACAACAAAGGTAGGACCATACAGGAAGAAGGTGACGATGACAGACTTGACCAGATCGTCAACTTGTTGAAAGGTATGGTAGACAAGAAGCCGAAGGTTAATCAGGTGCTGTAATTGTGGCGAGCTAGAGCATGCACACAGTTCGTGTAAGCGTCCTACGACTCCTGTAAACCAAGAACCTCTTAAATGCAAAGCAGCCAAGAAAAGCTCGCGGTACAACAAAGGTAGAACTATGCAGGAAGAAGATAACGATGACAAATTTGATCAGATCGTCAACTTGTTGAAAGGTATGGCAGACAAGAGGCCGAAGAAGATCAAATGCCGGAAGTGTTGCGAGCTAGAGCACGTACGCAATCCGTCTAAGCTTCCCAAGACTCCTGTAACCCAAGAACTCCAGACACAGGAAAATCAGACAGGGGTGAACATCCAGCTAATGTGAACCACCAAAAAGCCAACTCCTTGCCTAGACGGCCATGCCCTGTAGACTATTCACAATGCAACAAGTCGAAATCTAAGGAAGTTGCAGTTTCAAGAATTACAGTAGTCAACGAGGAATGGTCACCCACCAGGATCAAAGAAGATCAGGAGAATGATCTTCACCTGAAGATGATCCGGCAATGGAAGGAAGAAAATCGGCGACCTACCTGGCAAGAAATGTCAATATTTTCACCGACTCTCAAAGCATATTGGGCTCAGTGGGACTCCCTTGTCCTGGAAGAAGGCCTATTGTAAAGAATCCTTGAGAACGATGATGGTTCCGAGAAGAGAAGACAGATAGTTATCCCGAGAGCGAGAGTAGCTGAGGTACTGAAGGAGTTACACGACAGTCCATCGGGAGGTCATCTGGGAGTGAAGAAAACCCTTCAGCGAGTCCGTGAAAGGTTTTATTGGATGAACAGCTCCGACTATGTGAAGGAATGGTGTAAGAAATGTACGATTTGTGCTACGAGTAATGGACCACATCGCAAGAGAAAGGCACCCATGAAACAGTACAATGTTGGAAGCCCTTTCGAAAGGATTGCTTTAGACATCGCTGGACCATTTCCGACAACAGAAAATGGTAGCAAATACATACTGGTTATAATGGATTATTTCACAAAATGGGTTGAAATTTACGCTATTCCCAACCAAGAGGCCACAACTGTAGCAGATGTATTGGTGAAAGAATTTATCAGCCGATATGGAGTGGCCTTGGAAGTCCATAGTGACCAGGGAAGAAATTTTGAGAGCCATCTAATCCAGGGGATTTGCGAGAAGCTGGGAATGAAGCAGACCAGGACAACAGCATTACATCCACAGTCAGACGAAATGGTCGAGAGAATGAACAAGACTATTGGAAAATACCTGTCTAAAATAGTATCCAGCCATCAGAGAGATTGGGACCAGTATCTTTCCCTATTCGCATTGGCTTATCGATCTGCCGTCAATGAGTCCACGGGTGAAACACCGGCGAAAATCCTGTTTGGACGTGAAATGAGGCTTCCTTGTGACCTGGAATTTGGCTGTCGGATTGGAGAAGATATAGCAGGCGAAGACTACGTGATCCAATTGAGAAGAAGGCTTGATGATATTCATGAATTAGTTCGAACAAATCTTCAAGTTGCCAGCGACAGAATGAAAAGTCGGTACGACACGCAGGCCACAGAAGGCGGTTTTAAAGAAGCGGACAAAGTATGGTTACACAACCCGACGAGGAGAAAAGGATTTTCTCCAAAATTACAAAAATCCTGGGAAGGTCCATACTTAATCAAGAAAAGGATCAATGATGTTATATATCGCATAAGCAAGATCCCCAACGGAAAACTAAAAGTAGTTCACCAAAACCGACTAGCGCCATTCGAAGGAGACCATGACCTGGAGGAAGGAGTAAACCTTATTCGAGATG
Organism: Galeruca laticollis; assembly: GCA_963921935.1. Taxonomy (NCBI): domain Eukaryota; kingdom Metazoa; phylum Arthropoda; class Insecta; order Coleoptera; family Chrysomelidae; genus Galeruca; species Galeruca laticollis. Next base: position 119,243,006 of record OY998183.1, on the reverse strand, counting down.
TGTCTGACCCTACCTTCGAGGAATTTATGGGCACGTATGGAGGTACCGGGAAAGCTAGATATGGAGTCACTTCGGAACAACAACAAGATCTGTTCACTCTCCCGGAAGATTATTCCCTGGCATACAACATCCCCGCCCGTATCAAGAACGCACGAGGGTTGGCAACCGTCTTTCGAAAGAAGTTCGGGCAATTAGAAAAACTTGAAAACCAGATTCCAGCCCCTGGCAAGACACTGAAACTGAAACATAATTCGCGGTACGTCTTCTACGTGGTAACTAAAAATGAATTCCAAGATCGATCTACCTACCGCGATGTGTGGGAAGCACTTCGAAACCTCTGAGACCATGTGTTGGAATCCAACGTGAAGAAACTGGCTATGCCTAAGATAGCGAGTAACCAGTTGGATTGGCGAATCATCAGGAGCATGGTAGAGATTATCTTTCAAGATACCGATGTCCAGATATTAATTTGCAGCTACAACCTCCGTTATCAGTATCCGATGAAGACAGTGCCCTGATATTTCCATAAGATGGGAAAGTGTAGAAATGGGGCCAGTTGCCGGTTCAAATATCCAGTCTCGGCTACACAAAAGTTCCAGGAGGAACTTCCATTTAAGGAGGGGGTAATGTTACGAAACAGCACACTGGTATGGACCCTAAATCCGACTCTGTCTATGCCAGGTATGAAAATTAAAATTATGGCGGATACGCAGTGTTTTTATAACTGTTTGGGACTATCTTATCTAAACATTGTTTTTGTGACCAGACTTATCTAGAAAAGGCCAGAAAAATTATTTGTTCTGTGTAAGCCGCAGCCCGGAGCTTTCTAGTAAGAAAGGCATTAATATAAATAAGGACCGATCAGCGGAGGAGAGAGTTGATAAAGTGATTTCGTGAAATAAATAAACCGAAATATCGATCAGTAAAGAGATTATATAAATTAATAATTAAGTTTGTGTGCATATAAATTAAATTTAAGTGTTTAGTTAAGTATATATATAAATTAAGTGTTAGTGAGTTAGTGTTTAAATAAATTAGTAAGTAGCCATACCGTGTGTTTAAAATTTATCCCACCCGTTTATTGTTTAAATAAATAACAAAAAACATTACAATATTTTTTTTGTTATTTTGGTATCTATGATCTTTTCCACCACTATCTTATTCTATTTTTGACTCTGCTGTCAATTGTTCGCTTCCCGCGTCTGCTGCTCTATAGGTTTTCACGTTTTTAATTATTTTTATTGGTTGATTTTTTTCGAGTTCAAACTTAGTCGTAGCTATATCAGGTCTAATATTCGCTGCAAAATAGTCCAAACTTTCCCAATGTCTGTTTGTTCCTTTGTATATTTACTGTGTTATAAAAATATTGGCTTTCCCTTTGGTGATTTCAGTGGTCGCGTTGTCAATTGCCTATGACTAGGTATACAGTGAATTAAGAATATTATCCGAGCGTTCTGAAGCGTATTAGAGAGCAAATTTCTCTAAGTTGAACAGATGTTTTTGGTAGATAAAGATAACGTTCCATCTTCTATGGACCTATGGCCTTAGTCGTGAACGAAATTATAGCAAAACGTCCACAAATCTTATGAACATAATTTATATTTTCCAGATTTGGTGTTGTAGTAAAGATTGTGTGTTCATTTATTTCTTTATTTGATTTGATTGTTCAAGCTCTCCTAATGAGAACTTTTAAAATACTTGAAAAACGGAAAGGAAACTATGTTTCAAATAAATCAAATAGAGCTTTGATATAAGTTATTTTATTTGTGCAAATGTTAAGAAGGAAACCTTGAATCCTAAGCTTCATAGAAACTTATAAGTATAATATTGGACACCTGTGAAACTATAATTCTTGAAAATTTTGCGCTTTCAAGATATTTTATATGTCTTCTTTTTTGATGCCAAAAAACTCGTTTCGAATTGTTTGTTACTACGGACTTTAATTCATGCTTGAGTCCACAAATTTCACATTTATTTCCAATTTTACTCTCCATAATTACTTTTGCTTCTTTTCTAAATATTTTTTCAAAAATTATTCATTGAAGTTGTTGCCGTATTCTGGAAACTCCCGCTTGAAAAAAATAAGTCGATTTACGTTCCTAGCTCTTTCTATTGACATTTCATTCAATCAAGACGGCATTTGGAATGAAGCTTCCAAATTATATCAATTTTCAACACACTTCGTGTTTTCCCGTCCCTTTTATATTAGCGATAGTTACGATGCTAGGTAAAAGACGGTATTATGTCAATGTTTTTCAGGGTTTAAAGATTGTTGAACATCGGTCTGTATCAATAAAAATAAGGACGTACATTTTTGGACAGAAGTATTATTATGCCAGAAAATCACTGGGTACCTGCTAATGGAATGCAGAACGTATATTATTCATCCAAATTCATTATAGTGTCAACTGCGTAGTATTTTTATACAGCATATTTGAACAGCCATGAATACAGAAAGATACTTTTGATGACGATATCACAAACATTCAATATCTGTTTTAAAAAATGAACATTTAAGAACGCTGATTATACTACTACTACTACTATAATACTAATAGTGTTTACCACGTATTCACATCACATTGTTTGTGTTTTTTCACGGCAGATGGCATAAAAGTCATCTTTCTCGGTCCCTATACTACGGCGTATTTAAAATGATCGTCGATCACACTCTGGTGATATTTGCATCTCTCTTTATATGGTAATTAAACAAAGACAAAACTACTGAATACATTACTATTGACACATTAACAGTCTTAAAAAGGCCAATCTCCACTTTCATCGATTTTGAGATATTTCCAGCACTAAAATTCCCGAGTTCATTTCTATCGATACAAAAAAGGCCAATCTCCTGTTGCTAAGGGTACATGATATACCATTTCAAGTGTAGGGCTAATATACAAAACCATTAAGAACTAAAATGGCCAATGTCCACCTGACATAGAGATTGGCCCTTCTCATGCAATAATCAGCAGCAACCGCAACAAAATAATGAATGGAGATTGGCTCCTTGATTAAACTTAACCTAAAAATGTGTGTACCACATGACGTTCGGTGCCCGTTTTTGACATTTTATCAAAATGTATTCTGAAAGAACCAAAAGACTTCTATCTTTACTCAATTGTGCTAAGAAGAAAACTAAAGGTAAGTTGCAATAATGAAGAAAAGTAGTAGCTATTATATTTTAGTATTACTTAGTATTATGAATATTGCATTATCTTGTACTTATTTTAGATTCTCAGTCTGCTTCGACTTCTGTAATAGTCGAAGAAATACCTCGTATTGATGATAATGTTAATGTAGAGGTTCCGGTTACACAGGTGAGCAGTAAGGTATTTTGTTCGACAAGAAAAGTTTAATGAATATTTTTTTAGAATGCTGAAGAAGAGGTCAGTGACGACGTGGAATTTTCAGACGATAATGACATTGACTATGTGCCAAATGAAAGCAACAGTGAAAGCGAAGAAATTAATGATGAAGGAAATGTTTTGCCAGAGAAAACGAAATCTAGGAAACGCGTCAGAAAAGAGAATACATGGAAGCAAGTTGAGCGCACAGAAAATAAAGCTAGGGGAAAACAGTACAAGACAGCAAAATGTTATTACAGAAGAGATAAGATATTGCAACCTCATTGTAACTGTAAGAGAAAATGCCAGAATTTTATTAACGAAGAACAGAGAAGTCGTCTTTTTACTTCATTTTATGCACTAAGTAGACATGCCCAGGATCAATTTTTATCAGAAACTATTGAGGAAGGCTTGAAAGAGCGAGAAAGGTTACCAGAAGGAAAGCTCCTTAGCAGGCGACAGTTTTCTAAAAAATATTATTTAAAAAACATAGAAGGAAGCAGAATACAAGTATGCCAAAAAATGTACTTAAAAACCTTCGACATTTCGGTAAAAAAGATTAGAGTTATTTGTGAAAAACAAAATAAAAAATAATGGTGTTTGTCCACAGGATGGTAGGGGTAAGCATGGAATGCAACCTAAAATAAGTGAATTGATTAAGGATAATGTTCGTCAACATATCAAGAGCTTTCCCTGCTATACTAGTCATTATTCCCGCGAAAAATGTCAATATCGAAAAATATTCAATAAAGAATTTAATTTATCCTTTCACCACCCGGCCAATGACACCTGTGCAAAATGTGACCAATATAATCTGACAATTAAATCAATTGACAGTTGTGCTAATTCAACAGAGGAACAACAGAAAGAAAAGGAGAGAATACAATTAAAACAAAAAGAACACTTAGATTTGGCTGATTAAGCATACAAATGTAAGGCTGAGGACAAACAGAAAAGCAAAGTAGATCCTAGTTTTGTAACAATCTCTTTCAATTTGGAAAAGTGTCTCCCAACGCCATATCTAAGGAACGGCCTATCCTTTTACAAAAGACAGCTATGGACCTATAATCTAACAACATACAAAACAGATACAGATGGCATTGAGGCAACCTGCATTTTGTGGAACGAAACGATAGGGGGTCGTGGCGGACAAGAAATCGCTTCCTGTATAAGAAAATTTATATTGTCCTTGGATTCAAAGAAAATTCAAACTTTGAATTTTTACAGCGATTGTTGTTCAGGCCAAAATAGAAATATTTACATGGCCATAATGTTTTTTACATTGTAAAGGAGCTTCCACCAACCAGTACAATCGCTGAGATAAACCATAAGTTTATGGAACCAGGCCACACTCACATGGAGGCTGATACTATTCATGTCGCTATTGAACGAGCCAAGAAAAAGACAACAATGGATATAGAAGTTCCACATGATTGGGTTAATTTTATTAAGACATCTGTGTACAGAAAAAAGCCTATGAGCGTGATTGAGATGTCTCAAAATGAGTTTATAAATTATGGACTTTCCTTAAATCTTCGCTAGTCCATAGAAAAAAAGATGATAAAGGAAACCCAATCCCATGGCATAAAATTAAGTGGATGAAATTTCAGAAAAACCAAGAACTTCAGTTTTCTTATAAAACAGACTTTAGCGATGGGGAATTTCGAAAAATTGATTTAAGAAGAGGATCGCTAAGAACTCGACCAAACCACAGTGATTTTGAATTAAAACCTCTGCACGATCAATCATTACCGATAGCTGATTTAAAATATAATAATTTACTAGAACTTTAGCCTTATGTTAGTAATTACAACAAATCATTTTATCTAAACCTTCAACATTCGTCTACTATGAATCCAGAAGTTTTCAGTGCTCCAGAAGATGAAATTTAAAGTTTTGTTAATTGTTAAAGTGTCTGAAATGTTCCTTGATTTTTTTGTATTAATATAGGTTTAGTTTATTTTTTGAACTAAATTTTATATTTGGTTCAAATAAATTTAAGTTTACCTATTAAATAGAGACAATTTTGTGCTTCTTTTAGTTATTCTTTTACCCCACTTCATAAAAAAAGCTAAAGAAGGTGGGTACTATTTCCCATAACAATAATTAGTAAAAGGACCAATCTCCATCTAAATCATAAAATATCTTTTTTTTTCAGCAGTAACATAATTTTTAAAAAATATACATTATTTTGAAGTGTTTTATAGATTTTAATTACTTGAAAATAATTATTCACACACTTAAAATGATAGTCATATTGCTTTTAAATCTTGCGTAATTAATATCTCAGATCACTGAAAATGGAGATTGGCCTTTTTAAGACTTAGGTCCAGATATAAGACCATGCCTTTGTTAAATAAAATTCAAGTATTATTAATTTTAAAAGCTGCGACTCAAATTGCAGAAATTAGTATGACTTTTTTTATTTACATAACTTTTTAACAAATTTTCGATTAAACGTTCAATTTATTTTTTCCCGCTACTAAAGAGGATTTGTAAATATGGCAAAGCAGTGGAAGTGTCCCGCAAGTGAGCTTAGACTATGACTCAATGTTTGGGGCAGGAAAAAGTCAAAACAAACATATCTATTTTATTTGTTAATCTGAGGTAACAACCCATCACGGGATTTCAAGAACCCAGTACTTGATCCAGGTTAGGTTTCCGTAAATACCTTTAGTAGATGTGTTAGTCATAGTAGAAGGTGAGGCCATGTCGTTAGAGTTGAACAATTTTCTAGTGATATTTATTTTATTATTTATACAACCTTCAACGTTACCTGTCGCTGCGCTGGTTAACTGATAAGTTAACTTCAAACAAACATCAAATATGACAACTCATGATTGAATGAATTTGCAGACGTTGACAACTGCTAAAAATAATTCATTTTTATACTGACGTTTAGTGGCATTGTTTATTCTAAACAATTCCCTTCTATTTCTTTAGACTATTTAATGTGATTGAAATCGGTTATGCTATTTTAAGTGGGATATCAATCAAATTGGCAATGTTTATTTGATTTATGTCAATTGGATCGCCACCTAGCGTGAAAATCTAAAATTTATTTTCTCGGCTAGCCGTGGAAAAGGAAACTTCCTCAACTCCGTGAAGCCGGTAAAATTCAACTTTCTTACAGTGTAGGATAACAAAATATTTTTTAATTGATACATACATAACTTCTTATGAAGCGAAGAACGGCTTCAGAACTACAAGAACGTCGAAGTAAGCCAGTTGATGGACCAACATGGAATAGTGAGAAGACTCAAAAGGACCCAACATTTTGAGCTAGTGTAGTGGGTTAAAAGCAGAGCACAGTGCGTGTTGTGTAGTTAAACCAAGAATGAACTAAGCTGAGAAATCACCAGTAGGCTAAACTCGGGAAAACACTTTAGTTTTAAGATTTTAACAGAAAAGTATTACTCGGTAATCTTGTTTCTAGATTAGTTGTAATTAAAAGGGAAAACATTGACAGCTTATAATATTTTAATCAAATGCCCATTTTGCACCATCAGTTTTTTGAAACAAGACTAGTTAACCGTTGAAAACAACAACTATACAACTTCAGATGTCAACTAGGGTATGGAATTTTCCGTTTTAGTACAACTTACATTACCATAACAACGGATATTATCACAATTTTGTAGTGCGGGTGTACGAATTTGAATTAACAATGAAATTCCTACTGTAAATTCTTACTTTGTATTCACCCTGTATATCAAAATTCATATATTCCACATACATCTTAAATAAAAATATAATCCCCTACATTTATATAACTACACAAAATTTCATTACAAAGTCCCTTTCACAAAAAAAATACAGATAACCATTGCCTTATCTTATGTTACATCTCTACTCACTGCGTACATCAAAGCGTTCAATTTCTTATCGCGTCATAAAAACTGCTTAGAAAAGACAGTATTTGAATAAACAACACACAACAATTTCTTTTATTAAAAAAATGCGTACCTCGGCTAATTAAAATCCTTCTCCCCCATTGGCTACATCCTCACATGACTCTCCTTGTTACCACCCATTTTGAACGTCCTATAAATAGGAATAAGACTCTATTTTTCATCACTTTCCAGTTAACCTTCGTACATAATGGTACTCTCATTATAATACCGTCGTTTTCTACCGGTACAACATTTTAACATTCATTAACTTCCATTCATTTATATCAGATCATGTGATAAAGCGATACAATATATAGATAAAAATCAGTGAACTTCTTAATTGTTCAGCAAGTTGAACAACATGTAATTCCCGCTAATATATACAACAAGTGAAAGTGATATAATAGTTTAATTTAATAAACCATCCAAATCCTACATAAATACACGTAATTAATTCATTGGAAACACGAGTTAAGTAAAATTGAAATGTTTGACGACTTCCCGTAATATTACTATCTCAAAAAAAATTAAGATCGTATTTGCCGCAGCACTGTTTTTAGAATTTTACATAATCACAAATTCCATCCTTACAAAAGTTTTGCAAATTGATGAGAAAACTACTGAACGAAAAGTCAGATACTATACTATATATGCTTGTCTGAAAAACGTTCAGTTGGACTAAATATTGTAGTAAACAGATACCATTGTAGATAATGTGCCGAAAATGAACAACACGTAATACGGGAGTTTCATACTCAACCACCACAAAAAATGAATGTTTGGTGTGGAGTTCTAGGTGATCATATTTTCTTGAGGAAAATTTAAATGGCGAGACCGATAATCAAGAGCATTTATTATTTATTATTTATTATTCTCGTCATTATTTATTAATTTAAAAATGCTCTTACTGTATATATTAACATACTGTAATGCTATTAAAATTGGTGGCATGGTATAAGTCGGTTAATACTCTCCGCCTGTTGAGCCTAGAGCTAAATATACAAAACTAGACAGTGAATGCACGATCCATATAAAATACCGCAAACCTCGAAGCCATATTAAGCTTGTCCTCTATGAGAGAACCGGGCGAATGGGTTAGAGGCGAGCGAGATACGGGAGTTTTTTTTCCATGATATGATATCACTGCAATTATAGCCTGCTCGCGGGCATTCCCTTTCTCTGATCAACCAACTTTGATAAATGAAACTTACAGTAGCGATGAAATTCTGTTTATGAACTACCCTTTGCAATTCTCGCAACTTTGACAGTAAAATATAAAGCTGATGTGAGAGCGCTATAGAGGCAACAATATGCTTTGTCTTTGGTCTATTATAGATATTCCAAGGATTTTTTTAACTGAGGAAGGAATATTCTTGTTTTTTAAAATCTTTTATTATTTAATTCATTCAATAGTACGAATTTAGAGGTATTGACAATTTTATAGTCATCATAAACGATTCGTTTATAAAATTCCAAATGATGGAATTATTTATGTGAGTGATCCTTGAAAATTGGTGCATAATTGTTACAATTCAAATCCCAATGCCAGGAGCGGTGGTGGTGGTTGCGGTGGTTGCTGTTTCTTTGATTGGCTAGTCACGGCAAAAATGGATTTAGGAACAACTTTTAATTTCTTCTTTTTAGCTAGAGACTCTTCAAGTTCCAATTTGTATGAAATTAACTGTCTTGACCTTTACTTTGTGGAATCTATTCAAATTAGTGTTTTTAATGAAACTTACTGCTTCTAGCTAACTCCACAATATATTGAAAAAATGTTAAGAATTCTAAAAAATTGACAATTGTTTCAATATTACCTGAATATCATCGTCAGAGTGACAGAAGTTACATTTCATTTGATGCCTACCTGATGTTTAATTATTTTTGGCTAGTCCAAGAAGTGACTGACCTACCTTGTGATTGACTTAATATATGTTAATAGATAAAAAAACATATGATATTACAAATATTAAAGCTTAGATATTATTACCCCTATGGGGATATCCTGGATATCATTTTTCCCAATTAAGATCAGTCAAACTGTGCAATGATATAGAAAACCAGGAAACCTATATCTGCTGATCTTTACAAGTACCACTTAAGAAGACAGTTTAAAAGTGGAGGACTCCCTAGATTTATCTGTTCATTGACGACTTCATATTGTGGGTTTCATAAGTGTCTCCTAATTTCCAATTCTTCGATGCTTAGTAGTTATATTTGGCTAGACCAAGAAGTGACCTAACTTGTGATTGACTTAATATATGTTTAAAGAAAAAAAGAAGGAGGATGTTATATTACAAATAGTGAGGCTTAGATATTATTAGCCCTATGGTGATATCCTGGATATCATTTTTCCAGTTAAGATCAGTATAACTGTGCAATGATATAGAAAACCAGGAAAACTATATCTACTGATCTTTACAATTATCACTTAAGAAGACAGTTTAAAAGTGGAGGACTCCCTAGATTGATCTGTTCATTCACGACTTCATATTGTGGGTTTCTGAAGTGTCTTCTAATTTCCAATTCTTCGAGGAAATCCAGTTCTTGTTTCTTATCACAAATATGTAGTACTTCTAGTTATGTGTTAGGTGTCAATGATTGATTGGTGTGAAGTAGATATTTGGCGTAGTGGGAATTATCTGGTTGTTTTAATCTGTATGCTCGTAAGTGTTTACTGTATCGGATTTCAAAATTTCTAAGAGTCTGACCCAAAGAGACAGCATTATATTCTGGACATTTAAGTTTATATATACCAGTTTTCTTTAATGGTGATCTTTTTGTTTCAACATTAAACAATTTTGTACTTACGTTACTTTCTGTTTTAAAAGAAATCGTTGTATTGTAACGAAGTGTTTCTTCGTTACTAACTATTCTAAGTTTCTGAATTTACTTTTATGTAATATTATTTATAACCCGTTATATATGTGGAAATTACTTCGATATGAAATATTCATTCCAGATGTAACGAAGTTTCTTTCTAGTTATTAATGATCTTAAGTTCCGAATTTACTTTTATTTAATATTATTTATAACACGTTATATATGTAGAAATCACTTTGATATAAAATATTCATTCCGGATTTTTATTTGAAAATTTAAAATTTTCACCGCGATCCGATGGTAGAATTTATGTTTCCCCTACCGCGGAATACAAAGTAAGGAGCGCGCAGGTCGAACTAGCGGAGAGAGGGGGAAAGCAGTTTGAAACCTGGTAGGTGCTAGCGTCGATAGTCGAGAGAGGAGAGTTGTATCGAGTCCAGTGTTCCGACCGCCAGCATTAGAACAACGCTCCTACTGTAAGCAATTCAATCAATTTATTTACCATTTCTTGTAGTTGTTTTTAAGTAGTTTTTTTTGAGTTTTAGCAAAAGTTGAAGCGATAACTGTGAAGGTAAGAATATTTGAAATTATAACATAAATGGTCTTTTCAATAGATATTTGAATTTCTATTTGAATTTATTCGAATATTAGATATTTCATTGTACTATAAGCATTAGTGGTTTTGTGATATAACAGAAATCGAACTGATATCCGTTTCTTCCGAATCAATTTAATTTCGAAGGCTTTCCAGGGATAGATTCTCTTCAAAGATCGTGGAAATTATTATTCCCACGATACGGGATATAATATACTTTTCAGGATAGTGAAAACCCGATATTCTGACCATAGGATATTCCCTCTCTTCAGGAATGCTTTTTGGAGGTTAGTATCACTGCTTTTATCTTATTTTGCTTTAATCTTATTTTGCTTTAATTTTTAACAATTCTTTATAATTTTATCTAAAGAACAATGTACTTCTTTTTGATTTTTCAATACTACTCGTTAACACATTCTTTTTTCTCTCATCAACAACTTTTTTCTAAACAAAAAACCTCATTTTTACATTAGCCCTATGTTTATTGAAATCATATAAATATTGGTAACCAATCAAATTAACTCAAAGTTGCTCATTTAATAGATTTCATTTTATTCTTCAAGATTTAATTATAAAACATACTTTTTTACAATTCTAAACAAACAATTCATATATATATATCTTTTGCATTTTATTAATTCTTAAAAATTTTCAGCTGTCATCGACCTTAAACAGAAAATTCATATATATATATATATATATATATATATATATCTTTTGCATTTTATTAATTCTTAAAAATTTTCAGCTGTCATCGACCTTTCTTGAATTTGGTCTATCCCAACTGACACATACTTCAACATATGTCAAAGATTTTATAACCCTAATGCTTTTATTCGGAATTTCAACTTTTGGGTATATTACAAGAAACATTTCTAGGGCTTCTAAATAGTTTGATCGTATCTAATAGGAATTTAAGATAATGCATAAACATTTAACGATTTTATTTGAAGAGTGGACTCATTCATTTCACAACAGGTGATGTTTTTTTAAATTTTTCTCCTTAATAGTTTGAATCCTTATTATATCGGTGTCATGTATATATGTACAAGGTACATTATAAAGTTTAAATGAATTTCTTTAGTTTGATTTAGTTTAATTTTGACTCTCGAATAGTTTTTCTTTCAATAATCTTATAGTCGTTAATATCTTAAGTTTTAATTGACTCGTGTTAGATATATACAGTGTGTAGCATTATTTTTCCATAATATATATATATATATATATATATATATATATTAAAGTGAAACATATTTACTAGGTTATGTTGAATCATTAACATCACTCAGAAATGTGAATCTAAGTAATAGTAGTAGTGAATATTCGATAAAAGGAAATAATCCATAAAAAACATAGCTTAAATATGGCAAGAAATATTTACAAATAGAATACAATTGATAAAATGATATAAAAGATCACTATTTAATTTTGTAACTATTTTTCTTTAAAGTATATTTCAAGATATTGAAAATACAACAGTAACAAGTAAATTACGTCAAACATAAATTTTATACATAACTATGATCATCACTGTAAATGGTATCACATGAATTTTGAAATAAAATTCAATTATTATAATTCAATATTTTGTAGACACTTTCAGAAACCCTGTATATTGCGTAAACTATTCAATTATTTGTATAAAACTTCAAGGTCAAAATATCAACGCAAAACAACGTTCTGTTAATAGTTCGAATAGAGTATTTCGGAGTGAAGTGGAAGTGCATAAAAACAAAGTGAATTTGTCTACTATAACGCAGAAACGGATATTTTGATTCAATAACAACGATGTTTATTTATCAACCAATGAACGATGGAAAACAAAAGTAAAAAACATTGGAATGTTGTTGATTTTGAGCTTGAGAGACGCGGTGTAAATTTAATAAATGGAGGACGTATTGAATTTCTTTCCTCCAAATTTTTATAAAAACTAAAATAATTTAAGATATATCAAGTAGAAAGTTAACTAAAGTGTTTAGTAAAGCTTTGAACAATAAACTAACAAAAATTTGTCGCTCGTATATAAATAAATAAGTGTAAAAATGGTGATAACGTCTAGATATGGTAAGATGAACAATTACCTTTATTAATATAGTCTTCGATGACTATTCACATATCTTGTTGTGGATAAGATATTTCTACTGATGAAATAATTCACATCACATCATTTTCCACATCTGAATTTCGATTATTCGATCATAGGCGATCGTTTTTCTCCGATGCACCACATTCAGGGTCAAGAAGAACCAACCATAAACTCTATTCCTCATGTATATATTGTATTTCTCTTATAAACATTTTTGATATATCTATATGTTAGGTTATATTGTTTGGTATCTATTAATTAGCAAAAATATTAGTATTAGATATTCAATCTCCACTAAATATCGGACACAGAACACTAAACACATATTAAAAATTAATACTCACCAAATTCTTACAATAAATTATGATAATACATCCCAAACACTTTGCTTTTTCCTTCATTTTGTAAACTAAATAATAATCATCACAGAGTACCACAACACACAACGACAAGGTTAACAATAGCGAGTATAGAGGTTGAATCGTTGTGAATGGATTCAGAACTTTTTAGAATAATAAGTAATCAAGCGAAACTTACTTGATACGTTTGAATTCAATAATATTAATAATTTATGAAAAGCGTTTTTGTGCGAAGATTTTCGTCAATAATATTCTATTGAGTTTAATATGAATTATAAACTTTTAACTCATAATAATTTCATTATTTGCATAATTATGTTCAATTAAAATCATTTGTCTATGTTCATCTTGCGTTTCTTTGGTATCTTACCTACAGTTTCCTGTTGCTGACAATCGTCAAGTGCCGAATCTGAGATACAGTGTGAAAAAGTTGAACAAATTTATAATATTTTCTAACTTGTGTAGAATTTTTTTTTTGAATTGGGAATTCGTAGAAAGCGAACCAATTCTGGCGCCCATAATTTTAATTAAATAAATTAATAAATAAATATAAATATTGAGCAATATTAAAATATATAATATATATATATATATATATATATATATATATATATATATATTGTTATTTAACACCATTAACTTCCGCCTCTTTTCTGAGGCTAAACTCTTTTTCCAGGACATCTTCCACTGCGTTTTTCATGGATTCGGGGGTAAATATTCCTTTGTCAGACTTTCCCTTTCGACCTCGTGACATCCTAAATAAAAAAATATATCTAATAATACATACCCAAATCACAATGGGCCACCTTGAGAAATGTCTCATCGTAGCCCAATATAGCTGTCTCAAAGTGGCCCTACGGCTAATGTAATATTAAAATCATAACAACGAAAATTAACACCTTATAACCTTGAAATATTTCAAACTAATATCTATTTAATAGGTTGCACCACATAAATCTAGAGTATCCTAATGGTTTGGTTTGTTAAAATTTAAGTAAGGATAGAGTAATGAAAAAATTACCTGGTGTTAAAAACGACTTATACCGATAAAAATTCTAATCGCAAACGAACACTACAAGCGAAAACAGAGGATCACTGCGAACTAGTTGCATGGTTCGCAACAGAAAAGAGATCTTTATGCGGCGCCAAATTTTGAAATTATAACGACTGTCTCATGGTTTACCTGTCTCGAGATGGCCCACCCTCCTCTATACGTTCCACAGTACACAAAGCTTTCGAATACCTCACAGACATATACAAATAATTGAGATTTGCCTATAGTTGCTAATATAATAATAGCCATGTTTGTAGATAGGTACCACCTTCTATGATTTCTACATATTAAGCACACTGCAAGTCTTCGCGCACGTTTTGAGCAATCTTGATGACGGCGGAGCAAGTACAGGCGCACAATCTTTCAAAATGAAAGCACGGACAAAGTCATGTCCTGTTGTCATATTATTTCTAGCTTCTTTTAAAACAATGAAAACTTCATGCTCAGTAACGGACATGATATAGAGAAACTGTGAAGTTACTGGATCATCATGGGAGACGCACATTGTATTATCTGAAAAAGATTTTGCAAAATATTCAGAATAACAATTAGGAATATCGGTAAGAGTATTGAGTATTTGGCCGTTGAACGTAATTTTGTCAGAAATATTAGTTAACCCTTTTTTGCTATTGCCCCAAAACCAGAATTTTTTGGGATCTGCTTTTATGCTTGACTGAGCAGATATAGCATAATTGTTGTACAACTTGTCTACGTCAGATTTCACTTTGGATCGTAAATATTTAAACTGGTGTAGAGTATTTACATAATTGTTGATTTTAAATTCCATATTTAATTTCGATTTCAGCAACGGGTGCTATGGTACTTGAAGTACCACATTTTTGTCATTTTTGGAGACATTTCAGTTTGTTAGCACGATACACCATCTGGAGTACATAGTATACAGTGACCAATTTTATAAATGCATATTTTTCAGTGTGTCTCACAGAAGAGCCCTATTTTTAGCTCACCAAAGCGAGTACAATGGGTGCTATAAATCCAGATATAATACATTATTTATCATTTTTGGAGAAATTTCGGTATGTTAGCACGATACAGCCTCTGAAATATATACATGTAACAATTTTATGATAGGATATTGTTCAGGGCATCTAACAGATGCGGAAAAGTTATTTTGAATATTTAAACCCGTTTATTACTTTTCCGCCCAACCTATCTATATGCGAGAAAAGTATTGGTTTATCCCAAAAAAAGTTGGGATTTTGAAATTTTTTTTTGAGTTATTTTTACGTTTTCCATCAACAACAAAACAAAAAAACGGTTTTTAGAAAAAAAATCCTGTGTGTACGTCGTCGTCGTCGGCCACTTTTCCTTGCATGTCTTGTTAGCACGATACAGCCTCCGGAGTGCAATAAGTCAGCAATTTTATGATTGAATATTGTTAAGGACATGTCACAGATAATCCCTATTGATTTTCAGTTCACCAGAGCCAGTACAACGGGTGCTATGGTACTTGAAGTACGACATTTTGTAATTTTTCGAGTAATTTCAGTTTGTTAGCACGATATAGCCTCCGGAGTTCAACAAGTCACCAATTTTATGATTGAATATTATTCAGGGCATCTCACTGATGAACCCTATTGATTTTCAGCTCACCGGAGCCAATACAACAGGTGCTACAGTACTTTAAGTACGATATTTTTGTCATTTTTGGAGAAAATTCAGTTTATTAGCACGATACAGCCACCGGAGTATATACAAGTGACCAATTTTATGATTGGATATTAATCAGAGCGTCTCAAAGATGAACTCTATTGATATTCAATTCATTAAAGCCAGTACAACGGGTGCTATGGTACTTGAAGTACCAAATTTTCGTCTTTTTTGGATAATTTTCAGATTGTTTGCACGATACAGCATCCAGAGAGTATACGATTGATCAATTTTATTATTGAGTATTGTACAAGGTGTCTCACAGATGTACCCTATTGATTTTCAGTTGACTATAGCGAGTACAGCGGGTCCTATAAATCCAGATATACTACATTTTTGATTATTTTTGGATAAATTTCGGTTTGTTAGCACGATACATCCCCCAAAGTGTAGACAAGTAACAATTTTATGATAGAATATTGTTCAGGGCCACAGATGCGGAAAAGTTAGTTTTAATCACTAAAACCGTTTATTTGAAGAGTAGTTTTACAATAAAAAGTGGTGCTCGAGAACAACTTCAATAGTGAACGATGTTCGTTTTGAGAAAGCTACTGTGTTAGTCAAACGCGTCAACCAGTTTAAATTGAACATTAGTTCAAATAAATGAAGTTTTAAACAAATTAAATTGTTTTATTTCATCATTCAGCAAGGATCTTCATCAAGTAACAACCTCATATATTCAACTTCAATAGTATTTAAAAAATGCACGGATCATAACGTTTCTTCGGAATATAACTTCTCTTGAATACACATTAAAACTGAGGTAGGTTAGGTTCAATTGAGTTATTCTTGGTCCCAGAATATGTGGTTTAATCTATGACCTACTCTTCAGTTGCACCCTCTATACTTTCTAGAGAACGATAAATCGTTTTTTAAATTCCAATTTCCAGTTTCTACTAAACACAAATTTCATACTCACATCGATTCGTTTCTGTGCGATATTTTTACGAGCAGCTATCCCAATTGTTTTCTGAACTCAGAATTTAAATCACGTAATTATTTCAAACCACATGTGACGTCCTCGCATCATAACCAACCCTTTCTGCCCCATCCCAAGTCCCTTCAATTTCGAAATAGGAGAGAAATATGTATTGCCAACGGTTGTCCAAATGCTGTAAAAACCTGTTCGCCATTTCGCGTTTCATTTTCCGATCCTCAAATTCAAATTGGTCGCAAGGGATATAATGTATTGCGGGGTCTTAGGCTCATAGGCGGACGTGTGGTGGACGCTTTATCATCGTATTCATTTTGTTTTTACATAACATTGAATATTTCTATAGAAAAAAAATTCGTTTATCGTTGCTCCAAAAAAAGTTTTGCTTCTATGCAGCGTAAAATTGGGTGTGGGTATATCCAGAGATGAATTTTCAAGAATATGGAGCAATTATTATCCAACCAATATAGTGCGAATTTTTCAACTCTATTATTTACCACTCTCGATTACCACTCACTACAAACAATTTTTCAATATGATGGTATTCATAAGGCATTTCTGAAATACCAGCTTGCACTTTATGGTGTATTTTTATTTTTCCTGATTGAGAATCCATATAACATTGATCAAAGTTACTGTTCCTAATAACACTATTTCTCAAAACATTTTTCTAGTCCAGTAATTCACAATTTTATATTAATATCGCATGCCTAAAAAACGTCGAACTTAAATTTGGACCTTTTTACTTGTATTTCATTTTTCAATTGTTATCCTAAGTACTGCATAATCAATATATTTTCTTTCGCTTTCCGTAATTTAGTTTCCATTTCGGTCTCATCATACCAGCTCCCACTTAATCATAGCTATGAATGTAGTTTTATCATTTACCTTTGCAACACTCTATTATGCTCAATGATATTTTTTCAGGAATTTCATATTCAAAATCTGCTAATATGATACCTAAGCTAGATATTTTTTTATTAATTAGCAAATCCTTCTTCAGGTTTGCTCACCCTTGTTGCTAATATGATCCACCCAAGGCGTTCTCAAGAATTTTCGAATAATCCATGTAATTTATTCATCATATTTTCATGTACAAGTTTAAGTTCCATATGTTATGGCAATATATATATATATATATATATATATATATATATATATATATATATATACATATATATATATTATTACATATTGATTATTTAAAATATAATCCACTAAACTTTATAAAAAAAAATATTATTATTATTTCTAAATCAGGTTTATTAGAATCATTTATTTGGGACACACTGTAAACATGATCATTTGAGACACCCTATATACACATCAAAATTATTGTGACAGATAACCTACAAAGGAATTGAAAAGTCAAAAATGACATTTTTTAGGAAATCATGAAAGAATGTATAAAAACAATTATTTTTGGAAGTAACTGATTCTACGTATTAGATTATTATAATAGATATAAGTAGAAAATTTGAGAGTTTATAAATAAGTAACATGTAATAATTATAAGAGGGTAGTGAAGTTCGCGTTTCAAGTGCGCCAATAGAGATAGAGATGGAAAAAAACCTTTGAAGCCGGATTTAAAAAAAAAATGGGATGGATTGAGAAGTAGCGGTAAAAAAAAGTCAAAAAATTTTTGGCAGATAGAAGTCAATAGGAAGATACTCGTATATAAAAATAGAAAATTTTCAAGAAGAATTAAAATCGAGAAATTGAAAATTACAATATATACCTTATTA
Source organism: Galeruca laticollis (assembly GCA_963921935.1). Lineage (NCBI taxonomy): Eukaryota > Metazoa > Arthropoda > Insecta > Coleoptera > Chrysomelidae > Galeruca > Galeruca laticollis. Next base: position 119,224,502 of record OY998183.1, on the reverse strand, counting down.
CAAACAGAATTCTGGTAAGACAATTAAATTAAAATTTATTGACACAGAATACAAATTATCAAGAAGAAATAAATTACAACATATAATTTGCAAACAAAATTTCGGCAACAGAATTAAATTAAAATTTATTGAGACAGAATACAATGTTAATTTAACTGCCAAAGAAGTGTAGGGACTTTATGGTTATATGGATATAGTGTATCATATTGTTGAGCTCATATTTATAGACATTCTCGTATTTATAGACATTTAATTTAATTATAGCTAGTAGGTTAGTAGTATTATATATCGTATTCAAATTAAAAAAAAAGAAAATTGTTAAAATTGAATAGATTAAATATTGTTGAAAAATTATTCATTATTAAAAATTATATTTTCGAAATTTATTCAATAAGGGCACGAACCGCAACCTAATTACGAGTCTTATCATTAATCTTATTAACAGCTAGCCGACATAAAAAAAAAGAAATCAATTTTAACCTAATTTCATTATAATTAACCCAGAAATAGTAATATATAACAATATATATATATATATATATATATATATATATATATATATATATATATATATATATATAAGCAACGAATAGATTAGTAGGTATTGCACGCAAATAGACGAAGGGGCTACTGAAAAGAGTGGTAACCGCAGACATGCATGTTTCTGGCTCATTAGCCGTCATCGGTACGGTACAACCAAGAAAAGATGTGAAACATGGGAGCAAAGGTGTTGAATGAAACATGAGAAAATATAACAGAATTCAGCAGGATAGTCAAACACAACATTTGTGTCAGTAATATTAGAAGATCTCGAATATTCGAGACAACAACCAACATAGACACGGAGGTGCATATAACACTCCCGTCTGAAACTTCCGACCCAGATTAATGAAATAACAAGATGTACGAATAGTGCGTGACATATGAACAATAAGCAACGAATAGATTAGTAGGTAACCGCAGACATGCATGTTTCTGGCTCATTAGCCGTCATCTATTTGCGTGCAATACCTACTAATCTATTCGTTGCTTATTGTTCATATGTCACGCACTATTCGTACATCTTGTTATTTCATTAATCTGGGTCGGAAGTTTCAGACGGGAGTGTTATATGCACCGCCGTGTCTATGTTGGTTGTTGTCTCGAATATTCGAGATCTTCTAATATTACTGACACAAATGTTGTGTTTGACTATCCTGCTGAATTCTGTTATATTTTCTCATGTTTCATTCAACACCTTTGCTCCCATGTTTCACATCTTTTCTTGGTTGTACCGTACCGATGACGGCTAATGAGCCAGAAACATGCATGTCTGCGGTTACCACTCTTTTCAGTAGCCCCTTCGTCTATTTGCGTGCAATACCTACTAATCTATTCGTTGCTTATTGTTCATATGTCACGCACTATTCGTACATCTTGTTATATATATATATATATATATATATATATATATATATATATATATATATATATAGCAGTAAACTACCCGTAATATAATGTCTAGTGCCACTTCAATACACAGAAAACGTGTTAAATTTTATAATAGTTCTTCTGACGACTACTCTACGGGTCTTCTTTTCGTTATCACAATCGCGTTTTGCATTTGAAGTGGCTCCCAAAATATATTGTTTTCATTGATGCCTCATATTACCTATTTAAAGCACGCCTCAGCGTGTTTAAAACGAACTTTCAAACACGCGCGTTTTTTAAAGTCCCTATGGTAACAACAACAACTCGAGAAACGTAAGTATCAATCACAATTTTTTTTATTAGTTTTTAAATTTTATATTTACATTGTGAACCAATGTCTTAGTTGGTTTTTTCTGCAAAATTTACTTATATATTCATATATACATTGTATCCTTTTAAATATAAATAAAGGAACTTTTTGATTATTGATGTGACAGCAGTACCTCGTAACGTCAAATAAAAATAAATACTATTTAGGAAAACTGTCACAAAACTTGGCTGGGCATCGAGGACGGACTTCCATTTTTTTGTATTATTAATATAATAATAATATTTTATGATTTCAAAGTGCGCCAATAAAAAAAATAGCGTAAAGTATTCGTGGATAACTGATCTTTCAAACACTTGCTCTATTTCGAGCTCTCCGGCTGCGCCGTCGTGCTCGAAAAATCGCGCGTGTTTGAAAGACCTCTTTATCCACTTATACTTTAATATACTATTTCTCAACTCTGAATTTGCTGGGTGTCAATTGAAGGACGCTCATTGCTTGTTGTGTGATGTAGGCCAGCCCAAGAAAACACCAGAGTAAGAGTAAAACTTCACAAATATTTATTGTTCCGCATACAATTTATACTAGTAGGTCCTTATGGATTGGGAGAGAAGAACGAACGAGGTGGACGGCTACACCAGTTTTGTCAAGAGGAGCATACGAAAATAACTAACACTTGGTTCAGACTACCACCCAGGCGTCTCTACACATGGAGATCCCCAGCAGACTGTTAGTCTAGTCGACAAGTTGAAAATGGTACAAAATAGAGATACTGCTCTTAATATTATGTGCGATAGCTCATTGGATTCGGATTGACGCCTAGAAAAATGTACTAAAAGCGTGTATTAGCACATAAAAAATTGCAAAAGTTATAAACAATTAAAGATGAAAAAAATGGCATTTCGTTTTTGCCAATATTTCATAAACTTATAAATATAAAATTATGGTGTATTCTGAACACTATAAATAATTTATTCCCGTTAGAAATTTTACTTAAAGTTAATTTTTCAACAAGTTAAACAATTGTTAACAAACAAAATTTTCTTGAACTTCAGTCTTAATTGTAAGTGAAAAAAATGTTTAAATAATAGTTGTATAAAATTTTCGCTTCGTAGAGCCTTTCTTACCCACATAGTCCAGGAGGAATCGGCGCATGAGTACCGAAAACTATTCCACCTCAATTTTTTTATGCGATCCTCTTTGAATTGCCCTACTGATGATATAAATGCATGTTGCCATGGGGCAACCTAGTGCCATATTGTTTAAACCGAAATTGTTTAAACAACTGGAAGGAATTGTTATTTTTTATATTCTTTATTGAAATACAAATAAAAAAGATCCTATGACTTTTCACGATAAAGTTAATATTTTTAGAGATATGAATTTTTAAAGGTTCGAAAAATCTCAAATTTTAGTACTTTTGACCCATGAAAAATATATTAAAAAAATAAAATAAAATATGAATAATAATTTTTTTAAATTCTTGATACAATAGTTAATAATATTCTTAATAGGGATTTAAGAAAATTTCATTGTTTATACCTGTTTTTTAATTGTTAATTTCGCGCGCTCACAAGTATGCGTCGCTACCTTTAAGTATCGCCGTATCTCTCTGACTCATGCGCTGCATCGACCTCTCTGTGTCCTGAATCATTATTTATCATTTATCTAAGAAACCATTAATTTCATCAAGATTGGTAAAGAGAGCAATGTTATTAATAATTAAATTGTCAATAATTTGTTTTTAACAAAAGTAATTTAAGTATGAATCGGAACATGTAATTAAAATTACTTTTTTGTTATTATCATACGAATTTATGCATTTTTATCAACAATAGTAAGATATAATGGTATTTGAAAAATTTTTGGAATCACAATTATATATAAATAATAAGCTTTTGCTCAAAACATACATTTGGATAAATGCATTGAATCCGGAATATAAAACATTGGATTTTACGAATTTCGGACACAAACTAGAGAATGATACTTTGCTAATACCTTTATTTATAAACAAAAACCCATTTCCAACTGATCAAAATCTAATGTTTTATATTCCGGATTCAATGCATTTTTCCAAATGCATGCATGAGTCAGAGAGAGACGGCGATACTTAAAGATAGCGACGCATACTTGTGAGCGCGCGAAATTAACAATTAAAAAACAGGTATAAACAATGAAATTTTCTTAAATCTCTATTAAGAATATTATTAACAATTGTATGAAGAATTTAAAAAAATTATTATTTATATTTTATTATATTTTTTAAATATATTTTTCATGGATCAAAGATACCCAAATTTGAGATTTTTCGAACCTTTAAAAATTCATATCTCTAAAAATATTAACTTTATCGTGAAAAGTCATAGGATCTTTTTTATTTGTATTTCAATAAAGAATACAAAAAAAATTGTCCGGTTGAAAAATAACAATTTCTCCCAATTGTTTAAACAATTTCCGTTTAAACAATATGGCACTAGGTTGCCCCATAGCAACATGCATTTATATCATCAGTAGGGCAATTCAAAGAGGATCGCATAAAAAAATTGAGGTGGGATAGTTTTCGGTACTCATGCGCCGATTCCTCCTGGACTAACATACTTAGCAAGATCGTGCCATAAAAGTTGAAAAAATATTTATACTTTGTTTATAATAATTTTTTTTATTTGAACAAAAATTGAAAAATCCAAGTAATGTTGTTATTGTTGTTAATTATTATAAACAAAGTATAAATATTTTTTTAACTTTTATGGCACGATCTTGTTAAGTATGTGGGTAAGAAAGGCTCTACGAGGCGAAAATTTTTTACAACTATTATTTAAACATTTTTTTTTCACTTACAATTAAGACTGAAGTTCAAGAAAATTTTGTTAGTTAACAATTGTTTAACTTGTTGAAAAATTAACTTTAAGTAAAATTTCCAACGGGAATAAGTTATTTATAGTGTTCAGAATACACCATAATTTTTTCAAATTAAAAAAAATATTCAATACCTTAAATAAATTAATTTGTGCCCTACTCGCTTTTGACGCAATCTAAAAATGTCGCGCGCAGACCTATTTTCAGCGTTAAATTAAAATTATAAATAATGGAGATAGAGTTCCGGGAGTTAGGAGTTTTTTATTGGAAAGTTCCTCCTCTTTCCGAATATTTTTTTGAAATTTCTTAAATATCAATAGTTTATGAAGTATTGGCAAAAAACGAAATGCCATTTTTTTCATCTTTAATTGTTTATAACTTATGCAATTTTTTATGTGCTAATACACGCTTTCAGCACATTTTTCTAGGCATCATTCCAAATCAAATGAGCTATCACACATGATTTTAAGAGCAGTATCTCTATTTTGTACCATTTTCAACTTGTCGACTAGACTATGTCCCGTTCATATTGATCAACAAACGATTCGGAACATCAGTAACAAGAACATGTACATACCCTGGAGCCGACGTCCCAATAGACCATGTCCTTCTCATAACAGAAATAGCTAATAATAAAAAACCAAAACATGAACCAATGATAGATTATGATAGAATTAAATACGACACCATCAAAAGCAAAGTAGGCAATACATTAAATGAAACCTTAACAACTTTAGCCCTGTCACAATCAGCTGAGGAGATGAACCTTGACAACACATGGAAGGACATAGAAGAAATAATGATAAATACAGCAAAAGAAGAGATAGGATACAAACAAAAGGTCAAAAAGAAAGAATGGATGACAGACGAAATATTAGCAATGTTTAAAGAGAAAAGAAAATACAAAAACACAGACAGTCAAGACAAATACAGAATGATTCAAACTGCTATAAGAAGAACGATAAGAACGGCAAAAAATAGATGGCTGAACGAACAATGTGAAGAAATGGAACACTTACAAAAACAACATGATGAGTATAACCTGCACAAGAAAATAGAAGAAACAGCAGGAGTATACAGGAAACAGACTTTCTCCAACATACAAAATGATAAAGGGCAAATGGTACAAGACAGCCCACAGAGCAAAGCTATCTGAGAATAATATATTGGCAACCTCTTTGCAGATGAAAGACCACGGTTAGAAGATATCTTGGAAGTGGATTTGTCTGGATCGCCAATCACAATAGAAAATATTACTAGAGCAATAAAAAGCTCGAGGATAAGAAAACGGTTGGGCCAGATCCAGTTCCTGTTGAACTGCTTAAATTATTAGAGAGCGAAGGTATTAAGATACTTCATAGGCACTTTAATTATCTAATGACATTTACGATTTTTCTGTCACTGAAAATTAACCAAATGTCACTGATTAGATCGAAAATTTTATTGAATGCAAAATGTTTAATTCTATAAAAACATGTGTTGAATAAATACCACAGTGAGTTGGAATCAAAAATTATATATTATACTATCAGATAACAAACTTCAAAAAATTATTATTCCCCAAAAATATCATAAAAGGACAAAGATCGTATTTTCTACTAACCTTCAAATTAGAACAACCTATATGCTAGAAATCAACCTAATTAAATATTTTTACCAAAAGTTCAAATCGTCGAATTTACACTTGACGTGTATGAATTTCAAATAACACAATCTCCGATCAAAATTGTCTATTCAAAAAAATTTCTTCGCTTGATGTAAAATGTCATATATATAACGTTAATTTTGTTTGAATTCAAAACTATCCTATAGATGCATCTATTTTAAATTTATTCAAAAGGCCTGTTAATTCTCGAGAACTAATTAAAAAAAACTGGAGCGGACTCACCAACTAGGAACAGGAACAACTCGTACTTATTCTAAACGAATTTAGAATTCTGGATACATTCTAAATATGTAATTTACAAAACTGGAACCACTTACATTATATTCTTCTTCGAATTATGCACGCACTGGCTTTATAATGTATGGCTTTATGATCTGATTGTGTAATTGAATAATTTCGATTATATACTCAAAAAAATGAGACAACTCTAAATGTGATGTTGTCTCGTGGGTGTTTCAAATTCAACTTCCTAAACTTATTTCAAATAAATAAATCTCTTCTCCTGTGGTTACGAAAAATTCTTTTTTAAAAAAAAATACTAATTTATGTTTTCCAATAACAAAGAGATTTTGAATTATTTTATTACAATTGTAAGTCTGCTAGCAGAGACCTCTGTATTTTGAAATTTCAAATATATTTTACAAATCATAATATAATCTAACTATCATTAGATATATTCTGCATAAATGCCATCAGAAATAAAACTGTCAAATTTGATATATATATATACCGAATCTTTCAAAATTATTGATTCTACATATAATACAGTGTGTATCGAAAGTATTGCATACAAATATAAATAATTTACCTTATTTTAATGTTTCTTTTAAACTTCAAATAAAGGAACTGAATATATACTAAGACTATAGTAGCATGTGGTTTGTTTTTACAAACGCTTTTATGCAAAGCTACTCTTTTTGACAGTTTTTGGCCAGTTTGCCCTATACTAACGCACATTCACAAATCGGGCATAGTATATGGCATCCCTTGTGAATGCGGGTTAGTATACATAGGGAAAACTGGCCAAAAACTGTCAAAAAGACTATCAAGGGGGGTTCTCTCTCTCTCTCTCTTCTAGCCGTTTTCTATCCTTTGGATATAGGCCTCTCTCATATTTTTCCAGTTTTCCCTGTTCTGTGCCACTTGGTTCCAGTTAAGTCCGGCTGTTCTTTTGATGTCATCATACCATCTTTGCTGTGGTCTGCCGGTGCTTCTTTTCTCCCCCCAAGGTCTCCATCTTGTTATTTTTCCGCTCCAGTTGTTTTTATTTCGGACAACATGTCCGGCCCAGTTCCATTTAAGACTGCCTATTCGCCTCACTATGTCCTCTACCTTGGATCTATTTCTTATCCACTCATTGGTTTTATGGTCTTTAAGCGTTATTCCTATCATTTTTCGTTCTATTGATCTTTGGTGTATCTTTAATTTATTTAAGATTTTCTTTGTTAGGACCTATGTTTCACATCCGTAGGTTGTTACTGGGAGAATGCATTCCATGTAAACCTTGGTTTTTAGTTTGAGGGGTAGGTTGGAGTTGAAGACGTGTCGCATCTTCCAGTAGGCCGCCCATCCTAGATGTATTCTGTGGTTAATTTCAAGTTCTTGATTGGCTTTACCCAATGTTAACTCTTGACCTAGGTAGACATAAGAGTTCACCTTCTTTACCTGTTGTCTAAGCACATTTATACTCTCTATGTTTGTCCGTTGGTTTGTCATGAATTTGGTTTTAGAAATGTTCATTTCTAGGCCTACTTTTCTTGCTTCTTGTTGTAGTTCTATAAGCATGTGTTGTAATTCTTCACTGTTTGGGGCAAAAATGGCAATGTCGTCAGCAAATCTTAGGTTACTTAGTTTTTCTCCCGATATATTAATTCCTCTGTCTTCCCAGTGTATGCTCTTGAAGACGTCTTCTAGCATCAGTGTAAACAATTTGGGTGACACAATGTCTCCTTGTCTAACGCCTCTTTGAATTGTGATTTCCTCGGTGTCTTCATATAGCCTTACTTTCATTTTTGAGTTGACATTTAGTGTCTGTATAATGTCAATATATCGTTGGTCTATTCTTGCATTTTTCATTGACCTGATGATTGCCCAAAATTCAACTGTGTCGAAGGCCTTTCTAAAATCTATCAAGGCGATCCATAATGGGATGTTATATTCCGTTACTTTTTCGTTCAGTGTCCTTACGGTGTGGATATGTTCTATTGTACTCATGCCTTTCATGAAGCCCGCCTGCTCATAGGGTTGGTATGCGTCGAGTTTGTATTCAAGGCGGTTTGCTATTATTCTCATAAAAAGCTTGTAGATCTGTGATAGTAGGCTGATTGGTCTATAGTTTTCTAGGTTGCTTGGATCACCTTTTTTATATATCAGTATGACTATCGCGGTGTTCCAATCCTGTGGTATTCTTCCCTCGGTTAGGCATGTATTAAATAATGATTTAAGCTCCCTTATCAATAGGCTTCCACCTTCCTTCAACATTTCCGGTATGATGTTATCGTCGCCTGCCGCCTTTCCGTTTTTTAGTTGATTTAAAGCTTTTTCAATTTCTTCCTCTACAATCTCTGGTAGATCCTCGGAGCCAACGTTACATATCTTGTTTTTCTGGTCATTGTTTGCTCTTCTAACATCCTCATTGTCTATTTTGGATTCGTACAGACCTGTGTAGAACTTCTCTGTTATCTTGAGTATCTCTCTTCGATCTTCTGTTATGTTACCTTGTTCGTCTCTCAATTTGATCATTTCTTTTTTATATGCGTTTTCCTTTTTAAAGATGTTTAGACCTCTGTTTTGCTGTATCAACTCCTCTATTCGATTCTCTTGATGCTTTCGTATGTCCTGTTTGGCCATTTTCCTTGCTGTTTTGTTTAGTTCGGCATACTCTACTGTGTTTCTTTTGTTGTCTTTAATGAGCTCTCTCCTTCTTTCCAGTAGCTGTTTGGTTTGTGTTGTAAATTTTTCTATTCTTTTAGTTTTTGATGTTACTAAACGTGCGGTTGTTTCTTTCAATGTTTTTTTTTACTAGTCTATTGTTCGTTTCGTCCAAGCTCTCGTGTAATGATGTTGTTTCCTTTGTTAGTCGTTCTGTCAATCTTTTGCTATATATTGACTTGTTGTCTCTTATTGTACCAGGATCTAGACGGTATTGCGTGATGTTGAATTTTTTTGCTCTTTCCAATTTTGTGTTTAATGCGATCCTGCACCGGACTAATCTGTAGTCGCTGCCCTTAGTAAAGGAGTTCAGGACGTCAACATCTTGGACGATATGTTTATTTGGTGTTAGCACGTAGTCTATTTCGTTTTTTGTAATTCCATCCGGGCTGGCCCAGGTCCATTTTCTGTGGGGTATTTTTTTGAAAAACATATTCATTATATATAGTTGTTCTTTTCCCAGGAAATTTGCAAGCATCGTCCCTCTTTCATTCCGCTTCCCCAGACCAAATTGTCCAACATACTGCGAGCTATTACACTGCTCTCCTATTCTTGCGTTAAAGTCTCCTATTATCAGCGTGTATCTTGTCTTATTTTCTGTTAGGCTCTGTGTGATTTCATCATATAGCACCTCGACCTCTTCATCCTCATGGCTACTTGTTGGAGCATAGATTTGAACGATTTTAATTGTTATATTGGAGTTAATCTTAAGTGTTATGTATATTACTCTATCTGATATGGCTTTAAGTATTTGAAGATTTGGGGAGATTCGTTTGTTGATAAGAAAACCCACACCACCCAAACTATTGTCTTCTCTTCCTTTGTAGAATAGGATATGTCCTGATCTTAGTCTAACGGATTCTTCACCTCTTCTCCTTGTTTCTGATATTCCCAGAATATCCCAGTTTATTCTGTCCAGTTCATATTGTAGTTCCGTTAACCTTTCCTCGTTTCCAATTGACCTAGCGTTATAAGTTGCAATGTGAAGTTGGCAGCCTTGTTTTACCCAGGGATTCTTAGCACCCCCTGCTCTACGACTGGTCTGACCGCCACCTTGGCCAGGGTCGTACGAGCCGCTGGGCACTGGGGGCCTTTGGTTTTGGTGTGTCTTCATATGAGAGGGGTTTAGCCATAAAACACCACGGTGGCCAGACGTCTTGGTGAGTGTAGGCTCAGCCGCCCCTAACCTGGGGAACCGTCGCTGTTTGCAGCCGCCCACTCTGGGTCAGACGCTGCAGATTTTGCCTGTTGGTCCGCGGGGCGTATTTGATTTCCGCCCTACCACCCATATCTGGGAAGCATTCCCCTATCCGCCACCCGGGGACGCGCTCTCTAGGAGTTACAGGCTCTCCCGAGACATCAAGGGGGGTTATTCGTTCATTAATCTAGGAAGTGATCGAATTCCGTAGTCTCAACCTGCCTACTCTATGCAACGAATTACCCCTTCGGCTGATTCCAAGGCATCAATCTGCCTACTCCTTGGAATATCACATTTTTCGGTGAAATTATGTCCTCGACTTCCTCGATGGACGACTTAGAAACGGAAACTTCGATTTTGGCTCGGCTTTTCGTCTGAAGAACTCACTGTTTTCCTCGATAGATTCCTACTGACTGCGCCAGTTATGTTTCACACTCACGGGAAACTATTTTTATAAAACAACGTTATTTAGAAAATAAATAATTTTACAAAATAGCTGAAGTAATTTAATACGTCGTTACTATTTCAAGAATTAAACATCAGACTAAGGAAAACAGTTTATAATTCAAAATATATATATATATATATATATATATATATATAGACTCATAAAAAAAACAAATAATATGGTTTTCAACAGAATCAGCCGGACGGCTCGTGTTGAAGGCGCGTGCTGAAGGCGTGTGTTGGGGTCATTGATTATAACTCGTGTAATGCGATGACACCCATGAATTGTTGAATGTGCTCGGAGAAACTAATTAAAACGACTTTCTACTCTGGTGAAATTTAAGTGTCACAAAAATCAGTTCTACAAAAACGTTTTAAAACTTGTCCTCCTAAACAGCATAATGAGGCGATTATTATTATCAACTATTTTATATCTGCTTTAAATAAGGAGAAATGCACCAAGTTCGATTCACGTCAAATGGCTTAGGGGAGTTGTGGTAAAGTTTGCATAGTCGTAAAAATTTTTTAATTTGTGATTATACTCCTCACTAACTATCTAATGCAAAAGGATGACTTGACTAATAATAATCGCGTAAAACTAAATGTATCTACTTTAAATGTCTCGAAAGTTTTCTCGTTACATAAAGTGGTTGTACGTATTATCGCTGATGTTGGGTAGATGCATCATCACAACTAATTTTTAAGAATTTACAAATTCTTCCATTTTCGTATTTATCTATTCATGAATATTTGATAAATATATCTCGACAAATCAGTTTGTTGTCAACCTATGGAAATAGTGATCATTATAACACTGGGAAATATGTAGTCATTCCAATATCAAGTCATTGATTCGGGTATGTAGAATCAACAAATTATATTTGAACTATCACAATTTGTGAAGGTATTCCAAACTTAAATGAATATCGCAAAACTCTGCGCTTGCTTTCGGTATCGTTAGAGGGGTTCAAATCGTTATATGTGCCATATCACCCACATATGTATAGGTAAGATGGCATATATCAATTTTATCAGCAAATTTCACAAATGAATGTCTTTGCAGGATCAGATAAGCCAACACATTCATTGTGGGCCCATTTGTGACATCTTTAGCACGTCATCCACTTTTCTCGAGAACGGGAACATGAAAACAATTCATTACAATACAAACATGCAGCATCATCTTCATCATCAGTCTCAATATGCAAAGATTCCTTTTCTGATTCATCTTCAGGTGTTAATAAATGTTTTTTCACAACGCGGGCTTAATGCTTCAGCGACCATCAGTTTCGCCAAGGGGATTTCTAGTGTGGCATTAATAACTCCAAATTTTCCTTTTTGTCTATTACTCCGTTTTACTCGTAGTCCAGGCGGTAGAGCAGTAAAAGTAGGGTGTAATGGATGTGTTTGATAACGCAAAAATTTGTATGCAGACAGTTGCCGAATATTGTGTACAACAATACTTTATGTTTGCCTACTCCAAAAATTGCTTGCTAAATGCTGTAGAACAACAAATGTACCGAAATATCGAAAAATGGCTCATTTTTCTATACATTTGTGTCTAAAACTTTGAAACAAATCCTTAAATCAAAAAAATTAACTCTTTCTTTTTTGTTTATTTGACGATTTGCTATAAGGTTATGAGAATCGCGAATCGAAAAACTTTAATTTTCCATGAATAATATGTGAAAATTAGTAAAAAATCATACGTAAACTTTGAGAAATTTTTTCGGTAAGTAAAAATTGATAAATATTTATCAAATTTTCAGAAAATATAGTTAAACATATGACAATTACGCACAAAAATTTTTGTAACGATCGACCGCATAGTTTTTCACTGCCACAATTATTAATTTACAAATTATAAAAAAGTTGATCGCGGTGAAAGAGGAGCACGCACTTTTTAACAGTTACTTAGTGTCATAACAAACAATAAGCAACTACAAAAAGATCCATTTTACGTTTTAACAATTTTTTACAATTTTTTAAAATTTTGTCAAATTTTTTCCATTATAAATAATTTCTCGTTTACAGCATCGATTCGATGTAATTTAAAAATTGTTTCAAATCTGAATACTGCTTTGTAAGCACTTTCATTTTAGTCCAAAACGACGAAATTTGACCGTGTAGATCCGGAGATAGAGGCCCGCAAAGTTAATAATAATTTATGGCTTACTTAATCGTTAAATCGAAATTAAAAAAATACTCTCTTATAGCTGGTTGCAAATACTTTCTATATTCGTCTTGTGAATTTTCGACAGATGAAAGCCTAATGGAAGAAAAATCGATGAAAATACCGTGATCAGAGGAGTTCGTCGGCCGAGCGGCGTGGGAGCAGGAGTGGAGATGGCGGAGAGCAGCTCGGCTGTCGCGCGGCAATCTGGAATGCTTTAGATGCTTTCTTGATTGACCAATTTTCATACCTTGTCGAAAAGTTCTTTGGATTTTTGACGGCCAACGTCATCTTCCAGCACTTTACAGATTTCGTTTAAATTATTATTTTTGTCTCTTCTGCCCAAGTAGTCCCGAGGAAGTTCAACACGATGTCTCAACGTTGTGGAAGGAACGTTATATGTTTTTGAGGCCAGAAGCCAACACATTCTTCTATTTAATATATCATCAATGGCTTACTGCACATTTTGCTCTGTTCCGATTTGTCTGGTTGATATTATTTTATACCGACCCATTATGCTAAAAAGGAATAATTCGTTTAGGACCTTTTTCAATAAGCAGCGGTTGAGATGGCATACTATGTACTAATGCCATCCATCTCAACCAAAATGATGGTCAAATCGTCGGTTAAGATGCAATAGCTCGTAACCCCCATGAACCTTTTGTTAAAGGAGAAGGAAAAAACTAACTACACTTTGGTGGAGACGGTACCTTAAATCAATAAATTCTGGAAATTTAACAAAAAAATAACTGTATGATACTAAAAAGTGGGTTACGAGCCCTTATGGATATGTTATATCACTCATCTATATTTGAGATAAATAAGTTTATAGTTTTTGAAATGAGATATTACATCTTAGTATCATTTTATTTTGATTGTAATACTTTTACCCAGAAATCAAAAAATTAATAATTATCTATTATAAATAAAAGAAACCCACGTGCTCTATAACTTATTCTCCTACTTTATTTAATCAGTAATTGGAAATTGAAGTTAAATAAACACAATTCATATTAATAGACGCATATTCTTACACAAACATTATTTTTATATATAAAAATAAGATACTTACATCTATACAACGAAAATCACTATATAGAATCGTGATAGAATTTCAGGGTCTCTGGCAACTATTATAACGATATAGAATCACTAACACTAATAACGCGCGAAAACACTCTTTTCTAGATAAAACCACCAAAACTCACCATTAAAATCTTCATATTTAATGGCGTCTGACCCTCAACGAACAGTTCATTGTGTAAGGTTATGTTAATCTTCTTCTTTTCGTAGTGAAACCCTGATCTTTAAATAAAATAGTATCCGGTCGCAACGATGATATGTCTAAATTTTATGAATATTCAAACATTATTCTATTACCTAATACATTTTATGTTTTCGCATATAAGTGATAAAATTGATTACGGTTAAATACAAAAACAATAAAATGTTTTTTTTCGAATTTGCATCAAATTTGCAACAATTTTTCATATTCACCTTTGACATGGCAATTCTGTTGCAAACTTGTTTCACGCTTAATATGACAAATTTGATTGAGCAACTCAATATCAAAAATCAAGCAAGTTTGCAGCAAACTTGCGTGCTATCTGGGTAGCTTCCACCCCACCTCTCAGGGCAAAAAAAGGTACTTGAAATTAAAATGTCGCTATTAAATTACAAATAATATAATTTTTGGCAAGAATAAGAACAGCATAAACAACTAAAACTAAATGTGACTCAAATTATCATAAAAGGCGTGGCAATCTATATGATATACTGGTTTAAGTTCATGGAGATGTTTAAACTTTTGGACTTTCATTTTCTTTTTAGTCAAATTTAGTGGTGGCCAAAGAAGGCAGACTTCTTTTCAGCATCGCCGTTGGAGTAGCTCAGTCCATGGATCATTAAAATTAAGTTTATAGAAAATTATTCCTTCGGAGGTGTATTTAATCGCTCGGATATCCGTAACATTTTTGCTTCCTGGTCTTATACTTTTACAAAAAAGTCACGGAATAAGTCATAATTGACCCATTCTGCACAATAAGGAAATTGATTCCTGCTAGCATCTCGTTTAATTGACAAATAAGTCGAAGGCAGGTAAATTTCTTTACTTTCTTTGATTTTAGTATCAATTCTACTATGAACAGATTCACATTGCATTTGCGTATACCCACGCTCAAGGTACTTCTGTTGAATAATAATATTTTTGGTTGCTGATAAAAGAAGAATAGCATTGGCCGAAAGGGTAACAAAGCATGTTAACTATCAAAAACTTAAGGAATCTGTTTCTAAAATATCATGGGATTCGATAAGAAGTTGCTATGATCCAGATGATGCTACAGAGAAATTTATTTCAATAATTCAAGAAAATATTGATAAGTGCCTTTATTATAATAGACACAACCGGAAAAATACAAAAATTGCGACATGGGTAACAAATGCTCTACTGAGGTCCATACATGAAAAGAAACGTTTATTTCAGTCAACCAAAAAAAGCCCGAATGATCGTAATATACTTTCACATCACAGACTAAACAGAAATAAGTTAAATGCTCTAATTCAAACTACAAAAAAAAATTATTATATTACAAAAATTAACGAAAATTCCAATAATAACTGTGGAATGTAGTGAAAGATATTTGTGGATCAAGCAATTCACGAGTTAACATAGGAAATATTAAAGATCAAAAAGGAAATATATTAACCCATCCTCTTCAAATAGCGAATTAGTTTAACTCAACTTTTTCTGAAGTAGGGAAACATTTGGCTGAAAAAATAGACAAAAACCGACAACGGGTATATGATAGAGTTTCTTTCTCAAATTCAATGTTTTTGCTACCAACAAATACATTTGAGGTGAAGTCCATTATAAATGAATTGAAAAACAAAAAAGCAACTGGTATAGACGAAATTAGTGCTGAGTGTCTGAAGGCAATACAATCATATATCCTTGATCCGCTGCAACACATAATAAACATGTGTATGAAGGTGGGAATATGGCCTAAAGCGTTCATAAAATCTGTAATCACACCTATTTATAAAAATGGAGACAAATCCCTTCCTATTAACTATATACCAATATCACTAGTACCACATATATCAAAAATTTTTGAAAGAATATTGAAAATAAGATTGGACTCATACAGTTTGGATTTAAACAAAACAGTTCCGCACACAATGCTTTATTAAATTTAACAACCAAAATGTTTGATGCTCTAAATAGGAATAGAACGTGCCTATGTATTTTTTTGGATTTAGCGAAGGCATTCGATACTGTCAGCCACAGTAGTCTATTAAAAACGCTGGAGAACTACGGGATACGGGATACTTGTTTGAAGCTATTCAGGAGTTATCTCTCACATCGACAACAGGTCGTCAAAATCAATGGATTTATTAGTGAAGAACGCGATATAACATACGGAGTACCACAGGGTACTATATTAGGCCCCGTGTTATTCAATCTCTACATGAATGATCTATTTTATTTAAATAGCGCTGGTCATATAATTGGTTACGCGGATGATACTGCAATTGTTTATGAGGACAGTAATTGGTATGATTTAAAGCTAAAAGTTGAATCTGACCTAAAGCTAATTAAGTCGTGGTTTGATACTAAACTATTAACCATAAATTTTGAAAAAACTTTTTACTTGCCTATTCTTAGCTTCAACTCATCTAATAACCGATTTTATCCACTGAAAATATCGCAGTTTGATCAGGATTTATTTATTGAACCAACAAACAAAATAAAATATTTGGGGGTTATATTGGATACAAATTTAAAATGGGATTGTCATATTAAATATATAATAAAGAAATTACAGTTTATTTTGCATGAATTTAGGCACTTGAAAAAGTATATTTCTAGCCAACATCTCCGCGATTTATATTTTGGATTGGTAGAAAGCCATCTTCGATATGGAATTCAGGTTTGGGGAAGTGCGTTGGAAACTCACCTGCAGCCGTTAAATATAATCCAGAGGAGATTTCTAAAAATCATAATGTCTAAACCGAACCTTTATTCTTCAGATCTTTTGTATTCTGAAAACAGAATATTGGATCTGAAACAACTATACTTTTTATGCGTTTCAGTGGAATATCATAGATCAAAGAATACATACAACTTACCAATCCATAATTACAATACTCGGAATAGACATTTCCATACAGTCCCTAAGATGATAAAAACGAGTTGTCAGAAAACATATTTTTTCTATTCCGTTAAGATTTACAACCGTATTCCAGATTATATTAAAAGCATCCAAAATATTCGATTATTTAAAAAGAAACTAAAACTCTCCATTTTAGAGCAGAAAAGAGAATTCTGCGATATAAAAATCGTAACGTGAGAAGTATCTACACCTACACATGGTTACATTGGCTGAAGGTTGGAGTTTTCGGTGTTCAATAACTTAAATAGTTTAATATACTACAGGTTTTTTTCTGTAGTTGTACAGTTTCTTTATTCCTTTAATTCCTCATATTATATTTTTTTTAAATTCATATTTTGTTGAGATATTCTGATTGTGCTATGTAATATTTGTGATATTACTACTATCATTATTGTTGCTAAGTTTACTACTGTTGTAAGTGCAACTAATTTTGTCGCTGTACTTAATTTAGATACCACTTACAAGCTGTTTTTTACAGCTTCTGTGGGGCATTGTGTTTATTTACGATTTTTGATCTACATTTGTTATACTTTGTAATTTATAGTGAATAAACATATATTATATATTATGATATTGCTCCTATTTTGATAGGTGCACCTATCACTGTAAATAATAATTTGCTTGCTGTTGTCAGTGAATATCGAAATATATTCAACGACCAAAGACGCAAATGTGGAAGCAGAAAGGTCACTTTCAACTTCACTAAACCAATAACACATTACATGCTTAGTGTTTATGTTCATATTTGTAAAATTGTGGAAGCATAGTACAGAGAACTAGCATTCAAACTGGGGCATACTTTCACAGCTTGCAAGTCCATCAACAACCCTACTGCCTCTTCATCATAGGCCGATTCCATGTCATTCGCCTTTTCTTGCCTTGCTCTATCTTTTTTAACAATGTGTATAGCATAAAGTCCTTCTTCTAAATTTCCCACTTCATACTGGCAACAAAGATCACACCCATCTTTATTCGGCTGATAAATGGCAAGATTTTTTTTTGAAACAGGTCATCGAAGGTTTTTCGGGTCATAGATTTTTTATTTTCAGTCTCACATCTTGAAAGATATTCCCTAAACAGAGCCGTTTTTGACGGCACATTTTAATCCAAGTACAACTTAGACGTTTTTGACGACAATACTGGGGTGGCAACAAAGACAATTCATCAAAAAACTGATTTGAAAATTCCTTATCGCTATTTTTCTTTTCGCGCAAGTAAGCCACCCTATTCTCATTTTTGCCAATTTTTGATTCATGCATACTATGTAGACAAAGAGTAGACAAGAAAAGTTTTTGCAGACATTCGTATGCTGGCCATCTATTGTTAAACTATAAAACATCGAAAAGTTTCTTGATGAATTTTCACTATTTGTATATCTTTTTTTAACACCTAACAGGGCTACATTATTAACTTTGCGCTGATCTCAAGTAATTTTCCAGACTTCTGTTTTCCGTATAATTGTTACCAGAACCCTTTATTTTATAGAGAGTACCACTGGTGATTTAAGTATGCGGTAGAGAAACCAATTTGTAAATTGCAGCCTCATCATAATCAGAACTATCTGAGATTACGATCGGAATACAAACAAAGGAGGCAAATTAGAGAGTTCATTATAAAAAAAGAGCATGAATCTCTCTTAAAAATTGCATCCCCTTTATTCTCTCTATAATTGCTTCACGTAGTTTTAATTAACTTGAATTTTCAACTTGTCATATTCATAATTTTCTTTAGTTTGGAGTCATTTGTTTCCCAGTCTGTATTCATATATCAGATTGAAGTAGAAAATGTTCTTTAAAATGCAACATAATGGAATTGTCACACTCCAATAAATAAACGATACGAGGTGAATGTGAAACATTGCTGATTCATATAATATCGAATCATTATAATAGTGAAAATAGGAAAATCGCTATACTCTAACAACTTCTAATTGAGGGTGATTAATTGCCAATCATGTGAAATTTGATTGTGCATAGACCCCTGTACGAATCACAAGCATTAGATATGTGCAGATAGATCAGTATGTGAATTTAGAGTCCTGGTGGAAAAGTAGGAAAGGACTACTCGTCTGTTTCTGAACCAATCTAGCCATTTATCCACATTAGTTGGAAATATTTATAAAATTGTGTCTATTCTGTAATGTTCATCTTGTACTGTACCCACTAAACAAGAAACATAACAAGTCTTTTTTGTGATGTTATTTTTAGAGTCTTTTCGTGATGTTTATTTAAAACGTTAATAAGATATCTCCTAGATATCTTCATTTTATTACCAACTCTATTAACATCCATGTCATGTAAATAAAACATATTTTTGATGTACACAATAATACTTGAATTCGCAGTTACATACACATCCTATGAACTTCTTTTTAGCAACTTCCTATAGGAAACATTCATACGATGTTAATTTGTATACTTCTCACTAATGTCACATACAGAACGTTACTGTAATATTACAAATTAAGATGTTTCTAAGATGATCACATGTTGCAGTTACTTTCACATCTTTGGAAATAATTTTTAGTAAGTTCGTGTGATTACGTCTTTACGATGTTAGTTCATAAAACTCTCAGTAATATCTCATATTAAACATCACAGTAACATAAAAAAAGAAGAAAACAGAAGAGGAACTGACGAACGAACATTATCTGTGGAAAGAAATGACAAGCATGAAATGGCGGATGGTTTTCAGTTTTGTGTTAAGTTTTATTTGCAGGAAGCACATTTTTTGCAAGTACTTGAATAAAGTGGTCATCGTTTTCGTTAGTTCCTACTTAGCTTCAGTTTCTATGCTCAGTTATAATTCTTGTTATAATGGACGAACAATAGCTGTTATCGGTAAGTACCTATTCCAAAATCATAAGTATTAAAACTTAATACTCATTCAAGACTTTAATCGGCTATTGTACATTGAAATTCTAGGTGGCGGAATTGTGTACTAACATTATATAATAGAGTTTACAAAATAAGGGTTTTTTCAACTTCCAAAATATTTTAGTTAGTAAGTATATTTTAAAAACGATTCACAATATTTCAAATCCCAGATATGAATTATATCCTACAAAAAACTTAATATTGCAATAGGGTAGATATTATTAATAATAAAACATGCTCATATGTTGGCATAGATTTGAGTCTAGAAGCAAATATTTCCAATGTTCTCTTGTTTAGTGTAAAAGAAACTCTGCTAAAGATCTTTGTATATATATTTTGTTAACCAGTAGGTTTATTACACAAGACTACTAAAGAAAAGTTATACAAACATTTTATTATTATTATGTATCAAAATTAACAACTGTCATCCTTCACTACTGACATTACCACAAAACTATATTAAGGCAAGTTCACAGAACAGTTCTTTTTAGGTCTATGGGGTATTTAATTGTTCCTAACATGTTCAAGATGTTCCAGAAGCTACTTACATAAATAAAATAAAAAACAAATAGTTGGTAATTATGTAAAGAAGGGGGAATAACTATTTCAGATAGGCTGATACAGACATTGTATTAAACAGTACAAAAAATATTGAATCGAGTATATCTAGTTGTAGTTTTTGTAGTAGCCATCAATATAGTATTACAGGTTTAAAATATTTTAACATTAATACTAACAATTCTTGTGAACAATTAGAGACTGTTTAACACCTTAAAAACAGAAATTTCTGTTGAAAAGCTCTTTTCCATTTGAAAATACACTGAATACAATAAAAAAGCTGTAGGTGTCCCTTACAATGGTACCTATATTAATCTAGTTGAAGAATATGTAACTTATGGCACTGAATGCTCCAGTCAACAAACAGAATTCAATTATTTATTATTGTAGAAACACAGCCATTGGATGCTCAATTGGATACAATTGAATATAAACTCATTTAACTTGATAATGTGTTCATATCTCTTCTTCATAAGTAGTTTTTTTTTGTATACAGTGTATTAATTATGCTTAGTTTTCATTAGGTTACAATTCCACGATGTTAATATACAATATGTTCCAGGATGAAAATAACAAGATGAAAATAGTATATTATTTTATACAGAAAAGAAGTATGAATTTTCATGGCACACCTGAATTCACCTGCGAAACGGAGTGAGGCATGTAATAGAAGGTGAATCATGAAAAGTCACTTCTCGAAATAAAATATGTTGTTATTCTTTTGAAGAGCCCCGCATGTATCTTGTGGAAAATGGATCCCAGTCAATTGGCTGAAAATCAAGTTTGATGTAGTTTATGATGATTGATCAAAGGTCTCCATGGGCACAATTTGATCTAAAGTAATTGTTATATTAGCTGCTGTTCATAAAATCTTTATGGTGTAAAATTTTTAATAGTTTTAATATCATTAAAAAACTATTCTAATAAATTTTCTGTAAACTAGCTGTAATGTATGTGTATCCGTTAAACTTTATTAATTCAGTTTCAAAGTATGTTACATTATGGCAACTACATATTAATATACCTTTTTTTATTACTTGTTCCCACTGAATGCGTACAATAGTTTCCACTTTCCACACTTGTTATGTAATATGCTTGCACAATTTTATTTTTTTTAGGTTGGATTCCTGGAGAAGATATTTTTTTTTCTAATTTTGTACCCGTTTTTTCAAATTTACTGTACTGTTCATTAAAAGTGAATAAACGTTTCAAATCCTTTATTGCTTTTCTGCTATTTTATTTTATATGTAGAGGGTGAACAACTAAGAACGACTGTAGGCCACGTCTCAGAAAAGAATCATGGTACAACTTTCAAAAAAATTACCTTTAGATAAGTGATACTGAAAAATTGCTGGAAAATTTTTGCAGTATCTAAAATATCCGCTAGGGGTGGAATGAACACTCGAAAATATAATACTCCAAAAAAAACATACTAAAGGTGTCCTAAAAATACAATTTTTGAAATCTTGAAGAGTTTATGAAACAATTTAATTGAGGAGATTTTTTGCCATTATTCTTCAAATAGTGGGTGCGGAAGGTTCAAACTTATGAACAAATGTATAACTTTTTCGTTTTTCAACCGATATCAATGATTTTAGCTGCATTTAAAAGATTTTTTCTGTTTAATAAGATGGATAACAGAATTAGATAATTTTGTATCCACTCGGATATTTCAAATGTAAATTGGAGCATTTTTTAAATTTTTATATCTGATAACGTAAATCCCTTTTCATCAGAATTTAAAAAATGTCTCATTACATTTGAAATTTCCGAGAAGAATTTTGTCGACTTCTTCACATAGCGTTGACAAAATTGTTCAATTTTGTTATTTTTGTTAAGTATATATCTTATCAGAGAGGAAAAACTCTTAAATGACGTCAAAAACATTGATATCGAATAAAAAACAAAAAAGTGTTCCGACATTTGTTTTTTAGGTCGAACCTTCCCCCACCCCCTATTTGAAGAATAAGGACAAAAAGTCCATAACTATATTTTTTCATAATCTCATCAATATATCAAAAATTGTATTTCTAGGATACCTTTAGTATGTCTTGTTTGGAGATAATCACAGCATTAAGTTTTTAAGTGTTCCACCGCATAGCAGACATTTTAGGAACTCAAAAATATTTTCCAGCGATTTTCCTGAAGGTATTTTTTTAAAGTTATACCATGTTTATTTTTTGAAATATGGCAGACAGCCGGCGTTCTTAGTTGTTCACCCTGTATTTGCTGATTAGGCACAGATACATCTATAGGATGTCACCTAGGATGTTTGAGGTATGTTATTTAGAGGTTTAAGTAATGTCCATACAACATCTAAGAGAATACACTGTATTGTTTTTGATATGTCGCGTTTAGATCATTGATAATATGTTATTTTTTAGACATTGCATTAACATTGACGAGAAGTTAAAAGGCATTTCAGGATGTAACAGAAATGTGTTTAGTTCGTTATAAAGACTTCCTTTTGAGGAAGTTCTAGTAACATCACAGTAATGTAAAAAGGCAGCGCTTTAATATTGCTGAGAAGTTGAAACATCACAAAAGTTAACAGCCACAAGCTGGGCATAAGCGGTTGTATAGATGTGCATGTGATGAAAACAAGAGGAAAAAAAGGAAGAACATTATCACAATGTGATGTTGAATTAACATAACTGTAATATTTATTTGCATACTGGGTATTGTACTCCTGTCATATATTTAATGTGGATAATAAATGTAGTATTATTATTATTAATTTCTTTTGTTTCCAGAAATAATTTATAAATAATTCGCCTAGTAAAAAAGTCATGAACCTGTCGTTGTCGGATCGCCATGTCATAATATTTGGGTACCTATACCTGCATTCGCAGAATTTAATGAAGATAAAAATGTAACATGTTATTCGTAAAAATATCATTGTATTTTTGATGGTTCAATCGGATTAGTTTTATTGCAATCACTCGGAGTTAATACTGATTCTCCAAATTCACAGATTAAATCAAGAATGCCAATTTATCAATTAATTGTTTTAAACATCTTGTGAAATATTAAAGCAGGTCAAATAATTACATAGATTTGTATTCCCATTACAACGGTCACAGAAGAAATTTTAATACATCAAAAAATGTAGGCAATTGTATAATAAATGAGTGTATGTCAGTCGCTAATAACGGTTGGGCAACTGTCGAAATTCGTAACAATTCCGACGATGATACAAATTTCACTATTGTATATCCTATTAATAGTATTCCTGTAGAAAATAATTTCGAAATATACCGTTTTTACCCTAAAAATGATTATGACAAATATAACTATGACGAAATTGACAATCTCATTATAATAGATCCTATAGTGACGAAGAAAAAAGAATTTCTTAAAATGTGTAGGATATATGCTACCCTTCAAAGAGACCAAATCAGTTTACTTTTAAAAACGAAATTAGACATCGAATTCGTACTACCGATGGAATATCTAATATATACTAAAAGTTATCCCTACCCATACGTCCATAAAGGAGAGTTTAAACTACAAATTGAAAAAATGTTAGAGCAAAATATAATCAGACCAAGTAATGCACCGTGCGCGGAACCTCTATGGATAGTCACCGTAGAAAATGGGCGGTACGAGTATTTAAGGCTGAGTTATGGCTTATGAAATGTTTCACAGCTACGTTTTAATGCATTATGTACAACATCCTCAGGGGACTACTAGGAGACATTTGCTTAGTGTATGTAGACGATATAATAATGTATACAACATGGTTAATTTGGAAAAAGTATTCCAACGACTACGAGAGAGCAATTTCGAAATTCAGTTAGATGAATGTGAACTTTCAAAAAAGGAAACCGGAAACAATGAACGGAATACATCTCTTGATAATGAAACAATTATAGAAAATATTGACGAAACTACTCAGATAATAGACACTGACATTGAAAATATAATTAATGATTTATGCCCAGACAATGACGACGAAACCATACACACTAGTTCCGAAAACCCAATATTAGAAATTCCCACATCAGAAACACCTATTAATCATTTTCAAAATCAAATGTTTTGAAAAATAGTATTTCGTTCACTAGCAGCACCAATTGTTACTAAACTATATGCCAATAAAACTAAAACCACCATACAACCATTGTAAACCTGAAATTATTAAAATATTTAAAGAATTCACCTCAGCAAAATAATTGTTTGCTATAAATAATGATCGACTAGATTTAATTCCAAAACTATGTACAGCATTGCAAGAAATTTTTAAAACTCTGGATTCAAAGCTATTATTTGTAACACTGTTTTACAAGATGTAATTGACGACAATCCACTGATAGAAATAGTACAATTTTATTGTGAACGTAAGAACAATCACAGAGGAATTAATGAAACTGAAATCAAAATTAAACGTAAATATTATTGACCGAATATTAGAAGTACTGTAACTAAATATATAAATAATTGCGAGGTATGTCAAAAGCTGACGTATGACAGAAATCTCCCAAAACAAAAATTCGAATCAACAGCAACTTCTGATAAACCTAGGTATTGATAGATTCACTAAATACGCTTGCACCATTTAGTAGGAGTAACCGCAATACATATCACTAAAGCTTTCATGAATTTTCTCACTCATTATGGTACACCTAAAATGTTAATAGGCAATTGATAGAGTTACCGAATTAGAAAATCATGTTATTGAAGACTTTGCAAAACTACACAAAATTGAACTTCATTACACTACGGTATTGAATCCAAATTCTAATAGCATTATTGAACGTTTTCACTCTGCTTTATTTGAACATAAACAAAACACTTATAAACATCTCAATATCTCAGACCAAATTCCTTATGCAATTTTAGGATACAACAACTTCATTCATAGTGCAACGAAATTACGTCCAATAGAAATTATTTCAGGACATTTAGATACAAACTATTCTAATTGTATAACTAAACATAAAGACACTACTGCGGAAATGTATAAAACATTAAATGAACAAATGGTAAATCAAAAAAGTTGGAAAAACCAACGAAAACAGACACGAAGCATTAACATTCGACACAGGTGTATTAGTATATCATAAAATTAATGCTTGTAATAAAATTAGTCTTAGATTTGAAGCCAAACCAATCAAACAAAACGAAAATTCAAAGTAAAAACTTACAAAACAATCTCACCTCGTAATAGTAGACAAAAATAACTTAAAAAGGCCGCTAATTAAAAAAGTCTACCATTACAGAATCCTCCTCTCGCTAGTAATAGCCAGACAGGCACAGGAAATTAAAATGGTTAATTTGGAATCCAATCCAGGCATACTCCCATACAAATTAGGAAATGCCAGATTACAATCTACCCATCATTATTTTAATCATTACTTTCATCTAAACCTTATTGAAACCGAATTACTTCATATAACAAATCAATTCGAAAATGTTTTGCAGGTAATTAATATCAAAAATCAAGTTTTTGTAAATGAACTTAAATTATTAAATTTAATAAAAGGTAGAAGCAAGCAATGTAAAGAAAAATTAAATGTTGTACACCGTAGTATAAGAATTAAGAGAGGAATTTCAAATGGTTACGGAACAATATTAAAAAGCATATCTGGTAACTGCAGAAGATGGCAAACGCTACGATGATGCCATTGTTTTATTAAATCCAAATCAAAAGATATAGAAAATACTTTGTACAAACAAATATCATTAACCAGTCAAATTATAGACAATTATATCAGTAGTTGTAGGAATTTCCCATAAATTCCTACAATGGATCTTAATTTAACATTAAGACAAATGTTCGAAGTTTAAATCTCCGCGCCCTTTATTTATGATCACGGATGCAATTGGTACCTTCTGCGCCACTAGCCGAAAAATTATCGCCAACGAAAGGCAGTCAGTAAGTCTTGGCTCGCCTCTTGTGACGATATGATCAAGTGTTGATTCATTGGTTTAAATACATACCTAATTTCGTTTATCAATTTAATGTAACTGCAACAAATGAGAGTGTAAATATGACGTGAAGTGCTTTTCCGACATTGGTCGGTGAATTTCTGTATTGTAAGTACTATTTTTATTAAAAATTATTGTTTGAATCCGCATGGTCGCCTAGACCGGTTCATCGGTAGTTTAGCGCTGTTGCCGTATCCAATACTAAAGTTTGGTACTTCGTTCTTGTAAGAATTCAAATAGAGGGATTGTGAGTGAGCCGTATTTTTATTACTCCTTTATTCTCACGACAATTTCAGCGTTCCCGTCAACAAAAGGTTGGCGAGTCTTCTTGTTTTAAAATACTCAAAAACATGTCGGGAAGGAAAGGATCAACCAACTAAACTTAGAGGAACCAGCCAAATATCGCTAAGGCGAATTTCCCTTCTCGTACATAGTTTTTATTGGTCCTTCGAGCCGGATTTAGTCTGTCAATTTGACATATCCATTTTTGCCTCTGCAGCAACTTGATATATCCATTTCCGCCTTTGCGGCAATTTGATTTCTTGATTTCTTGGGTCTGTCTGAACCCTATTCTTCTTTTCTCTAATAAACATTCCAAAAAGTTGTTCATTAGACTCTCGTGAGGGCTGAGAAACTGTAAAAAATAAATACTGAAACAGTGATATGTATATAAGTGCGATTTGATTGCTCGGGAAATTAAAGACAGTCCGGCAACAGCGCGCGAAGCGAGTTCTGAATCTAGAATGGTCAACTGCTGGCCGTTTTTACTTCAACGACACCTCGCTCAAGGGGGGTGTATAGGATTAGGAGCCGGTTTGGAAGTGTTTATAAACAGCATATTTTGAAGAAACTAGTGTTTATTTACATGTCGGGTTTTTGTTACCTCAATAATACATGGTATAATAAATACATCGTTAAGTTTGAGGATATTTAATTAATGTATTAGTTATATTTAGGTACATTTTCTTGCACTGTTAAAAATAATTTACAGTTTTCTCAATGTTTGATATTTTGTTTATTAATCTCAATATTAATTAGCAATGTGCGTTTATATGCATTTTTAGTACACTGTGAAAAATAAATCACAGTATTTTCTTCATTATTACTTTGGATATTTAATTAGTGTATTTAGTTATATCTAGGTACACTTTCTTACACTGTTAAAAATAATTTACAGTTTGCTCAATAGTAGATACTTTGTTTAATATTGATTATCTATGTGCTCACATGCATTTTAGTACACTGTGAAAAATAAATCACAGTATTTTCTTCATTGTTACTTTGGGTATTTAATTAGTGTATTTAGTTATATCTGGGTACACTTTCTTACACTGTTAAAAATAATTTACAGTTTGCTCAATAGTAGATACTTTGTTTAATATTGATTATCTATTTGCGTTCACATGCATTTTAGTACACTGTGAAAAATAAATCACAGTATTTTCTTCATTATTACTTTGAATATTTAATTAGTGTATTTAGTTGTAAGTAGGTACATTTTCCTACACTGTTAAAAATAATTTACAATTTTCTCAATATTAGATATTTTGATTATGTATCTCAATATTGTTTATCTTTTTCCGTTCATATGCATTTTTAGTACAATGTGAAAAATAAATCACAGTATTTTCTTCATTATTACTTTGAATATTTGATTAGTGTATTTAGTTATATTTAGGTACATTTTCTTACACTGTTAAAAATAATTTACAGTTTTCTCAATGTTTGATATTTTGTTTATTAATCTCAATATTAATTAGCAATGTGCGTTTATATGCATTTTTAGTACACTGTGAAAAATAAATCACAGTATTTTCTTCATTATTACTTTGAATATTTAATTAGTGTATTTAGTTGTAAGTAGGTACATTTTCCTACACTGTTAAAAATAATTTACAATTTTCTCAATATTAGATATTTTGATTATGTATCTCAATATTGTTTATCTTTTTCCGTTCATATGCATTTTTAGTACAATGTGAAAAATAAATCACAGTATTTTCTTCATTATTACTTTGAATATTTAATTAGTGTATTTAGTTATAAGTAGGTACATTTTCCTACACTGTTAAAAATAATTTACAATTTTCTCAATATTAGATATTTTGATTATGTATCTCAATATTGTTTATCTTTTTCCGTTCACGTGCAATTTTAGTACACTGTGAAAAATAAATCACAGTCTTTTCTTCATTATTACTTTGAATATTTGATTAGTGTATTTGGTTATAAGTAGGTACATTTTCTTACACTGTTAAAAATAATCTACAGTTTTTTCAATGTTTGATATTTTGTTTATTAATCTCAATATTGATCATCTATTTGCGTTTACATGCATTCTAGTACACTGTGAAAAATAATTCACTGTAATTTCTTCTTTATTATTTTGAATATTAATACCGTATTTGGTTATAAGTAGGTTATAAGTAGGTAGGTATTTTCTTACAATGTTAAACTAATTTTCAGTAATTTGCATGCTATTGAAATACTTATCGAATTGATTGGAAAAGCTCTTTGTCTATTCGGTTATTCCATATATTGTAAAAATTTACTCGCTACTTTAGAAGCTTATTTTAATTCAGGTGGAGTTCAACTTTGATTGGTTACACTTTGATTCAATCATGTCGCTAAATCACTTGAAAAATAAAAGAGGGGTTTCAAATCGCAATTATCTCGAATTGAAACATTTGTGTCGGAGCTGACTGGCTCCGAAGAGGTCTATATACTTAAAGTCAAACTTAAAAGCATATCTGGTCACTATGACAATTATCAAAAAGTCCAATTGGAAATCGTTTCATTATCTAACCCGGACGACGACAACTACTCTTCCGACGATGAGGCCGAGAACGTTGTCGCCGACCGTTTTGAAAGTTGTATTGCTATGCTTGAACTTCTAATAGAAAATAAGCAAAAAGAATCACTCAATTTAAATACTAGGCCAAACGATGTATCTAATGTCGTGTTACCTAAAATTAACCTTAAACCTTTCTCAGGGGCTGCATCAGAGTGGCCATCCTTTATTGACTTGTTCACAGCACTGGTGCTTAATAATAATAATTTAAAGTCGGAGGGTGAAAAGTTTTATTACCTTAAAGGGCTGTTACGTGGACCACCTTTGGAAATGATTGAGTCCTTAAGCGTAACAAATCAAAATTTGAATATTGCCTTAAATATTCTTAAAAAGGCATATGACGATAAATATAAATTACTGTATTCTTTGTACCAAACTTTGGTGGATCAAAAACCTGTCTTGAAAAGTACTCCGGTCGAGTTGCGCGAATTTCAGATATCGACGCGTAAGACATTTGATTTGATTAAAAATATGAATTTATCGCCGGAAGTAAATTTTGAGTCATTAATAATATTTTTAATGGAGCAAAAACTTGATTTTAATTCAAGACGAGCCTTCGAAAGTGAGCGCAAGCCAGAGCTTATCCCTACAGCTGAATATTTCTTTGATTTTCTACAGCAACGCCAATCAATGTTGGAAAATTTAAATCTGTTTGAAACCAACACTAAGGGTAAATTCAACCCCAAGTCTAATAATGTTAGTAAAAATAGGGTGACATTGGTATCTAGTTTAAGTTCTTCGCAACAGTACCATTCTAGTTCTTCTCGGGTTAATAGACCGAGCTGTCTTCATTGTTCAGACCCCTCTCATCTTATATACGGTTGTTCCAAATTTATGTCCTTATCACCTCAAGAGAGGTATCAGATAGTCAAAGCTAAAAAACTTTGTGTAAATTGCCTGAATAGTACCCATAGTACTACCGATTGTAAATCCCTTAGGAGATGTGCAACTTGCAATAAGTCTCATCATAGTTACTTACATTTTGACAGTCAGAACAGATTGCCAAACAACTCTAACAATCGTAATAATCCTAGAGCCTCCTCTTCCGGAAGCCCCAATGTAACCTCTCTATCCAATGTAAATAATCACCCCTCTCCTATTAATGTACATAATAATACGTCCCCAGATCAAATTAATAGATCTAATTTCATAAATACCAGTTCTGCATCACCTAATCAATCACCTGAACCTCCGGAGTCAGTGAGATATCAAACTGCTTTGGCTGCCATGTCAGCAAAAGACAGTATTGTACTATTGCCTACGGCTTTAGTGAATGTTAATGGGTTCAATGGTCGGTGTTTGGTTGGACGAGTTCTTCTTGATTCCGCTAGTCAAATGAGCGTTATTAACCGTGCCTTTGTACAAAAATTGAATTTAGTCTCTCGAAAACAAACTCTTAATATTTCCGGATTAGGTAGCAATAACTACACCTATAGTAGAGAAGTGGTAGATATCACATTTAATTCTCAAATTGCACCTTACAGTACTTTCACTATATCTTGCTCGGTCATAGATAAAATAACAAATAGTTTACCACAATCTTCTATCTCACCTTCTAATTTTAAAATTCCATCCCATATAAAACTTGAGCTAGCTGACCCTTTATTCTTTGAATCCGGTCCAATAGATCTTCTTATTGGCTGTGATTTATATCATTACCTGCTTAAGGGGACCGTACTTAAAACGGATCCTTATTCTCCTTCCTTTATAGATACTCACCTGGGATATGTTATCGCGGGTCCTATCCCTTTGAGAAATGCTAACTCCTCCCAGCATAAACCTAAGTCTGCTTATTCCTTTTTGACGGTTTATAATGATCAAGTCTATCAATATTCTGACCTCCAAAGGACAATGGAGAAATTCTGGGAGCTTGAGGAAATTCCCGAATGTCCATCACAAGATCCCAGCGAGGAATATGTTGAACAACTATTTCGGGATACAACCGTTATCCTACCATCGGGGCGGTATCAGGTAGATATGCCTCTACTCGCAAATCAGAATAAAAAACTAGGCCAGTCATTCGGTATAGCCATCCAACGATTCTCTTCTCTTGAAAGAAAATTCAATGCTAATCCTACCCTTTTCTCTGAATATAAAAAAGTAATTTCAGAATATCTAACACTCAATCATGCTCAAGTCATTCCTCTGTCTTTCTATAACACTGTGTCTAATGATTTCAAGTATTTTATACCCCATAGGGCGGTGATACGTGAGGAAAGCGCATCCACCAAACTTCGGATCGTGTTCGATTTTTCGGCTAAAACCGATTCAGGTTTCTCTCTTAATGATTTAACGTCGAAGGGATACCAAGTTCAGGATAACCTATTCGACATTCTGTGCAGATTTAGATGCTATAAATATGTCCTGTGTGCTGACATCAAAATGATGTATAGATTCATAGATATCAATCCCATGCAACGCTATCTCCAAAACATACTGTGGAGGGATAACCCCACGAAACCCCTTCAATGTATCCAATTATCTAGGCTTAGTTTCGGACAGAACTGTGCCCCTTTCTTGGCCACCCGAGTCTTGAAAGACATTGCCTTAAATAGTCCCGATTGTCCAAATGCGCAGCAGGCTATCCTTCATCAAACCTACATGGATGATATCTTAACTGGAACCAATAAGGAAATGGACTTACCGGCTCTTTATGCCGAATTGACAAATATGCTTGGAAAACATGAGTTCCAACTTCACAAATGGCAATCAAATTCATTCAAGTTTTTACAGTCAATCGATGAATTACCTAACGCTGAATTGGATCGTAGTTTTGACGATTCGTCAAGCAAAATTCTAGGACTAAAATGGAATCCTGCGTCTGATATTTTACATATCCAAACTGCCAAGTTGGCTGATTGTTCTCATATAACGAAACGAAGGATATTAAGTACCGTCGCCAGTACATTTGACCCTCTTGGGTTAGTAAACAATCTGACCGTGTTTGGCAAACTGTTAATGCAATCGGTCTGGAAATCCCAGATAGGGTGGGATGTTCCCATTTCCGATACATCCATAATTACTCAGTTTAATAAATTCCTTTCTTTATTAACTGAAGCTGCTCACCTCCGAGTACCCAGATACCTATTTAACCAAAAAATTATTACTTCGTGTTCTCTCCACGGGTTTTGCGATGCCAGTCAAAAGGCATACGGAGGGTGTCTCTATTTAGTAGCGATCTACGCTGATAATTCTAGATCCTCTCGCCTAATTACTGCTAAATCTCGTGTGAATCCTTTGAAAATTACTTTGACTATTCCCAAGTTAGAGCTGTGTGCAATGGAGCTGTTGTCCACTTTAGCTCGTAGAATAGCTCAGATTCTATGCATTTCTCTTCACATCTCTTCCATAAATTTATGGTCCGACTCTCAAGTCGCTCTCAGTTGGGTGAAACGGTCTTCTAATGATTTTTCTCTCTTTGTAGCTCGGCGTGTCCTAACCATTCAAAACAATAGTAAAGAGTTTATATGGCGACATGTCAAATCCGATTTAAACCCAGCCGATTTACTTTCTCGTGGTAAATTCTCATCTGATGTCTGGATTTTTTGGTTCGAGGGTCCTCGATTTCTACTTGAATCTAAAGATTTTGATTCTATGGATTCTTTCGAACCTATTGACGACTTGCCTGAAGTCAAAAAGGTCAACCTTGCTATAGTCAACAGCGACTTAAACTTTTGGGAACCTATATTTTTCCGATTCTCAAAATTTATAACCTTAAATAGGGTTATAGCCCATATATTCAAATTTATAAACCTATCGAGGAGAAAATTCAGAGACGTTGGTTCGTTATCTGTTGACGATCTCCGAATTGCCCACGATTTTATAATCAAACAAATTCAACATAAACACTTCTTCAACGAAATTCGTTGTTTAAAAACTAACGTTCCGATTGGAAATAAAGACTTAATTCCATTGAACATTTTCTTGGATAATGACGGCCTTCTAAGAGTGGGTGGCCGATTACAATTTTCTACTTTACCTTTCAATCAAAAATTTCCCTTGCTGTTACCACAAAATGATCATGTTGTTGATTTGCTAATAATACGGGAACATCGCCGTCTTGGCCATGGTGGAGCCCAAAATGTGTTAGGAAATTTAAGGCTACAGTACTGGCCCTTGAATGGCACTCGTCTTGTCAAAAAATTGATAAAAAGCTGCATCACCTGTTTTAGATTTAATGCCCAGTTCGCCTCTCAAATAATGTCCCCGTTACCCCTTGACCGAGTGCAAAAATCTCGCCCCTTTTCCAAAACTGGCATCGATTTTGCTGGACATGTACAAATTAAATCTTCGCGCTTAAGAAAAGCCCCAATACAAAAGGCCTACATTGCCATATTCATATGCATGGTGACAAAGGCGATCCATATCGAATTAGTAAGTGATCTCTCTACCGATGCATTTATCGCCACTCTTAAAAGATTTCTCAGTCGTAGAGGGAATCCTCAGACTATCTATACTGATAATGGTTCCAACTTTGTTGGAGCAAGGAATCAATTACGAGAACTCTCCATTTTTCTCAAATCTTCCGAAAGTATCAATAAGATACAGTCTTTTCTTTCAACTACAGAAATTAGTTGGAAGTTTATTCCTCCGCGGTCACCGCACTGGGGTGGCTTATGGGAAGCGGCTGTGAAAAGCGCCAAATCCCACCTCACCAAAATAATTGGCAATTCGTGCCTTACCTTCGAGGAACTCTCCACGGTTCTGAGTCAGATCGAAGCTATCTTGAACAGCAGACCATTATACCCGATGTCAAATGATCCTACCGATCTATCTCCTTTGACACCAGGTCATTTTTTGATCGGAGCACCTTTAACCGCTTATCCCGATCGCGATCTATCTACCATCCCTGTAAACAGATTAACTTTTTGGGAACAATGTACTAAGATGAACCAAGAATTCTGGAAGAGGTGGAGCACCGATTATCTGCATCGACTGCAGCATCGACCTAAGTGGTGTAAAACCTCAAACAATCTTCAGCTTAATCAGCTTGTACTAGTGCAATCGGAGGACCGTCCTCCTTTGAATTGGCCCCTTGCCAGGGTAGTGGAACTACTAACTGGCAAAGACGGCAATGTTCGTGCCGCACGTGTAAGAACTGTGGATGGAGTTTATATTCGTCCTATTACTAAGTTAGCTCCTCTACCATGTATGGACTGAGTTCTATCTACATTTGGAGTAGAACGTATTTTTTTTCTCTTTTTTCTTTTTCTTTTCTCCTTCCTTCTTGCTTAAAATTTGGATTTTGCTCCTAAACTGTTCCTCTCATTTTTGCCCCGGCCCCCAGTATGTAGGAATTTCCCATAAATTCCTACAATGGATCTTAATTTAACATTAAGACAAATGTTCGAAGTTTAAATCTCCGCGCCCTTTATTTATGATCACGGATGCAATTGGTACCTTCTGCGCCACTAGCCGAAAAATTATCGCCAACGAAAGGCAGTCAGTAAGTCTTGGCTCGCCTCTTGTGACGATATGATCAAGTGTTGATTCATTGGTTTAAATACATACCTAATTTCGTTTATCAATTTAATGTAACTGCAACAAATGAGAGTGTAAATATGACGTGAAGTGCTTTTCCGACATTGGTCGGTGAATTTCTGTATTGTAAGTACTATTTTTATTAAAAATTATTGTTTGAATCCGCATGGTCGCCTAGACCGGTTCATCGGTAGTTTAGCGCTGTTGCCGTATCCAATACTAAAGTTTGGTACTTCGTTCTTGTAAGAATTCAAATAGAGGGATTGTGAGTGAGCCGTATTTTTATTACTCCTTTATTCTCACGACAATTTCAGCGTTCCCGTCAACAAAAGGTTGGCGAGTCTTCTTGTTTTAAAATACTCAAAAACATGTCGGGAAGGAAAGGATCAACCAACTAAACTTAGAGGAACCAGCCAAATATCGCTAAGGCGAATTTCCCTTCTCGTACAGTAGTATCAAACTAGTAAAACAAAATGAAGAAGAGATAACAGGAAAACAAAATGAGCTAAGTTCCGAAATCGAAAAATGAGGTTCTGTTTTGTTGTATAAGAAATTGTTGTAACATGAAAATGCTCTATGTATCATTGAATTATATGCTGCTAATTTATGTGACATGGAATGATTGGAACTATATGGAATAGTCACATCAGTGTGCACTGGTTTTCTGTAAATTGAATAATCAAGTACATTATTAACTCTTTGAATTTTTAAATCAAGGAAATTGATTGGGTTATTGCCTTCAACTTCTAATATACATTTAATTTTTGGGTATAAGTTATTAATATGGTTGAAAAATATATCTAATTGTCGTCACTACCTATAAAACAAGCTAATATGTCATCTATATATCTATACCAAAATAAAATATTTTTTGAAATGTTATTTTCAAACAATTTTTTTTTCTAAATTGTCCATAAAAATGTTTGCCAAAATTGGGCTTCCCATTGGTAAACCATCATTTTGTATATATATATATATATATATATATATATATATATATATTCTTATTATATACTGATATTAAATACTTACTTTTGATTATGAAATTTAAATGTAGATGTTTATTATTTAGAATTTTTGTTTAGTTTGGCTAGCTCAGTTGGTTATTGTTGTTTTGTTTAGTAATTTATTTTAATTTGATTATTCGGGAGCATGAAAACCTTTTTCTCTTTGAGTCCTGGCTTTTATATTGTTGTAATTGTTTAAATAAAAAGAAAACACATTATTTTGAAATCAATTTAATTTTAAATTTAATATTTTATATATTTGATAAAAACAATATGAGACGCCACTGGTTGTATTGTATCTACTTATTTATTTTAATCATTTTATCAATGCGCATGCGTGAAAAACTAGTCATGCGCTTTAGCATAAAACGAACAATTCTTATACATAAGAAGCATCTATTCATATTATACAAATATGGTTTGTTGAAGATGCAAACAAGTGAATGATTCAAACACATAAAAGAATTTATATATATATATATATATATATATATATATATATATATATCATAGTTATATATGATACAAATTGCTGTGGAAAGAAAATAGTTATATACATAGATAGAAATATAGGAATTATATACAGATGGGCATAGTTATTACATTATGAAATTTCAATCACCAGATTCATGCGATTACAAGATGGCGTAAGTACATATTTTAATTTATTTAAAATTCGGCCTTTTATTAATTTTAACGATTTATGCGATTGATTCACTATATAAAGTCTGTTTCTTTCTTTTTCAGATCGATCATATGTGCAAATGTTTATCAATTTATGAAATTAAGTACTTAATTGAGTATTTGAGTTTTTACTCTGATTATTGGCCAATAATGATTTAAAAACACTGACTTGTTGCTCTTGAATTGGGATGGAAGTCTCTGGATCCCAGGAACACTCCTCTGAAGCTCCAAAAAAACCAAAATTAATGAAAATTTCGTAGATTCTTGCCGAAAAACTTGATACAATTGACTGTGAGTATTACTTAGATTGTATTTAATAGTACTTTATAGGTTTAAATGTCTTAAACCGGGAATTTCTTGAAATTTCAGGAACACCATCACACACACTCCTCGCTTCTTGACACCAGCTTCCCTAATTATTTAAGCGTCCCCTCGATTCTCTACTTTTTTCAACAAACAGTCTTTTGTTCTTTTTCAGGTCACTATTTCAAAGTTTATTTGTTGATTCCAATTTGCTCTGTCATATTTTATAACCAATAAAATATTGTCTTTTGCAATCAGATTAATTTAAACTTCTTTCACTTATTAAAAAATTTCATACATACACTCTTTTACATTATTAGTTCATTTATAGAATTCCTATGAGTTTTTTTATCATACAAATAAATTAAAATTGGTTATACATAGATACATTTAAATGGTACAACATCCAATATTGTTATTGATAGTATATCATTGTTACACTCTTATTATTCATAAATATAAATTCTCTTATGTTATTTGTCTAAACTCTTTGCATTATATTATTTATAATAAACTTTAACAAATTACTATTTATTGATTCAATGTTTATTTTATTTACCATATATCATTTGTCTATATGTCATTATTTGTTTATCTATGAAAATCTATTGAATTCTATTCTATTCAATATTTGTATTTGTTTTTATTCTTAAATTAATGATTATAATGAATTATCTATAATAATATTTGTATTCTAATGTAACTACTTATATCTAAAATTCTCTTGACTTGACTATATAATTATTTCTTTTTAGGTGAACAGCTGGTTATGGTATGGAAATTATTCTTCGTCTTAGGCAACTTTATTTACATCATTACATTGGTTAGGCAATATCTATATTTTGTGTTATATTGAGGTAATTCCTTATTTATTATATTGATATAGGCTATTATTTAATATATCTTTATTTGATATGTTGTTTAAATTAATAAAAGTGTTTCCTTTTTACTTGTTTTCTTAAATTATATTATTTTCATATATTTTAATACTAGCAACATAATTTAATAGTACTAATTCTCTTATTATCTATGATATCTGGTTCAATATATATATATATATATATATATATATATATATATATATATATATATATATATATATATATATATATATATATATATATATATATATATATTTATATATATAAAGTATGGCGAACTGTGTAATAGGTAATCATGATCCTTTGAATTCCACACAGAGAACCAGATATTATTAGAGAATTGATACAATCATAACAAAAATAGAAATGTAACAAATCAAACCTGGAAACAAGAAAAATAGAACTAGGTCTATTCCTATTATTTCAATTTTTTGTGAATATTATTGGAATTACGTAAATTGATTATATTATCCATTCATTCGTGTTTTTCTTTCAATAGAAATAAATATTGTAATCAGTTGTCCACATCACTTTGTAGTCTTACGGCCAAGGGCGGCGTGGTCAAACTTGCGATACAAACATCATATCGATCCATGTTCTATAAACTGCAATCATACTATGCTAATTTCACTATTTCAGATAATGCAACTGTTATTATTGTTGGTTCCAACTGTATTTTCATGAAAATTAGAAATTTTGATAGGGTACGCAATACAGTATAACAGCTATTTGACTTTTAATTGATGGTAGAGCGTTAAAATGATTTTTGATTCGTGGACTCAAATCCTGTAATTTTTGAACTTGATTATCGTAATTGACTGTCTCGACCCGTACTTCGTGGAATATGCTCATATTAGTGTTTTTAAATTAAACTCACGGTCTCTAGTTAATTCCACAATATAATAAAAGTTATTGAAAATTCTAAAAAATTGACAA
The DNA here is from genome assembly GCA_963921935.1 of Galeruca laticollis. Lineage (NCBI taxonomy): Eukaryota > Metazoa > Arthropoda > Insecta > Coleoptera > Chrysomelidae > Galeruca > Galeruca laticollis. The sequence goes on along the minus strand of OY998183.1, from coordinate 119,185,810 downwards.
TTGTTTCGATAAATCAATATCATCGTCAGAATGACAGAAGTTACATTTCATTTTATGCCTATCTGATGTTTAGTAGTTATTTTTGGCTAGACCAAGAAGTAACCTAACTTTTGATTGGCTTAATATATGTTTATAGAAAAAAGAAGATGTGATATTACAAATATTGAAGCTATGGTGATATCCTGGATATCATTTTTCCAATTAAGATCAGTATAACTGTGCAATGATATAGAAAACCAGGAAAACTATATCTGCTGATCTTTACAATTATCACTTAAGAAGACAGTTAATTAGTGAAGAATTCCCTAGATTTAACTGTTCATTGACATTTAAGAAACCCACAATATGAAGTTGTCAATGAACAGTTAAATCTAGGGAATTCTCCACTAATTAACTGTCTTCTTAAGTGATAATTGTAAAGATCAGCAGATATAGTTTTCCTGGTTTTCTATATCATTGCACAGTTATACTGATCTTAATTGGAAACATGATATCCAGGATATCACCATAGGGCTAATAATATCTAAGCTTCAATATTTGTAATATCACATCTTCTTTTTTCTATAAACATATATTAAGCCAATCACAAGTTAGGTTACTTCTTGGTCTAGCCAAAAATAACTACTAAACATCAGGTAGGCATAAAATGAAATGTAACTTCTGTCATTCTGACGATGATATTGATTTATCGAAACAATTATCAATTTTTTAGAATTTTCAATAACTTTTATTATATTGTGGAATTAACTAGAGACCGTGAGTTTCATTTAAAAACACTAATTGATTATCGTACTTCATCTCTGATGTAGTTGAAATGGAATGTATTTTTATGCTTTTAGTTTAATTAATTTGATACAGATGCTCGCATATGTCTCTCAATAAAAAAGTCTTTGCATAACCATGCAGTGTAAAACGCGTTAACAACTTCAAAAGACTCTTAAATTTGCGGCGTACGAATAGAACAAAATGCAATATGAGCACAAAAACTGCTACGTGACAGAAAGCTGATAAGAATATTTCAGCACAGCAGTACATATGCCTTGAAATTTAGAATACCTCACAAGAAAATTGATGCAACAGAAACGTTTGAGACGATATAGCTGTTGAATTTGGGTGAATGGAATAACTCTGGTTATACAGATATTGGTTTGTAAATTTCGAATTTCCGTTTTACAAGGAAAACTGGCAAGCACAAAAATTAGAGTTACTCCGTAATCTTTTTTTCGATTGTTATAAAAAAAGCTGGCTCAAAAGAGCCAAATTCCTGACAAAAATTATCATTATAGTCTTTGCTCCTGTGGTCTAATCTGTCCATTGCAAATTGTTTGTGTAGTGTTGTCATTGTGAGTGTATGTCATTGAACAAAATATTTCTGTTTTTACACGAACTTTTATTACACTTAAAATATAAAATATGGTCTGGCAATAATAACAGTAAGAAATATATAGACTATGCAAACAGGATATATAGACTAAAAACAATATGAAAACTGGGTAAATAATACAGAACAATATTAATAATAGAAAAATTAATTTATATACTTAAAATTTATTGAAATATTTCATAATTAACTGAACTCATCCTGAGATAAGAAATTTTTCGTGCCGGCAAATATTTTGATCAAATAAAAGTACCTAAACAATATAAAATTTTAACCAAATATAATCAACTAATACAATATATATTAAAGTGAAACATATCTACCAGGTTAAATGATACCAATTAGCATCATTCGAATAATGTGAATCTTAGTAAATATTCAATAGAAGGAGATAATTCATGAAGACATAGCTTAAACACGTTAAGAAATATTTACGAATAATATACAATTAATAAAATGATTTAAGAGATTACTATTTATTTAGTAATTATTTTTTAAAGTATATCTCAAGGTATAGAAAAATAACAATGACAAGTAAATTACGCCAAACATATTTTGTATATAATTATAATAATCCCTGTATATAGAATCACGTGAATTTTGAAACAAAATTCAACTATTATATTTTGTAAACACTTTCAGAAACCCTGTATATTGCATAAACTTTTCAATTATTTTGTATCAAATGTCAAATAGAAATATCAACGCGGAAATAAACGTTCTTTCAATAGTTCGGGTAGAGTGATTCGGAGTGATTACAGAAGTGTAAATAAACACAGTGAATTTATCTACAATAACACAGAAATGGATGTTTTGATTTAATAAAAACAATTATTTACTTAGCAACAAACGAACAATGAGAAACAAAAGGAAAAACAGTTGCAAGTTGTTGATTCTAAGCTTAGGAGAAGCCTCGTGAATTGATAAATGGAGGACGCGTGAAATTTTTTCTTCTCCAAAATTGTTTCAAAGGTTAAGATAATAAAATCATATTGAAACGTTGACCAAAGTGTTCAACAAAGTTTTGAACGTGAAAATAACTAAAAACATAATTCGTATATTAACAAATAAGTGAAAATAATTGTGCTATCGTCTAGACTTGGTAAGATTGAACAATTACCTTAATAGTATAGTTTCGACGATTATTCATACATCTTGCTACTAATTGTGGTATTCAACTGATGAAATAATTCACATTTCATCATTTTTCACATCCTGAGTTCCGACTTATTCGATCGTAGTCGATCATTTCCTTCACATGCATCATATCCAGGGTCAAGAAGAACCAACTATGAACACTATTTCTCGTGTATATATAAAACTTCTCCTATAAAAACATTCACAGATATATTCACATGTTAGGTTATGTTATTGTTGATATCAATTTCTTATTTAAATATTTGTTTTAAACATTTCAATCTCCACTAATATATCGGACACGAAACACTAATTTCATGTTAAAATAAGTACTTACTAAATTCATACAATAATAATGATAATAAATCTTAAACACGTCACGTTCTTCTTTATCTTTGCAAACTAAATTATACCCACCATAGAATACACACACCACGCGACGATTATATTTATAATAGCAAAAGTTGGGGTTGAAAACGCTACGAATGTACATTCAACGCACACAATTAATAATTTGAGCGCAATTTACTTGCTGTGTTTGATGCAAATAAATTTATAACTAGTATGCATCATTTTATGCGAAGATTTTCGCTAGTTTTTCATTGAATTTAAAAATATGTATTATTTAATTCGTTAATTGACAAAGAATCCGTTATTTTTTTTATCCACATTTAATTAAATCGTTTGTCTATGTTCGTCTTGTATTTTCTTTGCTATCTTACCTATAGCTTCCTGTTGCTGACAAGCGTCAAGTGCCGAATCCATTCCTGAGATATGGTAACAACAATATAAAACAAATTTACAATTTTTTAGAATACTTATATATTATTTTGAATTGGAATTCGTGGTAAGCGAACCAATTCTGGCGCCCATAACCTTAATAAATTATTAAATAAATAAATATAAAATAATTGAGCTTAATTAATTAAAAATTGAATATATTATAACGGGGCTTCGAACGCGGGTGCATTATTGAATAAATATATCGTCAATCTAATAAATTATAGTGTAATATGTATATATATATATATATATATATATATATTGTAATATATTTATTTTATTGATTACATTTTTTATATTTTATTTTTTGGTATTGGAGGATTAGCTCAGGGTAAGTTTTATTTATTATTATTCTTCATATGGAGAGCTTGAGTACTCTATACTCCCGTTGGGTTCCGGATATTCTATCAAATTATCTACTCTGATTGCTGTAAATGAATTATATGAAATATATAAGTGTGACGCCTATCAAGCTGATTCCTGTATTTAGCACTTGACATGCAAATAAAACAAGATGACTCAAATGTTAGTTAACTATAATCACCAATAGACATAAAATTGAAAAGCACTACAAAATTTAATAATATTCTTATGTTAAACAAATTCTTACATTTTAATAATACTTATAACGTGAATGTGTGCTTTGTACAAATGAAATGATCAATGGGAAATTGGCCAAATTAGAAAATTTTCTGTTTGAATTTAAATTGGTTAACCAAATAAATTTATTTACACTGACCTGTTCACTATACTGGGAAGTTCTTGTTCCAATATACTCCTATATTCTCTTCTGGAGATGACGCTGGATCCCAATCCACATTCGGAACTAAATTAATAGCTGGTACTGCAGGTAAGTTGTTAAATTTTATTGAATTACTTTGTTGAAATTGCTTTTAATGCTTTAATTGCTTTTATTAATGAGTTTGAGGAATTATTTAACGCTACACTATGAATATTATCTTCAAAATTTACTAAGCGTCTACTCTCAATGTTACACTAGCATGTATTTCTTATAAATTCTTAAAACTTGACGTTACATTATTTTCAAAATGTTTACTATATTGTATTTTAACTTTAGTAATATGTTTCTACTTTGATATTCAATAATTTCCAATAATTTTAATAATTTTTAAAAAAAATTCTTACAAGCGTCCTTTCATCTTTGGATCACCTCACCGACTTCTTTTGTTTTCAAAATCAACAAACTCCCCGTTGTTATCGTTGTTATTTTTGACAAAACACTAACAACGCACTAGAAAAATAACCATATGTCCTATTTCATGTTTTATATCCCGTTTAATGTCTTTTCCTTGTTTATATGCCTATTTAATGTTTATTCAAAATTTTGAAATAATTCCTTATACCTATTTACATATGAAATTCTCCTGAAATATACCTTATTTTACAAACAATGATTACATACATCCTACTTTAAATTCATAATATCAATAAATCTACAATCAAAATTGTTTGAAAACCTTTTGTAATGCCTTCTAATTAAATCATTATATATTCTCCAATAGTTATTTCATATAACCTTGGCCTACTATTTCATTCACTTATCAAATTTCTCAATGTTCCTTTTATTATTTGTGCTGTTTAACAAGAAAAAGAATTTATAATTTACTTAGGAAATGAATGATAATGTTTACTTTTGTATCTCTACAATTATACTAAATAAGTGATATCATAGGTGTACTATTTAATATGAGATATCCATTTCTCACATATTATTACCAATAGAACAGATAATTCGATTTGTTTTAAGGAAGTGAATTTTCCTTGTTATTTGATAAAGTTGCAAATTTCCTATATTCTTGTCTTTATCTCTTCAATAATTATTACGATAAGTTCAATATATATATATATATATATATATATATATATATATATATATATATATATATATATATATATATTAAGAGTATAGGGAGTTACAGTGACAAGTCTGACTAAAAATAAAGTATATATGCCATTTTTAACCAATTATTTTGTTTGTTTCGGACTCGATATACATTTACTTCCCAAAAAATTTGTTAATTTCTAACTAATACATAATTTTTCACAGTCTCAACATAATTTCAATGCTGGTATATTATCCTTTGTGTGAATAAATGGAAATATTTTAAAAAATGGAAGCAAAATCAATTAAAATAATTAACATTCTCTATCAAATTTGTATGCACCTCCACGAACATTGTAATTGCTGGAATCTATCTGTGTACAATTTCAGTCGGATACAGTCGTGGTTCTGAATACTCATGCATAAACGTTTTAATAATGTTGAGAAGAGCTCTTACACGAACATGGTCGTAACTGACACAGAATTGAAGAGGACGGCTACGCCTAAAAGGTTACGAGGTTAACAGCCAAAAACTGTGTGCAAACTGGTAATTTGAATGGAACCTACATTAATGAGAAATATTTTCCAGTATCATCATAATCGAAAATAATTAGTGATATTTCTTCTTTGAATGAAAATAACTGTATCTAAATAATTTCATAATATATTGAAAATGGCAAAAATTCTAAAAAATTGTTTCGACATTATTATCATCGTCAGAATGACAGAAGTTATATTTCATGTGCTGCCTACCTGATGTTTAATAACTAAACTGCTAGACAAAAAAACACGTAAGGTTTTTTGTTACATTAAAAAAAACCACAGACAGAACAGTTACGTTTAGTATTTATTTAATTAAATGACTTTACAGGTTTTTTATCTTTGTGTATCGATTATATTTGTATAATTAGTATTAAACTCACATATAACAAATCAAACATATTTATTTGTAGTAGATATGCTAGGTGGGTACTGGCTCATTCCTGACGATGATTTTGATTTACCGAAACAATTGTCAATTTTTTAAGAATTTTCAACAATTTTTATTATATTGTGGAATTAACTAGAAACCGTGAGTTTCATTTAAAACACTAATATGAGTAGATTGCACCAAGTAAGGGTCGAGACAGTTAATTTCACCAAATTTTTGTCATTTTTGGAGAATTTTCAGTTTGTTAGCACGATATTGTTCAAGGTGTCTCACAGATGTACCCTATTGATTTTCAGTTGACTGGAGCGAGTATAGCGGGTCCTATAAATCCAGATATACTAAATTTTTGGTTATTTTTGGAGAAATTTCGGTTTGTTAGCTCAATGTTTGAAAAATTTTCGGGCTCAAACAATTTTGCAAAATTTGAACACTTTTTTTATCGTTTTCAGGTGTATCGTCGGATAAATGGTGCAATATAAAATAATTCTCAAGACGTTATAAGTATGATTTGTACCTGTTAGTTTCTATCAATTACTAGCGTTGTAAGTTGATTTTGTTAAACTTGCAGATTTTGTAATGTTCAGACTAACTCCGTCAAGAGTTCGTGATTCACGTCGCCAATTTGTTGTGTTCTGTAACAAGCCGATCGCCTGTTACGATTTCTATCGGACTATGGTATTTTAATTTCGTCGTACTAATGTTTCGAAATTAAAAAACTTGTTTCTCTTCCAAATTTCGTGTATTTAAACGATATCGTACATAGGAAAAGTCTCTTCCTAACAGTAAAATTTATAAGTTAGTACCTTACATCGTTGTGGTTCCACATATTTGCTGGTGAGTTAGGTTTTTTGAATATTTTTTCTATGTGTTTATTCTGTTTTATTCCAAATTATAATATGGGCTGGCGTTTGATGTATTTTGTATGTTTAATTCTTTTTTATTGTAAAAAAGAAACATTTTATATACTTTTTGAAGCAAATTTTTAATAATTTCTTTTCATTCTTTTTTAGCTTCATAATTCCGCATTTTCTGTTTATTTAGGGAACAAAGCGAATATGATAGAGCAGAATTTTTCCTTGATTTTTACTCTTTTTTTCTTTCCTCAGCTCTGCAGCCCCTGGGTAGGCCCTATGAATAGAGAACATCAATAGATCAACACAAAACCGGCCGGGATGGATACAGGACCCCATCTCCATCGACTGGGACCTAGCTGAGAGCTGAATAATTCCAGAACCTCACCAAGATAGGTCCTTTGTCTTATATTCAATTCATGGAAATCTAGAATTGGAGATTTTTATTGTATAACGGCGTTCATATTCGTCTTGTATTTTGGATATGCAGTTAATGTGAATTATCTATTGAGTTATAAATAAATATAATTTGCTGAACATTTGATATTTGATTTTCAGCAATTTATATTTTAACTTGGACCATCGCGTTAAAATATTTTTAGTATTTCGTTTTGTTAAGTTAAAGTAAATATAAGGTTTTCCAGTTTTTAACCTTTTTAGTTTTTTGTTTAATTAAAGTATCGCTTAAAAAGCTGGTGGCATCCAATTTAATATCGATTGTTCACCCCATCCCAGTGATTGCTATAAAAATACATTAACTGGAGTCGAATACCATAACCTGAGGAAGAGTCTTAAGCCGGGGGAGAACATATGTTACAGTTCTTATGGTTTAAATAGTTAGATTATGTGTGAAATAAATGTTATTATTTAATGATTGAATGACAAAATACCTATCAATATGACATTCAATGGAAACAATATCTAGAGCGAAACATACATAACACAATCCATAAAGGCTCTGTTAACCATATAATACATGTCTTTTGATTTTGTGTCATACTTCTATAGCAGTTTGTGCTATTTCCGGTGGTGTGCAACTTTCGCTTTGAGCTTCCAATTCCATTATATGCACTCTAATCTTTATTGTTTTTGTAATAATATTCAAAAATCAACAATTTGCAATAAATAAAAGCGTTTATATACATTTTTGCCCTTGTTAAAGACACTAAATGATATTTTATTTGAAACTTTTTAAATTCCATAATGACATTTTTTCAACAGCTGCGAATGGCGTGAAGTTGACGCTGTCACATTCTTCTCGTATCACCTCGGGTCTTAGCGATCAGTCCGGTATGAGAAATGCTGTCTTGTGATTGGCTCCAGTCCGTGTGTTATAGTGTTTTATTTTATTTACATGGAGTCATAACACACAATTAATTTCATCAAATTTTTGTCATTTTTGGAGAATTTTCAGTTTGTTAGCAGGATACAGCCTCCAGAGAGTATACGATTGATCAATTTTATGATTGAATATTGTTCAAGGTGTCTCACAGATGTACCCTATTGATTTTCAGTTGACTGGAGCGAGTACAGCGGGTCCTATAAATCCAGATATACTAAATTTTTGGTTATTTTTGAAGAAATTTCGGTTTGTTAGCACGATACATCCCCCGAAGTGTATGCAAGTAACAATTTTATGATAGAATATTGTTCAGGGCATCTCACAGATGTGGAAAAGTTAGTTTGAATCTTTAAAACCGTATTTGTACTTCCGCTACTGAAACCGCACTTTGAACACGGGTTTGACATGCACAAAACGAGACTAGTCGGGTTCTCTTACGAGGGGTATAACAGGGTGAAAGGGGGTAGCAGCCAATTCCAAAACATGAAAAAGGGCAGAAGGGAAAAAGTTATCACTCTGAAAATCGATATATAACTAGATAGTTACAGTAGAAATAAAACGAGACTAGTCTGATTCTGTTACGAGGGGTATAACAGGGTGAAAGAGGGCAGCAGCCAATTCCAAAACCACGAAAAAGGGCAGAAGGGAAAAAGTTATCACTCTGAAAATCAATATATACCTAGGTAGTTACAGTAGAAATAAAACGAGACTAGTTGGATTCTCCTACGAGGGGTATAACAGGGTTAAAGGGGGTAGCCGTCAATTTAAAAACATGAAAAAGGGCAGAAGGGAAAAAGTTCTCACTCTGAAAATCGACATACAATTAGGTATAGTAACAGTAGAAATAAAACGAGACTAGTCGGGTTCTCTTACGAGGGGTATAACAGGGTGGAAGGGGATGGCAGCCAATTCCAAAACATGAAAAAGGGCAGAAGGGAAAAAGTTATCACTCTGAAAATCGACATACAACTAGGTAGTTACAGTAGAAATAGAACGAGACTAGTCGGGTTCTCTTACAAGGAGTATAACTGGGTGAAAAGGGGTAGCAGCCAATTCCAAAACATGAAAAAGGTCAGAAGGGAAAATGTTATAACTCTGAAAATCAATATATACCTAGGTAGTAACAGTAGAAATAAAACGAGACTAGTTGGATTCTCTTACGAGGGGTATAACAGGGTTAAATGGGGTAGCAGTCAATTCCAAAACATGAAAAAGGGCAGAAGGGAAAAAGTTATCACTCTGAAAATCGACAGACAACTAGGTAGTTACAGTAGAAATAAAACGAGACTAATCGGATTCTCTTACGAGGGGTATAACAGGGTTAAAAGGGGTAGCAGCCAATTCCAAAACATGAAAAAGGGTAGAAGGGAATTGGCTGCTTCCCCCTTTCACACTGTTATCCCCTCGCAAGAGAATCAGACTAATCCCGTTTTATTTTTACTGTAATTATCTAGTTGTATCCTTGAGTATAAATTGTGTATATAATCAAGGGTTGTATATCGATTTTCAGAGTGATAACTTTTTCCCTTCTGCCCTTTTTCATGTTTTGGAATTGACTGCTATCCCCTTTAACCCTGTTATACCCTTCGTAAGAGAATCAGACTAGTCTCGTTTTATTTCTACTGTAACTACCTAGGTATATATTGATTTTCAGAGTGATAACTTTTTCCCTTCTACGCTTTTTATTATTTTGGAAATAGATGCTACCCCATTTCACCTTGTTAGACCCTGCTTAGACTCCCGGTAAGCATATAAAACCAGTGCTATTTTGTTTCTCTCAATCTCAATATAATATGTATAATAGAATAATATCTTGTTTTCTAAAACAGTTCTCTATTATTACAATAAAAATCGTACAATAAATACCTAAAGCTCATTTTTTCTGGTTAAGTTAATGTAGTTTATTACTTTTTAATATATAATGTCATGATTTGTAAAATTTAAACGAGCCTACATTTAAACGCCTCTTAATAATCCACCACTGATCGTTCGGGCGTCTTCGGTAAATCGGCCGCTAGATTTTGGCTGCCAAGTTCACACCGGTGATTACATCCTACAATGTTGCCAGAAATACCAATAATTTTTTTACAATTATTTGAACACTTTACAATAAATATTTTATTACTTCTGATCTGTATTTTATAATTTGTGTAAATTTAGGAATGATCAAAAAAATGTGACGAAATTGTAGTCAAATATACAATTATTTGTAAAAACAATGTCTCCATGCATTTTTTATATCTATGAAAAACATTCGAAATGAACATATTCATATGAACTTACTTATGAAAAAAACAAAGGTGATAAAAATGATCAATTTAAATTTGTTCCTCACAGACCCCACCCGTCTGAATGTGTCACAATCGTCCACCCGTGGAACGGAGGGTTAATTGATCACAGTGTCGACAATCATTTTGATGTAAATCGTTTCAAAATATCAATTCTTCTCCGATATGGTAGATCCTAACAATTTTCTTATAATTGATATCCCTACTAAGTCAATATGACAACCAAATGAAACGAGTTTCTAAATTAAATTTATTCCTACCATCAATCCCAGACAAGTTTATTAACCAGAGCTATAAATCCTAACATAAGCGATCCATTACTATTCCCTTCTTAGAAACACCATCATTGATGCAAACGAATGAAACACGTAATAGATTTGGATTGATCCCTCAATAAACTTTTGCTATTTTTGCAGGTAATGATTTAAATATTAGATGTAGTCAGAACTGTTTCAATTTATTTTTACTCGCATTATGTAAATTAAATGAAGATCTGATAAATTAAATGCAAAAGCTACGTACATTTTAGTTAATGATTATAATAAGAGAACAAGTGCAGGGCGGGGGCAGCAGCTTGGGTAGGCACAGTTGAAAGAGTTTATTTTTATCTTGACTCTTTTATTTTTACACAAGATACATACCCCATACATAGTTCCTTTATCGTCACTTGAAATAATAGTAAAAAAATCCCTAAATTTGCTGTTGAACTTTGGCATAGGGATTGGCATATATCTGTCCAGTGTATCCGATATTTGTCGTTTGTTCGATTTAGGTTTAGATTCAGATCACACCGCTATTTTAATAACACTAAGTGCAAACGTTATCTAGAGAACACCGCTTCCAAAATTGTATAACAAGAGAACAAACTGGGAATTCATGGAGAAGATTCTGCGAAGAGATTTCAGTTATATCCGCATGTTCTCGTTTCCACAAATGATAGTACAGTAAAACCTCAATATAACGAATTCCTTGACAATTGGGAATAGGTGCAGGAAAGTTCACGCATACGGTAATCGTAGCTGACATTGAATAAGACGTGATTCTGGGAATTGACGTGGTGAATGTACATGGTTTCCAATTAGACTTTAGAAACAGAACCTTTAAAGTGGGTTCCGAGGAGGTATTCCTTCATCCATATGAAGGCAGCGCGGTGTTGGCAGCTGTACAGGAAGATGCCGTTCTACCTGCACGAAGCGAAACCATAATAGTAGCACGGCTACAGAGAATCAGGGAGGAAGGTACACCGGTTATGATGGAGCCCAGGAACTATGACGAAGAGGTTGCCAAAGGAGTACTAATTGGAAAAGGATTGGTTACGTCGGCGAAGGAGATCCCTGTACGATTGATAAACGTGAACGATTACCCAATTACCATCAAGATGGAAACCAAGATTGGATCCTGCGTACCAGTGACGTTTATAGTTCGTCAAACAGCGACCACTGACAATTCTAATGCCAGATTCGAACAAATGTTATCAGTAGCTGGTCAATCTTTGGATCGAGCTGAAAAAAAGAGAATGAGAGACTTTCTCTTGCAGTATCGAGACTTATTCGTACCAAAATGAGGAAAGACTGGTAGAACATCAGCCGTCAAATACAAAATCGATACTGGTAATGCTAAGCCAATTAGGCAATCAGCTCGAAGAACCATCTACTAGTCCATGGGTGTCTCCAGTAGTGCGGGTCAAGAAAAAGGATGGAACTACGAGATTCTGCGTGGATTATCGCCAGCTTAACAGCATGACGAAGAAAGACAGCTATCCTCTTCCTCGAATTGACGATACGCTGGATACTTTGGCCAGCAGCAAACTGTTTTCCACCTTGGACCTGAAGTCTGGTTATTGGCAAGTGGAAATTGACCCAGAAGACAAAGAGAAGACTGCTTTTACCACCGGATCTGGATTATGGCAATTCAATGTCATGCCATTCGGGCTCTGTAATGCGCCTGCGACATTTGAAAGACTCATGGAAAATGTCTTGAGAGGGTTGTCTTGGAAGACATGCCTGGTCTATTTGGACGACATCGTAGACATTTGACGAACATCTGATGAATTTGGAAGACGTATTCAAACGACTCCAAGCTGCTCACCTCAAAAAATGTCAGCTATTCCAAAACCGAGTCAACTATCTAGATCATATAGTGAGCAATGAAGCAGTGGCGGTGGATCCAGAGAAAATTGCTTCCATTCAGCAATGGCCGCAACCAACCGACAAACATCAAATTAGGAGTTTCCTTGGACTTTGCACGTATTATTGAAGAGTTATCAGGATGTTTGGAGATATTGCCAAGCCTCTAACTCGGCTTACAGAAGAAGCTAGAGCTTTCCAATGGGACGAAGACTGTCAAACGGCTTTTGAAACCTTGAAGAGGCATCTAACCTCGGCGCCGATATTAGGATATCAATTACCAGAGGGAGACTTTATTCTTGACACTGGCGCAAGCAACGTAGGAATTGGTGGAGTGCTCTGACAGATCCAAGGAGGGTAAGAAAGAGTGCTGGGATATTTCAGTAAAGTCCTCTCCAAACCAGAACCTAACTACTGCTTCACAAGAAAAGAACTTTTGGCGGTAGTGAAGTCCGTGGAACACTTTTACCAGTATCTCTATGGTAGGAAGTTTTTAATCCGGACTGATCATGCAGCACTCAAGTGGTTAATGCAGTTCAAGAATCCCGAGTGCCAGATCGTTAGATGGATTGAACGACTTCAATAATACGATTTCAACATCATACATCGAGCTGGTGTGAGTTACCGAAATGCCGAATCCCTGTCCAGGCGGCCGTGCCACTGCAACAAGGCGGAATCTAAGGAAGCTGCAGTTTCAAGAACTACAGTAGTCAATGAAGAATGGTCACCCAACAGGATCAGAGAGGATCAGGAGAATGATCATTGCCTAAAGAAGATTCGGCAGTGGAAAGAAGAAAATCGGTGACCTACCTGGCAGGAATTGTCAAGATTTTCACCGAAACTCGAGGCGTATTGGGCTCAGTGGGACTCCCTTATCCTGGAAGAAGGTCTGTTGAAAAGAGTCCTTGAAAACGATGATGGCTCCGAGATGAGGAGACAGCTAGTTATCCCTAGAACGAGAGTAGCTGAGGTACTGAAGAAGTTACACGACAGTCCATCGGGAGGTCCTCTGGGAGTGAGGAAAACCCTTCAGTGAAATAGCGAACAGTAAAGTGTTGATATAAATTAATATTTAAGGTTGTGTATATATAAATTAAATTTAAATGAATAGTTAAATGTATATATATTAAGTGTTAGTGATTAGTTTAGTGTTTAAATAAATTCGTAATTAGCCATACCGTGTGTTTAAAATTTATCCCACCCGTTTACTGTTTAAATTAATAAGACGAACATTATAATATTTATAAAAATACTGATCACATCATCAAAATCATCAACTTTTAATTTCTCTAACCATTTGATAATAAACAATAAATGATTGTTCTGATTATAAGATTTAATGAGATATTAGGTATAGATACATTGAAATGTGAGGACCAAAACGGCTTTATCGACAAACTGCTAGAATATTTATTGCCAACATCCACAACACACAACTCTTTTTCAAAAACTACGTACTATGCTGCTTCCATGGCAATTTCGAACATAATTAAATAGCTCTCCCCGTTTGCTTTTAGAATTGATTCAGTTCAATTAATATAACACAATTTGGGCTATTTATGCATGCACGATAGTGCCGTGTTTTCAGTATTTCAGATTTAGATATATAGCCAATATATATTACTTTCGTATAATTTATTTCGTAACAAATAATTAACATGGTATGTGAATAAAATTATACTTTGAGTTTGAAGTCACGTTTGATATCAATATCAGCATGAAATTGGAAATTACATTTGAAATATATGTTGAAAAGAAAATACAAATTATGACTTTCTTTCATAATAATGTATAAAGTTGCTTTTAATAGTAAAAAGTCAATTAAATATCATATAGCGTATTTTGCGTAGCCTAAAAACGAGAGAGAAGAATATCTTCAAGATTGCTTACATATTCAAATCAAAATTGAGTATATTGGAAATATGATTTAGATTTTAATTCAGTCATTTATTGCAAGGAAATATGACAAGTCATTGTCAGACGAGAGGTAACAAAAAGTCTGTAAACATCTGTTAATGAAATGAACAACTGTAGAAAATACTGGTAAATTGAATTGAACCTATATCCCTATCAATATGTTACTCAAATACAATGAAGTAATTGAGCAAAATATTTGGGTATGGCTTTGGCTGCTATGCTCTGAAAGTATAAGAAAATGTACTAGTAATAACCTAGGAATTCGACTACTATTATCTAAACAGATTCTCAAAACCAGTACTGGTAACACGGCATGATACTTCTGTTTGTCAATTTGGGAAATATGCAGTGGACTGTAAACACTAGGAATAACTATTTGAACTGAACATGTATATACCATTTAAATACAATTGAAAATATACATAAAAGTTTGGCTGTCTGTCTGTCAATGGCTGACAATGGTAGTATTTGCCATGCACAGTTGCCATATATATATTAAAAATTAATAAAAACAAATAACACCGCTTCACAAAAAGTTCAACATAGCCCCACCATTTAAGGATGTCTTCAATAATCTATACGGCGACCATTTCTTCAAGAGGAAGGGGACACAAATGACGAGTTGGTCTTCGTACGATTCCTTTGGACGTGGAAATATCAGCAACACGACACATTTTGTCCTTCAAATTTCAATTAGAAAGGAATGAAGCAGTGTTCCAATTGAAAGTGGAGATTATTTCCATTTATACTGTTTGAGCAGCTGAGTGACATATTCTTCGGAAAATCTCTTCCAGAGCTGCTGCTAGAGTTATTGGACATATTGTAGCGTTGAAAGTATGTTTACTGGTAAATGGTTAGGTCCAGAATTGGGTAGTGATGTAAATTATACGTCCGATCAAAAAGTGGGAAGTGGTTATAGGATGTAAATCACTGGGGTCATGTAGACATTGCAAAAAGATGTCTTAAGTACTCCTTCAATCTATCTGCATTAAAAGCGTATTGAATTTCTCAAATATTAAACTATTACATAGTAATGGGTATTTAGTAGATTTGATGGCAGCTTTCCACTGTCCGCCAAAGTTTGTTGAATATGGTGTGTACCTCTAAGACGATATGAATCGTTGCCTTCGTGTAGGACTGGTTTACCGTAGACTACAAAAATGGCTGACATCGCCGCTGTTCTAATTTGCAAATTGAATAGGAACGTTGTTTCAAATGGCTTAAAACTTTCTTTCCTGATAGTCCAAATTTTGTTTTATAATAATTAAGAGTTTCTTTTTCATCCCCCCTACTTAGGATCTTAGGATATCACTTCAATATATATATATATATATATATATATATATATATATATATATAATTATATAGCTATTATTCTTTTATAATTGCACCACGTTTGGGAGACAAATTATTATATATCTATATCGTTATTTTATAGTTTTAATAGTTATATTTCAATAGATATATGAATATAACAATATAAAATATTATTCGTCGACGTTTTCACAATTTGTGATTGTAGCGACACTATTGCACACACACCTTTAGCAGCGTATGTAACCTAATTTACTTTTGACAGTAGTTGTCAAACAATGCCCGGCTAAGATAAATATTAATTTCTGTGTTTTGAAAGATAAATTAATTCACAATTGACTTAATCACTCTTGTCTCAGGGTGGGATCAAAAAATTTTAAATAATAATAATTCAAATTTTATAATTTTCAAGTATTATCCAAATCAAATATTATTCTATATTCAGAATCTCGAGTAACTGTTTATTCAATATAATATAGGCACTTGAATTATCTTATGACATTTACAATTTTACTGTCACTGGAAATTAAGCAAATGTCACTGATTAGATCAACATTTCTATAGCATGCAAAATGTTAAATACGATGAAAATAGATACTGAATGAATACCACAGTGAGTTAGAATCAAAATTATATATTATACAATCAGATAACAAAATTACAAAAGTATTTATTGTTTCCCAAAAATATTATAAACGAAACAAAGATAATACTATCTACCAACCTTAATATTAGTACAACCTATTCTATAAATCAACTAATTAAAATTTTTAATAAAAAGTTCAACTCGTCTAATATACACTTGACGTGTATCAATGTCAAATAACGCAATTTTCCGTTCAAATTGTCTTTTCAAAAATTTTCACTTGATGTAATATCTTATATGTGTAATGTTAATTTGATTTAGCTCAAATTATGATATAGATATTTTCGAAATGTATTTAAAAAAAGGCCTGTTAATTCTCGAGAAATAATTTTAAACTGGAGTGGACTCACTAAATAGGACAGGAAAACTCGTACGTATTCTAAATGTATTTAGAATTCTGCAAAACTTTCTAAATACCATGATTTAGAAACTGGAACCACTTACACTTGATACGTTGCAATTCTTCTACGAATTATGCACGCACTGGCTTTATAATGTATGGCTTTATGATCTGATTGTATAGTTATACAATTTCTATTAAATTCTCAAAAAATTTGAGACAACTCTTATTACGATGTTGTCTCGTGGGGGTTTCAAATTCAACTGCCTAAACTTTGTTCAAATAAATAAATCTCTTCTCCTGTGGTTACGAAAAATTCCTTCTTTTTTAAAAAAATACTAATTTATGCTTCCATATAACAAAGAGAGATTTGAATTCTTTTATTACCATTGTAATTCTGATAGCAGAGACATCTGTATTTTAAAATTTCAAATATATTTTCCAAATCATAATAATCTATCTATCTATCATTAGATATATTCTGCATAAACGTCATCAGAAATTAAAATGTCAAATTTGATTTGTATACCGAATCTTTCAAAATTATTGATTATACATATAATACAGTGTGTATCGAAAGTATTGCATACACATATAAATAATTTTCCTTATTTTAATGTTTCTTTTAATTTTTAAATAGGGGAACTGTATATATATATATATATATATATATATACAAATAATCAATGAAAAGATGAAAGAATAACGCGTGAAATATAGAGCAAAAACAGAATTAGCGGGCATATCACGCAAAAGAGGCACAAATGTGCGTTTGGTTATCTTGTTGAAATCCGTTGTTTGTGTTTTCTCATGTTTCAATTAACATCCTTGCTCCCAAGTTGTACACCTTTTCTGGTTATGCCGTACCGATGAAGGCTAATGAGCCAGAAACATGCATGTCTACGGTTACCACTCATTCTCTGTAACCTCTTTTGCGTGATATGCCCGCTAATTCTGTTTTTGTTATATATATGTATATATATATATATATATATATATATATATATATATATATGTGTATATACAAACATTAATTTTCATATATTATATAAGATAATATTAGTGATGTCTTCTGACTTTCATACATATAGCATAAAAATAAGACAAACTGACTAATATAAGACTATCTCAAAGATTGTGATTCAAAATCAGATCAGTAGAAGACAGAGCTTCGAACATTTGCGCTGTAAAATTGATCTGATTTATTATTTGTGTATAATAATAAAACTTAAGGTCTTGTTGTTTCAATTCATTACAATATTTTATTTTGAAAGTTTCGAATAAAATCTCTTATAAATGGGCGGCATATTCAGAGTTGGCACCAAGGTTGCCTGGAATTCTCTACTATTAAACTTGAACTGTCTTCTTAAGTAATAGTAAAGATCAGCAGATAATAGTTTTTCTTGGCTTTCTATATCATTGCACAGTTATAATGATCTTAAATCTGAAAATATATCCTGGACATTCCGATAGGGCTAATAATATCTAAACTTCAATATTTGTAATATTATACAACTTCTTTTTTCAATTAATTTATATTAAGTCAATCACAAGGTAGGTCCCTGCTTGGTATAGCCAAAAATAATTTTTAAACATCAGGTTGGCATCACATCAAATGTATCCTTTGTCATTCTGACGATGATATAATTAAGATATCGAAACAATCGTCACACTTTTCATAATTTTCTCATTATATAGTGGAATGTTTCATTTACAATGATAATATGAGTAGATGCCACAAATTAAGGTTTGATACAGTAAATTTAATATTGATTAATTAAGAAAATTCTGTTGGTTATTTACGATATTGGGTTATAACAAAATCATAATACATAATGTAAGACTTTTGGTACATTTTGCCATTTGAGAAATTAATTTTTTTTCTCACAGAATCTTCGTCAGTGATCACTTATCACCATTTGTCATTTTGGAAATTTTTATACTGATATTTTAGAATTTGGATCAGTTTATTCTAATACAATTTGTTACTTGTGTTGGAATTTTTTTGACGGCTAGTGTTATTGGCATTCTCAGAGAGTTTTCCATTTTTTCAGCTTATGTTAGCAAAAAAAATGTCTTAAAAGTTTTTATTTGTTTTCCAGCCAAGCCCAAGTTTCTAGTTCTTGCAAAAAAAGACATTTCACAGAAAACGATTCCTCATAAACGACGCCTGCGAGTATATATGTCTAAAATTAAGCCGTCAAAGAGAAAGAAAAGCTGCCGAAAGCAGTCCTTTACATTTCAAATTTAATTTCCGCTAACCACTACAAAGGGAATAAACCTAAAGGTTGAATATATACCACCAACGGAGAAGAACTTAAACTGCCTTTGATGATCTACTTTAAGTTCTTCTTCTCTTTGAAGTTTAGATCGGTGTAGTATTATGAAAAATCTCTAGATTTTTCACGACCGTTTCTAATGCGTGCAATATAAAAGGTATTGATGTGGTAAATAATACATAAAGACGTTCAGCACCTCTTCATTTTCGGACGGAATAAATCAAATGTACAAGCTCTTTAATAGAATACACAGGGTATCTCCCGATGTTCATCAAATAACTCGGGGAAATTATAACCAGTAAAAAGTTGAATAAATGGTGGAGTGAAACATAAAACAATGATATAAATCTAGAGGAGACTGGTCTGGCAATCTTGGAGGTCATTCGATTGAACCTCGCTTATAGTCAAGTTCCAATTCGTGATAAACCTAGTCTGAACCACCGAAAATTATGATTTTAGTCTCACTCGATTCGAAAGGGCATCTCGGACAATCAATCAAGTAGACAATAGGGGCAAATATTGTGAAAGTTATAAAGAATTACGTAAGACAAAAATGAATAGTTTGGTTCTTTGAAAATATTTCGAAAACTATTTGAGATAATCAAAATTTTAAAAGAGATCCTGAAGGTGCAGAAAATTTCCTTCATTAAAAATATGATTTTAACGGACTAAATATGAATATTAATTGTTAAAAAAATGTTGGTACTATCTAAACAAATGAATAAACAATAATCTGTGAAGAAAAATTTTTTGTCCCAATTCCTTAATTAACTATGTTTTTGTTAATCAGTAATTTCTACAAGTTGGTGATTAGTATTGTAATGTTTTTCTTATTTATTAAAAGTTTTTATTACGGGTGGGATAAATTTCAAACACTCGGTATGGCTACTCACTAATTTATTTACACACTAAACTAATCACTAATACTTAATTTATATATACTTAACTAATCACTTAAATTTAATTTATATGCACACAAACTTGATTATTAATTAGCACTTTACTGTTCGGTGTATTTTTGTTTATTTATTTCACGAGATCACTTTATCAACTCACTCCTCCGCTGAACGGCCCTTATTTATATTAATGCCTTTCTTACTAGAAAATTCCGGGCTGCGGCTTACACACACAAATAATTGATTCTGGCATTTTCTAGATAAGTCTGGTCACAAAAACTATGTTTAGATAAGATAGTCCCAAACAGTTATAAAAAACTGCGTATCCGCCATAATTTTAATTTTCATACCTGGCTTAGACAGGGTCGGATTTAGGGTCTATACCAGTGTGCTGTTTCGTAACAGTATACTAAAAACCTAAATTAAAAATCAAAGAGTGGACGACTTATTTTGGCTATGCCTTCACAAGGCTACACGGAAAATCTAAAGTATTACTCACTATTAGAAAGGTCTTGAATCGAGCTACAAAAATCGTGAAGGGTGTTTTTTCTATATCTATGGTCAAAAACCGTATAAATTGGAAAAAACTTGAAAAATAGAAAAAATAGCTTTTTGTGTATTAAGAGCGGAAAGTGATACCTTGCCGCTTGAAGCGCAGCGCGGGCAATCTGCCGAAAGCGGCAACGCTCGAATTGCACACAAGATTTTTTCTACGATCACCTTATTTTTAGACAAATAGTTCTCGTGCCCTTTTAGATACTCGATCAGCGGAAACTGGCTCATGATATCACTTATTAACACAAAAATTCAACAAATTACAAACTCCAGAAGCTTCAATGGTGTCTCACGCGTGTCCTGTGTCCATAACCTCTTGCAATTTGATGTTTTGAGTCAAGCTTTCGAGAAGAAAAATAACTTAATCTATCAAAAACGGCGTACAATCAACTAATGACAATTTAAAACTTACAAAAGTCGTAAACGACATTAAGATGACATTTACAAGGTTAAACAAATTGAGGTTCGAAAAATATTGGGAGTAATTAGTTATACACTTTAAATATTTTCAAATATTAACTACAACTAAAACATAGGTGTTTTGGATGGGTTTATAAGATAGAAAATAATAATTAAAATGACGTTTGAATCGGTCTAATCTGTAAGGTCTTATAACAATGCGCCGTCGTGCTCGAAAAATCGCGCGTGTTTGAAAGACCAGTTATCCACAAATACTTTACGCTATTTTTTTATTGGTGCACTTTGACTTACTACGAAAAAATGGAAGTCCATCCTCGATGCCCAGCCAAGTTTCATTTCATAAAAGTGCATCCTCGATGCCCAGCCAAGTTTCGTAAAAGTCGATCCTAAGTAGTAATTAAAAATGTATATGGATTGATTCCCTTGGGGATTAAATGGGTCCCATCCGCGGGATTAAATGGGTCACTTTAGTCGCTTGGTGTATAATGTACTATTAATATACCTATTATTTACTAACTTTCTTTAGTTTATTGTAAATGAAAACATGTGAGCGGAAAAGTACGCTCTAGAGCGCAAATAATGTCAAATTATGACAGATCACGGAAAACATCAACTTTGCGGTTAGATTTTAGTGTGCAAAAGTGTCTACTTTGGGTAGTGGGTAGTGATCGTAGGAAAAAATATATGATGGACACTTATTTTGGCTATAACTCCACAAGGGTACACCAAGTATCCCCAATATTATATACCGTTGGAAAGGTCTTGAATAGAGCTACAAAAAATATTTACGGTGTTTTTTCTCTATGTTAAAATACCCTCATTTCGAAATTTTAGATGGCCAACTTTTTGAACTTTATAATCCTGCAAAGTTTCTTCGAAATACTTAGAGTCATTACAAAGTTGCGACAAATTACCTAAAACGAGGTACCTGTATCTCAGCTGTGAGTACAGCTAGGACTTTGAAAATTTCACTGTAGCATCACCTCAACGCTCCACGTCAACTATCGTTACCTGTGGTACTATCGCGAGACTCTTGTGGTACTTTTTCGAATATATCTACCAAAATAGTTCAGTATTATGTGTAAAAACGTCGTATTGAGCGTCAATATTCTCAGGCTCAGTAGGGTCAACCGTAGGTTCAAGATCACCTCACAAAAAAAAGAATACGAATGCGTTGGTGTAACGTGAGTTTCATTCACCACTCGTAATATTTCTCGTCGATGAAAGAGTAACGTAAATTTCGTTTACCTGTCGTAACATCGAATAATACTTCTTGTCGATGGTTGTCGAATTTTAAGTTTTCGTTTCCATTAGGATATTTAAGCCAATGCGCGCTGAGGTTCTGCCCTTATTTCTTTAACGAAATATACTTATTGTTGAGTTCTGTCATCCTACCGCATCGAAGTGCATTCATATGAATGGTGAGTAGTTTCGCTTAAAATTTATCATATTTCTTCGCTAATTCTTTCTTACATTGTACTTAATAGTTTCAAATCAATTTTTCTCTAAAAAATTCAGTACCAGAGATATATTATGCCGATTTCGTTCTTGTTATATATATATATATATATATATATATATATTTAGAATTATATCTTCTTGGGTTCAAAGGTTGTGGAATGAAACAAATATATTAGTTAAAATATATTTTCGAATAAAGACTTATCAAACTTCTTGACGTTTCGCTCTTATTTTAGGAGCATTTTCAAAAGAATATGTATAAATATTAAAATTAAATTACATAAAATACAGTTATTGTAAAAATTATTTTGAAAAAGTCAATAAAATGTCATGAATGAAGTGTCAATAGTAATAGAATACCTGCCTTAGATATTTACGCAACGATATTATGTTGGGAGTGATAAAAATAAATTAATTAATTAATTTGTAATAAATTTGACTCAAGTTTTTTATGTCTTGTTTGAAAATGCTCCTAAAATAAGAGCGAAACGTCAAGAAGTTTGATAAGTCTTTATTCGAAAATATATTTTAACTAATATATTTGTTTCATTCCACAACCTTTGAACCCAAGAAGATATAATTCTAAATATTATCGGAAGGTTGAAGAACATAAGTGAATTTATATATATATATATACCTATATATATATTTTTTGTTGTGGTTCTTTATATCTTTTTTTATAACAATGGAATTTTACGTTAACGAAATGTTAAATTAAAACTAAATGAAATGGTAACTTTTCTTATGATTCTTATTGTGTTTTTATTTCTAAAATCTCTATTGAAATATTGCAAAATACAGGAAACATGAACCACGTTGTACTGGTTCTTTATATTCTTTTTATACCAATGGAATTCTACGTTGAAAAGCCATTAAAATTAAATTAAATGAATTAGTAACTTTTCTTATGATTTTTATTGTGCTTTTTATTTCTAAAATGAATAAATTTTCTTAAAATATTGTAAAATACAGGATATATGAACCACGTTGTTTAGATATCATTTCATAATTTAGTACTTACGTTACTTGTACCTACTATAATTTCAATCTCCAGATATCCTGCATTTTACTGAATTCAAGAACTATATCTGATTCAAGTGTCTTTTCTAGCACTTTTTCTTACCGGCCTAAAAATTATTCTACCGGCCTAAGCCTTCGTACCGATCTAAGCCTTTTCCCCGGCTGAAATTCTACCAGTTGAACTCTACCGGGACCACGGCTCTACTCAAAACCGACTTGACGCAGCTGATTAGTTCCCGATTCCTTTGTACGTCATCACATTCATAGTTGGAAAGAAAAAAAACAAGGAAAGTACTAACGTCCATAATCGTAAACATTATCGATTATTTCCAGTTCATGTACTAATCAACTTCATAGTTTTGTACCATATGTAAATTAATATCTTCTTTATGAAATTTTTAATTCATGTTTAATTTTCCTTCAGAATCTAATTTTTTTTATATAACATTTTGAAATTTCAATTTCCTTTCAGTTTCTATTTTTTTTTAAATAATAAATCAAGTTGTAAAATTTAATAACATTTTTAAATTTCAATTTTTATTTAACATATAATTTTTATTCAATAAATCTACTTGTAAATATTAAATAACGTTGTTCATTTTTAATAAGCCTCCAACTTCTTGTTTTGTTGACTGGGATTAGTTGATGTGAGGTAACTTATAGACTAGTAGGACTCAGGGTGGCGCATACTTATCTTTCCGTCTCGTAACGTAAGAATAAGTAGGATTACCTGAGAACCGGTAAGACCTACTGAGTAGCTCTTCGACGAAGTGGCCGTTGCAGGTGACCGAAATGAGTATTCCATTGGATCTCATAGTTCAATCCATATTTCTTATCCAAATACCGTCTAACTGAACTGTAATAGAGTAGGAAATTGTGGATAGCTGGTATTACATCCAATCAAAATCGAACTGTTAACAATTTCAAATAAGGTTCCGATTTAAAAAACACTTGAATTTGATGAACGTATAAAACTAAGACGCAGTTAGAAAGAAAACAATTAATTACAGTAAAAATTTGCATTTCCTAGCAGAAAATTTGTTACAAATTGACGGCTATTTATTATAAAGTATTATAATGTTACCCATTTTCATACAAAATATTTGATTAACTACCTTTTTACCAAAAACAGCGCTCCAAAAATTGCAAATCAACATTTTCCCATTAAAAATGTGCTTACTGTGAAAGTTTGGAACAAATAATCGCATATCTATGTCCATTATAGTCCTCCCATTGTAATAAACTGTGCTACAAACGGAAAAGATAAACAAAACAAAGTTAATAAAACGGCATTATACAATTTCACGAGAAAAGTTTAGTACGATTCTAGAACGATGTTTACGCCATTCCTATAGGGAGCTTTCATAGAACTCTCAATAACATTCCCATCTCCCGAGGGCAGTTTTCAAACCAATTCCATCTTTCATTTCAGTTTGGTATTTACATTTACATACGAAATCAGCATTCGCGGAGCTAGATGAGCCAATCTAGCTATTTCTAGAAATCGAATTACAGAAGACGTGCATCCATCGTAGATTTCGAAGTTAAATAGAAAAGGAATTAAACTCAAGAGGTGAATCTAATGAAATATATTACCTCTTGAATGTTTGAGGAATAATATTCCGCAAACATATATTAAATTGTAATCGAGGGACTGTAGCAGGTGGATATTATCAATGATCTTGAGTATTAGGGCAATCAAATTTCGTATTCCTTTGTAAGATCAAATTGAGTTGCTTGTGTATGTCGAAGAGCAAATTGAGTGCAACGATTTTATTAAAAAAAACATAGGTAAGCTAAATGAGGAATTAAAAAATTAGTATAATGTAATTGTTTCAGATTTTGAGCTAGAGAAAGGAAAGAAAATTTAGAGAAATTGTTAATATTCGTTATCATTAGTCTAACAATGATGACAAAGATCTAAGCAGTTTAAGAAAAATTTCTAATACTAATTTATATATTTCAAGTATGTATTACGATTAATTTGAATTGTTAATGTCTTTTTCTTCATACAATAAAAAATCAATTAAAAGTCTTTAAGATACTGAAAACTTGAAAAACAAACAAGTTATCCACCCAAATAGGCATTGAGCTAAAAATACAGTGTGAAAGTGATAGAAAAGACTGTAAAAAAGTGCTGCTCAAAATTTCAAGATGTCTTCCAAAGGGGAGATTGATTCAGTGGCGTAGCTTGCAGACACCCAGTTATTAGTTTCATGATAATTTGAAATAGACATTATTTTCGAAGCCAATAATCTTTATGGCATATTGGATAGATCAGTGAAATTTCTATAAACGTATGCGAATGTCATCGCTTAATGGAAAACTAAAGATCCCATGGCCAAACAGAAATATCATTTTCAGGATCTTTGATTCAACTGTTAAAACTCATGTGCTGAGTGCCACACCACAAAAGCGTACAAGAGAGATACATAACAAGCGAAAAATCAGATGTTATAACAGTTCCTGAGTTTACAATATGATAAAAGTAAATATGTACTTGGAAATATAGCTCGACTTGAGACTCTCAGTTTCGAACTCACTAAGGCGGGTCTTGCAATTTAGAAAGAAATGTTGGTAACCAAAATATTCCTAACTCTAGCAAGCAGTGCAACACAAGCATTTTGGTGTGGTATGGGACTCGATACCTGAGGACGAAAGGACCATCGACAATATTCGAACCAGACTACTGGAAGAAGAGGTGAAGAGGAAAGGTAATAACGACGAAGCAAAATTTGTCTTTAAAGTTCACAAATTTAAAGGTAGATGCAACCACTGTGGGAGAGTAGGTCATAAAATGAAGAATGTAGATCAAACCCAAAACAAAAGTCCAACCAAGATAAGAATACTAAAGCAACAAGTGGCCAGTTCAGTCATTGTAGTAAATGTCACAAAGGTGGACACACAGAACATTATTGTTGGAGTGGTAAAACTCTCCAAATGTGTAAATACTACAAAAAAGATAATCATCCCCAAGAGAAGTGCAAATACAAAGAGAGCTTGAAAATAACAATCCAATGAGACAAAACAATAATGTCAGCTTCTTCATGGAGACATAGAAGATACAAAAATGAGATTAGATAGATAATACATTCATAATTGACAGACGTTCAACAAGCCACCTTACTCATGAAGAGCATCTGCTTTCTGACTTGAAGAAAGGAGAAGTGAACATTGCATGTGCAAAGAAAGGAGGGTCAAGACTTGTGACCAAATAGGTTTGAAAACTTGAAAGTGACACTGTTACCCTCACAAATGTGTCTTATGTCCCAGGTTTGTCAGAGGAATGTCTTGTCAATAAATATGGTAGAAAACAATGGTGGTATTACAATATTTGATGATAAAAATATAGAATTTGTTCATGGAAAAGTAACCTACAAAGAAGAATATATTGCACTTGTTGGTGAAAAATAAAGACATGGTTTGTACACTGTTCATTTGAATATCGATGCCGGCCATGTTAACTCAAAAGCAAAAGGCAATAGAATGGCATATAAAACTTGGATATCTGAACTTTTAATACTTAAGGAAAATTCTCAAACTATGTGATGGACTAAATAGTGTAATTGAAAAATGTAGTGAAGTCATTTGTGAACCTTGTATCAGAGGGAAAACTATTCAACTCTGAAAGATCAAGAGCAACGAGACGTTTAGAATGAACTCACACTGATATTTGTGGGAGAGTATATACTGCAACATATGATGGTGAAGAATGTTTGGATGATTATATACACTTTTTGAAGGTGTATCTACTACGCACCAAGAATGAAGCTGAACAATACATCTGTGAAGCTGAGCGTACTTAAATCTCAAGACTTAAAAACTGAGACTAGACAACGGAGGAGAGTAATCAAGTTGTGGTGTAGAGCAAGAGGAATACAACAACTTGAATATACAATTTCACACTCACCAGAACTGAACGGAAAAGCAGAAAGAGTAAACTTGATTCTATCCAACACAGTCCGAGCAATGTTTTAGATACTAGGCTGGAGAATAAAATGTGGGGATTTGCTATATTAACTGCTGCATTCCTATTCAATAGGAGTCCAAAATCCACAATGGAGACCACACCAGCGGAAAAATGGTATGGGAAGAAATCAAGCTTTTCAAATTTGGAGCAATTTGGTAATGTGGTCTACATGTGCGTATCTAAAAAATTTAAAGACAGGAGGGATAAAGGAGTATTTGTTAGCAATGCTCCAATGGACACACGGTCTGGAGCCCTTGTTAAGAAGAATCTTTGTGTCAAGGGACCTAAATGTACCAACCAATTTGAAAAAATGAGGATTATCAAGAAGTTTAAATTGAAATAGACAATCTACAACAATTTGAGGATGAATATCAAAATGATGAAAATAGAAATACTCATGAAAAAGAAATATTGAAGAAAATTATGAAAAAGAAAGAAATGTACATATAAGTGAAGAAATACCAAGAAATTATGGAGAGAGCAGAAGAAATACTAAGAAACGATGAAGGAAGAAGACCAAGAAGGAAAAGAAGACTACCAACAAAATATAAAGACTATGAGATGAATTCCCAGAGCAAGAAAGAGGGTGAAGTAAACCTCACAATCCTTCCTGGTGAGAATGAGGCTCTGATGACATATGAGGAAGCAATAAAATAATCAGAGAAGCATGCTATCCAAGAAGAAAAATATTCCGTATAAAATCTGGACGTTGATGCAGATGAAGTGGAAGGAAAATAAACTCTGACCAGGAGGTGGGTCTTCAAGGTGAAAAGCAATGGAACACATGAAGCCAGGTTGGTTGTGAGAGGTTGTGCACAAAATAAAAAAGAAATGGACTATGATATCATTTTTGTCCTGTGGTGGATACCACAACATTGAGATTATTATTTGTCATTGCAGCCAGTAGAAATTGAAACATCCAAACATTTTAATATGCTGAATTAGATGAACCAGTCTACATGAAAGTACCTGATGGTTACAAACCAGCCGGGGAAGGTTTATTTGATGCAAAAATCTTTGTACGGTCTAAGACAGGCCTTTTTGAATGGAATGAAATATATGCAAATTCCCTGAAACCGCTGGGCAACTAGGAATTACTCAACTAAACTCCGATCCTTGTCAGTTTGAGTCAAAAGATAAAAAAATATCTAGCCATACATGTGGACGATTAAATGTGAAGGTAGAGGAAAAATAAAACAACTTCAAAAAGAACTGAAATATGCCTTCCAAATGACTGTAGATGTAGATCATATCTTGGAATATATATATATATATATATATATATATATATATATATATATTATTATAGAGTGAAACACCCTGTATATCAAACAATAAAGAATTAAGATTGTGCATTGTAATCTAGAAGAATTTTTTTTTAAGTCAAAATTTTTTTAAACATTTGAATGGAGACAATCTGTATGATCCACTATTCGATAGAGAAGGCATACAGAAAGGACAGACTGTATAATGTAGGAATAATTGCGAATAGGTGTGATAAACAACTTATGTGAAATAAATTAACCAAACTTTTATAAAAAAAAATCAAGTATCAGAATTTGTTCATGATAAGAAACTAATAATGCTTTATTCTGTAAAGTCAAGCTAATCTCATAATATTTGTTGATTAAAACATTAAAGTAAGTTAGTGTAGCTGTTTAGACATAACAGAGCAGAAAAGTATATAATAATGTGAATTTCAGAGAACATGACTCATAAAGAAAAAAACGAATTTTCATTTTGCATATATATTTGAAGGTAACAGCTGTCATCTATTAAAACATTATGAATATTCATTTGACATACATACTTAGAGGTTAGGAAATGTCATTTTAACAATACTAGGAAATATTATTGAATGAAAATAATATAGGAAGTCTAAGCAATTAAAAACCTTAGAATACAATATCCTGATATAATGGATGAACATTTCACTGGTTGAAATGAAGAATTTGAGTGATAGAATAAATAGTCAAATTTGATTGGTAAATAAACATTTAAAAAAGGATCATATCGGCGACAATTATGTTGCTAACGAAAAAGAAAATCGAAATAAAAAAGGTTGTTGATTATGGGGTCTATTCACTAAGAAGTCTGTTTTTGGGGAAGAAAAATTTGTAAGTAGAAAAACTTTTTGGTAGAGAAAATCATTTTGAAATTATTTGGAAGATAAAAAATTTGACTATAGAATTCAAGAACAAATACATTATACTTACAAGATATACATCAATGTAAGTAGATAAGTTTATATTAATAATTAAAAAAGGAATTGTCGAATGTTGTACAGTACTAACCATGATTTTTATTTTATAATATGGTGTCTTGTATCTTGTGGAAGTAAAATAGCCACAATAGCTTTTGAAAAACACTGAATAGTGGAATTTGTGTGAGCTGCTTGGACTTTGAATGAAGGGCGGCATCGATTCCTGTTCTGGTAGAAACGGAATGCCAGCATGGAGTTTTTCCAGGAGGAGAATCTGAAACAAATTAAAGAAACGGATCATTGAGGTGAACAAACAAAACAGTGAAGTGAATTAATAAATAAGTTAATTTATTAATATATTAAAAAGTCAAGCGTACTTACCAATTTATGCAAAGAACTAAAATTTTGTGACGCATAGACGCTTTTAGGAGTGTATTTCGCTATCTTCTAAAAATCACATGTTTATCAAGTTGTATAATTGTATTTCACTCTTATAATAATATCTCACCAGAGTGCGTGGATGTTGTATGAAAGAGTCATCCTTTTAGATAGTTGAATTTCTTCAAGAACACTTGTAAAAGTGTAATGTATTTATTTTCATTAAATTAAATATCGTTTTTCCTTTGAAGAACGTTTTAAACTATTTTTGAGTTATTCATTTCATCTGGTGACTTGCGCACCATCTACTTACCATAGGCAGAAGCTCTGAATGACATCTATTGAATTATGCAGATTTGTTTTTAGCAGGACAGGACCGTATTTAGTTTGGAATCATTGAACAAATAACATATTCTGATTAACAAATTTATTTTTGAAATATAAAGCATTTATTAACTTTGGCGCTAATATATATATAAAATTCTAAAATCATTTTATCCTAAATACTTGAACTCTACCCTGAGATGAGAAGTTTTCATGTTAGTAATATAAACTGTTTATCATATATATAAAATCATCAATTTACCGGGCAAACAATAAACTTAAAGTAAATTTAAACTAAAATAAAATAAGTGTAACATTCTTGTTACACCATAGCCAATTCATAATAATATATATATATATATATATAGAAAGAACGGAAGGGCGTATAATAATCTCTAAAGTAAATATGCAAAGAAAGTTCTCAACAAATTCAAGATGAATGAAGAAAAATCTACAAATACTACTATTACCCAAAATATTTTCTGAAATGAAGATGAAAAATATGAAAAAAAAAACATTTAATTATAGATAGGCAATAGGAAATTTGCTCTATTTATCATGCAAAACCAGACCAGACTTGAGCCGGAGCTGCTTTCTGAAAAACTCAGTCACATATTTTCTAAACATGGTATCAGAATATGTCACAAAGCTCAAAACATCCTATCACCATTATTCATCAAATTAAAAAGTAAAATAAAAACCACAAAAAAATCAAATGTGATATATTCTATACCCTGCCTAAACTGTTCAAAAAAATACATAGGAATGACCACACAGACTTTATAAAATAGATTATATGGCCATAAATATACCAAAAATGCTTCCACAGCTCTCCACAAACATCAAAACAATGAAAAACATGAGTTTGATTTTAAAAACACAAAAATTCTAGCTCAAGATTCAAACTACAAAAAATTAACAATTGAAGAATTGGTGCATATTAAAAAGGAACAAAATACAGTCAACGATAAGCAAGATGTCAAAAACTTGAGTCAGATATATCATAATTTAATAAAATAATACACCTGAAGTCTTTCCGTACCCCCCCTGTATAATATCGTAGAATTTGTATCGATGGTACTTGTTTCAAATATATGTTTTATGGATGTTTTTCATCTATTGTACAGGTGTTTTTTAATATTAAACTGTAAACTATCAAACTTGATTGAGTCAATAATGAACTTTAAGAAAGTTCCTAACCCACCAGTTATACTGATCTTAATTGGGAAAATGATATCCAGGGTATCTCCATATGGCTAATAATATCTAAGCTTTAATATTTGTAATATCATTCTTCTTCTTTTTTCTATTAACATATATTGAGTCAATTACTAGGTAGGTTCCTACTTGGTCTAACCAAAATAATTATTAAACATCAGAGAGGCATCGAATGAAATGTACCTCCTGTCATTCTGACGATGATATTTATATCGAAACAGTTGTCAATTGTCTTAGAGTTATTAAAATTTTTTCAATATATTGTGAAATTACCTAGAAACAGTAGGTTTTATTTAAAACAGTAAAATATTGTAATTCTGATTATATTGTAAAAATAAAGTTTTTTATTAATAGTTTTCGAAGTTGAAGAGTTATAATTCCGTTGTGGGATTTTTTCATCATTATTTATATAATAATGAATGTTGACTTCATGGACGCACTTTATATTTATTTGCTATCTGCCGCAAAAATTAAATTACACTAAATACATTCCGTAATCTCAATATTGTCAGGCGAATACTGTTTAGCATAGTAAAATATTTTCCACGAGGAAAAATCGAATTACCACGCAGATTCATCATTTTACTGCATCTCTTTTTTGACGGCTCAATAATTGGGTAATTATTTCTCTATTGGATTTTTCTGACAGGAAGTAATAGGAACACGTGAATATTAAAATGGAAGGCAAGATTGATAGGTTATATTACATTTTTAAATTGAATAAAGTTAGTTTCTTTATTAGACAGAATGAATAAAACGTCAATAACTCCTAAGACTAATTGCATCAAATTGTAGGAAAAGTATCTCATATAGTCTTCACGAATATCCAAAAGGCATCTGAGTTATATTTCAATATGTTGAAAACTCACGCGGTAGAAACTTATCGTATGAAAGAAATAATTTAAATACAAACATTCATATACAGTGACCCGCAGCTTGAATGATAGAGTCTATATTGAACAAAAATAATTGGCTCCGTATTTGTCCTTGGAAAACGACGTACAGGCAACAGAGTTTATATTTGCTAATAAAATGATTAGTTATTCTTCCGAAGTTTGAATTAAATTGTTAATAAATTTCTACAAGCTGTATTACTAATTCGAAAGTTGATGCTATATAAGTAGCCATAGCGAGTTTAAGACGACCTCATATTGTGGGTCTCATAAGTGTCTTCTGATTTCTAGCTCTTCAAGGAAATCCAGTTCTTGTTTCTTATCACAAATATGTAGTACTTCTAGTTCTGTGCTAGATATAAATGAGTGTTTTGCGTAGTGGGATTTCTCTGGCTGTATTAATCTGTATGCTCGTATGTGTTCAAAATTTTTAAGGGTTCGACCCAAATAGACAGCATTACAAACTGGACATTTACATTTATATATACCAGACTTTTTCAATAGGGATATTTTTGTTTTTACATTTAACAATTTTGTATTCATATTACTTTCTGTTTTAAAAGAAATTGTTGTATTTGTTGTTAAAGATAATAGTCAGTAGTAAGACCACAAGTGATTGAATTTTCGCGATAAGTCTGTCGATTCATTTTTGAACGAAACTGAATTGTTTCGAGAAAACACCACTCGTCCTGCGGACTCGTGGTGTTCTCTCGAATCAATTCAGTTGAGATCATAAATGAAAGACAGACTTATGAGATAAATTCAATCACGAGTGGAATTTTATTAGACTATTTCACAAACAGCGTTGCTTCATCTAATAGGTATTTTCGTTCATCGCAAAATCTGGTAAATTGCTTCCAAATGTACTCCTTCGATTTCCTCGTATTTTTCGGTACATTTTCATCGATTTTTTCGTTGATTGGTTCGATAGAATTCATCCCAAATCTACTCATTTTTGAATGCGTGCAAAAGCGTAATCACTTATATTTGACGTTTAACTGTCACATGCACTGTAAACAAATCTGAAAACACCGAACTTGATAGGCCAATCAGAGTCAAGAGTCAAGTTTGGTATTATCGGTAAGCCGAACTTGACTAGAGCTTCTGATTGGTTCATTTCGTAGGTGAGTGAAATAGTCTTTGAAATATTATTAGAAATATTACCTGCATATGTAATAGTTTTGTAATTTTTTATTTCTTTAGTTTGTTTTGGAAATATTAGTTGTAATGCCACTTTTTCCTTTTTTTATTAAGTAATTTATTTATCATATGTAATGGATAACCGTTGGATGTTGCTATTTGCTTAATTGTATTAATGTCTCTTTCAAAATTATATTTGTCTATACAAACTGAAAATGCTCTACGTATCATTGAATTATATGCTGCTTATATATGTGACATGGGATGATTTGAACTATATGGAATTGTCACATCAGTGTGTGTTGGTTTTCTGTAAATTGGCATCAACTGTAGACGGTTATTGTCGATTATTCACTCTGTTCTAAAATATTAAATGCTAGAGTGCCGATTTCATATGGTTATATGCTATAACTTCTTCACTAGTTCACTAGTTATTATAGTCTTTATGCTGTTCCATTAACTCATACCGAATTTCTGTAAAACATATTTTAAATTTACATAATGATTTTGCTTTGAAGTTGTAGTGATATATCTTACCATTAACTTCAGTTACTACTTCAATGATATTTTCTTTTAATTCCATTAAAGGGCTGTTTTCTGATGGCTCTTTCATTATAAGTAAAAACTATATACATAAATTATTTATATATACACTAGTGGAAATCATGCCCCTCGATTCTTACACTTACTTCATTTCTTTATCCACATCAGTAAATTTCATTTCTAAGGGTGGGTCTCCTCCAGTTCTAAGTGAATAATATTTTTCATCCGCAAACTTCTTTTTCACTCGCGTCTTAATGTCGTATTCCTTCGGTAACACCTCTTTTGATCAATATACTTCTCCAGATGGCCCATTAAATTCAATTTCTAGAGTTTTCCAGCACTCTGTCTTTTCATTATGAGTTCTCATGTCTGTCATTTTACACTTCAAAATATGTTTATATTTTTTTACGAGGCTCTCTAATATAGATTCCTTTTTGGTATATAAGTTGGCAGATCTTCTTTTAAATCCATTATTCTACGATCCTGCAAATTTGAGAAAAACAAGACTGCTACACTACCTGCTAAAAATTAGATTCACTGTTTAAAGCTTAGGCTTACATGGGGTTTAGTTAAGCTCCGGCTGAACTTGAGTTTTTACAACCGGTAATAACATTAGTCGATGTTAAGGAGCAGCCGAAAAATAGCAGTTGGTAGATATCTTGGAATCCATCAACTTAGGAATGTGAGACCTCTTCACTGAAAAGAAGATGTATGAAAAGACATTATTTCGGTAAGGCAATGGTATATTATTGATTGTTTGTTTGTTATTATAAACTTCCTATTCCGTTTTGACAAATAGAGCAAGAGAAAATGTTTGTCTAATTGAAAAGTATAATTGAGTGTTGAGTGTAGACGTATTTTTATTTTGTCCTCCTAATTTATGAATTTTTAATGGTAAAAAGTCGTCAATTGTGTTGTAAGATATATCATTTTAAAGGTAATTGACTGAACTTTCTATATATAGAGGTGAATCTACAATCTTTTTGTATTTAAAAAAGATATTTGGCCATTTATTGCATTTATGAAAGAATAAAATTATCGTCAAACGAACAAAAAACTCGTATAATTTATAAGCAATTAACTATTTGGAATCCGCTTTTGCCGTATGCAGTAAATTTATAAACAGTAAACTCCAGTGGCGGATCAATCAACAACGTAAACCGGAATTATAAAATAAAAAGATACTTTAATTTTGATAGTACCTAGTCTAAACAAATCCTTTGTGATAGAACAGATAATCTCGATAACTGGAGAAATAATACTAGAAGAAATCGTATCAAGTAAACAAGAATTGAAATCACTCATAGAAGCAGTAGAGGTTAGATTATCCCTAAACATCGAATATCTGTACAGAAAACTGAATAAAGTAGAAGCAGAAAACCTTAATCTTTTGAATAAGATTGAGAATATTGAAAGGAAAGCGAAAGAAAATAATATAGTGATTTTTGGACACGATACCGAACCAGGGGAAATAACGCCTGAATATATTTGTAACGAGCTAGGGCGACTAGTAAACGTTACAATAAATGAGAGCGACCTGAATAATATTTACTCTTTGGGTAGGAAAGAACGAGCCCCTGTCAAAGTGGAATTTGTTTCATACTTGAAAAAGTCAAAAGTACTTAAAAACGCAAAGAATCTCAAAGGTACCAACATAAGCGTAGCTAATGACCTAACACTCATCCAGCGAGAGGAGCACGAGATTTTAAGAAAACACCTAATTCTGGCGAAAGCATATAAACTGGTACATACTGAAAAACAAACTATTTGTGGACGGAAAAATATATTCTCCTGAAGAATTAGAAGTAATAGAATCTACTGAAATAAACAGACCGACATCAAATAGCAAACCTGCGACCCCGAAGCGAGATAAAGCAGTGGCAATCATTCCCAAAATAACAGCTGTGCAAACATCATTTATTCCCAAAGAATTAGCAACCGGTTCCGGAAAAAAAGAAGAACAATCATTTGTGGAAGAAACAAAAATAAATACTAGAGCACGCACAGGTTCTACGCAAAGCATCAAATAATTTATGTATGTTGATTTACTATTTTTACTTTCTGTCTCAAATAACTTCTTCAAAAATCTTATTAACGTCATCATACTTTGTTATTATATAAAAACCAAATAAATATTGTAATGACTGTCAAATAATTTAAAACTGTTTACTGGTTGTCCATTCACATGGATGAATATATAAGAAATTTTATGCTAGAAAAAATAACAACATATCCCCTAAATGATACTTCTTCTTCTTATCACGCCCTCTCCTGTCGAAGGTTGGCGATCCAAATGGCAATTATAGCTCTGGAGACTGCAGCACGAAATATTTCTGCAGACGAGCGGTCGAACCATCTCCTTAAGTCCTTTAGCCATGAGTTCTGGCGTCTTCCTACTGATCTTTTCCCGTGCACTTTGCCCTCTATTATGAGGCGTAGTATTTCGTACTTATCACCTCTCATCACATGACCCAGGTATTGCATTTTTCTTTCCTTGATGGTGTTCAGTAGTTCCTTTTGTTTGTGCAAGCGCTGGAGTACTTCATCGTTGGTGATCCTTTGTACCCATGAAGTTCGCAGCGTCCGTCTATACACATACATTTCGAAGGCTTCTATTTTCTTTTCGTTCTGTGCATTTAGTGTCCAGCTTTCGCATCCATAGAGTAGGACAGAAAACACGTAGCATCTGATCATCCGAATTCTGAGTTCTAAGCTGAGGTCCAACCTTGCAAAAAATCATTTCATACTCACAAAGATTTTTCTCGATTGTGCAATCCTTGAAAGTATTTCCCTTTTCGGGTCACACTGACTATTGATGTTAGCTCCCAAATATTTTATTGAGGTCACTTGTTCGATTGTTTGTCCCTTGACCCGCAGGTGTGCATTTATTGGAGTCTTAGAAAAGATTAATAGTTTGGTCTTGGAGACATTGAGATGCAATCCAAACATCTCGCTCTAGTGAACTACGGAATCCATGATGCTTTGCAATTCCTGCATATCGCTGACCAATATAACCGTATCATCGGCGTACCTGATATTATTTATTGGGGTTCCATTGATCTTGATTCCGCCCTGGGCCCCATCCAGTGCCTCTCTAAATATAGTTTTGGAATACAGATTAGAGAGGAGTGGAGACAAGACACACCCCTGTCGGACACCTCGTCTGATTTGCATATCCTCCGATGTCGATTGTTCCATCTTTACTACCGCCGTTTGATGCCAGTAAAGTTCTGATATGAACGTAGGTCCTGTTCGTCAACCCCGGTTGTTCTCAAAATTTCGATCATCTTCTAATGATTAACACAGTCAAACGCCTTACGATAGTCAATGAAACATGCGAATACATTCACATTCATGTCTCTACACCTTTGTGTCATTACATTCAGGGAGAAGAGCGCTTCACGCGTTCTGAGTCCGTTTCGGAATCCAAACTGGGTATTGTCCATCTGATATTCGCACTTCTTGTAGATTCGTGTGTGGATGATTCTAAGAAAGGTTTTCAGGACATGGGACATAAGACTCATCATCCGATAGTCATCACATTGTGAGGCGTTGGGTTTCATTGGCAGGGTTACGAATGTTGATTTAAGCCAATCCGACGGTATCTTGCTTGAGCTATATAGTTTGTTAAATAATGCTGTTAATAAATCTAGGCTTTTACTTTCATTGTCTGCAATTAATTTAAGTATTTCAACGTTGATTTTATCGGGACCGGTAGCTTTCCCGTTTTTCTGTGCTTTTATTGCATGAACAAATGATACAAATGAAGCAAAAGAAGTTTTATCTGTGAATAACAAATTGAATAACTTCAAGATTCTAAATACTAATATTTGTACTGTTTCAAAAAATATTGATGAATTAAAAATATATCTTGAGGAACTTGAGACGTGTTTCGAGTGCATAGTTTTAACAAAAACTTGTCGAGTCCCGGATACGTCCTTCCTCAACATGGCCAACTACACCACCCTATACAATGGAGGTAGCTATAACCAAAATGATGGTGTTATCGTCTTTGCAAAAACAAACTCATACCATTCGCATGAACATATTCAGATCAGCGGAGGTATATTATTGAAAATTGTAATGGTTATGGATAAGCTGAGTTTTTGCATTTTAGCATTCTATAGATCTCCAGCGAGTCGAATTGACGACTTTCTTGACCAGCTTGGGGATATTCTAAATAGAGAAAGTAATCAACATTATTATAGCTTATTTTTAGGTGACATAAATATCGACTTGATGAAAATAACTGAAGATTCAAGAAATTATCTCGATATGTTGAGTAAGCATGGCTCTCAATCAACTATTATTACTACAACAAGAGCGAGAAATGGATCTGAATCATGTCTTGATCATATATTTATTAAAATAAAACATATTACCTCTCACTATATGAACATCACTTACAGACCACCACATAACGTTGTTACAAATTGTACTGAATGAAACTAAAAACAATTCAATAATCAAAAAGTAGACGAACAATTATTACAAAAAGCAATTAATAGTTTAAGCTGGAAAAATGAATTGTACCCAATGCATGATATCGAATCGACAACAGAAAAATTCATCAACATAATAAACACATGTGTACAAAAATCAACTCAATACTTCAGATTAAAAAATAGTCAACGTAAAAGGAAAAATTGGATAACAAAATCATTGATAAAACACATCAACCAAAAAAATCATTCATTTTTATTATGGAAAGAAAATCCAAATAATGTAAACTTGAAAAATGATTATTTAACGAAAAAAAAGGAACGGGAAATAAAATAAAGACTGCCAAAGAAAATTATTATAAAAAATTACTTGAAAAAGAACAAAATGCATATAAAAAACTCTGGAACACTGTTAATGAAATTTTGAATATCAAGACAGGAAGAATAATAAATAATATTAGGAATGAAAAAAATGAGATCGTCACAGATCCAAAAAACGCTGCTGATATATTTAACAAATTCTTCGCAAATGTGGGGGAAACTTTGGCAAAGAACATACGACAAAATCCCAATTACAAAAGTAAAAAATATATAAATAAAAATTCACTTTTTCTCACACCAACGAAAACTACTGAGGTTGAAAATACAATAATTAGCTTAAAGAACAAAAAGGCTCCCGGGCTTGATGGAATGAAAGCTGAAAATCTAAAGATTATTGCAAAATTCATATGTGAACCTTTGACGGACATCATAAATAAATCCTTCGAATCAGGCATATTTCCTTCGATTCTAAAGAAATCTCTTATAACTCCAATTTTCAAAAATGGGGATACAGAAAATGTTTCAAACTATAGGCCTATTTTTTCACTTCTATCTTCAATAAGCAAAGTCTTTGAAAAATTATAAAAACAAGACTTACGACATACCTATCAAATTATAATCTGCTGTCGACATCCCAGTATGGCTTTAGAGAAAAAAAATCTGTCAATGATGTAATCCATTCCTTGACAAAAACCATCTACGAATCCTTGGATTCAAGCACTCCATCTATTGAGATTTTTTTGGATCTAAAAAAGGCCTTCGATACTGTCGGCCACTCCATACTTTTAGATACACTAGAAGATATGGTTGTAAGGGGTTTAGCTCATAATTCATTCAAAAGTTATCTAACAAGCAGAATACAAAAAACTAAATTCAAAAATCATGTGAGTGAAGAGATCAACATTAAATGTGGTGTACCTCAAGGAACAGTATTGGGGCTGGTGCTATTCGTAATTTACTTAAATAATCTATTTGAACAGGAAACAATCGGAAAAATAATCAGCTTCGCGGACAATACTGTGATTTATTACAAACATGATGACTGGTATAATCTCAAAATAAATATTGTGAATGATCTTGGAAAACTCAAAGACTGGTTCGACAGCAGATTACTCTCAATAAACTTTGACAAAAACTGTATATTTACCCTTCAGTAGTCATGAAACGTCGCTGCCAAAATACAATCTTAATATTCAACAAGATTTTTCAATTAAACCTGCAAAAAGAATTAAATACTTGGGTATTTACATTGACAATCACTTACGATGGAACCATCATATGGAATATTTAACTAAAAAGCTTCGGAGTATTCTATTTCGATTTAAGCAAGTAAGCCAATTTTTGAGCTTTAAATGTAAAACAATACTGTACCACAGTTTGGTTGAGTCACACCTCAATTATGGCATTATTGGCTGGGGAGGAGTTTCAAGGAACTATCTAAATGCCCTCGAAGTGTTTCAAAGGCGATTCCTCCGAATGATTCTCAACAAACCTACAAGATATTCAAGCTCACTACTCTATACTGAAACACAAATATTAGATGTTAGACAATTATACATTATTCAGATAGGATGCCATCAATATAAAAATAAATACAAACTTACCACTCAAAATCATAGATACGTGACAAGATCGAATAATCAATATTGTATACCAACAGCTCTTAAAACAATAGGTCAAAAAGGTTACTCCTACTTGGCACCTAAATTATTCGGGCAACTACCACAGAGAATAACAATGAAACTTCTTTTAAACGCTTCAAAAACCAACTAGTAACATTTGTTAAAGAAACAGACAAAACGAAAATACACAAAATGATAGAATGCTGAATCAAAAACAGAGATGAGTAAACTCATATACGAAATGTATGTATGAAATACAATCATGTAAAAATGGATTTATATTGTTTTTTGCTGCATTTTTTGCTTTTTTAAATCTCTTCAATTTTGA
The DNA here is from genome assembly GCA_963921935.1 of Galeruca laticollis. Lineage (NCBI taxonomy): Eukaryota > Metazoa > Arthropoda > Insecta > Coleoptera > Chrysomelidae > Galeruca > Galeruca laticollis. The sequence continues at coordinate 119,144,898 of OY998183.1, read as the reverse complement.
CACACCTGCCTATATTCACCACATACAAGTATGTACAATACTTCTGTGGATGTCTAGATGTTTATTCAATTTTATTTGTATTTTATCACTGTATTTGTTAAATTTATGAATAAACGTTATTATTATTATTACTATTATTATTAATTGGCATCAACTGGTGTGCTCTCTGTAGGTTTTGTCACAGACTTCTCTGTTACACTTTGAACAGGAATCCAACAGTCAAAGTTGGAGTGGAAATTAAGACGCCTAGGTCTCTCAAAATACTAAAAATTGTTTAGTATAGACAGTAAATACGAACTGTACATGTAAATCGAACTCTGAATCTCAATCCAAATATCAAGTACCAAAAAATTTGTTCAACAATTTAACAAAGGACAACAAAATAAAATATCGAAGGGTTGATGAAAAACCTTAAGTGTTTATATATGAATCCCTCTTCAGTTTATCCAGAAAATATAGTGTAATTTGAGAAGAAATAGGAGATTGGAAAATATAACTAACGGTTTAATGGTTATTTTTTCTTCTGATGCCTTTTAAAGATAACTTAGAAATCTTATTTGAATTTTTCTATCGCTTAACAGATATATGATAAACATTTAAATTATATTCATTATTGGCATTCAATCTTCAAACTTTCATATATACTCGCGATCATAAACCGCGTTTTCGAACAAAAAAATAAAAATATTTTTAAGCACCATCCAATAAACGCTGACATTTGTGAAAAGTAATTAGCTCACCCCTCGTTAATAAATTCCTATAGATATATTCGCGTTTTCTCTCTCAGATTAAACGTTTTGAATGAGAGAAACAAAGTTTAATCGAATATCGATCAAACCATCAAATGCAGAAATTCAGTCGGCAATAAATCAAGTACAGTGTAGACAAAATACCTTTAATAGGGTATTTTGTGAGTAAATAATTTGCCATTATCCGTAAATAGCGTTAGCTGTAGAAAACTGGAGAAATAATAATTGGAGAATGGGATTGAAGGCAACTGAATTGAAGTATACTGTTTTTGAAAACGTCGGGATGTCAGTACATAATAATTTATAAACATGAAATTTGATATATAAAAAAACTATTTATAGTTATATAATTTCTTCAGATGTTTTTACGTAGTATTTTTCGTAATAGTGCCGTGCCCACTGAAAAGAGACACTAAATTCGCCTCAACATATTCGCATATATTTTTAGGAAAAAATCGATATATTACTACATATGTTACAATGACATCAGCAGAACAATGAAACTATACAACAGTTTCTTAGAGGGTATAAAACGTAATAGCATTTGTTTTTGTTCACAAATGCGAACTATTTTCTATACATCTTGTGATGGTTACTTAGTATGTGCCCCTCGTATAGACTTCTTTAACTATAAAGCCATTTATCTTTGAGAAACACTTACCTTGTAGCCATTCTTTTAGGATTGAATAAATAACATCGTTTAAAACTCACTGGTATAAAATATAATTAGGAATTACTAGCACAAATTATAGATATACATTTGTACTATTCAAAATAATAATAATGAATCATTCTGAAATTGTCGAACCTCTCTTCTATTTATAGGAAGTATTCGAACTAATGAGTCAGTGGCCCGTACTCTTGACCTTCCTGATCATGTGAGTGTGATATTTTTACAGCGGACGTGCTTTTGTTATGTTTATCTGACCTTAATAAAGCGATGCCCGCTAACCACGTTGCAATTATTATTTACACAAATTTAACAATGTCTTTTCGTATAATGACTTTTTGAGATCATCACAATCTGTCACAGTGACAGTTGCTTCCAATGACATAATGCAGTGACGTAGTTTACCTCAGTCAATTTTGCAGCAAACATTTATTATATAAAAATACAGTATATCGTTGTAATGTAGTAATTTGTTCTAAACGATTTGATCTTTTGCTGGTATGAGACTTTGTGTTGGTACAATGCGGATTGGATAAGCTGTTTGAAAAAGGACATGCCTAGGAATAAGGACACATTGCTCGACACATTCATATTCATTGGTTCAGCTACGTTCCGTATCAAGGACATGGATCATAACAATATGTATTGTCATATTATTTCTCGATTATGGTGAATATAGTGCTACATAAGAAATTTTTTTTCATAAATACGATTCTTGGACTATCTTCGCGTATAAATTTCCCAAAAATAGATAGTTTTTGACCCCTGAGCAATCATTTATTTTGTCCCATAAGATCGGGAATAATGCTCCACTGAACTAGTTCTATTCAATTGGAACAGAAATTTAACCGTAGCATAACAATGATATGTCAAGTAATTACGATTACGTCAAATACGTACTAAGTGAACCAGTCAGTAGCAAATTACGTTTCAGTTTTAATTAATTTGATGGATACCATGATTCGGGTATAATTCATAATCTATTATTTCCGATCGAAATGTATTTGATCTCCATAGAGAAGCACTGAAAGCTGTACAGCCCCACAAAATGTTCAATCCATTTCTATAATTCAGTCTAGTAAATAGAACCTTGGCACATTTATATTGATTAACTGAATTTGCATTCAAAAAGGGATTTTTATTTATTATTTTTATTATTTCACTGCGCCTACCTAGCGGCCGGCATAGCCTAATATTTGTGTAAGCGGCAACCAAACTAAAACAAACAAGACCCCTTTCTGCCTACCAAAATAAATGTATAATGAGAAACTCCAGGTCCGGAGTTGTAATATGGCAATAGATGTAATAACATCAAACTTTGGAATAAATCTTATAAAGTGCAAGAGAAAAGTATAGATTGAAAAAAAAATTTTAGCGGAGGTATTGCATTTTGACATATAGTTTCTTATTGTCTGACAGCACGCGAAAAGATCACAGATGCTAGTCAGGTACTAAACCATAGGCGTCACCGTTCATCTAAGGAATTTATTTACTATTTAATTTTATACCCGATCTGATATATAAAGGTAATATAAATTTAAATTCGGTTAGTTAAAACAACTAACTGACCTTCATACATTTGTAGAGTACATACGGTTGAAACAATAAATTATTTTTGAAATAATCCTGAAACGCAACTATTCTGACTGAATATTTCATTAATTATCTTGAGAATTTGAAGCAGGTCAATTCTTGGGAGACATATTAACAAACCATTTATCAATTCATTCTCCAGATAATTACTTTCTGATTTTCGAAATGTTGATAACAACATTTCCAAGAATCATTACAATAGGGTCCTTGTTACCCAGAAAAGTGTGGGCATTACCCGGAAAAAACTAAGGGCGTGAAGTCTTGCCAGGTTGTATGTGATATTTGGAGAAGCAATTTTGACCTGATCAGGGATCTAATTACTTAACTAGTTTGGATGTAACAACTAGAAGATAATAAAAGTATAGTAAATTGTTGGACGCCAGTTACTTTCTCAAAAGTAACAAAAACCCAAATAACACATATAAATGTTTTTTTTTGTGAACCTGAAATTTTTGATTTGGTGTCGTGAAAATAAAGTTGGAATAATTTACAAAAATTTACATGATTTTCAAAATGTACAATAGTTAAGAGGTGGTCGAATTTTTTTCTTTTCAGTTATATAAAATCAAAATACTTTATAATATTATTATTAACAAAGAAAATATCAAAGAAGTTGAATGAGTTATAGATTATAATCAGATAAAAAAATATGAACGAAGCTAAATGTGACGCAGTAGTTCAAAATTTACACAGTAATCTAGAATTCTCACAGAATGTAATTTTATACTTCCTTTCATTGGCTGCACAAAGCTGAGATCCCTCGTACAGGAAGCCAGTCTCAATGGTTGGGATGATAAGTTTCCTATTACCAATTTACCACCATATACCAGCTTTCATGGATCAGTAAATTTAATAGGTATATTGGACTAAACCCCTTTTTTATACCCGGTTTCGTTGACTCAAATTTGTGTAAGTATACTTGGTTTCGCTAAAAAAACATAGTGCGATGTAATCAAAATTCTAAATTAAAGTGTCAGCCAGTTCAGACAAACCGCCAAATTGTTAGCGATTATATAACAATTTGTTATTGGATGATCGCATAATTTACAAGTTCAATACTACAATGTTATAATTTGCAGTCGATTTACTTTAAATAAATCTATGTATATATGAAATAAATGCAATTTACAATTTTAAATGCGATAAACTATTTCAATAGAAACTATTGAACATCAATAAAAAAAGTTAACATAAAAGGTTGAACAATTTACAATGAAGTATGAAGTGAATAGAAAAACCAGAAGATATTATTGAATTTAGCAAATCATCGAGAATTTATCCACCACAATTTAAACTACATCTGTCTGACCTCTTGGCTGACGAAAATGGAAAAAAAATATAAAGCAATGTGCATTTTGGTACTGAGTGATTTTCTTGTAAAATTATTTTCACTATTAAAACTCATATATCTTTTACTTCAATATCTTACAATGCATAAATTTAATTAATAATGAACCTTTGAGAAATAATGACATATAAAAACCGGTTTTTCTTACTACTCTTTCTCTTCTTTGATATTTATCGGCTTTCATCTTCCGGCAAATCACTAGATGAACTTACTATTCTTCGTTTGGGTATTATCACGAAAAAAATTTCACATTATACAACACAAAATTAATACGTCTGTACGAGTGGGCATAAATCAATGTAATGAATAAATATCGGAATATCCAGGGCATATTATTAACGTTTTTTGTTTTATCTTGGTGATTTGTGCGAGTTAATATGAAAATTGCATATTACATTGTCAATAATCACGGACAACAGCGAAAATTAATTTTTGTAGGTACAATCCGTGCAATTTTCAACGAAGTTTTCCTCTCAATCAAATGATTCAACCATGTCTGGATATCACTGATCTCAGGAGCATAATTTACATGGTTTGAGTTATGGAACTATATCGACCCGTCATTGGTTCCGGCTTTGTGCCTCACTATAGTTCGTAGAAGAATAACTGATTCATTTTGTATTGTTAAGTTACAAAATTCTTATAATTTTATTTTTTATCGGTACATCCTTCTCGATTTATTAACACAGTCCACTACTGACAATGGCTCTTTACAACAGCAAAATACATGTAAACCACGTACAACAATAACACTAAATCAAATTGAGTGTGCGGATGAAGCGAAATTTGGTAGGAAATGAGACGATGAATAATCATGAATCTATAGCCTCAATTGCATTTTAATATTGGTCATAAATTTTCTCTACAATTATCAACTACGAATTTAATCTAGTGGAAAGTGAGTATTTGGAATTATTGACAAAGCCGAGTTCTTTTAAATGCAACTTCATATTTATTTACTAATGGAGGATGGAATATGCAATATATGTAAACCTACTTACCATTTCAAGTGTAGTATGAATATTGAAATAATGGTTATGATTATATATATATATATATATATATATATATATATATATATATATAAAACTTCAAAGAGTGGTCTTTGTTAAAAAACCCTCAAACTCATGGGGATAGCAGCCAAAAAAAACTTTACAGGTTAGAGATAAAGTGAATCAATTAGTACATTACCTAAGCTTTCGAAGAGCATTGTCTTCATTTTCAGAGGCTATAATAAACCAGAAAGAGAAAACCGGTTAATTTAATAAAGAAAATAATTTTTGAAATCATTACGACTTACTTGTAGTGTTGATTTAAAATGAAACTCACATTGCACAAATTGTAGGAAAACCTTCATCCACTAAAGACAAAAATGTGGACTAAATCTAATTTCTCTCCTACATATAGTAATGAGATCCAGGTTTTTTTTCCTGTTTTTTAAAACCAATTTGGGGCAATTGAAGTAAAAAGATTTAATAAAAATCTAAATTTCTCAGCAATACTGTTATGGATTTTTGGTTGCTTTGGTGAAAACTTCAAAGAAAAAACAACAATAGATCAATGTCCACACCTACGATCACGACAAGATTGAAAAATTACACTTTTAAATTTATGTGTTGTTACAGATCTTACATCACTTTTCCTAGCTGACATTATTATTGTTATGAGAATTGCAAATTATTATTATTGATTTCCATAGAAATTAACATCAGACGAAAGTGGAGATCGTTAGTATTTGCGGGTGGGTTTTGTTTGGCTTTTTATCTAATAATAGTAATGCTGGAATGGGTTGACAGTTTGGGAATACCGAATGTGAGAGGTTTGAGTGTTCACTGACTGTTGACTTATATCGTCATCCCAATTTTTTCCATTTTGCAAAAGACAGGTGGCAGCTGTCAGACAATAGTATGGTAAATTTAAAAGTGTAATTTTTCAATCTTGTCGTGATCGTAGGTGTGGACATTGATCAATTGTTTTTTCTTTGAAGTTTTCGCCAAAGCAACCAAAAAAACATAACAGTATTGCTGAGAAATTTAGATTTTTATTAAATGTTGTTACTTCAACCTTTCAATTGCCCCCCGTAACTCTACCTTTCGACAGCAGTCGATTTCACGTTGAAATATATATTCAACAAAATCAGTTCGTTTCTTGTTGTACGTCTTTTGGTTTTAAAAAACAGGAAAAAAATCCTGGCTCTCATTACTATATGTAGGAGAGAAATTAGATTTAGTCGACATTTTTGTCTTTAGTGGATGAAGGTTTTCCTGCAATTTGTGCAATGTGAGTTTCATTTTAAATCAACACTACAGGTAAGTCGTAATGATTTCAAAAATTATTGTGGAATTAACTAGAGACCTTGAGTTTCATTTAAAAACACTAATATGAGCATATTCCACGAAGTAAGGGTCGAGACAGTCAATTTCAGTCAAAAATTATTTTCTTTATTAAACTAACCGGTTTTTTCTTTCTGGTTTATTATAGCCTTTGAAAATGAAGACAATGCTCTTCGAAATCTTAGGTAATGTATTAATTGATTCACTTTATCTCCAACCTGTAAAGTTTTTTTGGCTGCTATCCCCACGAGTTTGAGGGTTTCTTAACAGAGACCACTCTTTGAAGTTTTATTTTTAACTAGTCAGCCGTGACTAACTGCCGAATTTTGGTTTTTGGTTATATATATATATATATATATATATATATATATATATATATATATATATATATTACTATTATTTAATTATAATGAATAATTTATAATTTATTTAATACAGTATTATTTAATATAGTATTTGTTTTACCTCGGCTAGCTCAAGATGTTAATTTTTTATTAACTGTTATATTTATATTTATTTATCTCAGTCGGAAGTATGAGACTCCTCCCTTTGAGTTCAAGATGCATTAATACCAGTAATTGACAAATTTAATTCAAACCTTACCTTTTTCCTTGTAAAATTTTTTATGAAAATTAATTTCTGAAGTTTCTCCTATATAAAATTATTGAAATATGTTGACAATAGAAAATTTTCTGATGGATGTGATGAGAATAAAATACCAACACTCAAATGTAAACAATTTAATAAATTATTATGAAAATTTGCAACCTTTTTTTAATTTTCAATCTTATTTTATATTTATATCATATAAACTATTGATTATTTTTGTTTTTGATATTATTTTTCAGTATGCAATAAATAATCAATAAAATTAAGTTGGCAATTATAAATTTACTAAGATTCATTACTTCCTGTTTATTAATTTCCCTTTCATAAGTTTGAGCTGCGTTCCATCTATCTTTTCATATACAGTTTTCAACTCTTTATGAAATTATAAACTTTTACTATTGGAACATGTGTAATTATGCTAATCAAACACTAGACTAAATATTCTTTTTTTTAATTCTTTTAGGTTTCAAGTTATAATATGGCAATTAATCTCTACAGATATTCCTACAGCAGTGTTCAGCACATTGTGGAACTCATTGACTTTGACATATATTCGGAATTACTTGTGCAGGTAACTTTTTGTATTTAATTAAATAATATTGTGTTTGGTATTTGTTCTCATAATCCTTTTTAAAATAATCACATTCATATTTAATAAGATTGATACATATTTCACTAATTTTTATATAACTTTATACTTAAATTGTCATTTTCTTGCTAATGGTTGTGTCTACTGACACACCTCCCGTGATAATCTATACTTTTTATGATAATTATTTGTGTAAATTTGTTTCCAGAACTAGGTAACTAGTTCAATATATATATATATATATATATATATATATATATATATATATATATATATATAAATTTTTTTTACTTGATTGAATGATTATTATAATTTATTTTTGAAATTTTGTTTATTATGTAGATGAATTTTGTTGTTCTCATTTATAAAGTCAATTTTTAAAACTAGATAAACCCTTACTTGTTAAAAAACAAGCTAACTAATCTCAGTTTTCTAATACAAACTTGCTAATCATATTCAAGGAAATATGGTCGGTGTGAGGATATGTTTATATTTTAAATTTAAACTTCAAAAGTAATTCAAAGTGTAATGTAATAAAAAAAATAATGAACTTATTATTTTCCAATAATTTTTAGACTCCTCTGCCATTTTAAATAAGACTCGTTTGGAATAGATTGTAATCATTATATTAAACAAATATAAATGAACATTTTAGTAGTAACGTGGAAGGTTCTATGTCTTGTGAACTATCATGAGTGAGAGATAGCGGAGGACAAAAAAACTAAATTTGAATCAATCAACAAATTAAATGCCTCTGTTTTGCCAGTTAGTTACTCATCATTCAACAGTAAAATTTCACAATGTAAATATTTGAATTAAATAAAACAGATTCTTCGGTAAATCGAGAACTTCACATTAAGGTTTCCATTACGTTGTAATGTTGGATAAATTATTCTGATGAATCATCGTTTTTTGTGTGATATGAGTATTCTGATCGTTAAAATGATTTTCTAAAGTGATTCAGCTGCGAGAGAGCACTTAGAGCACAGTTGGGAGCGTCTCTTCTCTTCAAAATTTGTAATTTATAACTAATATTTTATCCTCCTTAACGTGGACTTAGAAGTACGCAATTGTTTTCCATAATCAGGAGAGTGATAACGTCCAACAACCAGATGCATTAAAATTTCTTTTTTGAAATATTAAGTTGTAAACTTGATGTATACAGAACTTTATACATCAGTTACTTGTTTTGATAATTATGATAAACTATTCTTTATAAAATGATACACTACATTTTTCACTACGTCATTTGAAAAATTTTAAAATACACGAATTTGTTTATACACACATAAGAAATGCAAATACTCCCAAGCAACAGTTTAGATGTTGAAACAGCTTTTCTGAACGGAGACCTAGAAGAGGAAACATATGCTGAACAACCTGAACCGTTTGTAGATCCAAATTATCCAAATCATGTTATGCTTTATATAGCTCTAGAAAGTGGCATGGAAAACTTACTAAAATTTTAAATCCTTAGGTATTTCTCAATGAATAAAAGATTCCTGCGTATCCACTTTCGAACAAGATAATTATCAACTTATAAAGCCTTATATGTAGACGACATAATTGATCTAAGCTCCTCAGAAATAATGAAGAATTCATTTGTTAAAAGTTCACAGGAACATTTTACATTAAAAGACCTAGAAAAACTTAATATACAAGTATCAGAATCAAGAAATACTCAGCAGGTCCTTGAGGTCGCTCTTAATCAAAGGAATTACATTGATCAAGTACTAAAAAGATTCAGAATGGAAGACAGCCATCCAGTAAATACACCTTTGCACGCTAACTAAAAATTAAGCTCTTCATCACAATCACGAGGACTTGGTACAATCCTTTTTCCTTATCAACAAGCTGTTGGTTGTATATTATATTTATGTCAAACCACACGACCAGATCTTTGTTATTCAGTTGCAACACTTAAAAGACACAACAACAGTTACCTGAAAATACAGGGGGATTCATAACTTTTGGGACATAGGCTAAGGGTAGATTGTTTGGACCAAAATATGGCGATAGGACCAAATATATCTCAATAAAATATTGCTGTGGAAAAAGATAAAGGGCGTTAAAGTTGAACTTTTTTTTCGTTTTTTGCTAATAATTTCACTGTATATTTATCGATTGTTATCAAAATCGGCACGTAGGCATAATTTTATACAGGCAATATTATTTTATGTATTATTTGACATTTTGTTACAGGGGGAGCCTCGTGTAGGATTTCTGATGATGAAATTGACTGATAATTTTTTTTAACGAAACTTTTTAGTAATTTTTATTAGAAAATATGACATAAACATCATTTCTACGTAATATTGGTACTCTTGTTCAAACACGATATTCTCATTCGTTTTCGAGAAAAACGCAATTGAACAGTATCGGAAGGGGATTTCAAATATTATTTCATTTATGAAAAGTGTGCTTTGGACTATCAGATAATTGTTGCTGGTAAATGACATTTCTTGTCAGTGAATATTTTTTGCTGCGAGTTTATAGACAATTGTTGCATTTTTTGAAGCTATCATATACTTTTTCGATAAAAATGCCTCGACACAATTAATTTGCGAATGAAGAAATGCGGGATATGATTTGTGTATACGCACAAGAACATTTTTTCGGGCGCTCTGCAGCCAGAAGGTATGAATTGTTATATCCAGGCAGAAGGCAACCAAATCACAAAACTTATTCAAATCTATTTCATCGTTTGGTTGAAACCGGGTCATTTCGCAATAAAAATCAAGGTGGTCGCCCGAAACAAATTTCACCTAATCAAGAAGATGAAATTTTGGTTCGAATAGATGAAAATCCTACAGTAAGTTCACGTCATTTGTCACCAGCAACAGGAGTAAGTCAGTTGTCTATTATTAGAATTCTAAAAAAAGAAAATTCCACCCGTATCACTTCACTCCTGTACAAAATTTGCTTCCAAGAGATCTCCCACGACGGTTACAGTCCTGCCAACGTATTCTCAACAAGCATAATGATGAACGAAATTTTATTAAGAATATTATGTTCACCGATGACGCGACTTTTACCAACCGAGTTGTATACCAACATGAGAACGATACTATACGAGACACGATCATAGCAGGCAGCTCATATTAGACAGCGACTATTAGAGAGTCTAACCCTATCACTGAATGAGGTTCATGTTAAAGCCCGTTCTTTAGAAACAGCGCAAATTCAGGTTGACAGCCTTGCCTCATCGCACATAGTTGCAGTGAATAATACCCAAAGAAAGCCTTTTCGTAATAACTTCAGAGAACAACCAAAACAATTTTATTTTTGTGGAAATTCTCACTATCTCCTTATGATTATGCCCAGATTCAAACTGCACGTGTCTTAAGTGCGGAAAACCTGGTCATTTACCAAAAGTGTGTTAATCATCAAATGCAGTTGCTATTTCGCATCCTATTACTACAAATGCAAAAGGAATACTAGCAGCAGCAGGCTTGATTAAATGTATGATATCAATCAAAGTTAATGGCCATTACAACGGGTCATATAAATCCAGGTATACTAAATTTTTCGTCAATTTTGGAGAAATTTCGGTTTGTTAGCACGATGCAGTCTCAGGAGTATATACAAGTAAACAATTTTATGATTGGGCATTGTTCAAGGCATCTCACAGATGAACCATATTGATTTTTAGCTCACCAGAGCCAGTACAACTGATCCTATAAATCCAGATATACTACATTTTCGGTAATTTTGGAGAAATTTCGGTATGTTAGCACGATACAGCCCCCGGAGTGTATAAGTGCGTGAAAGTTTTAATCTTTTAAACCGTTTATTGGAATAATTTACGATATAACTACATAATACCTTATTAATAATACGTAAGGAATATGATAATATGTTAACGGGTTAACATATTGTTATGTAAGCGATATTTCAAACTTTCCATGCGTATTTTCTAAAATCTCAGAAGCATACGGATATGAAAGATTCGTTCTGAAATTATTTTAATTTACCGAACAAAAAATATTATCGTCTTTCCAAACAAAACAGAACATCATATTTACATGAAAAATTGTTTATCAGAGTGAAAGTTTCCAAAACTAACTTCGAACAAAGGATTGAACCCTCGTATAAATGAATACTCAAGGGTATCGATTACCGAGCTACAAATCCCACTGAATGGTTTGTTATTTTACTGGATTAGGTTAACGAGAAGAACATAACCTCAAGAGTTCTGTTCATTCCGCATGAAATTTATAACTAGATATGAACAGATGTTGCCACAGTAGTTCAATGTGGCTTCTAAATCTTTGTAAATTGAGATCCAAAGGGGTTTTCTAAGCCACCATAATTCATACTGTTATCAGCTTAGATATTGTAAAGACCGTTTCGGAAAGTACGTTGTGCACCACCGATATTTATAGTATTATCAGTGAAAGTTGTACAAAATATTTGATTTCTCACATTATCCTGAAGAGCGACCAATCGAATATCTGCACTAGAAGAGCTATTCTACTTATAATACTCAATTAATTATTAGCGTATGATGTGCGCAGTATAAACTGTACATTTTGTATAATAATTTGAAGTGTCTGAGTGAAGGTAATGAATTTTCTGATTGTTGATTATTACCAATTGTTTCTTGGATTGTTCTAGGATCACCTAGCGTATTGTTACGAAACAGCACACTGGTATAGTCCCTAAATCCGACTCTATCTAAGCCAGGTATGAAAGTTAAAATTATGGCAGACGCGCAGGGATTGTTTACGATTGTGACTATCTTATCTAAACATTGTTTTTGTGACCAGTCTTATCTAGACAATGCGAGAGCCAATTGTTTTTGTGTGTGTAAGCCGCAATCTAGAATTCTCTAGAAAAAAAGGCACTAATATATATAAAGGACCGATCAGCGGATGAGTTTAGTTAATAATTTGATATCGTGAGATAAACAGTAAATAAGTGAATATAAATTAGGTGATTATATAAATTAGTTTAAGTGAATATACTCCGTATATAATTAGTGAATAGTGTAGTGCATAAATAAATTAAGTGAGTGTGTTTAAAGTTTATCCCACCCGTTTATTGTTTAAATAAATAAGAGAAACATTACAGTATTGTCAATTGTTTGGTAAATAATGTTCTGTCCAATGATGTAGAAAAAGAATATGCTTCACCCGTCACTGTGCGCTATTATCAAAATATGCTCTATTTCTGAAAACTGCTCGAAAAATATATAATGAATTTTCATAGAAAATGCAAAGTAACATTGATTTGCAAAGAAAATAATAGTCAAGAGGCATATGATGTTATTGAAAGATGATAATAGAGGACATACAGCAACATTTTCTTGCGATTTAAGTTGTTCATATTTTTAGCAATAAAGTTATTCTTATTTACGTGACAACGCTGTAGGACCCAATCCATTCACAAAACTGTTTCAATTTATTAAAAACCTAACACTCGCCCTTTTTCTAATTTCAAACACGGCAAAACCAAATAAAATTAGTTACTCATAATCAAGTAAACAACATTACCTATTACTAGAATCCGACTCGTAATAGGGCCAAATCTTCCTTTGTAGCTCAATTAAACGCAATACTTTAGATTACTATGCAATCTTTCCAATAGGTTAATGAATAAATATGTAATTTTAAAAACTAAGAAATACAGAAAAGAACTTACCGATTTCAGACGATTATATGTTTATTTTCTGTTACCCGAGGTTAGTTAGGAGAGGATAAAAATGAATCCTAAATGGGAGAAAGGGATAAATTTCACTAAATATATTGTTCAGATTTGTCACACGGTTTCTATCTAAAAATTTTATTGTAAAAACCATATCTCCGTTCGATACCTTTATTACCTACTCACTACTTAAAATCCGATTAAGTTCTGTTTCAACCAAAAATACTGTGTTGCCAAGAAATTTACAAAATTTGAATAATCGGTGCAAACAGTGGTTATCCATAATCAACAAAGCTTTCTTCTCTTTGCTACACTTTGAAAATTCTATGAAATGCGATAAGCATAATTCAAAATAGTGTTATAAATTAAACTTACTGTTTTTAGTTAACTCTACAGTATATTGAAAAATGTAAAAAATACTAAAAAATTGACAATTGTTTCGATATCATCTAAATATCATCGTCAGAATGATAGAAGTTACATTTCATTTGAAGCCTACCTGATGTTTAATTATTTTTGGCTAGTTCAAGAAGTCACCTATCTTGTGATCACGCGATAGGTCAGGTAGATCCCACAAAGTAAAGATTGAGACAGTTAATTTCATTAAAAAATCTTCGAGAGAAGATTTGACACGACTGTACCAGAAGTTACAACAAAAACGTTGCGAAGCATCTCAAAACATTTGGCTTAACCAAGAATGCCTTAGAAAAGAGGTGAATACCAAATTATGTGAATATAAAATGCCATACTAAAACAAATCGAGCACAAAAAGCTATAAAATGTGCTCAACGAGTTTAGCTTTGGGAAGAATGTAAGAAATGGTTTAAAATAAGGGACTCCTTAGACAACTACATAAAAGTTGTACATTCTGAACTCACGTTCCAACTACATCCAGTAGAATTTGACTGCTTAGATGACAAAATCAGAGAAAGTGTCAGCACGATGAAGCACAAGAAATTTAAGAAACAAGAACAAAAGCTACAGGAACTTGAACACACACAACATAGAGTTCAATAATGTAAACATCATGAAACTGTAAGTAATTATATACCAACACACTTTGCACCCCGATTAGAAAACCTTTCAAACACTAATTTTACAGATAGAGAAATAGAATTATTGAATAAAGGTTTAAAGTACAGCATACCACCAAAATTTACGAATAATATTGAACAGTTAATGGCTACATAGTCAGAAATAGCTTTAAAATCTAATTCAAATAATGTATGACAAACTAAAAATTGCCAATTTAATCAAAAATATTGAACCTTCAATAGTTAAACGTCAAACAAAAAATGACATTACAGTTTTGAATTCAATAAAAAAGAAAGTAGAAGATAATAACCCAAAAGTTACAAAATCTGACAAGGGTAACGCTACTGTCATATTGACAACTAATGATTATAATTCAAAGATATATAACTTTATAGAATCTAGCGATGTAAAAGTTCTTAGAGCAAATCCAACAAAAAACTTTTCTAATAATGTTAGAGATATTGTTAATAATTCAAATTATCTTTTCAGTGATTACGAAAAGAGGTCCATTATAGATAAGAATCCTCATTCTCCACAATTATGTGGAACCATTGAATTACATAAAGTAACGAAACCAATTAGACCTGTAGTTTCTAATGTTAATACTCCTATTAATATATTGGCAAATAAACTTAACAATATACTCAATAGTAACGGATATACATATAAATATTCAAATAGAATTTCAATGGAACTGATCAAAAAATTGAAAGCATTCAACTTGCAAGATAGCTCTAAGCTTATTTCATTTGATGTTACTAATATGTTCACTGAAATTCCTCCTCTAATACTTGTAAGAAAACTACTAGAAGATAAAAATATTAATCCAGGAATAATAACAGATATACTTAATTTATTTGATGTATGTATTAATCAGAATTATTTCACTTTTGACAATAAGGTATATATTCAAAATGAAGGTTTACCAATGGGAAGCCCTATATCACCAATTTTGGCAAACATTTTTATGGACAGTTTAGAAAGAAAAATCTTTGAAAGTAATATTTCAAAAAATGTTTTATTTTGGTGTAGATATGTAGATGACATATTAGCTTGTTTCATGGGTAGTGAACGACAATTAGATATATTTTTCAACCACATTAATAATTTACACCCAAAAATTAAATTTACATTAGATGTTGAAGAAAATAGATCAATCAATTTTCTTGATTTAAAAATTCAAAGAGTTAATAATGTACTTGATTATTCGATTCACCGAAAACCAACGCACACTGATGTGACTATTCCATACAGTTCCAATCATCCCATATCTCATAAACTAGCGGCATATAATTCAATGATACATAGAGCATTTTCAGTTCCTATGAAAAAATGTAATTTTGATAGAGAGATTAACACAATTAAACAAATAGCAACATCCAATGGTTACCCATTACATATGATATTTAAACTAATTAGTAAAAAAGAGGAAAAAGTGGCATTACAACTAATATTTCCTAAACAAACTAAAGAAATAAAAACTTATAAAAACATTACATATGCAGGAAATATTTCTAATAATATTTCAAAGATAATATATTTTGCAACAAATACAACGATTTCTTATAAAACAGAAAGTAACATAAGTACAAAATTGTTAAACGTAAAAACAATAATATCACCATTAAAGAAATCTGGTATATACATACTTAAATGTCCAGAATGTAATGCTGTCTATCCGAGTCAGACCCTTAGATATTTTGAAATCCGATACAGTGAACACTTAAAAGCATACAGATTAAAACAACCAGATAAATCTCACTACGCCAGACATCTACTTGAAACCAATCGTTCATTGACACCTAACACATAACTAGAAGTACTACATATTTCTAATAAGAAACAAGAGCTGGATTTCCTTGAAGAATTGGAAATCAGAAGACACTTAAGAAACCCACAATATGAAGTCGTCAATGAACAGGAAAATCTAGGAAGTTCTTCACTTTTAAACTGTCTTCTTAAGTAATAATTGTAAATATCAGCAGGTATAGTTTTCCTGGTTTTATATATCATTGCACAGTTATACTGATCTTAATTGGGAAAAATGATATCCAGGATATCCCCATAGGGCTAATTATATCTAAGCTTCAATATTTGTAATATAATATCTTTTTTTTTCTAGTAACATATATTAAGTCAATCACAAGATAGGTCACTTCTTGGACTAGCCAAAAACAATTCAACATCAGGTAGGCATCAAATAAAATGTAATTTCTGTCATTCTGACGATGATATTTAGATAATATCGAAACAATTGTCAATTTTTTAGAATATTTAACATTTTATAATATACTGTGGAGTTAACTAGAAACAGTAAGTTTCATTTAAAACAATAATATGAGTAGATTCCACAAAGTAAGGGTCGAGACAGTTAATAATTCAAAATTTTCAATTGTCATCCAGCCAGTTGGGGATGCCGAAGCTTTAGATCCTAGTGGAGCCCCATGTGTCCTGTAATCTTGTAAGTGAACACGTGGAAAAACAGAAAATGGAGGAATTGTATTTACTGTACACTGAACCGTGATTATCTGACCTCGTTCACTTGTTTTTGCCCTTTCTTAGAAATAATTTTCCGGGATTATGGATTGTTTTGAATATCAGTTTCATCGCAATTATAAGTAGACTCAGGTCCGAAATGATCTTGATTTGATACCTCCTTTAATTAATTCACTCACCGTGTGACGGTTGAAGCGGTTCCACGAGAAAGACTTGTTGGTTCAGGATTCCGTAATGATGAGTCATTATTTCGGTCCATTAAGCTATTCATACGAGGCGCTTTTATTTTTTGCCCAATTTCTTTCTAAATTATACAGCATATACATATTCAAACTTTTTACAAAATGACTAAAAATGTAGTATAACTAGATTTATAGGACCCATTGTACTGGCCCTGGTTAGCTGAAAATCAACAGGGTTCATCTGTGAGACGCGTAAAATCAGTTCGAAAATGTTGAGGTACCCAGTCAAGGTATGGGTTGGCTCAAAAATAGGTGGCAAATAATAATTTTTCTGTCCATGAAGAGAAGAGAAAGTGTTGAAGAAAAAAGAGGAACTATACAAAAACCCGAATAATTCGCAATGCCTACTTACAACGAAAGGAACATAAATAAATAATTGAAGCTTATTTGCTGAATTTGTAGCATTTTTTTGTCGAAATTGCTTTTAAGAAATTAATAGAATAACGCTGTTGTCAAGTTTGGGTGAAAATGGATATGATAAATAAGATATGCCTTTGACTCACAATAAAAATAGCATAGCTATAGACTGATTGGTTTTGTTGTATTTCACATAGTTGATAAATGTTTTTCACCATTTATTTTGTCCACTACGTCTTAGTAATATACTTTTACTCAATTACATACAGTAACAAATGTATACTTTCAAAACTGCTGCATATTTTTCACTTACAAAATGTTATAAACTTACAAATTACACTCATGTTGTATAACATATAAGATACATTATGCCTGATAAGTAAATTCTTACCTAAATCTATGTAAACACGTCTATTTCAAACAAAGTTTCACTCGGGCACAGCTGTTCCCGGAGAAAAGACGACAGTCTGAATGGTGCCTTTACAAATTGGGGTTTAAAGGAAATACCAGCTCAGTTTATCTCCACGTTCCCGGTCCACTTGAAACTCAATCGGATATTGAGCATCTGATTAAAATTTCAATCCACTCCAATTCAATGCAATGGTAATTAAGGAATACTGAATTTGAATAAAGCACATGAGCAGAGTGTTGATATTAGAGTTATCAGAACCAATAGTTGAAATATTTTTATTGTATCACAATTATATATTAGACAACTTATGCTAATTCGATATTCATATTTCTGTCTACCACGAAAGATTGGTGGTAATGCAGAAATGCGGATAACAAGAACATTAATAGAAGTATATTTAAAATAGAATATTTTTTCTCAATCAATTAATATTTGTGATTCGGTAATGAAAAATTGTTTTCTGAACAGTAAAGTTTCCTACCAAGAATGTTATCCTTTCTACCAGGTGTTTTGAGAATAAAAACATGTGGTGTTTTATTCAAATTTATACAAATTTTTAAAGTGAAACTTTTTATGGGACACCATAGGGGTTTTGGCTTGAGAGTCAACTCGTAAAACTAACAAATATGTTAAACTCCTTGTCATTTTCTGATTATTATTTACTTAAACTGAGAGAGAGAGACCATATAAAGACTGTTGAATTCACAATCAAACATCTGAAATGACTTCCCAAAGTATATAGTATATAGTTATCGTGGTAGTTCCAAAATAAACTATTACCAATATTTATTTTACAACCATCAAAAATGACAATACTATTGAAACATAAATTGATTACACTGACATACTGTCAGTCTGAATCGACAAGAGTGCAAATTATAACTCCACTACTCTCGGTGAAGAGAATGACAAAAGTAACTGCGTCACTTATATTAGAGAAATTACAACTGCACAAAATGAATGGCTACGATTTCTACACTTTCTCCCACCTCTTTTACGAATAACAACGAGTGAAAGACTAATTCACATTCTAAATGTTGTAACGATGTTACTATTTTTCGTTCACGACATCCCACTGTATATATTTTAGTTTCTCATTTTATTAGTATTATTATTAAGTTATGTTATTATAAAGTTATCCACCCCTCTTTCATAACAAGCTATAAATTTATTTACTAGTAATAATTTTAAAATATGTGTATTACTTTTGATACATACGGTATATTGAATATATATTGCTTACTGTATCGTTCGCGCAAATAAGTCTGCGCCGTTCTTAAGGTTGTTAAGTAGGGGACCTCCTGAGTGGGGTCGAGAGAAGATTGAATAAAACCGGCAAACGGGACGAATAGGTCTCTTTGCTCTTTGTTCTTTGCTCTGGGCTTTGACCATTGTTTTCTGTGCTCTCCGCCGTCTCCGAAATTATAACTGATTTTTGCCAACGAGGTAAGCGAATTTAAAAATTTTCTTATAAATCATTCTTTGTGTGTTAAATTCATTTTGATCCTAGCGTCTTTTGTTATTATATTAATAGATTTTATTTTGCTTGCTGCTTGTTCGATTTGAGTGATTTTCGTGTATAACATAGGTGTCGAAAACGTATCTCAAATTTTGTTTTCGTTTTTTGTTTGCTGTTGTCTTTTTGTTATTTATCTGATTGTAATATAGGCATATTTATTTGTTATGTACCTAGTCTGTTTTCCCCACTCCCGACAAATCCCCCTAGGCATAAGGTGGACTGAACCCGTGGACGTACAGGGCCTGGACGACACGGAGAACCTCAGAGCTCAGACCTGGCACATCATTTTAGCCCAAGAGGGCCCACGGCACCCTTCCGCTCGAGCCAGGAAGCTACTCTCTCTCAAGGTTCTAATATGGGGGAGAATCCCTACGGCACTGGTGACAGCAATCGTTGCAAACTTTAATAAACGCCAGGTTATGTCTCTATCAGCTGCTACACAAGAAGCTTTATGACTAAGGCGGTTAATAAAATAAATAGATACTAATATTTTCAAGAAACCTAGTAATATTTTTATGGACAACAAATCAGCTATAAACCTTTCTGAAAATCAAATTTTTTATGCTAGATCGAAATACATCGTAACAAGACATCAGTTTATCAGGGAGAATGTACAAAATGAAGAGATCTCAATTGAATATGTGAGTACTGAAAGTATGGTAGCAAATTCTCTGACCAAACCACTTTTTTCCACCAAGACTAAAAGCATCTATCTACGCATATATTATATCAGCTTGTAAGACATATAAAACAGCAATTGATACTCATTAAGACATTTGTGTTGAACTGTAACGATGTTACTATTTTTCGTTCCCGACATATCACTGTATATATTTTAGTTTCTCATTTTATTAGTATTATTATTAAGTTCTGTTATTATTAAGTTATACACCCCTCTTTCATAACAAGCTATAAATTTATTTACTAGTAATAATTTTAAAATATGTGTATTACTTTTGATACATCCGGTATATTGAATATATATATTGCTTACTGTATCGTTCGCGCAAATCAGTCTGCGCCGTTCTTAAGATTGTTAAGTAGGGGACCTCCTGAGTGGGGTCGAGAGAAGAATGAATAAAACCGGCAAACGGGATGAATAGGTCTCTTTGCTCTTTGTTCTTTGCCCTGGGCTTTGACAATTGTTTTCTGTGCTCTCCGCCGTCTCCGAAATTATAACTGATTTTCGCCAACGAGGTGAGCGAATTAAAAAATTATCTTATAAATCATTATTTCTGTGTTAAATTCATTTTGCTTTTGTAGTTATATTAATAGATTTTATTTTGCTTGCTGCTTGTTTGATTTGAGTGATTTTCCGTGTATTTGTATACAATACCGAAGTAAAAATTTGATCTGTTGGCGTCATTTAAGGGAAAATAAATACAGTTGGGAAACTCTAGAGCATCCTCGCTGCCATAGCAGGTAGATTCTTGGGGGATTTTAAAAGTATTTCGGGAACCCCAATTCCGGTATATTCTATTTTTAGCCGTTTTCTATCCTTAGGATATAGGCCTCTTTCAAATTCGTCCATCAGCTAGGATCTTGCGCAACTCGATACCAGTTCAAGCCAGCGACCTTCTTTATCTCGTCGTACCATCTTTGCTGGGGTCTTCCAACACTCCTCTCTGCCCAAGGTCTCCATCTGGTGACATACCCGCTCCAGTTTTCCGTATGTCTGGCCACGTGCCCTGCCCATTGCCATTTTAGGGAACCAATTCTTTTTATTATATCGAAGACTTTGGTTTTTTCTCGTATCCAAGTATTTGTTTTATGGTCTCTCAGGGAAATTCCCAAAATACGTCTTTCTATGGCTCTCTGATGTACTTCCAATTTATGTTTTATCTTCTTGGTTATTACCCAGGTCTCACAACCATACGTGACTTTCAAATTACTAACTCGAAATACTCTTTTTAAAAACGTTTATTTTACAAAATTATAATTCTACGAACTACGACAAACAACATGAAATCTAGTAACTGACTGACTATATCTACAACAAGTAATTTTATATATATAATATTTATGCTGATTACGGGATCTGCATCTTACACCGTGGAACAGCAACTCATCGGTTTCCATATGAATCGTTGATATAATTCCTCCCCTCGTAAATTCAACTTACGCAGCTAGCGAGGAAGTTGAACGGTTGAGTGGTCCACCTGGGATGGTTTCTTTGCAGCTTTGCAGTACTTCGATGCCCATTTTTTATATATACAGAATACAAAAATAAAAATTAACAATAAATAAATTAATAAGGTCCATATGCTGGGGGTTTTTGAGACTTGTCCGAATGTTAATTGAGGTTGATTTTCTACAAATTTACTTTTTAGCGGTTGAAGATCGTCTAGTTCTGCTTCCTCCAAATGAAAGTCGAGGTTTGATGTGGTTGGGCGAAAGGTACTGTTGTCTAGATTTAATAGTAGTATCGGCTGGCTGAAGCTACTATAGAGTTGTTGGTTATTTATAACTGTGTGATGAGCTACTACTTGGCATCTCAAAGGAATTTCTAAGAGGTAAGTACCCGCTGTAAGATACTTGGTTTCCTCCTGATTTGGACATTTGAAATTTGCTGTATCTTGGAATGGAATGATGTACAACCAGTGGAAATTGTTTAGTTGTTTCAGAAATGGCTTCGACAATTGAAATTTGGTTTTCTCGCAGGTGGAAGTGCGTTTCATTTCAAGTAAGTTTATTTCACAAGGCCTCTCTTCTTGAATTTCCTGCAGGTCTATTCTCGGGCAGACATACTGCTGAGGGAGAATCTCTTTGCAAGGTTTGCTTGAATAAGCGAAGTTGACACCATTCGTAATTAAAAATTTATTCTGAGGTATTATCACCTTAAACTGACTCCCTTCTAGTATTGGAGCCGAAAATAAATGGTAGTAATCAAAAACTTTGGGATATGTTATAGGAATATTTAAAATATATGTAATTTTATTATTATATGAGTAGCAATCAATTTTAATTAATTTTTCATAGAATAAAATTTTATCGAATTCAATTTCTAAGGGCAATTCGTTTTTTGTAAATATTTTCTCCAAATTCTTTAATTGTTTAAATAAATCAGAAGTTTTAATTATGCTTGGATGCATCACTTGAAGTTTAGCAAATGTAATTGAATTTTCAATATCGTTTAAAACCGAATTAATCAATTCATACAGATCTATGATTAGGCTAATGGCCATCTTAATATGTGCATAATATTCGAAATTTGCTTGTCTGTTGATTAAATTATGGATAAATTTGATTTTTGTTTCCAAAATTTGTTCGTTATTGGTTATTTGCTCGATGGTTTTATTAAATTTATCAATGAGCGAGACTGATAATGAATTTTGATTTCTTATACTACTAGCTAAATTATTTTGGTTATTTTGTAATTCTTTGATGAGAGTTTCAAATCTTTCTCCATCGTTAGAATCTAAATTTCCAGTGATAGATTTAAAGATTGATCCTATGCCGTTTATAAGGCCTCTTTTAGTTCTTGAAGGATGAGGTAATATTTCTGCTAGCTTATCGTTAATCTTGGTTTCTGTGAAGTCAAGCAATTTACAATAATTTGAGAGATCATTAGCGTATTGTATGTTTTGAACAGCAAAGGCCCTAATTTTTGTGGCTTGAATTTGTAATTTATTTATTTCTAAAATAATTGGGTTCAAATCATAATAGTGTATTCCATAACTGTACATTTCAATTTTTACGGTTCCTAACTTAAAGGGTAGCAACCCGGGATTGTTAACTAGATTTCTAATTGTTATTTTATCCTGGAGTTCCATAGTTCCAGAAAATCTGAAATAAAGCAAAATTCTACATTCTAAATTATTGTCTTAATATTACGTGTGAAAGTTGTGTAAATGTATCGTACATAATTTTCTATTTTTGACGTTTTTTCCGGGGACGTTTCAAGTTGTCCATGTGTACCTTCTCTCTATTTTCAGTTGAAGCTGTTTTATTTGCAAGGTTGACGGTTTTTAATTTGATTGGTAAAGTGTACTTATTAGCGTGTTTTTGTCGTATGTGTTTTCTTACATATACTTTTTGATTAGGTTTGAATATTTCTGGTTTGTCTCGGTTTGTATTTAGTTTAGAAGTAATTTTTTCTTTTCGATTAATTAAGTCGGAATTAATTTTTGAGTACAATAATTTTGTTTTTTCCTTGTGATTGTTGATGTAATCATTTAAGAGTATTTTATTTATGTCAATGTCATAAACATCATTATTATTAATATGTCCGTTGACTATATCTATCGGTTTCATTTTTGTACTGGAATGAATCGAATGATTGTAAGCAAGTATAGCATATAACATTTTCATTTTAACTGGGGTTTTTGAGAAACCTTAAGTATTTAGAAGTCGTATATGTTCTATTAGAGTTGAATGGAGTCTTTCTATTTGTCCGTTGGATTGAGGATGATTGGGAGAGGTAAAATGAACTTGAATTTTATGAAGGCTCAGTAATTCTGTTAATACGAAATTTTTGAATTCTGTGCCATTGTCAACTATGATTTGTTTCGGTATGCCGTGATGAGAGAAGAATTTGATAAGATTGTCTACCACTTCTGTACCAGAGGCAGAATTTATGTGATATGCTTGAGCGTATTTAGAAAAGCTATCAATAATAGTTAAAAATTTTGTTTGTTCGATCGTGAAAGAATCTAAATGAATAATTTCGAATGGATTCGAGGCGGTTGGCGTGATATTTAATTGCATATGTACTGGATTTCGTTCATATTTACTTTTATGGCAAATTTGACATTCGTTTATAAATGTTTGTACGGATTCTTTCAGGTTAGGCCAATAATATTTTTCTTTTAATCTTAAATAAGTTTCATCTATTCCTCGGTGATTTGATTTTCCTTCGTGATAGCTTTGTATGATAGTTTTGATCTCTTCTTGATCTGTTACATCTATTAATTTTGTGGTACAACGTTTTAATTGGATTGAATTTGATCTGAAATATTTTTGTAATATTGTCGAAAATGGTTCGTACAATTCGGGGCTTTCGAAATAAACGTGATATTGAATATTTGGCGAAATAAATTCTTTAATAAAATTGATAATGTCTTGTTCTAGGTTATTTTTTGATATTTGCACAGTTATTTGTTTCTTTTTCTCAAATAATATTCTAACTTTAGGTTTCGCTGGAGAATGTAAAACGGAACTAATTATAATTTGATTTTGTCCGACGTTAACTGCGCATTTTGCGATAGGGATACCTATTACCGGATTTTCTTCAGCATTAGAATGAATCGTAAGAGACTCGTTTTCGTCAACGTTGGGTTCATTTTGACGGTCAGGTGTTATCTGCTGTAATGCAGAGTCAGGATTGTTGTCACTTGAGTTTGTTGTCGACAAATTTTCATTGTCTAGGTCAGCGTCGGGATTTACTATCAGGGATATAGTATCTAGGTCAGGGTTATCGTCTTGAGTTACTTCTGTTGTTGGAATTTTTAGTTGATTTTCAACTGTAAATGGCGAAGGTGTATTGATACTTCGTTGTGATTGAGGCGGAATTGGTTCATTGCTAAAATTTATATCGCGGCTCAAAACATCGTCAACATTTTTCCAAAAATTTTCATCATTCAGAATTTCGTTCGTTTCTTTAGTATTTATTTCTATTCTAGATAATGCATCCGCATTAGTATTAAGGCTTCCACGTTTATATACAATTTTATAATCAAATTCATCTAATTTAATTCGCCATCTAATGAGTTTAGAATTTGGGTCTTTTAGAGAAAAAAGCCATTGAAGTGGTTTGTGGTCACAAACAATGGTAAATTTTTTGCCATATAAATAAGGTCGGAAATATTTGGTGGCCCATACAATGGCCAAAAGTTCTTTTTCTGTGGTATCGTAATTGCGTTCAGAATCGTTAAGGGTTCGAGATGCGTAAGCGATTGGAAGATCTCTTCCGATAGGACCTTGGGAAAGCACTGCACCGAGTGCTACATTACTGGCGTCTGTGGTCAAGTTGAAAGGTTTCGTGAAGTCGGGATACTGGAGAATTGGGTCATTGGTCAAAATATTTTTGCATGTTTCGAAGCATGATAAGAATTCGTCATTGTGTTCGATTATCGCGCCCTTTTTTAGGCATTTTGTCAGTGGTTTCGTCAAGTGGGCGAAGTTTTTTATAAAACGTCTATAATATCCCATCAGTCCCAAAAATCCTTTGATTTGTTTAGTAGTTTTGGGTATTGGGTAATCTTTGATGGCTTTAATTTTATCTGGGTTGCATTTCACTCCAGAAGGGGTGACTACATGTCCGAGATAAGCTACTTCTTTTCTCAGGAATTCCGATTTATCTAATTGAATTTTGAAATTAGATTCTCTAAGTCGATCAAATACACATTTTAGTCTCTCTATATGCTCCTGTAATGAAGTGGAAAAAACGATTATATCGTCAAGGTATACAAGGCATTTTTCATTTTGTATGCCTCGTAATATATTGTCCATTGCCCGCTGGAAGGTAGCTGGGGCATTTTTCAAACCGAATGGCATCCGGAGGAACTCCCAGTGTCCGGATTCGGTGCTGAAAGCTGTTTTCTCTATATCTTTTTCGGCCATCTCTAGCTGGTGAAAACCTGAAGCTAGATCCAAGGTTGTAAAGTATTGGCATCTACCTAACTTGTCTAATAAGTCCGTTATATTAGGAAGTGGGTACTTGTCATCAATAGTTTTTTCGTTAAGGCGTCTATAGTCTATGACTACACGAAATTTGGCTTTCCCAGAAGCGTCTTGTTTCTTGGGTATGACCCAGATTGGCGCATTCCAGGCACTTGAGCTTGGTCGGATAATTTTATGTTCAAGAAATTTCTGAATTTGTTTATCTACTTCTTTTTTGTACACAAAAGGATATCGATAGGTTTTAGCGTAAACAGGAATCTCGTCGGTGGTTCGTATTTCATGTTTAATTTTGTTCGTAAAAGTAAGTGGTGTGTTTTCGTTATAAAATATGTCAGAATATTCGGAACAAAGTTTAAGTATTTTGGATTTTTCTTCGTCGTTCAAGTGATCTGTTCTAATATTATTTAAATCTAAAGTTTGTGTAGAAGTGTCTTCTAGGTTATTCAATTCGAAATTTTTAAAAGCATTGTTATCAAATTTTTCTACAGGAAGTGGTTCTGAAAAACTCAATTTAACTGGATTTGTTGTGATATTTAGAATAGTAGTAATGGCTTCTCCATTTCTTGCAATTGATAACGACTCTGGTATTTCACAACCGTGAAATTTTTGGTGTGGAATGACGATTTCACCATTCTTTATACTTGTTTTTATTTTGATAACCTTTTCAGTTCTAGGTTCGATAGTAATAGAGTTTATATCTTTCTGAGTTTTATGAAAATTTAATTTAATTTTACTATGTGGAGTTATTAACCATCCACTAGAAAAGTTTATGTTGGCTTTCAATAATTTCAAGTTATCTAGGCCAATAAGTCCTTGGAATACACTATGGAATTTGAATACATAGAATTTGAGATTTAAAATACCAGATAAATTAAAAATTTTTGAAGAAGGGATTACAGTGCTATATTTATGGGAAGATTATTGAAAAACTGATTTCACAGTAAATGGGTCATGAGTTAAGTTATCTGAAAAATATTCAAATGCAATTTCGGGATCTATGAAGGATTTTGATGATCCAGAATCTATTAAAAGTTTGATATTATACTCGGGGAATATTATATAAGGCAATTCACTATTATTACTTAAATTTAATGGGATTGATTCGGGGGTTATGTTTCCTCTAAATTCTGAGGCGTTTCGTGAAAATTTGCATAATCATTATTGTTTTGTTCTTCAAATTGATATTGTTCGTTTTTAGAATGTGAGTTATCAGGATAATAATATTGTTCGGTTTCCTCGTCCTGAATATCCGCATTAAATAATTCCTCGGCTATAAAATTATTTTGTGGTCGAGAATTTCGGAAATGATTTTGATTTGAAGGACCTGGGTATGAGTTTCTAATAGGTGAACTCATTGGGTGATTGTTTACTGTATTTCTTGTGGAAATACTCATGGGTGTGGGTTTTGGTAAATTTAAATTTTGATTTGCTTTGAATGCATTATGGTTCTGTTGAGGTTTGAAAACTTGAGAATTCGTAGGAAAACGTTGGGGTTGTCTTGGAGTTATAGGGCGAACAGGTATAGGTTGAGATGGAAATGATCTTTGTGCTCTAAAGAAATTGTTAGGTGTATGAGTATTAAATTGAGTTGGATTACTGTTAAAATTTTGTCTTTGTACAAAAGGCTTGCCAGAGTATTGCGGTTGCTTTATATTTGTTTTATGAGTAAAGTTTTGAAAATAATGTACATTGTCTTCTTTTAAAACATATTGTAAAGCTTCGGCTAAATTACTTGGTTTCATACATCTAATAGTTGTACCTAACGGTTCTTTAAGTCCTGATAAGAATGTTGTTAAAGCTACATTATTATATAAATTTCTTTTTAAAATCTTTGAGTCATTTTCGTTTTCATGAACGTCTACATAACTACACAAAAGATTGAGAATGTTTAAAACTCTATCATAGAATTGCTGTGGTTTTTCATTTGATTGTTGTCTCATCATTACTAAATCCCTATTTAGACAAGTTTCGTCTCTCTGATCTGCGAAATTTCTCGTTAAAACATCTCTTAACTCGTTCCAAGTAGATACATTTTGTATATTTACTACTAATTTAGCATTACCAGCATTACCATTACTTAGATATTAGACAATTTAATAAATACACATTTTGGAAACAATTTGGTGTGTCTATTCTGTAAAATGAATCAATTAATGATTTACAGACACTTAGATATCTGTTCAAATCATTTGGATTGCCATCGAAATCTGGCACACATTTTAGATATTCTGGTCTAAATTCGGCCATGATTGAATTATTATTAATTGAACTTTGATTTAAAATTAGTGAGTCAGTTGAAGGTTCTAATTTTAAACTTTGAAGAATGTTTGATAATTGGTCAACTTCAGACATAAAAATTTATTGTACTTACAGTAATAATAGAAGAAATATATCAAGCATTCCTATAGAGATATACTCCGGTTCGGCAATTTTTGTCTTCCTCAGATGAATATCTCTGCAAAATTGGACTATTGTCGTTCCAATTCCCGTTGATGGACTTCTTCGTGCTTGGGATCGTTTCGGTGTGTGATACACTGGGTTTCCTGACGTTCTAGGAGCCACTCTAAACTTCCACTTGCACAAAACAACTAAGTCCGTAGATTCCGATACTCAGTCAATCGTTAAAACGAAAATTAAAGCGTTCGATACGTATTAATTCTGAATATCCTACTGACTGCGCCACTTTCAAATTACTAACTCGAAATACTCTTTTTAAAAACGTTTATTTTACAAAATTATAATTCTACGAACTACGACAAACAACATGAAATCTAGTAACTGACTGACTATATCTACAACAAGTCATTTTATATATATAATATTTATGCTGATTACGGGATCTGCATCTTACACCGTGGAACAGCAACTCATCGGTTTCCATATGAATCGTTGATATAATTCGTGACAACAGGCAGTATACACTCGTTATAGACTTTTGTGTTCAAATTCATTGGAATATTCATGCTGAAAATGTTTTTTAATTTGCCGTAGGCTGCCCGTCCCAGTCTAATTCTTCTATCAATCTCCATCTCTTGATTTTGTTTGCCTGGTGTTATAGCTTGGCCCAGGTATATGTATGTTTCCGCCTTTTTTATTGTGCTGTCATGAATCGGTATTGTATCGTCTGCATCTGGTATATTTGTCATAAACTGGGTCTTTGTGTTGTTCATGTGTAATCCTACTTTTGCAGCCTCATTTTGTAGTTCTTCCAACATGTCTATCAATTCCTGTTTATCTTTTGCAAACAGTACAACATCGTCAGCAAATCTCAGACTGTGTAAGCGTTCACCATGTATTCCGGTATACAATAGTATATTAAAGTATAAGTGGATAAAGAGGTCTTTCAAACATGCGCGATTTTTCGAGCAGGACGGCGCAGCCGGAGTGCTCGAAATAGAGCAAGTATTTGAAAAACTAGTTATCCACGAATACTTTACGCTCTTTTTTTTATTGGTGCACTTTGAAATCATAAAATATTATTATTAAATTATTACTACAAAAAAATAGAAGTCCGTCCTCGATGCCCAGCCAAGTTTCGTGAAAGTCCATCCTAAATAGTATTTATTTTTATTTGACGTTACGAGGTACTGCTGTCAGATCAATAATCAAATAGTTTCTTTATTTGGAGGGTTCAGAAGCCAAACAGCGTGAGTCATTATTTTCCTAAAATTGACTTATGTAGTGTAAGTCCCACCGCAATGTTCAGACTTTCGGTTGATGTAATATATTGATCTGATCTTCGTTGAGATTTTTGTTCAGTTGATTTTGTCAATGTCAAGTTGTTAAAAGTCGAATAAAGCCTATTTCAGTTCAGGTTTATTTACTACAATTTATTCGACTTTTTTTTTGATTCTACATAAGATGGATAAACTACTCAGACCAGAAAGGTTAGAAGTTGAACCAAGCTCTAGTACTGCCGCTCAACAGTTGACACATTGGATTCGGTCATTCGAGAAGTTTATTGAAGCTGTCAATGCCACAGAAAGCAATAAGAAACTGAATATTCTAATTAACTATGTCAGTCCCATTATGATGAAGCACTCGCAATCTTGAAAAAGATCTATGTCAAACCACGCAATGAAATTTTTGCTCGATACTCCCTTGCAACAAGGCGTCACCAAGTTAGTGAGTCTATTGACCAATACTTACAAGTTCTGAAGGAAATGAGCAAAGAATGTAATTTTAAATCTGTATCTGCAGACGAAAACAAAAATGATTACATAAGAGATTCGTTCATCAGTGGTCTCAGTTCTCCTCACATCAGACAACGACTTCTGGAAAATAATGCACTAACCTTACAAGATGCTTTCGACAAAGCCAGAGCTCTTGAAATGGCTCATTATCATTCAGAGGCTTATGTATCTTCATATCGATCCTTTAATGCAGCAGCTAATATGAATACAGACAATCGCTCTGAACAAATTCAAGAATGTTCCGATCAACCAACTACTTCCGCATTCTCTTCTAAGTGTTTCTTTTGCGGTTTTGATTATCATTCTCGTGATATGTGTCCAGCTAGAAATTACCACTGCCATGGATGCGGGAAGAAGGGACATTTTTCAAAAGACATCATCAACAATCCTGGCTACAATTTCAGCTGCATCCCCAGCTTGCCTGCCAAGAGCAATCCTTCAAATTGACGTTAATGGAATTATGACGGATGCGTTGATTGATACAGGAAGTTCGGATAGTTTCATAAATAATGAAATAGTACGAGCAAGAAAAATGAAGATATTTCCTTCCTCATGTAATGTAGCCATGGCCTCTAAAGTGATCGGATGCTGTATCGTGACCATTAAAATGTTGCAGAATATATACGAAAACTTCAAATTACTGGTACTTGATGATTTGTGTGCAGATATGATAATAGGTCATGATTTACTCAAAGAGCACTCAGGTATAGAAGTGACTTTTGGTGGACCAAGAGATTCTTTGGCAGTATGTAATCTAGCTTTGGCTAACGTTGATCCATTTCCTCTATTCTCACATTTGGCTCCAAATTGTAAACCTATCGCAGTGAGATCTCACCGATACACATCTGATGATTCTAAATTCATCGATAATGAAGTGAAGAGACTATTAGAAGAAAATATTATTGAGCCAAGTAACTCACCGTGGCGTGCACAAGTTTTAGTCACCTCGAGCGAAACTCATAAAAAGCGAATGGTAATTGATTATTCACAAACAATCAATAGGTTTACATTACTTGATGCTTATCCATTACCACGGATAGATGATATTGTTAATCAAATAGCAAAGTACGAAATATTCAGTACAATTGATCTACGCAATGCTTACCACCAGATTCCTATCAGAGATAACGAAAAAAAGTATACTGCTTTTGAAGCTTGCGGTAAACTTTACCAATTCCGTAGAATTCCATTCGGAGTAACTAATGGAGTAGCCTGCTTCCAGAGGACAATCCAAAATATAATCGAAAGTGAGGGTTTGAAAGATACCTATGCTTACTTGGATGACGTAACCATTTGTGGATCGAACAAGATGGACCACGATCATAATTTACAACTCTTCATGAATGCTGCAGAGAAGTTTAGTTTAACGTTGAACAAGGAGAAATGTATGTTTTCCACTGACAAAATAAGTATTCTTGGCTATACTATTACGGGGAAAACAATTAAACCAGACCCAGAGAGACTCAGACCACTTTTGGAACTTCTCGCACCAAATAGTTTAGCTTCCCTTCGCCGTATAATGGGAATGTTTGCTCATTATTCGAAATGGGTGCCTAATTTCTTTGAGAAAATTCAACCACTGGTACAGTGTAAAACATTTCCCATGTCTGAAAATGCTACTACAGCATTCGAACTATTGAAGAAAATTATTTGAATATTCACGATTCCCTTTCGCTTTTGCTTGTCCAGATATGACCTCAACAACAGTTATAAAATGCCTTCGTCAACTTTTCGTTATTTTTGGTACGCCATCTTATGTACATTCTGACCGAGGAACTTGTTTCATATCTCAGGAACTAAAAGGATTCCTAGGATCACTTGGTATAGCTTCAAGTCATACAACAGCTTACAATCCCCAAGGAAACGGCCAATGTGAGCGTTATAATGGTATTATATGGAGAACAATTCAACTTTCGTTGAATTCACAGAGACTCAGAATCGATCAGTGGGAATCAGTGTTACAAGAAGCTCTCCATGCAATGAGATCTTTGTTATGTACAGCAACCAATTGCACTCCACACGAGAGGATGTTCAGTTATCCTCGACGATCCTCTAATGGTACTACAGTTCCAACATGGCTTTCTGTTCCTGGTCCGGTATGTCTCAGAAAACATGTAAGAACCAACAAGTACGAACCATTGGTGGAAGAAGTTCAACTAATCGAAGCAAACCCTGATTATGCACATGAAAGCTTTTTGAATGGTAAAGAAACCACTATTTCAACCCGTCATTTAGCTCCTCAAATATGACCTTGTTGAGTGAATCAACTTCAAATCTACATCAAGAAAACTCAAATACAACCTCGAATGGCAATACCGATCTAGTTTTGATGGAGAAGCGAAAATCCAATCTTCCACAGGAGACAGCTGAAATTAGTCAAGTAGAGATGCCAGAAAGAATAGATGATATTGCTGTTGGACGACCAGTTCGAATTAGGAATTCTCCGAAGTATTTGGAGGACTTCGTGATAAACTGAGGGGGGATGAATGTAATATATTGATCTGATCTTCGTTGAGAGTTTTGTTCAGTTGATTTTGTCAATGTCAAGTTGTTAAAAGTCGAATAAAGCCTATTTCAGTTCAAGTTTATTTACTACAGTTGACAAAGCGCCCAAGTCACCGCTTTAATATATCAGTAATAGATGGCGAAACTTATTCTAACCACAGACTAAAAATGCCAAATTGATCGGATGTCAGTTAGTGTAAGTCATTTTAATGTCGCGCTAGGTTAATGGTATGTTATTTTACCTTTAAAATACAATAATTACGCTGTGCAAGTTATACAATGAGTGAAAATATACCTGATTGGAAAAAATCTACTTTAGTGGTACAACGCGGATTTTGATGAAACATTTTTTTCTGGCTAATTCGAGGTCGCTGAACACGGAAATGAAAGAAAAAAATGGGGCTCACTTACCAAAATCGAGTTATGAATTTTTGAAGATGTGTTCAGATGAGTACTGCACTGGATTTATTGTCACATTATAACTGCTATAATGATCCGTAATAACTGCTCCACAATATTAGTGATACACTATAGTTGCCTTTTACGATATTACTTACTCTCTCATGCACATTAAAAAAACACTGATATTGATATAAATCTCTTGTAAATTATTTTTTTAATTCCACAATTATTATATCTTTTGACGTCTCCGTTTAATATGACTGACATATAAGTTTCGACTATTTCCTCTTAGCAGTAAGACTTTTACCTACTAGCATATACAGCCATCATTAAATACTTGAAAAAA
Organism: Galeruca laticollis; assembly: GCA_963921935.1. Classification (NCBI taxonomy): domain Eukaryota; kingdom Metazoa; phylum Arthropoda; class Insecta; order Coleoptera; family Chrysomelidae; genus Galeruca; species Galeruca laticollis. The sequence continues at coordinate 119,111,233 of OY998183.1, read as the reverse complement.
AGTTGCTGAATATTTTCGATATGCACAGATCATAGCACAGAAGATATAAACAAGATGTACATCATGAACATACACCGGCTCTTGTGCACCCTTTCCCTTCTTGAATAACCTGATGTGCGTTACAGACTATTGCGCACATCAGGTTATTCTAGAAGGGAAAGGGCGAATTCAATGACTATATTTCCTTCCCCTTCTAGAATAACTTATTGTGCGTTACAAAGTATTGGGTATTAAGTTATTTAAGAAGGGGAAGGGAATATAATCATTGGATTCACCCTTTTCCTTTTGTTTTAATTTTTGCCAATTTTCGTTAAAAATTATGGTTCGTCCACACTTTTTTTCGTGTTAAATGTCTCCAATTGAAGTAAACTTTCGATTCTACTATAGAAAATTGTTTAATTTCATGGGTCGTAATGTGCACAAGAGCCGGTGTATGTTCATGATGTACATCTTGTTTATATCTTCTGTGCTATGATCTGTGCATATCGAAAATATTCAGCAACTTTTTTTCAAGTAACTAATGATGACTGTATATGCTAGTAGGTAAAAGTCATACTGCTAAGAGGAAACAGACGAAACTTATATGTCAGTCATATTAAACGGAAACGTCAAAAGATATAATAATTGTGGAATTAAAAAAAATTACAAGAGATTTATATCAATATAAGTGTTTTTTTTAATGTGCGTGAGAGAGTAATATCGTAAAAGGCAACTATAGTGTATCACAAACATTGTGGAGCAGTTATTACAGATCATTATAGCAGTTATAATATGACAATAAATCCAGTGCAGTACTCATCTGAACACGTCTTCAAAAATTCATAACTCGATTTTGGTAAGAGAGCCCCATTTTTTTCTTTCATTTTCGTGTTCAGCGACCTCGAATTAGCCAGAAAAAAATTGTTCATCAAAATCCGCGTTGTACCACTAAACTAGACTTTTACCGGTACCAACATAGAGGCTGTAACTAAAGGTAGAAAACGCAAAAGGAACCAAAGTGTATGGAAGCGAGTAGTCAATACTGCTAATAGGCACTCTGGGAAAGCTCACATGAATAGAAGCGGTAGGCATGTACCTGAAAAAACTTTTAAAAATGTTGATTGTAAATGTGCGCGGCGATGTTTTACTAACGTACAACCTGAAGAACGACAAATTATTTTTAAGTCTTTTTACAAATTAAGTGATAATACGAAGCAAAATATTTATCTTTGTGGGCTTATTCATAATAGCACTGTTAAACAGCGCCGTGCTAGGAATTCGTCAAGACCATCAAAATCAAAATCAATAAAATATTTTTTAACCATCGCAGTAATGTCAATTCGTGTGTGTAAAAAAATTTTTTATGGACACATTTCAAGTTAGCGACGCTCGTATCTATAAAATATCATGTCATTCGGAGCCATCCGCCTGCATTGATAAAAGGGGCCATAGAAAACCAACCAATAAAATCGATGTCACAAAAGTCAAAGGACATATTCAGTCTTTTCCTTCGTACAAAAGCCATTATACCCGTCGAGATACTCTAAACAGGAGATATTTGAATTTAGATTTGAATATAAGAAAAATGTTTGAGCTATATAAAGAGAAATGCGAACAAGAAGGCTCAGAACCAGTCAAAGAAAAATTGTATTATCATGTCTTTTCTACAAATTTTAATCTTCATTTTAAGCCACCAGCTAAAGGTACCTGCCAGTTAGGCGACAATTTGCAGAATGTCATCAATTTTGAGAAAAACAATAATAAAAACGTGAAGCAACGTCAGATAAGGAACTTCACCTAAGAAAGGCGGAACTAGCAAGAAAATCATTAAACAAACTTTCAGCTGATGAAAACACTTACGTTTTTACATTCGATCTAGAAGAGGCTCTTCAATTTCCAAAACATAGCACTTCTGTTGCTTACTATAAAGTAAACACGTATGTTTATAACTTGGGAGTTCATACTTTCAATGACAATAAAGGATACATGTTTATGTGGGATGAAACCGAGGGGTCTCGGGGTTTCCAAGAAATTGCATCTTGCCTGGTAAAACATTTGAAAGAGCATGCTAACAATTTTAATCATATCATTATGTACTCAGACTGTTGCACAGGCCAGAACCGAAATATTAAATTGAGCTCATCTTTGCTAAAGCTTGTGCAAGAGCCAGAAACTATGCAACATGAGTTTCCATTTTATGAGATCAATATTGCAAAGCCTCCATCAAAAGGAAGACCTTCCAATTTGCCTAATATTGTTCAGGAGCCACTCTATCCAAATCGCAGACCTGTGAAGGAGTTAAAGAAAAAGCACATGTCTGATTTCTTGAGTTTCATTCCGCCACACTACCACCCATTTTATAAAAGTATGCCATTACTAAACGACAGAACACGAGCTTCAATTTCAAAACAAGTTAATGTAGAAGCAGAAAATGTCAGTGACAGTGACGATTCAGATTACATAGATTGATTTTTAGAAAAATGTTCAGTGGACACTTAGCATAAGTCAGATTTTTTTTGGAATTTTTTTTTTTAAACTTTAGTTATTTTCGTGTTAGTTTTTTTGTATTAAGGTGTATAAGTATGTTATCTATCAATAAAAAAAATGCTTTGCAATTTTATAGGACTGTTATTTTTTATAACTAATTTCACAGAAAAATTATTTATTGAATTTCTTTTTTTATAGACTTACACTGATTGGCTTCTGAACCCTCCAATTGTCAACCTCATAGGTAGTAGTGGAAAAAATATTTTTAATAAAATTCATTTGTTTGTTCTTCCTCTTCTCAATAAACAAATTCTCTTTCTGAGAGGTTTTAATCAACGTTTAGTTATTTTAATTATATAGCTCATCACACGGCATAGAAGTCAAGAACAACAGACCCCTGGTATTACTTAACCTCCATCTATTGCTACCTTGGTAACTCTTGACGCTACCATTTTCGAGAGTTCGGTGGAGTAAACCTTCCCAAAAATCTGGCGCCCGAGAAAATCTGGTAGATAGTAAAGCCGCGGGTGTCATAATGACGTCCGTTATATTTTAGAGAAAGAAAGAACACGTCACAGTGTAACCATTGACCATATCTAATAACAGGTTGAATTATCCTACCTACTCTAGTTTTTACAGGTAGGCTAATATCTACTTTATGACTACTTTCTCCAACATCCGGGATTTCATCTCTATTCCTTACTTCCAGTGGATGAAGATGCTGAAGGGATCAAACAAAAGTTCCTCCTAGGGTATTGACCTTCGCTACCCTCGCCTTTTTATCTTTTCCTGGAAACAGTTCCTCGATGACTCCAAGCGGCCATTAAAGCGCGTTTTTTCATCCGATCTCACGAGCACAATGTCTCCGACTTCTACCGGCAAAATTCTCTTCTCGTTCGCCTTCACCACAAGCTGCGACAGATAGTCCTTCCGGAATCGCGACTGTATCTGATCTTGGAGCTGCTTCATGCTCCTATAGGACTAAGTCAGCATCATTGGTCTCATTAAGAAATCTTTTCATTTTTCCTCTCATGAAAGTGTTGGGTGTAAGTGGAATGAGATCTCCGTTATTTTCAGTCACAACTGTCAATGAACGGTCGTTGATCACAGCTGCTACTCCTGCCAAACAAGTGCATAACTCGTCATATGACAACTTCGTCCGACCTAGCATTCGTTTGAGGAGATCTTTAACAGACCGGACCAATCTCTCTCACCATGCACCCCACCACGCTGCAGTGCGCGGGTTAAAAATCCAGCGAATTTGCTTAGTGTTGCTAATCTCACTGATAGGGTCCCAATCCAACTTCTTGAATAAGTGGTCAGCTCTCACGAAGTTGGTACCATTATCGCTATAAAAGGTACATGGGCGGCCACAACTACTTATAAAACGCTCATGTGCACAAATGAACGCCTTTGTACTTAGACTTGTTACGACATCTAAGTGTACTCCACGAAATACTGCGCATGTGAGGAAAACGATTCAAGCTTTCGTTCTATCCTTTAGATAAACTGATCCAGTAATGTCGACTCCGATGGTGGAAAATGGCTGGCTGATTTTCACTCGATTTTCGAAAAGTGCCACCTGGTCAACTGTTAATGGAATGCCTCTTGCATTTTATACATTGATGTACTACTTTGGCAATGCTTCATATTGCTTGCAAAATCCAGTATTTTTCTCTCAGGTTGCTCATCACGAATTGGATCCTGCCATGGTCGTAGTACTTATGAGCATCTCGGATTAATATTCGCACTAGTGGGTGTTGGCTCGGCAAAAAAAGGGAAAATGAAGTCTTCCGTGTCTTTTAATTCCGTAAGTTTAGTTTTGACACGGAGCAAGTCATCCTTATCCTTGTAGACTACTAACCCTTGAATGCTGGAACAATTTTCTGGAAATGACTCCTTTTGAATTTGTCGGATAATTATTTTCTCTGCTGCTATTAATTCAGGAAACGTTAACACTAATGTTGTGCTCTTTTCTCCTCTACATGACTTGATAAATCGAAGCACCCATCCCCAAACTGCGACATTTTTTCGATAGCAGGAGAATAAGGTGCTGTGGCTATGATTATTGTTGCTGTTGCTGAAAATGTAGCTCTTCGTTCTTTATTTATGTATTCTTCTTAGTAAACTCCAGTTGCCATTGGCCACTTCTTATTTGAAAGTTTTAGCCAAGCTGGTTCCTCCCACCATCGCGACTCCAAAAGCTGGCTTGGACTACATCCACGGGAAGGAAGATCGGCTGGATTATTTATTCCAGGAACAGGGCGCCACTGATCACAGCTTGTTGATGCACGGATTTCCTTTACCCGATTCCCCACGAAAACTCCCCAATCTCCACCACGTCGAATCCAGGCCCGTGCAATACTGGAGTCACTTCAGAAATGTAATTGGACATCATTAGTTGATAAGGCTTCACGCACTAGATTTGCTTGTCTTACACCAACTAAGCATACAATTAGTTCCATTCTCGGAATATTTGCACGTTTAATGGGAGCTAACCGGGACAGTCAACAATTGGACGTTGATTTGGTTATTGTTCTCGGATCGCATAAAACACACATTTGCGTAGAAATTTGAGCTTGCGTCACAAAATATGTGCACTTCTCGTCTAGTGGATGATAGAAGCTGAATGAGACGTGGCATTTTGATTTGGCGTAATTGACTCATTCTCTCCTTCCATTGCTTAAACTTCTTTTGTATTTCCTCAGGCATTGGTTCGCCTCATCCAATTTTTGTGGTCCATGCATTTTGCAGAAGTAATTTTGGTAGTGCTAATGGTGGACAGGTCAAACCAATGGAATCAAACACCTGTACTAGAATGCTGAGTACTTGTCTCTTGGTAATTTTTTCTAATGTTCCTCCGTACTTGACATCACAGGATAACGTATCGTCACAGCGGTTCCAGAGTAAGCCAAGTAATGAAACTTACTGTTTCTAGTTAATTCCACAATATATTGAATTAACTAGAAACTAGAAAGTTTCATTTAAAACAGTAACATACGTCTTTCTCAGTCATGTCATCATCTTCCCCGGAGTTGAATCCGCAATCATCACTGGTGGACAAGCCGATTCCGAACTCCTTCGAGAATCTGTGAGCCCATAGTTTGAGTTTCATGTTGGCTCCGCTCATGATTGATATAGCTGTAATGATATTATCAACATAATAATTTTATTATAATGTTCGTGCTACCGGTACAGAGGAACCATCCACTTGATCCAGATGGTGATTTATTAGAGCTCCGAGAAGAGAGGGGCTATTTGTCAATTCAAAGACGTCCCTCAGGTGCTTGTAAACTGCTATTCTGCTAGAATCGCTATTCTCCCACCATAGAAACTTTTGATAAGACTGGTCCTCTGCTTGCACTTGTACCATCTGAAACGCTTTCTTTATATTGCCTGATACTCCATATTTTTTCTCTTGGAAGCGTAATAGTAGTTTCGGAATTAACTCTAGCAAGTTCGGACCTTTGTGAATAGTGTTGTTGAGGGCGGGGCTCCGAGCAAGTCTCCAGGACGCGTCAAAGACTGCTAACAGCTGTCGTAACACTCTGTTTGAAGATCGGTCTATGCGGTAAATAATGGCCAGTATCATCATCCTTCTCCATATTCAAAATAAATCCTTTTTCATGTGCAAGGAAAACATCATGGTAATCTTGCACTTTGAATCCTTTCTTGAGTTTCCTGGTGGTGTCAATGAGTCGCTTTTCTGCAACTTCTTTGTTGGTTGGGGACCTTGAATACAAACTGGTGTCGTTCCGTGGTAAGCCCACTACGTACCTGTCGTATTTGGTCACGGTAGCAGTAAAGTACGCAAGTGCTTCCTGTTCGTTTTCTTCAGTTGTCTTCGTTTCTATTCGATCCGTTATGCTAATAGTGCCAAGCCTGCATAAGTTGCTTATCTCGAGATCCGTGGTGGGAGAAATTAATATTGGTAAAAGTACCAATTTTACAACCATTAAAAACATCAATATTATTGAAACATAAATTGATTACACTGACATACTGTCAATCTGAATTGGCAAGAGTGCAAATTATAACTCCACTACTCTCGGTGAACAGATTGACAAAAGTAGCTGCGTGACTTATACTAGAGAAAGTATAACTGCACAAAACGAATGGCTATAATTTCTGCAAAAATAGTACTATTCTATTGTAATGTTTTTCTTATTTATTAAAAGTTTTCATTACGGGTGGGATAAATTTCAAACACTCGGTATGGCTACTCACTAATTTATTTAAACACTAAACTAATCACTAATACTTAATTTATGTATACAGTATATTCACTTTAACTAATTTATATGAACAGTTCACTAATTCACTTATTTATTTGTTTATCTCACGATGTCAAATTATCAACTCAACTTACTCTTCCTGATCAGTCCCTTATATATTAAAGCCGTTTTTACTAGTAAATTCTGGGCTGCGGCTTACACAGTCACGAATAATTTTCCTGGCCTTTTCTAGATAACTCTGGTCACAAAAACAATGTTTACATAAGATAGTCGTAAACAGTTTTTTATAACTGCGTATCCGCCATAATTTTAACTTTTATACCTGGCTTAGACAGAGTCGGTTTTAGGGACTATACCGGTGTGTTGTTTCGTAACATTACCCCCTCCTTAAATGGAAGTTCCTCCTGGAACTTTTGTGTAGCCGAGACTGGATGTTTGAATCGGCAACTGGCCCCATTTCTACACTTTCCGATCTTATGGAAATAGCAGGGCACCGTCTTCATCGGATACTGATAACGGGGGTTGTAGCTGCAAATTAATATCTGGACACCAGTATCTCTAAAGATAACTTCTACCATGTTCCTGATAACTCGCCAATCCAACTGGTTACTCGCTATCTTAGGCATAGCCAGTTTCTTCACGTTCGATTCCAACACATGGTCTCGGAGGTTTCGAAGTGCTTCCCACACATCGCGGTAGGTAGATCGATCTTAGAATTCATTTTTAGTTACCACGTAGAAGACGTACCGCGAATTATGTTTCAGTTTCAGTGTCTTGCCAGGGGCTGGAATCTGGTCATCAAGTTTTTCTAATTGCCCGAACTTCCTTCGAAAGACGGTTGCCAACCCTTGTGCGTTCTTGATACGAGCGGGGATGTTGTATGCCAGTGAATAATCTTCCGGGAGAGTGAACATATCTTGTTGTTGTTTCGAAGTGACTCCATATCTAGCTTTCCCAGTACCTCCATACGCGCCCATAAATTCATCGAAGGTGGGGTCAGACACATCTCGAATAAGGTTTACTCCTTCCTCTATGTCATGGCCCCCTTCGAATGGCGCTAGTCGGTTTTGGTGAACTATACCAGTGTGCTGTTTCGTAACACTATAATACAAGAATCTGGATATATTTATGTTGATTACCCTCTCAAATGCACCTGCTCAAAACATCTCTAATAGCATTATCGCTCAATTGACTGACAGTGGTTTTTCTCTGAACGTACTTGATGCATTAGGATGTGAGAGGTTGGACATCTAGTGTTATAATTTCAATAGAACAACAAGTTAAAACATCGCTATAGTTGGTAGTTTGTCTTTTACACTCCAACGATTTACCGCTCCAGCATTTGTTCAAAAATTTAGATGGGGAAACGACTGGGCCAAAGTCAATTTAATTTTCCAGCATTTAATGTGTATGAGAAGCTTCTAATAGTGAATTTTGAACGTGTTGATTGCGAAGTTCCAGACATTGATCCCAATATCTTTAATAAAATCAAGAGTACCTGCAATAGAGTCAGGAAACGATTAATCCGTTCGTGATCCAGGCCCTATTTCTTACTCACAACGGTTGATAATAGCTAACAGTTTTATGACTGTACGTAAGTGTGGAAACCCCTTTTCCCCATTCTCGATTGTTGACAATAGCTACCAGTTTTAAGACTGTACTTTAGTATGGAAAACCCTTCAGATGAACAAAAAAAAATAGTTTTTTTCAATTCTCAAATCATACATGCCGTATGGTTAGTAATAAAGGTATTCAACAGATAGTCATGGATGCGTTTTTGATTATGAAACTATGAAATCAAGAAAGTAAACCTCCAAAACTGAATCAGATGCAATTTCCCAGCATTATAGCGTTTCGAAAAAAAAATATTTTTCGACCCAACCTATTGGATGATTGAAGCAAGATTTTGGTTCATTATTTCCGATATATTTATTTGAATTTATATTATTCACGTATCATATCATTCGTTCATTTCAAAAGACGAAACTTCGTCTATATGTCACCAAAATCAAGGATAACTCAATATTTTCTTAAAAAATAAGGAGTAAAATTAAAAGAGCAACGCTCTGCGAATGTTTTATCAAAAACTGGCGTTTGTTTCACCGTAACAAAGCACAATTGTGGGTCTGTTTTATACGATTGTATACCCTGAAAGGACTCAACTAACGTTCGAAATTAATGAAATCATTTGGAAAAGTAACTTCGTAACTTGCAAGAAAAACTTCTGGGTGTCGTGAATACTCACGCAACATTTTTTTCATTCCGCCTTTTTATGATCTTACGAAATTGAAGAGAAAAAATAAAAACGATTGAAATATGGCATGACACGATACCACGGTATTTTGAATTGTCCTTTTTGTAATAAAAATAAAGGTAAAATATAAAAATTATGATATAATATAATTAATTTTAAATTTTGTTTTTTGTTTCAATTGAGGCTATTTTTTTATCTATATATTGTGTAACAGTTTAAAAATCTGTTACAACAATATATAATTTAATTTGGATATACTATGGCGGTATTATCCTTCTCCGACTAACAAGTTTAGTTAAATTTCTACAATGAAAAGGTACGTCCGTAAATTATTCGTCGGTAGGTGCCACTATTAGTACCGAATTATTAATTAAATTTTGCATATGCGTGCGAAATTCACCTGTGTGGTCGTAAATCACCGTTTTTTTGGTCGATTGTCGAAACTGAAATCACGTTGTGTTTGGTTTGGTGTGCTACAATTTTCATGATCTGGTGATATTTTCTTCATCCTCCGCAGGATTATAAACTTGAAAATTGTATTTGTTATTGTGGGATTTTGTTGGATGTCCGTGGATGCTTCCAGGATTATATTATTCCCAAATAACTGTCTCAATGAGGTTCAATTAATGCCAAGCAAACGCCAGCGATTTACAACGTTTTACCAATAAGGTATGTGTTTTGGTTTTTTTTGTTGTCTTTCTTTTCGTATCGTAAACTCTGTCGGTTCTAGTGGATAAAGTTTCTGATTGAATTTTGTTCTTTGCAGGAGGGGTTATAATGAATCAAAAACATCTAGAAAGTGCTTTTAATCTCTTAAGCTGACGAAATATTTTTAGTAAACTACCATTTAGCACAGGTGAGCGAATATGATGTTTAATTTAAATTAACAGGAATTATTAAAAAAAATATTGTTATTTACCATATTGGCTAAGTTATTAAAAATTCAATATTTGAACATTAAATTTATATTATTTTTTTGTCCTCAAAATAACTTTCATATATATTTTCATTTTTACCTTTAATCAAAGCATAATATTGAATAGAGGCGCGTCCGGGCAAACTTTTTATTCCGGCATTCTTATTTATTTTTTTTTTGTACTTTTAGGGTACTTAATTATCTATTATCTTCCCACCTAACTAATTTTTGGATTTTAATTTCGAGCTCAATTGCTACTAAAAAGACCCATTTTGGTTTACTAGATTAGTAAGAGAAATTATTACGCTAATTTGACAGTAGTAGAATACAGGGTGATCTACTATCGCTGGATATACACGCAAGTTTCATAAACCTATCTTTGATTATGATTGCTTACTTGAATCCAACTGAATATTTTAGTGAATATTTAGTTGCCACTATTACCCTACTTTATTTGTATATTTTGCTTAGGTTGCGTATATTTGTTGTTTATATTGCGCTTAACTTTCTATTAAATGAAGAGATTTTATTATTAGACGTTATATTCGAAAGAAAACCAAAGGACGTTCATTTGGATTATTCTTTCATCATATATGTTTTCGAAATAGTTTACCTACTCTTTTTTTGCTCCAGCATTAGGACTAGGCGTTCTAGTTGTGGTACATATTTATACATTTTGTTAGAGGTGTACTATAGCGGCTTGGTTTCACTTTACCGAGTAATTCAATTATTGTTATAATCTACAAATACATAAAACCTGTGCTTGAGCTCACGCGAAGTGTTCTTTATGATCCGCTATATTCTTTTTATATTTGCTTTTCCTTGTATGCTACCAATATTTATTTCCAGCGCTTATAGCGATCCTATTTTAGGCCATTTTTGTTTGAAGTCTTTATTGTAATATAGAATAACTTGCTTATCAGTAATTAAGGTGAGAGTACCTTTTTATTATTATTATTTTTTTTATTATTTTTATATAGCTGGAAGTTTAATTCTGTGGTTTATAAAATAGTCAATAAATAGGGCACATCTACATATATATATATATATATATATATATATATATATATATATATATATATATATATATATATATATATTTTTTAATTAACTGAACCATAAATTGCTTGTCTTTTTTTATGCCTGAATATCTCTTTCAGGTAACCTGATAAATACTATTCTGGGTTTATAATGGTCTCAGTGTTCAATTGACATTTTGGTGGGCATTGTGAATTTCTATCGTGATTACTTTGGGTACTCAAGGGCTCAATTTGTCTGGCGCCCAGATTTAAATTCTTGTAGTTTTAGATTAGAGACCCCGCCCTTCTCCACTTTTTTTAGCTAGCCGTGAATACTCGTCTGCCGGGTGGCAGATAAAATAACATAACCGATATAATTTTACCCATAGAGAATTTGAAAGAAACTCAATAGTACCGTTTATTTTCATTATAAATTTTAATTATTGAGCACTGTTATAATTGATTCCAAATCAATTTGAAATATTACTGCAATAAGCCTTTTCTTTAAGGCAAGAGTTACGGAGTGTTGAATTCCTTACTGGTTTTTAGGACTAATAAGAGAGAACATGATTATTTGAATTGGCATTTGCAATGTTGACAATTACTGTGTCAAACCTAGAAACTCACGTGGATAACAACCAGGAACATACAGATCCAGCAAAAGCCTAGCTGGCAAAATATTCACAGCTCAAAGAACCGAATGGGCTATTAGAAACTTTAAGCCATTGAAGTCGCCTGGAAATGACGGAATATTCCCCGCTGTTGGTATTCTATGAATAATAATATGTGATCCCATACGTTGGTGTCACTTGTCAGTTTGTTTTTTGGTTGTCAGTTTTCAATATGTTGTAAAATCATACTTCTGTTTAAAAATTGTAAAAAACATATTGTTGTTCCAGTCATATTAAAGTTAGTGTTTTTTGTGTTTCTGTGTTATTGATTCTAAATCAACCCCTAGCATATGAAACAACAGGTTATGGGCCTAGAAGCTAACACATGGTCTCTGTATTAAAAAATTAATCTCAGTCATTAAATATGGGTAAAAATACAGTACAGGTTTTACCAGGTCAAAAGCTAAAAGGTAGAGAAAACTATCACGATTGGAAATTTCAACCGCAAAATATTTTAATCTTGGACAACTTATGGACTGCAGTAGTGGGTTATAGTTCAGATGATTTAACGGCTGGTGATGTTCGTAAACGTCGTGATGAAAAAGCGTTATCAAAGATCAATCTAAGTGTTGACAGATGTGTGTTTCCATTAGTCATAAAAGCAAAAAATGCCAAAGGAGCTTAGGATGCAGTTTCAAATGCATATGAAGACAAAAGTTTATATAGTCGTTTAAAGTTGCTGAGACGTCTGTGCAACATAAATTCGATTAAATTTAAATCCATGGAAGATTATGTGAATGAAATATTAAACTTATCGCAACAACTTTCTGCCATGAATAAACCCTTAGATGATGAGTTTCTCGCTGCAATTATGTTATCCGGTTTAACCTAAGAGTATGATCCAATGGTTATGGCATTAGAAAATTCTACACATACAATAACTAGTGATCTTGTAAAACATAAGCTCCTTCAAGATGATAAATATAAAGAAACAAAAATCATTAGATTCGGCATATTTCACTTCAAACAATGTAAAGAAAAAGCCTTGGTGTTCATATTGTAAAAAATCATGTCACTGGAAAAATGAATATAGGAAACTTGCTGCTTAAAACACAAATTCCAAACAAATAGGAGAAACAAGTAAGGAACAAAAATTTAATAAAAATCAACCTGGAAATCAAGTTCAACCTTCAAGAAATAAAGCACTAAAAATTTCAGATAATTCTTTTAAATCCAGTCTTTGGTACGTAGATAGTGGTGCAAGTTCTCATATGACGGGCAACAAAAATTTGCTAATAAATTTTACTGATAAGCACAATGGTCAAAACAATGAATTGAGATGTGGTGGTACAGGTGATGCAACTGTTAAATTGTTACACAATAATCAAACAAAGATAATCTCAGACATTATTTGTTGAAAACCTAACTGCCAATTTACTTTCTGTTAGTGCAATAGTTCAAAAAGACTATAGTGTTATATTTGATAAGCAAGGTTGCCGCATAGTTGACAAAGAGATATATCCAGTCCAGGGAGAGATTGTGGCTATAGGTACAAATGTTGGAGGGTTGTTTATTCTGAATACTAAACAAACTGAAACGGCAAACTTGGCAGATACAGCAAACTCTGCATAATTGTGGCACAAGAGGCTTGGCTATTTAAATTATGTCAGTATGAACCTTTCAAAAAATAGTCATGCAAATGGGATTAATTTCCCTCCAAATTCAAAGCCAGATAAATGTGTCCCATGTGTTCAAGGAAAACAGTGTCGAAAAAGCTTTAAATATATTAATTCAAAACTTTCTAAAAATAAACTGGATCTAATTCACACAGATTTATGTGGACCAATGCAAGTAGAGTCATGGGGTGGAGCCAAATATATGTTTACTTTAATAGATGACCATACCCATAAAGTATTTGTCTATTTCCTTAAGACAAAAAGTGAAGTTCCAGATATTTTTCAAGAATTCAAAAATAAGGTTGAAAATGAATGTAAAAGGAAAATTAAAGCTGTCCGTTCAGATAACGGTAAAGAATATTGCAATCAAAAGTTAATCAATATTTTCAAGACATCTGGAATAAAGCATCAGGTAACAGTTCCATATAACCCTGAGCAAAATGGATTGGCCGAAAGATATAATCGAACAATCATGGAGAAGGTACGTTGCATGCTCCTTGATTCAAAATCTGATCAGAAAATGTGGGCAGAAGCAGCAAATACAGCTGTCTATATTATCAATAGATCTCCAGCCAAGAAAATTCGAGGGCAGACTCCAGAAGAACGGTGGTCTAACAAAAAAGTGGATCTTTCTCATCTAAAAATTTTCGGGTGTCCATGTACCATCTGAAATCCACAAAAAATTGGATGCTAAGGGTAAAATGTATATATTTGTAGGATATAACCAAAGTTCATATAGACTAATAGATCCTGTTACACATAAAATAATATTGGCATGCAGTGTGGAATTTTTTGAGCATGAATTGTTAAAAGATTCAACTAATTCTGACAATAATGTTGAATCTACTGAAGAAATAATTCTTATGCATAATGAAGATGCGACAACGGAAATTGGTGATCTTGGTCTCTCCTGATTTTGTAACTTATTTATGTAAAGATACTGAACCTTTAACTTATGAAGAAGCTTTGTTTTCTCCTAATCATAAGAGCTGGCAATCAGCTATGTTAAAAGAATATGATAGTCTTATTAACAATAATACTTGGTCATTAGTTGATAAACCTGAAAATGGTTGTAATGTAATTAAAAACAAGTGGGTTTATAAACTTAAAAGGGATTCAACTGGCGATATTGTTAATTACAAAGCAAGGCTTGTTGCAAAGGGTTGTAATCAAAAAGCAGGGTTGGATTATAATGAAACCTTTTCTCCGGTTATAAGCTAAAGTTCACTTAGATTACTTTTTGCTATTGGGGCTAAATTAAATCTAAAAATATATCATTTAGATGTAGAAAATGCCTTTTTACATAGTAAATTAAAGGAACATATTTATATGACACAACCAGAAGGTTTTATACAATCAGGGTCAGAGAATAAAATATGTAAACTTCACAAAAACATTTACGGTTTGAAACAGTCATCACGTACTTGGTTTGACGAAATAGATTTAGGATTATGCACAAAAGATCTTATAGGTCGAAATGTTTGGTTGGCTGTAGAGCTTTTACGACCCCCATGCAGTCTACTGCTTTTGTTGTAGCGAAAGTCCTGCTTTCGTCTATGCAATGCCTGCGTTTACTGATATTGAAATGGCTTCTTCGTATGAGGCTAGTCATATATGCTCCCAGCGTTATCTAAATGACCTCTTTGTTTACAATATCTTTTTTGAAATTCACAAATACCTTTGTACGGTGGAGGTTTATGTAACTTCCAGAACTGGAAGACCTGATTTTTTAAAATCATTGACGAATATTTAGAAACGACTGCCAGAGAAATTGCTCAACAAATGAATGAAAATATTTAAATTGTATGGAGTTTAAAAAAATATCAATGTGACGTTCAAAATATTCCATTATTTACTACCCTATGCCTATCCGGTCCATGCAATATTGCCAATTGATTATGGGAATCACAAAGAAGTGTAACACGATTCCAACTTATATCCTTGGTCAACGGTCGGATTGGTATTAATGACGAATATTCATAGGTAAGACACATATGTTTATTCTATAGAAAATGAACTGCCAGTTGTTTTGGAAGATGTTGCTTCCATAGGAGACTTATGAGGTTCTTGAATGACAATTCTCCTCCACAGTTTGCAATGATCTTACAAGGAGATTTCAAATAACTCTATTTCAGACAGTTGGGTATGGCCATGATCTCCGCATCCAACGTGTTGGAAACAACCTCAAACACTTATTTATTTTGTCATTTTTATAATTTAAGTTGACAATTTGTCTCTTAAAAATATATGTTGGTCAACCTGATTGACAGTTGATTACAGGTTGTACTTGTGTGACAAAATGGCGATTATCTGAAGCTTATTTTTGTAGTGAACAAATGTTATTTTTGTTGTGGATTTTATTAGCTTATATTATCAAATATTCAAACCTCTGCCTTAGAGACATCTTTCAAAGCTCTGTATTATTTCCATCTTTGCAATGTAAATAGTTTGTGTAAATATATGTATATAAAAAATTGGTGAGTCTATCTACCAGCAATCCATAACACACAGTCCACTCGGCGCCAGTTTATTATGCCCCACGTTTCAGGAGACAGATTTTATTATAACTATCATTATCAATATCTGAATATTACAATAATAATTTTATTTTGCTCCACGTTGCAAGGACAAATTTGTTAGAAATATTGTACGTATACAATTTATTTTTTTAAATTTACATTACTCACACCTCAAATAATGTATCCTACATAACGATAAAACATCATATAAGAATTCATCAGCTTCTTCTACTGAACATTCCCGTTCCAATTCCTTGCAAAACAGTATATACCCTGAATTGTGGTTTTTGACGTATTGTATTTATAAAATTTGTTACTGTGTTGCCGTGGTTCATACGTTCGACAAATATTTATTAACCGTAAAATGTGTGTGTAAACAATAAAAACCATATTAGTGTTTTAAATGATACTCAATGTTTCTAGCTAATTCAACAATATAATGAAAAATGTTGAAAATTCTAAAAAATTGCAGTTCTTGTTTCTTATCACAAATATGCAGCACTTCTAGTTGTGTGTTAGGTGTCAATGAATGATTGGTGTCAAGTAGATGTTTTGCGGAATGGGATTTATCTGGTTGTTTTAATCTGTATGCTCGTAAGTGTTCACTGTATCGGATTCCAAAATTTCTAACGGTCTGACCTAAATAGACAGCATTACATTCTGGATATTTGAGTTTATATATACCTGATCTCTTTAATGTTGGGATTTATGTTTTACCGTTCAACAATTAAAGTAACGTAAGTACAAAATGGAATTAGCTAGAAACATTGAGTTTCCTTTAAAACACTAATATGAGTATTTTCCACAAACTCAGGGTCGAGACAGTTAATTTCAATAGAAACCATATTTATGAATTTGATATATAACCTGAGAAAGAGCAACTTACTTCTACTCTAAGAAGAAATACTACTACACTTGTTGTCTTTTCAATGCCCATTTAAAAGAGTGTTAATAATTCAAATATCTAACGAAATGTTTAAAAAGTTGGAGGAAAGTGGAAATTGTATTTCTAATAAGGATACGTTGAGTACCAGAATATTTTAAGTAAACAAGGAAACTTTGAAACCGTTGAAATATTTGGTAGACTCAAAGCTAAAAGTTTTAACAAATATTTTAACGATCATTAGTTAAACACTTAAAAGTTGATAAGTTGTTGGTAGGTATGTTTATTATTCATGGAAAAAGAGAGAAACTCAAAACTCTTGCGCTTAGTACTGAAATCGTTTTCACTGTAGAATAACTCTAAATGAGAATACTTTTTCCTATGTTTGTATAACGAACATGAACAGTAACAGAATAGTTTTCGCTTATGAGAAAACTGTTTCATTTTCTAATGAATAATTATCATTAAATCTCAAAAATAAATATATGCCCGCAGTGTTGGCAATCATCACTGTCGAAATTAGGCGTTTTGTAGTTAAAACGAGTCAGGTGTAATTATAAGGGGATGAAATAATCATATAGGGTATAGTCGTAAGATACATAATATCAAAAGGTATGAGGATATTATTATTGTGTTGAAGGGAGACAAACGGTATTGAGTCATATAGGTAAGGAAGGATAGTCCAGGCTAGGGACACTGCAGACCGTGCCATCTATAGAGCCCGTCGAGTAACTAAAATCGGTAGATAATTCCAAAAAATTAACGAAAACTGTAACGTCGTTAGTAATATAATTTTATTGATTTTTATAACTGCGTATGCGCGATATCATATTGCTCGGCCCCATCCCCACATGTTATATGTTATACTGTTATCATTTCTTAGTTGAAGTGTAGAGATTATTTTAAGGTTTCGTTATTTTGGTGTATTTTTTAATTGCTATAGTGTAATATTTATCTGTTGTTTCGTTGCTTTATTGTTATTAATTGAAAAGACAATGTCAAAGTGTATTTTTAAGGATTCTAATAAGTGGTGTACTCTGTAAGATTTATTAAAAAAATTTGAGCATTTTTTCTTTCACAATTAACATCCATTATCTTCATTTTTATAAAACACAGAGAATTTTTACTAATTTAATCGACAACTTTAGAGATCATGGTTGTTCTTTACATTAGCTAAACTGAAAATTGCTGCATTAATAAAGTAAATATTTCTTTTTACAGTTTTGTTCCTCCAACCCAGGAAGATAAAATTGATATGGCTGGTAAGCAGTGGTAATAAATCATTAAATTTGTCGACGAAGAAATTACGGAGGATATGATCCCTTCATTTTCAAAAACAGTGTTTCTTTAGATTTGAGAAAGACGAAGGAAGGTTATTAAAACAGTTTGATTTGCGTTCCCATATGAGAGGAAATTAACAAAAATTGATGGTAAGTTTTATTGTATTCAATATAGCATGCTATAATTTTGGGCATTTTAAAATGTAAATTGAGTGAACGAAAAGACGAGTACTAAGTGTGTAATTTTATTAAAATTCCAGGTAAGCGCTTTCATCCATTAGACCATTCTGAAAGCTCTCGTCAAGGAAAAAATATACAGAAAGTGTCAAAAATTATCAAAACCTGTACCTGCTACATACAATGAAATAAAATGTTTGATGTTACATCATTATTTACCTAAAATCTGTTCAAATTACTCTATAAAGAGTGTGTACAATTATAATTCACATAACGAAACGTCTAATTTGATTACCAACTAAATGATATGTGTGCCACCCTCTTTATAGGGTAAATTCAACAAATTTTACTTAAATAATGATGTAACATCGAACATTTTATTTCATTGTGTGTACATTGTATGTTTTTTTTTCTTGTCGACAGCTTTGAGAATGATCTAATGGCTGAAAGCGCTTAGCTGGCATTTGAATCAAATGACATACTCAGTACTCGTCTTTTCATTCACTCAATTTATATCTAGTGTGTACACCATACTCAGACAATTCCATTCTAAAATGTATCAATTGAAAAAATAATAATCTGGGTTTTATTTTATGTTATAGCTATATTCCCTCTACCAGCTATGGGATGGAAGGTATTGATTCCTTGCCGATTTTCATATATAGCCCATGGTGTGACAATTTATGGGTAATGAAAGTGAGTATTAACTTTTGTTGAGGCATAACGTCTAAGTATTTGGTCTAGCGGTAACCAAAAATCCAAAATATCCAATAAAGAAAAAAAATAAAAAAATAGTTAAAAATCAAGAATTCCTAAAAAAATCGAGAACATTTTTTGATATTTTTTTGGCTTAGTACAAAAACATCTCTAAACTTATTATTTCGATAGTAAGCGCATTTTGTTTTCTTTTGTTGACATAAATTTCCAAACATATTTGTGTTTACATATTTATTGTTGTTATTTTGTGTGTTTACCCCATGAGACGGTGGGATTTTTAAGAGCCCTTAAGAAACATTTTAACAATCATAGACTGCCAGGAGCTGCAGAGTAACTTAAACTGCTTTATGCAATGGTTTCATAAGAACGGAATGCTTTTAAATGTAGAAATATACAAATATGCAATATACTAGGTTTAAGCTTGTGTTATAAACCTATTTAATACTTCCAGTAAATAAATAAAGATGTGTTTTAAGTGGAAATGAAATGTTAGATATATTATTTTGAATGTTGTACAATCACAAGTGCTGTTTAGCACTCTTATATGTAATTACTTGGCACCTTGTATTTACAGAGCTGGGCAGTATTTAACAACTTTTCCTATAAAAATATTTTAATTACTTTTGTTCAAACATTCACAGTAATTATACTCAAATGTTTTCTCTCACAGAAAGTTGCCAAAAATAGTAGTTAACAACTTACTGCTAACACTTTTTTGATTAGCTAAGTAGCAGTTATACTCCTGCAGTTTGTCCAGCTCTGTGTGTTTATACGAGTGTAATAATAAATTAATATAAACTTATCATACATAATTTTCTACTTTTATCTTGATTTAACATCATTTAGAAATCTAATGATACTCCAATCTAGAATGTATGTTATTCAAAATATTTTTTAATTATTGCATGGTTTTTACACTATAATTTATTTGTTGCCATTATGTTTGTTAAGAAAAGTACTTTGTGAAAGAAATTATTTGTTATGTATTTTTATACCAAAATAAATAAATTGTTTATATGATTATTGTTTTATTTTTTCCAATTTAATTAACCATTTATGGTCCATCATTTGATATTTCATTCAATTTAACTCAACATCTAATCATTATCTAGTTAATGGAGTTTAATTGAATGAAATGTCAAATGATGGACTATAAATGGCTATTTTGAAATAAAATAATTAAAATACAGTATATTTAAATATACCGCCAATCCGCCACACTTTCTTGGAATAACTTTCCTTTTCATTTCTAGCATGTCGCAGGGTGGATATTTGCTCTACTTCATCCTGGTTTGAAGGAAAATCTTCTGGGGTTTTCCAAGCATTTATTAGTAGTTTATCATGTTATATCTTCGTAAAAGTATATTCATTGTAGTTAACTGCTAAGTCCATTCGTTACTTCTAACATAAAGACATGCTTCATATGCAGTTATGTATGCGTCTGATAATCCATAGAGTTCTAAAACTAATGATTCTCTGGAAATAACATTTCTTGGAATCTGGATATTGTTTATTCCGTTTAATAACATCTGTAATATTTTCCATTTTTTTTTCTAACTTATTGGGCTGTTCATCGTCCCATGCCAAATGTTCTGCCCACAATCGTTGTAACAACACCTTGGCCAAAATAATAGAAGGTCCTAAAAGGTCAAAACTCTTAGAAATTTGCAATAAGACTAATATCTCTTAGTAAATTTGGATTTTTCATTAAAATTAATACTAAATTTCAGAGTATCACTATTTGGGGCCCAATATAGTCCTAATGTTTTTATTTGATTCTTTTCTCCAAAGCCTTTATCCATCTCATACCTATCAGCAATTTCCTGTAACACTGTTGGATTATTAGATGTCCATTTCTTCGAATGAAAACCTTATTTCCAAATATTGTCTATCTTTGAACATAATTCAACTGCTTCTGTAGCCATTTTAGCTCCTGCATAAAACTCATGTAATATTATTTCTGAAGATGTGTTTCTTTATTGTCGAAACCTAATTGTTTCAGACATGTAATTGCCAGAGCGGGCAGTGATTCTATCTCACCATACGTTACTGTATTCAAGATATATTCCTGTAGTTTCTCTTCAGGATCGCTTCTCCAAAGTACCTTTTGAAGTGAACTCTGACTAGAATCTACCAATATCATACAATACATTTCCTCAGAATTAATTGTTAAATTTACTCAACATTTTAGAACAACACAGCGCAGCGTGTGGTTTTAGCAGCAACTACAGCAAGGCCAAAGTCATGATCATTGATAGGGAACATAACAATCATCCTGAAATTACATCAATAGGTCGTTATCAGGTGGTCCAAAGTTTCGCATAATTCGGTTTCCTGATCGACAATTCCGACAGTTGCGAGGCTGAAATTCGTCGACGCATCCAACAAGCACGGTCAGTCGCGACAAAACTGACTAAAATATGGCGCGACAATAATATCACCAAAGCCACCAAAATGTCGCTGTTTCGGTCTCTTGTGTTTTCAATATAATTCTGTATGGCTCTGAAACTTGCACCATTAGAAAAGCAGATCGTCACCGCATAGAGGCTTTCGAAATGTGAACCTGGAGATGAATGCTAAGAGTTCCTTATACACTCCACCGAACGAACTAACATCTCTATATTAAGTGAACTCGGCAATCCAAAGCGACTAACCTCCATTGTTTCGACGCGCGTCCTGATGTTCTTCGGTCATATTCATAGAGGTGATAATATGGAAAAACTTCTTATCCAGAGCCATGCTCCAAATGGAAGGCATCGGGGGCGCTCTCCTACACGTTGGGTTTATGCGACGAAACAATTGCTAGATGTTAATATCACAAGAGCTACCGAGCTGACAACAAATCGCAAAAGATGGAGACATACTACTTTCAAAGCAATTGACAATCTTCGTGCCCACAATCCTCCAATTGTGACCTAGTACATTTTATGAGTTTACAACATGTCTGACAAGACATTGTGACAATATCTACGCATACTACAACAGGATGCTGCCTGAATCTAATTAAAGCGAATCATAAATCGACACCCCCATCGTATAAGGCTGTAACTCAATTTACATGCTTTTTGAGATAAAACCACAGGCATACTCAGGACAATGAGACGAATCGATCAATAATAAAAACGTAACTCTAGATCAAATGGTTGCGGAAATACATAATCGAACAAAGAAGTATTTAAACTTATATTTTTCAGTTGAACGTTAACAGAGAAGTAACGTAAATTACCTCTTTTTAATATTTTCCATAAATATTATCTTGACGCTAAAATGGATGTTAAACGACTTACAACTTTGTTCAACTCATATATATTTTGTTTTCCTTCTCAAGTACGGGCGTACTCGTCCTATCTTTCAGTTTACGTCTTTGTCGTGCGAATATTTTGTTCGCGAGACCTATATTGCCAGTTGAGTTAACGCGGTCTTGAAGCTGAAGGACTTTGTAGGTGTTTGTATTGTTATTAATATTCGTCTTGTCGATACAGTGATTATTGGTTCATAGTAAAACTATCATTTATATTGACATATTGGACTTGTGAAATGAATCGCAGTCAACACATATTAGAGTAAGCATTGAAGAACAGTGGAATAGCTGAAGGTTGTGCTGGTAAGTTCCTAACCTCACTTATTTGAACTACGTTTAGAGAACGTTAATTTTGAATAATGTTTGCGTGGGTGATCACAAATTCAAATTACATCTTATTCGTTGAAAGTTTTTATATCTGTGTTACATAAAAAAGGTGTATAGTTGAAAAAATATGTGGTTTGTTTTTTAGAGTATGAGGCAGAATCACAGTCTCACTTTGTCCTGGCTTTAGGTAGCAACGGTGAAGGGTCGATTGAACTTGATTCAGTTAACACTCCTGTCGTAAACAGTGGCACTGAGCTAGTGGAATTTAAACAATATTTACTACGAACACGTCGAAATGATGTTTTACCACGGATCTGTAATAATTCAGAATCGAGCCAGGAGAGGCAGAGTGAACCTTTTTCCCCAGACGTTTCAGAATATGTGCCATCTTTTCACAAAGGTGTAGTATTGTTCTTTTATATGTCAAATACAGTATTATTATAATGTGGAATTTAGAAAAAAATCTAGATTTACTTTGCTCTAAGCGTTGAAATAGCCCTTTGGTAAAAGTATACAACTGCGTATTTTTTTCAGGAAATTATACGAACACAATGGAACAGAGTAGTTTGAGCGAGTTTTCGGAGCAGGAGAAAAAAACATACGATAACAATGAACCTTGTAGTAGCAAATACACCGTTGGGGAAGAAATTAGTGAAAAGGTAAAAAAAAAGAAATATGTCTAAGAAAATTGATCCGGGTCGAAAAAGGAAAAGAAATCCTGCAAATTGGAAGAATAATGTAAACAAGAAAAAAAAACATGGGACAAGAGTTTATCAATCAAAGAGGAAAACTTATGAAACAAAAAGAAATGAAACCAGGCTGTAATCAACAGTGTCGCTCAAAATGTTCGGAAAAATTGACTGCTGAATCAAGAAATAAGATTTTCAATGAGTTTTGGGCCCTCGGGGATCACACTATCCAAATGAATTTTGTCGGCAAGTGTGTTGAAAGAGTACCTCGAAAACAAGTTATCCTAGCTACCATTGGAACTTCGAGACGCCAGTGGACTTACAAGTACTGCCTTTTTATAGGAAGTGAGAAAATACAAGTATGTAAAAAGATGTTTTTCAATAATTTGGCAATTACTGAAACAAATATATTCAAGAAGATTGATATTCAAGGGTCCAGTTGTGCTGTGCTGGAAGATCGACGCGGACGTCATTATAACCGGCCAAATCAAATATCCGAAGAGGTGAAAGCTACAGTGAGGGCGCATATTTCTCAAATACATTTAGTTGATTCGCATTACGTGAGAGCAAGAACTTCTCAAAAGTATTTTGAAGCAACTTTATCATTCCCAACATTATATAAACTTTATAAAAAATGGCTATTAGAAAATAATAACGAAACTTCGGTTTTTTACAGTGAATTTAATATAGAGTTTTTCAACCCGAATAAAGATCTTTGTCCGACCTGCGATATCTATAATAGAGCTTCAAATGAAGAGAAGGAAGCTCTTGCAAATAAATACACAGAACATATAGCATCAAAGTTTGTAGTAAGGGAATTGAAATCACAACATAAAGATATTGCTCAACAAAGCAACTCTGTTGTTGTAGCAACTTATGATTTACAGAAAATTCTGACTACACCTGCATCAGAAGTGTCTGTATTTTACTATAAAAGGAAGCTTGCAGTCTATAATTTCACGATATTTGACATAGGGAAGTGTGACGGCTATTGTTATGTATGGGACGAAACCATAGGAAAAAAAGATGCGAATGAGATTAGTAGTGCTGTATACCTATTTATTGCAATGAAAGCAGAAGAAGGCTTCAAAGACTTTGTCTTTTACTCTAATAATTGTGGCGGACCAAACTGGAATCGCATAGTTTTCACTATGTACGCCTATGCGGCTGAAAAGTTTGATATCAATATCACACATATTTTCTATGAAGTCGGTCACACACAAAATGAGGGTGATTCAATGCACGCCCCTATCGAGAGAAGAAAGAAGCATCAAGTTGTGTATGTTCCGGAACAATGGATTACAATTATACGCTGCGCAAAAACGTCGAATAAACCCTATAAAGTAACTGAGCTAAATCAAAGCAAAATAAACTGTTTTAAAGATTAAAACTAACTTTTCCGCATCTGTGGCCCTGAACAATATTCTATCATAAAATTGTTACTTGGATACACTTCGGGGGATGTAGGGTGCTAACAAACCGAAATTTCTCCAAAAATAACCAAAAATTTAGTATATCTAGTTTTATAGGACCCGCTGTACTCGCTCTAGTCAACTGAAAATCAATAGGGTACATCTTGAACAATACTTATTCATAAAGTTGATCAATCGTATACTCTCTGGAGGCTGTATCGTGCTAACTATCTGAAAATTCTCCAAAAATGACAAAAATTTGGTACTTCAAGTACCACAGCACCCGTTGTACTGGCTTTAGTGAGCTCAATATCAATAGGGTTCATCTTTAAGACGCTCTGAATAATATCCAATCATAAAATTCATCACTTGTATATACTTCGTAGGCTGTATCGTGCTAACAAACTGAAACTTCTCCAAAAATGACAAAAATATCGTACTTAAAGTACTGTAGCACCGGTTGTATTGGCTCTGGTGAGCTGAAAATCAATAGGGTTCATCAGTGAGATGCCGTGAATAATATTCAATCATAAAATTGGTGACTTGTTGAACTCCGGAGGCTGTATCGTGCTAACAAACTGAAATTTCTCGAAAAACGACAATTGTCGTACTTCAAGTACCATAGCACCCGTTGTACTGGCTCTGGTGAGCTGAAAATCAATAGGGTTCATCTGTGAAATGTCCTTAACAATATTCCATCATAAAATTGGTGACTTATTGCACTCCGGAGGCTGTATCGTGCTAACAAGACTTGCAAGGAAAAGTGGCCGACGACAACGACGACGACGACGACAACGACATACACACAAGATTTTTTTTCTAAAAACCGTTTTTTTCGTGTTGTTATTGATGGATAACGTAAAAATAACTCTTAAAAAAATTTCAAATCTCCAACTTTTTTGTGGGTAAACCAATACTTTTCTCGCATATTAGATAGGTTGGCGGAAAAGTAATACTCAATTTTAAAGACTTGATGAGCAAACAAACTAATTTTGTAAAAAGTACTGACAACAATAAAATCAAATGGAACGGAGTGAGGCATTTAAAGATAGAAAGATCCAATCCAAAGCGCATACAGATAAATTATGATTTTTTGTCGGAAGAGAACTTTTACATTGACCTGGCCCAACAACGAAAACATTCCACAAGAAAATCGGCAAAAACTGAAAATCTGGAAAATGTATTGGCTGGTAATATTATATCACCAGCTTATAGTGTACCGATTCCTATTTCGCTTGCAAAGTACAAAGACTTGAATGCACTGTGTACAGCTCAAGCAATACCAGAATTGTATTGCAATTATTATAGAAATCTTAAGTACGGTGAAGCTACCCAGGAGCAATCAGACTCTGATTAGATACACACTTGGACTCTTAGTATTACCTTTTTATTTTGTGTTCATGTTTAATGATAGGGTATAGCCTCAGTGGATATTTTTCGTTATTTACCACTTCACTCTCATTAAAATATATGTTTTCATTCATCTCGATTTTTATTTTTGAAATATTTCCTATTTTCCGAAAGAAACTTTCTCAAAAAACTCAATTTTTGTTAACAAGTTTACCGCTGTAGTTTTATATTACTCCTTTCACTTGACAATTTATCGTAACAAATCCATATTTTAGTGTGAAAAAGGAGGTATTCACAAGTTACAACCTTGTTCTATGAAACACTAGGTAACGACGCAGGGTTGTAACTCACTGTTATTCCTTTATTAATCAATCAAGAAACGCACGAATACGTACACGTCATGCCAAAAACCCATTTTTTTTCTTCTTGAAAAAAAATGTAAACAAAAATTTTATTTTCATAAAACTCGTGTTTCTGAAAATTCATCAAAAATGAGTTACAACCTTATTCGATGGGGGTCTCCAAATCATCTTTGATTTTTGGGCCAGTATATTGAATATCATTAAATCATATACCTGAGTCAGTAGTTACTGATCCATTACGAACAACCCCTAATTACGTCGATGTATTGATTTCGTTTGACATCCCATGATGTGGCAAAAATTATAAAACTGTAAAGGAAAGTCACATAATATCGCATAGTAAGATATTTCTTAAAGTAAGTAGCCCCATCTACGTGCATGTGTCTGTGCTAATACTACCCCAAGCTGCTTAGATTGTACAAGTATTACAGATTTCTGCAGCAAGTTTTTGTTCGCTATTCAATTTGTTTATATAACTGATGGTGCATGAAAATATTACCGCTGCAGATTAGGGACCAAATATTATTAGAAGCTAAGTTTAATTAATATTATCATATACACCAGTCAATTAAGCATATTATAAGGATTTATTTGATATATAGTTTATTAGGTTTGGTTTATTTTGTCTTTGCTTGTCAACTTTTTGGAATGTTACAACCCGGGAAGTCACCGCTAGAGTGCTTCTCTTTCGGTTTCCTCCTTCTTCCGAAACTCTTTCTTATATGAGCATTTTCCTACACCACAGAAGGGCTCCGAGCCAATAAAGGGTGTTTATGCTCCTTTCTTGGCAAGTGTATTGGCCTCTTCATTTCCTGTGATTCCCGAGTGGCCAGGAACCCAGACTAAAAGACCCTGTTATTCTTGCCTAATTCATCAAGTTTTCTTCGGCACTACCATGCCAACTTTGAGTCAATGACATGGGAACTCAATGCTTTGATAGCTGCTTGACTATCAGAATGGATGGATATGTCACATTTCTAATTGAGAATTTGGGTGGTGTATTCCCTTTCCCAGCCTCTACTCGTATTTAGCATCGTAGTGAAATTCATCTCGATACTTACTTTCTTGATCATTTCGTCACTGGGAAGAGTGAGTGAGTTAGAGAGGACCAGGCTACCTGATTATTAATACTCTCATTGCCTGAACCTTCCTTAGATATTCTAAGAATTGCCTCTTGGGCAGATCTTTCTATCACCAGATGTACAGGTGTGAGATCTGTAATTATCTAAGTGCCCTAGTTGGACACGTTCTCATAGCTCCAGTGATGCACACACATGCAATCCTTTGAACTTTGTTGAGGGTCTTCCTCGTGCCGTACTGACTTGCTTTTGTATGCCAAACTATTGCCCAATACGTAATTGCTGGTCTCACAATCATGGCGTACATCCATTGCAGTATTTTTGGATTACAGCCCCACCTCTTACCAGCTAGATTTCTGCACGCCATCATAGCTCTTATTGCTTTACCAGCAGTTATTTCAACATGCTTATTTCAAAGAAGCTTACTCTCTAGGGTTATCCCTAGATATTTAACTTTCGATTTCCATACTATGATTTCCCCGTTTAAGGATATGGGTTTCATGGAAGGAAGTGTGCTTTTCCGGGTAAATGGAATTACTATGGTCTTGTTTGGGTTAATGTTTAGCCCCACTGACAAGCACCATTGCTCAATATTCTGAGGCCCTTTGTAATAAATCACACAAGGTGCTCTCGAACTTGCCTCTCACTATTAGAACTATGTCATCAGCATAGCCCATACATTCAAAGCCAAGCTCTGTTAGCCTGTAGAGCAACTCATCTACTACAAGGGTTCATAGAAGGAGATATATCACTCCCCCTTGAGGTGTCCCCCGAGTGGCTTTAACTGAGGTGGTTTGATTCCCCACCTGTGTCTCAGCTATCCTCGTCGTCAACAACTCATACGTCCATTTTACAATGGTTTCATTTACACCTCGCCTTTTTAGTGCTTCTTTGACAGACACATGAGTTGTATTGTCCAAGGCCCCAGATATATCCAGGAATGCGCACATTGCGATCTCTTTGTTGGTCAGAGTTCTCTGGATGACTTCGGTCAGCTGATACATAGCCGTCTCAGTTGATCGATTCGCTCTGTAGGCATGCTAACATTTATGAAGTGGTATATTCTCCAGATTCTCTGTTCTTATGTAGTTGTCCACTACTTTCTCCATCGTTTTAAGAGAGAGAGAGACTGAGGTAATTCGACTCGACCGACTGACCTAATACAAGGCGAGATGAAATGTCATCGTAGCTCGTTTAAATTTAAAAATGAGAAATGAATCGAGTGTAATGCTATCACGAACAAACAATCATTTAAATAAACAAAATATTTGAATAAACAATCTGACAAATTGAAATAAAATGCATGAAGAAAAAGAACTGATGGCGTAATAAAGCTCGAATAACAGTAATACGATTGCTTTCGAGAAATAAGTTTGTCTTTGGGTCTCTGCATAAAACTTGAGTGTTAGACGAATGAAACTACTTCAAACATCGTTTTAAAAACTTTTTAACTTCTTATATTGGAATTATCGAAGTTGCTCAACCACATCTACATAAAGTCAAACGTATTTTCCATGATTATTAACTGGAGAGAACTGAAAACTAGTTAAGAGAAATGGTCCCAAGGACTGCTTCCATAAATTGGTATCACGTGGATGAGCAAGGAGATTTACGAAATAGCTACTTAATCTATATGGAAATGAAAGACATAACAAAATTAAATCACGAATATCCACCTAATAACTTGGTGTTCTGCAGTCAAATTCTCAAATAGAGTTATCCCCATCTACCCCCAATTAAATTCCGCGAAACATGAGAAATGTTTTATTGCCTGTCTCTCTTATTAGTTTCATGGAC
Source organism: Galeruca laticollis (assembly GCA_963921935.1). Lineage (NCBI taxonomy): Eukaryota > Metazoa > Arthropoda > Insecta > Coleoptera > Chrysomelidae > Galeruca > Galeruca laticollis. The sequence continues at coordinate 119,082,163 of OY998183.1, read as the reverse complement.
TTGACAATTAATCAGACCTCTGTAGTTGAACAATTTAATATTAAGATGCTTACATTCAATTCAACTGATGGAAATATTATCTTATTTCTTTTAAACGAATAATATATATTATGCAGTTTCGCTAGGATCTACTCATTTTAGTTTAGAAAAAAATTGCCCTGTGTATTCCTGTATATTTACTGAAAAGTCGGATGTCACTTCTATAAGCTATTCGCTGGAACAAAATTAAGATTGATGAATTGTTAGCATTTAATAATTGAACGAAGAAGAAATATTGTAATGTTTTTCTTATTTATTTAAACTTTTTTTATTACGGGTGGGGTAAATTTTAAAACACACGGTATGGCTATTTACTAATTTATTTAAAGGCTTAACTACTCACTAACACTCACTATTCTTGTTTATTTCTCGCGATTACTTTATCAACTAAACTGAACTGCACCGCTCGTCGGCCCTTTATATATATTAGTGCCTTTTTTACTAGATAATTCTAGATTGCGGCTATCGCATTTACTAGATAAGACTGGCCACAAAAACAACGTCTAGATAAGATAGTCACAATCGTAAACAATTCTAAGAAATCTCTGCGCATCCGCCATAATTTTAACTTTCTTACATGGCTTAGACAGAGTCGGATTTAGGGACTATACCAGTGTGCTGTTTCGTAACATCACCCCCTCCTCAAATGACAGTTCCTCCTGGAACTTTTGTGTAGCCGAGACTGGATGTTCTAATCGACAAGGCACCATCTTCATCGGATACCGATAACTGGGATTGTAGCTGCAAATTAATATCTGGACACCGGTATCTCGAAAGATAATCCCTACCATGTTCCTGATAATTCGCCAATCCAACTGGTTATTCGGATTCCAACACATGGTCTCGGAGGTTTCGAATTGCTTCCCACACATCGCGGTAGGTAGATCGATCTTGAAATTCATTTTCAGTTACCACGTAGAAGACGTACCGCGAATTATGTTTCAGTTTCAGTGTCTTGCCAAGGGCTGGAATCTGGTCTTCAAGTTTTTCTAATTGCCCGTACTTCTTTCGAAAGACGGATGCCAACCCTCGAGACGGGCGGGGATGTTGTATGCCAGTGAATAATTTTTTGGGAGAGTGAACAAATCTTGTCGTTATTCTGAAGTGACTCCATATCTAGCTTTCCTGGTACCTCCATACGCGCCCATAAACTCATCGAAGGTAGGGTCAGACACATCTCGAATATGGTTTACTCTTTTCTCTAGGTCATGGTCTCCTTCGAATGGTGCTAGTCGGTTTTGATGAACTACTTCTGGTTTTCCTTTGGGGATCTTGCATATGCGATATACAACATCATTGATCCTTTTCTTGATTAAGTAAGTACCTTCCCAGGATTTCTGTAATTTTGGAGAAAATCCTTTTTTCCTCGTCGGGTTGTGGAACCATACTTTGTCCCCTCCTTTAAAACCGCCTTCTGTGGCCGGCGTGTCGTACCGACTTTTCATTCTGTCGCTGGCAACTTGAAGAATTGTTCGAACTAATTCATGAATATCGTCCAGCCTTCTTCTCAATTGTATCTCGTAGTCTTCTTCTGCTAGATCTCCTCCAGACAGACAGCCAAATTCCAGGTAACAAGTAAGCCTCATTTCACGTCCACACAGGATTTTCTCAGGTGTTTCATAATCTCAATTTCAAACAGAAATGTATCACAATAATAACAAAATTGGCAATGAAAATAAAAATAATAATAGCGCAAATTAAATTTAAACAACATAAGATTTGTTCTCACAGAAATCACAACAATCAGAAACAGTCAGGATTCTGCGCAATATATTTCTACAAGTTCATATATACGTTTCTGATTGTTTGAAAACAGATGGATGCTGGACAGTTGGAAAATCATCAGTCAAACCTGTATGAACATCTTCCAGCTGTTTTCAAACAATCAGAAATTGATGTATGAACGCGGAGAAATGGATTGCGCAGAAGCCTGACAGTTACTCGCGTGAGAACAAACCTATTATATTACCACAATAACAAAATTGACAAAGTTACAGTAAATGTGCAAACTGTTGGCCGCTCACTTCAATACACTCCTTACAACGTTTTGTCATTGAAAAACGTGTCTTGTGTCTTTGAAAATAAATCTGGATTGCATTGAATGATTTCTGCCGCAGCTTTAATTCTAGCTATTAGATCTTGTTCAGATTCGATGATTTGATAGTACACTGAGGGCTTCATATAGCCCTATATGAAAGAATCGACCAATCCATTTTTCTCTAAAACGTCTGTTCAAGTAATTTCTTCCAGAAAGCGCGTATACATTGCTCCATTTAATTTATTTGGTAAAATGTAAGGCCCGATTAAGCAATCTCCAACCATACTTACCCACACATTAACCGAATATTTATGCTGAAATCCCCTTTCACGAACAAAGTGAGGATTTTTTTCATCCCAAACGTGACTATTTCTAGAGTTGAAAATTCCTTTCCTGGTAAATCTAGCCTCGTCGGTATACAACACATATTTTGGAAAATTTCGATTTTCACGACATATTTGTAGATACCAGTTGGAAAATTTCATACGCATCTGAAAATCTCTAGGTTCTAATGCTTGAACACTGGTCAATTTGTATGGATTTAACACTGGTTATTTTGAAACTTTCCATACAGTAGAATAGTCCACTCTTAAAGCGCGGCCTACAGTTCGAGTACTTAAAGATGGCCTTTCAAAAATATGATTCAATATTTCCTTTTTCAGATGCACAGTCCTTGTTGTACGTTGCTTTCCAGCATTATTTCTTTTAATTAACAAGTTTCCAGTTTCATTCAGCCTACTTGTAAATGTAGAATGATGTGGAATTCGACGATTGCGAAATCTTTGTTGGTATAAACGAGCTGCCATTCTACCATTGTTTCGAGTTTCCCCGTAAATCATTAACATATCGATCAACACTTCAAATGAAAAATTTATTTTATAACAGCAAAATTAATGTAAAAACTAATTTAAAACTCTATGATTTAATCTACCAAGATCATGTCATATACACAAAGTGTCACGAACTATTAAAAATATGACACGTGCCTACTAGATTATAATTTAGAAATATTGGTAACCAAATTTGAAAAAACAAAGAAATAGGCAGTCGGCTTATGGAGAAATGGGCTATCGGCGAAATTTCATGAATTGTTAGTATATTGTAGTTGACGACATTCTGAACAATAGTGTCCATGGGCCCAACTCAGTCCTATGACTAGTTTCAGAGATACAGGGTGTTGAAGTTGGAGAATAGCCATTTTTTAAAAGCATGTATTTCTTATTTTTTTCAATGTACCAAGAATTTTTTCCCGTGATAGTGTTCTAATGACACTAAATGTCAGTCCCTCATGAGAGAAAGTTTCATTTTCTACAGGGAAACTCAAGAATTCAAAAAACGGAACGTTGACTTGAAATATAATTCAACTTTCAGGAATTTTAATATCTGGCTGGATTTGCTTCTGGTTGGTTTAGAATAATAAGATACGCAAACATTTTTTACAGGGCGAGTCAGAAAGTTGATCGCCCCTGTATCATATATTTAATAAAATTGTATATACTTTGTACTGCATGTTAGTAGGTGACATAAAGTCATTTTGAAATATATATATATAATTTATATATGATATACAGGGCTATTCAAAAGATATGTGTGGAAGAAAATCCGAGAATCGATTTTTTTTTGGAAATCTCCCGGTAATTAAATATTTCCTCCGTGAATTTCTGTGATACTTTCATATTACCCTTACTTTGAGTTTGTTCGTCGGATGTAGAAGTTTTGTCAACGTGCTATGATCAGTTTCTTTATCCCGACAATATGATGACAAGCCTATCATTATTTTCTTCATATACGGGTGTCCCGTAAAGACCACGTCAAACTGAAGGAGAATCAAAGAGTGCCCTACCTGCTATGAAAAAATTCCCCGTATAAAAGTCGCACCTTTTTCGAGACATTTAATTTTTATGAAAATTATGAGTTTTTGCCCCTCCCAGTAGTTTTTTTGTGCTGTTGGTACAATTTTACACTTTTCTAATTCATTTACTCGCTAAAATATTGTAAAATAATTATTCTAACTTCTACGTTACGAAAATACTCCGAACATCTCAGAGTGGGGCTGTGAGAAATATTTTTATTAGTAGTTTGGGAGTAGATTTTTATTAGAAGTTTAGCCCATCGTAGTGAAAACAAAATGTACTGGGCTACTGCTGCACACTACATCAATAAATTGCCTATTTTATAGTGATTCCAAATTGGTATAACAGAAGAGATTTGTAATTGTGAAAAAAAAGATATTGCCATTTATATCCAAAAGGGGACGTTTCTGACAAAGTATCAATCGCCGGTTTTTATTTAATTACTTATTGTAGGTTACTAATATTTTCAATGACATTATAATCATTTAGAATCATTATAGTACACGTTCGAAACGGCGACCTCCTTCGCGTATACAGGCCCTACATCGACTGAGAAAACACCTTTGCACTGCCCTCAAACTTTTTTCACGATTTTATTTGTCATCTGAATTTGATGTTTTCCGTTATATTATACCGAATATAAATTACGTCATCAACAGGTAACCAATTATCATCAAACTTTTCAACTGAGAAACATCAACACCCTGTATTTCTCAAAATAAGAATCTGTAAAGTCCCTCCCTCAATTTTCATGACTTTTTTAAAAGCCAGTCAATCGAAATAAACTGAATTCATACTGAACAACCTTATACAATCAAAAGTCATAGTGGTTTGTGAAAACAAATTGTTGGTATTTAGACGTATCTGTCAAAAATAAACTTTTAGTTTATAAGTGTATCGTTAATATGTACCAATTGTGTCATGAACGTTAGCATTATTCTAAACAGTTTTTCATAAATACTTTTGTTGGTTCAAGTTTATGTTTGGAAAGTGTTTATTATGGCTTTCGGGAATAGAGCAAATTGCTATGTGTGTAGCAGAAATTATAATATACAACAAACGAATCGTCTTTATGGCGAAGAAAACCTTTTAGTGCAAGAACTCGCAATTTCGTGACGTGAAGCTCGTGGAGGACTTCCTTTGAATATTGATGAAGATAGCAGCAATTGTTCACAAGGTATATTGTCAGAAATCATAGCAATTGAAAATAATCCAAATCATCTCAGGATTAATGTACTTTTCCCGGCTAAATCACATACCTGCATGATATGTAATGCCAATGATAATATTCGGAGACTCTCTATTGAATATATGGTTGATATATTCATTATTTCGAACATAGTTGTTCCTGACTATGTACGTATATGTCAACATCATCTCAATGAAGACGGCCTTCTTTTGAACATGTTGCATGGTGGATTACGTTCTCTCAACCGACCATACGTGATAAACAATCTGTTTCCATTTCTCCAGTGCCTTCGAACAGCTGCAACCACGAATCACGGTCGAAACTATGAAAATATGGATGATTTCACAGACGATGAATTCAAATCATTAACATCGATTTCAAAAAATAATTCCATGAATTATATGAGACCTGTCATTTATTGGAGCATGACGGAAATCGTATAGTTATTACAAGAAAACACTTGACGCATTTCCTCCTTAAAATGCGACATGGCTTATCAGATAATTTTTTGAAAATAATATTTAATTATCCTTCTCGACAAACAACTATAAATAAGGTACGGTTGTGTTTAATGCAACCGTTTGTACCATATAATATAGGATTTGATGCAATCACCAGAGAAAACTTTATAGAAAGACATGTTTCGGGATTTACCAACAACCTTTATAATTCTCAGCCTGTCAGGCTTGTCATCATATTGTCGGGATAAAAAAACTGTTCATAGCACGTTGACAAAACTTCTACATTCGACGAACAAACTCAAAGTAAGGGTAATATGAAAGTATCACAGAAATTCACGGAGATTTCCAAAAAAAATCGATTCTCGGATTTTCTTCCATACATATCTTTTGAATAGCCCTGTATATCATATATGAATTATATATATATATATATATATATATATATATATATATTCAAAATGACTTAATGTCACCTACTAACATGCAGTTCAAAGTATATAAAATTTTATTAAATATATGATGCAGGGGCGATCAACTTTCTGACTCTCCCTGTAAAAAATGTTTGCATATCTTATTATTCTAAACCAACCAGAAGCAAATCCAGCCAGATATTGAAATTCCTGAAAGTTGAATTATATTTCAAGTCAACGTTCCGTTTTTTGAATTTTTGAGTATCCCTGTAGCAAATGAAACTTTCTCTCATGAGGGACTGATATTTGAGGCTATGAGTGCAATGGTGGACTAACCCACAAAAAAAATAATTTGCTTTTATTGCATTATTCAACTCCTATTTTCATATATTATCGGCTGCAAAATGGACCAAGTCAACTTTTCCTATTGATCACTAGATGGCTACACTAAAGTACTTTTGCCGTTTTTAGTTTGACGTGACTGCTAAGTAGCAAAGTGGATCAAGTGCGGTTAGTCCACTGTGCTTCTTGATTATATTTGTTTATGTAGCCCAACTTGCATGCTGTTGTGTATAAATAATCCTATATTCTAGAGAATAATAACATTTAGTATCAATAGTGTAATGGAAGTTGAAATAGAAGGTAAGTTATTATTTATTGTTATGCTATGTTCCATTTAAAATAATTATTTACTTGAAAACTTGTTCTTATCAATTTGAAGGTTATAACTTTGTACTAAATAAAATATTTTCAGAATGTTCTCAATCTTAGGGATTATTCATACAACAAAATAATGATTTATTAAGATCTACTCCATCAACATTATTTGTCTGTTGATATCAATCAATTTCTGTCTTAAAAGTTTTCATAACTTTGTGGGTTGGTCCACTATTGCACTAAAATATTTGAGTGGTAAATTATTTTTACAGCCTCGTCAGAATCTGATCTGTTCACGGATTCTGGCTCCGAGTATATTCCATCTGACACAGAAGCTGAACATTTGAGCAACCAGTCAACTGAGCAAACGAGACCAGTTATAGCAGCAACAACTTTTAAACAAAAAAAGCGAGTACGCAATTCTGAAAGATGGAAGAGAGTTATTGATAAAAAGAAGAGATGTGCCGGTGAGGAATATAAAACAAAATCTCGAAAAATTGTTCCAGCAAAACAGTTCAGTCCAATTGTATGTACTTGCAAAAATAAATGCTCTCTTAAGATTACTCAAGAACGGCAAAATGAGCTACATTCGAATTTTTATTCTATAAAAACCTTCAACTTACAAACTTCTTACTTATTCTCTTTGATAAAAGTGGTGAACAAACTACGTACATACACTCCAAATCCAAACAATAGAAGACAGAAAACTAGAATCTATTATTTGCCGGACGTAGATGGTATAGAGCAAAAGGTTTGCAAATCATTCTTCAAAGCTGTTCTACAGGTTTGTATTTTATTTCGATATTTTATGCAGAATAATTTTCTATTTTTTCTATTCCAGGTTTCTGCTGGCAGACTTGACAAACTACTGAAGAACAAATCAGTTGGAACACCTCCTCCATACGACCGTCGAGGAAAACATGCACCAGCCAATAAAACAAGCAATGAAAAGAGAAAGGAGGTGGAAGATTTCATCGAGAAGTTCCCCTGCTATGAATCCCATTATATCAGGGAAAAAAGTATAAACCATAGAAAGTATCTTCCACCAGATTTAAGCATTGGCAAAATGGTTGAGCTGTATTAGGCTGAAACAATAAATCCGGTATCTTATTTCATTTTCCGAAAAATATTCAATACTGAATTCAATTTACACTTCCATCCCCCAATCACAGATTCTTATAAGAAGTGTGATCTTTTTAATATAAAAATCCAGGCAGGAGATGAAACACAAAAAAGACAATTGGAAATTCACAGAGAATTACATCAGAGGAAAGCTGAAAGTGCCAGAGAGGGACTCAAAACGGACACTGAGATTTCGAGAAATGGAGATATCTCGGTAATATGTTTTGATTTGATGAAAACTCTGCCAACACCGGTACTTACAACAGGAATATGCTATTATGAAAGACAACTATGGACTAACTGCTTCGGTATTCACGATATGGGAACTGATCGTTCTTTCATGTTTGTATGGGATGAAACAATTGCCTCAGAGGTCCCCAAGAAATAGGCTCTTGCCTTTTATACTACATCAAGAACTTTGTAACTTCAAAAAAACTTATAATGTACTCAGATTATACTTTGGAAGTAATTGACCACAAATTTTTAGTCAGTGGTCACTCGTATCTTCCCTGTGATCAGGATTTTGGCCTGATAGAAAAGGAAAAAAGTTTCATCCTAATATTTTTATTCCTAAAGATTGGCATATCGTAATTAGGAATGCAAAGAAAAAAAAATCCCTTTACGGTAATCGAAATGGGAAAACACAATTTCTATTCTACCAAGGTGCTCGAGGATAACATTACGAAACGAAAAATGTCTGACGCCAAGAACAAGGTGGAAAGGTTAAAAATACAATGGTTGCGATTTGAAAGAAAATATCCTGATACAATCCAGTACAAATACTCAAACCAAGGGGATCATTATTTTGAAAAGGTTGACATCAGCAAAAGAAAAAAAAGGTATTGACTCAAAATGTACTTCCACTACTCTACCCCAACGGCAATGTAATGAATGAGGTAAAAAAGAAGGATCTTATTCAACTCATGGAACTTATCCCTCCTTTGCATCACAAGTTTTATGAAAATTTGAAGTCCTCGACTCAGTCATCAGGCGGAGATCATTGGAAGAAGATGATTAAGAGAAAACTTTAATTAAAAGACTTTCTTCAACTCAGTTATGTCATAGAGCAGTATGCTTGTTTTTTTTCTGCCAATTGAAAAATTATTTGTGTTTGGATATCAAAAATACTGTCAAAACTTCCATTGTTGTTTGATACTAAAATCGGAATTAAGTCGAAACAACAATTAAGCAAAGAGGACTAAGCCACATTAAAATGTCGATAACTTGTCAATATACAAGGTATCTTATAATTATATCTCATTTTCAATAAAATTTCGCGATCTTAAATTGATTTGATACAAAATACTTAAAACTAAGATCAGTACATCACAGGCAAATTTCATACAAAATGTAAACCCATTTATCTTCTATTAACCTTAATATGGGTTAGTCCACTAATGCAATCATAGCCTCATTTAGTGTCATTAGAACACTATCACAGGAAAAAAATTCTTGGTACATTGAAGAAAATAAGAAATACATGCTTTTAAAAAATGGCAATTTTCCAACTTCAACGCCCTGTATCTCTGAAACTAGTCATAGGATTGAGTTCATGAAATTTCACAGAAGCCCATTTCTCCATAAGCCGGCTGCCTGGTTCTTTAAAGGCAAATTTTTTATTTTGATTTAAAATTTTGAACACCCCATATCTCAACTACTAGGCCCCGTAAGGGTTCGTATTCGTATATCAAAATGAATCATTTATTGAGATCTCTCTGTGGTAGAGCGTTGTCGGTCGCATATAGAAACACTCTGTATATACATACATTTCAATTTCTTTCATACCAAAAAAAAATTCATTTTGGTATCTTGTATAAATATCTACGTATATTATATAGAAATACTATCGAAATAGCAAATGGCCCCATGTAATCAAGACTCTATTTGCACATACAATATTAACCGAATTCTGCTTCTGCTAGTGAATGGTAAGCCAATCAAACGGCATATAAAACGAAGTTCAGAATATAGAGAGTAGAGATCTAAAATTTGAAAGGTCAATCGACTTTGCGGCTAATGGACAAAGCGGCAGCACAACCTGAATGGTAATTAGAGGTTATAAGGATTAACGAAATAATGAGAGAGTTTCCAGTAGAGTGCCATTTTATTATTATAACTCAAGGAAAATTACTTAGTTATTGAGTAAATTCATGATCTTAAATGTTCTATTTTCCCTTAGTTTAATTTCCTATTTTGGTAAGTCGTTAAATAGAACTGCGTCGAATATAATCATTTGTCTCAAATTCAGTTCATTTGTTCTCAAATGAAGGTGAGGATTTTAATTAAGTAAATGAACTTTCAAGCTTCGACCTTAGTTATCAATTGATTAAATGTAATAGAACTATGATTCCTTTCAGTTCTAGAAGTGAGTTTGAATGGCTTTAATTTTTCACTGTAGATATGAACATCCGTAGTTAAAAAAGTGGAAGGTAGTTTTGGTAATTTCTTTGTTTAAAATAATAATAGTAATCCGAGAGGACATATGGCCTGAAAAAGGAATCAGAAACGCCGTAGAGCAGTAATGAAGCTAAATGTCACACTGGAAAAAAATTATCAATTCACTATCACTCATAGCTCGTACAACATTTGAGATATTTTTTTATACGAGGCCCTATACTTCTTATTGTGATGTAGTGTAATGTTTTTCTTATTTATTTAAACGTTTTTATTACGGGTACAAACACGTTATATCTAGTAACTTAATTTATTTATTCACTACACTATTCACTAATTTATATTATGTACACAGTATATTCACTTACATTCATTTATATAAGCACTATACTACTTAGACTATTTACTTGTTCGCTGTTTATATTACGAGATCACTTTATCAACTACACTTCTCCCGCTGGTCGGTCCTTTATATGTTAGTACCTTTTTTACTAGATAGATAATTCTGGATTGCAGCTTACACAAAAACAATTGGCTCTCTGGAATATTCTTTTCTTTTCGGGATATTTCTCAAATGCCGACTCTATCCTTAAAAGATCTTCGGAGAATATGTCTATAAAAACGGTCACAAAAAACCCCAATAGAACTTATCAGAATTCGGCGTGCTCGCCATTTTTTTAATTCCGTTAACATAAGATTACAGGACCGTACTTAGTCTCTACTTCGGTGTGCGAGCTCGTAACATTACCCCATACTTAAATGGAAGTTCCTCCAGGAACTTTTCAAACTGGATGTTTGAATCTGGTCCCATTTCTACACTTTCCGATCTTCTGGAAATAACAGGGCACCGTCTTCATCGGATAGTGATAACGGGGGTGGTAGCTGCAAATTAATATCTGGACACCGGTATCTTGGAAGATCACCTCTACCATATTCCTGATGACTCGCCAATCCAACTGGTTACTCGGTATCTTAGGAATAGCCAGTTTCTTCACGATGGATTCCAACACATGGTCTCGGAGGTATCGAAGTGCTTCCCACACATCGCGGTAGGTAAATAGATCTTGTAATTCATTTTTAGTTACCACGTAGAAGACGTTCCGCGAATTTTGTTTCATTCTCAGTGTCTTGCCAGGGGTTGGAATCTGGTTTTTTTAATTGCCCGAACTTCTTTCAAAAGAAGGTTGTCAACCCTCGTGGGTTCTTGATACGGGCGGGGATGTTGTATGCCTGTGAATAATCTTCCGGGAGAGTGATAAAATCTTGTCGTTGTTCTGAATAGACTCCATATCTAGCTTCCCCGGTACCTCCATACGCGCCCATAAATTCATCGAAGGTAGGGTCAGACACATCTCGAATATGGTTTACTCCTTTCTCTAGGTCATCGTCTCCTTCGAATGCTAGTCGGTTTTGATGAACTACTTTTGGTTTTCCGTTGGGGATCTTGCTAATGCGATATATAACATCATTGATCCTTTTCTTGATTAAGTATGGAACTTCCCAGGAATTTTGTAATTTTGCAAAAAATCCTTTTCCCCACGTCGGGTTGTGTAACCATACTTTGTCCCCGTCTTTAAAACCGCCTACCGTGGCCAGCGTGTTGTACCGAGTTTTAATTCTGTCGCTGGAAACTTGAAGATTTGTTCGAACTAATTTATGAATATCGTCCAGCCTTCTTCTCAATTGGATCACGTAGTCTTCTCCTGCTAGATCTTCTCCAGGCCGACAGCCAAATTGCAGGTTACAAGGAAGCCTAATTTCACGTCCAAACTGGATTTTCGCAGGAGTTCCACCCGTAGACTTATTTATGGCAGATCGATAAGCCAATGCAAATAGGAAAAGATACTGTTCGTAATCTCTCTGATGGCTGGAAACTACTTTGGAAAGGTATTTTCCAATGGTCCTGTTCATTCTCTCGACCATTCCATCTGACTGTGGATGTAATGATGTGGTCCTGGTCTTCTTCATTCCCAGCTTATCGCAAATCTCCTGGAATAGATGGCTTTCGGAATTTCTTCCCTGATCACTGTGGACTTCCAAGGGCACTCCATATCGGCTGATGAATTCTTTCACCAATACATCCGCGACAGTTGTGGCCTCTTGATTCGGGATCGCGTAAATTTGTGAAACAATCTATTACAACCAGAATGTATTTACCACCATTTTCTGTCGTGGGAAATGGTTCAACGATGTCTAAAGCAATCCTTTCGAAAGGGCTTCCAACATTATACTGTTTCATAGGTGCCTTTCTTTTGGGATGTGTTCCAATACTCGTAGCACAAGTCGTACATTTCTTACACGTCCTTTACATCGTCGAAGCTGTTCATCCAATAAAACCTTTCACGGACTCGCTGAAGGGTTTTCTTCACTCCCAGATAACCTCCCGATGGATTGTCGTGTAACTTCTTTAGTACCTCAGCTACCCTTGTTTTCAGGATAACTAGCTGTCTCCTCATCTCGAAACCATCATCGTTTTCCAGGATTCTTTTCAACAACCCTTCTTCCGGGACAAAGGAAGTTCCACTGAGCTCAATACGCCTTGAGTGTCGCTGAAAATCTTGACACTTCTTGATAGATAGGTCGCCGATTTTCTTCCTTCCATTGCCGAATCTACTTTAGCGGAGGATCATTCTCCTGATCTCTGATGATAGTGGATGACAATTCTTCGACGAAAAGATGGATGCGGAAATATCAAATAGAGGAAACACAGCAACTGAAATATATTATGCACTAAACAAAACAATACTTGGACATAAAGAAATAGAAGTAGAAGTAGAAAAGAAAATTGACGATACTATAACAATACCAATAATAAAACAAGTTAGCGAAAATTGGATACTGAACAAGAAACAGGAAGCAAGAATAAACGCGATGGAAATGAAACATATTAGGAACATTGCAAGCAAGATTAAATGGGACAGAATAAAAAGTGAAGAACTACGAAAGAGCAGACTAGAACCAATACTAGCAAAGGCGAAAAAGAAACAAATGAATTGGTTTGATCAAGTGGTGAGAATGGACCAATCCCGACTGGTGAAAAGAATAATGGAGATGGTAAAGTAGACAAAAAGAAGAAGGGGAAAACCAAGAAGGAAGTGGATGAATCAAATTGAAGAATATGGAATGAAAAAAGGAAAATCCATAAGGGACATGAAAGAATTAGCAGGGAATAGAAGAGAGTGGAAAAATGGATAAATGATAAACCGGAGTCACACACCGACACTTGAAAGGGTATAGGGAGCGGAGAAGAAGAAGACCTTAGAAGCTTCATACAGTCCAGCCAATGTGAAGTGTGATGGCAAGTATATTTTGGAGGTCCTTCATCTGGTATAGCGACTTTCGTAGGAAGGAACAGAAATAATATGTTGTTTAGCCGCTTTTTTATTATCTTCGAGCTCTTTATTCCTATTATCATGGAGTCCTTATGACTCTAATGCCAGCATATCTGAAACGTTCTTCACATGTTTGGCTCATAACACTGTTAACACGAAAGTGATATACTAGTGTTCCTGATCTAATGCGTTGGCCATTCTCAACCCTAATACGAGTAGTTTCATTTCTTTCAATTATAGTATATAGTAGTATATAGTATAATAGTTGAAAGTGAGTTAGGTTACATAAACAGTTCACAGTACTGTAGGTGAATCACGAGATATGTCGAGTAAACTAGTTTTATCACTATAAATATTATTACAGTTCCTCTATTTAAAATGTAAAAGAAACATTAAAATAAGGAAAACTATTTATATTTGTATACAATACTTTCGATACACACTGTATTATATGTATAATCAATAATTGTGAAAGATTCGGTATACAAATCAAATTTGATATTTCAATTTTCGGATGACGTTTATGTAGAATATATTTAATGATAGACAGATTATATTACAATTTGGAGAATATATTTGAAATTTTAAAATACAGATGTCTCTGCTATCAGAATTACAATGGTAATAAAAGTATTCAAATCTCTCTATATTGTAGGGAAACATAAATTAGTATTTTTTTTCAAAAAAGGAATTTTCCGTAACCACAGGAGAAGAGATTTTATTTATTTGAAAAAAGTGTAGGCAGTTGAATTTGAAACCCCCACGAGACAACATCGAAATAAGATTTGTCTTAAATTTTGTTGAGAATGTAATAAAAAAATTGTATAACTATACAATCAGATTATAAAGCCATGCATTGTAAAGCCAGTGCGTGCATAATTCGTAGAAGAATTGCATCGCATCAAGTGTAAGTGGTTCCAGTTTCTAAATCAGTTATTTGGAAAGTGTTGCAGAATTCTAAATACATTTAGAATACGTACGAGTTTTCCTGTCCTATTTGGTGAGTCCACTCCAGTTTAAAATTATTTCTCGAGAATTAACAGGCCTTTTTAAATACATTTCGACAATAGATGCATCTATAGTATAATATTAGCTAAACCAAATTAACGTTACACATAAAAGATCTTACATCAAGTGAAAAATTTCGAATAGACAATTTGAACACAAATTTGCTTTATTTGACATTTATACACGTCAAGAGTATATTAAACGAGTTGAACTTTTGCTTAAAAAATTACCATTAGTTGAGTTCTAGAATAGGTTGTAGTAATATTAAGGTTGGTAGAAATTATTATCTTTGTTTCGTTTACAATATTTTGGGAAACAATAAATACTTTTATAATTTGTTATCTGATTATATAATATATAATTTTGATTCCAACTCACTGTGGTATTTATTCAGTATCTATTTTTATCGTATTTAACATTTTGCATTCTATGGAAATTTTGATCTAATCAGTGACATTTGCTTAATTTCCAGTGACAATTAATTTGAAAATGTCATAAGATAATTCAAGTGCCTTTTATTATATTAAGAAACAATTACTCGAGATTCTGAATATAAAATATTTGATTTAAATAATACTTGAAAATTACAAAATTTGAATTATTATTATTTAAAAATTTTTTGATCCCACCCTGAGACTAGAGTGATTAAGTACCTATATTGTGAAGTAATTTATCTTTCTAAATCCAAAAATTCATATTTATCTTGAACGGGCATTGTGTGACAACTACTGTCAAAAGTAAATTAGGTTACGTACGCTGCTAAAGGTGTGTGTACAAGAGTGTCGCTACAATCACAAACGTCGACAAATAATATTTCATATTGTTAAATTCATAATTATTATATTAGATATATAACGATTTGTCACCACAACGTGGGGCAACTAATATTCATAATATGGATATATAATAATTTGGCGCCCAACGTGGGGCAACTAATATTCATAATATAGATATATTATAATTTGTCACCCAAACGTGGGGCAACTATTGAATTATATTGAATATATAACAATATGTATCATTATGGTGCGAATAAGTAGTTAAGTAGATTTAACTCCATATTTACGATTATTAATAATATCTTATATGACATATTCAGTCTTCAACAAAATATAGTAGATATTGTTTATAGATACTTATCCCTTTTTGATCATCAAACGTTTAGGTCGTTTAGGTTCGAAATTCGATTTAACCTTATTTTCCATAAATTATAACTTATCTCCCTTTTTACACGCAGTAGCGAACTATTTGGTGTGATAAACACGAATAGAAATAACTTTTCAAAAACCATCATCATTATATCAACTCACATTTATTTTGCACAATAGAACATGGTCCAACGACAAATACTTCCTACGAATAAACGGAATATCACACCACGTTACAACTCACACAATAAAATTCCTGAAGTATGTTGAGAAATATGAATATTTTGACAAAATTTCAGTCGAGTTTTTGAAACTGAGTTAGGAGTACATAACATTTTTCGAATACTTTTAAAACGTTATTGAATGAGGTACGCATCTATTTTTAAAAGTATAGATATCATTTTAGGAATCGAACTATTTTTTAGAACTCCATGTTCTTGTTGAATAAATAACATGACTGTCATGTAACTTTGTACAGTTGAGCAATAATAATTTTTCACGCTGTTTATCAAGGTATTATCACTATACGATTAATCGCAACTCTCAAAGTCAGTAAAATCAATCTGAAACGTAGAGTATGTTTATTTTATTGAACAAAATCAGTTCTTGGACATAATCAAGGCATCATTTATACATCAAGGAACCTAATTATATCACAGTCCCTTTAGATTCTCACAGTATAGAGACAGGAAACTATTCTACTGTTCTGATTGTTTGTATCCCAAATGCTTCGTGAATATATAATACAGTTATGTGTGTTTGCATGTGATGTTTAATTTATCGTGCAGTTTTCAGGTACGATTTCGTATAGTAACCAGTTTATTATAGCTATTCACTTCATACCGCAATTAACTCTACGTAGTATTAATTGTAATTAGTCCCTGAGATCGTGGAAGTAGAAACTATTAGGGAATTTAGAGAAACAGATGCGATGTCTGAAATTGGTTATACGAGTATTGTTATGAGAAACGTTAAATCTTGATAATCTACTAACGCATTCTGCAAGAGAATTTTCCAGCTATAGTATTGTTATGTTTTTCTTATTTATTTAAACAGTAAACGGGTGGGATAAACTTCAAACACAGTGTCGGGGAGCGAAGACGGGCAGTAACTTCAGTGGACTGTATAATTGTTGGGGATGTGTTTGTTGACATCTAAACATAAACTATTCTGTCTCCGCTGACTACGAAAGGGTAAACTAGTTACTAGGATGTCAATAAAATAGCCAGTTTAATTTCAATTGATCTTTAATAAAAGTAACATCAAAAGATCTAAATAAAATAAACATGTGGAAAATGTATCTAAAAATTGTTCATGCCAATACTTGGCAACACTGACCTGTTTGCGCTTATGATTAGTGCGGTGTCGTCCGCATATAGTTGGATATTGTCTTGGGGATGTCGTGGAATTGTTGTGTCATACGTATAAATTAAGTATAATAGTGGAGCGAGTATCGAGCCTTGCGGAACGCCAGTTTGGGGTGTGAATGAATCGGATAGGCTGTAACCAACTTTGACGCTGATTGATCGGTCTGTGAGGTAGGAATATAATAATTTTACGATTTGGTTTGGCAATCGGATGCTCAGTAGCTTTCTCACTAGTCCGGCGTGCCCGACTTGGTCAAAAGCCTTTCCAACATCCATGAAAATGGCGGCTGAACAGCGTTGTTGGTTTAAAGCTCGGGTGACGATGGTTTGAAAGTTGGTGGTGGCGTTCTGACAGGAGTGGCCTTGTCTGAATCCGAATTGAAATGCCGGAATGATATTATTTTCGGTACAGAAGTCCCAAAGTCTCTCTTTTAATAAACGTTCAAAGATTTTACCTTGGACGATGATCAATGAAATTGGGCGGTAGGATTCAGGCTTTGTGGGGTCTTTGCCGGGTTTGGAGATGAGAACTACGTTGGCAGATTTCCAACAACGAGGGAAGTAAGAGTATGCCAAGCAGGCGTTCAACAGTGAGCAGAGCGGAGGGAAAATCTCTTTTGGCAGGTTTTTGAGTGCCTGTCTCGAGATTCCGTCATGCCCGGGGGCACTGTTTCTCCCCGCTCGGCACGCCTGCTGAACTCCTTCGATTGTAAAGGGTGTAAGAAGAGCAGAGTTCTGATTCAATGGAATGTAGCCGTGTGGGCTTCGAGTTATATTACGGGTAAGGAGGTCTGTTTCGATGGCAAAGCCCCTGAGAAATCTTGGATTGTCAGGTGGTGTAAAGACGGTTTGCAGGCTGTTGTTAAAGGCAGTGGTGTAGATCTTCTGTCCTTGCACTTCGAGATGTGATTCCACCTTCCTCTTGAGGCCGACGAGGCGGTAGAATTTTTGCCAGAACACTCGCCCTTGTCTAAAGTCCAGTCCGGCTGTGTCGGCCTTCCATTTCCTCTGCTTTTCAGCATTGATTTCGTACCGGACCTGGGCGGTTAGACGGTTCCATTGTGTTTTGACTGCAGGATCTCGTATAACCTGTATAACTGTCTTTTCTGACGGATTTTAAGAAGAACTCGTTGCGGAAGTGAATAGAAATTGGTGTTTATGGTGGTAAGAGGGACGGCGATGTCTTGTGCCTCGATTAGGAGGGACTGGAATTCCTCTGCGTGATTATCTGTCATCAGTCGTCTGATGAATAATGGGTTGTGGTAAGTTAGAGGAGACGTGGTTTGCGAAGGAGTCCTAGTCGGCTTTTTTGAAATCGCGGTATGTGAAGGTTGTTGACGGTGGTGGTATCGGATTGTGTAAAGAGGTGTTGATCAGAAGTGGAACGTGATCAGATGTGATGTGGTCGCCTATAGAGCATTCGTCATCGAAGCGGGTGATTAATCTGTCAGTGCAGATTATGTGGTCGACAATGGAGGAGCCAAGGTGACTTATTAGGGTTGGATTATTGTTTTTAATCCGAGTGATGGGGAGGGAAACTAATTGGTCGGCGAGTGATCTGCCGCTTGGGTTGGTGTGTGTATCACCTATGAGAATATTTCGAGAGTTTAAGTCGCCCATTATGACGGCTCGCAGTAGAGAGGATGCATATTCGAGGAGGTCGATTGATAATACTTGGTTGGGATGTTTATAGTAGGAAAAGAAGGTGGTTGCGGTATTATTCCACGTTATGTCGATGGCTATGCAATCCAGGTTCTATTGAGACAGAAAAGCTGGGAGAGGAGTCCGTTGCTGTGACAGTAGAAGTTCCTGTCTAAGTGGAATGTGGTGTAGCCAGAAAAGCGAGGGGAGTGTCGGTGATAGATAGTATTCGCATATTTTGGGAGTGTAGGAGGTGTTTAAGAAGATGTCGCTTTCTGGCTGGACCTTAGCAATTCACGGTCCCGATTTTAAAGTCCATGACTCAATTGTGGCGTTTCTGGGTAAAGGCGGAGTGAACGCGGTTGCCCACGCCACAGGTGACAGTACAGTTGTATCCGTAGAGGGAGGGGACGATATGTGTAAGAGTGTCGGCCACTAGGCCACGGGCCGTTGGGACGGCGTTCATGATGGTCGTTGCCAAAATCTCGATTTAGATTTGGATGTCTGTAGGGAGGTCGTAAGGAGTCTGGGGTTTTTCGAGGGTGATAGGTGCGATTTCCTGGGGGTTCTGTGGAGTTTCCATCCGCTTTGGACAACAAGGATGGAAGGCCGGTTGTGCGCCGCCGCAGTTTTTGCAGGTGGGGGCGTTTGCGTTTGGGCAGTTGTTGGCTTTGTGGTCTGATGCCCCACAGGAGGGGCAAACTGGTTTGGCCTTGCATGTTTCAGCACGGTGGCCCGTGGTTTTGCACCTGTTGCAGTATCTGGATACTGAAGGAAGTGGGTTGGAATGGTTTGAGGCCTCACACTGGTGTGAGAGACCGTGAAATTTGATGCCGTTAGAGAGGGCTTGGTGGTAGGCTATTTCAGAATCCGTAAGGATTCGAAACATAGAGGTGGCCTTGTTTAGACGGCGGGAGATAATGCGCCAGGAACTGCTGAAGTTGTAGTTCACTTCATTGCGGAGGATGTCCTCGAATTCTTTCTCGGATAGGGACGTGTCTACATTTCTGCAGACGAAGGAGAAGGTGGGCGTGCGGGTTCCCGATTGCGAGCGGGCCCGGGGGGTTGAGTTTAGGCGGACGATGGTGACCTGGAGGTCACCGATGGCGTTTCGGAGTTTGTTGGCGAGGGCTTCGTGTGGTATGTTTGCGGGGATTTTAAGGAGTGCCGTGCGGTTTAAGATTGCCTTGAGGTGGATGATCTGTCCCCTCAGGAGTTCGTTTGTTTTGATCAGGGTGAATAGTTCTCATTGGGACGTATATTTTGAGGGTAGGTTCCGAATATTCAGGGTTGAGTAGGTTGGGGAGGTAGGGTTTGTTGGGTGGTTTGTGGTTGTTGAGTGGGACGGGTTTGTCTTGTTGTTTGTTGTTGAGGTTGTGGAATTGGAAGTTGAGTTGGTGGTTGCGTGGGTTGTGTTTGTTGAGGGAGTGGGGTACGAAGTATTAGGGGTCTCTTGGGTATGGCTCCCAAGAGACTGTAGTTCTCATCTGGATATTGGCGGACAGTATTGGGAGTTTCGTTTACAGAGATGTGAGAGCGGGGACGAGAAGCGTGGGATTTGGCAGAGTGAATGAAAGGTGAAGAGCTGCGGGAGGTTTCGGAGTTGATTTGTGAGAGTTGTTGGTTTTTGGAGTTGAGTTGTTGGTTTTCTAATTGGAGTTGTTGTGTGAAACGCAACTTGGCCATCTGGGTTTTTAGCGTGTTGGTTTCGCGTATTATGTCTTCGGTTGGGGTTGATCTTTTGGAGTTTGGGCGTGAGCCCATGGGTGGAAATTCATCGAGAGATGAAATGGAGGGTATGGTTTGGCCGTTTTGGCTACGGGTGTTGTATGGGGAGCGTTGAGCGGAAGCCATTGCTGTTGGTTATGGGCGGAAGGGGACGAAACAGAAGGTTGTTCCGTTTTGTGGGGGGTTGTTATTATAGGGGGTAGCAGACAAAAGCCGGACAGCGGACTCACTGCCGGAGGGAGTTTCCTCCCCGGTTAAAGGTTTCCTGACCCTCTAATCTGCCGGTTAGTTTTTATATTTGCCTGAAAAGTCTTTCCTTCATCAACTGGATGGCGGTGGATTTCTTATTTGCTGCTTCTTCACAACGTTGTTATTGAAAAAATTGCAATTTTCATAAATATTTGCACTAGAGAGAGCACTTTTTCATAAATAGAAAAAATCCTATAAAGGACAGATCGAGATAGAAATCTCGATTAAATTGGCCAATGTGCCGGCAAGTCGCTACTGGAGTGATCCGGTTTGCAACAGGGACCGAATTTCCAGTGATGCTGCTGCTTACGGGTCGACGTCTTCGGTTCGGAGTCTCGGGATAAGATGGGGCTAACAATTTCTCCTACGGCTTTTATATACTCAAAGAGGGTGGTATTGAATATGGTATGCATGATGATTGCTTGCTCTCTTTTAGGGAAGGTTGGTGGGGGAGGTTTTGTTTGAGCGGCAGCAACGTAAGACTTTGTAGCATTTGGTGAATTTTCAGAAAAGGGGGTTGATTTTTATGAGGATCGATTATGATTCATTTTATACGTGGCCATGGATATCAATACCAGTACAACTAAAAATAAAACGGATGGACTCTTGAACATATTTAGTACAAAAATAACAACTACCTAATTTGATGTTACGCGACTGGTGGAATTAATTATTATGTTCAATTGTTCATAAGGTCAATCACAAATTTTGTAAAATTTCACATACTGTTCTTTTATTTATTACTTTTTCACAATACTCAAACAAAACTCGTATTTTGATTTAAAGTTACTCGTCGGATACCAGAATAGGGAATAGTGCGAAAATATATATCTTGAAATCTCAGATATTCTAACTGTTAAAATAATTGTTATAGTGCCAGTTTTTAGAATGTGAAAGTCCGAAGAATCAGTGTTTTCAATTAGAATTATATAGATGAAGATTCGATTCAAAATAACTTCTAAGCTATTCATGATATTATTAGACCAGGGTAGAAGCCTTTAAAAATAATAAAAAGTGAAAAAAAATAATAGTAGGATGAAACCCATTAGAAAAGGAGGGGAATATTATAAAAATGAAAGGAAAAATAATTTACGGGCTATCTGAGGTCGGGAAGGGGATGGTGGTGAGTTTTTAAGGGTAAAAATCGAAAAAAGTCAAATGGCAAAGTTGTAGGTAATAAAAAGATCCAAAACTTTTGTATTTCCTCTTTTTTCACATAACCTCAAAATTTATGTGAAAAATTCAAAAAACCAATTTTTTAGTTTTTTATTTTCATCTTTTACCAAATTTTTTTTAACGAAATTTGGTGAAAACTTACCTTTTTATGTCACAAATACGCTGTAATTTATTTGATTAAAAATATTTATGTTTTCAGCTTATTTTGAATTAATATCGAAAAAACACCCGTCAAAATATCAGCTTTATTCAAAAAGTTGGTATGTTTTCTATTCATTGAAATCTCTACTTTCCGATGGTGAAAAAAAAATATATGTTTTTATAGTAAATCTTCTCAGAAAATGCAAAAAATCGAAAAAAACTCGAATTCGAAATTTTTGTTTTAATTATTATAAAAAAATTTGAGCTATTTATTAAAATTAACACTTTAATTACTCGAAAAACGTTAGATCACATGTTACATTGATAAAAAAAAATTCCAAATAAAAATGTACTACTATAATTAACAAACAAATAAGTTAATAAAATTAATATTTAATAAGACATCTACAATATTTGGAGAAAGTTGTCGAATCTTCTTTAAATGATATGCGTAGATGCCTATTTATAACTATTTTAAGATAAATTATATACCTGAGTGACCTACGAAAAATAGTAGCCCATCAAAAGATATTTCATGGAGAAGTGGGGAAGCCGCTAGGCGGGTCTGGCTCTTCCTACATCATACCTACTATTTCGTAGCAGCTGTTACAACCGTTAGCCTAACCAGTATTAGAGGTGTAAAATATCGTTACTATTGACTACTCGTAACTATTCGTTACTTTTCAATAAAGTAATCGTTACTAAGTATTCGTTACTCGAGTACTCGTTCTGTATAAATATATGCTTCGGTAAAAATATTGTGGTGGAAATGGATTCGGTACATCGATAATCGGTAGTCAATATTCAGAGTATTCAGTAAAAGTAATATGTTTCACGTTGGTTAAGATCTTTGAGTAGATATTTGGTATGGGTATACGAGTAGTTATTAGTATTTTAATTGTTATATTAAGATCTTTGAGTAGATAGATCTTTGAGTAGATAAATAGACTCTAGTATTAAGTATGTATTATATTTTATTTTGGTTGCAATTAAGAAATAAAAATTTTTGTGTTTAAAAATATTGCAATGAATAACGTAATCAGAATAAAGTATCTACATTTAATTGTACGATTTACATTTATATTTATATATAATGAGATTTTCTATGACATAAATGTAATTAGTATTAAATAAATCAACTTTTTAATTGAAACAAATTGCAGCAATTACATTTTTTAGATGAAATTATTTATAATAATAAAAAAAAATTTAATTCGAGTTAACCTGGTTTTTTGAATTTTTCTCATAAATTTTGGGGTTATGTGAAAAAAGTGTGAAAACAAAAGTTTTAGATCCTTTTATTATCTACAACTTTGCCATTTGACTTTTTTCGATAGGACTTTTAGTTTTGCCGAAAATCGAGAAAAACCGTTTTTTACCCTTAAAAACCCCATCCCCTTCCCGACCTCAAAACGCCCGTAAATTATTTTTCCTCTCATTTTTATAATATTCCCCTCATTTTCTAATGGGTTTCATCCTACTATTATTTTTTTTGGTTTTAAAAATTATCGACCCTGGTCTATATATTCAATATCAGAACACAATATACCTTCACGTTTTGGAGAATATGTTTGGCATTATTTCATATTCAATTTGTGAGTCTGTCAAAAACCACTATCATTATTCTAATACGAAGACTTGACAATATCGTTCATTATTAAATAAATCTGTCTTTTCCACTTTGTATAGGTACGTGAGACAAATATAGAGCATCGTATTTTAACGATATTATATAGTCTTGTGAGTACGATACTTGTTGTTGTGGAGAAACAGTCGAAAAAGTTTTATCCATAACACAATATAATTTATTGATCAGTAAAAATTTGAGAATTATTATAAAAAACTTATTGATAAAATTGATGATAAAATAAAACTCCTATTTAGAATAGATAACGTGGTTAGACAAATTGAGTTATGAAAAGGACAACTGAGTAAATCGATCACATCAATTGAGATGAGGCGACAGGGTAATATATCTGTTCCATTCTCAATATAATGAGAATGACGGAGAAATTTTGTTGATTGTAGTCTGAATAACAAAACCTAAGATAAGGTAGAGAGAGAATGGAAGAAGAAACAACAAGTACCAGTAATAAAAGATTTGTACAAGGACGATCATCAGTCTAGATGAACAAATAAGGAAAATAATGAAAGATACGGAAAGAAAAAACTGATGAAGAAACGGAAAACGGACAAGATTTGGCTGTGAAAACGGTAATGAATAGGAAAATCGAGATATTGACCGACAGAGAAACAGTGAAACAAATGGAAAATAAGAAAAACCAATATATGGAAAATAGCGACATGGAATGTTAAAAAAGTATAACAGGAAAATTTGGGGGTTGACATACTGTGAATAACGGAAAAAAAAGGACAAAGTAAAATGAAACAGAAGAAAAATAATATATTGATACATAGTGGAGTACGACGAGACCAGACAGCAGCTGCTGGAGTAGGCTGCTTAATACACAGAAAATTAGAGAAACAAATACTGCATGGTTCGAACGTATTTTAACTGTGGGAATAAAAATTAAAAACACGCACCAATTAAAGACTATTATAATTGTACAAGTCGACAAAACAATGAACAAAGAAAAGTTTTGGGATGAACTTGCAGGAATAATGGAACAACTCTAAGGAAGAATATATATAAAAGGAGATTTCAACAGCAGAGTAAGTAAAAGATAACAAATATGAAACAATAATTGGAAAACATGGAGAATCAGCTAGAAACAACAATAGAAGAAGAATATTGAAATTCCGTCTTATAAACAATTTGATCATAACCAATACATTCTTTGCACACAAAGATATACATAAATACATAAGGGACATTTAAGGAAAGTAGAAATGAAAAATCAGTAACCGATTACGTAGCCATAGCAGCCAAAGCAGATACAAAAAAAAATAGATACAAAAGTAAGAAAAGGACCGGAAATTGTTAGTGATCACTTTGTAGTAATGGCCAAATTAAAGCAAAATATATTAAAGCAGAACAAAGAAAAATTTACAAATCAGCATGAAAACAAACTAGCACAATCAAATTATATAAATTAAGAGATGAAGAAACTGCAAATAAGTATGAAAAAGAGATAAATAAAAGATTGCAAATACAAAATAACGAAACAAACAATGGAAGCATAGAAGACAACTGGAATTACTTTAAAGATAACTCATAGGAATCTATAGGAGACGTATGTAGCATAAATAACAAAAATAATAGCAGACAACAGGCACCCTGGTGGTCGGAGGAAATTAAAAACCAAATAAGGGCAAAGGAAAAGAATATAAAAGTACCTAGCGAACAGAACAAGAGAAAACTATGAAAACTACAAAACAGAAAGGAAAACAACAAAAGAATAAATTAATAACTGCATCTAAAAATGACCCATGGGAAACATTTGGAGAAAAAATGAAAAGAGACTGCTCAGAGAATCACAAATTATTTCAGCGAACGTTAAAGTCATTAAGAACAAAAAAGAGGAAAATATACAATTTATTGGAAGCAAAAATTGGGAAATATTATCAGAAGAAAAGGAAATTATGGAGAGATGGTGAGAGTATTTCCAGGATCTTCTCAACTGCCCGCAAGAGCCGGAGGAACAGATAGAGGACAATGGCGGAGTTGAAAATGACATTAACAAAACAATAGATAAAAAAGAACTGGAAAAAGTTATCAAATATCTTTCCCTATTCGTATTGGCTTATCGATCTGCCGTCAACGAAACCACGGGTGAAAAACCTGCAAAAATCCTGTTTGGACGTGAAATGAGGTTTCCTTGTGACCTGGAATTTGGCTGTCGGCTTGGAGAAGATCTAGCAGGAGAAGATTACGTGATCCAATTGAGAAGAAGGCTGGACGATATTCATGAATTAGTTAGAACAAATCTTCAAGTTGCCATCGACAGAATGAAAAGTCGGTACGAGATGCAGGCCAGAGCAGGTGGTTTTAAAGAAGGGGACGAAGTCTGGTTACACAACCCGACGAGGAGAAAAGGATTTTCTCCAAAATTACAAGAATCCTGGGAAGATTCAAACTTAATCAAGAAAAAGGATCAATGATGTTATATATCGCATAAGCAAGAGCCCCAACGGAAAACCAAAAGTAGTTCACCAAAACCGACTAGCGCCCTTCGAACGAGACCATGCCCTAGAGAAAGGAGTAAACCATATTCAAGATGTGTCTGACCCTACCTTCGATACATTTATGGGCGCGTATGGAGGTACCGGGAAAGCTAGTTATGGAGTCACTTCAGAACAACGACAAGATTTGATCACTCTCCCGGAAGATTATTCAGTGGCATACAACATCCCCGCCCGTATCACGAACGCACGAGGGCTGGCAACCGCCTTTCGAAAGAAGTTCGAACAATTAGAAAAACTTGAAGACCAGATTCCTGCCCCTGGCAAGACACTGAAACTGAAACATAATTCGCGGTACGTCTTCTACGTGGTAACTAAAGATGAACTTAAAGATCGATCTACCTACCGCGATGTGTGGGAAGCACTTCGTAACCTCCGAGACCATGTGTTAGAATCCAGCATGAAGAGACTGGCTATGCCTAAGATAGCGAGTAACCAGTTGGATTTGCGAGTCATCAGGAACATGGTAGAGGTGATTTTCCGTGTCAAGATATTAATTTGCAGTAACAACCCCCTTTATTAGTATCCGATGCAGACGGTGCCCTGTTATTTCCATAAGATCGGAAAGTGTAGAAATGGGGCCAGTTGCCGATTCAAACATCCAGTCTCGGCTACACAAAAGATCCAGGAGGAATTTTCATTTAAGGAGGGGGTAATATTACGAAATAGCATACTGGTGTACACCCTGAATCCGACTCTGCCTAAGCCATGTATGAAAGTAAAATTATGGCAGATGCGCAGGGATATCTTAGAACTGTTTTCGATTTTTTTTGTGACTGTCTTAACTAGACATTGTTTTTGTGACCAGTCTTATCTAGAAAATTCCAGAGAGCCGATTGTTTTTGTGTAAGCCGTAATCTAGAATTATCTAGTATAAAAGGAACTAATATATAAAGGACCGACCAGCGGGAGAAGTGTAGTTGATGAAGAGATCTCGTGATATAAATAGCGAACAAGTAAATAATCTAAGTAGTGAAATGTTTATATAAATTAATATAAGTGAATATACTGTGTAAATAATATAAATTAGTGAATAGTGTAGTGAAATAATAAATTGTGTAAGTAGATATAACGTATATATAAATTCATCCCACCCGTCGTAACAAAAACGTTTAAATAAATAAGAAAAACATTACAATATTATTATTTACGGTGAGTGTATTAGAATTGTTGAACGGACGTACCGCGTTTTTGCACGAAGATCTTAATCGACCAAATGCCACCGACAATATTGTAAGAGGATTGCTTGAAAAGTACTGTCAGTATGGTCAATTTAAGGCAAAAATTAATAAAAATACACTAATAGTTGGCAGTGACAAGAACGAAATTAATGTTTTAGGTTATTTTACGGCCTCTCCAAATGCCTCCATTAGAGATTGTGAGAGAGATTTTATTTTGTCGACGAGCATTTAAAAAAAACCCAAATGGAAACCATTTTCATATCATTTGGTGCAACACTTACAGGTAGGTGATTTTCATTGAAGGGTAGAATTCTGTGAATGGATTTTAATGATGATCAAAGAGAACGAAGACTTCATAAAAATATTATATGGTGTGAAGAAGCAAAGTTTAACTAAAATGGATTATTTAATCGACATTATTGCCATTGTTGGTCTAATGAAAATCTACATGTTAGTAGAGAACGCTATTTCCAAGATAGTTGGAGTTTCAATGTTTTTTGTGCAATAAAAGACGATACAACTTAGCATTAAAATTTTAATGGTGAAAAATATTGCCACAATTTAGAAGAAGCCATACGACCGGCGGTACATACTTTAAGAAAGTAGAGAGACGGCTTCAGCTTGGTATCAGCTAGATGGAGCACCTCCTCATAACTTTGGGCGTCCTACTCAGCATATTTACGACATGTTTGATGATAGATGGATTGCCAATCAGGGTCCGTTTAGTTGGGCAGCTCGCTCTCCTGACTTGGCTCCTTTAGATTTTAGTATTTGGAGTTACATAAAAATTCAGGTATTTTCCAAACCTGTTACGACAAAGGAATATATAATGCAGAGAGTCTTACTTGCTTTTAATTCTCTAACTATCACCATTTTTCCAGAACTACAAGACATACTTCAATGAAAAGGATTAATAAATGTTTAGAAGTAGATGGTGCTAATTTTGAACACTTATAAATTTTTATTTGTTTAATATTACGTTCAGTTATTTTTGTTTGTAAGTTATCTAATTAAATTAATACAAAATACATAGTCAACGTTTTTCAGGATATCCGAAATTAGTAATCCTTTCATGCTATTTGGTACTTTTCAGTACTAATAAAATATCACCTTAAATATTGGAAATCATGGCCTAGCGTTTGCTAATGTTGGAATAATTATGTGTTCTTATGTTTTAATTAAGATAATGAAATAGATCAAAAGTGGTTGGTTTAGGTATAGGGAATACATATACGAAACGAATTGGCTTAAAAAAATATAGCCGAAAATGTAATAAAAGATGGGGTGTCCAGAAACTCTTCTGTTAAACGGAAACTACAGTTACTAGGGCTGATTTTAAGTCGATTTAACTCAAATTACCTTAATCCGAAAATGCTTCCTAAGGGAGCTACAGCCCTTTGAAGAAGACGTCCTCATATGAGCTTTCTTCAAATTACTCAAAAATACCGTTACTTAAAATATTCAAACTTGGTATAATCAATAAACAGTTACAAACCAGTCGTTTGCTGTAAATAATATTTTTCCAGATCCATCACAAGCGTGTCAATTGGGGGGACCAACATGTATTTTTCTTAAAAAAAAATTATTTTCAAGTTTTTTATGTATCCGACACCGAATTTGGAAAATTCAAGATAATTTTCTCTTCTTTCAAATCGATATCATGAACCGTTTTCGAGAAAAATAAATTTAAACTTTTTGTGTATCTTACATAATATCATGTTGGATTATAATCTGTAATATTAAGTTGGCTTTGAAAAAACAACAAAATCTGACAATGTGTCGAATTATTTTGATTCTAAACAGTTATTATTGTTATTGTGTGTGAAAGGTAAAAAAATGTAATAAATTCTAGACCCTTTTGTCACCAGTGTAACAAATGGCTATTTTAAAATGAAATAAATTGAGTTATTTTGCACTACACCTTTTTATAAATCTGGGAGACCGATGTCACCCAATGTAATAAATGACTCTTCTATCTCGAATCCGCTGTCACCACTCTAATAACTGACTGTCACCAAATGAAATAAAGTAGCCGAACGTGGAAAAAAAAATAAAACCAGTCCGATTTAGGCGGGGACATCCTGGACTTAAAGCGGTAGAATTACCTTTGCCAGGCCAGGGTTGATTTCTTTATGCACTGCTCACTCTAGAGGGAAAATCGTGATAGGGATCTGAATAAAGTTTCGGTAACCACAAATGTATAAAAAAATATATTAAATATTTCCCTGTATAAAATATGACCAACAACAAAAAAATATTAAATCCTTCCCAATAAAAAAAAATTACCCATTTATCTACAAATTGTTCAAGGTGCGCATGTGCCGTATGATTTCGCCTCTATTACGTAATTTGACCTGCCTCACTGCGAGAAATATTTATCTATATTAAAAAAATACCGTAGAAATCTACTGCCGTTAATTTTCATATATGACGAATGTCATTGTACTTTATGTAAACAGTAGAGAAATTGAAATTCTGCTGATTTTGAAAATAAATCTTATCGGTACACAATTCAGTGTGTATCACAAAATTTCCGAGTTTTAGTTTTGTTTCCTCCGAATGAACTATAATGTTTATTTATTTAGCTAGCTATGAGTAAATGATATAACCGCGTCTGGAAAACCAACATTATTTAATCGTGGAGAAAATTCGCTGATAACCCTATTTTACGGAGACAAAATCATACGCTCCGGCCAATTGATACTAATCACAATTAATTTTGTTTTAACCCTTACTCATGTCTATCTACAGGGTGGGTAAGAATTATGTGACACCAAAAAAATTAAATTGTACCTAAATCCTGTCTAGTTACATATACACTAAAGAAAAAAGTTCCTACAATCTTGTGTAAAATCTTACTATACTATCTCACACGATAAAATGATATTATATAGAACGAGGGGTGCCTAAATTATGAGCCAGGACCTACAGCTTTAGCTGAACCTATGAACTTGTCCAATAACACAGTGAAAAAAGGAAAAAAATAACTGTTATATATTCTACCTATGCAAATATCAATGTTATCAATATCAAGTTAGAATCAGCGCCCGAAAAATAAATAAATCTTTCCCAATAAAAAATCTTAGACTTGTTCAAAAACTTACGGTGTGGAAACTTCCCTTCTCCTGTCTCCGCTTACTGTCTGTTTTCGCTATTTTTCTAGAAACTGCGGATGACGCTAAATTTCTATAATTTTTGTGCCAACTCAGGGGGACAGTGTTCACTATCAAGGATATCTGAGTATAGCTTTGACGCCCTGACACAACGGAGAAAAACTATGAACCCGCTAACACTAAAAAAACTGATACCCGTCACCGTGACAGGGAAGTACCTTTTCCCTTCGCGTTATTCGTCCGACTCTGTGCTCTGTCTGCTCTGAACTTACTTTTTATTATTCCCCCAAATTATGTCGAATTCTACTTTTATTATATTTGAAATAAAATATATGTTATACCGTGTGTTCTCAAAGTTACTGATTTTAGTTTTTCTATTTGATATTCGCATTTATTACAAAAATAATAGTTAATTTGATCAAAATGGTTTATTTTTCGAATGAAGAATATGCTGATATGCATTTAGTTTATGGGAAAGTACAATGTAACGCTCGTGCAGCAGAGCGAAGATATGCAGAAAAATTTCCAAACAGAAGGGAACTTGCTCGCGCAACATTTGTAGCCGTACACCAAAGATTAAGAGAAACTGGCTCAGTACTACCTAAAAATACTGAAACTGGTAGACGACCTGATGTGACAATGGAATACGAAGACGATATTTTGATTGAAATCGAAAATAATCCTGACGTTAGCACCAGAAGACTCGCTGCTATGTATCCTGGCATTTCCAAGTCTTCCATATGGAATATTATTCATAAAGAAAATCTTCATCCTTTCCATTTTCAAAAAGTTCATGCCATGGTAGATGGTGATTTCCCTGCCCGCATAGATCTTTGAAACTGGTTGCGGAACAAAAAAAATCAGAATCCTAATTTCTTTTCCAATATTTTATTTTGCGATGAATCTACGTTTACCAGAGACGGAATTTTTAATTTACATAATGCACATAGCGTTGGAATCTCAAACGATCTAACATATAAGCAACTCTGCGAGAATAGAATACTGAGGCACCACTTGAATAGAGCGACACAACATAACTCTGATAATTCGTATATAAAAGGAAACAGGTTGTATATCAACAACAGAGCTTACACTGTCGAGGAACTTGAAGAAAACGAGAATACCGATACTACAGAAAGAAGACCAAACAGTGCTCCGTCGACCCCAAATTCACGAAGCCTCCATCCTGTATTTCAATAATCCAACTAGTCCAGGAGGAATCGGCGCATGAGTACCGAAAACTATTCCACCTCAATTTTTTTATGCGATCCTCTTTGAATTGCCCAACAGATGATATAAATGCATGTTGCCATGGGGCAACCTAGTGCCATATTGTTTAAACCGAAATTGTTTAAACAATTGGAAGGAATTGTTATTTTTCAACCGGACAAATTTTTTTTATATTGTTCATTGAAATGCAAATAAAAAAGGTCCTATGACTTTTCACGATAAAGTTAATATTTTTAGAGATATGAATTTTTAAATTTGGGTACTTTTGACCCATGAAAAATATGTTAAAAAAATTAAATAAAATATGAATAATAAGTATCGTCGTCTCTCTCTGACTCATGCGCTGCATAGGCCTCTCTGTGTCTTTAATCATTATTTATCATTAATCTAAAAACCATCAACTTTATCAAGATTGGTAAAGAGAGCAATGTTATTAATAAATAAATTGTCTACAATTTGTTTTTAACAAAAGTAATTTAAGTATGAATCGGAACATGTAATTAAAATTACTTTTTTGTTATTATCATAGTAATTTATGCACTTTTATCAACAATAATAAGATATAATGGTATTTGAAAAAATTTTGGAATCACAATTATATATAAATAATAAGCTTTTGCTCAAACATACATTTGAAAAAATGCATTGAATCCGGAATATAAAACATCATATTTTACGAATTTCGGATACAAACTAGAGAATGATACTTTGCTAATACCTTTATTTATAAACAAAAGCCCATTTCAACTGATCTTAAAAAACGCGTAATTGTAAGAAAGCCTGTAAAACCAAAGCTTGTTGCTGTAAAAAAATAAGATTAGTTGCATACTTCTATGTGGTTGTGATTCAGAAGACTGTAAGAATATAATATATTGTGATGTTTTTCTTATTTATTTAAACGTTTTTACTACAGGTGGGATAAATTTATACACACACGTTATTTATATTCCGGATTCAATGTATTTTTCCAAATGTATGTTTGAGCAAAAGCTTATTATTTATATATAATTGTGATTCAAAAATTTTTTCAAATACCATTATATCTTATTATTGTTGATAAAAATGAATAAATCACTATGATAATAACAAAAAAGTAATTTTAATTACATGTTCCGATTGATACTTAAATTATTTTTGTTAAAAACAAATTGTAGAAAATTTAATTATTAATAACATTGCTCACTTTACCAATCTTGATAAAGTTAATGGTTTTTTAGATAAACGATAAATAATGATTCAGGACACAGAGAGGTCGATGCAGCGCATGAGTCAGAGAGAGACGGTGATACTTAAAGGTAGCCACGCATACTTGTGAGCGTGCGAAATTAACAATTAAAAAACATGTATAACCAATGAAATTTTCTTAAATCTCTATTAAGAATATTATTACCTATTGTATAAAGAATTTAAAAAAATTATTATTTATATTTTATTTTATTTTTTTAATATATTTTTCATGGGTCAAAAGTACCCAAATTTGAGATTTTTCGAACATTTAAAAAATCATATCTCTAAAAATATTAACTAAATCGTGAAAAGTCATAGGATCTTTTTTATTTGCATTCCAATAAAGAATATAAAAAAAATTTGTCCGGTTGAAAAATAACAATTTCTTCCAGTTGTCTAAACAATTTCGGTTTAAACAATATGGCACTAGGTTGCCCCATGGCAACATGCATTTATATCATCTGTTGGGCAATTCAAAGAGTATCGCATAAAAAAATTGAGGTGGAATAGTTTTCTGTACTCATGCGCCGATTCCTCCTGGACTGAACTGAAGAAAATATCGGACACGATTTAACACCGAAAGAAAAAGAAGATAAAATTACTCCGTCGAAATCTGAAAGTGATAAGAAGGCAACGAAGACATCTGGTCCTCCTCAACAAAAAGACAGAATTAAGAGTTTAAGATCTGGAATTCGATCTTAATATCACTAGGAAGAGAAACTTAATAGTGTTTCATTTAGAATAAGGTCAAATATATGGAGATTGGGGTATGTTCATACTCATGTAGCTTTGAATTTATTTATCTTTTTTCTGTATGTTAAATTCATAACAAACTATAAAAAAAGACAACCTCAAAGTAATACATCAAAATGTCAGGAGTAAAACAATAACAAATGGATCAATATATTAGAGACTTCGATATTGATATGATAGAAACTTACTGTTTGGAACACATACAAGAACGCAGAGATATTCTAGAAATTAACAAAGATTGTGAAAATTTTATAATTATCCATAATAACATACGAAGCATTAATAAAAACCTAGACGAATTTAAAATTCTCTTAGAAAACTTACATATCGGACTCGATTGTATTGTGTTATCAGAAACATGGGCAATAGGAAATTCGGACCTATATAATTTAAAGGGTTACAACAAGTTATATAACGAGGGGGATTTCAATCAAAACGATGGAGTTGTTGTATACTTAAAATCAGAGTATGATTATACATACTCAATCATACCTTTGAATGAAAGCAGCTTGTTGCAAATTAAAATCATTCTTAATGACAAGAACAACTTTCTTATCAATGCTATATAGATCCCCAAAAGCAATCTCGATCAATTCGTTATCAATCTTCAACATTACTTTGAGAGTTCAGCATTCCAACTATGAAGTTATAACATTTTCATTGGTGATTTGAATATCGACCTACTAGAAGATAATGAATATAATACAGACTATAACAACACACTTAACGAATTCGGTTACATTTCCACGATTAATAATCCAACAAGAATACAGGGTGGACGTAGTTCATGCATTGACCACATATTATTAAAATCCACATTCAACGTACTCGATAAAATACTGCCCCTGTATTGCAAATGGACATTACAGATCATTTCTCAACAATACTACAGATAGTACTGGAAAAGACCAAATGCCCCAAGGAACGAGAAATAGTGAAATACATAGATGATACAAAACTTAAAAATACAATCAGACAAAAATCTTGGGATTTCTTATACTTGAATCCAGATCCTAACAATACAACAAATACTTTCATTGAAACACTTCAAAAATATATAGACGACTGTACATATACAAAAAAATGTAAAAGGAAAAACACGAAGATCGCCCCTTGGATGACAAATGCTTTACTCACCTCTACTACCACAAAAAATAAAATGGCTCAACTTTTGAGAAGAAACCCAAATGACAACGAACTAAAACTACAATACAAAAAATATAGAAACAAATTGTCGACTCTAATTGAAAAAACTAAGTTCAAATACTATAAAAACAAAATCGAACTCAAAAAATCAAGCACAAAAGCTTTATGGAATGTGGTTCAAGAAGTAAGTAACACCAAAAAATCGAAGATCTCTATTGATAATATTGAAAATGAACTAGGAGAGTTATTAACAAATCCTAAGGACATCGCAAACGAATTTAATACCTCATGGCACTGGGAAAAGACTTGCTCAAAATATAAACCCAGATCCTATCTACAAAATCAATAGACCCTCCCTTCCGAACCCAATTATACTCCTACCCACAAACCACAAAGCCGTGGGATCAGACGAAATCAAAACGGAAACGCTCAAAGTTATCGCATCATTAATAACTGAACCATTAACTTACATCTTCAACAAATTCATAGAAACTGGTATTTGGCCTAGAGCATTCAAACATTCAGTTATCATTCCAATATATTAAAAAGGTAACAAAAACTGACAGAAAATTATAGACCCATTTCATTATTCACCCACTTATCAAAAATATTTGAGAAACTTCTAAAAAACAGACTACAACATTTTATAAATAAATATAACATACTTTCCGGAAGAAAATATGGTTTTCGAGAAAAAACGTCCACTCAAGATCCTATTCTGACCCTTACTGAAAAAATATATAACTCGTTAAACAACAACAAACCCTGTCCATGTGTTTTCATTGATTTATCGAAAGCATTTGATACTGTTAGCCACGAGTTGCTCTTTCAGTCGCTGGAGGACATCGGTATCAGAAATACTTGCTTAGATTTACTCAAAAGTTATGTTACGAATAGGTATCAGACAGTCCGAATAAACGGTGTCGACAGTAAATCGTTAGTCGTACAATGTGGAGTGCCTCAAGGTACGGACCTCGGACCCTTACTTTTCAACATCTACATGAATGGATTGTTTTCTGTGAAAAACAGAGGTAACAATATCGGTTTCGCAGACGATACCGCGATTTTCTACGAGGCGGATACCTGGACAGAACTAAAAGAAATAGTAGAAACAGACTTTATTATCATTAAAAAATGGCTTGCAAGTAGGTTGCTAACTATAAACTTTCAAAAAACCAACTTCCTACCTTTCAGTTGTAATAAAACAAATTTTCCTCACTTCACACAGCTCAACATCCTCGATGGTGAAAACAATCTTACAATTAAAGCCGAAAGTAACATAAAGTACTTAGGAGTCATAATAGACTGGCACGTGAAATGGGACATACACATCAACTACGTAGCCAAAAAACTACAATGTATCTTTTATAAATGAAGATACATGAAAAAAATCCTCCCTGTTCATCATTTGCTCACACTATATCATGCACTCGTTGAAAGTCACTTTCGATACGGTTTATTAGCATGGGGAGGTGCACTAAAATCCCACATTCGAACCCTTGAAGTTCTACAACGACGATTCCTGAAAATTATTCTAAGTAAAAACTCAAGATATCCAAGTGATCTACTATTCCAAGAATCAGAGGTACTCGACCTTAAACAACTCTATTACTATAACGTCAACATGAAGTACTATAAGACTAGACAAAGAAATAACTATGTAATACCACACATAACAAAATCACTGCTGAGAACTATTTTTTCTTACAATGCACCAAAAATGTTTAATTCTTTACCTGAAACAATTCGCGCTATACCCAACTCATTCCAATTCAAAAAACAGCTGAAAATGTTCATGAAGAGATCTAAAGTTCGAGTCTTTTGAGAATGATTATTTTAACCAATCAATATTGACCAAGAAACTTCCTCGTTATATTTCGTATACATTTTGTATCTCTATCCCATTTCCGTGTGTGTTAAATATGAATACGCCTCAAGAAATATTGTTATTTTATTACATTTTTACATTTTATATATATTTTATCATTCACACTTTTACCCATATCAAAATTGTTGTTGTAACCGACAACATTCCAATTTATCTGTAGTATTATATGTCCTCTGTGTGTTAAATATGAATACGCCTCAAATAATATTGTTTTTTTATTACATTTTATATATATTTTATCTTTCACACTTTTACCCATATCAAAATTGTTGTTGTAACCGACTAACATTCCAATTTATCTGTAGTATTATATGTCCTAAAATGGTAAATAAATATTATTTTTATAACATTTTATTTTGTGATACTTAGCACTGTAGTTCGTTTATGTTGTTTGTAGTATATAACATTATTGTATAGACTTCACTCCAATGGATTATATGCATAGTTCTACTGTTTTTAGGCCTAATTTTAATTTGAAATTCCTTGTGTCGTTGATTCAGTTTTATACATATAATTTATAGTGTTTTTATTTATATTGAATTCAAAAGGTTTATAACTAGTATTGTTGTATGTGACCATTGTATATGATTAAATTGTATTTTTTGCGAAATAAGTGTAATAACACTTATTGCCAACCTACTTTATTCACTTCATGTAATGTTCTTGTGAAACCATTTTTTTGAATAAAGTTATTATTATTATTATAAGAAGTTTAGCGAAAACTGTACGTCGATATCTTTTTTCATTCTCGAGTAATAAGTCATCAAAATGTGTTACTTTATAGTGAGACACCCGGTATTTTAATAATCGTTGTTGTTACATTCATTTAAAAATACTCTCAAGAAACGTCAATATTGTTAAATATTTTATAAATATATTATAATCTAGATATCTACATCATTTAAGAACCTATGAGCGCAAGAGATTATATGATATAAGAGAAAATGTTCGCATTTTATTAGATATAAAATATGTTTCTAAGATAAAATATACGTCAATATGATGATGCGCAGAAGATTAATTTAATTTATTGCGTTCTGCAATAAAATCGGCAACCGTTTGAATATCAACTTCCCTCTCGAGAAATATGAGTATTATCATAAATCATTATTTAATCGACTCACTTAATATTTCTATAGTATGTATGAGATCCCCTTGGGAGCCGTCTCCGATTTGGCAAGTATAGTCCCCTTGATCTTCGTGTCGGATATCCTTCAGTTGTAAATTGTAACCAATGAGGGATATTCGGGGGTCCATGCTTATTAGTTGTTGTCCAGCACTAACCAATGTTGTTCCGCGTTTCCAAACTATCACAAAAGGACCTGAAAATAATGAGGCTCTCGTTAGTTGCATATTTTAAAAGGATAATTTGAAACTACATGTATCTTTATAATCCATTTTAACCAATTCAATTTTGTTGTTTTACAGAATATTTTTTAGTTTTTTCTTAATCATATTTTCCGTAAATATTCATTTATCGCAGACTCACTCTTCTATGTTTTCTAAAATGCGTAGTGCGTGAAAAAGTCAAGTCTCTTTTCCAAAATACATAGTTATGAATGGTAATTTTTGGATTCAGGTTGATATATTAGATTTAGATTAGATTAGATTAGCTTTTAACAAAATGTGTTATCGCAAGGTTAACAAAACATCATAGCTGACGATTGTGTCATGTTTTGTTTACCAATACGTTAACAAATTAAAAATAATGATACAGGAAACTAACCTTCACACAAGGTAAATTTTAGAATAAATAACGAGAAAAATTTTGAATCAGGAGAGAGACAGTAACTCTCCCCGAGGAGGCCAGTCTAAGTACGGACGGTCCCTTCACCCTCAACAGTAATATTGTGCAGTTTGTGACTAGTGATATTCCAAAACGTAAGTTTTTAACGTACAATTAATGTATTATATCTTGAAGTGATCTGTTTAATGATATTTTCACTGACTTAACCGGGTGTCCCAAAAAGGTAGGGGACCCCACAGTTTTTTTCGATCATATCTAGTGTATCATAAACATCTGCGCCCCTCATCTACTGGTAGAATCTAAACAGTTGTAGGTATTAGCTTATGTTCAGGGACCATCTCCCTATATATCTGATTATTTGAAATAGCGCACAGATATTTATATTGTACAGGGGATCATATTTAGTCCTATCTTAAAGTTTTGATTATTTGAAATAGCGCACATATATTTATATTGTACA
Source organism: Galeruca laticollis (assembly GCA_963921935.1). NCBI lineage: Eukaryota > Metazoa > Arthropoda > Insecta > Coleoptera > Chrysomelidae > Galeruca > Galeruca laticollis. Next base: position 119,043,322 of record OY998183.1, on the reverse strand, counting down.
GGGGATCATATTAAGTCCTTTTTAAAGTTTTGATTATTTGCAATAGCGCACAGATATTTATATTGTACAGGGGATCATATTTAGTCCTATCTTAAAGTTTTGATTATTTGAAATAGCGCACAGATATTTATATTGTACAAAGGATCATATTTAGTCCTATCTTAAAGTTTTGATTATTTGCAATAGCGCACAGATATTTATATTGTACAGGGGATCATATTTAGTCCTATCTTAAAGTTTCAACCGATAACTTTTCAGTCATATTGCCGGACATCCAGATACCGGAGACATCATAATCAATCTTCTGAATTTTATTGATATAGATTGTATTCTACATATTCAAATTCTACGAGAATCGTAATTAGAATTCAAAGTAGGGGAAATAGATTCTCTTTTTTTTATATTGTACCGGTTACCTAAATTTCACGAGATTCGTAATTATTTTTTCCAATCCCAGAAATTTTGGCAATATATATTAATACATAATACATATCCTCTATCTAAATTCTATAGAAAACATTGAAATGAAGAAAATATGCATATTTAGATGTAATACTAGTAATACACACTGTATAATCAATAATTTGAAAGGTTCAATATACAAATAAAATTTGACATTTCAATTTCATATGACATTACTGCAGAATAGACTTAATGACAGATAGATTTTAAAACGATTTGAAAAAGCAGAATACAGATGTCTCTATTAGCAAATGGCACTTATAAATAGAATAATGAAAATCTCTCTTGGTATATAAAAACGTAAATTTGTAATTTTTTAATAAAAAAAGAATTCTAGGTAACCAAAGGAGAGGAGAATTATTTATTTAAACATTTTAGTTAGTTGAATTTGAAATCCCCATGAGACAACATCATAATAAGAGTTGTCTCAAATTTAATTTTGAATATTAGGGAATTTATATAATCGTTATCAGTTCAACATATCTTGCCTTTTGTAAAGCCAGTGCGTGTACTATTCACAAAGAATTACCGATAAAGTGCAAGTGTTTTTCGCGTTTTCTAAATTATTGATTTGGAAACGTTTGTTCCGGAAATTCTAAAAATACGTTTTAGAATACGTACGAGATCTTCTAGTATCCAGTTTGGTGAGTCCAGTCCATATTATATATTATTCTCGAGAATTAATAGGCCTTTGATCAAAATTATTTCGAAAATAGATGCATCTTATGATTAAATTATAGTAACGTTACTTATATAAAATTCTACGTCAAGTGCAGACAATTTTGGGAACAGACAATTTACAAGAAAATTTACGTATTTTACATTGACAGATATCAAGTATAAATTTAGACATTTTGAACCTTCGGTTAAATTATTTAGATCGGAAATTTCTAATATAGTATGTTTTTAATATTAAGGTTTGATAGAAAATTCTATCTTTGTTTATGCGTTTGTGATATTTTTGAAGAGTTTTAATTTTTGTAAGTGGTATTTTGATAATATATTATATAAATTTGAATTCCAAATCTCTTTGGCTCTCTTTTCATATTCATTTTCATTATATTTGATAATTTTTATACTATAGAAAATTTAGTATAATAAGTGACATTTAGTTAATCTCCTGACAGTAAATTCATATATGTCATAAGATAATTTAAATTGTCTTATAGTGTATTGGATAAACAGTTACTGTCGATTTGAATAGTGTGATACGTAATTTAGAAAATTATTTGGAAATTTACAAATTTGAATTATTAGTTGAAATCTTTGATCCCTCCCTGAGAAAAGAGTGAGTTGATTGGTGTTGTATAGATTTATCTTTCATAATATAAAATTTAATATTTATTTAGCCTGGCATGTTAGTTTGACAACTGCTGTCATTGAAAATTTTATAGGTTATATTTAGAGGTAAAGGTGTTTTCACAATAGTGTAGTTATTATCACAAATTGTGATGACAGCTACAAATTAAATTCAGCATCATATAAATTCATATTCATATATAAAATATAATAAAATTAGTGAAACAAATTAGATATATTATAATATATATGGTTTACAGTATATCGTATTCGTTCTAATTCATAAAGTTTCGTTTGATTCCTATTTATTGCCTTAATTTTTGTGAAGGATATTCACCATAATTATCGCCAAAGGTATATTAGTTACTAGTTTTGTTTTGAGACTTTCAGCATACTACTGTCATTATATGATTTACTGTATTGTATAGGGTACCATACTTATTCCAGGTTAAGTACCAAAAAGACCATTCCGCTCGTTACTCAGTTATATTTTTTTTGTATATCACGTAGGCTATCCAAAAATCAGGAGAGAGCCGAGTTATTATATTTCATTCGATTGCAAAAACTTTCGTAATTTTTTTTCTTATTTTTTGTAATATATGCTTGTACATATTTAACCTTTCAGTTTATTTCCTCTAACCTCAGCCCTCACCCTCGTACCAGCCAAATAGGAGGGGCCGACTCGACCTGCATTACGAACTCGGGCTTGGCACACTGTATAAGCCCAAGGGGCCTCACGACGACCTTGATCGCTCGAGCCTGGAACAACCCCTCCCTCGAGGTAATCCCGCAGGGAAATTCCTGGTTCTAAATTTTGTGCTGCAAGGCACTGGTGACAGCACGCTACAACGATTTTGGATAGGAGCGTACAGTAGTACCCGATCCCGTTACACTGGTGTTGGATAAGGATAATTCCGACTCGATTACATTAACCAGGATAATACCGGTCGGTGGGATATCCGCAACATCGGCTGAGTAGATCACTGCTATCTCATAAGAACAAACAAACAGAATAAAACCAAGAAGTATTACAATGATCTTTTTGTTTGTTACTTTGGCATTTTTTTAAAAAAATGTATAATAAGATACTTAAATTCTTAAATCCAAACTGTGAATAATTTATAAGTTCCCATATTGTTTGAGGTTATTTATTCATATATATTTATTGATCATTCCAAAGATTTATATCTATTAATCTTATTCATCAACTGATAATATTTGAGATACTTGGTGTACCCTTTTGGAGTTATTACCAAAATAAATGGTACATTCTATGACTTTTTTCGCCGTTTTTTAAATTTTTTCCAATTTATGAGGTTTTTGACACAAGGTAGAGCAAAAACATGGTTTTTTGTAGCTCTATTCAGGACCTTTCCGTTATTGTGTAGTATTTGAGATTTTCGGTATAGCCTTTTGGAGTTATAACTCAAATTCACACACCACTACACGTTTGTTCCTATGGGGAGGTCATCAGAACGTAATGGTTAATAATATTTCCTAATCTTTCAAGCTCTTGTCAACTTTTGCTTCTATGATCTGATGACGTCATAAGAGCACCGGTTGTTGTTAGCTTACCTTATTAATGCTCATCTTCAAAAATTGTTCATCTTCGACTTATTTTTACAAGTCAAATGTCATACAGCTGTTTCACTCATGTTGAAATAAGTTAAATTTTATCCCCTATTTAAAGGAGTCATCCATTGTACAATGGATTGTTTTTATTATCGTTTTAACACACTACATTTTAATTAATTTTAAATGTTTCTTACGATTGTGAGGATTCACAACAAAAATTTGGATTTATATATAAGTTGTATTTATAGACCACATCAATCAAATTTTCATTATTCTTTTGAGAACCTTCTAAATTTACTTGACACGCTCTGCCTGTTAAGAGCAAGAAAGTTACCCAGCGCCTGCTCCAGTGGTCGTTTTTGAACCATCCGTATACCATCTAATGGTGTTTTCTTTGAGAGTTTGGCTGGTGTATTCCCTTTTCCAGTCTCTTCTCGTATTTAGCATCGTAACGAAATTCTTTTCGATACTTACTTTCTTGATCATTTCGTCACTGGGAAGATTCGCTGATGAGATGTATTTTGTTAGAGAGTACCAGGCTCCCTGATTTTTAATACTCTCATTGCCTGAGCCTTCCTTAGATATTCTAAGAATTGCCTCTTGGGCAGGTATTTCTATCATCAGATGTAGAGGTGTGAGATCTGTAATGATCTCAAGTACCCTAGCTGGACACATTCTCATAGCTCCAGTGATGCACACACAGGCAAGCCTTTAAACTTTGTCGAGGGTCTTCCTCGTGCTGTACTGACTTGTTTTGTATGCCAAACTATTGCCTCATACGTAATTGCCGGTCTCACAATCATGGCGTACATTCATCGCAGTATTTTTGGGTGACAGCCCCACCTCTTACCAGTTAGATTTCTGCACGCCATCAAAGCTCTTATTGCTCTACTAGCAGTTATTTCAACATGCTTATTTCACAGAAGCTTACTGTCTAGGGTTATCCCTAGATATTTAGCTTCTGATTTCCATTCTATGATTTCCCCGTTTAAGGATATGGGTTTCATGGCTGAAAGTGTTCTTTTCCGGGTAAATGGTCTTGTTTGGGTTAATATTTAGCCCCACTGACAAGCACCATTGCTTAATGAATCTGAGACCCTTTTGTAATAAATCACTCATGGTGCTCTCGAACTTGCCTCTGACTATTAGAACTATGTCATCAGCTCCATAGAAGGGGAGATATCACTCCCCCTTGAGGTGTCTTCCGAGTGGCTTTAACTTAGGTGGTTTGATTCCCCACCTGTGCCTCAGATATCCTCGTCGTCAACAAGTCATACATCCATTTTACAATGGTTTCATTTACTCCTCGCCTTTTTAGTGCTTCTTTGACAGACACATGAGTTGTGTTGTCAAAGGCCCCAGATATATCCAGGAATGCGCACATTGCGATTTCTTTGTTGTTCAGAGTTCTCTGGATGAGTTTGGTCAGCTGATACAGAGCCGTCTCAGTTGATCGGCCCGTTCTGTAGGCATGCTGACATTTATGAAGTGGTATATTCTCCAGATTCTCTGTTCTTATGTAGTTATCCACTACTTTCTCCATCGTTTTGTGTAGGAACGATGTTAGACAAATGGGTCTAAAAGATCGGGGATCAGTCTCATCTTTTTTCCCTATTTTTGGTATGAAGGCTACCCTTGCCCTTCTCCATTTTCTAGGTATTAGACCTACTGTTTGATTGCTTCTTGTGATCTTCAGCAGGTGAGGAAGAATCTCCTCTATCCCTTGCTGCAGGAGTGCTGGAAATATTCCATCCACTCCTGATGATTTATATGGTTGAAAAGTACTTATTGCCCATTCCAACCGTTGTCTGGTAAAAATTTTCTTAGCAATGTTCCAATATTCCTTGCGGGATTTTTTGGTGTAATGCATTGCTATTCCAATGCTTGTTGCTGGTTCACTACCTGGAAAGTGGGTTCTAAGAAGAATAATCGATCGTTCCTCTTCACCTTCCGTGTATGACCCGTCTGGCTTTTTCAACGACATTGTGGGGTATTGCACGTACTTTTTTACTTATTTACCATGTTGACTAAATAAAACACCACAATGTATTTAGAGTCCTGTCAAAACTAATTTTATTACTCTCAAGAAGTGTCATTGTCACAATCAAAAAACCTAACGCCAGCTAGTAGACACTCAGTATACTAACTTAACTTAGACTATTATTGTTTTTCGTTGCCATACATGTTAAACAATAACTCCTTTTGTATTTTTATATATCCAGATCATGATATTATTCATAATCATTAAACAGTTTTTGTTATTTTATAACCTCAACATTTGAATATATTAAGTTCAGATAATGCCGATTCGACAGAATGTGAAGGTATATCTGAATATGCTTTCCGCAAAATTGATGACCTAAGCCAGATTTACTGGAGTGAATTCATAGCGTTCTGCCGACTGTACATTAATTACCAAAGTTTTAGTATACGATCCATTTCCAGGACGGTGAATAAGTTCAATTCTGTATATCTTTAGATATCTAAAAACCCAGTATTTGTTCTTAATGCGGACCTATGTATAATGAAATAATCGCATTATTGTTTAATACTACTGATTGATTTCTGGTTTAATTCGAGAAACTACCATATGTCAGCGATCCTATTACACGGATTTCTGATCGCTCAGTTTACGATTTCCTCTGAATTAAACATAAATCGAGTTGAGACACAAGGTACAATGAATATCAGTATAATACAAATCGTAAATGATAAATATCCTATGAATCGACAATGATAGCTCGACCAAGCAAAGCTGAATTTACAAGTAGATAATATTCTCCATCGCATAAACGTCTTTTGCACATTGCAGTTCATGTCAGCGGATCTGGTAGTGCATTACTGTTGAAAAATTATTGTATCACTACAAAAATTGAAATTGTTTTTATTTTCTCGTAGTTTTAGGTGAATTGAATATCAGAATAACATGTAGAGAAAAATTTAAATAGAGAAAAATTTAAATAGAGAAAAATTAAAATAGAGAAAACTGATCCAAACGGGAACTTATCAAATATATCTGATATAAGTACGAGCTACTATAACGAAGATCTCCCACTATCCAATGATAATACAGATTACAAAAATCCAGAACCATCATCTTAAACAAGGAACACCTGGAAAAATATATACAGTAAAACCAAAAGCAATTCCAACTGTTTCAAAATAATTTGAAAACCATCCGCAAACTTTTTTGTTCTAAACATCAATCTGCTTAAATGTTAGCTAGGAAATTGAAATTAATAAAATCGACGCACTCAACCTGGCATCTCTAGTTACAGTATTCATGCACTTTTTTACATTCAACTTTAGGTTTATTTTACGGTGGAATTAAGATGCATACAAACATACATTTGGATATGCTTTTTACTGTATGAAACTGAACGAAAAACCGCAAGTAAGATCTTCAAGATATCATAAAAATCAATTAGAGACTTTAATACCTGATATAATTTTCAAAATCAATAAATATCTGAAAAACACTGATACATTGGATGGGGAAATTTCAGTTAAACACTGTGATAATTATAAAATGCGACATAAGGATTCCTGAATAAAACTGTCAAAAGCGAGCTAACTTTTTCACCAAACACAATATATTGAAAAATTGTTCAGAATTCTAAGAAATTGACAATTGTTTCGATATTAAATATCATCAACAGAAGTTACATTTCATTTGATGCTTATAGTTTATTTACGATAAAAAGACGATGAAGTCATTTTTAGTTACTTGCCTGCTTATCAGAATAAATATTAATTTACCAACCGTGAATACAATTTATCCTCAACAGTCAGGGCAATTTACAGCTAACGGGTTGGCAAAACTTCAAGAGGTTGTCAAATCAATTGGTAAAATTCCCCAGTTTGTTTGGACGTTTATTGACATTCGATCATCGTCTAATATTTAGTTTTTTCGTGATTTCAAATTCATTGCTTCTTTAAGATTAAAAAACAGTTATTTTCATAATTAATTATTTAGGCAAATCTGCAGTGTGTGGTTAATAAAATGCTATTTTGAACGAGAATGCCTAAATGGGGGCCAGCTTCTCCCGCTTACTGCTGTAACAGACGTAAGTAATAGTATTCGCTATTTGTATTCATCAATATTAATATTATTGTTATATATTTAAATGTAAATGTTTTTAATGTTAGGTTAGGTTAATTAAACTTGATAATATATTATTCTTTCATAAATTGAAGTAATTATATTGTAGAGAGCTGCAGAAGCTTTACAACTTAGCGTTACCACTGTTAACCGTATTGCCGCCAAGCATAATAGAGGTGAACAGCCTAAAAGCCCACCTAAAAAGAGACAACGCATAAAACCTACTGTTGAAATTGATAACTTTGATCAAAATGCTTTCCGAAATGTTATATACGAAATGTATGGAAACAGTGAGTATATTGAATTTACTGTTTTATTTTATTAACAATTAACTAACACAATATTTTTTCACAGGAACACATAACCTTGAAAACTTTAAGAGACAAACTCCAGGAGCGTGAGCTTTTTAATGGTTGTTTAACATCACTCTGGAAGATAGTGAAAAATATTGGATTCAAATACCAAAAAGATGATCCTCGTCGTGGTTTAATGTAGTTGCCACATATTGCATTAAAACGTGTACATTTTCTACATGAATATGTCAAGATAAAAAGGGAAGGTTCATATCAATTTGTGTTTTTAGATGAGACCTGGATATTTAAAGACGGTACTGTTGGACGTTCTTGGCAAGATTATATTCAAAGAAGCCTGAAAAAAACCAAAATTGGTGGTCCAAGGTAATTGAGTAATAAAATTTAGCAATTAATTTATGATGTAATAACATTCCTGCCATTTTAAGACATTTTCAGATATCTGCTAGTTACACTATTTTATTCAAATCTGTATAATTATTAATAGTTGTTTTGAGCTATGCAGTCTATCTAGGAAAACTAGTAGTAATTAGTTATTTCCTGGTTTTTCCTTCCAAAAAACAAGATGGTGATTACCACGGTGAAATGTACCGAGACATTTTTTTGCATTGGTTTGAATACCAGTTTTTAGTGAACTTGGAAGAACCTGCCACAATTGTTATGGATAATGCAAGTTATCACAGTGCAGTGATCAATAAAGTACCAACCACAGCTACCAAAAAGGCTGATATACAGAACTGGTTGATACAAGATGATATTCCTTTTGAGAATACTTTCCTCAAAACCCAATTATTGAATTAAGTACAACGGTAAGTTGATATAAACATTTTTCAATGTATTATGGTAATACTTAGATAACTTATTTTGTTTAAATATATGCATTTTTGTAGGAATAAACCACAAACAGTATATGAAGCTGACATATTATCTGAAAAATATGGTAACAAAGTTCTTCGACTTCCCCCTTACCAGTGTATGTTCAACTCAATTGAACATATTTGGGGCATATTAAAAGAAATTTATAGAGATCATGTGGGAACTGATAGTTCTTCAACAGAACAAGCAATAGGTGTATGGAAAAAGTGTTTAGAAAAAGTGACTCCTGATATTTGGTCAAAGACAGTAGAGCATACTGAAAAAATTATACAAGATGGGTGGTATAGAGAAGTAGTATTTGATAGACAGGATATCAACTTATCATTAATTTTGACAGTGACGATGAAGATAGTGATTATTTTGTAGTGAAGTAGTCGAAATCTTGTGTTTTATTTTTTGTATATTTTTATCCAATTTGCTTTATTTCCACCTTTTCAAAATCACTAATAACTATTATTAAATTAATTAGATACAGTTAATTTATAATACACAAATTAAAACAACGACCACAGTATCTCTACATAAATAATACTGATAAAATGGGAGATTTTTTGTTTTTATATCTTGTAACAAAATTTTATTTTGTGTATCTATATTTTTCTTTTCCATTCTATTTTTATTATAATATATATATATATATATATATATATATATATATATATATATATATATATATATATATAATAGGTATTGTATTAAGAAACAATATTTTAATTTGCATAAAGATGATTACAGCTTGTATTGATTCCTTTTAGCGTAAACCCTCGCAGGTCCCTTGAAGATGGTTCTATAGAGCATAGAATAAGGTATAAGGACCTAGAGTTTGTCATTTAACCCTCTTCTATGTAAAAAAATTTAAATCGAATATAGAACGATTGGTTACTGTTTCTTGTATTTTATCCATAGTTTTTCATGAATAAATATTAATATTAAATTAATCAAGCCTTTTATTTTTAAATAAATATTTATGACTTGCGCCCTACGAGGCACGGAACAATGAAAAAGAAGAACTGTCAATCTAACATCAGATTGACTTTTCTAGTTTTCGTTAAGTAAAGGAAAAAACTACAGCTTGGCAACATCACGATATTTTGTTATGCAACGTCATCGTCTATTATCGTAAATAAACTATAATGGTAATTAATTATTATTGGCTAGACCAAGAAGTGACCTACCTCGTGTTTGACTAAATATATATTAATAGAAAAAAGAAGAAGATATGATATTACAAATATTAAAACTTAAATATTATTAGCCTTATGGGGATATCCTGAATATCTTTTTCCCATTTAAAATCAGTACAACTGTGCAATGATATAGGAAAACTACCAGGAAAACTATATCTGCTGATCTTTACAATTATCACTTAAGAAGACAGTTTAATAGTGGAGAACTCCCTAGATTTATCTGTTCATTGACGACTTCATATTGTGGGTTTCTTAAGTGTCTTCTAATTTCGAATTCTTCAAGGAAATCCAGTTCTTGTTTCTTATCACAAATATGTAGTACTTCTAGTTCTGTGTTAGGTGTCAATGAATGATTGGTGTCAAGTAGATCTCTGGCGTAGTGGGATTAATCTGGTTGTTTTAATCTGTATGCTCGTAAGTGTTCACTGTATCGAATTTCAAAATTTCTTAGGGTCTGACCCAAATAGACAGCTGTCTCCTTAAGTGATAATTATTGTAAAGATCAGGAGATATAGTTTTCCTGGTTTTCTATATCATTGCACAGTTATACTGATCTTAATTGGGAAAAATGATATCCAGGATATCCCCATAGGGCTAATAATATCTAAGCTTTAATATTTGTTATATGATATCTTCTTATTTCTATTAACATATATTAATTCAGTCACAACAATAGTCAATTTTTTAGAATTTTTAACAAGTTTTCAATATATTGTGGAGTTAACTAGAAACAGTAAGTTTCATTTAAAACCCTAATATGAGTAGATTCCACAAAGTAAGGATCGAGAAAGTTGATATTTATTGTAATTATCATTTTTTATATCCTTGCAGAAAATATGAACTATCCAATTTATATTGGACGATATTCAAACTCTTCAAAATGGTGGATTATAGTTTCCATTAAAATAATTATATTTCAAAAACGGTTAGCGGTATGCATAGTTCAGAATAATGAGTAACCTGTGTAACGGGAAAAACGTGAGAATAATAATATCATAATGTAGAGTCCATCTGTGACCCGAGATAAATGAACTTAAATATAACTCAAAATTTTACTATAACTAACGGTAATTGCTCCATAAAACAACCGTTGACGATGTGGACACAAAACATTGTAAATTTAACGTTGAATGTGATTGAATTTTTAAGTAAAACAGAGCTTGAAAACATTACAAATGCATTAAAAGGATATAATAGTCAATGTTATTTAATACGGGTTATTCTCAATAGTAGCGAATTTAAAAATAACAAAAATAGTTCAACAATTGATAAATACCAGTGAATGTCTAGAGTTTGACGTACTTGATAAGAACTTCTTTGTTTTCCTTTGGTATCTCTATATAATTCAACAGTATTATTATGAATATTGTCACTTCCAGAGCCACGAATTTCAGTGTGTGTTATTATTAAGGTAGATATGCAAAATGAAAAACGACCGTTCGTATTATTTCCAGATGTGATTTATAATTGAATACTGAAAAGATCTTTTCATTACAATCCGTTACGTTCACCACATTCTCCTATTAGTCTATAGTCGCATATTCATATAACGTAATTATATTTCTTTTTAAAATAAAATTAAAGCTCCAACGGGAAAAACGGAATAAAACCTCTCTCAAAACATTAAAAAGGTATAGTTTCAGTTTTTCATCGTCGTTACCATTTTATTTGCAATGGTAGAGAATTGAAAGTTTGGTATGCAAACTCACAACTGAACAGTCTGCAAAATAGCACGGCAATAAATAAAAAGGTTTACTGCTTATATTTTTCACCTAGATAACAGTGTGGTCTCCGTAGTCTAGTGCACAGATAACCCACAGATAGATGAGACACTTATTGTGGCGCTATCTAAAGAGCCTGTCGACTAAACAATTGAGTGATGTTAAAAAGATTTCTGTAATTCTAGGTTTTGGCAGTATACTCAAATTTACTGTATTTTAATTATTTTATTTCCAAATACCTATTTATTGTCCATCATTTGACATTTCATTCAATTTCACTCCATTAACTCAACAATGATTAGATGTTGAGTTAAATTAAATGAAATATCAAATGATGGACCATAAATGGTTAATTAAATTGGAAAAATGAAACAGTAATCATATGAACAGTTTATTTATTTTGGTATAAAAATACAAAATAAATAATTTCTTTCATAAAGTACTTTTCTTTTCTTAACAAACAGAATGACAATAAATAAACTATAATGAAAAACAATGCAATAATTAAAAAATAATTTGAGTGACATATATTCTAGATTGGGGTATCATTAGATTTTTAAATGATGTTAAATCAAGATAAATGTAGAAAATTATTTATAAGTTTATAATAATTTATTTATTTATTATTATACTCCTATAAACACACAGAGCTGGACAAACTACTGGAGTATATCTGCTACTTACTTAATCAAAAAAGTGTTAGCAACGAGTAGTTAACTACTATTTTTAGCAACTTTCTGTGAAAGAAAACATTAGAGTATAATTACTGTGAATGTAAGAACAAAAGTAATTAAAATACTTTTAACGGAAAAGTTGTTAACTACTGCCCAGCTCTGTAAATACAAGGTGCCAAGTAATTACATATAAGAGTGCTAAACAGCACTTGTGACTGTACAGCATTTAAAATAATATATCTAACATTTCATTTCCACTTAAAACATATCTTTATTTCTTTACTGGAAGTATTAAATAGGTTTATATCACAAGCTTGAACCTAGTATATTGCATATTTGTATATTTCTACATTTAAAAGCATTCCTTTCTTATGAAACCATCGCATAAGGCAGTTTAAGTTACTCTGCAGTTCCTGGCAGTCTATGATTGTTAAATGTTTCTTAAGGGCTCTTAAAACTCCCACCATCTTGTGGAAGTCCTTTCTCGTTTCTGGTTGTGCTTCTATAAGTAAACACACAAAATAACAACAATAAATAAGTAAACACAAAAATTGTTAGAAAACAAAATGCGCTTACTATTGAAATAATAAGTTTACACATGTTTTTGTACTAAGCCAAAAAAATATCAAAAAACATTTGAATGTTTAAAATTTTTTGGTTTCGAGGAATTCCAATTAAATGACTTTTATGATTCGTTTGCGATAGCTTATGTACAAAAGAGAGGCTATATATTCGGGAACAGCTATCTTCTTAGCTGATAAGGAGTTGAGTAAGTATTTGGCGACTTCTCTATTACATACACAGTTAAACATCCAATGATTGAGATCATCAAATGATTGAATTAATTGTAGCACATCCAAAAAGGCATCTGACTTACATAATATATACTTTCCTGGAAATGAGTCTCCCTTCAGCTAAAGGAGTAAAGGGAAATGACGCATATATGTTGCAGTAGGAATTGTTACTATGGTTTGTAAATCCTGCCCAATCAATTTCCCATTTTCAATAAAATTATGTTTTCTAAGAGATATTATATCCTTATTTGATAATTCGTTAATTATATGACCAGAAGAGGCAGCATCTTTACCAAGCTCATTCACTTTTTGATTACCTTGAATTTAAGAATGATTTTTAACCCATATAAATCCAACAATTTTGTTCAAGTTCTGCAGACAAACTAATTTTTAGATGATGCTGATTGTAATGTTATTTATTTACAAGGTTTGGACCAAGCATTCTGTTATTACATCTAATGAAGACTTGCCTGCTAATAAACAAATTGACTAAAGTGTACGCGCATGTTCTAGGCACGCATAGGTTGTGAGCTTGTTATAAACTAAATTCAAAATGACATTATCATAAGCACCAGATATATCCATAAACAAGGCTGCAAGGTAGTTATTTTGGGAGTAAGTTATTTATATATACGTGGTTGAGTATGAAATGCAATCGATGGTCTCTTTATCTCTACGAAATCCAAACTGCAATTCTTGGAGAATGTTAGAATTTTCCAACCACCATTCTGGATGTTTTTCCATGATTTTTTCGAAGCTTTTTAAAACACGCGGCATTAGGGATATCAGTCTCAAGGCTTTTGGATCATTAGCTTTAGGAATAGAAATTATCAAACATTTCATTCTAGGGAGTCACAGCTATCTCCTTTGGTTAAAATATTGTTAAAGATCCTGCAAATTAAATCCAAAGCAACTTCGGGGGAATGGGCCAACATAAAATAATTGATTCCATCTATGCCAGGATTTTCCAATTTTTTAGAAGAGTTAATGTTGGTTACCATTTCCTTGAATGTGATGGAGGATAGTAAAAAATGAGGCCCATTATCTATTCCAGATTGACTAATTTCTGAAGTTACATAATTAGAAGCGTGCAAATTTTCCAGCAGCGTTTCATCATAGACACACCTATTTTTATTTTGTTGAATTTTATTGATTTTGTTCCAAATATATGTGGGATTTGTCCGCCTGTTTAAGTTTAAACAAAATAATTCTGTCCAGTTTTTCTATGCTTTTGTTTTAAATGTTTCTTCACAGATGGCATTCGTTCTTTGATATCCAATAAAATTGAAAAGAGTCATATTGTTTCTATAATTCGTACAAGCATCTCTTCTCGAATTAGATATTGAAAGGCATTCATCATCCCACCAAGAGGGGATTTGAGAGTTTTTGGCGTAGAAAGGTTGTAAGATTTTAGAAGCTTTGTTAGATGCAAAGTAAATTTGTTCATTCAAAAAATTTCACATTGAGTTTGTGTTGCTAATGTAGAAAAGGACTTTTCAATTTCCAGTTTGAATAGGAGCCAATTGACCTTTTTCATGGACCATTTGTATAGTGGTGTATTGAAAGTGTCATCCATTTGAAAGTCTTTCAATTTAATGCTTAGCTTACTAAATAGTGATCAGAACCATATGTATCTGGAAAATCTACCCAGCTAGATGCAAAATAAATCACAGCAGGTGCTGCTGCTACGGAAAGTGAACATCTTCGGACAGGTTTTCTTGGATTGGTTTCTTGCATCGGATTCTTTTGAGGGCCCAGTACATACATAGGAGAATTACGAGGCAATAAATTGTTATCGTCCAAGCGCTTGGAACATACGTAGGTGCTTAAATCTTGAGAACTGTATTTCTGATAATTATTTCTCGGAGGATACCGATGTCATCTAAATTTATTTCTGGAAGGTTAACATTGATATTTTTATGAATGAGACGATCATGATTGGATATGTACATTCCTGGAATAAAAATGGGCTGAATTTAAACTTCTATCGGGCCATTATTTATAATTGTTTCGGAGTCTGTAATAATTTAACAGGATGCCGGAAAAGTTTGCTAGGTAAGTGCCGATGTAGTTGAGGATTCCTTCTTGTTGGTAACACATTAATCTGATGTTTGTTTTCCTGGGAAGAACGACGATCCTACTGACAGCGCCAAATAAATGACCTCAGGTGAAAAGTCTATTTTAAAAATTTTTATTTATTACTTTATTGCACTTAGAATGTTACCAACAATAAATTTACGTTTATTTTAATTGAAAGTTAACTACTGACTGACTGTTTGAATGAATTTAGAAATAAGGTAAACTACAAAATGATAAGCAAAATTACATATTGTCGATCTTTATATAATCTTTTCTACAAGGGGTGACATAATTTGAAGAACATACTTTAGAAGATAAAATTGTGAGATATACAGCAGACTTAGATTTGAGCAAATAGAATATCCCCAGGTACCATGATGGGCATAAAAGTCCTCACATATTATACAATCATGATTGATCTGGTTGAAAATATACATAGTTCCGAGCAGTTGCCTTAATGTCTTAAGGTCTATAAAGACTAACTATAACTACCTTTTTATTATTAGTACTAACAAAATTTAATTTTACTATTAAAATTAGTATTAAATTGTATGACTTCATACTTAATATTGTTGAAGATAGCAAGACCCTCATACCGATTATTTGGACTGGCATACAAAATATCAAATTTAGCAAATTTAAAAGTATCGGAGGGCTTAAACGAAGTTTCAGAGAATATAACAATATCTAAATTTTCTTCTTTAGGTATTTAGTGGAGGGATTGTTTTTTGGATCTTTATGATATTGCGTTTCATTGAATAACTTTTTTATAACTATTATTAGACATTTTTTGTTTGTTTGGTTGAAAAAAGGTTTTCTACAAAATTTTCACATTTACATTCCAATTCGATTTCGTTAAAATTGGTCACGTCTGACCTGCCGGCAGTTTCATTTAAATATTGTTGAACTAGTTTTTTAAAGCAGATTAAGTTAGCTTGGTCAATTCTGAATGGTATACGATCATTTGTATACCGAAAATAGTGTGAGAAATCATTTTTTATCGTTGTAATGCTTTCGCATATCGGCTCAAACAAAGGAATTTTTAACCAGCCAATTGATGGGTCATCTCGGATGAAAATTTTGAAACAGTGGTTGACTAAGACATCATTAAAGATCGTTTCGATGATTGGAACAGGCCGGCATCTCCAAATGTATTCCCAAATACCATTGTAAAAATATTTTGAGCATCTGAACAAGTATATGAATGTATTGTTGTTAGCCAAAGCATTGTTAGATTTCTCCCATTCAAAATATTTGTGAATATTGACAGGGTAAAATTATGGATCTCAAGAATTAACCTACATTGGTTCTACAGGTTGAGAAATTTTCGAGAAATTAATATCTGTCAGTCTAGCTTTGGTGAGCACACTATGGATGCAGTTCTATAACTTACGGTTTGATAAAACTAAACCAATCTTTTTTTCTTCCTGTTACACTGCTCACCAAAGAAACAAATGTGAAATGAGTGTATTACAAGAGAAAATCAAAATCTGTAGAAAAATTGTTGAGTCAAATGTCTCTTGAATAGTTTGTATCTCAAAATTGGCACCAGTCCTTTCCGAACATGAATCATTAAACTGAAACAAAACGTGAGAACAAAAATCGTTTTGACCTTGGTTGTAGTGTTATTGATTAAAACAAAGATCTAAAATTCAATCTGTAAACTTCATTGAGAACGAAATCAGCAGTGACTGGCATAGGTTTCTATGGGTATACATTCATACGGATATTTGTTTTAAAAATGGAACATTATTATTGTAATCGTTAATTCGTTGACGTTTTATTAGTATTAGGTGAGTAAAATGATAATATCAGTGCTGCAGCTTGAGTAAAATGAAAATAGGTTATTTAAATCCCAATTCAAATGAAGGAAAAGACCATCTTACGATGAACGTTATCCAAGAAAAGCAAATTATTCATTTTGTTGAAGCCTTCGAGTTGAATCAAACTCATTTTCAATAAGTTACATTTCATAGGTTAATTAGCAGAAATGGATTGTATTCATACAAGCTTCAGTAAGTTTAAGTTTCATGAGGGAGATAGGGTATATCCTCTTATCGTACAACGGAAATAGTTTGATTTGAATTTGATGGTTAGGTTAGGTTGCTAATTGTGATGTAAATTCAATTCATTCGGAGAGAGTCCTTGTTGTCTATCGTCTAAAATTGAAAGAGGTATTTCGTTTTTCAGATGACTTCTCAATCGATTTTTCATGATATGCCTAGCTTACATGTGTTCGAATTATTTTTTAGCTTTATGAAATTTTGTAAAATCAGTTCAATATGAACAATATTAAAATAATGACTTTTCATTAGCACATGTATTTTATCCCTGATAATCATCATTTAATTTGCCAATATTTTGGACATTATATCCGTATTGAGTTACCAGCAACCATATGTTGGAAGTTATGACATGACATGACAAAAAACAATAAAACCAATTTATCAAGCGCCTATCAATTAAGATCATAATTTTTGTTCATGATATAATATCCGTCACAATTCGGTTCCATTATAGTCAATGACTCAGCAGCAAATTGTAGTGCATGGAATACTCAATATAGGAAATTGGTTTTGTTAATAATATGGAAAACAGGTGTTAAAGCCTTGAGTATTTTATTTTTCGAATGACCATCAAAGTATGAAATACAGATTTTATTGAAGGTGTTTATACTCCATTTTTAAAAGGCATGGAGTAATAAAAGCTCATTAGGTATGCAAAACCGATACAGGGTGTATAATAAAATATCTTATTTTGTACTAAAATTTCTCATTTGTTACGAATTTCAGGTGGACACCCCGTAACTGTGTATTCGGTTGGGTCGCCTATTGTATTGAAAGGGTCGCTCTATTGTATTAGAATGGACAAATAAACAATTCAATCCTCAGAGGCGTGCAATCAGGACAAAACAAACTTGGTATATGAATATGAAGGCACTATGACATTAAAATTACGAAAACTATTCAAACGAGTTCACAATATCGATTCAATAAAAACACATTTTTTGTATTCCTATGAATAAACAATAAACATAAAATATAGCAAATTTTTTTGCAGTAGGTATCAACTTTACTACTAATATACCGTTTACAATAGGAGAGGAAAAAAGGAAAATGCAGGAATAAAGTACGAATTAATGTAATATTTATAAAAAAAAGTCTAACAAATAATAGTAATAACTGACACAAAAACTAGTCTATATATCAGAATCAGACGATTCTGTTGAGCTTCCATTATTAACATTGATTATAAATGGTTCAATCATGTGTTCACTTATATGATCCATTTCCCACATATTTAGTTCTTCTTGTATCACGTGTTCAACACATTACTTCCAGTTTCCTTTGGTTACGTTACCTAACGCGTCTTCGAATAAAACTTACGTCACTCATTTTGAATGTCGTATTCTTTCTTGAAGCTTCCTCTTTCATTTGGGCCCATATTAATTCTATGGGATTGAGTTGACAGTGATGAGGAGGAAGTCTCAGCACCGTTATACCACGCGCTGATGCCATTTGATCTACAACGTATCGACTATATTTGTGTTTATGTGAATTGGCCAGTTGCAAGAGCTCATTTTTCAGCGGGTTATCTGGGCATTCAATATTTTTCGAGGTTAGCCAATCGTGGATATCTTGTTTACGCCATGCAGTTGAAGGTAATTTCTCCACTAACCTGAAGTGATAACTTGCGTTATCCATAACAATGACGGAGCCCGTTGGAATTAGATCTAACATTTGTGAGAAATATTCTTCGAAAACGTCTGCATCCATATCTTCATGATAATCTCCGGTTTGCTCCGACTCAAAGCACAACAATCCACCTTTAACAAAACCTTCGGCACTTCCGATATGAGTAATGATGAGTCGACGTCCTTTTCCTGCTGGTGGATTGAGGCCTGTTGACCACCCCTCAAGAGCTGCCTGCCTCCGACTTTTGACATTCGTGCCTTGCCAAAACATTGAAACAGTATGACCTTCATTTAACCAAGTCTCATCCAAATAATAAATTCGTTTTTGATCTAGTCTTGCTTTCCGAATATTGCGCAAATAACTCCTCCTCCAAATGACAATGTCGTCTCTATCAATCAGCATTGCGTTCCGATAATTTTTTTTATATTCAAATCCAAGTTCCTTCAAAATTTTCCATAATGTACTTCGAGACATTTTCGGAAAACCTGAATCGTCTTGAACCGAAGCCATAATTTTGGGGAGAGTTGGGATCTCTTTTCTAAAGAAAAAAGCCTTATTCGATTCTTCAAGTCGTCATCCATTTCAAGTTTGGGTCGGCTTGGGGACTTTGCTGGGGCTGTGATGTTTCCATTTTTTTTCTCCTTCATTATATTATAAATTGTTGTTTTTGAAACAACCATCATTGTTGCAGTTATCTCCACAGTTTCATCAACACTTCCTGTCAAATTCATGATTTTTCTTCTAATTTCTTCGTTCTTCAACGAGGAATAGCAATTTAATATCAGATTTTTTTCGTTAAGCGACAATGGGCCAACTTTAGGTCGCTTAGATGGTGATGAATCCTCCATATCTGGTCGAATTTGGTTGGAACACTATATAGTTGGAAGGTGTAGTTAGGTGTTCGTCTCGTGTGATGAGAAGAGAACTTGTATAGATGAACAAAAATAAACACCAGTTAACAATAACGGTAAAAAATAATAACAAATAACAGTAATAATGGGGAAATCAATCAACACAGCAGTTTCTCCAGAACAGATGAAATGTAAATTGAAAATATTCAACCTTTCCGCTACTTTTATAGTTGAAAAGTTCTAGTAAGTACATTGTATTATGGGGGCATTTTCTTAGAACTGAAAAGACTATATTTCACAATAATCAAACCATTTTTGAGCTACCTGTTTGTCAAGTTTCTTCAATTACCTGCTAATTGGGTGAAATAATCGGTTAATGGAAATATGTATTTGTATAAAATTGTTATTAACATTTATTTTATTATTTATTGTAGTAGGATTATAACTACCTGGAGCTTAGTGGAGGGACTCGTCTACGCCCTTTTATACATAATAATAAATTTTCTGGGAAATTGATGTCAGTGATATAATCCACAGTTCATTATATTATTGATAATTTGAAATTTCATTTTAAATAATATTACAAAACGGTTATTTTCGGAAATGAGATAATTTTAGAAGCCTTAACTTTTTTTAAATGACTAAATGTGGTACGCCCATGGTTCCGGCCAAAATGAGTGATTCATTACTCCATGCCTTTTAAAAACGGAGTATAATTTAGAATGAATAGTATATTTTTATACTTCATCAGATTACAAAAAAATGATTAAACATGTAACTATAGAATCAAACAATCAGATCAATGCTACCAACAGTAACATAAATTAATTCATAGAAAAAACACAGCTTTGCATATACGTTTTTGGACCCCCCCCACCCTTGAAAGACTCTACTTTGGAGAGACTATGGGAAGAGGACATATGCGAGCCAAGCTCTTCTTCATCTTTTCATCTTGGGTTCGTAGGGTAGCCTCTCGACCAATATAATCTGTGCCATGGTGGATTTCTACAACATGCTACACGTGACATGTCTCAACCAAACCAGCGCCACAGTCGCTTCACCTAGCGGACGTTTGCCGAAGTAGTGTCCCAGAATTAGCTTTGATTATCTACTTCGATTTACTGGAGCAGTGCGGCTCTTTACGGTATACTTAGTGCTGCGTACGGCAGCCTCTCAATGTCCGTCAAAGTATGGTGAATAAGGGGGAATAAAATGCCAATTCAATCTTTAATAATGGACATTTGTTTCTATTTTCAAAACGAACCCAACCCTTTAGATGCGCCAACAAAATTCTTACCATTATCGGAATTTATAACACTCATCTTACCTCGTCCAGAAATGAAACGCCTTAAGCATACAATAAATGATTTGGTGCTTAAACTAGATACTATTTCAATAAGAACAGCCTTAGTTGAGAAACAAATGAAGATACTAGCATAGTATTCAATTGTAATTGCCTTCCGAATGCCTTTTTCTTGAATTAGGAATGATCCCGCATAATCTACCCCCACTATAGTAAATGGAGAACTGACCCTTAAACGAGTTGTGGAAAGATTACCCATTTTAGGGTTCAACTAGTTTGGATTTAATCTGAAACACTTCAAGCAGGCTCTTACAGTTTGTCCAGCTAAATTTCTTCCTTATATAACCCAAAGCTTTTCGCCAACAGCATAAAGTAGATGCTGAGGACCAGCATAAAGGAGCTCAATGTCTTGCCAGGATTATCAATTTAGAAAGCGGATGCTTGGAGGACAGCACTATAGGATGTTTCTTACCATAATGAAAGACAGAATTCTTTAGGCGGCCCCCCACAAGAATTATACCATCTTTATCAAGGATTAGAGTTAGAGATAGTAGTTTGATATTTCAAGGTATGATTTTACCTGATTCTAATGCTTTGATTTCTTCAGGAAAATCTTGTAGATGTGCTATCTTAACTAGATTGTTTCAGACTATAATTAAATTCAGACATACTCAATCGGTTAGCAAGTTGTCGATCGGAAGGTGAGGAACGACAATTGTCTATTTTTGAATGTTAACTTCTTGCCTAATTTCTGGCAAAAACTTCTTCTGTGGATTATCTGGCTAGCAATGAGGATCTTCACGAGGCCAATTAGGACCATACCACTATAGAGAATTCCCAATAAGTTGACTGAAATATTGTCCCTGAGATACTGTGTAGGCAGGATTGTCATGGCTGGAAACGTGCTTCCATTGGACGGCGTGAGAACGAATGTGAATTTTTACGATTCGATGTACAACTAATGTATTCAAAAGATTATGACAGAAAGAGCGCTCTCAGCAAGGCTGCTCAGAATTCCAGTCGAGGAATGCTTAAATCTTTAAGGGGTACAACCCTGGATTTGCTACATAAAAGATTGACACTGACCTCTCCATTCGAATTGACTGACCATAGGAGTTCTCGGATGCATCGGAGAACCCATGCAACTGAATACTCATAGAATGTTTGCAAACAATATGCCGGGGTGTAGAAAATTCATGTAAATATTTCAACTTATCTTGAATTTTGATTCAAGTTGCAATAATGTGGAATGGAATTGGATCATCCCATGATAATTTTTCAGCCCATAAAGTTTGCATCATAATTTCTAATATAATTGTGAAATAACTTACGATTCCTAATTAACCATAGATTTGGGCAGTATAATCTAGAATTTTCGTTTTCGTAATGTCCTTATTGGCACAACATACATCGACACTGTAGCACATCTCAACAGTTTGAAAATTCCAAGCAATACCGACAGTTTTAGTTGATACTACATTTGGAATTAAATGCTCTAAGATTTTTGGTGCATTCGAGTGCCACTAGCGATAATCAAAGCAACCTTTATTTAACACCACAGAAATATCCTTGCACATTTTGCTTGATCAATTGTTTCAGCACCTGTTAGCAGGTTATCGACATAGAAATCATATTTGATAATGTTTGAGATCTCAGGCAAGGTTTGTTGTGCTCATGAGCAAGTTTAAAAAGATATTTTATGGCAATGTAAGGGGAAGAAGATTTGCCATAGGTCATAGTGTTTAATTCAAAATATTTTAAGGTCTATACGGCCATAAATTTATTTGCAAACGTCTGTGTTCTGGTCTACCCAAGACCTGGCGGAACATTTTTGCTATGTTTGCTGAAATAACGTAGTACTGACAAAGGTCAATTTCAAATGAAGCGTCTACCGATGGGATTAAAAGTCAGTCCTAGTTCTTCTTCTCGTGCTATGGCAGTAGCACTGGCAGGTTAAAATTATGATTGTGCTTTTATTTATCTAGATCATTCAATTGTATTTGGTCAAAATTTAACTACTCACAATATAAATTTAGTAAATGTTTTACAAAGATCAAGAAAGGTAAATTTAAAATTGGATTCAAATAAATGTGAATTTTTGAAGAAAGAACTTTTATATTTGGGGAATGTAATTTCTTCTCAAGGTATTTGCTCATGTCCTTGAAAAGTTGGAGCTATCGAAAAATATTCTATACCAAAGGACGCGAATACTGTAAAGCGATTTCTGGCATTTGTAAATTATTATAAGATATACATTGAATACTTTGCTGAAATTTCTGCACCATTATACATGCTTTAACGAGAAAAGGAGTACCTTTTGATTGGTGAGACGCTGGTATAAGTAGAATGTTTAATAATATAAGAAAATCATACTCTTGGCCAGGTTTACAGAGGTATGTTGAACAGTTTATTAAAAAATGTGAAGATTGTCAACGGTATAAACATAAACAATCCATGGAACTCACAACCACAGCAAGGAACGGATTTCAAAAAATTCATTTAGATCTTGTTGGTCCATTGGACGAGGATTCGGAAAGCAACCGATATATCCTAACCTTACAATGTGATCTAAGTAAATCTGTTGAAAGCTACCATTTGAAAAATAAAGAAGCCACTACGGTTGCATTTGTAAAAAAATTTATTTTGAGAAATCCTCACGGATAAGGGCGTTGAATTCATTTCGAGTATATTCAAGGAGACATGTAATCTTCTGAAAATTAATCAATTAAATTCTTCAGCATATCACCATCAAACATTAGGAGCACTCAAAATATTCACATTTAAGGTTCTACTTAAGAATGCAAGTGGCTAAATATTCAGAATCGTGGAGCTCGTGGCTGCCATATTGGTGTTTCTCGTTCAACAATACAGTTCATACAGAGACTAAATATACACCATACGAGTTAAATTTCGGGAAATCTGCTGTTTTAACATCAAATTTGACAAATACAATAGATCATCTGTATAATTTTGACAATTATACTCTTGAACTAAAATATAGACTACAGAGGGCAGCGGCAGACGCAAGGAATAACCTCCAAATGTCGAAAATCAAAAGGAAGACTCTTCACGATAAAAATGCGAACCCTATCCATTATCAGCCGCAAGATAAATTATACATAAGAAAAGAGACAGGTGATAAATTACAACAATTATTCGAAGGCCCTTACGAGGTCGTATAAGATCTAGGTTCTAATGTAAAAATAATTAAAAATAGGAAGGAACGCACTATTCCTAAACAGGCATTAAAGTGTGATGTTGAGTGTTTATTATGTTCGATTAGGATTGACCTTCTTTAATTGTCTTAGGTTAGTTTTGTTTGTATATATAAACTAATAATAATAATCGTAGTACTATTGTATTTCAGTTTTATATATTTCAGTTATGACTTGGGTTATTATAATATGTAGGTATACAATTGTAATTTTCTACAGTGTGTATAAAAATAATTTTTATTTTGGCCACTACAATAAAAATCCTTTCCTTTACCTCCGGGAGGTGTGATGATATAGTATTAGGAATTTATATTTTATTTCATATTTCGATAAAAGTTATATTTATAAGGTGAGCGACCCGAGTACCATATGGCTCATCTTTATATTAGGAGATATTATTTGCAATTAAACAGCAACCACATACGATCATTACACTACACACATAGCTATATGAACAAAACTAAAGAAAACTATAGAGAAATTATTAAGAGAATCCAAAACATAGGCAAGGCCATAGAGAAAAGGAACAGGAGAAGACAAACTCTCATACCTAACTTACAATCCTCGTATCCAGATCTATACCAAAAAGATGATCAAAATAAATAAATCCTTCCAATGTTTTGTCCTGAAATCGTCACAAAAGACAACGAAGTCTTTATTGATACCCAAAATACACTAGTACATAGTACAGTACATTAGAAAATGTCAAACACCAGCCAAGCAAATCCTATATGAATCATATATTACAAATGTACCTACATAATGTATCCCAATCCAGGATCTCAAAAACCCAGAAATTCTATCCCTAAAGCTGGGACTAGCTACAATTCAAACTAGTTAACACTATTTTATCCCCTATTTCAACCTGAGAGTTAAAACATTTTTACCAAGGTCTGCAATACCTTTCGATCGCTGCTGAGAAGGAACTTCAAAGTATCTGCCCACAATATAAACTTCGTGGACTTCTACGCAGGGCTCCGGAAGAACCAGAAATCCAACAAGATGTACCATAATCACCATCAGTTTTGTTTGTCCATCACAAAATTTCGTCAGGAGATGGGGAAGTTACAGTTCTCTGTCCCATGTTTCATGCATGATATGGAACTTTGAGCTGCCGTTGCAATTTTAATTCGCTTATCCATAATTCAACAAACATTTGCATATTGCATATTACTTTTCCGCTCAACCTATCTAATAAGCAAGAAAAGTATTGGTTTACCCCAAAAAAACTGAAATTTTGAATTGGAGATATTTTCACGTTTTCCATCAACAACAATACGAAAAAATGGTTTTTGGAAAAAAATCCTGTGTGTATATCGTCGTCGTTGTCGTCGGCCACTTTTCGTTACATGTCTTAGCACGATACAGCCTCCGGAGTGCAACAAGTCACTAATTTTATGATTGAAAATTGTTCAGGACATCTGACAGATGAACCCTATGGATTTTCAGCTCACCAGATCCAGTACAGCGGGTGCTATCGTACTAGAGGTACGACATTTTTGTAATTTTTTGAGAAATTCCAGTTTGTTAGTACGATACAGCTTCCGCAAAGCAACAAGTCACCAATTTTATGATTGACAATCCCATTCATGTATAATAATTCCCATTTGTGAATACAAAAATCGTAGTTTGCTGTCGGCTAAATAGGAAGGAAGAGAGTTTGCAAGTGGATAAAAATATCAGATAAATTACGTTACCGTAGCAACCCGAGCATTTAGATACTGTCTGTTTACCAAGCAATGCACGTCAATTTGACAATTATAAATGTCAAAAACAGAATGAATTAAACAGCATATAACAATTCCAAAAAGTATGTCGAGATTTGGAAATATTTGCAAGGCAGAAATAGTAAGGGAGATTGAAAAATCAACTCTAGAAAATACCAAGAAAACTCATTCCTCCATATGGAATCAATTTAGTGAATTTTGTAAACAACGAAACTTCAATTTGGAAACCGAACAGTTAGTGGAAGATGTGGCAGAAATATTGATGGACTGGGGCTTCAATATGAAGAAAAAGAATAAAGAAGATTATAAAGAATACGTGGTGAAAACAATGTGGAACACAACAGCGAAAATGTTGCAAAACAACAAAGTCTACATCAGTAATGGAGCAAATGTCTACTGGACCAATTGTATATAATAATTGTTCTTTCTAAACGTTATGTTTCTACTCATTGTTCATTTAGTTTGTTAAATGAAGTTTAATTGAATTGAGTTTTTTATTCATGGGATTGTCTTACCAAATACCACGCGAGCTCAGATTTAGCAGGATATTTTTTCCGGTGGTTTTCTCATACTTACTTTCATTGGCAATTTAACTCGATCTGTTCAGGCAAAATCACTCGAGCTACGCTCTCGTGATTTTGCCAGAACAGCTCTCGTTAAATTGCCAATGAAAGTAAGTATTCGAAAACAACCACAAAAAATATCCGGCTAAATCTGAGCTCTTGTGGTATTACCCCCGAATATTGTTTAGGACATATGAGCCCTATTGATTTTCAGCACACCAGAGCCAGTACAACGGGTGCTATGGTACTTGAAGTACAACATTTTTTAAATGTTTTGAGAAATTCCAGTTTGTTAGCATATCCTCCGGAGTGCAACAAGTCACCAATTTTATAACAGTATTATTCAGCATATCTCACAGATGAACCTTTTGATTTTCAGCTCACTAGAGTCAGTACAACGAGTGCTATCATTTTCAGTTTGTTAGCACGATACAGCCTCCGGCGTATATACAAATGACCCCTTTTATGAGTGGATATTATTCAAAGCGTCTCAAAGATGAACCTTATCGATATTCACCTCACTAAAGCCAGAACAACGGGTGCTATGGTACTTGAAGTACCAAATTTTTGTCATTTTTGGAGAATTTACAGTTTCTTAGTACGATACAGCATCCAGAGTGTATACCAGTGACCAATTTTATGATTGAATATTATTCAAGGTGTCTTACATTTGTACCCTATGGATTTTCAGCTGACTAGAGCTAGTAAAGCGGGAAATATAAATCCAGATTTAGGGGAAGTGTCCCTAAAATGGGATACTTAAGGTTTGGGTAGCCATAAATAATCGAGAAATCAAGAAAATCTCGCCAAAAATTTACAAACATGTTCTCTAAAGTGTTTTTCATTATATGTCCAAACAATTTTTACAACAACATATAAATATCAAAAATATAATGCTTTTTTTTTAAAAAGTGCAACTGTCCCGTTTCAGGGAGTATTATGTTTAAAATGGGATACCCTATATTTTTAAAATGGGATAGTAATTCATATGTTAATTTACTCGTCAAACTTATTCCAAAATGATAACAAGGTTTTACTCAAAAATGTTTTATTGGACATAAAAATATTAAAATAAACAAAAGAAGCGTAACACTATTAAAATAAACAAACAAAATTAGAAATTAGGAAGAATTGCAGTAATCGCAGAGAAAGTTTTCCTCGTCTTCCTCTGCTCCGGAACAAGTATCATGCACCCATCGGTTACAACCCAGACATTGGATCCAGCCTTCTCCTTTTTTACTCTCACTAAAATTGTTTCCACAATAAAAGCATTCAGGGTCACTGTCGTCTTCAGATGTGCTAAAATCCACGTCCTTTTCAATCTTGGCAACAGATTTCTTTTTGTTTTTAGTTTTTCCAATTTTTCTCTTTATATTAGGACGTTTATTTATTTCTTTCGATCCCTTTTCTTCCAATGAATTCCTTAATTCTGTTTTGTAAGGAGTGCTGGTTAAAACAACAGTTTTACCAGTTTTTTCTTTTTGGAGGTCTGTTGTGTTTTCTTAGTCACTTTGGGATAAGGTAGAATTGTTTCCGGTGAGAAGTACAGTGTCTCGCTCATAACTTATTTTTAGCCTTTCGACGTTGAAGGTTGAGGAGTGTAGGGGGTCTTCTCTTTTGATATTTCCGACGGTCTTGCTGGTGTTTCATGTAGCACTTCTTGTTGAACCTCATCTACGTTATCATTTTCATCGAGATGTAAACCAGTTTCCGCAACTTCTCTAATGTTATTGTGAACGGGAACCTCTTCGGGAACATCACTAGGTTGTGCAGCAGAAAACATATTTTGGGTGAATACATTACGATCAACTGGGTATATACCTGTCTTCCTAAAACCATTTATTGCGTTTGTAGGAGTGCTGGCTCGCAAATAAGCCTTACCAAATAATTCTGCAATTTGATATATAGTGACTACTCTTCCAGGATGATTACGTAGAAAACATTCAACTTCTTGATTGTAGAAAGTTGAAAGGGGAGCCATGAATGAAACATCAAGGGGTTGCATTTTGTGGCTACAATGCGGAGGTAAACATAAAATAGTGACAGAATACTTTCTGTCTTTTTCTATAACGTTCAAATTTTGTGTGTGTGTTTTATGTCCATCTAAAATCAACAATGTAGGGGCGTTTTGGGATGCACCAGAGAACTTCAAAAAATGGTCAAACCATTGCTCAAATAAATCGAGTTGCATATAACCTGTGGGCTGGCAGGCACAAATTGTTTCAGGAGGCGCACCATTTAGAAACTCTGCTTTCATGCGAACACGTGGAAATATAATCATAGGAGGGATATAGCTGCCAGCAGCATTCATACAAATAACTGCGGTACACAAAGTGCCACGTTCAGCAGAAGTAAGTGACCCTACTTGCTTACGACCTTTCAATGCAATCATCCTCGAGGAACGTCCCTGTACAGTTGTGATCCCTGTCTCATCAACATTGTAGATTGTTGATGGAGAATAATTATGTTTTTGTTGAAGTGGTTCAAGTAGGTCAAAAAATTTGGAAACGTTTATTCGGTTGAAACTTTTGGCACGTGCAGCTGAGGTTGCTTCTGGAATTCGAAGTGATAGTCTATTTCTTTTAAGGAAACTTTACAACCAGTGCCAACCAGCTTTCTTCTTAACGGTACTGAAGTGGTGCGATATGTTATTCTGTTCAGCAAACTGATATGATAAACGTCGCACGGAATCAGTGGTCAAACCAAACATCAATGTCTCCATGTTGGTAATAAACCGAACAAGGTCCATTTCTTGCGCCTCGTTAAACGTAACAAGTCTGCTACCTAAACCTTTGAGAGTATATTTTCTTATTTTGTTTTTTTCTTTAACACGACGTTCTAAAGTACCCTTTGGTACGTGGCAAAGTTTTGCCGCTTTTAGATAACCACATTCTCGATTTAGTACCATGTCTATTGCTTTTTTCATGTTCTCCTCAGACTACCCCTGTCGGTTGGTTTTTCTTGAGTATGCACCCGCCATATTGTGTATCTATTGATACTGCAACAAAGAAAAAGCAGGTAAAAAATGTTATCAAAATAGTTTAGGTAAAATGGGATATCTCATTTTAAACAATTGCCACATATCCCGTTTTATCTATACCTCAACATTTGACTTCCATGAATTTTACAAACTTAACCTTAAGATATATTGATGAACTTTCATGAATATATCAACGTTTAACATCTTATCTGATTCTTTAAAAATTATCAACACATTCTCTTCACTGAAAGTCCGTTAGCAAGTTTAATATCAGTACAGCTTGCGCTTGGGCAATATTTCGCTAGATGGCAACACTCGTTTCACAAAAAAAATATGGTATCCCGTTTTAGATTACTGTCCCATTTTAAGGACACTTCCCCTACTACATTTTTGGTTATTTTTGGAGAAATTTCGGTTTGTTAGTACGATACATCCCACGAAGTGTATACAAGTATATATATAACAATTTTATGATAGAATATTGTTCAGGGCATCTCACAGATGCGGAAAAGTTAGTATTAATCTTTATAATCGTTCATTTCCAGTTTTAGTTGCATTTATTTTTAGAATGTAAGATCGGTTAATTAATGATATTGTACAAACTGAATTTAGTGGATAAATGTTATTTTTTACGGTTTCTATAAAGTATCTATCTAAAGTAGAGTATCCTGCCAAGTTGAATTTTGCATGATAACACTTGGCTAGGTTACTGGAAGATTCGAGCGCGTTGTGTTTTCTGATGAATTACGATTATATCTCACGGTGTGGAGACGACAAGATGATAGCTATGCTCAAGCGTGTATTGCCAAGCGATTAACATTTAGTGCAGGAGTAGTCATGACCATATTGGATCGTCAAGGGTAATTCTATGGGACGACATATCATTTATGCTGAACATACAAGGCGTCATCTCGTTTAACGATTACTTAGTAGCTTAGTACTTTGACCAAGTTTCAAATCACGGAATTTGTCTCGTCTGCTCACAATTCACATTTAAATGATGTTGACAAACTTTTACGGAGGCATTTAGTGGCTCCCAGAAATTCCAGGAAACTTCACGACATAATGGTGCAGAAATGGGACGATTTTCTTCATATTGTGATCCAAAGAGTGTTTCATTGTTTGCAAGTTGTTTCCTCTGTCACAGGAGGAATCATTTTTTATTAGAGATCTTGACATTCGCGTGTGTTTCAACAGGAAACATATTAAAGTGAAATTGTTCATTGTCTAACAAAGACTTATTCCAAGCAATTAGTTTGTAAACTATGTTACAACTGAGAAAAAATACGACAAAAATGGGAGTTTTAAACTTAAAAATAATTTCAAATTACATCGTGATCCTCCTTTTGCACTGGTATGAAGAAACCGATGTCACTTCAAAGAAAAATCTATAATAAATATATGCTACATATGGCTCGGAACTCTCAGAAAACACAACCAGGTGAAGATCCTTGGGAGGTCGCAGAAGTATTGGCAAATGAACTCAAACAATTTACTTGGTTAAACTTATACCAGATTGTACTGAAGAGTCAGAAAAGATACAGGTCGATATCCAATGGGTTGACAACAACTGGAATGGAATCTAATGAATGCGAGAAAATTCTTCAAGTGATTCTCATATAACAGAATCACAAGACCATCAATTATGAAAAACAAAGAATCACTCTGATAAGAGAAAAATGTATTCCATTCATTGCACTTTGTGAAAAAAATTCCAACTCTATAAACTAACTTCAATTGAACTGTCGAAATAATAAATATCAATTTTGGGAATGGAAATAGTAATCGATCATTTTTAATTGAAAATAAATATACTTCCATGTTGTTTGAGTTTACTTTTTAGCGTAAATCCGGTTTTTGAAGGAAAAAGTCAACAAGAGAAATATTTGTCTACTTTGTGGTTCTATATTAAATGAAAACGTCGATCGGTTTGAAAGCAGATTAAATATTTCTCTGCAAAAAATGTATTTGTTCTGACTGAACCTGACCTTTTTAATGAAAATTATGAGCTTTCTGTAAGCGATCGCAGTAGGAAGAGAATTAATTTGAATCCAAGGTATGCTACTTCTTGTTTTTCTGTATCTTTTTTCAATTAATCTGCAGTATTTGAGAATATCAGTTGCTTAGGAAAATAAATGATTTTTGGTTTGAGTATTATATTAACTGGAATGGAGAGTTCATGATTAAAAGAATATGATATTTGGCAATAATTCAAAATATTGAGAAAATATTTCGATATTTTATCGTTTATGGAACCCCATCTTAGTACATATCTTTCTAATATCAAGTGAAATGAGAAGTTATTATGAACCATAGTCTCCTCATCTTTTTTCGACTACCAAACTTATTATTTCCCTATTCTTCAGTGCAAAATTTTTTGAAATCGGTAAACGTGTGACTGAACAGTTAACTTTTAAAATGAGAGATGCAAAGTAGTACTTAATCACAAAACGTAACAACAATAAAATTCAATTTTGTTCAAAACAAGACTCAAACAAAAAAGTGATATTAGTGTTTTAAATGAAACTCACGGTTTCTAGTTAATTCCACAATATGATAAAAGTTATTGAAAATTCTAAAAAATTGACAATAACTTTTATTTTATTGTGGAATTAACTAGAAACCGTGAGTTTAATTTAAAACACTATTATGAGCAGATTCCACGAACCGTGAGTTTAATTTAAAACACTATTATGAGCAGATTCCACGAAGTAAGGGTCGAGACAGTTAATTTCATTAAAAACTGATAGTTTCAATTAATTATTATTGGATTGACGTTTAGTAATGATCAAGTGCAGAACCAACTTCTAATTCTTTTTGAACTGAGTGGTTGTTCAAGAAAATATCTGAAAAAACGTCTTTGAGTTAAAATCACCGATTTAGTTTTAGCAGAGGTAAGTACAACATTTGCTTTTTCTACGTCTGAAAACACCATTTTCACATAAAAACAGACAATAACATTGACTGACAATTCGTTGATAAAATTGAAATTTACATAACACTTCCAAAGCTTATTATGATTGAAAGTACTAAGGATGCATCTCTCATTTTTAAAGTTAATTGTCACTCATCAACCGATTTTAACAAAATTTCCATTGAAGATTAGGTAAAGGTCGGTTCTTTCAAACTTCCAAAAAAATATACTGGGTGTTACATCAACAAAAGTCAACAAAAAAATTGTTAAACATCCGCCATTTTTGTTGTGACGTAGGCAAAACGAATAAAAAAAAGTTAACTTCTTTAGACAAAACTTGTGTTAAAATGGAACATTTTAGTGGAAACCGCATGTTTCTATCTCAAACTGTTTAGAAGTTATGGGCAGTTTAAATGAGGGAAAATAAAGATGGACACCCTGTATATATACAGA
This sequence comes from Galeruca laticollis, assembly GCA_963921935.1. Taxonomy (NCBI): domain Eukaryota; kingdom Metazoa; phylum Arthropoda; class Insecta; order Coleoptera; family Chrysomelidae; genus Galeruca; species Galeruca laticollis. The sequence goes on along the minus strand of OY998183.1, from coordinate 119,010,541 downwards.
GTGTCCATCTATATTTCCCTCATTTTAACTGCCCATAACTTTTATACGGTTTGATATAGAAACATGCGGTTTTCACAAAAGACGATTTTAATAAAGAACCACAGTTCAAAACAATTAGAAGTTGGTTCCGCACATAAAGAAACTGGATCATTATTTCGAAAGAAAAGGGTACCAGTTAAAAATTATTTAGATGACACCATAGCTGTATATAACTTTGTTAGGAGATATCCAAAATCGTCGTTAAGAAAAGTTGCTTCTCATTAGTAAGGATCAAGTTCTTAACATTTTGAAAGCAATAAAACTAAAACCTTATACAATTCAAATTCATCAGAAACGAATGAGAGGGACTTCGAAAAGCGTGTTTCTATGTGTGAAACGTTAATGGGTCTCAGGAGGAATGATAGATAGATAGATAGATAGATAGATAGATAGATAGATAGATAGAATTTGTTAATCTCATAACATCAAATAATGACATAAGACAAATCGAACAAGAACAAATCAAAATTAAAAAAGTCTAGCTAAAACTAGGACATTTACCTTCAAAATCAATACAGTAATGTAGGTTAACAAATAAACGTTATACACAAAAAATAATATGAAAACCTGATACACACAGGATACGTCAAAATATGAGATTAAACAAAGTCTTGACATAATTCAACGAGTATTTTCAAAATATTCTTCAACCGAATATGGGCACATGTCAATAAGATAGTTTTTAGTTTTCTCTTTAAATTTATGCATTAAGGCAATATCTTTGAAACTTTGAGGGAGACTATTATACAATTTAATTCCCATTACAATAGGTGATTTCTTACAGATTTCTATACGCTAGTAAGGTATAGAGAAATCTGATTTATATCTTGTATCGTGAGCGTGAATATCACTATTCCGCAAATAATCGCTTTTATTTCTATGAACTGATGTGAGTAGATCCAATATATAAAGGCCAAACAGAGTTAAAATTCTCAAGCCAATAAAAACAGGTCGACAGAAGTCTACAAATGAGATGTTTGAAATACACCTTAGAATCCTCTTCTGTGACAAAAAAAAAAACATTTTTAGCATGAGGAGAACTCCCCCAAATACAAATCCCATAACTAATCCTAGACTGTATTTCACTAAAATAAAGTGAACGAATGTGATTTACATTAAGTGTTTTCTTCAAATTTCTAATTTGAAAACATTTAGAACTTAGCATCTTTGATAAATTTAAACAATGGGTTTTAAATGACAAATCTGAATCAAATAATACTCCCAGAAATTTTACATTTTCTGTTTTCGTTATGTTGGAGTTGTTAACCAATATGTCAAAGTCAGGGGAAAAATTTTTTTGGCGTGGATGAAATGGAATGTAATTCGTTTTTGTTGTATTAAATAACAACGACTGATCACTGGACCAGGCAGGAAATTTCAATAGAGCATCCATAATTTTGGCCTTCAATATGTTTGGGTTTTCATCACTGAACACAAATGTTGAATCATCTGCATAAAGAGTAGTAAATAACTCTGGTATAACAGAAGGTAACTTATTTATGTATAAGATAAACAACAAAGGGCCAAGTATGGATCCCTGTGGAACTCCTTGTGCATTTACTATAAGATTAGATATATATGTATTTCCTTTATCAACAATTTTAACAGATTGTAACCGGTTATCCAGGTACAAGGATAACCATTCATATGCTTTTTCCCTCATGCCATATTTATAAAGCTTGTCTTTCAAAATACAATGTTGAACACAATCAAAAGCCCGACTGAGATCACAAAATATCCCAATCGGGCCTTCGCCCTGGTTGACTAAATTCAGAACCTCGCTGTAGAACGATTCCAAAGCTGTTGAATTTGAAAATGTTGCTCGAAAACCACGTTGATGATCCATAATTACTTTATGAATTTCTAAAAATGTACCAAACGTCAATCTAATAATGTCTGATGACGCCACATTTCATTTGACTGGAGCAGTTGATAAACATAATTGCAGAATTTGGTCTGAAGTAAATTCGCACGAGTTTGAACAATATGAAAGAGATTCACCTAAGGTAAATGTGTGTTGTGCTGTCAACAACAATAATAAAATCTATGGACCATTTTTTTCGCTGAAAAAACAATCAATGGAAATACTTATACAGACATGTTGGAATTATTTTTTTCTCCACAGTTGGATCAAGATGTATAATTAAATGGTAAATGTAATGAAATTTATTTCCAGCAGGATGGGGCACCCCCCATTCTTCTTTAATAGCTGGATTTGGCGACAACTGGATTAGATAAAGTGGTCTAGTAGAATGGGCTTCTAATTCATGTGACTTAACAGTTCCTGATTTTTTTGTCTGGGGATATGTAAAATCCTTAGCGTATAACTCTGCACCACAAAATTTGGACAAATTAAAGATTAATATTCGTCATGCATTTAACAGCACCACCCAAGATATGTTGGGCAAGTCTTTTACAAATTTATTTGTAAGGTAAAGCAAGTGTATTGATCAAGAAGGACGGCACATTGAATATTCAATTAATTAAAACTATCACGTTGTTGTTTGTGTCTTGTTTTGAATAAAATTGTTGTTACGTTTTGTGATTAGTACTACTTTGCATCTCTCATTTTAAAAGTTGATTGCTCACTCACCCGTTAACCGATTTTAAAAACTTTTACACTGAAAAATAGGTAAAGGACGGTTCTTTAAAACTGCCAGCAAATATACTGGGTGTTCCATTAATAAAAGTCAACAAATAAACTGTGAAACACCCGCCATTTTTTGTTGTGATGTAGGCAAAACGAATAAAAAAAACTTAACTTGTTTAAACAAAACTTGTGCTAAAATGAAAAATGTTAATGGAAACCGCATGTTTCTATCTCAAACCGTTTAGAAGTTATGGGCAGTTAAAATGAGGGAAAATAAAGATGGACACCCGGTATTTCTAGTATCGAAAGATAACAACAAATACTAGATGATGCACATATACACATATTACTCTGAAATTAACTGTCTCGACCCTTACTTCGTGGAATCTGCTCATATTAGTGTTTTAAATGAAACTCACGGTTTCTAGTTAATTCCCCAATATAATAAAAGTTATTGGAAATTCTAAAAAAATGACAATTGTTTCGATAAATCAATATCATTGTCATTCTGACGATTATATTGTGGAATTAACTAGAAACCGTGAGTTTCATTTGAAGCACTTACATATTACTCTCCTCAAGTGTTTAAAAAGACGTCAAAATGTGTATCACATCTATCGTATACAAATATTATCTTTCTCGTTTGCGTGTTTGATGCGTATATTTGAAAATGTATAATTTTCAACGCCACGCTTCACGGAAAAAATTTAATATGATATACAGAGGACTGCACATTCTATTCTCTATATATTATGTTAATACCGAATCGACTATTGTAATTTCAATTTTTTACCTTAATACTATTTTTAGTTAAAGTAGATACTGTCGTTACAATATATTACGCCGATCGGCTTAAAATTTCGACATTCTCTCGACCCTTCGCTAGATTCAAAGCGACATGGTATTCTCGAAAGAATCGTTTCGAATTTTTGAATATTCTCGCTCGGTTTGAGGAGAGTTAACACAATATTTATTTACATTCGTTAACCAATATTAGGATTAACGAGAAATATATTTTACTACAGACCGCATGTGAATCGCTTACGTGAAACGTTTGCTAAATTCGCGATCTCGCTATATAATATTATTGTGGAACATACATACAGCAAATGTAAAATTATTAAACAATCGATGTGTGTTCCCTTATGATATGTATACAAGCCACATATGTAAATGAGAGAAGAATGTCTACAAGTAAATAAAGCTGGATTGCTCTATTTGACGAGACACATCGCTTAGCAGCTTCATAGCCTTTATGCTGACGATCTTGTGGTATACTCGCGAGGAAAAAATCTTACCACAATCCAAAATAACTTGCAGGAGGCAGTGATTTCGATTGAGAGTTGGCTGAAATGCACTGGTTTCAAAATGTGCCCAGAAAAAACTAAGTGCATGTTTTTTACTAAAAAAAGAGGTCTAGCACTGCCTAATCTGAAACTATGTGGCCGAAATATCCAAGTGGTGGAACAGATGCGTTACCTAGGAATGATTTTCGACAGAAAGTTAAACTGGAATGCCCATCTTAACCATCTCAGAACATCATGTCAGAGCGGCATCAATCTACTGAGAATTCTGTCAAACCAAAATTGGGGTTCCGACAGACAAACGCTCTTACTTCTCTATCGAGCTCTAGTAAGATCCAAAATCGATTATGGCTCTATAATATACGCCTCAGCAAGTAAATCAGTTCTGAAAATTGTTAACACGGTACACAATACAGCAATACGGCTGGCCCTTGGAGCATACAGGACAACGCCCGCTGAGAGTCTCTACAGTGAAGCTGGTGAGCCATCATTGCAGCTGCGACGACAGCAGCTGAGCTTAGCGTATGCATCTTTAGTCTCTACTGATAGTCAGCATCCAGTATATCACACCTTATCAGACCTTTTCAAACCGTTTTCGCAATCTGTATGATAACCGAAGAAGACTAACATACCCTTTCTATCAGAGGATCAACAAGTTCAGTTCCGAATTGAATGTTACTTTCCCAGTTACTCTTATTTCTAGTCTGCTTCACAATCATTTCCTCTCATCAATAAATGAATATTGTGATTATACTCACATCTAAACAGACGCTTCCAAGTCAAACCAAGGAGTAGCATCAGCTTTTTTAAGCCCGAATACATCTAGTGGATTCAAACTACCTCTACCTGCAAAAAGTTCACCACTATAAATGCTGCATTGTATTTATAGTGGTGAATTTTTGCAATCCTTCAAGCAATCAAATACGCCGCTCATGAAGATATCCACAATACTTTAATTCTTACAGATTCGTTAAGCTCGTTACAAGGTATACAACTCATTTATTCAGATCATCCCCTGACAAGATTCATTAAAAAGTATGTTCACACAATTAGGGAAAAATCCAGACGATTGGTCTTCATGTGGGTCCCGTCACATGTTGGGATCTCTGGCAATGAGCGGGTTGATAAAATTGCACGTGAAACCATGAATGAACCAATCTTTCAAAATCAAGAGGGAGTACCGTATACTGATCTGAAAAAATTTATGAAATATGTGGTCTCTAACTACTGGTCATCTGTCTGGGCAGAATCTGGAATGAAACTTAAAGAAATTATTAAAGGTGATATCAAACCATGGAGAAACATCCCTAGCCAAAGAAGAAACCAAATAATAATCACCCGTTTGCGCACTGGACATACAAAGTACACCCATGAACACTTGCTGAAAGGAGAAGAAGACCAAGTCTGTGATATGTGTCAGGTGCCAATGTCAGTCAAACATTTCATGGTCGAGTGTCCGAGGTTCGCGGAACAACGCCGGACGTACAGTATAAGTGCAGATTTAAAATCAACTCTTGGTGTGTACTGTAATTTTGAAAACACAATCGGATTCCTCTCTGAAATAGGTTAAGTCAATAAAATGTAAATTACTAAGCTCGTTACCATGCTGCTTATTACTGATTCCTATCTTTGATATTATGCTATTCAAATATTATTGTATGGTATAGTGACGTTATACCAGCCTAAATGTTATTTCATGTTACTGTTATGTTATGTTGCTAATAACCCTAGTGGTGGATGCAACTATTATTTTCTAAATAAAAAAAACATCGCTTAGCAGCTTCTTCTAGGCCGACAAACATATGAAGCTGCTGCCAATTCGTTTGAAGCCATAACTGTAGAGCATAAAATTGAGATTGCTTGCTATTCGGAAACAACAGCAGAGAGAAAGTGTTGATCAATATGTTCAATCTCTGAAGCTGCTAGGAAAATATTGTAATTTTAAAGCTGTCATTGCTGAAGAGGATAAGAGCCAGTACATACTAGATTCATTCATCAATGAGTTATTTTCCCCCCAAATCCGTCAGCGCCTACTTGAAGAAACTCAAACACCTAGTTTGGATTACTCTATTTATCGTATTCGAGCTTTCGAACTTGCTCAATAATAATCTGAAGGGTTTATACACCCACAGAGTAACAGCCATCATGCCTTTGTTGTCATCATTAGTTACTCCAGCACCAACAGCGCTGTTCCTAACAGCAGTGACGCTGTACCAGGACTTGAAGCAGGGGAGCATTAGAAAGATGTTTGTGCTGTGGTGTAATCTGCTAAAAACGGAAAATATTTATTCTGTGGGTTTGATCGTCATCCGCGGTCATACTGTCCAGCTATTGACGCGCAGTGTGCAAATTGTGGAGTCAAAGGACACTATACCACGGTTTGTCGAAAGCCGACGAGAGACATTAGAATGGCTTCCCCTTCTTTTTGGACCCAAACCCAGACAGCACGAATACAACTTAAAGACGTCTTTATCACACCCATTGTTATAAAACGGGACGTCTCAAACAAGTCTTCAAGTCGTCCATATGGACGTAAATGGAACGTCTTCAATATGTCTTTGGAATATCCAGTCTATGTCCCAATATGGACAAAAATAAAACCTTTTCTGGGTATTAGATGCTTTGTTATTCTGTAAATTTTAGGTTTAAAATGGTATTGAGAAATACAAAATGTAGAATTTTTTTTATTGAATCAATCATAACTGAATTGATGATTCCGTTTCCTTCAGATCTTTGAAAACTTTTGTCATTTCACTAGCACTTTCAAGTGTGACATTCGGTTTCCATCAGTCCCTTCATAGTGGTGTTGGTTGACCTAACGCCATCATCAAACTAGGGGCAAACATTGTTATGCCTTTTGGCACGCATATAATACTTCTGTAAGCCATTATTATAGTATGTCGCTATACGGCTCGTGCCACAAACTTCTGCGCTTGTGGAAAAAAATAAACGATATAGAAGTTGATATTCTGCAGCGCCACTTAGTGGGAAGTTACAACAAAAAGGATAGTGAAAAAACCTTCTCCATGAAAAAATACATATGCATACCAATTTTGATTATGATCGGTTGAACAGTGTTGGAGTGAAAAGAGAACATACATATATTGTGCTAGAAATATTCTTCTTTGGTAACATGGAGTTTAAACCAGAGTTCATAAGCGACAATGTGCTAGAAAGAAATGAGTATATCAGCTATTTTCTTTAGCAGAGCATCAAAACATGCGAAAGAAGTATCGTTGCACAAACTGTTAAATTATTTTTTAAATATCACTCCAATCAGTATAAAGATTCTAAAAATAGGTTCAAAATTTAATAATTATAATGGTTATAATATGAAAAACAATAAATCGACGATAGTGACATTAAATAGGCTATTTTTTGGAATAATTTATAATTGCAACTCAAGAATTGAATACTGTACATATAATAAAATGGCAAATATTCAATTCTGAACGATTAGTGTAAACCGCCTCCCGATAAAACAATTTCGTCTAAAGCCGTTTTCATCTATCCTCTCTCTTAATTTTCAATCTACACGTTGAAAGTATAAATCCCCATACAATATTCCTTTTAAATAATAACAGAAATCATTCCTCATTTAATTCTAACGTAAAATAATAATCGCCTCATAGTCAACGGGGAAATGTAAGAGGCACATGGCATTACCAGTGTGTTAGACAGATGCATTCTGGGATAGACAATCTAAAAGTCAACGTAGATTGTTACAGTTAAAATAAGGATACTATAATATACGAATACAAATTGCGCGTGCGCTTCTCGAGAGCGGTACTTCTGACCAGCTATAGTTCCGACGTTTAACTGTACGTCACTACCGGTTTGTTTCCGAATGTCGAACAATCTTTGTAAATCTTATAAAATGAGCATGCAGGTACACCAGAAAGTGCAAACTGTAGAATGGTATTACCAGGATAATTGATATCGAAAAATTTGTTTATTGTAGGATTCGAAAATACCCTACCAATTAGCAAAAAACAAGTGAGAAGATTTAATTTGAATTTGCTCTTCTTATGTTCCATTGTTTTTAATTATGCTTTATCGACGAAACACAAACCTAACGTTACAAGTTCTGGTCCGTTACTTCAAATCCCCTTCCGATATTCTGAATTGTACTATTGGGGTTTTCTCGAAAACGGATGAAAATATAGTGTTTAAACACGTATAAATGATGTTTATGTAATATTTTCTAATCAAAATCCCAAAAAATTTCGTCAAAAAAAGTTACCAGTCGATTTCGTCATCAGAAATCGTTCACGTGACGTACCCTGTAACAAAACGTAGAATAAGACATAAAACAACATAATATAAAATTATGCCTCTGTGCAGATTTTGATAACAATTCATAAATTATTCAGTGAAATTCAATTTTAACGGCGTGTATCTTTTTCCACAGCAATATTTCATCAAGGCATATGTGGTTCAATCGCCATACTTTGGTCCAAACAATTCAATCTTAGCCTATGTCCCAATAGTAATGACTCACCCTGTATAGATAAAAGAGATCTTTTACACGTATAATGGAATTTAGCGGTAATTTATCAGTATTTCTGTTATCGCCTTGCATAACTTTGATTATTAGTCAACCACAACGTGTACATAGAGAAGATGAATATCGACCATTCGCAGCCGTACCATTAATTTTAAAAAACCAGCCTTTTTGTCGTTTAAATGTTCCGAATACACGATCGCGGTTGCCTGGTTTCAAAATGACAAATGAACGTCGCAAAAACGACTATAAATCATGACCAACTTTTAACTCACATTTATTTACGAACAAAAGACAATCTAATCAATCATATTAGCAAGCAATTCTAACAATTTGTTCCTCCACATAAAATAAACGATAAATCAGCCTCTGCTATATCTCCAACCAGCAATTGCACATGCTTAGAATTTCTTATTTCAGCTTTTCACAGGACTAGTTTTACATACAATATGAAAAAAATTCATGTAGGGGTATTCGACTCAAGAAAGTTCCTCATGTTCTTATGTCTGAACGCGCATTAAATTAGGTACACATCATCAAAACAGGATATATAAGGCTCCATAAATCGAAACATTTTATTCCATCATTTTGAATTCAAAGTTTGTCACGAAAATGGATTTCCCGATACCGAAGAACAAAAAAATTACTATAAAGAACTTAATTTTAAAAACTAATATAATTATATCTAACCTTAAATAGAGAATTTGTACAGGCATACACGTTTTATGTCTAGGAATAAATCAGAACATTTATTGAAAACTAATAGAGTCGCGGTAAAGTGGTAACAAAAACAAGATATTTTCCCCGTGTTATTCAGTCACAGCTGCTAATATTATGGTACATAACTCATTAGGGTTTATTAACTTATGCTGGTTGTAATTTTTATTAATTTGTTTTATTTTTAATTGACAAGTAGATTAATTTGGCTTCGGCTAGCTCAACACACAAGCCGGGGCATGAAAAACTCTGCTTCTCTTTGCGTTCATGCGCTGAATGTATGTGACTTTGAGAACTCATTTGCACAAATTGATATGTCTTTGCATGAGTAACATCAATTAATAGTTAGACGTTTTCAATATGTATAAGTGAAATAACATTGTAGACGATATTTACATTGTTTAATAAAAAATATTGAGATGAAAAGAAGCGGTAAATTATATATATCGACTGACAAATAATACTTGAAAATTGTTTTTTAATTACTTATATACTAAAGGATCCTGGTAATATTTTAAATACGTAAATACAAGTTCTTATTAATCAATTTAATTAAAGTTAGCGCTAATTTCATTTGGAATTTTAGTCGTTTCAATTATTATGGCCTTTATATTTATCGGTTTTAGTTATGAAAATGATCATTTTTTTATTAAGTTTTTTGCTGAAGAAAGAATTTCACTGACCTCATTCTTTGCAATTTTAGAAATTCAAAATGCTGCCTATTCACTGCTATAGACTACCAATGATCAGCCTTTTTTTCATATAGCCTTACTTCTGGAGTTGGAAATTTATTTAAACTTTGTATTATGGTTTGCGTTACGAATTGAATACATAATGTTGACTAAATTTCTAAATTTAACTTTAATTTTGGTAAAATTTTGATGAGGTCTTCGAGATGCTGTTCACGCTTCAAATTCACCACGACGACTCTCCTTTGTTTTCCTATCAAACTTTTTTCTTACCGTATATCCATATGTTGCTTGATATTGTCATAATTTTGATAATTGTCGATTGTCAAATCAATAAATGATCATATTTACTTAATTATTGATGGTAGTGTCTTATAGTTCCCTTTTTAATACTTCGCTATTTTCACTTAATTACAAAAAATTCAAAATTCTTCCTTTTTAAATCTATTATTACTTTTTTTTTCTTATTTAAAGTCTCATTTTAATCTCTATTTCTGAACATAAACTCCTAGTATTTTAAAACTCTGCAATTTACATTCTTACCAATTTTACATATACTCCTTCGGAATTGTATGTACAAACATCGATGTGTTATGGAATAAATTTGACGTTTAAGTTCTAACGACTTTTCATTATATATGTTAAACTGTATTAAATTGAAATATTCAAAAATAATAATTAATCACTTTTTATAATACTAATATTGTCTTCCATTTCAGTTGCTCAAATATAAATTAATCTTAAATATGAATATATTTCGCTATGATTATGGAAGTTATATTGTATCAGTGAATTTGATTACATTACATCAAAGGTAGGATTTCTTACATAACACAAATATTACTTTGAACCTTTCTTATAAATGAATTGATGATTTAATCGCGTGCCTTATAATATTTAACAAGTATATAGCCAATTTCTCATATTCTTTATTTTAATTCCTTTGTTCATATAACATTCTGCCTACTGTTCCGTCATGAGTTAAGTTAGCCTAGTTTAATATATATATATATATATATATATATATATATATATATATATATATATATATATATATATATATATATATATATATATATATATATATATATATATATATATATATATATATATATATATAATTGAAAATATTGCAGCCTAAATAATGTTAAAAATTCTTGTTATACGAAACCGAGCGCTTTCGAAAGACTTTTTCTTCCTTTTCATGGTTGTATGGTAGAATCATTGGAAATCAAAGAAAACAGGATACATAGCAATCACTTCTAACTTCTATCAAAATCAAAAACCAATGCCTCGACATTGAAATTAAATAAAATCAGAAAAATGAAAAATTGAGTTTAAAATAAACATGGAAATTGATACTTAGCTTAAATCCTTCCTGAAGGAACATATTTTGGTTTTAAAATTCACCACCACTACATTTTAAAAGAGAATATTTTATACTAATTCGGTTGTTTCAAGTGTATCTAGTTTTTGGATAGAAAATAACTTTTTTTAATTCACAAAACCTGATAACAGTCGTATTCTCTTCAAGCGAGTTTGTTTTATTTTATGTCTATAAACCAGGGTAGTTGAACATTTACGGGTGTGATACCAAATGTTGCACTAATCTTAGCAATGAGATTAATATTTAAATTTTATTTGAGACTTGATGTCCCATTAATGTCAAAACTGGAAAAAACCTTTTCTTTTAAAAAAATTCTTTCTCACATAACAGTTGCCTGCTGTTATTTTCTGGTTGGTTGTTATAACAAGGAGTTGAATTTGCTAACAGTCAACTTATTTTGGTTTTCCATTCACCACATTTTTAAACATAATATTTCAATAGGTTTCCTTTTTTTATAGATTTAATTCTCATCATTTGTTATTAATCATTGCATTTCCCTTTTTTATCGACATTTAATACGAATTACAGATTTCTATAAATTTATGTCCCTAACAAATGAATGTTTTCCGTGTCTAATATTACGGCCTGCGTCAACTTAATTAGTTGAGCTTTGTTTGTTGTTAAAGCTCTGTATCAGGTTACAGATAGCGTTGAATTATTTATTGATGATCTGCAATGATTATTAACATGACTTATTTTAATTTTTCTTTTATTTATCTTTGATTATATTACTATGAAATTAATTTGATATCTTTGTAAATACATGGAATTGATGAAATTTAAAGAAATATAATTGACAAAATGATTATTTCTTTATAGTATATAATAAATTCAATATTATTCATATGCTTGTCTATTCTGCATACGCTATATAGAATTTCATAATTCTATTCCACATAAAATGTTCCTTTCATTATCACTAAATTTTGTTGTAAATGATCTTATTTAATTTTGAAATTCTCTTTCAAATTAGAAACTATATGCATTTGAATTACATGAAATTTTGTTAAACTGAATAAACGAAGTGTCTTTGAAACATTTCAACATTTGATTTTATGTATCTGACAATTTTTTTTATTGACCTCTATGATCTAGTTAAATATCTTGAAACTTTAAGCTCAAAATCAACTGAGTCTTTCAAAAGAAATTTTACTACAAGACTTCATACCTTTGATAGTCTGTGCTAATCAAATTGAATTTTGTAATTATAATTTGCACTCTATTATGACCTACCATCTGAACATTTCTTGTTCATTTTATGATTGAATGTTCTAGAGAAAACTTAATTTGTTTGTCATATGTTATTTAAAGGTTATTGATATCTAGCGATATATATTTTTTTTAAAATTTTTTATCTTTATATTTTATTCCTAACTGAGCATATCATCTCAATATATATATATATATATATATATATATATATATATATATATATATATATATATATATATATATATCTGAGGTGTTGGTTCGCAACTGAAAGTGAAGATGGCGCCAACTGAAAGTGAAGATGGCGCCAACTGAAAGTGAAGATGGCGCCAACTGAAAGTGAAGATGGCGCCAACTGACTACCTCTCGCTTGTGTAACTACACGAGCCAAGAGATGTTGTCGGTGGACGAAATCTTCAGTTCGGATTAGAGATTCTGAACTGGAAGACATTACGGCACTCTTGAAGAGACCCAAGAAGGTCGAAACGCGTCAGTGTTCTATGGCTCTTCCGCTATCAGTTGCGAATCACCACAGATGTCCGTATCGGCAAAATGGCCGATCGACGTCACGGTTTTCGAAGGGGATGTAATTCAATATTCTGCGTGGTATTAGCCAGGAATGTAGTTGTATTTCCCTTCGAAGAACGGTCAGGACAATACGTCGAAATTATTGAAATTTCGACTAAAACAGGTGTATAAGAAAATCGAAATTTATATTTCATATAGACACCTCGTATTATATGAAATTATATTCATTATATATATATATATATATATATATATATATATATATATATATATATATGGCTTATATTATGGTATTATAATTTAATTTTTTTATATTTATTCCTCATGCGGGAGGCATGCAGACTCTTTTCCCTTTGGGTTCAGGCCCAATAATTTTATTAAATAATTAGTTATACTTGTTTTCCTTTAATCCTTTTATTAATTATTATTACATGTTTAGAAAAAAATTAAAATAATTTATTTGTGTTTTCAATTATTCTCAATTTTAAATAAAGAAATATGGTACGGCCCTGTCCTTTCTATGTGTAGTTGAAATGGCCTGGTCGAATCGGTAGGTTAACACATTCATTTCATAGAGATGTATTTAGCTTCTATGTCCCTTAGATGTATATGTATATCGAAATGGTTGAAAAGATTATTTTAACGAGTGAGAAGAGGAATCTTTATTAATGAAAAAGAAAAATATTAGATTAAAGAATTACATATGTTGTGTTACAATAAATTTAAAAGAATTATTTTAATATCGCTTATTATATGGATATATTTATGGATTTATATTACAAAGGTAAGTGGTTATCTTTAATTATTTAAATGTCTGCAGAATTTAGATCGATCTTTATGTTAATTTCAACCTTTTTTAGATGTACATCTATTAATAAATGTTCGCTGACCTGTTAAACCGATATTTGAGTTCGTTTCACAAATAATAACTAACCTACAACCAATTTAACTTCATACTTGGGAATTCTGTTATATAAGTCATCTTTTCGTAAAATTAATTCTTTATTGGGGATTTGTCCTACGATGGTGCATGCATATTAAGAAAATTAGAATTCTAAACTTGTTCATAATTCTTAGTCGACAAATTCTCTCAGAGATGGCTCCGAAGTCAATCACCAAATGCTGCATCTTTAAGTTTTCTAAAAAGCCTGTGCATAACATCTTCTCTGTCCCTCCGCTGCTGAAGAAGGAATATTCGTCTATGTCTATAATTTCTTTGCAAAGTCAAGACATCTGTTTTATATTGCGTCATGATGTTAACAAAGTTTTTTTAGTGATTCTGCTTCAAAACTCTCCAAGTTCCAATTTTAATTATATTCTTTCTCTTTTTGCTGTTCATCTTGTCTGTTATAGCCTATGTTCCGTCATCAATAGATTCTTCAACCTGTACTGCTATTAGTTCGTTTACTTCTCCAGTTTCCCCTCCTTCCTGTTCCCACTTTTATGTTTCGGAATATATCACCAGTTTCCGGAACCCCAATTTGACAGTCTTACCTTCAGTCCTTGCATCCTGTGCTTTTTTCTTCCAGTTTTTATTTCCGTTGACGTTAGATTCTCTTTTATGATAATCATTCCTTTATATTTCATCAGTTTAGACTTATTTTGCATGATTTTCTTTCTCGTTTTCCAGTACAAGTACCTAGACCTGTTTTCCCTCCTAATTTCGCTGCAGTCCTAATCCCTATTCGAATTTCCAGAAATTGTTCCAATACATTTTTAATTTTTTGTTTAATAACTTCTGGATCATCAGTGTCGACTTTTGTCCTGTAGCGACTACATTATTTTTCTTTCTTTCTTTTTCTAATGAGTCCATCCTAAGTTTGAAGTTCCTGTATCTCTTGCTTCGATTGTTGATGTTCCTTCTTATCATCTCGTTTGATTTGTTGGTGTTCTTTCTTATCGCCTTGTTCGCTTTCCTTAGTTTCTCGTTATAATTTGGATATCGAAAATTCCAAATTGTCATAACTTTGTTATAAACAAATTTAAAAAAAACTCTCAAATTAAAGTTCATGATGCGCTAAGTCATAGCAAATTAATTTTTCAAATATATAAGGTTTTCTATTAGTTATTATTTTTTTAAGTTTAAATTACCACCCCTTACCTTTTAGCCTCCCTAATGTCACTTGGAGAAAACTTATTTATGTAACTCTAAGCATTTTTGCATAATTTATAAAAAAACACCTTATTTATTTTCGGGAGGTTTAAACATGTATGTTTCATTTGTAAACACTTCAAAGTTATATCAAAAATTCAAGACCTCCGCTCAAAATTTTGATCTAATCGACATTTTTCTCCGACTATAATATTATTAGCCTCACAATGAACAGTTTGTTATGTATTTAGTATAATTTATTTCTTTTCTTTTCCAGCATACTCAATTATATCATTGTCAATACTACCAACCGAAATTATTTACAGACATTCAAATAGAAGATTTATGACATATCTTCCCTTTTCAACTCGTAATACTAAATATGCCATTACAATAAACCCATCGTTCTTTTTTGCTGCTTCCAATTACGGCCATATACATTTACGACGACTGCAATTTCTATGTTGGGGTTGATACTCAAATTTATTTAATAGAGTGCTTCAATCAAAACGATAACAATGAACTTCCTTCGCCACAAAAACTAACTCAGCTCCCCTTCTAGAACGTTCATAAAATATTTGACAAATCGTTTGAACGACTTATCAAATTCGTAACGTATACAATAATAATGTATTCCCCAAGAGATTACTACGCTATTAGAGTAACTTAAATGTGAATCTTTTATAGTCAGAAAAATCGCAAAGCAATTTCTTTAAGTCGTTCGTTCGCCTGACTCCTTAGAATTGGGGTAAGGCCAGATTAGGATAAACTATCTCAGGGAGAAGGATGAAGCAGTGATATGGATTTGGGAAATAAAAACATATTTAATCAATTGAATTTTTGAATTTGGCACAGCTCTGAATTCTGGTTGAATTCTGCGACTTTGGAGTGCCGAATTATTTGTGTTGTACAAGGGTACACCAGCTTTTATAATTAATTAAACTTTTGCATTTAATAAGTTGTTTTATTTTCCATAATATGAACAGACATATTCATGTAGTAAGTTCTAGATTCAGTTTGACATTAATTGTGCAACTAAATATCAAACTGTAAATAATATTTGTAAACAAAATTTAAAAAAAAAATGTCTTCAGTAGGATTAGTGCGGTTGAGGAAGACTTTATCGCATAGTGTCGGTTAGAGAACTTTCACAATTGCGAGTTTGACCGAATCTACCATTGGTGAAGAAGAAACCTGAGTGCTACGATTAATAATTGTATCAAGTTTCCTTATTTTCACCTTACCTTACCTTTTATGAGTGTATAGAAAAGAAATTTTGAATTTGTTTAGTATCCCATTATCGTATATCGAAATAAAGAAAAACGAAATTAAAACTTTTAATTGACACTGGTAGTACAACATCTTTACTTCGACCTCTAGTCGCAGAGAATTTATATACACATTACATTACAATTAATACAGTTCCCATTACCCTAAATAGATCTATTATTGTCATCTCATTACGAAATTCATAAATTTAATTATATCAATGGAATAACAAAAAAAATCATGAAAAATAGATAGGGAAATAATCAAAACAAATAAAAAATAGAAAAATTCTGGAAGAAAAAATAAGTCAAGAAAATGAAAATGATATGAAAAATGAAAATTTTAACTAGAAGATAGAAGAAAATAATTAGATTGTAAATAACAAAATGGATGAAAGCAACAAGAACATAAATGAAAACATTAACAAGAAGATATGATATGAAAAAATAAACAAGAAAATTCAAAATTGTAAAGATAAAATAAGAGGACAAGCAACATTCAAAGATTGCGAGCAGTAATAAGGGAACATTTGGAACATTGTGCATCGACATGGTTCTCAATACAAGAAGTCATTAAGTGGTATAAAATATAGGGAAAATGTATGTAAATATAACATTAGGATAGATAGGAATGATGACTGTAATACCAGTAATGAACATGTAAATAATCATTATTTAGTTATAACAGTAGAACTAGACATTAATAGCAATCAGAAAATTAGACATAGAAATAGACATAATAATAATTTTCAATGAAATTATATGAAATATTCAAGTCTTTCGTATAACAATTCTATTAATTCCATTACTCAATGTACACCTTTTGAAATAATTAAGGGATATATTTACAATCCTGACCCCTTTGATTCAAATGATGATGTAATCTTATCTAATTATGTACAGAATCATAAAGAAGCTTCTAAACTTTTGTATAAGAAAATTTAAAATAAAAATGATCAAATTAAATAGATAATAATCCATAAGAGACACAGAATTTATCCTTTAACATATTCAAACCAAAATACAACATACGGGTATATACAAAGGAAATTTAGAGAAAATAACCAAAATTTATAAAAGCGAAGATCATTGAAGATTCGTTTATAATATTGGAAACCAACAGAGGAAATTATCATAAACATATAATCAGAAAATCCAAAAATAATCCGAAAATATTGATATAGAAAGATGAAAGTAGTAACGATGACGAGATGCAAAACAGAAGATATACAAGTAACTAAGTAGAATAATTTACTAAAATTAACTGTCTCGACTCTTACTTTGTGGAATCTACTCATATTAGTGTTTTAAAAAACAGTAAGTGTCATTTAAAACACTAGAATAATTTACTTTTACCCATTAGCATTGGATCCTGTGAACTTATTTATTCAAAACACAATTATATATTATATAGACTTAGGATAAATTAGTAAATATATCGAAACCGTATGACAATATTTTTATAGTTTAAGGAATAGTTTGATAGAAAGTAACGCTATAAAACCCTATTTCACATCATAATTTAGATAATATTGAAATCTAAGAAATATTAAACATGTCCACTTTACTTTTAAATTGTTTTTTTTGTTACATCAAGTTCCATTAGTACGTAATAAAATTAATTACTCTCAATTAAAAATCTGATTATACATAATCCTCGTTACAAAACTTTGAAGGTAATGATTCAAGACAAGATTCTCATGAAATTGACTGTCTCGACCCTTACTTCGTGGAATATGCTCATATTAGTGTTTTTAAATGAAACTCACGGTCTCTAGTTAATTCCACAATATAATAAAAGTTATTGAAAATTCTAAAAAATTGACACTTGTTTCGATAAATCAATATCATCGTCAGAATGACAGAAGTTACATTTCATTTTATCCCTACCTGATGTTTAGTAGTTATTTTTGGCTAGACCAAGAAGTAACCTAACTTGTGATTGGCTTAATATATGTTTATAGAAAAAAGAAGAAGATGTGATATTACAAATATTGAAGCTTAGATATTATTAGCCCTATGGTGATATCCTGGATATCATTTTTCCAATTAAGATCAGTATAACTGTGCAATGATATAGAAAACCAGGAAAACTATATCTGCTGATCTTTACAATTATCACTTAAGAAGACAGTTCATTAGTGGAGAACTCCCTAGATTTAACTGTTCATTGACAACTTCATATTGTGGGTTTCTTAAATGTCTTCTAATTTCCAGTTCTTCAAGGAAATCCAGTTCTTGTTTCTTTTCACAAATATGCAGCACTTCTAGTTCTGTGTTAGGTGTCAATGAATGATTGGTGTCAAGTAGATGTTTTGCGTAGTGGGATTTATCTGGTTGTTTTAATCTGTATACTCGTAAGTGCTCACTGTATCGTATTTCAAAATTCCTAAGGGTCTGACCCGAATAGACAGCATTACATTCTGGACATTTGAGTTTATATATACCTGACTTCTTTAATAGTGGTATTTTTGTTTTTACATTTAACAATTTTGTACTAACGTTACTTTCTATTTTAAAAGAAATTGTTGTATTCGTTGCTGAAGATATTATCTTTGAAATATTATTAGAAGTATTTCCTGCATATGTGATGGTTTTATAAGTTTTCATTTCATCAGTTTGTTTAGGAAATATTAGTTGTAATGCCACTTTTTCTTCTTTTTTACTAATTAGCTTATTTATCATATCTAATGGATAACCGTTAGATGTTGCTATTTGTCTAATTGTATTATTCTCTCTATCAAAATTACATTTGTTCATAGGAACTGAAAAAGCTCTATGTATCATTGAATTATATGCTGCTAGTCTGTGTGACATAAAGTGGTTGGAATTGAATGGATTTGTCACATCAGTCTGTGTTGGTTTTCGGTAAATTGAATAATCAAGTACATTACTAACTCTTTGAATTTTTAAATCAAGAAAATTGATTGAGCTATTTTCTTCAATTTCTAATGTAAATTTAATTTTTGGGTGTAAATTATTGATGTGGTTGAAAAATACATCTAATAATGACTACAGTGACTGGCAACATTTGTCTCGGAATTTAGAAAGGCAGGAAACAAGTAAGGGGCATTTTGAGAGTGTTAGAAAATGGGTTGATTGGAAGAAATCAATTGTGAAAGGCTTTACTGTCGACTATTTTAATCAAAATTTAATTCAAATGGAAAATAAAAGATGGATTTCATACAGTATTTAGCAGGACAAAATTTAGCTTTTAGGGGCAACACTCAAACAAAAAATTTTCGATAATTTTAAATGGTTTATTTGTCTAATAAGTCATATAAAAGTACAAAAATTATAAAACCTAACTAAGGTAAGTAAAAAAATAAACTGAAACAAAAGGTGACTCAAAAAATAATCTAAAATAAGGTAGGTACCTACCTAACTAAAAAAAACTTAATCTTGAACTTGGTTTTTTATAGGTATTCGTCCAACTCAGGAACACGAAAAATCTCTCGTCGTGAAATCTGGACTGGAGTATTTGTTTTTGGCTGTCTTATGTCCGAAAATTCATACTTCAGCTCGTCTTTTATGTCAGGTCTTTTCCAGTGTACCCCACATTTGTCCATGGCACTTACAGAAACCCCGTCATGATGGACTTCGGTGACGATACCCGGAAATAAGGATGATCACCTAGTGCCCAATCTTTGAATTTTGATCATCCTTCGCAACAGCGGTATCATTATCATCATCAACGTCTTCTATCTCACTCATGGGCGATAATTCACTTTCCCTATAAGAAACAGCAACCGAGTCTTCACTTGTTTCAGAGATACTATCACGCCTTTTCAACTGTAAACGCTTCTTCTTCTTCGCTTCAATTTCAGATTACCTTGATGTTGACGGATTATTCTTGCGTTTGCGACCTGGTTTCTGTTGTTCTAACTTGGAAGCCGCACCAACGACAACGTCTGCAGCCCTGATACTTTGTCCAGGATGTACATTAACTTTTTTGCGGCTCTGGCATTGCCGCAGGGCAGTTGTACTTTCACGTTTTCTTTGTATTTGTTCTAGAAAACTAGCGCCCAATGCTTCTTTTATGGCAGTGCCTTGGTGGTCCAGTATTTCCTCGGGCATCCGACTTAGCACTTCTGCTCAGTTTAACGGACATATGCCGCATTTTCTGAACCCCGCCGGAAAAATGTCAATTGTCCTATCATTTGGAGTCCATCTACTTCTTCAACAGTCTGGGAAAAATAAATTTAGGTATGGTCCCACATCATATACCGTATAGATGTCCGTATAGATAGACGTGTGTTGCTGTGTGCTGCTAATTTGTGTTAAATTTGTGGGTAAAGTAAACAGATAAGTGCCAGGTTTTCCTGAAATTGCCTTTGGTGATTGAGTAGTGAAGGTCTGTAATCTTTTTGATAATTAAGTAAATTCTATCAACTAATTCATCATCATGTCACGACAACAGAAGAAAAGTGATGACGAACTGCACTCGACAATTAAGTTAATCATAACTAAATTGTGTACATCTGATGAGTTTGTGAGTGAGTTATCTAATTCTATCTACAGCTTACTCAGTAAACAATTTAATGAAAAGTTCAATTTGATTGAGGAGGACAACAAACAATTGTGTGAAAGAATTGTAAAATCGTCTAATAAACTTATAGAAATGAATTCAAGGTATGAGCAGTCCTTACGGAAAAATAACTTGATGATATATGGTATTACGGAGGATGTAAATGAAAATTGTATGGATTTATCTATAAGTGTCATTAATACAAAACTGAAACTTAATTTACTTCCGTCGGACATTGAAAGCTGTTATAGGATTGGTAAAAATATTGGAAGTAAAACTCGTCCTATAAAAATGAAGTTTTATAAAAATTACCATAAGAACCTGGTAGATGGAAGCAAAAAAATGTTTAAAGGTACAAGGGTAATTGTAAGGGAAGATTTGTCACCGGAGCTATCAAATATATTAAAATTGGTCATAGGCAAGGCTGGAGCAGCAGGAAAGGTGTGGATTAGCAATGGGACCTATCTACATGAAATCTGAAAATGATGATTCTATACATAAATTTTCTCGCTTGTTAGATGTACAAAATCTGTAATTTTATTCATATATAAATTCCCATAACTAATTATTTCTAATCATTAAAATAATTTGGCATGCATACGTGCAATTATACCGTTACTGTAGAAGGTTGTTTTTTTGCGAGTATTATTTTTGTTGTTTTATTTTGTACTCGTCGCAGTTATTGGTTTGACTTCTTTTATGAATAGTAATCTAAAAGTTGGTAGTTTGAATGCAAGGTCGCTTCTGCCTTCTTTATCTGTAGTAAAATTGTTATTATCGGATCACTGTTTTGATGTTTTGTTTATTTGTGAGACTTGGTTGTCACATGAACCCGATCAATTGCTGTTTATTCAGGGATATAGATGTTACAGGTTGGATCGTGCCTCTAGAGGGGGAAGGATATGTATTTACATTAATGATAAATTGCAATGTGAAAAATTAAATTATATCGCTAGTTATTCTGAGCAGCTGTGGGTTAAAATCAAGATAAATAATTTAAGCTATGGAATAGGTGTTATTTACAGACCTCCTCGCGATAATATAGATTCGTTTATTAGTGAAACTGAGGACATGCTAATTTATATGACAACTATTACTGATGGTACTGTTTGTGGGGGAGATTTGAACTTATATTTTTCAAAATTCAATGACCAACACGTTGATAATTTTAACTCTGTCTTAGACTGTTTTGCTTTGAGTCAAATTTTAGATGTCCCCACACGAGTAATTACAACTATATCAACTTTGTTGAATGGAATTATTACTAACTCTGATCTAGTTGTAGATACGGGCGTTATTCATACAGATGATAAAACTTCTAGGATCTATGTCTCTGATCATAAATTAGCGCATATTACGTTGAACATTTTAACAGAAAGAAAAAGACCTAAAATGATTACATATAGAAACTTTAGATTTTTTAATGAGGATAATTTTGAAGTTGATTTATATCAGACTCCTTTTTTCGCATTTTTGATCAAGATAATATTGATGTAAAGGTTTGTTTGTTAGTGAATTTACTGAATAATTTTCTTGATAGGCACATTCCGTTAGTAACTACTAGAGTCACCAAACCTAAAGCTCCTTGGCTAACAGGGGCTATTAGAGAGATGATGTCTTTAAGAGATAAAGCGCTTGCTAGATACCGGCGTAGTAAATCAGATGCTCATTTTCGACACTATAAAGAAATGCGCAATTATACTAATGCGGCCATAAAAAGGGAAAAGAAGGCGTATCTTCTTTTTAAATTTAATAGTGATAATAAGCGTAATTTTTGGAACATTCTTAAACAAAATAAAATAATACCAGATAAGAATATTAGTAATATACCAGGAAACTTAAAAAATCCACAGGAAGTTAATAATTTTTTTATAAACTCCATTCCGCAGAGAGATCCCCCTGATGATCTATTTACATATTACAATAATAATGTGACTAACTCTAATTTTGAATTTAGTGAAGTAAATGATTTATTTTTATCACAAATTATTTCACATATTAAATCAAATGCCGTGGGTGAGGATGGCTTGAGTATACGACTAATAAAAATGTGCTGCCCTCATATTGTTACCTATATTACTCATATTATTAACTACTGTTTAACAAATAATGTTTTTCCGGCAGTGTGGAGAAGGGCTGTAGTAAAGGTCTTGCCTAAAAAACTTCAGCCAGATGAGTATAGGGACCTTCGTCCTATCAGCATCTTGCCTACATTATCAAAGATACTTGAAAGAGTAATTGAGTGTCAGCTTAAAAAATATATTGATTTAAATTCCGTATTACCTATAACTCAGTCCGGCTTTCGTGAGAATTACAGTTGTGCGACGGCTCTTCTTCATATTGTTGACGACGTTATTAAATCTCAATATTCTGGAATGTGTACAATGTTAGTTCTGCTAGATTTCAGTAGGGCGTTTGATACTATAAATCACAATTTATTATTATCAATATTACGTTTCATTGGGCTTTACAATAAAGCTGTTTCATTATTGAGTGCTTATTTGGGTGACCGCCAGCAATTGGTTGAGGTGGATGGTATTAGGTCACAGTCTTCCCTCCTTAAACGTGGTGTGGCACAGGGCTCCATTTTGGGCCCTTTGCTTTTTGCGATATATACGTCAAACTTAGTGAATTCACTTGAACACTGCAATATTCACTTGTATGCAGACGACACTCAGTTTTACTATAGTTTTTACCCTGATATGATTGAGGATGCTTGTACTCTGATAAATAACGATTTGGCACGATTTGTTGATGCTGCATCTGATCATTGTTTATATATCAACTGCACAAAGTCGAACGTCATTTTGTTTGGGACTAAAGTTAAGAGGGAAAATATAATTAATGCCATTGATATAAAAGTAAATAATGAATCGCTTAATCTCGTTCAGCATGCAAAGAGTTTGGGGGTGATTCTTGATGGTGACTTGAGGTTCGAAAAACACGTTAATCAGTTAATTAAACGTGCATACTCAGCTTTAAAATTAATTTATGGAAATAGACATTATCTAACAGCTACTGTCAAAACAACTTTATGTGAACATCTGGTGCTGTCTAACCTTAACTATGCTGATGTTCTTTATGGTCCGTGTTTGACCAGCCGGTTCCGCAACAAAATTCAAAAAGTACAAAAATCCTGTTTGAGACTAATTTTTGAAATTCGTAGAGGCTACAGAATATCAAGCAAGCTAAAGGATATAAGCTTGCTGAACATGGAGTATAGGAGAAACTTACACATGGCTACCTTGTTTCACAAAATAATACAAAATAAATTACCTATCTACCTCTACAAAAAAGTTAGATTTCGAACCGATGTGCATAATATAAATATTCGTTCTAGGGGTCTTTTAACCCATCCTTCATTTCGGCATGAAATATTTCGCCGTAGTTTTAGTTACCAGATCACCGCCATATATAACAATATATCGGAACATTTAAAAGCATTCAGTGTACAGCGCTTTAGAATTGAATTTAAAAAGCTTCTCTTGGACCAGCAGCATTCAAACCCTACTTATTTTTTTTCACAATATCTCATATACTGTGACGAGTCTTGATTTGGCCATGTAAATTTTACTCGTGCTATCTATATGTTACTGTTATTTTTGTTCTTGTAGCGACAGGGTTAAGTGGAAGAGCAGGTCTTCGATAATCTTTTTTGTTATCGTAGAAACTGAACTTCGCCCTTTAGTTTCACTTGATTTTATGTCATTTTCCTTACTATGTAATTATATGTAGTATTTTGTAATTAGGTGAAATTTAATAAAGCCGTTTATTATTATTATTATTATTATTCTTTCTTCTCACTTGAATCAAGTGGTATTTCTTTTCTGGGATGACAGGTTGTACCAGGTCGTCTCAGAGTCTATTGCTTGAATTGAGGAAAGATCGCACAATATTACATGTTTTCAGGATGACAGACTTTTGTATGTTTGTATGGGTATTTGGGTGAAGACTTAGTTGTTCAAGGTGTGAGTTAAAGGCGTGTGGGGTGATGCCTGTGGTTGAAATGATGAACGGTATGGTTTCTACTTTTTTCTGTTTCCAAAGTGTCTGAATTTCTATGGCTAATTCAGTATACTTTGCTATTTTTTCTCTGTATTTTACTTGGATGTTGGGGTCGTTAGGAATTGATATGTCTATGAGATAGGTGATTTGCTCTTTTTTATTTTGGAAAACGATGTCCGGCCTGTTGCATTTTATTGTTTTGTCAGTACGGATTTCTACATCCCAATATAGTTTGTATTCGTTGGTGTCTATAATTGTGGTTGGGGTGTATTTGTAGTAGGGTGTTTTCTCTGTTATGAGTCCATATGTATTTGCAAGGGCTTGGTGAATAATTTTTCCTGCCATGTTGTGTCTTTCGGTATATTCTGTGCCTGCTTAGACTTTGCATCCACTGGTTATATGGTCTATGGTTTCGTTAAATTGGTGACATTTTCTGCATTTATCGGTCTGTATGTTTGGGTCTCTTATTATATATTTTTGATAATTACGTGTAGATATGACCTGATCTTGTATTGCGATGAGAAAGCCTTCTGTTTCAGGGAAAAGTCTTCCTTCTGTAAGCCATTTATAAGAGAGTTTTTTTGATATGTGATCATGTTCTATGTTGTATCTATGTTTTCCATGCAGTTGTTTTGTTTTCCATGAAATAAGTTTTTCTGCAATATTTTGTGATGGAGTGTGAGTATCCAATGGGAGATTGGATGATGATAGATTAAGTGGTGTATAATTATTGTCAGCTTTGCAAACTGCTTGGTGAAGGGATGTTTGTTTATTTAGAAATAATTTCCGGAGCTGTCGTATCTGTCTTGTATGTAATTCTTGAATATCTATCATACCTCTTCCTCCATCCTTTCTGCTAATTGATATTCTTTCTTTACATGAGCTGGGATGGTGTTTTCTGTGTCTGGTGAGCTCTGATCTAGTAAGGGTATGGATGCTTTCCAGATCTGTTTGGGTCAATTTGATTATGCCAAACGAGTATGTTAATATTGGGATTGCATATGTGTTTATGGCTTTGAAAAGATTACGGGAATTGAGTGGTGTTTTCAATATTGCCAGTAATCTTTGTTTGTAACGTTCTTTTAATTCTATTTTTATATCGGCATGGTTTATCTTAGTGTTTTGTTGGAATCCGAGGTATTTGTATGTTTCGTTTTCTGTCATGTTGTCTAGGATTTCGTTGTTGAGGGTTTCTTTGTGTTCGCTTTCTTTCCATTTTCCTTTTTCGATATGTAGTGTTTTGCATTTAATTATACCGAATTCCATTTGTGTATCTGTTGTAAATGTTTCTATGATCTTAAGCAGTCCTTTAAGATGTGTTGTTGTTGGTGCGTATATTTTTATATCATCTATGTATAGTAGGTGGTTGATTTTATGTTGTACCATTTTTCGATATTTTATGTTAAAGCCATATTGGGAGTTATTTAGAGCGTTTGAGAGTGGGTTTAGGCACATACAGAACCACAAAGCACTTAGTGCGTCACCTTGGAAAATTCCTCGTCGAATGTATAGATCATCTGTCTGTATGGTTTCTAATTCTGAAGTTATGGTAATTTTCGTTCTCCAGGTTTTCATTATTTCCGTTAGGAATTGTTTGATTTTTGTGTCTATTTTATAGATGTCTAAGATTTTTGTTAACCAGCTATGGGGTATGGAGTCGAAAGCCTTTTTATAATCTATGTAGCACATGTGTAGATTCCTGCATTCCTTTTTGGTTTGTTGTAGAATTATCGAATCTATTATTAATTGTTCTTTACATCCTTGACTGAATTCTGTGCAACCTTTTCGTTCTTCCGTGAGTATGTTATGTTTTGTTAGATGTTTTTCTATTTTTTTACATATGGTAGCTGTTATTATTTTGTATAGTGTAGGTAGGCATGTTATTGGTCTATAGTTGGATGGATTCTTTGTGTTTTTCGGTTTCACATAGGTATTGCCTTGTGTCAGGAAATTTGGAAATGTGCTTGGGTCCAGTATACTTTTGTTTATTTCTCTGGCGAGTGCTTCGTGTGTGGATGTAAGCTGCTTATACCAAAAATTTTTGTATTTTATCTGCTCCTGGGAATTTCCAGTTGTGGGTGTGTTTGATGGCTCTGAGAGTTCTTCCTGGGTAATATGATGATCCATTTGTATTTGTATGTGATTGTGTCGTTCTGTTTCTGTTTTGATCCAGTTACAATTGTCGACGTGTTGTAGGGGTGTAGACCATATATTTGACCAAAAATGTGTTAATTCTTGCTTAGAAGGTATTTCAGATATTGGGTTATTTTCTAGTGTTGTTAAGGTTTTATAGAATTGTTTTTCATTTCTGTTGAAGGTTAGGTTGGTATATTTCCTTTCATTGGATTCTTTGTATCTTCGTAGTCTGCCGGCGTAGACGGTAAGTTTTTGTTTCAGTGTGTCTAGGATTTCTAGTTCTGTCTGTGTCGGATAATTTTTCATTATTTTCGTTATAGAATTTATTATTTTTTTAGATTTGTTTCCATTTTTGTGTTGGGTAATGTGTCCTATATCCCTTCTTAGGTTATTTATCTTATTTTCTATTCTGATTTGCCACTTTGGTTTATATTTTCTTCTTATTTTGCCTACTTGCTCCGGGATTTTTTGGCCATTATGTCTAATTATTGTAACTGATGCTGTGTATATGATTGTGTGAATATTTTCCAATGTGCTGTTGTGTGTTATATATTTAGAGATTAGAATGTTTGTTTTTTTAATAATTTGGGAGGTATTGGGCTTAAATATTAGTTTCGGGATGGGACTTCTTAAGTTTGGGTTTGTTCCTTGCCAATATGATAGATTCGTTTCCATTGCCTCCTCTAGTAGTGAGTCTTCGTTCTTTATTGGGTGTATAGGTGATATAGATGGTCTTGCTATTCCTTGCTTTTTGTCGTTAGTTTTTGTTGTATGCTCGGGTATGAGTTGTGAAAGCATTTGTGTGTTTTCGTTATCTGTTGTTTCTCCTTCCACAGTTTGAACATCTATGTCTTCATTGTTATCGCTGAGTTCACAGGCGACTTCTTTCTTTATTAGTTCTAGTTCTATAGCAGTAAGTCTATTGTTTTTCAATATTACCCTTTTCTGATCTATCAGGCGTTGTTCTGTTACGGTGTTAGATAGTTCAGGGTATGCTTCCAGGAAAAGTGTGTGTAATTTAAGTCTGTATTCTGTCTGAATGGTTTCCAATTTTGTTGCTTTGTAGTAACAACGCATGACAGTTTGATTCATTTGGTCATTCCATGTCATCCGTTGTCGTTTAATGCCAGCTTTTGTGGTTGCTGGGAGTCCAGGCAAAACACGTTGGGCTGGTGTATCATATATTTTTTGATTTGACTGATTGATGGAGATATTGTGGTTTGTATTGTATTCTGGTGTAATGAGTTCAAAGTGTCCTGCTGATGGGTTGCCTATTAGTAGCAGATGTATTGTTGTAGCATGTTCTGATTTGTTTATATTTGTTGGTTTGTTACTAATTATTATCTTTTTTGTTTTCGTTGTTCTGTTTTTAGAATATACATGGATATTTAACTTTAATATTTCTGATAATGCTAAAATCTCTAAACTTGTTTCATATGTTGTTATTTTCATCATATGGAAATAGTAATTGTCTATATTACTGAGTTCGTGGTTTTCGATTAAGGCAAATGATTTAAGTTCCTCCCAATGTTGTTTAAGATATTTCATAGATTTTTCTCTTAATTCTTTGTGTCTCTTTTGATGTCCGTATTGATATTGGCTTACTGCTCTAAAGAGGCAGCTCCCATCTCCTATAATATCTGATCTAAAGAAAATTTTTGTTTTTTGATGCTGATTGATTGATTGATTAGAAGTAACTATGTCGTCGTTGTTTTGGTCGAGCAATAGATTCCTGCGCCGTTCTCGACCGTTACGGCGCTCGTCCGAGGCTTGTCCTTGTCTTTCAGGAACCGTATTTTCTCACTTATTAGGGGGTTGGCCTAATACGTGGTTTCTCCCTCTCGCATCAGCCTCAGTCTTCAGTTCTCGCCATCCGGGTTGGTTACCGGATCTTGAGGACATCAAGCTGAGTTAACCAGGTTCTGCCGAACGTGGAGGTGTGAGTAGGAATTGATAAGAGAGGCTATTTGAGACGCATCATTATCCTTTAGACCCTTTATTATTATTATTATTATTATTATTATTATTATCTAATACCAAAATTAGTGTCTTTCCACTCATGCAGGATTTCCCTCCATTTACCTTTCATTGACCGAAATAAAGCCGCGTCTAAAGGTTGCATTAAGTGGGTAGCATTTCGCTATGAAAGATACATTATAGTGTTCGCACTGACGAATGACCTCGATATTCAAATGTGAACTTAAATTGTCGCCAATCAGTATTTTTTTACCATCCTGTCTGCGAAGTATGGGCAACATTGTATTGACAAACCAGTCTTCAAAACATTGGTAATCAAACCATCCAGAATTGGTTCTATTGTATCGACAATTTTCTGGTCCATTTTCAGTCCAACTTTGCCATAAGGTCTCCGACTTATATACGACGTATACAGGTGCTAATTCACCAGCTGCATTTCCACATATCAGTAGAGATGTACATGCCTTTGTGGCGTTACGAATTTGTTCTGGATACTTTGTACCTCATTGTATCAGAACATTTGTTGAACCTGGATCATCTCCAAGGTTCGTCTCATCATAGTTCCATATGTTGCTAGGCGGAACATAATCTAGCTCCCTTTCGAGATTATTGAAGAAGTTGTTCATAACTTCATGGTTGACTGCCGCTCTTGGAACATTGATATTGCGTGCAATTCGATTAACTAATACGTCCTTGTGATTGCTCAGAAACGAAGTGACCCATTCCTTTCCAGGAAAATTGTCTTTGAAACACTTCACCTTTTCCCCCTTTTATCTAGATATGCCTTGACTATAAATCTCAGATCATGGGCCGTCACGGGAAAACCAAAAACTGATACAGCAATCACATGTGATATAAGGGATTACTCCTCTTACATGGTCAGCACGGTTTGACCATCAGGAGGACGATTGTGCTTGCCATGGAGTTTACAAAAGAGCGTACTCTGGGAAATTCTATATTTGAAAAAAGGTGATAAGTTGAAGCATTGTTTTTTTACCTACTGAAGACATTCTTACCTCTCCGCAGCATCACGTATGCTCATTGTCTTCGCTCTTATACTACGCAGGGCCTCCTGCAATCTCGCTTCCGTATAATATTTGTATTGGCGTGCCCTAGCTGCCTCTGGTAATTTCGTGACATGGCTAAGGAACAAAAAAAATTTCACAATCTCACCCCATTTTTTGTTAGTACCACATAAATTGTGTCACAATTTCACCACGTTGGGGCCTTGACTCGGGTAAAACTGCCAATGTATTCAAAGTTAGGTAGTGTTTCTGGCTTGCAAAGTTTCGTTTGCTCGGTCTTCTTCTCTTCCTTTGGCGTGCCTCGCGTTCTTGAATCGGCCATCTTTTACTCCTTGATTTTCTCGTCTATAGTTGTAACCTTATTCTCGATTTTCTCGTCCATCGTTGACATTTTATTCTCGATTTTCTCGTCCATCGATAACATTTTTTTCTCGATTTTCTCGTCCATCGTTGACATCTTATCCTCGATTTCAGATTTTAGTGACGAAATTTTATTTTCAAATGTCAGCAGCAATGTCGTTTTTCATTAATAAGATATCGGCAGATATATCGTTCTTTAAAGTAGAAATTTTCTCGTCCATGTTCTCAGAAATATTAGCAGAAATGTCGTTCCTCATAACAGAAATCTTTTCGTCCATGTTCTCTTCCATGGCAGAAATCTTCTCGTCCATGTTCTCTCCCATGGCGGAAATCTTTTCGTCCATGTTAGCAGAAATATTAGCAGAAATAGACGAGATTAAGCTGGAAGCCTCGTCAGTAAATAAAACGGTTTCTGGATCAAAGCCATCATTTTCCAGTGCTACTTTAAGTCTTTCTACTAATTCACTTTTCTTACCGGACGTTTCCAACTCACAATCTTCCAATTCTGCTCTTAATTCCGCCACTTTCAAATCACATAGTCTCTTGGCCATTTTTACGTAGCAATTTATTTATATTATCCCACTTATGACACCAATTTTATGTTATTCTAATTTATTTAAACAATAAACGGGTGGGATAAATTTTAAACACACGGTATGGCTACTTACTTATTTATTTAAACACTAACTCACTAACACTTAATTTATATATACTTAACTAATCACTTAAATTTAATTTATATGCACACAATCTTTGTATTAGCACTTTACTGTTCGGTGTATTTTTGTTTATTTCTAGAGATCACTTTATCAACTAACTCCTCCGCTGATCGGTCCTTATTTATATTAATGCCTTTCTTATTAGAAAACTCCGGGCTGCGGCTTACACACACAAATAATTTATTCTGGCCTTTTCTAGATAAGTCTGGTCACAAAAACAAGTCTTCGATAAGATAGTCCCAAACAGTTATGAAAACACCGCGTATCCGCCATAATTTTAATTTTCATGCCTGGCTTAGACAGGGTCGGATTTAAGGTATATACCAGTGTGCTGTTTCGTAACAATAGTAATATCGAAACAATTGTCAATTTTTTAGAATTTTCACCAATTTTGCAATATATTGTGAAATTATTTGAAAACAGTTAGTATCATTCAAAAAGGGAAAATACAAATATTTACTACTAGTATTTATCTACTGTGCGATAGGTCGAAACGAAGTAACACAAAACGGTCGTTATAAGTAGATATATGAAACTAAATTCACTAACACAATTTTGAGATTGCGGTAAAACAGTTGGTGGTCATTATTATAAAAAAATAGAGTTTACATTTTGGATATAACATAATTTTACGAGCACGCTAAAAAATATGATAATTTGTACAATATATGTGGTCGATAATTCAAATTAGAAATTTGAAATTCTCTTCTAATTCAAGTTGACCCAGACTGTCAATGTGAGGAAAGTTCTTTATTTTTTCATTCCTCATTTTCCAACATCACGCTTCCACACCGTTACTTTAAAATACTAGGAACATTCGAGGAATATGTAAATTTTTCGACAATTTCAAATTACAGACGTGGCAACCGGAGTGTTACAACTGCAGTAATAAAAATTTAACCGGAATGTTAGTTTTCTCACATTTGCCATAAATTGTAATATATGAGAATCAGACAGTGTGTGCATAGAATACGTAAAATATCTAATAAGACATGACGCGACAGAATGTTTAAACGGTGTGAAATTTGAGAAAATTCTGGATGCCATTCACTGGAAATACTTTACCAAGAAAGAAATTGAACAGGGGAGGTTGGGGCAATGTGGACTACGGGGGCAATGTAAACCACCTAGGTTTTTTTCATAACAGCGGCAGCAATGCAACAGATTCGATTCTACTTATGTGCATACGGGTTCTACCGATACTCAGTACGAACTTGGCAGCCGTAGAGGATTGTTTATCAGAGTTTAGAGCCAAAACGTGATTTGCGGAAGCGTCGATCTAACAAAAGTGTTGACTTTATATCAGAATTACTTGGTAAGTAAATGTATTTTTATCTATTTTTAGTCTCCATACGTTGTTTAGAGTGTGCTTAATATATGCCAAACGGCAATGTTACGATTTTTTATAAACATTGAATATAAACTACACGTGTTCAATTTATTGTCTAGGTGGGGCAAATTGAACCGTTAGTAATCCACATTACCCCAAGTACATTTTTATATATCTAATTTTATTTTCCTTGTTTTCAGGTGCCTAGCCAAGATGGTCCGTAATTATAGAAGAAAAACGGAGAAGCAAACATGGTCACTTGTTGCAATGGAGAATGCTATTAAAGCAGTTAAAAGCGGACAAATGAGCTATTTGAAGGCTAGTAAATGTTTTAACATTCCAAAAGCAACATTAATTCGACGATGTAAGGAACAAAATAAAAGAATTTTACCCAACGAAAAAGGTTTGGGGTTTTATAAACCTGTGTTTACCAAACAACAGGAGGAAGAATTGGAAAATTATATTCTGGATATGGAAACCAGGTTCTTTGGCATTACATTGCTTGACATTCGTTCTCTTGCTTTTCAGTTAGCAGAAATAAATCAGATAGAGCATACATTTAATAACACCAAAAGACTAGCTGGCCTTGATTGGACTTATGGATTTCGTAACCGTCATCCAAACATTTCGTTGCGCAGACCCGAGTCGACTTCTGCTGCAAGGGCTCAAGCCTTTAACCGCCATACTGTCAAGCAATTTTTTGACCTATACAAAAACGTTTTGGATTCTAAAAATATCGCATTAACCAGAATATTCAATTGAGATGAAACCGGGTTAGGCACTGTTCCAAAATCTAACAGTAAAATATTAGCTAAAAAAGGAAGGAAGCAAGTTGGCCGTCTCTTCTCTGCAGATAGAAGTGGAACCACCACAGCAGTTATTCGTATGTCGTCATCAGGAAACTTTGTACCACCATTATTAATTTTTGCAAGGAAAAGTATAAAGGTCGAACTCCAAGATGGCGCACCACCTGGAACAATATTTGCATGCAGTGAAAGTGGCTGGATTAATACCGACATCTTTTTAGTCTGGTTTAAGCATTTCGTTCAACAGGTGAAACCTACCGACGATGATTCCGTCTTACTAATTTAAGATGGGCATAGTAGCCACACAAAAAATATTGATGTGATTGATATAGCCAGAACTAAACATGTACATATTATTTGCTTGCCGCACCACAGCACTCATCGTATGCAGCCAACAGATGTCGGTTTGATGGCCCCATTAGCACGCTACTACGATATGGCTCTGGAAAAGTTTTTGAATAATCATCCAGGCAGAGTTGTCACGGTCTTTCAGATCTCCAAAATTTTTGGTGATGCGTACTTACAAGCAGCAACCCCCTTAACGGCTATTAACGCTTTTAAAAAGTGTGGATTAGTCCCCTATGATTCAAATATTTTCACAGATTTAGACTTTGCCCCGTCTGCTGTTACTGACAAAAATCTAGCGACAAACGAACTGCCACAATCTGAAAAGGAAGAAATAATTTCTCCAACCTTTACTGCAGGGAGCACCTTATCGAAGCTCACACAATGTAAGTTGGATGAAGCGCCTCCTACAGAATCTACTTCAAACGATCCTTCACATTGTAACGATAAAGAAGCAACGTCTTCGACATCTACTGCCGGCACGACTCTATCACAGCCCATACAATCTAAGCTGGAAAAAGAAGTTCCTTCAGCATCAGCATGTCTTCGCTCTACAGAAAACCAAAGGAAAAATAGTTGTGGGTTAGAAAGTCCTATAGACATTCGTACACTTCCAAAGACTACTAAATCAAATAATAAACCATTACGGAAAAATAAAAAGGGCAAAGCAGCAATACTAACATCTAGTCCTTATAAATTGGAGTTAGAAGCTGAACTGAAAATAAACGGTTTTACGGATTAAAACTAACTTTTCCGCATCTGTGGCCCTGAACAAAATTCTATCATAAAATTGTTACTTGTATACACTTCGAGGGATGTATCGTGCTAACAAACCGAAATTTCTCCAAAAATAACCAAAAATTTTGTATATCTGGATTTAGAGGACCCGCTGTACTCGCTCTAGTCAACTAAAAATCAATAAGGTACATCTGTGAGACACCTTGAACAATATTCAATCCTAAAATTGATCAATCGTATACTCTCTGGAGGCTCTATCGTGCTAACAAACTGAAAATTCTCCAAAAATGACGAAAATTTGGTACTTCAAGTACCATAGCACCCGTTGTACTGGCTTTACTGAGTTGAATATCAATAGGGTTCATCTTTGAGACGCTCTGAATAATATCCAATCATAAAATTAGTCACTTGTATTTACTCCGGAGGCTGTATCGTGCTAACAAACTGAAACTTCTTCAAAAATGACAAAAATACCGTACTTAAAGTACTGTATCACTAGTTGTATTGGCTCCGGTGAGCTGAAAATCAATAGGGTCCATCAGTGAGAAGCCCTGAAAAATATTTAATCATAAAATTGGTGACTTGTTGAACTGCGCAGGCTGTATCGTGCTAACAAACTGAAATTTCTCAAAAAATTACAAAATGTCGTACTTCAAGTACCATAACAACCGTTGTACTGACTCTGGTGAACTGTCATGTCCTTAACAATATTTAATCATAAAATTGCTGACTTATCGCACTCCGGAGACTGTATCGTGCTAATAAGACATGTAAGGAAAAGTGGCCGACGACAACGACGACAACGACGACGACGACGACGACGACAACGACGACGACGACGACGACGACATACACACAGGATTTTTTTTCTAAAAACCGTTTTTTCGTGTTGTTGTTGATGGAAAACGTAAAAATAACTCAAAAAAAATTTCAAAATTTCAACTTTTTTTGGGGTAAACCAATACTTTTTTCGCATATAGAAAGGTTGGGCGGAAAAGTAATAAAAGAGGAAAAAGAAGCAAAGAAAAAGAAAAATTGATAATCCAGAAAATGAACCAAAGAAACAAAAAGTAGAGTCTAAGAACAGTCTTTCTAAATCAGATAAAGGAAAGCAGAAAAAAAATTTGTAGATGAAGATGCAGACGAGGGAGACCACGATGCAGAATGTTTTTATTGTAATGAGTTGTACTCAACATCAATGACCGAAGAAGGTTGGGTGCGCTGCTGCGGATGTTTAAGATGGGCTCATGAAGCCTGCGCAGGATTGGACCCTGAAGATGACGAGCCATTTAAATGTGAATTTTGTGCAGAATGTTAATATTTCAAGAACTCGTATTTTTAAGTTGGTAGTACCATTATTTTTATGTTCTATACCTAAATAAAGATTGACAGACATGTGTTCAGATTTTTTTTTAACAAACAAGTTTTAAAAATTAAGTCTGGTAAGTTCATAATGATAGTACAAGGTTCACTGAACAATGTGAGTTTATTACAATTTCAAATTTCATCTTAATAATGAGGCTACACAACTTTTTATCTTAGATAGTTCACATTGCCCCAACCTCCCCTAGTTATATCATTACTTATGTAGGTACACTTGAAACCGGAACAATTCAATGATATATAATTTGTCGGTATTTTTCAATGCGATTATTCAGACTTTCAGAGCAAAAAAGGTCAAATGGAAAAATTAGGACAATGTTTTTAGGTGGAATTACAGGAACATATCACACGGTGTTAGCAAGCTTCCACTGAAGCTTAAATATGGTGTAACAACTAATCCAATCAGTTTACTCAGTTAGAATTATGTTTTTATTTCAAGTTAGGGTAGAAAAAGCTACCTCTTCGTTTTTAAGTTTGGCTTTTCTGGAATTTAATCAAAATCAGTAGAAAATAGAAATAAAATGTTATCAATATGTGTCGTATTTCGTAAATAGTGCGAGAACCTACAAGAAAATTAAGAGTGCGTTACCTGTAACAATCTCTTATAACTGGCGCCCTAATGTGAAGATGTTTTCAAGATTCACAGAAACGATAAATGTGTATGAAATCGCTAGACCCTGTTATTATCAGTTCTCGTGATTCTGTGGTTGAAAACCATTCCATACGTGGACTGTTTTTGTCAGTTTCAGCTTTATGTAGCTACGTTAAAGAAAAGATACAATCATGCCGAATACAACCAAAGCAGTACAACAGACACCAGATATGTTACAAAACCTCATTGCAAGCTTACAAGGATTAAGCAGGAATCAAGGTCAACAAACTGTAAGCAACACTTTTCTGCGTGTAAGAGTCCGTATACTGGAAAACAAGACTAAAATATCGAGGGATACGTTGATGCTATAACGGTGTATAACGAATGTTTTAAACATTGCTGACAATCACTAATTAGAAGGGCTCAGTATACTCCTAACTGATGCAGCTGCAACTTGGTGGCAAGGAGTAAAATCCTATATTGGAACATTCAATGAAGCTTCAACACGCTTGTGTGGATCTGTAAGATACTCCCTGTATATATATTTCTGTATATTTACTTTTATTTAATTACATGTTTTTATATGATACATACCTTATCGATATATGGACGAGTTTTGCAAAAGCAGTATACGAATAAATACGTTTCGCATTAAACGTTGTTTTATTTGTAATTAGTGATTAAATTAATATTTTCATTTATATAACAGTTGGCGACGAGGTGTTTTTCTCTTATAATTCACATGTGCATAATCGGAAAGTATATTTTATCAGTTAGTGCTGAAATTTTTGTTTTTAAGTAAGTGCTAGTGGTAAAAAAAATGCCGGCTGATAAAGATAATCAACAATGTTTTGGATTATTAGGAACCTTAAATACTTTTGATCCTGATAGATCGGATTTTTTGGTATTTAAAGAAAGACTATTCCAGTTTTTTATTGCAAATGAAATAAATGACGTTAACCGAAAAAAAGCCATACTTTCAAATACTTTATCGGAGAATTGTTATAAATTGGTGCGGAATTTATGTGTACCTGATCTTCCGAATGCAAAAACTTTCGATGAAGTAATTAAATTATTGGACGAACATTTAAATCCAGTAACGTACTTCGCAGAAAGATTACAATTATTGTACTCTGCACGGAGGAAACCTAGTGAAAGTGTTGGCGATTGGGAAGCACGTGTAAAAAGTTTAGCTTCAAAGTGTAATTTTGGCACTGAATTAGGTGTCATAATGCGTGATATTTTTGTTATCGGCATAAGTGAAGAAAGGATAATGGATCGGCTTTTTGAAGAAGATGCTTCTAGCGCAAATGTTACGCTGAAATCAGTAGTTAGATTAGCCATTTCCAAGGAATCTTCTATAAAGGAACACACGTTGAGAGAAAGCTTGGATGCGGTGGTGAAACGAGAACCGACTGACTCGATGAATTTCCATCGTCAAAGGGCCAGATCACACGCAATTCTTCTAGCCAGCCGTTTCAGCGATATCAAAAAGACCAAGGCAGCAGCGGTTTAGCTGGTAAGAATAGTGTCAGAAATCCTACGGTAAGCAATCGTAAATATTCTATAAAATGTACTGTTTGCGGTCGTAGTAATCACATGCATATAAAAATTGTAATTGTCATAAATGTGGAGTGAGAGGCCATTTAGCTACTCAGTGCAAAAAAGTTTCACGTAAATATTTGAAAGTAGATAATGAAGTCGATACTGACCAATCAATTTTTAATTTATCGGATTTAAATAAACCGGTTGCAGAGAATTTTGATGAATTTGATAATTATTTGTTAAATTTTGGGAATTTAAGCGACAATGTTCATAAGAATGGAAATATTAAACCTGTTTTTGTAAATATGCTTGTTGAAAATATACCAATGAGTTTTGAGGCGGATTCTGGTTTTGCTCATGCCGCAATATCTGAAAAATTATACCAAAAACATTTTTCAAATAAAAAATTAGAAAAGAATGATTTATCATTGAAGGATTATGTGGGTGTTACTTTTAAGCCCTTGGTATTTGTTAATTTCAATTTGGTTTTTGAAAATAAAAATTATGTATTAAAAACTTATGTAATTAAAGACGGGGGTCCACTACTAATTGGTAGAAATGGTTTAAATATGCTTAAATTGGGTATCTGCAAAATTCAGAAAGCCGAAAGTTTGAATGATATATCTGATACAAATTTATTAGAAAGCTGTAAAAATATAGATGCTTCTATCCAGGTTACTCCTTTGATTAAAAAATATGGTGCTATATTTGAGAACAGATTGGGAACATTTTACAAATTTAAAATATCATTAAAGCTAAAGGAAGGCGCTGTGGAGAAATTTTGCAAGCCTAGACGAGTACCGATCGCTTTAAAACCCAAAGTGGAACAGGAAATCGAAAGGTTAGTAAAAATGAATGTTTTAGTACGAACAGAGTTTTCAAAATGGGCTACTCCTATCGTTCCAGTTTTAAAAAACAATGGAGGTATAGAAATATGCGGAGATTTTAAAGTTACGTTAAACCCAAAACATTTTCCTTTGCCGAGAATAGAGTATCTTTTTTCGCGGTGATAAGTTTTCAAAAATCGACCTCTCGGAAGCTTATCAGCAGGTGGAGTTGACAGAAGCTTCTAGAGAACTTGTTACTATAACTACACATAAGGGACTTCACTCTTATAAACGTTTACCTTACGGGATAACGAGTGCCCCATCTATATTTCAAAATATAATGGAACAAATGTTTGTTTTTCCGGGTGTTGTCTGTTTACTTGATGATATTTTAGTAACAGGTAAAGATGACTGTGAGCATCTGGAGCGTTTAGAAAAAGTGTTTAAACGTCTTCATGAATGTGCACTTAAAGTAAAAAAAGACGAATGTACATTTTTTCAAAATTCGGTAAAATATTTAGGTCATGTAATTGACAAATTAGGATTACATACGCTAGACGAGCGAGTTACTGCTATTAAAAAAGCCAAGGTTCCGAAAACAGTTACGGAACTCAAATCCTTGTTAGGAATGGTAAATTTTTATTGTAAATTTATTAAGAATGTATCACAAATTTTGAAACCTCTTTATTGTTTGTTAAAAAAAGACTCAGCTTGGAATTGGACGCCTGAGTGTACGAAAAGTTTCGAAGAAGCTAAGGCTATGTTGACATCTTCTTCGGTGTTAGCACATTTTAATCCCGAGGAAAAAATAAAACTAACGGTTGATGCTTCTCAGTTTGCTCTGGGAGCCACTCTCTCTCATGTCTACAAGGATAAAACGGAAAGGCCAATTGCTTTTGCGTCAACTTTGTTAAAATCCAGCGAAATAAAATATTCTCAAATTGAAAAAGAGGC
The DNA here is from genome assembly GCA_963921935.1 of Galeruca laticollis. Classification (NCBI taxonomy): domain Eukaryota; kingdom Metazoa; phylum Arthropoda; class Insecta; order Coleoptera; family Chrysomelidae; genus Galeruca; species Galeruca laticollis. Next base: position 118,970,944 of record OY998183.1, on the reverse strand, counting down.
TCTAGCCATTATTTTTGGCGTGAAGAAATTTTTTCAATATCTCTATGGTCAAATATGTATTTTATGCACTGACCTTAAACCATTTTTGGCAATAAAAAAGGTTTACCAATTTTTGCAGCCAATCGGACACAAAGATGGGCTCATATTTTATCAGCTTTTTCGTATGACATAGTTTACGTCAATAGTAAAGATAATGTAGCAGATGGTTTGTCCAGACTTCCCGTTAATCCCGAAAAAGAAGAATGTACTTCATTTTTAACCTCAGAATTTTATTATTCATATTTAATTTATATTGCATAATTTGGGTTTGTAGTTTATTTAAAAAGAAAAAGGTGTTAAAAATTTTTTATATCTAGTTCTTATATTGTTATTAAGAGATAGAATAAATACCTCATTTGTAAAACGAAAGAATTTGTCAATACTTCAATATTAAAATTCAAAACAACATAAATTTATTAAAAAAAAGTTATTAAAAAAGGAGATATATATTAATAATACAATTCATTCAAGAACCGACTCCCTGTAGAAGAGTCATACTGTCTAGAGCCGGAGCAAATACATTTATTTAAGACAATTCATTAAATTCTAGATAATACAAATTAAGTTTTACTTACCTTTTATGTAATATTAAGGATATTACAATATATATATATATATATATATATATATATATATATATATTTATATGAATATATAAATAAATTTTTCAGAAAAAACCAAATAAGATATTGGTTCACAATGAAAATATACAATTTAAAAACTAATAAAAAAAGTTGTCATTGATACTTTCTCGAGTTGTTGTTATTGCCATAGGGACTTTAAATAACACGCGTGTTTAAAAGTTCGCTGAGGCGTGCTTTAAATAAGTAATATGAGGCATCAATAAAAAAAAATATATATTTTTCCAAATTTCTTGGTAAAATTATATATTTTGATAAAAGGGGATGGCCTTCTACTTGTCCTTCAAGTGAAATTCAACCATATTTTATAAAAAAAAATGAAATTTTTATGGAACAAGACTGTTTAAATGTGGGGTTACAGGTTGATTAATCCAAGGAAATTTCATATTTCAATTTTAAAAGAATTGCATAGTACTCATATGGGTATCGTGAAAATGAAGGCACTTGCACGCTCACATGTTTGGTGGCCTTCAATTGACAAACAGATTGAAGAACAATCTCAAAATTGCAATGCTTGTGCACTTCACTCGAGCAAACCACCCAAATCATTATTGTCAACCTAGAAATGGCCTGAGCAACCATGGACTAGGTTACATGCCGATTTTTTTGGTCCAGTTTTTAATAAAAACTTTTTGGTAATTGAGGACGCAACCTCAAAATGGATAGAATGTTTTCAAATGCACGATATAACGGCTACGAGTACTATTAAAATTTTTCGTGATTTATTTAGTAGATTTGGTTTACCTTTCCAAATTTGTATCGATAATGCGACCACTTTCAATTCGGATGAATTCCAAACATTTTTAAAATTGAGCGGAATACGACATCTAACAGGTGCACCTTACCACCCTTCTACAAATGGATTAGGTGAAAGTGCAGTTAAGATTCTAAAAAAAGCTATCTATAAAGCCAAAAGTCAAAATAAAAATTTAGATTTTAATTTAATTATCAATCGTTTTCTATTTCATTATAGAAATACTCCTCATACAACTACAGCGGAAGCCCCTTCTAAAATTTTGTTGGGCAGAACAATGAGCACCAGATTTGATTTGTTATTGCCATCGACAAAATCGGTTGTCGAAAATAAACAATACATACAAAAACAATATTTTAAAGGGAAAAGACAAACATATTTTAAAATTAATGATAAGGTGTTAGTACGCGATTTTAGGGCTAATACTCCAAATTGGTGCCAAGGTGTGGTCAAAGAAGTTCTTGGAGAAAGAACCTATATTATAAAAACAGATCATGGATTGATTTGGAAACGTCACATTGACCAGTTAAAAGTAAATAATTGTAATGAAACTGAAACTGTTAACTCAAAATATTCAAAAGAGGAAGAAATGGTCACGATCATTCCAAGATCTGATTATAATGTAAATAGTGTACATAATGATAGTTTAGTATGAAATGATTCTGTAGCAAGTGATAGGAATAATTTAGTTGAGAACAATTCGAATCAGGAAGTGTCGATTTCACCTAGCGTTGATAGTTCGCGTCAGTTAAGACGGCGGAGCTTAATAAATAAGCCAAACCGACTAGTTTATTAATTTAACTGAAAGAGTTATTTATTTTTTATTAGTTTAACTTGTATATATTTTTTGAATGGGGAGAAAGTGTAAGATACTCCCTGTATATATATTTCTGTATATTTACTTTTATTCAATTACATGTTTTTATATGATACATACCTTATCGATATATGGACGAGTTTTGCAAAAACAGTATACGAATAAATACGTTTCGCATTAAACGTTGTTTTATTTGTAATTAGTGATTATATTCAAATTAATATTTTCATATATATAACAGTATCCAAAACTAGCATATTTAGTGTATCGTAAATTTTTTGCTAGTGAACAAGCCACAAAAGAAAAAATATATGTTTTTGTAAGCAAGGGCGGATCTGTCGTCTCAGAACACGGAGAACTCTATGGTTCATTTAAGGCATGTATTAGAAACAAGGTGTCGAGAGATCAGATAACTAGTTTCAAAGAACTTGTTGAAGCAACCCGTGTGGTAGAACAATATCTGCAAGTTTCTAAAAATGTCACGCCCAAATATGAAAGTATTTTAAATAACACTAAAAAATGCTCATATTGTAAAAATTTTGGAAAGAGTCTTCTTCCTCTTTTTCTAATGTTGTTAATAGTCCAAAATCATCTTCCTCAAGTTTCAGTGCTGTCAATTCTGCAGGAAATTTTCTCGGATCTTCTGTTATGGGTGTCGAACTGCAGATTTTGTTAAATCCATTTGCCCAAAATGTAACAAATGTACTGACATAAGTTGTCTCAACTTCAGAGAAGAATCAAGTTGTGCCTCTTTATAACCTAATAATACTCAAGCACAAACACAGTCTCATACAAGTCCGTTGATAATTACCATCAAAGATCATTATGGTTACTGGAACGAATACAAAGAGATTTTCATATCTGCAAACACTTTACACGTTTCTAAAAATATCATAATATATACAAATGTGTAAAATTTCTTAAAAAAAATTTCACCGTGGTTATTGTCTTGTTAATACTTTTTACTGCTTCTAATAATTTCGTTTATATTTGTTTAGTTTTAGAGATCACTTTTTTATTCTTTTCTGATCAAGATTTTCCAATCTTGAACAATAATATTGCAGTGGTGGTCAATTACTTGGCCCAGTTCCCGGACAGATAAGTATATATTATATCTCATTATATAGCTTTGAATTGGCTTTTACCTACAACCTCCATCCAGTAGGTAACAGTTAATGAGATGCCTTGATCACTATACAGTGGAGGTCTTAGAAGTATGTACGTAACTACAATATTGTAGAGACAATTAGAAAGTAGTAGTAGGGAAATAATGATGTAAAGAAAAAGGCCTGAAAGACTAAAATTCGATGTCACGTACTGTGAATCAGTTAATCAATAATAATGTGTGCACTCACCGACGATCTTGTATGGCCTAGATGGATTATATTATTTGCTCAGATATTTAAATCATCTTCTTAGAGACTGTTGGCCTACAGGGCGGGTCGATCAACTGAGACGGCTCTGTATCAGCTGACAGAAGTCATCCAGAGAACTCTGAACAACAAAGAATTCGCAATGTGCGCATTCCTGGATATATCAGGGGCCTTTGACAACACAACTCATGTGTCTGTCAAAGAAGCACTAAAAAGGCGAGGAAAGAATGAAACCATTGTAAAATGGATGTATGAGTTGTTGACAACGAGGATAGCTGAGACACAGGTGGGGAATCAAACCACCTCAGTTAAAACCACGCAGGGGACACCTCAAGGGGGAGTGATATCTCCCCTTCTATGGAGCATCGTAGTAGATGAGTTGCTCTACAGGCTAACGGAGCTTGGCTTCGAATGTATGGGCTACGCCGATGACATTGTTTTAATAGTCAGAGGCAAGTTCGAGAGCACCTTGTGTGATTTATTACAATAGGGCCTCAGAATCATTGAGCAATGGTGCTTGTCAGTGGGGCTAAACATTAACCCAAGCATTTACCCGGAAAAGAACACTTCCAGCCATGAAACCCATTTCCTTAAATGGGGAAATCATAGAATGGAAATCAGAGGTTAAATATCTAGGGATAACCCTAGACAGTAAGCTTCTGTGGAATAAGCATGTTGAAATAACTGCTAGTAAAGCAATAAGAGCTTTGATGGCGTGCAGAAATCTAGCTGGTAAGAGGTGGGGCTGTAACCCAAAAATACTGCAATGGATGTACGCCATGATTGTGAGACCAGCAATTACGTATGGGGCAATAGTTTGGCACACAAAAGCAAGTCAATACAGCACGAGGAAAACCCTTGATAAAGTTCAAAGGCTTGCCTGTGTGTGCATCACTGGAGCTATGAGAACGTGTCCAACTAGGGCACTCGAGATCATTACAGATCTCACACCTCTACATCTGGTGATAGAAAAATCTGCCCAAGAGGCAATTCTTAGAATATCTAAGGAAGGTTCAGGCAATGAGAGTATTAAAAATCAGGGAGCTTGGTCCTCTCTGACAAGATACACCTCATTAGCGAATCTTCCCAGTGACGAAATGATCAGGAAAGTAAGCATCGAAAAGAACTTCACCACAATGCTAAATACGAGGAGAGACTGGGAAAGTAAATACACCACCCAAACTCTCAAAGAAAACACCATTAGATGGTATACGGATGGTTCAAAAACCACCATTGGAGCAGGCGCTGGAGTATTTGGCCCTGGCACCAGATACTCATTCTCGTTAGGCTCCTTCCCGAGCGTCTTTCAGGCAGAAATACTTGCGATCGAAAGATGCGTGGAAATGAACCTAGAAAGAAACTACCAGAAATGTGACATATCGATCCATTCTAATAGTCAAGCAGATATCAAAGCATTGAGCTCCCATGTCATAGACTCAAAGTTGGCATGGGAGTGCCGAAGAAAACTTGATGAATTAGGCAAGAATAACAGGGTCTCTTTAGTCTGGGTTCCTGGCCACTCGGAAATCACGGGAAATGAAGAGGCCAATACACTTGCCAGGAAAGGAGCACAAATGCCCTTTATTAACCCGGAGTCTTTCTGTGGTGTAGCAAAATGCTCCTACAAGAAAGAGTTTCGGAAGAAAGAGGAAACCGAAAGAGAAGCACTCTGGCGGTGCCTTCCCGGGTAGGAACATTCCAAAAAGTTCCTTGGGAACTTTGACACTGCTAGGTACAAAAAATATTTGGACCTCAGTAAGCTACATCTCCTCACGGGCTTTCTCACATGACACTGCCGCCTAAGGAAGCACTTAATGAGAATAGGTCTAGCAGAGATTGACGAGTGTAGATTCTGTGGAAGGCGAGCTGTAGTAGTAGCGACAACAGCTCTGATAGGGAGGGGGCATAATAAACCTTTGGCTTCAGTGCACTGTAACCGCGTTAAAATCTAATCTAATCTAGAGATTGTTTTCAAAAACAAAATACAATTTGAAAGCAACTAAGAACGTTTCTTTTATTTGTAGGTAAAAATCCTAGAGATTCCAGAAAACTAAGCTCATGCTCAAAAATTGAAGATCAAAAAAAGGTATGGAAAAGATCACCAAGAAAAGAGTTGACATGATTTAAGTTAAAGTTTCATGCAAAAGAATTTTTAAATATATCACCTGCTTAACCGCGAACCTGCCTAATCATAGAAATGTAGATTCATATGTGACATAGAACCAGATTGTTATCCCAGAATTAATTAGCATATAATTATAAGTTCCATAAAAAATTTTATGTCAATTACTATAACCTATACTCATAAACAACACATGAAATACATTAAAAGAAGTTATTTAGAATAATCTATGTCTATATTCATTTTACTAATTTATTTTGCTTATAAGTAAATACCATAACACTTAATAAGATATACTCTTTGTTGAATAGTTAACATTGTTGTCAAATATTTATTAAATAATAACAATTTGAAAATTATTTATAAAAGTTGACAGTTACTTGGTACATCATTAACGTCAGTTACTAGATTAATACATTGATACCTCATCCGTGAACACGCTGTATAACAAAATTTTAGAAGCGTTCAATTATAATATAAAGGTAGATGTCAAAACTAGCATGATAAATGGCAGCTTTCGTCGAGTTCACTTTAAAGATAATTCATCTCTTTCAAACTTAATGTTCACCCTATGTGGACAGCCAGAGTTATAGGAAAAGTATAGTGTTTTACTCGTCGAAAAGTATTTTTTGCAACTTGAGAATAATATCAAACTCGGCTGCGCCTTGTTTGATAAACTGTTCTCTTGTTGCTGAAAATGCTGCTTTCGTCACTCCTTAAACAATATACAATTTTATGTCAAGTTAGGGTAAAAAAAGCTACCACTATTTTCTTAAGTTTGCCTTTTCGGAAATTTAATCTGGTTGTCAATGTCAGTACAAAATAGGAATAAAATGTTATCAATCTGTGTGTTAAGATTTGGTTCCGTTACTATAAAATAGAAACGGTACTCAAATACTTAACTGAAAGATTTTTGAACAACCCGTACTGCTGTATAGCATTTTTACAAATTTATATTCAAGTCTTCTTGGTTATAATGTCAAAATTTGTTTTCCAAGTTGTTGATTAAGAAATGTCAAAACAGTTGTCATTCATGTATGTCAGTTTTTGAAATATAAAAAGTTACCTTGTCCGAATAAAGTCGTTTTAATCATTATTAATGAAATACAGTCCATACAACGAACCAGTACATGCGGATTCAATTAAAAGGAATGTTTAGGTACATAGTTATCTACACTGTGTCGTCTTTTGAAAATAGTAGGAGAACCTAAAGAATATTAAGAGATAGTTACGTATAACCTCTCTTATAATAGGGTAAATCGGGAAAATTTGATGTAATCGCATTTATTATACAACGCTGGAATACTTTCGTTAGTAACATAGTTTATTAACTGATCGCTTCTACAAATAAGATATTGTTAAAATAGCTCAAAATTGATCCTAGTGGCATTATAATTGATAAAAATTGTTAACTGACTATATTAACTGTTTAAAATCAAATAAATTGTCCTGAACTGATAGAGCTTTGATCAAAATCCTACTGGAAACACACAGTTTTTCAACTAGTATTCACATAATTTGTATACCCATAGGTAATTTCGTAAAAGCCGCTTATCCACAATTGCAACATAGCGTAGCAGCAAATATCGAATTGACTTCTGCACCTATCATCGATCACTCGGTTTGTGCGGTCATTGGTATGACCGACTGAATCCGTCGAATCCGTACACAATGACCGAAACGTCGAGAATGGCGAAGTGGACTTGTTAAACATACATACATCGTTGAGCAAATTTGAGGGATGGTGTCCGCAATAAATGATTTACACATACATAAATTGGAATTTATTTGGTTAATAAAAGCATGGCGTGTATATATTGTATGGTAAAAAATGATTGGTTCCGTAAAAATAATTGATCATAAGATAAACTCTATTGTCTGAATTGGATGTTGTGGGAAAAATCCTTCGATAAATTTGTTTTTCAATTATCAGCATATCCTTTAAATATTAAAATGTACAAAACGACTCAATCAGTTTCCCAGAATTGAACAATGAACAAAAACAGTAGAGAAGTATGGAGAGAATATGCTTCATGTATTCATGTTGAATAATGGTAGATTGAACAAAATTATATAAAATAAAAACAAAAATATACAGGGTGTTTCAATGATAATCGGAAATATTTTAACTCATAAATCTTGACCTCTGTGACCTTGCGATCCTTGAAACATGTCGTGATCATAAAGTCAGACCCAAATCCCTACAACTCAAACAACTTCTTCTTCTTTCTTATATGTAAGCAAAATTTTCTTGTTTTTCTTCGATCTTCGTTTGTTCTCTTTAGTCCACTGTAAGATTGTCACTCCATCGTTTGCGGGGTCTTCTGATGTTCCTCCGTCCCATTGGTGACTTATCCCTTATTATCCTTACCAATCTGTAGGGTGTCATGCGGCTAATATGCTCATTCCATTCTCTCTTTCCTTGCAGGATACATTCACTGATATTATCAATTTTACATGCTCTTCTGATATCCTCACTCCTCTCTCGATCTACCAGTGTTTTGCCTGCCATCCTACGCACTATTTTCATTATTGTTGTATCCAGTATTTGTTTCGTTTTCGAGTTATCTGGTCTGGTTTCCGCAGTATATGTTAGAATGGGTCTAATAGCTATTTTATATATTCTGGATTCAGCCTCTATTCGTATGTGTTTGTTGCTCCATATAATATCATTAAGACATGCGGCTGTTCTCGATGCTTTCATGGCTTGCCCTCTCACCTCCGTCTCAATATCACCGTATCCGGATATTTCTATCCCAAGATATCTAAATTTCATTTCCTGCTGTACAATATGGTTGTCTATTTCAAGTTTACATCTAAGTGGTGTTCTAGATGTGGTCATGTATTTAGTTTTTGACACTAATAAATTCATTCTGAACTTCTTTGTTGTTGTGTTGAATCTATGCACTAGTCTTTGTAAGTCGTCATCGTTTTAGGCTATGAGTACAGCGTCGTCGGCGTAGCATAGTATTCTGACTTCTCTGTCTCCCACTTTGTACCCTTTCAATTTGCGTACCTAATTTATTATTTCATCCATAATGATATTAAAAAGCATGGGACTAAAAGAGTCTCCTTGTCGGATGCCATTATTTACTCCTACTTTCTCCGTTAATTCACCCTCTATCTTAGCTTGGGTCGTGTTGTATATTTTCAATTGTTTTAATAATGTTTTCAGGCACTTGTCTGTCGTAGAGCAATTGTATCACATTCTCCAGCTGCATGCGATCGAACGCCTTCTCTATATCGATGAAACACATGAAGGCTGGGCGGTTATATCAAAGAATACACCAACAACAAGAAGCGAAAGCCGGCATAAATCGTTTGATGTTCTGGGGGCAAAATTTCGTGACCTTGTAAAACTGAAGTTGACAGAAAGCTAATAAATATTTACACTGAGAAAAAGGTTAAAAAATCGTGAAGGTATATACTTTACAGGCAGAAAAAAATGTAAATCAAACATTCCAAAAAATAATTGTTCACTAATATATTGTCAAAACATTATTCCGAGAAAGTATTAATTGTCAATGAAAAATGTGAGCATAAAAAACCTGTAACATGGTCTTGGTCTTCAGGAAAGTTCGGTTTGCTAGTACGATACAGCCTCCGAAGTGTATATAAGTGTCAATTTTATAATAAGATATTGTTCAGAGTGTCTAACAGATGTGGAAAAGTTTTTATCTTTAAAACATTTATTTATTAAATAAATTAAACTCAATTTATCGGTTAAAAAAGTTAATTTAACGAGACGCTTTATCTTTATACATAGTTTATGTTTCTGTTTTTTAAGAACAGTTTATTACTAAAAATAACATGCTATTGTTCAATCGATTGATTTTTATTTTCTTATATCGATATTGGAATTCATTATGTGTAAATATGTATTTAAGTAGCAGTATGTGTAGGATAGGGTAGATATTAAAACCAATACAGTAATATAGATTATATATTTAGAATACCAGATTACAGAAGGAAACAATTCAATATACATGATGGTATAAAATTACAATAATATTGGTGCTTAAATGTACAATTTGTATAATTTCTATGATATGATATAACAGTTACACTCTTGCAGCTTCATAATTCAATATTTTACACATAGAGAAAATATTTTAATGTCTGCAACATAATGTGTAGAAATGATCAATATATATTAAATAGTAATATCTGACATTTACAATTGTATAGGACAGTTAGATAAGTAAAATAGTAATCTATTACTTTATTTATAATTGTACAATATTTCTTGCGGCACTAGATTAGTTTTTTGTGATGGCTTCTAAAGGAGGACTTGTTTGCTTATGTTGTGGTTGTAGATGTTCCCCTAAAATTGCACAAGGATGATGTATAGGTAAACCAAACCAAACTGTACACTGGTCAAACCCATATTAAATGTACTGTTACTTTTTGGAGCTAAAATGTGGTTAAAAGCAGTTAATATAGAGGATTTTGTTCAGAGACGTTTGCTTTCGTAGTGTGCCAAAAGTCATGCTTTGTGTTGAAGTCGAAGGAGATTGTAAAGGTACAGGTCGTAACTCAGTACTTCCCCCTAACGTCCATTTTAAAAGGTTGGTTATCTGAAAAGAAAAATACAGGAAGACTATATTAATGGACACAGAAGTGTATGAGTAGGTTTTATTATAGACAATGTGTTGTTTTATTCGTCCGACACTTTAATTTTCTAGTATCTATTTTACCAGAAGAATTCTCTTACACATTAATAGCATATCAGAGACTGATAGTTAATACTGCCACAAAGTGAGCATTGGATAAATAAAAAAATGTTCCTCTATCATAACAAAATCATAAAAAATATTCTTTTATAACAAAACCAAGATTCTTTTAAGTGAGACACAGGTAGGCTGAACATTGTAGGTGAGACTTTTGTCTAGTTAAATTCACAGTTGCAAACACTTAATTTTTCACTAACTTATCTAGTTATGAGAAAGCCATCCATTTTGATGTATATTGACTTACAGAGATGAATCTAAATAATAATTATATTTACCAAGCAGTGGAGAAGCATCACGGTAACTCATATGTATTGCAGAGGCCTAAGAGATGAATGTCGCTATTGCTGTAATGGTGTGGTAGCTGCAATTATAAAAGTAATTGTAGTAATCATTCCCTTACACAAATTCCATGAAGGTATTAATTCATCCTGTGGTAAAGTATCAATTAATCCTGTCAGAAAGTATTAATTAATCCTGTATCCAGGTGACAAAAAATAAATATTAATAACAGTTGATTGTAATGTCTACTTAAATTTAATATTTACCAGACTGAATAACTATTTTTGTTTGTGGATGATTCAATAAAATATGTCCCTTGCATTTTAACCATGGAAATATGGCAGGGGCAACTAGCTGAAACAAACGCTTGGAATATCTTCCTTTGGAAACAATTCTTTTCTTAAAGTTAAGTTCACACAACCTATAAATTATTTTGTGAAGCATCTGTAGTATTTCCAAACAAATCTCTACGGTTACAAGTTTCCAACCATAACTGTACGCTAAAAAGTAAATAAAAGTAGGTATATTTTTATATTATCACATGTCTATAAAAGAAATCAACTATTAATTTATATTGAATATATTATGTATTTTCATTCAACATGTTTTTTGCGGATTAGGGCTCGTCAGCAGAAAGCTTATTGTAGTACATAATATTATAATTACATGTTATTAACGGTAGAGAGACAGATCAACGTTAACAAACAAAAACATAAATTTACACAACTTACAATTAATGGGAACATGTAAAATATTGAAAAATGAATATATACCTATAATACATTGCATATAGAAACAATTTCTCTTACCTCACATCTTTGGGAAAACCAAACATAGTTATCTTTTCTCCTGGTGTTGAGTGACATCCACGAACTTCACAGCTTATTCTTCCCATCATAAATACCATAATTTCTCACTAAGAGTGTAACTAGTTACTTTTACTAAACGGTATTGTTCAAAATCAAAGTAAATAAACAAATAAAAAGCGTATTTTTGTTTAACAACAAAGAATGACATGGACGTAAAACATATAAAAAAATGGCGTCTATCACAATGCGCATTCAGAAAATGAATTGTCAAAAAGCCGAAGTTTCGCTTCTTGTTGTTGCTGTATTCTTTGGTTATATTCGATCGACTTTTCGGTTATTTGTCTTATAATGAACACCGCGTCCGTGCATGATCTTCCTGAGCGGAATCTTTGCTGTTCGTCTGCCAAGGTAATTTTTATTTGGGAGGACTTTTGTTGTTAATTTCAAGGAAGTGGAGAGGAGATTGATTCCTCTATAATTAGCAGGTACCTCCGTCGCCTTTTTTTGAATAGGAGAGTTGTTTTACTATTTCTCCATTCGTCGGGGATTCTATGTTGGTATAAGATTTTGTCAATAAGCGTTTTCAGTTGTTCGATCAAACACTCTCCTCCATACTTCAACAGCTCATTGGTACCACCATCGGATCCTGCGCTTTTCCTGTTTTTTAGCTTTTTCACAGCAGATTCTATGTCTTCTCTGCTCACATGTATGTCGGCGTTAATCATTATTTCAGATGTGTTAAGTTCATTTTCAATGTTCTGTTTCTTGTATAATTCCTTCAGATATTTGACACAATCCTCTTTCAGTATACGATTACTGTTAATTAGCTCATGTGTCCCTTTTCTCTGGTCCCTTATTATGTTTTTAGAGTCCGTACAAATCGCTTTCCATCCTCTTCTAAAAAGCTTCCCAGAGTTTGTTCTTGACATGTCTCACTAACGTATTGGTGATGTTTCTAATTCTCTTATACTCTCTGTAATCCTCCAGGGACTGTGTTGATCTGTATTTTACATAAGCTATTCTTTTTCTCTCACATTGCTCTTTGATTTCTTCATAGAACCAGGGCGTCCTGTTGGGACCTGTCTTTCCTTGTTTTATCTTTCGTGTTTCCAGTGCTTCAGTTGCTGCCTCTCTAATATTTCGTCTCAATATCTCCCAGCTGTTGTTAATGTTATCTATCTCATCTATTATTGGTTCCCTCTCTAATTATTCCGTGAGACGTCTTCGATATAATTTCCGGGTTGATTCATCATACAACGATTCCACGCATATCTTCTCCACAACTGAGCCAGATTTTGTGCTTTTACAAAGTTTGAATTTCATTTTGATCTTTCCAAGTACCTATTTGTGTGAGCTGACTTAAGAGTTCTTATGTCTAGTATATGGGGTGGTTGCAATTTCCTATTACTTATTATATAATCAATCATTTATCGCTGTCCTCGCGTGTTACCGAAAGTATATTTGTATTGTGGCTTGTGATCAAAAAATGCGTTTTTGATGCATAACTCATTAAGTGCACAGATGTTAAAACTAAAAGTTCTCCATTGTGGTTCAATACTTCTTCGTTGAACCGCTATTGTACAACCAATATTCTTGAAGATATGTACTGGCATCCCTTTATGTTGTCCTTATATTTTTTGTGTAGAGCAATTGCTACTCCTTCTTTTGCACGTTCGTTTTTACCCACTCCGCTATATGTCAATAAATAATCAGCGTATTCTCTCTGAACTTTTCCCTTCTTTTTTGCTTCTTGTAGTGCACATATGTCAATTTTATGATACTATTGAAGGACCTTATGTTCCAGGTTGCAAATTGTATAATGTCCCTTTTTCCAATTCTTAATCCCTTTTCCAGCATGGGTCGCCAACTTCAACCTAATCCTGTTCCGAGGCAAAGTTTCGGTTCTATGAGCGTTGCGTTTTTTCCGCTAAGTGGGTTGCTAGCCTGATCTAGGCATCCTCCTCTTTTGTCCGGGCTTGGGACTGGCAGTAGCGTTACCGAGCTACTCAATCCACCTGGCAACTAACCACTGGCAGAGTCATTATCAATATCTCAAATCCTCCGCAAAACCTGCTTCTTTCTTCACAGAAATTCCATACATACCACTAGACAACATCCTCACACCATCCAATATCCGTCTTCTCAATACTTTTTATCAAATCCACTCTTTTCGTGTTCACCCACTAATATAGGATACTTTCGATCGCCTTCTAACCCAAAAGCCCAATACATATCTAATAAAAACCATCAGTCTGTGTACACATGTCAATATAATTGATAAAATCAAATTTTTGTATTTCGTGTAATATTTTAATAATTTATAAAATCATAGCAAAACACTTTCGACTGTTAAGTCATTATCAGTGCTTAACTGTAAGCAGTAAGTTAATATGTAAAGTAAACCCATCAAACACTAATTATACAGTAATATACATATTAAACTTTCCAATAAAATTATTTTAAAATCCACCCCTTGAAGTGATTATTGTGGATCAAATGTGTACATGATGGAAGAAATGAAGTAAAGTCATCTAGCTGACACATCCAATTTCATACCCCGAATGAATAACATAAAATCCCGTTGACATGGAACAATTAATTCCAGGAATCGAACATCTCAAAGACATGAAATTTTGTTACCCATAACCATGAAAACAACACAAAGAGAACAGTCTAATGAGAACCAACTCTTAACCTCTATCAAGCAACCGCGATAAGAAGCAACAACAAAGTGTCATGAAATACAAACTCAAACGAGAAATCCAACTTAACAAACCTATTAAGGTCCGTCTAATGAGAACTGAACCCAAAAATTAAGTTACGAGATTCATCAAGAAATTATGTGAAGGTCGAATATTATAAACCAAAAATATCATCGATCAGTTCTTAGGTATGAAATACATTAATCAGAACAAATGCTCGCAAAGTTTACAAGTAAATTTATTTATTAATGAAAAGAAATGCAAGATTCAGAAATTTGTCTATGATCCAAATAAAATAAGGTTTTAAATAGTTTTGACGATACTATTACGATAGAACCCAATCCAAGGAAAGAACGATGATGGACAGATGGCACTTGACATGAGAAAATTAATTCCAAACAAAAATATTCCTACCTAAAAAACCACTGAAATAAGAAAAGAAATAGGGTGATAGTACGGTATTGGGAAATACACCAATAAGTTAATATGACAAATCAAATAAGAAAGGAGAGGCAGAAGGTAATAACTGCAGAAAAAAGTAATATATTGTGCTATTAACGATAAGTGTAATGTCTTCAATTGATGCCTAAAATCAATCGGCTATATTCGATAATCTTCGGTGTAATGACCTTGAAAAGGTAGTCGAAAGATGGTAGTGGAAAGTATAGTGATGTCATTTTCATACCTATATGAGAATAAAAATTATTATTAAATTAGTTTAATATTTTGATTTATTATACTTTTTAATATTATTTATTATTATGTAATAAAATGTTTGTTCATTCAATTGCTTTTTATTTTGACTTGCTGTAACCCATTTTTCTAAATACACATGACGTTATCAATTGACTGAGCAGGGGTGACGTCATCAGCATACATGGCACAATGTGGTTGACATGCGCACAAGGAACAATATGGCTGACGGCCGCTTCATGATTGACGCATGTCCAGATCGAATTGATCCAAAAATGACCACGTGGACCTAGACAATTTCCTGTTATTTTACATGACGAATGGCCCAGAATCAGTGCTGCTCCCTTACTTAAATAGAGTCTGCAAAACCGACCGCTATAATTTTTTTTGTTATTTAGAAGGTTTTGTTAGTAGTGGTGATTGAGCTTCAAGTTTTATACCATAAGAAAGAAAATATTCGCCTTTTCATAATTATAATTTGGTAGCTGAAAATTATAAAAACTTGTCACTATGATAAAATTAAAATATGAGAAATTGAGTCAAATAATAATCTAATATTTGCTGTATTGTCTGTTAGTACAATTTTTAAAGTATGCGCGAAGAGCAAAAAAAGTATTTCAAGTGTGAAACTACATGGCTTGAAAGACGTATCACTGTATCATTTAGGCCAAAAAAACTTAAGCATATCCTCGTTTTGTAATAGATTCTTATTTACACCCAATCTTAAATATTTGAATAAAAACTAATAAATCCTCTATTATATTTATCACTGTGACAGGTCATTCTTTAAATTTGATAGTAGCATTTCTGTTCATTATTAATACTATTATGAATATCATCGTTTCTGTCTTCACAGTAACCTATCGGTGCCTGGGGTTTGAATCATTCACAGTGAACGATTTTAGATGTTGGCATCATCCATTATAAAGGAGGTCCATTATCATTACGTAGAATTTCTACTAATTACTGTACTGTCCAAAATAAATAATGGATGAAGATAGAGCACAACCCAAATTTGTTGGATATGCAAATTATGCGGAAGTCGGAGAATTTCGAGGGACATGTAATCGTGGTCTTTCAAGCTAAGCGTAGTTAATGAGATAATTGGATTGTACTTTCTCGACAAATTGGGATATTTATTTGAAATTTGAGGTGAAAATTTCATGGAAATATTACAGTGGCTTTATACAAGACAGTGGCGACAATACGTGGTCAGTGTTTTGATTGGTCAGGCTGAAATCCGCCATTAATCATCAAATTTCATTTGTTTACATTTGTGTTGTAGTTGTATTTACGTCGTATTTTATATGAGAACTTCGTGTACATCTAAAGTAAAGTGTTTTTTTAATTTGTTGAAATAATTTCAATAGTTCGTTTGCGAATTTTTCTCCCTGATCATGATTTTGAACCATACCTATTATAGTTTGCAACTGTTGAAAAGAGTAATATCCAGCTACGTTGCGGTTTTGGGGACGGTTTTGGTATGTCTGCAGAAATTATACAGCTGCAATTTATGTGTCACTGTTAACAAATCATCATATTTGTCGACAACAAGGTAGGTACAAAAAACTACAATTTCAAGTGAATGTATAATATAATATAACTACTGTTACTTGTTATAGAAGCAATGACTGTTTGGAAGTATGATGGTTTATTCAGCATTGAGCTGCAAGTATTGTTCTACAAAGGGATTCGTAATGAAGTATTATCCCAAAGATCCTACTCCTAGAAAGGAATGGGCTATTAAAAGGAGAAAGGACAATTGGAAACCAATGAATGCTTCAGGCACTGTGTGAGGTAAAAAGTGTATTGATTTATTTTTATTAAGGAGAAACATCTTTTAAATAGTTATTGTAATTATTATTATTACCATGCAACTTGATCAAAATTTAAATCAGTTAGTTACCTGGTGAACTACTCAATAGTTATTGAAATGTTTGGCATTTTCTTGGATGTTCTATAAAGTAATTATTGTCAGTTATTATTACATTCTGTAATGAATTACATCTGTATTTATGTTTGAGGTACACTTTACCCCAGATATAGGGAAAAAACTAGGCACGATGGTAGTAGGAAATTAGAATTAACAGCAATCCCTACAATGTTTACTTTTATCAACGAATAACAGAAAGATAGCTTCCTACCAAACGACAAATAGAATCCCAGCTGCCTAGAGAAACAATTTCAGAAATCATCTCACTTCTAATATAAGTTTATTGACTTTGTAAATTTCATGGTAATTATGATCACTGTTTTTTAACATATTCAATATTCACCGCCTTAAATTCTGTCTTCCCTAAAATTGTAATTATAAGTATTGTTGTACACATCTAAACGTATGCCTTATCTTACGTTTTTTTTATTTTTTCCCTTTCTTCCCAGCAATAAAACATAATAATATGTTACTGTTTTAAATGAAACTTTTGTAAACGTTGAAAGCATGCTTACTAGTTTTTATGGCGTCTTCGCATGTTTTACTCCACCATGGAACTGGAATTCTACCTGTAACAAGCTTTGTTCTACCATTACTAGATAACTGTTTCTAGATAATTCCACAATATATGGATAAAATTCTAAGAAATTTGAAAATTGTTTCGATTATATTTTTAGTATTGAAACAGTTGCCAAATTTCTTAGAATTTTTATCATTTTATCAATATATTGTGGAACTATCTAGAAACATTTAGTTTCATTAAAACTGTAATATGAGTAGATTTCATAAAGTAAGGGTCGAGACAGTAAATTTCATAATAATATGTAATAGTATAGACAAATTTTGTATCAAAACCCAACCAATAGCAAACATTATAATATATGTGTTTCCTATTTCCTCTTCAAAAATTAAAATTTCATTTACAGATTTAAAGAATACAAAATTTGTTTTTTCTTGTTAAATCAAATTATTTACTCTACCTATTTTTATCATGGGTCATTTGGAAATGTACCTAGGTATTGAAATCATCTATCTAATGATACCTGTAACACGAATTTACAAATAATTTCAAAATGAGTGATTCAAATTACCAAAGAAAAATATTTTTTCATAGTTCAATTAATAGTCATGCCATAGTATGCATTATAATCACATTATATAACTCATTTACAGCTATAAAATAAAATTCAATATCGATATCAATGTAAAATCCCTATTCCGGCGTTTAAATTTTGATGATTAATGGCGGATGGGCGGAGCTTAGGCTCTATTGTCGTCACTGTCTTGTATAAAGGCGCTGTAGGAAATATAAAAGAGTAACTTTTTCATAAAGTTGTCCATTCAGAATAGTTTATCCTATCCAACAATGTTTAACGTATTGCTCTGCTATGATTTTGTTTTCTATTCCATTTATTTATTATTCATGTATAGACACACCTCGTATCTAATGGAATTTTATTTAATATATACAAACATATATATTGTTATGTTTTAATAGCTTAATTTATACAAAAATTTGATGTTTTGCTATTCTCCTATCAATAACGATTTAATTCAAAATTTTGTTTAAGAAATGTTCAAATATATGGCCGGCGCCACCTCAGATTCCAAATAAAGAAGCAGAGCAAATAAACAATAAATAAGTACTGACTTGGGTCTTTCAGTGATAGCATAAAATTATGAAAGAAAAATGAGAAAACTCTTCCTCAAGCTGGGTTCAGATCAAAAGGTTATCCATGGTTTAGATTCTTCCACACACTTAGAATTCTTACTCCTATCCAATAGTTGTTATTTACGATTATTAAACAAAAAAGAAAGTAATATTCTGAAATTCTCCCTAAACAATGCTTGATAATCCCTATCCCTAAAACTAATGATCCGAGTGCCTTGAGACCCATATCCCTAACGTCATGTGTTTTAAAAACCTTCGAAAGGATTATGAAGAATCGTCTAGAATGGTGGTTGGAAAATTCGAGCATTCTCCCTGTGCTGCAATGTGGATTTTGTATAGACAAAGGCACCATTGACTGCATATCACACTTAACCACGGATATACAGATAACTTACTCTCAAAATAACTACCTTGCAACCCTGTTCATGGATATATCTGGTGCATATGATAACGTTATTTTAAATTTACTTTATAGTAAACTTAATAATCTAGGCGTGCCTAGAAGATGCGCATACGCCTTAGTAAATTTGTTCGTTAACAGGCAAGTTTTCATTAGGTGTAACAACAGAATGGTTGGACCAAGGATAGTGAGCAAAGGTTTACCCTTATTGTTTAATTTGTATACACTGAACTTTCACACTATGGGCATTAGATCATCCATCTTACAATATGCCGATGATTTCTGCCTATACTTGGTTAAGAAAACAATTGATGAGTGTATACATTCTCTTAAGGAAAATATGAACAGCTGTAAAAAATATTTTGATGACCATGGACTCGAATTATCACCTAACAAGTCAGCAGTCGTTTTCTTTACCAGACATCGAGTACCAGAAATAAGTAGTGTACAATTCTGTCAACTTGAAAATCTTTGAACCATAAATGTTTTGAAACTTTGTCTAGTCAATAGTCGAAATTACCTTGCAAATTATTTGATTATGCAAGCATTTAAAAAAATCAAAGAAAATAAGAACCCAAATTATTATTAAAAGATGACTAAGTAATAGTGTTAGTTGTTGATATTAAAAAAATTGTAAAACAAAGGACGACTAAAAAATTAATTTTGTCTACCTACTCTAGAAATGGCAATAGCGCTTATAAATACAATAGGACCCGTTATACTCGCTGTAGTGAGGTGAAAATTAGGGTTCAACTGTGAGATACTCTGAAAAATATCCAATTATAAAATTGGTCACCTTTGTACACTCTGGAAGGTACATCGGGCTAACAACCCGGAATTTCTCCAAAAAATGTTGCACTTCAGGTACCATAGCACCCGGTGTATTAGTTATGGTGAGCTGAAAATCTATAAGATGCTCTGAATAATATCCAATCATGCAATTGGTCATTTGCATACACTCCGGAGGCTGTATCGTACTTACAACCCAAAAGTTCTCCAAAAATGTGGCACTTCAGGAACCATGAAACTCGTTGAAATAGCTCTAGTGAGCTAAAAATCAATAAGGTTCAACTATAAAAAGCTCTGAATAATATCAAATCATGAAATTGGTCATTTGTATACCCTCCGGATGCTGTATCGTGTTAACAAACTGAAATTTCTCCAAAAATGTCATACTTCAAGTATCATAGCACCCGTTCTACTGGCTCTGGTGAGCTGAAAATCAAAAGGGTTCATCTGTGAGATGTCCTGAACAATACTCAATCACAAAATTGGTGGCTTATTGCACTTCGGGAGCTGTATCGAGTTATACAGTGTTACGTTTTTTTTTTAAGAGCCATCGTAATTACAGTTAGAGTGTTGTGTAATATAATTATCTTCGAGTATGACCCTGTATTTGTTCGTTGTATTTTGGTTGCTATATTTGAAGCTGCCTATTACCTGGTACTTTGTTTTTGCCATATTGGAGTATGCTTAGATATAATAAATATTATTTTTATTTATGTTTGTTATTAAAAATGACCTTTTTATTTGTTCTTTTGCAATAATAAGAGTAAAAACGTTATTCGAAAATATTATGTGTACTGTCGTCTAGCGTCGTCTAGGGGACGAGTTTCAAAGTACGTATCTAGTATTGTCGTTAGGTTTTCTGTGATAATACAGTTGGAATAGATTGAAGGAAACTGTATAGTTAGTTCGGTATTGGTACGTCGGTATTCTCTTGATCAGCTGATGTTTTAAAAGGACATGATACCTGATGGCCATAATGGACTGTGATGTACAATTGTGGTACTGGAAATTCTGACTTTTATTTAGTCATCCTTAAGCGGGATTATTCTGTACCACATATTGTTGGAATCCAGTCGTGTTGGTTAGTAGAAATAGATATTTTGGTGTTCTACTGGATTTCTGGACCTTATTATTTAATTTAATATTTTGCGACTCATATTTCTTATTTAAAACGTATTAATGAAATTGGTTTAATAGCAATTAATTTTGAGCTTTTGTGCAAAATATATGATACTCATTTCCTTGGTACTTGTTGAAATGTTGAACAACCCGTAATTATACAGGGTAAATCATTAATATCAGAAACATATTTGAATTTAGTCGGTCCTTCTTTATTCATACTTTTGAATACAATAGTAATTGTTATTTCACATAATATGAATAATTAGTACGATATTCAAATACTTAAAATATAGTCACATGTTTAAGAATATTGTTGTTTTGGTCCATTGTAACGTTTGAAGTAGATTTCACCATACAGTGTTTGTTAATGGATAGCTATTGCGCTGCACTTAAACTATTTCTGACTATTCGCATTTTCTCTTGGTTACCTGCGCATGAGCTCAAGCCCGGGATACTAATAAGTTGATTTTAATTTTTTTTTATATGTATTTGAGATATATTCCCCACCATTCATTTGCAAGATACAATAGCGTTCCTTATTTATTTAGGTATTAATTATTTTTTTTTTGTACTTATTAATAATAAATTCTGTGCTACATTCATTATTGGGTGTTATGGCTTACCACTGTGCTATTGAATAAATTTAATCTGTTTACACCTTCTTCACGTTGATGTACTATTTGTTTATTAAAAAAAAAAGAACTGAATAGAATCGTTTCTTGAATATTCTGTTTTAATTCAGTACCATTCCTTTTGCGTTGGTAGGTCGCGTGATTGGTAGTTCTTTGAGATATTTGGGTATCGACTTGCCTGGCGCCCAATTAAGATCTTTCCGATGTTTATGAGGTCTTTAACGAACCTCCCCATCTTCACTGAGTAAACCGGCAAATATCCTGTGAGGTACAATTCAGATTCGGTATTTAGTTTACACAAAATAATGTACGTCAGGATTTTTTTCTAAAAACCATTTTTTTTTGTTGTTCTTTTGCTTTTTTGGGTAAACCAATACAATAATACCAATAATTCATTATATAATAGCAAAAAAATTATTTACCATTCAGGTGATCAAACATATATGTATCTGTCATTTTATAGATGGAAAAAAGAGAATGAGCCAACTATTTTTTTTGTGCAATGAAGGAAAAATGTTTCAGTTCCAATCTCCACAACACACATGATGAATCTTTGCAAACAAGATAGAAGCAAACTTGTACACTTTGATTGAATGTTTGCTTTTGTACTGTATATATCGATCTCCCCACAATATATACATTATGATTTGTCATAACAGATCGTTTGCTTTATATTTTTTATTAGTTATTATAATTGCTTTGTACGCATTCCTCTCTCTATTAAATGTAAAGTATTGTATTACAAGTGAATGTTTCTTTGTATAATAAAGAAATTAGGAAAATTTTTGTTTATATTATTTGTTTTTAGATAAAATTGAATATATTTACACATGTATTTGAAAAAAGAGGCTATATATCAAATACAATTTGAAAGCAACCAACAGAAACTCTGAAATTGATACAAATATGGTTGGATTGAGGCAAATTTGTGACACGACGATCTGTGTTTTCAGACTAATTGGCCTATTTTCGATCACGTAAATTTGCAACTTTTCCGCAATTTAATTTTCTTAGCATGAAACAAACAAAAATTTATAATTATGAAAACATTTTATTATGTTGATATAAATGGTAGATTTTGAAAGGTAGAACGCTTTTAAAGTATGTATATTTTTCTTCCATTCTTGATTTCTAGCAATTCCCACAATGCTGTTACTTGATATCCATATTATTAAATGGTATATGCCCTTTCATGCAATATGTAATGCACCTTGTATCAGGTGATAATAGTTATATTTTTCAATTATCACTATTAAATTTTCATCAAAATGAATTATTTAATTCTTGTCTTTTGGAAGCGGTTTTAATTTTTCTTCATTCACATACTTGAAAGGTTACTTCACTTCAATTGCATTTTCCGCTAACAAACCCTTATTATCATCAAAACAGGGTTTCAAGAGAATGTTTAAAGATGTTTTGATGATACTAGAACAAACAATCAGTATTATTTTTCGCATATTTTCACATAACCTCAAACATAGCTTTTAAAATTAAATAATACGGATTGCAGGATAATTTACATTGTCATAACTATAATTTTTGATATCGGTAGATACGATTACTTACTTTTTAACAATTTATTCCTTTCAAAAACACTTATGAAATGCTTAAATAATCATAAATCTACACTCAAATGGAAATACTTATGTCAGCAAGTTTTATTTGGATGCAACCTAAAAAACAGAGATAAGATTTCTGTGCTCCCAAAAAGTTGAAATATTTGAAACCAAAACATCCGAGCAGCTGAACCAGAGATACGTTTTTCTGAACCGCCAAAAGTGGAAAGACAGAGAGAAAATATGTTGAATAAGTAAAAGCCGATTCACTACTACTATCGACATCTATCGTAAATATTTTGAACCAAATAAATACTAGATAAGTAACTAGTATTGTGTAGGTTTTTAGGTTTATATACCTGTGAGGAGGCCCCTCTTAACCACGGGTAAGTTACTTTGATTACTATTTCTCATTTATCGATATTTTTTCATCGCTCACAGAAACTCCGTTTTCAAATCAAAATAGCTGAAAATCGGATACTTATTCATATCTCCCTAACTTTCCCCATATTCTAATTTCTTCTTAAAATGTTTTTATTTCCTCCAGAATTCGACTATGCTCTTAAAATGATGTGGACCTTTTTTTGGTTATTCTATTGTTTCTCAGATTTTCAACTTTTTAAGTATATCTGGCTTGTACCCTTTTTCGTTTGTTAAGTGTTTTTATGATGATTGGAAAGAAACAAAATTTTATCAACGACTCAGGAAGGAAATAGTTAAATCTTTATCGATTGGATAATAATTTAGAATGAATCTAAAATGTGTCCCCAGGCATTAATAGACTTGTCAATTTTGAGGATGTACACTTGTTTTTATAATGTCTTGTTGACGATAATATATGATGAAGTTTCAGGTTTTGTTCGATTCATTTTCGACATATTCTACGGATTGAGGGTTGAAGCGACCACTGTGGATGATAATAGTCTCTTTTGCTCACTACAAACTTATGATGATGTATCTCCGAACGGTGAGTATGTGTACAATAAATCGTGTCTGAAAATACAAATAATAATGTGAATTGACAGTTTTAGTACAAAAGACAGTTGCATTAATTATTGCTTGCTTGAGTGAACGTATTCAATTATCGGTAACATATTTGATAACTGCAAGATAAGGCTCTGCGCAATATTAGTCGACATGTATATTGCTCAATGATTTGCTGACCAACAATAATAATTATGGATAGCCGGTTTGAGACTTCCCATTGAGTTGATAGCATTGCACTGCCGTTCCGATCAATAGGGAATGATTTAGCGATGTGTTTGTACCACTTGAATTCGCATTATATCTCTTGTGAATACAGGGTTGATATACATAATTAGAACCATTCTATATAATCATTCAATCATTATTCCTATATTTTCATATGATAATTTTTATTTAGGATCAGAAGAGGTTGTAGTAAATTACAATTTGAATTCAGAATTCGACAGTATTCAAAATAAGAAACCTTTCATATCTAAAATCGTAGATGGGTATCAACCAACATGTGCCAAATTTGTGATTTAGCACCATCAATTGCATTGCTTATATTTGCAGGGTAGCATATAAAATTGAATATCGCGAACACATCTATATCAGAAACGTTCAAAAATTGGAAATACTCAATTTCACTCTGTGGTTATAATGAAGATAGAATGCGGAATCAACTGTTTTTTTTTCAACGGCTTCAATTGAGAAGATAATAGTGTTACAATAACAGTGTTCAACATCTTGTGAGAAAAAACGCGGCGTGATTGCGGTATGTCAAAACAAAAGAACTGGTTGTCCAGAAATTCAACATCTTCCGAATTACATATAAAACAAAACAAACACCAAGAGACAAGTGATGAACGGTATCTATTTAAATTATTTATCTTTTAGTAAACGTAGTACCGAATTTAGTTGTCTCAGGGAAAGTTTACGATACTTGAAGGTGAATTATGATTGCCTACCTATCTGTTCATCCCTTAAAAAGTCAAAGGTGTACACCCAAGCGCTTATTTCTGTTCCCACAGCGATGGATATATACCTTGATCTCACTACAATGGGCTCAATAACGCAAAGTCTTTCTTTTTCGGTGAATAATACGTCACATGCTCTCACTGCAACGTGTTCGAGAAGGACAAATCCGGCCTATCTTCTTTCCATTCTGTATATTTTACTCATGTTTACTTCGAATTCCAATACTTTATTTATCTTGTGACGCTAGTGAATGAATATTGTTATTGTTACGTTGATTCCATATCCAATTAACACAATAACGATACAATTATTGAAGTCCACGCCGAATATAACTGGAAATATTTCTATATTATTACAATGATGATTAGATTCGCTACTTTATATTGGGCAAGGGTTTGAAAGTTTAAATTATCTTTTTACCTGGCTAGGATTAAAACATGGAATATTAATTTGGAAGTTAGTTATCCATTCAGTTTGTTAACTCTCTTGTTTAACTTCCAGGTTGGAGCAAAATTTTGTTTAATAATTGTTTACAGAACTTTCTAACTACGTACCTATTAAAGGTGAACTGCTAACAGTTAACAACCGGCATTTCATTGAGTGGCACATTAATCGCAAATTGGAAATACATGTACTCCAACTTTTATCCACGTTTTGAAATAATAACTAACGATATAATTGTTGGGGAATTTGGAAAAAATGTATGATTAATAAACAGTTTTTAGCAATTACATATAAATAATAAATTATCACAGGGCTATGAGTTCCTCCATTTTCAGTAATAAGACAAACAAAATTTATTGATAATAATTATTTATTTAGATCGAAGAAATATCAAAATCAAGACGTTATTATGAATGAAATGATGAGTAGGATGTATCCTTACATCCGAGGCTCTTGCGTGAGATTGTCAGAAATTCAAGATTTTTTATAATAATGAACTGCAGGCTCATTACTTAAGCCCCCAAATTGGGATTTTCTGTAGGGGTTCCCTCCCTTAGGAAGTTCAATTACAGAAGACGGTGAAGATGACCAAGACATTGAAAGCAGTATATGGTAGAGGAAGACAGTCATACAAAAACTGAATGGAATATTGTGGTGCCCAAAAATGAGACTCGAAACAAAGAATGTGAAGTCCTGTGACATAACAAATATTCTGTCTACTATCTGGTTGCAGGTTAGGAAAAAACGTCGGACGTGAATATGTCAGATGTTCCATATTCAAAGCCAAGCCTGAACAATTCGTAATGGGCAATCTACCTTCACAACATCTCGTCCAATTTCTGTCTCCGGTCTAGATTACGTCGGACCATTTTTCCTTCGAGATCAAAAGGGAAGAAACCCTAAAACTATGTAGGCATATGTAGCATTGTTTGTTTGCAATGCAACAGTTTAAATCTTCCATAAGCAGTTACTTCACTCGTTGTCGGCGCCTTTGTTCTCTATGTTCACATTTCTCCTAAAATTGTTTCCTACGTGCTTGGAGGTGGAGCCAACTGATACAATTTGAAAACTTATTAAACAGCCAATCACTGTGCGTAATAAGTGACAAATCTTCTGCGCATCTTGAATTTGTTTCCTAGGAGTGGATGTGAGTAAGAGAAAAGATTGGAACAATAAAATCGGCAGAGTGATCTAACTGTTTCTGAAAGCAATAAAATGTGGCTTTGCTCTAAAGGCCGTGCACTTAGAAGTATAAAGTGACCTTACTTCCGAGTGCTTTATTGCGTGCTGATGACGTTTTGTTTCTCTTGAGACAAATGCCATGAATTCCACTCAGACAATGGAACTACGTTTGTTGGTACAAACAATGAAATCAAGTCATTACCTAATATTACTAGTATCAAAGAAATATCTCTTAAGAGGGTATTCAGCGGCAATTTATTACCTCACAATCTCCTCATTTAGGAGCGATATGGGAAAACCAATACTTTTCTTGCATGCTAGATAATATTGGGCAGAAAAGTAATACTAATTTTAGAACCGTCCCTAACTCGGTCATAATGTTTTGGCAATAACCGTCAATTTCCCTGGATCGTGAGAATAGTTCGTTTCGTCGTAATTCACCATATGTTTCGGATCAACATTTCCAAAGAATTGTAAAGTCAACTTGAATATTGAGTGATAACGTCCGACGATACTTATGCTCGTGCTCGTTTCATGTTTAGAGAAAGTCTAACTGACAATTCAGGATGTATTTTGAGTAAATTTCCACATCATTCAAGGTAAGGACGATTATCGTGATATTTTCAGCGCGGTCCAAGTAAGAATTCACAATATATCTGACATTTCTAACTGTAAGCGAAAAATTCCATTTTGCTGCCTTCATAATTCCTTCACTTAAAAATGTTGCTTCAGTCGATGACAAAATGATTTGATCCCCATATTTTTTGGCATATAATTCCCTTCACGTGATCAAAAATGGAATTGCATATTGTTTAGCGGCATCCTTATAGCTGTAATTACCATTTTGTACCTCTCGGGCTGCCGTCTCTAAGTTTCCTTCCAAATAATTGATTTTTGTGGCCACCACTAGCTTGCGTTTATAACCTTTCACCGTTTTTACGATGTCAAACCTCTCACAGCAACAATTTAAAAGATGTACAAATAATATTTTAATGGCTTGTTACTAACATAATAAACTACCTTTTGTATAAAAACGGTACCCTACTACTAACCTGACCTCAGCTATAATAGTTATAAGACAGGATTTGTAAAAACATCGAAATTTTCAAACGAAAGTATTTAAATATTTGGACTTCCCACCGATTTGCAGCAGACACAACAACAAGCTAGAACTTGTTAACAAAATATATAACAAGCAAAAACAAAGCAAATAATTGAATGTTTTTTATTACATAGGATTGTTCAACAAACTAAGACCTCAACTAGATAATACCCTGCCAAAATGTGTCAAAATTGATTAATTGTTGTGTACACTGAATATTATAACTAAACAAAATAGTGTGCACATCATTGGTGTTATATTCAAGTGATACGAGAATATCTGTTATCATCAAAGTAAATAAGACAGGAACGAAGGAACAAGCTTAAAATGTCTATTAATACACTTCGTGTAATATAGGAATTATGTTAGCGCTTCAACCGATTTCAGTTGGAAGAGATGAAAGACATTTGTGGTGAATGAGCAAAATCCCTTTGGATGGAACTAATCTGTTTATATTTGCGCCCGGTTGTGTTTAATATGATTGAAAAAGGTATTAAGTGTATCAGGAAGTTTCAATTTATAGCGTTTGAAAACACTTGAATTTATCAAATTACTCGGTTATGGTTGCAATGAAATAGAAGTGCAAATGTTGAAATTGAGTGGAAGTTTCAACCTGAAACAGATACGAGCTTTTTAGTTACCGTTTTCAGAGGAAGGGACAGTTCTATTTCAACCATAGTGAAATAAGAGGTTCTAAACATAAATGTGTACAGTTTTTAGTCAGACTTTGGAACAATAAAACGCCTGTCCTTAACGATTTACGTTTTTATTATTAAAATTTAAGAAATAGTTTGTACGTGTGTTTTAATAATAATAATAAATATTATAACTGCTACACAAAACAAAGATGAAAATTTGGAAATATCGGATAATTATAGTAAAGCTACGAGTCAAAAACGTTCAGATAATAGGTCAAAGCCCTCATCAAATATGTATTATTCATCCCAAATTGAGTACATCGCTTCCAAAATACTCAGTTTCCAAAATAATATTACAGAACTATCCGTTCATCACAACATTTCTCTAAGTATTCACAGGAATCGACTCAACTACTTGCCGTGAAATACCTCTGATATCTCCTATCGACTGAAAACGAGTGTAACAAAGTAGTGATTTCCATTATTGTTTCATGGTTTAGAGAATTTTTTCTCTGAAATTAGTAAGTCAGGTTCTTAACCCGTTCCTTCGGCTGGATAGCGGTGGATTTCTTATTTGCGACTTCTTTACAACGTATTTGTTAAAAAAAAGCAATTTTCTTAAATATTTGCTCAGGAAAGAGCAGTTTTTCATAAAGGGCAAGTCGCTACTGGAGTGATTCCGTTTGCAACAGGAACCGAATTTCCTCCTGTGATGCTGCTGCTTACGGGTCGACGTCTTCGCTTCGGAGTCTCGGGATAAGATGCCCCTAAACGTTACGGCATAGATAAGATTTATAATCGGCGCAACAGCATCATTTTAATTTAACCAATTGGATTGCCATAATTATCATGGATACCGACAGGCGTTTTGATTGGCTGAGCTCGAGACAATTTACCTCACTTATTTTGTCCATATTTCTGGGACACTTTTTTCTACGGCGATTGTTCTTATCCTCTCTAACCTCTATGGTTGAAATTGAATGAACTCTTCAATTTCACAGTCATAAAGTTCAACCACGATATTTATTCTCCTCCAAATTGCGCTTATTCGTATTTTAGGTTAACCTTTATGGGACGGACATCAAAATTTTACGAAAAGGACTAACTGGGATCCGGGAAGACCCCATGCGTAAAATTGCAGAAATGCTGTATTTTTCTTTAAATGAAATATATAGAGAAGAAGTTTTATTAAAGTTTTACTATTAACCATTTATTAGTCAAAAATCACGAAAAAATATAAAATACCCTAATCACTAATATGTACTACTAGCTACATATCATTTTAACATTTTTTACAAACTATCTCCGATTTTGAATGTTCTAGGCACACAAAGTTATTACACCTAATACATATTTTTCTGGATTTTCTGTCTTTTCCTCTTTGACACATATGGCAGCGCCTCCTGGTAATGTTTTTTTGTTCAACTCTATGGTTTGTTGCATCCAGTAGTTCGGGAAAAACGTCTGTCATATGCCGTTTTCTATTCGTCTGAATGTATTTATTAATATATCGCCGGAAAACGTTTTTCTTTATGAGTTCTTTTCCTAGTCCCAAAATATACATTTTACGTTTATCCAAACTGTTTTTTCGCCAATCCGGGTTTTGCAGTAACCACAATTCATAAGCATTTATTCCTGCGATATCTATAAGATGCGAAAATATTGCCATTGGCCAGCGGTTTGACTTTCTCTGCACTGTATATTCTTTGGCCAACTTATCTGAAGTGTCTACAGCACCTTTTGTTTTGTTGTAATGAAGAATAATTTCTGGTTTATAGTGCTGTTCTTCTCCAGCTACTTTACCCCAGACAACATTAGATATTCTATAAATATCCATGGAATATTCATTTTGGAATATTGGAATATTCTCTAAAAATGCCAATAATATCTTTATGCTTTTTGGAATATTCCTAGAAAGTGAAAATGGGAATATCCTAAATATTCAGAGAATATTTCCAAATGAATATTCTTTTTCGTATTATATATAAGCTAGGCTTATTCTGAGAATATTCAGAAAAGCATTATCTAAGAATGTTCTTCAATGAATGTTTCCAGAATATTCAATATATACTATGAATATTCATGGTAGATTCATTTGGAATTTTGTAGAATTATTTCAAATTATATATTCAGGGGATATTCTTTGTATATTCAGAATATTACAGGAATATACTCAGTATGTTCAGAACCATATATTTAATGGGGGGAGGGTTAGTACATAGGATTCATGTAAATGCACTTTTTTCAAATTTCTGTAAATCAATAAATTTTCATAACTGATGGAATTCTCTACTCGACCATTCACTGGATGGTGGCTTCTAAAGTGAATAAAGTGGCACAGGCACAAATTGGATTCAGAACATGAGTCCAATAACATTAGTGCTCAATTCTGGTTACACCTAAGAAAAAAATATATTTTAACTACCTAAGCATAATAAAATAAAATTCAATATCAAATTGTCCAAATTTTTATTAGACAAACATAAACTTTATAACTCTCTATAAACTTTTAAAATTTATAAATATTCAACTATAACTTTCGTTTTATCGTTTTTAAACCAACACGACAGAGCTTCACAAAATATATAAAGCATTAATCTACTTGTTGAACGTCAGTTTCGTAAAATTAAATATTTATAGATACTTACATTCTCTTGTGAGGAATGAAAAATGAAGAAAAAACAAAATTGACCAAATTTTCTATCAAAAAATATAGAGTTAATCTTCTAAAATTTATAAATATTTATAGGGCGCACACACTTTTAGCTATACCCAAATGGATAAAACTGTCCGGTTAAGGCTACATAACTGAGGTATAACTGAAAAACATCCTTATTGTTGACGTTTTGCAATCAGATATATCAATTTACCCGTTCGGGTAAGGCAGTGTTGAAAGCTGGCAGCGTGTGGATTCATAAACTTGCGTTATATAAACCTTACAATGTACTAAAAGTTTATTGATATCCGGACTCCTGAATAAATCTGTGCTAACTGTCTGATGTCTTTGATTGACTGAACCTGATTTTGGTAGTTTAGTTGAGTACAGGTATAGATAAACTGGGTACGTCATTGGGATATTTTGGACTACCTGGCGCCCGTATTGGATCATCCTCATACTGAGCCCACTCCCTTCTTCGGCATTGAGCAGCCGGTGACGAAACCCAATTGCGACTAGCAGGAGGCGTTGTAGTTGAGTTCGGAAAGTTGTTGTGGTACTGCAGAGTGGTTATTGCATTTTTGTGACAGACATCTGTCGTATGGGTACGTCGCAGTTGGTCATCCCTCGGGGAATAACGGTGGTCTGTTATTTTGGCGATACACCGTTACATTTGGGGTTGAATAATACCCTTACAAGTTTTCAGGATAAATCGATTTTACATAATATGTAGACCCTCCGAAAAAATACAATAACTTCAAAATAAAAACGAATAACCACATTTGCTTTACACTATCTCACTAAAAGCTTTTAACATTCTGTTTACAATATTTACCGGTGTGCTATAATATACAGGGTATTTTTAATATGACAGTATAACACTAACCATTTAATACATAAATTTCTGGCTTAATTTAAATGGAACACCCTGTATCCGTTGGGTCTGTTCCACGTGGGAATTTATTACCCTTCAGTTGGTATTAGGGTTGGCTATATCTAACTCTGATAGTTTCGAGAAATTTTAAATTTGTTTTTTAATATTCAATTATTTGCTGACATCTAGTAACCTATAACATGATGATACTCCGATGGAAAGTTTTTAAAAATTTAAAATTTGTTATTTTGACAGTAAGTGCTTTGTTGTATGATTTATTATTGATAAATTGAACGTTTCTCAAATTATAATTTTATTAGGGGTAAGTACTCTATTATTGGACATACAATAAGCTTCAACAAAATTATAAAAAAAAATTACAAAAAATGTAAAGAAGGAGTTCAAAGTGACGCCCATTTTGCTGGATACAAATTTCAACTCTTAAAAAAGTTATTGTTCACTTTCTTTAACATTTCTGGTGTTACTGTTTGAAACGCTCTCCTTGTCCTATCCTTCATGTTCTCAGGAGTGGTTGGCTCTGTATTGTGGACAATACTTTTTATGTAACCCCAAAAAAAATAGTCTAATGGCGTCAAGCATGGGGATCTTGCCGGCCAAAGATAAGGACCCCTCGCCCAATCCATTTTTGTGGAAAAATATTGTTTAGTAACGCCGGACAATTACACTGTAATGAACAGACGCACCATCTAACTGCAGTCACATTTTTTGTCTTGTAGCTAGTGGAACGTCATATAAAAGTTCGGGTAGTTTGTTACGTAAAAATTTACGAAATTTTCTTCCAGTTAGCGTTCCATTGAAAAAATAAGGCCCTATTATGTGGGTTCCAACGATTCCTGGCCATACATTTAATGTCCAACGATGTTGATGATCAACACTTCGGAAGTAATGCGGATTTTCGTCGTTATAGTAATGAAAATTATGTATGTTTACTAAACCGTTTTCATGAAACGTAGCTTCATCCGTAAACAGAACAAAATCAAAAAAATCTTCAGATCCTGCCACTTTGTCCATAACCAATAAACAAAACTCAATACGATTTTCAAAGTCCCTATCATATAGTTGCTGGTGCAATATGGTAGGAATGAAATTTGTGTTTTTTAATTATACTAGCGACACTTCTCTTGCTTATACCTACTTGCTCACTAATACATCTTTGACTAAGTATGTGGATTCTCAACAAGCGCACCCATTTTCGTCTAAAATTTTTTGTATATTGCACGCTTCCAGTAGTTTTGAATACTTGCAGTAAGTAGCCTTTTAAAAACATTTCTGGTATGATGATTTCTATTTGGATACTTTTGAGTGTATAATCTACTTGCTAAAAGCAGTTGTAATGACACTCACCAATAATTAAGATCATATCTATTCTTTCTTAGTTAGAGTACTTTTTCATGTTTAACCAGGGATTAATAACTATTTCAATTATTGAAACTTAATAATACATCAACACTATATAAATACAATACACAAATACACAGTATACAAATTTATAAATTTATTTGACATATGGAATGGAATTAAAATAATATCAATTTGAATGACATTGCATAGGTAACTAGATGCCAGATAAGTGAATAATATTAAAAACCAAATACACAGCCACCCACTTCAGAGGACATGAAGAATAGGATGATGCGAGCTTTTTAAAGAATAACACCAGAAATATTAAAAAAAAAACAATAATTTTTTTAAAAGAGTTCAAGCTTGTATCTAACACGATAGGCATGATTTTGACTACTTTCTTTAAATTTTTTGTAAGTTTTTTTACTAATCTTAATGTAAAGTTAATGATTGTGTACCCTTAATAAAATTCTAATTTGAGAAACCTTTAATTTATCAATAATAAGTCATACAACAAAGCACTTACTGTCAAAATAACAAATTTTAAATTTTTAAAAACTTTCCATCGGAGTATCATCATGTCATAGGTAACTAGATGTCAGCAAATAATTGAATATTAAAAAACAAATTCAAGATTTCTCGAAAACTATCAGAGTTAGATATAGGCAACCCTAATACCAACTGAAAGGTAATAAATTCTCACGTTGAACAGACCCAACAGATACAGGGTGTTCCTTTTAAATTAAGCCAGAAATTTATGTATTAAATGGTTAGTGTTATACTATCATATTAAAAACACCCTGTATATTATAGCATACCGGAAAATATTGTAAACAGAATGTTAAAAGCTTTTAGTGAGATAGTGTAAAGCAAATGTGTTCATTCGTTTTTATTTTGAAGTTATTGTATTTTTTCGGAGGGTCTACAAATTATGTAAAATCGATTTATCCTGGAAACTGAACTAGATAGGTATAGGGAAATGTTAATGAACTTATATTATTTTTAATAGTACAATTCAAAAATGTGATAAAATACAGGGTGTTCCATTTAAATGAACCTAACTTTGTTACGGCACGCTTTTTGGAGCACCCTGTATATTCCAAAATATTTTTAAATTATAGTTCTAAGTAATTTACTCAATTCTACGTCTAATTTTTTCTAATTTTATTTGCCGTTAAGATGCCAGAGAATAGTTCATTCATAGGGCCCTACCCTGTATCATAATTCCAGTATTTATTGCATTGATCATTTTCATAATTATAAATTAAAGCTGAAATTACTCCTTTTGCCGACCTCGAAATATTCTAGAAGTGGAAAATTGTATAGTAAATTTTATGTAAACATACAATGTAGTACATACGAGTAAAATTTTAGTTTAAACTTTGTCTCATTAATTAGAGAACTTCATTTTGCTGAAACATTTTACATTTATAGCGTTCGTATCAGTAAAAATATACTTCTCTAACTTTCAACTCTAATTAAGTTAAGCTAACAACCCTTACAAATCGATTTATAAAATTCAACTTCTCAGTAAGTTTGAAAGTTGCGGGAACTAAAGAAGAAAGTTTAGTCTTCTTCCTATTTCCATAGAAAAATTGTCCCGGGGATTTTTTCTAAATGAGTTTTCTCTCAGAACACCAAGCGTGAATTTAAAAGTTATTCGAATTGTTATGGATTTCATCGTTTTATTCCTGAAACAATGGTAGTTTCTACCATGTGAACAAAAAATAATAAGTAAGTGATTTTGGTTATTGTTGTTACATTCTTTGAAAGAATATCTTTCAGATTATCTCGGTGAAATGGTATTTCTGCGGCATTTTATGTAACACAATTCAAAGGTAAACAAAGGTCGAATATGCATTATTGGCGTAACTGCCTATGGGCTAGGCGGGGCAGTGCCCCGGGGCCCTCAAGCTCAGGGGGCCCTCGAATCCTTACCAGATGACAGGTTGCAACCCCACTTTAATCATGAAAACTCAGTTGAAAGAAATTCAAAAGTTATGCCTAGGGAATTCCCCTAAATTCTTTCTGTAGGTTGGCAGTGTGGTCAATTTGACGGATATTGATATGTGCGTTTTATTATTCATCGATGTGCGTATTATTGTGAATTCGAAAGATTTTTTTTCGAGAACGGTTAAAAAATTATTGCTGTATCAGGAGTAAGTAAGCTAATGTCAATAAACTTTTTGGTACTGGTCAATATAGAATATAGTGGTTCAATTTTATTTGATGTTACCACTCATATTGATGTCCGTTAAGTCAATAACTCATGTCAAATCTATAGATTTCGGCTAAACTGGCAACAGTGGTAACACTAACGGTGATAATTTTTTTCCGGGAATTCCCCAACAACACTTGTAGCTAGTAGCGTATCATTGTGTTTCTCTTTCCTTTTATTTTACTTTTAACTTCGTCAGTGAACAGTGACTACAGTGAGTTGAGTACCTACCTCGAGCACCATCTAATATTGTATTGTTTCAATAAATAAGAAAACTAAAATTATGGATAAAAAGAAGAAACCCAGTGGTGCATTTAAACGCAAACAACGCCAAGAAAGAGAAGATAGTAAACAAAAATTGCCCAAAATTGACAAGTTTTTTAGTCAGCCTTCTGCAAGCACATCTGGCCAAAATATTCCTATTGATAGTGACTCAAATAATGTGGTAACTGAAGTGTTGGTTGAGAAGCCTACTGAAGAAGATTCGACAATTATTGCAGTTGGAGATACCTCCGCCGCCGATCATGTGAACGTGGATGATGTTTGCATGACACACATAAGAGCGGGTTTGGAGGAACCACAGACCTGAACATTTTTCGAAAATGTGTACGACAAATCTTCTTATGACTTGGGAAACTTCACGAACAAAATATTAAGTGATAACGAAAAACGTCAAATTCTTGATGTGGGGCCTTTACAGCCTTCAGGACCTTTTCCAACAGACATCAACCAGAACAATAGGTGTTTTTCAAAATCGTACTACGTTTCGTGTTCTAAATATGGGCCAGTTAATCGTTTTTGGTTGTGTTATTCCAAAATACTAGACGCTGCCTATTGTCAACCCTGTTGGTTATTTGCTTCACAAAGGAATAATGTTTGGTGTACGGGATTTCGAGATTGGAAGCATTTATCAGAAAAAATTAAGCAACACATTTGTTCGAGTGGCCATTCGGAAGCATGTGCTGTGTATGCATTTTGGAAAAAAAACGATACTAATACTATCGATAAGGAACTTGAAAATTAAATTCGCAAAGAAGCATCATTTTGGAAAATGGTTCTTCAAAGGTTATTCGATATCATACTTACCCTAGCAAAGAGTTCTTTGGCTTTGAGAGGACATCAAGAAGACTTAGGTCAGGAAGGAAACCACGGAAATTTTCTGTCCTTTGTAGAGCTTGTCGCCCGATATGATCACATTTTGCGGCAAGTTTTGGATATGCCCAAAGGTAA
Organism: Galeruca laticollis; assembly: GCA_963921935.1. Classification (NCBI taxonomy): domain Eukaryota; kingdom Metazoa; phylum Arthropoda; class Insecta; order Coleoptera; family Chrysomelidae; genus Galeruca; species Galeruca laticollis. Next base: position 118,934,228 of record OY998183.1, on the reverse strand, counting down.
TAATAATTATTTCTAAGTTTTTTTATTGTTTTATTTTGTTTATAATTATTAACTGTTTAATATCAGGACTTTTTTGAAATTGTGTTTTTTTATGTTTTTAGGATCTACAAGATATCTGAGTGCAACAATTCAAAATGAAATGATTGAGAGCTTGGGGACCAAACTCGAAACCCATCTACTAGAACAAATTAGAGCGTCACCGTTTTTTGCCATCATAATGGATACAACACAGGACATATCGAAGGTAGATCAGTTAAGCATTCTTGTGAGGTATGCAGTAATAACCAGATCGGAAAATGGACAGCCAATTGATATAGAAGTAAAAGAAGTGTTTCTAGGCTTTTATGCAGCCTTCAAACATGACGCAGTAGATTTAGTCAACCAAGTAACATCATTTATCGACAAAAATATTGATTTAAAAAAATGTGTGGGGCAAGGCTATGATGGAGCCAGTGTAATAAGTGGTGTGTATAATGGTGTACAAAAACATATTAAGGATATCCAGCCTAACGCAGAGTACGTACATTGTGCCACTCATAATTTAAATTTGGTGATAAATGATGCTGTTAGTAGTTGTGTGGAAATACAGAATTTTTTCGCAACGTTGCAAATTTTGTATAACTTTTTCGGAAACAACATCAAACGTTGGGATCTACTGTCAAAATTCACTGGCGAATCGGACACCACTCTAAAAAAACTAAATTCGACTAGTTGGTCCAGTAGAGTCAATACGATATCTTCAATAAAACTTCGTTATTTTGATATTATCAAAGCATTATTAGAAATAGTTCTGAGGAGTCCTAATAAAGATGAGCGTAGTGAAGCAGAGACTATTGAAATAAAAATGCTAAATTTCGAGTTCGTGTTGCTTTGCGAATTCATGCACAGTGTATTGAACGACATCAATTATGTATCCAAAGCTTTACAAAAATGCGACATCAATTTGGGCGAGTTGAGTATAGTTTTAGCAGAGACCAAAGCAAAATTGCAAATTTATAGAAATGATTTCGAATTATTCAAGTGCAAAGCCAGTGAAACTGCAAGAAAATATGGTATTGATCCCCATTTTCAAGAAAAAAGGCAAAGAAAAGTTAAAAAACATTTTGATGAATTAGCTGCTGATCATCGATTTCCAAACCGAGAAAAAATATTTAAAATTAAGATTTTCGATAATGTACTAGACACAGTAATATCTTAATTAGAAACACGTTTTATTGGTATGAGTGCAGTCTGTCATAAATTCGATTTTCTAACTCCAACATTTTTATTACATGTTGATGAAGCAACTTTATTACAAAAGTGTGACGAATTCCAAAGAAAATATTCAGATATAATAGGCCCTAGTTTTTCAGTTCAATTTATTAATATTCACCACCTAGTTTTACCTCAACTAACTCAAGCATGAACTGTTCACCAATTATGTAAGGTAATAATGAGCAACTATGGAGTGCTAGAATGCGACCTAACGGAAGTATTTACAGCAATGTTATTATTCTTTACAATTCCTGTCACTTCTGCATCAGCTGAAAGGTCATTTAGCAAATTAAAAATAATGAAAAATTATTTAAGAAATAATATGGGCCAAACTCGACATTTATCGCTAATAGCAATTGAAAACAAAACCGCTTCAAGCCTGGATTTAAGCGAAGTCATTGATACTTTTGCGAAAACTGAAGCTAGGAAAAAATTGTAAATATTATTGTTATTTAGTCAGTTGGTAGGCCCGACCTTTATATAATAAACCCTTGAATCTTCTCTATTTCGTTTTATTAGCCTAACCTACACCAAGTATTAATTGTAATTTATGTTGGTACTGTTTAATATATTTATTACCTGCCCTGCAGTGCACAAAGAAGAGCTTAAGAAGTTAAGTAGCTTAGCATTTTTAAAGTATTTGTATATTCCATATTTTCATTTGATAAAACCTAATCAGTTTACATAGCAGTGGGGTCCCATTTTTGAATTTGTCCCAGGACCCTTGGTTCCTAGCTACGCTACTGTCTAACAGTAATCCTCACTGGTTGCGCGAGGTCCAACTTCAAGGCCATTGGAGTCTCAGTATACGGTGTGGAATCCTGGGCGGAACTATTATTGATCCCTGTTTCTTTGATCAACCACAAAATGGTGCCGTATTTTTTGTTTTTGTAGTAAACCTATGTTTTTGCAATTAGACTGGCATTCAAGAAAAGTGCACGAACAATTAGATATAAAGGGTAGCGACGGGTAATACGACATAGTCGGGCAAAATGGCTTGTGTTTCCTACAGAAAATATAACCGGCTTCAAATTCTCTAACCCTTACCATTTTGCGTAAATATTGACAACGCTGTGCTGAGTGTAGTCTGAAGTGTTTAGATGCACGTTTGACGTAGTTTGTGCGTTATCTGTGTTAAGGGTGTTTGTGATTCCAATGTAAGTAATAGTTCAAATTACTATTTCACCAATAAATATTGTTTTTTACACTACTTTGAATAGGTTAGAGTAATAATACGAATATTCACGACAGACAACGTAATTTTTTTTTTTTATTGTTGTTCAATTGTTACGAGTATTAGTAGTAAAAAATAACAAGGCGGGTGAAACGACATAGCAAAATGGCGGGTAAAATGAATTACTATGTCATCTCACCCGCCCTTTTCTTTATAACTAATGAAGAATTATTTCAGATGATTTATTCGTATAAACGAAAGACAACTAGGGGTAATTGGAATGTTGCGGACATGGAACGAGCTTTAGAAGCTGTTCGTAATGGAAAAAATGGGTTGATTGAAAGCAAGTAAACATTTCAACGTACCAACTGCTACCCTCCGCCGTCGAGGTTTTAACAAAAACAAAATTGCTACAAATGCCACAAAACATTTGGGCTCCTTACAATCAGTACTCAATGGAGAGGTGGAAGCTGCAATAGTTAACCATATTCTGGACTTGGAATTCCGTTTTTTTGGATTAACAACAACAGACGTAAGAAAGCTTGCATACGAAGTTGCTGAAAAAAAGAAGATAAAACATTCTTTTAATAAAGAGAATAAGATAACTGGGAAAGGGTGTTTACGTGTTTTTCGTGTGTCCCCGAAGCCACCTCTCTTGCTAGAGCTAAGGCTTTCAATAAACACCAGGTGGAAAAGTTTTTTAATAAATTTGACCAAGTTATCGAAGAACATAAAATTCATAACACGATGGTCTTTAATATGGACGAATCTGCGATAACAACTGTTCAAGTCCCTCCAAAAGTGTTCCCCAGGAAAGGCAAAAGGCATGTAGGCGCTCTCAAAAGTGTATACAACCGTTGTGGCCTGCTTTAGTTCTGGATAGACATACTTACCACCAGCAATATTATTTCCCTGGAAAAGATTTAATCCTGCCTTGTATGACGGGGCACCAGTAGGGACGTTAAAACTACATAATGAAACTGGCTACATGACGGAGGATTTGTTCCAAATATGGATGCGACATTTTGTTGAGCATGTCGGACCAAATTTCGAGAAAAAAGCTGAATTAATTCTTGACGGTCATTCAAGTCATAAAAGCTACGAATTTTGTGATACCACCTTGCTTGCCTGCACACTGTACACATCGCCTCCAACCTTTGGACGTTGTATTTTTTGGTCCCCTCCATAAGTATTACAACCAAGAAGTCACACAATGGTTGAGAGAGAATCCCGGTCGTACTGTTAGCATTTGTCAAGTATCCAAACTTTTTAAACACGCATATGAAAAAACAGCAACACTAGAGAACGAATCAAGTGGTTTTCGTTCAACGGGGATATCACCTTTTAATTCCAATATTTTTCCAGAACATATGTTTTGCCTAGTCTAACTACCGATTTGCCTGAAGATGCACCTGCTGCTGAAAGAGAACTACCAAATGTTGATGATCAATATATGAAAGAGTCAGCAAATAATGACCAAGGTTGTCCATCCACTTCAGAAGAAATTCATATTGAGGCTATCCTGAAGGATCTCTCGCCAGTTCCTCAGAGTAATAAAAGAAAAGCTGTTAAGCGTAAAACTGGTGGCTATCAAGATGTAATAACCGAAAGTCCCTACCTCAAAAGCCTTCTCGAAAAAGAAAAGAAACAAGAGCAACAGAAATGTGGTAAGAAAAAAACTAATGAAAGATGAATTAAGTGGCGAAGAAGATCCCTTCGGTGGTAGCGACGAAGAAGATGACTGTGCATGTATCGATTTTAATGACCTCTTCAGTAGGTCAAAATCTAAGGAATCGTGGTTACGGTGCCAATTTTGTGAAAAATGGGCACATGCAGAATGCGCAGGTGTGTCGCCAAAATCAAAAAAATTTATTTGCGACCTGTGCTAAAATTTATGACTGATATTATAGTGATGCTTATTTTGTTAGTTGAGTAGCATAGTGCTTAGCTATTTTAGTTTTTTATTGTATTTCATATTGCCCGCCCCGGGTGGGCAAGCTAGCTAGCTTCATCGGTACAAATAGACAATTAGAGAGCTTCATTACTTACATAAACTCGATTCACAATAATATCAAATTTACCGTAGAACTTGAACAAAATAAGTCTGTAAACTTTCTAGACCTTACAATTTCAAATATAAATAATAAACATGATTTTTCTATATTTCATAAACCATCACATACAGATATTACAATTCATAATAGTTCGGTCCACCCATTCAGTCATAAACTAGCAGCTTTCAATAGTATGATACACAGACTCTTAACAGTCCCATTAAATATCAATAATTATACCAAAGAATTAAATATCATAAAAAAAATAGCAGTTAATAATAATTACGATCCAAATTTAATTGACAATATCATGAATAAAAAGATAAAAAAACAGACTTTAGAACAAGTATTCCCTTCAGATGAAAATAATAATAAACAATTTAAAAGCTTAACATACTTTGGAACACCATCCTTAAAAATTAAATCATTTTTAGAAACTTTAGACATGAATATTTCCTTTAAAACTGATCACAATTTATCCAAATTCATTGAAAATAATAAATCTAAATCTTCAAAATTAAACAAATCAGGAGTTTATAAATTAAAATGCGGTAATGACAATTTTGATAAAATTTATATCGGTAGAACTTTTAGAAATTTTAAAACTAGAATTTCGGAACACAAACGTAGCTATGACAACAAAAAATTAGATTCTAACTATTCAAATCATTTATTAGAAAACCAACACATTTTTGACCCAAATTTTGAAATTCTCCATGTAGTCGGTAAATCCTTTAGTTTAAATTTATTAGAGGCCCTAGAGATTAACAAAAATAAATATTCAGATAATCTCCTTAACGACCAAATAAATATCAATCAATCTCCTTTATTGAACCTCTTTACCTAGAAGATAGCTTAGGAATGTTTGTAGTGAATGAATTTCCAGGTAATTTCTTTCAATACCATTGTTAACCTTAGTAAATAGATTTAGCACTGTATATATTAAGACACTTTTATATTTTGCCTTCATTCGTTTTGACAAAGCTACTGTGTTAGTGAAACGCGTCAACAAGTTTAAATTGAACATTAGTTCAAATATATGAAGATTTAAACAAACTATATTGTTTTATTTCGTCGTTCTGTACAATTATATTTCACATCATGGAAAATCCCATTCACATCTGAATAGGCTAATTCGCGAAAGAGCCAAGTGTTATCAGATATAACCGATCATATTGTCTAAATCGCGTTTTAACAGAATAATTTGCGAATATTTTTCAATTATTGTTATTTCTTCCGCAATAACCGGTTGTACTGGATAATTCGCGTTTTAGCTGGTTAATTCGCGAATTAACTATTTTCCTGTATTAACCGTAGCATATACACACTGAGTACTCGTCGTTGACATTCACTCAATTTATATCTAGTGTGTTCAACATACCCACAGACAGTTCTGAAATGACTGTGGATAAACTTACATATGTATACTAAAAAAACTAACCAAAGAAATCCTAATAATTTCCTTTTTAAATATATATTATTTGAATGCTATTTACATACTCAATTATTCGAAGTTCGATTCCAATTGAAAAGGAACTCATTTAGTGCCTGGAGGGGTCAGTGCCAGGTGCTGTCTTAATTAGTGACTCCAAGTTTGTTCTAGAGGGTTTGAATAGCTCACCAATAATACAATAAAAAAATAAAATAATTTCCAGTATGAAAAAAATACTTTTTCATCTTATACCAAAAATGTGAAGATATATTTTATTTGGACCAAGGCACATGTTGGCGTCTTAGGCAATGGGGGGGTAGATTATGAAGCTAAAAAAGCTTGCAGAATTAACAATGTCAATGTAACTTTAGTACCATTACACGATGTTACTAACAAATGTAAGAAACTCCTTCGGAATGAATGGAAAACGGTCTATACGAAAGCGGCATCAGAATCTAATAATCATTACTTCAAAATACATCAGTCGTTACATCAGATTAACAAATAGAATAGATATGTGTGTTTGGACTTTTTCCTGCCCCAAACATTGAGTCACATTCTAAGCTCACTTGCGGGACACTCCCACTGCTTTGCCATATTTACAAATCCTCTTCAGTTGCGGGAAAAAAGAAATTAGACGTTTAATTGAAAATTTGTTAAAAAGTTATGCAAAAAAGTCATACTAATTTCTGCATTCTAGTCACAGCTTTTCAAATTAATTAATAATACTTGAATTTTATTTAATAAAGGCATATTCTTATATAAATTTTAAACAAGAATTTGTTGTATCCTTAGATACCTTTATAGTTATAACTAAAAGTGGCACAAGATTTCAGTACCTGTTAGTGTGTCAATAATAATCCATTTAGTAGTTTGGTCCTTGTTTAATTACCATATCAAGAGAGATGCATATATTGTCAGAATGTGATCGACGATCATTTCATGTACGCCGTAGTATTGTAGTAAATAATGTCAAACGTGGTTTGTTTATACGAGCGCCATTACGACTAGAGAGTAAACATTTAGTTCTTTCGGTTTGATGTATTTTTCAAGACTTTTTAGTGTGACAATAAACTTTTAAGTTAATTAATTTAATGTTTTTGGATTATCATGGTTCGTCGGTGCCAAGTTTGTCAGAAAACAGCCGAAATTAGCAATGTCATGTATTCACAATACCATCCCCACTTTTTGTAATTCATTCATTATTTCACTACTGGCGTTTAGGATTGTTGGCCGCAAAAATAAACGTGTTTATGAATGATTAGCCCTTTCTATGTTTATTAATACTCTAAGTTCGTTACCTAATAATATCTCACATTACTCTTTCCCTAATGTCAGCAGAGCTTACACTTGCATTATATCCCGATTAAAATTGAACCATGGCCGATTCCCGGCTCATCTTCATAAAATTGGTGTGGTGTCACCATATTGCACTTATTGTGATAATGATGAGATCGCAGATACAAATCATTTGTTTTTTGGTTGCAAAAATAACAGACAGGGATCAGACCTTTTCTTACGAGATCTACATCAATATAATATACAACTATCAACTTGTATCACATCTCTGTTAGATACAGGAAATAAGAATATATTCGATTTAATAGTGGAATTTGTCAAAACAACTAATGTTAATATATAATTAATGTATTTATCCGTATCAGATAGTATGCGGCAAATAGCGAGAGCTGATCCCATTGCTACCAACACACACAAACAAACCCTCACACAAGTATTTCACTTATATGAAATTGACAATATGTAGTTGAAAGACAAACTTTCTTTGATAGTTTAATTTTATTTCAAACTACAGCAATTTTCATCTGTCTTCCCGTTGGGATACTTTCAAACTCCCAGAGAAATGGCATGTCGTACATCGGAATGCAAATTGTTTAGGTGAATTGTCTATTCTCTAGAGACATTCTGACTTTTGTTGAGCTTCATGTATGAAAGTATAATTCCCACTTTGCATTGTGGAAAGTTTTTCGTTTGCCAACAATTATTAGAGTTTTAACCCCGTGGCTTATAAAACCAAATACCACCTTTTTTAAATATCCTATATATAATAGTGTAGTGTTATTTGTGTTTCCATTGTTTTCTCTTATTTCAATTTTTTTTTAAATATATATGTACACGATATAAGAGAAGGTACCGTACTGACATAACCATGTAATAGGACCTAAAAAATTAAATATTGAAATATCTGAATGATATAGGTTAATTAAAAGGTATTCCTATAAATTTTATTAACATGGAGAAGAAACTTACAGGAATATCGAGATAATTTTAATATCTATTTCTAAGAAATATATTGCTTCCATTCCAAATAACTTTCATTACAAAATTTACTTTGACATTTATGGGAAAGCAAGTCTGTGACACATTATTCAATTAATAAAAGTTACTAATTTGGATACAAAATATTTTTTAACATTATTTTCATCAATTTTTTCCAGTGGTGTGAATGACTGTTTATTATATGTTAGTTTTATTGTGTAAAATATACATATCGTTTATTGAATTCAGAACAACACAAAGAACTTAGAAATACTCATGAACACAAACAACGGAAGAAATGAACAGCAGGGACTACATTTCAGTTGCAGGTTGAGAAACAAGATACTAAATTATGAAATAAGGCAAGTGCATAGTGATATCAATGTTTTTACAATATTATTTGACAACTTTGGCAAAAAATATCAGATATCTTACCTAATAACATTTTAGCCGAATTTTTGCATAGATAGAAAACAGATTTAGATAAAAGATTTGGAAAAATAAAGAAAATTAACATCTCCAAAATCAAAAAGTTAACTAACATACAAGTTTCTAACGTCAATGTACAAAAAAGTGGTTGAAAAACCTGACGAACGTTGATATAATAATATATGTTTATTTCCAAATTTCAAATATTACAATAAATTTTGATAATGGAATATAAATATCACGATTTGCTTTCAATGAATTGTATAACAATATCTATCTCCAAATTCAGAAGATACTCTTTGAATATATTTTTTATCATTGAAACTGAATTTATGTGCAGTATCTAATTCTTGTACCTTTCGTCTAGAAAATTGAAAAATCTGCTTGCCAAGTAAGTAAAACAGCGTTGACCTACTCTTTTTTTCGATGTAGCAACCTGTACAAATAAATTTGTTTTATTTCTTGTAAGATAATCATCATAATGATAGATTTTCTGGCATTTTCTAGATAAGCCTGGTCATAAGAACAATGTTTAGATAACATGATCGTAAACAGTTATAAAAAAAACCTGCGTAACCGCCATAATTTTAATTTTCATACCTGGCTTAGACAGAGTCGGATTTAGGGTCTATACCAGTGTGCTGTTTCGTAACAATACATAACATGTACTAAAGTAATCAGGGTCCATCTGGAAAAAATTGTTCAATGAAATCAATTAACTAATAATTCTCTAAGAAAGTCAAAATAAATCATAGTTTGTTTATCTTATTTATATATGTATTGTTTTCATTTCAATGCATGCTCATCATCACCACCTGATGTCAGGGGTTCAGGAGATGAGTAGAGAAATACACTTCATTCATAAGGCCGTTTTCTGGCAGGCGGGCAGCTGTCCCACGTACCCTAAAAGTCCCCTCAAAATAACAACAAAAGCTATTAAAATAGGGGTTGAGTAATTGGCAGTTAATCAATGGCTTTCCATAATCTTGAGAACAACTTTCCAAATCGGTTTCGACTCAAATAGAATCGTTATCTTCACAAAGCAATTGATTGTAATAATTTTCAAATAATCCAAATGTCGCGCGTCAAATATCAGTTGGTATGGATAATGTTGGTGGAAGTAGTTTGCTTTATTAAAAGTAAGCGAACAAGTAATTTGGTTTAAAATAAACGGTTTTAAGGATTAAAACTAACTTTTCCGCATCTGTGGCCCTGAACAATATTCTATCATAAAATTGTTACTTGTATACACTTCGGGGGATGTATCGTGCTAACAAACCGAAATTTCTCCAAAAATAACCAAAAATTCAGTATATCTGGATTTATAGGACCCGCTGTACACGCTCCAGTCAACTGAAAATCATTAGGGTACATCTGTGAGACATCTTGAACAATATTCAATCATAAAATTGATCAATCGGTTACTCTCTGGAGGCTGTATCGTGCTAACAAACTAAAAATTCTCCAAAAATTACGAAAATTTGGTACTTCAAGTACCATTGCACCCGTTGTACTGACTCCGGAGGCTGTATCGTGCTAAGAAAATATCGTACTTAAAGTACTGTAGCACCTATTGTATTGGCTCCGGTGAGCTGAAAATCAATAGGGTTCCTCAGTGAGATGCCCTGAATAATATTAAATCATAAAATTGGTGACTTGTTGAACTTCGGAGGCTGTACCGTGCTAACAAACTGTATTTTCTCAAAAAATTACAAAATGCCGTATTTGAAGTACCATAACACCCGTTGTTCTGGCTCTGGTGAACTGAAAATCAATAGGGATCATCTGTGACATGTCCTTAGCAATAGTCAATCAGAAACTTGCTGATTCATTGCACTCCAGAGACTGTATCGTGCTAACAAGACATGTTTTTTCGTGTTGTTGTTGATGGAAAACGTAAAAATAACTCAAAAAAAAATTCAAAATTCCAACTTTTTTTGAGGTAAACCAATACTTTTCTCGCATATAGAAAGGTTGGGCGGAAAAGTAAAAACCAGTTTGATAACAAAAAATAAATTTAAACAATATTTTCCAAATAATAGTATTGTAGTATTTTATAACAACACAGATGAGATAGAGAGGAATTTATTGATGTTTCCTAATTTCATTGAAACGTTTAATTGAACTCAACTACTAGTAAGTTTACTTCAATTTTTTAACACTTCATATGCACTAAATTGTAACAATTTTTTGTAGCCTTGGTAAAAAATTTGAACAATTTCGAAATTTTGGCACAGTAAAAAAGAGTTTGACTTAAAGTAAACCCTACACTGGCTATTTCCCCGTGAAAATATGGTGTAATTTATTATGTAATTTATTCATGAATAGAATAATGCTCTAAGTTTTTGTGCCGGTTTCTCAATTAACAAGCTCTAACACAATTACATTTATACGGCTTACTGTTTACGTCATATATATGTCATGTACAGACGATGTAAATAAATTGCTCCAGTTATTTCAAAGGCCAGAGTTATATACTTACCAAGAAATATTAATTAGTTAGAACAGTTTGAGTTAGACGGAATTCATGGACCGAAATAAAAGTTTTAAAGCTTGAATGGAAATTAATTAACAAATTTTTGTTGAACTGAATGTGAAATAACGGAATGAAACATTATGATTCAATAGAAAATGTTTATTTTATAATGATTGGTGAGACTTTCGGAGCAAAATTTCTGAAATCAGTTAAAATCATATACTGCTTGCCAAAACTAGATATACTTAGTTATTGAAAAACAAAAATTCGGTACCTGTTTCAGTATTATTTTTTTCCCTGTACATATCACTAAACTTAGTGCTGACATTGTGGGCTCCGTGTGAAACGGTTTCAAAAAATTTCGATAAAGAAAACCTAATCGAAAAACTGATATTATGATCTGATCAACTAAAATTCTTGATCTAATTAGATTTTTTCATAATATGACACACATTTCAGATTAATACTATCAAATGATCACAGTACATTACTCCGCCGTGACAGTAGCATTTCATTCAACCAACTCGTACTGCTTCGTCCTCTTAAGACTTCTTGATGGGTCTATGAAGAACACTATTGCAGAAATAACAAGGTGCTTTCATAATGATCTGCATTTTTTCAGTTGGAGTACTTGTATAATGTGGTTACCAAAATGTGTATGAACATTCTGATATTTTGAAAATAAAACCCGCAGCTTCTTTATATCGTTATTAAATAAAATTCTCATAAAACAGCTTATAGTGCAGTACTATTCAAAAGTCCCCTCCCCCCCTATTTTGAGGGGCTACACTTACATTAATAAAATTTGGAGGGTGAAAATAAAGTGTTGTAAACTTCTCTACGAATGGTAACAGGTGACGTAACAGTAATAGATGACGTCACAGTGCCACTCTGGTCAATAATTTTAAATAGGACCTTATGGCAAGTGATATATCGTTTAAAAGGCATTGATATTGGCTACATAGCCATATTAATTTGTTTGGGTTTAAATTAATTTTGACGGATAAATTAAATAAATACCAAAATTATTATTTCACATTCAAATATTGAAGATTTTTTAGTCCGCCTCTGGTTAGTTGTCAAAAAAATTGACGTTTTTGATTCAATAGTATTTGTTACTTTGCAAAGTTTTTCCAAATAGCTTAAATATTTAATTTTATTATTGTTTATCGAGACGTTTAAGAGTTTACATAGGCAAAATGGTGCGTACTCAAGCCGACAAAGTAGCAACTATCTTGATAATTGGTGAATCTAGAAAGAATCTCCATGAAGCGGAAAGTTTATTTAATGAGAGATACCCAGATCGCCATATCTCGAGAACTTATTTGAGGGAGCTTCTTCACAAGTTTGAAGCTTGAAGCAACAGGTAGTGTTCAAGATGCCAAACGATCTGGTCGACTAACATTTAGTGATGATAAAAAAATTGATATAGTTGCTGAAATGGTAGTAAACCCTACTTATTCTTTAACTAAAGTTGCGTCTATCTGTGGAGTAAGTAAAAGTGCAGTACAGAGAGTGTTGGCTAAAAATAAATTTCATCCATGCAAGTTAAAAATGGTACACCACCTTCCGGATGACGACCTCGACAGAAGACTCGAATTATGTGAATGTATGACAAGTAAAATTAGTCAAAACCCACATTACACAAAAACAATTTGCCTGAATGGAAATGTGAATACACAAAATGTAAGGTATTGGAGTGACACAAATCCTCACACCTTGCGTGAACAACATACCCAATTTCCAGAAAAAGTCAATGTTTGGGCAGGTATTTTGACAAACCACATAGTTGGTCCTGTTTTCCTAAATTCAAATTTAAGCGGTGAAGTGTATCTGGAGATGTTACAAAATACAATTGAGCCGTTAATTCTTGAAATTCTGGAAGATAATCAAGATGAATTCGGCCATCTGGAAACAACATTTCAACAGGATGGTGCGCCTGCACATTATTATGGTGCAGTACGACGTTACCTGGATGAAGAATATCGAGGTAGATGGATCGGCCGGCGATGTCCTATAGAATAGCCACCTCGGTCACCAGATCTGACACCATTAGATTTTTTTCTATGGGGGTACTTGAAATCTAAGGTTTATACTACGGCACCAGATAGCCTTGGCGTTTTGGAAGAAAGAATTACTGAAGAATACAATGCTAATATATCCTAAACAAGCTGATGAAATTAAAACTTATAAAACCATCACATAAGCAGGAAATATTTCTAATAATATTTCAAAGATAATATCTTCAGTAACGAATACAACAATTTCTTTTAAAACAGAAAGTAAAGTTAGTACAAAATTGTTAAATGTAAAAACAAAAATACCACTATTAAAGAAGGCAGGTATATATAAACTCAAATGTCCAGAATGTAATGCTGTCTATTTGGGTCAGACCCTTAGGAATTTTGAAATACGATACAGTGAGCACTTACGAGCATACAGATTAAAACAACCAGATAAATCCCACTACGCAAAACATCTATTTGACACCAATCATTAGTTGACAACTAACACAGAAAAGAAACAAGAACTGGATTTCCTTGAAGAACTGGAAATTAGAAGACATTTAAGAAACCCACAATATGAAGTTGTCAATGAACAGTTGAATCTAGGGAGTTCTCCACTAATAAACTGTCTTCTTAAGTGATAATTGTAAAGATCAGCAGATATAGTTTTCCTGGTTTTCTATATCATTGCACAGTTATACTGATCTTAATTGGAAAAATGATATCCAGGATATCACCATAGGGCTTATAATATCTAAGCTTCAATATTTGTAATATCACATCTTCTTCTTTTTCCAATAAACATATATTAAGCCAATCACAAGTTAGGTTACTTCTTGGTCTAGCCAAAAATAACTACTAAACATCAGGTAGGCATAAAATGAAATGTAACTTCTGTCATTCTGACGATGATATTGATTTATCGAAACAATTGTCAATTTTTTAGAATTTTCAATAACTTTTATTATATTGTGGAATTAACTAGAGACCGTGAGTTTCATTTAAAAACACTAATATGAGCATATTCCACGAAGTAAGGGTCGAGACAGTCAATTTCATCAAGAAAGTTTTGTTTCTTTTATTACACACGGAACTTATTATTTCTTTGGCCATGTCAACAATATATTTTATGGATAGGATACATTTTAATCCGAACAATACGCCTGGCTTTTTCCTTTCAATCTTGATCAAACAGTGGGGTTAAATTTCGATAACAATTGATTTGATATCAAATTATGATATATCCAATGCATTGTGAATATCTAACACGCGACAGTTATTACAGCAATCTTCTTTGAGGACAAAGGAACCACAAACAATATTACCTATATCAACCTAGAAAGGGGTCGTTTACATTAAACTAAAATGACTTGTAGTAATAAAGGAAAGTGGATGGTCATAATAAAGGATTTCCAAGATAGATTAACCTTTATTTTCAGTCATCAGAGTAATAACTATAAAACCACCATCTGTAAATTGGGTCTATACGGACAAGCCTTGTATTTTTAACATTGGTAAAAATTTTAAACTCTTATTATAGGTTATTTGGCTTTGATGAACGGGTTAAAATAGACAATTGACGATTATAAAAAAAAATCAGGTACATTTCAATTATTTGCAAATGACGTGCTGATCTCTGGTTAACAATGATGCTGTAGTAGACATCTTTATCCCATCTTTCCGCAACCCTATTATAACTCAATTGACATAACATACATGAATAAAATTCTGAAGTCCACGGTTTGCAATTACCATGCTGTTATAAGCCGAGACCTTGTAGGCCTAACAGTACTATTATTCTATTTATCATATATCTTATGTTTTTCATATACATCTGATTGGTTTATACCAATAAATTCAGCTATATACTTCTTCAATCTTCAATCCGGATTCATAATATTTTGGTGGCCCTTAAGTTTTAAGATTTTAGTGGAAGATATTATGGAAAAGACGAAGAATACCATGAAGCTGCAATTGAAGGCTTTTAAGCGAATTTATAACGAGGTAAATGATGCAATTTACACAGAAATAGCAATATAATCATTTAAGAATACAGACAAATGCTAAAGTCCTTGAAAGAATTAATAGTATGAGTCAATTGAATCAACTTTCAATTTATATGATGCTTTCTTCCGACGAAGTTGACGTAGAAATTATTGACGAAGAAATGCAGAAGTGGGACAGTTTATCCACACAGTATTAAAAGTTGACAAAATGTTACAACTCAGTACGAGTGTGAATTCTGTATGTCCAGAAGTTAAAAAGAACCGAAAACTACCTGTGATAGAATGTAGAAAATTTGGGGGAGATCTCAAATGTTTCTGGAGCCAATTCCGTAGGATTGACGAAGACTCAGAAATTGAGAATGAATACAAGTTTGATTACTTGATACTATCCACAATTCCTAATTCTAGAGCTCGTCAATTGGTAAAGAGCTATCCGCAAACGACAGATAATTTCCCTAAAGATATTGAAAACTTTAAAGCATGACTTGGTAGGGACGATCTGCTCGTTGATGTTTATGTTAGAAAACTACTCAAACTAATTTTGAGTAACTCCGACAAAAAAACCAAACAACCTCCATTTTACGACAAAATTGAATCTCAATTTCGTGCTCTAGAAACATTAGGAGTAACCTGTGACACCTGTGTCATCGCTAGACACGGAGTACCATTGGAAGTACATTTCGATCAAGGAAGAAATTTTGAATCAGAATTGTGGACAGAATTAATGAAAACCCTCGTGATTACGAAAACTCGAACTAGACCAATGAATCCACGGTCTGATTGTTTAGTGAAACGTCATAACAGGACAATTTGCCAATATCTGTCGTTATTTGTCTCCCAAAACCAGCAAGATTGGGATAAACTGATTCCATTGTTCCTCTAATCTTATCAGAGCGCGCAGCATGAATCAACTGGCTATACACCTTCAATGCTGGTCACTGGTCGAGAAATGAAGTTTCCAAGCGGTATCCTCTTTGGAAAACCTCCTCCTTCGTCCCGAGAAGAAGACAAAGCCTGCCTCAAATATATTGAATGCCTTCAACAAAAGTTAGAGAAGGTTCAATCACGAGTTTGCAAGGACGCGACTGAAACTAACCGGCGAAAAGATGAAGAGACGGTTGGATAAAAAGCTTTAAGCAGCCGGGTGATGCAGTTTGGTTGTACCAGCCCAGAAGAAAGAAAGGGTTAGCTTCTAAACTTCAACAAAAATGGGAAGGTTCCTACCTAGTGGTCAAGAAAATCAACGACTTAAATTATCGCATTCGTCTGACACCAAAAAGTAAAGCTAAGTTCGTTCATATCGAGAAATTGGCTCGCTATTACGGTGATGACCCACCCAATTGGTTACAAGAAGACGTCGAAGTCCCTGTTATTCGAGGCGAATAACTTAAAGAGGGGAAGCAACGTTACACTTGTTCTGTGGATGTCAGAATGCCAGCTTGGACTGAAAATAAGTATAGGGCTGAATTGGCGGAGTAGTCAGTAAATAGTTTGATATGTTAATAAGTTGAATTGTTAATAAGTAGTATTGAATAAAGTTGGGAAAGATATAAAAGTATTTTGTGTAGATGTTCTGGGTGTCATTACTCCATTGGACGAGAATAATATCTGGGGATAGACCTTTTTCTTAATACTTTCATGAAATTCGAGGGAAAACTCGAAATCCTTTCTTACCCTTCCTGTTTTATTATAATTTTCAAAGTATTTCTTATAAATTAACTGTCTCGACCCTTACTTCGTGGAATATGCTCATATTAGTGTTTTTAATTGAAACTCACGGTCTCTAGTTAATTCCACAATATAATAAAAGTTATTGAAAATTCTAAAAAATTGACAATTGTTTCGATAAATCAATATTATCGTCAGAATGACAGAAGTTACATTTCATTTTATGCCTACCTGATGTTTAGTAGTTATTTTTGGCTAGACCAAGAAGTAACCTAACTTGTGATTGGCTTAATATTTGTTTATAGAAAAAAGAAGAAGATGTGATATTACAAATAATAAAGCTTAGATATTATTAGCCCTATGGTGATATCCTGGATATCATTATTCCAATTGAGATCAGTATAACTGTGCATTGATATAGAAAACCAGGAAAACTATATCTGCTGATCTTTACAATTATCACTTAAGAAGACAGTTTATTAGTAGAGAACTCCCTAGATTTAACTGTTCATTGACAACTTCACATTGTGGGTTTCTTAAATGTCTTCTAATTTCCAGTTCTTTAAGGATATCCAGTGCTTGTTTCTTTTCACAAATATGCAGCACTTCTAGTTCTGTGTTAGGTTTCAATGAATGGTTGGTGTCAAGTAGATGTTTTGCGTAGTGGGATTTATCTGGTTGTTTTAATCTGTATGCTCGTAAGTGTTCACTGTATCGTATTGCAAAATTCCTAAGGGTCTGACCCAAATAGACAGCATTACTTTCTGGACATTTGAGTTTATATATACCTGACTTCTTTAATAGTGGTATTTTTGTTTTTACATTTAACAATTTTGTACTAACGTTACTTTCTATTTTAAAAGAAATTGTTGTATTCGTTGCTGAAGATATTATCTTTGAAATATTATAAGAAATATTTCCTGCATATGTGATGGTTTTATAAGTTTTAATTTCATCAGCTTGTTTAGGATATATTAGTTGTAATGCCACTTTTTCTTCTTTTTTACTAATTAGCTTATTTATCATATCTAATGGATAACCGTTAGATGTTGCTATTTGTCTAATTGTATTAATCTCTCTATCAAAATTACATTTGTTCATAGGAACTGAAAAAGCTCTATGTATCATTGAATTATATGCTGCTAGTCTGTGTGACATAAAGTGGTTAGAATTGAATGGAATTGTCACATCAGTCTGTGTTGGTTTTCGGTGAATTGAATAATCAAGTACATTATTAACTCTTTGAATTTATAAATCAAGACAATTGATTGAGCTATTTTCTACAATTTCTAATGTAAATTTAATTTTCGGGTGTAAATTATTGATGTGTTTGAAAAATACATCTGATTGTCGTTCACTACCCATAAAACAAGCTAATATGTCATCTACATATCTATACCAAAATAAAATATTTTTCGAAATATTACTTTCAAAGATCTTTCTTTCTAAATTGTCCATAAAAATGTTTGCTAAAATAGGTGATATAGGGCTTCCCATTGGTAAACTTTCATTTTAAATATATATCCTATTGTCGAAAGTGAAATAATTCTGATTAATGCATACATCAAATAAATTATGTATATCTGATATTATTCCTGGATTAATATTTTTATCTTCTAGTAATTTTCTTACAAGTATTAGACATTCTGTAGGAGGAATTTTAAAACAGAAAGTAACGTTAGTACAAAATTGTTGAATGTAAAAACAAAAATACCACTATTAAAGAAGTCAAACTCAAATGTCCAGAATGTAATGGGTCAGACCCTTAGAAATTTTGAAATACGATACAGTGAACACTTACGAGCATACAGATTAGAACAACCAGATAAATCCCACTACGCAAAACATCTACTTGACACCAATCATTCATTGACGCCTAACACAGAACTAGAAGTGCTGCATATTTGTGAAAAGAAACAAGAACTGGATTTCCTTGAAGAACTGGAAATTAGAAGACATTTAAGAAACCCACAATATGAAGTTGTCAATGAACAGTTAAATCTAGGGAGTTCTCCACTAATAAACTGTCTTCTTAAGTAATAATTGTAAAGATCAGCAGATATAGTTTTCCTGGTTATACTGATCTTAATTGGAAAAATGATATCCAGGATATCACCATAGGGCTAATGATATCTAAGCTTCAATATTTGTAATATCACATCTTCTTCTTTTTTCTGTAAACAAATATTAAGCCAATCACAAGTTAGGTTACTTCTTGGTCTAGCCAAAAATAACTACTAAACATCAGGTAGGCATAAAATGAAATGTAACTTCTGTCATTCTGACGATGATATTGATTTATCGAAACAATTGTCAATTTTTAAGAATTTTCAATAACTTTTATTATATTGTGGAATTAACTAGAGACCGTGAGTTTCATTTAAAAACACTAATATGAGAATATTCCACGAAGTAAGGGTCGAGACAGTTAATTTCATTAAAAAAACTTCGTGAGAAGATTTGACCCGACTGTACCAGAAGTTACTACAAAAACGTTACAAAGCATCACAAAACATTTGGTTTAACCAAGAATGTCTTAGGAAAAAGGTAATACCAAACTATGTGAATATAAAATGTCACACTAAAACACCACAAGCACAAAAAGCTATAAAATGTGCTCAACGAGTTTGGATGAAATCAGAATGTAAGAAATGGTTCAAAGTTAGAGACTCCTTAGACAACTACATAAAAGTTGTACATTCAGAACTCACATTCCAATTACATCCAGTAGAATTGGACTGTTTGGATGACAAAATTGGAGAAAATGTCAGCACGATGAAGCATATGAAATTTAAGAAACAAGAAAAGGAGCTACAGAACATAAAATTCAATACTCAAAACATCATGAAACTGTAAGTACTTACATACCAACACACTTTGCACCACGATTTGGAAACCTTTCAGACACTAATTTTACAGATAGTGAAATAGATTTTTTAAATGGAGGTTTAAAGTACAGCATACCACCAAAATTTACGAATAATATTAAACAAATTATAGCTACAGAGTCAGAAATAGCTTTAAAATCTAATTCAAATAATTTTCTTTATGAGAAATTAAAAATTGCCAATTTAATCAAAAATATTGAACCTTCAAAAGTTAAACGTCAAACAAAAAATAACATTACAGTTTCAAATGCAATAAAAAAGAAGATAGAGGATAATAACCTAACAGTAACAAAATCTGATAAGGGAAACACAACTGTCATTTTGACAACTGAAAATTACAATTCCAAAGTATATAACTTTATAGAATCCAGCGATGTAAAAGTTCTTAAAGCAGACCCAACAAAAAAGTTTTCTAATAATGTGAGGGATATTGTTAATAATTCAAATTATCTTTTAAATGATTACGAAAAGAGGTCTATCATACATAAGAATCCTCATTGTCCACAATTATATGGAACAGTTAAATTACATAAAATAACGAAACCAATTAGACCTGTAGTCTCTTATGTTAATGCTCCTAATAATACATTGGCAAGGAAGCTCAACAATATACTCAATACTTACGGATATTAATCTCAGTACTCAATTAGAAATTCAATAGAACTAATCAAAAAGTTGAAAGCAATCCACTTGCAAGATAACTATAAACTCATTTCGTTCGATGTAACTAATATGTTTACTAAAATTCCTCCTAAAGAATGTCTAATACTTGTAAGAAAATTACTAGAAGATAAAAATAATAATCCAGGAATACTATGAGATATACTTAATTTATTTGATGTATGCATTAATCAGAATTATTTCACTTTTGACAATAAGATATATATTCAAAATGAAGGTTTACCAATGGGAAGCCCTATATCACCTATTTTAGCAAACATTTTTATGGACAATTTAGAAAGAAAGATATTTGAAAGTAATATTTCGAAAAATATTTTATTTTGGTATAGATATGTAGATGACATTAGCTTGTTTTATGGGTATTGAACGACAATTAGATGTATTTTTCAAACACATCAATAATTTACACCCGATAATCAAATTTACATTAGAAATTGAGGAAAATAGCTCAATCAATTTTCTTGATTCAAAAATTCAAAGAGTTAATAATGTACTTGATTATTCAATTTACCGAAAACCAACACAGACTGATGTGACAATTCCATTCAATTCTAACCACCCTATGTCACACAGACTAGCAGCATATAATTCAATGATACATAGAGCTTTTTCAGTTCCTATGAACAAATGTAATTTTGATAGAGAGATTAATACAATTAGACAAATAGCAACATCTAACGGTTATCCATTAGATATGATAAATACGAGGTCTGACAATTAAGTAATGCGACCGATTTTTTTTCTCGGTCTGTGGTAACACTGCGAATCTGTAACTCAGCTACCGTAATAGCAGATCCCTACTCTCTCGATTGAGACCTTGACGACTCTCGTACGATCATTTCTTCGCCAGCTGTTCAGTGTTTTGTAACAACACGCGAGTAGTGCATGTCACGAAAATGGAAGAGAGAAATTTAGAGCAATGGTGCGCAATAAAATTTTGTGCGAAACACGGCGAAACCGCGACAGAAACTTATGAAAAAGTACTTGAAGTGTATGGTAGTGATGCCCTAAGTCGTAGTCAGGTGTTTCGGTGGCATGCCGATTTTAAAAATGGCCGTGAGAGCGTCAAAGACGAAGCGCGGAGCGGAAGGCCAATTCAAGTGCGAACCGACACGAATGCGCAGCGCGTGCGCACCCTTATTCGTCAAGACCGGCGACTAACCATTCGAATGTTGGCTGACGAGTTGAATATTAACCGGGAAACAGTTCGCCATGAAAAAGCTGTGTGCGAAGATGGTACCGAAGAACCTTTCAGATGAGCAAAAAGCCCACCGATTGAACATCGCTCAAGATCTTCTCGAGCAGGTTGAAAATGATCCAACTCTTCTCGATCGAGTTATTACTGGTGATGAAAGTTGGTTTTTTCAATATGACCCCGAAACTAAACGACAAAGCCAACAGTGGCTATCCCCTGGGGCGCCAAGGCCAAAGAAGGCGAGAATGAGCAAGTCCAAGGTGAAAACCATGTTGATTTGCTTCTTCGACAGCAAAGGGGTGGTTCACAAAGAATTCGTACCACCTGGACAGACCGTAAATCAATTATTCTACCGCGATGTACTCGAAAGATTACGAAAAAGGGTGCTCAGAGTGCGTCCAGAGATCGCGAAGACTTGGGTTCTGCATCACGACAATGCTCCCTGTCACACTGCGTTTAGTGTCTCTCAGTTTTTGGTGTCTAAAGGCATCTCAACGTTACCGCAACCGCCCTATTCACCGGACATGTCACCCTGCGACTTTTTCCTATTTCCCCACATGAAAACATTCGTCAAAGGTCGACATTTTGACTCCGTTGAAGATATCCAAGAATCTGTGACGAGGGTACTAGGAGAGGTGCCGCAAGAACTGTTCCAGAATTGTTACGAAAACTGGAAAACTCGCTGGAATAAGTGTATAGGTGCGGGAGGGGACTACTTTGAAGGGGATCGCATTGATGTACCTTAATTTTTAAATATACTCGATTTTTGAATATTGTCGCATTACTTAATTGTCAGACCTCGTAAGCTAATTACTGAAAAAGAAGAAAAAGTGGCATTACAACTAATATATCCTAAACAAGCTGATGAAATTAAAACTTATAAAACCATCACATATGCAGGAAATATTTCTAATAATATCACAAAGATAATATCTTCAGCAACGAATACAACAATTTCTTTTAAAACAGAAAGTAACGTTAGTACAAAATTGTTAAATGTAAAAACAAAAATACCACTATTAAAGAAGTCAGGTATATATAAACTCAAATGTCCAGAATGTAATGCTGTCTATTTGGGTCAGACCCTTAGGAATTTTGAAATACGATACAGTGAACACTTACGAGCATACAGATTAAAACAACCAGATAAATCCCACTACGCAAAACATCTACTTGACACCAATCATTCATTGACACCTAACACAGAACTAGAAGTGCTGCATATTTATGAAAAGAAACAAGAACTGGATTTCCATGAAGAACTGGAAATTAGACATTTAAGAAACCCACAATATGAAGTTGTCAATGAACAGTTAATTCTAGGGAGTTCTCTACTAATAAACTGTCTTCTTAAGTGATAATTGTAAAGATCAGCAGATATAGTTTTCCTGGTTTTCTATACCATTGCACAGTTATACTGATCTTAATTGGAAAAATGATATCCAGGATATCACCATAGGGCTAATAATATCTAAGCTCTAATATTTGTAATATCACATCTTCTTCTTTTTTCTATAAACAAATATTAAGCCAATCACAAGTTAGGTTACTTCTTGGTCTAGCCAAAAATAACTATTAAACATCAGGTAGGCATAAAATGAAATGTAACTTCTGTCATTCTGACGATGATATTGATTTATCGAAACAATTGTCAATTTTTTAGAATTTTTAATAACTGTTATTATATTGTGGAATTAACTAGAGACCGTGAGTTTAATTTAAAAACACTAGTATTTCTTATAATTAATGTCCAAACGTCTCCAACAATTTTCGTAATTACTCGCCGTGCGTATTAAAAATGTATTGAGCAATACTTTTCTACATTGTTCTCTGATTTCGAAAGTGCCTACTTTATTTCGAACTTTGTTCCATTGATTGGAAATAGCATCGTCGTTGTCAGTAGAGGCCTCTCAACAGAAGCAAACGTAGAGAATATCTCTTCTGTCAAACGACTGATACAAGGTTCATCAATTATAAAATATGTTTGTACCTCTATAATACAATTCCATATCATATATTTATCTTTCCACTTTATAGTGAAACTTACCCATTTCTGATAAAGTATACAGTTATTACAGATTACAGTTCAAAGATTGATGATAGCTGGTACAAAACAAGCTACACCACAACCAACACCTTAAAAACTATAGAAAAAAAAATGTCCCCTAGTTAAAAACTGACGTATGTACGAGCGACATCTGTATACGTAAATAAATGTAGCGTCAAGCATGGAAAAAATTCCAAACCGCGTTTGCGTAATACAACAATCCATCAAACTATCTGAAATTGTTTGCTTGAACTAACCTAATAAAACTTTCTCAGATTCTTTCGTTACCGAAATATGCACAAGTCGACACACTTTAGAATAAAAATGGCTTCTAAGATTTGTTCTGACACGCCTCTGAAGTTGATTAACGTGAAATGACATTTTTATGTATAGCTAGGAAGCTGCGATGTAATCAATATCAGAATTTTGGAAGTCCCCCACGTTAAAATTAATGTATACAATTTTTTGATGCCATGGAAAACTAAGTTCCCAGTGTTACATGATATAATCCATTATTCAGCACTTTTCGATGGAATGTCGAGTAAGTACTGGAAGTAGTCAAAACATTTTCGTACCATATTTTTCATAAATGCAACATTAAAATTTAGGTAACGGATTTCTTTTTTTCTTTTGACAGTTAATATATATTATAATATTGTAAATTATGAACAATATTGGACTTACTGATAAAAGGATCTTCTTAAATAAGCTTATGATATTACCTGCAACAAAAAAAATATGCGTTAGACTGATTTGTCAGAAAAGTTTTATCAAAATTTTGAAAACTATGAGTGAAAATGATGGTGTGATCTTCATTATTCTGTATAAAGTTTTTATGTTGCTTAAATC
The DNA here is from genome assembly GCA_963921935.1 of Galeruca laticollis. Classification (NCBI taxonomy): domain Eukaryota; kingdom Metazoa; phylum Arthropoda; class Insecta; order Coleoptera; family Chrysomelidae; genus Galeruca; species Galeruca laticollis. The sequence goes on along the minus strand of OY998183.1, from coordinate 118,909,792 downwards.
CAATAGATCATAAGTCCGAAAGCCTCGCCTTCTATTATACTGATAGCATATTATATCCCAGCAAAAACGTTTTCATAAGCTTTATTCGGGTTCATGCAATTACTGTTCTAAGACTGTCCGGAGTTTGCGCAGTCAAAATTGGCTTGTTAGGGTTTTTACAGAATGGTTCTGGCATCCGTAGTTTGGCGTTCGGGTTAATTTTAGAACAATTCCAGGACGGTTCTAAAACCGTCTAAGCCAGTCCCCAGTCTCGAGCAAGTACGATTTTCGGATTATTTTTACGCATGCTCAAATCATTTGTAATGGAGAAGGGTGGGAGCTATTTTAAAGAGGTTAGAATATCGTGTGTTGTTTGTTTTGGATTATTACTTTTCAAACTTAATATTTACGAAATGGATGTTACTGATTTCATGGAAAATATGGAAATATTTGAGCAGAGTTCATCATCATCATCATCATCATCATCAAGTGAAGAAGATGTCCTTGATGTGATCAGTAATGTTATAATTCCAGAAGTCTTACAAGACAATACCAAAAACGAAAACTTTGTGGAAGAGACTGTCCCCCAATATAGTGAGAAGTAGTTTGTGCAACATTTTAGGTAATTTTTTTTGTTAATTTATTATGAACAATTGCTATTTATTACAAAGTATCAAAAAACCGATCAAACTTATATAAATATTTTTTTTCTTTTTTAGGCTTTCCAGAAATACAGTTGAAAAGCTAAGGGTAGCTTTTGAAGAATCTGAGTATTTTCCAAAGAAAGATACTGGCTTTAAAAGGATCAGTAGTGAAAAATGCATACTGGCCTTCTTGTGGTTTGCCTCTACTGAAGCAATTTCCTTTAGAGATATTGCTGATCGTTTCAATTTATCTATAAGCACGTTGCATACTGCAGTTGATGTCACAATGTTTTTATCAAATATGTCTCACCAAATAATTGTTTAGCCTTCTCAAGCAGAGTGTATACACATTTCAGAAGAGTTTTCAGAGATGGGATTTCCTAATGTAATCGGATGCATTGATGGAACACACATAAGGATTGATAACTTCGCCAACATGTAGTGGTAGGGTGGATTGAGTAGCCCTACGACCATTGCCACGCACTATTTATTGATAAGTTTTCTTTTCTGAAATTTCTACAGGTGGTATGAAGACCAACTGTTCTTTTATATATATATATATTTTTTTTAACAAAATTTAGAAACGAAAGTGAATTTAGACTAAAGGCAAATTAGCAGAAACAATAGGCTATGGTATAGTACTGGCCAGTGGTTTAAAAAAGGTGCGAGCAACACCGGCTAGGGAGTATACTGTAAGTAGGTTCGGCGCCACCGGTTTACCGACTAAACCGGAAGTCTCTAGGTGATCACGAACTGGCCGATACTCTACCAGCCAAATCAAAGTAACTTATGCCTCCTGGACAGTATGCCAAGTAAAACACAGTCTCTTAAAAGGTCACCAATTTAATAATAATAAAAAAAAAATGGTAAGAAACATAGAAATAAAGAAATATATAGGTGTTAAAGTTACAATAAGTTTTTTTGTTTTTATTATAATAACATCTTTGAAGCTATAAACCGCAACGTGATCACGTGTTCAACAAGTTAACTTAACTTTAATAATTAGCTTAAAGTAAAATGACGAATGCGCAATAATAACTATGGCCTCGACTGGCCCACTAGAAAATTAAAAAAAAGGAACATAAACAGTACGCAACAAACAAAGACTCATAATAAGGTAGACTTCGCTGATTTCCGGTTGTCCCTGAGAATCGCTGAATTGTGGAAAACTTGAGGGCGTGTAGCACTGGGTTTGCAGTCAATGTCCAGGCAATTTTCCGCCAAAAAAAAACCCTAGAGAGGAAAACATAGAAAATCTCTAATGTCTCAACACAAGATACAGGGAAACGGAGGATACTTACATAATAATTGTATAAAATGAATTATCGAATTACTTAATTATACTCAAAAAGTTAAATGGAATAATCACGGAAAATAAGAAAATTGGAGCATTGTGATTATAAACACATAAGTTAAAAGAAGTCCAAAACCCATAGATCATTACATTACACAAATTACTTGAACCCCATTTGTGAAAAAAAAAGGAAATAAAAGGTTTACGAAAACATTGACCCCCCCGCCCATGAAGTCGTTGAAAAATATGGAACAACAATAAAACTATTTCATATTGTCAACTGAGAAACAAACATTAATCAAGAAATCAAATATCACGTCAATTTAAACTCAAATCAATTAGCAAAATTGAAAAAGTGGTAAACAATAATCATTAAAAAAAACTTAACTCACCTCTGGCCAGCAGGGTTTTTTTATATAGTATGCTTGCGCTTGTCCAAACAATTCAACAACGAAACAACTAAATACGGTATCCAAGTCAAAGACGGGGTGTAACCACTGAGTGTCTGGAATAAAATCGACAAGTCCAGAAAACGTGATTCGATTATCCACCATAGAATTCTGAAGAACGGCAAAAAAAATCCTACGTAGTAGTATCAATAAAATCTCCTCAAAAAATTCAGAAAATAGCCAAGATAAATGAAAGATAAGCTAACTGAATTGATAGATGGAGATTAATTATATAGAGTTTCAATCAAATCCCATACAAACTGGATAATAAAATTTTAGATTGAAATCTCTAACCACTCTTCAATATTGCTTTCTGTGGTAAAAGATGGCCGGAAAAAGAAAGAGAGTTTCCCAAATTTCGCACTAGGATCGTTGCCAAAATACCACATGCGTAAAACTAAACTCCGATGCCAAACTTAATTTTCGGCTAACAACCAGAATAAATCAGATGGACATTCAACTGAATTAGATTAAGGAATGAACTATAAAATGCATGGATTTTCGATAAATTCAATAACAATCGGCAACTGTGTTCCTAATAGTACTAAGCCAGTGTATGAGCAGAAGGAAGAACATGTGTTCATAGCGCACACCATCACGACAAGTAGAACCGATATAAACAATATATTTTGTTATGAATAAACATACTTAGGATTGTTTACTCGAATATTGTGCACTCCTGGACAAAACAAGTGCCCAATAACCGGAGTTGTTAACCAGGGAGAAAAGTGATATAAAAGTTTCCTCCACCAAGTGTTTATTCCAATGTTGTCCCAGAAATTAAAACGAAGTGTTCGTCATGGGTCTGAATTTAATTAAGAAATTAGAATTATCAAATATCAACTTAAGTACTGGAAAAGGAAGTGAAACAGAACAAAACCCACCGGAATTATCAGGTCAGTAACCTAAAAACCAGAAGTGAAGACAATCAAAAGTCGATACACTCAAACTATCAACCAAAACAACTATCATTTTTGTCAATATCATTTGTATCTTCCCAATTTCAGACTAAATAGCCTAATATACATATCAATAGAGAATGTTAGTGCCGATTACCACATAGAGAAGTTTACAAATAACACATCCCAGCTATTCACAAGAGATTTTTCGAATTACCACCTGGAAACAACCATGGATGTGCTAACAAGGACAAATAACAATATAATATACAAAATATACATTAGATATGGATTAGTTCATCGGTGAGTTTGCTAAATAATATGAAAGAGGTTAATAAAGTCAACAATTGATAATCTTTAGTTACCAACAATATTCTATTGACAAAAATAATATTAAAAGAAAAGTAGTTACAGAAAAATAAAAATCGAAACTCAAATATAAACAATGCGTTAACGGAACTCTAAAATTAATGTAATTGTGAGGTATTTTAATTAAATAAAATAGAATAACAATTGGAGTTAACCTTTTGATAAAAAAAACGTCAACACTGAAACAACCTTGCTAATATGGTGAAGGTGACGATAATTACCATAATAAACACAGTAGTAACTTAATTTTGATAGAGGAAATATTTAAATATTATGATTGCGACGTAGTCGATATAGAGAAGTTATTCGAAGGAGCGTCTAGCCAAAACTTAATGATCAATTTAGACCGTGACACCATGTTGCCAGTCCCAAGCCTGGATAAAGGAGGAGGGTTGAGCATAAGGCTAACAACCTTATCTCGTAAAAACCCACTTGTTTTGAAACCTCAACAGGAGCCTCGGAAATGGACTAATCAACGGAAACGACAACGGCAACGGGATATGGATTGGAATATAGGTACTTGGAACGTATTGAGCTGGTATAGACCAGGTGCAGCCCAATTGGCTGTTGAAGTTTTGGAAAAATATAGAATGGACATAACAGCAGTACAGGAAATCAGATGGCTCAATTCTGGCAACACTTAGATCAGTAAATCGGTAGTACTATATAGTGGGAAAGAGGACACATATGAGCTAGGAACAGGTTTTGTTATAAAGGAAGAACTGATGAGTGAACTAATCTCCTTTAAACCCATAAATGAGAGAATATGCTCCATCCGGTTGCGTGGAAAATGGTACAACATATCACTAATAGCAGTACATGCACCAACCGAGGAAGCCGAAGAAGGGACCAAGGATGCTTTCTATGAACGACTAGAACAAACAGTAAATGAAATACCAAAGGAAGATATGATGCTGTTTCTAGGAGATTATAACGCCAAAGTAGGAAGAGAAGAGACATCACAACTACAGTTTGGAAAGCACAGCTTACATGCTTCTTCTAACGACAACGGAAACAGGCTAGTCGACTTTGCAGTTTCGAATAACCTATTGATAAAATCTACAATGTTCCCTCATAAAGATATACACAAGCAGACATGGACATCTAACGACGGTATAACAAGGAATCAGATCGATCACGTACTGATAGACAGCAGACACGGATCTAACATAATAGACGTTAGAAGCTGTAGGGGAGCCGATGGAGATACGGATCATATTTTGATTAAAGCCAAAACTAGACTACGACTAGCTGCAAGGAAGGAGAAAAGCCAAAAGAAAGAAGTCCAGTGGAATATCGAAAAACTAAAACAACAAGAAGTTAAAGATCGATATCAACAAAAAATAGAACAAGAATGCAGAGAAATGAATATGCAGAATCTAGAAGTAGAAGAGATGTGGAAGACAATAAAGGAAACAATCCGAGAGGCCAGCAAAGAAGTCCTTGGAGAAAAACAAAATACAAAAAAGAAGCTATGGTTCGATACAGAATGTCAAGATCTTAACGGAGAAAAGTATGGAGCAAGAACTAAGATGTTACAAAACCCATCAGAGGAAAACAGGAATAAGTTCCATAACCTAAGAAACAGAATGCGAAAACTTACGAGAAAAAAGAAAAGAGAATGGCAAAATGAACAACTACAGGAATTGGAAACAAATAGAGCACATGGGAACATAAGAAAATTCTATAAACAAGTTAGCACGCATAAAAAAGGATTTCGCCCAAGAACCACTACAATGCTTATGAACAATGAAGGTGAACTTATGACTAGTAAACAAGAGATCCTCGACACCTGGAGAGAATACTTTAACAAATTACTTAATATAGAAGACCCGACATACCAAGAAGAGGATAAGCGACATATGGCTGAAGTTTGGGTTGATCCACCATCCATTGAAGAAACAACTCAAGCAATAAAACAACTAAAAAATAATAAAGCAGCAGGAAGAGATGGCATTCCCGCGGAATACCTAAAGGAAGGTGGACATAGAATAGTGGAGACTATACATCAGCTAATACAAAAAATATGGGAACAGGAATCGATGCCAGACGAATGGAAGGAAGGAGTTATTATACCAATACATAAGAAGGGAAATAGATTGGTATGTAACAACTACCGAGGTATCACACTCCTTAACACATCATATAAAGTGTTGTCTAATATAATTAAAAAGCGAATAACACCGTACTCAGAAGAAATAGTTGGGGAATACCAAAGTGGATTCAGAAGGAAACGGTCAACAACAGACCAACTTTTTACGTTAAGACAACTGTTAGAAAAATGCTGGGAATTTAATAGAGACCTACACAATTTATTCGTAGACTTTAAACAAGCGTATGATAGCATCATCAGAGCAAGCTTATGGACAGCACTAGAAGAACTTGGAATACCCGGCAAACTTATAAGAATGATAAAAGTATGTGTTGAAGGATCATACAGTTCAATTAAAATAGAAGGTCACTACAGCGAAACCTTTGAAATAACAACTGGACTTAAACAAGGGGATGCACTGTCGCCGGCTCTATTTAACATAGCCTTGGAGAAGGTAGTAAGACGAACCGAACTAACTACGAACATATTCGGCCATAATGGACCCTGCCTGATTCTAGCTTATGCAGATGATCTAGATGTTGTAGGAAGAAGTACAGTTAACGTGAAGGAAGCCTTTATAAAACTAGAAAAAGAGGCAAAGAAAATGGGACTGAAGGTCAATGAGGAAAAAACTAAGTATATGCATATGACGCGACACGTAGGACGAGATCGAATACGTCAAAGTGTTACTATGGACGAATACAACTTCGAACATGTACAGACTTTTCAATATCTAGGAGCTCTAATAACATCAGATAATAACGTTAAAGTAGAAATTAAACAGCGTATACTTCAAGGAAATAAATGCTATTATGCAACCCAACAATTATTAAGATCAAGGACTCTGACAAGGCAAACAAAAATAAACATATATAAAACTATTATAAGACCAGTTGTAACATACGGCAGCGAAACATGGACCATGACGGTACAAGACACGCTACTACTCAATCGTTTCGAAAGAAAGATCCTTAGGAAAGTATACGGAGGAGTCTGGGGTCAACAAACAGTGCGGTATAGGAGGCGCACGAACAATGAGGTATATGAACTATATAATAGCCAAAGTATAGTACAAGAAATTAAATCCAACAGATTAAGATGGTAGGGACATGTCCAGAGGAGTAATTAAAATGGTCTGGGAAGAAGCCCCTAACAACAAAAGACCACTTGGGCGCCCAAAACTTCGATGGCGTGATAATATACACAAGGACCTGCAAACTTTGGGAGTCCTTAATTGGGAGGAAAGTACTCAGGATCGACATGAATGGAGGAGAATTGTTGAGGCGGCCAAGACCCACCCCGGGTTGTAGAGCCATGGATGGATGGACATAAGGATTGATGCACCATCAGAAAGACCCTGAATCCTACTTAAATAGGAAGAAATTTTATTCTATACAGGTAGAACTACAAAATAATATTTACGAAGACGTTACGATGTGAAAAGTGTTGTCAGATCGAAGATTACAGTGAAAATTAGCTGTAAAATAACATTTTATTAACCTCTAATATTTTTTGCTGTATTGCAAAAATGCTAGTTTGCCCATTTATAAATGCTTCTTAACTAAATTTCATTCTCTAGTTGTTTCAACCCGTACTACATGAAATATTCCCATAATTTACTTCGTGGAATCTACTCATGTTATTTTTTTAACTGAAACTAACTGTTTCTGATTGATTCCATGATATAATGAAAAAAACTCGAAAATTGTAAGATAATTTTTGAAAATTTTCGATTTTTTTTCATTATATTGTTGAATCAATTAGAAACAGTTAGTTTCATTTGAAAATGTTACACATTTATATGTATTCGTATGAAGAATATTTTCTTCAACGCAATTACAAAATTATCAATTAATCAGTGTATATTATTTTGCAGATGCAAGTTGTTTGTGACCAAAATAGAAAAATAAGGGATACATTAATTGGTTACCCAGACAGTGTGCATGATGCCAGAGTCTTCCGAAATAGCCCATTGGGGCAAACTCTGGCTGAAAAATGTCAAGATTTTGTCCTTTTAGGTGATAGCGCCTATCCCTGCCTCAGAAACCTATTGACTCCTTATAAGGATACAGGGAATTTTACAAATGTGCATAAAAATTTTAATAAAAAGCTAAGCCACTGCAGAGTGCTTATTGAGCACACAATAGGGCTTCTAAAGCAGAGATTTAGACAACTTTATCATTTAAAATCAAGAAGGATTACTTTTATTTGCCATTGCAAGCGTGTTGTGTATTACATAACATGTGCATAGAAGATGGGAATTAAGAGCAGGAATATGTGGAAAACAATGTAGATGTTCCAAATGATGCACTTCCAGAAGATGAAGTAAATGAAGTTGGACTCAATTACAGAAATTATGTAGCTGCAATGTTAAATATTTGAACAGCAGCAAAAATTTGTTGGAAATCTAATTTTTTAACAATATACTTTTATAATGTCCCTATTTTATCACTATAGTAGAAATGTGTTAAAGAAAATATACTTATCAGAAGTTACCAATTTACCTATACATATAAATGTACCTATTATTTTTCATTACCCATTTCTATAATATATATTTTGTAGAAGGTACCTAGTTTGTTTTATTAATAAAGACTCACATATTAAACTTACTGTATTTATCCTTGCTTCGTGGAAACTACTCATGTTATGTTTATAAATGAAACTAACTGTTTCCAATTGATTCCACAATATATTGAAAAAATGCGAAATTGTAAGATAATTTGACAATTGTTTCGATATATCGCATTTTTCTGAATATATTGTGGAATCAATCGGAAACAGTTAGTTTCATTTATAAACATAACTGATATATTATGTAAATGAAAAGAAAAAAATTATCAAAACTTCCTATTTTTCCCAATAAAATTCTTTATTACAAAATGTACACATAACTAAAAAACAAAATAAATGTGGAGAATGTACAAGTCTTATCAAATCACTACAAAAAAAATCTGTTGAAATCTCAACATAAGTAAAAATGAAACAAATTTACAACAAAAAATCAGTCGCAGTTTATACTAAATTAGAACAAAAATCTTAACAAAAAAAATGAAATACAAATAGAACAGTTAACACTAAATAAATAAAAACTAGATACAAATAGAACAACAGTTACACTTGAAATAAACAAAAACTAATAACTGCACAATATAATTATAAAACTATAATATTGCACCAAAAATTAAAACTATACTTTATCCTTTATTTTATGTTGATAAATTAACTCCAATGTTAAAATGTCATATACCTGGAAATGTTATTGTCACTTTGCCATCGATAAAAAAGGTGCATCCTTTTTTATCGCGATAAAAACTTCTCTTCCTCAATATCTAGTAAGCGGACGTCACTTTTACACAATGACAATGAGTCGCAATTATTGTTGTTGTTCATCCATATATTCTGTCGTTAATTTATCTTGCCAAAAAACACTCGAGCTTTTCTTTTATTAGATAAATTCCTCTTTGACTCAAAGTTTTGCCAATCACTAAATTTGCTCGAAAAACTGACATTAGATAAAATCGCTCCACCTTCGGTGTCGCGATTTTATCATGTCAGTTTTTCTCGTAAAATTAGTGATTGGCAAAACTGTTTCGTTGCAAAGAGAAATTTATCCGATAAAAAAAAAGCTCTTGTGTTTTTACTGTTGAAAAAAATCCACACTCAGTTTTGGCAATTTCTAATTTTTGCTCATCTCTTTTTTCTTTTTTATCATAAAATCATTTTAAATCATTTTTTATGTCCAACAATATATCATTCCTTTTTTTATATGTTGATGACGGGTTTAACTTTCTTTTTCTTTTAACCCCCAATATTTGAGGGGTTATATCAACATTTGAAGTGAATGCAATGTCTACATTAGAACATGATGGTTGAGATTCTTCCATTGTAATTACAGGCTCTGCAACTTGACTCTGCGTTGAAAGTGCTTCTTTTACCTGCAGGTGTGAACTTGATAAGAGTAACATGGGTTTCAAGTTTCTTTTTTTATCATAAATCTCATCCAATTCCTCTTCAAACTCACAGGTCTTTCTGTTTCTTCCAGTTTGATTATTGTGGTCAACTTGACTCTGCGTTGATAGTGCTTCTTTTACCTGCAGGTGTGAACTTGATAAGAGTAACATGGGTTTCAAGTTTCTTTTTTTATCAAAAATCTCATCAAACTCCTCTTCAAACTCACAGGTCTTTCTGCTTCTTCCAGTTTGATTATTGTGGTCAATTGTTTTTTTATAATTTCTTTCTAAAACCTTGAATTTATTTTCACATTTGCTTGGAGGTATTGTTAATTGATACTCATTGGAGATATCCTTGGTAATGACCTCCCATAGCTTCTTTTTGGACTCAATTTCATAAGAACCTATTTTTTTATAATACTTCTTATAAAGTTCTATTAACTTCAACATTTTTTCTTTGGAAAAATATTTATCATCTTCTTTATCTTTAAAACATAAGAAATCCTCCATTATTAAACCTAAAACCAAAAACAAATATTAGTTATTATATTGTAAACAGTGCGAAGAAGTGCTTACCGTTATTATCCAAGACTTCTTAATATTATTAATACCAACAAATTAAACAAAATTGCCAAAATGCTTCAAAAGTCAATTGTCAAATTAGTTAGGTTAGTTCAGTTTTATAGACCATGAGGGATGTTCGGGGATTTTCAAACTCTGTCCATTTTCAAACGGTCCGAGAATAGTTCTTAGGACTGAATAAAACAGCTAGTTCTGCGCAATTCCAGATTGGTTTACGGACTGCCCAGAAACAAAAACCCGAATAAAGCTATATAAAATGTTGCCAAGACGAGACAATATGGCTCGCACTGTCAAAAAGGTATCAGACCTTATGTAGAACCAAGCTTCTAACTCTACACGCCCTAACTCTACAAGCCCTAACTTCACAAACTCTACACCTTAGTCCAAATTACTTTTGATAGGTTAAATTGTTGCTGTCTGATAATTAAATAATTGAAACAATCCATTTTTAGGCTTATTTCAGAATTAAATAGGGCTATTGTAGAGAGTAGCATGACGCGACTTTGGAAATCATGGAATTTGTAAGCACGATAGAGGGCGCCTTTTTTGACGGATCGAAACCAAACTCGCTACAAAAATTGGTTCGGCCAAAATCTTAGACGAGGTCGTTAACGGGCCAAATCGGCCCAGTAGAAACAAAATGGCCGCCTGTCAAAATTGAACAAAAATCGTATTTCTTTTGTTTTTGATCTGACGCAAAACAGTTACTGAGATTTGTTTTAGAACTTAACACGTTCTATAACTTTTGTATGAAACACTTTTTTCTAAAACGTACATGAACACATTTATTTAAGAAAATTCAAATTTTTTTGTTTTTGTTTTGAATCTGATGCAAAAACTGTTCAGAAATAAGCCGTCCAATTGGTCCTGTGCCATTGGGATTTTTTTTATTCTGCAATTCCCACTTTTGACTATGTTTTTAAATACAGTTTGTCAAATTAACATGTCTTATCATACTAACCTTTTTGTTAATGAATATTCTCCACAAACCTTTTTTTTCTGGATTAAATTCAATATTTCCGAATGTCTTCGTCAGTACTCTTCTATATTCCTATTTTCTGATAATCCCATTAGCCACGCTCCACTCAATATTGCACACTTATTGTTTCAACAAAACCACTTTCTGACCCTAATTTATGTAAGCTAGAAACAGCTATCGGTAGAGCGCTCTTGCGCACTTCTTTTAATATTTTATTGAGATCTTCCATCACTGCTCTTCCTGGTTACCTCCGTCATCCGAATATCTATCCTAATAACAGGGTCAGCGTCATAGTTATATCTTTTGTAATTAATTGCTTCAGTTTTACACTAATTTAAAAATATTCAGTGGATAAGTTGCCTCGTCAGGTCCGCGGTTAGCATGTTACGCGGTGCGGTCCCGAAAGATAATAATAATATAATAATAATAATAATATTTATTTACACATAACTCAGAAATACAAACAAACAAAACAAACGACATTATGCGAAATAAATATATACACTTGCGAAGCCCATGAGGCTTGTTTGCAAGGATAAAATAATAATAATATAAAACTTATACTAGGTAACAAATAATAATAAGTATAGGTAATTAATAAAAAATGTATACTATAATTAAGGATTAATAAAGTAGAAATAGAAATTGATAGAAACATTATCAGTAATTAATTTCGATAAGGTTGTGAATAGAGCGCCTACTTGTATTGGTGATATACTCATGAAGTTTCAAAGTTAGCACCTTTACAGAAGATTCAGATTTAATTTGTTGGGGTATAGCATTATATAGCTTAGGTCCTAGAAACATAAAGCTTCTTTGTCCAGCTGTTTTTTTCATTGTTGTATTCAGGTAAGTATGTTTATTTCTTGTCATATAATTGTGAGTTTGAATTTGTAGATTTGATTTAAGTTTATGTTGTCTTAATACCGCTTTTTTTAAATATAATTGTCTAACGTCTAATATTTTCGTTTCAGTATATAGAAGTTCACTGCTATATCTTCTTGTTTTTCCAAGAAGGATTTTGAGGAATCTTTTTTGCGAAACCTCGAGAATATTATAGTAAGTCTTCGCCACTCCACCCCAGCTGACCAGACCGTAAATTAGGTGAGATTCAATCAAACTTTTATAAACTATTAGTTTTTGTTTATATTGTAAGTGATATGAGATATGTTTGAATTTATATAATACACACCTCAATTTTTGAACTAGATAATTAATATGGTTATCCCATCTAAGATGTGGGTCTATCATAATTCCTAAATATTTTATTTGTTTTGCAGGTTGAATATTGATATTTTTTTGTACATTGAGGGCGTAGTTCGGAAGATCCGGTTCTAAGGATGCAAAAGGCAGGTAAACAGTTTTTTTATAATTGATTGAAAGAAGCCTATAGTCAAACCACTGTTTTATACAATATAGATCATTTTCAATTTTCAACTTTAAATCGTACCAATTTTGATCACTGTATACCAGAACTGTATCGTTTGCAAAACTTATAATGTTACTGTTGCTTTCAATCATAAATAAGTTATTCAAATATATATTAAACAAAACTGGGCCCAGAACCGTACCTTGTGGAACACCACACTGAACTGTCTGTTCTTTACTGCATTCATTGCCCACTCTTACTTTCTGAGATCGGTTTGTCAGATAACTTTTGAAAAAAGCATGTGCTGTACCTCTAACTCCAATGTCCTCTAGTGTTTCCAAAAGAAGGCAGTGGTCCACGGTGTCGGAGGCCTTTACTAAGTCCAGGAAGACCGCAATTGTAGGTAAACCCTCATCAATATTTTTATATAAAATATTTGTTATTTCCAAAAGAGCATCGTTAGTGGACTTGCGCTTTTGGAAACCATATTGAGACCCTGACATTAGCTGATATTTATCTAGAAATGTATTAAGCCGTGCATTAACTACTTTTTCTAGTATTTTTGATAAACAAGTTATTAATGATATTGGTCTGTAGTTTGTCATTTCATCCCTTTCCCCACTTTTATAAATAGGTTTGACAATCGATGTCTTAAAAGCTGAAGGAAATTGTCCCATTTCTAATGACTTATTTATTATAATCATTAGCGGATATGCAATAAAATCTGAAATATGTTTGAGAGTTTCAGCCCTTATTTCATCCCAACCCGGTGCTTTTTTATTCTTTAGTTCACTAATTATATTTTTTATTTCTGTAATACTGGTGGGTGCCAAAAACATGGAATGACAATTTATAATTTTCTTTATAATTTATTGGTTTTTGTATGGTTTTTGCTAGGTTTCGTCCTATATTTACAAAGAAAGTATTAAACATTTCAGAAATTATCTCAGCTTTATTTACTGTTGTTCCATTGTTGTCCTTAATATTTGTAATTTCCGTGTTTTCTGTTTTTTTAGATATTGAGTTTACTACATTCCATATCTTTTTTGACGAATTTTGTTCGTCTTCTATAAGTTTATTATAATAATTATTTTTAGCAGTGACAATTAATTTATTTAGTAGCTTTTTGTAATCTGTATATTCTATTTTAAGTATATTATTTAGAGAATTTATTTTTGATTTTTTATACATTTCATTTTTTTTGTTAACGGATTTTATGAGAGATGGTGTGATCCAATTTTTTCTTTTCCTTAAATTATTCTTAATCTTTGTATACATTGTTGACTGGCTAATATTATCTTGGATAGTGCTGACCAGTTTATCAGTTGCGGAGTCCAAATTTGGATTGAAAATAATATCATTCCAGTCAGTATGTTGAAATCTATGTATCAGTTTATTCTTGTCTATCTGGGCAAAATATTTAGATTTAGAGTTTACAACACGATCTCCCCCAGAAAGAATCAGTTGTAGCATTACTGTATAGTGATCAGTTACTGATGTGTTGATTACCAGAGGAATCAAATTATCATAAAAATTACCACTTTTAGAATATACAAAAATATGATCTATACATGTCTTTGAATTTTTTTGAACTCTTGTTGGAACATTAATGGCCGATTGATAACCGCATTCGTTTAAGACGTCTAAGTAATTTCTCTTGTTATCATTTTCGGTTAATAGATCAATATTGATATCTCCAACAAAAAGTTTAAAATCACTGTTTTCAGTTTGTATATCTAAAATATCATTTAACTCCTCAACAAACGAGTCGATTTTGTTTTCAGAAGCTGGTATAATAAACGTTTTATTTTCAAAATGGGCTTTTATTTTAATTAGTGAACTACCACTTAAATCAAATAAGTTATGCGACTCATACAGCTCAGATTTTATAAATACAATGACTCCATCACTCTGGTTGAATTTTCCGTAGTTATATACAGTTCGATAACCATCAATATTATACAGTGATAAGTCTGGAATAAAATGTGTTTCTGTTAGAACAATACATTCAATTTTTGTTTCTAACCCCTATATAAAGATTTGAAATTCATCAAAATTACAAGCGATGCTCCGAATATTACTGTGGATTATTTTAAAGTTAGTATTGTAGTCGTTTATTTTTAGGACCTTCTTGGTTTCCTCTGATGTTTGTAAAGGGAATGTTTCTATCTTTTCTACTTCAAAATCACGTATATAATCATCCATTTCAGATAAATATTTACAGTTTTAAATGATAAGATATGGGTTATTTGGTGTGTTAGTGGTTTATTTAATACAACCTACTAAGAATACAATATAAAACCAGACATTCATTAACAAATCCGAAGTTTAAAATTAATTTACACCGATAAATATTAAAAACGTCGACTTTTAAAAATACTTCAGCCAAATACACATTTCCATCGATAAAAATCATAAACCTGATAATAAAATTGATTGTCTTTTAAAACAAGTACCATAGAAGTTGTATCAAAAAAAACTTGACCAAATTTTGTATTATTAAAGACGGGTTTTAGTTAATTTAAATTTAATCCTTTTAGATATTAGTAATTAGTACATGTGTTTAGCTTATAATATTTAAAGTAAGCTTAGTTATAAATATTGTAATGAATATAAGTGAACCATTATTTTCTTGAAATTTGTATGCACTATTTAGCCTTGGTGATTGTCTTTGAGCGAATTTTGGCTCTATCAGTGTTTTCTTACTTGACGGTAATTGTTCTTCTTTCTCTTCGATATCTGGTGTTCTTCTTTTCTGCACCTTTGAATGAATTTCTGTTTTGTCTTCCTCTCGGGCATTTATAAGACTGCAGTTTGAAGATGCTGCGCCTGCACAATTCTTATCTTTAATAGAGTTTCTTTCTAAATCCTTATAAGAGAATGCTTCTCCTTCCACAAACAAAGTGCTTTTGTATATATGTGCTTTTTTATTTTCGTTTTTAGCCAGTTTTAAGTGTTGTACCAGTAATTTATTCTCTTTTCTTTCTTCCTGGGATAAGTCTTCCACAATTGCAATGCCTGATCCTTTCAGTTTCTTGCAGTTTTTCAAAATATCTTTTTTGGTCAATGCTCTCAGAAACCTCACAACTATTGGTTTATTCGACTGTGATTTTCCAATTGTATAGATATCGTTTATTTCAGTGTTCTTGAGGCTCAATTGAAGTTTCGAATTCAACAAATTTATTGTAAAGTCTATTAGATCACCTTCCTGGTAATAGCTGTTAAAAATAATAATGTTATTTGAAGAAATTTTCTTTCCCAGATATTTGATTTTGTTTTTCAGTTCTTTCACCTCCTCTTCTACTTTAGTAGTTCTGATTTGTTCAGAAGCTATTAGTTTATTTAATTTTTGAATTTCTTCGTTTAATTTGTCTGTTATTATTTCAGTTTGTTTTTGATTCTGTCGTTCAATTATACTGGTTAACTGTTGAATGGCTTCTTCTGATAAAGACATTTGAATATAAATTTCTGATCATCACCCGGACTAAAATGGTTTTTTTCATTCAATTTGATTCAAAGTTGTCTTTTCAAAATTATGTTGCTTTTATATAAAAATTTAATAACTTACTGTGTAATAAGTACACTGTCCAATTTTCAAAATTTTTCAGCAACTTTATAACCACTTTTTCAATAACTTTTATATAGATCGTTTTGAAAACGTGCTGTCTTGTAAACACATATCAATATACACCCGCTTTCCTCATTATTAACTTGATCAATTATATATTTCAACCTCATTGGACACAATAAACTTTGTATTGAACTAAAATGTGCGAGCTTTCGGAATGGAACTACTACCAGCCTGTAGTTATTCTTTCTATGTCCCAATCTGTACCAGGTGATCAGTTAAGGGTAGCGAGCGACCATATCTCATAAGATATTGGTGGTATAGATTCAGAAAAAAAAATTCATGATAAAAGTCGCCAATAGAAATTGCTGGAAATTATTTTCGAGTTTGTCAAACGTCCGCTAGAGGGCGGAACAACCAACACTAAGTAGAAAAATGGGATTTTTATAGAATTTTGCCTAATGAAAGTATATCGATGATATCATTTTCATATTTACTGACTATTCACTTACACTTTTTGACTGAAATGTTTTGTTCTATCTATCAAAATAAAGCGATGGGGGAGGTTCAATTGTTTTTTTAAACAAACCAAGATTTCTCCCGTTTCGCATGACCGATTTTAACAAATTCTTGCTCATATGAAAGAGCATAATTCACACTACAAAACGCTTACTTGGTTTTGACTTTTTGACGTTCGTCTTCGCCGCTAGATGGCATTAACTGAAATGGTGGCAAATTTTAAAGTTTTTTTCAAAAAAAAACAAATGTAATGGGTATATTTATTTTTACATATTTTAAAAGAGGATACATTTTTCTCGAATTTAATGAAAAAAATTAATCATCTACCTTTTTTTGAACCGTTGATATTGAACAAAATATAATTTTATTACATTAAAAAATGGCACGCCACTGCTTTTTATCAAAAGAAAAATCATTTTCGTAATCACTTATTAGTTGCTAACAAAAATAACATTCATTAGGGAAAACCGTCATATTGTGTCACAACTATTGTGGACAGATGAAGCATCTTTTTGCAGTAATGGCAGGGTAAATCTTCATAACATGCATAACTGGTCGGACACTAATCCACACTGGTTACGTGAAGATTATCAGCAAGCTCGATGGAGCGTCAACGTCTGGTGCGATGTTACTAAAGCTCGATTCTCACTATAGTGCAATGAATGTGCAAGGCACGGGAAAGGCACAGGCTCGGCAATATTTGTATGATATGTAATTGAATGTGATTTTCGATTTCGCGTTCTCACTATACGGATACCGACTTGTCAATGCATGTCGCTTGCACGTAGGTATTCTTCGAAACAATATTTGCCGAGCACGTGCTCTGCCGAGTCCTACCCGGTTTCGCGAAGCTTGCCTAGTCTGAATACTCATTCCCGGGAATCAACAGGCAAAAAGAAAGTGACGATTTAAATAATTTAAATAATTATGTCGAAGCGTCAAAGAAAGACTTTTACATCGGAAATGGATGAAATGTTAATTGAATATGTGCGTGGAAATGAAGCGTTGTATGATTTATCTAATACTCAGATATTCAATACAAGTCGAATGTGTGGACGTCAATTGGGGAAAAATTAGAATTGGGTAAGTAATAATTTAGTATATTTATTAAAATATTACATAACACGTAACTATAAATTATATTTCTTATATTATATTTTGTCATATTGCCAAGGTACAGAACCAGCATCTGAATTAAAAAAACTGGTGAATTTTTCTCTGCAAAGGAACGCTTCCTGTTGTGCATTGCCACCTTGCTTTGGTAGATCTTGCAGTATACATATGTTGTGATTCTCCACAGCAGCAATTTCTTCCTGTGTCATCGTGGCTTTGTTGAGTAGATAATTATGTAGAATGCATGTTGTTAAGACAATTCTTTCAACATAGCCAGGTTTTGAATTGATTTTTCTAAAATATATGCGGAAACGCTGTGCCAAAATTCCAAAGGCGTTTTCAACAACACGCCTTGCTCGACAATGTCTGTAGTTGAAAACCCTTTTCTGTACATCATTTAGTATCTGGGTCGGAGAAAAAGGTCTCAAAAGGTTAATTTTTTAAGGAAACGCTGAATCACCCAGAATAACGTAAGGCGTTGTTATATCAGAATCTGGGAGCTGTTTAATGCCAGGTATGTTCAAGGTACCATTTTCCAATTGTCTTCCCAATCTCGAGTTTGCGAAGATACCTCCATCACTGTTTTTGCCATATGATCCCTATATCCACCGCCAGAAATCTGTAATCAGCATCGACTAATGCAAGAAGAACAACGGAAAAGGTTTTTTTATAATTAGAATAATTTGAACCACTATTCGCAGGTGCTATAATTTCAATATGCTCGCCATCTAGGGCTCCTAAGCAATTAGGAAAATTCCAAGTAGTCCAAAACCTTTTCGAAATATTTTCCCAGTCTTCTTTACGCGGTGTAGGAATATGAGCTGGCAATAAGTTGCTTATAATTGCGTTACACACTTCTTGGATAATGGCATGTACAGTAGAATGTCCTAGTCAGTAACTGAATGCAATCGTTTGATAAGAGTCTCCAGTAGCAAGAAACCTAGAATAAATCAATATTGTTACTTTCAGATGGTCAAGAATGCAAGCATTGTTTTCGAAATTCAAAGAAAACTAAAACAGGGCAAGCAGCAGATCCCAACGCGAGATGGAAGTAAGGCGACATATTGGAATTTCTACATATTCACATGAAGGATAAGGAGCGAGTTACTTCAGTTACTACGACTGAAAACCCCACTTTTGTAACTGACGATAAAAGCAATGGACCGGAAAATATAAGTCAGTATTCCGATTCTTCACAACATATTTTTTCACAGGGTAACATTCAGGACATAACACCTCCGAATAGTCAGCTTGATGGTCAGGATATTCTGCAGTCTACCGATTTATCACAAGCTAGTACATCCCAAGAAGCAAATCATAAGTCAAAAAGAGAGATAGTAGAAAACAAGAAGGCAACAACTAAAACAATCAAAGATAAAGCAAAATCGTCAACCCAGCCTATGACAGCTAGCAGCACCCTAATGAACTATCTTTTGACCGAGGAAAACAACAAAAAAATTGAGGCGAATAAAGACGAAATTGATCATTTTTTTGAAAGCATAAAAGATACTGTGAAAAAGTTTTCTCCCGGTGACAAACATCTAGTTAAAACTAAAATATTTGGACTTGTCTCCGATATTGAAGCTAAATACGTATATGACCAGCAGCATACTCAAAACTTTTCAGCATACAATGCCAGTAACATGCAAACCATTAATTTACATAACACGACTACCGACAGTTCAGAAGTTCTCCCGCCTCTAGTGTCTCCTACATCCCACTCATCCCAATCATCAAATTTTTCCTTAACTCCCATTCAATCTCCACCATCATCAAGTGCTTCCATGTGCCAATCCTACAATTCTTCACTTGCCGCCTCCTTTTATGAAACCTTTTCCCCACAGAATACCTTAGATTAATCATTAATATAATGTAATAATCATTAATACATGTAATATTATCTACATCATGTGTCAAAATAAAAATAAAACATGTTAAACGCTATAAAGCTGATGTTTGATTTTTACCTTAAGCACACCGCAAGTTTTTGAACTGGTGGAATGGATTCACGAAAAGTGGTATTTTGTTTCTGCAAAACTTCTTCTATCTGTTTTAACAAATTATTGAATTCGTTAATCGACATTCTTTAATATTTAAAGAATTTGGTTTCGTCGTCTATCAATTCGGGGTGTAGTGTAGATAATTCTCCTTCTTGATTCCGTCTTTTTAACATATCATGCACCCAAAAACGTCTTTTTCGTTTCTGACCTTTCTCTATTTGTTTTTCCTCGTTTTCATCTAATAACACAGCAATTGTCACAAGTGTTGTAGTGGAAAACATATTGTTATTATTCGATCTATTAATTATATAAACGGTACCACTGACGTTCCGTGACCGTAGCTACTCGTTCAGTGTGAATGCGCGATACATTTCTTGCCCTTGCCGAACCCGTGCCTTTCCCGTGCTTTTCCCGTGCCTTGCACATTCATTGCACTATAGTGAAAATCGAGCTTTATGGTGCTATTATCGGTCCGCACATCTTTAATGGCAATCTAACCGGTGACATGTATTTGAACTTTTTATTGGACGATTTACCAGGACTCTTAGAAAATGTGCCTTTAGAAGTAGGAAGAAACATATGGTTTCAACAAGACGGATGCCCGGCACATTATTCTCGAAATGTGCAAGATTTTTTGAACAGGCATTCTCCTAACCGTTGGATTGGTAGAGGTAGTCTATTTTTCTGGCCACCACGGTCCCCCGATTCACCTGCCTTGATTTCTATCTGTGGGGCCGAATAAAGGATTTGGTGTATAATACTCGACCAACTACTCGAGAAGACATGATAGTCCGAATTCAAAACGCCATAAATAATATACCAAGAGCGGAAATTGAGGCAGCTGTAACCTCTACCCAGAAAAGATTGGACCAGTGCATTCAAAATAATGGACAACATTTTGAACATTCACGACAAAACTATTAATTTATTTTTAACGTTTATTTCTAAAGTTTTGTGTTCTTGTTTTTAGTGTTATTGCTCCTGATGTTGTTGGATAGTTTTATTAAGATTTTTTTCCCAAATATGTAAATTAGTATGTTTCGAGATATGGGCGCCCCATGTAAATTTATTTGATTTTTTTAATTCAAAACCGTTTGTCTAACGAAAAAAAAGTCAACAGGTTCTTTTTGTTAGCAACTAATAAATGATTACGAAAATGATTTTTATTTTAATAAAAAGCAGTGGCGTGCCATTTTTTAATGTAATAAAATTATATTTTGTTCAATATCAACGGTTCATAAAAAGGGAGATGATTAATTTTTTTCATTAAATTTTAGAAAAATGTATCCTCTTTTAAAATATGTAGTTGACGCCATCTAGCGGCGAAACGAAAGTCAAAAAGTCAAAACCAAGGAAGCGTTTTATAGTGTAAATTATGCTCTTTCATATGAGCCCAAATTTGTTAAAATCGGTCAAGCGAAACGGGAGAAATCTTGGTTTGTTTAAAAAAACAATTGAACTTCCCACGCCGCTTTATTTTGATAGATAGAACAAAACATTGTAGTCAAAAAGTGTAGGTGAATAGTCAGTAAATATGAAAATAATATCATCGACATACTTTTATAACGCAAAATTCTATAAAAATCCCATTTTTCTACTTAGTGTTAGTTGTTCCGCCCTCTAGCGGACGTTTGACAAACTCGAAAATAATTTCCATCAATTTCTCTTGGCGACTTTTCTCATGAATTTTTTTTTCTAAATCTATATGACCAATATTTTATGAGATATGGCCGCTCGCTTCCCTTAACTGATCACCCGGTACACCGAAGAGCCTGCGAAATTTTGCTAAATAGGGGTCATAAGAGTCCATCACACTATAATTCTGGAAAAAATCGTATTCATGTGGTATCCTTAAACTGGAACTGAAGTCATCAGATACAGAAATACTATTTAAAAGTAAAAATAAAAATATCCCCATTTAAAAAACTTATATATATACTCAAATGTGCAGAATGTAATGCTGTTCATATAGGTCAAACAATTCGAAATTTTTAAATTGGACACACTGAACACTTACGAGCACATAGATTAGAACATCCAGAGAAATTCCATTACGCAAAACATCTACTTGACAGCAAATATTCATTTACACCTAACACAGAACTAGAAGTACCACATATATGTGATAAGAAACAAGAGCTAGATTTCCTTGAGGAATTCGAAATAAGACGACACTTAAGAGACCCAAAATATGAAGTCATCAATGAACAGATAAATGTAGAGAGTTCTCCGTACCTATCAATAAATTGCTCATCAAGTTTTAATTTTTGGAATATTCTGAATTCTTTGGATATAATTTAGTTTGCAAAACAAATGATCTAACAAAAAACGTTAAACTAACAACTATGATTGAATATTGTATGATAAATCATAATTATTTCATTTTTTACCTTTCCACAATATTTCTGGTAGGATGTAGGGCCAGCTATGTGTCTTGATTCTTTTTACTCTAATATTTCATTACTTTCATTACATCCCTGATAGGCATGTTAGAATAGCAATCTTTATTGCATCCGCAGGATATTTGTCTCTTGAATTTCCCAATCACGGTAATTTTTTACTTAGTACATAATTGTAATGAGAATAATTACGTTGATTGGACACATAATCCTTTCAACAAAATAATAGATGTGTTCGGAAAACAAAAATACCTATCAATTCAATTTCCGAATAGCACAATAAATGCGGTTTACTAAAAACTATTTGTGGTTTCGATATTGCTTTCATTCATTTAACAAATTGTCAATGCAAAAGACATTCATTATTTTCAATATATTATTAGCTTCAATGTTTCACTAAAGAAAGTTAAGTGAATTAACCTGACACCACACCTCGACGTGAGGTGTGCCAATACGGTAAGCAAAAATTATGTCTTTTGTGTGAAATTATATTGCGAAACCAAAAATACTGTTGATACCCAATTATCAGTGATTACTTTTTGGAAAGAATCGATAGAATGTGAAAATTCTTTATTAAAAGAGAAACGGTTTGGTGTAAATTCGTCGAATTGTTAAGAAATACGAATTATTATATCGTTTTCTTATTAAGTTTCACATCTATCAAAGTTCGTTATGATTTTTGCCACTTTTTCGTGGGGAAAGGTAGAAGCACTAGAGGCAAGACGGGGACGCTAAGGATTTATGTTAATAATAATCATACCCAATTGTCAAAGAATATGAATTATTTAGAAAACATATGTGTTATCTTTAACAACGCATTTAACAAAAATAAACGGTTTTAAGGATTAAAACTAACTTTTCCGTATATTTTCATTTTTAATGACGTAAAAGTTAATATACTAGGATATTTTATAATATTTATCCACATTAAAGGCGATGTTTTGAAATGTATTGAAATTTATGATATTTTGTTCTATTTTGTTCATGTAAAACAGTCTTGTATTTCGCGACAGTAGACACTCCATGCGCGGGGAACTTGCGTAGAAACGTTGTGCCATATACCGCCTATGCATCAAACTGTCTCTTATATTATTATTTGTCTATGGTTTGCATCTAGTTTCGGCGAGTAAACACGTGTTCAAAGAATAATTTCCATTTTACATTCCTAAAGTAACTATAGGGGAGAGTAGGGATATTTGATCCTTTTATACTTTCATATATATTTTTTACAATTCTTCAGGTTTTGATATTTTAAATGGCGCAATGTGTGGAGGAAACTTAGATGCATGTAATTTTATACATTTCAAAGTCAATTTTTCGAAAATTAAGGGCTTTTTTGGGAACCTCGCTTTGGGATCAAGTCTCGAAACCAGTTGGGTGACTTGATCCTCCCTATTTTACATTATTGGAAGATTATTAGAGAAGGGTTTTCAGAATAAAATAGCCTGTCAATAGAAAAAAAGATGTACTCAACATTAATAACATGATTGTAGGTTGGATCATAACTAAAAGTATTTTGAATAAAATAGAGGGAAGTTTAGGACCCCTGCAGTTCGAAGTATTCCAGTGGTAAATGACGGCTGAGGTAACTTCACAATACCTCTCTGGAAACACAACTGCTATCGGGGATTTCAGGATAAAAGAATTGAAAACCTTGTTTTTTTTTCTTCAAGAAATTGATCTCAATTTCATCACCACTGATCCTCTAAATTTTTCACACAAAAATTATTAATAGTCTGCTTTGATTTGAACTACACAATGACGAAGTCATTAACTACTACGGTTGAATTGTCAATAACTTCTTCAGATTCAGACTTGGGTGGAGATCCAACGAAGTTTGAGTCATCGCTGCTATCGTGCAGGCTAAAATTGTCATCTTCCTCATAACTAGAAACCATCAACAATCGTTTCACAGCTTCGGCTTCCTGTTTCTGCTTCTGGTTGGAACTTTTCTTTGCTTTTTTTTCTCCTCTTTTCATAAACTCCTCTTCAATTTGGGTCTTCTCCGGTTTATCTGTGAGTATTCGACTTTTTGCACGCTTTCGACCACGCACTGATGAGTTGCTACTTGTCGGTGGTGCTTTCGGGAATGGAAATATTTCAACAGGAGTGAAGTAACGAGGAGCAACTGGCAGTCCAGATGATGTTGACGGAAGCGGCTCAGAATTTTCTACCACTGTGGTATCCAATTGTTATGTTGTTTCTATATTTGGGCGATCTGTAACGAAACTTGTGAGAAACTGTATATCTGTGAATATCATGGAATTGAATGTCCAAATTCCTGTTATTTGGAATCCGCTCATGATGTTTGTAGGTGTCATAGGGCTAGGATAGGCGTTCCCAAGCAACCCTGCAAAATCGTAAATTGTTAAGGATCTGTCAGGGTGAACTGTCATCCATTCTGTAGCTGCCACATTATAATAAGTTTTCAGTGGGCCAAATGCAGTCCTGTCTCAAGGCTGAAGTTTATGGAGCGCGTGAGGAGGTATGGTTAGGAAGACAATGCCATTCTGTTTTGCATACGTCAAATTTTCAACAGATATGTGGCAGTCATGGTTGACCATAATCATCAATGTTTGATTACTTGGAGAGTTGTTTGTATGTTGAGAAAAGTGATGTAGAAACTTAAGCAAGTTCGGAGCTGTCATCCAGCCGCTCATGTGGGTACCGGGAGGGGGCCATCGATCATTCGTTCCTGCCAATTAACCCGTGGAAATATCATAAACGGTGGAATGTGGTTACCAGATACACTGATAGTAGAACATACAGTTGTCAATTGACCTCTTTCAGCAGAGGTAACTTTTCCGATTTGTTTGGTCCCTTTTCCAGCAATAATTTTTCCGGGTTTATGTACGCTAGTCACTCCGGTTTCGTCTACATTCCATATTCTTGATAGTACAAACTGGTGTCTCTCGTAAACTTTTATTACATTTTCGAAGAACTCGCTAACAGTGTGCCGGTTGAATGCAGTACTTCTTCTTCGACCGCCTATGCTCCGGCGTTCTCAAGTATAAAGTTCTATTTCTTTCCAGAAATCCACGGGCCCATTATTTTCCTACCGACTGATTTGTTTCCCAACAAGCTGGAAATTTCTTTTTGTCATTTGGAACGCTAACTTTCGACTTGTAATAGTAAGTCCATAATACAACTTAGAGACAGTTAAAAGATAGGCGGAAAGTTCATCTTCCTCTTCAGCAGTAAATACTTGGGCCTTCTTGTAGCCCGGTGTCTTGGTCTTGGTCCTCTCCTTATAAATCTTTTGAGGGTCATCAGAGGCACATTGAAAGAGTTTGTAGTTTCTCGGAAAAAACAACCCACTTTGACAGCATTTACAGCTGCTTGCAATTGTTCTGGGTCAGGGTTCCCCTTGGCTTTTCCCCTCTCTTTCTTTTATGTTTTCTCGGCATCTGTAACAAAAATAAATAACCAATGATTGACCAAAACTGTCAAAGCCTTAATAAGTACTTGAAACTTTTATTGTAAATACATTTAAAATTATTTTCCAAAATGATCTTATTTTATGTCTAGTATAGAATTGTATAAAATTATGCTTATTACCTAGTATTCTGTAGGCCCTGATATCAGTTTATACTTCTTAAGGGTCATAAACAAATATATAATTAAATTTTTTTTAAAAAACTGGCAGGATGAGACTTGATCCACTGATCAAGTCTCCTACCACAGCATAGGATCAAGTCTCCCAACACACACTTAAAATGTTAAAATAATTCGCAAACAGACTTCAAATTCCTTGAAATATTGTGCCAAAGTCACAAGAAAAAATACAAACAAGCTATTTTTCATATATTTGCGGTTAAAAAAATAAATAAATACTCACCGAAAAAGAAGTCTGGAATGTATAAAAAGATAATTGTGACGATAACTGTTCACGTGATGGCTGCAAGACGCTTACTGGAGCAGTAGAGCACTGTTGCCTACCAAAACAAGCGCCACTAATGAAATGACCACTAACGGCTGAACACGGCGCGAATTTCGAATGGGGATCAAGTCTCCTAGGGGATCAAGTATCCCTACTCGCCCCTATTGCCTTGTCATTAAATTGTAACCAAGCATCTAACTATCCAGGTAAGAGGTTTCTCAAATGGTATTATTCTTTTTCGATTATTACTTTTCCGCCCAACCTTTCTATATGCGAGAAAAGTATTGGTTTACCCCAAAAAAAGTTGGAATTTTGAAATATTTTTTTGAGTAATTTTTACGTTTTCCATCAACAACAACACGAAAAAACGGTTTTTAGAAAAAAAATCCTGTGTGTATGTCGTCGTCGTCGTCGTCGTTGTCGTCGGCCACTTTTCCTTACATGTCTTGTTAGCACGATACAGTCTCCGGAGTGCAATAAGTCAGCAATTTTATGATCGAATGTTGTTAAGGACATGTCACAGATGATCCCTATTGATTTTCAGCTCACCAGAGCCGGTACAACGGGTGCTATGGTACTTGAAGTACGATATTTTTTGAGAAATATCAGTTTGTTAGCACGATACAGCCTCCGGTGTTCAACAAGTCACCAATTTTATGATTGAATATTATTCAGGGCATCTCACTGATGAACCCTATTGATTTTTAGCTGACCAGAGCCAATACAACAGGTGTTACAGTACTTTAAGTACGATATTTTTGTATTTTTTGGAGATGTTTCAGTTTGTTAGCAGGATACAGCCTCCGGAGTATATACAAGAGACCAATTTTATGATTGGATATTATTAAGGGCGTCTTAAAGGTGAACTCTATTGATATTCAGCTCACTAAAGTCAGTACAACGGGTACTCTATGGTACTTGTAGTACCAAATTTTTGTCATTTTTGGAGAATTTTCAGTTTGTTAGCACGATACAGCCTGCAGAGAGTATACGATTGATCAATTTTATGATTGAATATTGTTTAAGGTGTCTTACAGATGTACCCTATTGATTTTCAGTTGACTGGAGCGAGTACAGTGGGTCCTATAAATCCAGATATACTGAATTTTTGTCTATTTTTGGAGAAATTTCGGTTTGTTAGCACGATACATCCCCCGAAGTGTATACAAGTAACAATTTTATGATAGAATATTGTTCAGGGCCACAGATGCGGAAAAGTTAGTTTCAATCCTTAAAACCGTTTATTTCTAATTCTATTAGTGATATTTTGATTCATTAATACTGGAGACTTGGGTCCTGAAAACCGAATTAAAACAAAAAAAATCGTTATCGGGGTCGGTAGTAACAGTGCTACGCGGGGTCGGTTGCAACGTTTCATCCGACCCCGATGGTTGTAGTATTCACAAATGTGTGTATAATTATGAGAACTAATGAAAGTTTTTCACTACAGAATGCCTCGAACAAAGGAAAGAAAAACTGAGAGAGGAAAACAAGGCATTTTGCAATACAGGCAAGCATATCAGGATGTAAAATAAACGGTTTTAAAGATTAAAACTAACTTTTCCGCATTTGTGGCCTCGAACAATATTCTATGATAAAATTGTTACTTGTATACACTTGGGGGATGTATCGTGCTAACAAACCGAATTTCTTCAAAAATAACCAAAAATTTAGAATATATGGATTTATAGAACCCGCTGTACTCACTCTAGTCAACTGAAAATCAGTAAGGTACATCTGTGAGACACCTTGAACAATATTCAATCATAAAATTGATCAATCGTATACTCTCTGGAGGCTGTATCGTGCTAACAAACTGAAAATTCTCCAAAAATGACAAAAATTTGGTACTCCAAGTACCATAGCAGCCGTTGTACTAGCTTTAATGAGCTGTATATCAATAGGGTTCATCTTGGAGATGCTCTGAATAATATCCAATTATAAAATTGGTCACTTGCATATACTCCGGAGGCTGTATCGTGCTAACAAATTGAAGCTTCTCCAAAAATGACAAAAATATCGTACTTAAAGTACTATAGCACCTGTTGTAGTGGATCTGGTGAGCTGAAAATCAATAGGGATCATCAGCAAGATGTCCGGAATAATATTCAATCATAAAATTAGTGACTTGTTGAACTACGGAGGCTGTATCGTGCTAACAAACTGAAATTTCTCAAAAAATTATAAAATGTCGTACTTCAAGTACCATAGCACCCGTTGTACTGGCTCTGGTGAGCTGAAAATCAATAGGGTTCATCTGTGACATGTCCTTGACAATAGTCAATCATAAAATTGCTGACTTATTGCACTCCGTAGGCAGTATCGTGCTAACAAGACATGTAAGGAAAAGTGGCCGACGACAACGACGACTACGACGACGACATACACACAGGATTTTTTTTCTAAAAACCGTTTTCTCGTGTTGTCGTTGATGGAAAACGTAAAAATAACTCCAAAAATATTTTCAAAATTCCAACTTTTTTTGGGGTAAACCAATACTTTTCTCGCATATAAATAGGTTGACGGAAAAGTAAAATGGAGCATGGATACGAGCAGCGGCAAAAAAATTTGAATTAAATCATGTATCCCTAACCAGATACAAACAGTAAAAAGTAGCTGCAGCAAACAATGAATTGCCGATTTCTATGAGATATAAAGCGTGGAACAAAGTTTTCAGTGATGAGCAGGAGCAGGTAATGTCAAATTACATCATAAGGGCTTCAGAGATATACTATGGCTTGTGTCCAAAAGACGTTAGAAGGTTAACATTTGAGTTAGCATGCAAGTACAATTCATTAAAGCCACCTCAGTGGTCTGAAAAACAGATGGCAACGAAAGATTGGTTTACAAGGTTTATGAACAGACAACCCCAACTTTCCATACGATGTGCTCAAGCTACTAGCTTATCTAGGGAAACAAGCTTTAACAAAGCAAATGTCAACTTATTTTATGACAATTTGACGACTGTCATTGATAGATATTAGTTTGAACCCAAAGATACATATAATGTGGATGGAACGGGCGTTACCACAGTGCAGAAACCCATTAAAGTTGTTACGAAGAGAGGATTAAAACAAGTTGGATCTGTAACTTCTGCCAAAAAAGGGACGCTTGTTACTGTCACTGTGGCAGTAAATGTTATTGGTAATTCTATTCCACCCATGTTTGTGTTCCCAAGGCTCAGATATCAAGATCATTTTGTGAGGGATGGCCCAACGAGGAGCATTGGAGCCGGAAATTCAAGTGGATGGACGCAGGAAGCGTTGAGTATCTTCAACATTTTCAAAAATATACATCCTCCTCAAACGATCATAAAGTTCTTTTACTGCTACATAATTATTCTTCACACATTTCTATCCAGGCCCTGGATTTTTGTATAGAAAATGGGATTGTGGTATTATCTTTTCCCCCACATTGTTCCCATAAACTACAGCCATTAGACCGTCAAGTTTATGGACCCCTTAAGAAAGCTGTCTCTTCTGCATGTGATTCATGGATGAGTAGTAATGGGGGAATGACCTTAATGATTCATCATATTCCAGGAATTGTAAGGGACGCCTTACCCTACGCTGCGATTCAAACCAATATCCAGTCAGGTTTCAGGTGCACTGGAATTTTTCCTTTGAATAGAAATATATTCACTGACCTAGATTATTCTCCATCATATGTAACCGCAACAAATAGCAAACCCCTAATGAAGAACTGCGAATGAATTGTTAAAAACTATCGTCGATGATGCTCCACCAGCATCAAGAGACTCCTTACGACTTTTAGAGAATTTGCCTTCAACTTCGCGTAATATTTCTTATCCAATAGAAAATTTGAAGGCATCTCATGAGGTTCTCAATCAATCTTCCAACCCAGATGAAGTGTTTTCTCCTGAAACTGTTCGACCCTTTCCAAAAGCAGCTCCAAGAAGGAGAGGAAACGGGAGAAAAACTAGGAAATTTGCTATCTATACCGACACTCCTGAGAAAAAGGCAATACGAGTTGAATATGAGAAAAAGGACAAAAATAGAGCCAAGCGGAATTTATCTAGTTCAGAGAATAAAAAAAACAAAAGCTGTATTAACAAGAAACTCATACAACAAAAACCCAAAGCAACTACACTTAAAACCTCATCAAGCTTAGATTCAAGTGAAGATGAAGAATGTTATTGTATGGTTTGCTTAGAACCATACAGTTCCAGTAAACCCGATGAACAATGGATTCGTTGCCTAGGATGCAAACATTGGTCCCGTGAAGAATGCACTAATTCAACTCCTACATATTACGTTTGTCATAACTGTCACCCAGAATGAATTTTTAATTACAAATAATTTAAATATTTTGTTTTGCTTCCATTATTTCTCTAGTTTTACTTTTAATTTGTGAATAGATATTTTACAGTATGTCTTTTTATTATTTTACAACGGACCCGGATTTGGTGTTCCAACTGACCCCATATGTTGTTACAACTGCTGCGGCGTCGGGGGCGATTGTAACAATATGCACTCACTCCGTTTCTATGATATTGGCAATGACGTAGAAATTTTAAAAGCCTCAACACTTTATCCAAATAACTACATGGATTTCCCAATTTACTCGTACAACTATAATTTCTCTAGCATTTATAATTTTCTTGTTTACCTAATTTAAAGTCAAAATGTTACTTCCGACCCCGGTCTACCCTACCACGTTTGTGGACGTTTTTGGAGAAATATAGGTTTATTAACACGATACAACCTCCAGAGTGCAAATATAGGCCTACCTCATATTTTTCCAGTTTCCCTGTTCTGTGCCACTTGGTACCAGTCAAGTTCGGCATCATACCATCTTTGTTGTGGTCTGCCAGTGCTTCTTTTCACCCATAAGCTTTTCTGTTAAATCAAAAAATAAAAAACAGAATAAATTCAAATATTTACATTATTTCTCCTTTGTATCCAAGAATTAACACATAGCAGCCAGCGGGCGGACTCATTATTGAGTATATTACGGTGTTTTCTGATTATTAACCTTCCGTTACTAACGTGCGGACTGTGAGTCCGCACCGTTGAAGATAAACCGGTATTTAGCGAACTATTCCGAGTAGGCGGCTTTACCGCTAAGTAGCTGTTACCGTTGGGGTTCCAAAATTAGTGTTAAGAGGTAAACACAGCAGGGTGCTGCGTGTTCGAGATGGGCTCTTATGCGGACTTTTACTCCGCACGTTAGTGTTAATGTTAATTTTTTCAAGGTAAATATTTTTTTAAAAATTCTGCTTTCTGCAGATTATTAAACCTAAACATGTGTTTACAGTGCTTGAAATGAATTATGAAAAAGAACAAGAATATCTTCGCCAACTCTACGACGATATTGAGACTGATATTGAGCCATCTGAAGACGACTCGAGCTTGCAGGATGATGAAGAAGAAATTCAAGATCACATCACCGATGATGAGCAAGATATTAATGATCCAAACAACAGCTTGGATCTTTCAGTTGAAATAATGGATAAAGTGTCGCACGAAAAAGTTTCATATTACATTGGAAAAGATGGACATTTTTATAAAAAGTTTTAAGCCGAGAGCATTAATCCCAAAAATGAAATCTCTTTTAGGTACTACTTTTGTTAATTACCAACCAAATTACACAGCGTAGGTGTGTAGGACAAGTACGACTGTTGAACTCTTCTAATATATTTTTATCAACAAACATTTATTAATAATATGAAACCAGCAGTTTTTACAAACATATTTTTTTGGGTTTATTATTGTCAAAAATGGAAAAAGATAAATTCATTATGAAATTAATTATCATGAATTAAATTAAAATATAATTGAACTAGCAAATAAATACAACGTTTGCCATTTAACCAATTCTTTCTCTTATAGTTTTCAAGATCCCAAACACATTCCTATTAGTGTTTTTAAATGAAACTCACGGTCATTTAAAAACACTAATATGAGCATATTCCACGAAGTAAGGGTGGAGACAGTCAATTACATTCCTATTATTCTCGAAAATCTCTTGTGTGAAGGACGCAGGCCAGGATGATGCTTTGATTTATCAATTTTTGACAAAAGTTTGAAGGAAACGTTTACTCTATATTTCAACTCAAAAATTTGGACCCTAGAATTAAGTGCAATAATTAAGCAAATGAAAAATGAGAAAAAAACCGTAATACTGCAAGAGTCTTGGTCCTACAGTGCTCGGTCTTGGTCTTGCAGACCTAAAGCAGGTCTTTGTCTTCGACTTGCTTTTTCTGCAAAACCAAGACCAATATCTTAAGAGCAAGACCAATCTTGCTCAATACTAACCATTTATAAAAACCTCACCACTATGTGGTGGTAAGACCGCTACCTTGCAATCCCCTGTGAAACACGTTTCCCGTAATTTGAATAGTAGCTTTGAACTTTTATGTCCTGAATAAGTGATACCCATTCCCCACAGTTGAGGTCAACGCAAAAATGAAGAACAGCTGACGTGGCAAGACTGCCATTCTCACCTACACACCTTATAAAAAGGAATTCGAAGACTGCAAAAAGACTGTTTACCGCAAACAAGATAAGTAAGCAAAAGTAGCTGGGAAGCAAACTTAAACCAATGGCAAAGATGCTTCTGTAACTACAGCTGGAGATAATTCAGATTGTTCATTTGTGGTGAACATTATTTAGACTCCCCTGTAAATTGGATTCCCTGTAATGGGTGTCGGAAGTGGTCACACAATTCTTGTGCCGGGATAAAGTAAATAGGAGCACATTCCCATCTTGCCCCATAAGCTACCAGGAGCAAGGTGGGAAATATTCAAGTTTCTGAAAAATGTTTTTTGTATGACTCAAAAGTAAATATTTTCTTTTAAAACCGGCCAGACATTAGTACTTTCCAGTTTATTTTTAGGTCAGAAAATCTCATTTTGTCGGACCGAGCCAGAAAATTATTGTGATAGTCCGGTTAAAGCTTTTACGGGACTCATTTTTATTTATTTTCCGGACTATCTTTAATAAAAAAATGAACGGTTTCAAAGATCAAAACTAACTTTTCCGCATCTGTGGCCCTGAACAATATTCTGTCATAAAATTGTTACTTGTATACACTTCGGGGGATGTACGTGCTAACAAACCGGAATTTCTCCAAAAATAACCATAAATTCAGTATATCTGGATTTATAGGACTCCCTGTACTCGCCCTAGTCAACTGGAAATCAATAGGGTACATTCGTGAGACACCTTGAACAATATTCAATCCTAAAATTAATCAATCGTATACTCTCTGGAGGCTGTATCATGCTAACAAACTGAAAATTCTCCAAAAATGACGAAAGTTTGGTACTTCAAGTACCATAGCACCTGTTGTACTGGCTTTACTGGATTGAATATAAATAGGGTTCATCTTTGAGACGCTCTAAATAATATTCAATCATAAAATTGGTCACTTGTATATACTCCGGAGGCTGTATCGTGTGAACAAACTGAAACTTCTCCAAAAATGACAAAAATATCGTACTTAAAGTACTGTAGCACTTGTTGTATTGGCTCCGGTGAGCTGAAAATCAATAGGGTTCATCTGTGACATTTCCTTAACAATATTCAATAATAAAATTAGTGACTTATTGCACTCCAGAGGCTGTATCGTGTTAACAAGACATGTAAGGAAAAATGGCCGACGACAACGACGACGACGACGACATACACACAGGATTTTTTTTCTAAAAACCGTTTTTTCGCGTTGTTGTTGATGGAAAACGTAAAAATAACTCAAAAATAATTTCAAAATTCAAAAAGTTAAAGTATTTAAATCATAAAACATATTTAAATCTCATTGAAAGTGAAAGCTCTGACCGCATATAATAATAGTAAACGTTTCAAGAATCATAGAAATGAAAGCAAAATAAGTAAGAGGATATCAACGCAGATATCACAAAATCAAGTTTAAAATGTAACAGTCTGCTGGCTGTGTATCTCATTATGCATCGAGTGTAGTATAAATTAATCTTATTACACACAAGGATTTATTTAGCATAATTTACGAGATATAAGTTATTCAATAAATGTACGTTCACTAAAATACCTTATCCAATCTTACAATAATTCGTCCAATTTACCACTGTTCCTTCCCCCAACCCAGATTCCTATGACGAGTTAATGCCATCCCACTCTCAAAGTCTCTGTTCTGTCCGTACTCGACCGGATAACATTCAAGCGCATTCATTCTTTTCGCTTTAGTTTCACATCGGGTTTCTCTACAATTATTTGAAAAATAACTGTTAAGTCGCGTTGTAAAAACGTATTCAAGTGTGTCAACGTGCGTGCTGCATTGCATTAAATATATTTATTGCACAAAAACCTGTTGTTTCAACTTTTCAACCTCTTACAATCGATAGAACCAACAAGTTATTTTATAAACGCACCACGCAGCCTTGACGACGATGCATCACTATTTTGTTGTTGTTTGCATCTCTTTTTAATGAGGATGGTGCCCGTTTCCTCACACGCTTTCCAGTTATTCGAAGGGTGAGACTAGAGGAAGAAGGAAATACCTAATGTGAGTATGATAGAATGTAATTAATGAAAGGTGCACTGATGTTTGAATCACTTTCGCTACCTGCTGTTTAAAATCAGTGTCAATTTAGAGCATTCGTTATGGTTGTTTGTTTTTGTATTATTTCCTATAAGAAATATTGCCTTGGGGAATTGCAGATCTAATAATTTATGTATATTTATAATGGTATAAAATAAAGTACAATTTTATTTGCTAAAATAGAAAGTTAAAGAAAGTGGACAATTTATAATTGTTGAATTATACTGCAAAACTTTTTCGCGCCCTGAATATTGATTTGCAGCATATGGTATCGGTGTCTTCAGGTGCCATTTTAATAATCAACTTTTTTTATACATAATGCTACACAATAACTACCATTTAAAATATCAACACATTTTTCGTCTCATTAATCAGTTGGTGTTTAAGACAATTCGTCATGCGTCCTTGTCTATCTCTTCCATGTTTTTTTTTGTTTACCTCATAGAAGACAGAACAGTGATCCAGAAACATTAAAAGGCGAACATTGTTCTGGGTCATATAATGAGAGGTACCGAATTATAAGGAGAGGGAGAATTATAGACCAGGGCTTAGCCTTTAAAAATGGTAAAAAGTGAAAAAAAATAATAGTAGGATGAAACCCATTAGAAAAGGAAGATAATATAACAAAAATGAAATAAAAAACAATTAACAGGCGATCTGAGGTCAGGAAGTGGAAGGGGGTGAGTTTTTAAGGGTAGCAGTATGGTAAAAAGTTAAATAGCAAAGTTGTAGGTAATAAGAAGACCTCTAAATGTATGTGAAAAATTCAATTAACCAAGTTTTTGGTTTTTTATTTTTATCGTTTACAAAAAACAATTTTTTTCCGCAAACGTCAAAAAAAGTAGACATTATTAACGTCAATTCATGATGTTGAAGTATGATTTCACAGACGCCACTTTTTTGTACGGCCGTGAGCGGACAAAAAAGTACTTTTTTGTACGCTGACGTCCGTACAAAAAAGTAGAATTTTTAACAGGGAAAATAATTATTAGTTGAACTTTTAAACTTTATTAACGATAATAATTATTAATAGTAAAATTACAGTTATTTAAGGTTGCACCGCACATATTTAATGCACTACCTGATTTATTCACTTCCAATTCAAGCGAATTTTGTGCAGAGTTGAAAGAGTTCATCGACAAAATTTCCCGGGACTCCTACTTGTTGTTGCTTTTATTACATCAACGTCGACATAATTTCGCTCATGAGAAGCTGCATTCAGGTACAGTGAAGAAGAATTCGACATCAAGATTTTTTCTGCAGTTTGTTTTATATTAGACAAAGAGTCTTCAATGTATCCTTTAGCGACAGTACTCGACCTCCAACCTCCATGCCGTTTCAAACAAGTAATATCAACTCCTCCATCCACAAGCAAAGTAGCTGAAGTTCTTCTTAACGCATGGCCGGTGTAATCTTTTGAATTCGGTAGTTTTAAATAAGTTGCTACTGTTTTGGGTACGTTACTAATTGTATGAATTCCCATGACCATGCGATAACATTTTCCCTTTTGAAATTTCAAAAAAAAGCGTCGGCTTTCTATAGCTTGTGGACGTAAAGAAGTATATTTTCTGTAAAGATTTATATATTTTTCTCCAATAATTGTGAACGATCGTGGCTTTTTAGATTTACTATCAGGAATCTTTATATGAATAACAGATCCTAAATCTTTTATATCGTCTATTGTCATGTTCACCATTTCATCGCATCTATATGCTCCAGATACGCCCATTATTAGAACAACCTAAAAGTAGTATGTATTTAAAAACTTGTTTGTATTTATGCAGGTTAGAATATTATAACTAATCTTAATTCCTAGATATTGCTCATTAGGTGCATTATTTAAAAAATCTTCAAACTGGTCTTTTGTGAATACCTTTGACTTTTTGGGAGTATACCCTTCATTCTGCTTCTTCAGATAAGCACTTAGTTTCATATATTTGCTAATATCTAATCCATGTTTAATATTCAGTAATGATTTTATCATGGAATACTGAGACCACATTGTTGAACTCTTCATTTTTAATTTAGTTGTCATTTCAAAAAAATAAGCTAGTAGCACATTTTCCGAATAGTTTGAAATGTTTTTATCATTGCACCATGTGAGAAATCTTTCGTAA
Source organism: Galeruca laticollis (assembly GCA_963921935.1). Classification (NCBI taxonomy): domain Eukaryota; kingdom Metazoa; phylum Arthropoda; class Insecta; order Coleoptera; family Chrysomelidae; genus Galeruca; species Galeruca laticollis. Next base: position 118,873,049 of record OY998183.1, on the reverse strand, counting down.
GCATGATTATAAACTCTACTTGACTTAGTTGGAATTAAATCATTCGTAGCTGCATTAGCAATGTCAACAACGTCGGGCGGTGTACAGTTGGGTTCTGAATCCGACATAATATAATCTAAAAGAAAATTTCAGTACACTTCACTACAACAAACGAAATTTTGATGCTCAAGTACTTACCAAAAATGCACAGTCCAATTGTTGCTTTAAATCACTTACAATATTTCTGACATTATAAAATATTACTGAACTGTCAAATTTGTTTTTGACTTGGCAATCACAAAACCAGTAACCACGGAAATGTAGTGCGCAGTTTTATAATTATTATTCTCTGAATTTATCAACTTTGTTGCAGTCGTTTTGAATTTTTATTTAAATATTAATTAGTTCTATAGTCTGGATGCCGTTTGCGGAAAAAATAGCATGTTTCATTCGGATCAAAAGCACTTTTTGTGGCTCGTCTGAAATTGTCGGCCTCACTAATGTTCGGCCATCAAACATTCAGACTCGCCACAAAAAGTTATACTTTTACTCCTACTATTTTCACGAAATTTGGTGAAAACTTACATTTTTGTGTCCCAAACACACTGTACTTTATTTGACTTGAAATATTTATTTTTTCATCTTATTTTTACTTAATATCTTAAAAGCACCCTAATTTTTAATCGAAAACACCCTCGTCAAAATATCAGCTTTTTAAAAAAGTCGGTGCGCTTTTTGTTCGCTGAAATCTCTACATTCCGAACTCGAATGCGAATTTTTTCAGTCATCATGTACAATTTTGAGCTATTTATTTAAATTTACACTTCAATTGCTCAAAAAACGTAAGATTACATGTTACACTGATAAACAAAGAAATTGCAAATCGAATAGGGTGTCCAGAAACTCTCCTGCCAAACGGAAACTACAGTTACTAGAGGTGATTTTAAGTCGATTTAGCTCAAATTACATTAATCCGAAAATGCTTCCTAAGGGAGCTACAGCCCTTTGAAGAAGACGTCCTCATATGAGTTTTCTTCAAATTACTCAAAAAACAGTAACTTAAAATATTCAAACTTGGTATGATCAATAAAAAGTTACAAACCAGTCGTTTGCTGTAAATAAATTTTTTCCAGATCCATCAGAAGCGTCTCAGTTGGGGGGGACCAACAGGTATTTTTATTAAAAAAAATTATTTTCAAGTTTTTTATGTATCCGACACCGAATATAGAAAATTCAAGATAATTTTCATAAAAAATGTTCTCATCTTTCAAATCGATATCATGAATCGTTGTCGAGAAAAATAACTTTTTGTGTTTCTTACATAAAATCATGTTGGATTAAAAATCTGTTGAAAAATCAACTAAATCTGACAACGTGTCAAATTATTTTGATTCTAAATAGTTATTACAGTTATTGTGTGTGAAAGGAAAAAAATAATAGTTAATTTGATCAAAATGGTTTATTTTTCGAATGAAGAATATGCTGATATGCATTTAGTTTATGGGGAAGTACAATGTAACGCTCGTGCAGCAGACCGAAGATATGCGGAAAAATTTCCAAACAGAAAGCATCCTGCTCGCGCAACATTTGTGGCCGTACACCAAAGATTAAGAGAAAGTGGCTCAGTAGTACCTAAAAATACTGAAACTGGTAGACGACCTGATGTGACAATGGAATACGAAGACGATATTTTGATTGAAATCGAAAATAATCCTGAGGTTAGCACCATAAGACTCGCTGCTATGTATCCTGGCATTTCCATGTCTTCTCTCTCTCTTCTAGCCGCTTTCTATCCTTTGGATATAGGCCTCTCTCATATTTTTCCAGTTTTCCCTGTTCTGTGCCATTTGGTTCCAGTTAAGTCCGGCTGTTCTTTTGATGTCATCATACCATCTTTGCTGTGGTCTGCCGGTGCTTCTTTTCTTCCCCCAAGGTCTCCATCTTGTTATCTTTCCGCTCCAGTTGTTTTTATTTCGGGCAACATGTCCGGCCCAGTTCCATTTAAGACTGCCTATTCGCCTCACTATGTCCTCTACCTTGGTTCTATTTCTTATCCACTCATTGGTTTTATGGTCTTTAAGCGTTATTCCTATCATTTTTCGTTCTATTGATCTTTGGTGTATTTTTAATTTATTTAAGATTTTCTTTGTTAGGACCCATGTTTCACATCCGTAGGTTGTTACTGGGAGAATGCATTCCATGTAAACCTTGGTTTTTAGTTTGAGGGGTAGGTTGGAGTTGAAGACGTGTCGCATCTTACAAGTCTTACATATGGAATATTATTCATAAAGAAAACCTTCATCCTTTCCATTTTCAAAAAGTTCATGCCATGATAGATGGTGATTTCCCTGCCCGCATAGATTTTTCAGACTGGTTGTGGAACAGGATCCTAATTTCTTTTCCAATATTTTATTTTGCGATGAATCTACGTTTACCAGAGACGGAATTTTTAATTTACATAATGCACATCATTATGCCTACATTGGTGATAGTCCTCATGCAACAGTAGAGAAAAAGCACCAGCAAAGATTTAGTATAAATGTTTGGATAGGTGTAATTGGTAATCAGCTTCTGGGACCCGTAGAGCCTAGCCGTTTAACAGAACAAGAATGTCAGGTTCCCCTGATGATTCGAAATAATTAATGGTTCATGCACGACGGCTGCCCAGCTCATTTTAATAGAGAGGTTCGTCAATATCTCGACAATACCTATTACGATAAATGAATTGGAAGATGTGGTCCAGTTAATTGGCCCCCAAGATCTCCAGATCTAAAACCCTGTGATTTTTGTATTTGGGGTTATTTGAACTAATTAGTGTATGCTGTTCCAATAGAAACCCGTAATGAGCTGTGGCAAAGAACTCGAAACGCTTGTAATGAAATTAGAAATAATGCAGGAATTTTTGCAAAAATTAGACGATCATTGAAGAAAATAATAAATTTGTGTATTGAAACAAAGGGTCGTCATGTAGAGCATCTGTTGTAAAAGTAATTCTCTTATTTCTGTTCTGTATTTTTTATAAAAAATATGCTAACAAAGAACAATTAATCAAATATATTTATAAATGTAGAAAAGATAAAATAACACTGAATCAATTAAGATTTTAAAAATATCAATTGGAAAAAATTAAATCATCTATTGTATTGCAAAATCTCTCATCTCCCACCCACAGAAGTTGCAGCAGAACAACATTATTACAGGGCATATTATTAGTTTCCAACTTGGTTGGGTAGGTAACGAAATGACAGCAACAGATTAGGGCTGAAAGCAACATCAACGTGGCATTATGCTCAAATTCACAGAAAAGGAATTAATTCCGGAAATATTGCTCAAAACTATTTGCTGCAACTGTGAAACTGGATGTAACAGTTTAAAATGTGGCTGCCGAAAACATTGTTTAAAATGCAGAAAGTTGTGCTCAAATTGTCATGGTTCTGAAAAATGCTCCAATATGGAATAAAAAACCTACGAGGAAGTTAATAATTCAGATGAAATTGTGGATGAAGAACCAAGGTAGACTGGAAATAATATTGGAGACGATGAAGGTGACGGTCTTGAAGATTTCGAATATCTAATAGAATCGGGAAGGTGAAAAAATAAATATTTCAAATCAAAGAAATTACAGTTTGTTTGGGACATAAAAAGGTGTTTTCACCAAATTTCGTGAAAAATAAATATTTTGTTGTAAAAGATAATAATAAAAAACCAAAAACATGGTTAGTTGAAGTTTTTTGGCTGCAAAGTTGACGTTTTTGTCGGTTTTTCGTCCGTTCACGCATATAGTCGGTTTCGTCGGTTCTCACGGAGTTCAGTGGCAGATCTTGATGTCTAGCAGGAGCTTTCCTCATTTTCTTTGGGAGAGTTAGTGTTCCTGGATTGGATGGAGCAGGACTTCCGTGGCTAGTAAAATTTATTGGCGTTCCATCTGATGATGGATTTATAGGACGCCCTCTTTTTCATACCATTACATCTTCACCAGATATACGTAAATGTTCTGAAACAGCTTGTTCGAAATCAAAGAGAGACATGTCATTGTTTAGATTTTTTCTGCGCCATAGAATCCAAACATTCACAATAGACATGTATACCATATGAAAAAATATTCGCTTGTACCATTTTTCAGATCTTTAATGAATTTTATAGAGACCCAGCATAGTGCCCAGTAAATCAACGCAATTTTTTATCAAGCAAAACTCACCTGTTTTATTTAGAAAATCTCGTTTGAACTTCACACCCGCGCTTAGAAAAGTGATGTTATAACGAAATTGACGCTAGACCATAGGTAACAAAAATATTTTCGCATTGCCAATATATTAATTAAAATACAAACCAAGCGTTTAGTTCTGGCTTAGGTATTATGTGAAATAAAAAATATTGAATCTGTTTAACCATATATAGTCCAGGAGGAATCGGCGCATGAGTACCGAAAACTATTCCACCTCAATTTTTTCATGCGATTCTCTTTGAATTGCCCTACTGATGATATAAATGCATGTTGCCATGGGGCAACCTAGTGCCATATTGTTTAAACCGAAATTGTTTAAACAATTGGAAGGAATTGTTATTTTTCAACGGGACAATTTTTTTTTATATTCTTTATTGAAATACAAATAAAAAAGGACCTATGACTTTTCACGATAAAGTTAATATTTTTAGAGATATGAATTTTTAAAGGTTCGAAAAATCTCAAATTTGAGTACTTTTGACCCATGAAAAATATATTGAAAAAATAAAATAAAATATAAATAATAATTTTTTAAAATTCTTTATACAATAGTTAACAATATTCTCAATACAGATTTAACAGAATTTCAATGTTTATACCTGTTTTTTAATTGTTAATTTCGCGCTCACAAGTATGCGTCGCTACCTTTAAGTATCGCCGTCTCTCTCTGACTCATGCGCTGCATCGACCTCTCTGTGTCCTGAATCATTATTTATCATTTATCTAAGAAACCATTAACTTCATCAAGATTGGTAAAGAGATCAATGTTATTAATAATTAAATTGTCTACAATTTGTTTTTAACAAAAGTAATTTAAGTATGAATCGGAACATGTAATTAAAATTACTTTTTTGTTATTATCATAGTAATTTATGCATTTTTATCAACAATAATAATATATAATCGTATTTGAAAATTTTTTGGAATCACAATTATATATAAATAATAAACTTTTACTCAAAACATACATTTGGATAAATGCATTGAATCCGGAATATAAAACATTAGATTTTACGAATTTCGCATACAAACTAGAAAATGATACTTTGCTAATACCTTTATTTATAAACAAAACCCCATTTCCAACTGATCAAAATCTAATGTTTTATATTCCGGATTCAATGCATTTTTCCAAATGTATGTTTAAGCAAAAGCTTATTATTTATGTATATTTGTGATTCCACAAATTTTTCAAATACTATTATATCTGATTATTCTTGATAAAAATGTATAAATCACTATGATAATAACAAAAAAGTAATTTAAATTACATGTTCCGATTCATACTTAAATTACTTTTGTTAAAAACAAATTGTAGACAATTTAATTAATAATAACATTGCTCTCTTTACCAATCTTGATAAAGTTAATGGTTTTTTAGATAAATGATTAATAATGATTCAGGACACAGAGAGACCGTATGCAGCGCATGAGTCAGAGAGAGACGGCGATACTTAAAGGTAGCGACGCATACTTGTGAGCGCGCGAAATTAACAATTAAAAAACAGGTATAAACAATGAAATTTTCTTGAATCTCTATTAAGAGTATTATTACCTATTGTATAAAGGATTCAAAAAAATTATTATTTATATTTTATTATATTTTTTTAATATATTTTTCATGGGTCAAAAGTACCCAAATTTGAGATTTATCGAACCTTTAAAAATTCATATCTCTAAAAATATTAACTTTATCGTGAAAAGTTGTAGGACCTTTTTTAATTGAATTTCAATAAAGAATATAAAAAAAAATTTGTCCGGTTGATAAATAACAATTTCTTCCAATTGTATAAACAATTTCGGTTTAAACAATATGGCACTAGGTTGCCCCATGGCAACATGCATTTATATCGTCAGTAGGGCAATTCAAAAAGGATCGCATAAAAAAATTGAGGTGGAATAGTTTTCGGTACTCATACGCCGATTCCTCCTGGACTAATATGGGTTTGTATGCGGTAGAGGGTTATTGCAGTAACTGGCCTCTCCTATGTAAGGTACTGTAAAAAAAACTTTTAAAAAAAATTCATCCGAATGAACGAGATATATTCATTGTGGTTTTAATCTTAACAATATTGTAAATGAAGTTAATTGATTACATAATTTCATAGAATAATAATGATTTCATTATAGAAACTATAAAAGAAAATTGCATTAAATTAGTTATATAATTATAGAAAAACTTTCATAATAATAAATATATCATTAAAATATAGATTATACTCATTTGATTTTATTCCTCAAGTGTTGGAAAGTGTTCTATTGTTTTGGTTCAAATAAAATTATATTGTGCCTATAATTGACTTTCAATAAACTAAGAAAGTTTGAAAGTGACATTCATTATAGTGAATCAGAATGTCCACCAACAATTTACAATGTGGTTAGTGTTGCTTTAATGGAAATTCATTAATGATAACACTTTTACTTCGTGTACACTTATCACTTATCTATTTAAAGAACTTGTAAACAAATTTGTACATATGTTGTAATAGTAGCACACATGTAAGTCTCCTGGAATCTAAAGAAAACACAATTCACATGCTGCTACGAATAAAACCGACAAATAAAAGAGTTTTATGAACTTCTCTTTATAATGTGATATAAAAGGGTCCGAAGATATGTATATACAATACAATGAATATCGAGTACTTTATTATGAAGAGAATTTTGTATAATTTTTATAAACTGCATATCGCTAAGATATTTCTCCAATCTTTTGCTATGGAAATGTTTAATCTTCAAGCTTTAATAATATAATATAATAGAATGTGATATAATATAATATTTTTTTAACAGTTCGTAACTCAATAAGACCCGTTTGCACTAGTACCCCTTAAAATGAGTACTTAACTAAGTGCCTTTTAAGCTTCATAGGACTGGCCGGGGTCCGTTTGTACCCCATTACGTATGTTTTTGCTGTATCTTTGCAAACGCAAATTTTTAAACATTGATTTTTCATCTAGCTGCAGTTTATGAATTATTTTGATAAAATATGATTTTTTATTTAGTAGTTTTTATTGGCTGGTATAAACAAAAAATAGTTTTTACGTCCGATAAAATAATCCCGGTAACTGTTAGTACATTTAACGTTTGTTTACTCACAGGGAATTTACCCATATAATTGTAAAATCTAAATTACCAGTTGAAATGGGGGATGCCCCGCACTGCGATATAATTTTTAGACTTGAATATTCGGGTTAGCGTCTTGTAATATTGCGAGTAGGGTACATCATTTTGAAAATGAGTCAGTTTTTATTTAGAAACAATCGCAAGGGGCTTACTGACGTGTTACGTATACTTGAAAGTGATGATCCAGAGTGTGATAGTGTTATCAATGAGGAAACATCGAGTGACTTGGAAGATGAAGACATTGTCACAGAAGTAGAGGAAGAAAATTATGTAATAGTTGTTGATCAAAGTATAGAGGAAACGAACCCAGAGGAACCAACAGTTAGTAACAGCCAGGGCATTCCAGTATATAAATCTAAAGATGGAACTGAGTGGTCAAAAATTCCAGGAAACACAAAAGTTAGACGTACAAAAGCTAATATTCGGAGACATGCTCTAGGCCTTATAAATTACAGTTCTGATATCTCAAGTATAAAAGACGCTTTTCTTCTTTTCCTATCTCCGGATATTCTGAACAAAATAGTAACCGAAACAAACAGAAAGGCACAAACATATTATGATAAATGGAATATAGAAAATGCGAATAAAATTAAAGTTTTTGTACCTGTTGATTCTACAGAGATTGAAGCTTATATTGGACTGTTGCTTATTCTTGGCGCACTTCACAAATCGAAATAGGCTATCGATATGCTCTGGTGTCAAGATATTTCTTACTGTCGTCCTATAATTCCTGCTGCAATGTCAAGAGACAGATTCAAACAAATTACTTCATTTTTACGCTTTGATAATTTTCAAACAAGACAAGAACGAAAATTAGTAGATAAGCTAGCTCCGATAAGAGATATATTCGATATTTTCACTTCTAATTGTAACAAATCACTCAATCCTGGCGACTATCTATGTGTAGATGAGCAGCTTGTACCATTTAGGGATAAGGCACCATTCCGAGTCTATATGAAGAGTAAACCTGATAAGTATGGAATCAAAATATGGGCTCTTGTGGACTGCACCACTTCTTATATTGCAAACATGCAAGTTTATTTGGGTAAGTTATTTGAAAAGCAATATAGGCAAACTTTATATTCCTATGTATCTATTAATTTTTAGGAAAACAAGGTAACAAAGCGGAAAAGGGTCAAGGTCAAAGGGTTGTCCTAGATTTGACAGACCATTTGGAAGGCGGATTTGGAATAACGACCGATAACTTTTTTACAAGTTTAGAACTTGCTGACAAGTTGTGGAAAAAAATATTACTTTATATGGAACCCTCCGGAAAGATAAAACATTTATTCCCAGGGAACTTTTACCGGCATCGTACAAGAAAGAGTTTTCAAGTATGTTTGCTTTTAGAAATCAAAGAACGCTAGTATCCTATGTTCCAAAACAAAAACATGCTGTCATCTTACTTTCAAGTGAGCATACTGATAGTAGAGTAGCTGGAGAAGAACGGCACTATAGGGTAAAGCGAGGAGAGATGGAACACGTTTTACAAAATATTTAATATTTTTTATATTTAAAAAAATAAAAAACTTAAAAAAATACAGTAAACAACTTTGGCATTTTCTTGGTAGAATTAAAAAAACCACTTATCCTAATGGCATAAAAAATAAAAAACTGAAATGCTAAATTGGTCCGACTGTCCTACGTAGGGTAGGAGAGATGGCTCATTAGGGGTAGGATAGATGGACCTTCAACTTTTAACGTTTCTTTTTTGTTGCGGAAACTCCGCATGTTTGACAAATATTGTTATAAGATGTGCAGCCCTCGTGTAGCCATCTTGAACAAAATATGCACTTAATCCAATCATCCTTTTTCTTTGTTTTTCGGTAATCTTCGTTACACCCAACGCATTCATTTTCTAAATCGCTAAGATGTTCCTCATCACTCGACGAATCATTCAAAATCACGTCTTCGGACTCGGAAGAAGAAGAGTCGTTTTTGATTTTTTTTACTTGATTTCCGCTGTATAATGGTTTCTCATTCTTCCTTTCCTTTGGATTTGTAATTGACTCAACCCTTCTTTTCTTGTTCGTTCAATATCTTTTCTTTTTCGTTCAATATCTTTTCTTTTTTGGATATACGTGGACGAAGAAAGAACTCCTCCTAGATTGGCTCGAACTTTTCTCATACCTGGAGTAACATTAGGGATAGGCAAAATCTGGTCAAGGGTTTTCCCGGTGTAGTATCCGGCTCGTATCTTTTGCGTTTTATTTGGTTATTTGTTTGAGGGGAGTCTGGTTTTTGAATGATTTTTTCCTGGTGCTATACTCCTGAACATTCTGGTTGAGTATCAGGGCATGAATATTTTGTTCCACTATTTCGTTATCAGTAGTCTGATGAATGGGATCTCTTGTTTGCTGAAGTAAAAATGCATAGTCCGGTATGATCTCTGGGTTGAATGGTGATATCCCTGTTGCTTTAAAAGCCGATACTGCATTGTTCACAGTTGCGGATTTTCCCCAAGCATCCCCCAGGAGTTTACCAAATTGCAGCCTATTGAGTTTTTTATTAGGATCGGCTAACACCATTCGCCGGCAGCCCTTATGAAAGTATCCCTTGAGGCTCTTAAAGAATGCTCGATCTAGGGGTGGTTGAAGATGATGGGTGCAATGGGGAGGCCAACAAAATATTATTATGTCATTTCTGTCTGCAAATTCCAAGGCGTCGATATTGTTGGTATGAGAAGTGTGACCATCTAAGATCAGCAAAACTTTTCCTGGTGGTTTGCGCGGGAAAAAGTGTTGTGTCAACCATTCATAAAATATTTTAGAGTTGACATACGCGGACTTTTCGGACATGCATATTTGAGATCCTGGAGGCATCCCTTCAGCCCATTCACTTTTTTTGTTCTTCCCTTTCAAAATACAATAAGGGGGCAAAACACCCCCTCTGCATTGCAACAAGCGATTACACTTATTGTTTCCCCTTTTTCACCAGGGCTTACGGCTGGTACGCTTTTAGAACCCGTTGCTGCAAGCACATGTTCAGCTCTAGTATTGAGTTGGAGTCCAGTTTCGTCGGTTTTGAAAAGGTGTCCAGGTTTGTCGAATAATTCATTTACGGTAAGAACATTCTCAAGTAATTCAAAGTATTTGAGCACAGTTTCCCTCGACATCCCTGTGGCTCTGGCTACAGAAGTGTTTTCTGCTTTACGAACGGTAATGTCTGGATTTCTTCGCAAGAATGACTGTAACCACACTCTGCCAGCTCTGCCTGAAAATAATAGAAATTTAGAAACATTAGCCTAATATCAAAACATATTAGAAACTTCTTACCGTCCTTAAATTTATGTTTAATTTCGAGCTTCTCTGCCAGATTAAACGCCAGTCTTCGCACTTCTTGTCTTATGGGGGCAAAGCCATGTTTCTGCAGTTTTTTAATATGTCTGGACAGCTTTTCTTCAGTAGATTTCCCCAAACAACTATCTGGGCCCAGCCGATCTGTTTTTCCTAAGTTATTCGTTGAAATTCTACGTTTTAATGTCGTTTTTGGAATATGAAACGAATGAGCCTCTTCATTTAAACTCATTTCACCGCATATAACAGCAGTTATTGCTTGTTGTAAATTATCCGTAGACCATGTAGCCCTTAAAGGTGTGTTTCGTTTTCTTGTGTACTTGTTCGACATTTTTCTGAAACCATAAAACCTTATCCCATCTCTCCTCGCAAATGCTGGTCCATCTCTCCTAAAAGCGTAGGATAGATGGACCGGGCAATATTTACAAAACGAAACTTTATAGACTCTTGTTTTGAGGTTATGTATGCACCAGAAAGCGCCTCTTACTACTATTAAGCACTAAATTAGGCCAAAACTTACCTTAGAGTGAGTTAATTAAGGAACAAAATATTCTCAGCAAAATTTTTCGTGTCGCCAAAAACAATGGCCCCATGTAACTAACAAAAACAATGATAAACAACGCAACAAGTTGATTTAAAAAGCGCGACTGTGAACTACGACTATGCCCATGTGACCAGATCGGGCATTGTTGCCACGATCCAAAAAATTTCGCGAGTAGTCCGTCTCTCCTGCTGTGCCATCTCTCCTCGCTTTACCCCAAACCAGAAATTATTCTTCATTACAACAAAACAAAAGGTGGTGTCGACACTTCAGATAAGTTGGCCAAAGAATATACAGTGCAGAGAAAGTCAAACCGCTGGCCAATGGCAATATTTTCGCATCTTATAGATATCGCAGAAATAAATGATTATAAATTGTGGTTACTGCAAAACCCTGATTGGCGAAAAAACAGTTTGGATAAACGTAAAATGTATATTTTGGGACTAGGAAAAGAACTCATAAAGAAAAACGTTTTCCGGCGATATAATAATAAATACATTCAGACGAATAGAAAACGGCATATGACAGACGTTTTTCCCGAACTACTGGATGCAACAGAACATAGAGTTGAACAACAAAACATTACCAGGGGGCGCTGCCATATGTGTCAAAGAGGAAAAGAAAGAAAATCCAGAAAAATATGTATTAGGTGTAATAACTTTGTGTGCCTAGAACATTCAAAATCGGAGATAGTTTGTAAAAAATGTTAAAATGATATGTAGCTAGTAGTATTAGTGATTAGGGTATTTTGTATTTTTTCGTGATGATTTTTGACTAATTAATGGTTAATAGTGAAACTTTAATAAAACTTCTTTTCTATATATTCAATTTAAAGAAAAATACAGCATTTCTGAAATTTTACGCATGGGGTCTTCTCGGACCCCAGTTAGTCCTTTTCGTAAAGTTTTGATGTCCGTCCCATGAAGGTTAAAGTGAGTGGTCGCTTAAGTTTATTTCCATTTGCATGACTATCACTTAACAGACACGGAAAGAAATTTTGGCTACTATTATTCCAGTAAGGTAGTATTACAATCAAATTTTTGATCAATATAGCGCCAATCCAAATTTAGATTAATATCGATAAATGATTCGATTGATTTATTTGTCAAGCTAAAATTTATCAAACCATGATAAGTAGCAGTAAACGAGTTGCATTAAATAACAACAAAAATTTGATTAATATTAGCAAAAATAAAATTTTATTTGCCTATAATATTCCTATATTTCTTAAATTTAGCTAAGTGTTGAATTGCATTAAACAATTTTTAGATCAGTTTAAGTTAATTGTAGACAATATTTGCTAAATATATGATTGATTTTAGAAAAAGATATGACGAAAGATAGAAAACTTAAGAATAATTAGGATTAAATTTATCAAATAATTTTATTACTTTTTGCAATAATTTGATGTAATATGTCTAAATTTTAAGTAATAAATGAATCGGATTTATCTAAATCTCGAATGTTTTAATCTAATAATTGAGTTAAACTTTTCAAATATTTTGATTATTTGTATTCAATATTTGATTGCCGGCTGTAATACTGATTTTCATTATTAGCAGTGGTGATGGTGGGAAAATATTACCAAAAAAAACGAAGTTTCTGTTTAATTAATATTTATTTGAAATAATTGTACAAATCTGAAGTAAAATGAAATGAAAACTAAATTATTATATTCTAGCTACTAGTAATAACCTAAATAACTTCTCAAAAGGCAGTATAATATACAATTTACCCAGTAGTTTGTAGATAAGGAAATGATAAGTTTTAATATGAAAGCAAATTGATCTAAAATTAAGACAGCAGATTATAACCTAATTGAGGGGTTAGATCTTTGCATAAAAATAAAAAAAAAACTTCAAAAACCCTACTTTTTTCGCAGGTTTACTTTGCATACTTTCATACTAAAGATACGTTTCCTTCACAACTTTCCTACCATCTGCTAAGCCACCATGGTTTTGCCACCGTGTTCTTATAAACATAATATAGCTTTCCACATGGCATGTTTTTCTCGTCCTTAAAGTAGTATGTGCCCTGTAAATTTCAAATGATATTTTTAAGTTAATTAAACTTTTTGAAATATTTACCTTCGATTCCAAAGGAAAAAATTTGCAAATTTCTTCGGTCAATTTATTGAAATCAACTTCGTGCATGAACAAATTTCGATTAACATAGTGACGTACTATATCTTGTATCAACGTGTCTCTACAAACGCCAGACAAACCTTCATTGTTTTCATTTGCTGATTTTTTTATCCTGGACCCATCGTTTTTTAAATATGTCTTCAAATCCTAAAATATATATTTTTTTGAGAAAAAAATTAATTAATTTAAAAACACTCACAAATTCCGTTGGGGAGGGCGAATCCCGAGGTGAATTTTGAATTGAATTTGAATCATCACATGAAAATCCACTAGTTAATTCCACAATATAATAAAAGTTATTGAAAATTCTAAAAAATTGACAATTGTTTCGATAAATCAATATCATCGTCAGAATGACAGAAGTTACATTTCATTTTATGCCTACCTGATGTTTAGTAGTTATTTTTGGCTAGACCAAGAAGTAACCTAACTTGTGATTAAGAAACCCACAATATGAAGTTGTCAATGAACAGTTGAATCTAGGGAGTTCTCCACTAATAAACTGTCTTCTTAAGTGATAATTGTAAAGATCAGCAGATATAGTTTTCCTGGTTTTCTATATCATTGCACAGTTATACTGATCTTAATTGGAAAAATGATATCCAGGATATCACCATAGGGCTAATAATATATAAGCTTCAATATTTGTAATATCACATCTTCTTCTTTTTTCTATAAACATATATTAAGTCAATCACAAGTTAGGTCACTTCTTGGTCTAGCCAAAAATAACTACTAAACATCAGGTAGGCATCAAATAAAATGTAACTTCTGTCATTCTGACGATGATATTGATTTATCGAAACAATTATCAATTTTTTTAGAATTTTCAATAACTTTTATTATATTGTGGAATTAACTAGAAACCGTGAGTTTCATTTAAAACACTAATATGAGCAGATTCCACGAAGTAAGGGTCGAGACAGTTAATTTTACAAATGTATTTGTTACATAATAATATATAACAGGGGAGGAGTTATTTTTATATAAAAGGTTTATAAATTTTTATGTAGTATTTATGTAACAAAATCTTTATAAATTTTGTTATATATTCTCAATATTTATATTATAAAATGTTTTATATATTGGATATATCTAAGTTTAAATGTATTCAAGATGTAAATTCTGCTACATAAATATGAAATTGGAAAAATGATATCCAGGATATCACCATAGGGCTAATAATATCTAAGCTTCAATATTTGTAATATCACATCTTCTTCTTCTTCAACAAAAGTTAGGTATGTATTTACTTCAACAAACTGTACGTAGTGTAGTATTAATAACTGCATCCTTTTTGCACTACTCATTAGTGTCTACATGAAAAAATTGTTTATTTTGTACTTACCTAGAAAAATTACCAGGACTTTCAAATTACTAACTCGAAATACTCTTTTTAAAAACGTTTATTTTACAAAATTATAATTCTACGAACTACGACAAACAACATGAAATCTAGTAACTGACTAACTCTATCTACAACAAGTAATTTTATATATATAATATTTATGCTGATTACGGGATCTGCATCTTACACCGTGGAACAGCAACTCATCGGTTTCCATATGAATCGTTGATATAATTCCTCCCCTCGTAAATTCAACTTACGCAGCTAGCGAGGAAGTTGAACGGTTGAGTGGTCCACCTGGGATGGTTTCTTTGCAGCTTTGCAGTACTTCGATGCCCATTTTTTATATATACAGAATACAAAAATAAAAATTAACAATAAATAAATTAATAAGGTCCATATGCTGGGGGTTTTTGAGACTTGTCCGAATGTTAATTGAGGTTGATTTTCTACAAATTTACTTTTTAGCGGTTGAAGATCGTCTAGTTCTGCTTCTTCCAAATGAAAGTCGAGGTTTGATGTGGTTGGGCGAAAGGTACTGTTGTCTAGATTTAATAGTAGTATCGGCTGGCTGAAGCTACTATAGAGTTGTTGGTTATTTATAACTGTGTGATGAGCTACTACTTGGCATCTCAAAGGAATTTCTAAGAGGTAAGTACCCGCTGTAAGATACTTGGTTTCCTCCTGATTTGGACATTTGAAATTTGCTGTATCTTGGAATGGAATGATGTACAACCAGTGGAAATTGTTTAGTTGTTTCAGAAATGGCTTCGACAATTGAAATTTGGTTTTCTTGCAGGTGGAAGTGCGTTTCATTTCAAGTAAGTTTATTTCACAAGGCCTCTCTTCTTGAATTTCCTGCAGGTCTATTCTCGGGCAGACATACTGCTGAGGGAGAATCTCTTTGCAAGGTTTGCTTGAATAAGCGAAGTTGACACCATTCGTAATTAAAAATTTATTCTGAGGTATTATCACCTTAAACTGACTCCCTTCTAGTATTGGAGCCGAAAATAAATGGTAGTAATCAAAAACTTTGGGATATGTTATAGGAATATTTAAAATATATGTAATTTTATTATTATATGAGTAGCAATCAATTTTAATTAATTTTTCATAGAGTAAAATTTTATCGAATTCAATTTCTAAGGGCAATTCGTTTTTTGTAAATATTTTCTCCAAATTCTTTAATTGTTTAAATAAATCAGAAGTTTTAATTATGCTTGGATGCA
Organism: Galeruca laticollis; assembly: GCA_963921935.1. Taxonomy (NCBI): domain Eukaryota; kingdom Metazoa; phylum Arthropoda; class Insecta; order Coleoptera; family Chrysomelidae; genus Galeruca; species Galeruca laticollis. Next base: position 118,857,161 of record OY998183.1, on the reverse strand, counting down.
TCACTTGAAGTTTAGCAAATGTAATTGAATTTTCGATATCGTTTAAAACCGAATTAATCAATTCATACAGATCTATGATTAGGCTAATAGCCATCTTAATATGTGCATAATATTCGAAATTTGCTTGTCTGTTGATTAAATTATGGATAAATTTGATTTTTGTTTCCAAAATTTGTTCGTTATTGGTTATTTGTTCGATAGTTTTATTAAATTTATCAATGAGCGAGACTGATAATGAATTTTGATTTCTTATACTACTAGCTAAATTATTTTGGTTATTTTGTAATTCTTTGATGAGAGTTTCAAATCTTTCTCCATCGTTAGAATCTAAATTTCCAGTGATAGATTTAAAGATTGATCCTATGCCGTTTATAAGGCCTCTTTTAGTTCTCGAAGGATGGGGTAATATTTCTGCTAGCTTATCGTTAATCTTGGTTTCTGTGAAGTCAAGCAATTTACAATAATTTGAGAGATCATTAGCGTATTGTATGTTTTGAACAGCAAAGGCCCTAATTTTTGTGGCTTGAATTTGTAATTTATTTATTTCTAAAATAATTGGGTTCAAATCATAATAGTGTATAAGTCCATAACTGTACATTTCAATTTTTACGGTTCCTAACTTAAAGGGTAGCAACCCGGGATTGTTAACTAGATTTCTAATTGTTATTTTATCCTGGAGTTCCATAGTTCCAGAAAATCTGAAATAAAGCAAAATTCTACATTCTAAATTATTGTCTTAATATTATGTGTGAAAGTTGTGTAAATGTATCGTACATAATTTTCTATTTTTGACTTTTTTTCCGGGGACGTTTCAAGTTGTCCATGTGTACCTTCTCTCTATTTTCAGTTGAAGCTGTTTTATTTGCAAGGTTGACGGTTTTTAATTTGATTGGTAAAGTGTACTTATTAGCGTGTTTTTGTCGTATGTGTTTTCTTACATATACTTTTTGATTAGGTTTGAATATTTCTGGTTTGTCTCGGTTTGTATTTAGTTTAGAAGTAATTTTTTCTTTTCGATTAATTAAGTCGGAATTAATTTTTGAGTACAATAATTTTGTTTTTTCTTTGTGATTGTTGATGTAATCATTTAAGAGTATTTTATTTATGTCAATGTCATAAACATCATTATTATTAATATGTCCGTTGACTATATCTATCGGTTTCATTTTTGTACTGGAATGAATCGAATGATTGTAAGCAAGTATAGCATATAACATTTTCATTTTAACTGGGGTTTTTGAGAAACCTTTAGTATTTAGAAGTCGTATATGTTCTATTAGAGTTGAATGGAGTCTTTCTATTTGTCCGTTGGATTGAGGATGATTGGGAGAGGTAAAATGAACTTGAATTTTATGAAGGCTCAGTAATTCTGTTAATACGAAATTTTTGAATTCTGTGCCATTGTCAACTATGATTTGTTTCGGTATGCCGTGATGAGAGAAGAATTTGATAAGATTGTCTACCACTTCTGTACCAGAGGCAGAATTTATGTGATATGCTTGAGCGTATTTAGAAAAGCTATCAATAATAGTTAAAAATTTTGTTTGTTCGATCGTGAAAGAATCTAAATGAATAATTTCGATTGGATTCGAGGCGGTTGGCGTGATATTTAATTGCATATGTACTGGATTTCGTTCATATTTACTTTGATGGCAAATTTGACATTCGTTTATAAATGTTTGTACGGATTCTTTTAGGTTAGGCCAATAATATTTTTCTTTTAATCTTAAATAAGTTTCATCTATTCCTCGGTGATTTGATTTTCCTTCGTGATAGCTTTGTATGATAGTTTTGATCTCTTCTTGATCTGTTACATCTATTAATTTTGTGGTACAACGTTTTAATTGGATTGAATTTGATCTGAAATATTTTTGTAATATTGTCGAAAATGGTTCGTACAATTCGGGGCTTTCGAAATAAACGTGATATTGAATATTTGGCGAAATAAATTCTTTAATAAAATTGATAATGTCTTGTTCTAGGTTATTTTTTGATATTTGCACAGTTATTTGTTTCTTTTTCTCAAATAATATTCTAACTTTAGGTTTCGCTGGAGAATGTAAAACGGAACTAATTATAATTTGATTTTGTCCGACGTTAACTGCGCATTTTGCGATAGGGATACCTATTACCGGATTTTCTTCAGCATTAGAATGAATCGTAAGAGACTCGTTTTCGTCAACGTTGGGTTCATTTTGACGGTCAGGTGTTATCTGCTGTAATGCAGAGTCAGGATTGTTGTCACTTGAGTTTGTTGTCGACAAATTGTCATTGTCTAGGTCAGCGTCGGGATTTACTATCAGGGATATAGTATCTAGGTCAGGGTTATCGTCTTGAGTTACTTCTGTTGTTGGAATTTTTAGTTGATTTTCAACTGTAAATGGCGAAGGTGTATTGATACTTCGTTGTGATTGAGACAGAATTGGTTCATTGCTAAAATTTGTATCGCGGTTCAAAACATCGTCAACATTTTTCCAAAAATTTTCATCATTAAGAATTTCGTTCGTTTCTTTAGTATTTATTTCTATTCTAGATAATGCATCCGCATTAGTATTAAGGCTTCCACGCTTATATACAATTTTATAATCAAATTCATCTAATTTAATTCGCCATCTAATGAGTTTAGAATTTGGGTCTTTTAGAGAAAAAAGCCATTGAAGTGGTTTGTGGTCACAAACAATGGTAAATTTTTTGCCATATAAATAAGGTCGGAAATATTTGGTGGCCCATACAATGGCCAAAAGTTCTTTTTCTGTGGTATCGTAATTGCGTTCAGAATCGTTAAGGGTTCGAGATGCGTAAGCGATTGGAAGATCTCTTCCGATAGGACCTTGGGAAAGCACTGCACCGAGTGCTACATTACTGGCGTCTGTGGTCAAGTTGAAAGGTTTCGTGAAGTCGGGATACTGGAGAATTGGGTCATTGGTCAAAATATTTTTGCATGTTTCGAAGCATGATAAGAATTCGTCATTGTGTTCGATTATCGCGCCCTTTTTTAGGCATTTTGTCAGTGGTTTCGTCAAGTGGGCGAAGTTTTTTATAAAACGTCTATAATATCCCATCAGTCCCAAAAATCCTTTGATTTGTTTAGTAGTTTTGGGTATTGGGTAATCTTTGATGGCTTTAATTTTATCTGGGTTGCATTTCACTCCAGAAGGGGTGACTACATGTCCGAGATAAGCTACTTCTTTTCTCAGGAATTCCGATTTATCTAATTGAATTTTGAAATTAGATTCTCTAAGTCGATCAAATACACATTTTAGTCTCTCTATATGCTCCTGTAATGAAGTGGAAAAAACGATTATATCGTCAAGGTATACAAGGCATTTTTCATTTTGTATGCCTCGTAATATATTGTCCATTGCCCGCTGGAAGGTAGCTGGGGCATTTTTCAAACCGAATGGCATCCGGAGGAACTCCCAGTGTCCGGATTCGGTGCTGAAAGCTGTTTTCTCTATATCTTTTTCGGCCATCTCTAGCTGGTGAAAACCTGAAGCTAGATCCAAGGTTGTAAAGTATTGGCATCTACCTAACTTGTCTAATAAGTCCGTTATATTAGGAAGTGGGTACTTGTCATCAATAGTTTTTTCGTTAAGACGTCTATAGTCTATGACTACACGAAATTTGGCTTTCCCAGAAGCGTCTTGTTTCTTGGGTATGACCCAGATTGGCGCATTCCAGGCACTTGAGCTTGGTCGGATAATTTTATGTTCAAGAAATTTCTGAATTTGTTTATCTACTTCTTTTTTGTACACAAAAGGATATCGATAGGTTTTAGCGTAAACAGGAATCTCGTCGGTGGTTCGTATTTCATGTTTAATTTTGTTCGTAAAAGTAAGTGGTGTGTTTTCGTTATAAAATATGTCAGAATATTCGGAGCAAAGTTTAAGTATTTTGGATTTTTCCTCGTCGTTCAAGTGATCTGTTCTAATATTATTTAAGTCTAAAGTTTGTGTAGAAGTGTCTTCTAGGTTATTCAATTCGAAATTTTTAAAAGCATTGTTATCAAATTTTTCTACAGGAAGTGGTTCTGAAAAACTCAATTTAACTGGATTTGTTGTGATATTTAGAATTGTAGTAATGGCTTCTCCATTTCTTGCAATTGATAACGACTCTGGTATTTCACAACCGTGAAATTTTTGGTGTGGAATGATGATTTCACCATTCTTTATACTTGTTTTTATTTTGATAACCTTTTCGGTTCTAGGTTCGATAGTAATAGAGTTTATGTTTTTCTGAGTTTTATGAAAATTTAATTTAATTTTACTATGTGGGGTCATTAACCATTCACTAGAAAAGTTTATGTTGGCTTTCAATAATTTCAAGTTATCTAGGCCAATAAGTCCTTGGAATACACTATGGAATTTGAATATATAGAATTTGAGATTTAAATTATCAGTTAAATTGAAAATTTTTGAAGAGGGGATTAGAGTGCTATATTTATGGGAAGATTCTTGGAAAACTGATTTCACAGTAAATGGGTCATGAGTTAGGTTATCTGAAAAATATGCAAATGCAATTTCGGGATCTATGAAAGATTTTGATGATCCAGAATCTATTAAAAGTTTGATATTATACTCGGGGAATATTATATAAGGTAATTCACTATTATTGCTTAAATTTAATGGAATTGATTCGGGGGTTATGTTTCCTCTAAATTCTGAGGCGTTTCGTGAAAATTTACAGAATCTTGATTTGATGAATCGAAATGATCATTATTGTTTTGTTCTTCAAATTGATATTGTTCGTTTTCAGAATGTGAGTTATCAGGATAATAATATTGTTCGGTTTCCTCGTCCTGAATATCAGCATTAAATAATTCCTCGGCTATAAAATTATTTTGTGGTCGAGAATTTCGGAAATGATTTTGATTTGAAGGACCTGGGTATGAGTTTCTGATATGTGAACTCATTGGGTGATTGTTTACTGTATTTCTTGTGGAAATACTCATGGGTGTGGGTTTTGGTAAATTTAGATTTTGATTTGCTTTGAATGCATTATGGTTCTGTTGAGGTTTGAAGACTTGAGAATTCGTAGGAAAACGTTGGGGTTGTCTTGGAGTTATAGGGCGAACAGGTATAGGTTGAGATGGAAATGATCTCTGTGCTCTAAAGAAATTATTAGGTGTATGAGTATTAAATTGAGTTGGATTACTGTTAAAATTATGTCGTTGTACAAAAGGCTTACCAGAGTATTGCGGTTGCTTTATATTTGTTTTATGAGTAAAATTTTGGAAATAATGTACATTGTCTTCTTTTAAAACATATTGTAAAGCTTCGGCTAAATTATTTGGTTTCATACATCTAATAGTTGTACCTAACGGTTCTTTAAGTCCTGATAAGAATGTTGTTAAAGCTACATTATTATATAAATTTCTTTTTAAAATCTTTGAGTCATTTTCGTTTTCATGAACGTCTACATAACTACACAAAAGATTGAGAATGTTTAAAACTCTATCATAGAATTGCTGTGGTTTTTCATTTGATTGTTGTCTCATCATTACTAAATCCCTATTTAGACAAGTTTCGTCTCTCTGATCTGCGAAATTTCTCGTTAAAACATCTCTTAACTCGTTCCAAGTAGATACATTTTGTATATTTACTACTAATTTAGCATTACCAGTTAACTTAGATATTAGACAATTTAATAAATACACATTTTGGAAACAATTTGGTGTGTCTATTCTGTAAAATGAATCAATTAATGATTTACAGACACTTAGATATCTGTTCAAATCATTTGGATTGCCATCGGAATCTGGCACACATTTTAGATATTCTGGTCTAAATTCGGCCATGATTAAATTATTATTAATTGAACTTTGATTTAAAATTAGTGAGTCAGTTGAAGGTTCTAATTTTAAACTTTGAAGAATGTTTGATAATTGGTCAACTTCAGACATAAAAATTTATTGTACTTACAGTAATAATAGAAGAAATATTTCAAGCATTCCTATAGAGATATACTCCGGTTCGGCAATTTTTGTCTTCCTCAGATGAATATCTCTGCAAAATTGGACTATTGTCGTTCCAATTCCCGTTGATGGACTTCTTCGTGCTTGGGATCGTTTCGGTGTGTGATACACTGGGTTTCCTGACGTTCTAGGAGCCACTCTTAACTTCCACTTGCACAAAACAACTAAGTCCGTAGATTCCGATACTCAGTCAATCGTTAAAACGAAAATTAACGCGTTCGATACGTATTAATTCTGAATATCCTACTGACTGCGCCACTTTCAAATTACTAACTCGAAATACTCTTTTTAAAAACGTTTATTTTACAAAATTATAATTCTACGAACTACGACAAACAACATGAAATCTAGTAACTGACTAACTCTATCTACAACAAGTAATTTTATATATATAATATTTATGCTGATTACGGGATCTGCATCTTACACCGTGGAACAGCAACTCATCGGTTTCCATATGAATCGTTGATATAATTCAGGGATCAAACCAAGACAACGCTCAAAACAGAATGGGATCAGTTATTGGTATATTCCCATCCAACCAAAAACTATATTTGTTTCTTCCTCCGGCGCGCACAACGCCCGCGTTCCCGTTTAAATTGATAAGTAAAGTATGAAAAGTATGCGACCACAACACAAGGATTGTATGCGACCAGCGAGCTGACGAAGACGAAGGGTCTGGACATATTAATTGATAAACATTTCCAAATTCACGCACAAAAATAGCCAAAACCGTTAAAAAGAAAATTATTTGCTTAATTTAATCCTTTTATTACAGATTTTGTCAAAACAAATGCTTGATTCTAGAAGATTTTTATTGATTTAGCCAAATGTTTGATAATCGTAGCAAAAATTGGATAGAATTAGCTGTATATTTGATTGTTTTCAATAGACAGATTATTTTTTTTCTCTTCTTTTGCTAAATTTCTGTAAATTGTACGAATAACTTGATCTATAGACAGGAATACATATAATAGAAATTAAGCATTTATTTTATTGATCCCGTTATAACTATAGATCAAAACTACATTAATATATTAATCTGTGTTCTGTGTTAAAACTTCAAATATTTCAAATCAATATACCTAGAGGTATTTACTGCTAATGCCCCCAGAACTTCCTGCCATGCAATTCATTCCTAAATAATTTTATTTGAAAATGTATGCAACAGTGTAACATGTAAAAAAATTCATTATGATGCTTGTTGAGATTATAGTAATTATGGAACTTATCATACCAAGACCAAGAATCTCAATTTTTCAAATCGGATCTGATTGTTAAATCGGATATTATTATTTGATAAAATTTTAATCCAATGATTGAGCTAAAATAATATAATCTATGAGTGAATTTGAGTAAATTTCTTGCGAAAATTAAGCAGCGGAGGTACATCAATCCAGTCTTTAATGTTTGATTGGTTTAAGAAATGCGTTTTCTGTAGTTAATCTAAATTTTGGTGTACCTATCAAAAAATGGATATGATTCAGCAGTTTTAACGCAAAAACAAGAAAATTGAGTCTACTGACATTAGTTTTAATTAAATGTTATTAATCATAAACGAAATTAACAGAATAATCCTAAAACACTAAGATTTGTCAGTTTTTTTCTTGTTTTATTCTATTTTAGATTGAACTAATTTATTTGGCATAGATTAAGGAATTTCTTATTTAAATAAGTCGATTTGATTCACCTTATCAAAGCATTTCTTTCCGTGGAATTCTGAAAAAGTGGCCCTTAAGTTTTTCTATCTAGTGTTATTTCAATTTGATATTTGGGTGCATCTTTACCCTAGTTCAATAAAGCCGTTTCATTGACTGGCCGGTTGTCGATGGTTGCTGTCATTAACCTAATTTAACTGTCCTGTTAATAAGTCTTAAATAAATTCTTTAGCAATATTATTGATAATGATAAGGATGGTCGGAAAAAAGGTAAGTTTATACTTTGTTTGCACTTCTTCTACGAATTTGTTATTTTTAGAGGGATTCCAATAATAACAATAGAAAACTGTTTATTATTGTTGAAGAGGAATGCGAATAAAATGTCCCTGTTGGTATGAATATGCTAAACGTTAGCTAAGCAGGTGATGGTAAACGGTAAAGGACACCCAATTTCTAAACGGGAGAAAATAGTTTGTTGCTAACTTTAATATATGACTGGCATTGCCATAAAAGAAAAGGCTTGGTATTCAGTACTGACTTCATTCAATTCTCAAAATCTATCGAAAACTTATAGAATGGAGAAATCATTAAAAAAGTTTTACGAGAATCGAAACAGGCACAGAAAAAAAATTCTACAAGTAAATCTGGGGCAGGGCCAGGAGATTGTACTAAACCAAATGATCTCACAGATCTGACTCTAGCACTCATTAATCCCAAGACAGCGAAGACATTAGAAAATAAATTCGACAGTGTAGGAGTGAGAGAAGTTTATGGGGAGTCCGAAACATAGTACGCAAATATTTTGCTTCTATCAGCAGATGAAGCTACAGGCACTGCAACAGGAATGTAAAATAATAACCCACCATCTTTGACGACCAGAACAAGACCAATTATTGAGCAGTTACATTCAAGTAAATTAAGTGAGCAGTATGGAGAACTCGCATATAAATCGAATACTAAAATTATTAGAAAACCACTACAGTTCTGCAGCCAGTTTAAAATAATGACAGTTTAACAAATTATTTTAGGTTAAGATCCCACCCTTAAATATTTAAGTAGTCATTGCAGGAGCACTTAAATGTAAGGGTACCCTCGGCCATTTAAGTGTCACTTAGTGGCTGGTGCAACGTAACTTAAGTTAAGGGTTCATTACTTAATCCACTAGAAAGCCGAAAGGAAATCGAAAACACGTGCAATTTTTGATAGTATGGCATAAAACAAAACAGTCTTTCTCGCTGGGATGCTTTTGACTTTAGACAGACTGAACACTTCTCTCGCGCGCTGGACTTGCTCATCTCAACATGCTGAATGTTTTAGTAGGTATACCGGCCGCCAGAGTAATGACGATTTTGGATCGTATGGCAGTATCAGGAACATGGCAATTATTTCTTAAATGGAAAAAGAGATCCCGAATATACCCTTAGGACTAATAATATCTAATCTTTAATATTTGTAATATTATATGTTCTTTTTTTTTCTATTCATATTATATTGTCAATTTTTTAGAATTTTTACCATATTTTCAATAAATTGTGGAATTACTTAGAAACAGTTAGTTTTATTTAGAAAGTCATATGAATATAATTTTTTCAATAGATCAATATAGAAATCAAAAGAAAAACAAAAAAAACATTCTATAAGAATTAACCGATTTTTTTTTAAGACGATTATATATTTCTATTTTATTTTGTTTTACTCAAGGAAAATAAGATAGAAAAAAAGGATCGGGTAAATTTCAAAATAATTGTAATTTCCAGTTTCCGCCTAAAGCTTATTATACAGAATTGTCTCAAATTTTAACGGTTTCAACAAATAAAGTTTTTATTTCTGATAAACAACATTATCTACGTTTGCTATTCTTATTATTACTACTTACTGTCCTTTAAAATATGGATAAACTTTGTTATTATTAGCAATCACTATTTTTTTGGTAGTTTGTCGAGAATCCGGTAGTAGATTTTGGACGTTATACATATCGTGCAGTTGATAGAAAACGTATACAATCTTTAAACTCAAAATTAGCTGTTATAGTTTTTTGGGAAATAATATTTTTATCTTTAATTAGGAACTTCATACTATAAACTTCATAAAATTATTATTATGGTATGTTCATTCCTCTTGGCTAAAAAAGGAATATCAAAAACTAGAACAAACAAACACAATTACAAAAGTTTGAATTATAAAACTGACATAAAAAGATTACGTAGTGCTCATTTAGAGTAAAAATAAGTTTTCTGATTAACTAATTATGAACTATGAAGTTAAGAGAATTCATGAACAATGGAAGTGAAGTTTTTTTGTTTATACCAATTTACATCATCAAATTAACCTTATTTCACTGCGTCTATGTTTTTCTTTTGTTCTAAAACTTCCTATTCAACAACATGGAATATTATCGCTCTTGTCTCTAAATTCAATATCGAACAGGACTAAAACTGCTAGCTTTTGGAGAACCACAATGTATAATTGGAGGAGTTGTTTTAATATACAAGAATAAGGAAAGTTAATCAATGACATGCTGCTTATAATTATATACAGGATGTGCCACAACTATCGCGAACAATGTAAAAACAACTCGTATAGTGTTGATGAAATTTTGCATAAAAGGCTCACAAGATATGAAGATTATACTAGGAGGGTACATAAACTTTGTTTTAAATGCAATATACTGTACGTTATTACATTTTTGCATATCATTTTGTGTCGACTAGATGTGAGTGCATAGAATAAGGAGATTATCGTTAAATTTCCATCTAGCCATAGACTGAAATGGTGCCAAGTTAATATCTTCTGCCTTTGTGGAGTGGATTGCTTCTTAATAATAACAATAATAACAATAATAATAATAATAATAATAATAATAATAATAATAATAATAATAATAATAATTACAACACCTTTCCGAACAAAGAATAAGTGACCAGTACAGAGTAATAATCAGGAACAATCGAATCACTGAATTTGAAATAGATCTAATCAAACAAGAAATCGCATCAGAAATTAATGAAACGGCAACCCTACCTGCCATACCGACTGAACCACACACACCACGTACCAAAACCACCATCGCTGAAACACTTTCACAAATACCACCCCCTGCACCATCAACAACTCCAAGAAAGCAGACTTTAAACACCACACATACAGAAGACTGGCAGCGAAACCACGATAATATAATCGAACAGTTACACATAACATATATGAAATGGACAGGAACCTGTCCTAACAGCAGACCAAAAATACCCCGACTCAAAGACAGCCAGAAAACCAACAAAATAATAGCCCAAGTAAATACAGCCCTCAACAGCTTAATCACCGAAAAAACCAACATAACTGAACTGCACACCTTAATCTACTGTGCAGCAATAGTAACATTGACTCTAAATGAACAAAAAATACCAACTAACAACACAAAAAACAAGACAAAACCAAAAATACCGAACTGGCAACGTAGAATAGAACAAAAAGTAACCACTATCAGAAAAACATTAGGACTACTTACCCAATACTTAATTGGCAACAGATCCGCTAAAACAATTGACAAACTTCAAAAGTCGAACATAAATTTAGCACAACTCAGCCAACAAAAACTTTTATCACTCCTCGACAACCACAAACAACGTCTAGCAGTCTACGCAGGGCGACTAAAACGTTACAAAACAAGTAACCTCCGAAAGTCACAAAACAATACATTCAGACAAAATGAAAAGAAGTTTTATGCACAACTCAATAATGAAAACGATAATAAAAACTACCCAACACCATCAGAAGAAGATATCACCAATTTCTGGAAATCAATATGGTCAAACCCTGTTGAACACAACTCAGATGCCAGCTGGATCACAGAAATCCAACAAGAATATGAACATCTGGACACACAAAACAATATCACCATCTCCATCGGACAACTAAAAGACATAATTAATAAAACACACAATTGGAAGGCACCCGGCCCTGACGGAATACAAAATTTCTGGCTTAAAAAATTCACTGCGACGCATGACAGACTTGCAAAACTTATAACACACATCGTCCACAATGCCTCAGAACTCCCAATTTTTTTAACACAAGGCATCACATACATCAAACCTAAGAACAATAACACTCTGAACCCAGCCAACTACAGACCAATCACATGCCTACCGACATTATACAAGATCGTCACATCCACCATCACACAACATATGCAGGACCACCTAGACAAATACAACATACTCACAGAAGAACAGAAAGGATGCAAAAAGAACAGTCAAGGTTGCAAAGAACAGCTGACAATAGATGCAGTAATCCATCAACAAGCACTTAAAAAATTCCGCAATCTTTTCGTCACATACATTGATTACAAAAAAGCGTACGATAACGTACCACATAGCTGGCTAATACACGTACTCAGAATCTACAATATCAACCCTATCATCATAAATTTCCTCCAAACCATAATGAAAAGATGGTGCACCAACATACATGTGCAAACAGAAAATACTCAATTCACAACTGACAAGATACCCATTAAACGAGGAATATTTCAAGGGGATACACTGAGTGCCCTGTGGTTCTGCATGTGTCTCAATGTTATATCTCAGGCCCTCTCTAAAACAAAACAAGGATTCACCATCAAATTCAACAAGAACAACAATTATAAAATCAATCACCTTTTCTACATGGACGACATCAAACTATTCAGCTCGACAAGAACACAAATGAACTCCCTTATTAAAATAACAGAAACCATGTCCAACGACATAAAAATGGAATTCGGGTTAAATAAATGCAAAATTAATAGCATAGAGCGTGGCAAGTGGACAAACACCGAGGGCATCAGGACTACAGGAGGCATAATAGAGCACATGGATGAAAACGACACATACAAATATCTTGGCATCGAACAAACAATCAAACTCAACCATACAGATCTCAAAAACAATTTCATACAAAAATATACGAAGAGACTCACACAATTACTAAAGAGTAAACTCACATCCAGAAACCTTACTAAAGCCATAAACTCTTACGCCATACCAACGCTCACTTACTCATTTGCAATTCTCAAATGGACACCGACAGATCTCGAAAATATCAACAGACAGACCAGAACACTACTGACAAAACACCATATGCACCACACTAACGCCTGTATAGAAAGGATCACTTTACCTCGAGCAGATGGTGGGAGAGGAGTTCTTGACATCCACCAACTACACGACACGCAAATCTCAAACCTAAGAAATTACTTTCATGACAAAAAGTCCAAAAGCAAACTTCACCTAGCAATAGTACACGCCGACATTAACTACACTCCACTAGACTTACACAACACCGACCTTTCACTGAAAGACAAGAAAACCACATACAAAGAGAAAATACAAAGATGGGCAAGCAAAGAACTACACGGACGATACTTCAATCAGACACAAGGTGAAGACATCGATAAAGGACTAACACATAAATGGCTCCAGAAGGGTGACCTCTTCCCTGAAACGGAAGGATTCATGCATGCTATACAAGATAAAGTAATAAAAACGAAAACATATAGCAAGTACATATTAAAAGACCCCTCAGTTACAAATGACAAATGCAGAAGATGCCATTCAGACAGAGAAACAATAGAGCATATAACCAACGGCTGCAAGAGTCTTGCACCAACCAAATACCTGGAACGACACAACACAGTCGCAAAAATCATCCACCAGGAAATGGCATATAAACTTTCACTAATAAACAAAACCGTACCTCACTACCAGTACACACCATCCGAAATACTGGAAAACCAGGAATACAAAATATACTGGGACAAGACGATACAATCAGACAAAACATTAGCATGCAACAGACCCGACATCACATTTACTGACAAGAGAAACAAACACACCTACCTAATAGACGTTTCCATCCCTACCGATCAAAATCTAACAAACAAATACTCGGAAAAAATACAAAAATACACCCCCCTCGCAATAGAACTGGAGAGAATTTGGAAACAAAAGGCGGTCACCATTATTCCGTTGATTATGTCTGCTACTGGTATCACCCACAAAAAATTCACAGAACATCTGACAGAACTCGACATACCTGAAAATATACACAATCGAATACAAAAAAGCGTCATTTTACACACGTGCAATATAGTCCGCTCGTTTCTTAGAACACAATAGACTTCGTTTATACTTGGCCCGCCCGTATAAAGAAGAAATCCAGGGAACAAAAACCCTGTGAATTCCTAAAATAATAATAATAACAAACCAAGGAGGAAGAGGTTTACTTGATATCAACTATCTTCATCAAAAACGATGTGCAGGTTTGCAAAAATATTTTATCCAAACACAGCAGAAGTCTCCATTGCACAGAGCTGTATGTCTGGCCGATAAAGGTTATATCCCACTGGATTTAAGTTCAGCTCATCCACAAATCGCTACACAGAGGGAGCAAGTGAATCTTAAAACGGATACATGGAAAAGAAAAGCGCTGCATGGAAGACATCCACATGATCTGTATGATGAGGGGATAGATACGGAAGCTTCAAATCTGTGGCTAAGTCGTGGCACTTTATTCCCTGAAACAGAAGGCTTCATTATAGGCATACAGGACCAGGTCATTGCCACAAAAAATTATCTTAAATATATAGAGAAAAACCCAAGTTTAACGGATGATAAATACAGAAAATGTGTTCAAACATCTGAGACAATCCAGCACATCATTGGAGGATGTACAAGCCTAGCACACTCTGAATACCTACACCGCCACAACTGTGTGGCCAAAATTGTTCACCTGAAACTAGCATCTATCAACAAACTCTCAAAAGACCCGGTACCGTATTATCACTATACACCTGAAAATGTCTTGGAGAATGAGAGCTTCCGTCTATATTGGGACAGAACGGTACTAACGGAAAGAACAGTGGTGGCAAACCGTCCTGATGTTATTCTCCTTGACAAATCATGAAAAATTACATATATTATTGATGTCGCAGTCCCTAACTCCAACAATATTAATGAAACTTTTCAAACTAAGTTAACTAAATACGCAGATCTGGCCTTCCAGATTAAACAACAGTGGAAACAAGACAGTGTAATAATCCTTCCATTAATTATCAGTACAACTGGAATAGTACCCAACTCTCTTAAAAATAATTTAACAACCCTCGGTCTGCAATCAGCATTAATAGCTGATATTCAGAAATCTGTGATACTAAACACTTGCCGGATTGTTCGTAAATTTTTAAATGTACAATAGTCAGTACTAATCTTGCAGACCGCCGATGAATACGAAGAGACCGCCATAAGCGAGAATACACCACAATAATAATAATAATAATAATAATAATAATAATAATAATAATATTAATATTAATAATAATAATTATTCTTACAGTCATTCAATTCCCGAAATTGAGAATTCATTACAAGGACAAATCAACAGCCTAGAAGAAACTGCTAGAGCCAGCGGTTTTAAATTTTCACCTTCGAAGTCCCACGCCATCCATTTCTGCAGATTAAGATCCGACCACGCCGAACCACAACTAAAGCTGCAAAGTCAGAATATCGAGATATAACATAAAACAAAATTATTAGGTATGATACTTGACCAAAAATTAAACTGGAGACCGCACATTGAATATATGATTAACAGATGCCGAAGAGTTATTAACATTATCAAATGTTTGTCGAGTATCCGATGGGGGTCCGACAGAGAAATTTTATTACGCATCTATCAAACTTTAGTGCAATCCAAAATTGACTTTGGCTGTATTGTTTATGGTTCTGCAAGACGTTCACACTTGAACCAGCTAAATAAAATCCAAAATCTCGCAGTAAGACATGCAATCGGTGCATTTAGAACAAGCCCTATAGAAGCAATCTTATGCGATGCTTCGTCCTTACCCCTAAACTTAAGGAGAGATATGCAGCTCATAACATATGGCGTGAAAATACAAACGTTACCCAACCATTTAAATAACAAGATTTTCACAAACCTTCCCATTCCACACACACTAAGACGTAGTTGAACTAAACCATCCAGTATTCGTTTTTCAGACACATCTGAAGAGTACAGGATAAACTTACAAATAGAAAAAATGACCTATACGTATGACACTCCTCCATGGCTAAGAAAACTACCACAAATAAACATATCTCTCAGTAAATACAAAAAAGAAGATACCGCTCCATCGATCTACCGAACGCTATTTTTAGAACAAATGGATCTATACAACGAACATTTAGTCATCTACACAGATGGTTCCAAATCAGATAATGGAACAGGGGCGGCAATCGTAATCGGTGTAGATTCCTTCTTTTGGACCCTAAACCAAGAGTCTAGTATACTTAATGCCGAGTTGTATGCAATATGGCAAGCGTTGTTGTACTTCAGTCAGAGCAGCTTTGAAAAATGTTTAGTTTGTACGGATTCCTTAACTGCCACTCTCTCGACAAAAAATCGTTTTTCTGCAAATGAATGGGTTGTACGCATTCAAGAATTATCAACCCATCTATACAGTATGCAAAGGACTATTTCAATAATGTGAATACCTGGGCATACCGATATTACCGGTAATACTGAAGCTGATCTAGTAGCAAAAAAAGCCACAAGCGGAACAGTTGACAAAGGCATACCTAACACCTTTCTGGATATGAAAACGGATATAAAGAATAAAATTTACGAAGCATGGCAGAACAGATGGAATACATATGACGGACAATTAAGACACATTAAACCGAGCGTACAAAAATGGTTCTACCCCAAAACTCTTACAAGGCGTGAACAAGTCGTCCTCAGCCGATTAAGGATAGGCCACACAAACCTAACCCATTTACACCTCCTCCTTGGAAAGAACAAACCTAGATGTGAGAAATGCGGCATCCCACTGACAACACAACATATATTTACTTGTGCAACCTTCAATTTTCACAGACAATTCCTCAAAATACCCCAGATCGAAAACATTCTCAGAAACCAAAATGACGAGCTTAACCAGGTGATAACTTATCTAAAGTCCACAAATTTATTTTATAAAATATAAATTACCCCAATGATATATCGACGAGCACAATGACCCAGATGTCGATACTCAAACACAAAAAAAAACAAAATAATAATAATAATAATAATAATATTAATAATAATAATAATAATAATAATAATTATCGTCAGAATGACAGAAGTTACATTTCATTTGATGCCTACGTGATGTTTAATAATTATTTTGGCTAAACCAAGAAGTGACCTCCCTTGTGATTGACTTAATATATATGAATCGATAAAAGAATAAGATATGATATTACAAATGTTAAAGCTTAGATATTATTAGCCTTATGTGGATATCCTGGGAAAAGATAATGTTATTAAATATACAACAGTATGAACTAGTATGAAAGTTACAACTGTCACTTTGACTATTCGTTAATAATACGATATATTATATAAAAATACGTATTTTACTACAAATAAAAACATAATATTTTGTTGCAATTTTCCAGATATTTGTTAATATGTTATTAATAATGGATTTATCTGTGATGCATGACTGAAAATGCTATTTTATTAGAAAAAAATCCAATAAGACGTTAAAAACATGATTACAGCAATCATATTATGTAAAGTTTTTAATCACACGATATTTATTCCTGAAAAAAATAGAGAGTATGATACCGACTCATTAACGTTAAAATGAACTAATTACTATTAATCATACTTACGTAAGCGGTATAATTGATAATTAAAATTTGTGTGCACATAAAGGAAGTTTATGCATAATATAATCAACGATTGTTCAGAATAACGAAACTGTATGTATAATATTATAATTGCCAGAATTTATTAAACTTGAAAATTGATAATTTTGCATCCACAGTAATCGGATGAAGAAATAACTGACGGTTCATTTATATCAATACTACGAACAACAAACGAATTTTCACTACAAATCCAGTGACTCTATAGTAAACCGAATTCATACAATTAATGGATACCTGTGTAGGTCATCTTCAGAACTTGTTAGCAATATTTATCATTTTATTTAAATACTTCATGCATTTTTCAACACACTCTTATTATCTCAACTTATATGTGGCAATGTATCTACTAGGTTTTAGGAATAAAAATATTCCCAATGTTCATCGGTTTATGGGATGGCATATTGCGAATTTAGAAAATGTAATGTTCCAAATTGATCTAAGTGGATAATTCACAAAGTCTGCTGCTCCAAAAAATCGCAGTTTTAGTAAGAAACTTCCATTTTCCGCTGTTGCGGAACAACTTGAACGTTTTTTGTCGTTTGTCAATTTCATACCAACTTGCGGTTAATGATAGAATTAAGAACAGATCAAGGAACAAAGTATATAAATGAGTTTATGAAGAAATTAACAGAACTACTATATATTAAACATAACTTTTCTACCGCGTATCATCACGAATCTATAAGAAGCTGTGAAAAGCTTCACAGAATATCTAACGAGTATGTGAGGAATTTTATAAATGAAATAAGGGATAATTGATGCACATTGCGAGGACGTTTGCTTACTGTTATAATACAACACCAAACTCATACCACCAATTGAATTAGTGTACGGGACAAAATCAAACTTATCAGAACATTTAAATACGGGAATAGACCCACAGTATGACTTCGAGTCGTATCACAACGAGCTCAAGTACCAACTTCAATACGCACACGAGCGAGCTAGGGAGTTTTTATTAAAACACAAAATAGCTAGGAAAAATAAGTTAGGATAATTGATGTATGTCAAGTTAGCTAAAATTGCTTGACATCAAGTTAGCCCCCCCCCCCCCACACAGAACGAGTGTTGCAATTGAACAAACAGTAACGCCTGAATTTTGGGCTATTTATGAGCTCTCAGAATATGCAAAAACATTTTTAAACAAAATAAATATACAGGTTGCCACTAAAGTGTGAAATAAATTATTTCCTAGACTATAAATACTTTTATTAACAGCTGAAACACGTCGATTTTTAATATTAAATTCACATTTTTTGTGTAATTGTCTAAAGACATTACGCAATCGGTCCTGCCATAGTGATGTAAACGAAAATGTGGTTGACTTGAAAAATGGGTTCCTACATACGAAAAGAACGTGGAAATCGAACCAACAGCTACGCCTGAATTTTGGGATATTTATGGGCTCTCAGCATATGCAAAAGCAATTAACAAAATAAATATACAGGGTGGAAATTAAAAAAAAATTAAGGTGGAAAATTTCAAAAGCGCAATTTTAAAAAAAGGACGATACTAAAATGTAGTGTTATTTATGGGGTAATTGCCAATGTCATAGCTATCTGTTACTGTATGTCATTGTTTATTTTATTCAAAATTTTATGTATATTTTAAAATCAAAAGTATAGTCGACGGAAAAGTTTTGTAACGAACTCGTGAATTAAAATGGCGATTAACAATCTCGCACATTAACGAGCTAGCTTCGCTCACTCGTTAAAGGATCTCGATTGTTAATCGCCCTTATTAATACCCTTGTTCGTTAAAGGAACCATTAACGCACTCAAAATCGTTCATTAATGGCCCCTATTAATGAGTGATTTTCTATTAATCAACGATTTAATTATATACAATCCAGAAACAACAAAACATATAAGCAACTGTTAACCTTAATATTTCTTTCTATGAATTTACAATGTACTGGTTCGATTGAGTGGATTGTATATTCCTAAAGTGTAACGTAACTTTTTATTTCAATTCAATTGACATACATAATGACAACTCATTTTGACATACAAATCAACAACCAAGAAGACTTGAATATAAATTTGTTAAAATGCTATACGCAGATTGAATATTTTTACACCTTCGGAAGTTTCGCAGATCCAGAAATCAACCTCTCTGTAGCTATTTTTTCAACAGCTTTTGTACGGAAGCACTAATTCCATACTACATCAAAATTTTAGGAGCGTTTTCTTTATGAATTACACAAATCATTCTAAATACTTTAAAACTTTTGCAAATATGAACACGCGTAACACAACGTGTATTATTAATTCGAGAACTTAAGCTACTTTGATATATGTTTCGAAGTTTTTCAAACGGTACCTTCCATAAACTCAGGTAAAAACTCTCCCCACACCTTTTCAGATGTCGGAATGTGATATAGGTTTATAAATTATCCATTTTTTTTCACTCTCTTCTATTCTCTGCTATTTTTTCATCTCCCTTATGGATTTTCCTTCCATATTTCAGCCTCTTCCTTCCTGGTCTTCCCCATCTTTTTTTTTGTCGACTTTTCCATCTCCATTATTCTTTTACCATTCGGGATTAGTCCATTCTCACCACGTGATCATATAAACTCATTTGTTTCTTTCTCACCTTTGCTTGTATCGGTTCTAGGCCAATGCTCTTACGTACTTCTTCACTTTTCATTGTATCCAATTTAGTCTTGCTTGCTATTTTCCTAGCGTTTATCATTTCCATTGCGTTTATTCTTGCTTCCTGTTTCTTGTTCAGTATCCAATTTTCGCTAGCTTGTGTTATTATTGTATTGTGATTTTTTTTCACTTCTACCTCTATTTTTTATGTCCTACTATTTCCTTCCCTTGCGTTTTATTTGATTCATGGCTGGATCCACTGGTTTTCTTTCTCGTTCACTATCATTCACTACTTTTTTTTGTTTTTTCTATGTTTACTTCCATTTTTACTTTTTCTATATCCTCTGTCTACTTTTATCGGTTGTAGGTTCCTATATACTAGAATTGTATGTAGATGGGCTCCACTTTCCGTTATTCTTTTGACTATTTTGTTCATAATAATTATAAATAAGAGCGGACTCAGAATATCTCCCTGGTTTATTCCTTTTCTTAGCTCAAATTTCTCCGATCTCTTTCCCGCTATCTATACCTGCGCTTTCACAGTGTTTTAGGAGGACTTAATGATTGCTTTTAGTTTTCCAAGAATATGTGTTTCATCTAAGTAACTCTAGACTTCATCCCTATTTACCGTATCAAAAGCTGCTCTTAAATCTATAAATGCTAGGAAGAGTTCTTCTCCTTCCTCTAATCTTCTTTTTATTACTCTTCTTACTACGAAAATATTGTCTGTTTTCCCGTTCTAAATGCTGCCTGAGGATCTTCTATTATCTCCTCAACGTAATTTCGTAATCACCTCTCTAAATTTTTTGTATATAGCTTAAAGTTTGTTTGGGCGAGGCATATTGCTCTGTAGTTTCCACATTTAGTTTGATCTCCCTTTTTATGTATCGGTATTTTTAAATTATTTTCCCATCTTTTGGGAATTCTCTCTGTGTTCTCCACGCTTCTTTTACTATAGTCCATAGCCATTTCTTTCCTCACTCGCCCATCCATTTTTTCATTTCTGGAGCTAAATCGTCTTCTCCACAAGCTTTTCCTATTTTAATGCTTCGTAATACTTCTTCTATTTCCTCCTGTTTTATTTGTAGATTGTCGCTTGCTGATTCTTCTTGGATTTTCTCTACTTCATTTTGTATTTCATTGAATTTTTCTTGGGCGTGTTCCTTCCATTTTCTTATTACTTCCTCCTTTCTTACCCTCAGTTGGTTTTGGCTGTCTCTCATGGCTCTTATTTCTCTCTTTGTATCACCTCTTAGTATTTTAATTCTTGTCCAGAATTTTCTGTTATCTGCCCTATAATCTTCTGTTCCTTTCCAAATTCTTTACAACTCTTCTTTTTTGCTCTCTTTACTGCCTGTTTCACTTGCTTTCTTATAGTGATGTCTCCATTTTTGTATCTTTGATATGCAGTCTGGGGAATGTTTTCCATGAATTATATCAACGATTCATATGGAAACCGATGAGTTGCTGTTCCACGGTGTAAGATGCAGATCCCGTAATCAGCATAAATATTATATATATAAAATTACTTGTTGTAGATATAGGCAGTCAGTTACTAGATTTCATGTTGTTTGTCGTAGTTCGTAGAATTATAATTTTGTAAAATAAACGTTTTTAAAAAGAGTATTTCGAGTTAGTAATTTGAAAGTGGCGCAGTCAGTAGGATATTCAGAATTAATACGTATCGAACGCTTTAATTTTCGTTTTAACGATTGACTGAGTATCGGAATCTACGGACTTAGTTGTTTTGTGCAAGTGGAAGTTTAGAGTGGCTCCTAGAACGTCAGGAAACCCAGTGTATCACACACCGAAACGATCCCAAGCACGAAGAAGTCCATCAACGGGAATTGGAACGACAATAGTCCAATTTTGCAGAGATATTAATCTGAGGAAGACAAAAATTGCCGAACCGGAGTATATCTCTATAGGAATGCTTGAAATATTTCTTCTATTATTACTGTAAGTACAATAAATTTTTATGTCTGAAGTTGACCAATTATCAAACATTCTTCAAAGTTTAAAATTAGAACCTTCAACTGACTCACTAATTTTAAATCAAAGTTCAATTAATAATAATTCAATCATGGCCGAATTTAGACCAGAATATCTAAAATGTGTGCCAGATTTCGATGGCAATCCAAATGATTTGAACAGATATCTAAGTGTCTGTAAATCATTAATTGATTAATTTTACAGAATAGACACACCAAATTGTTTCCAAAATGTGTATTTATTAAATTGTCTAATATCTAAGTTAACTGGTAATGCTAAATTAGTAGTAAATATACAAAATGTATCTACTTGGAACGAGTTAAGAGATGTTTTAACGAGAAATTTCGCAGATCAGAGAGACGAAACTTGTCTAAATAGGGATTTAGTAATGATGAGACAACAATCAAATGAAAAACCACAGCAATTCTATGATAGAGTTTTAAACATTCTCAATCTTTTGTGTAGTTATGTAGACGTTCATGAAAACGAAAATGACTCAAAGATTTTAAAAAGAAATTTATATAATAATGTAGCTTTAACAACATTCTTATCAGGACTTAAAGAACCGTTAGGTACAACTATTAGATGTATGAAACCAAATAATTTAGCCGAAGCTTTACAATATGTTTTAAAAGAAGACAATGTACATTATTTCCAAAATTTTACTCATAAAACAAATATAAAGCAACCGCAATACTCTGGTAAGCCTTTTGTACAACGACATAATTTTAACAGTAATCCAACTCAATTTAATACTCATACACCTAATAATTTCTTTAGAGCACAGAGATCATTTCCATCTCAACCTATACCTGTTCGCCCTATAACTCCAAGACAACCCCAACGTTTTCCTACGAATTCTCAAGTCTTCAAACCTCAACAGAACCATAATGCATTCAAAGCAAATCAAAATCTAAATTTACCAAAACCCACACCCATGAGTATTTCCACAAGAAATACAGTAAACAATCACCCAATGAGTTCACATATCAGAAACTCATACCCAGGTCCTTCAAATCAAAATCATTTCCGAAATTCTCGACCACAAAATAATTTTATAGCCGAGGAATTATTTAATGCTGATATTCAGGACGAGGAAACCGAACAATATTATTATCCTGATAACTCACATTCTGAAAACGAACAATATCAATTTGAAGAACAAAACAATAATGATCATTTCGATTCATCAAATCAAGATTCTGTAAATTTTCACGAAACGCCTCAGAATTTAGAGGAAACATAACCCCCGAATCAATTCCATTAAATTTAAGTAATAATAGTGAATTACCTTATATAATATTCCCCGAGTATAATATCAAACTTTTAATAGATTCTGGATCATCAAAATCTTTCATAGATCCCGAAATTGCATTTGAATATTTTTCAGATAACCTAACTCATGACCCATTTACTGTGAAATCAGTTTTTCAAGAATCTTCCCATAAATATAGCACTGTAATCCCTTCTTCAAAAATTTTTAATTTATCTGGTAATTTAAATCTCAAATTCTATGTATTCAAATTCCATAGTGTATTCCAAGGACTTATTGGCCTAGATAACTTGAAATTATTGAAAGCCAACATAAACTTTTCTAGTGGATGGTTAATAACTCCACATAGTAAAATTAAATTAAATTTTCATAAAACTCAGAAAGATATAAACTCTATTACTATCGAACCTAGAACTGAAAAGGTTATCAAAATAAAAACAAGTATAAAGAATGGTGAAATCGTCATTCCACACCAAAAATTTCACGGTTGTGAAATACCAGAGTCGTTATCAATTGCAAGAAATGGAGAAGCCATTACTACAATTCTAAATATCACAACAAATCCAGTTAAATTGAGTTTTTCAGAACCACTTCCTGTAGAAAAATTTGATAACAATGCTTTTAAAAATTTCGAATTGAATAACCTAGAAGACACTTCTACACAAACTTTAGATTTAAATAATATTAGAACAGATCACTTGAACGACGAAGAAAAATCCAAAATACTTAAACTTTGCTCCGAATATTCTGACATATTTTATAACGAAAACACACCACTTACTTTTACAAACAAAATTAAACATGAAATACGAACCACCGACGAGATTCCTGTTTACGCTAAAACCTATCGATATCCTTTTGTGTACAAAAAAGAAGTAGATAAACAAATTCAGAAATTTCTTGAACATAAAATTATCCGACCAAGCTCAAGTGCCTGGAATGCGCCAATCTGGGTCATACCCAAGAAACAAGACGCTTCTGGGAAAGCCAAATTTCGTGTAGTCATAGACTATAGACGCCTTAACGAAAAAACTATTGATGACAAGTACCCACTTCCTAATATAACGGACTTATTAGACAAGTTAGGTAGATGCCAATACTTTACAACCTTGGATCTAGCTTCAGGTTTTCACCAGCTAGAGATGGCCGAAAAAGATATAGAGAAAACAGCTTTCAGCACCGAATCCGGACACTGGGAGTTCCTCCGGATGCCATTCGGTTTGAAAAATGCCCCAGCTACCTTCCAGCGGGCAATGGACAATATATTACGAGGCATACAAAATGAAAAATGCCTTGTATACCTTGACGATATAATCGTTTTTTCCACTTCATTACAGGAGCATATAGAGAGACTAAAATGTGTATTTGATCGACTTAGAGAATCTAATTTCAAAATTCAATTAGATAAATCGGAATTCCTGAGAAAAGAAGTAGCTTATCTCGGACATGTAGTCACCCCTTCTGGAGTGAAATGCAACCCAGATAAAATTAAAGCCATCAAAGATTACCCAATACCCAAAACTACTAAACAAATCAAAGGATTTTTGGGACTGATGGGATATTATAGACGTTTTATAAAAAACTTCGCCCACTTGACGAAACCACTGACAAAATGCCTAAAAAAGGGCGCGATAATCGAACACAATGACGAATTCTTATCATGCTTCGAAACATGCAAAAATATTTTGACCAATGACCCAATTCTCCAGTATCCCGACTTCAC
Organism: Galeruca laticollis; assembly: GCA_963921935.1. NCBI lineage: Eukaryota > Metazoa > Arthropoda > Insecta > Coleoptera > Chrysomelidae > Galeruca > Galeruca laticollis. The sequence continues at coordinate 118,832,216 of OY998183.1, read as the reverse complement.
GAAACCTTTCAACTTGACCACAGACGCCAGTAATGTAGCACTCGGTGCAGTGCTTTCCCAAGGTCCTATCGGAAGAGATCTTCCAATCGCTTACGCATCTCGAACCCTTAACGATTCTGAACGCAATTACGATACCACAGAAAAAGAACTTTTGGCCATTGTATGGGCCACCAAATATTTCCGACCTTATTTATATGGCAAAAAATTTACCATTGTTTGTGACCACAAACCACTTCAATGGCTTTTTTCTCTAAAAGACCCAAATTCTAAACTCATTAGATGGCGAATTAAATTAGATGAATTTGATTATAAAATTGTATATAAACGTGGAAGCCTTAATACTAATGCGGATGCATTATCTAGAATAGAAATAAATACTAAAGAAACGAACGAAATTCTGAATGATGAAAATTTTTGGAAAAATGTTGACGATGTTTTGAGCCGCGATATAAATTTTAGCAATGAACCAATTCCGCCTCAATCACAACGAAGTATCAATACACCTTCGCCATTTACAGTTGAAAATCAACTAAAAATTCCAACAACAGAAGTAACTCAAGACGATAACCCTGACCTAGATACTATATCCCTGATAGTAAATCCCGACGCTGACCTAGACAATGAAAATTTGTCGACAACAAACTCAAGTGACAACAATCCTGACTCTGCATTACAGCAGATAACACCTGACCGTCAAAATGAACCCAACGTTGACGAAAACGAGTCTCTTACGATTCATTCTAATGCTGAAGAAAATCCGGTTATAGGTATCCCTATCGCAAAATGCGCAGTTAACGTCGGACAAAATCAAATTATAATTAGTTCCGTTTTACATTCTCCAGCGAAACCTAAAGTTAGAATATTATTTGAGAAAAAGAAACAAATAACTGTGCAAATATCAAAAAATAACCTAGAACAAGACATTATCAATTTTATTAAAGAATTTATTTCGCCAAATATTCAATATCACGTTTATTTCGAAAGCCCCGAATTGTACGAACCATTTTCGACAATATTACAAAAATATTTCAGATCAAATTCAATCCAATTAAAACGTTGTACCACAAAATTAATAGATGTAACAGATCAAGAAGAGATCAAAACTATCATACAAAGCTATCACGAAGGAAAATCAAATCACCGAGGAATAGATGAAACTTATTTAAGATTAAAAGAAAAATATTATTGGCCTAACCTGAAAGAATCCGTACAAACATTTATAAACGAATGTCAAATTTGCCATCAAAGTAAATATGAACGAAATCCAGTACATATGCAATTAAATATCACGCCAACCGCATCGAATCCATTCGAAATTATTCATTTAGATTCTTTCACGATCGAACAAACAAAATTTTTAACTATTATTGATAGCTTTTCTAAATACGCTCAAGCATATCACATAAATTCTGCCTCTGGTACAGAAGTGGTAGACAATCTTATCAAATTCTTCTCTCATCACGGCATACCGAAACAAATCATAGTTGACAATGGCACAGAATTCAAAAATTTCGTATTAACAGAATTACTGAGCCTTCATAAAATTCAAGTTCATTTTACCTCTCCCAATCATCCTCAATCCAACGGACAAATAGAAAGACTCCATTCAACTCTAATAGAACATATACGACTTCTAAATACTAAAGGTTTCTCAAAAACCCCAGTTAAAATGAAAATGTTATATGCTATACTTGCTTACAATCATTCGATTCATTCCAGTACAAAAATGAAACCGATAGATATAGTCAACGGACATATTAATAATAATGATGTTTATGACATTGACATAAATAAAATACTCTTAAATGAATACATCAACAATCACAAAGAAAAAACAAAATTATTGTACTCAAAAATTAATTCCGACTTAATTAATCGAAAAGAAAAAATTACTTCTAAACTAAATACAAACCGAGACAAACCAGAAATATTCAAACCTAATCAAAAAGTATATGTAAGAAAACACATACGACAAAAACACGCTAATAAGTACACTTTACCAATCAAATTAAAAACCGTCAACCTTGCAAATAAAACAGCTTCAACTGAAAATAGAGAGAAGGTACACATGGACAACTTGAAACGTCCCCGGAAAAAACGTCAAAAATAGAAAATTATGTACGATACATTTACACAACTTTCACACGTAATATTAAGACAATAATTTAGAATGTAGAATTTTGCTTTATTTCAGATTTTCTGGAACTATGGAACTCCAGGATAAAATAACAATTAGAAATCTAGTTAACAATCCCGGGTTGCTACCCTTTAAGTTAGGAACCGTAAAAATTGAAATGTACAGTTATGGACTTATACACTATTATGATTTGAACCCAATTATTTTAGAAATAAATAAATTACAAATTCAAGCCACAAAAATTAGGGCCTTTGCTGTTCAAAACATACAATACGCTAATGATCTCTCAAATTATTGTAAATTGCTTGACTTCACAGAAACCAAGATTAACGATAAGCTAGCAGAAATATTACCTCATCCTTCAAGAACTAAAAGAGGCCTTATAAACGGCATAGGATCAATCTTTAAATCTATCACTGGAAATTTAGATTCTAACGATGGAGAAAGATTTGAAACTCTCATCAAAGAATTACAAAATAACCAAAATAATTTAGCTAGTAGTATAAGAAATCAAAATTCATTATCAGTCTCGCTCATTGATAAATTTAATAAAACCATCGAGCAAATAACCAATAACGAACAAATTTTGGAAACAAAAATCAAATTTATCCATAATTTAATCAACAGACAAGCAAATTTCGAATATTATGCACATATTAAGATGGCTATTAGCCTAATCATAGATCTGTATGAATTGATTAATTCGGTTTTAAACGATATTGAAAATTCAATTACATTTGCTAAACTTCAAGTGATGCATCCAAGCATAATTAAAACTTCTGATTTATTTAAACAATTAAAGAATTTGGAGAAAATATTTACAAAAAACGAATTGCCCTTAGAAATTGAATTCGATAAAATTTTACTCTATGAAAAATTAATTAAAATTGATTGCTACTCATATAATAATAAAATTACATATATTTTAAATATTCCTATAACATATCCCAAAGTTTTTGATTACTACCATTTATTTTCGGCTCCAATACTAGAAGGGAGTCAGTTTAAGGTGATAATACCTCAGAATAAATTTTTAATTACGAATGGTGTCAACTTCGCTTATTCAAGCAAACCTTGCAAAGAGATTCTCCCTCAGCAGTATGTCTGCCCGAGAATAGACCTGCAGGAAATTCAAGAAGAGAGGCCTTGTGAAATAAACTTACTTGAAATGAAACGCACTTCCACCTGCGAGAAAACCAAATTTCAATTGTCGAAGCCATTTCTGAAACAACTAAACAATTTCCACTGGTTGTACATCATTCCATTCCAAGATACAGCAAATTTCAAATGTCCAAATCAGGAGGAAACCAAGTATCTTACAGCGGGTACTTACCTCTTAGAAATTCCTTTGAGATGCCAAGTAGTAGCTCATCACATAGTTATAAATAACCAACAACTCTATAGTAGCTTCAGCCAGCCGATACTACTATTAAATCTAGACAACAGTACCTTTCGCCCAACCACATCAAACCTCGACTTTCATTTGGAGGAAGCAGAACTAGACGATCTTCAACCGCTAAAAAGTAAATTTGTAGAAAATCAACCTCAATTAACATTCGGACAAGTCTCAAAAACCCCCAGCATATGGACCTTATTAATTTATTTATTGTTAATTTTTATTTTTGTATTCTGTATATATAAAAAATGGGCATCGAAGTACTGCAAAGCTGCAAAGAAACCATCCCAGGTGGACCACTCAACCGTTCAACTTCCTCGCTAGCTGCGTAAGTTGAATTTACGAGGGGAGGAATTATATCAACGATTCATATGGAAACCGATGAGTTGCTGTTCCACGGTGTAAGATGCAGATCCCGTAATCAGCATAAATATTATATATATAAAATTACTTGTTGTAGATATAGGCAGTCAGTTACTAGATTTCATGTTGTTTGTCGTAGTTCGTAGAATTATAATTTTGTAAAATAAACGTTTTTAAAAAGAGTATTTCGAGTTAGTAATTTGAAAGTCATGCTTGTTCCTTTTTCTTTACTAATTCTTCAATGTCCTCGTTCCACCATTTCACGCTCTTTATTTTTCCGTTGTATTTTCTGTTCCTGCATATCTTATCTGCCTTTTCTAGTAGTACTGCTCTAAACTTTTCCATCTTTTTTAGTCCAACCTCCTCTGGGCTTCTCTAGTCTTGTAATTTCCTCATATGTTTCTCTTTGGTATTTATTTCTAAGTTCGCTGTCTTTTAGCCTGTGAATTGCAATTTTACTATATTCGTTTTCTTCAGCTGTCTTTGTCATATTATCCTGTAGCTTTGGTGTTACTAGTCTATGATTTGACCCTATTTCTGATTCTTTGCCTGTCATCACTTGTTTCAATTTTTGCGTCAACTCTTGTGTATGTACGATATAATCAATCAGGCTTCTCGCGTTTCTTTCTATTGCTGCAAATGTATATTTATCTTCTATATTTTGTTCCCAGAAGGTGTTTCCTATTGCCAGGTCGTTTCTTCTGCAAAAATATATCATTTTGTTTCCATTCCTATTTGCTATTTGTTCGCCATATTTTTCCATGCACCCCATGTATACCAAATAAAAATCTATTTTTATTCCATTATCAAAATGAAATATTCAAAGTAAAGAAATAAAAGTGTCGACTATACATAACATTGATAAGTTTTGTTAATGAAAGTGATATTGATACTCAATATTTCAACTAAGACAATAGTGAATAATCATTTACTGTAGATGAGAACGTTACTGCGAAATGCTAAGAGACTATTTGGCTCAAGAGTTTCAAGAAGATGGTTCAAGTCCAAGACCACTTGCCATAGTTGTAACACGTCAATTGCTGCTCTTGGCACCATTTACTTGGATCTCAGAAATCCTGATCTTCATTCTCTCAACAATTTTCTGTAGTTTTCATAAAATTATCAAAGAGAATACTTAAGATTTCCCGATGCATCTAGTACTGTTGATGTTTGAGGTTACCTTCTTCGCTGACAGTGGAGTTATCAATCAAGTATCTGAATGGCATCGAGGAGAATGTATGCATAGTAATTATACTGGGAATTTCAAAAAGTTCATTGGATCTACGGGAAAGTTAATTTTAATTTGGCATCTTCGGTTTCTTTATTCATTTATCAATATTAATTTAATACAGTCCATAATAAAGCATATTTTCTACAAGAATGAACAAAATGATAAATATCTACTCCCCTTTCAACGATTTGATGCCTGTATTATTCTCATCAGGATCGATATGCATTCCATCTATTAGAAATTGATTCAGAAGGGGGTCATTATCGTGTTATTCAACCCGTACATGAACTCATTATATCGGCATATTTCGAATTGAATCTTTGCTGTCATACTATTTAAATAACTTTCATTCAATTTTTAGGTACTTTTTATGTCTACATTATATTTTTATTAATAATAGAAATTAAGTAGCTGGTCTATTAAAAAGACTTACTTCATAAATATATAACAATGTCACTGAACTGTTATATTAAGCGGCTTAATATATAGGGCAAACTAATACAGTGATGAAAATTGTTGGTAATGATCTTAATAAACAATTTTAGAGAGGAAGTGTAGTTATTTTAAACAATATTCTAATAAAAATTAACAAGTCCAAATTTCGGCTATTCAAACATTCTATATAATGAGAACTATACAATTTCAGAAAATAAGTCAAAAACATAACATTACTGTTTCGATCCTGGAATCTATTCAAATTAATTTTTTGAATGAAACTAACTATTTCTAAATAATTCCAAAATATATTGAAAAAATGGTAAAAATTCTAGAAAAATTGACTATTGTTTCGATATTAAATATTATCGTCAGAATGACAGATGAGTCGATAGAGTCGATCTCGACAATGAGTTCGCGGCTTTATTAGTCACCTGTCTATTTATCCCTTTCTATGCTGTATATAAATAAATTTTAGTCATTGTATTTATTTTGAATATTATAAATTATGATCCTCTAACCTACTCTTCTTCATTTTTATACGTGGCAATTAATTTCGCCAGTTAGATGATTTTATTGAAACATATCGTTTGCCCGTACCATAGAGGCTCCCATCTACCAATCGTACCCACTGAACAGGGCCAGCGAAAGGCTAGTTTAACGCCCGTGCGAAAGGCAAATTTTCCGTTTTACAATACGTTATTATATTCACTTTCATAATCGTGAATCGTGTGTAAATTAAAATACAAAAGAACAGAAGAAAATTATTTATTACATATTAAAAAAACTAATAATGACACTTAAAGATATAAACATCTAAAACATTATATCATGAAAATAAATATTTTCTTAAAAAAGCATAAAAATTATATTATTCTACTAAATACAAACTGAATTTAATTAAAATTAACTTTTCTGGCTTTAGTTTGTGAAAACTCTTTAAGAACATTGTCAATATTAATATTCATCATTTGATCAAATTCTATGCTCAACATAGTCAGATTAACTAGGCGCTCTTGAGAAATACTTGAACGTAAATAATTTTTAATTTTCAAAAACTTCTTTCACCTGTTGCCACAGTAACAGGAAGAGTTAATAAAATACGCAAACTTACAACAACACTTGGAAAATTTTCAGACAAATAATTTTTACACGCGGAATTTAAAACTTCTACTGGCGAACTCTCTGAAGGAACAATTGGTGACAAAACACTTAGTTCATGGTGTAATTCTGTACCATTAATATGAGCATTATCTCCGTCTGTAAGACATAACTCGCAATGTTGACACTTTTTTAAAATTTCTTTACTATCCATATTACAAATACCGCTTATATTATACAAAAAATCGAAGCTTTTATTGTGATTACGCAATAGTTCAAATATTTCGTCCAGGGAATTTATAGTTTTATCCACAATCAAATGAAAAAAGTTTATTTTAAATGATCGCACCGGATCGTCCACGGGTTCATCTCTACTTTCGTACGTAAATTGACGTTTGATTTTTCTAGGTCGGATTGCTGCAATTTCTTCAAAATTAACTTGTTTTTCTAAAGTATCAGCCAATTCTCTAGCATCTATAAGTACCTCTTCAAATCCCCTGTCACACCTTCATATTTTTCAAATATTTCACGTTTTTTGAAAGTAAATCATTTGAGGTTAGTATATTGACAGCTTTTTGTTGAAGAATTTTGCTGATTTTATTAATTCTGTATAATATGTTATACCAGATCACGGTGCAACATATAAAATTAAATTTTTTAATGTTTCTTAACAAATTCGAAGCTGCATTTTTTCCAAATGTATCAATTTTGTCGTCGGTATACGCCTGATATAAAGCATCATATATGTTTCCAATTTCATAACAAAATGGCGTTATCGCGTCGATGCGACTTTCCCACCGAGTTTGGCTGAGAGGCTTCAAAGTCAAATTTGTAATGTTGTTTTTTAAAATACTCCAGCTATGTGTCGAACCCCCCAAAAAATTGTAAATTTCCTGAATTATTCCAAAATATGATACTGCCTGGACAGACGTAAGAACTGCATCGTTAACAACTAAATTTAAAGAATGTTCCCACGCATATTAGCCCCATTATCGTATCCTTGTCCTCTCATATTTTATTAAAGGAATATCAGCCTGCTTAGTTCTTCTAATAAATATTCTGTTAAATCTTCTCCAGTTGAAGTATAAACAGGTATAAAGCCCATAAAAGATTCCTGAATTGTTACTTCTTTTCCAGTTTCTATATTTACGTAACGAATAATTAAAGTTATCTGTTCCGTATGGCTCATATCGGGCGTGCAATCCAGCACAATAGAATAATATTTAGATTTAATTATGTCGTTTAATATTTTTGTTTCTATGCTAGATCCAATTATATTAATTATTTCATTTTGAATATCCTTTCCTAAGTAATGAACGTACATTTCTTTGGAAGTTGCACGCCGCAGATGGTCAGCCATTATAATATCGAAAGTACTATTAAACTCTAATAGTTTCAAAAAATTACCATTGCTTCTTCCGTACAATTTATCAGTACTTCCTCGAAATGCCATATTTTGACAACCAAGAAATTCTATAGCTGCAACTAAACGTTTAAATACTTCAGTCCAATGTTTAGCTTCAGTATTTATAATTTTATGACGTTCAGCATCAATTGTTTTGCCCACTCGTAATCTCTGCTGGAATTCACACCATAACTGAAAAGCTTTCATGTGATTGGATGATTTTTCATGCTCAGACAAATACTCTGACATGTGACGCCAATCCAAAAATCCTGCACTGGTTGATGAATTAATAAAGGCCGTACCAAAAAGACGACAACAAAAACAAAATATTGAGTCTTTTTTGCGTGAATAAATAAGCCAAATACGTTAAACTTCCTCTCCATTACGTAATCGCCTTTTATAATTATTAACAGTAAACCGACGACCCGCTTTGTTTACGGGAAAATCAAAATTTTTAATTTGTAATTGTAGAGGTCCACGTATAACCAAAATCTGGCGTTCTTGATCACATATAATTTCTGGCCACTCTCCTGGATCATATGATAATACCACGCTCGATTCCGACTCAGCCTTTGAATCCTGCAATTGACACAAGACTTCAGTTTGATACCAATAGTTTTTGCCTCATTTTTTCATTATATTATATTGTTACGAAACAGCACACTGGTATAGTCCCTAAAACCGACTCTGTCTCAGCCAGGTAACAAAGTTAAAATTATGGCGGATACGCAGTTATAAAAAACTGTTCACGAGTTACGACTATCTTATGTAAACATTGTTTTTGTGACCAGAGTTATCTAGAAAAGGCCAGAATCAATTGTCCGGAATTTACTAGTAAAAATGGCTTTAATATATAAGGGGACTGATCAAGAAGAGTTAGTTAGTTGATAATTTGACATCGTGAGATAAACAAATAAATTAGTGAATATAAATTAGTGAACTATTTATATAAATTAGTCTAAGTGAATATACTGTATATATAAATTAAGTGTTAGTGATTAGTGAGTTAGTGTTTAAATAAATTAGTAAGTAGCCATACCGAGTGTTTGAAATTTATCCCACCGGTTTATTGTTTAAATAAATAAGAAAAACATTACATTGGTGTCAGGTGTGGGGTAATATAAATAAATATCTACGTAAAAATGGCCAAGAGATTAAGGGATCTGAAAGTGGCAGAATTAAGAGCAGAATTGGAAGATCGTGAGTTGGAAACGTCCGGTAAGAAAAGTGAACTAGTAGAAAGACTTAAAGTGGCACTGGAAAATGACGGCTTTGATCCAGAAACAGTTTTATTTAATGATGAGGCTTCCACCTTAATCTCGTCAATTTCTGCTAATATTTCTGCTAACATGGACGAGAAGATTTCTGCCATGGAAGAGAACATGGACGAGAAGATTTCTGCTATGAAGATCGACATTTCTGCTAACATGGACGAGAAGATTTCTGCCATGGAAGAGAACATGGACGAGAAGATTTCTGCCATGAAGAACGATATTTCTGGCATGGAAGAGAATATTTCTACGAATGTGAAAAACGATATTTCTGCATTGAAGAACGATATATCTGCCGATATCTTATTATTGAAAAACGACATTGCCGCTGACTTTGAAAATGAAATTTCGTCTCTAAAATCTGAAATTGAGAATAAAATGTCATCGATGAACGAGAAAATCGAGAATAAAATTACAACGATGGACGAGAAGATAGGGAATAAGATGACAACGATGGACGAGAAAATCAAGGAGTTAGGAAAAAAAGATAGCAGATATAAGGACTCAAGACACGCCAACGGAAGAAAAGAAGACCGGGCAAACAAAACCTTGCAAGCCAGAAACACACCCTAGGTTAGAAGACATTGGTAGTTTTACCCGAGTCAAGGCCCCAACGTTCGATGGAAAGACATCGTGGACCAATTATGTGAAACAATTTGAAGCGGCCGCTAGAGTAAATAATTGGTCCGATAGAGAGAAGGCAGTAAACTTAACCATCGCGCTTCGGGGAGATGCCTTAGATGTACTTCAGACGATACCACTTGAAGAAACGGATGACTTCGAGCAGCTTAAGAAGAGGTTGGACATGCGATATGGTCACGAACATCTTGAACATTTGTACCAATCCCAGCTGAAGAACCGAAGGCAGAAACGTGACGAAGCACTTCAAGAGTACGAAGTGGATATTGCCAGACTCGTTCGATTTGCTTACCCATCAGCAGCAGAGAACATGATGGAATGTCTGGGCATCCAGGCCTTTATTGATGGCTTACGTGACCCCGATATGCAGAGGACGCTTCGCTTAGCCCATCCCAAAACATTAGTTGACGCATTGACAGCTGCCCTTGAATATGAAGCAGCAACGAAGGCTTCGGGATATAACAAAATTAGGACCATCCAAGAAGAAGGTGACGAAGACAGATTTGACCAGTTCGTGAGTTTAATAAAAAGTATGATTGACAAGAAGTCGAGAAAGATCAGATGCTGGAATTGTGGTGAGCTAGGGCATGTACGTAGTTCGTGTAAGCGCCCCAAGACTCCTGCAAACCAAGAACCCCTGTCACAGGAGAACCAGAACGGGTCGGCTACGAGGGGACAGCACCGACCCATGACCGTTCCAAAGACCCTCTCATACTGATAGCTTCTCTCAGATGTCGTAACGACAGTGTATATGTAGATGGCGAAGTAAATGGCAAGAAATATGCTCTGCTGGTTGACACTGGGGCAACTAGAACCATTATACGACCAGAGATAATAAACCCCAAGAAGAAGCTTCTACCAACGAGACTGCGACTGCGGACCGCCACAGGCGAGATGCCAACGTTCACGGGGAAACACAAATACAATTGGGAATTGGCGCAGAAAAGTTCACCCATACGGTAATCGTAGCTGACATTGAAGAAGACGTGATTCTGGGAATGGACGTAATGAATGTACATGGTTTCCAATTACACTTTAGAAACAGAACCATTAAAGTGGGTTCCGAGGAGGTATTTCTGCATCCATATCAAGGCAGCGCGGTGTTGGCAGCTGTACAGGAAGATACCTGCACGAAGCGAAACCATGATAGTAGCACGGCTACAGAGAATCATGGAGGAAGGTACACTGGTTATGATGGAACCAAGGAACCACGACGAGGAGGTTGGCAAAGGAGTACTAATTGGGAAAGGATTGTTTACGTCGGCGAAGGAGATCCCTGTGCGACTGATAAACGTGAACGATTACCCAATTACCATCAAGAAGGAAACAAAGATAGGATCCTGCGTACCAGTGACGTCTATAGTTCGTCAGACAACGACCACTGACAATTCTAATGCCAGATTCGAACAGATGTTATCAGTAACTGGTCAATCTTTGGATCAAGCTGAAAAAAAGAGAATGAGAGAATTTCTCTTGCAGTATCGAGACTTATTCGTACCAAAAGGAGGAAAGACTGGCAGAACATCAGCCGTCAAACACAAAATCGATACTGGTAATGCTAAGCCAATTAGAAAATCAGCTCGAAGACTCCCACGAGCGAAGAGAGAGGAAGCTGAAAGAATAATTCGAGAGATGGCAGAAGAAAAAGTAATAGAACCATCTACTAGTCCATGGGTGTCTCCAGTAGTGCTTGTCAAGAAAAAGAATGGAACTACGAGATTCTGCGTGGATTATCGCCAGCTTAACAACGTGACGAAGAAAGACAGCTATCCTCTGCCTCGAATTGACGATACGCTAGACACTTTGGCCGGCAGCAAACTGTTTTCCACCTTGGACCTGAAGTCTGGTTATTAGCCAGTGGAAATGGACCCAGAAGATAAAGAGAAGACTGCTTTTACCACCGGATCTGGATTATGGCAATTCAACGTCATGCCATTCGGGCTCTGTAATGTAGCCATACCGAGTGTTTGAAATTTATCCCACCCGTTTATTGTTTAAATAAATAAGAAAAACATTACAATATGTAAATGAAAACTAGTTGTTTTTCCATTTACTTGTAAATAAAACATTTTCCAACCATTTTAGATAAATATAAATAATTTTCAATACCTACACGTGTTTTTAAAATCAATTAAATTTGTCTAAAATAGATGGAAAACGATGTTTTATTATATATAACTATAAATAATCTTACGTTTTGATGGCCTAGTTAAAAATATATAATTTAAATATGCATACCTCTTGCAATTCGTCATTTGTTTTAATCTGCATTATATTATTTTCTGTTTGTTCTTTTTCCGCCTGTCCCTCAATTTCGACTTCTAAATGTGATTCACCAGATTGCGCTACATAAGTTTTTGTTTCAGGCATAGTATTGCGTCCAGATATAACAGATGTCCCTTCTTGCTCCTGAGCTTGTTCTCTATTAAATGTGGAAGGGGTTTCCAAAAGCATTTTAAAAAAGTTTGCTTGTCGTTTATTTTCAGCTTCTATTTTTGCTTTTCTTTTTCTGTAATACGCTCCCGACTGTTTCTTGTCTGACATTGCAGTAATTTAAGCAATAGGTTAACCCTTTAAAATTTAAATAGATATCACACTTTATCGTAAACAACAACAACATACACTTCCACACTGCTGTAACACACAGTAGGTAGCAACTAATTATTTCTTTTTGCATTTGAAAACACTACCCTGATAGATAGACGAAATAAAAAAATATTTATTACCTGCAGGTGGTGCGGTGGCGACTGGCGGCGCCTTTCATACCCCAATAAAATAACAGCGCTTGGGCTTGCTTATCTTCTGACCGACCGGCGCGGCGACGACGCCTTTCGTACACGCTCGGTAAGGCACAATACATCATAAGCAAATAAACTGATATATTATGCACTTAATTTATACTGATTAATAAATAATTTTACACATTTTCTTGTGCTCTAGTTTATTATTTATATTTCGTTCTTGCCAGTTTTTTATTAACTATCTCTTCATTTTGCCCCTTCCTAGATGTTGGCGCCCCGTGCGGGTGCATGATTCGCCGGCCCTGCCAGTGAATGGTTATTCGAAGATATTTTTGTCTATCGCTGAAGTTTTTGCGTTCAAAAATGGTATCTTCTGATCTAAAATTGACGTGTTTTGGATTTTTTTATAAAAATGCACATTCGTTGACATAATGAATTCATTTCATTTGGCTGTTTCACATTGTATATTTTACTATGGAGCTTTCCCATGAGAAATGAGTCATGGTAGTTAATTAGTAATCAAAAAATGCATCGGAATACTTTGATGACTTCATGTGTTAAACATTATTTGTGTCACTATGTCGTCGAAATATCTAAAAAATTCAACTCCATTTGTATATATGACCCTGACATTGTATCTATAATTTGTCGTGAAAACATTTTAATATGTAATGAATTCTGTATTTTTATTACCATGGGCATATTTGAGTGTATTGATTCTTAAATGAATTTCAGGGAAAGATGTATTGTCATCGAGCACAGTAGTACCAAAAGTAAGATAATGATTAATAAATTAATGCCCCAATGGGATTAACTTTCGTTTAGCTGAAATCGGTTATGTAAGAAATATTCGAAATTGACTTAGATATTATTAGCCCTATGGTGATATCCTGGATATCATTTTTCCAATTAAGATCAGTATAACTGTGCAATGATATAGAAAACCAGGAAAACTATATCTGCTGATGTTTACAATTATCACTTAAGAAGACAGTTTATTAGTGGAGAATTCCCTAGATTTAACTGTTCATTGACAACTTCATATTGTGGGTTTCTTAAATGTCTTCTAATTTCCAGTTCTTCAAAGAAATCCAGTTCTTGTTTCTTTTCACAAATATGCAGTACTTCTAGTTCTGTGTTAGGTGTCAATGAATGATTGGTGTCAAGTAGATGTTTTGCGTAGTGGGATTTATCTGGTTGTTTTAATCTGTATGCTCGTAAGTGCTCACTGTATCGTATTTCAAAATTCCTAAGGGTCCGACCCAAATAGCTCAATCAATTTTCTTGATTTAAAAATTCAAAGAGTTAATAATGTACTTGATTATTCAATTTACCAAAAACCAACACAAACTGATGTAACAATTCCATTCAATTCTAACCACCCTGTGTCACACAGACTAGCAGCATATAATTCAATGATACATAGAGCTTTTTCAGTTCCTATGAGCAAATGTAATTTTGATATAGAGATTAATACATTTAGACAAATTGCAACATTCAACGGTTATCCATTAGATATGATAAATAAGCTAATTAGTAAAAAGGAGGAAAAAGTGGCATTACAACTAATATATCCTAAACAAGCTGATGAAATTAAAACTTATAAATCCATCACATATGCAGGAAATATTTCTAATAATATTTCAAAGATAATATCTTCAGCAACGAATACAACAATTTCTTTTAAAACAGAAAGTAACGTTAGTACAAAATTGTTAAATGTAAAAACAAAAATACCACTATTAAAGAAGTCAGGTATATATAAACTCAAATGTCCAGAATGTAATGCTGTCTATTTGGGTCAGACCCTTAGGAATTTCGAAATACGATACAGTGAGCACTTACGAGCATACAGATTAAAACAACCAGATAAATCCCACTACGCAAAACATCTACTTGACACCAATCATTCATTGACACCTAACACAGAACTAGAAGTACTGCATATTTGTGAAAAGAAACAAGAACTGGATTTCCTAGAAGACATTTAAGAAACCCATAATATGAAGTTGTCAATGAACAGTTAAATCTAGGGAATTCTCTACTAATAAAATGTCTTCTTAAGTGATAATTGTAAAGATCAGCAGATATAGTTTTCCTGGTTTTCTATATCATTGCACAGTTATACTGATCTTAATTGGAAAAATGATATACAGTATATCACCATAGAGCTAATAATATCTAAGCTTCAATATTTGTAATATCACATCTTCTTCTTTTTGCTATAAACATATATTAAGCCAATCACAAGTTAGGTCACTTCTTGGTCTAGCCAAAAATAACTACTAAACATCAGGTAGGCATAAAATGAAATGTAACCTCTGTCATTCTGACGATGATATTGATTTATCGAAACAATTGTCAATTTTTTAGAATTTTCAATAACTTGTATTATATTGTGGAATTAACTAGAGACCTTGAGTTTCATTTAAAAACACTAATAAGAAATATTCGTTTATTTACTATTTGGAACCTTTTCCATAAAAGTAAAAAATTGCCCAGCATGTTTAACATATCTGATTACGCAGCAAAGTGAGTGAGCCCTTAATTAATAGGGAGTGGCCTAATTTCTCTTGGCCTTCTGTAGCCACATATTTATTTCATTTTCATGGTTTTGAGTATTTGTCCTCGAAATATCTTGAAATTTCCTTTCGCATTTGTCCATTTGTTTTTTTAGACCGGCTTCTTTCAGTTTGTTAAATACTAATTTTAAATTTTGGATATGCTCTTGCAATTCAGTTCTGAAAATAATTATATCATCCATGTAGACGAGGTATATCTTATTTTGGAGATCTTTTAGGAATTCATCCATAACTCTTTGGAATGTACTTGGTGGGTTACGAAGCCTTATTGGCATTCTAAGGAATTCGTATTTTCCATCATCAACATTAAATGCTGTTTTTTCAATTGAACACTTACTCATTTCTATTTGATGAAAACCACTAGCAAGATCAAGTGTGCTGAAGTATTGTGCTCTACCCAATTTATCAAGATTTTCGTTAATATGCGGTATATGGTACCGATCACTAATCGTTTTGTCATTAATTTTTCTGTAATCTACTACGAGACGCCACTTCTGCTGTCCCGAAGCATCCATTTTCTTTGGCACAAGCCATATTGGCAAGGGCCATGGACTAGAAGACGGTTTAATGATACCTTTTCTAACATATCATCTATTTGTCGACTTACCTCTTATTTGAGACCATAAGGATACCTATATGACTTTACATGAACAGGTGCTTCATCTGTTGTCTTTATAATATATTTTACTTTTGAAGTAAATATAAGGGGGTCACCTGGTTTTAGAAATATTTCTGAAAATTGTCGACACAACTAATAATATTATCTTTCTCTTCCGAGTTCATGTATTGTGTTCTAATAAAATTTGGAATATCATTTTTCTTTAGATTAAACTTAGTTTTATCATTAAAGCATTCGAATTTATACATTTCATTAGAATCGGATTTATACGGAATAGAGTTTATCGGTTTTAGTAGTGTAATTGATACGTTTTTGTTACTCTCGTTAACGAATTCAACTGAAGCGAATGCATTTTTAGCTATAGTTGAATATTCTGGTATATAAATATCCCCTAAATTAGTTTTATCTATTAAAATTTCACCATTAAGACCGGTTACAGGTATTTCTTTCAAAATTCTTTCGTACGGTCCAACTGAAATTTGAAACTTAATTTCGGTTGGTTTCCTAAATTTGATCGGAATAATAGCGTGATCACTAATAAGTCGTTTATTCTTTAATTCAATATTAAAATTCATTTCTATTAAATCATTTATACCGATAACACCATCAAAGAATTCGTGGATTATTATCAAATTCGCTGAATGCAGGGATCTCAGCTTGAAATCTAATATTCTTAGTACCTAGAGAAGTTGAAGGTGATATAATCGAGTGAAATATACCACGGGGATAAAATTTTTCTGCGACGATAGGTTTTAAAATAGATTTTGTACTACCAGTATCGATTAGCATTTTTAATGGGGGTTTTTGAATTTCAATGTAAAGGAATGGCTTGTTGGAAGTTATATTGAGTTCTGTCAAGATAGACGGTTCCGGGAGGCACTGCTCTGAAAATTTGGATCTAAATACTCAATAGTGTCATTTATTTGACAATTACCATCTTGATCAGGGACATTTTCATGTTGATTATGATTGTACTCTTGACAATCTACATCGTCTTCATTATAGAAGTAGAAGAAGGTTGATGGGTGTATTTTCTCAAAAGATGAAAGTGTGTAAATAAATTTTATTAAAAAATTAAGCTAAGCGCTATGCATTTTGCATACTTCGTTGCTCCATCGTTAAAATATAAAAATGATCTGAGTGAATAATTTCACCCCATAA
Organism: Galeruca laticollis; assembly: GCA_963921935.1. NCBI lineage: Eukaryota > Metazoa > Arthropoda > Insecta > Coleoptera > Chrysomelidae > Galeruca > Galeruca laticollis. The sequence continues at coordinate 118,815,135 of OY998183.1, read as the reverse complement.
AAGAGGGGGTTTTTAGTTTCATTTTATTTGTTAATTTTGTGAAAAGGTACATCTAACTATTGTGCCTGTGATGCCGATTCCCTTTCAATGTTTCCCTTTTTTAGAGGTATTTTTCACCATTGACGAAAGCTCCGATGATGGCATGTTTATTTGCCGAAAGCGCTTAGCTTAATTTTTTAATAAAATTTATTTACACACTTTCATCTTTTGAGAAAATACACCCATCAACCTTCTTCTACTTCTAAAATTCAAGTGTGTACATAGTCTTCACCAGTCTTCCATTAAAGTCTTCATTATAGTCATTAACAAATAATTCTTCTGATATAAAATCGCGTTTTTGATTATTATTATTTCTATTGCTTTGATTCTGTATTCTGTTGGTATACGTTAAAGCGATTCTAGAAGTGGTAGACATTGGTTGTGGTTTCGGCATTTGGTTTTGAGGGATCGAGTTAGGTGTGAAAACATTTCGACTTCCAAAAACTTGGGCAATCGTCGGAAAATTATTTTTTTGTATAGGAGGGCGTGGTTGAATGTTTATTGGCTGTGAGGACCATTCGGTTCTTCGAAAGTATTGTTGGGGGTTATTTGCATTTGGAAGGTTTTGCTGATTAAATTGTGAATTTGGTTGATGATTGTTTGATTTTACGAAATAATGTTTATGTATATGATTATGTATAGTTACAAATACACTTATCTTGTGTCTGCATATTATTGTGAATGTGCTAATATGGAATTAATTTTTATTGATCATGTTTATATCACGTGCTTAAACTTCGTTCACACTTGTTCTGGTTATACAGTATATTATTTCAGAGCTGAAAGTGTACTTAATTAAAAAATGGTAAAATTGGAGTTATGTTGTCATTGCACCAGCCTGACGAATATTATGGTTGAGGTTATTTTATTTATGTGTATACGCAGTGCACATTTGGAATGTCTTTATAATAGAAATAAGATCAATAATTTACGATAATACTGTTTATGCTAGACTTAATCATAATAGGTTGATATATGACACTGTTGAGAATCCATAATCTGTCACACTTCAAAATAACGATTTATTTTGAACAAGAAATACACAAAACGTAATTTTTCCATTTTAAGAATACAAACATCATAGGTATTATGTTTTAATTATACTAGATTAGTATTAATAAAGCAACATTTTCTTTGCTCAATGTCAAAAACTTCTTCACTTTATGCCCTTCGCCTTTTTTCTTGAGATACGGAATGAAGGGCTCGGAAATTTGCTAATATCTATTCCCTCATTGATATTCATCGTTGAACGTAGCATAAAGTACTTACTCCATAAAGAAGAACTTTTATAAGAAACCAACTCACTATTGAAATAAGCCTCCTCTGTGGTAGAATTAGTTTTTTTCCGCAAGTACCACAGTAGGTACCTAGGTCCTTGTAAGAGCTTTCGTATACAGTTTAACACAGAGTGCAAATCTCAAAAAATTTAAAGTTTTAACCGCTTTCAAACTAGAACAATTTCCAGCTTTACAATAATGCATTTTACAATTAATATAAATGTACAATAGAAAGCTGGCTACGTATAAGTTTACTTCTAATCGTTCAGTGAATAATTCTTCCACTGTTTCTGATATCCTGTTTATATCTACAATGAATTTATACTTGTTTTGTAACATATTGTCGTCGCTTACGGACATATACTTTGGCACGTTTTCCACTTTTGCTTGGTTATGATATCCTGTTAGAGAAATAGAGTAATACAATAAATGTATATTTGTTTGTTTTTAACACTTGCGATTCGTATTCGTATATTCTAGTAATAATCTACGCTGACTTTAAATTGTCTATTTCACCATGCTTCTCTCTAACACGTTGATAATGCCATGTGCCTCTTACATTTTCCCGTTGACTATGAGGCGATTATTGTTTTACGTTATAATTAAATGAGGGATTATTTCTACTATTATTATATTGTATGGGTACTGATACTTTCGACGTGTAGATTGAAAATGAAGAGAGGGGTAGATAAAAATAGAAGAATTAAGGCTCTAGACGAAATCGTTTTATTAGAAGCGTCGGAATTACAGGCGGTTTACGCTAATCGTTCAGAATTAAATCTTTGCAATTCTTTAATATGTACAGTTTTTAATTATTAAAGTTGCAATAATAGATTATTTAAAAAAATAGCCTACTCAATTTCACTATTGTCGATTTATTGTTTTTCATATTATAAGTATTAAAATTATTGAATTTTTAACCTATTTTTAGAATCTTTATAATTATTGGAGTGATATTTGAAAAACAATTTGAGCAACGATAATTCTTTGTCATGTTATGGTACCCTGTTAAAGAAAATACGTAATGCACTGAGTATACTTGTTTCTTTCTAACACATTGTCCCTTATGGACTATATATTAAAATCCTATGTTACCAAAGAACATTCCTAGCACTGTATAGTTTTGGATTTGCTGGGTAAAAGCATGTCTCTCGCACTCGATGCTATTTGTTTTATGTTGTCTGAAACGGGCATATCCGAACTCTGCCACAAAATAAAATTTTACCTGACTTGTATCAATTTGAGGATTACTGAAATGTTCGAACTGTGCCGCAACCATTTAGTTTAATCCTATTAGAGTCATTAGGGTTCATAATAGATAAAATCGGAGGCCCATAGAATTATGTATATTTCTGAAAGGTTTCAAAGATTTCTTATATTAAATATTTTGAAGAAATCTTGATTGTTTTGATCGATATTTAGGGGATTAGGGGATGCACTTACACTATATAAGAGTTATAGTTGTATTCAGTTACTTCATATCAATCTACAGAAGTTAAGAGTGTAGTACACATAGCAAACAGTGACCAAAATGGAGAACGAAGCATCTACAATGTATAGTGAAAGAGGAAATAAATTAATAGTGTTGAACAGTTATAGATTTTCGAAAGCTAATACTAGCAAATGTGGAAACATTAGATGGAAGTGCTGTAACGCAAAATGTCCAGTTAGAGTCTACTCCCACGTTTCTGATGAAGAAACAATCACAGAAGTCAAAGAACACAATCATACTATGGAAACGAACCTATCAAGAAAAGCAGTGAGTAACAGCATTAAAAGGAAAGCGACTGAAGATCCCACTGAGAAACCCTCCAAACTAATTCGGCAAGAATTGGTGTCAAATAATTTCGCGGAGGATATCAACACCGAAGATATTGAACGAATAAGGAAAAATATTCACGCGGCGAGAAGAAAAAATTTACCCCTATTGCCTAAAAATCAGGAAGAAGTATTTAATAGTGTTCGTGAATTACAATTACGAACGAACCGAGAAGAGGAATTTCTATTAACAGCAGACCAGGTATTTAAAATTATTGTGTTCTCCTGTTTTTCCAACCTTAATTTTTTATATAATTCGGATTGTATTTTGATGGATGGGACTTTTAAATACTGTTCAACTTTTTTTTACCAATTGTTTACCATTCATGGTTTTAAAAACGGCTATTACGTACCTCTTGTTTTTTGTTTGCTGCCGGACAAATCAAGTCAAACATATTCAAATTTGTTTTTAATTTTAAGACAAAAATGTAAAGAAGTAGGCTTAAATTTTCAACCTAAAGAAGTCGTAGTAGATTTTTAACTAAGCATTCATAACGCTATATATGAATGTTTTGGCAGAGATCAATTTCTTTTTGGTTGTAAATTTCATCTCTGTCAAGCTTGGTTTCGTAAGATTCAGGAGTTTCATTTGGTACAAGAGTACAGACAGAAAGGTTCTGTAATTGGCGAATACTTAAAAGTACATTTCGGTATTATGTATCTTAGTCCTGAGGAAGTTGTAGAATTTTTTTATAATGAACTACATTATTTGCTTCCGAATGACGAAAGAGTTATAGAATTCCGAAATTATGTCAATAAAACATATATAACGCAAAATTCGATATTTCCACCACTTATTTGGGCAAATAATGCATCCTTTTTTAAGAGAACAACGAATTCTTGTGAGAGTTTTCATTTGCATTTCGGTGCTTCTTTTTACAAAGCACATCCAAACATTGTTCAATTTACTAGTGTGTTATTGGATTTACAAACGGAGGTATACGCGAAAATTCGTTCGGCAAACCAAAGCCAGAAAAAAACCAAAAAAACTATTAATGTTAAAATTAATTTCAATAATGATCATTTGGATCAATATAGGAATAATGTTATTTCTCGCTTTATGTTTGTGAAAACGGTTGCATGTTAAAATCTTCCACACGTTTAATTATTTGTTTTTTTTTATATGTTTATGTATATTGAATATATTTTATTGTAATGTAGATGTAATGTAGATGTAATTTTTTAGAAGTGGCAAATATACGTTGAAAATATATGTATGTTATTAATATTTTCTTATATTGAATTTGAGTACCTAAAGTTCAAGGTAAATTGTTAAATCGGATTAGGCTATTAGACCCCTACTGGTGTGGTAGTTAATCTCCAAAATTTTAAACTTTGGCAGAGCTCGAACAACCCGTAATGACTACCTGCATTTTGTGGCAGAGTTCGGATACTCCGTCTGAAACTTCCATTTATTCTGGTGGATCCATTTTCAAGCTGCCAGAACCGATTAATAATTATTTAATCGAGGCATTTACATATAATATTTTCTACTGCAAATTTCACTAAATAAAATATATTTTCTTAGATATTTTTTGAATCAAACATAAAGCGGAGTCTGTTACTCGTACATAATCAGACTTAATTAATTCGTCTTTAGTAGTGGCCCCGCACGCAAGCGCGCTCAGCCAATAAACTCGAGTCGTCCAGTAAAGTCTCAGATTATGTACTTGTTACTTAAGTAACTATTATATTTACGCCGTCTATGGAATAATTTAAAAGATACACTCAAATTTTCAACTATTAATCAATGTAAATCAGCCACGTGCCTTATGCACTTCAGTTGATAAGAATGTAGAATTAGAATTTCTGATATGATTATACTATTGATTAATTTCCATATTTTTTTTTCAGGCAAATGGACTAAGCGAACACAATATATAATGACCGTCTTGTGAAGATTTTTGTGAGAACAGTGACAACAAAAACGCAAAATGCTAACGTGCTGCATAAAATATTTACTATGTATTTTCAACTTTATAATATTCCTCTCCGGAACATTAATATTAGGAATCGGGCTATGGTTGAGGATAGACAGAAATTCATTCGTAGGACTGCTTAAAATTGTTCCATACGAGCAAGTTCAAGACTTCACGAAACCTGGTGTCATAGAACAATTATCTTACATTCTAATAGGAATAGGTGGAATAATGTTCCTAGTATCATTTTTAGGTTACTGCGGTGCCATGAGGGAATCTCAATGTATGTTAACCACCTATGGACTTTTACTTCTGGTGATTTTAATTTTAGAAATAACCGCTGGATGTCTAGCAATTATTTACAAAGGAACAGCTGAAACGGAAATAAAAAATGTTTTGAAGACATCGTTAAGTCAATATTATTCAGCGTCTGAGAATGGTAGTGCGGCTAATTTAGCTTGGGATAGTTTGCAAACATCTTTGCAGTGTTGCGGTGTTGACGATCACACAGATTACCAGAAAAATGAGAATTGGGCAAAATCTGATAAAATAATACCGGAATCTTGTTGTGTTTTGAATGAAAATAATAAACCAAAGATGTCTACTTGTACGAGTTCGCCAAATGAAGTGAACTCTTATTATATAAAAGGATGTTATAAGGAGGTTATGAATTGGATTATGACTAATCTTGATATGGTTATTATAGTGTTAGTTGTTTTTGGAATTGTGGAAATTATGGGTGTGTTATTTTCGTTCTGTTTGGTTAACTTTATAAACAAAAGTAATAGATTTAATTATTAAGTGGATATCGTATTAGAAGTTCGTACATTTTGATAAGCATAATAACATAAGAAACAATTTATTTTCTTTGTTAACATAAACTATAAAGTGATAATGAAACAGCAAATGCCATATAATATGAAAAAATCTAATAGTTATAAACATTGTCAAGGTTGAAAATAAAAAGATTTTTTGTATTGTTTGAAAATATTTTAGAACACAATGTCCACAGTCGACAGCAGATTTATAATGTAGGAAAAAAAAGAAATACTTGAAGATGGCAATACGCCGAAACGTAGTGGAGAAAATAAAATAAATGAGAAGAGACTGTAAACAATACAAAAAATGTTTTTATTTTTAACCTTAACTATGTTGGCTGATTACCGGGAATAACCTAAAACGAAAATTTAAATAAACGGTCAGGAAGTACACACTGGTAAACATTGTAAATCAGTCATAAACAAAATGTATTCACAATATAATTATTCTGAAATTTGAAGAAAATTGTACAGTAAAAGTTTTAATTTTGTTTGAGACATTTTTTTGGTTTATAAATTCCAGGATGTGAAATAGTGAAACCAGTTGACCCATATTTCAGTCGGCGCATCCCAAATGTGAACTCATTGTTTGGTTTCTTGCGAGTCTAGTTTTGGTCAATGGTGAAGAAACAGCTGTTTTGGTATCGTCGAAGAGGATGAAACTGGATTGCTCACCATAATAAATAATTACGGTGGCGACAAAAAAACACAAAAAGAGGGTAGCCGAGAAAGAGTATATCGAAATTTCCAAGATAATACAGAAACGATACGAAATATATGAATGTATTTTTTTATAGAAATAGGGCACCATGAAATGATTTTGTTTAATATCAGAGTAAAATTAGAAATAAATGGACCTAGATATATCACCTGTAGAAATTTTAAAAATTTAAATTACAATCAATTTAATAGTGACCTACAATCTATACCCTGGAGAATTATATTTGAATTAAATGATGTTGATACCAAATTCTTATCTAACAATATCATTTGTCTCCTGGATCTTCACGTGCCTTTTCAATGCTTTAGAATTACAAAAAATCACGCTTCATGGTTAACTGATGTAATCAAGGCTATGACTTCCGATAGAGACAGAGCCCTAAAAAAATTCAAGTTTACCAAAAGTAACAACGACTGGCAATTTTATAAACAATTGCGTAATTTGGTAAATGTAACAATTCAAAAAGAAGAAAAAGCATATATCAAATTTAAGCTGAAAAATTAATCACTTGAAGAGAGGTGGTCTAGTCTTAGGACTATTATGGGATTAAATAGGGATAATAATGATGTGGATTTATCAAGCAAGTGGAATGTGAATGAAATTAATGAATTCTTCTTAAATGCTGTTCCTAAATTGCCTCCTGATCGTGATATGAAACTTTTCATGAGCATAATATAAAAAAATCGGTAAATACAACCCTGACATTTCAACCAGTATCTGAAATTGATATTCTCAATATACCTAATAAAAGGTATTAAAAGTAAAGCTGTTGCACCAGATGACATCAATATTCTTACTTTGAATCTGTGCATACCATTTCTGTTACCGTATATTACCCATATAAATAATTATTGTTTATTGAATTCTATGTTTCCTCGAAACTGGAAGAAGTCATTTGTTATCCCCTTGCCTGAAGTGAGTAATCCACAAATGTTGCAACAACTACGACCGATCAGTGTATTGCCGACTCTATCCAAGATTTTAGAAAAAGTTATTAATATTCAACTATATAATCATTTGATTAAAAATTCAGTAATACCCTCAGAACAGTCTGGATTTAAAACTGGCCACAGTTGTACATCAGCACCATTAAAAATATCTGATGATATCTTGGCAGCTCTTGATAGGAGTAAATTAACTGTGTTGTTCTTATTTGACTACTCGAAAGCTTTTGACACTTTCAATCACAATCTACTTTTTTCGATCCTATCATATAGTGGTTTGGACATTAAAGCTGTAGATTTATTCAAATCTTATCTGCCCATGAGAAGTCAAGCTGTAAAAATCGAGAAAGTGAATCAAGTTTCTTATCTGTGAGTACCGGAGTGCCCCAAGGATCAATATTGGGCCCAATACTCTTCTCTATTTACATATCGAATTTTCCAGATATTTTCTTTTCTTGTATACAACATTACTACGCTGACGATACTCAGTTATATATGTCTTTTTCCTTGGATGAAGCGAATCAAGCGGTAACTGCTATTAATTATGACTTACATAATCTTTATACATTTTCAATCAATCACTGTTTACAGATAAATGCATCTAAGACTAATGCAATTATTTTTGGAAATAAAGTTGATTCGCAGAAGTTCAAGCAAAGGTACTCATCGGATATTGAAATTAATGGCCATACTATACAATTTAGCGATAAAGTAAAAAACTTGGGAGTGTGGTTTGATAAAAACTTAAGATTTTCGCACCATATCAGTAACTGTTTACAAAAAGCTTATGCAGCTCTAAAACTTATATTCCAATCTCGCCACGTGTTGGATAGATCTTTTAAGATCCTTCTATGTGAGTCATTAGTATTATCTAAACTAAATTTCTGTGATATTTTATATGATTCTTGCTTAAAGTCATTTGATATAAATAGAATACAGAAATTGCAAAATTCATGCCTTAGACTTATATTTGGTATTCTCAAATTTGTGCATATCAGTCATACATTCAAAATGACAAAATGGTTAAACATGAAAAATCGTCGTCAATTGCATTTTACCATGTTTTATCTTAGGCTCACAAGGGAAGGTTCTCCACCATACCTGTATCATAAAATAAAATACAGAACTGATGTAAATACTCTGAACTTAAGACATACAAATATTCTCACTATATCTCGTCACCATAAGGAGTTTTTCAAACGATAGTTTTCTTATTGTATTTCTAAGCGTCTTAATAACCTATCTCACTATTTCAGTTACTCATCACTACATAAACTCAAACGAGTTCTTTTTGTCTATTATTTTTCTCAACAATAATCAAGTTTTTCGTATTAAAATATTATCCTTCCTTTGTTATTTAATTTGCAAAACTAATGTTTTTTGTCTAATAATTTAATTTATTTATGTTTTGTTGTTTTTGCTGTCTGTGGCTTCTTTTTGGGGTTAGGTGGAAGAGCAGATGTATGTTAAAAGCCAAATATATATTACATATTGTACTTTATTTATTATTACATACAAACTGAATCTCGCCCTATCTGTATAAAAAAAATGTAATTTAATTTTTTGGTAATTGGTAGTAAAGACTTTTATTATTATTATTTTTGATATTCGGCTCAACTTTATTCTTCGAATGCCCTATAAGCTATCTGGAGTTGGCACTAGGGCACTTGAGAAAACGCATCACTATCTTCGGCCAGTCTGAAGAGTTCTCCTACAGCTCGGACACCAGTCCAGTCGCGGATGTTACGCATCCAGGAAATCTGTTTCTGCCCACTCCTCGTCGGCCATCTATCTTGCCTTCCATTATAATTCTGAGAAGAGAGTATTTTGTAACCACACATCATGTGCCTCATATACGCCACTTTCCTACGTTTTACTACTATGATGAGCTCACGATCTGTCCACCATCTTCTCAACACTTCGTCGTTGGTAATTCTTGCAGTCAAGAGAATATTTAGAATCCGTAGTATCCACAACTCAAATACTTCCAGGCGGTTCAATGTATTGGTCTTTAGTGTCCAGGATTCAACTCCCTACTGAAGAATAGATCAAACATAGCATTTAATCGTTACTTGCCGGAGACCCATATTTAAGCCATTGTTACAAAATAGTGGCTTCATCGCACATAATGTAAAAGATGGCGGATAATGAGCAGACGTGTAAAAATGTGCTCTCTGTTATAAATGACAATAACTTTGTCAAAAAACAATTTAAATGCTGCAGGACAAGGACAACGAACATTATAGTGTGTGTCAACTGTGGAAATATCTTCCACATGTCTTGTGCAGTGGAAAATAAACTTAAATGTGTGAAAGTATGTGATACCAGAATCGAATGTTGTGAACCAATTAGCCTTATAGAAATAGGCACCCAAAATGCGCCAAAGGTAAATAATCAATCTTATGAATTGAAAATCAAACTTTTGAAACAAATTTTGAAAGAAAAAGAAGAAAAATATGATCTATTATTAGAAAACTCATTATTGCTAAAGCAAAACAATAAATTTCTAGAAGAAAAAGTTAATCTACTCCAAACAAAAACTGAAACTAACAAAAAACCCATTATCAGTATTGTGAGTGAAAAACAAGTCAACAAAGCCATGGAATCAGTCCAAATTAATTCAGCTGTAAACAGTGCAGAAACAGTTAATATAAACAAGGAATTCCCCATGTTGCCAAGTCTCTCAAAAATGTCTAAACTTGAAGAAACACAAAAAACTACCATGGACCATATTATAAACCTCAATCAAGAGAGTACAACTCATGATATTGATGATGGCTTCACAAAAGTCCATTCTAGAAAGACGAGACCATAAAGGAAAGAAAACATTGGTGAAAATGATGATGATAAGGACTTCGGTGTTCAGAGAAAAGCCTGGTTGTATCTATATAGGGTAAACCGTCATACTACAGCTGACAAGATAACTAAATACCAGAAGGATCAAGAAGCTTTCAAAAATTCCAACATCATAGTAAATGAACTGCCTACAAGTGAAAATAAAAACAAATGTTTCATGTGTGGGGTGGATTTTGAACTGAAGGATGAAATCTATAAACCTTCCACTTGGCCAAAGTATGTCGCATTCAAGAGATTTGACTTCAGGAAATTCCAGATATATGATCAGTGATTTCAGGATTCTCAGGAAACCTACTCCTTACAGCCCATCTAAATCACGTAGTACCTACAGTACATCAAAATAGACAAATAGTAGATACAGAACTACTGGTTATAATTCATCTCAACATTCAAGGCATGGCTCCAAGAAAAATAAATCAACTGGAAGTTCTACTAGACCAACAATCACCAGACATTCTGTGCTTCTCGGAATACTAGCTTACCTCTGCGAAAATAAAAAAACTAAACTTATCTAAATACAAATTGATAAATAGTTACTGTAGAAAACTATACGAACATGGTGGGGCATGTATCGTATCAAAAGAAAATCTTCCTCTCAAACCTTTCACTTTCAACAAAAGAATAGAGAAAAGTTTTGAAGCAACAGTAGCTGTTTTAGAAATCCCAAATAAAAAGAATAAATTGTATATTATCACAGTGTACAGAACACCAAATAGTGATATCGATATATTTTTTTATGAAATTTATGATCTGATGTGCAAAATCGTCACAACACAATACTACATTCTATGTGGTGATATTAATATAGACTCTATAACAAACAACTTGGAAGCGAGAAAAATTAAAAATATATTCTTTGAATTTGACATGAAAAATATTATAACTGAGCCTACACGTATTAATAGAAGTATAGATGCGGTGTACACAAATCTCCAGCCAACTGATTGTTATGTTGAAGATACACATCTTTCAGATCATAAATTTCAAACTTGTACATTTGTATTACCAACAGCACATAATTGTAGTGTAGAAACTATTTATAAACGTAACTACTCAGATGATAACTTGATAACTTTCAGAGAACTGTTGATGAATGAAAAATGGGAGGATGTATATACAGCTGATGATGTGAATGAAGGATATGATATTTTTAATACAACCCTACTGTACCATCACATTATTGCTTTTCCACTGAAAAAAATAAAAACAAGTAGAAGTAATAGGGAGAAACCGTGGATGAATAAAGTAATCAAGGAATTGCATCAAATGGTATGTGAAATGTATAAAATAGCAAAATATTCAGCAAACGAGATAATAAAAAACAGATATAAACAACTCAAATATATTTATGAAGAACTGGTGAAAAAAACTAAAGCAGAATACAACAACGAAAGAATATTGACTGCAAATAATATAAGCAAGGAGAGTTGGAAAATTATTAATGAAACAAGGAATAATGCAAAAACTAATAACAAAATTGAGCTCACTATCAATAATAATCATACCACAGATACATATGACATTGGCAACCACTTCAATGATTTTTTCATGGGAAATGAAAAAACAGATCCAATAACAGATAATCTGAAGTTATCCCCCTTATCAAATACCACACTATTCTTGTACCCAACAACTTATATAGAAGTTCAGGATATCATTACCAAAACAACAAAAACCACATCACCTAGTATAGATGAAATCCACGGTAAGGCTCTAAGAACTGTCCGTGATGTGATATGCTATCCACTATCTCACATAATAGATAAGTCGTTGTTGATGGAACATACCCGGAAGCACTAAAAATATCAAAATCTGTACCTATATATAAAAAAAGGAATCTAAAAACGAAGTGGCCAACTACCGTAATGTATGCTTACAATCTCAGGTTGCGAAAATTATCGATTTTAGCTATTATCTGAGACTGGTTAATTTTGTTGAATATCACAAACTTATTCCTAGCTGCCAACACGGCTTCAGACAAAAAAGATCAACTTCAACTGCAATAAATGAACTCTGCGAAGACATATATTTGCACCTTAACAACAAACAATTTCCAGTTGTTCTGTTTTTTGACCTAAGCAGAGCGTTCGATACAGTGAACCATAATTTACTGCTGGAAAAACTGTACCGAATTGGAATTAGAGGAGTTGCAAATGATTGGGTGGCATCATACCTAAAAAACAGATCTCAGATAGTCGTTATTGACTTTGTGAAATCGCGACCTGCTTCTGTTTCAATAGGGGTTCCTCAGGGTTCAACTTTGGCTCCACTTTTCTTCATAATATTTATGAGTGACATAGAATTCTCAAGTTTGGTCCAGCAGAAAACGATCATCTATGCAGATGATACTAGTAAAATAGTGGCACAGAATAAGCTTCCGCTATCTATAGAAACAGCCAACTCAGCTGCAGAGGAATTTGCCAGATGGTGTGAAAATAGTGGTTTAGCAATTAACATCAGTTGAACAGTCTTCATGGTGTTCCAACAAAAAAACATTTCTTATGACTTTTGCCCCCTAATCTTCTTCTTTCGGTTCCGTCTTCACCTTAGTGAAGGTTGGCAACAATCTCGGCGAACTGGGTTCGGTTTTGAGCAGCTCGGAATAAGGAATGTGGAGTCTAGTCCGCTCCAGTCTCTTATGTTTTTCAACCACGAATGTTGGCGTCTTCCTATCCCTCGTCTGCCTTCTATTTTGCCTTCCATTATTATTTTCAGCAGCCTCATTCTATCACTCCTGATTACATGTCCCAAGTATGCGGTTTTTCTCTTCTTTATGTCGACAACTCTGTCCTTACCTAATCTTCTTAGAACTTCTTCATTACTGATGTCCAGGGTATTTTTGAGAGCCTTCTATACACCCACATTTCGAAAGCTTCTGGCCGCCTTAGTGTTTCGGCCTTTAGGGTCCAGACTTCGGATCCGTACAGCAAGACGGAATTGATGTAACAATTGACAAATCTAAGGCGTAATTTCAAGTTCAGTGATCGGTTACAAAGCACTGGTCGCATTTTATTGAATACTGATCTGGCCTGTTCTATGCGCGATCTGATTTCTGTACTAGGACTCAGATCAGATGTTATCCAGGTACCTAAAAACTTGAACTTGGTTACTTTTTCGATGGGTAGTCCTTTTATATATATATATATATATATATATATATATATATATATATATATATATATATATCTGGTGCTGGATTAGTTCTTCTAGTGATGGCCATTACTTTTGTCTTCTTTATATTAATTTTGAAGCCCAGGGTCTCTCCTACTCTGTCGATTCGATTTAAAAGTTGTTGGAGTCCTTCTGAGCCATCGGCTATGATGGCGGTATCATCTGCGAAGCGTAAGTTGTTAATTAGATGCCCGTTTATTCTAATGCCGTGTTCCATACCCTGTAGAGCTTCATCGAATATGTAGCCAGAATATATATTAAATAGTAAGGGCGATAAGACACATCCCTGTCGCACTCCCCTATGAATGGGTACATCATCTGTTTTGTTTCCTTCGACCCTGATGGCTGCTGTTTGGTCCCAGTATAAATTTTTCAGGAACTGGATGTTGTTATTATCGAGACCCTTTTCTTTCAGGATGTAAAACAGGGCTGTGTGTTCGACTCTGTCGAACGCCTTCTCGTAGTCGATAAAACAGATGAAAGCCTCTTTTTGTTGATCTCGACATTTCTGTCACAATACAGATAGGCTGAACAGTGCTTCCCTCGTGCTCATTTCTTCTCTAAAACCGAACTGTGCGTCATCTAGATCTATTTCGCATTTTTTGAATATCCGTTTGTGTATGATTTTTAAAAGAAGCTTCAATGCATGACTCATTAGGCTAATTAATCTGAAATCTTCACATGTATGTGCATTTGCTTTCTTCGGTATGGGAATGAAGTCTGACTTCAACCAGTCGCGTGGGGTTGTTAACCCTAATAAGGGTTAACAACAAATCCATAGAGCAAGTGAAGTATCTAGGCCTGACTATAGATCAAAAATTAATCAAAAATGAGCTGTATGTGTTTTGTGAGAAAGCAGATACGTGGAACAGTCTCACTACATGTGCTTAAGCTTATCTACCATGGACTTGTACAATCCATCCTATCTTATGGACTACCTTTCTGGGGGAACTCAGTCCATACAATAAAAGTTTTTAAGCAACAAATAAAAGTGATGAGATGTCTAGCAGGACTACATTATAAAGAATCTTGTAAGAGCACATTCACTGAGTTAACCATATTGACTTTACCCAGCTTATACATTTACATAATAACCATGAATGTAAAAAAAATGAAACACACTACACCAAAAATAATTTGATTCACAACTATAATACTAGAAGAGGTAATGAACTACGACTACCCTACTCTCGTCTGGCTCTGAGACAAGACTCTGCTAGTTATCAAGGTATCATCTGCTACAAAACCATGCACTCAAATAATTTGGACACACATGTAGCTTCAAGTCAGCTTTATACAATCATCTCATCCAAAATGCTTTTTACTCTGTTGAGAAATTTCTATTATCATAATGACTTTCTGATTTATCTACATAAATAAATGGTGGTTCCAAAAAAAAGTTTATATTCCTTATTTATATATTTGAAATAAGTCTTTTCCAGTGTAAGCATTGTGTCTCCTGGAATACTTTATCTGTTTATTTGTATTTTGTACATATCCTTAGTGGTATCTTTGTAAGTACTCACTTATATGTTTTGTTTCTACTGATGTTTGTTGAGTGTATATACCATAGAAAAATTGAATAATTATAAAAAAAACAATAATAATAATAACAATAATCAAATTTTACATATATTTTCAACTGTTTGTGTCTGTACATAGGTTAGTATCCTTGACTAGTCTGATAAAGTTTTATAAATGTATGTAATGCAGGTGTAGAATTTTCAATCATTAATAAAATTCTTTCTTTCTTTCTAATGTAGAGCGTACCATCGGAATCCGTCGGTCGTTAAGCTGCAAAGGTAAATGCGTGCTTTGTCCATCAAGAAAAATTATTATTTGAAATTTTACTTTTGATTGTACCAAAAAGTGGTAATTTACTTTTGAAACAAATTCATGAAATGTTCCGACTTCCATCCAATCGGTGTTCGTTGCGCCAATCCCCCAATCCTCTGGAACTGATAATTTGGTACTCTCTTGTAAGGGTATATAATCATTGGGGGTGTATCCATTCCAGTAGTAGAGAATGTGAACGTCACCGAGATATTAAACTTTGATGCAGCATTTTCAACTTCGTATGTATTGTGAGAACCTAAACCTGAAGTTTTTGGTATACAAATAAAAATTTGTCTCGTCCCTATCAAATACCCTTGCTGGATACTAGAATATTATTTTGATTTTAAATAATTGTCTTCTTCTTCTTCTTCCTGCTGTGTATAGGCATCATTGCCTGTTTTTCTTCACATCATTGCCTCTGCTCAGTCACCTGGGAGGTTGTCACTCCATCTTTTCCTAGGTCTTCCAAGGCTTCTTTGTCCTGCTAGTGATTTGTCCCTTGATATTTTCACAATTCGTTTTTCCGTCATGCGGTCAATGTGCTCATTCCATTTTATCTTTTTATCCAGTACCCAGTCATTGATGTCATCTATCCCGCATGTTCGTCTTATGTTTTCACTTCTTTCTCTATCCATTAATGTTCTTCCCGCTATTCTTCGAACTATTTTCATTTCTGTAGTCTCCAGTATCCGTTTCGTTTTAGAGGTCTCAGGTCGGGTCTCTGCTGCATAGGACAATATAGGTCTGATTGCGGGCGTTGGCTTCAGTTCGAATGTATTTATTTCGCCAGATTGTGTCATTTAGGTATGCTGCTGCTCTTGAGGCTCTTGTAGCTTGGTTTCTTACTTCCGTCTCCACGTCCCCGTGTCCAGATATTTCGATGCCCAGATATTTAAATTTCATTTCCTGGTGTATTATTTTGTTATCCACCACAAACTTACATCTGATCGGCGTCTTGGAAGTAACCATTGATTTTGTCTTTGCCGCTGATGTAATATAAATAACACACAACAGTTTCTTTAACAAAATATATTGACTTAATAGTTAAAACAATGAATTCAATTATACAGTCAACAGTTCTAAAAAAAGCCGTTTAGGTTATCTTCTTTTTTTAGAATCTCATGTGGCCTTGGCCACATAGCAACATTTATTACATCTTTCCCTTTAACAAAATAGCTTTGAACTACAAACAAGATTAACAAAAGAACAATAAAACAAATTAGTCCATTTTATAATCTTGGAAACGGGAAGGAACTTTTATAACCCTTTTGCTTTTGGTCTGTATCACTGCTGGTCTGCTGTGGGGCAAGGCTTCAGAAAAGTTAGTCAGACTTTCCTTACCTTTAATTTTAGATTCCGATTCAATTCCATTTGGGGCAGGAGTTACTGAATCTTCGGGAAGAGCATGTGAACGAGTCATAGGTTCATTAACAGAGTGTCTTAAGCGGAAACTATTTCGTCTCACTTTATTACCATTTTCTTTTTGTACAATATAAGACCTTGGCTCTTGTAACTTCTCCACAACTTTAGCAGGTTGCCACTGCTTTCCTTCCTCAACGACCACATTATCCCCTTTCTGAAAATCATCTCTTCTGACTATAGTTCTGTCATAATAATGTTTATATAGCCGCCTTTTATTCTCTATTTTTTCTTTCTCCTTTCCATGATCTATCACTTCTGGTTTTAATAAACTATTTTTAATCGGCAATTTTGTACGCATGCATCTGTTATTTAGAAGTTGTGCAGGCGACTTGTTAGATCCAGAAATTGGTGTTTTTCTGTACTCCAATAGGGCAACTTCCAAGCTATCAGCTGATATTAGTAAGTCATCAAAGTAAACTATCACCCCAGGAATATCACCAAAGTTATCGTTATTTATTTTCTGAAAAAATTCAGGAGCACAATTTAGCCCAAATGGCAAACGTAAAAATTTATAGGCTCCGAAGGGAGTTCCAAAAGCGCATAGTTTACTTGATTCACTATCAAGTTCAACTTGATAGAACCCCTCTTTAAAATCCAACACTGTAAAATAAGACTTATTTTTTAATTTAGCACATATATGAGCCAAAGTTGGTATTTCACAAAACTCTCTTTCTAAAGAAGAATTAAGATCTTTAGGATCTAAGCAAAGTCTAAGTGATTTGTCTTTTTTTCCACTATAACCAAATTGCTAAGCCATTCAGTAGGACCTTCACACTTTGCAATTATTCCACGATTGACTAAATAACTTAAATGATTCTTTAAACGAGTTTTAAGTGACAGAGGTACCCTTCGAAATGCCCTAGCAACAGGTTGTGACCCATTTTTTAATAGTAGTTTGTATTTCTTTTGAAATTTACCAAGTCCATCAAAAACATCTATGTTATTTTTAACAAATTTATCCTTACTTTGACATAAATTAACCACAAAAACTTTAGCAAAAATATTTGAATCCAGACAGACTTTAATCCAAGAATAGGCATTGATTTTTCTTCAACAACTATAAATTTTGATTTACATATCTGATTATTAAACGTACAGTCTAGATTGACAGTACCTAATGGTGAAATTTTAAATCCACCATAAGTTTCTAAAACAATCTTAGATTTACAAATGAAAAAATTTTGATTGTGAATTTTTTGCAATATATTTAAAGGAATAATGTTTACCTGTGAACCTGTATCTACTTCTAAAATTAATATTCTGTTCATCTATGCTTACTTTTTCAATCCACTCATGTTTATGTGTAACTTCATTTACCATTATAGTGGTCACTAAGTATTCTTCCATATCCTCATCCTGGTTTTCTTCATCTTCTTCATTTCCAAAAATTTCCCTTACATACTGACTGCGGCATACTTTTCCAAAATGTCCATATTTTTTACACTTATTGCACATTCTACCAAAAGCAGGACACTTTCTTGGGCCATGTGTGAAACCACAACTTCTGCAATCGAATAAGTTAATTCTGTGGTCAACTCGACGGTCCACTGTTGCATTTCCACTTCGATTCCCTCCAAAATGTCTACTTTTAGTGTGGGTATAATCTCCATTGCTAAATCTGCTGCTTTGCTTAATAACTTTCTTGCTTCTGATAGCCTGCACTTTTCTTTCTTGACTTTGTACTTCCTTCAACTGAACTCTTGCTAGCTCATTCGCTCGAAACTCATTAATTGCTTTATCTAAGGTGAGATCCTCTGCATGTAATAATCTTTCTTGCAATTCTAAGCTTTGCATACCAAACACAATTCTATCTCTAATCATTGAGTCACAAGAGTCTCCAAAATCACAGGTTTTAGAAAGTTTTAAGGTCTGTCAGAAAATGATCAAATGGCTCATCCTGTTTACGATTATAAAATAGGAATCTTTCATAAACAACATTGTTTCTTGGGGTCATATATTTTTCAAATTCGGTCATTACTTTTTCGAAATCATCTTTTGTCGTCTTCGTTCAACTTTAACGTGTTGTAGACTTCTAGACCTTCCTCACCTATAAGATTGAGTAGCAAGGCGATTTTGACTTTATCTTCCTTTTTAACTTTGCCGCTTGCTATTAAATATATTTCAAATGACTGTTTGAACTTTCGAAAGTTTTCTGCCACATTGCCTTCAAACGATAATGGCTCTGGAAGTCTTACATCAGACATAATTCTTATTTTATGTTTTGAGGCAACTTGTAAGACACGATTTCTACAATAAATAGGACTGACCGTTAAAGGATATTTTATGCACTCCAGCTCTAATTACCACGTAGACTGCGTCATGTAATATAAATAACACACAACAGTTTCTTTAACAAAATATATTGACTTAAAAGTTAAAATAATGAATTGGATTTTACAGTCAACAGTTCTAAAAAAAGCCGTTTAGGTTATCTTCTTTTTTTAGAATCTCATGTGGCCTTGGCCACATAGCAACATTTATTACAGCTGATATTATCATATTGAACTTTTTTGCTGTTTTGTTAAATTGGTACAGTAGCCTTTGCAGATCGTCCTCGTTCTCCGCCAACAGTACCGCATCGTCTGCATAGCACAGGATTTTGACCTCTTTATTTCCCATTGTGTATCCTCTCAGTTTGCGTACTTGTTTTATGATTTCATCCATCACTATGTTAAATAGGAGCGAGCTGAACGAGTCCCCTTGCCTAATGCCTCTATTTACAGGTATCTGTTCAGTTAGGTCACCATTTATCTTTGCTTGGATCGTATTTTTTGAATATATATTTTCGAGTATTTTAAATCAATTTTTAATGTTTTCTAGGGAAATATTAGAACTAGCACGTTTTTAAAAGGACTTTCTATTGGATTTCTGCCTAAAAAGCGTTCAACTGATCATAAAACATCTTCTTTTCTTCTGAGAAATCCCTTTTTATGACAATCAAGAATCCATTTCACCAGAGTTAATTCCTCAGATTTATTTAGGATTGGAGAAGGTCCACAGCTAGTCTTTACAAATTTATTACTCTCTACATTGTAAAGTAGCAAGAGGGATTTTGAATTTTCTTGAAGCTGGTCTTAAGCCCATTCCAGTATATATTGCCCTTAAGGTAGTTTGAATATCTTCTTCACTATATTTGCCAGTCTTGAGCTCTTTAAAAAAATAAAACAACAATAAATTCAGTTATTGGCCGTCAAACATTTAGTTGAGGACGATATGTGTTTATTCGAGAAAAAATTCAGTAGAACTAATTTATTTTAAGAAATACAGCTCGAAAAGACGGAGAAGTGATTAAGTTATAACACCATAAATTTTTATGTTGTTGTTATAAACATAGAAAACCGAGAAAGCACGGTTTAAAGTTTGAGTTTTGCCATTTTTAATAATGTAGAAATATTATTTTATATTGATATACCCATGCAATCAAATTCGGAATTGATTTTATTCATAAGCAAATAGAACTAAGTATATATTTCAACTAAACTCAAATTAGGCACAGTACTGACGTGAAAATGGTTGTCTCTGATCTAGTTTAGTGAAAATCACTCCAAACTTTGATATTCCTACTATCAAATTGAATTCCATCAAGTATCACCTCTATTACGGAATAAAGTATAATTTTGCTGATTCCTATTTAAAACGTAATTAGAACGTTCGTTCAGATCTACTGAGGCATACTGATTATTTTCTACTATTAATCACGTATTTCTGATAGTCAGACGCTTTGCCGACAAAAATATACCGCCATGCGTGAAATGATACCGCCTTCGCAAACGTTTCAATACTGATTAAAAATCCTACATAGAATTCCAGTTGAGACCTGGAGTGCCCTATGAAATGTTAGATGTGCTTTTGACACAATAATACAATTTTGTCATAAAATTGGTAACATAATATGCAAACATTGCATATGTTGCTTCCTCTCCTTTTATTTGATTATGAGAGATGTCATAAGATGCTTTTGTATTGAATTCAAATTTTATTAATGAGTAAAAAAACATATTTTCATGTTTTATCTGATAATTTTTTATAGATCGATTCCAGCAAAATCGGTCTTGCTTTGAATAGTTTGTACGATAGCAATCACTTTTCCATATCAATTATAGAGTCTGAAACAACATTTACAAAACGCAGATAGGGAACCTCCCAAGCAGCAAGGGTTGGTCGAATATACGTCGATGATAAGTTATTTCAAGACTTTGACGTCGATCGACCATAAAACGATATCGATTAGACGTTAATTTGTAGCCGTCGTTTCGACCTCATAATGAAGACGTCGATTTGACGTCGTTTTTAGGTTGGTAGGTTCCCAATAATTTATCGACTACGAATTAACGTCGAAAAGACGTTATCAAAGTGACTTTATCGTAACGAATAACAAGTATAAATTATATATATATATATATATATATATATATATATATATATATATATATATATATATATATATACTTATTTGTACGAATAAGTTCCATACAAATCAAAACAGTACTATTTTAATCAATATAGACTTATTAAAGTTAATAACAGTATTATTAATAAATAGTTCATTGTATAAATCGAATGACAAAAATGTTTTTATTAATAAATATGTAGTTAATTGTATGTAAAATCCGCAAAAGATTTGAATTAAAAGTTTTACCCGTCGATTTTCATTTTTTATAAAACACATTCAAAATTCGCGCAAAACGTTCTGTAATATCCAGTTCAGTTTTTTGACCAATCACAAATTAATAATTTGGCTCCCTACCACGGACTTGTCGTGCTCCCTACACGAATACTATTGTGTGATTGGTTAGAGAATAAATCATTCCAGAGTCTGACATTTGACATCAACGTCACACTAAATGGTCTCTTCTATGGTGCTTCTGGGTTGTAATCACGGACTTAAGATCTTAAGTCCGTGGTTGTAATTAATTAATGATTTATTCCTTTGTATCTTGAGTTTCCTTTGCATATTTACGAACTACGACCTTACTTGCTTCACTAGCGGTGGTGTGTTGTGTGTTGAATAATTTTGGAATCAGATCACAGCAACAAGTTATCTTTATTTTTCGCATATTTGTCGATAGATGCCCGCAATACATGTAAGTACCTTTTATCTATATGGGATGGGAAAGTACAACCTTTGGAAACGAAATATAGCCTAAAAAGTATATAATCCTTTTTCTTACGTACTTTGCCACTCTGGAGGTTACGTGGGGTAAAAAACTTTTTACAGGAAGATGCATCCAAGAATTTAGTTAGAGAGTGACACATTTTTATCTTCACAAAATTGAATTAACCTGTAATTTTTTTAAATAGTCTCATATTTCTTGTTTATTTAATTTAATAACAAGGTAAAAGAAAGTAGTAGAGAAAAACTGAAATACAGTATTTTTAGATACTTACATAATGTATTCTGTAATAGAATTCAAACAAGGAGCAGATGGTGGTGGACTCTCTATAGTTAATACTGCTTGGTTAACTCCTAGAAAAACTGAAGTGTATTGGCCACCCATAAAAGATAACCTACAATTTAATAAAGTTCTGAGGAAACTTGAACCAGAAATAAATGATGAGAACTGGAAATTATATGAGGTGCAGAGAATTTTCTACTCAACAGGTAATACTAATAGTATAGCTCATTAAAACTCAAAGTTATTTCAAACCATACTATATGTACCCCATTCTAAATTGTTGCTGTACATTTTTAGATGATTTCGAAACAGCTACGAGAAAATTAAAAAGAGCAGAAATAACATCTGACCTCCAAACAGATCTTGATGAGAATCCTGATGTCAGACCTAGAAGAAGAATACTGAAAAGAAAATTTAGTTCTGATGAGAGTGATAGTGACGAACAAATTTCATTATTTAGAAAAGAAGGCAAAAAGTCTAAGCAAATTTTACCGCGGCCTCCACCTGTGAAGATTAATACTCCATCAAAAGCAAGAGGTATATCCTTCAAAGATTTACAGTAATAGTATTGTTTTGAACAAAAACACTGATTTATTTTGTTTGCTTGTGAAATTTCCAAAGATATTATTATTAACATAATTAAATAATTGAGGGAGTAATGAATAAAATTGTAGGATCGTCTCAAAAATTGGAATCTATGACAGATGAGTCCAGCGTAGGGGAATATGGCTCAAAATTACTGAATAACATATCTACACCAAGAAGTAATACATTGTGTCACATATCTACACCAAAAGCGTCATCTTTTGGATCTAATGGAGCAACTACAGAGCAAACACCAACTCTGAATGAGTTTGTACAGTTTGACAACATTCTTCAGGATAAAAATGGTAAGTTGTTTCATGTGAAGATGATTTACAAAAAAACATTGTTGGTTTAAAGCACACATGATGTAGTTCCACATTTAGAATTGGCATGAATTTTGGAATAAGCTCCACTTACCATATATTTTATCATGGCTAAAAGCTTCCAATAGTGTAACAAATCAGTTAATTTTTACACAGCTCTTCAAAACTAACATTTTTAATGGACGTACATGTGTGCTTTAAACCAACCATATACATAATGTTAGCATGCATTCATCATTTTTGAGATTTGAAGTAACCAAAACTGCAAAATTGCAAAAAAATTAATGGAAAAGCGACTGAATTGTTATCAGTGTGTTGTAAATATGCATTATTGTTTCCAGGATTAAAGGTTCTACTCAATAATATCCTCATAATTAAGGAACAGAATAGAAAAATTCTTGATATTTTACAGAAATCAAACATTCCAATTCATAATGCAGATTTGCCTGAAGATCTAAAAATAAAATTACCAGTAGAATCCTTAGAAGACCTGGAAGAACTAGAGGCGTACTTGACACTTGAAGAGAACTTCAACCATTTTGTAAGTGTTATATTATCCTAAAATTGTGGAAATTATGCAAGCAACATTTAGTTTTTGCTAATGTTTTTTGTTTAACTGAAATTCATTGCCTCATTACACTTTCTATGTATAGATTAAAAGAAATTGGTCAAACCTAAGGATAAGAGATTTATGTTTTTTTTCTAATCTTTTAGAAATCATACTGCGCCTCAATTTCAAATTCAAAAGAGGTTACCCAAAAGAATAACAGAATTTTAAGATCCCTATTGACAGATGGTATTGCGAAATTTTTTAATTATTTTGGTAACAACCGGCAGAACAAAGAATCCAATAAGAGACCCTTCAATCAACTACGCCTAAACAAGGTGGTACTAGGTAAGATTTGTACTTTTAATATATGTTGATGTTGGGGCTAAGATTTTACTCACATTTAGAGATTGTGAAGTAGAATCAGAAAAAGTGTGTGTTATATTGTATTTTTTGTCATACACTGAATGTCATTTTTATTATAGATGCGGTGAAACAAGGAGCCAACTTTACAACTCAGGAAGTTGAGAACGCTATCAAGCGTTGGCTGAAACATGCTCCCAATCGTAATAAGAAAAGTGAATAATTTAGGATTGTTTTAATTTTGGTTAGTTTATTTATTATGTAAAAATAATATGCCAAAATTTTATAAAGAAACTGTAGGTGAACGCCAGATGTTTAGGAGGGTGGCTAAGGAACTTAAAAATACAATTGAAAGTCTTGAAAATGAAACCCTTAATAGCAATTTAAATCAACCATCCTCTTCACATCTTAGTGAAACAGTGATACATAGTAATACCATTAATATAATTTCTAGTACTGATGTCACCAACTCTAGTGCTAGTTCTAGAATTTTAATTAATATTAGTGAAACTGAAAATGGCGAAAACATAGAGTGTAACTCTGAAGTGGGGTTAGAGTCAATAAGTCATTTAGGAAATGCCAGTGACTCTAATAAATTTGAAAAAAACTCTCACAACTTAAACAGTGAACTAAAAAAATGGGCAATTCGTAATAAAGTAACTCATAGTACGCTGACTGATCTACTTCATGTGTTAGTTCCAGTTCATCCAGAATTACCCCTGAGTTCCAAAACTCTTTTGAACACACCAACTACTGTTACCTTAAAAAAAGAACTAACTTCAGGCAATTATGTTCATTTTGGATTGGAAAATTTTCTTAAATTATATATTTCTAAAAATGCTTTAATGGTTTCAAATGATATTCTAATATCTTTTAATATTGATGGTTTACCTCTATTTAAAAGCTCATCAGTGCAGTTTTGGCCTATCTTGGGTTTAATTGTAAATAGCAGTGTGACAGTGAAACCATTTGCTATAGGTGTTTTTTGTGGAAATTCAAAACCTAGCCCACTAGCCGATTATTTGCATGACTTCATTAAAGACCTTAAATTCCTAATGAAGAAAGGTTTAACGTTCAAAGATAAAAAATATAGGATACATGTACATAGTTTCATTTGTGATGCCCCAGCTCGGGCTTTTATAAAATGTATAAAATCACACAACGGTTATTCAGGGTGTGATAAATGCACTGAAGAAGGAGACTACTTTAAACACAGGATGGTGTTTAATAACATCTCGGCGCCAAGGAGATCGGATCAGTCATTTTTGTTAAAATTTGATCAGAACCATCACACTGGATTTTCACCTTTGGAAGACTTAAATATTGGAATGATTTCGAAATTTCCAATCGACTCTATGCATTGTTTATACTTAGGTGTTATGAAAAAACTTCTTCTCACATGGACAGGTGGTGACTTGCGAGTTCGATTATGTAGTAGGGATGTTACAAAAATATCAGAGAACCTAATTTTCCATGGAAAATTTGTTGTCTCAGAGTTCAATAGAAAACCT
This sequence comes from Galeruca laticollis, assembly GCA_963921935.1. Taxonomy (NCBI): domain Eukaryota; kingdom Metazoa; phylum Arthropoda; class Insecta; order Coleoptera; family Chrysomelidae; genus Galeruca; species Galeruca laticollis. Next base: position 118,789,589 of record OY998183.1, on the reverse strand, counting down.
CGAAGTCTGTCAGAGGTCGCTCGCTTTAAAGCAACGGAATTTAGAACTCTTTTAGTTTACTTAGGAGTCCTAGTTTTAAAAGATATTGATAAGGCCATGTACGAGCACTTTCTTTTATTGCATTCTTCTGTTACTATTCTGTTATCTAAAAGGCACTTGGCAAATTTTGGTTGTGATGTTCCTAGAAAATTACTAGACTGCTTTATATCTCATTCCAAAGACTTATATGGATTAGAGTTTTTAGTTTATAATGTTCATGTGCTGTGTCATTTGAGTGAGGAAGCTCGATTGTTTGGTCCTTTGGACCAGATTTCAGCTTTTCCTTTTGAAAACTACTTAAATGAAATAAAAAAGTGGGTTAAATCGCCTAATAAACCTTTAGAACAACTGTTTCGTCGCCTGACAGAAGCTAATAATGCATTACTTATTAATGATAGCGACACAAAGAAATATGAAATGCAACATTTTAATGGACCACTATTAGATGTATCTTCTAATTCTATCAAACAATATAATAGGGTGAAACATAATAATTTTGGGTATACTGTAGCAGCATATTCCATTGTCAACTGTTATTGTCTAAATAATCAGTATTGTGTAATAAAAATCAATAACATTATAGTTGATGCTGAGAATGAAATTTTTTTAATAGGCCAAAAGTTTACATCTTATGAATCTTTCTATACTTACCCTTTTGAATCAAAATCTGTTGATATTTGCATTGTAAGTGAACTTCTACCAAATATGGAACTTTTTAATTTCAATAGTATAATTACAAAATGTATGTTGTTCCCTCTTGACCCACCCCACAACAATAAATGGTTATCATTTCCTTTATTATAAGGTAAACATTTCAGCATTACTATGAGGAAACCCAAATTTTGACTTTCATGTAAACAATTTTAATTAATATGTTTCTAATTTCAACTTCTTCAGATGTGATTTTAATAAGAATTTGTAATTCGAAACATGTAATCTAACATTAATACAATTATTTTCCTGAAAATCTACCAAAATTCGTTTTCTTATCTAGTAATCATCACGGGTTTTCAACAAGAAAAGGCCAAAATAATGAAAAGAAATATTTTGGCAGCTATATCTTTGCCACACCCTACCTACCATCTGTGTTATCCAGATAAATATATTTGTTTTGTATTTATATATAATAAAAAAACAGTTTTGACATGGTGATTTTGGTTTTTTTATTTAATCATCAAAAATTTAATTATAGGTTTGTGCGAACAGCAGTTCGCAACCGTTGCCAAATGCATGTGCGTCGTCCAGTTGACAACGATTTCAAACTGTTGCTCGAACAAACTGTATACCTGTCGTAGGTAATTCTGAACGTATACAGTACGTCGTCGTTGTACGTCGATTGAACATCCCAGGTCGACGTCTTTTCGACTATGACATTGTGTCGTCCAATTCACGTCGGATCGACCGTTGTTTCGACGTATTTCTACGTCGAGTGATGACATACATTCGACGTACATTCGACTAACCCTTGCTGCTTGGGGCTCATATACAGACTGACAACTATTCAGCTTACCTGTCAAAAACAAACAGACCAAATTACGTAAAATACCAATATCAATAGAAACGTTAATCTATTTATCATTGCATCCTATTATTTGCAGAACCGTATTCTGGAAAAAGACACTGTCAATTCAATAAGAAAAATTTCATCTAAGAAATTAATACACCAATATCGTGAAATTACAAAGCGTTTGGAAATAGATGTCCTTAGAAATATTTATTGAGAGAATACTATTAAAATGGCTACAAAATATTTCTTAATAACATAATTGGCAGTGTAAGAAGAAAAAACGTGAAACATCAAATATAATGGAGTCCAAATTCATATAAACTGATGCACACATCGTCGCCCTATTCACGAATGGTCCTAGTCCACAAATTTTTTATTTCTGAGTAATTTACGTACTTTAAAACAGTGATGGATTTAGGCCTAGGCCCGTGAGGCCCGGGCCTAGGGCGGCAGACTTTGAAGGGCGGCAAAATTTATGAAATGCCAAAATTTTAGAGTCACAAAAAAGTAAAGACAATCAATTATAAAAATTGGTTCAGAATAGTTTTTATAAAAAATTTTCGATACAAAATATTACAATCCAATTTAGATCACTACACTAATGGTTATTATTTTTTATTCATCATTATAAATTATATTAAAATCATCGATTTATTCGCTTCATAATGTATACTAGTTACATCTTTCGTCGAGCAGTTTATATTATTTGATGTCGGGCATTGTATCAATTGGACACGCCCCTAAGCGCGTGGGTTGTGGGTTACAATTTCCGATTGCGCAGTGGAAAATTTGAACCATGAACATCAAAGACGCCGACATCGAGTGAGCCAACTGCTTCTGTTAAGCTTTAAACTGTGGTTCGGGTGAGTGTATTTCTCATGTTTACAGGAAACAAAAACGCTACGCCTACGCTTGACAGGTACTGACGCGTTTGACATTGTTTTGTTTAATATATATAATAAAACATCGCGCTTCGCGCTATAGAAAAGTCACAGCAATCATTTTAGTCTTATGAATGCTCTTCATGTGTAAAAGTCTCGAATTATTTTATTCTGTTTCTTGATAATAAAAAAATAATTGATCGATAACTTGAATTTAGGCACAGGTTTTCTTTATAATTTTTGAAGTTTTTATTTTATTGTTGAATTAAATATGAGAGGTTATCGGAAAAAACTCAGCGGTGCAGAATATCGTAAAAGAAAAGCAGATTAATCAACGAAAATAGATAATTTATTAAAAAAAAATCCGAAAATATCTAGTTTTTTGACAAGCTCAAGTAAGTCTTCTAATAATGAACAACAACCATCATGTTCATCGGTCGTAAGTATCATCTTATAATAACTGTTAATTTTTTTTTCATATATAACGTTAATCGGGATAAACATTAAATAAATGCCAGTTGTTTGAATTGATTTTTTTTCTAGCCGGAATTAGAAGAGATTTCAGAACAACAAGTTGAAGAAGAAGAAGAAGTACAGCCACATCATACTCTATCACAAGATACGAACCAGACACCGTAAAATTTTTCTTCATCACAAGATACTGAAAAAATCCAGTCAACAACCGATATTTTAAAATTCAATACTTATCCTTTTTTGTGGAATTTGAATGAAGAAACACGGGATTTCATAACCATAAACGGTATACCACGAAATGATAATACAGACTTTAAAAATTCTAGAAATGTTTATAGTGATAAAACGAGATATTGTTCCAAAAGTTGTAACATTCAGACTTACCTTAAGCATTAAGAAATGAATGTGTGTCTACTTTGAAATATATTTTATTTTAAATCAGTAATCAGCTTAAACAGTCACTAAATTATCTACACAAAGTATTGTTATTAATGAACACAGGTGATGGCATCTTGAACAGTAATTTAGTTAACAGCTACACAAGTTCCTAAAAGAAATTAAAACGTTGATTAACTATATAATTAAAAGTTAATGTATTGTTTACTTACCAGTACTGGATAATGATAAAACTCATCAAACTGCTTCTTTCAATACAATGTTTATATTTGAATGAGGCTACATTTCGTAAACAGTTCATACAACGACTACACAAAGTTTAGAATGGCTTCAGACATAAAATAAATAATCTTTCTCGTTGATTTTACTTGTCGTTTGGTAAAACCTTTATTGCGAACGCCTTATTGAAATTTGTTTGGTTTTCAATGTCATTCACAATGACATTCATAATAGGTACTACTTTTGATTAGTTTGACGTTGACACTTCTCATTTCACCAAACAGGTTGAGCACTAGGGTACTACTTAAATCTGAAATTCACTAAGCCAACTCGGTTGAGTTCGGTGTTCGTTATATGTATTGAAGATATTCCATTGGTCAGCCGAAAATAAGAAGGTATTATAGGGATTATTAGAACTCGATTGGCCGTTGAAGTTTACAAAAAGTTGCAGTTCGTTTAGTTTCGGGTTACCTTCTCCAGTTTAGAAATATCGAAAGGAAGTAGCAGATTTTTGTTTTTTCGTTTGCTGGCATCCTTAAGTAACTGTTTTCTGCCGTTGTAATTTGGTTAAAAGGTTTTCCTGTAACAAGGAGGTAAGCGTAATATTTTCTTGAAATAGTACAATCGTTAAGTGGTACATTAATTCCAGATTCGCCGACCTTTCAATGTCCTTTCATCGGTAACTTTTTCTTCCAACACCAATCTAATATTGAGGTAGCCATTTTGGACCTGAACACGTAGTATATTTGTATGACTAGAAATAGTTACATCGACACCCTGATAATCCGCCTGAGACCTTTGAGGGAGGAAATCCTAGAGGAAGCGGCGTTTTGAGCCATTCACCACCCTGGACTCGAGTTGCCGATATAATTAATCTCGTTGATGCACGTGTTCGCCGCATGTTCTAGATATTTTTCCTTCAAGATGGATGGGGCTCGGAAGAATTAATCTAATTTCAAAAATAGGGTCTGAAGGTCTCAAGTCGTCTTCAAACTTTGGTGAGTCTATTCCAGTATCACAAAAATCTACTAAGGAAGTGCACCGGCATACCCTTACTGCTATTTGATTACGTAATACTATATTCTTAGTGTAGTACAGTGATTTATTGGACTTTTTATAACCTAAATTCTTAACTTAATCACTAAATATCTCAACGGAGAAAAAGTTTGTTTTTTTTAATCTTTAATAAACTGATATATTTTTTGGTACAAGGCATATGCTCTATATACATATATTTCTCAATTTGAATAAATTGTTCACACAATGTGAACTTAAATACAGCTGTATTTAGGGGTTCTTATGGTTCTTGTTTATATCAAATGCACTTACCAAATATTTTTTATTTTTCTATCATAAGTAGCTGATTAAATGTGAATACGAAGTAACTTGATTAAAAAACCATATAGTGAGGTTCTGTTTTTTTATTTTTTTATTTTTAATATTATTTTCTTCTACGAAATTAGGTTAAATTGAGCCAAGAAAGTAGCTAAGGTTAGTAATTTCTTGTTTTTGAAATGATACCAAAAAATAAGTGGAGCCCTATTCCTGCCAATTCTGATAATACGTAAGATCCTACGACCATTGCGCACCAGACGAAGAGCTACCGGAGCTTTGTAACTCCAAAAAAGGGTTACAAAGTTTATTTCAACGTACTTTAAAAAACGGAGAGATTCAGTGCCGTGAGTGGTTAATTTATTCAGAAATTAAAGGGTCTGTATTTTGTGTTCCATGCTTATTATTTAGTAGAAGTGGTGAAATGAATGCTTTCACTGGTGAAGGATTTCGTGACTGGAAAAACTCAAAAGCACGCATCGAAGCTCATGAAAATTCACAAAACTAACGTTAGTCATTTTAAATCTCGAGCAGTAGTTCACGGGCGTGTTGATCAACGTCTCATAAAACAGCTCGACGAGGAAATAGCGTATTGGAAAAAAATTTTATACCGAGTAATTGCAATTATTAAATCATTAGCAATAAGAAGATTGCCATTTCGAGGAACGAATAGGAGATCCTCATAATGGGAATTTTTTAGGAACAGTAGAGCTTCACGCTGAATTTGATCCATTTTTATCTGAACATTTAAAATTGTATGCGCATCCTGGTAGTGGAAATACGTCGTATTTGTCTAAAACGATCTATGAAGAAATTACAATGTTGATTCAGAATAAAGTACTACAACAAATTTCTAATGAAGTGCAATCTGCTAAGTATTTTGGTATAATTGTAGATTCTACGCCTGATATTGCACATGTCGATCAGCTTACTATAATTATCAGATATGTACGTCATGACGGTGAAATTGTGGAAAGGTTTCTAGAATTTCTACCAAATATCGGTCATAAAGCTAAAGATATAAAGGATGCTTTGCTAGAATTTCTAGAAAATAATGGTTCGGACATAATGAACTGTCGTGGTCAATCTTATGATAATGCAAGCAATATGTCAGGTATATACTCAGGCCTTCAGACACGAATCAAAACAATTAATCCTTTAGCAGATTATGTTCCTTGTGTCGCCCATTCTTTAAGCTTGGTAGGATCATGTGCAGCTGAATCGGTAACAGAAGCAGTCGACTTCTTTTCTACTTTGCAAGAACTATACAATTTCTTTACTATATCTACACATCGTTGGGAAATTTTGGTGCAGCGTACAAGTTTAAGAATTAAGAGTATTTCTAAAACTCGTTGATCTGCTCGACATGATGCATGCTACGCATTAGAAGAAGAGTGGCCTGCAATAATTGATGCACTGCAATTTATTGCCGAAAGCAGAGATGAGAAACCGACTACGCGATCTGAAGCTACGGGATAGCAGCGAAAATTGCAGCATTTAGAAACAGCAATCCTAATTATTGTTTGGAATGTAATTTTAGATCGTTTTAAGGCTGCTAGTAAGAAGCTTCAAGAATCTCAAGCTGATTTATCATCCGTCGTTCAGATCTATAGTTCTCTGACTCTATTTCTTCAAGACATGAGAGACAAACAATTTTCTGAATATGAAGAAAAAGCCAAAGCACTATCTGGAGTTCACGAATATTATTGGTATGATACTCGACGCAAAAAAACAGAAGAATCCAGCCAGATGAGTCGCGGGTAAATGAAAGAACACCTTCTTCTGGACGAGAAAATTTTCGTACAAATGTGTATTATCCTATTCTAGATACTCTGAGTGTACAATTGGCCAAGCGTAGAAGTGCATATGAAAAACTTTATGAAAATTTCAATTTTTTTGATAATTTATTTCAATTTTTTTGATATTTTATTTATTATAGACACGAATGAATTAAAAAATCTTGCCAATAAACTAATCAGTAAGTATCCTGATGATTTGGAAGAGACGTTAGGCAATGAATGTATTTATTTACATTGTCAACTCAAAGATTCGTTGGCAAATATGGAAGATATACGCTCTGCACAAAAAATATGCAATGCATTGCATTCACGGAATCTTCGAGATGTTTATTCGAATGTGGACATTGCTCTCCGTATTTTTTTGAGTATTCCGGCTACAAATTGTTCAGGAGAAAGATCTTTTTCTACTCTTAAAAGGGTAAAAACCTATTTACGCGCAAGCATGGGCCAAGATAGACTTAATGCACTTGCATTACTGTCTATTGAAGCCCAACTAGTCCAAGAAATTAATGACGACGACATAATTGACGTTCTTGCACGGACCAAAGCCAGGAAAAAGAAATTTTCAAATTGATTAATATCAAAAGAAATATGAATTATTTATCTGTCTAAAGTTTATACATATATTTATCTGTCTTGTTTATCAGTAATATCTAAAAAATTATATTTCAATAAAATAAGTTACTTCAAAATAAAAAACTGGATCAAAATTAATGAAATTCATTCTATCAAAAAGGGCGGCGCATCGAACGGGGCCTAGGGCGGCAGCAAGCCTAAATCCGTCACTGCTTTAAAATGTTTAAATTTCATGTTGGTGCGCCACTGATCAATATTTAATCGTGTTATAATATATTTGCTAATAGTTATAAACCACAAATCTTCCATGATGAAAAGTCCTAAGTGTTCAAAGAGACTTAATTATGACACTGTAAATAATGTTATAATTAAGTCTCTTTTATACGCGAATTATAAAAAAAAATTTAAATGTAGTTTAATCAAAACATAGCTTGAGTGGATTAGTACCATTCACCACTATGGCGACGATATGGCAAACGATTGAATAATGGCTCTGTAGAAAAATGGCCAGCAATTTTTATGTATAGTGTGCTATTTAAAAATCTTAGTCGACCACTGAAAGGTTGTTACTAGAATCAAGTCATGAACGTATACTACATTCAGAAATTGAACTATCTTAGCTTTTTTGTTTATTCCTTTCAGTTTGCAGGATATTGAACATTGATTGAAGATTAAATTCAAATGATTATATTGTATTTATGATTCATTTCTTACTATTATTGATTTCTATTTCTGAATATTATGAACTAACAAGTTGACGAAATTTGATACTATTGTTTTTGTATCTAATTTTCGCTTTCTCATATTGTATACTCACAATTGTACTGCTTCACAATTTATCAGAGATTGAGGTTCATTTTATATACAAACCGAATTTTATTTCTAAAGTATTTTATTTCTAAATCATATATACCACATAACTATTAGACCGTACTTAATCCAATAGTTCATCCAATTGAATACACATAATGCATTTATTTCTTAAATTGATATCAAACAACGATTATACATTTGTAGGATGTAGTTATACGCATCAGTAAATATGAAATCAGTGATCTGTGTAAATTATCATATTTGTTTTGCTTACCCGCATGTACAGGTTACCGTAAATACAGAAATATAAATAAACATTGCACATTTGCATTTATGTATGAACATTTCAATTTGACTAATTAAAGTTTTTATGTGAAATGGAAATGAAATAGTATATATTATTTTTGCTATGACGTTACTGTTATATTTTTCAAAGTAAATTTTAAATATTAATCATAATACCAAATTAACAATGGAATATTTCCAGAAGGATCAGCTAACAGTAGTGCCGGATTAGTATAGAATTTCTGCTCAGTTAAATTGCCCCCCCCCTATAGATATTTACAACACAAATATATGTGAGGCTGAAATTGGCAGCAAAATAAAAGCATCAAAATTCAGGTTTCCGGGGGCGAAATAAGCATTAAAGAACCCGAGGCAAAAAAAAATTCATGTTAGTCAACTTAGAAATGTACTAGTCTAATGGAATATTTTCATTGATGGTATATAATCAAAGTGTCTTGTTGTTTATTTTGTCATATTATCTGTCACTCATTGTAATTGTACGTTTTCTTATAAGTTAATTAAAGCCTAATTTCTGAGGTTTAACGTATTCATGTATCAATTTAATTAACTTAAACAATGGCGGAAAGCGGAAACTCTACGGTAGATCCTTTTGTCAAATATTTAAGGCCCAAAAAATTCGAAGTTGATCCGGACAGCGTCGGTGCCGAAACTAGATGGAAGCATTGGTTCTCTACGTTTGAAAATTTCCTCGAAGCGGAGGCCCCATCAGGTACGATGATAGAAGATAAAGTGAAGCTAAAGTTACTGTTAAATCACCTATCCACGAGTATTTATGCACACATGAAGGAAAGTAAATTTTATGAAGTTGCTATCAAGATTCTAAAGAACATATACTCCAATTCGCAAAATGCGATATTGGCTCGTTACATACTCACAACGAGAGAATAAAAACCTGGTGAGACTATCGCTGACTACGTTCGAGAACTACGCCTCTTAGGTCAAAGCTGCAACTATGAAACTGTTGAAGCCGTTGAACATGAAAGTCGAGCGATACGAGGGGCTTTTACAGCGGGTCTAACTTCGACGAAAATATAGGAACGTCTTTTGGAAAATTCGAGTCTGACATTAGACGACCCACTATGCAAATAAATACAGTTACGTTAATTCAACATCACATTGTGATAATGTTCTTCCTTTTTTTCCTCTTGTTTTCATCACATGCACATCTATACAACCACTTATGCCCAGCTTGTGGCTGTTAACTTTTGTGATGTTTCAACTTAACTTCTCAGCGATGTTAAAGCGCTGCCTTTTTACATTACTGTGATGTTACTAGAACTTCCTCAAAAGGAAGTCTTTATAACGAACTAAAAACAACATTTCTGTTACATTCTGAAATGCCTTTTAACATCTTGTCGATATTAATACAATGTCTAAAAAATACCATCTTATCAATGATCTAGATGCGACAATTCTGTTAGATGTTGTATGGACATTGCTTAAACCTCTAAATGGTATACCTCAAACATTCTAGATGACATCCTATAGACGTTTCTGTACATAATCAGCATATTCAGGGTGAACAACTAAGAACGCCGGCTGTCGGCCATATATCAAAAAATAGTCATGGTACAACTTTAAAAAAATACCTTCAAGAAAATGACCCTGAAAAATCGCTGGAAAATATTTTTGAGTTCCTAAAATATCTGCTATGAGGTGGAATGAACACTTAAAAACATAATACTGTGATTATCTCCAAAAAAGACATACTAAACGTATCCTAGAAATACAATTTTTGATATATTGTTGAGATTATGAAAAAATGTAGTTAGGGACTTTTTGTCCTTATTCTTCAAGTAAGAGGTGGGGGAAGTTTCAACCCAAAAAACAAATGTCATAACACTTTTTTTTAATCGATATCCATGTTTTTGGCGTCATTTAAAAGAGTTTTTCCTCTTTAATAAGATATGCTTAACAAAAATAACAAAATTGAACAATTTTGTCAACGCTATGTGATAAAGTCGACAATTTTCCCATTTTTCTCGGAAATTTTGAATGTAATAAGGCATTTTTTAAATTCTGATGAAAAGGGGTTTCGAAAATAGGAATCTATTCCAAGATATAAGATTTACAATATCAGATATAAAAATTTAAAAAATGCTTAAATTTATATTTGAAATTTCTGAGTGGATACAAAATTATCTAATTTTGTTATCAATCTTATTAAACAGAAAAACTCTTTTAAATGCATCTAAAATCATTAATATCGGTTAAAAAACGAAAAAGTTATACATTTTTTCATAAGTTTGAACCTTCCCCACCCATTATTTGAAGAATAATGGCAAAAAATCTCTTTAATTAAATTTATTCATAATCTCATCAAGATTTCAAAAATTGTATTTTGGAGTATTATGTTCATTCCACCCCTAGCGGATATTTTAGAGACTGCAAAATATTTTCCAGCAATTTTTCAGGATCACTTACCTAAAGGTAATTTTTTTGAAAGTTGTACCATGATTCTTTTCTGAGATGTGGCCTACAGTCGTTCTTAGTTGTTCATCCTGTACATTTAAAATAAAATAGCAAAAAAAGCAATAAAGGAATTAAAACGTTTATTCACTAGTAATGAACAGTACAGTGAATTTGAAAAAAACAGGTACAAAATAAGAAAAAAAAATATCTTGTCCAGGAATCCAACCTAAAAAAAAATAAAATTGTGTAAGCATATTACATAAAAAGTCTGGAAAGTGGAAACTATTGAACGCATTCAGTGAAAGCAAGAAATAAAAAAGGGTATATTAATCCGTAGTTACCATAACGTAACATACTTTGAAACTGAATTATTAAAGTTTAACAGATACACATACATTACAGCTAGTTTACAGAAAATTTATTAGAATAGTTTTTTAATTATATTAAAACTAATAAAACTTTTACACCATGAAGATTTAATGAAACATTATGTTACATCAACAGAAATCCAATCTGATTAAAGAAAATTCTATCGTTTATTTACGGTTACTTTTTCTCACGCAAGAGTGGCTGTTTCGAGTGCCTCAATCATTCCATAACGTACACTTCAAAATCCTTATATGTGAAACATTTAAATGTGTTCTGAACAGCAGCTAATAAAACAATTACTTTAGATCAAATTGTATCCATGGAGACCTTTGATCCATCATAATAAACTACATCAAACTTGATTTACAGCCAATTGACTGGGACCTATTCACCTTCTATTACATGCCTCATTCCATTTGGCAGGTAAATACAGGTGTGCTATGAAAATTCATACTTCTTTTCTGTATAAAATAATATACTATTCTCATCTTGTTATTTTCATCCTGGAACAAATTGTATATTAACATAGTGGAATTGTAACTTAATGAAAAATAAGCATTATTAATACACTGTATACAAAAAAAAACTATTTATGAAGATGTATGAACACATTATCAAGTTAAATGAGTTTATTATTAATATTATCCCATTGAGTATCCAATAGCTGTGTTTCTACACTAATAAATAATTGAATGCTGTTTGTTGACTGGAGCATTCAGTATAAGTTACATATTCTTCAACTAGATTAATATAGGTACCATTCTAAGGGACACTTACAGCTTATTTATTGTATTCAGTGAATTTTCAAATGGTAATGAGCTTTTTAACAGAAACTCCATTTTTTAAAGTCTTAAACAGTCTCTAATTGTTCACAAGAATTGTTAGTAATAATGTTAAAATTTTCTAAACCTACAAGACCATATTGATGGCTACGACTACTACTACAAAAACTAGAACTAGAGATACTTGATTCAATATTTTTTGTACTGTTTAATACAATGTTTGTATCAGACTATCTGAAATAGTTACACCCCTTTCATTACATAATTACCAACTATTTGTTTTTTTTATTTTATTTATGTAAGTAGTTTCTGAAACATCTTAACATTGGAAATATTTTCTTCTAGATTCAAATCCCTACCAACATATGAGCATGTAATAATAATAATATCTACCCTATTGCAATATTAAGTTTTTTGTAGGGTATAATGCACATCTAGGATTTGAAATATTGTGAATCGTTTTTAAACTATACTTACTAACTAAAATATTCTAAAAATTGAAAAAACCCTAATTTTGTAAACGCTATTATATAATGTTAGTGTACAATTCCGCCACCTGGAATTCCAAAGTATAATAGTCGATTAAAGTATTGAATGAGTATTAAGTTTTAATAATTATAATTTTGGAATAGGTACTTACCGATAACAATTGTTGTTCGTCCATTATAACAAGAATTATAACTAAGTATAGAAACTGTAGCTAAGTAGGAACTAACGAAAACGAAGACCACTTTATTCAAATACTACTTGCAAAATATGTGCTTCCTGCAAATAAAATATAACACACAACTGAAAACCATCCGCCATTTCATGCTTGTCATTTGATAACACAGATAACTACTGTATGTTTCGTTCATCAGTTCCTCTTCTGTTTTCTACTTTTTTATGTTACTGTTATGTTTAATATGATATATTACTGAGAGTTTTATGAACTAACATCGTGCATACGTAATAAGTACGATGTTACTAAAAATTATTTCAAAAGATGTGAAAGTAACTGCAACATGTGATCATCTTTGAAACATGTAAATTTGTAATATTACAGTAACGTTCTGTATGTGACATTAGTGAAAAGTATACAAATTAACATCGTATGAATGTTTCCTATAGGAAGTTACTAAAAAGAAGTTCATAGGATATGTATGTAACTGCGAATTCAAGTATTATTGTGTACATCAAAAATATGTTTTATTTACATGACATGGATGTTAATACAGTTGGTAATGAAATTAAGACATCTAGGAAATATCTTATTAACGTTTTAAATAAACATCACGAAAAGTCTCTAAAAAGAACATCACAAAAAAGACTTGTTATGTTTCCTGTTTAGTGGGGATGCTATCAAACAAGCCCAAACTATTGAGACGGCTCAAAAAAATTCTCAAACAATGGTAAGATACAACGATCGTCAAATCCTGAATGCTCTAACATCGCCAGACAGAGTAACTCAGCTAATCCGTCATCGAGTCATCCTGAAGTGGTAGCTGCTGCGCCTCCAGCGATTTTAAAATGTTTTTTTTGCGGAGGAAAAGTACACCGACGAGTTGCATGCCCCGTATTTCGGGCTTTGTCAAAATTGTGGCAAAGTCGGGCACTTCTCCAAGTTGTGTCGGTCAGCCAGCAAAACCACAAGCAATGTCGTCTTCTTCCCGACCAACTCTATCTTCTCGGCTGCGTCACCGTCAAGTCTTAAAACAGCAACTGTCTCAATTATCGTTAACAATGTCCGTGCTGACGCTCTAATTGACACGGGTAGCTCCGTAAGCTTCGTAGACAAGGATATCGCCCAAACAATGGAACTAAAACCCTACAATCAGACTATCTCTCTCGCCTCACTCAGACACACGCCTTTGTAGATGCTATTTGTTTCGCTACTCTTACTATTGACAAACACGTTTACAAGCAACGTCCTTTACTTATAGTAAGCAGCTTGTGTGCTGATCTCATAGTTAGCCACGACCTGCTCAAAAATCACTCGAAACTGGAATTGCGATTTGGAGGATCAAAGAAACCTCTACAAAGAAGTGTGATGGAAGCAACAGTCCCACCGGCGTCAGTATTTGCTAATCTGTCCGCTGACATTACACCTATAGTTATCAAATTAAGAAGGAGTACCGAGAATGAAGAGGTTTTTATCAACAAACTACTTAAAGATGGAGTCATTGAAACAAACATCTTCCCATGGCGCGCTCAGGTACTTGTCGTTAGCGAAAGCAATAATCGTAAACGATTAATAATCGACTATTCTAGGATACTTAACAAATTCACGTATCTCAATGCTTACCCATTACCTAACGTCGAAGATCGTGTCCAAGGTCGCAAAATTCAACGTTTTCAGTCAAATAGACTTGAAGTCTGCTTACCATCAGGTACCCATACTAGAAAGAGAACGAATTTATACCGCGTTCGAGGCAGATGGAAAACTCTATCAATTTACTAGAATCCCATTCGGGGTAACAAACGGCGTAACTATCTTCCAACGCACCCTAGAATATATTATCGATCATGAAAAACTTGAGGGTACTTTTGCCTACCTGGACAATGTAACAGTATGCGGGAAAACTCAAAAGGAACATGACGACAACCTAGAGAAATTCGAGAAAGCAGTAAGTAAATACAAGCTTACACTGAACAAGGACAAATATAATTTTAACAAAACAACTGTCAGCCTTCTGGGTTACACCATTACAAACAATGTCATCGAACCGGATAAGGATCGCCTCGAGCCGCTCTTAGAATTACCGTTGTCTACTAATTCCGCTGAATTAAAACGAGCGTTGGGACTATTCGCACACTACGCAAAATGGGTCAAAAACTTCTCTAGTAAGACTAAATGATCAAGCCCTATCTTGTTCTGAAAACTTAAGGGCAGATATACAAAAAGCGACTCTAGTTGCTATCGATGACAAGGATCGCCGCTACACTTTCACAACGAGGCCGCCCAATCGCATTTTGTTCCAGCACATTATCGGATTGCGAGCAAAAACATGCGTCGGTAGAAAAAGAGGCGTGTGCAATTGTTGACAGCCTAACAAAATGGCAACATCTGTTGATATCACGACACTTCATTCTAATTACCGACCAGCAATCGGTCAGCCACGTATTCGATCAAAAGCATTCATGGAAAATTAGAACGACGATATCGTAAGATGGCGCCTCGAGTTATCTTGTTATAAATACGACCTAATTTACAGACCTGGTGTCGAAAATGGCACTGCAGATGCCTTATCAAGAGTATGTGCATACATGAATACCAGCAAGCTAATGGAGCTGCACGATGCCCTATCGCATCCAGGTATCACAAGAATGTATCACTATACGAAGGTCAAAAACTTACCCTACTCGCTAGACGATATGAAACAAATGACTGCTTCATGTAGAGTATGCGCTGAAATAAAACCACGTTTCGCCAAGTCAACGGGAACCCTAATAAAAGCTATAGCTCCATTCGAAAGGCTCAATATCGACTGCAAGGGTCCACTGCTATCGACTACCCCCAACAAATACATGTTTACAGTAATAGACGAGTATCCACTGGCATTTTCATGCAAGGACATGACGGCGTAAGGCCAGCCCTTGTATTGTGAAAAATTACAAACATTTTTGAGAAACCATGGCATTTCATCTTCACGTACCACACCCTATGATCCACAAAGAAAAGGGCAAGTAGAAAAATTAAATGGGACATTATGGCGAACGATACCACTTAATTTGAAGTCCAAAAATCTTCCAATCCATAATTGGGTACTCGCCTTAAAACCAGCATTACATTGTGTACGTTGGCTGCTGTGCATCTCAATAAATACGACCCCTCATGAAAGGATGGTCAAATTTACAAGACGCACCCCGGTCGGGGAATCCATCCCAAAGTGGCTCGTACCAGGCCCAGTCCTCATGAGGAAGAATGTCCGCTCCAAGAATGACCCTATCGTTGGAAAGGTGGAGCTTCTCCATAGTAATCCAACCTTATGTAAGACCGAGCGATGGCCGGGAATCCACAGTACCAAACAGGCAACTAGCGCCCAAACCAGAAGATGACCCGTCGATAACAAGCAATTTTGATGAAATTTTTGAAGAGGCAGAGTCAAACAATAGATACTCTGTGCCTCCGAGAAACGATCTATCAACCAATAATGGAGCAACAAAGGATGAAAACATGAAGGCTGTTGATGCACTTTCCGGCTCCTCACACCCTAACGACGGCTCGCCACCTCGAAGAAGACCGCTAAGAACCGAAAAAGTCCCACTTTGTTTACAAGACTACGTTTCAGACAGGCATGAGTGAATGATATATAATCAAAGTGTCTTGTTGTTTATTGTGTCATATTTACTGTCACTCATTGTAATTGTACGTTTTCTTCTAAGTTGACAAAAAGCCTAATTTCTGAGTTTTAACGTATTCATGTATCAATAGGTCCTGGTTCTCAAGACTGTTAAGTATTTGCTATTCTAGAAAAACTTCGAAAAAATAACTACTTCTCTATATAGTTCATTATTGCAACAATCGAAACCGACTTTTTTGGAGACTCTCCAAAATATACCCTAAAAAATTTTACTTGCTATTTTAGAGACTCTTTTAAGTATAACGTCTTCTAGAAAAATAGCTAATTTTCTATTGCAACAGTCGAATTTTTTGGAGATTTACCAAAATATTCTGAACAATTTGACTAGCTATTTAAGAGGGAGCGAGACTGATAAGTATTTTTTATTCTAGAAAAACTGCGAAAAAATATTTTTCTACCTAGTTCATTATAGCAACTAGCGAATCCTCTAGAATTTTTTGGAGACTTTCCAAAATATATCCTGGACACTTTTACTGGCTCTATAAACGGGAGCGAAAGACTTTTTTATTCCAAAAAAACGTCAAAAATTTCGCTTCTTCTCTACGTACTTTATTATTGTGTAATGATATAAATTCATTACTATAAAACTCGATTCAAGAAACCAGTTAGCACCGCGATGACGAGGTACCCCACCAGAACAGCAAAGCGCCCACGCCAAGATGCGCACGAAGAATCTACAGTAGAAGGGAAGGAGACTTCCACCACCACCACGACGATGGATATAAAAATGCAAACCGACAGACGATGAGACGACTTGGTTTACGGACTCCTGCTCCTCCAAGTTCAGCCGCCTCCAGTGCGAAGCGTAGATCGAGGGTATTGACTTTAACCTTAAACGCTTTACACTATCCACCGCCGAGTGTTGTACTCAGTCGGAGTATTGATCCGATTTTATACATCATTCATTAGAACGGCCGTTGGTTTCTGGTATTGACGGAGACGAGAACGATTGTTCATTTCGGTGTGGTACTGACACACTGGAAGCTCTACAGTATCTCCTTAGGGAAGCACCGTTAAGCCGGGTAATGACTGGCTATAAACGATTGCTTTAACTGTTAGTATAATTTCGATGTGGTATTGACGCGCCGTAATAACGACAGTCCCTGCAAGCCGAGATATTCGTTAAGCTGGGTACTGACTAGCTACAAACGATACTTTCAAATCTTGAGATTAAAACCGAAAGAGTATTGATCCGCCGGTTGCTCATATACCTGGCCGTCTGAACATTCCATAAGACGCAGAGAATTCCGTACACCGTCAAGTATATCGCCGGAATCGAAATACACACCGCTACAGTTACACCTACCTACTATTCGGACCATCAGTAGCTATCGATCGACGAAAGGATACGGACCATCGAAGCGTGACCTTCAAAATATTTACGTACCAGAGTAATATATATATATATATATATATATATATATATATATTATATATATATATATATATATATATATATATATTGAACTTATCGTAGAAAATATTAAAGAGAATGAGACACAAATATATGAAATTTGAACTTTGTCAGATGGTGAATAGAGATTAATTTCTTCAGACAGATAGAATTATCATTTATACGTATAATTATAAGTAAGAAATATATCTCATACCAAATCAAACACCTATGATATCAATTATCCTTTATAACTATATAAATACATCAATAATATTGAAAATCGTTACCTTAGATTTCAGTTGTAAACAATGAGTCATAAATGTTAATCCATCGCTGGTAAATTATAAATTCATATTGTTTTATCAGCAGCATAGTTGATCATCTGTATATTTTATCTAGAATATCAAAATGAATCTGAAAAGAACATGAAATTATTATTATTACAGGATATTTGATACTCATATACAGATAAGTTATCACATTTGTTGAAATGAAATCATTGAACTGTCACTACATACAACGTCACGTCATGTAGCATAGAACTAAAACATAGAAATATATTCAACCACAGAAGTAAGTTAGAATTTTGAAATATTAAATATTTGCAAAGCGGATGGAATGTTTAAAAATATGTAATTGTATTAAATTATAGGACAAGTTCATAGGAGATAATTGGTAAATTATATATAAGAAATGAATTGAAAGGCATTATGAAAGATTTTAAGGACGTAATGATTGTAAATTCATTGATATTTACATTTTAAAGTGGGATAGATACTATCATTGTAAATAAATATAAGATATATTTTGGAAATTGTTTACATGCAAATGGGTATAATGAATTATATTGAAATTTTACACAAATAATTAATAACAATAGGAATAAGAAGAAGACAATTAAATTAACTATTAAACATTCAATAAAAAGACTATGGAATATCTAGCAACTCAGTAGTGTTTTGTTTCAAATAACAAGACTAGCAACAAAAGTTTGTTGATTTAAAAAACAAAGGAGTGTGTGGTGTGATGCTTATGAAAATGGACATGTAAGAAAATCTTTCTAAAAATTTAACTAAAATAAGTAAAAATTGTTTGAAATTTAAGTAAAAACTGAATATAAATGATAAAGTATAACCTAAGAAACATTTAGAGCAAAAAATTATTTCTAAATAACAATTATTTGTGGAAATTATCAACTATTGAATTTGAGAAGGGACGCTATGCGTAAATTTTAAGTAAATTCCTACATGATAGTCTCATGTATTTGATTAAAAACATTTAGGATCATCGCAAAACATTTTAAGTCAAGTGAGAAGAACAATTTAATAAATAATATTGACTTACCTGCGATACAAACTAGCGAATTTATTTCCATGATTTGAAGAGAGTCCAGCTTCATTCCAGGAGGGGAGAACAGGAATAGAGTGCACATAAAGAGACTTCCAAGTGTTATAAACAGGTCAGTGTATATATAATTTATATGGTACCATTAAAAACAATTCAGACATATATATAACTAATTTGGCCAAATTTCACGTATAACTATTTTCTAAGTCTAAGAATATTCAATTTGTATAGTAGTTTGTAATAATAATTTGTTTAACTGAAGTTTTTTTTTCTTAATAGTTCTAATGTTTTTCAATTCGATGATTCATAATTATATATACTAAATTTTGACTCTTCTGCATTTTATTTATGTCATATATTGATGATAGACAACGGTATGATATCATAGAGGTTGAATGGTATGTTCCGCGCTAACACTCACACTAATTTTGTAGGAAACAATGGTAAGGTAATATTTGATAAATGCAAATTTCATATATTTTAATTATCTTGAACCCAACGAGAGTAAGTTTCACATGTGCTCCGTTAAATTAATAAATAAAACAAATCATATTTAACCTGTGTACGAGAAGGGAAATTCGCCTTAGCGATATTTGGCTGGTTCCTCTAAGTTTAGTTGGTTGATCCTTTCCTTCCCGACATGTTTTTGAGTATTTTAAAACAAGAAGACTCGCCAACCTTTTGTTGACGGGAACGCTGAAATTGTCGTTGAGAATAAAGGAGTAATAAAAATACGGCTCACTCACAATCCCTCTATTTAAATTCTTACAAGACCGAAGTACCAAACTTTAGTATTGGATACGGCAACAGCGCTAAACTACCGTTGAACCGGTCTAGGCGACCATGAGGATTCAAACAATAATTTTTAATAAAAATAGTACTTACAATACAGAAATTCACCGACCAATGTCGGAAAAGCACTTCACGTCATATTTACACTCTCATTTGTTGCAGTTACATTAAATTGATAAACGAAATTAGGTATGTATTTAAACCAATGAATCAACACTTGATCATATCGTCACAAGAGGTGAGCCAAGACTTACTGACTGCCTTTCGTTGGCGATAATTTTTCGGCTAGTGGCGCAGAAGGTACCAATTGCATCCGTGATCATAAATAAAGGGCGCGGAGATTTAAACTTCGAACATTTGTCTTAATGTTAAATTAAGATCCATTGTAGGAATTTATGGGAAATTCCTACATACTGGGGGCCGGGGCAAAAATGAGAGGAACAGTTTAGGAGCAAAATCCAAATTTTAAGCAAGAAGGAAGGAGAAAAGAAAAAGAAAAAAGAGAAAAAAAATACGTTCTACTCCAAATGTAGATAGAACTCAGTCCATACATGGTAGAGGAGCTAACTTAGTAATAGGACGAATATAAACTCCATCCACAGTTCTTACACGTGCGGCACGAACATTGCCGTCTTTGCCAGTTAGTAGTTCCACTACCCTGGCAAGGGGCCAATTCAAAGGAGGACGGTCCTCCGATTGCACTAGTACAAGCTGATTAAGCTGAAGATTGTTTGAGGTTTTACACCACTTAGGTCGATGCTGCAGTCGATGCAGATAATCGGTGCTCCACCTCTTCCAGAATTCTTGGTTCATCTTAGTACATTGTTCCCAAAAAGTTAATCTGTTTACAGGGATGGTAGATAGATCGCGATCGGGATAAGCGGTTAAAGGTGCTCCGATCAAAAAATGACCTGGTGTCAAAGGAGATAGATCGGTAGGATCATTTGACATCGGGTATAATGGTCTGCTGTTCAAGATAGCTTCGATCTGACTCAGAACCGTGGAGAGTTCCTCGAAGGTAAGGCACGAATTGCCAATTATTTTGGTGAGGTGGGATTTGGCGCTTTTCACAGCCGCTTCCCATAAGCCACCCCAGTGCGGTGACCGCGGAGGAATAAACTTCCAACTAATTTCTGTAGTTGAAAGAAAAGACTGTATCTTATTGATACTTTCGGAAGATTTGAGAAAAATGGAGAGTTCTCGTAATTGATTCCTTGCTCCAACAAAGTTGGAACCATTATCAGTATAGATAGTCTGAGGATTCCCTCTACGACTGAGAAATCTTTTAAGAGTGGCGATAAATGCATCGGTAGAGAGATCACTTACTAATTCGATATGGATCGCCTTTGTCACCATGCATATGAATATGGCAATGTAGGCCTTTTGTATTGGGGCTTTTCTTAAGCGCGAAGATTTAATTTGTACATGTCCAGCAAAATCGATGCCAGTTTTGGAAAAGGGGCGAGATTTTTGCACTCGGTCAAGGGGTAACGGGGACATTATTTGAGAGGCGAACTGGGCATTAAATCTAAAACAGGTGATGCAGCTTTTTATCAATTTTTTGACAAGACGAGTGCCATTCAAGGGCCAGTACTGTAGCCTTAAATTTCCTAACACATTTTGGGCTCCACCATGGCCAAGACGGCGATGTTCCCGTATTATTAGCAAATCAACAACATGATCATTTTGTGGTAACAGCAAGGGAAATTTTTGATTGAAAGGTAAAGTAGAAAATTGTAATCGGCCACCCACTCTTAGAAGGCCGTCATTATCCAAGAAAATGTTCAATGGAATTAAGTCTTTATTTCCAATCGGAACGTTAGTTTTTAAACAACGAATTTCGTTGAAGAAGTGTTTATGTTGAATTTGTTTGATTATAAAATCGTGGGCAATTCGGAGATCGTCAACAGATAACGAACCAACGTCTCTGAATTTTCTCCTCGATAGGTTTATAAATTTGAATATATGGGCTATAACCCTATTTAAGGTTATAAATTTTGAGAATCGGAAAAATATAGGTTCCCAAAAGTTTAAGTCGCTGTTGACTATAGCAAGGTTGACCTTTTTGACTTCAGGCAAGTCGTCAATAGGTTCGAAAGAATCCATAGAATCAAAATCTTTAGATTCAAGTAGAAATCGAGGACCCTCGAACCAAAAAATCCAGACATCAGATGAGAATTTACCACGAGAAAGTAAATCGGCTGGGTTTAAATCGGATTTGACATGTCGCCATATAAACTCTTTACTATTGTTTTGAATGGTTAGGACACGCCGAGCTACAAAGAGAGAAAAATCATTAGAAGACCGTTTCACCCAACTGAGAGCGACTTGAGAGTCGGACCATAAATTTATGGAAGAGATGTGAAGAGAAATGCACAGAATCTGAACTATTCTGCGAGCTAAAGTGGACAACAGCTCCATTGCACACAGCTCTAACTTGGGAATAGTCAAAGTAATTTTCAAAGGATTCACACGAGATTTAGCAGTAATTAGGCGAGAGGATCTAGAATTATCAGCGTAGATCGCTACTAAATAGAGACACCCTCCGTATGCCTTTTGACTGGCATCGCAAAACCCGTGGAGAGAACACGAAGTAATAATTTTTTGGTTAAATAGGTATCTGGGTACTCGGAGGTGAGCAGCTTCAGTTAATAAAGAAAGGAATTTATTAAACTGAGTAATTATGGATGTGTCGGAAATGGGAACATCCCACCCTATCTGGGATTTCCAGACCGATTGCATTAACAGTTTGCCAAACACGGTCAGATTGTTTACTAACCCAAGAGGGTCAAATGTACTGGCGACGGTACTTAATATCCTTCGTTTCGTTATATGAGAACAATCAGCCAACTTGGCAGTTTGGATGTGTAAAATATCAGACGCAGGATTCCATTTTAGTCCTAGAATTTTGCTTGACGAATCGTCAAAACTACGATCCAATTCAGCGTTAGGTAATTCATCGATTGACTGTAAAAACTTGAATGAATTTGATTGCCATTTGTGAAGTTGGAACTCATGTTTTCCAAGCATATTTGTCAATTCGGCATAAAGAGCCGGTAAGTCCATTTCCTTATTGGTTCCAGTTAAGATATCATCCATGTAGGTTTGATGAAGAATAGCCTGCTGCGCATTTGGACAATCGGGACTATTTAAGGCAATGTCTTTCAAGACTCGGGTGGCCAAGAAAGGGGCACAGTTCTGTCCGAAACTAAGCCTCGATAATTGGATGCATTGAAGGGGTTTCGTGGGGTTATCCCTCCACAGTATGTTTTGGAGATAGCGTTGCATGGGATTGATATCTATGAATCTATACATCATTTTGATGTCAGCACACAGGACATATTTATAGCATCTAAATCTGCACAAAATGTCGAATAGGTTATCCTGAACTTGGTATCCCTTCGACGTTAAATCATTAAGAGAGAAACCTGAATCGGTTTTAGCCGAAAAATCGAATACGATTCGAAGTTTGGTGGATGCGCTTTCCTCACGTATCACCGCCCTATGGGGTATAAAATACTTGAAATCGTTAGACACAGTGTTATAGAAAGACAGAGGAATGACTTGAGCATGATTGAGTGTTAGGTATTCTGAAATTACTTTTTTATATTCAGAGAAAAGGGTAGGATTAGCATTGAATTTTCTTTCAAGAGAAGAGAATCGTTGGATGGCTATACCGAATGACTGGCCTAGTTTTTTATTCTGATTTGCGAGTAGAGGCATATCTACCTGATACCGCCCCGATGGTAGGATAACGGTTGTATCCCGAAATAGTTGTTCAACATATTCCTCGCTGGGATCTTGTGATGGACATTCGGGAATTTCCTCAAGCTCCCAGAATTTCTCCATTGTCCTTTGGAGGTCAGAATATTGATAGACTTGATCATTATAAACCGTCAAAAAGGAATAAGCAGACTTAGGTTTATGCTGGGAGGAGTTAGCATTTCTCAAAGGGATAGGACCCGCGATAACATATCCCAGGTGAGTATCTATAAAGGAAGGAGAATAAGGATCCGTTTTAAGTACGGTCCCCTTAAGCAGGTAATGATATAAATCACAGCCAATAAGAAGATCTATTGGACCGGATTCAAAGAATAAAGGGTCAGCTAGCTCAAGTTTTATATGGGATGGAATTTTAAAATTAGAAGGTGAGATAGAAGATTGTGGTAAACTATTTGTTATTTTATCTATGACCGAGCAAGATATAGTGAAAGTACTGTAAGGTGCAATTTGAGAATTAAATGTGATATCTACCACTTCTCTACTATAGGTGTAGTTATTGCTACCTAATCCGGAAATATTAAGAGTTTGTTTTCGAGAGACTAAATTCAATTTTTGTACAAAGGCACGGTTAATAACGCTCATTTGACTAGCGGAATCAAGAAGAACTCGTCCAACCAAACACCGACCATTGAAACCGTTAACATTCACTAAAGCCGTAGGCAATAGTACAATACTGTCTTTTGCTGACATGGCAGCCAAAGCAGTTTGATATCTCACTGACTCCGGAGGTTCAGGTGATTGATTAGGTGATGCAGAACTGGTATTTATGAAATTAGATCTATTAATTTGATCTGGGGACGTATTATTATGTACATTAATAGGAGAGGGGTGATTATTTACATTGGATAGAGAGGTTACATTGGGGCTTCCGGAAGAGGAGGCTCTAGGATTATTACGATTGTTAGAGTTGTTTGGCAATCTGTTCTGACTGTCAAAATGTAAGTAACTATGATGAGACTTATTGCAAGTTGCACATCTCCTAAGGGATTTACAATCGGTAGTACTATGGGTACTATTCAGGCAATTTACACAAAGTTTTTTAGCTTTGACTAACTGATACCTCTCTTGAGGTGATAAGGACATAAATTTGGAACAACCGTATATAAGATGAGAGGGGTCTGAACAATGAAGACAGCTCGGTCTATTAACCCGAGAAGAACTAGAATGGTACTGTTGCGAAGAACTTAAACTAGATACCAATGTCACCCTATTTTTACTAACATTATTAGAGTTGGGGTTGAATTTACCCTTAGTGTTGGTTTCAAAAAGATTTAAATTTTCCAACATTGATTGGCGTTGCTGTAGAAAATCAAAGAAATATTCAGCTGTAGGGATAAGCTCTGGCTTGCGCTCACTTTCGAAGGCTCGTCTTGAATTAAAATCAAGTTTTTGCTCCATTAAAAATATTATTAATGACTCAAAATTTACTTCCGGCGATAAATTCATATTTTTAATCAAATCAAATGTCTTACGCGTCGATATCTGAAATTCGCGCAACTCGACCGAAGTACTTTTCAAGACAGGTTTTTGATCCACCAAAGTTTGGTACAAAGAATACAGTAATTTATATTTATCGTCATATGCCTTTTTAAGAATATTTAAGGCAATATTCAAATTTTGATTTGTTACGCTTAAGGACTCAATCATTTCCAAAGGTGGTCCACGTAACAGCCCTTTAAGGTAATAAAACTTTTCACCCTCCGACTTTAAATTATTATTATTAAGTACCAGTGCTGTGAACAGGTCGATAAAGGATGGCCACTCTGATGCAGCCCCTGAAAAAGGTTTAATGTTAATTTTAGGTAACACGACATTAGATACATCGTTTGGCCTAGTATTTAAATTGAGTGATTCTTTTTGCTTATTTTCTATTAGAAGTTCAAGCATAGCAATACAACTTTCAAAACGGTCGGCGACAACGTTCTCGGCCTCATCGTCGGAAGAGTAGTTGTCGTCGTCCGGGTTAGATAATGAAACGATTTCCAATTGGACTTTTTGATAATTGTCATAGTGACCAGATATGCTTTTAAGTTTGACTTTAAGTATATAGACCTCTTCGGAGCCAGTCAGCTCCGACACAAATGTTTCAATTCGAGATAATTGCGATTTGAAACCCCCTCTTTTATTTTTCAAGTGATTTAGCGACATGATTGAATCAAAGTGTAACCAATCAAAGTTGAACTCCACCTGAATTAAAATAAGCTTCTAAAGTAGCGAGTAAATTTTACAATATATGGAATAACCAAATAGACAAAGAGCTTTTCCAATCAATGCGATAAGTATTTCAATAGCATGCAAATTACTGAAAATTAGTTTAACATTGTAAGAAAATACCTACCTACTTATAACCTACTTATAACCAAATACGGTATTAATATTCAAAATAATAAAGAAGAAATTACAGTGAATTATTTTTCACAGTGTACTAGAATGCATGTAAACGCAAATAGATAATCAATATTGAGATTAATAAACAAAATATCAAACATTGAGAAAACTGTAAATTATTTTTAACAGTGTAAGAAAATGTACCTAAATATAACTAAATACACTAATTAAATATCCAAAGTAATAATGAAGAAAATACTGTGATTTATTTTTCACAGTGTACTAAAAATGCATATAAACGCACATTGATAATTGATAAACAAAATATCTAGTATTTAGAAAACTGTAAATTACTTTTAACAGTGTAAGAAAATGTACCTAGATATAACTAAATACACTAATTAAATATCCAAAGTAATAATGAAGAAAATACTATGATTTATTTTTCACAGTGTACTAAAAATGCATATAAACGCATATTGCTAATTAATGTTGAGATTAATAAACAAAATATCAAACATTGAGAAAACTGTAAATTATTTTTAACAGTGTAAGAAAATGTACCTAGATATAACTAAATACACTAATTAAATATCCAAAGTAATAATGAAGAAAATACTGTGATTTATTTTTCACAGTGTACTAAAAATGCATATAAACGCACATTGATAATTGATAAACAAAATATCTAATATTTAGAAAACTGTAAATTACTTTTAACAGTGTAAGAAAATGTACCTACTTATAACTAAATACACTAATTAAATATTCAAAGTAATAATGAAGAAAATACTGTGATTTATTTTTCACAGTGTACTAAAATTGCACGTGAACGAAAAAAGATAAACAATATTGAGATACATAATCAAAATATCTGATATTGAGAAAATTGTAAATTATTTTTAACAGTGTAGGAAAATGTACCTACTTATAACTAAATACACTAATTAAATATCCAAAGTAATAATGAAGAAAATACTGTGATTTATTTTTCACAGTGTACTAAAAATGCATATAAACGCACATAGATAATTGATAAACAAAATATCTAATATTTAGAAAACTGTAAATTACTTTTAACAGTGTAAGAAAATGTACCTAGATATAACTAAATACACTAATTAAATATTCAAAGTAATAATGAAGAAAATACTGTGATTTATTTTTCACAGTGTACTAAAATTGCACGTGAACGAAAAAAGATAAACAATATTGAGATACATAATCAAAATATCTGATATTGAGAAAATTGTAAATTATGTTTAACAGTGTAGGAAAATGTACCTACCTATGACTAAATACACGAATCAAATATTCATAGTAATAATGAAGAAAATACTGTGATTTATTTTTCACAGAGTACTAAAATTGCATGTAAACGCAAAAAGATAATCAATATTAAACAAAGTATCTAATATTGAGCAAACTGTAAATTATTTTTAACAGTGTAAGAAAGTGTACCTATTTATAACTAATAATTACAATAATCAAATATCCTCAAACTTAACGATGTATTTATTAAACCATGTATTATTGAGGTAACAAAAACCCGACATGTAAATAAACACTAGTTTCTTCAAAATATGCTGTTTATAAACACTTCCAAACCGGCTCCTAATCCTATACACCCCCCTTGAGCGAGGTGTCGTTGAAGTAAAAACGGCCAGCAGTTGACCATTCTAGATTCAGAACTCGCTTCGCGCGCTGTTGCCGGACTGTCTTTAATTTCCCGAGCAATCAAATCGCACTTATATACATATCACTGTTTCAGTATTTATTTTTTACAGTTTCTCAGCCCTCACGAGAGTCTAATGAACAACTTTTTGGAATGTTTATTAGAGAAAAGAAGAATAGGGTTCAGGCAGACCCAAGAAATCAAATTGCCGCAAAGGCGGACATGGATATATCAAGTTGCTGCAGAGGCAAAAATGGATATGTCAAATTGACAGACTAAATCCGGCTCGAAGGACCAATAAAAACTATGTACGAGAAGGGAAATTCGCCTTAGCGATATTTGGCTGGTTCCTCTAAGTTTAGTTGGTTGATCCTTTCCTTCCCGACATGTTTTTGAGTATTTTAAAACAAGAAGACTCGCCAACCTTTTGTTGACGGGAACGCTGAAATTGTCGTTGAGAATAAAGGAGTAATAAAAATACGGCTCACTCACAATCCCTCTATTTAAATTCTTACAAGACCGAAGTACCAAACTTTAGTATTGGATACGGCAACAGCGCTAAACTACCGTTGAACCGGTCTAGGCGACCATGAGGATTCAAACAATAATTTTTAATAAAAATAGTACTTACAATACAGAAATTCACCGACCAATGTCGGAAAAGCACTTCACGTCATATTTACACTCTCATTTGTTGCAGTTACATTAAATTGATAAACGAAATTAGGTATGTGTTTAAACCAATGAATCAACACTTGATCATATCGTCACAAGAGGTGAGCCAAGACTTACTGACTGCCTTTCGTTGGCGATAATTTTTCGGCTAGTGGCGCAGAAGGTACCAATTGCATCCGTGATCATAAATAAAGGGCGCGGAGATTTAAACTTCGAACATTTGTCTTAATGTTAAATTAAGATCCATTGTAGGAATTTATGGGAAATTCCTACAACCTGAGCTAGCCAATTCAACGATATAAAAACATAGACAAATCATAGATAAATCATAGATAAAATTATCAAAGTAACATAAATTATATTATAATATATATATATATATATATATATATATATATATATATATATATATATATATATAGAATATTGAATTTTAGTTTGTATTTGTCATTATACATAATATTTTTTTTAGTAATAAATCAGTTAATTTAATTGAACTCTGTCTCCTTTGGGCTTACCTGGGCAATACGCATTACAATTGCAACGATCAAATTCTCCAGAATGTTTTGGAGACTTTCCTAAATATATTAAGTACTTTTATTCCTAAAAAAATTCGTAAATTTCGGTACTCCTCTATGTATAGTTCATTATTCTAACGGCCAAATGCTCTAGAATGTTTTGGATGCCTTCCAAAATATATCCTGAACAATTCTATTAGCTGTTGTAGAGTGAGTGAGACTGTTATATATGGTATAATTTATTCTAGAAAAAATAGCTACTTCTCTACGTAGTTAATTATTGTAACGATAGAATCCTCTAGAATTTTTTAGAGACTTTCCAAAATATATCCTGAAAACTTTTACTAGCTGTATAAATGGAAGCGAGACTCTTAAGTATTTTTTATTCAGTTGAACCAGGCCTTAATTATATTGTACCAACAAAGAAAACAATAATGGTGAAACAATTTCTCTGCGTGTAAATCACAAATTATTTTTTAAAATGAAAGCAGTCAATTAACAGTATCCCATTTGTTCGGGCACAAAAACTTTACGATGATGGAGTAAGTCACCGTTTCGTAACAATAGTTCAACATAAAATGGAGAGATTGTTAACTGTTGGCATCGGTGGCGGGAGAATAAGAGTGGAGTACGTTAAAAGGCTAACGATCTCTGCCTAGAGAATCATCAGTCGCAGCCACCCTTCACTTTCGAGCGTAAAAGCCCTTAATATAACTGTGAACCATACTCCACTTTACTTTATACCCGCGGAGTGCCATTTGAGGAAATGTTCCTCGTGTCAATACACGAAGCGTCAATGTTGAGACGAGACTATATTCAGAAATTTTGTGGTTTTTTGAGGATACACAATAGTTATCATACAATACGTAATTTGCTTTTTTTGTTGATAATTGAATATATTATTGAATTAGGTATTTCGTTTCTGCACAGAATAAATTATTTATCAGAAAAATACTCTTAGTA
Source organism: Galeruca laticollis (assembly GCA_963921935.1). Classification (NCBI taxonomy): domain Eukaryota; kingdom Metazoa; phylum Arthropoda; class Insecta; order Coleoptera; family Chrysomelidae; genus Galeruca; species Galeruca laticollis. The sequence goes on along the minus strand of OY998183.1, from coordinate 118,759,864 downwards.
TGTATTATAATATATAAATAAAAATTACGAGAGAAGAAGAAGAAGAAGAAGCCTCACAGAACATTAAAACGGGAAAAGCAAGCGGAGAAGACGGAATAGCACCAGAATGTATCAAATGACTGGGAGAACAGGGAATAGATTGGGTGTAGATAATGAGAGAAAAAACAATTGCCGAGGGAATGGGAAAATAATATAATAATACATATCTATAAAAAAGGGAACCAACGCAATTTGAAAATTATAGAGCAATATGCTTGGTACAAACAAGTTAGAAACTCTATACAAGAATTTTAGAAAAAAGACTGAGACACTGCATAGAACTGAAACTAGAAGAACTAAAGGTAAGTTTCAGACCGGGAAGACAAACCAGTGATAATATATACCTTGTACGAAACGTAATAGAAAGAACAAATGACAAAGAGGAAGAACTGTTCCTGGTATTTATTGATTTGAAATCAGCATTTGAAACGGTGGTTAGAAAATAAATATGGACAATACTAGTGGAAATTAAAATACCTAGAGGATTAATACAGGCTATAAGAAACACAAATAAGATAGTAAGGGCTAGTATAGAAATTGCAAGACAGACACCAGAGGAGTTTATAATGGACAAAGGAATAAAACAAGGGGCAGTTTAAGCCCGTTACTGTTTATACTTATTATGGAAAAGATAGTTAAGAACATAAAAAGACAAAGTGAACATCTGAGTACAATAATTGGATAAAGAAACATGGAACCCATACAAATTTGTAACTTACTATATGCCGATGATATGGTATTAATAGCGAATTCCAAAAATTTATTTCAAAAATTAATAAACGGGTCTGCGGAAATAGGAAAAATTAAAATGAAGGTTAACATAAATAAAACAATAATCATGATAATAAATGAAAATCAGAATAAAGAAATAAAATATAAGAACAAAACTTTAGAAATGGTAACGACATACGAATATCTTGGAAGTATGCTGGCTGAAGACAGGAAAATAGATGCAGAGATAACTAACAGGGCAAATAAATCAACAAAAATCTCCTACGCACTAAATAACACCCTCCTCCCCCTCCCCAAATCCCCCCAAAATCCACTTCCTTCCTCTTCTCTCCCTCTCCCTATTTCCATTCCCGTTCCAAAAAATCTTACTCCCAACATTCCTCCTCCCAAAAAAAATTCCAACTCATCAACAGAAAGAAGCACGTGCTATCAGAACCCATTTACATAGTTCTATTACCTTATGTAATCTCTATCTTCCCCCCCCCAGCAAATATCTCCCTTGAAGAACTCACTTCTCTATTATCCCAGCTTCCACATCCATTTATACTACTAGGCGATTTCCACTCCCATAACACCACCTGGGGCTCCAAATATACCTCCCATAGAGGCCATATCATAGAAAATATGATTACTCAGTTTCCGCTCACCTTACTAAACGTCAATGCTCCTACCTTCCTGTGTAGTTCAACTGGTTCACTTTCCACCTTTGATCTTTCCTTCTGTTCCCCCTCTATCTTCCCCTATTTTCAATGGGAAATTCTAGGTGACACTCATGGAAGCGATCATTTTCCAATATTAATCAAATATCAACACCCAACAATTACTTCAATAAAAATTTACAAAAGTGGATGTTTTTCTCACTATTTGAGATTACACTAGATGCTGCGCTTGGTGAGCTCTTGTCAGTAGTTCGTGCGGCCATCTCAATGATGCACCAGCTCACAATGATTTTTTTGTTCGTGATTTTTTGGCCAAGAGCAACACAGTTATTATTTCTCACACGCTGTATTCATCTGTGACATTTTTCTGCTGCCAAAATTGATAAGAACTACGAAAAAACAACGTTTTGCAACTAGTGAAGAGATGAAGATGAAAAGGCAAATCTGAAGTTTTTCGAGGCTTGCAAAAAGTGCTGACACAAGTGTTCCATATCTAAGAGAAATTATTGTGCAAAAGAGACAGATATTAACGAATTGATAAATAGTTTTCGAGATAAATAAAACCTTATTCTTTATATACGGATTTTATCTTGACATGACTATAATTTCATTAAATATCACAATGATTGACAAAAACAAGTTTCAGTATAATTATTTTGTTATTAAGTCCTTTTGTGCGAACTTTCATACAAAATATGACACATACGATCGGCTAGACTTAATCTGGAAATTTGTTACCACCGTAAATATAAATAAGCTTTTATGTATATTATCTACGTTCATACACACATAAACTTTATTTATTTGACATGTGGATTTTTTCACTTATCTGTATCTACATTTCATAGGACGCCACACATAAAGGATTTAAAGCTTGCCGCATATTAATAAGGACGCTGAATACCGACGCAGGGATGGGATTCCCTACTTGATGGATGGACTGGCTTTTGTTTGGTATTGTTGTTCTCTGACGTTTGTAAATGAGTTTAGTGCCTATTATTTAAATTCCCTTCAATGTTGACAGAAGTAGTAATCCAGTTTTAGTAGATTAGGCAGGAATCATTCGGTATCCAATTGAAATTCCCATGGAAATGGATATGAAATATTTGCAATGTTGCAATATTTAGTAAACGATTTTCATGTAATAGTTCATTTTATATAGAAAGAGGGAGAGAAGTCACTTTAAATGGTTATTTTGAGGTCCAAAGCTGCTCATTTCAACTAGTTAGAACAAAACAAGTAATATCATGGGATATGCCAATACCAAAATAGAAAAAGAGGCTAGATACATGAACATAACAGGAGAAGTAAGCATGAAGTGTGAAATAATAATGGAAGACGATTAATGGAGTTCGTCGAACAAAAAAACATGAAAGTGATGAGCGCACGTTTTAAACTTTAAAAAAATTCATAAAGGCACATGGAGGGCACCCAGTAAAGAATAGACGAATCAAATTGTACATATTTTGATAGAGAAAAAACACCACAAGTTAATAAAAAACGTACAAAGGGGCAAATATTAATTCGGACCATTTTCTGTTATGGGTAGTAGGGAGATTACAAGAGAAACAGAAGAAGAGACAAGACAGAAGAGAAATCAAACGGATGGTCATTGGAAAACTGTTGCAACCAGAGATACAGCTGAAATATGAAGAGGAGATTAAAAATAATGAAGAAAGCAAGTGAACTAATAATACCAAAAAAGAAACGGCAGAAACAGGTAACATGGTGGGACGAAATGCAAAATAGAGAAAAAAGAAATAATTTTAGAATAAGAGCAATACAAACACAAGGAATAGAAGATATAGAAAATATAAAGAACAAAGAGCAAGCGTGAAAAAATAAACAGACAAAACAAAAAAGCTAGTGAGGCAAAAAAGTAAAGAGAAAAAATAGAAAGGTACTATAAGCAAAAATAGAGAACTTCTACAGAGAAATTAAAAAGGTAGAGATAGAGTTTATGAACATTTTCTTGAATGCAGTGCTTCTTTTTTATTTTTGTTCTTCATAGTTGTTTTGATTTAACTCTTTAGTCTATATTTGGTTTTAAATTGTTATGTTAATAGCAAAGATGATGATAATTTATGACCGAATGAACTGCTAAGCATAAAATATGCCATCGTCCAAAGGAAGTGCCAAAAAAGGCATGAACATTTTTATTTCAAGTAATTGCAGAACGGAATAGGTAAGGCAAAGAACAAGAAATTGGGACGGGAAATCGGAAAGGTTTGGGGATTCTGATAAAGGAATGGTGTCTAAGTAACAATAAATAGAAATATAGATCAGTATTCAGAGAAATAACTAGAAAAAGGAACTAGAAACTATCGCAATGCCAGAAGAGGCAGGGAGATATCTAGAAAACTGATGTATGAATTAATGTGGGGCGAAGCAATTGTGGGTTTCACACTAAGTATTATTACTACAATTTACAAATGAGAAGAAAGCCGAGTATGTTGAACTTTCAGAGGCATCACACCTACTAACAGAGTAAACAAATTTCATGTTCAAAATTGGGAGAAAGATTAGTCGTAATAATATTACATATATTGAAAAAAATCAGTTTTGATTAAGAACGAATGAGGGCTTAAATGATGCGTACTTCTTCACAGGAAAATTAACAGAAAAAGCCATCGATGAAGACAAAAACACTGCTTGAAAGATCTTACAGAAGCCTCTGATTAAATTGAAATATACGATGTATGGAAGCTGCAATAGAAGAAGACAGTTTATATCAGCAATCGCAAAATTATGTGAGAGCAGACAGAAGACATCAATGATATTCAATAAAAAAGGATTAAAACTATATGAAGTAAGATATTGAAAAATAAAAAAGGTTCTCTTATCAGAGATGTGTCAAGCGGGAAAATTTGACAATTAATGTGGATATTTAATGCAAGTTGTTAAAAAAGTTGGATATGCAAGTGAATGAAGAGAAGACAAAGAACATAATAATGAAGACGGGACAAAAAGAGTAGGCATATGTACAAAAGAAGGGGTCGAATTTTTAATAATTATATACGTTGATATCGGAAGATAGAAGGTATGAAAAATACGCTTCTCGGGGGAAAATAGTGACAAGAAATCAAATTAAAATTTACATTGGTGCAGAAACTTTGACGCGAACAAATGAGAAAAATGAAAATCGACTGCGACAGAGACGAAATATGTAGCTGTCCAAAACTAGAAGTACAACAACTAGACAATACCAGAAACTGGCATAGGCAACTGGGATGTTCCGACCATAGCAGAAAGGAAAATAGTAAGGCAAATATTGGGTGCTAAAGCAGTGGGAGACATTCAGAGAAAGAAAGAGAGTGTGGTGAAATAATGAGAGAAAAGCAACGATCAAGAGTAACATCAAATTATTAAGATTAGAATGATGTCGCAGGATAAAAAGAAGTGCCGGGAGAATGAAAAATACACGCCAGTAAGGGTACATTGTACAAAGTTTAAGTAGTAATTAAGACGATATCGTGCAGTATGGACTTTTATGTGGAATTTTGGGTCATCCCTTACACAACTAGCAAAGTTGTTTTATAATTATTGGCTTATATAATAATTTTATTTTAAAATTAATGTATTGTTGCTTTCAAGAATGCAACTTATTATATGAAGGTTCCATAAGAGCATGTTTAGCTTTTTCTAACAAAATTGTATTATAAATATATATGTGTATATTGAACATATATATTTTTAATGACCGTAAATACTCAATTTCTTATATTTTCATGGGTTTCGGTCAGAAATAAAATCACTTGCTTATAGTGGTTACGTTTCGGTCTATTTTATTTAAACCATTTTCAAACATTTCTAAAAATGTTTTGAAAAAACAATACATTTATCAAAATAAATATAATTAAAAGATGTTTCTTTAAAACTTACATTTTGATAATGCCTCCGTAGAGGCTCGTCTACTACTGTACAGTAGTATTTCATTCATTGTTATTTCGAACTGATTGCTGGTGTTGTTGAATATTCTTATGTAAATATTGGCTAGTTTGACCTATGTAAGTACCATTGCAGTCAGAGTAATTCATTTCATATATTGAGTTTATTGTGTTCTTATTATCTGGTTTGAGTCTAGAAAAAGCTTATTTCCTGTAATGTTATTTGGTTCATCAGCAATTTTAATATTAAATGGTGTTAGGCATTTTTGTAATGGTTTATTAATATCGGGAATGTACGGAAGTGAAATATATTTTGATGGATTACTTCGCCTATTAAATTTTAATTTGTTGCAATAGTTGTCAATTCTCTGTTTAATAATGGGCTCATAAAAATGTTTAGGATAATTATTTAAATCTAAGGTATTTTTGATTTTTTTAATATTATTCGGCCTATGTTTTGGATGTGATAATTGTAGCGCTCTATCAGTGAGGCCAGTGACAACACTCTTCTTGTATTTTATGGGAGCGTATGAATTATAGTTTAAATATCGTTGAGACCATACGTTTTTTGTGAACCAATTTGTAGATATCCGACCGTTGTTGTCATATTCTATATTCATATCTAAAAAATTAATAGAACGATTTTTGTCCACTTCTATGGTGAATTGTAATTTTTTATTGATGTTGTTAAAACGTTTTATAATATTTTCAGTCTGGTCAATTGGTACACAAAGGATACAGTCGTCGACGTATCTATTGAAAAAAATCGGTTTTTCTGGTAACTCTGCTAAAACATTAGATTCTAAATATTCAAGTACTAAGTTTGCAATCGAAGCAGAAATTGGAGATCCCATTGCTGTTCCAAAAATTTGTTTATTGAAACAATCACCTAATTGAAAATAGGTGGAATTCAAACACAAATCAACCGCCTCGCAAAATGCATCTAAGTCTAATGGTGTGAAGTTCTTGCTTATATTCCATTTATTTTCAATACATTTGATTGCAAGATCCGTAGGAATGTTCGTGTATAAAGATACAACATCTAGTGAAATTATCCGGTGATTTGGAGTAATGATTTGCTTTCTAATAAAATTGCGAAATTCCCTGTTAGTCCAATTACAGATGATAGTGTATTAGATAAAAATTTTGATAATTTATATGAAGGAGCAATAATGTTACTAACAATTGGTCGCAGTGGAATACCTTGTTTATGTAATTTGGGTAACCCATATATGAAAGGTGGAAGACCATTATGACAAATGATTTCCGATTTGGTCCTGAAATCCATTAAGTTACTTTTAAACCATTTATTAGCCAAATTATTGATTTTAACTTGAATAGCATTTGTTGGGTCAATAATTTGGCTAATAAATGGTTTAAAAGTAACTTAATAGATTTCAGGACCAAATCGGAAATCATTTGTCATAATGGTCTTCCACCTTTCAAATATTACATAAACAAGGTATTCCACTGCGACCAATTGTTAGTAACATTGATGCTCCTTCATATAAATTATCAAAATTTTTATCTAATACACTATCATCTGTGATTGGACTAACAGAATATCATATAAAAGATTCGTGGGAATTTTGCAATTTTATTAAAAAGCAAATCATTCCTCCAAATCACCGGATAATTTCACTACATGTTGTATCTTTATACACAAACATTCCTACGGATCTTGCAATCAAATGTATTAAAAATAAATGGAATATAATCACGAACTTCACACCATAAGACTTAGATGCATTTTGCGAGGCGGTTGATTTGTGTTTGAATTCCACCTATTTTCAATTTGGTGACTGTTTCTATAAACAAATTTTTGGAACATCAATGGGATCTCCAATTTCTGCTCCGATTGCAAACTTAGTACTTGAATATTTAGAATCTAATGTTTTAGCAGAGTTGCCAGAAAAACCAATTTTTTTCAAAAGATACGTCGACGACTGTATCCTTTGTGTACCAATTGACCAGACTGAAAATATTCTAAAACGTTTTAACAACTTCAATAAAAAATTACAATTCACCATAGAAATGGACAAAAATCGTTTCTATTAATTTTTCAGATATGAATATAGAATATGACAACAACGGTCGAATATCTAAAAATTGGTTCATAAAAAAGGTATGGTCTCAACGATATTTAAACTATAATTCATACGCTCCCATAAAATACAAGAAGAGTGTTGTCACTGGCCTCACTGATAGAGCGGTACAGTTATCACATCCAAAACACAGGCCTAATAATATTAAAAAAATCGAAAATACCTTAGATTTAAATAATTATCCTAAACATTTTTATGAGCCCATTATTAAACAGAGAATTGACAACTATTACAACAAATTAAAATTTAATAGCCATAGTAGTCCATCAAAATATATTTCACTTCCGTACATTCCCGATATTAATAAACCATTACAAAAATGCCTAACACCATTTAATATTAAAATTGCTGATAAACCAAATAACATTACAGGAAATAAGCTTTTTTCTAGACTCAAACCAGATAATAAGAACACAATTAACTCAATATTTAAAATCAATTGCTCTGACGCAATGGTACTTACATAGGCCAAACTAGCCAATATTTACATAAGAGAATTCAACAACACCAACAATCAGTACGAAATAACAATGAATGTACTGCACTATCAAAACATTCACTTGATGAAAATCACTCTTCTAATTTCAACAACGTAAAAATAATAACTACAGAAAAAAAAATAGTAAAATATTGATAGAAGAAATGATAAATATTAAGAAGAATCCTCAGTCAATTTCAGAACTGACATAGACAACTTAAGTTGTATATATACGAATTTACTATTATAAACGAATATCTACACCTTACCTAGTTATTAAAAAATAGATTTCTAATTCTAATTTTATTTTAATTAGGACACTCTGTAAATACATTCTAATTATTTTTAACATAGTTCATTGTTTGTATTATTTGTTTTTGTGTACATTAATTGTCTTTTTTTTTTTAATTTAAGAAATACTACTGTACAGTAGTAGATGAGCCTCTACGGAGGCATAATCAAAAAGTAAGTTTTAAAGAAATATCTTTTAATTATATTTATTTTAATAAATGTATTGTGTTTTGAAAACATTTTAAGAAAGGTTTGAAAATGGTTTCAATAAAATAGACCGAAACGTAACCACTATAAGCAAGTGATTTTATTTATGACCGAAACCCATGAAAATACAAAAAATATGTGTATATTATATATGTTGGCAACAAAATTATATGATATTTATAAAGCAATTTTATATGTTTCATAAAACATTTATTGTTTATAAAATTTAGTTGTTTTATAACACTTTTCTAACAGACTTTGGTAGCATTTATAAATCAGGTATAAATACATTCTAAAACTATTGTTATAAATACTTTTAATAGTTTATAAAAGAATTTTATTAAAGCGGCGGATGCGGCAATTTTATTCCCATCGAAAATTGTAGTCACAGACACGGCTAAAATGTAGGGATTAAGGGAGTGGAAGAAAATCAAAAGGAGTACAGAGTTTCGGAGAAAAATAAAGAAAAACGTTTGAAAATATTATAAACATCTTCTAGAGCACCATATTATAATATATTTTACTTCACTTTAAAGTTTTAAAAAGTTAACACTAGAAGCGCCGAAGGGGTAATTTTGACACTTCTAAAAATTAATTGTTCTGGATCTTCTGAACCAAGGGCACTATGACGCAAAGAATGCTTCACTTTTTTATTTGAATAAAGAAGAAAAATAAGTCTCAGTTTTTTAGTTTTTGCTGATTTTGCAATATTTATATGAGGAAAAAAGATGGGGTCAAAATGACCCCTTATAGCGCTAATAGTTATGCAGGTAAGCTCGGCACTTCTAGTGTTAATTCAAAAAGTAAATTAGAAGAAACAAATAAAATAAAGGTAGGTATATATCACTCCTATGAAAGTGACTCTAGTTTCACTTTCCATATTGTAATATAATAACTAAATATTCTATAACAAAAATTTTTACCAAACAAACAGTCAGCTGCCTTATTATTAAAATTATCGATTTGCGCGTCCACTTGTGACAAAACTGTTCTATGTCTTTTTTTTCGTCGTCTTGATTTGACTCAACTTCTGTGTCGGCCAGATCTGTGTCCGCATCATCCAACATTCTTGATAATTCTTCTTCGGCCACCTCGTCATTAATTAGGTAATTTCGTTTAAATTTATATTGCATTGTGAACCATCAAATTCCAGGAGAAGAATTAGCGTTTAAAATCAATTTATCAGTAACATATCAATCATACTTTTTGTTCTCATGCAGCAGGAACAATACTAGAAATATCTAAACCTTTTTCGGAAGTTTGAACGATTTTAAACAGTCTTAGATAAAGAGAACAAGGATTATTGAATGTAACTTAACATTTAAGAATGCAAACTAAACTGTAGCAAACTACAGAAAAGTAAATAATTCACTCCATATTACAAAACAAGACGAATGCAAATATTTAAAATAATACCTAAATGTACCAACAAAGTCACTTACCTGATAGAATAACGTGTACTTTCATAATTCTTATGACGCCATCCACCAATTTATAAACAACAAATTTATAGGTTAGAAGTTAAAAAAAATATTAAAAATGTTTTATTTGTGCAAGAAAGCGGTCAAAGTTTTTTTCAACAATATTTAGAGGCTGCTTCATTAATTTATTCATATTTTCTTGAAAAATAGTCATTTATTATAAATTTGCCTTGATAATGGGACCTTGGGGGGTCTTGAATGATCTCAGAAATTTTTTTGCAATACTTTTCTGGCGTTCTAATATATAATTGATTTGTTTATTTGAATGTTTTAGCCGATGCACATCATTCTAAAGCTTAGATGGTGTACTTTTCGAATATATTTTTTCATTTTTAATAGAGTCTAATAATTTTCAAGAAATGGGGAAAATTGGTCACACGAGTCAAAACCTGCCTTTTTTGTTTAACCATTTCTTGTTCCCCGCTCTTTATTTCTTGATGATTAATAATTAAATCAAAGTAAAGCTTGTATTCTGACCTTTCCATTGAATTATTTATTTAAAATAAAACAAATATCTTCCATTAAATTAATTCAGTTATAAAAAAAAGAAGTGAAAAAGAAGAAAAAAGTGTTTAAAGTGAGAAATTTCCACGTTATTCTTGTCTACAAGAAAGGATATTAAAGGATTTTTTTGTTGGAAGCAGAAAATAAGATTTGTTTTATTGTGCCTCAACTTTAAAAACTTGGTGTAATTGTCCAGTTCGGTGTAAAAAACAGTTGGATCATCTATTTTTCAGTAGCTCTTAGTGTTGTGAAAGTGGAACCGGATTCCATTCCAGAATGTTGACGGTGTAAATTTGATTCGAGTGAGCAAGGAGATATGCGATAATTTACACATATTTCTACAGAAACAATCCTCTGTATGAATGCACAACAAGTGTAGGGACCGCTATATTATTAAATCTCGAGGCAAGTTTACGTATAACGAGTTTGACAAGCACTCTTCAAGACGGTTCGACCATTTAACGAACCCGAAGAGACAAAAGCAGCGCTACCATGGTGGCTTTGACTTCCAAAACAATTGTTTATTCTGTCAGTTACCTGCTTCGATCGAAATAGAGAAAAGAAAGAGCAGTTTGGCAAGAAGGCGTCAAATCACACTTGTTTCCAACACAGAATTCAAGACCACACTTCTGAATCTCTCACATCTCAGTGTCAGTTCACACAATGTTCAAATTATGAAAGAAATGAAGGTATATTCCTGGAAGAATTAGAGGTGGAAGAAGAGACAGAAGGGTTAGAAAGCGAGAAGATAGAAATACAGCTAGAGGAAGAGGGAGAAATGACGACAGGGGGAAGGGTAGAAATGGAGCAAGAGGGATTAAGCGACGAGAATACCGTTGACGATGAGGAATATGTATATGATTCTGATGACTTGGAGTGGTTAATTTTTCAAAGACTTGCGTATTTTTTCCGAAATCCTGCACCCATATTATTCCCAAAAATTTTGCAAAAAATCGCGAAAATGCGAAAATTGTTTAAAATGGTTGTATGGTGAATATTCAACACGCTCTAAACGTTATCATTTGCTTATAGCCAAACGGACAGGATTCAAGATCTTGGCAAAAGGAAAAATAAATTTTTGCAATTTTCTGGTAAATTTGCTTCTCAAATTGTACAGAACATTCGTTAATACAATTGAGAGAGCCCAGACGCTACTTTGCAGAAAAGAATTCAGGTGAAATCCGCCAGTAATTGTCGAATAATCGAATATTTGCGAGATTTTTATTTACGGACTCCGTAATTTAGCGAGAATCGCAAAGGTGCTGGCGCCAGGGATCATTTTTGTAGAGAATGAGCTGATCTTCATTTTTTGTCTGAACAAAAATTCTCTATAATTGGCATATTTAGCCAGATATTAGCGGGAAACCTGTTTTTCAAAGTTTAGGGGTCCATTTTGAGTCCCCTCCGCTGCCAAGAACGCGTAAAGGATTTTCTCATTTTAAAACACCTACGATAACCTACAAATTGCGTTATGCGGGAACTCATGCCAAATTTATTTACAGGTTCCGATCTTTTCAGTCCTTCATTTACTGGACTATTACCTTTTTACAAGCATATTAATAAAACAAAGTTGATTTATTAATACGGCTACAATAGCAATAATGTGGCATATAATTCAATTATAAAACATATATACAATATTTATATAATCATTTTTAAACCATTATATACGTATCGCATAATAAAATTTAAGAAATTTTCTAGCACGTTTTATAAAACAATTTGATTGTATTTTTATAAATAAACATTAAATATACGGTTTATGTTAGTTGCTATAGTACTTATAAAATATATAATATAAAGAAAATGTTTTAAAAATTGTGCCCATTTTGTGTTTATAGATATTTTATAAACATTTTGAAAACGTTTCTGAGACTAACATTGTTTTATAATATTTATCGCCAAAACATTTCTACGGCTATTATAAAATAGCAAATTGTTAGTTGGATAGTATTCTATTTGAAAATGGAGAAAAATCCTATAAAATCAACTTGATTCATGAAACTTCTATTTTTCATAAACTTGAATGGATACGGTATTATTTATTTGAGATGACAGGAAGAGCATTGACCGATGATATAAAATATCGTCATTATGCATTCGCTATTGACATTAAACCTCATGCTGTATAGCTTCATCCGATTGTTATTTTTAATCCCTATCCTGAAGGGAAGGGCTCCAACAATGTTATCGCAGATCAACGCTGAATTGCGGAACGATGTCTTTCTAAAGGGCACGAGGCGATATCAAGATCCTTCACCCTTTGCCATCCTTTGTGATTTTAATATCCTTTTTAAATATTAACAGCTGACTGCTAATCAAGATTCACGCATGTGTGAAAAAATACCGCAACGAGACAACTTTTTCCGCCTTTTCTCTCTCCACTCAACTTTTTACGGATCTGTTTCAAGTGCTGGAAAATATTTTTTACTAAATGGTTTTTTTAACTTTCATACGATTCGGTAATTAAAAGAGGATAATTTCCAAGCTGGGCTCCAGATACAGTCTTGATTTTACTGTTGACCTACTTTTGTTTCATAAATGGAAATTTTAATTGGGAATTCATACAAATGCTCTTTATAAAATATATGTATAACCAACAAAAATGTCTACAACATTTGTATATTATTTGTGAGGCAGGAAATTATATCGCTACAATTTTCTAAATTTTTCCGATTCTTGTTCATTATTCTCTTAAATTTGTGTTTCTTTTTTTGGGTGGCATCACAGGTCAAATTTTTTTTAAGGAGAGCCAATATCTTAAAACTTTGATAAGTGATGAACTGTAGGAATTTACTTTTCTTTGTATAAAAATATGATTATAATAAAGCAGTCATTGAATATTCCTGTTACATAATTTTGTCTACAATTCTTCTTAGTTATGAACTGCAGATCACTGAAATACCGGGTGGGTATCGACGTGCAGTTTTCGCTAAACTTCTTATATTTCCTTCAAATTTTCCCAAAAGCGCCGAAAAAAAATGACCATTTTTGAAACGAAATTATCGGTTTATTTTAAATACAACACCCTATATTTTTCAATATCATCTGAAAGTACCTTTTTTCCCCTTTCCAAAAATGTATAAATTATCGGCATATACTCAAGTTTTTAGGGAAAGATTTATTTTTTTATGAAACCATGTCAATAACTTCCAAACGTAAATTATCACATTTTAACAGCTTGGAACCATTATAACTCAAAGATTAGACATGGGATTAATGAGCGGCTTCCACTGAAATTCTTAGAAATGTTTTTATGACACCGTTTGCAAGTCTCAAAAGTCGTCTAAAATTTTCGTAAGAAATTCACTTTTGTTAATTTTTTACGGAAAGATGGCTTTGAAACAAATACATATAACCGACAATTAACAAACGTCAAAAGGTTATTTATGTAGTATGAAGTATAACAGAGAAAACAGTCAAATTGATTAATCGAATATGTAAACTTTGATAGAAAAAGCGCGATGCGTCGTATTATATGCCAAGACAAAATCAATAACAGTGACCAGAAGGAGATTCAGAACCATTTTTGACAGAAATCCGCCTACACGAAAATCGATATTAACTTGGGTACAACAATTTACAGAATCCGGAAAACTAGAACGGAAAACGAAAACACCTGAAAACGCCCAGGACAATATGCTCAATGATATTCTGAAAGTAAGGGAAATTCTAGCACTTAATAATAATAGAATATCTGTCAGAAAAATATCCCAATTCACACAATTATCAAAAAGTAAGGTTCACCGGCTCCTAAAAATTATTGAATTTAGAGCATACAAAATACAAACTTTCCAAAAAATAAAGGATCATTCATTTGAACAAAGACATTTCATGTCAGAAACATTGTTGGATCTGGTAAGACTTCAGCCTAATTTGAACCTAATAATGTCAGACGAAGCCACATTTCATATTAATGGAAGAGTTAATAAGCATAACTGCAGGATTTGGGGAGATGAGAATCAAAGAGCAATCAACGAATATGAAAGGGATCGACCTAGAGTAAATGTCTGGTGTGGTGTATCTAAAACTAAAATCTACGGCTCCTTTTTTTTCATGAAGTAACAGTTAACGTAAACACACCGATATGTTGCAGGAGTTTTTGTATCCCCAATTACAACAAGATGAAATTATAAACACTTAGTTTCTCGAAATTCATTATCAGATCCTTTTGACAACAGATGGATAGGTCGAGCTGGTCCCATCGAGTGGGCCTCATATTCCCCGGACTTAACCATACCAGACTTCTTCATATGGGGTTATGTAAAGTAGATATGCTATAACCCAATCCCTACAAACCTTCAGGAGTTAAGAAATAACATAGTAAATGTTTTTAATACCATAACACCTGAATTGCTGCAAAATGCGTTTAGTAAGTTTCGGACGAGATTAGGATTATGTAGAGATGCAGATGGAGATCACATACAACAACTTATTTATTAAATATAATTTTTTTTGTTTTGATGTGTTTTATGAAGTTATGTTTGGTTCTTTGTTCTTGTACGTAAATAAAATCATTAGATAGTTCAAAAAATTTCATTAATTACATTCTGCCTATATTTTTCAACACACAAGACCCTTTATTAATGAAGGCAGAAAATATTTGGTCATTAAAGTCTGACAAAGTTGTACCCGATGATTATAAGTCCTTTCAAAAATCCTGGAATATTCCTTTATTGAACATTGAAAAAGAAAATCTGCTTCAGAAAGCTATCAATTTACCAGACAAGGCTCGTTTGAATGCAGCATTTTCAAAGGAATCAGGAGCATGGTTGAACGCTTCACCGTCGGCCCCATTAGGTACGCTTTTAGATGACGAAAGTTTCCGTATTTCTATTGGTCTCCGTTTAGGTTGTCAAATTTGTGTAAAACATCGCTGTCGTTGCGGAGCTGATGTTGATGAATATGGTAGACACGGCCTAAGCTGCAAATTAAGTGCCGGCCGTTTTTCACGTCATTCTGCAGTAAATAACCTAATCCAACGAGGCATGGCATCTGCAAAGATTCCCTGTTCGTTGGAAAAGTTAGGTACTTGCCGCGACGACGGTAAACGTCCAGATGGTATGACCCTCATTCCATGGCGACGCGGCAGACCAGTTATATGGGATTTCCCTTGCACTGACACTTTGGCTCCGTCCCACGTCCGATCCACATCTACTTCCGCAGGCGCTGCAGCTTTACAAGGCGAAACTTTTAAAATCAATAAATACAAAAAATTGGAGAACATTTACATTTTTATTCCTGTAGCTATTGAAACCTATGGTGTTTTCGGTCATGAAGCTTTAAAATTCATTAAAGAAATCGGTACAAAAATATCAGTAGAAACCAATGATTCAAGAGCAACTTTGTTCTTTATACAACAAATAAGTATTGCAATTCAAAGAGGAAACGCTTTATCTTTTCTCGATGCGTTTCCTCGTTCTAAGCCTCTAGAAGAACTTTTTATGAAACCTAATCATAAGAAACGTAATTCTTCTACCACTTTCAAACTTTCTCACATTACAGACCCTAAAACATGTGATATTTCCATTTCCGAAATTCTTATTCAACATCTTCATTCTCTTCTTCAGAATGTGTGCCTTCTGATAATACATGCGTTGACAATTTGATAAATTATGCCCCCAACAAGCTTTTGGGCCTCAGTGTACTAAAAAATACAGATAACCACCAGCCAGATGATGTCCCATTCATAGGAATACTGAAGAAGATGACTATGCTAGAGAATGATGCGATTCCTATACGCAATAGATTATCTCTAGCCAAAACACTTTTCAAATCCGTAATATCTACATCCAATTCAGTAGCAAACATCATCAATTCAAATTCCTTATCACGCCGATCAAGTGAGAAAGACAATCATAGAATCCGAGATTATTCGTACAATTATAGTAGTTGCGAAAGAGCTTTTAACAATATTTCCACATTCAGATCCATAAAGGGTATTCCCCAATATTCTTTGGATCTCAAAGGCCTCAAAAATATTGGTTACACATGTTTCATGAATAGTATTAGCCAATGCCTATCAAACACAAGGTGGCTATTAGAATATCTACAGAAAGACGCATACATAAGAGATATTAACATAAACATATCTAGCATGAAAGGAACACTTATTAAAGCATTTGCTGAAGTTATTCAAGAGCTTTGGTCTGAAGACGGTTCAGACAGAGTGGTTAATACAGTATCATTGAAAAGGAAGATTCAGCGATTTACTTCAAGGTTCATGGGATACACTCAACATGATGCACATGAGTTTCTTCGTTACCTATTAGCAGGACTTCACGAAGATGTCAACAAGGTATATGAAAAACCAAAGCCCATATTAACAGAAATTGATGACAAATTTAGTGATATCGAGAAAGCACAAGAATTTTGGTTAAGATATGCGAGAATGGACAACTCCAAGATTATGGATAACTTTGTCGGTCAATTAAAATCAACAATCAAGTGCACACATTGTGGTCACTGTTCAGTTACCTACGATCCTTTTTGGGATTTATCCTTTCCGATACCAAAAAAAACAGGTCAATTACGACTTTCACAATGTTTAGATTCGTTTACAAGAGAAGAAACACTCGACGGTGATAAATTTCCAAAAATACTTGTTATTCACCTGAAGCGTTTTGCGCAAACAGAAAGTTTTAGTGGAAAACTTAATGATTCAATAGATTTTCCAATAGAAGGGCTTGATATGAACCATTACGCGGCTGATAATGTGGCACCTTGTATGTACAACCTCTACGCTATATCTTATCACTGTGGAACCACTTATAATGGTCACTACACAGCATTTTGCCGACATCCCTACACGGGACAGTGGCACGAATATAACGATTCAAGAGTGCTATTAATATCGTGGAAATATTTAGTCCGTGGAGAAGCATATGTTATCTTCTATGAACAAGATGACACAAAATCCCACCTTTGAGTTTAATAATTTTTTTTATTAGTTTTTAAATTGTATATTTTCATTGTGAATCAATGTTTTATTTGTTTTTTTTTTTCTGTAAAATTTATTTATATATTCATATATACATTGTATCCATTTAAATATAAATAAAATTGATTTTGTTGACCTTTAAAATGCATAAAAAACATTGTTAATAGTATAGAGAAAACGTTAATATAATAAACTAAAATTGACATTTTCAAACTCTTTCCAAATACCTCACTGCTAACATTTACTACAAATTCTCTATTGCTTCTCAAAGTTCAATAAAATCATTGGACTCGGAGGTTAAACTTGGCGTAAAACGATCCCTTGGAAACGGTACGAAGATCGGCACAAGGAAGGCACAGAAATAGATGAATTAATCCAATGAGCAAACAACTGAAGCCGCTATCGCCGAATTCAAGTTTAGAGTACACACTCATAACTCAAGGTTTTAGCTCCGGAGCTTTTCAGTATTATGAATTGAAACGATTTATTGTGTCAGCAATGTTGCCGCTATTTATATGTTCCTTTTTCAGATAAAAATGGATTGAATTAATATAAATTCAATGTCAATTTATACGAACAGTTGACACTTTTTTAACATAAAAACGGCTGTCACCTATTGGATGGTAAGAGAAAATGCACGTTAATTTCACATTCAATTCTGAAGAAATATACGCTGGTTCTCAATTTCATTTGCCTGTCTAATGTCGAGAAACATCCGCTTGTTACTCTATGTCAAAGTCATATCTTATTTTCACATTCAATAACTAACTGACTATGTCAGTTGAGCTCAGTTAAGTTGTCCCCCCCCCCAATAAATATTTTCAAAAAAACATATCATCGTTTTGCACTCCTAATGCACCAATATGCTCCATGAATGACTTGGTTTGCACGACATTCCTTGAGAGACTACAGCTATTTGTTTATGGCGAGGGCTAAATAAACTCTAGCCCGCCCCCTCCCCCTCCAATCGGAATTTTCAAAGTTTGGACTTTGCACCACCAAGCGCTTGTAATGCACCAT
The DNA here is from genome assembly GCA_963921935.1 of Galeruca laticollis. Taxonomy (NCBI): domain Eukaryota; kingdom Metazoa; phylum Arthropoda; class Insecta; order Coleoptera; family Chrysomelidae; genus Galeruca; species Galeruca laticollis. The sequence continues at coordinate 118,741,521 of OY998183.1, read as the reverse complement.
AGCTCCATAAAAAAAATTCGTTGCACCTCCTCCCCTCAGTTAGTAGTATCGCATTATTCAGACTAAACTTGCCCCCCCCCAATGACAATTTGCAAAAAATATATACTGCAGCCGAATCCACTTCTAATGCGCTCATATGCATCAACAAGAAAAACAAAATCCAGCCTCCCCCTACTTAGTTAAACCTCAATATACATAGTAAAGTTGACCCCCCTCCTCCCAACGACAATTTCCAAAAAAAGAATAGAGCAATGGAGTCCACTTGTGATGCACTCATATGCACTACCAACAAAAATAAAATCCCCCTTCCCTTATTTAGTTAGACCTCATAATTTGAAATAAATTTGGCCCCTTCCGATGACAATTTCGGAAAAACATATATGACAGCAGCATCCACATCTTATGCACTATTATGCACCACCAACAGAAACAGAATCACCCCTCCGCCTAGTTATTTAAACCTCATTATATAAAGTTGGCTCCCTCAATAACAAATTCCGAAAATATGAACAAACTTTGGAAAAATTCAACCAGTGGCGCGCTGTTAGGGTTAGTGGTCACTTTTATCCCCCTATTTTTTACGCCACTGGAGCAAATTCTTTTTTTAACTTTGTTTTAAATTGCCTGATTATTTTTAGATAAAAAACTAATAACCTTCTATGGAGCTAAAATAAACGGTGTTGTAGAAATTTGACTCTAAACAAAAGTCTGCAGGTAACACAGGGCTGCGAAAAAAATTTTTTTGTCAGCTGCATGAGATATTTTTACTGAATTATATGTTTTAAAGTGCGCTGATTTCAAAAGTGATGGCCATTTTTTTATATAACATAAGGGTTTTTTGCAAATTCAAATACCAAAAATTGGTTAAACCACTCTTTTATTCAAAATTTTCAAACAATAAATACTTTTTTTAAAGCAAACGAAACATTATTTTGATACATATACTTATTCATGTTCTTTATGCAACCTCCTCTTCTTTTCCTTGATACTTTGACGAGTCCTTCTCCGATTTCCATCTTCAGTTTCTCGCTTAAGCAGCCAACAGTAGTCAGCAAACATAGTGACATCCCATCGCCCTTGGTACCTTCTCTCGATATCACGGACATCCTGGTGAAATCGCTCCCCCTGCTCTTCACTGTAAGCTCCCAGGTTTTCAGGAAAATAGTCTATGTGAGAGTGTAAAAAATGAACCTTCAAGCTCATCTTGCAGCCTTGAGCTTCGTATGCTGCTAGCATCCGTTGCACAATAGTTTTATAGTTAGGATCCTTAGTATTTATCAAAAACTTTCGCACTATGTCCTTAAACGATACCCAAGCTTCTTTTTCCTTCTCATTAATAGTTTCCACAAATGAAGGGTCCGTTAAAAGTTTTCTTATGTCGGGGCCGGTGAAAGCTCCCTCTTTCAACTTTGCTTCTGACAGCTTCGGGAATTTTGTACATAAATATATGAAACAGTCTCCATCCTTTTGCAGCGATTTTACAAATTGTTTCATCAACCCCAATTTGATATGGAGAGGGGGCAACAAAACCTTTTCTGGTGGTACCAAGGTAGTGTTTATAACATTTTTCTCTCCAGGTTTTAAAGTTTCTCGGGATGGCCAATCACTTTTTTCCAGTGCTGTTATCTGGCTCTACTATCCCACAAGCATAAGAACCATGGGTATTTGGTATAGCCTGCCTGCTGACCCAAAAGCATTGTCAGTATTTTGAAGTCCCCACAAATCATCCATTGATGGTCTTCATACTTGATTTTTCCAGGATAATGGCCAAATCGTTATAATCTTGTTTCATATGCACAGAAAGTCCAATCGGAATTGAGGCAAATTTATTTCCATTGTGCAATAATACTGATTTAAGGATAGTCTTAGATGAGTCATACTTTATATCAAAGCGATGTATGAGTTCTTCCACATTATTGCATAAAACTAAATTTCCTTCTTTTGAGAAAAACTGGGTAAATTCTTTTTCTTGGTGTCTGTACCAGTAGAGAGAAGTACCAGGTGATAAAATGTTTTTATTTTTCAATCTAGAACCTAACAGTTCGGCTGCATCTTTTGAAAGACCTAAATCTCTTACTAAATCATTGAGCTCACATTGAAAAAATAGTTGAGGCCCTCCATCTTCGTCAAAAGATAAATCTGACCTTGATTCACCCGGAGGAGGTAATGTAGCTTCGTCTTATAACTCACTAGGGTATTCAACCAAACTGGAAGGTGGCTGCGGGATAGATATCTCGGAGATATGGGGCACTGGACGTATAGCTGAGTCAAGATTAGGATAACTTATGTTTCTTTTGTATTTTGAATTGAATCCCTTTACGTCAACTGAGCAGAAGTAGCAGTCAGTGGTGTGATTTTTCTGCTCACGCCATATCATAGGAATTCCAAATCGAAATGCATTTTTCTTTCCCTTAAACCACAAATGAAGATCTTCTTCGCATCTTCTACACACCTTATGCGGGGCACATGGTTTATCTTGATCATCAAGTTTTAATTTAAAGTAGGCAAAATAAACTTTCCTTACAAAATCACTTATTTTTCTCTGTTGACTTTTAATAGTGAATTCACCACAGATATAACAAAAACTGTTTGGAGAAATAACACAACCCCTTGTAGCCATGATTAACAGACAACAGCACTGTTCACTTGAATATCAGTATGTTTACTGAGAGCTTTTCTTTGTTTCAAGCGATATACGTCATTTAACTTGTCTTAACATGTTAAAACATTCCCAGTCTCACCAACAGCTCAGGTTGTTTTTCTTCATTATCAAATAAAAATCATATAGGTTTATCACAGTACATAGATACTGCAATATACATAAAAACTTATGTGCTATAATAATTTGAATATTTTTTCTGTTTTTGGGAGGTCAAAATCTGTAAGAAAATGTTTAAAAAAATTCTATGCAGTTTTTTGGTCGCAGACCTGTGTAATTAAATAGTACTCAATATTTCTGAATTATAATCTAATAGTCACGTGTCATATTTTTAATAGTTCTTGACACTTTGTGTATTTGACACGATCTTGGTAGATTAAATCATAGAATTTTAAATTAGTTTTTACATTAATTTTGCTATTATAAATTGAATTTTCCTTTGAAGAGTTGACCGATATGTTAATGATTTACGGGGAAGCTCGAAAAAATGGTAGAATGGCAGCTCGTTTATACCAACAAAGATTTCGCAATCGTTGAATTCCACATATTTCTACATTTGCAAGTATTGAAAGAAGGCTGAAAGAAACCGGAAACATGTTAATTAAAAGAAATAATGCTGGAAAGCAGCGTACAACAAGGACTGTGCATTTGGAAGAGGAAATATCAGATAATACTTTTGAAAGGCTATCTTTAAATACTCGAACTGTAGGTCGCGCTTTAAGAGTGAACCATTCCACTGTATGGGAAGTTTTAAAAGAACAAGTGTTACATCCACACAAATTGGCCAGTGTTCAAGCATTAGAACCTAGAGATTTTCAGGTGCGTATGGAATTTTCAAACTGTATTTACAAAAGTGTCGTGAAAATCGAAATTTTCAAGAATATGTGTTGTATATCGACGAGGCTAGATTTACTAGGGAAGGAATTTTCAACTCTAGAAATAGTCACGTTTGGAATGAAGAAAATCCGCACTTTGTTCGTGAAAGGGGATTTCAGCATAAATATTCGATTAATGTGTGAGTGGGTATGGTTGGAGATAGCTTAATCGGGCCTTACATTTTACCAAATAAATTAAAAGCAGCAATTTATACGCGCTTTCTGGAGAAAATGTTGGATGAATTGTTGGACAATATACCATTAAATATTAGACAACATATGTGGTTCCAACACGATGGGGCATCTGTTCATTTTGCTGCAACGGTAAGAATTTACTAGAATAGACGTTTTAGAGAAAAATGGATTGGTCGGGGTCTACCCAATTGTAGGCTTCCAAGATCACCTGACTCAAATCCTATCGATTTTTTTTATATGGGGCTATATGAAGTCCTTAGTGTACGAAACAATCATCGAATCTGGACAAGATCTAATAGCTAGAATTCAAGCTGCGGCAGAAATCATTCAATCCCTTTCAGATCTATTCTCAAAGGCTCGTTTTCCAATGACAAAACGGTGTGAAAAGTGTATTGAAGTAAGCGGCCAACAGTTTGAACAAGTAACTTTATAAATTTTGTTATTGTTGTAATACAGTGTTGTTTAAATTTAATGTGTGTTATTATTATTTTTATTTTCATTGCCAATTGTAATACATTTTTGTTTGAAATTGAGAATATGAATAACTTGTATTTGTTTTGAGCTACTTACGCTTAATAATGATTCGAAATTAAATGAATAATTAATTAATTTGTAAATTACTTACGTGCTTGCAGACTTTTGTTTAGAGGCAGATTTCTACAACACCGTTTATTTTAGCTCCATAGAAGGTTTTTAGTTTTTTAACTAAAAATAGTCAGGCAATTTAAAACAAAATTAAAAAAAGAATTTGCTCCAGTGGCGTAAAAAATAGGGGTATAAAAGTGACAACTAACACTGACAGCGCGCCACTGGCTACATTTTTCCAAAGTTTGTTTATGTCAAAATATTACTTTATTAAGGAGCATATTGATGACCAAATTTGAGAAAACAATTGAAAGGCGGTCTTCATTTATGGCAAATTTTTGATTTTGATTTAAAATTTTAAACACCCTATATCCCAGCAACTAGGCTTCGTAAGGGTGTGTATTCCGATATCAAAATGGATCATTTATTGAGATCTCTCTGTGGCAGAGCGATGTCGGTTGAATATAGAAACACCCTGTATATGCACAGTGGGTCCAATGGCACTTCAAAAAGCTTGGGAATGGTGGCACTGTAGCATTTATATGGACGGTAAAGAAAGGATTGAATAATGCATGGTTAGATTTTATTCATCTTATAATTTAATTTAAAAACTAGTGTTTTTAAATGAAACTCAAGGTCTCTAGTTAATTCCAAAATATAATACAAGTTATTGAAAATTCTAAAAAATTGACAATTGTTTCGATAAATCAATATCATCGTCAGAATGACAGAAGTTACATTTCATTTTATGCCTACCTGATGTTTAGTAGTTATTTTTGGCTAGACCAAGATGTAACCTAACTTGTGATTGGCTTAATATATGTTTATAGAAAAAAGAAGAAGATATGATATTACAAATTTTGAAGCTTAGATATTATTAGCCCTATGGTGATATCCTGGATATCATTTTTCCAATTAAGATCAGTATAACTGTGCAATGATATAGAAAACCAGGAAAACTATATCTGCTGATCTTTACAATTATCACTTAAGAAGACAGTTTATTAGTGGAGAATTCCCTATATTTAACTGTTCATTGACAACTTCATATTGTGGGTTTCTTAAATGTCTTCTAATTTCCAGTTCTTCAAGGAAATCCAGTTCTTGTTTCTTTTCACAAATATGCAGTACTTCTAGTTCTGTGTTAGGTGTCAATGAATTATTCGTGTCAAGTAGATGTTTTGCGTAGTGGGATTTATCTGGTTGTTTTAATCTGTATGCTCGTAAGTGCTCACTGTATCGTATTTCAAAATTCCTAAGGGTCTGACCCAAATAGACAGCATTACATTCTGGACATTTGAGTTTATATATACCTGACCTTTTTAATAGTGGTATTTTTGTTATTACATTTAACAATTTTGTACTAACGTTACTTTCTGTTTTGAAAGAAATTGTTGTATTCGTTGCTGAAGATATTATCTTTGAAATATCATTAGAAATATTTCCTGCTTATGTGATGGTTTTATAAGTTTTAATTTCATCAGCTTGTTTAGGATATATCAGTTGTAATGCCACTTTTTCCTCTTTTTTACTAATTAGCTTATTTATCATATCTAATGGATAACCGTTAGATGTTGCTATTTGTCTAATTGTATTAATCTCTCTATCAAAATTACATTTGTTCATCGGAACTGAAAAAGCTCTATGTATCATTGAATTATATGCTGCTAGTCTGTGTGATACAGGGTGGTTAGAATTGAATGGAATTGTTACATCAGTTTGTGTTGGTTTTCGGTAAATTGAATAATCAAGTACATTATTAACTCTTTGAATTTTTGAATCAAGAAAATTGATTGAGCTATTTTCTTCAATTTCTAATGTAAATTTAATTTTCGGGTGTAAATTATTGATGTGGTTGAAAAATACATCTAATTGTCGTTCACTACCCATAAAACAAGCTAATATGTCATCTACATATCTATACCAAAATAAAATATTTTTCGAAATATTACTTTCAAAGATCTTTCTTTCTAAATTGTCCATAAAAATGTTTGCTAAAATAGGTGATATAGGGCTTCCCATTGGTAAACCTTCATTTTGAATATATATCTTATTGTCAAATGTGAAATAATTCTGATTAATGCATACATCAAATAAATTAAGTATATCTGATATTATTCCTGGATTAATATTTTTATCTTCTAGTAATTTTCTCACAAGTATTAGACATTCTTTAGGAGGAATTTTAGTAAACATGTTAGTTACATCGAACGATATGAGTTTATAGTTATCTTGTAAGTGGATTGCTTTCAACTTTTTGATTAGTTCTATTGAATTTCTAATTGAGTACTGAGATTCATATCCGTAAGTATTGAGTATATTGTTGAGCTTCTTTGCTAATATATTATTAGGAGCATTAACATAAGAGACTACAGGTCTAATTGGTTTCGTTATTTTATGTAATTTAACTGTTCCATATAATTGTGGACAATGAGGATTCTTATGTATGATAGACCTCTTTTCGTAATCATTTAGAAGATAATTTGAATTATTACCAATATACTCAATACTTACGGATATAAATCTCAGTACTCAATTAGAAATTCAATAGAACTAATCAAAAAGTTGAAAGCAATCCACTTACAAGATAACTATAAACTCATATCGTTCGATGTAACTAACATGTTTACTAAAATTCCTCCTAAAGAATGTCTAATACTTGTGAGAAAATTACTAGAAGATAAAAATATTAATCCAGGAATAATATCAGATATACTTAATTTATTTGATGTATGCATTAATCAGAATTATTTCACATTTGACAATAAGATATATATTCAAAATGAAGGTTTACCAATGGGAAGCCCTATATCACCTATTTTAGCAAACATTTTTATGGACAATTTAGAAAGAAAGATCTTTGAAAGTAATATTTCGAATAATATTTTATTTTGGTATAGATATGTAGATGACATATTAGCTTGTTTTATGGGTAGTGAACGACAATTAGATGTATTTTTCAACCACATCAATAATTTACACTCGAAAATTAAATTTACATTAGAAATTGAAGAAAATAGCTCAATCAATTTTCTTGATTTAAAAATTCAAAGAGTTAATAATGTACTTGATTATTCAATTTACCGAAAACCAACACAAACTGATGTAACAATTCCATTCAATTCTAACCACCCTGCATCACACAGACTAGCAGCATATAATTCAATGATACATAGAGCTTTTTCAGTTCCGATGAACAAATGTAATTTTGATAGAGAGATTAATACAATTAGACAAATAGCAACATCTAACGGTTATCCATTAGATATGATAAATAAGCTAATTAGTAAAAAAGAGGAAAAGTGGCATTACAACTAATATATCCTAAACAAGCTGATGAAATTAAAACTTATAAAACCATCACATATGCAGGAAATATTTCTAATAATATTTCAAAGATAATATTTTCAGCAACGAATACAACAATTTCTTTTAAAACAGAAAGTAACGTTAGTACAAAATTGTTAAATGTAAAAACAAAAATACCACTATTAAAGAAGTCAGGTATATATAAACTCAAATGTCCAGAATGTAATGCTGTCTATTTGGGTCAGACCCTTAGGAATTTTGAAATACGATACAGTGAGCACTTACGAGCATACAGATTAAAACAACCAGATAAATCCCACTACGCAAAACATCTACTTGACACCAATCATTCATTGACACCTAACACAGAACTAGAAGTACTGCATATTTGTGAAAAGAAACAAGAACAGGATTTCCTTGAAGAACTGGAAATTAGAAGACATTTAAGGAACCCACAATATGAAGTTGTCAATGAACAGTTAAATCTAGGGAATTCTCCACTAATAAACTGTCTTCTTAAGTGATAATTGTAAAGATCAGCTGATATAGTTTTCCTGGTTTTCTATATCATTGCACAGTTATACTGATCTTAATTGGAGAAATGATATCCATGATATCACCATAGGGCTAATTATATCTAAGCTTCAATATTTGTAATATCACATCTTCTTCTTTTTTCTATAAACATATATTAAGCCAATCACAAGTTAGGTTACTTCTTGGTCTAGCCAAAAATAACTACTAAACATCAGGTAGGCATAAAATGAAATGTAACTTCTGTCATTCTGACGATGATATTGATTTATCGAAACAATTGTCACTTTTTTAGAATTTTCAATGACTTGTATTATATTGTGGAATTAACTAGAGACCTTGAGTTTCATTTAAAAACACTAATATGAGCATATTCCGCGAAGTAAGGGTCGAGACAGTCAATTTTTTAATTTAAAAACAGTTAATGTTTGAAATGTATCACAGCAACATTTGTTCAAGTACAATAAAGTTCTATTACAATACTTTATAGCTAGGAAAGGCGTTTTTTACTTCTCCCGATATCCTACCTTTTGGCCGTTCCTACCATGCCCCGGTCCTGTCATGCTCGGATATGAGAAGTTCTACTATAAATGCCCAAAAAATGCAACAATTTAAGCAATACTATGGCTGAATATGAGGGCGGTTGAACTTATCTCAATTTAGATTCACTGAAAAACGAGCAGTTGGCAAACCAAAACTAAATACATCAATATTTAATCACAGGTTACCGTTGCCTACCACTTCTGGTATTGGAAAAAAGGCGAAACGTGCCATTGATGATGTTCGCTACGGTGGTTTTAATCACTTTCCAGTCTGTGTTACCCAGAAAAGTGTGGGCATTACCCGGAAAAAAACTAAGGGCGTGAAGTCTTGCCAGGTTGTATGTTATATTCGGAGAAGCAATTTTGACCTGATCACGGATCTAATTACTTAACTAGTTTGGATTTGATAACTAGAAGATAATAAAAGTATAGTCAATTGTTGGACGCCAGTTACTTTATCAAAAGTAACAAAAACCCAAATGATTTTTTTTTGTGAACCTGAAATTTTTGGTTTGGTGTCGTGAAAGTAAAGTGGGAATAATTACTATTTACAGTTTAATGATTGTACAACATATACAAAAATTTACAAAAAATTTACATGATTTTAAAACTGTACAATAGTTAAGAGGTGATAAAATTTTTTCTTTTCAGTTATATAAAATCAAAATCCTTTATAATATTGTTAATAACAAAAAATATCAAAAAAGTTGAATAAATTACAGTTTATAATTGAGAAAAAAATTGAAAGAAGTTGGATGAGTTATAGATTATAATCAGATAAAAAAATATGAACGAAGCTAAATGTGACGCAGTAGTTCAAAATTTACACAGTAATCTAGAATTCTCACAGAGTGAAATTTTATACTTCATTTCTTTGGCTGCACAAAGCTAAGATCCCTCGGATAGGAAGCCAGTCTCAATGGTTGGGATGATAAGTTTCCTATTACCAATTTACCACCATATACCAGCTTTCATGGATCAGCAAATTTTATCGGTATATTAGACTAAACCCCTTTTTTATACCCGGTTTCGTTGACTCAAATTTGTGTAAGTATACTTGGTTTCGCTAAAAAAACATAGTGCGATGTAATCAAAATTCTAAATTAAAGTGTCAACCAGTTCAGACAAACCGCCAAATTGTTAGCGATTATATAACAGTTTGTTATTGGATGATCGCATAATTTACAAGCTCAATACTACAATGTTATAATTTGCAGTCGATTTACTTTAAATAAATCTATGTATATATGAAATAAATGCAATTTACAATTTTAAATGCGATAAACTATTTCAATGGAAACTATTGAACATCAATAAAAAAAGTTAACATAAAAGGTTGAACAATTTACAATAAAGTATGAAGTGAATAGAAAAACCAGAAGATATAATTGAATTTAGCATATCATCGAGAATTTATCCACCTCAATCTAAACTACATCTGTCTGACCTCTTGGCTGACGAAAATGGAAAAAAAATATAAAACAATGTGCATTTTATTACTAAGTGATTTTCTTGTAAAATTATTTCCACTCATATAGCTTTTACTTCAATATCTTACAATGCATAAATTTAATTAATAATGAAACTTTGAGAAAAAATGACATATAAAAACCAGTTGATAAAAAACGTGAAGTAAAAAGTTAAGTTTTATATATCATGAAACCAAATTAATATGTTAGATATGAATAATGATAACTTTTACAAAAATCATAGCATCTACATTTATATCTTACAATCGGTATTTACTTAAAAATAAACTTTTGGGAACTAATGATATTATATGAAAAGAACAATTGAAAAAAGACAAGAAATAGAAAAAGTTAAGTTTCATATACTAAGACAAAATTAATATGTGAGATATGAATAATAATTATCAATGATAATAAGAATCTCTCCTCGACTTCTCACTGCATGGATCATCGTGCCTCGTAAGCCGATACCGTGAGAGTATTTAATTTGTTGTTAAACTTAGAAATTATTTAGAATTATTTTAAAGTGTGAAATTCACGTTACATCTGGTTGAGCAAAGAAGGGGGTAAAAAAGTGAACATTTTGTAAAGTGTCGAAAACTCAATATGTTTGTAGCAAATGCGATCTTCACTTGTGCTGTTCTAGTGTTTTTATGATTACAAAATAATGGGTACCATTTTTTTGTTTGCTTATTTTCCGTATTTCGGTGAAATCCATTTAAACTTTCTTTTATTTTTGACATAACTTGTAAAGGATTCCCTCAGGGCCTCTTTTACCTTCTTTTACCCGGCGCTTTAATAAAAAAATTGTGAAATGATTACATTTTCGGCTCTGTAGCCGAATTATTATCCGGGAAAATATCGCATCTAAATGGAAATATTTTTAGGATCTTGCCAGTTAAAGGGTTAAGCAATAAAACAAAATAGTATATTACATAACAAGAGTTGTAAGTTGCTTATTACATGCGAATAGAAAAGTTGCGCACGAGCTGCGTAGCGGCGAGTGTGGTAATTCTATAAGCATGTGATAAGCTTACAACTGTAGTTGTGTACTATACTTTTTCTACGAACAACTTCATTAATAAAAATAAAACGCATGAATAATAAGTAGCATTTATTTATTAAACAGTAGCCAGAAAAAATAATGTAAAGTTAACATTTATTTATAGTAATTAATTGTAAAATTTTGGCAATTATTTATTACTGTACCCTTATCCGCCCTTTTCGGGTTTTCAAAAGTATCCGGTAAATTTTGGGATATTCTTTTTGGACATTACTGTTTTCAGTGTACGTAAATGTTTGTAGATTATTTTCAACCGAATTTATAATTTTATTGGCTATTAATGTCTCATTATTTATTAAATCATGAACATATCCCTCAGCAGTAGTCGAAGACTTACAACCCCCATGTCGTTTAAGAGTCATTAAATCAACACCGGCGTCAACCAAAAGAGTGGCGGAAATTCGTCTTAAACAGTGACCTGTGTACTCTTTGGAATCAGGTAACTTTAAATATTCGGCTATTTGTTTAGGTACACCGCCTGTTTTATTCAATCCTACCACTTGTTTCTTACAATTACCTCTTTGATAGTTTACGAAAAATTGATTTATTTGCGGATCGCTAGCTTGTTGGCGAATATCCATATATTGTTTGCAAATGTTATAGAAATTACCAGTAATCACGAAAGATCTAGGTACTTTAGTTTTCGTATCAGGAATTCTAACCAACAACATGGTACCTGAATCATTAATGTCACTAAGTTTAAGATTTTTCAACTCTTGTTTCCTACAAGCTCCACTTATTTCAAAAATTGCAACAAGCTTAAAATAAAAGTTATTCCAAGTATATAATATTTTTATTCTGTTAAAAAGTTAATAATGTACTTAATTATTCAATTTACCGGAAACCAACACAGACTGATGTGACAATTCCATTCAATTCTAACCACTCTATGTCACACAGAATAGCAGCATATAATTCAATGATATATAGAGCTTTTTCAGTTCCTATGAACAAATGTAATTTTGAGAGAGAGATTAATACAATTAGACAAATAGCAACATGTAACGGTTATCCATTAGATATGATAAATAAGCTAATTAGTAAAAAAGAAGAAAAAGTGGCTTTACAACTAATATATCCTAAACAAGCTGATGAAATTAAAACTTATGAAACCATCACATATGCAGAAAATATTTCTAATAATATTTCAAAGATAATATCTTCAGCAACGAATACAACAATTTCTTTTAAAACAGAAAGTGGAGTTAGTACTAAATTGTTAAATGTAAAAACAAGAATACCACTATTAAGGAAGTCAGGTATATATAAGCTCAAATGTCCGGAATGTAATGCTGTCTATGTGGGTCAGACCCTTAGGAATTTTGAAATACGATACAGTGAGCACTTACGAGCATACAGATTAAAACAACCAGATAAATCCCTCTACGCAAAACATCTACTTGACACCAATCATTCACTGACACCTAACACAGAACTAGAAGTGCTGCATATTTGTGAAAAGAAACAAGAACTGGATTTCCTTGAAGAACTGGAAATTAGAAGACATTTAAGAAACCCACAATATGAAGTTGTCAATGAACAGTTAAATCTAGGGAATTCTCCACTAATAAACTGTCTTTTAAGTGATAATTGTAAAGATCAGCAGATATAGTTTTCCTGGTTTTCTATATCATTGCACAGTTATACTGATCTTAATTGAAAAATGATATCCAGGATATCACCATAGGGCTAATAATATCTAAGATTCAATATTTGTAATATCACATCTTCTTTTTTCTATAAACATATATTAAGCCAATCACAAGTTAAGTTACTTCTTGGTCTAGCAAATAAAACTACTAAACATCAGGTAGGCATAAAATGAAATGTAACTTCTGTCATTCTATTGTGGAATTAACTAGAGACCGTTAGTTTCATTTAAAAACACATATGTCAAAGATGAATACCTCTTGGTGTTAATAATAATTGAAAACAAGGATTACTTTGACAGGTTGTTCAATTGAAAAGTGGCTAATACCGGGATTTTCTGTCTTTCTGGTCAAATTATATTCCAAAACACTGTAAGACCTGAATAGATAGGCAAAGTATAATTTTTCCAAAAAGCAAAGAGATTCGTTTGGAAAATAACCGCTTATCGGAAGGAATTGTTGATGATGAATAAACTGGAAATCAACCATGAACGATTTGACGAAGAAATACTGAACAAATCGAAAGGTATGTTACGCTGTATATATATAACTTTTTGCTGTATGATACTTATAAGGTTCCTTCTCAACCACGGAATTATAGCTCTTTAATACTGCCTACGAATCGTAATGAAATTATTTATGCACAAAGAAGAATAGCTCGCAGTAGCATTTATCAATGTCCATTTATATGTATTTAAGTTCATTACCGATGCTTTTGAAGAAACTGCAAGTTTTAATAACAAAAGCATTTGAGTGAAATTTAAGTGAAGGCAATTTACATTTTAATTCAATTTGCAGTTTTCCCCAGGCATGAATTTACAGGAAGTATAAGTGCTGTGAAATATACGCAACAATGAACTGGCAAGTAAATCACCAACAACACTGGTTATACGAGTACAAAGTGTCAGCCGGAATTGTCGAGAATTATATATCGCAAGTATTAAGGTACATACTTTGAAAGCAATACAAGTAGTTTTCTATAAAACCCGGAAACTTGATAAATTCGTTCTATATGGATATAAATCGTAAATGATGAATTGGAACGATGATTCCCTAAGATTTTTCGACTAGATCAATCCTGAAGAGTAGATGAAAACTAGAAATGCAGATCATGATTGGCAAGATGTCAGATGTGTTATGATTGTTGAGTTTATGGAGGTGTGATATATTATTTTACCAAAGAGAGTTCTTGATAATTGGTAGATTAGCTTCGTCATGGAGTCAGATATTACGGGGGTATTTGATAGATTGCGTGGCATACGAAGCCATGCGCAGACACCTGTTTTGTGGCGTCCGCTATGGTTTAGGTCCTGAACAGTGGCGTGAGCGTTTTTTTTAGGGGTAAAAAGTAGCATTGTTACATTTTCCTGAACAATTTATTGGACGTGGGAAGCATTTATAAAATAAAGGAAATTCTTCAAAGAAAACAAAAAGATTTTTTTTAATAAAGGAAATCATATGTACCGGGTGATCAGATAAGAATGCAAAGTGCTGTATCTCGGAGACCATTCGTCGTAGAGACTTGCCGTAAAACAATATTTTACTAAAGTGGCCAAAAAAATACCGTGGAAAAAATATATTTAGATTTCCAAGATGATCGCCATATTAAACGTTTAAAGTAATTTTTCTCTGAAATCCACCTAATAAATGTACCAAAAAAATATATGTTCTTATAAGCTAAGTTTCATTCGAGTAATTTTTGTTTAACACTTTTTGACGTATCTATTAAAATAAAGTGGTGGGAGGTGATTCAATATTTTTTCAATAAACAGCTGTAACCCCTAACGACTGAACTGTTTTTAACATATTTGATCTCGTTGAGAAAAGCATTTATTATTGCATCAAACCCATCTTATGTGTGATATGTCTAATTCTTAGTGATGCCGCTAGAGCGCGTTTTTTGATGTAATAGCAAAAAATTGCAAAATACTCTGAAAAATTAAATGCAATAATATGACTTTGGCTATTGACAACCTTATCTCGATATTTTATTCCTAGCCTTTAATATCGAAGAAAGAAAATTTAATGACCATGAAATTTTAAAAATACGCTATTACACCGGTAATTATTCTTTATAAATTGTCTTTTTTCATGATTCATTGATAGAATTTCATAATTTTATAATTTTCAAATAATAAAAGTATATTTGACAAAAAAGTAGGGACATAGGAAGAAGAAAGACCAATTCTAAAATAAAACTAATGGCTCCTTAAATGCTGAAACTGTCTTCCATCACACTCAATGCATTGTCGAAGTCGCTCATGCGTGGACGTTACAGCAGCTTCAAATTATGCTCTTGGCAGGCTACGAATAGCCTCTTGTATTCGTACTTTCATATCGTCTATCGTTGTTGGTGTAATTAGGTAAACAATATATTTCAACCGACCCCATAGATAGAAGTCCAAACGGGTGAGGTCTGGGGATCGGGGTGGCCGCGGAAAAAGATTTCTTCGTCCACTCCATCGATCTGAATAAATTTTAGATATCGAACTGCAACCAATATTTAACTTTTATTTCCTTCCTAATTTAGTTTCTGTTTACATTATTGTTCCGCCACTGGTGAGACCTTGCTCAATCGGTTTGGTCCGTTTTGGTAATACTTTTACTCGTCCATTCGTCTTTCCTTGTCTAAGGAATGAGCAAAAGAGGGCCAGGCGTCTTTCAAATTGCAGTTAAGTCAGGTGCTGCCAGTATTTGAAAAACGTTCTTAAACATGAGAAATAGAAGCACAAAAATTACCAAAAATTACCAAAAATTACCAAAAGATACTAAAAATTACCAAAAATTACCAAAAATTACCAAAAATTACCAAAAATTACCAAAAATTACCAAAAATTACCAAAAATTACCAAAAATACCAAAAATTACCAAAAATTACCAAACATTACCAAAAATTACCAAGAATTACCAAAAATTATCAAAAACCATCAAAAAAAATCAAAAATTACCAAAAATTAA
Organism: Galeruca laticollis; assembly: GCA_963921935.1. Taxonomy (NCBI): domain Eukaryota; kingdom Metazoa; phylum Arthropoda; class Insecta; order Coleoptera; family Chrysomelidae; genus Galeruca; species Galeruca laticollis. The sequence continues at coordinate 118,725,683 of OY998183.1, read as the reverse complement.
CAAAAAATATCAAAAACTACCAAAAATTACCAAAAATTACCAAAAATTACCAAAAATTTCCAAAAATTACCATAAATTACCATAAATTACCATAAATTACCAAAAATTACCAAAAACTACCAAAAACTTCCAAAAATTACCAAAAACTACCAAAAATTACCACAAATTACAAAACATTACAAAAAAATACCAAAAACTTCCAAAAATTACCAAAAGTTACCAAAAATCACCAAAAATTACAAAAAATTACAAAAAATTACGAAAAAGTACCAAAAATAACCAAAAATTACCATAGACTACAATAAATTACCAAAAATTACCAAAAATTACCAAAAATTACCAAAAATTACCAAAAATTACCAAAAATTACCAAAAATTACCAAAAATTACCAAAAATTACCAAAAATTACCAAAAATTACCAAAAATTACCAAAAATTACCAAAAATTACCAAAAATTACCAAAAATTACCAAAAATTACCAAAAATTACCAAAAATTACCAAAAATTACCAAAAATTACCAAAAATTACCAAAAATTACCAAAAATTACCAAAAATTACCAAAAATTACCAAAAATTACCAAAAATTACCAAAAATTACCAAAAATTACCAAAAATTACCAAAAATTACCAAAAATTACCAAAAATTACCAAAAATTACCAAAAATTACCAAAAATTACCAAAAATTACCAAAAATTACCAAAAATTACCAAAAATTACCAAAAATTACCAAAAATTGCCAAAAATTACCAAAAATTATCAAAAATTACCAAAAATTACCAAAAACTATATGATGCTTGTACCCCAAGCTATCAATGAAAAGGCCACGGAGGCATCATATTTAGTTAGCTATCGCATTGCACAAGCACACACTATCGCTGAGAATTTAATATAGCCATTGTTTGTTAGACATAATAAAATGTATGCTTGATGAGAAATCTGCAAAGCATCTTTCTACTGTGCCGCTATTAAACGATACTGTTTCACGGAGAATTCATAATCTGGCAAGATACGTGAAACAAGAACTAGTTACCGTGAGATATTCATATGAACGTTCTTTTGAAGAAGACATGCTTACCTATCTGTTCATCGCTGTCCACAAACGCTACCGGCAAAGGAAATTTTTAATAAAATAAATATATTTTTTGAAGAAAATAATCTCAATTGGAACGATTGCATTGGTATTTGTACAGATGGGTCCAAGGCGATGACGATGAAGCGGTAAAAATAATTAATTTTATCAAATCACGACCACTACAATCCCGAATGTTCACATAGATTTTTGGATTATTTGCGTTGGTAAGAGAAAAATAGAAAGCTTTACGTCAATCAGTGAGTTTTTTTAGCGATAATGTTTCAAGATGATGTATTTGAAGAATTGGTCCAATATTTCACTCCAATACGCGCATATTGAGAACATAATCACAGAGAATAACAAGTTCACTAACAACTCAAAGATTCAATTGCTCAATACGGTAAGTGAAAATAAAATGACAATATTTTCAGTTTAAAGTGTAGATATCGCGGAGTCGTATATTGGTTATCTATGCAGGGTGGGGTACTGAGATACTCCCACTGCTCTACGATTCAAATTGTCATCATATCATAATATGCAATCATATGCAGTTGGAGGAAATTGGTGCTATTAACTTAAAATCAGGATCCAACGGAAAATTGTGAAGAAAATAGGTATAAATATAAAGTTATAAATTTGTACTAATTTGCAAAATCAATTTGAATTTTGTATGTATGTCTTTTTGGCAGGTTGGCACATTCGGACCGGTCCACTTACACCACCTGTCTCCCGACTTTTGAACGAACCAAGAATTCAACACCATAAAAAATAAACTATAATCCGTCTATACATGGTGTATATATTTCATTAATAACTGGAAATACTTTAGCTGTTGAATATTGAGATCAAAATATAAGGATTTAACCTAAACGATATAACGCGGCTCCTTACTGAGATACAAGGCATTTTATATGAATATTTAAAAACTACTTTTGCCTAGTACTTCAAAACTCTGACGCATGTGATTGACCCTTCCCAAATTCAACGCCTATGGAGGAATTTCAATTTTATCACAATTTTTCGATTCTCAAACACTCTTTTTGTAAATAATGTATTCTTCCTTAGTAACAATATAATAATTATTTTTCAATCTAATTAAAGATAAGTTTGAACCTGCACAATTATTTTGATTAAAATTGTGTATAAAATATGTCCATATTTTTGGGTAATATGATTGTATTTACATTCCTACTATGCAAATAAATATTACAGTTATGTTAATTCAACATCACATTGTGATAATGTTCTTCCCTTTTTTCCTCTTGTTTTCATCACATGCACATCTATACAACCGCTTATGCCCAGCTTGTGGCAGTTAACTTTTGTGATGTTTCAACTTGACTTCTCAGCGATGTTAAAGCGCTGCCTTTTTACATTACTGAGATGTTACTAGAACTTTCTCAAAAGGAAGTCTTTATAACGAACTAAAAACAACATTTCTGTTACATTCTGAAATGCCTTTTAACATCTTGTCGATGTTAATTCAATGTCTAAAAAATAACATCTCATCAATGATCTAAATGCGACATTTCAAAAACAATACAGTGTATTCTCGTAGATGTTGTATGGACATTACATAAACCTCTAAATAATATACCTCAAAACGTTCTGGATGACATGCTATAGATGTTTCTGTGCCTAATCAGCAAATACAGGGTGAACAACTAAGAACGCCGGCTGTCGGCCATATTTAAAAAAATAGTCATAGTAAAACTTTTAAAAACTACCTTCCGGAAAATGACACTGAAAAATCGCTGGAAATTATTTTTGAGTTCCTAAAATATCTCCTATGGGGTGTAATGAACACTTAAAAACATAATGAAATTGACTGTCTCGTCCCTTACTTCGTGGAATATGCTCATATTAGTGTTTTTAAATGAAACTCAAGGTCTCTAGTTAATTCCACAATATAATACAAGTTATTGAAAATTCTAAAAAATTGGCAATTGTTTCGATAAATCAATATCATCGTCAGAATGACAGAAGTTACATTTCATTTTATGCCTACCTGATGTTTAGTAGTTATTTTTGGCTAGACCAAGAAGTAACCTAACTTGTGATTGACTTAATATATGTTTATGGAAAAAAGAAGAAGATGTGATATTACAAATATTGAAGCTTAGATAGCATTAGCCCTATGGTGATATCCTGGATATCATTTTTCCAATTAAGATCAGTATAACTGTGCAATGATATAGAAAACCAGGAAAACTATATCTGCTAATCTTTACAATTATCACTTAAGAAAACAGTTTATTAATTTTCTAATAAACTGTTTTCTTAAGTGATAATTGTAAAGATCAGCAGATATAGTTTTCCTGGTTTTCTATATCATTGCACAGTTATACTGATCTTAATTGGAAAAATGATATCCAGGATATCACCATAGGGCTAATAATATCTAAGTTTCAATATTTGTAATATCACATCTTCTTTTTTCTATAAACATATATTAAGCCAATCACAAGTTAGGTTACTTCTTGGTCTAGCCAAAAATAACTACTAAACATCAGGTAGGCATAAAATGAAATGTAAATTCTGTCATTCTGACGATGATATTGATTTATCGAAACAATTGTCAATTTTTTAGAATTTTCAATAACTTGTATTATATTGTGGAATTAACTAGAGACCTTGAGTTTCATTTAAAAACACTAATATGAGCATATTCCACGAAGTAAGGGTCGAGACAGTCAATTTCATTAAAAAATCTTCGAGAGAAGATTTGACCCGACTGTACCAGAAGTTACTACAAAAACGTTACAAAGCATCACAAAACATTTGGTTTAACCAAGAATGCCTTAGAAAAAAGGTAATACCAAATTATGTGAATATAAAATGTCACACTGAAACACCACAAGCACAAAAAGCTATAAAATGTGCTCAACGAGTTTGGATAAAATCAGAATGTAAGAAATGGTTCAAAGTTAGAGACTCCTTAGGCAACTACATGAAAGTTGTACATTCAGAACTCACATTCCAATTACATCCAGTAGAATTTGACTGTTTGGATGACAAAATTAGAGAAAATGTCAGCACGATGAAGCATATGAAATTTAAGAAACAAGAAAAGAAGCTACAGAATCTTGAACACACACAACATAAAATTCAATACTCAAAAAAACATGAAACTGTAAGTACCTACATACCAACACACTTTGCACCACGATTTGAAAACCTTTCAGACACTAATTTTACAAATAGTGAAATAGAATTTTTAAATAAAGGTTTAAAGTAAAGCATACCACCTAAATTTACGAATAATATTAAACAAATTATAGCTACAGAGTCAGAAATAGCTTTAAAATCTAATTCAAATGATTTTCTTTATAAGAAATTAAAAATTGCCAATTTAATCAAAAATATTGAACCTTCAAAAGTTAAACGTCAAACAAAAAATGACATTTCAGTTTTAAACGCAATAAAAAAGAAGATAGAGAACAATAACCTAACAGTTACAAAATCTGATAAGGGGAACGCTACTGTCATTTTGACGATTGCGAATTACAATTCCAAAGTATATAACTTCATAGAATCCAGCGATGTAAAAGTTCTTAAAGCAGACCCAACAAAGAAGTTTTCTAATAATGTAAGGGATATTGTTAACAATTCAAGTTATCTTTTAAATGATTACGAAAAGAGGTCTATCATACATAAGAACCCTCATTGTCCACAATTATATGGAACAGTTATATTACATAAAATAACGAAACCAATTAGACCTGTAGTCTCTTATGTTAATGCTCCTAATAATATATTGGCAAATAAGCTCAACAATATACTCAATACTTACGGATATGAATCTCAGTACTCAATTAGAAATTCAATAGAACTAATCAAAAAGTTGAAAGCAATCCACTTACAAGATAACTATAAACTCATATCGTTCGATGTAACTAACATGTTTACTGAAATTCCTCCTAAAGAATGTCTAATACTTGTAAGAAAATTACTAGAAGATAAAAATATTAATCCAGGCATAATATCAGATATACTTAATTTATTTGATGTATCCATTAATCAGAATTATTTCACTTTTGACAATAAGATATATATTCAAAATGAAGGTTTAACAATAGGAAGCCCTTTATCACCTATTTTAGCAAACATTTTTATGGACAATTTAGAAAGAAAGATCTTTGAAGTAATATTTCGAAAAATATTTTATTTTGGTATAGATATGTAGATGACATATTAGCTTGTTTTATGGGTAGTGAACGACAATTAGATGTATTTTTCAACCACATCAATAATTTACACCCGAAAATTAAATTTACATTAGAAATTGAAGGAAATAGCTCAATCAATTTTCTTGATTTAAAAATTCAAAGAGTTAATAATGTACTTGATTATTCAATATAACGAAAACCAACACAAACTGATGTAACAATTCCATTCAATTCTAACCACCCTGTGTCACACAGACTAGCAGCATATAATTCAATGATACATAGAGCTTTTCCAGTTCCTATGAACAAATGTAATTTTGATAGAGAGATTAATACAATTAGACAAATAGCAACATCTAACGGTTATCCATTAGATATGATAAATAAGCTAATTATTAAAAAAGAGAAAAAAGTGGCATTTCAACCAATATATCCTAAACAAGCTGATGAAATTAAAACTTATAAAACCATCACATATGCAGTAAATATTTCTAATAATATTTCAAAGATAATATTTTCAGCAACGAATACAACAATTTCTTTTAAAACAGAAAGTAACGTTAGTACAAAATTGTTAAATGTAAAAACAAAAATACCACTATTAAAGAAGTCAGGTATATATAAACTCAATTGTCCAGAATGTAATGCTGTCTATTTGGGTCAGACCCTTAGGAATTTTGAAATACGATACAGTGAGCACTTACGAGCATACAGATTAAAACAACCAGATAAATCCCACCACGCAAAACATCTACTTGACACCAATCATTCATTGGCACCTAACACAGAACTAGAAGTACTGCATATTTGTGAGAAGAAACAAGAACTGGATTTCCTTGAAGAACTGGAAATTAGAAGACATTTAAGAAACCCACAATATGAAGTTGTCAATGAACAGTTAAATCTAGGGAATTCTCCACTAATAAACTGTCTTCTTAAGTGATAATTGTAAAGATCAGCTGATATAGTTTTCCTGGTTTTCTATATCATTGCACAGTTATACTGATCTTAATTGGAGAAATGATATCCATGATATCACCATAGGGCTAATTATATCTAAGCTTCAATATTTGTAATATCACATCTTCTTCTTTTTTCTATAAACATATATTAAGCCAATCACAAGTTAGGTTACTTCTTGGTCTAGCCAAAAATAACTACTAAACATCAGGTAGGCATAAAATGAAATGTAACTTCTGTCATTCTGACGATGATATTGATTTATCGAAACAATTGTCAATTTTTTAGAATTTTCAATGACTTGTATTATATTGTGAAATTAACTAGAGACCTTGAGTTTCATTTAAAAACACTAATAAAAACATAATACTGTGATTATCTCTAAAAAAGACATACTAAACGTATCCTAGAAATACAATGTTTGATATATTGTTGAGATTATGAAAAAAATGTAGTTAGGGACTTTTTGTATTTATTGTTCAAGTGAGGGGTGGGGGAAGGTTCAACCCAAACAACAAATGTCGTAACACTTTTTTTGTTAATCGACATCCATGTTTTTGGCTTCATTTGAAGGAGTTTCCTTTTTAATAAGAAATGATTAACACAATAACAAAATTGGACAATTTTGTCATCGCTTTGATAAAAGTCCACAATTTTCCCATTTTTCTCAGACATTTCAAATGTAATTAGGCGTTTTTTAAATTCTGATGAAAAGGGGTTAAAAAAATAGGAATCTATTCCAAGATATAAGATTTACAATATGAGATATAAAAATTAAAAAAATGCTTCAATTCACATTTGAAATGTCCGAGTGGATACAAAATTATCTAATTTTGTTATCAATCTTATTAAACAGAAAAACTTTTAAATGCAGCTAAAATCATTAATATCGGTTAAAAAACGAAAAAGTTATACATTTGTTCATAAGTTTGAACCTTTCCCACCCATTATTCTTCAAATAATGGCAAAAAATCTCCGTAATTAAATTTATTCATAATCTTATCAAGTTTTCAAAAATTGTATTTTTAGGATACCTTTAGTATGTTTTTTTGTAGTATTATGTTTTCGAGTGTTCATTCCACCCCTAGCGGATATTTTTATGAACTAATGTCGTACAGACGTAATAAGTACGATGTTAATAAAAATTATTTCGAAAGATGTAAAAGTAACTGCCACACATGTGATCATCTTAGAAACATGTTAATTTGTAATATTACAGTAACGTTCTGTATGTGACATTAGTGAGAAGTATACAAATTAACACCGTATGAATGTTTCCTATAGGAAGTTACTAAAAAGAAGTTCATAGGATCTGTATGTAACTACGAATTCAAGTATTACTGTGTAAATCAAAAATATGTTTTATTTACATGACATGGACGTTAATAGAGTTGGTAATAAAATTAGGACATCTAGGAGATATCTTATTAACGTTTTAAATAAACATCACGAAAAGTCTCTAAAAAGAACATCACAAAAAAGACTTGTTATGTTTCTTGTTTAGTGGGTTGTAATATCAAAAAACCTTAACCTCATTTATTGAAATTTCTTGAGAGGAATGATGCATTTAACATTTAAAAACATATTGTGTTTTTGAAGAGACCGAAACGAATAACAAAAAATAAATTATAACAGTTGCTAAAATCGAGGACCGTTTTCTGTTACACATATTGTAGCCATACAATCAAATAATCATCTAACATCTCTTAAAATGTCAGGCAGCAAACACATTCCTAATCCGAATCTTCTTATCGTCGGAAGTAGTCGGTGGAATAGTGTAAACAATATGTTTCACGTACTCCCAAAAAAATAAATCTATCGAAATCAGATCTGGGAATCTGGATAGCCCAGTGCATAGTTCTCTGTTTTCTATACAATCTATTTGGACATTTTCTATTTAGAATAATTAGATAATTTCTCACAGCTAGATGAAAATTGGTTTTCCGTAAAAAAAGCGTGTAAAAATCATTATTCGTTGCTCTTAAGATTGGGTTAAGAAGAGGGTATCTAAAAATTGAAGAATAGCGTAATATATACTCTATTCCAAACTAGAATATCTATGTTTTTATTAGTCAATGGATCGTGAAACTTATTTTTGGTATTTTTATATTATGGTACACTTTGTTGAGTAAATATTACGAACTCTTAATAAATTGATTTATTATGAAAATGAGAGTGGGAGGGAGAGTAAATTCCGTAAAAGATTAATTTTATGAATCGACAATTCTTTTTGTTATACAATAAAGCCTCAACTTGAATCTGGAGAAACAATGGTTAGTTAGCCAGGAAATGAAATACATGAATACAATAGTGATTATAACTACATGCAAAAACTTTCCTGTTTTTCTCGCTTTAAAAATTCCTGGAAATTGTGAAAGTCCCAACTTCCAACATTAATTCAAATTTCTTCGTATCTTTTATGGAATTACTTAAGTGAAATTTTATTATAAGGAGCCATCCACCGCGTCTTTTGTAAATTACTAAATTTACATATAAATGTCCTATTTAGAATATAAAGCCAAAATGCATTCATGGTATAGTTTAGCAACAGTGGAATTACCTCATTTGTCATAGATACTCTCAACACTCTTGTCGGAAACTCTGAATAGCTCTAGGAACGTTTTTTGTGGCCGACTTCCCTTCGTAATAGGGGTGGACTGGGTACAGTTGGCCATTTCCAAGTAACTATTTTATTCTTCGCAAGTGTAATATACACATATGTGTTCTTCAGAGAAGTATTTCAGTAGAAATTTATAAAATATTTGAGCATAGAAATTGTGCGGAATTGAAGGTGATTTAGTACATGCCCTTCGTGTTCCGTTTTTATTACAATTTAGTGGTCAACCCTTATCGGCCACTAAACAAAGTACCTCTAGTCGCATTGTTCATTTTTTGTTCTACCTTTTTGGCAGTTTGCTATTTGAAGAATTGAATCTGTGTGTACATTTTCTCGCCTTTAATATAAGATTAAATAGAATCGTATCTTCATAATCACCTTTTTCAAACTTAATTCAGTAACATTCTGTCGACTCCTAATTATTTAAAATGAATATAAAGACGAAATGGAACAGAATACTAGAAAAAATCATGAGACTAGAGCATGAATAACGCGCTCACCAATTAGGTTAAATTATTCTCATACATAACATTTCTGGTAACAAAATCTAGTTGCTGTTAACCTCAGAATTGAGATATTAGTTCGCAACCAATATGAAATTGAATTGAATACTGATCGATGAAAATGTTAAACAACAGATACCGAGCTATGTATGATAATAATTGAAAAAGTAGCTACCAGTCCATTCCTGTTCCTGAAAATGAACCGTTCCATGTTTTCTGCAAAGTCACTAAAGTGAATCGCCCTTTTGAACAATAAAAAAATCGCGGGAAATTGCTAGGACATCAAAAGCCGATTCGACATTTTTGTAACATTTTAATTCCGGAGGGGAACTTTGACTGGGGAAGAAGCATACTATATCGGAAACTTTGTTGTATTGTTATGGCTTTTACGACTTCCGTGTTAAGACCATGAATCTTATCGGGGAAATATAAATTCACTGTGATTTTATGTTAATGTTAAATCCTTTTGAAAATATTTTTTGTATTCAGTTGGAGGAAGTTGTTCTTTATGAAAAGTTGTATATATTCTAGGTTGTAAAGTTATAAAGTTTTCTACCAAAACAGGTTTGTTTTGTATGTATTTATGAAATTCGAAAAGCTATTTGACATTTTGAATCCGAAGAGCAAATTTAATAAAGAAACAAACATACTGTGCTTATATTGTTATAGCTTCCGTTTAGGATGTATGATTATTTTGGAGTATCTGATCTGTATCTGATTTCAAAATTTCTAAGGGTCTGACCCAAATAGACAGCATTACATTCCGGACAATTGAGTTTATATATACCTGAGTTCTTTAATGTTGGTATTTTTGTCTTAACATTTAACATTTTTGTACTTACGTTACTTTCTGTTTTGAAAACAATTGTTGTATTCGGTGCTAAAGATATTATCTTTGAAATGTTATTAGAAATATTTCCTGCATATGTGATGGTTTTATAAATTTTTATTTCTTCAGTTTGCTTAGGAAATATTAGTTGTAATGCCACTTTTTCCTCTTTTTTATTAATTAGCTTATTTGTCATATGCAATGGATAACCGTTGAATGTTGCGTTCAAATTACAACATAACAGTATCAGTCAGAATTATTTCTTTTTTGACAATAACATATATATTCAAAATGAAGGTTTACCAATGGGTAGCCCTATTTTGGCAAACATTTCTATGGATAGTTTAGAAAGAAAAGTCTTTGAAAATAATATTTCAAAAAATGTTTTATTTTGGTATAGATATGTAGATGACATATTAGCTTGTTTTATAGGTAGTTAACGACAATTAGATATATTTTTCAACCACATTAATAGTTTACATCCAAAAATTGAATTTACATTAGAAGTTTAAGAGAATAACTCGATAAATTATCTTGATTTAAAAATTCAAAGAGTTAATAATGTACTTGATTATGCAATTTACCGAAAACCAACACACAATGATGTGACAATTCCTTATAGTTCCAATCACCCCCTGTCACATAAACTAGCAGCATACAATTCAATGATACATAGAGCATTTTGTTGGTATTTTTGTTTTTACATTTAACAATTTTGTACTTACTTACTCTCTGTTTTAAAAGCAATTGTCGAATCCGTTGCTAAAGATATTATCTTTGAAATATTAGAAATATTTCCTGCGTATGTGATGGTTTTATAAGTTTTTATTTCTTCAGTTTGTTTAGGAAATATTAGTTGTAATGCTACTTTTTCTTCTTTTCGATTAATTAGCTTATTTATCATATGCAATGGATAACCGTTAGATGTTGCTATTTGTCTAATTGTACTAATCTCTCTATCAAAATTACATTTGTTCATAGGAACAATGTTTTTCATTTTTACGTAGAGAAATTATATAGAGGCATAATCCATTGAAGAAAGAAACATTAAAAAAAATTTTATTTAAACTAAAAATACCTAAACTTGAAACAAAGTTCACAATTTAATTGATATTTTATTATAAGTCCTTATCAAAAATAAATATATTACTTTTCCGCCCAACCTTTCTGTATGCGAGAAAAGTATTGTTTTACCCCAAAAAAAGTTGGAATTTTGATATTTTTTTTTGAGTTATTTTTACGGTTTCCATCAACAACAACACGAAAAAATGGTTTTTAGAAAAACAATCCTGTGTGTATGTCGTCGTCGTTGTCGTCAGCCACTTTTCCTTACATGTCTTGTTAGCACGATACATCCTCCGGAGTGTAATGAGTCAGCAATTTCATAATTGAATATTGTTAAGGACATGTCACAGATGAACCCTATTGATTTTCAATTCCCCAGAGCCAGTACAACGGGTGCTATGGTAGTTGAAGTACGACATTTTGTAATTTTTTAAGAAATTTCAGATTGTTAGCACGGCACAGCCTCCGGAGTTCAACAAGTCACCAATTTTATTATTGAATATTATTCAAGACATCTTACTGATGAATTCTATTGATTTTCAGCTCACCAGAGCCAATACAACAGGTACTACAGTACTTTAAGTACGATATTTTTGTCATTTTTGGAGAAGTTTCAGTTTGTTAGCACGATACAGCCTCCGGAGTATATACAAGTGACCAATTTTATGATTGGATTTTATTCAGAGCGTCTCAAAGATGAACCGAACCCTATTGATATTCAGCTCATTAAAGCTAGTACTTGAAGTACCAAATTTTTGTCATATTTTCAGTTTTTCAGCACGATACAGCCTCCAGAGATTATACTATTGATTAATTTTATGATTGAATATTGTTCAAGGTGTCTCACAGATGTACCCTATTGATTTTCAGTTGACTAGAGCGAGTACAGCGGGTCCTATAAATCCAGATATACTAAAGTTTTGGTTATTTTTGGATAAATTTCGGTTTGTTAGCACGATACATCCCCCGAAGTGTATACAAGTAACAATTTTATAATAGAATATTGTTCAGGGCCACAGATGCGGAAAAGTAAGTTTTAATCCTTAAAATCGTTTATTTTCATAACGAAACGAACATTATTTATTAAATTCAAACATAAAAAATGCTGTTTTTATTTGTGAGGAAAATCAAAAAAGTTTATTTAGAAAAGTTGTTTAGAATTAGATGTAATATCACAGCTACCTACGCCAAAAAAAATTACCCCATTTTCCATGGTTCTAGCCTTATAGAGATACTAGTATCTCATATGCATCCCCTACATATTACAATAATAATATTTTATTGAAAAAATTGGTCCAATTTATTGTTTGTGCTATGACATCGTCATTTGTTAAAAATATTTTCAATTTTTACTAGATGCAAATTTGATATTTCACTCTGTTTGTATGTTCGTAGGGTTGTCCAATTGTATAGCATTAATTAATTAGAGTATTCAATTACTTTCTTCCATTAATCCTTACTGATTGTTTTTATAGACACACTGATATATAGAATATGAGAAGCAGGTGCATTAGATACTTCACAAACAAGCATTACAAAGGAAACTATAGGCAAACAGAGTTCTGAACTTCTAAAACTAGTAGCTTAAAGAATAAATGCAATATTATGAATAATATTAACATTGCTTACAAACACCGAAGATTTTCTCAACCCAAAGAGCAATTGAATGAAATATCAAAAGTTACTCGGGCTGCAGGGTATCGTGATTGAAAAAATTTGAGCCATATTGCAACAATTACAGTTATTAACTTATTATATCTTGATATCCCCGATTATCATAAATGTTTCAAAAGTAAAAATTAATTAACCAAATATTAGTTGTTTATGAATATGTACAAAAAAATAACAGTTTCTAAAGCTAACTGGAATAAAATGATCATTAACTAACTACATAATCCAATCTAACATTTTCACGTCACCATAAACTGTATAGACAAATAAAGATCGCTGTCATGAGTTAAAAATGTTACTTTTCGGAGTCTCTCCAACCGTGATCGGAATTTTATCTATAATCTCGCAAGAATTCCAAGACGAACTCAGATTCGGTGTCGAAATGCCAAAACATATAAAGAGTAAATCAAATGCAACAGGTTGCTTCTCCGTTCCTTTTCCTTTATTTGCTTTTTTCTCTACAATTTGAAGCCTCCAAAGTCGCACTGGTTATTTTTCACTGGAAAAGCTCAACGATTTCTCTTAAGAAAAAAATTATTATAAATAATATTTATTTCATTAAGAAATTTATAATTTCGACCCTTAATCTGTGGAGTTTACTTATATTACTTTTTCAAATGATAATAACTGACATTACATTACATTTCATGTGATGCCTAACTGATGTTTTTGGCTAGACCAAGAACTGTGATTGACTTAAAATATATTAATAGAAAAAAATGGAAGATATAATATTGCAATTATTAAAGCTCAGATAGTATTAGCCCTATGGGAATATCCTGGATATCTTTTTCCCAGTTAGGATCAGTATAACTAAGCAATGATATAGAAAACCAGGAAAACTATTATCGTTTATTTCTCTAACAAACGATTATTTCACATAAAAATGTGACATTCGTACACAGAAAAATACATTCTTTTTTATAGTACTATCATAATTAGCTATTTCCATTTAAACCAAATGATGATGACGCCATACCTCAAACAGTGATGACGTCATAAAAAATATGAGTACACCAAAAATTCCACAACTGAAAAATAAAATCGACTTGTCTGAGCTTTTTCCCCAATAGCAAAATCAAGCTTTTAACGAATTTGTTCTAACCTTTACGTGCTCACTGTATACTCTGCACAGTTTGCAACAAACCAGAAAATATTATTACATAAATCTATGAGTATAAGTTATAATATGTTAAGTAGTAATAGAAAATAAGCAACAATAAGTGGGTTGGTAGGTACCTAGTTCTTAATATTAATTTTAATAAATATTGTTTGTGAATTTAGCATAGAACAAAATAAATGAAATACCTTCAATAGAGATGTGTTAATTATAAATGCATATTTAAATGAACAAAAGCATATTTCAATTATTTTTTGTCTATATTTCCCTGCATCTCAAGCATATCAAGACGAACACTTCTCTTGGTCTTGATGGTTTGCAAGCAATGTTTCTTAAAAAATGTGCAGACTCAATTTCCTATCCACTTTCAATCATCATGAATGCCTCTTTCACGCAATGTTCTATTCCACAAATCTGGAAATCGGCGTCAGTTACTCCCATATTCAAGAAGGGCAATAAACTGGATCCAAGTAATGACCGACCAGTAAACCTGGTACCGATTGTATGTAAAATTATGGAATATATTATTAGTGAAGCCATGTCTAAGTTCCTTCATCAACAAAATGTCATACCTCTTCACCAATATGGTTTTGTTCGAGATCCCTCTACCATGTCCAATTTTCTTCACTGTGTCAATGACTGGATAAAAGCTTTAGACCACAGAGATCCGATTGACGTCATTTATTTGGACTTCTCCAAGGCCTTCGACAAAGTCCCCAAAAGAAGACTTTTATATAAATTAGATCACTTTGGCATACGGGGTAGCCTGAATTTATGGATCTCCAATTTTTTATCGGACAATATTTTTAAAGTCACAGTGGGCCGAGAGTTCTCCAATGACATGCCAGTTTCTAGTGGTGTTTGACAGGGTTCCGTCCTTGGCACATTGCTGTTTGTTGTTTACGCAAGGTCTCAAACTCAGTTTATTTTTATGCCGATGACACAAACATATTTGCTAACCCTCTAAGAGACCATCTCACCCTCCAAAATGACCTACACACTATACAGCGGTGGTGTTTGGACTGATTGCTTCCCCTGAACATTAATAAATGTAATGTACTCCACATTGGCAAGACCAATCCCAATTTATCATACAACTTAAATGGGCAGATACTAAATACGGTTACCAGCCATGATAACCTAGGCATCTTAGTGAACTCAAATTTATCGTGGAGTGAACATGTTGTGTCCGTATGCAACCGCGCGAAATCCAGACTCTATCTGATACAAAAATCGTTCTCTAGAGTGTCACTTGAAACTTACTGTAAACTGTACAAATGTTACGTGCGGGTCCTGTGTGGTATCCTGATCTTATTCGCGACCAAGTTTTATTAGAAAACGTGCAAAGGAGGGCTACTAGACTTGCATTCGGTCGCGTAAGGCCCTCATATGAGGAGCGACTGACTGGGGTGAATCTCATCTCGTTTCAAGACCGTCGACTTCGGGAAGACGTGATATTATGTTATAAAATCATTAAGCACAACTTTGGCGATCTTCAATCTATGTTTCAATTCAAAACTGCTCTTAGACTGAGAGGTCACCCATTTAAACATAAGAAGGAGTCCTTTAGATCCCGAGTAAGACAGCACTTTTTACCGTCTGATATCTGTTTGATGTCTGGAACAATCTGTTGTTGACGCATTTAAGAACAGAATTGATAGACTCCCATTTAATATTAGTGTTTTAATTGAAACTCACGGTTTCTAGTTAATTATTATATTAAGGAATAAACTAGAAACCGTGAGTTTCAATTAAAACACTAATATGAGCAGATTCCACGAAGTGAGGGTCGAGACAGTTAATTTCCCATTTAATAGTTAATAGTGCGCATTGTTGCATTTATTATTTATCTGAATTTGTTTTATTTATATCCTTTTTCGCTGTATAGTTGTTGCGGTTATGGTTGAAAACTACGATTTTGTTAATTATTGTTAATTTGTCATTGATTATGTTTATAGGCGTTCAAGAACGTATTCCTGTTTTCAGATCATGGGCTTCATAGGTTCTTACATCAGTCCTTATTTCTATTGCAATAATAATAATAATTTTTAAGGGGTTTTTAAGTGCATATTTCCGGAGCTATACTCATCACATTTAATGATCTTGCCTTACATTTTTCTCATTCTGTCAAAATAATGTTGGACATTATTAGTGGTTTATGTGAATATTAATCGTATTTCAGTCTATAGCAAACATATATAGGTAGGTAGCTGTGTAACATAAACCGCAATATTGAAAATATCCATTAGAGCCCTGTCTTTGATAATTTGGCGTTGATGATCTAATTGCTTCCATTTCCGCCGTACATGCATTGTTGGAAAGTATCAATTTACGAATATTTAGTAATCCAATTTTTAGTGAACACAAAATATCTAGTACTCATATTTTTTATTATAGACATCAATACTCGAAAATACAGTATATTATAATATTCAAAAAGGCATTTTATGGTTAAATATATCTGCTTCTATAGATACATCAGACACATCATCTGTCACTAGTTTGTGAATTGCGCATATTTATCTGTACATTTTACAGATGAAAATGATGTTTCCCTTGTACAGTTTGTAATAGGAAGGCGGATAGGTCAAAGTGATAATATATTTTTGTAACTCCATTTTATTTAGGATCTGTTAACAGCGGTAATAATAAGTAGGGGAGACCGGGGCTTAAAGTCTCACGGGTTTAAAGTCACAAACCCTTTCCTGCGCAAAGTAAATATGGCAACGTCGTCATATTCATACGCCAGGAACTATTTCAATGCTAGTTAGTTCCGCCATATTCGCCATTCGTATAAGTCGCATGTGTATATGTTTATAAGTGAATTTACGGAAAAAGCCAATGTAAGTAATTTTTTGGATTAATAATACAAACCGTATATTTTATCTCAGTGCCAGAATTTAAAAATGCCGTGTTATATTTATGATACCCCTAGGTATTCTCCAGAAAGTCACTATAAATTTATTAATTTATAAAATTAGGTTAGGTAGTTATTTTAGAAAGAAAATGGCAGGACCGTTTGGGGTAACTTGTCTCACACGTTGTGGGGCAAGTCATGTGTGAC
Source organism: Galeruca laticollis (assembly GCA_963921935.1). Taxonomy (NCBI): domain Eukaryota; kingdom Metazoa; phylum Arthropoda; class Insecta; order Coleoptera; family Chrysomelidae; genus Galeruca; species Galeruca laticollis. The sequence continues at coordinate 118,708,610 of OY998183.1, read as the reverse complement.
TTTATACCCCGACATTAAAAGAAGTAAAGCTCTGAATCGGATTTAATTTTTAGATGGTGCGCGAATACAGAAAAAGAACAGATCGAGGGAGTTTTTATAAGGAAACAATAAGGAAAGCGGTGTTACAAGTAAAAAATGAATTAGGCAAGCAGCAAAAATTTTTGATTTAAATTATAAAACAGTGGGGCGCTATTGCAAAAAGCTTTGAGCAGAGGACCTTAATCAAGATCAGTTAAATATAGACGTGGGATATGGCAAATATCGCATGGTATTAAGCCGAGAAATGGAAATGGATTTAAAAACATACCTACTCGAATCAGCAAATATTTATTTTGGACTTTGTCCTAAGGAAATTAGAAAGCTTGCATTCCAGTTTGCCATTGCCAATAAAATAGCTGTTCCCGAGCCTTGGAAAAGGGATCAAATGGCTGTACCTGAATGGTTTACATCATTTTCAAAAAGAGAAACAATGATTTATCTCTTCGCACTCCAGAACCAACAAGTTTCGCACGCGCAACAAATTTTAACCAAGCAAATGGTACAAATCTGGAAAAGGTTATGAAAAAATATAACTTTGATCCATCCTCAATCTGGAATATGGACGAGACGGGGGTGACCACTGTTCAGACACCTTGTAAAGTAGTGGCCAGAAAAGGATTTAAACAAGTCGGATCCATAACTTTTGGGGAACATGGAACCCTCGTCACAGTGGCCTGTGCCGTATCTGCTTTGGGAAATAGCATCCCGCCATTCTTTATATTTCCAAGAGTGCATTTTAGAGAATTCTGGCTAACATCTGGACCAGCAGGATGTGCGGGAACAGCTAAGAGAAGTGGCTGGATGATAGAAGAAAATTTTGTGCTATTTTTGAGACATTCCATTAGATTTTCAAAATGTTCCAAAAAGCACCCCTGTCTGTTACTTCTTGATAATCATCAGTCGCATCTTTCTATAGAGGGACTTGAGTTGGCTAAGGAAAGTGGTATAGTTATGTTATCTTTTCCTCCCCACTGCTCGCACAAGTTGCAGCCTCTTGATATGTCAGTTTATGGTCCGTTTAAAAAATAGTACAATAATGCTTGCGATGCGTGGATGATGAATCATCCCGGTCAAACGATGACGATATATGATATTCCAGTTTAAGTTGCTCAAAGCTATCCCCTAGCCGCAACACCAAAAAATATACAATCCGGATTTCGTGTATCAGGGATATTTCCCTTCAACCAAAATGTATTTGATGAAACAGAATTTAGCCCATGTAAAGTAACAGACAGAGACTTGCACCAAGAAAATCAGGAACCAGATCTCGAAAATCCAATGCCAGTGGAATTTCATTCCAAACTGATGAAACAACAGTTGACGAAATGTTAACAAGTAAGTTAGTTACCTGAGTATCTTAAAATTATTCTGCAATAATTTGTTTTTCTTGAAATATGCAACAAAAAAACAACTGTGTCAGACGAGGATGGAGAAAATTTTGGTCTTGTCTGCTTGGAACCATTTTCCAATAGTTCACCAAAAGAAGTTTGGGTTCAATGTACAGTCTGTAAGCTATGGGCCGATGAACTGTGCACTCCCGGTACACCGTGGTACGTCTGTCAGAACTGTGAAGATGACGACACTGAATAACAAAATTGGAATAGAGCATAATATAATGTATTATTTGTTTCTTTTTATCTGTATTTTTGAGCTCTTTTAAATAAAATCTAACCTGATATCTGCGTGACTTTTCACCCCTTTCCGTGAGACAACGTGCCCCATAATGGGGGCAAGATGTCACACTTGTAACAGTTTAAGTTTCGCAAAAAAATTAATAAATTCGCGTTATTTATAAATACATTTTTAGTCACTTTGTATAGTCGAATAACAGAGTGACAAAGTGCACCAGAAATAACTTTGCTAGGATAAAAAATGGTTTCACAAAAAATTAACAACCTAATTTTGTGACATTTAGCCCCGGTCTCCCCTAAATTTCATGACAATTTTGGATTATGACATGCAGGGATTCTCTCCATTGAGAGACTTCCTCTAAAATCTAATTAACAATGTTAATAAATGAAATGGCATAACTACACTTACTTAAATAAATAATTTTTCATTCCCCCTTACGAAAATATATTTTTTATATTTTGAATAGGCAAGCGAAAGCGAAAGTAAAACATGCTAGGTTATCGGTAGCTAAGTATGAAAAACTTTCGTGCCCTGGACAACGAACAAATAAAATGTCAAATTACTTGTCAAATATTTATTTAGATTGGAAATTTAATGTAAAATTACAATTGTTGTATGTTCCTGAAATATTTAACGGCAAGTGTTGATTGAAATCTCGTTTGAAAGCAACGTCACTAGAAATTTTGACTTGCTTGCCGATTTGCGCAACATTATCATTAAATTCTATTTCTGAATGTTGGCTTTCCTGAATGGATATCGATTATGTGGGCGTGTGTTGAAAAGAGAGGCTAGTGACTTGACATTTTTTGAAGGATGAGAATAGATTGATTTTCAAAAAAGAAAAAGGGATTTAAACCCATTTAAGATTGTTGAAACGTTAAAATTGAATATATTCAGAGAATATAACGATGGAAAATCATTATAAAACAAATATTATATATATATATATATATATATATATATATATATAATATAATATATAAATGGAAATAAAATAATAATGGAAATTTCTTACATAATCACATGAATAAAAATTGAAAACTATTATACAAATACAAACCATATTAATAAGATTTCAAACGAAGAAGAAAATAATTTGAAAAGGTCTAGTTAATTTTGAAATTTTGAATTTATCTATAACATTGAAAATTCTTCATATTTCAAGACATTGAATGTTATGTAAATTGTGTTATTAATATATTTAATTTATCAAGGTGAATTTAGGATAAAAGTTATACTTCAAACAAAGATCTTTGTTGATGAATATAAAGAAAAGCAGTCCCTGTATAAGATAAAAAAAAGAAAGGAAAAACGGTGAGAAATTTTGATTTATTTGTGAATTTATTAATGATTTGATAAGAAATATAAAAACTAAATAATTTTGATTACATGATAAAAGTTTGGCATTTGGTTTTCTTTATTAAGATTTTGAACTAGAATTTATAAATTCTTTTGTAAATATGAAAACTATTTGTTAAAAAACCAATCTGTTAATATTTCAATATATATAATAAACGTGAGATACATGAACTCTAATTTTAGCTGCATAAAATATAAATATAAAGGATTTCAATGCCCTGAGATAGAGTTAAAATAAATAATATATATAAAGATATACTACATAAATGATTTTTTATGGCTCGCGCTCAACAACATATGTAATTATGAATTGAATAGTTCTGATTAAATAAGAAATTCACAACAATTTATATAAATAAAAAACATAAAACATAATCATAACAATATATATATATATATATATATATATATATATATATATATATATATATATTTCAGTAGCCCTTTGCGTGAATTACCCATGATTCTCTTTGTTGTTGTTGTTAACATATCACGCGATATTCCTACATCTTCTTTTATATATATATATATATATATATATAAATATATATATATTGTGATATTATCAAATCCTTCAATTGTAATTCCCCCACGTTGTGGTGAGAAATTATTATATATCTAATATTATGCGATGAATTTTAATTGTTTAATTTTAATGGACATATGAATGTAACAATATGAAATATTATTTGTCAAACGATTTATAATCTGTGATTGTAACGACACTATTGCACACACACCTCTAGCAGTGTATGTAACCAATTTCAACTTTGACAGTAGTTGTCAAACAATGCCCGGCTAAGATAAATATCAATTTTTGTATTTAGAAAGATGAATTTCTTCACAATCGACTTAATCGCTCTTGTCTCAGGGTGGGATCAAATTTTTTTAAAAAAATAATAATTCAAATTTTATAATTTTAACGTATTCTCCAAATTAAATATTACTCTATTATACAGAATCTCGAGTAACTGTTTATTCAATATAATAAAAGGCACTTTAATTATCTTATGACATTTACAATTTTACTGTCACTAAAAATTAACCAAATGTCACTGATTAGATCTAAAATTCTATTGAATGCAAAATGATAAATTTGATGAAAATGGATACTGAATGAATACCACAGTGAGTTGGAATCAAAATTATATATTATACGATCAGATAACAAACTTCAACAAAATTATTATTCCCAAAAATGCCATAGAAGAACAACGATAGTATTTTCTACTAACCTTAAAATTAGAACAACCTATGCTAGAAATCAACCTAATTAAATATTTTTATCAAAAGTTCAAATCGTCTAATTTACACTTGACGTGTATCAATGTCAAATAACACAATCTCCGTTCAAATTGTCTATTCAAAAAAATTCTTCACTTGATGTAAAATTTCATATATGTAACGTTAATTTTGGTTTAATTCAAATTATCCTATAGATGCGTCTATTTTAAATGTATTTAAAAGGCCTGTTAATTCTCGAGAAATAATTTTAAAAAAAACTGGAGCGGACTCACCAATTAGGAACAGAAAAACTCGTACGTATTCTAAACGTATTTTGAATTCTGCATACTTTCCAAATATATAATTTAGAAAACTGGAACCACTTACACTATATAAGATGCAATTCTTCTTCGAATTATGCACGCACTGGCTTTATAATGTATGGGTTTTTAATCTGATTGTATAATAGAATGATTTCTATTATATTTTCAAAAAACTAGACAACTCTAAATGTGATGTTGTCTCGTGGGGATTTCAAATTCAACTAACTAAACTTTGTTCCAATAAATAAATCTCTTCTCCTGTGGTTACGAGATTTTTTGTTTTTAATAAAATTACTAATTTATGTTTCCCAATAACAAAGAGAGATTTGAATTCTTTTATTACAATTGTAATTCTGCTAGCAAAGACCTCCGTATTTTGAAATTTCAATTATATTTTCCAAATCGTAATATGATCTATCTATCATTAGATATATTCTGAATAAATGTCATCAGAAATTAAAATGTCAAATTTGATACGTATACCGAATCTTTAAAAATTATTGATTCTACATATAATACAGTGTGTATCGAAAGTATTGCATACAAATATAACTAATTTTCCTTATTTTAATGTTTCTTTTAAATTTCAAATAGACGAACTGTATATATATGATATTGTTGCTAGAAGTTCACGACCCTGATTATTTGTGACTCTTGAACCCCAAACTGTGTTCTTTGCTTTGTAATCATAACCCGCTGTGAATTTGTTTCAAAGTGTTGTGAAGAAATGTTCATATTTGTCTTTTTTATTGTTGTGTTTGGGAGGACAGTATACGGCAGATATTTTAATGCGTCCAGTAACTACATCAACTGCGATGTTAGTGGCTTGTAGATGATTTTCTTTGTAGCTTTCCAGTTCATGGTGCTTTAATGTATTTCTAAATATTACTGCTGTTCCTCCATGTGCAGGCCCATCGGGATGGTTAGTAGAATGTATTTTGTAGTTAGGAAACCTTAGATAGTTTTTGGAAGTGAAGTGCGTTTCCGTAACTAGCATGATGTCTATTGCATTGTTGTCTATGAACATTTTCAGTTCATGAGATACTGATAAGATCTACTTTCCATATTAAACATGTAAACGCGATAACTTTGTCTGATCCAATCCTGCCTTCGTATACAACTGTATCCATTCTAGAGGTCATGGGTATGGTATATCAAAAGTGGAAGGTTTTCAATTGAAAGAACTTACTTCAGCTATTGACTGAATAAAAAACGTGAGCATTACATGGTAGAGAAATGCGTAAAAAGGAATAGATCCATGGGGACATAGAAACATCGCTGAAGGTGCAATGTCAGTAGCACACAAGAAACAACCGAAGGTTCAAATTACAGGAACAGGGTAACTGGAATATATAAAACGAAACACCCGATAGAATTGGTGGAAGGACATTCATATCATATTGATTGAATACAAATTAAATAGATATTCACAACAAGCGTTATTTTTTGCCATTACTTCTGACTCTCTATGATATAAAGGTAAAATTCACTGTTCTATTTTCTTATGAATATTTGCTTCACGACATTCATTGTTAAACTCGTCATTATGCTCCTCAGAAGTCAGTAAAACAACAATTATTAATCTTCCAACAGTATTTAAATAAATATTTTTATCTGTGAAAACAGGCACATACTGTTAGGGACAGGATAAACAATTAACAAAAGTTAAAAGAAAACTGCAATGCAACATTTTTTGAAAGCGACTTGTTTGTTTCGCCAGTGAAATTTTAGCTGGTTGCGTCTGGCCGGGTATAATAAATTGGGCAATCATAAAATTAATTAAAATTTCGTATTTGTTTGGCTACTCGTATATTCCAGCACATGAGCGTGCTATTAACACCTTTTCATGAAATGAATCAAATCTTGATAAATGTACATTTGTAATAATTATGCTGGTTAAAATATGTTGACGGTCTATCAAATGCGGAAGGCAATTATTAATAATATACTCTTTTTCACTATCGAACATGTATAACTTAGGTTGTACTGTTAACCAGTAATGGTAATTTTAAAGAGTTGTCATTTCAAGAATGGAATGATGAGATTCGTAAGTAAATGAAAATGATTATATATGATCGTTATCGATAAAGATAATTATTATCCTTATATCGAGAATACGATAATTACCGTTAAATGAAACCAACTATTTCTAAATAATTCCACTATATAATGAGAAAATCATTAATATTCTAAAGCATTTGACATTTGTTTCGGTATCTTAAACTATCATCGTCAGAAGGACAGAAATTACATTTGCTGTAAGCCTGCCTGTGATTTAATAATTATTTTTGGATATATTTTACCAATAAACTCTTGTTAAATTCCAAGAACGTACCTACTTGTGATTCTTAGAATCTCAATAGTTGTGAATTTTATATTTAAGCTATATTCGAAAAGCATGTGAAATTCTTTTCCCGAAAAATGTTTCTGACTTAATAATAGCTTACTTGGATTTTGCCATTAGAGAGACCTCGCTTATCATCTTTTTGTATCTATTTATACCAAGAAAATAGTTTAAACCGGCCTGTAGTGGACATAAACTTTTATTGTAGTCACCCATTTTCTTGACTATTACTTCACCTTATAAGATAATGGTCTCAATGTTAAAAAAATAAAGATAATATTATATTATAAATATTATGGTTTAGACAACTCGTCAAATTTGAATAAAACGTTGACAAACTTCATTGATCTATATCAAAATATTTTTCAGGGTATATTAAGTAAACAACCGGATTTCGAAAGAGAAATTTCTTCTCTTAGAAATAATTTTTCATCAAAAAACTTCTCAAATCAATGTCACTCATGTCAAAATATTAGAAGCAGTTCAAAAAGTCGCGATAGATCGGTACATAAAGATTGTTTTAGACCTATAAGTCAAAAAACGTATATGTATATCATGAAATTTTTGGAAAAAATTCACAGAAAAGTAATGGCCCTCCATGTATTTTATCAAATTTTCCAATAAACCTAATAATTCAGAAAAATTGAGTAGCTCGACCATAAATAATTATACTATTATAATAATTATTAAAATTCCCGAGCACAGCACCATATACATGTTGATATATTTAACGTCAATTTATATCCAAACCTGAAGATTTCTTGGCGCTCTACAAATTGCATTTTTACAGAATTAAAATATATCCATTACTTACTAAAATATCCGGCCTGGGAGTTTTTATAAAACACCCTGTATTCCAGACTTTTTTAATGGGGATATATTTGTTTTCCTATTAACAATTTTGTACTTACATTCCTTTCTGTTTCAAAAGAAATTGATGTATTTGTTGCTAAAAATACTATCTTTGAAATATTTTTTTTGTAATTTTTTATTTCTTTAGTTTGCTTAGGAAATATTAGTTGTAATGCCACTTTTTCCTATTTTTTATTAATTAGTTTATTTATCATATGTAATGGATAGCCGTTGGATGTTGCTATTGGTCTAATTGTATTAATCTCTCTATCAAAATTACATTTGTTCATAGGAACTGAAAATGCTCTATGTATTATTGTACTATATGCTGTTAATTTATGTGACATGAGTTGATTGGTATAGTCACACCAGTTGAACATCAAATCCTTCTAACAATACATCTATGATTTAGCTTATGAGTTATGTATGAATCGATAGTCTCTTCAAGCATATCAAGTCACATCAGTTAAACATCAAATCCTTCTAACAATACATATATGATTTAGCTTATGAGTTATGTATGAATCGATAGTCTCTTCAAGCATATCAAGGTACAGTTTGGCAGTCAAGTTTTCTTCAAGATATGAAGGACCAATGATGACATATCCAAAAATACCAAGGAAAATATTAACTTTTTGTATGTTTTGTGTATGTCCTTCTTGAAAAATATGTAGGTATCATAGTTTAAACTATTTCATATGTCGCTTACCTTATATTGTGATCAGCTTATGAAAGTTGAATTTATTTTATTGTTTCATTTTGACCATTTATTGTAACTCACCTGAAAAAGAAGAAGAAAATCAGTATAATATAGCACCCTTTTAAATGCAATTCACAATTCGCATATTACATCAAAGTTTAAAAAAACCACAGCTGATTGAATGAGAAAATATGATGAAAAAAAGGGGATGAACGGGAATTTGGTCTTAAACTTTAAATTGATATTGGCAATTCGTCTACGGAATCTCTAAAAATAGTATATGATACTTAGGGTGCCTCGCCTACAGTGCATAATATAACCGTTAGAGTGAAGCAACTTGTTGTTTCAGCAACATGGTAATGTATCGTCTCGTAAGGGTATTCTTTGGATATTGTTTCGAGCAATTGATTATTCGAATGTGTTTGAAAATTGTTTTTATAAATGAATTATTCGTTGACTGTAGTATTTTTTCAGAAGGGTCCTATTTTTAAGTCAATCCATAGAATTTGGAATGATTATACTAACTTTGTGTTTCATTGGCCAAATTCGGGACTTCGTTCTTCCTCAAAACATAGGATATTGAAACCCTGAAATCGATCATTATCAGAGATTAAAAGCGTGTATTGGTTTCATACGTTGCTAGACTGAGTAAGTTCAAGATAAATAATATTATTTCACAAATTTTCTAAGTACGATTGCTTCTTGAAATCCTAAGCATATATTAGAGAGGTTCAGTTGCTGAAAGCTATATTTAAATAAATATATAACTACTCCAACTCCTCATTTTATCAACTGGTATCGGATAAGTGCAACCATCCTCCTCCCAATGAAAACATTAATTCTGAAATTGAAGTCAGCACTAACTGAACTTATTCCATATGATATACTGTTGTTTTCGAATAGAAAAACCCTAATGTGGAGAACAAATAATAAGAATCAAACAAATTGGAGACGGATTGAAACAACAGAAGAAAAACAGCAGCCAACAAAGTGGAAAGAAAAGGTCCTGCATGAACAAATCGCAAAGGAGTCAGAAAAGGAAACCATCGATACAACAGCATTGTGGAAGTGGCTCATCCATGCAAACCTAAAAATTGAGACCGAAACACTAGTTACCGCGTATCAAGAACAAGCTATAGCCACCAACTATATGAAGGTAAATATAATGGGGGCAGACATAGACACAAAATGTAGACTATGTTACGTCCATCACGACACCATCCAGCAGTGTCAGGATGCCCCATCCTAGCGAAGAAAGATTATCTGAACCGCCACAATACAGTCGTTGCCCATCTGCACTAGAACATCTGCAAGGAGTATAGAATAGAAGTAGGTACATGAAATATAGTACAAATACAGCACTGACCCCGTCATGGACACTCCTGAAGTCACAATCATATTGGACACATAAGTGAAAACAGGCAGAACCATGCACGCAATTAGACTTAGCAATTCCTTCTGACTAAAACATCATCCAGAAGGAAGCGTGAAAACAGTAGTAGTCCTTATAGTAACAAAGTATGTCCAACAATACATTATAATATTTGCAAATTCTACTAAATAGAAACTGAGGACGCATGGTATAAACACAACCCAAAAAGTATTGAAACAAAAGACGAGATCACAATAACGTGGGACATGCAAGTACAAACAGATAGGACAGTGATGCCGAACGAACCTTATCTAATAATCAAGGACCTATAAAATAAGACGTGTCTATCATTCGAAGTGGCCATTCCATCAGATGGTACAGTGAAGGAGTTCGAAAATATCGTCAAATACAGAGACTTACAAATAGAAGTGCAGAGAATGTGGGAACTATCATCCCCATCATAATAGGAGGAACTATACATAATAACTTTGGATAATTGTTGAACAAAATACCTGGCAACAACAATAAAATCATAAATAGAACACTACAAAAAACTGCGCTCCTGGAGACAGCCCACATATTCCGACGAGCTCTAGGATAACAGGAAGACCATTTATTCTGATGAACAGGGAGTGCTCTTAATATTAATATATGGAAAAACGCCGACTTACTATGGTTGATTAATAATAATAATAATAATAATAATAATAAACAGATAGGACAGTAATGGCGAACAAACCGGATCTAATAATCAAGGACCTCAAAAATAAGACGTGTCTATTAATCGGCGTTGCCATTCCATCAGATGCTACAGTAAAGGAGAAGGAGGCCGAAAAGATCATCAAATACCGAGACTTACAAATAGAAGTGCACAGAATGTGGGGACTTAACACATCTATCATCCCCATTATAATAGGAGCAACGGGAACTATTCACAATAACTTCGGAGAATTGTTGAACAAAATTCCTGGCAACAACAATAAAACCACAATTAGGACACTACAAAAAACTGCGCTCCTGGAGACAGCCCACATAATCCGACGAGCCCTAGGATAAAGATAAGACCATTTATTCTCAGGAACAGGGGAGTGTTCTTGATAAATTGAAAAACGCCGACTAACCATGGTTGATTAATAGTAATAATAATATTAATAATAATAATAATAATAATAATAATAATAATAATAATAATAATAATAATAATAATAAATAAAACAGACAGAACTAGAAATCCTAGACACACTGAAACAAAAACTTACCGTCTTCGCCGGCAGACTACGAAGATACAAAGAATCCAATGAAAGGAAATATACCAACCTAACCTTCAACAGAAATGAAAAACAATTCTATAAAACCTTAACAACACTAGAAAATAACCCAATATCTGAAATACCTTCTAAGCAAGAATTAACACATTTTTGGTCAAATATATGGTCTAGACCCCTACAACACGTCGACAATTGTAACTGGATCAAAACAGAAACAGAACGACACAATCACATACAAATACAAATGGATCATCATATTACCCAGGAAGAGCTCTCAGAGCCATCAAACACACCCACAACTGGAAATTCCCAGGAGCAGATAAAATACAAAATTTTTGGTATAAGCAGCTTACATCCACACACGAAGCACTCGCCAGAGAAATAAACAAAAGTATACTGGACCCAAGCACATTTCCAAATTTCCTGACACAAGGCAATACCTATGTGAAACCGAAAAACACAAACACAAAGAATCCATCCAACTATAGACCAATAACATGCCTACCTACACTATACAAAATAATAACAGCTACCATATGTAAAAAAATAGAAAAACATCTAACAAAACATAACATACTCACGGAAAAACAAAAAGGTTGCACGAAATTCAGTCAAGGATGTAAAGAACAATTAATAATAGATTCGATAATTCTACAACAAACCAAAAAGGAATGCAGGAATCTACACATGTGCTACATAGATTATAAAAAGGCTTCCGACTCCATACCCCATAGCTGGTTAACAAAAATCTTAGACATCTATAAAATAGACACAAAAATCAAACAATTCCTAACGGAAATAATGCAAACCTGGAGAACGAAAATTACCATAACTTCAGAATTAGAAACCATACAGACAGATGATCTATACATTCGACGAGGAATTTTCCAAGGTGACGCACTAAGTGCTTTGTGGTTCTGTATGTGCCTAAACCCACTCTCAAACGCTCTAAATAACTCCCAATATGGCTTTAACATAAAATATCGAAAAATGGTACAACATAAAATCAACCACCTACTATACATAGATGATATAAAAATATACGCACCAACAACAACACATCTTAAAGGACTGCTTAAGATCATAGAAACATTTACAACAGATACACAAATGGAATTCGGTATAAGTAAATGCAAAACACTACATATCGAAAGAGGAAAATGGAAAGAAAGCGAACACAAAGAAACCCTCAACAACGAAATCCTAGACAACATGACAGAAAACGAAACATACAAATACCTCGGATTCCAACAAAACACTAAGATAAACCATGCCGATATAAAAATAGAATTAAAAAAACGATACAAACAAAGATTACTGGCAATATAGAAAACACCACTCAATTCCCGTAATCTTTTCAAAGCCATAAACACATATGCAATCCCAATATTAACATACTCGTTTGGCATAATCAAATGGACCCAAACAGATCTGGAAAGCATCCATACCCTTACTAGATCAGAGCTCACCAGACACAGAAAACACCATCCCAGCTCATGTAAAGAAAGAATAACAATTAGCAGAAAGGATGGAGGAAGAGGTATGATAGATATTCAAGAATTACATACAGGACGGATACAACAGCTCCGGAAATTCTTGCTAAATAAACAAACATCCCTTCACCAAGCAGTTCGCAAAGCTGACAGTAATTATACACCACTTGATCTATCAACATCCAATCTCCCATTGGATACTTACACTCCATCACAAAATATTGCAGAAAAACTTATTTCATGGAAAACAAAACAGCTGCATGGAAAACATAGATACAACATAGAACATGATCACATATCAAAAGAACTCTCTTATAAATGGCTTACAGAAGGAAGACTTTTCCCTGAAACAGAAGGCTTTCTCATCGCAATACAAGATCAGGTCATATCTATACGTAATTATCAAAAATATATAATAAGGGACCCAAACATACAGACCGATAAATGCAGAAAATGTCACCAATTTAACGAAACCATAGACCATATAACCAGTGGATGCAAAGTCTTAGCAGGCACAGAATATACCGAAAGACACAACATGGCAGGAAAAATTATTCACCAAGCCTTTGCAAAGACATATGGACTCATAACAGAGGAAATACCCTACTACAAATAAACCCCAACCACAATTATAGACACCAACGAATACAAACTATACTGGGATGTAGAAATCCGTACTAGCAGACCAGAAAAGAGCAATAATAAGAAACCAACTGCTTTCAGATAGAAACAGATACAAATCACCAAAGAGGAAGTAGCCGAGGAACTAAACACCAACGATAGCGCACTATACCAGTAACTGAATCAACCACCGGACCCACCCAAAATCCTTCAAACCAACCAACGTAAAACATTAACAACACCCAACTTAATGAAATATATAATGAAATTCAGGCAAACCTAACAACCTGGATACAAATAGCAACAGATCAAAGACCATCACTACCAAAACTAAGATTCTTAAAACAAACAACTTACGTAATAAAGAAAGTAAATCAAGAGCTCGAAAGACATGCAGAAACCATAAGCACATTAGAAGACCTACACGCTCTTATCTACGCTGCTGCCGTAACTGTTCTCACTCAAAACGAGCAAAAAATACAACCGCAAACCACCCACACAACATACAAAAACACAAAACCTGAATGGCAAACTAGACTGGAAAATAACATTAAAATCACAAGAAGCAAAATCATACGACTGATTCGATACAACAACGGCAATAAATCAAAAAACCTTCTGAAACACATCCACAAGATCATTGAAAATAACCAAGAACCACCAATTGAGTTCCTAGACACACTAAAACAAAAATTGGCAGTATACACCAAACGATTGAGAAGATACAAAGAAGCAAACGACAGAAAAACGCAGAACACTCAGTTCAACAGAAGCTATTGAATGAATTATTTATGTTATTTCATTGCATTATCTAGTGAATAGATCATTTCATTCAAAGGTCTGAATTCACATTAAATTGAATGATATCAATAACCGTGGTAGTTTCACATCGATTACTAAATCTCTAATAAATACAATTCAAAATTGAGTCATTTTGTTATAATGATTTCCGATTCAAATTTTGTTCCACTAATGGTTCCATTATTTGATTTCATAGATTATTTTATATATTTTTCTTAATTTTGCTCCGACCATAAGTCACCAAATACCGCCCCTCTTTATTATAATATCACGATTTTCATGAACCCGTTTTGGAAAAGTAATACAATGTAAGAGAATCAATATGCACGGTTTCCCGTTCGTTGTATCAATTAGCAATCAAAGTTTAATTGAACTGTAATTAATTTAATTACCTACAGCATCAAGGCGGGTAACAGCAGGGCAGGACGTTCGAAGCGTATATTTTACTGCTCCAGTTTTCTGGGTGATCGATTTAAACAATTACAGGGAACCAAATAGAAATTCGAATTCATAAAAAGGCATTGTTTCACTTTTATGATACTCGATTAGCATAATAATTCCTTCATAAAACATAAAATTCAGAAGAAACTGCTAAAAACAAAATTGTCTTAATATTTACTTCGAAAGAGAGAAATATGAGAAAATGAAAACCTGAGAAACTACTGAATAGTTGAATCAAGTAATTGTATGAAAATACTGAGAAATGAAACACATTTTGAAAGCTGGCGAATAAAAACAAATATCGTCTTTCAATGTCCACCAACCTAAAACATGACAGTTGGCAATAGCAAAACTCCTTAATCAAAGTAGCATCAAAATACAAGGTCTGAACAATTTCGTGTGAACGTACCAACAATGGTGAAACTAACTTAACTATGAGATAAAGAAGCTAATAAGTCTTATGAAATATTGGATTTTCATAGATCCGGCGCTTTTCGTTCAATATAAAACCTCAATTTCCAATGACTGAAACGTGGCTTCTAGAAAGTACTCCAGAAACCAAGGTTACGAAAATGGCTTGAGGTGGAAGAAGTGAATGTGTTTGTCCATTTCAGTTGGTCTGCCACCCAGAATATTGCTATTGATTTACTATCCACTACAACATTTTTAAAAGCCGTGCGTGGCTTCTAAGCAAACAAACTTTGAGATAAAACGCAGTTCAGCCTGAAACCTCGACCAGAGAACAATGTTTTTTAAATATAAATAAATTTTTCATAATATTGTCTATTCTATCACGGTTATCAGTTATAATAATAGAAGTATACAGTCCACTTAATAAGTCGTTTTCTATTTAATCCGGACCGGAGAGGGAACAGTTCCGGGAACAAAACATTCGAGCCGGATAAACTCAGTGTAAAAGTTGTTAAAAAAACTTCATCGGCTACCGGTCGCATTTCAACGTGGATTAGTGATCACCATCAGCTTAGCTGAATTTAATTACGGCAAAGGTTTTAAGGAGTTGTGGAGAGTTTGGTGGTTTTACAAGACTTGGATATACCGGATTCATCGACGGGATTGAAGGAAGAAATCGGAGTTACTAGAAAATTAATTAAGAAATTAATAACCGGTTGAAAGCATGACTTATATTTTATATATATATATATATATATATATATATATATATATATATATATACACTACTCCAAGAATTTAACGCACAACCAAAAAATAACCAAAAGTTTAAAATAAATTTTTGTCTAAACTGCTTGTCCGATTTGGATGAATTTTTTTTTGAATGACAGGTTAACACTTCCAGAGAGTTAGTGTACTACTGTATTTGCATACAAACTTATTTTTGTATAAATACGGGGTGTTGCAATGATAACCTGATTTTTTCATAAAATTTGTAACACCCTGTGGAGATCAACAGTAACAATATCAACTTAAAATTAAAATCAGACGGTAGCTTTATCTTTTTGTAACATTTTGTTTTTTGATTTACTCTATTATCTTAGCCACAACAAGAGAAAATCAATTTTATAGCATAACATGTTTTTTATTAAAATTTATAATGATAAAAGTGAGTAGCAGGCTATGAAAAACAATAAGTTACAGTAAATTGTCATTAGCTAAATACAGGTGTCAAAAAGCATTTCATAGAAGTCTATTTTTAGTGTTAGCCCTTACGTTTTTTTTTGTAAAAACCTTTATTTTAATTAATATGCAACGTGAAACACGAAATCTTACTGGCGAAGAATGTGCTCAAGCATTAATATTGTTCGAGGAAGGCTGGAATTACCGAAGAATTGGTAGACGATTTAATGTATACCATACAACCGTTTCACGAGTTATACAAAGATATAGAGGCACTGGAAGTCATGGGGACAAGGAAGGAATTGAATAACAACCCCTAATCAGGACCGTTTTTTAAGATTATCGGCATTAAGACAACGTTTTGTACAAATTCGTGGTGAATCAGCTCGTCAGCGACTACGAGAACACAATTTGAGACCTATAATTGCTGCTCGGGGGCCAGCTCTAACTAGAGATCATCGAAGAGCGAGGCTGAACTATGCCATTGAACATCGTAACGGGTTAGAAGCGGAATGGCAACAGGTCTTATTAACGGATGAGTCAAGATTTTGTTTGTACAATAATGACAGGCGCATACGTGTATATCGACGCCCTAACGACCGATATGCTCAGTGTAATTTCTCAAATAACACATTATTTGGAGGAGGATCTGTGATGGTCTGGGGAGGTATTTCTTTGACTGGTCGCACAGAACTTGTGGTCATAAATAATGGAAGCCTTACAGCTGAAAGGTACATATTGGAGGTTTTATACCAACATGTAATGCCATATGCGCCATATATAGGGCAAGGATTTTTGTTGATGCACGATAATGCCAGGCCTCATGTTGCTGGAGTTGTGAGGAATTATCTAGAGGAAGTTGGCATCGATACCATGACATGGCCAGCTAGAAGCCCTGATTTAAATCCCATTGAGAATCTCTGGGACACTCTTGGGAGGAGGTAACGAGAGGAACGGAACTTGAACACCTTGGAAGACGTGGGGAGGCGACTGATTGAAATATGGGAAGAAATTGACCAAAATGATATACGGTCGCTTATTTTAAGTATGGGCCGTCGGTGCCAAGCAGTTATTTCTGCCAGAGGCGGAAATACTCGCTACTGACTTTTTTTACGTTTTGTTTCATTGTTTTTCGTTGTTAAAGTTGGATAATAAATTTTAATAAAAAACATGTTATGCTATAAAATTGATTTTCTCTTGTTGTGGCCAAGATAATAGAGTAAATCAAAAAACAAAATGTTACAAAAATATAAAGCTACAGTTTGATTTTAATTTTAAGTTGATATTGTTACTGTTGAACTCCACAGGGTGTTACAAATTTTATGAAAAAATCAGGTTATCATTGCAGCACCCCGTATTTATACAAAAATTAGTTTGTATGTAAATACAGTAGAACACTAACTCTCTGGAAGTGTTAACCTGTCATTCAAAAAAAAATTCATTCAAATCGGACAAGCAGTTTAGACAAAAATTTACTTTAAACTTTTGGTTATTTTTTGGTGGTGCGTTAAATTCTTGGAGTAGTGTATATATACGCTTAGCAGTTAAAAAAATCATTTTCAACAATATTTGATTACAAAACTGACTCTGAGGAAAATTTAATACGATTATAAAAGTACACGTTTTGAAACATTTTTAAATGGATTTACGGAAGCAAAGCGTACGCAGCTTCAGGGTTAGCGAAGCGTGAGGAAGGCCGAAAGAATTATTTTATATACAATAGTAAAATCGAGAAGATAGGCACCCAAGCTGATAATGGAAAGCAGCGTCAGGATTTTGAAGATAATTATTTTAAGGTTATGGGTATGGTGGAGAGTTTAAAACAAGCGAGTAATATCGATATTGGGAGAAATTACAGTTGTTTGTGAATGAAATTATACAGTCCATTAATTTCGTGCGAAGACATATAAATTGGCCCTTTGAGCCGGATCATATCAAAATTCGAAAAACAATTGTAAAATTGCAATAAAATTATACACGGATATGGCCATTTTCATACCAATTCACATCCCAACCGACTGGCGAAGGTACAAAGTTCAGTTTTCAGAAAATTGGAATGATTTCTTCAAAAAGGTCAAAACAAATTATTATCAGTTTGTTTTGTTTTGTTTGTATTCGCACGTGGTTGTTGATCATTAAGTGATTTCAGTAGAAAATCTATAATGCTGGAGAACTGGGAGTTATTTCGGTTCTTAGCGGTTATTTCAATTGTCAAAATTAAATAGTCATCTTATTTCAGTTGTCTTATAAAATTTTACCAACACATTTCTAACGTAGTAAAAAACTCCAACTTCCAATTTTCGTAGGACAAAAACTACAATTTTCAGTTTTGTAGTAGTAAAAACTACAGTTACAATTTCATTGCAAAATAGAACTTTTCATAAAATTTGTGGTAAAGGATACTAATTTTCGGTGTTTCCAATCCATAGTGGAATTTACTAGAACTTTCAATTTTCATTGTACGCAAACTACAATATCCAGTTTTTGTAGTGGTAAAAAAGTTTGACAAATTTCGTAATCACAAACAAAAATTTCAGTTCTTGTGCATAAAATTTCATTCTTAAGACAGGTTTAAATAATTTCCCTTTTTTCAAAATGGCTACTGAATTAAGGCGACTTACTGCTAAAAGTGGGATATTACTGAGGTCTTCGAGGCAGAAATTCTTACCTCGTCGCAGTCAAATGACGAAAATATCGAGCTTTTCAGAGAAAAATACTAAGATCTACAAAACTTATTTGACACCTTCTGTGAATACCACAACGAGATTTCAGGTATCATCGAAGAAGACGACGTTTTTCTTGCGGAAGACAAGGTCTGTAAGGACACCTAATCTAATTTTTACCAGTCTAAAATGTATTACAATCGGATCTGTAAACCCCTGGACGACGAAGAAGCGGTCCAGAAGGCAGAACGTTTATCAGCAACCACCTCCTGTACTAATACTTCAAAGTTACATAATTTAGAGCTACTTCTCACCGTACAAGTTCCAAAATTCTCTGGAGGCATCCATTTTTCGATATGTATATCCAAATTGTACATAACATTACTGCAATTTCGAATGCTTCCAAGCTAAAGTATCTCCTTTCTTACCTAGAGAGCCTCAGAGATTTAAAATTTCTAATGCAAATTGGTTAAAAGGTACCAAAATAAACCTTTTTTATCAACCAATCCCATGGACTCGACCGCAGGCGTAACTTGTCAAAATAGTACATCAAAGTAAAGAAATCTTCTTAATACATGTTTTGTTCTTGGTGTTTTTTTCTTTTTCATTTACTTCTGAAGAAAACTCCTACAGTGTTCCGAAACAGTTTCGAAATTCAAAACAGTTCTGAGGAAATTCCAGTTTCCAAACAACTGTACGAATTTCTAGAAAATAGGTGTAAAGCACTAGAATCCGTTACTGTCCAAAAATTGGGAAAATTTTCTTCAGATTCAGGTTTTTCCAGAAATCAAACTTTTTAAAAAACTTCAAAACTATCCCATGTGTTCAATATGCATACATCTAAGATTTCATACTATTTGTGTAAAGAATATCATGGACTTTCAACATGTTCCAAATTTCTATAAAAAAATCCGGTTGATAGGAACAATTTTGTTAAACAACAAGTTATGTAAAAATTGTCTTTATCATGGTCACGAGACCCAAACATTTCTTTCAAGATTTTGGTTCAGAGTTAGCGGCTGAAATGGTAAACACCATTCTACAGTACATATTTTCAAGAGTTCAGACGATTTACCACAACCCACTGCACACCAGAATTCCACGGTTGTCCACCCTATTACCCAAACTCCGCACGCACTGCAACATAACGTGCTTGGCTAGACAAAATAAAATATCTTCTCAAACTACTAGTCTCCTAGCTACTGCAGTAATAGATATTTGTGAGAGTCTCGGCTGCTTTCGCCCCGTTCGCATCATGGTAGACTTGAAAAATACCGATTGTTTAATTAGCCAAAAATGGCTACTGCTACGCTACGCTACGCCGCCTCTATTCCGCTACTATCCATGAATTGAATCAAATGTCTTCCATTTCCTTAAATGGAATTACTTGTTGCAAAATTAAACCCGAGAAACTTCCCGTTTCAACCTTTTCCTTCGAAGCTATTGTTGTTCCTGTGTTGTATGTATAGTTGTGACGGATAAGACATCAAGTCTCAAGATGAAGCCATGTATTAAAGTAATTGTTGACTTACGCAATTCTGGATTATAGGAAGAAAAGTAAACATTTTGATAAGTAGCACTGGGATTTTATTTATACACTAAATAACACTTAATTACTAGATATGACTCATAATTTACTAGGACGGTCAAGTTCAATATACACTAGTTGATATTTATAAACACGACAGAGTATTCATTGCTGACTTATTACAATATTCCTTTTTATAGTAAATATTATCTCAAAGTGTTTACAGTTATGTTTATAATTAGTATCAAAATATCTCTTGCTAATATGTGTTTGTATTCTATTTAATAAAACAATCGTTTTTAACCTCGACATGAACTAAGTTCATATTAGTTTGTTTGGATTGTATCTAGCCTTCGGGGTTAATAACCACTACATTCCGAAGTAATCGTTCAATCTCTACCTTTGTAATTTACAAGAGGTGTAATGGGATCACCTAAAAGAGCTACACTTAGCTGATAATGGTATTTGTAAGACAAGTGTCACAATGACTCGTTTTGTAGTACGAGTGAAGCTTAAGCTGTGAATTGCGCAAATCACGAGTACTGCAGAAAGTCATTGTGAAACAAGTTTTACAAAATAATTTTTATAACTCGCATTTATTCAATTTTTCAAATAAAATAGAATAACATAATCCCTATTTTTAAACCAGGAGGAGTGGCTGAAGTTAAATTGGCAATTCTGTGAATTTCTGATTGGTCAGATCACAGAGGGTTTTATTCAGCACATCTGACTTTTGACATATTATGATCGAATAATTGTGTAAATTGTAAACAAACTTTCATTTAAGCAAACAGGGGATGATTATTTGTTGAAAAAAGAGCTTCTTTGAATATACTTGCAATCTATTTGTATTAAATCATAAACAGAATTATTTCTATAATACATCTTCAGATAGATATCTGGTAATTTATCCCAAAAATCGAACGTTATGTATACCTATATATTGATCCTATAGAATATAAAAATAAACAATTGACAAATCATTGATGAATAAATTTTAGCATACTTTATTGATTAATATTTTTAATATATTATTTATTCAAGTTTGCCTTTAAGACCATTTAATATAATAATTTGCTAGCTAGAACAACGCTAGACAATTTTATAATTTGTGTCAAGGTTAAAGTCAAATGTCAAATAAAAATACATACTACATACAATAACCAACTGTATGACATTAAAAATTACTAGAAAAGTGTTTAGAGACTTCATTGTGACACTGTAAACAATGCTACGAGTATACTGAAGTCTCTCTTATACGCGAATTATGAAAAAAAAAATTTCGTGTCTAGGTCCATAGATTTATTGTTCGGGGTAGAAATACTGGGACAAATTATTCGCGAATGGCGAATAATTGGTAAAAGAGGCCAGCCTTCAGTTATGGAGACAGTTTTCGGCTTTGATCTTTTGGAGAAAATTGAAGTTTACCATTTCAAGTTGTCATTTTACTTCCCCTCCGGAACTCGCTCTGGAAGTGATAGTTCCAAAATGTTGGGAAATCGAACAAATCCCTCAAAAATATTTTTCTTCTACCAAGGATATAAAAGCCAAGGAGATTTTTGAAAGTACAGTTTCCAAAGACCCTACGGGAAGATTTATTTTTAACACACAACTGTTTGGGAATGGTGAAACAGATAAAGACAATATATTATCACATATTCATCATGGCGTAAATATTACCGTGAACAAACCGCAGTGGATTACGAGACTAATTTCAATCCACACAGGTGCTTATAACTTCTGTCTACCAACTAATTAATTTTAATGAGAAATTTCTATTGAGGTTACTTAGACGGGATACAAAATATCATGTTAATATGAATCTTTGTTTTACTTCATTGTAGATTCAGAAGCATCTAAATATTGACGTTGAAATTCAATTCGTTTTAAGTGAATAAGAGACATATTTACACTTTTAAAAATTATTATGTTCTCTCCTCACTCCAACACCGTTCAACCGATCATTATAAAAATTGGTATTTTGATGTATTTTTTCATGGAGAAGGTTTTCACACTATCTTCTTTGTTGTAACTCCTCACCAGGTGGCGATGCAGCATATCAAATTCTACACCCTCCAACTTCAACCTTCAGAATTTGTATTTGCTTTGTGGCACGAGCCGTAGGGCCAAATAGCCTTGAGCAACAAATTCGAATGCCTAAGACACGAGGAAGATGGCAGCAAGTGGCAACAGTCATAGGAGAAGCAGCGACGGAAACCATTGGAAAAAAGAAGAAGGGCCCCAAAAGAAGGTGGTTTGACAGAGAATGTGAAGAAGGGCTGGATTTGATAAGAAATAAGAGACTAATAATGCTAATAAACCCTACGAATGAGAACAAAGAAGAATTTCACAGAACAAGAGCACAGGCAAGGAGATTACTCAGAACTAGAAAGAAGAATTATCTAGAACACCAAATACGGGAAATATACAGGGATAGAGGCATGAATCAGACAATCTTTAGGGAAGTAAAGAGAGTGAGGAGGAATAGGAGTGTAGGAGGAACGAAAGGCATGAGAAATGATAGTGGGGAACTGATAATAACGGAAACGGAAATTGTTGAACGATGGAAGGAGTACTATAAACAATTACTAAATAATGAAAGGGAGACAGAGGAAGAAGAAGACATTACCTTCCACTCAGCGGATATAATAATACCACCAACAACACTCCAAGGAGTAAAACCAGGCAATGACGGTATAAATGCAGAGTTGTTAAAAAAGGGAGGAAATGTTTTACACCGACAAATATATGAAATGATCCTAAATATATGGGTACAACAGAAAATGCCTAAAGATTGGAGCGGAAGTATCATAATACCTATACATAAGAAAGGAAACAAAGAAGAATTTAGAAAGTATAGAGGAATATCACTCATCAACACAACATACAAAGTATTGGCAACCATACTACTGAGAAGGCTGACCCCTTATGCGGAAGACGTTATCGGCGACTATCAATGCGGGTTTCGTGCTGGAAGGTCAACGATAAATCAAATATTCACGATCAGACAAATATTAGAAAATAACTGGGAATTCATCCGGGATATTCACCAAATCTTTGTTGATTTCCAGCAAGCATATGACTCTATAAAAGAAGCAGGTTGTGGGTGGCAATGCTAGAAATGGGCATCCCAAGGAGATTGGTGGAGCTAACACAAATGTGTGTGGTAAACTCATATGCATCAACTCCATTTAGGGTAACATCAGGACTCAGACATGGAGATCCCCTCTCACCATTGCTATTCATTTTGGCCTTGGAGTATGCGGTTGGTAAAATAACATCGGAACTAACTGAAGGTTTTGCTAAGCAGGGTTCAAAACTATTGTTGGCTTTTGCTGATGATATAGATACGGTGGCTCATTCAACGGGAGATATGAGAGAAGTGTTCTCCCAACTCGAGGAGGAAGAAGGTAACCTGGGTGGATGAGTAAATGAAGAGAAAATGAAATCACACAGTATATTTCCATTAATGAATACAACTTTGAAGTGGTTAAGTACCTAGGAGTGATAATTACAGATGATAATCGAGTAGAAAAAGATGTCTCAGCAAGAACAATAGCGGGAGAAAGGGCGCTACATTCTCTGATAACACTCTTGAGATCTAAACTGTTAAGAGGACAATCCAAATTAACAATATACAAGTCAATTATTCACCCGGTGGTTACATATGGCAGCGAAACCTAGACCCTAAATTAACGGGAAATAAATAAGCTTCTTGTATTTTAAATGAAAGTTCTTAGCAACAAGATGAAGCAACAGGACAATGGAGAAGACGCCACAATGCTGAGTTGTCAGCACTGTATGGCAGTGAGAACATAGTCAGAAAGATGCCGTCGCGGAAGATGTTGATAGAATGGAAGTCCAACAGTCGGAAATGGAAGCACAAGATCGAGGAAGATGGAGGGCGATAGTGGATGCGGCCAAGACTCACCCAGAGTTGTACGGCCAGGAAAAGAAAATAAGAAAAATAACTGTTTTTTAGCTGTTATGAAAACTAGTTAAAAAGTAAAAGTAGGCCTATCTGAGTTGAATCCGGACATGATAATTGCGGTATTTAAACGTTCACTGGTTATTGTTGCAAATAAACAATACTGTTACGAAACAGCACACTGTTATAGTCCCTAAAACCGACCCTGTCTAAGCCAGGTATAATAGTTAAAATTATGGCAGATACGCAGTTATAAAAAACTGTTTACGATTGAGACTATCTTATCTAGAACTGGTTTTTGTGACCAGAGTTATCTAGAAAAGGCCAGAAAAATTATTTGTGTGTATTAGCCGCAGCCCGGAATTCTCTAGTACAAAAGGCACTAGTATATAAGGGGACTGATCAGGAAGAGTTAGTTAGTTGATAATTGGACATCGTGAGTTAAACAGTAAATAAGTGAATATAAAGTGTTTATATAAATTAGTTTGAGTGAATATACAGTTAATATAAATTAATAATTAAGTGATTAGTTAAGTATATATAAATTAAGTGTTAGTGAGTTAGTGTTTCAATAAATTAGTAAGTAGCCATACCGAGTGTTTAAAATTTATCCCACCCGTTTATTGTCTAAATAAATAAGAAAAACATTACAATACATTGAAATTTTGGTATAATTATCTACTTGAGTAGTTGAATTTAAAATAAGAAGCCCTTCCATTTGAGCTAAATTTGATCCCCCCCCCCCTTCCATTGAATTGTTTTCATTGCGATGACGTCCCTGCTTCTATGATGACATCACAGATATCCTGTATAACTCGAATGAAATTACTGTAGGTCCCAAGAACATTATGGAATTTACAAATAAACCTATTTGTTAATTCCTGAGTTACAGCCTGTAAAAAAATCTTGGGATGACGATCAAACGGAGACTGGCTGAGAAATTCGGGACAATCATATAGCCCATGTGCTTCTGTGCAGAATTCACATTGTTGAGTTGACTTCGATGATAGTAAACTTGAGGCGCGTGAGGTTTATTAGTCGAAGAAAGGTTTCCCAAGCGAGGTTTTCCAACAAAACTATCATATATCAAATATTCTAAAAATCGAACACACGATTCCATTATAATTTGTCTTCTCTATTTTCAACCTATCAGATAAACGAGACAAATTTCGAAATGATTTGAGAAAATACGTTAGACATTTTCGAGAAATTTGAAGATTTCTTTGTTAATGTCAATAGTTATTTGTTTTACTAGGCATAAAAGCACAAGATTTAATGCCGCGGCTGGTGTTTCATAGCCGAGCAAAGCGAGCATTAAGGCATTAAATCTGCTTTTCTGCCGTGTGAAACATATAATTTTTTCTTCAAATTTGTTCCAATTCCACGCAAAATCGACTTTTTCATATTTAAATTGCATTTCATTATCAATATCCAAATAACTAAATTATTTTATCAAAGGTAACTGGGCCCTGCGTTACTATGTTTACCGCTGATGACGTTTGTTGAATATGTTTGTTTACTGTTTACTTTGTCATTGTCAATTTTGAAAAGTTATCATGTTAGAAATGGATTTACTGCAAAGTGAGGATGAATTGATGCAATTAACGCCAGCTGAGATAAGAGACCAGGCACGAGATGTGGAATTTAACCTTTTACCGGAAAAATCAAGAACTGTATATGAACTCACATACAGCAGATTCATGGAATATAGACAGAAGAAAAATATAGGATCTTTCTCTGAAAATGTGCTGATTGTCTATTTTTCCGATCTTTCAAAGAAAATGAAGCCTGCAACGTTATGGTCTACCTATTCGATGTTGAAAGCTACCCTGAACATAAAAAATAACATTGATTTGGCAAAATACCTGAAGTTACGGGCTTTTTTGAAACGCCAGTCAGACGGTTTCCATGCAAAAAAATCCCGAGTTTTTCAAAGAGAAGAAATCGAGAAATTTTTATCAGATGCCCCAGATGAACTGTATTTGTGTACGAAGGTAGGAATATATTGAAAATGATCTATTATGGATTAAAGAACTAATTTTCAATTTATATTTTAGGTTGTACTTATTGTTGCAGTCGCTGGGGCTTGTAGATGTGATGAGCTTTTGCAAATGAAAACAGATGATATAAATGATATGGGCGACAAATTGCTAATTATGCTACCAAATACTAAGACCAAAAGATCAAGATCTTTTGTAGTAACCTCCAGACCCTCGAATTTAAATAATCGGCGTGTCTTCTATTAGTATGCGAACGGTAAAGCACATCATCAATTCATTGGCATTCACAAACTCGGTAAAATTCCAGAAGAAATTGCTACTTTTCTGGGATTATCCCATGCGAAAGAGTACACCGGGCACTGCTTCCGCAGAACTTCGGTCACGTTACTGGTGCATTCTGGTGGGGACATAACAATGTTGAAGAAACATGGAGGATGGAAGTCTTCCGCTGTCGCGGAGGGCTATATTGAGGACTCGCTAGTCAATAAGTTGAACATCGGCAATAAAATATTTTCTGGCGTTTCCGGAGTATCAAGTGTGGATACTAAAGTTGTTGATTTCACTGGAAAGGAGGGAAGTGGACAGAGTTCAATAAATAATTGTTCACAATTCGCCATAAATATATCTAATAAATAAAAATTTCGTGTTGTAGTTTGTAGTTTTAATGCAATGAAACCAGTTTATTATCATCAGCATCATTTTGAGTTTTCTTAATGTCATTGTCAATTTTAATAACCAGTTTGATTTAAATTATTACTTCGAAGGTTGCCTAGCAACGAACTTTTTCTGCCTAGGCAGTAAAAGTGGACTTTTTCTGCCTAGGCATTAAAAGTACAACTTCTAAGCCTGCCAAGTGTCATTAAAAGGCTGCTTTTAATATCATTTGGAAAAAAAATAAATTTATTGATCTAAATAATCAAAGATATTTTATACAAAGGAACAGTAAACTTCCAAATAATATGTTACTGGACCACATTAAAAATATGGGTTCAATTCGAGATATTTCACCTGGATAATCACCTTCCTGCATTTCTGGTATATTCCAAGAATATTTTATGTTTTTGAGTTCTTAGGAAACTCCCTACAAGGACAAAACTAATTCAAAATTCGATCTAATCAATAAAAATTAGTAATAACAACCGAGTCAGATACACCTAATCTTACTCACGACAATGCGGTACTGCTGGGTATTAATATATTCTTATTATTATCTTTGCTCAGAAAACTAATTAATATAAACGAGTTCAAAACTGGAAACTCTGCGGGGACTCATCTTTATGCAGTGAGCTTTTATAATAAAAACAGCCAAAGAACTTTATCTTAATAAAAATCTCATGATACTTTCCATTTTGAAGAATTGTAGTAGACGTTGAATAAACCAGCTTTCATATCAATACTATAGAAGTTGTTATAGCTGAAAGTTAATGAAATCGCTATCTTTCAGTATTTGCATTTTTTAAAACTTGAGTAATATTTATGTTTAATATCACACTTTTAACGAAATGGGTCATATTCAGTTTCTTGACACTATTTTCAATGAATTTAATTGTAAATTTTTATGCATGACATATTTTCCTTCCTTTATCTATAGTTCAATTCGAATGATCGACAAAGCTTTTTTTCATATGACTACTACTATTTTTTATAATTATTATGAATATTTTACAAAATCTACGAGTAAACTGGTCAAATTATGGAGAATGTAGAGAAAACTACATACATTTTAGCAAAATTAACTGTCTCGACCCTTACTTCGTCGAATCTACTAATATTATTGTTTTAAATGAATCTTACTATTTCTAGCAAATTCCACAATATATTGAAAAAATGTTGAAACTTCTGAAAATTGACAATTGTTTCGATAAACCAATATCATCGTCAGAATAACAGAAGTTCCATTTCATTTGATGCCTACCTGATGTTTAAGAGTTTTTTTGGCTAGACCAAGAAGTGACCTACCTTGTAATTGACTTGATATGTTAATGGAAAAAATAAGAGGATATGATATCACAAATATTATAGCCTAAATAATATAAGCCGTATGGAGATATACTGGATATCATTTTCCAATTCCAATTAAGATCAGTAAAACTATGCAATGATATAGAAAACCAGGAAAACTATATCTGCTGATCTTTACAATTATCGCTTAAGAAGACAGTTTACTAGTGGAAAACTCCCTATATTTATCTGTTCATTGACAACTTCATATTGTGGGTTTCTTAAATGTCTTTTAATTTCCAATTCTTCAAGGAAATCCAGTTCTTGTTTCTTATCACAAGTATGTAGTTCTGTCTTAGGTGTCAATGAATTATTGGTGTCAGGTAGATGTTTTGCGTAGTGGGATTTAGCTGGTTGTTTTAATCTGTATGCTCGTAAGTGTGCACTGTATCAGATTTCAAAATTTCTAAGGATTTGACCCATTATATTCTGAACATTTGAGTTTATATATACCTGATTTCATCAATGGGGATATTTTTGTTTTTTTGTTTAACAATTTTGTACTTACGTTACTTTTTATTTTAAAAGAAATTGTTGTATTCGTTGCTAAAGATATTATCTTTGAAATATTATTAGAAATATTTCCTGCATATGTGATGGTTTTATAAGTTTTAATTTCATCAGCTTTTTTACTAATTAGTTTATTTATCATATCTAATGGATAACCGTTAGATGTTGCTATTCGTTTAATTGTATTAATTTCTCTATTAAAATTATATCTGTTCATGAGAACTGAAAATGCTCTATGTATCATTGAATTATATGCCGCTAGTTTATGTGACATGGGGTGATTGGAATTGTCACATCAGTGTGTGTTGGTTTTCCGTAAATTGAATAATCAAGTACATTATTAACTCTTTGAATTTTTAAATCAAGAAAATTGATTGAGCTATTTTCTTCAACTTCTAATGTGAATTTAATTTTTGGGTGTAAATCATTAATATGGTTGAAAAATATATCTAATTGTCGTTCACCACCTATAAAACAAGCTAATATGTCATCTACATATCTATACCAAAATAAAACATTTTTTGAAATACTACTTTCAAAGATTTTTCTTTCTAAACTGTCCATAAAACTGTTTGCCAAAATTGGTGATATAGGGCTTTCCGTTGGTAAACCTTCAGTTTGAATATTTTCTTACGAGTATTAGACATTCTTTAGGAGGAATTTCAGTAACATCAAATGAAATGAGCTTAGAGTTATCTTGCAAGTTGAATAGTTTTAATTATTTGATTAGTTCTATTGAATTTCTAATTGAGTATTTAGATGTATATCCGTAACTATTAACTATATTGTTAAGTCTCTTTGCCAATATATTATTAGGAGTATTAACATAAGAAACTACAGGTCTAATTGGCTTCGTTATTTTATGTAATTAAACGGTTCCATATAATTGTCGTGAATGAGGATTCTTATGTATGATGGACCTTTTTTCGTAATCACTAAAAAGATAATTTGAATTATTAAAAGTATCCCTTATATTATTAGAATACTTTTTTGTTGGGTCTGCTCTAAGAACTTTTACATCGCTAGATTCTATAGTTATAGATTTTTGAATTATAATCTTTAGTTGTCAATATGACAGTTGCGTTCCCCTAGTCAGATTTTGTAACTGTTAGGTGATTATCTTCTACTTTCTTTTTGATTGCATTTAAAACTGTAATGTCATTTTTTGTTTGACGTTCAACTTTTGAAGGTTCAATATTTTTGATTAAATTGGAAATTTTTAATTTCTCATAAAGAAAATTATTTGAATTAGATTTTAAAGTTATTTCTGATTCTGTAGCTATTATTTGTTTAATATTGTTCGTAAATTTTGGCGGTATGCTGTACTTTAAACCTTTATTTAAAAATACTATTTCACTATCTGTAAAATTAGTGTCTGAAAGGTTTTCAAATGGTGGTGCAAAGTGTGTTGGTATGTAAGTTCTTACAGTTTCATGATGTTGAGAGTATTGAATTCCATATAGTGTGTCTTCAAAATTTTGTAGCTTTTGTTCTTGTTTCTTAAATTTCTTGTGATTTATCGTGCTCACACTTTCTCTGATTTTGTCAACTAAATAGTCAAATTCTACTGGATGTAGTTGGATCGTGAGTTCAAAATGTACAACTTCCATGTAGTTGTCTTAGGAGTCTCTAACTTTGAACCATTTCTTACATTCTTCTTCAATCCAAACTCGTTGAGCACATTTTATAGCTTTTTGTGCTTAAGGTGTTCTATTATGGCATTTTATATTCACATAATTTAGTATTACCTCCTTTCTAGGGCATTCTTCGTTGAACCAAATTTTTTGTGATGCTTTTTAACGTTTTTGTAGTAACTTCTGGTATAGTCGGGTCAAATCTTCTCCCGAAGATTTTTATAAAAGACCAAATTATGTGAATAATAAATGCCATACTGAAACACCTGAAGCACGAAAAGCTATGCAATGAGCTCAACGAGTTTGGCTTAGAGAAGAATGTGAAAAATGGTTTAAAATAAGGGACTCCTTAGACAACTACATAAAAGTTGTACATTCTGAACTCACGTTCCAACTACATCCAGTAGAATTTAACTGTTTAGATGACAAAATCAGAGAAAGTGTCAGCACTATGAAGCACAAGAAATTTAAGAAACAAGAACAAAAGCTACAATAACACACACTACATAGAATTCAATACTGTAAACATCATGATACTGTAAATACTTACATACCAACACACTTTTCACCACGATTTGAAAACCTTTCAGACACTAATTTTACAGATAGTGAAATAGTATTTTCAAATAAAGGTTTAAAGTGCAGCATACCACCAAAATTTACGAATAATATTAAACAAATTGTAGCTACAGAGTCAGAAATAGCTTTAAAATCTAATTCAAAAATTTTTCTTTATGAGAAATTAAAAATTGCCAATTTAATAAAAAATATTGAACCTTCAAAAGTTGAACGTTGAATAAAAAATGACATTACAGTTTTAAATGCAATCAAAAAGAAAGAAGATAATAACCTAACAGTTACAAAATCTGACTAGGGGAACGCAACTGTCATATTTACAACTAAAAATTATAATTCAAAAATATATAACTTTATAGAATCTAGCAATGTAAAAGTTCTTAGAGCAGACCCAACAAAAAAGTTTTCTAATAATATGAGGGATATTGTTAATAATTCAAATTATCTTTTAATTTATTACGAAAAGAGGTCCATCATAAATAGGAATCCTCATTCTCCACAATTATATGAAACCGGTAAATTACATAAAATAACGAAACAAATTAGACCTGTAGTTTTTTATGTTAATACTCCTAATAATATATTGACAAAGAGACTTAACAATATACTTAATAGTTACGGATATACATGTAAATACTTAATTAGAAATTCAATAGAACTAATCAAAGAATTAAAAGCATTCAACTTGCAAGATAACTCTAAGCTCATTTCATTTGATGTTACTAATATGTTCAGTAAAATTTCTCCTAAAGAATGTCTAATACTTGTAAGAAAATTGCTAGAAGATGAAAATATATATGTATTTATTAATCAAAATTATTTCACTTTTGACAATAAGATATATATTCAAAATGAAGGTTCACCAATGGGAAGCCCTAAATAACCAATTTTGGCAACCATTTTTATGGACAGTCTAGAAAGAAAAATGTTTTATTTTGGTATAGACATAGATATAGGTAGATGACATATTAGCGTGTTTTATAGGAAGTGGACCTCAATTAGATATATTTTTCAACCACATTAATAGAAAATTAAATTTATATTAGAAGTTGAAGAAAATAGCTCAATCAATTTTCTTGACTTAAAAATTCAAAGAGTTAATAATGTACTTGATTATTCAATTTACCGAAAACCAACACATACTGATATTACTATTCCATATAGTTCCAATCATCCCATGTCACATAAACCAGCGGCATAAAATAATTCAATGATTCATAGATCATTTTCAGTTCCTATTAACAAATGTAATTATCATAGAGATATTAATACAATTAAACAAATAGCAAAATACAACGGTTATCCATTACATATGATAAATAAACTAATTAATAAAAAAGAGGAAAAAGTCGCATTACAACCAATATTTCCTAAACCAACTAAAGAAATAAAAACTTATAATACCATCACGTATGCAGGAAATATTTCTAATAATATTGCAACGAATACAACAATTTCTTTTAAAACAGAACGTAAGTACAAAATTGTTAAACGTAAAAACAAAAATATCTCCATTGAAGAAATCAGGTAAATATAAACTTAAATGTCCAGAATATAATGCTGTCCATTTAGGTGAGACCCTTAGAAATTTAGAAATCCGATACAGTGAACACTTACGAGCATACAGATTGAAACAACTAGATAAATACCACTACGCAAAATATCTACTTGACACCAATTATTCATTGACACCTAACACAGAACTAGAAGTACCACATTTGTTATAAGAAACAATAACTGGATTTCCTTCTAGAATTGGAAATTAGAAGACACTTAAGAAACCTACAGTATGA
This sequence comes from Galeruca laticollis, assembly GCA_963921935.1. Taxonomy (NCBI): domain Eukaryota; kingdom Metazoa; phylum Arthropoda; class Insecta; order Coleoptera; family Chrysomelidae; genus Galeruca; species Galeruca laticollis. Next base: position 118,675,915 of record OY998183.1, on the reverse strand, counting down.
AGTCGTCAATGAACAGATAAATCTAGGGAGTTCTCCGTTTTTAAACTGTCCTCTTAAGTGATAATTGTAAAGATCAGCAGATATAGTTTTCCTGGCTTTCTATATCAATGCACAGTTATACTGATCTTAATGGGGAAAAATGATATCCAGGATATCCCCATGGGCCTAATTATATTTAAGCTTTAATATTCGTAATATCATATCTTCTTCTTTTTTCTATTAACCTATATTAAGTCAATCACAGGGTAGGTCTAAACAAAAATAACTATTAAACATCAGGTAGGCATCAAATGATATGTAACTTCTGTCATTCAGACGATAATATTTAATTTCGAAACAATTGTTTTAGAATTTTCATCAGTTTTTCAATATATTGTGGAATTAGCTAGAAACAGTAAGTTTAATTTATAACACTAATTCGTTTTAGCAAATAATAAGATTGTCATTAATTGAAGAAAAGACGGAATGCCTAACTGTATCTAAGGAAACGATATGCAAAAAATTGAAGGAAAAACCATTTTATCGACAATATATTTGGGGGTGTATGTAAGAACATACCATACATACCCTGGTATTTATAAGGAAACAACAAGCTAAGTACGAGAAACAGCAATTAGGCCCTTGTAAACGAAAACAACAATATAATGTGTAAAAAACTTGTTTAGCCAATTGCGGTAGAGTGTTCCAGCAGACCAACCAATATTCGTATTGTTAACTGATTTTGTGAAAAGTTCTCCAATCATGATTGCCTGTTTCGTTCTCGGTGTCTTTAACGACCATTTTCCATAACCTTAACAAGAACTGTTGTGCATTCCTTGCATCACCTTTGCTCTACCCCAAAAATGATGTGGCTTAGCGAATCAGCTCATTCATATCCCTTGTAATCTATATGGATTGATTGATTATATGGCTCCTTCACTGTTAGTCTATATGACTGCGACAAAATGATTAATGAATATTCAGAATATGTCAGGATTATCTGTATAAATAGTTCAGTTTTTAGTTACTGCCGTAATCGAATAGAGCATTTACAGTATACAGAAGAATACTCTGTATTCATATTTCGGGCAATATGTAACAAGTTGTAGAAGTATCGCAAACGAAATCAAATTGCATCAATGCCTAGAGGTGGTATTCTAACTATTATAAGAAGGAAATAACTATATATCAAACTGAAATTATATAGGCAACCAGTCAATATATGCATTCCGTTGGCATTCTCGGGTCCTATTGATTGAATTGTCGTCGACAGCAATGGCCACGTTGGCGGTTAATTGACCTATCAAATTATGCTTATATGATCCGTTTTTGTGAGTTGAGTTCAGAATAGTATATTAAATAATTCATTTATTGCCTCAAAATATTTTGTTACTATGATACGTACTTTGTTGTTAATTGAACTTTCCATAATCAAAATCAACTTATATCTAAGTTTTAACAATAAATTCATTTTTATTGCCATCATACATTTTTCATGAATAAAGTTTTCCATTCCAATGTAGTTTGATATTAGAATATAAACAGGAAATGAATTTTATTATGTGAATCTGTGATAGTCGAGAGTTTTGAAAATAGAACACGAAAAAGAATGGAATGGACGAAAAGTTTATTTGTTCTAGGTAAGCTTTTAAAAGCAGGAATAAGATTTAATGTATACGATATACGGAGAATGAAAATTGTCAACAAAACGAGAGACCTCATTTTTTCAACCTAAAATAGCTGCATTGTAAAACATAATATATTGTTCTTCGGTTGAGTTCTGCTCCTATTGTTAAATTATTCACGAATGTAAAGGTATACTGCCCAAAGGAATTTCGCATGTTTAAAGCTTAATGAACTAAGCGTAATTAGACGTTGCGAATATATGTTGTGAAAAAGGCTCATGCACAGTTAGTGTATACCATTAAATTCTGCTGAATTATTCTGACTGCTCCTACCTTCAATTTGAACATTTCTTTTCTAATTAATTAAACCAAATAAAAATATTTCATAACGCTAATTCAGATTCAGTATCAGCATATTCATACTATCTATTTCTCTTCACAAGTAGTACTACGAAGTAATTTACAGGTTTTCCCATCCAACACAAAGTATTGTACTTAACTTGTGATTGATATTTCAGTCATAAGGTATATCAAAGTAGGAGAAATAAACAAAAGATATGAAATTTATAGTAACAACGTCATTATTAATTGTTTTTTTTGTATACAAAATGTATTACAAATTTTACAATTTCACCACTATTCTCGATTAATTAAGTAAGTGATTCATATATAACATTTTTATTTTTATAATTTTTTATTCTGACCATCATTCCATTCAACTAATTAATACACACACTGGCAGATTTATGCAAGAAAACAGGTTGTCAGACTTTCTATTCATTGGTTCCTCAATGTTATTATTATGATACATTTCTAAAAACTTTCTTTTTTTATAGTTTCTTTCTACATTAAGAATCTTTCTTCTTCTTCTTGTGCCTTGTGCTTCTCGCACGTTGGCGGTCCTTTGTACTTCTTTCTTCATGTCAAATGTAAGGTGCCATTTTCTGCCTTACGGAATATTGTGGCTGCATCTCTAGTTCCGCAACAGTCCCTAATGTTTCGCAGCCATGAATGTTGTTTTCTTCCCGGGCCTCTTCTACCTTCTATTTTTCCTTGTGTACTGGTTACTTAGTAAGTGTCCCTCGTATACTTGACGTGTATCATAAAGGCATATTATCATTGAGGAAACCACTTACCTAGCAACCGGTATTCGGGAATAGAATAAACAGCATCACATTTATAAAAATCACTGGGTCGAGTTTTTAATACGTTAAATACACAAATATAAAATATCAATCGACTTAGTCAAAGTATTAATAACAATTCTATTTCCCTGGTTCGTTCACTCTCATTTTATAGGTAGTGTAGCTATATTTTGCTACATGCCTGACCTCCGTCTATAAGTTTTACGTGTGTGTTTACATTGCAGTTAAAACGTGCTTTAAAAATATAATTATCATTGGCCTTCCTAGATCAATGCTCGCTAAATACTATAATTAATATTAACCTAAATTTAAATCCTATTTCTAAGCTAATGTCCTTTTGCCGTTAATATCTCTTAGGGATCACTACATCATCCCCTCTTGGAAGAGGAAAATTATCATTTTAATTTTTCGATATCACCTATACCTATAACTGTTTTTAATTAATGTTTTGTATCGTCTTGGTTTACTTAACACTATTTCCGTTCTTTGTATATAAACATACTATTCTTATGAACAATTTGTTGTTTATTGTCTGGAGATGTAATCTCGCAATTTACTCCCTTTATTCCCGTTATTTTATCAAGACTAGTCACACTTCGTTACGTGTTCAAAATTTGAGAAAACTCTCAGTATTTTTTATTAACAGTGGTTATCCTAGAAGACTGGTTTATTCTTTGTTGTTCAGTAGGTCTTCCACCGGTGATGAGCCTCCTTCTAATACCGCTCTTTTAAATCAAAACCTACCTAGACAGTATCTTTCGTTACCAAACATTCACACTATCAATCACCAATTTGAAAAGATTTTTTCAAAATTTCCTTCTATACCGTTAGCCAGTAGTAACATTCTTACAATTCAGAACATTTTTTCAAAAATCAAAGATAAAGATCCCGTATTGGATCAATCCAATTTGGTTTATTGCATTCCATGCTCGCAGTGTGTTGAGAAATACATCGGTCAAACTAAGCGCAGGCTTAAAGACCGTATTCGCTCACATAAAAGTAATATTAGAAATTTCAGGGAAACTTCCACCTGGGCAAGTCACACTCTGTCTATGGATCACATACCTGACTACGACTGTGTCACTGTTTTAGATCGCGAGTCCAATCTCACTAAGAGATCATTTTTGTTACAAACACTAACTTTAATTTTTCCCAATAAATTTCTGTTGTTACACCTTTTCCTCTTTCACTCATATTTCAATACATATTGGCATCACTGAATTTGGTTGACAGAATTTTAAATTTGTGGTTGTGTCAGTTGTCAAATTATTAATAAAGAAATTCCTCATGGTCCTGAACATGTGATTGAATTAGTTTTATCTTTTCATTTCAATATTAATTTTAATCATTGTACTTGTTTATCAATATAATGCAATTATCACGTGTTGTGATGATTTCGTAAAAATAGCGTCAGTTATGTACATTTTATTCGCATCAAACATATTTAACCTCACTTTCGTAAGTAATAATTTCCAATTCTTGTTATTTGTATTGACATTGAATAATTTATTGTAGAGTTCCTGATGAAGAATCAATAAAGTCTCGAAAGCTTGAACAGAATAAAGAGTCCACTTTTTATTTCTCCTTTGGCTGAAGACCCTATTAAGAATTTTGATTTCCTTAACTTAGTCAGGCGACTAATACTCAATTTCTTTATATCATTAAACCAATAAAATCTTTCTCAAACCAGCGTTCCAATTTAGGTCAGCTACAAGAGAAGCAAAGGAATTATCGAACGTTTTTCTAGTTTATTGGGGAAAATAGTACAAATTTCATAAACTTCGATGAAGATGGAAAAATATTATATAAATCTCATTACTTGTTGAGCCGACTGTAACTTAGTTTGCGAGAAATGAAATCACCCGTACAAGATGGAAATACGATTTTCCTCACAACATTAATCCAGTATCGAAGGTTTTCCATGAGGATGGAACTCAAGTTCGCAGTGGCATCACAAGTTACACGTCAATTTAGGGTTGTACTTGATGTCAACAATGTTAGATGAAAACAATTTTGGCCGAATTTCATTAAATGATTTTCACACATTGATATTTACTAGAAGGTAGGAGTATATCGCTGACTGGTATTCGATTCTAATCAATAGAACCCTTGAAACAGTATGGAGCTATGAATAAAAATTTTCAATCCAAACAATAAAATACATTTTGAATTAGGTATAAAAGCGACAGGTCATAGACAAGTACAACACTAATTCTCATTTCAAAACTCTTGAAATTAAAGTTTGTGTGACAGTTAACATCAACAGTAATTCTTGCTCTTGAATTTATGTATAGTGAAAACAGAAAAATAAGTTGGTGCTTGATGGTTATTTATACCAAAAAGACAAAGGAGACGAAAAAAGATTTTGGAAATGTGACTACCACAAGAAAAATGAAATGTCACGCTCGAGCTACAATGCTTGGAGCAGCTCTTCTCATGCAAACTGGCGAACGTAATCATTCCGCGGATGCTTGAGAAGCAAAATTTTGCAGTATGTGAAACCTCAATGAATACCCAAGACGCAGTACATCATATCATATCCACTGCTTCCATTGGACTTAGCCAGCCTACTGCAGCATGTTTGTCAAAAGTTGAAGCAGCGTTGCCAGAGCTGAAAAAAGATTTGAGAAAAAATCGGAGTAGAATTAGACTCGAGGGGAGTAGAATTATAGCAGCCAAAAAGAGAACATTTTTTTCGTAGATTTGACACTTGACAGGTAACTGACAGACAGCTGGCCTAAATTTGGCGGTAAAACAAAAACGAAAGATTTTTGAAGTCAAGTAGTTATATATTTCATATATTTTTCTACAAAATTTCGAAATATTGATAGAGGTAAAATCAAAACCAAATAAAGCATATCTTCAATATTCTATAATCTCAACAAAACTTGGAAATAGAAATAAATAGAACTTTATAATGTAATAAATAGGATGTACACAATTGATAAATATATGTATACAAACACATCACACTTTCAGTTCACATAATATAACAGACCAAAAAGAGAACGAATTCCTATGAAAACTTTATTCAATGTAAAAGTAAAATATTGTTTTATCTAACCCTATAATTACCATTATTTTCATTCTTAGTTTGTGATTGACCTAAATCTATCAATAGAAAAAAGGAAGATATGATATTACAAATATTAAAGCTCGAATATTATTAGCCCTAGGGGTTATCCTGGATATCTATTTCCAATTAAGATCAGTATAACTGTGCAATGATATAGAAAACCAGGAAAACTATATCTGCTGATCTTTACAATTATCACTTAAGAAGACCGTTTGAAAGTGGGGAACTCCCTAAATTTATCTCTTCATTGACTAATTCATATTGTGGGTTTCTTAAGTGTCTTCTAATTTCCAATTCTTCAAGGAAATCCAGTTCTTGTTTCTTTTCACAAATTTGCAGCACTAGTCTCAATGAATGATTGGTGTCAAGTAGATGTTTTTCGTAGTGGGATTTACCTGGTTGTTTCAATCTGTACGCTCGTAAGTGTTCACTGTATCGGGTTTCAAAATTTCTAAGGGTTCGACCCAAGTATACAGCATTACATTCTGGATACTTAATTTTATATATACCAGACTTTTTTAATGGAAATATTTTTGTTTTTACATTTAACAATTTTGTACTCACATTACTTTCTGTTTTAAAAGAAATTGTTGCTAGAGATATTATCTTTGAAATATTATTAGAAATATTTCCTGCATATATGATGGTTTTATAAATTTTTATTTCTCTAATTTGCTCAGGAAATATTAGTTTTAATGCCACTTTTTCCTCTTTTTTATTAATTAGTTTATTTATCACATATAATGGATAACCGTTGGATGTTGCTATTTGCCTAATTGTATTAATTATTAATTTTATAGGTAGTGAACGACAACAAGATATATTTTTCAACTATATTAATAATTTACACCCAAAAATTAAATTTACATTAGAAGTTGAAGAAAATAACTTCAGTTTTCTTGATTTGAAAATCCAAAGAGCTAATAATGTACTTGATTATTCAATTTACAGAAAACCAACACACACTGATATAACTATTCCATATAGTTCCAATCATCCCATGTCACATAAACTAGCGGCATATAATTCAATGATACGTAGAGCATCTTCAGTTCCTATTAACAAATGTAATTTTGATAGATAAATTAATGGAATGATTATTTACCTAGCTTTTTGAGATAGCGGTGCTAAGTAACCACCCATTCAACACAAAAAGGCCACACTTGCAAAGTCTCAAACCATCCAGTATATTCAGAATATATTTTTTGCTCATATTGTATATATATTCAAAAAGTAACATCAAATTATTGATATATATATATATATATATATATATATATATTATAGTGGATATGTTATATTTTAATATTTATACTTATATGATTTACCTTTATTTACCCGTTTTTACCTTCGGCTAGCCCTATATGATTATATGAAATTTTTTAATTGTATGTATTGTTTAAATTTTATATTGCAGTCGGAAGCATGAGACTTCTCTCTTTGAGTCCTGGACACCTATTAGAAAAAATTTTTACATATATGAACATTTATTTATTATGATTTCGTGATAGGTCTATTCCTGAATAAATTATATATCTTTATTTCAATCATCTCACCATATGATAATCGAATGAATGATTTAAACAATGTTCATGAAAAGTGTTATGGACATTGACTGGAATAAGAAAAATACCAACACTTAAATAAAAATATTTTAATAAATTGTTGATGAAATCTTCAAAATTTTACACACACAAATATTCCTGAACCTCCTCTGTATTCTTTGATGGTCATGCGCACTGAACGCTTATAGTAGCTGCTTCGGCGCAACGGAGCAACTCTTCCGGTTCAACGTTTCTCGTCGTCACAAAATTATAGTACACCGTTAACATGGAGGATGCACACGTTTAACAGTTCAATGCGCATCAATTTAGTGCATTTAGAATAATATGGTTGAAAACTCATATTAAACAGTTACATATATAATTCAAGTTGTGAATTAAGTGTATGTTTGATAGTTATAAGAATAAGTCAGCATGCAAAGCGGAAATTAAGATTGGAAAAGCATTTATGAGTGGTGTGAACTTTGATTATTTTACAAACGAAAAACTTTTTTTTACAAGTAAGTACATATTTAATATCTAAAATTATTGTTGCAGAAAATTAGAGTTCTTTAATTATCCATGGATAAATTTTGGTATTGATTATTTTAAAGTTTCTTTGGCCACTTTTAGATTATTCAAATTTAAATGTTCAAATTAATTTCAAAAGTTCACTTTTTCTTTGTTTGTTTGGAATTCCAAATTAAAAAAACTCAAATAACACAGACCTTATATTCCATTCTCGGCGTGGTGGACCTGCAACATCTCGTCTCTTTTCTTAGGTATTCCTTACCCAAGAAATACTCGTTCGGCACGTTTCACTTTTTCACAGGGGTTAATCGACATTAATATTGTGAATTTTTTATTGATTTAGATTTAAAATAATTACTTTTACTTTAAAGTTTTTACAAAAATCTTCTCAGAGAATTACATCCCAGTTCATCATTCCCCAACTAACTCTCGACTCTCTTTTTTCTTCAACATCAACAACATTTTTACAATCTCTAAAACACAGCCTCCTAATTTGTTATTTTATTCAACAATTGTCAATGATAATGTTTTTTTATGGAAATACTGAATTCTTCAATTAAAATAGTCTTGGAGAGTGAAATCACTTGTATAAATGGTTTAACAATATCTTATAGAATATATAAATAGTCTTTCACATGTATTACAATGGTTTCAATCCTTGTAATTCCTTTTTTTTTAGTAAATTTGTTTACAATTAATATACAATTTCTACAATCTAAATTTATGATTTATATATATGGAACTGTTTATTTTTAATTCTTTAATTAGCACTAATTTCGCTTTATATAAACTCTAACTTATTTTCAAATTTACATTCTCTGTTTTATATTAACTTCCAACTCATTGAATTTAGGTTGGCAATATTATAACTAGATTCAATCACTTCCTTCATTGATTTCGATTTGATTACTAGATTTCTATGACATACAATATGGCTCTTATTCCGAATGTCATATTTCATACAGTTTTATTTTTATAAATTACTTTTTTCAAATTGCAACTTTTTATTGTATTTGCATATCGTTAATAAATTAGTGATTTGATTATTAATTCTTATTATTTTAGGTTTTGAACAAATTAACATCCTTTTCCCGATTCAAGTGTGGACATAGCAGCGTTCAGATTGATTTTAATGAAAATTGTTGACATTGACTTGACCTTAGGATTTACTTGTGAAGGTAACATTTTCTTAAGAATTAATTTCTATATTATCATTACCATTCTATTCCTTATCCTTAATCCATTTCTTAAATTGATGTACTCAATATTTTATAATACATTTGCTTAAGTCATTCATTCGTTTTATGTTAAATTTTGTTCTTAATTAGGTAGTGTCTAATGATACACCATACGTATATACAAAAAAAATTCCTTTTTAATTCAATCTATTATATGAATATTTATCTATACTAGAGGACTGGCTTAATATATATATAACAAAGACAGAATTAGAGGGCATAGCACGCAAAAGAGGTTACAGGGAATGAGTGGTAACCGTATCTTCCATTTGAAGGCACAAATGTGCGTTTGGTTATCTTGTTGAAATCCGTTGTTTGTGTTTTCTCATGTTTCAATTAACATCCTTGCTCCCAAGTTGTACACCTTTTCTTGGTTATGCCGTACCGATTAAGGCTAATGAGCCAGAAACATGCATGTCTACGGTTACCACTTATTCTCTGTAACCTCTTTTGCGTGCTATGCCCGCTAATTCTGTCTTTGTTTTATATTCCACGCGTTATTCTTTCATCTTTTCATTAATTCCAGGGTCGAAAGGTTCAGACAGGAGAGCTATAGACGCCTCCGTGTCTCTGTTGGTTGTTGTCCTGAAAACTCGGGATCTTCCATTTGAAGGCACAGATGTGCGTTTGGTTATCTTGTTGAAATCCGTTGTTTGTGTTTTCTCATGTTTCAATTAACATCCTTGCTCCCAAGTTGTACACCTTTTCTTGGTTATGCCGTACCGATTAAGGCTAATGAGCCAGAAACATGCATGTCTACGGTTACCACTTATTCTCTGTAACCTCTTTTGCGTGCTATGCCCGCTAATTCTGTCTTTGTTTTATATTCCACGCGTTATTCTTTCATCTTTTCATTAATTCCAGGGTCGAAAGGTTCAGACAGGAGAGCTATAGACGCCTCCGTGTCTCTGTTGGTTGTTGTCCTGAAAACTCGGGATCTTCCATTTGAAGGCACAAATGTGCGTTTGGTTATCTTGTTGAAATCCGTTGTTTGTGTTTTCTCATGTTTCAATTAACATCCTTTCTCCCAAGTTGTACACCTTTTCTTGGTTATGCCGTACCGATGAAGGCTAATGAGCCAGAAACATGCATGTCTACGGTTACCACTCATTCTCTGTAACCTCTTTTGCGTGCTATGCCCGCTAATTCTGTCTTTGTTTTATATTCCACGCGTTATTCTTTCATCTTTATATATATATATATATATATATATATATATATATATATATATATATATATATATGCCATTAAAAAATATAAATTTCATACAACTTATATTTTTGAACAATTATTAAGTTAATATTTTACGGTTAAGGTTTATTCGGGCAATTCTTTGTCGGGGAATTGCCTAATCGAGGAAATATTTGTCGGGCAATTGCCTTTTGCCCGGCGGGGAATCGAATAGATCACCCTCCTTAAGAGCTCTTTTGGAGTTTAATCTTTTAATTTGCTGAAAATTTCATTAGATTTGAGTACAATTTTGGTTGTCGGTTAAGGGTTGGAAAAATTTGGATATTTATGGTGAAATATTGTTGAAAAATGGAAAAAAACACATAAAATGTATTGTGGCATTTCATTAGATACTTTTATCAAACGTTTAACGTTCATTTTTGATCAAAATGCGTTCAACAATAAGGTATAAAAAAACCTTTGGCACCTCTATGGGCAATACAATTTCCCCCATTTTGGCGAAGTTCGTAATGGATGAGTTGTTCGATAGGATTATACCTGAACTACCTGCAAGATTTTGTTTAAATATATAGAGAACATTATTATTGCTTTACCATATGATTTTAAAATGATATCCTAGAACACTTTAACATTCAATTTACTTTAGAACCAGAAGATAGACAGAATAGCGTTCCTTTCTTGGTTACAATGGTTATTCGTAATGAGATACAGTCTTATTAATTGATTTGTACCGAAAACGTGTTCACTCGAGACGATACATGAATTACTGGTCGAACAATAAATTTTGTACCAAAATGAATATAATAAAACAAATGATGGATGGAGTGTTGAATATCACTGATTTGTCTTTACATAAAAAGAATTTAGATATATTGAGAAACTTATTTTTAGAAAAATTTTACTGTATTCAATTGATAAATAATATCCTGTACAACTCTTCCCCTAATCGCTATTTTGTGGGTAATAGAGGAATATTGATATCAAAAAGGAGCTCTTAACTGGGGCGATTCATTCCATACCGTGCGGAACTTGTCATAAACTTTATATTGGGCAAACATCTCGTTACATAAAAGAGAGAATTACATATCACAAGAGTGATACCAGATTGCACCAGGAAAGATACTCTTTAGCTGAACATATGTTCTTTTTCTTATTGTTGCCCGAAACAGAACAGACTTTTCAAACGCGTGCTAAGGGATTATTAGACTATCATTTTATCACATTTGTGTTGATTGACGCTTTTTCTTTAATTTGGTAGTTCTATTGTTGTCGTTTCTTTACTACAGATAAGTGGACGAGCGTTGTCAAGCATAGATGTTTGTTGAAACCAAGATTTTGAGTATCTATAACATGGTTTTCAATTGTTCTTAATGTTTTTTTATGTATGTTTTCTGCTCTTTATGATTTATGTAATTTTCTGTCAGTGATTCCTTCTAACAGCAATATCTATAGTTACTAATTAGAATCTGACAGGAGGAAAGTGCTCATTAACCAGAGTTCATATTCTTTTCATTTTTTATGCTTTGTAACTAGATTTGGTGGTTAGGATGGTATACATTATTATTTATAAAACTTTTTATGTGGTACTGTTACTATAACTTATAATTTCTGCTATGTTTTCTGAAAAATTAATTGAGTTTCTATGTGAATCACATGATTATTGACATCTTTTTACTACAAGCTCAACGAGTTGTAAGTTCCATCATTAATTGCATGTCCGAAAGCTCGGATTAAATTACTCAAAAGAATCCACTTGGTAAAACAAGGGTTTTATTGCTGCAACCAAATAAATCTAACTAAATCCAGAGTTATTTTTGTTCATTTAGTCAGAAAATACCAAACTATTTTTTTGGCTATTTTATGTATCTATTTTGAAGAATAAGAATTCTATAATTAGATGTCATAATTCAGTTCATGAGAAAAAATTCATTTATATGCGAGAAATCGTGTTTAATGCACTTGTAGGTCAGGATTACTCAGAAAACTGATCTAATAGAGCAATTCTGAGAGTGTGTTTGGATACTGTGTATAAAATTATATCGAAATCGACTTGCAGCTTCCCAAACCAGTATATATTACTTTCAAATGCTCGTTTGACGTTATAAGTACTGAGTTTATCCAGATTATCCCTTCCATTCAATAAAAAAACTGAAATAAGCTTATACAAAATGTATAATTTTATGATAGTACATATTTTATTGTGAAAAAGTTTAATGAAATTTAGTGACTCAATAAAAATCCAAATTAATATTTGTTTGACAAAATTCAATTACTAAATACTATATGCAAATATTATAGAATCGAACAAAAGTTTGAATACTAATCAGTTATTATTCAATTGAACCGTGAAATTTGAAACTCTGCATTTTACTGTTTTACGTATACACAAGTATTTCTGTGTACTAACTGAAAATAGAGGTTACTTATTGGCGTTCATTAATGAGATACAAAATTTTGAATTGTACGATGTAAACATAATGTTGATTTGCTTAATCAAATTAGACAATATTTTCTATGAATTAAAAAGGTGAGACATCGAACTCATTTATCACTATAGAACCCAGAAAGTTTCACACGTCGGCGCTTTAGAATATATTTCATTTATAAAATCATAATAACATGATATATTTTATTTTAAAGCCTTTAGAAGGACGTGACAAAGACGGCGACTGATCGGCACCAATATATTTAATCATAGATTTGAAAAGATTTTACAAATAGTGAAATAGAATTTTTAAATAAAGGTTTAAAGTACAGCATACCACCTAAATTTACGAATAATATTAAACAAATTATAGCTACAGAGTCAGAAATAGCTTTAAAATCTAATTCAAATAATTTTCTTTATGAGAAATTAAAAATTGCCAATTTAATCAAAAATATTGAACCTTTAAAAGTTAAACGTCAAACAAAAAATGACATTTCAGTTTTAAACGCAATAAAAAAGAAGATAGAGAACAATAACCTAACAGGTACAAAATCTGATAAGGGGAACGCTACTGTCATTTTGACGACTGAAAATTACAATTCCAAAGTATATAACTTTATAGAATCCAGCGATGTAAAGGTACTTAAAGCAGACCCTACAAAGAAGTTTTCTAATAATGTAAGGGATATTGTTAATAATTCAAATTATCTTTTAAATGATTACGAAAAGAGGTCTATCATACATAAGAATCCTCATTGTCCACAATTATATGGAACAGTTAAATTACATAAAATAACGAAACCAATTAGACCTGTAGTCTCTTATGTTAATGCTCCTAATAATATATTGGCAAAGAAGCTCAACAATATACTCAATACTTACGGATATGAATCTCAGTACTCAATTAGAAATTCAATAGAACTAATCAAAAAGTTGAAAGAAATCCACTTACAAGATAACTATAAACTCATATCGTTCGATGTAACTAACATGTTTACTAAAATTCCTCCTAAAGAATATCTAATACTTGTAAGAAAATTACTAGAAGATAAAAATATTAATCCAGGAATAATATCAGATATACTTAATTTATTTGATGTATGCATTAATCAGAATTATTTCACTTTTGACAATAAGATATATATTCAAAATGAAGGTTTACCAATGGGAAGCCCTATATCACCTATTTTAGCAAACATTTTTATGGACAATTTAGAAAGAAAGATCTTTGAAAGTAATATTTCGAAAAATATTTTATTTTGGTATAGATATGTAGATGACATATTAGCTTGTTTTATGGGTAGTGAACGACAATTAGATGTATTTTTCAACCACATCAATAATTTACACCCGAAAATTAAATTTACATTAGAAATTGAGGGAAATAGCTCAATCAATTTTCTTGATTTAAAAATTCAAAGAGTTAATAATGTACTTGATTATTCAATTTACCGAAAACCAACACAAACTGATGTAACAATTCCATTCAATTCTAACCACCCTGTGTCACACAGACTAGCAGCATATAATTCAATGATACATAGAGCTTTTTCAGTTCCTATGAACAAATGTAATTTTGATAGAGAGATTAATACAATTAGACAAATAGCAACATCTAACGGTAATTATTATTATTATTTTCAACAGGCAAGGGGCATCGCCAATGAAGCCGTTCATTCAACTGTCGTTTACAAAAGCTCATTTAACAAACGTATTAAAAAGGTTAACTATATTAAAATATACAATGAAGTAAACAATTACAAATTACATTATACCTATCTCACTAAAGTACTTTTCAAGATAATATTTTCGTTTTAACTTACAACTTTGACATGATTTAACAATAATTCCCTGTGTAGGGAGTCGTTATTCCGAAACAAATATCGCCGCCCAGGTATGCACTTAGGGCTCAAGTAGATTTTTTAATTATATCAAATAAAATACACATCTTTAATCCTCTGACCACAGGTAGTAAGTCAAGACAAAATATCTTGAAATGGATTAATTAACACTTATCTGTTGAAAGTTATTTGTATTCGAATACTTAGATTAATATAAATTATGAATTTTAGGCAAAATAAATGTTTAAAACGAAAAAAATTGAAAGACTTCTGTGATTTATCAATAAGACAGAAAAACGATACGTAGTTCAATCTTACAATAGTGACGGTGAACCAGAAATACATAATATAGAGACATCTCACTCATGGTTAGGACATAGAAATAACTACAAAATAAGGAACTTAAAATCAATTAAGTTATTTCAAGGTATTGTTACTATATGATTGATTTATTTAATATAATTAATATATACCTACATTTTTAGAAATGTTGCTGAAACAATTTAATATGACATGCACTGATTTTGATCAAATCACCTTGGTGTGGATAAGGCTAAATAAAGAAACTTCAGAGGGAAAATAAGGGCGAAACTGTAACCCTTCAAGACAATGGATAATATCCCTCATTATTGCCTACGCGCTTACAAGTGGACCTCGAAAAGTCTTCTAAGAGAATATTTTTCATGGTTAATTATTGTTCGGTTTTTGAATATTCATTTGTTTTGCAATATTTTTTTCATTAGGTGTTTTGTTTTTAGTTTCTCTTTTTTATGTTGATAAAATAAATGTATTTATCTAATTTTGACATATAAAGTGACATTGTTCAAAACTGACTTCCGTTAGCAAACGTCACATTTTTCGTAACCAGTTACATAATGAAAAATATTATGTAACTGGTCATGAAAAATTAATTTTATCACCAGTTAATAAAATCAAGAGAGAAAAAAAGAAAGTTTAACGTCATATTATATAAAAATAACAACAACTAGAACTGAAGAGAACTACTAACAATAAGAACAACTAGAATAATTCACATTCCATTTTATGCATTATAAATATTTATGACACATTTCGAACAGTTTGTTAGGTTAACCCCTGCAGAATTAGAAGTTGATGTAATTTCGTGATGAACAACTGATCTTGAACTTGAGGTGCTTGATTCACCAAGAATATCAGTGGCAATCCTCTTCTCATTTTCTATTAATGGTAAAATAATAAAGAAAAGTCTGAAATTAATGTATAAAATAAAAGTATTGTCTTGTGTAATATTGGTTGCATAACTTGTAGGAATCAAAAAGTGCTGTTTTCAAATCAGAAATAAATTAAATTTTCTTTTTGTCAAAATTAGATAAAATCTTGTACAGAACGTTATGAAATGCTTTATTGATAGGTAAACTAAACTTTCTTCTTGTCAAAACTGATAAAATCTTGTATAAAACACGTTATGAAATGCTTGTTTGTGTAACTCGTGTCATTTTGCGGGACCTCGCTCGCCCCGCTACGCGGAGCTCGCTCGTCCCGCAAAAATTTCACTCGTTACACAAAAAGATGCATTTCATAACTGGTTACATAAATAGCTACTATATGCATATATTTGCTGTTTTTTTGTAACTAAGTACCAGCTACTAAATTCCAAAGATAGATAAATACCATTTACAATATACAAATATTAAATTGTATTAAGTTGCTTTAAGTTTGAAATATTCATAAGGTAGGTATTGAATAATATAGTAACAATAGTTCCTTAATCTTTTGGTCATCAACACTACCAAAAATATTGTATTTAATTTCATCTATGAAAAGTAATGTTTTAACAAATTTTTCTGAATTTATTATAAATTAAGAATTTGGCTGAATTTTTTCATAAATCCAATGAAATAAAATATTTTAGGTAAGGGGTGAGGCAAAAGAAAAATTAGGTAACTTTTGGTACATTTATATTATGTAATGTTTAATACATAAATATTCTCTAGATATTATCTCATTTTTACATATATATATATATTACATAGTAATTTCGAAATATTTGAGATACAATCTATAATATGTATTTCTTATATAATTATTGTTCTCTAGCTGTGCCAACCTTTCTCAGTATTCAATACATAAATGTTATCTAGATGTGACTTCAGTTTTATAAAACTGTGACTTTTATATTTCAAAAAATATGTAACATATATGTATTCAATATGTTTTTGTGTTTGCTGAGAACAGTGACTCTGGGCCAGAATTTGTACTTGAAAACCGCGATGATACAACAAATAGGTAAAAATTTGAGGTTGGGTACGTTTGGATTTTTAATAATGAATTTTATATCTTAAATCTCCGCTGACGAAATAAATGTTATTGTTAACAATAACTGAAAAGTTCAGGAAGAAAATGAGTACTTCCAAAAAGTAGGTATAATTTTAAAATCACCTATGTTTAACGATTATTATGAAAGAAATTATTGCAATTATTTCTTAATGTTTTAGTGTAGATGCAGTAAATGAAGTCAACGAGAGGGAAACCAAGAAGCGAAAGTTATATGCAGAAACTTGGAAACGAAATGTCCGGAAGAATCTCGGGCAAAGTGGACAAGAATACTTTAACGCCAAAGGTGGTACTGTTGCAATCAGGCAACCAAAATATAATTGCGTTGGTTGCCGCTCTAAGTGTATATCTAATTTTACTCGTGAAGACGTTAATCTCATATATGAAGAGTTTTGGAAAAATTCTGATGATATTTTTTATGGAATTAGGCTTGATCTGGAAGAATAAAACAGTACGTGACAGCAAGCGTGAACCACGCAGGTAGTGAATCGAGGACATCAATAAACGAACTAAAAGATTTATATATAAATAACAACAGTTCTTAACTCGCAAAGACAACGCTCAGAAAGCAAAGGATCTTATGCATGAATCACAGGCAAAGGAATTGCCAATACAAAAACCTTCAGTAAGTCTTAAACAATTTAGAGGCGCATACATGGAATAAAATATCCACAGGATTAGTGAAATGGAACTGGACATAATCATTTATCTTTATTTGGAGACTTCATATTCAAAATCTCTGATATCACAAAAAAAATATGGCTGCATTCCTTCTTGATTAATCATCACTGTCACCTGGCAACAATGTAGTGACTTTTTTATATGTTTACCCTACAAGGACTAGAAAAGACTACTCTGAACTACTTGGAGTAATTCCTGTTCCTCTTTATAAAATAAGTGAGTTGACCTTCTTTTTGGTTTGACATTTGTCAAAATTCTCAAAAGTTTTTTATTGTATTTTAGATTTTGATTAGTACAGTTCACTTTAAAAACATCACTATTATGTTCACAAATCGACAAGAATCATATGGGCACTACTTACACACCTTAAAGCCAGTTAGAAACAATCTTATGATCTAATAAATCTATCACTCATATTCTGGTTTTAATTGTACATGTTGCATTTCTTGTAACTACAAGTATCGGTTATCATTTGAAAATTTATTGTTATTTTTGCCATAACAATGCCATTTTATTCTAAATTTTTGCCCCTTGCAAATTAAACGATAAGAC
Source organism: Galeruca laticollis (assembly GCA_963921935.1). Taxonomy (NCBI): domain Eukaryota; kingdom Metazoa; phylum Arthropoda; class Insecta; order Coleoptera; family Chrysomelidae; genus Galeruca; species Galeruca laticollis. The sequence continues at coordinate 118,657,774 of OY998183.1, read as the reverse complement.
CTTCATATTAAATGAGTTGTTTCGCCATATAACTTGTCAAAATGTCAAACTTTTTTCTTCTAAAAGGGAAAGGTGTATTAGATATTGAACCTCTAAATTTAGTTGAACTCATAATCTTGTTATAATGAAAATTGCTAACTAAATTAAGGTTAACATGAAAGAATACAATATCATCAATGACTAAAGCATAAACATTCATGTTTATATCGTACGCGTTCTAAAGGTTATTGCCTCGGCCAGTACATAGTATTTAACGTCGACACAACGCTCAAGCAAGGTAATGTAATGTAATAAAACCGTGAGTATAGTAAAAACCAAATAAAGTTGCGTTCACGTCACCATTGTGAACATTTGTTGCGTTGTCGGAGTGTTCACGAAATATGGAAATTAACAGAAAATAACTGAAGTCAACAAAAAACTGAGAAACGATTTGCAACAGTTCTGTTTTGAACATCATGTGTATTTGGAGTTTTATGCAATAACATGCTGTGATAAGGTGCATTATCAAGTATAATTAGAGAAGGATTCTCTAAATTTTGAAGCAACTGATATTCAAACCATTTCAAGAAATTTGCCTAGTTCATTTCCCCATGATAATCATTAAGTTGGGTTTTTGAACAAAATATTGCTTCAGCACCTTCAATAAATCCGTTTTCATTTCCAGCATGGAGTATAATATATATGTATTATTATTTAAATAATGTTTGAGTAACCACTTATGTTTTGCAATACAACAAACCTTTTGCCATTCGTTTTAGTGGTTTTAACACTATTGATATTTTCATTTTGCCATGAATGACCTATGATGCCATTTTGAAATATCCAGGTTTCATCGATGAACACAAATTGGTATATACCTTCGTCCTTTGCTTCTTTATAATATCTTAAGAATTCTACTCTTTTCAAAACAACATTAGGTAATTCCATAAGTCCTCGTGATGGATTATCCTTCATCCACTTAAACCCAAGTTCTTTGAGCAATCTATTTAAAGAAGTGGTACTACCATTAAATAACTCTTTTTCTCTTAGTTGGGACCACAATGATTGAATCGTTATGTGCTATTCTAAAAGCATACAGAAATAAGAATATGTTGAATATACAATTGTCGTAATTATACTTACTTCTCTGGTACATGTTGTAAATGGTATCACGAATAGAGCTTGTATTAAAAGTTTCTGTATTTATTACTCGTTTATGAGCGCAACGTTTTTTCTTTGGTGACTCAAACTCTTCACCTTTTTTCTTTGTTTGACAAATTTTGCTTACTGTTCTTACACTGATTTTTAAAGCAGCAGCTACACGCTAAAATAATAGAAATTTTCGTAAAGTAAAGTAATGATATTTTATTCACGTATTACCTACCTCTTGTACAGCATTTAAGGGCAACAAAGGACCATTATTATTCCTTTCTTGTTCAAAATAATTTACTAATGAAGCCACAAGATCTTTGCATCGGCTATTCAGCTGTTTTGGAATTTTAACAATCACAGAAGAGAATGCTTTGTTGTTTTGAAAACAAAAACAGTTTTGATTATAAATATTTCTCACAAGAAAATTTTATAAAGCACGTAACTATAACCTCAAAAATCGATGACAATACACGAGTCGAAAAGTCACAAACAACGCGGCAACATGACATTATTTCTGGCAGTGACTATTTTACCATCAATAATTGGAGGCTTCTCTATGAAAATTTTAACACAAATGTTTACATCAAGTGACGTCTAAACCCAATAAAGCTATATTGCTTATACATTATTTTGGTACAAAAGTTTTTTCATTGATTGGGTTATCTTTAGAACCGATTAATTAACAAATTTAAGTATATGCACTTTTCGATAGAAACGTAGCCACACATGCGATATAAATACGCCCATGGTGACGTAAACGCAATTTTATTTGGTTTTTACTATAGATATTAATTATTGTAAGTGTTAACTTGTGTGCATTTAATATAATAAAGTCCCAGTGATATCTTCCACAAAACTGAACTTATTTCTCCTCGAGTCCCTCCTCTGGTAAGTCATAAACCAACATATATTCCATTATGCTTTCGGATGGTGCCGCATATATGTTAAAAGCTGCTTTTAATACGAATATTCTCAATTACAATTCAGTTCATCGCCCTTGTGTCGACAGAAAAAATAATGAATCAGTTTCCGCTGGTGAAGGATTTTAAGATTTTATGAAAAAAGTTTCTCAAAGGCTCCTTTGAGATATTCGGAGAAAGATTTCCCGATATCTCTTTGCCTCCCAAATCAGTCATAAAGTGGGAAATGTAGATGTAAGCGCTTTTCTTTCAACTTCAATACTGTAACGGAATATAATTGGTAACGTCAAAATTAGATTATGAAATTTCCGCAGAAATTCGAAAAGCGATAGAATATTAAAGAATAGAAATTTTATCTGCAATTCATATATATGAATAACAATTATGGATTGTTGAATATTCACTTCTTACAAAAGACAAGAGAAGGATTTTTGTGAGTCACTTGAGGTAGTAAATAATTTTGAATCAAAAATTTAGTCAATATCTGAAAATAATTTCTAAAGAATTTACATTTTTAACAAAAATGGAGGTGTTTTGTTTTTGTTGGGAAATTTTAATGAATTTCGTGTAGAACTATATCTATTATCTGTTCCAATTACATCTGTCATGTAGAGCTGCAAAAAAACCTTGTTTCGGTCCAAAATTCTCTATACAGTATTGTTTTCACTGATTCGAACTTCTCTATTTATTACATTTTATTAAAGAATAAAATCATAAATCAGTACCTTCCTTCTACAAGATATTGATAATCAGATATTTCTTCAATATAATATGTACAGTAATTTTTCATTGATTCTGACCTACTTTTATCAAATATTCATATCCTTTGTGCGGCATCGGAGGGGACTGCGTTCATTCCTGTCTTCTTCCGTCAGAATAACTATTTTACTAGTCGGGCTACAAGTGAGCTGTATTCTGTTTTGGTGGCTGGTTCCCGAATTGTGTTCTTCGTAGACGTTGACGTCGAATGAAACTCGGTAGTAGAGCTTCTCAGTTTTATTTACACAATAAAAAAATTCTTCTTTACACCACACACAGTATCAACTTTAGAAATAATAACACTTACTTTAATTTTATTTGAATTAGTAATACGCATTTGTTAAGAAATATATTTGTAAAGTGAATAACTAGATAACATGTTTTCTTGATTTGAAGTAAGTAATTTGTTAGGATGCCTTTGCGCGTCGCACCATACACGAGCATTAACCCGACCTATGGGAAACCAGAGACCCCTTCTCTGAATCCACATAGGCAACTCTCAACAGGCGCGTCCATGTCGCGGGGGTGGGCCGGACTCCTTGGAGTCGGTGGCTAAGTTCTGCTGGGGACCCAGTATTGCAGGGTATAACGCAATCCCCTTACCCAGGGATACGGGTTAAGTCCACACCGGCAGGAAAGGCGGAGAAGATGAACTTCGGTGCGGCGGACCTGGCGCATGTGGCAACCCTCGCTTTTTAGGGGTAGTATAATCAGGCAAAACAGGGCAGATAAAGCTCTTAGCTATGGAGACAGCAATTCATCTAGGAGAAGGACACTCTGCAAATAAACCCTTCAGGTTGGGGGTTGAGGCATCAGGCCAACTCCTCGATACTCAGAAAAAACATAAAATGTTAAAAAACCTAACCAAAGCCTCGGAACAAACGATTGAAATCACAGACGACGAAAAACGCTACGGAAAAGGACAATGATATACAGCACATGGAACGTACAAGGGCTCTCTCGAAAGACAAATGAAGTAGTGTCTGAACTCAGGAACACCAAAGTAGATTTTGCGGTACTCACAGAAACGAAAAGGAAAGGAAGTGGATCCGAAAACTGGGGTTACTATGATCACTTTCATAGTGGAGTTGCCAAAGATCAGCGAGCTCAACAAGGGGTATCTATTTTAATTCGAAGGACTCTCAGGAAAGATATTACTTCGGGGGAAGCAATCGATCAACGCATTATAAAATGAATCTCACGATAAAAGGATATATAGTCACCATACTAGGGATATACGGAGTGAACGATGACGCGTCAGTGAACGTTAAAGACGAGTTCTTCGAGAAACTGAATGACGAAATTGTCAAAATAGGAAACCCCAGAGAAATTATTATATCAGGAGAGTTAAACTGTCGAGTAGGACGAAAAACTAATAACGATATCGTGGGAACATATGGTGAGGAAACTCGTAATAATAACGGAGAACGTTTAATAACACTGTGCGAACAGAATAAACTGAAAATCCTAAACGGCTTCTACCAACGCCGAGACATCCACAAGTATACCTGGATACAAAAAACTCGCCATCTGAAATATATACTAGACTATACCATTGTAAGACAAACTACAAAAATGAGAATCCACGATGTAAAAGTATGTAAGGGACCATCATGTGGTACCGACCACTATATGCTTAAAACGAAAATCGTATTCCTCAGCAAAGAACAACAAGAACTAGGAAACATAGAAACAATCGAAGAAAGTCAACCAATAAGTGAACCAATAAGATACAACTTGGATAGCCTGGAATATGACAGTGTAAGAGAGCTATACAGAAAACGTCTGGACGAAAAACTAGGAAAAAACGAGTATAATCGGAATAACACAGAAGAACACTACGAATATATTAAAAAGTGCATACATGAGGCACTGGGAAGATACAATGGATCTAGACATAATTCAAAACCATACTGGTGGGATGACGAAATAGAGGCTGAAATCTTAGAAAACGACAGAAATACCATAGATACTTAGCAACAAACAGCGAGAATGACAAAATAATATACAAACAAGCCCAAGCCAAAGTAAGAAAAAGAATTATCAAGAAGAAAAATGAAACGTGGGAAAAAAACTGTCAAAAATTAAATACATACATAGGGGGAAGAAAGAGTTCAGAAAGCTGGAAATTTTTAAAGAGCATGAGATCAAACAAGACAAAAGAAATAATATCACCAATAGGAATACAAAAATGGGAACAATACTTTAAGGGTCTACTTGAAAACATGCAAGAATTCCTGCCGAATTAGTAGGAACCGACAGGTTATACGAACAAATGCGAAAGCTATGCCAGGTCTGCATAAATGGAGGAGAAATACCTAGGGAGTGGCAAACATCCGTTATGGTAATAATCAACAAGAAAGGTAATAGAGACCAATGTGAGAACTATAGAGGTATTGCAGTGACCAGCACATTTAGTAGAATATACGGTAAAGTAATAAAACATAAAATCGAGAAAGAATATAAAGATCTGGAGGCGGAAGAGCAAGCTGGTTTTAGAGCTGGCAGATCCACAGTAGACTACCTATACTGTGTTACACAGATGATCGAAAATAAAACAGCAGTGAACCAAGAAATTCATCTATTATACGTAGACCTACAGAAGGCGTATGATAGCATACCCCTTAATAAATTATGGGAAACGCAGGAAAAAACTAATATCACAAACGGGTTAATAAAAGCAGTTCAAAGAATCTATGAAAATAATAAAACACAAATTAAAGTAGGACGTAACATATCCAAAGGGTTCACGGTCACAAAAGACCTAAAACAGTGATGCTGCTTATCGCCGACGCTTTTTAAGATATACTTGGAACAGGCACTTAAGGTATGGAAAAGGAAATGTAATGGACTGGGAATACCTCTCAACGACAATACTACACTCTACACGCTATGCTTCGCAGACGACCAAGTAGTTATAGCACAGGACCATGACGACTTTAACTACATGACTCGAAAGCTCGTAGAAGAATATAAGAAGTGGGGCCTTGAAGTAAATGTAGGAAAAACTGAATGTATGTCCATCGGAACAACGGCACAAGACATCGATTTGGAGGACGGAAAAAAATTGAACACTGCGAGGAATACAAATACTTAGGAATGAAAATAACACAAAACGGAACACTAGACGCGGCTATCAAGGACCGAAACATACAAGGTAGAGAAGCTATATATATGATGAACGGAATACTGTGGGACCAAACAATATCAAAGGCCAATAAACAACGAATATACAACACAATCGTTAAAAGTATTGTAAGATATGGGTGCGAAGTGTGGCAAATGAAGCTGACTACGGAGAGAATCCTACTAGCAACGGAAATGGACTTCTGGAGAAAATCAGCGGGTAAATCGAGAATAGATAGAGTACGTAACGACAGAGTCAGACAAATCATGGGTGTCGGGCACACAATAATAGATGATATCAAGACCAAGCAGTTGATCTGGTACGGTCACGTTCAAAGGATGCCAGACGAAAGACTACCAAAGCAAGTCCTAAAATGGTCACCACACGGAAAAAGAAGAAGACCAAGAAGAAGCTGGAGAGAGGGCATAGATACCGAAATACCAGAGGATCTATGGCAAGATAGAGAAGGATGGCGGTTAGGAGTCGGAAGTCGTCGGAGAACGTTATAAACCGATATTTATATATATAATTTGTTAGGATGCTGTCTACGATTTGTTTGACAAGGCTTTTACTTATATGATTCAATTTGTGATGTGCCTGTTTTATTATCAGGCCTCGCCGATAGGCTTTTATGAATGGTATATTGAATTTGTATATCTATGAATCTGTGGGTATTTTGAAACACCTCCGGGTTTATGTCCAGTCAACCTTTGTTACTTGTCTGTCGTTATTTAAATTTATAGAAAAAGGTCTAGGCAGGTTCATCTAATAAACTTAGCGTGTAATAAACTCTTACCGTCAGCAGTTTTTGCCCATTGGCTTACCGGTCAAACTTTATGTTGGATACTATGTTTCCAACACCCCCCCCCCCCTACGATTGAAGGTTGATGAAGTCGCTTAGATTGCTTGATTTGTGTATAAATATTTAGAACGCGATAAATGTGATAAATAAGAAAAATGAAATAGAATGAAATTGGAAAATGTTTTGTTGATTGTTGGTGTGACCAAAATTAATTTGATTTGCTTGGGTTTTATTTGTTGCGTAATACGAGGGTTGGGTTAAGCCATTGGCGTTTAACTGGTATCACCCTGTATTATAGCATGTTGCGTATATAAGAGGGTAGTAGGAATATTAGAAACAAGGGTTGATTCCTTAGTTTCAGTTAAGGACGACACTGACTATAAATTATTTATGAATCTATGTTTAACAAAAGGTTTTGTAGAAAGGTTCGCCTAGTGTACCAAAACTCGAGGAGTTCTGGAGTATGAATTCCTCTAGACAGCATACAGCTACAATGCTAGGCGGGTTCGGGATATTTCCTTATGTGAAATAACATGGGAAATCGCTTAGGAGTTTTTTTACAAAACCAAGGTCATTACGGCTGTGACGTCATCAACCTCCAGGTGTTTATTTTGAATCCATGAAAAATGCTACAGTTGCTGCGAGAGTATATGCGCAGCAATATCCTGATAGACGCCACCCGAATAAAAAAGTTCTTTTTCGAGTATGATGTTTTCAAAGAAATTGTACGATTATCGGTTCCTCAGATCAAACATAATTCTCATGTAGCCTTATGGATTCATTTTACATCAACCAAAATATAAAGACTACTCCGTCACTGGTGGAGTAGAGGATAGATTTTAATCTGAAAAATTCGGATTTTTCATGAATAGCGTGAGAAGCCATATCTAAACATGGTCTGGCGATTCCAAGGAATATTGAAAAATACACTATATAGGTCTGAATAGAACGAAGAAAATTAAGTTTCAGCGAAATGGAAAAATTATCTACACGACTGTATGAGTTTTTGTACAAAATGTTTGATGGCATATTTATTCTTGTTCTAACCATATCGAGATCGGTTAATATATATTTGGTTAGGATACGGGACCATTGTGCCCAAGGAACAAATCTCATGAATTAAATTATTTATGGTATATATATATATATTAATTTTACAATAACTGTATTTTATGTAGTTTAATTTTGATATTAATACATATTCTTTTGAAAACGCTCCTAAAATAAGAGCGAAACGTCAAGTTTAATAAATCTTTATTCGAAAATATATTTTAACTAATATATTTATTTCATACAACCTTTGAACCCAAGAAGATATAATTCTAAATATATATATATATATATATATATATATATATATATAAAGATGTACGAATAGTGCGTGACATATGAACAATAAACAACGAATATTGAGTGAATGAAAACGACGAATACTCAGTGTGTATTAATTTATTACTTTTAGGCTAAGCGCTTTCGGCTGTTAAGCCATTATCAAAGCCGTCGTCATTTAAAAAGTAATTGTCAAAGACATCAAGCCGATCAAATACAAGAATCAATACTCAAGATCTATCCAACCATCGTTATGATTGAGTCATTCTAATAAAAACTTTAAATACCCTATTATAAGGGTGTAAAATTATATTCATAAGATGTAAATACACTCAAAATTAAAAAACTCTGTGAGTTTTTTAATTTTGAGTGTATTTACATCTTATGAATATAATTTTACACCCTTATAATAGGGTATTTAAAGTTTTTATTAGAATGACTCAATCATAACGATGGTTGGATAGATCTTGAGTATTGATTCTTGTATTTGATCGGCTTGATGTCTTTGACAATTACTTTTTAAATGACGACGGCTTTGATAATGGCTTAACAGCCGAAAGCGCTTAGCCTAAAAGTAATAAATTAATACACACTGAGTATTCGTCGTTTTCATTCACTCAATTTGCATATAGTGTGTACACCATATCCACAGGCATTTCTAAACAACGAATAGTTTAGTGGGTATTGCACGCAAATAGAAGAAGGGGCTACTGTTATATTTTTTCATGTTTCATTCAACACCTTTGCTCCCATGTTTCACATCTTTTCTTGGTTGTACGGTACCGATGACGGCTAATGAGCTAGAAACATGCATGTCTGCGGTTACCACTATTTTCAGTAGCCCCTTCTTCTATTTGCGTGCAATACCCACTAATCTATTCGTTGTTTATTATATATATATATATATATATATATATATATATACATATATCTATATATATATATATATATATATATATATATATATATATATTAATACAGTTGCTTTATTTGAAATTTAAAGGAAACGTTAAAAATAAGGAAAATTATTTATATTTTGTGTGCAAAGCTTTTGATATACACAGTATTGTATGTGAAATATTTAAAAGATTCAGTATATAACAAATTTGACATTTTTAGTTTCCGATGACATTTATGCAGAATGTATTTAATGATAGATCATGTTACGATTTGAAAAAAATATTCGTAATTTCAAAATACAGAGGTCTCTGCTTGCATACTTACAATTATAATAAAAGAATTTGAAATTTCTCTTTGTTATTGGGAAGCATAATTTAGTATTTTTTTTTTAAAAGAAAAAGTTCGTAACCACAGGAGAAGAGAATTATTTATTTGAGAAAAGTTCAGTGAGTTGAATTTGAAACCCCTACGAGATAACATCGTATTTTAGAGTTGTCTCACTTTTTGTGAATATTGTAGAAATAGTCTAATAGTATAATTAAAATCATAAATTCATCCATTCTAAAATCAGTGCGTGCGTAATTTGAAGAAAATTTTATCGTATTAAATTCAAGTGAAAGTTCCAGATTTCTAAATTATATTTAGAAAGTTTCCAGAATTCTAAATTATATTTAGAATAGTACGAGTCTTTTCCTATTCCATATTATTGGTGAGTCCGCTCCAGTTTATTATTATTTATCGAGAATAACAGGCCTTTTTTAATGAAATTGAATAGATGCATCTATGAAGACATCATTATGAATTCAAACGAAATAACCATTACGTATGAAAATTTAAATCATTCGACGAATTTATGAAATAAACATTTTGGACGCTGATCGTGGTATTTGACATTTATACATGTCAAATGAAAATTCGAAATTTTGAACTCTTGTTAAAAGTATTTATAATCGTTGAAATTAGAGATTAGGTGTTTTCTAGTACATAGGTTGTTTTTAATTTTAATGTCTGTAGGGAAATACGATTTTGTTATTTAACTATATGATTTGGGAATACTAAATTTTGAATTTTTGTGATTTGATAATAGAATATAAAATTCTTAATCTAACTTACTGTGGTTTTCATTTAGAACATATTTTTATGGAACTTAAACATATAGCATTCAATAAAAAATTTAATTTAGTCAGTGAAAATTGGATGATTATTGATGACAGAAAAGTCGTAAATGTCATAAGGTAATTAAAAGGCCTTCATAATCTTAAACAAACACGAGGCTCTTGTGTTGACAATCTGGAATAATAGAGTTAATATTTAATTTGGATAATATTTTAAAATTATAAAATTTTATTTAATGTTTTAATTACAATTTGATCCTACCCTGAGATAAGAGTGATTGAAATTCTTTATAAATAAATTCATCTTTTGAAATACTAAAAAATATTTATTATAGCGGGAATTATTTGACAACAACTGTCAAATTAAAACATATTGCATACGCTGCTAAAGGTGTGTGTGCAATATCGTCGCTACAATCAAAGATTGTACAACGTGGAAAAATAAATTTTCAATTGTGATATTTATATATTCATAAATAAAAAACGTGTGAGGTAAATATTACAATATATATATATATATATATATATATATATATGTATATATAGACGAAAGTAAAAAGTTACCCTATGTATATATATATATATATATATAATATATATATATATATATATATATATATATATATATATATATATATATATTATGCCCCACGTTTCAGGAGACAGATTTTGGTATAACTATAATTATCAATATCTGAATATTACAATAATAATTTTATTCTGCTCCACGTTACAGGCACAAATTTGTTAGAATTATAACTATTGTACGTATACAATTTTTTTTTTAAATTCAATTTAGATAAATAAAGTGTATACTATTTACGTAAATGTTATAGGGCGCCAACATACCATTAGTAGGCAAGTAAAATTTAATAAAAATTATTCAGACCTTATTGAAATTACCATAAAAAAAATATCAAAATATATTTGCTCCGGCTCTATACAAAATGTCTTATTTACAGGGAGTCAGTTCTTGAAAAAATGGCAGTACTAAATTCTGTCTTTTGTTTTTTTTTTTAATTAAATTCAAATTTGTTACAATTTTACAATTATATATTTATGTTTTAAAATTCTAATTAAAGAAACACCCTGTATTGTAATTTCTTTTGTTTATCCGAAATTTATTATATTCAATCTTTTTACTACTTTAATCTCAGTTTATTAATTAAATCTCTTACCTTTTGATATACAGGAACTGCTTCTTTTTGTATTCCTCAAACAAAGATCTGTGTTTCTGGATTTTCCTTTTCTATGTTAGGACTACCTTATAAGAAAATATATTAATTTAAGATCTACAAGAACATTCAATGTCTTATGATAAAAAAAAACTTCTGCAATATACACTATTTGAGAATTTTGATAACAATTAACCAGACCTTTTAAAGTGATTCTCTTCTTTCTTCCAATTCTTATAAACGTGTTCTATATGTATATAAATTTCTCCTCAAATCAATCTCTTCCGTCTTCCAACTCTTATAAACGTGTTCTATATGTATACAAATCTATTTTCAAATTAATCTCTTCTGTCCTCCAACTCCCACAAACGTGCTCTATATGTATATAAATCTCACCTCAAATCAATCCCTTCTGTCTTCCAATTCTTATAAACGTGCTCCACATGTACGAGTATATAAATTTCTTCGATTATTCCAAAATATCCATCTGAATTGTCAATTTACAATTTTTTAATTTTTAATTATCACTCCTTATATTAGCCAGTTAAATCCATTGCAATCAACTTTTTAACATTTCAAAAGTCCCAACTGCCTTAATATCTTTTTTATCTTCTCAAAAATTCTTATTTTTCTTAACCGTCAAAAATATGTCAAGTGCCTAGTTTTTCTTTTCAACAAACTCCATCCTAACTTAGCTACCTAAATTTTAAAGGATTGTTTGCAAACATTTCTATTTTAATAAATGTCATTTACTGTCAAATCCTAAAATATCATAAACATTCTTACATAATTCTATAAATGATACTTTCATCCCTCTGCAAAACTATCAGCCAAACAGAACTATGTGACGGTAAAATCCTGGAGGTTCACTCAATATCTGCATAGCTTTGTACATATCACATGGAGAATATAATTGGATAAATAGACAAGTCGTTATCATCTACATTCGACAAGCAGCGACACAGTTCGTCCTCCATTCTCACACGTTAGATCTATCTATCGACAAATAACACGCTGTATACTTCATTCTCTACTGACATTCATAATAAAACATACCACAAAATTTTACGATACAATGAAATTATAAAAATATGGAAAGTATATTGTGACAAATCTTTCAGAAGTAGTTTGTGTACGTAATATAAACTATAAATTGGTAGACAAGAGCTGACAGAGCAAATGCGACATTCACAAGACGTATGAATGAACTTGTTGATAAAAATGTAGAAAATGTTGAACAAAATATATCAATATTGGATTTTATTCAATGGAAATTAACTGATAAAATATTAATAACGCAATTGTACTGAATCTAGCATTTTGTTTTCAAATGATAATAATTTTTTTAGCTAACATAATTCTTATTTCTGATTGGCGAAGACTTGTGTAAGACGTTAGCGCGAGTTTCATAGCTTTGTGTAGGACCTACACTAACAAATTTCTCATCACAATCAGAAATATTGTGTTTCTCAAATACAACTTCCACTTAAGTAATTAAATATAAAATGTATTATCAACACATGTCACTACCATGGTGGGACAACCTGTATGTGACAATATAAATATATATATATATATATATATATATATATATATATATATATATATATATATATGTGTGTGTGTAGGTTATCAGTCGAACCAAAGAATACAACCAACCACTAGCACTAGCCTTCATCGACTTTGAGAAAGCATTCGATTCTATATATCCCAGAGCAGTAATAAATGCCCTAACAGAACAAGGGGTCGACAAGCCATATATTGAGACCCTAGCAAATATATATAGGGAAGCCAAAGCGAGAGTTAGGATATATGAGGGCACACCAGAATTCCCCACCAGCAGAGGAGTTAGACAAGGAGACGCAATATCACCAAAGTTATTTACAGCAACACTAGAAAGCATCTTCAGAAAACTGGGCTGGAACAACACAGGTCTGAATATAGATGGAGAATATTTGAACCATCTAAGATTCGCTGATGACATCATCCTGATAGCGAGTAACCCTGGCGAAATGCAACAACAAATAAATGAATTGAATGCAGCAAGCAACGAAGTAGGCCTTAAAATAAATCTGAGTAAGACCAAGATAATGTATAACGAACTGATAAACGCACAAGAAATAACAATTAATGACACTGCCCTGGAAATAGTAGAGGAATACATATACCTGGGTCAACTAATACACATATCAGGCTCTCTACTTCCAGAAATAAACAGAAGAATCAAATTAGCATGGAGAACATTTGGACAGAACTCTATCATCTTCAAGTCTAGAATGTCACTCCGTTTGAAAAAGAATTAACATACGGCTGTGAAACCTGGACCCTGAAAACTGATTATCATTAGAAAACTCCAGGTAACGCAGAGGTCTATGGAACGATGCATGCTTGGAATAACAAGGAGAGATAGAAAAAGGCTTGATTGGATCAGACAAAAGACCCAAGTGATAGATGTCATAAATAGAATCAGATCCCTAAAGTGGCAATGGGCGGGGCATCTCGCTAGAAGGACAGACGATAGATGGACCACAAAGATAACGCAATGGTATCCCCGAGGCGTGAAAAGACCAAGAAGACGCCCCAACTTAAGATGGGACTACGACATAAACAAACTCGCAGGATCAACTTGGGGCCGCATAGCTAGCAATAGACAACAATGGGCCCACATGGAAGTGGAATATATAAATATGTAAAGGGAGGCTACACCATAACAAAATGGTTGAATAAGCTGCATATGATGATGATGATGATGATGTGTGTGTGTGTGTATACATGGCTTACACAATTTAAGTATTGTAAATTGTTGTAACTTTTTTATGCCACAATCAAGTATTCATCAATACTTCTGAGATTACTTTGTTTATTCGAATCATATTTTTTACCTTATATATTGGTAAATACTCTGTATGTATATTATTCTTATAAACTATATCTATTGATACATGTCGTTGATTTCACTAGAACATTTAAACAAACATTTATTTCCTCAGGGAGGTAATACGAACTTAGACTGACATTTCTTTTCTAACCTTGAGGTGTATTCTAGTTCGGACTTAATTTAACGTTTTTTGTTTCTTTCCCATTTGTGTTCATTTCTTTTTCGTTTTCTACTTTCGATGCATCCCTCTGTGTTGGTATCATCTGTCTCTGCTGGTTTGTCTTCTAGATGCCTATTATTTTCTAATACATTTACTTTCTCGTCGCCAGTGGGGCTTAAATCAGAATCCTTCACGCTATCATCATGACAAAAATCACCCATATTGTATTCATCACATGGAATATTTAGATTTTCAACTTCTTTGGTGGTAGATGTCATAATTCTGTCTACGCTGAGAATGTGATCAATTGACTATCATTGTTATCATTCTCTAATATGTAATCGTTATGGCTAAATGTAATATTTACTTTTTCAGAAGTAGGGAAACGATACAGAGGTAAGGGTTAGTTTCGATTTCTGTCTCGAAGCTTTGGCTTTGAAGCCATTCCGATACATTGCTGGGATTACTTAATTTCACTGCATCTATTACTGATTCTCCAGCATCTTGAAAAATGAAGACAATATCTTACTTATTCAACAAAATTATAGATTTTATCAGAACTAGCAGTGCTTATGGCGGTTAGCACTATATTTTCAATTTCTACGGCAAGGATTGTCTAAATAACTGTTTTCTAAGGAATTAACCAAAACGTTGATCATGAGTTAACGAAATGTGCAAACTGCCATTAATAAGTGCATTATTAGTTGTTTATCAACTCACCTTCATGTTCTGCTTCTGTTGTCAAAATGTTCTTCGCCAAATCAACTAGGCACCTACTTGGTGAATTTGGATTTTTTGTCTGCACATTCATTCCACTCATAATTAAACAAACAAGAACCCTTTGAAAGAGCGTGTATTAAGTGTTTAACCGTCACCTGGACAATAACACGTCTAGACAAGTATTAACAGAAAATAAAGTGTAAAATGGAAAGAAGAAAACTTTGATACTTTGTATAAAAACTTTAGTGAAACAGTGAGATATCTGACTTATTCTAGTATTACAGGGAATTTATAAGGCTTTCGGCCTTCCTGCAACAGAAGGTTATGCAATTTCAAAATATATAATGAGATCATGAAATCTATCCTAGTGATCCACTATACGAAAGAATAATTTCTGATGTTGATACCAGAATAATCCCAATTCAAATTTTTTGTTATTTCCTACCGTTGCCCTAAGGCGACGATATGTCTAACCCATTGGTTCCCAACGGGGGCGATACCGTCCCCCTGTGGGCGCTGCAGCCTTTTAGGGGGGCGGTAGTGGATTCAGAAGCAAATAATAAGCAGTCAAAAGGAATGGTGAAATAAAAATGATTTAATACTACTTGTCCTCGCACGTTGATAAGCGAACGCGCGTTGTTCATATAAAATAACATGTTTCGACATGTTCGCACACAGACAAGTTGAATCATGCACGAAATGAAACGTATAAAAACAACAGCTCTACGAATTTTTTGTTAGTTACTTGTATGTGCTTGGCCGCGATATATAGTCGTGAATCATAAGCTCTGCCATAGTAAATAATCGTAAGTGGTGTGTCAAAATTATAAACATTACTATCTCTAAATCTATTGAGGATGTAATTTTTGTATGAAAATGGCTGAATCTACTTCTAAATTAAAAAAGAAATGCCGGCAATACAGTACTGAATATTTAAAATATGGATTTGCGGAATTTTCTACAAACAAATCATTACCTATGTGTTTAATTTGCAAAAAAAGTTTTTTCAAATGAAGCTATAAAACCTTCTAGGCTACAAGAGCATTTACATAAAATGCATCCTGATAAGAAGAACAAAGATATATTCTATTTTCAAGAACTCGAAAAACAATATTTAAAACAGCCAACTATATCGAACATTTTTGCATCGTCTTCTAAACGAGACGATGATGGGCTACGAGCCTCATATAACGTTTCATTGTTAATCGCAAAGTCAGGAAAACCACACACCATTGGCGAGGAATTAATTTTGCCGGCAGTCGAAGAGATATTAAAAACTGTTCTCCATCATAAGACACCATTTGATATCATTAAAAAAATTCCTCTCAGTAATAATTCAGTGCAAAGAAGAATAGATGAAATGGCAAATGACGTTGAAATATCATTATTCGATTACCTAAAGACTTGCAAATTTTCCATTCAACTCGATGAATCAACTCTACCAAGTAACGAAGCTCTACTTTTATCATACGTACGATTTATAAAAGAAGAAAAAAATCATCAAGAGTTATTATTTGCTAAGAATTTGGAATCTGATACAAAGGGACATTCTATATTTAATATCATGCAAGAATTTTTTCAAGAAAAAGAAATTCCTATTAGCAATATTTTGTCTGCTGCTACTGATGGTGCTCCAGCAATGACCGGGCGTCATAAGGGTTTTATAGCACATTTGAGAAAAGCAGTGCCAAATGTACTCGCTGTACATTGTATTATTCACCGTCAGCATTTGGTTGCAAAAAAATTAAATGAACGTCTGCATGCGTCCCTCAATAACGTTATTAAAGCAATCAATATCATTAGAAGCAATTCATTAAATGACCGTTTGTTTCATAAGCTTTGCAATGAAAATGATGAAGACTACAATCGCTTGCTGCTGCACACATAAGTACGTTGGCTCTCTAAAGGTGTTTGTTTGAATCGTTTTTTCAATCTATTTGACTCAGTGTTGGAATTTCTTGAAGAAAACGAACAATTGCGCGAAAAGCTGATTACGTCAAAAAATGACATCGCTTATTTGACGGACCTGTTTAAAGTATTTATTCAAGTTACTCTACAATTGCAAGGTGATGATTTAAATTTAATTAAAACTAAAAACGTCATAGCTGCTTTTGCAGGAAAACTTCTTATATTCAAAAGAAATCATGGTAGAGGTGAGTACAACCATTTTCCCACATTATCAACAGTGTCTGCAAAACCGGAAGATTTACTTACTCACTGCCACCACTTGGAAGTTCTTCGTGTTGATTTTACAGAGCGTTCCCAAGATATTTTAAATATGGAAATACCAAGTTGGGTTATAGATCCTTTCGCAAACACAGATACTGAAGGCTCATCAAATTTGGAAGAGGAGCTATTAGAACTCACAACTAACGAAGAACTGAAAGTAAAATTCAAATGTGGATATCAAGAGTTCTGGCTTCCAAAACCAATACCATTTCTCTATCCTGGATTGTGGACAATAGTACAGAAGTTGTTAATTGCATTTCCTTAGTCCTATATAGCTGAGCGTGCATTCAGTGCAGTAACTGATTTGCTGTCAATGAAGAGGAACAGACTACACATCACTGAACGTGGCGATCTGCGATTGATGTTAGCGAAATTGGAACCCGATATTAACAAACTGGTAACACTCCACCACCAGCCTCAACCGTCTCATTGATTTTTTCTTTATTATTAACTTTGTATTTCTTATTGTATTGCATTTCTTATTTCTATTGTGATTGTATTTCTTATTGATTCTGTGTTTATATTTAAAAGTTTAATAAACAATTTTATTGTACATTTGGTAGTCGTTTAATAAATTTCTACTTCATCATTCCTCTAAAATAAAATTTAGACATTAACTGAAATTAAAGCTAAATACAGATCAATTGGGACGGTACAGATGATATTCAAATAAAATTAACTACTTTGGACTAACCAGCGACTGGGGGGGGGGGCGGTGAAATTTTTGTTCTCTTCTATAGGGGGCGGTGGTCCAGAAAAGGTTGGGAACCACTGGTCTAACCGTTAACACAAGTAAATTGACAAAGTGGTTTGCCACACATTACTATTATATGTTACGAAAACAAATTTGGAAACTAAAAGTTTAACGTTTACTAAGATAAGCAGTTTTTGTCGATTTTCTCAAAACAAAACATTTTTGGACTTGTTTTTGAAATCAACGTCTCAATTTCAACAGGATTTTACCTAATAGTAGAAAGTTTCAACTTATTTAATTTCGTAATTCTATTTCCAGTGTCATTTCTCTCGTGGAATTTCACGAATTTGATTAAGCAGTTCCTAGGTCGTTTATAATTATTTGTCAATTCCATTCGAATCGTATAAACAATTTATGAGTTCAATTGTATGAATGCTAACGGCACAATATGCAAATACCAATATACTTCCATCTCGTCGTAAATTAAACCCTATCCAGACTGCACTAAATCCTCTATATTAATTCGGTTTATAATAATCATTTTAATTAATTCAAATGGAATTCATAAATTCGTTCTGTATTCATGACATCACAATGGTCCAGCGGATCTAGTGCGTATGCCACATTTCGTGGTATTAGTTGATCAAACATCAGTTTGCCGCGTATGCGAAACTGGTTTAACAATGATGAGGAGAATCCTTTTTGATGAATAAATAATTGGCGTTGACCTGATAATACTGTTGATCTTTGGCATAACTAATGATAGCATAAGTTCAATGAATTTTGCCTTGGTTACTATCGCAACTTATAATAGATTAAGTTAAGAGCTGCTTGCTTAATTCGGTTATGAATAGCTAGTTATAGTTCACTGACCTACCGTTTATGCGTGGTACTGAAATTTGAGCTTACGTTATAATTCACATATGCTGAGCCATGTTTTAACATATTTGTACAACAACTGATGATTATGCAGAATTGCATATTTTTAGTCTATAGTTGCATTTATTTTAGAATATCTTCTTCTTCTTCTTCTTATTCGTATTTAAGATCTTGCGATCTGTTAGTTTTGAAGGTTCCTCTTTATCGTTTCCTGGGAGGTGGACTGCCAACTGTCCTTCCATCTCTTAGGTGGTCTACCGGGTGCTCTTTTCCCTGTTGGTTTCCCTTCAAGTGCGATGCGTGGCAGTCTGATCTCCTCCATTCTTCTCACATGAGCGTACCAATGTCTTCTTCTTTGTCTCCCCCATCTTACGATGTCTTGTACTCCACATTGTTCCCTGATGTCATTGTTTCTAACTCGGTCCCTTCTTGTTTTTCCCACTTTAGTCCTGAGCGTTTTCATTTCGGCTACTCTAAGCATGCTTTTCGTTTTGTTGGTTTCTTCTCTGGTTTCTATTCCGTATGTCATGATTGGCCTGATACAAGTCTTATAGATCCTAACCTTGCTATCCTTTCGCATGTATTCGTTTGCCCATATTGTTTGCTTTAAGCAGCCCGATATGGCAGTCGCTTTGTTAATCTGTCTTCCTAGGTCCTTCACTGGGTCGTGATAACTCGACAGATCCATACCCAGATATTTGAATTGTGAGACTTGCTCGATGATTTTTCCCTGGACTTCCAGCTTACATCTTACAGGTTCTTTAGCAAAGGTTATGCTTTTCGATTTTTCTATGGATATGGTCATGTTCATCGCTTGGCTGACTTGGTAGAATTTGTGCAGTTGTCTCTGTAGATCGTCCTGCGTTTCCGCAATAATAGCTGCATCGTCGGCGTAGCATACCATGCTGATTCTTTTATTCTGTCCCATGCGGTATCCCATATTTAGTGATGATATTTCCTCTATAATTCTGTCCATTAAGAGATTGAACAGAAATGGGCTAAGGCTATCGCCTTGTCTGATGCCTCCTGGTGTTTGTATCTCTTCCGTATAAGTGTCTCCTGCCTTTACTTTGGTCATGTTGTTTGTATTGAGACTGCGGACTGCTCTTACGATGATGTCTGGCGTTTCTTTCGCTATCAGTATGTTTATGATGTCGGAGAGACGAACCCTATCAAATGCCTTGGTCAAATCGATGAAACAGACATACGCTGGTGTATTAAACTCCGCCTGTATGGCTGTTGGGTGGATTGAGTAGCACAACGGTCATGCAGCCTGGTCCCAAGCCCAGGTAAAAGGAGGAGGGTTCTCAGGCTATGCTAGCACCCTGCCTGGGGTAAAAGAAACGTACTGCTCACAGAACTGAAGGGACAGCCTCGGAAACCGATCGGAATATTTTAGAATATAAGTTCGATTAATTGAATATATTGGATATAGTGTATTTTGTAATTAAGTAGTGTGGTTATTGTCAATAAAGTATCGTTTTAGAAAGTGACTTTTCGGGAAGTAATCCTTAATTGGCGCAGTCATTAGTATAGTGGGAGAGCCCTTGGTGATCCTCTTCGTTTTTTAACGTTTATCCACTTCAAGAAACTTTGGAAAGTTCGCCCAAAAGTGTCAGAAGAAAAACAAATATTACCCATAATTAGTAGAAGAAAGAAAAATAATCGATATAAGTTAAGAAGAAAAACCTTTGGAAAACCAAGTGAAGTTCATCTAAAGGCTTTAGAAGTAGAGAAACAAGAAGAAAACCAAATGAAAGTTATTTATACTAACAGTGTGGCATACTCTAACAATACTAATATAGACAATTTGTATGATGAAGATGATAACGGAAATCACACATCAGTAGCCGATTTGAGTAAAAATTTCAATGACAAATTCTCCAGAACAGTAAAAAATGGTACTAACCTCGCCAATAAGACAACTGAGGTTAGATCCAAAATATCTGATGTGACCAATGGAGTGGAAACACTAAGTACAAAATCAATTTCAACCAGAGTTGAAAACAACAAAGTGAACCAGACCATTGATCTATCGACATCATCCAAACTTTCCAAAATCGCAATATCTACTTCCAATTCAATAGCAAACAACATCAATTCAAATTCCTTATCACGCCGATCAAGTGAGAAAGACAATAATAGAATCCGAGATTATTCGTACAATTATAGTAGTTGCGAAAGAGCTCTTAACAATATCTCCACAAGCAGATCCATAAAGGGTACTCCCCAAGAATCTTTAGGTCTCAAAGGTCTCGAAAATATTGGTAACACATGTTTAATGAATAGTATTATCCAATGCCTATCAAACACAAGGTGGCAATTATAATATCTAAAGAGAGACGCATACATAAGAGATATTAACATAAACATATCTAGCCTGAAGAAAGCACTAATTAAAGCGTTTGCTGAAATTATTCAAAAGCTTTGGTCTGAAGACGGTTCATACAGAGTGGTTAATACAGTATAATTGAAAAGTCAGATTCAGCGATTTACTTCAAGGTTCATGGGATACGCTCAACATGATGCACATGACTTTCTTCGTTACCTATTAGCAGGACTTCACGAAGATGTCAACAAGGTATATGAAAAACCAAAGCCCATATTAACAGAAATTGATGACAAACTTAGTGACATTGAGAAAGCACAAGAATCTTGGTTGAGATATCCGAGAATGGACAACTACAAGATTGTGGATAACTTTGTCGGTCAATTAAAATTAACAATCAAGTGCACACACTGTGGTCACTGTTCAGTTACATACGATCTCTTTTGGGATTCATCCCTTTCGATACCCCAAAGAACAGATCAATTACGACTTTCACAATGTTTGGATTCGTTTACAAAAGAAGAAACACTCGACGGTGATGAGAAATCAAAATGTTCTAAATGTAAGGAACGAAGACGATGCACTAAATAATTCTCAATTCATAAATTTCCGAAAATATTGGTTTTTCACCTGAAGCGCTTTTCGCAAACAGAAAGATTTAGTGGAAAACTTAATGTTGTAATAGATTTTCCAATAGAAGGGCTTGATATGAGCGTCTGATAATGTGGCACCATGTATGTACAACCTTCACGCTATATCAAATCTCTGTGGAACCAGTTATAATGGTCACTACACAGCATATTGCCGACATCCCTACACGGAACAGTGGCACGAATATAACGATTCAAGGGTGCTATTAATATCGTGGAAATCTTCAGTCAGTGCAGAAGCATATCTTCTCTTCTATGAACAAGATGACACGAAGTCCCACCTTTAAGTTTAATAAAAAAAAATTTATTAGTTTTTAAATTGTATATTTTCATTGTGAACCAATGTCTTATTTGGTTTTTTCTGCAAAATTTATTTATATATTCATATATACATTGTATTCTAATTAAAGACTCTTTATAATAATAAAATTTAAATTATAAAAAAAATTCAGAGAGGGATAATAAATATTAAGTGAATTTTTTTATATATATTTACATTTCATTTATTCTTTATTATGTATGTATATATGTTAAATATTAGATATAAGAAAAGCATTAAGAGAGGGTGTTATAGTTCATCAGAATAAATAAGTTTAGTGTAATGTTTCTCTTATTCCAACTACAGTTTTGTGGTCATATATATATATAAAGAAGAATATCATAGGAATAGGTTTGAGGTTAGCCGAGTATGTACATGTGTGATGTGTGACATTAGAATTAAGAATTGTAAAAAGGAAATCCACTGTAATCGTTAATCAGTAATCACTAAATTCGTGTAATATATTGTAAATAGAAACGTTATTCTATTTATTCACCCTATAACAATATTAACCGTAAATGTGTGACTTATTTAATAAATACAATATTGTTATTAGTTTATTACAATTATATTTAACTTTAAAATCTGATTTATTTAACATAAATATGAAACTTTTATTAGTTAGTGGCCGTTGTTCGGATGTAAAATCCTACCTGAGCAATTTATTCAATTATACCTACTAATTATGCAACCTTAAAACAATCCATCAACATCAACATAAAATTCGTTCTAGAGCTTTCGGCAAGCAACCCCTCTTCGACCTCCTATATTATTCATCCCATTTTCATGAAAAACCATCGTGCAAGCACGTTCTCTCTAACAACAAACTGGGCAACGCTCAAATTATAACATGCCGTAAATCTCCTTATAAAATGAATCTCAAGAACATCTATATTAAAACAAAGATCTTAATTGGCGTCTGGCGAACAAAATGACAAATATAATAAAATGAGTGAAAAGTGAAGAAATGTTTAATTTAATCACTTACATCCTAAGTATGACGTAAAAACTCTTATCAGACCGAGGTGACAAGAAAACAATCAATTAATTAAATAAAACACTACCCACTAAACAAGAAACATAAGTCTTTTTTGTGATGTTTTTTAGAGACTTTTCGTGATGTTTATGTAAAACGTTAATAAGATATCTCCTAGATGTCTTAATTTTATTACCAACTCTATGAACATCCATATCATGTAAATAAAACATATGTTTGATGTACACAGTAATACTTGAATTCGCAGTTACATACACATTCTACACACTCCTTTTTAGTAACTTCCTAAAGGAAACATTCATACGATGTTAATTTGTATACTTCTCACGAATGTCACATACAGAACGTTACTGTAATATTACAAATTAACATGTTTCTAAGATGATCACATGTTGCAGTTACTTTTACATCTTTCGAAATAATTTTTAGTTACATCCTACTATTATGTCTGTACGATGTTAGTTCATAAAACTCTCAGAAATATCTCATATTAAACATCACAGTAACATAAAAAAAAGAAGAAAACAGAAGAGGAACTGACGAACGAAACAAACAGTAGTTATATGTGGAATCAAATGACAAGCATGAAATGGCGGATGGTTTTCAGTTATGTGTTATATTTTATTTGCAGGGAGCACATATTTTGTAAGTAGTACTTGAATAAAGTGGTATTCGTTTTCGTTAGTTCCTACTTAGCTACAGTTTCTATACTTAGTTATAATTCTTGTTATAATGGACGAACAACAATTGTTATCGGTAAGTACCTATTCCAAAATCATAATACTCATTCAATACTTTAATCGGCTATTATACCTTGAAATTCCAGGTGGCGGAATTGTACACTAACATTATATAATAGAGTTTACAAAATAAGGGTTTTTTCCAATTTTTAAAATATTTTAGTTAGTAAGAATATTTTAAAAACGATTCACAATATTTCAAATCCTAGATATGCATTATACCCTAGAAAAAATTTAATATTGCAATAGGGTAGATATTATTATTAATAATAAAACATGCTCATATGTTGGCAGATATATGAATCTAGAAGAAAATATTTTCAATGTTCAAGATGTTTCAGAAGCTACTTACACAAATAAAATAAAAAACAAATAGTTGGTAATTATGTAATGAAAGGGGAGTAACTATTTCAGATAGTCTGATACAAACATTGTATTAAACAGTACAAAAAATATTGAATCAAGTATCTCTTCTAGTTTTTGTAGTAGTAGTCTTAGCCATCAGTATAGTTTTGCAGGTTTAGAAAATTTTAACATTATTACTAAAAATTCTAATGAACAATTAGAGACTGTTCAAGACTATAAAAACATAAATTTCTGTTAAAAAGCTCATTTGGTACCTATATTCATCTAGTTGAAGAATATGTAACTTATGATACTGGATGCTCCAGTCAACAAACAGCATTCAATTATATATTATTGTAGAAACACAGCTATTGGATACTCAATTGGATACAATTAAGTATATAAACTCATTTAACTGGATGTGTTCATATATCTTCTTCATAAGTGGTTTTTTTTTGTATACAGTGTATTAATAATGCTTAGTTTTCATGAAGCTACAATTCCACGATGTTAATATACAATTTGTTCCAGGATGAGAATAGTATATTATTTTATACAGAAAAGAAGTATGAATTTTCATAGCACACCTGAATTCACCTGCCAAATGGAGTGAGGCAGCTAATAGAAGGTAAATAATGAAAAGTCACTTCTCGAAATAAAAAATGTTATTATTCCTTTGAACAACCCCGCATGTATCTTATGGAAAATGGGTCCCAGTCAATTGGCTGAAAATCAAGTTTGATGTAGTTTATGAGGATCGATCAAAAGTCTCCATGGGCACAATTTGAACTAAAGTAATTGTTTTATTAGCTGCTGTTCAGAACACCTTTAAATATTTCACAGATAAGGATTTTGAAGTGTACGTTATGGAATGGTTGAGGCACTCGAAACAGCCACTCTAGCATGAGAAAAAGTAACCGTAAGTAAACGATATAATTTTCTTTAATCAGATTGGATTTCTGTTGATGTAACGTAATGTTTCATTAAATCTTTATGTTGTAAATTTTTTATTAGTTTTAATATAATTAAAAAGCTATTCTAATAAATTTTCTGTAAACTAGCTGTAATGTATGTGTATCCGTTAAACTTTATTAATTCAGTGTTTTTAAATGAAACTCAAGGTCTCTAGTTAATTCCACAATATAATACAAGTTACAAATGTAACTTCTGTCATTCTGACGATGATATTGATTTATCGAAACAATTGTCAATTTTTTATAATTTTCAATAACTTGTATTATATTGTGGAATTAACTAGAGACCTTGAGTTTCATTTAAAAACACTAATATGAGCATATTCCACGAAGTAAGGGTCGAGACAGTCAATTTTATTAATTCAGTTTCAAAGTATGTTATGTTATGGTAACTAGAGATTAATATACCCTTTTTTATTTCTTGCTTTCACTGAATGCGTTCGATAGTTTCCACTTTCCAGACTTGTTATGTATTATGCTTACACAATTTTATTTTTTGTAGGTTGGATTCCTGGACAAGATATTTTGTTTTCTAATATTGTACCTGTTTTTCCAAATTTACTGTACTATTCATTAATAGTGAATAAACGTTTTAAATCCTTTATTGCTTTTTTTGCTATTTTATTTAAAATGTACAGGATGAACAACTATGAACGACTGTAGGCCACATCTCAGAAGAGAATCATGGTACAACTTTAAAAAAAATTACCTTTACGTAAGTGATCCTGAAAAATTGTTGGAAAATATTTTGCAGTCTCTAAAATATCCGCTAGGGGTGGAATGAACACTCGAAAACATAATACTCCAAAAAAACATACTAAAGGTGTCTTAAAAATACAATTTTTGAAATCTTGATAAGATTATGAATAAATTCAATGAAGGAGATTTTTTGCCATTATTCTTCAAAGAACGGGCGGGGAAGGTTCAAACTTATGAATAAATGTATAACTTTTTCGTTTTTTAACCTATATTAATGATTTTAGCTGCATTTAGAAAAGTTTTTCTGTTTAATAAGAAGGATAACAAAATTAGATAATTTTGTATCCACTCGAAAATTCCAAATGTAAATTGAAGCATTTTTTTTAATTTCTATATCAGATATTGTAAATCTTATATCATGGAATATATTCCTATTTTTTCAACCCCTTTTCATCAGATTTTAAAAAATGCCTCATTACATTTGAAATTTCTGAGAAAAATGGGAAAAATGTCGGCTTTTTCACATAGCGTTGACAAAATTGTTCAATTTTGTTATTTTTGTTAAGCATATCTTATTAAAGAGGAAAAACTCTTTTATATGACGCCAAAAACATGGATATCGATCAAAAAAAGTGTTACGCCATTTGTTTTTTGGGTTGAACCTTCCCCCATCCCTTACTTGAAGAATAAGAACAAAAAGTCCCTAACTACATTTCTTCATAATATCAACAATATATCAAAAATTGTATTTCTAGGATACCTTTAGTATGTCTTTTTTGGAGATAATCACAGTATTATGTTTTTAAGTGTTCATTCCACCCCATAGCAGATATTTTAAGAACTCAATATTTTCCAGCGATTTTTCAGGATCATTTTCCTGAAGGTATTTTTTAAAGTTGTGCCATGACTATTTTTTGAAATATGGCCGACAGCCGGCGTTGTTAGTTGTTCACCCAGTATTTGCTGATTAGACAGAAGAACATCTATAGGATATCATCTAGAATGCTTTTGATATGCTGCATTTAGATCATTGATAAGATGTTATTTTTTAGACATTGCCTTAACATCGACAAGATGTCAAAATGCGTTTCAGAATGTAACAGAAATGTTGTTTTTAGTTCGTTAAAAAGACTTCCTTTTGAGGAAGTTCTAGTAACATCACAGTAATGTAGAAAGGCAGCGCTTTAACATCGCTGAGAAAAAGGGGTTGTATAGATGTGCATGTGATGAAAACAAGGGGAAAAAAAGAAGAACATTATCACAATGTGATGTTGAATTACCATAACTGTAATATTTATTTGCATAGTGGGTAAGTTCCTGTTTAGCCGTCTTTGTTATCAGCAAATGTAACTTGATTAAACTAGAACAAAATAGTATTTGCCAATAATAATTAATTTCTTATTTATTATAAATAGAAATATCCAGACAAAAAGTTCTACTTAAAACAGCAGAAACGTCTAGCTGTCCCCTATTTTAATCAGTTTTTTCTGGGAGCTAAGCAAATTCTATTAATAAATAAAAAAATTACCAAGAAGAAAGGAGATTGCTGAATTTAAAACAACTGTACACATACAGTCCTTTCTTGTCAAAAACAGTTACAAAATTTCCCACTAATTCCAGTTTGATTATAAGTTGTTATAGAATCACATTTTAATATTAATTAATTAATTTAATAATTAGATGAGTAGTAACTGTACAGCTTCCCAAATGTGTGAATTATATTTATATATCCCCTCAATAGACGGCTTTTGCTTCCAATAGGTGAAAGTATCATTTTTAGACAACATTTTGGAGGATCCATGAGAACGCCTTTCTTTAGGAGATTCCACTCAACTCTCCTCTACTACAAGACCATTCAATCCACTGTAACATGTCATTGTGATATGTTTCTATTTTTCATTAGTTACCTGTAATTCAAAATCATTTCATTTCAATACGTGAAGCACGTGTCGAATGACCGTTTTTACGTTCGTAAAAATTCTATTTAAACGAAAATTCGAGTCGAATCGGTCTCTTTATAATTTGTGAATATATGGTTTATGTGAACTTATTTTTGTGTTAAATAAATCCATTTGTCACGAAATTTTTGTTCTTGATTCACCTTATCCCATTTGAGGTAATAAGAAATACTGTAACTGAGGCCGAATTCACCACCTAAGCAAGTTCCAAGGCCGGGTAAAGCTCATATAGTGATACCACTTTGTGGAATCAAATAGCGTTCAACATTCTCAAAGGCATATTATTATTTTCGTTCATCTCTGGCTCATTTTTCCATCAAACTGCTGAGCATTGGAGAGTGAAAAGCATCATCATATTGGAACAGGTTTTGTGAACAATGCCACATCAATTATTTGCAGTCGATAAGTACCAAGACTTGTTGGAGCTCTAAGTTGTATGTACTGTGCGTATTAATGCTTCCTTCAGAAATACAGTTTTTTCTCAAGATTCGTTACCGAAATTTGAGAGTATTGGAAATATATGCTGCATTTGTGAAATTGTTTCTTCGACTTTGTTCACCTCAAACTCAGCAAAAATTAGTTAGGATTTGATTAACGCTGCTTTTTAAAATTGATACGAATTCCAAAATTAGTTGGGTGAAAACAATAATGATTGATCAACTAGAACTCTTCCTGTACCCCATGCGAGCATCTGTTGAAAAACTAAATAAAAATGTGCTATATATAATCTGGTGGTAAAATCAAATATAAACGTATACATTCTAACCATGAGGCTACAATTTTAAATTTAGTTATTCTGGAAAACTCAATACGCTAAAACCAAAAACCCATCACTGAGAGATAAATAAACATTTAAAAACCCAACGTACATTGAAAGGATAGTAATCATAAAAATTAAATGTTGCCAACATCGCAATCGGTGTAAACACGTTGCATATACTACCAGAACATAATCGTTAATTTAAATCACGTAGATATTTAGCTTTTATCTAAAAATCTTATACACACCCGATGAAAAATTCAATCAAATAAAACCAATATAGCGGCTCGGTACTCGTTAGTTTTTAAAACGTTTTTATTTTTCACATTAGCACTCGACGCGGATGCCATGCAAATGTCTGTTTATTGTCAAAATATCGCAAAATGTCCGACCAGTGAGTGTGAGTGTATATTTTGGACTCGGCAGGCCGTTTGACAATTTATATGCAAATGAGAATATTCAAATTAACCAGCGGAAGCTACGTCGAGCTCTCTCTATATATTTATTCTCTGTTACTGGACTGGATGTAGCAACGGATTTCATAGTCTCTTTTAATTTGGAAGTAATTGTTCCTCTGAAGAATACAGAGCTGGAAAATTATTCCATTTAATAAAGACGAACTCATTTTTGTAATTATTTTCATAATTTTATGTTAATACATTCTTGCAATGTGACCGAACTAATTGAGTTACTTGTCATGGGTAATGGATAACAATGTTTTTTAACAAAAGCATTGTGATTCTTTCAATTATGAGCATTTATTGTTTCAACAGTAAATTTTGGAGTAAACTTCATTTTGATAACATTCATATTCGATTTCTGCACATCACTAATTATGGCTTCACAGTCAATAGAATGTGAAGACGACACATTATTAATTTTCATCTCATTGAAAAGAACGTCATGCATGCGAGAGATTCGTGGGAACTTTTGTGAGGATACTGGCCACGAGATGCCAAGAGACCTTAAGGCACTGGAAGTCCATAAATTGGTTTTAAATGGAGAAAAACTATAACAAATAGAAATGTGTTAATGGAAACACTTGACATCCGAAATCTCCGAATTAATTACTTAAAAAATATTCAAATCTTTCGCAATCAAAATAGACCCATAGTCTATATGGACGAGACGTATTCACATACAACTCACGCTGTTAAGAAGAGTTGGCATGATAATTCAAATGATGGCCTTCTGGAAAAAGTATCGAGAGGGCCAAGATTAATAATAGTTCATGCAGGAGGTGCAATGAGATTTATCCATGGGGCCCAACTATGCTGGAAACCAAATTCAAAACCTGGTGATTATCACAGGGAAATAATTATAAGAAATTGCTACAAGAACACCTTATACCAAATTTGCCAAATTTTTTTATATTCTTTATTGAAATACAAGTAAAAAAGTCCTATGACTTTTCACGATAAAGTTAATATTTTTAGAGATATGAATTTTTAAAGGTTCGAAAAATCTCAAATTTGAGTAGTTTTGACCCATGAAAAATATATTGAAAAAATAAAATAAAATATAAATAATAATTTTTTCAAATTCTTTATACAATAGTTAATAATATTCTTGATAGGGATTTAAGAAAATTTCATTGCTTATACCTGTTTTTTAATTGTTAATTTCGCGTGCTCACTAGTATGCGTCGCTACCTTTAAGTATCGCCGTCTCTCTCTGACTCATGCGCTGCATACGGTCTCTCTGTGTCCTGAATCATTATTAATCATTTATCTAAAAAACCATTAACTTTATCAAGATTGGTAAAGAGAGCAATGTTATTAATAATTAAATTGTCTACAATTTGTTTTTAACAAAAGTAATTTAAGTATGAACCGGAACATGTAATTAAAGTTACTTTTTTGTTATTATCATAGTGAATTATGCATTTTTATCAACAATAATAAGATATAATAGTATTTGAAAAATTTTTGGAATCACAATTATATATAAATAATAAGCTTTTGCTTAAACAAACATTTGGAAAAATGCATTGAATCCGGAATATAAAACATTAGATTTTGATCAGTTGGAAATGGGGTTTTGTTTATAAATAAAGTTATTAGCAAAGTATCATTCTCTAGTTTGTATGCGAAATTCGTAAAATCTAATTTATATTCCGGATTCAATGCATTTATCCAAATGTATGTTTTGAGCAAAAGCTTATTATTTATATAGAATTGTGATTCCAAAAATTTTTCAATTACCATTATATATTATTATTGTTGATACAAATGCATAAATTACTATGATAATAACAAAAAAGTAATTTCAATTACATGTTCCGATTCATACTTAAATTACTTTTGTTAAAAACAAATTGTAGACAATTTAATTATTAATAACATTGCTCAATCTTGATGAAGTTAATGGTTTCTTAGATAAATGATAAATAATGATTCAGGACACAGAGAGGTCGATGCAGCGCATGAGTCAGAGAGAGACGGCGATACTTAAAGGTAGCGACGCATACTTGTGAGCGCGCGAAATTAACAATTAAAAAACAGGTATAAACAATGAAATTTTCTTAAATCTCTATTAAGAATATTATTAACTATTGTATAAAGAATTTAAAAAAATTATTATTTATATTTTATTTTATTTTTTTAATATATTTTTCATGGGTCAAAAGTACTCAAATTTGAGTTTTTCGAACCTTTAATAATTCATATCTCTAAAAATATTAACTTTATCGTGAAAAATCATAGGACCTTTTTTATTTGTATTTCAATAAAGAGTATAAAAAAATTTGTCCGGTTGAAAAATAACAATTCCTTCCAATTGTTTAAACAATTTCGGTTTAAACAATATGGCACTAGGTTGCCCCATAGCAACATGCATTTATATCATCAGTAGGGCAATTCAAAGAGGATCGCATAAAAAAACTGAGGTGGAAGTTATACTATGTAATCTGGTTAATGTTGGTATTTTGACAATCTATTTCCTGAAATATGACGAACATCTGAATCTGAGAGTGAGGTGAGACGTCTTCTAATTAAAAAATGAGCCGGTGTTAAAACATCCATATCATCTGGACTTGATGATAATGGGTATAACGGACGCGAATTGAGAACGGCTTCAATTTGTGTAAATACTGTAGTGAGACCTTCAAAAGTTAATGTAGAATTACCTAAAATACTTGCACGATTTCACCCCTGCTTCGTAAAGCCCTCCAAAATTAGGTGATTTTGCCGGAATAGATTCCCAGAGAACCCCTTCATTTCCAATGTTGTCACTAAGAGATTCTGTATGAGTTTCCAAGAATTTTTTAAATTGATTGTTTGCCCCCACAAAGGTAGTTCCATTATCGGGGAGAATTTTGAAAGGATTCCCCTTCTTGCAATAAAACTATGGAAACTGGCTATAAAAGCATCACTAGTTAAACCTGAAATTACCTCTATATGTAAAGCTTTGGTGGAACAGCATACAAATAAACAGATACAACATTTATTAATTTGTGCACCCCTACAATACTTGCTCTTGATATGAAATGGACCTGCGTAGTCCAGTCCAACTATATAAAATGGCGGAGATGGTCTAAGCCACTCATTTGGAAGCATTCCCGTTACCTGCTCACAAGGTTTAGGGTTTCCTCTAAAACATTTAATACATTTGTGGAACACTTGTTTACCCAAAACCCGTATTCTTCCAAATCAAGTCTTAATATCGTGAGTTTCGACGTCGGGTCTTTCATTGCAAATAAATGAGTTAGTGGCTTATGATCTGTTTTTACTATGAAATGTGTTGAGCCATATAAGCAACACTTCAAATGATTGATTCCCCAATGAATCGCTAATAACTCTTTTATGATGGTGGGTTTATGAAACATGCGCTATTTGAGGCATCTGTAGTTAAGATGAATTGTCCATTGAAATTTGAGTATTTTGAAATTGGTGGGTGGATTAACGCATTTTTTAAGACCTGAAATGAGTTTTCGCATTCTTCCGACCAAACAAATTTCACATTTTTCCTAGCTAATTTATTTAGAGGGATACATATTGCGGCAAAATTATGAATGAACCGTCTATAATAATTGCAGAATGCAACAAATCTTTTGACTTCACTAGCATTTTTGGGTACTGGATAATGCTGAATGACTGAATATTTTGCTTTGCCTGGTGAAACACCATCCCTTTATAAATTGTAACCTAGATATGTTACTTCTCGCCTGAAGAATTGGCACTTTTATGGATTTAGCTTTAGATTGAATTTACGACATGCTTCAAACACCTTTCTAAGATTGGTTAAGTGATGATTTTCTGAAATTCCTATGACAACTATGTCATTAATATAGAGAAATGCTTTTTCTGGACTGAGGCCTGAGAATGCTATTGACATAATTCTCGAAAAACTATCAGGACTTATATTCAATCCAAAGGGTAATCTTGTAAATTGAAATGAACCCTTTTCTGTACTAAACGAAGTGTATTTCCTAGAAGACTGTTCTCGAGGTATTTGATGAAAACCTGACATAAGATCTAAGACTTAAAACCATTTTGCTTTGCCTCATTGATCTAAAATCGCGTCTATACGGGGTAAAGGGAATTTGTCTGTGACTATTTTCTTATTTAACTGCCTAAAATCTATACAAAGTCTCCATGCCTTATCCTGACTCACCGATTTCTTCGGGACTAATAACACTGGATTGTTATAATCTGACACTGGGGGTTCAATTATTCCCTGCGTTATGAGTTTCTCTACTTGATTGTTTAATTCCATTGTATATATATTTTAACAATACAATTCAGCGCTTGAAATGCCCTAACAGTTTTATCCCTAATATTATCTGAATAATTCTTATAACTTTCTTGTTGTACTAAACTGGAGTTTTCTCAATTTTTACCTATCAATTTAGCAAAATTATTATAAAGAAATAATATACTATACTATAGTATCACTGTCAGTCACATTTGTGTTATGGATGATATTCTCCTTTTATGGATGATATTCTCCTTTTATACTATTAATTACTTCAATGTGTATATCTGGATTTTTAGGAGTTTCCTTTCTCAAAACCCTTTTTCTCTGTTTATTTATTTCTTCTACAATTGCTCTTAGCTTGTCTTCGAAGTCTTCCCACGTTATTGACATTTAAAAGATACACCATTCGTTGATAAAAATAGAGTGCATAAGTACTTACAATTTTATACAGTCCTCGGTTGATGTCTCTTTTTAATGCTCTTCGATGCGTTTTCCATAGGGACCACATGAATTTCAGAATGAAAGCTACCGTTATTATGTACAATAAGACTATTATCTGCGTTGTAAAATTATCTTGCTGCACCATGAAATTATTGTTTACGGTACCAGTTTCTTGTACCTCCTGCTTAGTAGTTGTACCACCCATAGTTTTGCTCCACCAAGATCCAAAATTTGAATAAAAGACCATATACATTCACTCGTTTGGATTACCATCAGTTCGCAGGATTATTTACCATTTACCATTTAGTTCGTAGGACTATTTACCATTTAGTTTGTAGGATCGCCATGTGGTGGTTATTTAGCAAGTGTCCCTTGTATGTATTTCTTGAACCATCGAATCATTCATCTTCGGGACACACTTACCACTTGAACCATTCATTAGGGTTAAATAAATACCATCATTTATCAAAACTCACTGGGACAACATATATTTTGAACTACGTATATAAATTACTGACCATGTGTAACACAGGATATAAACGTTTGTACTATTAATAATAATAATCAAGAGAAAGAACTATCTATATATAGGAAATTATATTGTTAAACTAACACAGTCAACGATCTGTTCCTCGACCTTGTTGACGCATTATTTATAAAACAGTCACGATTCCTTAATACGCTATTGACTTTACTACACCTTGCCAGTGACCTTCAAGTTCACTGGCCGCTAGCAATAACTGAAACCAATGTTTAGTTAAATCTAATAATGTCTTTTGGGATCACCACAACTTAATTGTACAATTCCTGAATCTTTCAGTGGAATAAAATATAGAAACGACAATATTCAGTGGGAGCAAGCAATATAGGAAGAAATAAATTCTTTATTAATTGATGAAGATCCATACTGAACGATGAAAAAAACAATTTAATTTGTTTATAACTTCATTATATTTGAACTAACGTTCAATTTAAAATTGTGACCCACTTCACACAGTAGCTTTATCAAATGAGTGAAGGTGTAATTATTTTTTTTTCAATTTATACACTGCATAAATACGGAATTCTACGAATATTAGCAAAAGTATTCAACAAGTTGACCTGGAAATTCATTCACTACTATCTTCTAGGTAAATATGTTTAATAAGGGAGAAGCGTTGATATGTATTTGGTCGGTTAGAAGGTTACCTGAATATTTGTTTTTATTCACTATAATGGTATTAAACGGGCTTTCCAATGATGATATCAAAGTTATCGCTCATTCTGCGATTTTTTGAGATGATAATTTTAGATTTGAACAAAGCAGTGATGCCACCTAGGGCTGAAGTAAGTTTTGAGGTTGAAAATAATTTCCAGCAATTTCTTTTGGCCACTTTAACTATTAATATTTTTTCCCCGTAACCTGACACAAATACCTTCTGAGATACAGCCAGTTACTTCGCTTAAAGGGACATACATATAAGTCCTGAATTTGGTTATAAATCAAGACCGAATTCATATTGGCGTAATTTTTATTATTATTTTTTTACAAAATGTGTAAAGCAGATATATGGTGGGAAGTGACTGTTCTATTTCCAAGGATAAAAGGTTACATGCATTTGTTTTCTAAGCTCGACGATAGTGATAATGATAAATAACAAGAACGTTCAAGATACGATAAAAAAAATGAATTCCCAAACGTTGTCCTGTAATTCTCTAGCTTGCACCATCCCTGAGCTCTTGACGCCTGGAGTTACCTGCACCAATCTATATGCAAATTTGCTCTCAGTGAAGCCACAGTTATATGTTTGTTATACATCAACCGTCATCCTTATACCGTTGGGGTTATATGCAAACTTGGAGCTTCCGTCAGCAAAAGGAAGGAGATGAACGGATAGTGTTTGTATTTGATAGAGATCGGTTTATAGAGGATATTTATCGAAATACGACTTTTATATATTCCGGTTTTTGTGTATGTGAATGTTTTCTTCATATTTTATAATGAAAAATGGAAAATATACTATAAAAGTTGTATTGAATATTAATGACTTGTATTAGTGCAAATGCAAAATTCACAAATGTATTGGAGTTTTATTCTCAGGTCATAATTTGAGTATAAATTTTTGTTATTAAACATAATTTAGCAAATCATGAATAATTTTTATTTTAAAACGATCACAAATATCCATTGTCTCTTTTCATTTGATCTAAAAACTGGAACAAATTGATTTTCTTACTGATATGACAATTGATGAGACTATGAAAACTACTTTGTCACGTTTTCGAACTCAGTCCAGTTGTTATAAAAATGCATTTGCCATAACGTCTGGCTTATGGTTTGCTGTGGTATTAAATTTCAACTTCTCAAATAAAAATGATTAGCAATATTTGATTTAAGACAGACAGACACAATTATACGAGCAAATATCTTTTCGTGGGATACAATACTTGGAGAATATGGTTAATTTTTGTAATATATTTTGTGAACCATTTTGTTTTGCATATATATATATATATATATATATATATATATATATATATATATATATATTATAATATATTCAATATCCTTTTATTTAATTATAATTGCCCCGCGTTGGAAGCCAAATTATAATTTATCTAATTCTCTATGATGAATTTTAATTATTTAATTTTAATGTAATAAATTTCAATTCACCTCACGTTGATGTATATTGTCGCAGCGACAATTCTTGTACATACAACGTAAAACTTTATGTAAGAAATTTCTACTTTGACAGTAGTTGTCAAAAATATGCCCGGATCTAATAAATATTAATTTAGTATTTCTAAATTAACGAATTTATATGTGTAATCGACCTATTACTCTTCTCTCAGGGTGGGATCAAACTGTTAAAAAAATTAATTATTCAAAATTTGTTTAAATTTTTACGTATCTCCAAATTATCTGTTTCACTATTGGTCAATCTATAGTAACTGTATGTTTAATATTATAAAAGGCACTTTAAATCTCTGATCACGTTTCCAATATTTCTGTCACTGAAAATTACCAACTGTCACTGATTTGGTCGACAGCTTTATTTGATAAAAAATATTTAATTTTCTGAAATAATGTTGTAAAAAGACTAAAGTGTGTAGGAATGCAAAATTCTATATTATACTACTAGATTCAAATACAATTTAACAAATTAATATTCCCCAAAATTATTATAAACGAAACAACAGTCGTAATTTCTACGAAACTTAAAATTACTACAACCTATTTGCTATAAATTAACCTAATGAAAAACGTTTAATAAAAGTTCCAATTGTCGATCTAAATCTTGATATGGATAAATGTCAAAAAACAAGCTTCACTCAAATTTTTCTAGTTCAAAACTTTTCTTCTCTTATGTGAATTTCCTTATATGATTTATTAATTTTGTTTGCAATCAAAAATCTAATAGATTCATCTATGTCAAATTTAATTTAAAAATAGGCCTTATTATTTCTCGAGAAATTATTGTAAAGAAACTGGATCGGACTCACCAACTAATAACTGGACAACTCGTACAATTCTAATTGATCTTAGAATTCAGGATACTTTCTAAATTTCATTTATAAATCTGGAACACATTCACAACACCCGATGCAATTCTTATTCGAATTATGCACGCACTGGCTTTATAATGAAATGGCTTTTGAATCTGGTTGTGTAAATATACAACTTCTACTATCTACCAAAAATTGAGACAACTCTAATTACGATGTTGCCTCTTCGGGATTTCAAACACAACTAACTAAACTTTTTTCAAATAAATAAATCTCCTCTCCTTTGGTTACGAAAAATTCCTTTGTTAGAAAAAAATACTAATTTATGTTTCCCTATAACAAACAGAGATTTGAATTATTTTATTATCATTGTAATTCTGATAGCAGAGACATCTGTATCTTAAAATTTCAAATATATTCTCCAAAATGTAATATAATTCTGTCTATCATTAAATATATTCTACATAAACGTCATCCGAAAATTAAAATGTCACATTTGATTTGTATACCGAATCTTTCAAAATCATTGATTATACCTATAATACCAGTGTATATCGAAAGTATTGCATACAAATATAAATAGTTTTCCTTATTTCAATGTTTCTTTTACATTTTAAATAGAGGAACTGTATTAAAAAATAAATATATATATATATATATATATATATATATATATGCATATATATATAAGCAGATGTAGGAATATCGCGTAATATGTAAACAACAACAACAAAGAGATTCATGGGTGATTCACGCAAAATAAAGAGCTACTGAAACAGAGTGGTAACCGTGGACATGCATGTTTCTTGCTCAGTTGCCTCTTCAGCACGGTATAACCAAATAAGGATGTGAAATTTGGGAGCAAAGATGTTAATCGAAACATGGGAAAACACGAAACAACGGATTTCAGCAGGGAAACCAAACGCTCATTTCTGCCTTCAATTGGAAGATCCCGAGTTTTCAGGACAACAACCAAGATCGACACGGAGGCGCATATAGCCCCCCCGCCATGAACCTTCCGACCCATAGTATATATATATATATATATATATATATATAGGTTCATGAACCTTCCGACCCATAGTAAATATATATATATATATATATATATATATATATATATATATATATATATATTATTAACATACACTGTATTATATTTACTTCTTTTATTGTGAAATTTATTTATAGAAGTTTATTATTTATAATTTTTGTTTTAAGTTTGGCTAGCTCAGTTATTGGTTTTAGTAATTTATTTTAATTATATTATTCGGGATCATGAAATCCTTTTTCCCTTTGAGTCCTGGCAATTTATACTGATGTAATAGTTGAAATAAAAAGAAAACACATTATTTGAAATCAATTTAATTATCAATGCAATATTTATTTGATAAAATAATATGCGACGCCAATGGATATATTGTACCTATTTATTGATTTTAATAATATCATAAATGCGCATGCGTGAAAAAATTAGTCATGCGCTTTAGCATGAAACAAACAATTATGATATGTAAGAAGCATCTATATTATACAACACAGTTTGTTAACGATGAAAATAATTGAATGGTTAAAACACATAAGAGAATTTATCTATAAATCATAGTAATATATCATACAAATTGCTGTGGAAAGAAATGAGTTATATACATGGATAGAGAAATAGAAATTATATACAGATGGACATGGTTATAACATTATAAAATTTCAATCACCAGATTTCTGCGATTACAAGATGGCGTGATTAGCGTAAGTACATATTTTAATTTATATAAAGTTCGGCCTTTTATTAAATTTAATGATTTATGTAATGAATACACTATATGAAGTCTGTTTCTTTCTTTTTTAGATCGATCATATGTGAAAAAGTTTGTCAATTTATGATATTAAGTACTTAATTGGGATTTTGAGTTTTAACACTATTTATTGGCCAATAAATGATTTAAATACACTGACCTGTTGATCTTGAATTTGGAAGAAAGTCTCTGGATCCCAGGAACACTACACTGAATCTCCAAAAAACCAAAGTTGTTGAAAATTTCACAGATTCTTGTCGGAAAACTTGTTACAATTAACTGTAAGTATTTCTAATATTGTATTTAATAGTACATTAGGAGTTTAAATGTCTTATACCGGGAATATCTTTAAATTTTTAGGAACACTATCCCACACACTCCTCGCTTCTTAACACCAGCTACCGTTCTCCTTAAGCGTCCCCTCGATTTTCAACTTTTTTAAACAACACAGTCTTTTGTTCTTTTCCAGATCACTATTCAAAAGTTTATTTATTGATTCACAGTTTGTTATGTCATTTTTTTTTAACCAATAAGATATTGTCTTTTGTAATCAGATAATTGAAACTTCAATCACTTATCAAAACAATTTCATACATACAAATACATTAAAATTGGTTATACTTAGATACACTTACATAGTACAACATTCAATATTATTATTGATAGTATATTCTTGTTACATTCATATCAATTATAAATATAAATTCTCTTATGTTATTTGTCTATATGTCATTATTTGTTTATCTATGAAATCTATTGGATTATATTCTATTCAATATTTATATTTGTTCTCATTCTTAAATTAATGATTATAATGAATTAACTATAGTAATATTTGTTTTCATTTCAGATGAACAGCTGTTATGATATGGAAATTATTCTTCGTCTTAGGCAACTTTATTTACACCATTACATTGGTTAGGCAATATCTATATTTTATGTTATCATTTAGGTAATTCCTTTTTTATTATATTGTTATTGGCTGTTATTTAATATATCTTTATTTGATATGTTGTTTAAATTAAGAAAAGTGTTTCCTTTTTACTTGTTTTCTTAAATTAAGTTATTTTCATATATATTTCATACTAGCAAACTTAATTTTATAATACTACTTCTCTTATTATCTAAGATATCTGGTTCAATTCCCCTCAAATTTAAATTTAAATGATATCCATACCCTGGATATTTATTTAAATTTCAATTTTCTTATTATAAATGATTGATTTTATTTTATTCAAAAAAATTTAACAATTTTATGGCATAATCTTACTTTCTTTAACTTTGTTTCTCAAATATTTGTTCACATTTTTCCTACTATAAAATCTATTTCTTTCAA
Source organism: Galeruca laticollis (assembly GCA_963921935.1). NCBI lineage: Eukaryota > Metazoa > Arthropoda > Insecta > Coleoptera > Chrysomelidae > Galeruca > Galeruca laticollis. The sequence continues at coordinate 118,617,425 of OY998183.1, read as the reverse complement.
TAACTGTCTCCTAATTCTTTCCTTAAAATACACTTGATTAAGATCAATGTCAATTCATATTTTTAATATTACTTCATATAATACTTCATTATTATCATTCCTTCCTAACATCCACTTATATATCAACTTATTTCTTTGTAATTACATTATACTTCTATATACTCCTCATATCATATTTCTTTTCAATATTCATTATTCAATATAATTAATTATTTCTTAAATTCATATATATATCAATATCAACTTCCTTATTCCTTCCTGTATTTTCAAGTAATCTATAAGATTCTAATTGACATTAAACATTACCTCCTATATTTTTAATCAATATCATTCATTATTATCCTTTCCTATCCTTTATTACTTACATCTTATTTCCTTATTTAAAAATGTGAACTTCTATTTAATACTTGAGTTATTCTTATTTTATCCCCTCTATCCTATATTCTTTAATAGTTTCATTCTATGTAAAACCAGTATCTCTTATAAATTGTTTCCTTTATTTGCTATATATATTGATTTGCCATACTCAAAAAAATTTTTTTTTTAAAATGTTTTAATTATAAGTTTTACCTAATAAATTTTTCTTTATATTATATTATATTTATTTTTTTAGGTTCTGAAGAAACAAACGTGATGAATTTAATTGGATTATCAGCTGCCAAATGGAAAACAAAACTCTGTCTAATATCTACTTTATCTTTGTACACTACTTAATATTAAATTTTAAATCTATCCTTATGACTATCATTTCCTTTTTTTTTAAAATATTATTCGTAACATAACATCTATACATTCTTTAGAATTGGATTACTCATTAATAATAAATTCTATGTACATTATTTATACTTGTGTTACTCATTAATAATAAATTTTAATTTCAACTTCATTTCTGTATCCTTTCCCTTTTCCATTGAATTGCATTTTCGTCTCCATATTTCATTCCTATTCTCTTGTTCTATTATTTAATTCGCTTTTCTTTTTCTAACCTTTTTCTTGCTTTCTTCTCTTGTTGTTTGATGCTCGATAAATTTCTGAAGCGTCTGTCTATTCTCTACTATATCCTTTTTAACTTTGTTGCCCCATATCTCATAAATTTCTTCCCATGAATCCATTAAAATTTGCGTCTCCCATTCTTCCATATTATTCATTTCACTTATTATTATTTTAGAGAAAGCTTTTGTATGAATCATAGTCATCATGTTGTCCCATTTTATTCCTGTTACTACTTTATTATTATAAAAATTTCCTGAGCATCCTATACCTCCTTCATTTCTTCTTATACTATCTTCTATTTCTTCCACTGTGTCTGTTAATCTTCGATTCATCTCTTGTATTTCCTTGTTAATTTGTCTACCTAAGATTTGACTCCTTTTTTCATATATTCCTGTCGGTTTTGTTACTCTGCCATCTAAATTTATAATTTCTTTATTCACTTTTTCGTAAGAATGTTGATTTACCTGTTTACTTACTTGTCCTTGTAATTTTATGTATCCTACTTCTACAGTTTCCTTCTTAATTTCTTTAAGTTTGCTTTTAATTATTTTAATAAACACCTTCGGATGAATGGTATTTATATTCCCATCAAACTTTACTCCGATATCCATGTTTCCCGTATAGATTACTCCACCTCCATTACTCCTAACATTAAATTCAATTTCTTCCATGCCTTCCTGTAATTTTCTGTTCATTTCTTCCAGTTCTTTATGAAATATTTGTCCAATGTGCTCGTTCCTCTCCTCACATATTCCTGTTTGTTGTTGTACCTTTGTATCCAAATCCTTAAATTTCTGCTCCGCATTCTGTTGGTAATTCTGCATTATCTCTTCTATTATTTGTTCCTTGAATTTTATATTTTCTACTTCTTCAGTTATGTCTTCATTCTGTCTCATTACTTCTGCTTGGATTGTTCCCGGTAATTTTTCTTCTATTTCTTGGATATGTTCAACTACTTGATTTTCTATCTGCTCTCTAATTTTCATACCGTTTTCTTGAATTTCAATCCGTATATGTTTGTTTTGCTCCACCATATCTTCTTTCACCTTATTTATCTGCTGCCTACATTCTTCGTTTTCTTCCCTAAGTTTTCTGAATTCTTGGATACTTTCGGTTTTCACCTCTTCTATCTTCTTTTCCATTCAAATCTTCCCTAATATTCTCCTCCATTTTGTTCATATCTCCCCTCATATTTTTCATTTCAGCAATTAATTGTTGCATCATGTTCACCATCTGATCATCTCTACCTGTGCTTGTTGGCACTTCCTGTATCATATCTTCTTGTGCTACAGCTTCCCCATCTCCTGTCAAACCTTCTTCCTGTGCATCTCCTTCTAATTGTTGTCCTTGTTCCAAATATACTGCTTGATAATCTCCCATACCATGACTTCGTTCTTCCCTTTCCTCTTCCGAACCACTGTCTGCTCCTACCTGCCTTCCATCTCTCAACATCATTCGTTTTGCCATTTTTAATTGAGTTTAAAATTTACAAATGTTTCCTATATTTTTAATAAACCGCCCCACGTTTTGGGTGACAATTATTAACATTTGATATAATACTTACTTTTTTATAGTAGATTTAATGTATATGTTTATTTATTTAGAATTTTAGTTTTAAGTTTGGCTAGCTCAGTTATTGGTTTTAGTAATTTATTTTAATTATATTATTCGGGAGCATGAAATTCTTTTTCCCTTTGAGTCCTGGCAATTTATACTGATGTAATAGTTGAAATAAAAAGAAAACACATTATTTGAAATCAATTTAATTATCAATGCAATATTTATTTGATAAAATAATATGCGACGCCAATGGATATATTGTACCTATTTATTGATTTTAATAATATCATAAATGCGCATGCGTGAAAGAATTAGTCATGCGCTTTAGCATGAAACAAACAATTATGATATGTAAGAAGCATCTATATTATACAACACAGTTTGTTAACGATGAAAATAATTGAATGGTTAAAACACATAAGAGAATTTATCTATAAATCATAGTAATATATCATACAAATTGCTGTGGAAAGAAATGAGTTATATACATGGATAGAGAAATAGAAATTATATACAGATGGACATGGTTATAACATTATAAAATTTCAATCACCAGATTTCTGCGATTACAAGATGGCGTGATTAGCGTAAGTACATATTTTAATTTATATAAAGTTCGGCCTTTTATTAAATTTAATGATTTATGTAATGAATACACTATATGAAGTCTGTTTCTTTCTTTTTTAGATCGATCATATGTGAAAAAGTTTGTCAATTTATGATATTAAGTACTTAATTGGGATTTTGAGTTTTAACACTATTTATTGGCCAATAAATGATTTAAATACACTGACCTGTTGATCTTGAATTTGGAAGAAAGTCTCTGGATCCCAGGAACACTACACTGAATCTCCAAAAAACCAAAGTTGTTGAAAATTTCACAGATTCTTGTCGGAAAACTTGTTACAATTAACTGTAAGTATTTCTAATATTGTATTTAATAGTACATTAGGAGTTTAAATGTCTTATACCGGGAATATCTTTAAATTTTTAGGAACACTATCCCACACACTCCTCGCTTCTTAACACCAGCTACCGTTCTCCTTAAGCGTCCCCTCGATTTTCAACTTTTTTAAACAACACAGTCTTTTGTTCTTTTCCAGATCACTATTCAAAACTTTATTTATTGATTCACAGTTTGTTATGTCATTTTTTTTTTAACCAATAAGATATTGTCTTTTGTAATCAGATAATTGAAACTTCAATCACTTATCAAAACAATTTCATACATACAAATACATTAAAATTGGTTATACTTAGATACACTTACATAGTACAACATTCAATATTATTATTGATAGTATATTCTTGTTACATTCATATCAATTATAAATATAAATTCTCTTATGTTATTTGTCTATATGTCATCATTTGTTTATCTATGAAATCTATTGGATTATATTCTATTCAATATTTATATTTGTTCTTATTCTTAAATTAATGATTATAATGAATTAACTATAGTAATATTTGTTTTCATTTCAGATGAACAGCTGTTATGATATGGAAATTATTCTTCGTCTTAGGCAACTTTATTTACACCATTACATTGGTTAGGCAATATCTATATTTTATGTTATCATTTAGGTAATTCCTTTTTTATTATATTGTTATTGGCTGTTATTTAATATATCTTTATTTGATATGTTGTTTAAATTAAGAAAAGTGTTTCCTTTTTACTTGTTTTCTTAAATTAAGTTATTTTCATATATATTTCATACTAGCAAACTTAATTTTATAATACTACTTCTCTTATTATCTAAGATATCTGGTTCAATATATATATATATATAGGTTCATGGCGGGGGGGCTATATGCGCCTCCGTGTCGATCTTGGTTGTTGTCCTGAAAACTCGGGATATTCCAATATAATATATATATATATATATATATATATATATATATATATATATATATATATATATATATATATATGAAACATAAATTTCGATTTTCTACTACACCTGCTTTTAGTCGAAATTTCTATAATTTCGACGTATTGGCCTGACCGTTCTCCGGAGGGAAAAATAACTACATTCCTGGCTAATGCCACGCAGAATATTACATCCCCTTCGAAAAGCGTGACGTCGATTGACCACTTTGCCGATACGGACATCTGTGGTGATTCGCAGCTGATAGCGGAATGGCATAGTACACTGACGCGTTTCGACCTTCTTGGGTCTCTTCAAGAGTGCCGTAATGCCTTCCAGTTCAGAGTCTTTAATCCGAACTGAAGATTCCGTCCTCCGACAACTTCTACTTGGCTCGTGTAGTTACACACAAGCGAGAAGTAGTCAGCTGGCGCCATCTTCACTTTCAGTTGCGAACCAACACCTCAGATAAATTCGACCGTATTAGTCGTATGCAATAAAATGAATGTAATTTCATAAAATACGAGGTGTCTATATGAAACATACATTTCGATTTTCTACTACACCTGCTTCTAATCGAAATTTCAATAATTTCGACGTATTTGCCTGACCGTTCTTCGAAGGGAAAAACAACTACATTCCTGGCTAATACCACGCAGAATATTGAATTACATCCCCTTCGAAAACCGTGACGTCGATTGGCCATTTTGCCGATACGAACATCTGTGGTGATTCGCAACTGATAGCGGAATAGCATAGTACACTGACGCTTTTCGACATTCTTGGGTTTCTTCAAGAGTGCCGTAATGCCTTCCAGTTCAGAGTCTCTAATCCGAACTGAAGACGGCGCCAGCTGACTACTTCTCGCTTGTGTGTAACTAGACGAGCCAAGTAGAAGTTGTCGGAGGACGGAATCTTCATATCTGTCTATATTCTTATCAATATCTGCAACTTAAAAAAGGTGCTAGCAGTGAAGTTTTCCAAAAAATGTTCTTAAACCCTCTAAATGTAACTTTTAAAAGGTTAGGGTAATCATAGAGAAAAAGAGGTCTTCAGAATCATGTATTTGTCTAGAAGATAGAAGAGGAAAACACAGCAATCACCCAAATGTGCCAGATGAAAATAAATTGTGTAATGAGACTATTGCAAAAGAGGAAGGCATGAAATAGCATCTTGTTTGTTTGTTTACCTAAAATCTCTTCCTCACGACGTGAACGAAATTATTTATTATAGCTTACATTTAATTACAAAAATACAAAAATTATTGGAACAAGAATCTAATACAAGTAAAAGAGAATTTTTTATACTTAATGGTTTATACCTATACACCAAAGCCACTTAAACAAAATTTATTATTCGATCTCTAAATTCCTGATATGAACAATTTAAAATGTTAGTTGCTTCTTCTTCGTACATTAAAACTTAAATTTCAACAATTGAAGACAAGTCTTCTTATAATTAACGGATTGTATTTTCATATTCACATAGTGATATATTTATTTATCAGAGATGTTAATGTAGAATATTATTTTGGCCAAAATTGTGCCGAAACATCTATATATCTCTACCTGTATAAGAATTCGTTATTTTTTAGAATAGTGCATATATCGAATACAATTGGATCAAATATAATATATTGGACAATACAACATCCTAAATTATGAGTAACTAGTATTGAATAAATATGCAAGACAGGTGCATTATATAAAACCAGTTCAATTGTTACGTTTTGTGTAGGTTTGGTTACCAAAACAAAACATAAAAAGCATTCAAATGAAACACAATAAAAAAATGGGCAACTATTTACAAAAAAACCCATTTAATATAAACATGACATTCTCTATTTTATTGGCCTATTCGGTTTTATCGGTTTCTTTTGTTCGGATAACCACAATACTTCATACAAATATATATGGATAATTTGAAAACCATTTACAAAAAATATTCCAATATTTCACCGAGGGAAACATTTTCCACTCAAAACAATATTATTAATCTACCACTGCTGCTTATTATACAGGATATTCAAGCGCAGGTTATGGCGCAAAATATTCGTCAGCGTGAATTATTATGAACGATAATCGACACGATTTTTTGTTAATTTATAGAAACGTATCTTCTAAATCGGCGACTCTCAAACTTTTGTGGTAACGGAACCCTTTTGGAAACCGAAATTCTTGAACATACAATGGACGTACATGTGCTGTATGGGTTGAAGCTTTGATACTTGATTAATATTTTAATTTGAAAATTTTTTTACAGAAATCTGCCAAACTAGAATCATAGCTTGAGAGATAGATGAAATACCACGTAGGAAAGGATGGTTTGTAGCAGAGGTTATATGTGAGAGGTGGAGATATTTCGATGTTCCTCTGATTTTTTTATTGTGTCAACAATTTCTCTTCTCCTACAAATCTTGTTGTTGTTCGGAAGTGACTCCATATCTAGCTTTCCCGGTACCTCCTTACGCGCCCATAAATTCATCGAAGGTAGGGTAAGACACATCTTAAATAAGGTTTACTCCTTCCTCTATGTCACGGTCTCATTCGAATGGCGCTAGTCGGTTTCGGTGAACTACTTTTGGTTTTCCGGTGGGGATCTTGCTTATGCGATATAAAACATCATTGATCCTTTTCTTGATTAAGTATGGACCTTCCCAGGATTTTTGTAATTTTGGAGAAAATCCTTTTCTCCTCGTCGGGTTGTGTAACCATACTTTGTCCTCTTCTTTAAAACCGCCTTCTGTGGCCTGCGTGTCGTACCGACTTTTCATTCTGTCGCTGGCAACTTGAAGATTTGTTCGAACTAATTCATGAATATCGTCCAGTCTTCTTTTCAATTGGACCGCGTAGTCTTCGCCTGCTAGATCTTCTCCAGGCCGACAGCCAAATTCCAGGTCACAAGGAAGCCTCATTTCACTTCCAAACAGGATTTTCGCAGGTGTTTCACCCGTGGACTCGATGACGGCAGATCGATAAGCCAATGCGAATAGGGAGAGATACTGATCCCAATCTCTCTGATGGCTGGAAACACTTTGGCCAGGTATTTTCCAATAGTCCTGTTCATTCTCTCGACCATTCCATCTTACTGTGGATGTAAAGCTGTTGTCCTGGTCTTCTTCATTCCCAGCTTGTCGCAAATCTCCTGGAATAGATGGCTTTCGAAATTTCTTCCCTGGTCACTGTGGACTTCCATGGGCACTTCATATCGGCTGATGAATTCTTTCACCAATACATCCGCGACAGTTGTGGCCTCTTGGTTCGGGATAGCGTGAATTTCCACCCACTTTGTGAAATAATCCATTACAACCAGTATGTATTTGCCACCATTTTCTGTCGTTGGAAATGGCCCAGCGATATCTAAAGCAATCCTTTCGAAACGGCTTCCAACATTTTACTGTTTCATGGGTGCCTTTCTCTTGCGATGTGGTCCATTACTCATAGCACAAGTCGTACATTCCTTACACCAGTCCTTCACATTGTCGGAGCTGTTCATCCAATAAAACCTTTCACGGACTCGCTGAAGGGTTTTCCTCACTCCCAGATGACCTCCCGATGGACTGTCGTGTAACTTCTTCAGTACCTCAGCTACTCTTGTTCTCGGGATAACTAGCTGTCTCCTCATCTCAGAACCATCATCATTTTCAAGGACTCTTTTCAACAGCCCTTCTTCCAGGACAAGGGAGTCCCACTGAGACCAATACGCCTTGAGTTTCGGTGAAAATCTTGACACTTCTTGCCATGTAGGACGCCGATTTCCTTTCTTCCATTGCCGAATCATCTTCAGGTGAGGATCATTCTCCTGATCTTCTCTGATCCTGGTGGGTGACCATTCCTCGTTGACTACTGTAATTCTTGAAACTGCAACTTCCTTAGATTTTGACTTGTTGCATTGTGAATAGTCTACAGGGCATAGCCGTCTAGGCAAATAGTTGGCTTTTCGGTGATTCACATCAGCTGGATGTTCACCCCTGTCTGATTTCCCCTGTGACTGGCGTTCTTGGGTTACAGGAGTCTTGGGGCACTTAGACGGACTGCGTACGTGCTGTAGCTCGCCACACTTCCAGCATATGATCTTCTTCTGCTTCTTGTCTGCCATACCTTTCAACAAGTTGACGATCTAGTCAAGTTTGTCATCGTCATCTTCTTCCTGCATAGTCCTACCTTTGTTGTACCGCGAGCCTTCCGTGGCTGCTTTGCATTTAAGAGGTTCTTGGTTTGCAGGAGTCGTAGGACGCTTACACGAACTGCGTGTATGCTCTAGCTCGCCACAATTACGGCACCTGATCTTTTTCGGCTTCATGTCTACCATACCTTTCAACAGGTTGACGATCTGGTCAAGTCTGTCATCGTCACCTTTTTCCTGCATGGTCCTACCTTTACTGTATCCCGAAGCCAATGTAGCTGCTTCATATTCAAGAGCAGCAGTCAATGCATCGACCAATGTTTTAGGATGCGCTAATCGAAGCATCTTCTCCATATCGTGGTCACATAAGCCGTCAATAAAGGCCTGGATGCCTAAACATTCCATCATGTTCTCTGATGCTGATGGATAAGCAAATCGGACTAGTCGGGCAATATCCATTTCATACTCTTGAAGGGTTTCGTCACGTTTCCGCCTTCGGTTCTTCAACTGGAATCTGTACAAATGTTCTTAATGTTCGTGACCGTATCGTATGTCCAGCTTTTCTTTCAGCTGCTCAATGTCATCCGTTTCTTCAAGAGGTATCGTCTGAAGAACATCTAAGGCATCTCCCCGAAGCGCGATAGTTAAGTTCACTGCTTTCTCTTTGCCGGAGCAATTATTCACTCTAGCGGCTGCTTCAAACTGTTTAACGTAGTTGGGTCACGACATTTTTCCATCGAACGTTGGGGCCTTGACTCGGGTAAAACCGCCAATGTCTTCAAACTTAGGTAGTGTTTCTGGCTTGCAAGGTTTCGTTTGCTCGGTCTTCTTTTCTTCCTCTGGCGTGCCTCGCGTTCTTGAATCGGCAATCTTTTCCTCTAACTACTTGATTCTCTCGTCTATCGTTGTAATCTTATTCTCGATTTTCTCGTCCATCGTTGACATTTTATTCTCGATTTTCTCGTCCATCGTTGACATTTTATTCTCGATTTCAGATTTTAGTGACGAAATTTCATTTTCAATGTCGTTCTTGATTAATAAGATATCGGCAGATATATCGTTCTTCAAAGTAGAAATATCGTTCTTTATAGCCGATATCTTCTCGTCCATGTTAGCCGAAATATCATTCTTCATAGTAGAAATATCGTTCTTCATATCAGAAATCTTCTCGTCCATGTTAGCAGAAATGTTCTCTTCCATGGCAGAAATCTTCTCGTCCATGTTTGCAGAAATTGACGAGATTAAGGTGGAAGCCTCGTCATTAAATAAAACTATTTCTGGATCAAAGCCGTCATTTTCCAGTGCCACTTTAAGTCGTTCTACTAATTCACTCTTCTTACCGGACGTTTCCAACTCGCGATCTTCCAATTCTGCTCTTAATTCCGCCACTTTCAGATCCCTTAATCTTTTGGCCATTTTTACGTAGCAATTTATTTATATTATCCCACTTCTAACACCAATGTAATGTTTTTGTTATTTATCTAAACAATAAACGGGTGGGATAAATTTTAAACACACGGTATGGCTACTTACTAATTTATTTAAACACTAAACTAATCACTCACACTCAGTATATGCACTTAAACTAATTTATATGAACACTTAACTAATTTATATTTACTGTTTGCTATTTCGGTGTATTTATTTCACGAGATCACTTTATCAACTCAACTCCTCCGCTGATCGGTCCTTATTTATATTATTGCCCTTCTTACTAGAAAATTCCGGGCTGCGGCTCACACAGACACAAATAATTGATTCTGGCCTTTTCTAGATAAGTCTGGTCACAAAAACAATGTTTAGATAAGATAGTCCCAAACAGTTATAAAAACACTGCGTATCCGCCATAATTTTAATTTTCATACCTGGCTTAAGTAGAGTCGGATTTAGGGTGTGCTGTTTCGTATTACTACATATGTCTTTCCAAACTTCTGTTCAAATAATATGCATAAAATTGAAACTTCAAACATCTATAAAATGCTAACGACCACAATACTCCACAATAATAATAATGTCAGGGCCCGTTCCATACATAAAATGAAATTACAATACAAAGAAAAGAGACAAAGGAATCATAACGATGACCCCGTATATTGTGATACGCATTAACTCTCCAATATATCACGGCCTCTATGAGCGTCATTTGCCATGATATTATGTACGAACTATTCACATGCAATAACATTTATTTCCTACAAATTAATTTGTACTGCCGACATTTTATCCCTACAAGATAATCGCAATTAAATCGAAAATTGGATTTGAACGCGTTATGTAAATGGCAAATGCTATGACTGAAATTAAAATTATTGAAGCATTTAGTCTACTGGCGTTATTTGGGTATTGAGTCATTCAATTCTGATTATATTAAACTTCCAAAACCGAGAGTTCCATTGTGTAATTGCTTAAAAAAATTTAATATACGTTTTATTAGGTGTTGATAAACTAACTTACACCTATGATTAATGTAAGATGATTTAGTACATACAATTTAGTATTCAGTTATCATCTATGTAATCACAAAGTATCTTATGGGCAGCTTCTTCTGTTCCTAAGTGTTGCATTGGTGATACCTAGTATGTTATTCTATCTATTTAATATTCTACCAGTCTGGGTTGTTGTAGTAAAAGTGAGAGATTCACTAATTTGGCTTTAGTATCTACAAATTGCTGAAATACATTCAAAATTAACAGTAATGATTATGTCTAGGTGTGCGACATACCACCGGAGTTAGTAAATGCTGCTGAAAATGCCATTTTAAATTTATTGCAAACAAATGCAAGGCAAGATGTGAGTGCGCTTATAAACTGTTCACGGAGTATTGCCATGAAAGAAAGACCTTCCTTCGATCGGAAAATGTCATGATGGCATTCTTTTCAGATCTACCTACAAAGTTATTGTCAAATAGCTCCACTAAGTACAATAGTAGTTTGTACAAGTGCGCAAAGCGTTACTTTTCCCACGAGCGCAGAAGTTTGTTGCACGAGCCGTAAGACGAGTGCCGCAAATCCAGCGAGTGAGAAAAGTGCTTTGCGTACGAGTTGTACACAATATTTTTTCTACAACTACGTTTATTAATTTAAAAAAAAGTAACTTATATATGTATTTTATTTAACTTAAACATAACGGTTCATAGTTCCTAAAATAATGGGTAATAAATGAATTTGTTTATAATCTATAATCAATAAACTGAAATACATAATCTAAAAAATAGTTTACTTACAGAATTTTTAGTTTAAATTTAAAATTTGAACACCCAGAAATCCACTATAAAGTATTGTCAAAAAGATTTGACATTGACATTTCCGTGGGCAAAGTGACATTTTCGTGCGGAAAAGTACCATAACGTGTACTTTTCCACACTCTACACTATTACTTTTCTAACGGATATCAAACTAATTAAGAAAAGGCTTGCTTTGCGCATAAAAATTGGTGTAGAAAAGCGTGTTTTGCATAGTAGTTGTAGAAAAAAGAAGATATTGGCAATATTGTATGGTGGAGTGATTCCTCTGTATTTGGTAAAATAGCACATTATCAGTTGAAACGTATTATGATGCATCCTAAAGCATATGAATACACCTGCTAGGCCAATAAACTAATTCAAATGTTATCCAAACACAAATAAATTTTCATAATTCACGTATACAAAATTTACTTTTTATAATTCGCGTATAAAAGAGACTTCATTATAACATTGTTCACAGTGTCACAATGAAGCTCTTTGAACACTGTTATAGTAATTTTTAGTGTACAGTTGGTTATTGTATTTAGTTATATTTTTATTTGACATTTGACTTTAACCTTGACAAAAATTATAAATAAAATGGTCTAGCGTTGTTCTAGCTAGCAAATTATTATATTAAAGGTAAATTAGAATGATTTATACATTATAAATGTTAATGCATTAAGTACGCTAACGTTGATTTATCAATGATTGGCCAATTGTTTATTTTTATATTGTATAGGATCAATATATAGGTATACAAAACGTTCGATTTTTGGGATAAATTACCAGATATCTACGTGAAGATTACATAAATAATTCTGTTCATGATATAATATAAATAGATCGCAAGAGCGGATACGAGGAAGCTCTTTTTGGAACATAATCATCCTCTTTTTGCTTAAATGAAAGTTTGTTTACAATTTACACAATTATTCGGTTATAATATGTCAAAACTCAGAGGTGCTGAATAAAACCATCTGTGATCTGACCAATTAGGAGTCTACAGAATTGCCAACTTAAATTCAAACCACTCCTCCTAGTTTAAAAACAGGGATTATATGAAATTCTATTTTATTTAAATAATTAAATAAATGCGAATTATAAAAAACATTGTGTGAAACTTGTGCCACAATGACTTTCTGTAGTACTAGTGATTTGCGCAAAATTCACTCGTACGTCAAAACGAGTCATTGTGACACTTGTTTTACAAATAACTATTGTGACATCGCAAACAGTGTGACAAAATAACCATTTCAGCATCGTTTTTGGTAACTTTTTATACAGTTGGAGGCACTGCTTAACTTATGGCAGACAAACTGACATAACTGGCATTGGAGGGTGGACCCATGACTTGATAAATTTTCTATAAAGTTTGAAGAATTTAAATGATTTGAATAAAAAAAAATAACATTAAATATAAACAATATATAATTATAAAGTAAGTCGTGTTTGTAATGTCAATCGTATATATTTCAATTTCTAACTTTTCAGCATTGGAATTTTGTGACGTGCAGAAAAAATCACAGAATTATGAACGTAAATGGAAGCAAATCAGAACATAAATACCATATACATATTTTTGTTCAGATTTTTCAGGTAGTAAATAATTAACTGCATTATCAGTAATATTGCGAAGTTTTGGTGGAGTGCATGATAATTCGCTGTTTAGTTCCATATTCATAAATTTGGAACTATGTATTAGTATTTTTAAATGAAACTCAAGGTCTCTAGTTAATTCCACAATATAATACAAAGCATCACAAAACATTTGGTTTAACCCAGAATGCCTTAGAAAAAAGGTAATACCAAATTATGGTGAATATAAAATGTCACACTAAAACACCACAAGCACAAAAAGCTATAAAATGTGCTCAACGAGTTTGTATAAAATCTGAATGTAAGAAATGGTTCAAAGTTAGAGACTCCTTAGACAACTACATAAAAGTTGTACATTCAGAACTCACATTCCAATTACATCCAGTAGAATTTGACTGATTGGATGACAAAATTAGAGAAAATATCAGCACTATGAAGCATATGAAATTTAAGAAACAAGAAAAGAAGCTACAGAATCTTGAACACACACAACATAAAATTCAATACTCAAAACATCATGAAACTGTAAGTACCTACATACCAACACACTTTGCACCACGATTTGAAAACCTTTCAGACACTAATTTTACAAATAGTGAAATAGAATTTTTAAATAAAGGTTTAAAGTACAGCATACCACCTAAATTTACGAATAATATTAAACAAATTTTAGCTACAGAGTCAGAAATAGCTTTAAAATCTAATTCAAATAATTTTCTTTATGAGAAATTAAAAATTGCCAATTCAATCAAAAATATTGAACCTTCAAAAGTTAAACGTCAAACAAAAAATGACATTTCAGTTTTAAACGCAATAAAAGAGAAGATAGAGAACAATAACCTAACAGTTACAAAAGCCGATAAGGGGAATGCTACTGCCATTTTGACGACTGAAAATTACAATTGCAAAGTATATAACTTTATAGAATCCAGCGATGTAAAAGTTCTTAAAGCAGACCCAACAAAGAAGTTCTCTAATAATGTAAGGGATATTGTTAATAATTCAAATTATCTTTTAAATGATTACGAAAAGAGGTCTATCATACATAAGAATCCTCATTGTCCACAATTATATGGAACAGTTAAATTACATAAAATAACGAAACCAATTAGACCTGTAGTCTCTTATGTTAATGCTCCTAATAATATATTGGCAAAAAAGCTCAACAATATACTCAATACTTACGGATATGAATCTCAGTACTCAATTAGAAATTCAATAGAACTAATCAAAAAGTTGAAATCAATCCACTTGCAAGATAACTATAAACTCATATCGTTCGATGTAACTAATATGTTTACTAAAATTCCTCCTAAAGAATGTCTAATACTTGTAAGAAAATTACTAGAAGATAAAAATATTAATCCAGGAATAATATCAGATATACTTAATTTATTTGATGTATGCATTAATCAGAATTATTTCACTTTTGACAATAAGATATATATTCAAAATGAAGGTTTACCAATGGGAAGCCCTATATCACCTATTTTAGCAAACATTTTTATGGACAATTTAGAAAGAAAGATCTTTGAAAGTAATATTTCGAAAAATATTTTATTTTGGTATAAATATGTGGATGACATATTAGCTTGTTTTATGGGTAGTGAGCGACAATTAGATGTGTTTTTCAACCACATCAATAATTTACACCCGAAAATTAAATTTACATTAGAAATTGAAGAAAATAGCTCAATCAATTTTCTTGATTTAAAAATTCAGAGAGTTAATAATGTACTTGATTATTCAATTTACCGAAAACCAACACAGACTGATGTGACAATTCCATTCAATTCTAACCACCCTGTCTCACACAGACTAGCAGCATATAATTCAATGATACATAGAGCTTTTTCAGTTCCTATGAACAAATGTAATTTTGATAGAGAGATTAATACAATTAGACAAATAGCAACATCTAACGGTTATCCATTAGATATGATAAATAAACTAATTAGTAAAAAAGAGAAAAAAGTGGCATTACAACTAATATATCCTAAGCAAGCTGAAGAAATTAAAACTTATAAAACCATCACATATGCAGGAAATATTTCTAATAATATTTCAAAGATAATATCTTCAGCAACGAATGCAACGATTTCTTTTAAAACAGAAAGTAACGTTAGTACAAAATTGTTAAATGTAAAAACAAAAATACCACTATTAAAGAAGTCAGGTATATATAAACTCAAATGTCCAGAATGTAATGCTGTCGATTTGGGTCAGACCCTTAGGAATTTTGAAATACGATACAGTGAGCACTTACGAGCTTACAGATTAAAATAACCAGATAAATCCCACTACGCAAAACATCTACTTGACACCAATCATTCATTGACACCTAACACAGAACTAGAAGTGCTGCATATTTGTGAAAAGAAACAAGAACTGGATTTCCTTGAAGAACTGGAAATTAGAAGATATTTAAGAAACCCACAATATGAAGTTGTCAATGAAAAGTTAAATCTAGGGAATTCTCCACTAATAAACTGTCTTCTTAAGTGATAATTGTAAAGATCAGCAGATATAGTTTTCCTGGTTTTCTATATCATTGCACAGTTATACTGATCTTAATTGGAAAAATGATATCCAGGATATCACCATAGGGCTAATAATATCTAAGCTTCAATATTTGTAATATCACATCTTCTTCTTTTTTCTATAAACATATATTAAGCCAATCACAAGTTAGGTTACTTCTTGGTCTAGCCAAAAATAACTACTAAACATCAGGTAGGCATAAAATGAAATGTAACTTCTGTCATTCTGACGATGATATTGATTTATCGAAACAATTGTAAATTTTTTAGAATTTTCAATTACTTGTATTATATTGTGGAATTAACTAGAGACCTTGAGTTTCATTTAAAAACAATAATACAAGTTATTGAAAATTCTAAAAAATTGACAATTGTTTCGATAAATCAAGTAAGGGTCGAGACAGTCAATTTCATGTATTAGTAACTTAATAAACATTCAAATTTTGATAAAACTTCTGTCAACTGACAATTGTATGTGTGAGGGTTACCAACATAAATAAAGAAACACAAAAACCCTAATAGTGCAATTATATTTTATGAAAAACATTTTTGCACGTTCATTAAAAAGAATAGTATGTAAAACTCTTATCACAATGACGTTTTGTAGTACTCGTGCTTTGCGTAACTCACCGCTTCGCGGTTCGCTACGCAAACTGCACTCATACTACAAAATGAGTCATTGTGACACTTGTTTTACAACATACTATTGCAGAATGTTCTCGAATCAATTCTGTTTAATACGTCCATAATTCCGTAACTAAGTGATTTTGGGATACGTCACTGGCTTTTGGCAAAATCATTATCGTAGATTTGTTAGTACCTACTAGTTAGGCCACCAAGAGTACTTGTTAGGGCTAGAGTATTAGTTAGGTTGTTGGAGAGAAACAAAGTGATCTCCTTGATTTCTTCGTGTAGGAAATTTTTGGATCGGCATTTTCTTCAAACCAAGAAACCTGTTTATCGTGGTAATTATACTGTTCCTCCCAACCTATCTAATATGCGAGAAAAGTATTGGTTTACCTCAAAAAAGCTGGAATTTTGAAGAAAAAATTTGAGTTATTTTCACGTTTTCCATCAAGAACAACACGAAAATAAACGGTTTTAAAGATTAAAACTAACTTTTCCGCATCTGTGGCCCTGAACAATATTCTATCATAAAATTGTTACTAATATACACTTCGGGGGATGTATCGTGCTAAGAAACACAAATTTCTCCAAAAATAACAAAAAAATTAGTATATCTAGTTTTATAGGACCCGCGGTACTCGCTCTAGTCAACTGAAAATCTATAGGGTACATCTGAGAGACGTCTTCAACAATATTCAATCATAAAATTGATGAATCCTATACTCTCTGGAGGCTGTATCGTGCTAACAAACTGAAAATTCTCCAAAAATTACAAAAATTTGGTACTTCAAGTACCTACCATAGCACCCGTTGTACTGGCATTAGTGAGCTGAATATCAATAGGGTTCATCTTTGAGACGTTCTGAATTATATCCAATCGTAAAATTGGTCACTTGTATATACTCCGGAGGCTGTATCGTGCTAACAAACTGAAACTTCACCAAAAATGACAAAAATATCGTACTTAGTACTGTAGCACCTGTTGTACTGGCTCTGGTGAGCTGAAAATCAATAGGTTGCATCAGTGAGATACTCTGAATATTATTCAATCATAAAATTGATGACTTGTTGAACTCCGGAGGCTGTATCGTGCTTACAAACTGAAATTTCTCAAAAAATTACAAAATGTCGTACTTCAAGTACAATAGCACCCGTTGTACTGGCTCTGGTGAATTGAAAATCAATAGGGATCATCTGTGACATGTCCCTTACAATATTCAATCATAAAATTGCTGACTTATTACAATCCAGAGGCTGCATCGTGCTAACAAGACATGAAAGGAAAAGTGGCCGACGACAACGACGACGACGACGACGACATACACACATGACTTTTTTTTCTGAAAACCGTTTTTTCGTGTTGTTTTTGATGGAAAACGTGGAAATAACTCCAAAAAATTTTTTAAAATTACAACTTTTTTTGGGGTAAACCAATACTTTTCTCGCATATAGAAAGGTTGGGCGGAAAAGTAAAATGGGTGTGTATGTCGTCGTCGTTGTCGTCGGCCACTTTTCGTTACATGTCTTGTTAGCACCATATAGCCTCCGGAGTCCAACAAGTCACCCATTTCATGATTGAATATTGTTCAGAACATCTCACAGATAAACCCTCTTGATTTTAAGCTCACCAGAGTCAGTACAGCGACTGCTATAGTACTCGAAGTACATTTTTGTCATTTTTTGAGAAATTTCAGTTTGTTAGCACGATACAGCCTCCAGAGTATATATACAAGTGACCAGTTTTATGATTGTATATTATTCAGGGCTTCTCAAAGATAAACCGTGTTGATATTCAGCTCACTAAAGCCAGTACAACGAGTGCTATGATACTTGAAGTATCAAATTTTTGTTATTTTTGGAGAATTTTCAGTTTGTTACCACGATACAGTCTCCATAGAGTATAAAATTGACTTTTATTCAGTACGTCTTATAGATGAAGATTATTGATTTTTAGCTCACCAGAACTAGTACAACGAGTGCTATGGTACCTGAAGTGCCACATTTTCAGTCCTTTTTGGAGAAATTTCGAGTTGTTAGTACGATACAGCCCCCGGAGTGTATACAAGTGACCAATTTTATGATTGGATATTTTTCAAGGTGCCTCACAGATGTACTCTATTGATTTTAAGCTGACTAGAGCGAGAATAGCGGGTCCTATATATCCAGATATACTACATTTAAGGTTACTTCTGGGGAAATTTCGGATTGTTAGCACGATACATACCCCGAAGTGTATACAAGTGACCAATTTTATGATAGAATATTATTCAGGGCCACAGATGCGGAAAAGTAAGTTTTAATCCTGAAAACCGTTTATTTTGTTGTTGGTTTAAAACCCTTAGTAATCCCAAATTTGTGATTTATGTGGGATATAGTCCTTTAAATAAGGTGAGTTGCCTCCTTAAGATTTTACTATTCAAAGTTGATTTATTCATCAATTTTTTTGTCATCTTAAAATTAAAAATGTTCTTTTGTTTATTAAAAAGAGTTTCCTTTTTAAGGTTCTAAGATAGTTTTAGAATAGCATTCGTTGGGTAAAAGTACAGCTATTACTCTGTTTTGTTTGGTAAGACAATCATACGAGTATGTGCTTAATCTTGAATATACACTCCAACAAAAAAATTCGAAGGAGACCATGATCTAAAGAAAGGAATAAACCATATTCGAGATGTGTCTAACCCTACCTTCGATGAATTTATGGGCGCGTATGGAGGTACCGGGAAAGCTAGATATGGAGTTACATCAGAACAACGACAAGATTTGTTCACTCTCCCGGAAGCTTATTCACTGGCATATAACATTCCCGCCCGTATCAAAAACGCACGAGGATTGGCATCCGTCTTTGGAAAGAAGTTCGGGCAATTAGAAAAACTTGAAGACCAGATTCCAGCCCCTGGCAAGACACTGAAACTGAATCATAATTCGTGGTACGTCTCCTACGTGGTACCGTCAAACGGGGTGACTTCGGCCATTTGGGGTCGCTTCGGACAACAGGTAGATTTTTTGAATATGCATTCACAGCGGCAACAGTGTAAAAGATAGCCCATATTAGTATGTTACCCAAATGTTTACAAGTTAGTTGCCTTTAGATGATGGTGTGTTGCGGTCGCACGTCGTGATCAGTTTTCCGTTTCACGTAATTTTTGTTTTGGTAAGAATTTCTTAATTCAAAAGATACTGAAAAGTAAGTTGTGCCCACCTCATTTGCATATTTTAGTACAATTTTTGTTTATACTAGTAGGAAGGGTGATGTTTTGGGAATATTTTAGCCAGGAGTTCGTTTGTTTATCTTTACACACATTTCATATACAGGGGTGATAACAAAATTATACGTTTTTAGGGGGCGACTTCGGACATGGGCTGAATTTATAAGAAAGTGGTAGGTGGTAGAAGCTACCAAAATTATAAACCAGAAAAATTAGAAAATGCCATCCGTGATGTGAAAACCCACAGGAAAACTATACGGCAATCTGCTGAATATTATGGTGTACCTAAATCGACTATTAGCGACAGAATTAAGAATGTTAATGTCAAAAAAGTCGGCGGCCAGACAATACTATCGTCAGAAGAAGAAGGAAGGCTGGTTGTGGCCATTAACCTGGCGGCAGAATTGGGATTTCCTCTTTCTCCGTACGATGTCCGAATGATAGTCAAACAATATCTAGACAGGAGATGGGTGAATATAAAAAAATTCCGAGATAACCTTCCGGGACACGATTGGGTAAATTCTTTTTCATCCCGACACCGTAATCTTACGACAAGATTTTGTCAAAATATAAAGAGATGTAGGGCACAAGTAAGTGAAGGCACTTTAATGGAATATTTTCGTGAGCTCCGAACATCCCTGGAAAATGTTGACCCATCGCTAATAATTAACTATGACGAAACTAATTTTAGTGATGACCCGGGTAAAGTCAAGGTGATTTGTAAAAGAGGATCGAAAAATTGCGATCGAATAATGGATTCGTCTAAATCTAGCGTAAGCGAAATGATGTCGGCTTCAGCAAGTGGCGACCTTCTTCTATAAGGCTAAGCATCGGTATCAAGAATGGGAAGAAGATGGACCGAATGGATGTGGTTACAGTGTGAGTAGCTCAGGATGGTTCGATTCAACAACTTTTTTGGAATGGTTTCGCCAGATAGCTTTACCTTATTTCAGAAAAATGATGGGCCGAAAATTTTAATTGGTGATAACTTGTCCAATCACTTAACAGTAGAAGTTATTGAGAAATGTGCACGTCAGAATATAAAATTCATCCTACTTCCACCAAATGCCAGCCGCTGGATGTTGATTTTTTGCGCCCCTTAAGAAAACATGGAGGAGAATTCTGACTGAGTGGAAGTCCAAAAAAAAGGTCCATTTCAGAAGAAGGATTTTCCCAAACTTCTCAGGAAATCTTTAGAAGCAATTGAAGCAAATTCAAAGAAAAACGTGTTGTCCGGATTTCGCGCATCGGATATTTGGCCCAACAATCCACAGGAAGTTCTAAAACGTCTGCCTCAAAGACTTATGACTGAAGATAATCCCCCAGGCGGTGAAATAGATAAATCGCTACTGGCATTTCTTAAAGAAAATATAAACCCTGAATTGCAAACAAGAACAAACAGGCGCAAACGAGTCAATGTTCCACCAGGAAGACCAGTCATCCTTGCAAATATGAATGTTGAATTCGAAAACGAACCACCAGAAAATATTCCTTCCACGTCTGGAGTACAGAAACCTAGAAAGTGTCAGAACAATCCATCTGATTCCAATTTATTTGATGAACATTTGTTACCAGCTAACGCATCTGATTCGGAAGAAGAAATGACTTCCGAGAAACCAAGAGACCATCCTTCAAATGAAGATATTAAGATAAATGATTTTACCCTCGTTAAACTTCCCATAGAAAAGTCTTTAAAAAGCAAATTCTTTGTTGCACAAATTTTAAGCGTAGAAGGTGAAAATTACCTGGTAAAATTTCTTCGACAAAAAAAATTTGGGGCCTATGTTTTCTTTTCTTTTCCAAACGTGTCTGATGAGAGCATTATTGGAAAATTTGAAATTGTTCAAACGGTTTTTCCTTCACATTTTCGAAGAGGTTGTTATAAGTTTTCCAATTTACCTGATGTTGTTATAGAGTAGATTACAGTTGTATTTATGACATAAACATTTACTTTTCTTGAATAACCTGTTTAGTTTTCTTATATAAGAATTATTATGTTTGATTTTAAAATAAATAAATCTTTTTTATGATAAAATGATGTTTCTCTTATAACAAATAATTTTCCTACTAGTGTAGACGATTAAAAAAAGAAAATGATTGCCCGAAGTAACCCCTGCAACCGTTAAACATCGATTTTACGTAGTTTTATATGGCCGTCCGAAGTCACCCCACTCGATGGGGTGACTTCGGATAGTTTTTAATAAAAAAAATATAATAACTGGAAAAAAATTAGGAACATTTGACATTGTCAAAATGTATCTAGATGTTAGGGGCATCTTAGCCGAAATTTGCAGAATTTGAGTTCTCTTGGTTTTAAGTTTGTGATTAAGAAAGTTGCAAAAAGTGTCCGAAGTCACCCCCTTTTGACGGTAACTAAAAATGAATTTCACGATCGATCTACTTATCGCGATGTGAGGGAAGCACTTCCAAACCTCTAAGACCATGTGTTTGAATCCAGCGTGAAGAAACTGGATATGCTTAAGATAGCGAGTAACCAGTTGGATTGGCGAGTCCTCGGGAACATGGTAGAGGTTATCTTCCAAGATACCGGTGTCCAGATATTAATTTGCAGCTTTCCATAAGATCGGAAAGTGTAGAAATGGGGTCAGTTGCCGATTCAAACACACGGTAGGGTGTATGAATTTATCCCACCCGTAATAAAACGTTTTAATAAATAAGAAAAACATTACAATATTATAAAATCTAGTTTGTTAATATTAATTTGTAGTTATAACTCTACAATGTTGTGTCCATGAAATCGAATTCACCTCATGTAATCTAAACTGTTTGCTAATCTTCATTTCTTGTAGCTAGTAATTGTACCATGTGTCAATGATCTCAGTGGTCGAGACACGTTAACACAAATAAAAAACATTAACAACAAGATTGATAACCAGAAAATAATTTTAAAAAATTACCTAAATTTTGTATCTCGCACGGCAATACCACCGTATCGCCGGTAACAACTTTGAAAGTGTTTCCCCTAGATATGAATCTCGGAGATCCATGGTTGCTGAAAACTGAACCTGAAACAAAACAAATAAATAATTAGTTCTCAAGATCATTATCGAGTGAACGATAAACATACATTATTTTCACGTATACCGATTGAACTTTTGTGTATGAATTACCACAACTCACCAATATTACATTTAAAAAAAGGATGTTTATGGTGTTTTTGTAGTCAATTCGATGAATTGGATTATTTGCATAATATTATTCTGGGCACTTCTCAACTTTTTTTTGTCGTCAGATATTTATCCCCATGTCACTGTAAAATTAATTCCACAGCAGTGAGGATCAGGCACATAATTATATCGAATAAAACGGAGTCTTCTAATGTGAATTTCACAAATAAGTGCTGCTATTAGTAACTAAGAATGACTTTGAACGTGAAACTTAGATGGAAAGTCTATATAGGAAAGAAAAGCGATTGATTTGGCATTTGACACACTAACTGATAGGACCACATTCCACCTGTCAGCTCACAACAAAATAGTTTTTTATAATTAAGTAGATCATAAAACCTAACGTATGAGATCCAACTATTGGTGTATAACAGCAAAAGTAATCTAGAGCCGATTCAACGCCCACTATGCAAATAAATATTACAGTTATGTTAATTCAACATCACATTGTGATAATGTTCTTCTTTTTTTCCTCTTGTTTTCATCACATGCACATCTATACAACCGCTTATGCCCAGCTTGTGGCTGTTAACTTTTGTGATGTTTCAAGTCAACTTAAGTCAACTTCTCAGCAATGTTAAAGCGCTGCCTTTTTACATTACCGTGATGTTACTAGAACTTCCTCAAAAGGAAGTCTTTATAACGAACTAAAAACAACATTTCTGTTAAATTCTGAAATTCCTTGTCGATGTTAATGCAATGTCTAAAAAATAACATCTTATCAATGATCTAAATGCGACATTTCAAAAACCATACAGTGTATTCTCGTAGATGTTGTATGGACATTACAAAAACCTCTAAATAATATACCTGAAAACATTCTGGATGACATCCTATAGATGTTTCTGTGCCTAATCAGCAAATACAGGGTGAACAACTAAGAACGCCGGCTGTCGGCCATATTTCAAAAAATAGTCATAGCACAACTTTAAAAAAATACCTTCAGGAAAATGACCCTGAAAAATCGCTGGAAAATATTTTTGAGTTCCTAAAATATCTCCTATGGGGTGGAATGAACACTTAAAAACATAATAGGGAAGGTTCAACCCAAACAACAAATGTCGTAACACTTTTTTTGTTAATCGGCATCCATGTTTTTGGCTTCATTCGAAAGAGTTTTTCATTTTTAATAAGAAATGCTTAATAAAAATAACAAAATTGGGCAATTTTGTCAACACTTTGATGAAAGTCCATAATTTTCCCATTTATCTCAGAAATTTCGAATGTGATGAGGCGTTTTTTAAATTCTGATGAAAAGGGGTTAAAAAAATAGGAATCTATTCCAAGATATAAGATTTACAATATCAGATATAAAAATTAAAAAAATGCTTCAATTTACATTTGATATTTCCGAGTGGATACAAAATTATCTAATTTTGTTATCAATCTTATTAAACAGAAAAACTTTTAAATGTAGCTAAAATCATTAATATCGGTTAAAAAACGAAAAAGTTATACATTTGTTCATGAGTTTGAACCTTTCCCACCCATTATTCTTCAAATAATGGCAAAAAATCTCCTTAATTAAATTTATTCATAATCTCATCAATATTTCAAAAATTGTATTTTTAGGACACCTTTAGTACGTTTTTTTAGAGTATTATGTTTTCGAGTGTTCATTCCACCCCTAGCGGATATTTTAGAGGCTGCAAAATATTTTCCAGCAATTTATCAGGATCCCTTACCTGAAGGTAATTTTTTTGAAAGTTGTACCATGATTCTTTTCTGAGATGTGGCCTACAGTCGTTCTTAGTTGTTCATCCTGTACATTTAAAATGAAATAGCAAAAAAGCAATAAAGGATTTAAAACGTTTATCCACTATTAATGAACAGTACAGTAAATACAGAAGTACAAAATTAGAATAAAAATATCTGGTCCAGCAATCCAACCTAAAAAAAATAGAATTGTGTAAGCATATTACATAACAAGTCTGGGAAGTAGGAACTATTGAACACATTCAGTGAAAGCAAGAAATAAAAAAGGGTATACTAATCCGTAGTTACCATAACGTAACATACTTTGAAACTGAATTAATAAAGTTTAACGGATACACATACATTACAGCTAGTTTACAGAATATATTAATAGTTTTTTAATTATATTAAAACTAATGAAAATCTTACACCATAAAGATTTAATGAAACATCACGTTACATCAACAGAAATCCAATCTGATTAAAGAAAATTCTATCGTTTACTTACGGTTACTTTTTTCGAGTGCCTCAACCATTCCATAACGTACACTTCAAAATCCTTATCTGTGAAATATTTGAAGGTGTTCTGAACAACAGCTAATGAAACAATTACTTTAGATGAAATTGTGCCCATGGAGACCTTTGATCGATCATCATAAACTACATCAAACTTGAATTTCAGCCAATTGACTGGGACCCATTTTCCATAAGATACATGCGGGGTTCTTCAAAGGAATAATAACATATTTTATTTCGAGAGGTGACTTTTCATGATTTACCTTCTATTCCATGCCTCACTCCATTTGGCAGGTGAATTCAGGTGTGCTATGAAAATTCATACTTCTTTTCTGTATAAAATAATATACTATTCTCATCTTGTTATTTTCATCCTGGGACAAATTGTATATTAACATCGTGGAATTGTAACTTAATGAAAACTAAGCATTACTAATACACTGTATACAAAAAAAACTACTTATGAAGAAGAGATATGAACACATTATCAAGTTAAATGAGTTTATAATTAATTGTATCCAATTGAGTATCCAATAGCTGTGTTTCTAAAATAATAAATAATTGAATGCTGTTTGTTGACTGGAGCATTCAGTATCATAAGTTACATATTCTTCAACTAGATTGATATAGGTACCATTGTAAGGGAAAGCTACAGCTTATTTATTGTATTCAGTGAATTTTCAAATGAAAATGAGCTTTTCAACAGAAATTTCTGTTTTTGAAGTCTTAAACAGTCTCTAATTGTTCACATGAATTGTTAGTAATAATGTTAAAATTTTCTAAACCTGGAAAACTATATTGAAGGCTAAGATTACTACTAAAATAACTAGAACTAGAGATACTTGATTTAATATTTTTTGTACTGTTTAATACAATGTTTGTATCAGACTATCTGAAATAGTTACTTCCCTCTTATTACATAATTACCAACTATTTGTTTTTTATTTTATTTGTGTAAGTAGCTTCTGAAACATCTTCAACATTGAAAATATTTTCTTCTAGATTTAAATATCTGCCAACGTATGAGCATGTTTTATTATTAATAATAATATCTACCCTATTGCAATATCAAGTTTTTTGTAGGGTATAATGCATATCTAGGATTTGAAATATTGTGAATCGTTTTCAAAATATACTTACTAGGTAATATCAATGTATAATAGCCGATTAAAGTATTGAATGAGTATTAAGTTTTAATAATTATGATTTTGGAATAGGTACTTACCGATAACAATTGTTGTTCGTCCATTAAAACAAGTATTATAACTAAGTATAGAAACTGTAGCTTAGTAGGAACTAACGAAAACGAAGACCACTTTATTCAAGTACTACTTGCAAAATATGTGCTTCCTACAAATAAAATATAACACATAACTGAAAACCATCCGCCATTTTATGCTTGTCATTTTTGTTTCCACAGATAACTACTGTATGTTTCGTTCATCAGTTCCTCTTCTGTTTTCTTCTTTTTTATGTTACTGTGATGTTTAATATGAGATATTACTGAGAGTTTTATGAACTAATGTCGTACAGACGTAATAAGTACGATGTTAATAAAAATTATTTCGAAAGATATAAAAGTAACTGCAACATGTGATCATCTTAGAAACATGTTAATTCGTAATATAACAGTAACGTTCTGTATGTGACATTAGTGAGAAGTATACAAATTAACATCGTATGGATGTTTCCTATAGGAAGTTACTAAAAAGAAGTTCATAGGATGTGTATGTAACTGCGAATTCAAGTATTACTGTGTACATCAAAAATATGTTTTATTTACATGACATGGATGTTAATAGAGTTGGTAATAAAATTAAGACATCTAGGAGATATCTTATTAACGTTTTAAATAAACATCACGAAAAGTCTATAAAAAAAACATCACAAAAAAGACTTGATATGTTTCTTGTTTAGTGGGTAAGTTTGCATTGATAGGTTAAGTAGAACTGGAATTACGGTCGTTTTTTCATAATAGTTCCCGCTTCCTGCTTCACCCCCCCCTCTCCCCTTCTCTTATTTGAAGAGATAGACTAAAACTTGTGAAATCAAATATACGTTGAATTTATTGAAGAATACGATAATCATAGTTTAAATGCATCTCAATTATGCAAAATTTGTAAATTATTCATTTTATAATTTTTGCTATTTAATTACGCCCTCTGACGGTGGACCTACAACTCTGTAAATAATTTCCAGGTTTTTCTCGAGGTCGCTTTTGTTATAATTTTTTTCCCGAAGCTGAACTATAAACGGTTCCCGAGATATGGCCGAGAGCCATTCTTATTGGGACACCCGGTACATTTCAACTGATTTTCTGTTTTTGGGTGCTATTTTAGATATTTATTTATTGATATGTTTTCGCCCTACATACAGGTATACGGTGAACACTTACGAGCATACGGATTAAAACCACTATGGAAATCCCACTACACAAAACACCAAACGTGCATTGACACCGAACTAGAAGTACTACATATTTGTGTTAAGAAACAAGAACTGAATTCAGTTGAAGAGTTAGAAATTAGAAAACACTCAAGAGTCCCATAATATGAAGTCGTCAATGAACAGATAAATCTAGGGAGTTCTCCACTTTTAAACTGTCTTCTTAAGTAATAATTGTAAAGATCAACAGATATAGTTTTCCTAGTTTTCTATATCATTGCACAGGTAGTAATATCGAAGCAATTGTCAATTTTTTAGAATATTCACCATTTTTTCAAAATAATGTGGAATTATTTAGAAACAGTTAGTTTCGTTTGAAAAAGTATTATGAATATATTCGACAGAGTAAGGGTCGAAACAGTAAAATCCAGTAATAAGTATAATAATAATGATGTAGATGATTACAAGATCCTCCTTACACAAACTATCTTTGTTTACTTTACTGTACAATTATTAGTTTTCGTTCTATTGAGGCCAATTTGATAGACAATATATTTTATTAATGAATGGCAATTATGGATTATTACTAAATGTTTGATTTTGCACTTCAGGACAATATATTGAAATTACAACATATAGAGAATAAAAATACAAAAAAAATTGGTCCGGTTGTGTTAAAAATATTTTAAAAAATTTTTTGGCAGATATTGTTATTAGAATTCCTTTGCTCAGGCAATAACCATTTTTTTAGTAAATGCCGGAACATCGTGAAAGAACACTAGTAAATCTAAGCAAGGAGTCGTACCACCACCGCAGACACATACACAATATTCTTAAAAATAGCCATTCTACCGGTACACATTTGTAATATGTAATTTTTCTTAAAATTGTAACTAGGGACACAAAAGTTGTAAATAAAGAATATTTTAATGATTATTAACTAGTAAATCCATTATTTATTTTAATATACATTCTGAATGAAGTTTCACAAATATTTTCTCAGTGTAAACGAGTACAACTCTCCAAACAAACATCAGGAAATATCACAATACATAGCTTGCGGGATCTCTGTCCTTCATCTACGCTATCTATCAAGCATATCATAGATTCAACTCAATGGTTTAAGGGTGTGCGGTATGTTGGTTTCCTTTCCAACATATATAATTCAACTTCAGAGTCCGATTCTCTACAACAATGCGTTACTAATCAATTTTCATTCATACCCTGTAGGCTTTGCCATATTTAATTAACAAGTTCATTAAATAGTCAGAGTTGGGATGAATACTTTTTGTTGACTTAACTGTATCAGAGTTGGCGTAAATCATATATTTTCGCAATGTTTTCCATTGGTAAGTTCAATTAATGAAACGTTTTGTGATTAAAAAAAAGGTCGTGAAGATTTGTTTTAATAGGTAATAGTAAACGTTGATAAGGACGCAGAATTTAGGATTTATTCGCGTTATTAGAATGTAAAAAATTTAAGATACGAATAAGGCACAGAGGAGAGTATTATATGATTGAAATGAAGAATATGCAACAAGAATTAAAATAGCTTAGAAACTGAGAAATTGAAGAAAATTCCGTCGATAAGAAAGAGAACATATTGAAAAGCTTGATTATTATCAGTGTTTTAAATGAAACTTACTGTTTCTAGACCATAGTTTATTGAAAAATGTTAAAAATTCTGAAAAATTGACAATTGTTTCGATATTACCTAAATATCATCCTCAGAATGACAGAAGTTACATTTCATTAGATGCCTACCTGATGTTTAGTAGTTATTTTTGGCTAGACCAAGAAGTGACCTAACTTGTGATTGACTTAATATATGTTTATAGAAAAAAAAGAAGATGTGATATTACAAATATTAAAGCTTAGATATTATTAGCCCTATGGTGATATCCTGGATATCATTTTTCCAATTAAGATCAGTATAACTGTGCAATGATATAGAAAACCAGAAAAACTATATCTGCTGATCTTTACAATTATCACTTGAGAAGACAGTTTATTAGTGGAGAACTCCCTAGATTTAACTGTTCATTGACAACTTCATATTGTGGGTTTCTTAAATGTCTTCTAATTTCCAATTCTTGAAGGAAATCCAGTTCTTGTTTCTTTTCACAAATATGCAGCACTTCTAGTTTTGTGCTAGGTGTCAATGACTGATTTGTATCAAGTATATGTTTTGCGTAGTGGGATTTATCTGGTTGTTTTAACCTGTATGCTCGTAAGTGTTCACTGTATCGGATTTCAAAATTCCTAAGGGTCTGACCCAAATAGACAGCAAAACATTCTGGACATTTGAGTTTATATAAACCTGACTTCTTTAATAGTGGTATTTTTGTTTTTACTTTTAACAATTTTGTACTAACGTTACTTTCTGTTTTGAAAGAAATCGTTGTATTTGTTGCTTAAGATATTAACTTCGAAAAATTATTAGAAATATTTCCTGCATATGTAATGGTTTTATAAGTTTTTATTTCTTTAGTTTGTTTAGGAAATATTAGTTGTAATGCCACTTTTACCTGTTTTTTACTAATTAGTTTTTTTCATATGTACTAGAGAAGTATGGTATCATTGTATTCAGTCAACGTATCACTGGAGCTCAAGATTCTGATAGCTGACCTTATGTCACCATCAACTATTTTACTCAAAACAAGCTTAGAAAAGTTTTGATTATATTTCCTTTTATCGATTTGATATGGAATGAAATTGGTCTTGGAATTGAGAAGTTTGATATTTTTATTTATAAGAGATGTGAGAAAAGATCTAAGGTACTCCTTGGTGCGTAGGATGGTGAATAACGTATGAGGAAAAGTTAATAAGTTTTCCCAGCTTGTTGTAGAGTTGGTATGTAAACAATCATCTATAAATTCACAGAGAGCAGATGCAGAGCAATTCCTAGCAGACTTAGGAATCCTTTTCATGATGTGACAGGATCGTTTCAAAAAGGATATTTTTTCTTGAAATGTAGTATTAGTTGACACATCCTCAGTAGAATAAGGCAAAGAAACGAGATTGACAGGTCGTGTGAAAGCTGATTCATTCAAACTGGATTTTGTATTCGAAATTTTATGAACTTTACCGTTATGAATTTTGAGGCCTTTTGTTGTTTTGAAGGATTTTTCACAAGTATTACAGAATTTGCTATCAAGAGAAGAAGGAACAACGTTAGCTGACATAGGATAGAATGAAATAGAACTATAAAATGATCTAGAAAAAATAGAATGATTACAAGCAAGTTGTGAAAACTGATCAATTTATATGATTAAAATATCGAAGATTTATTGTATCGATACTTAGCTTTAGGTTGAACTGGTTCATCAACTGATAATCCACTTTCTATTCCCTCAAGGATTTGACAAACTAATTTTGAAAAGTGACAGTTCTCAGAAATTTCTTCAAATGGAAATATTTTTCTTAAATCGATGAGAACTGGCCGAACTGCAAATTCCGTAGGTCTCTCTTATGGTTATATACTGGATAAACATAACCAGCCGCTTCGCTCTCGCCAAGAAATACAATATTTTGACTTTGAAAGTGAGAAGATCTTGTTACAGACGGTTATGTCAAAAAATGACTTGCTTTATTCTTATCTTCTAGTAGCTTTCTTACGAGTATTAGACATTCTTTAGGAGGAACATATTTAGTGAACATATTGGTAACATCAAATGAAATAAGCTTAGAGCTATCTTGCAAGCTGAATGAGGACTCTTATTTATGATGGAGCTCTTTTCGTAATCACTGAAAAGATAATTTGAATTATTAACAATATCTCTAACATTATTAGAAAACTTTTTTGTTGGGTCTGCTCTGAGAACTTTTGAATCGCTAGATTCTATAAAGTTATATATCTTTGAATTAAAATCATTAGTTGTCAGTATGACAGTAGCGTTCCCCCTGTCAGATTTTGTAACTGTTAGGTTATTATCTTCTACTTTCTTTTTTATTGAATTTAAAACTGTAATGTAATTTTTTGTTTGACAAGTAATGATTATAATTCAAAGATATATAACTTTATAAAATCTAGTGATGTAAAAGTTCTTAGAGCAGAACCAACAAAAAAGTTATCTAATAATGTTAGAGATATTGTTAATAGTTCAAATCATCTTTTCAGTGATTACGAAAAGAGGTCCATCATAAATAAGAATCCTCATTCTCCACAATTATATGGAACCGTTAAATTACATAAAATAACGAAACCAATTAGACCTGTAGTTTCTTATATCAATACTCCTAATAATATATTGGCAAAGAAACTTAACAATATACTTAATAGTTACGGATATACATCTAAATGTTCAATTAGAAATTCAATGGAACTGATCAAAAAATTAAAAGCATTCAACTTGCAAGATAGCTCTAAGCTCATTTCGTTTCATGTTACCAATATGTTCACTAAAATTCTTCCTAAAGAATGTCTAATACTTGTAAGAAAGTTACTAGAAGAAAAAAATATTAATCCAGGAATAATATCAGATGTACTTAATTTATTTGATGTATGTAATAATCAGAATTAGTTCACTTTTGACAATAAGATATAAATTCAAAATGAAGGTTTACCAATGGGAGCACTATATCGCCAATTTTGGCAAACATTCTTATGGACAGTTTAGAAAGAAAAATATTTGAAAGTAATATTAAAAAAATGTTTTATTTTGGTAAAGATATGTAGATGACATATTAGCTTGTTTTATGGGAAGTGCATGATAATTAGATATATTTTTCAACCACAACAATAATTTACACCCAAAAATTAAATTTACATTAGAAATTGAAGAAAATAGTTTAATACATTTTCTTGATTCAAAAATTCAAAGAGTTAATAATGTACTTGATTATTCGATTCACCGAAAACCCACACACTGACGTGACTATTCCATACAGTTCCAATCATCCCATGTCCCATAAACTAGCGGCATATAATTCATTTTCAGTTACTATGAACAAATGTAATTTTGATAGAGAGATTAACACAATTAAACAAATTGTTACCCATTACATATGATAAATAAACTAATTAATAAAAAAGAGGAAAAAGTGGAATTACAAATAATATTTATTAAGCAAACTAAAGAAATAAAAACATATGCAGGAAATGTTTCTAATAATATTTCAAAAATAATATCTCTAGCTACAAATACAACAATTCCTTTTAAAACAGAAAGTAAAATAAGTATATATATCCCCCTTAATCTCCTCCTTCATCGTATCAATCTTGTCATTTAAATATCCACTCATATTATTCATATCTTCACGCATACTAATCATATTTCCATTTATGTTGTTCATATTCTCCTCTTGTTTATCCATCTTTCCATTCATGTTGTTCATATTCCCATTCATATTATTCATGTCTCCCCTCATATCGTCTATTTTTCCAAATAATTGTCGCATCATTTCCATCATCTGATGATTTTGACTTGTTCCTCTTTGCACTTCCTGTCTTCTATCATCCTGTGCTGCTGCTTCATCTCCCGTCAAAACTTCTCCTGATTGTTCCCTTCCTTGTTCCAAGTACTGCACCTGAAAATCACCCATACTATGTCTTCTTTCTTGGCTTTGTTGCTCAGATCCACTTTCAACTCCTACCTGTTTACCATCTCTTAACGTCATTCTTTTTTTCCATTATAGATATTTAATTTTTTTTTATAATAATATCAATAAATTTCTATATTTTTATAGTTATATGCAAATTTTTAATCGAGCTCAACGTTTTGGGTGCCAATTGTTATATTTTCAAACCTTTGAATATAATTGCCCACGTTTGAAAATAATTTGTAATATTTCAATTCTTTAGATATAATTGCCCTACGATATGGAAATAAATTATACTATCTTGTCGCAGCGACAATTATTGTGCATACCACTTAAGTACGTATTGAATTTCAAATTTGACAGTAATTGTCAAATTAAACATGCCCGGCGCCAATAAATATAAAGATGAATTTATGTACAATCAACTTATTACTCCTATCTCAGGGTGAGATCAAAATTGTTCAAAATTAATTCTTCAAATTTATTTGGTTTTTTAAGATATTTCCAAATTAAATGTTTCACTATTATCAAACTCTCAAATAACTGTTAATTCAATATAATAAAAGGCCCTTTAATTATTTTATGACATTTACTAATTTACTGTCACTAAAAATTTCAACCAAATGTCACTGATTAAATTGAAAATTTTATGAATGTAAAATGATAAGTTCAATGAGATTGGATACTGAAACAACCAGATAAATCCCACTACGCCAGACATCTACTGACACCAATCATTCATTGACACCTAACACAGAACTAGAAGTACTACATATTTGTGATAAGAAACAAAAGAACTGGATTTGCTTGAAGAATTGGAAATCATAAGACACTGGACGTCATTATTTGACAAGCCGTAGTCGTCGTGATTTTAGAGTGAACCTAGATCTAACACGAAATATTCCATTTCGCATTTGTTGCTTAGCAACTTGCCTATCAACCGATGTAAAAATGAAATTCTGTACAAAATGTGCTTGTTTATGATTGAAGTTATGGTTATAAAATGAGCATTTATCGAGGTTGTCGTAGAAAAAAAATATTAATGCATTTTTGGACGATATATTAAGAGTTCAGGGTTGCCATGATAAAAAAATTCCTAGATGTAGGCAATATATTTTACAATTCTTTAAACATTGACAATTTTTCATAAAATTTTTATATGGTCGTAATTTACATATTACCATCGAAAGAATTTATATAAAAAAAATTGTATTAATTACTGCGCAAGTGGGAAAGAGATCTTTTTTTGAGAAAAGTATTGTTATTATATTAAAATAGTTATTTATTATACAAGGGAAAAAAGTATTAGATTTTAGCTCGAGGTTATGTTGTCTCCCGACTCGAAGTGGAGGGAGACAACAAACCGAGAGCTTAAATCTAATATTTTTCCCGTGTATAATACACTATTTTTTTCTGTGACAGGAAAAACGACGATTCAATAGTGAAAGAACATATTATTACAATATATTAAAGTCAGAATGTTATCGATATGAAATTTGAATTTTTAAACTAATAAGCTGGTGTAGTTATAGCGACAATTAGACCTGCATTGCTAAGGAAAACTTAAAAGTAATCAAATATATGTCAATTTAAGTCTGTCATTTGATTCAAAAATTGCGAACTCAGTGATTGTTTAGTAGTTATTTTGGAAAATATAAAGTTAAAAAATGTCTGATTCCGAGTTTTCTCTGACTCTTGATATAAAGGAAATGTAACTTATGTTTAATAAAATATTCTAAAATCAAATATCTTCCTTTATCTATATATATTAACATAGAGTAAAACAACACCCTGTATACTGAACATAAAATAAAAAAACTACTTATTTCAAGAAATAAAAATTTTTGAAATTTCATTTTTTTTAAAAGATTATCTAAAAAAGGAGACAATCTGTACCATGTACTATTCAATAGAGAAAGCATCTAACTGTATAATTTAAAATAAGATTTAAAAAAACATTTGTGAAATGAATTAACAAAATCTCTATAAACCTACAAGACGGAATATTAGAACGTTGTTACATATACAAATGGAAATGATAATCCTTTATTTTATTGTCAAGATAAATAAATAGTGAGATTCTTTTTAAAATGAATATTAGGGTTTGAAGGACATGTAAATAAGATTTTATAAATATTTAAAAACATTTCGATATAAGAAGTAAACTGAAAAACATTAATTCTATGGAATGTGACATTTATTGAACGGTTTGACATTATGAACACATATTTTGTAAATTTGAAAATGTCATTTTGTAAACTAAATGATATATAATTTAAGAGACACAATATGAGTTAAAATCATTAAAGAACCTTAAAACGAAGCGTTTTCAAATGATAGATGGACAATTCACTATTTGAAATGAAATCTATAAAGAAAAGTTTTGATAACCAAATCTGATTGGTGGAATGTATTCAACAAACTTTTAATCTGCGTCAAGTAGTTGTTAATAATAAAAAAATTGAAGGAGAAAAGTTTGTTGATTATACAGACTATTGACTAGGTAAATTTTTTTTTTGGGTGGTAGAAAATTTGAGAAGCAGCAAAATTTTGGGAATTAAGAAAACTTTTCGAAAAACAAGATATTTGGCATCAAAATTCAGAAAAGAGAGATACATTGTACTTATGATATGGTAGATTATATATTTAAACAAGCAGATGTAGAAACTAAGAAACAATTTGGTAATTATGTTTGAATACTAACCGTATAATTGATATATAATACTTGATTAATATTTGTATGGTGGAATGGATATATCCACCATACCTTTTAGAAAGCTTTTGATTATGTAATTGGACTGAAATGTATTGATGTGGACGGGACATAGCATTGATTCCTGATTTTGTGTAAGCTGGACCAGTGATGTGACAATTTCCAGAAGGTAACCTAAAATAAAGTAAAGGATAATTGAAGTGAATTACGATACAGGAATAAGGTATTTAGACTATTTTCATTATACATAAAAAAGGTTGAATAAAACTTACCAATTTAGTGAAAAAAAATTGAACTTTGGTATTAAACAAACATTTACAACCATTGTGTTTCGCCATTTTGATATAATAATCGTTTATATAGAAGTTTCAGTATTATAAGATTTGTATTAAATGTTGCCTATTTTAGATTTGTATATAGAGATAATTTTTTCATGTGAGAACGTGATTTTGTTTGAATGAGTGGTCATAATAGATAGTAGGTTTTTTATTAATTTGTGTCTTGTAAAAGAACAATGTATTTGTCTATTCAAAATATTAAATAACGTTCTTTCTAGTTTGAAGAACATTGTAAAATTGTTTTTTGATATATTTTATTTCTTTGTGGTGATGGCTCCATCTAGTTTGAACCGTTGGTAGTTTAAACTGACATCTGTGAATAGTAAAAAGGTTCAACTTGAAACACAGGACCGTCTTAAGAATTTATTACGTATTATTAAACAAGCAAGTACATTTTTATTAACAAAATTTTTAAGAAGACAGAGATATTTAATCAAATCTAGGCGCTTATATTATAAATTGAATTTTTGTTTCTCTATACCTGAACCCTACTCTGAGGTTGAAGAGTTTCTCATGTTTTAAAGTATAACCATTTTAGTAATAAAATTTTAAATTTTTACAATATACCGGGCAAATCAAAACTAAATATAAACTAAACTAATAATAACTATAAATCATTATTTCTCTTCCCGTTCTATCCAGTTTATATATATATATATATATATATATATATATATATATATATATATATATATATATAATATTGGAAATGTTTATATTCTTGGGTTCATAGGTTGTTTTAAAATAATTAAAATACGATTGTATTTCACATTTTTCTATTGAAAATGGATAAAAATTTTAACGTTTCGCCTCCTCCTTGGAAGCATTTTCAAAACAATATCATTATAAGAATAAGGTACGATTAAAATATTTGTAAATAGATAAAAACATAACATTAGTAGGTTTTTTTAAAAAACATTAATAAAAACACAGAATTAAAATTGACGTACTCACCTTAGAATTTCAATGTAACGATACTATACGAGGGAAGTTGAAATGAGTTAATTAATCAGCTTATAGTAAATTTGACTCAAGTTTTTTATATCTTGTCTATCATTCACAGAAAACTCATCTTGTTTTATGTGTATCATTTCTTTAATTGATAATTTCTGATAATTTGTGTCTTGAGCTAAGATTTTTGTTTTTTTATAATCAAATTCATGATTCTCAGTGCTTTCATGTTTGTGTAAAGCAGTTGATGCATTTTTTGTATATTTGTGACCATTCATCCTGCCCTCCAAGTACTGTGTAGTCATTCCTATATAATGCTTCGGACAATTCATGCATGGTATGGAGTATATAATATTAGATTTTTTATTATCTTTGGTTTTGTTTTTTAGTTTAGTAGAAAGTGGCGATAATGTGTTGTGGGATTTATGGCATACATTGATGTTATATTTTGATAAGATGTATTTAAGCTTTTCAGATAATTGATTTGTATAAGGTAGAGCTATATATGTATCATTTTCTTGGTTTGGTTTTATTTGTGTACTTGGTTTTATGTTGTTATTGTATAATTTATATGTACGTTGTTGAATGATTCTGTTAATTTGATTTTCTGGATATTGATTATTTTTTAGAACATTTTTAAGTTTTTTCAATACCTTAGGGCGATACTCAGGTGAAGTTAATTTGATAGCTCTATCTGTTAATCCTATAATGACACTGTTTTTTTGTGATTTGGGATGGCATGAGTTATAATTTAGATATCGTCCAGACCATGTTTCTTTTGTATATAGTTTAGTTTTTATTTTGTTTTTGGTTTTTATAAGTGTCATGTCTAGAAAATTTATTTTGTTATTGTTTTCGATTTCTAAAGTGAATTGGATACTTGGGTTGAAACTATTGAAAGCACTTCAGTGAAAGTGCTTTCAATAGTTTCAACCCAAGTATCCAATTCACTTTAGAAATCGAAAACAATAACAAAATAAATTTTCTAGACATGACACTTATAAAAACCAAAAACAAAATAAAAACTAAACTATATACAAAAGAAACATGGTCTGGACGATATCTAAATTATAACTCATGCCATCCCAAATCACAAAAAAACAGTGTCATTATAGGATTAACAGATAGAGCTATCAAATTAACTTCACCTGAGTATCGCCCTAAGGTATTGAAAAAACTTAAAAATGTTCTAAAAAATAATCAATATCCAGAAAATCAAATTAACAGAATCATTCAACAACGTACATATAAATTATACAATAACAACATAAAACCAAGTACACAAATAAAACCAAACCAAGAAAATGATACATATATAGCTCTACCTTATACAAATCAATTATCTGAAAAGCTTAAATACATCTTATCAAAATATAACATCAATGTATGCCATAAATCCCACAACACATTATCGCCACTTTTTACTAAACTAAAAAACAAAACCAAAGATAATAAAAAATCTAATATTATATACTCCATACCATGCATGAATTGTCCGAAGCATTATATAGGAATGACTACACAGTACTTGGAGGGCAGGATGAATGGTCACAAATATACAAAAAATGCATCAACTGCTTTACACAAACATGAAAGCACTGAGAATCATGAATTTGATTATAAAAAAACAAAAATCTTAGCTCAAGACACAAATTATCAGAAATTATCAATTAAAGAAATGATACACATAAAACAAGATGAGTTTTCTGTGAATGATAGACAAGATATAAAAAACTTGAGTCAAATTTACTATAAGCTGATTAATTAACTCATTTCAACTTCCCTCGTATAGTATCGTTACATTGAAATTCTAAGGTGAGTACGTCAATTTTAATTCTGTGTTTTTATTAATGTTTTTTAAAAAAACCTACTAATGTTATGTTTTTATCTATTTACAAATATTTTAATCGTACCTTATTCTTATAATGATATTGTTTTGAAAATGCTTCCAAGGAGGAGGCGAAACGTTAAAATTTTTATCCATTTTCAATAGAAAAATGTGAAATACAATCGTATTTTAATTATTTTAAAACAACCTATGAACCCAAGAATATAAACATTTCCAATATTATATACAAATGGTTGAAGAAACTAAATGAATTTATATATATATATATATATATATATATATATATATATATAATATATATATATATATATAAAACAAAAACATAATTAGCGGGCATATCACGCAAAAGAGGTTACAGAGAATGAGTGGTAACCGTAGACATGCATGTTTCTGGCTCATTATCCTTCATCGGTACGGCATAACCAAGAAAAGGTGTACAACTTGGGAGCAAGGATGTTAATTGAAACATGAGAAAACACAAACAACGGATTTCAACAAGATAACCAAACGCACATTTGCGCCTTCAAATGGAAGATCCCGAGTTTTCAAGACAACAACCAACAGAGACACGGAGGCGTCTATAGCTCTCCTGTCTAAACCTTCTAAACCTATAGACGCCTTCGTGTCTCTGTTGGTTGTTGTCTTGAAAACTCGGGATCTTCCATTTGAAGGCGCAAATGTGCGTTTGGTTATCTTGTTGAAATCCGTTGTTTGTGTTTTCTCATGTTTCAATTAACATCCTTGCTCCCAAGTTGTACACCTTTTCTTGGTTATGCCGTACCGATGAAGGCTAATGAGCCAGAAACATGCATGTCTACGGTTACCACTCATTCTCTGTAACCTCTTTTGCGTGATATGCCCGCTAATTCTGTTTTTGTTTCATATTCCACGCGTTATTCTTTAATCTTTTCATTGATGATTTGTCTATTTCCAGGGTCAGAAGGTTTAGACAGGAGAGCTATAGACGCCTCCGTGTCTCTGTTGGTTGTTGTCTTGAAAACTCGGGATCTTCCATTTGAAGGCGCAAATGTGCGTTTGGTTATCTTCTTTAAATCCGTTGTTTGTGTTTTCTCATGTTTCAATTAACATCCTTGCTCCCAAGTTGTACACCTTTTCTTGGTTATGCCGTACCGATGAAGGCTAATGAGCCAGAAACATGCATGTCTACGGTTACCACTCATTCTCTGTAACCTCTTTTGCGTGATATGCCCGCTAATTCTGTTTTTGTTTCATATTCCACGCGTTATTCTTTAATCTTTTCATTGATGATTTGTCTATTTCCAGGGTCAGAAGGTTTAGACAGGAGAGCTATAGACGCCTCCGTGTCTCTGTTGGTGGTTGTCTTGAAAACTCGGGATCTTCCATTTGAAGGCGCAAATGTGCGTTTGGTTATCTTGTTGAAATCCGTTGTTTGTGTTTTCTCATGATTCAATTAACATCCTTGCTCCCAAGTTGTACACCTTTTCTTGGTTATGCCGTACCGATAAAGGCTAATGAGCCAGAAACATGCATGTTTACGGTTACCACTCATTCTCTGTAACCTCTTTTGCGTGATATGCCCGCTAATTCTGTTTTTGTTTCATATTCCACGCGTTATTCTTTAATCTTCTCATTGATGATTTGTCTATTTCCAGGGTCAGAAGGTTTAGACAGGAGAGCTATAGACGCCTCCGTGTCTCTGTTGGTTGTTGTCTTGAAAACTCGGGATCTTCCATTTGAAGGCGCAAATGTGCGTTCGGTTATCTTGTTGAAATCCGTTGTTTGTGTTTTCTCATGTTTCAATTAACATCCTTGCTCCCAAGTTGTACACCTTTTCTTGGTTATGCCGTACCGATGAAGGCTAATGAGCCAGAAACATGCATGTCTACGGTTACCACTCATTCTCTGTAACATCTTTTGCGTGATATGCCCGCTAATTCTGTTTTTGTTTCATATTCCACGCGTTATTCTTTAATCTCTTTATATATATATATATATATATATATATATATATATATATATATATATCCCAATGGTAAGAGTTTTGTATAACAACAAAACATATACCTTGGAGGACAAAGTTAAAACACAACACCAGCCAAAAAAGACAAAATCAAAAGCAATTAAGTAATAATAATATTGTAATATAGTAATTATTAAAGTAAAAATAATGATAATTATGTAATATATATCTGTATACTAAAAATGTGATAATGGGTGCATCTACCAACACCAATGCACCCAAAATAGATGGTAGATGCACCCATTATCACATTTTTAGTATACATATATATATATTACATAATTATTATTATTTTTACTTTAATAATTACTATATTACAATATTATTATTACTTAATTGCTTTTGATTTTGTCTTTTTTGGCTGGTGTTGTGTTTTAACTTTGTCCTCCAAGGTATATGTTTTGTTGTTATACAAAACTCTTACCATTGGGATATATCAATTTCCTCTTCTTCTTTCTTATGAATGCAATTTCTCAACCCCTCTGCATTCTTCTTTTCCATCCTTAATAGGAACTTTCACAACGGAGACCATTCTCTTATGGTACTTGTTGTCACGTTCATCCACTCAACTATTGGTTGGCATCATTGCCTGTCAATTCAATCCCTCCAAATTAGAAGAATTTGATATCAGTTTCCTGCCGGCTTTTGACAATAAAAAAGCACTCGTGTTTCGTTTGTCTGCAAAATGGTGTTAGATGTTGGCTTTTTTAGTCATCTGATTGTGATTGTGCTATTTTAAACCTTTTTTAGTGAACTGTTTCATACTTGAATGTCCGTAGTTTATTTTTATATAACATAATGGATCCTAACCTCAATTCGGAGGTAAGTTCGCACCTGTTGCGATTTCTTCTATATTATATATTACTTATCAACTACAGTATCTTAATGCTGTTTTTCCATTTCAGTATTCCTGATGATGAGGACAATCATCCTCGAAAGCTTGAAAATTTTCCGTTAAGAGTACACGTTTTCCGTTTTCTTCTTGCTGCTTTCCCCAATATTCACCAGTTTTATTCCTAACAGTCAGCAAAGACTATCTTCCTTATATATATATATATATATATATATATATATATATATATATATATATATATTTATATATATATATATATTATATATATATATATATATCCGGGAAAAAAGTACTCACTTTTTTCCCGTGGGAAAAAAAGTAATTTCGTGAAAAGTTGTATTTTGTTACCTGTCAACAGAGATGAAATGTCAATTTTTTTTCCTGTCACCAGAAAAAATATATTTTTTCTTTATCGCTTTCTCACTATCTCCTATGGTTTTAAATAACATTGGTGAAAACCGCAATCAAATCAGACAATGGGATCGCGTTTTGGGCAAAAATGATAGCACTCTGGATCCCCTTAATGAATGCAAACCAATTTTCCAGCGAGCATACGACGTAAGGGGCGCCCTATATTTCCTGTGAAACGGGATTTAAATCAATTTACAAGTTCTCTCGAGCTATTTGAAATAATTAACAAAACTAAATTTGTTAAATTCAGTCAAGGTCTAAGTTATCGACGGTTAAAGAAAACAAAAATGTCCTCTATACATTTTTAATAATCACGCAGAAAACCTTAAGAAAAACGAAATTTTCCATTTAATCAAAGTTGTAGCACGATTGGGTGAACATTTTAAAATTCGAACATATTTTCCATGTATGCATATATGGAGTTTCCTTTAGATAGACAGGTTTTTGTAAATTTGTGATAATTCTGTTCCAGTATTTTGGTCTAGGGCCACTTTTATTAATAAAAATATGCCGGTTGACAATTTATAATTATTTGGTGATTTTAGAAATTAGAAAACAACAATTACTTTTTAAATCTAGTGCATTCTAAATAGCATTACTTGAAACGCCAACCCTGGTCAAGGATCTACAGATTATAAATAAATACTATTAATCTCTTGTTTTGCTGTTTGGTGAAGCGAGGTTATGACGTTATGGCACACAGTGGATGCGGAATCTTAGCTGGTACATTAACGTATTTTATCGATGTTTATAAGTCACCTTCTACCGCGTTAAGGTAATTTTATAAAAACATCAACCAACTCAATTTCAAGCAGATATGTTCATCGTTGCAGTCATAAAACATTTTTTTTTAAATTTGTTGAAACTTCTAACCTATAAATTTAATGTTTATTATTTGGTGGATGGCCTCATAAGTCCTTCTGGTAAAATAATTTTAGCTTATTCAACAAGAGGCGGTAGATATGCTGACAAATCTGAAGGTTGTCCCTGACTACAATATATACCAATAACCATTAACCTCACTACAGGTAATTCTTTTATATCAAAGAGAATTCACTGAAACTCGATTTTGCTGCTCGCGTATACTGGTAAGCCATTGATTTCACATTTATTAAAAATTTTGATGGAAGGTCAGGCATCGATAAACAAATTTGTTTTAAACGAACTGCAAAACCATTATGCCAGTAATTTCTAGTTCCTACTTTAGTTATAATAACGGTTTGTCTAGTTTTCAATAATGTTCTAGGGTCTTGAGGGCCATATGTGAGATTTTACGATGAACTGCCCATGATCTGAGGCTTAGGCTGTCTAAATTCAGAATATCTGTTTAAATCTTACATCAACAGATCACTTTCGTTGTCA
The DNA here is from genome assembly GCA_963921935.1 of Galeruca laticollis. Taxonomy (NCBI): domain Eukaryota; kingdom Metazoa; phylum Arthropoda; class Insecta; order Coleoptera; family Chrysomelidae; genus Galeruca; species Galeruca laticollis. The sequence goes on along the minus strand of OY998183.1, from coordinate 118,573,877 downwards.
GATTCTAACTGTACTAACCAATTTTCTTTTACGCAAGTCGTTATTATAACTTGCCCCAATAAAAGTTCTAGAGATAAGTTCTCGCCTTTGCTTTTTTTTTAGGCATAGTATCATTATTTGTAATTGTTGAATGATTCATCATTACTTCTTGTGGATAACTATCTGAACACGCAGACGTATTATTAGAAATTTCTTCATTGCTAAACACAATATTTTAAAAGTTTTTCTTTATTTTTCTACGAAACGCTCTACTCTTCTTGATATTCTTCTACTCCCTAAATCACGACATATCATAGAGTTTCTACTCGGTTTGTTTACCTAATATTGTCAAGCCACATCTAATAAATTTATTAGTTATTTTATAAGCTTACACGGTAATAATTATTTAATTATTTTATAGCTGTGTCTGTGACTACAATTTTCAATGGCATTAAAATTGCGGCATTAATTGGTTTGATAAAATTATTTTATAAGCTGCTGAAAGTATTTATAACTAATATTCTTATAATGTATTTATACCTGATTTATAAATGCTATCAAACTCTCTTAAGAAACTGTCATAAATGAACTAACTCTTATAAACAATAAATGTTTTATAAAACTCTAACATAACACATATAAAATTGCTTTATAAATATTATACAATTTTGTTGCCAAAATGTTTTTGTGATAAATTTGTAAAACATTTTGGTTACGAAAAGGTAAACTTGCTCTTATGAAACCTTTATATAATAAGTTGCATTCTTGAAATCAACAATAAATCAATAATAACGTAAAATTGTTATACAAGCCAAAAATTATAAATCCACTTAATTAGTTGGGCTTCGCCGTTGTAAAAATGTAGAGAATAAATTCCAATTATTTGATAAGACAAAATAATTTAAATGGATAACCTTAATTTCCAAATATGTGAATTCATGAATCTGATCCACATCGTTAAGCAGATTTAATCATGAGATGCTATTTCTAAGATCTGAGGGTTCATATAATTCCAATTCCCAAAACTCTTCAACCGATACAGAACACAAATTGGCATGCAGAAGTTCTATTGATAGACTTCCCCTTCCGATTATCGGATAACTTGAAAATTGATGGTCGTTATCAGCCCCATTCTTTTATTTGATCGGAATATTAAGAACTAATTTTTCCTTATCGTAACAGGGTTGGCCTTTTATCGTGAAATTTGCAATAAACATTAATTTTTCACATATAAAATGTGATCCTACTATGTAAAATGATATTTCGACCAACATATGGTTATAAAAACTCTTATCTTCAGACTGTTGAATATTATTTAGATTTATGTTTAATTCAAACATAGCCTTTAATTTTTTTAATTATTTCTATGTTTCTCAAAAAAAAGAGTAACTAATTACAACAATTTTATTTAATCTTTCATATTTTGATCGATAAATTCAGGTAAGTTTCTTTTCTGTTTATAATAATTTTTATAAGAATACCTTTTTATTTTCCACTACAGTTCCAAGACGTGAAGTTTTATTTTTTCTTTCTAGTTCTTTTCGAATGTTTGATGTCTTCTCTACCGCATATGCAGTGGCTACCACGGATCACAAACTAAGCTTGTATCTTGATGAATTACGATTTGAAACGAACTCACTCACTTACGAAGACCACATGATGTTTATTTTCTTCCAAAAACGTTTCACTTTTTATACTATATTTTGCATAACTTTTTCTTTAAATTTTTCAAATTATTTCGAAATAAAATCATTTTCTTGCTTCTTCTGCCGTCACTCCCAACTCTCTCTTGTTTTTCTTTCGTTTTTTTAACAAAAGTGCCATTTGTTCCAAAAAACAAGTTTTTTTTTCTCGTTTATTGGCTTTGGGAGTTGGATCCCATTCAGCCACGAAATAAGTAGATAAGTAATATGACATAAAAAGGGAAACAAAGGACATGTCGCAGCAAACATATTTACTCATATCCAAGTCACACATCATTCATTGCCCTATACAACAAAATTCGTAGAAAACGAAGAAGAAAGGATAATAGACATGGACACTCGTTTCACGCTAAGGTGCCCGTCATAGCGACTTTATTTATAACACACAATAAAGGCAACGATAAGGGGGTATATCATTGTTACAAAGGAAAGACAGTAGGTATACTACAACTAACCTCTACCATTCTACATCTAAAATACAGTTGTACTGATTTCTATATTTTTCTTTTGGTACGTTTAAGAAATTCCCATAATATAGTGCGAACCATAGTATGTCGCCGACTGAGAAATAACAGAGAAACTTGACTTTGTGGGAGAGGAACCTTTTCTTTAGACAGAGTTTCCATCAAATATCTTGTAGCTTGACTATTATGTTGACAGCTAAACATCCATTGATTAATATCATCGTAACTTTGATTACAATCACACAATTCAGAGTCGATCATTCTAATTTTATAAAGGTATGCGCGTACTGTTGCAAGACTAACGAGACATCTGAAGTACATAGCGTTAATCTTTCTTATAGGATGACTATGCTCCTCAAGTCTTATGGATGGAAGAGTGGGGTGTATTTTGCAGTACGAGTTATTGCTTCTGTTGCAGAATTGTGACCATTCTATTTCCCAATTGTGTCTCATACTCTCCTTTCTTGAGCAAATGACGTCACTCCATGGTAAACAAAGATCTTCCGATCTGGAAAGAACTGCGGTTTTCGCTAGTTGATCAACTTTTTCGTTTCCAGAGATTTGAAAATGGCCTTTGACCCACATAAACGTGACAGACTTGTTAAGTTGTCTTAATTCAACTAATATGCATAATATTTCTACGATTGTACTATTGCGATATATACTTCTTGCAGAGTTTTTAATGGCTGTTGAAGCTGACTGGGAATCCGAAAGAATGACAAAGTTTTGATATCGGAGATTACTGTATAAAGCCCAATATAGTGCATAATATATGGCCAATAGCTCTGCAGTGAAGATTGAGCAATGACAATTTAATTTATATTGTAGTGTTGTTTCCTCGTTAGATATGTAAACAGCACATTCCACACCTAAAGAAGATTTGGACCCGTCTGTAAATATTTTGCAGAGATTACCCAGCTTTCCAAAGTATTCTGCCATAGTTGTGCAATAGCTACTTGGTACGTCGTAATTAGATATAACTACTGTACACGAAAAAAAAGATATGTCATAAGGCGCTGAAAAAGCACTTTGTTCGTCTCTATTAATTGACAGGTGTGATGTATTGGGATATGCAATAGCTAAAATTGGAGAGTTTTTATTTAGCCACCATTTTTCTGTTAGGTTGCTGACTGATAATTGACCTATCTTCTGTAGAAGTACTTTTTGGTTATTGGATGTACATTTAAGAATAAATTTTTATGCAAGAAATAAGTGCCTCAGATGTAAAGGAGGTTCACCACATTCAGCCAACAGTATGTTAGTAGGTGTGGATTTGAGAGCACCTAAAACCAATCGTAAAGCCTTGAATTGTATTCTATCTAATTTGATTAAGCGAGATTTTGTGGCTGAGCCATATAAAAAACTTCCATAATCCGAGATGGATCTCGTATAGGCCCTGTAGAACATATGATTGGTTTTGGGGTCAGCGCCCCAATCGTAACGATTAACAACTTTCAGCATATTTAGCTTTTTTCACATTTGACAATAGATTGGTTTATGTGATCATTCCAAGTTAGTTTTGAATCCAGTGTGATACCTAAGTAAGTATAATTTCTATTAACTGATATCGTCATATTAGTGAGTTGCAGGTTGGAAACAGCTGGTAGACGATGTCGTGTGAAGAATACAATAGAAGATTTTTTAGGTGATATGTGTAGACTTAGATCTGAGAAACATTTATTACAATGTTGCATACTGACTTTTAGATTTTCAATGCACTGTTGATAAGTCTTTTCCTTTACATATAAACAGCAATCGTCTGCATATTGCAATATGTTGCACTCTATATCCATAACATGTACGCTTAAGGTATATAGGTTAAATAGTAGCGGGCTTAGAACTGATCCCTGCGGTGAACCTTTGAAAACTAGTCGTGGGCCAAGAATTTGGTTGTTGCACCGAATAAATATTTGTCTTTTCATAAATAGTTCAATCAAGACATACGCGCATCTGGATGGAAAACCAATTTGAATTATTTTATTAAAAAGAGAACGCAGTTGAACATTATCGTAAGCACCGGTAATGTCCAAAAATAATGCAGCAAGATAATTGTTTTCGGTAAACGTTGATTGAATATCTGTGACTAGATGTGCAATGCAGTCTACTGTGCCTCTTTTCCTACGAAAACCAAACTGTGTGGCTGGAAAAACATTATTGCTTTCACACCACCATTCCAGTCTAATTTTCATAGTCCTTTCAAAAGTTTTTAATAAACAAGACATAAGGGCAATTGGTCTGAGGGCAGTTGAATCATTTAACTTCGGAATTGGAACGATAAAACATTGTTTTAAAGAGTCGCAATTGTCTCCTTTCATCAAGATATTATTATAGATTTTGCAAAAGAACTGTAACGCTACGTCCTAGCATAAGGTAATTAATTCCGTCAATTCCTGGACTAGGCTTTTTAGAAGTTTTAATACTTGTTTTTATTTCATTGATGTTTATCGGTGCTAGTAAACAATGTTGTTCTGGAGAATTAATAGGCCAGTCTATTGGATAATGGACGTGGTCGGGTGCAATTTTTTGAAGCAAGTTTTTAACTCATGTTTCGTTGATTATACAAGATTTTTTAACACTTTGAACGTTATTATCCCTTCTCCGTATGTCCCTTGGCTGAGTTTGTCTGTTAAGTGAGGAGCAAAATTTGGCCCAATTTGTTCTTGATTTGGTTTTGAATAAGCGTTAACACATAGCATTTAATGTTTTATATTCAATGAAGTTAGAAGGGATTAAGTTTGTTCTGTAAGCTTTTAACGCATTTTTCCTAGAATTTGTCGCTGCGAGGCATTCTTGATCCCACCAGGGAATGTATTTAGTCGGATTATGAGTAGTTGATTTTATTACCTCACAAGACTTATTTGCAGCTGCCGTTATTGTATCAGTGAGAAAAGATATCATGGCGTTAGAATCGTTGCAAATAGGGACGGATTGGAATGATTCAATGATAGAGGTTTGATATAACTTCCAATTAGCGTTGGACATTGACCATTTAGAAGTACGCTTAACCCAAAAATTTTCCTTTTGGATATCGTTGATCACAATCCTAATAGGGAAGTGATCAGAACCATATGTGTCCGATAAAACGGACCACGTAAATGAAGAACACAATTTTGAAGATAAAATAGTCAGATCTACAGCAGATTGAGCTAGTCCTGGAGAAGAAATTCTTGTGGCACAACCGTCATTAGCTACAGCTAAAGCAGGAAAATAATCTAACGCTTCAACTAGTATATTACCATCTGTCGAGCACGTCTCCGAACCCCAGATTCCGTGATGATCGTTTAAATCACCACCGATGATACACTCGTGCTTAATCTGGTTAAATAAATTGATATAATCTTGTACAGTTGCTTTAGTTGTCGAAGGTTTATACAAACTTATAATTGTCAATTTTTCATTACCACTAGTAATTTTAATACCACATACTTCTATTTTGGGATTGAAGTTATTAGCAAATTCAATAATTTCATATTTAATTGAGTTTGATATGAATATAGCCACACCACCATGTCCTTTGTTTCTATCTTTTGTTATTATATTAAAATTTTGAAACCTTTTGACATCCGCTGGTTTATACCAGATTTCGGATATCAGAGCAATATCAAAATTGTCTTCAACATTAAGTTGTGTTAACGAAAATTTATTAGAGTTTAAAGATCTGGCATTCCACTGAACTATTTTCAAGCTAGTATTGACCATGGATAGTTGAATAAACTATCGACAATATTTTTAATTTTACTATCAATATCATTTTCGTTAAATATTATCTTATTATTGATTGCACATGAAGAAGATTGAGGCATATATTTTCAAGCATAGTTTTTATTTTAGAACTAAGTTGATAGGCAAATTCATCAAAATCACTTTCAGTATTCTTTTGACTAAACTGGAATACAGGACCTGCACAAAAGCTGGTATTGTATTCTCTACGACTGAGAGGGAAGTCAGATAGAGTATTATTACTTTTTCTCTTTTTACGAGGATTTGAGTTAATTTCCGGAGTAGGTGAAGTTGGACTATTTCCTTTTAGAGGATTGCTAGAGTAACGATTTTGATAACTGGAAGGTTTTAGAGTGAGAAAATCAACTTCTGAATTAGCTAGTGGAGCAAAAATATTTTTTTGGATAATGCTGGTGTAGCTGGGATTATCGACTACTTTCTCAGCCTCTTTAAATGATATATTCAAATTAGCCATAGCTTCCTTGGTTTTCCTTTGTTTTATATATACTGGCCATTCCTTGAATGGAGAGGAATGGTTGCTAGTTTGACAGTGAACACAGTATCTACTACAGTTATTCGGACAATTATCAGTTTGTTCTGATCCGCAATTTTTACACATTTTCTTACCTTTGCATTGAGACCATGTATGACCGTACCTAAGACAATGATAACATTGCCTGACCGGACTAACATAGGTATCGACAGAGCACCTAACTTTATTAATGTAAATAAATTGTGGGATTAATTTGCCAACAAAAGTTACAATTATCATCTGCCTAGGAACCCGCTGTACAACGCCATCTTTCTCCACTGTTCTATTCAAACGTTGTACCTTTTTAATTGACACATTCGATTTTATGATATTTAAAAGAGTATTTTCGCTCAGAGATGTGTCAACATCTCTTACTATGCCACGTTTTTCGGTTAAATAATTTGGAATGTATGCAATCAGGTTATTTTTCTCGAAAAATGGTTCTTCTACTAATTTATTAGCATGGTTACTCGAATTTACTTAGATTTTTACGCGATTTTTTCCAACACTAGTTATTTCAGTAATATTATTTTCATAATTTGATAGCGCTAACAACTTTTCACCTCATTTCATCGGATGTAATCGACCAATATTTAGTTCTAAATGCTCTACAAAAATAAAGTATGGACCTAAATCGGTCGGTAGAAATCTATTGTCTGTATTAACTGGCATACGACCACTGTTTACATTACTTGATATATTCGAACCTATTAGTAAGTTTTTTACTGACTCCGTATCATCATTGTTTTTGTTCACCGTTTCGTTTGAAATATTATTAATTGTTGAATCCATCGTATTTTGGTTATTTTCATGATTCATATCAATATCTCCAAAAAATGTAATTTCTTCCACATGCACATTAGGACAATTTCTTCTCTTTAATCGCAGAGGTGGGTCCTTGACCCCTTTTTTCATATTTTCCACCGAACATCTGGGCTTCAGAGCCGGGGCAAAAAAAATAATTAGATAAAAGCTACTTACAGTATCGTTGCTACACTAATTATATACAACACAGAAAAAATAATAGGAAACTGCTAGGTAAGTAAATCACTTATCGCAAGAGAACTCAAATCGATACGTCCGCACTGTAGGATAGTTCGACCGAGAATGAAAAACAAGTTGTTTTATTGTTATTAAACAATGAAATTGAATCTCCCTTGTTTATTCATCAAAGAATTTAATGATTTCATTAAATAAATTCAATCTTCTTAGAAGGAAATGTTATTTATCTACTTTCTAAGTATTTTATTGATGAATATCCCTTTTATTAACAATATTTCTCATACTCAATTTATGTTGGTATTTCTAGATATTCTTGTTATGAAAATTTTCGGGTTTATACATCACAGGATACACTTTCACAGGATGTTACAGACCTAATAATTGTATTAATATATTTCTCGTTTCTATGCTAGGTTTTCTTTTTGGACAGAAAAAGAATCAATATATGTAGTGTTATAATTTGCAACGCTACAGGAATTCACTGTATTTTTAGTTGCCGTAGTAATAAGGAGCCATAATACACTCGTTCCAACAAGGATTTTATTATTCGAATCAAGGTGATTCGCTTACGTTCTCTTCAGTTAATTATATTTATATTCTAATTGTCATTATTTTATACAGGGAATACTATAAAATGTTGAGTCATTTTTGAAAGACTCTTATGTTACTACAGCTAACGGTTATGAGGCTATGGTTTTTAGAATGATTATATACAGTGGGTAGTATTATTTTCCATATATATTGTTTATAATGTATTATGTATAGAAATATTATGTACACAATTATTATTTTTAAAGTGCCCCACGTTGGGGTCGACAATTGAATAGAAATTTTATGTATTTTATTATTATTTTAATTTATATTATGAATATATTAAAAATTATGTTATGAATATGAGTTGTTGATAGTTGATTTTAATTTAATTTAAAAATGTAACTTAATCTTACCTGGCTATTTATAAACATGCTTTTTATTTAATTTTCCCTCGGCTACTCTTGTTTGTTTTAGAGTATGATGAGTCCTAATATCAGTAGGGCTCATGGGCAAATAATTAAGAAATCAACATCGCTATTATGTTACTAAAATTTATTTTGTTTAAAAGAATGGATAACTGTCTAAATAGAATATAATATATTTGGTTGTCGAAACGATATAAACATTTGAAGGAAAGAATTTATTGATTTTGCAATAAGAAAGAGGGTTGTCAGTTTTGAAGTTTGAAAGATGAAAGTAGTTTGAAATCGGGAATTTAATACTAGTTTTGAGAAAAGATATAAGAAGTAGATTCAAATTGAGAATTGTAAATAAATTCTGAAGAGAAATATGTAAAATAGATAAAAGTCGAGAATTGAAAAGAGTTTTTGATAATTAATGAAGATATATTATAAAGTCATAGATATATAATACAAGTATAGATACAATTATTTACATTGAAAGGCGGTCAATCATTAAAAAAAGACGTAATGCGTAGCTATTTCGTAAACTTAAGAAATAAGAACCGACATCCCTTGTGATTTGACGTGATGGGCGCAATTGCCAGATTGTACTTATCCATAGCACTGATCGATTTAGTGAAATTATTTTGATAGGTAAAATTACTACATGTTCTTATTTATTGGTTCGGCATATTACACATGGATACATACTGTTTAAGCCAATGCATATATTTCTGAGCCTAAAAAACTGTAAATGTAAACTAGTTTTTTAAATATAGTTAATGTAATAAAATATAACATTCTTGTTAAGTACGACAACGTCGCATGGAAAATAAATTTTTAAGTGTTCGCTTTTCATTCATAAACGATTTATAGTAAGGTCCGTCAATTTTGTAGTTGTGACGTTGCCAGAGCGGTTCTGTTGTTGTTCTAAGTGTTTTTGTGTTTATTTTAGAGTATTTTTATGTAATTTGTGACTATTTTGTTCATTAAAACTATTAATAATGGTACGAGAGTGTATTTTGTGTAAAAAACTCGATAATGTGGGTGCCGAAGTGTCTTTTCATAAGTAAGTATGGTTATAGTATATGAGAAACTTTTGCTTGTATCAGAGGCGTAGATTTACAGCAGCTTTTTGGTGGTGGATAAATAAATGCGAAAATAACAATAGTTTTATTACAAAACAAAGCTTTTGTAACGTTTTATTACTTTGTCAGCTTGCAAAATTATAAAATACTATATAAAAAATACTTATATTCCACCAATTTACTATTATTTGAAACCATCATGATGTCAGCAACATATTGAACTCACTATCCAACTGGGTATTTATTTAAAATGATTTCAAAAAACAGTTATTAATATCTGCAAATTCTGCGATCTTATAATTTTTAGCCCTGACCAACTAATAAAATATTACTAAAGCTTGGTTTGTGTAAAAGAATCTGTCTTTTTAATCCTTAAAACCATTATTGACCTATTCGCATTTATTTCACGTTAATCTATATTTTAGATTTATAAAATCTATTAATATTTCTTTAAAGTTGAAAAAAATTACTGTAAGTATTCTTAAATTTTTATTTTCTCTTAGCTTCCCCACCGAATTGCAAGCAAGAAATATTTGGCTGTCACTTATTGGACTTGAAGAAACTGAAGGTTTTAAAAAAAGAACAGTACTTTGTTCAGATCATTTCGATGCTGCAGATATCCTTATTAAAGTAAATGGTGTAAGATACCTTAAGCCTGGAGCAATGCCAAAACTTCAACATTCTTTGTTTCCATCAAGCTCATTTAGGTAAGAATGTATGAATAAGTATATTTAATGCATATTGCCTTGTTCTACTTTTAGTTAGCTCACCCTTAAAAGTGCTGCTTAGATACATATATATTATATGTTACAGCTCAGATTCAGAAGACATTTTTGACAGTCCTACAAAGAAACAAGATGTTGCATCTGCAGGAGCTACAGTAAGAAAGAGCTTATTTACGGATGATAGGTAATTAATGATTTAAAGAAATTTTTGCAAAATACTTGAAAAATATTAGATTTTATTCAGGACAACAAGATAGTGGTTAACATATTTTAACATATTATGACAATTATTTTTTTCAGATGCATAGAGCCTTTAATTAACTATCAAACTCAACATGAAGATAAAGAGCACAATGAAACAGTTGCTGAAGCACCAAAAAATGAGGCACCTGCATTAGAATTAGAATTGACTTCAATTGCTGGTCCATCAGGATTATTGTAAGTTTGTATATATATATATATATATATATATATATATATATATATATATATATATATATATATAATTATTAATTTCTTTTTCTTTAACATATTTTTAAGGTACTCATCCTCTGAGACATTGACTGCTTCTGAGGCCGAACATGGAATTAAAAGTGATACTGCATCTTGGCGTAAACCAGAATCCAAATTTCGGCCAAAAAGGTATCATAAAAGTTTTTAAAGCTAAAGCAAAGAGAATTGTTACTGTTATGAGTAAAACTAACCTTTCCTAATCAATTCCACTATATATTGAAAAATTATGAAAACTCTAAGTTATTGGCAATTGTTTTGATATGTTTATATCATCGTCAGATTGACATATTTGAAATTATAATAGAAAAAAAACAGATATCATTTTATTACAGGAAAAGGCGTTACGTCGGAGATTTGGATGCTAGCGATTTTCCCACTCCAGAAAAGCGACGTAGGAATATTTCGCTAGTTAAAGAAAAAATTAAACGCCAAAGCACCAAAATTCAGTGTCTGCAGAAATCTGTACGAAGACTGAAAAGTCGTATTGTTTCTTTAAAAACTCTAATGAGTTACCTTAAGCAAAAATCCCTTATTACAGAAAAGTCTGAGTCTACTATAACGGTAATTATTTAATTGATGTTTCAAAATTTGAAAAAATAAACGAAATTTTTCAGGCTTCATTGTCGGGAACTTCAGCTGACATCTTTGAAAGACTATTGAAGGGGCCTTCAAAGCAAAAATTCAATCCAAGTTTGAGATGCTTTGCTTTAACTTTAGCATTTTATTCCCCCAAGGCATACAACTTTGTCCGTAAAACCTTTAATCGTACATTACCACATTTGGAGACAATTAGTAAATGGTATAGATCTATTGATGGTAGTCCAGGGTTTAGTAAAGAGGCTCTTGATGCTCTCACCCTTAAACAAGAATCAACCAACCCCCTATACTGTAACTTGGTATTAGATGAGATGTCCATACGAAGACAAATTGAATGGACTGGACAAAAGTTTACAGGATATGTTGATCTTGGGACAGAATTGAATACAGACTCATTACCGGAAGCAAGAGAAGCCTTGGTTTTCATGCTAGTCTGTTTAAATGGATCTTGGAAGATACCAGTCGGCTATTTTTTATTGGACGGGTTAGCTTCCACTGAAAAAGCTGGACTTGTAAGAAAGTGCCTGGAGTTTATACACGAAAGTGGAGTAACTGCGACATCGTTGACATTTGATGGTGCACCAGTCAACTTAAGGATGGCTGAAAATCTAGGAGCAAATTTTGGTGATCCAAATAATTTGAAAACTAGTTTCATACATCCAATTACTGGCAAGGAAGTTTTTATTTTTCTAGATCCATGCCATATGTTGAAGCTGGTACGAAATTGCTTTGGGGCTCAAACAAACAAGCATGAAATAAGAGACCAAAAAGAGCACCTCATAAAATGGTCTTTTATTGAAAGTTTATTTGAGAAACAAAGCACAGAAGGACTAACTTCTGCTACTAAAATCAAGCTAAGGCATTTACAATGGGAATGTGAAAAGATGAAGGTACGCCTGGCAACGCAAACTCTTAGTAAAAGTGTTAGTGATGCCATTGATTTTCTTCGCGAGGACCTACAGTGTCCCGAATTTGCAAATTCCGAACCTACATCCAATTTTATTTTAGTATTTAATAACATATTTGACATATTTAATTCAAAAAGTAGATTTGCAAAATATTTTTATAAAAAACCTCTGTCTAAAATAACGTCAAAACCATTTTTTGAATATATGGAAATTGTAAAAAATGATATACTTGGGCTTACCTTAAATAAGACTCCAATTGTCAAATCTGCAAGAAAGACTGGTTTCCTCGGATTTCTTATATGTATTGAGAGTCTAAAAAACATGTTCAACTTCTATGTTGAACAAGAAAAACAACTAAAATATTTATTGACATATAAGTTATCCCAGGATCACCTTGAATTATTTTTTGGAGCTATTCGTAGCAAGGGGGGCTATAATAACAACCCGACAGCCAGGCTGCCTTTAAAAGGCTGTTAGTCCACAGTGAGATATCGGCGCCAAAAACAGGTAACACTGTAGACTTGCAAAAAATTTCAATCCTCACATGCGGCTCAGGTAATTTACTCAGTAGGTCAGATGATGGGGAAAATTTAGAAGAATCTGAAGACTATAAAGATTTTTTAGTCAAAGTAAATATGGAGATAGCAGAATCGAATTTTTTTATGTCGCCATCTTGGGACTTAACTTTATATGTCCAACATATTGTATCATATATTGCTGGTTTTGTGGTTAAATCATTAAAAAAGTGTATTACTTGTTCTAAGTGTGTCAATATGTTGGAACAGGATACAACTTGTTCAAAACTGCAAGTAAGAAAGACTTATGGTAGACTTAAAAATCCAAGTGATATGGTAATTAATATATGTAAGGCTGGAGAAAAATATTTCAGATGTTTTCATAAAACTCATGACATATTTAATAAAAATATTACGGGTTTGTTAAATTTATTGATTTCTAAAACCATTAGCGTTTTACCATCAAATGTACTCGATTTTTTTGGTGAACATCTTTATGATGGTGATATTTTAGACAGTCATGCTATGGAATTAATAAAATTAATTCTGAAAAGTTATTTTACCATTAGAATCCATCATGAAACCACCAAAAAAGTTGATTTACTGAGAAAAAACCGATCAAGGAGTATTAATACAAAGGTAATTTTATTTAGAAATGAATAATGTAAATATATTTTTTGTTAAAACTGAAAAACGAGTATTTATTTTACCCTTAGAATAATTCCAAGTTGTTTTGTTTTATTAAATCCAAAAGTTCCTTATCACTGAAAGGTATCAAATTATTATTTTGTTTGTTTTTATGAACAAGTAATAAAATTTTATATTTTTTATAAACTGAAAATAAAGAGTATTTTTCTACCCTTAAAATCGTAGATTTTCATATTATTGAGGCCAAAGGTACCTAAGTGCAATATGTTAAGTAAATATGTTTTATCAACACTGAAAGGTGCTCTAAATGGTATAATTTTTTTTGAACATTGAAATTTCAAGTTAAAATATTACAAAGTTACAATATTACATGTTGAACAAAATTTTAAGGTATAGTTTAAATTTAATTTAAATGAATGTTTTTGTTTGTTTTTATTTCCTCTGTATATATAATTAATTTTGCAGTATTATCTATATTACTGCTACTTGTTTTTTACTCACGAATTAATAACCTATACGTATTTAATTTATTGGGATACGCCACTGATTGTGTTTGAAGCGCGCTTATATCTCCTTCTCTAGGCTTTTGTGCAGCGTTGCCATGCGAGTTCCAACATTAGGAGTCTCTCTTTATCTAACCCACTTACAAAATATGTTGTTTCTTTCTAAATGTTCAGGTCAAAACAAATATCAATTTATGAATGAAATGCTTCATCTACTGTGTATTATATATCTATGTATAAAGTAGATTGAAATCCAGAATTGAGAATATCATCTGAAATTTCTACAAGTACCCAATAAGGATTGTAATAAAAGAATTTGGTCAAGATCATAAACAACTGTTATAAAATTGAGCGGATTTATGAAGAAGGTATTTGAGAAGATATACGATAAATTCAGAGTGAAGATTGGTTTGGAGTAAATGGAAATCTATAAAATTAAAGGTACCGTTTAGAATAATTTTTTTAGCGATCTGTAAATTCTATTTGGCCAATTACATTCAAAATTTGTTATGCGTATTTAAAGGGTGATTATTACTTTAATAAGATGTAAAAGTAGTGACAATATTAATTCAAATTTAGGAATAATTAATAATATAACATAGTTTTTGGAACCCTACCCTGAGAAGAGTCTATAAATTAATTTAAACGAAATTTTTCCACTAATCATAATAGAATATAACCTTAAAAAAATAATAAATTAAAAAGAAAGTAAGTCATAATACTGATACATATTTGGTAATTATATTTCAATATATATGTATATATTCATGGGTGTGTTTCACGCAAAAAGAAAAAGGGGTACTGAAACAGAGTGGTAACCGCGGACATGCATGTTTCCGGCTCATTTGCCGTCCTCAACACGGTATAACCAAATGAGGATGTAAAACTTGGGAGCAAAGATGTTAATCGAAACACGGGAAAACACAAAACAGCGGATTTCAGCGTTTGTGCCTTCAATTGGAAGATCCCGAGTTTTCGGGTAACAACCAAGATCGACACGGAGGCGCATATAGCCCTCCTGCCTGGTTATACCGTGCTGAGAACGGCAAATGAGCCAGAAACATGCATGTCCGCGATTACCACTCTGTTTCAGTAGCCCTTTTTCTTTTTGCGTGAATCGCCCATGAATCTCTTTGTTGTTGTTGTTTACATATCACGCTACATCTTCTTTTATGTAATTTATCTGTCAATATATATTTGGTTTTTTTATGTTAATAAAGAATGTTGTTTCGGCTAGCTCAAATTAATTGTTGCGATATTTTTATAATAAATGTTAGTTCACTCACGGTAAATATATAATGTCGGGCATGAGTACTCCTTACTCTCTTTGAGTTCTGGCATAAAGCATTGTTCTCTGTCAATAAATATCTTGTTTTATGACATTAATAAAAAGTTATTTGTTTTTATCTATGATTTAAAATAAGAAATATACCTTGTCTAAATTTCCGTTGGGACGCCTATGTTATCAAACCTATTCCTGTATTTAGAATTGACACTATTTCTTGTTTCTGATATTGGGTATTGAAACGACAATGAAGAATACTGTAAATATATATGATCAAAAATGCAATGGAAATTGGAAAAGAACTACATATATCAATACCAAATTTAAAATCTAAAATTTTTAACAAACAACTATAATCTAATAAACTCAATAAATCGGTAACCAATAAAATTACGCTACACTAACCTTCACTGAACAATGGTTTCTTCTTGGCACCAACAATCTCCAATCTCCTATAACACAACGTTTGTATTATTGTGTCTACTGCCTTTACTCCCACTGGACTCCAACTATACACACTCCTCCAGGTAAGTTTTGAATTTCTGTTTCTTGATATACTTTATACTATTTCATTTATCTCCTTTTCTTTCACAATCTGGTTTCTTTCGTTTAAATATCTTCTTAAATGATGCTGTCAGGTATATTTTATTATTCTATAGCCTTCATTTTTTATCTATATTAATTTTTTATCTTCTGTTCCTTTACTTATCTTTCACATCTTCTCAAATTACTTCTTTAACTTTATTGAACTTCTTTTTCTACCTTTCTTTTAATTATATGAGGACTGTAATTATATTTTCTTAAATTTTTAAATTTTTTTTCCTCCTCAACAATATTCTCAACAATATCACACCACATACTACTGATCGCTTTCAAATCAACAAACTATTTTTTTCTTCCCGTTGTTATGGACAAAAATGAATCATCTAACTAGATTTTCTACAACTATTTACATATCTGAGATTTTTTATTTAATTTAATATCTTTCTTAATTATATTAGGATATTTAATGTTCTTTTCATTTCCAAAATAATGTATTCCACTTAACTTTAAAAACTATCCCTATTTATTTTAAAAAACCTCTTATTATGTACTACTTCTCCATTCATAAATAAACAAACCTACAAACTAGTTCCTCCCAAATATATATGCAATTATTCTCCATTTATTTTAGAATTTTGTTACAATTATAGTTTATTATAAACTCGGCCTGAAATTTCTATTTAATTAAAATATTTGTGTGCTGTTTCTCGTCATAACACTTCATATACCTATCAGAAACACATATAGTTCTATGACAAAGAAGTTTTGTCGCTCGCGTTTCATGCTTTGAAAATAATTTCGACCTTCAAATCTTGTTGACAGTTCTCTGCGTCATAATAATAATAATAAATGTTAAAATGATAATTTTGCTTCTAAATTCTTGTTAAATATGATGTATTAAAATAATCTAAATATCTTTATTCATTCTGTTAGGTTTTTGGATAATCTTTATGAAGTATTTGCCAAATTTACAACTGATTATATTATCTAATGAGGATTCATAGCTTGATATATGAGTTAAGATGAACTGTTTAATGAAGTGTTTACATCATGGTAAATATTTTGAATATTACTTTAGTATTTCAATATTTATAGAAGATAAATGATATCATAGGTATCCATTCAATATTTAATTCACTTTGATTTCACTCAAATACGATAAAAACAGATAACTCCATATGTTTTCGTGATTTCTAACCCACTTCTTGCTTTATAAACATGAAAACCTCTCACATCAACATTTTTAAATTTCCTTCGGTTCTTTGCAACGTATTCGAGTGTCCTCTCCTTTTTTCCTACCTACTCTTCCATCCAGCACCATTTTTACAATTATCTTTTAACATTCTGGCAATACATCGGTATTTGTGCTCTAACTCTTTGTGTTATTTTCGGATTCATTAATATTTTGTTCGTATGTCTCTTACAGATACCTTCTGTCGTTCTGACACCGCTTTATATTTTCCTAAGGATTTTTCTTTCGCATATTTCCAGTTTATTTTAGTCTTTTTTTTCTCATTGGCCATATTTCTGATGCAAATAGAACTGCTGATCTTACAATTGTTTCATGCGCTCTAATTTTGACTGTTCGTGAAAGGTTTTTTGCTATCAATATTTGTTATAGAGACTTTACCGCTCTATTATCTTTCAGAATTCTCGTTTTCTTCTTGATTTGTGCATGTTACGGTTACTCCAAAATAATCAAACTGGTTAACTTTTTCGAAAGTAAATTTTCTTCCTCCTGCTATCAATTTAGTGTATTTAATTTCATTTATGTCTTCAGTACGCATTTCTATGTATTTTGTTTACTAACTTACTTTTATTTGTAAGCCAAATTTTTTTGCGCTTCATTTACAAATTTACTAAAAACCTTGTCCAGTGGTTTAATGTATCCTTACTACTTGTTACACCCTGTATATATCTTCTATTGGTTCCAAATAAATTCAAAAATACTTTAAGCCTCAGAATCCTATAAAAAACAGTCGAAACGTTTTGCATAAGCATAAAACTGTCATTTCCATTAAGAGGCCTCATCTGAAAAGTAAATAAAAGGCTTTAAATGGTTGGATTTAATGAAAATTAGGTCACAGAAAACAGTGCACGGATGCCAAAAGAGTAGAGAAAATTTAATTACAATGAAACCCACTCCAATATAACGTCAGGAAAATTTGCCAAATTCTTTTAACCAACTTTATCGCAGGGCTAGGATAAGTTTATATACTCGAGTTTCAGTAATTCTATGTAATAAAATGGAAATAAGAATTTCAAAATCAGACAGATATTATTGTTACGAAACAGCACACTGGTATAATCCCTAAATCCGACTCTGTCTAAGCCAGATATGAAAGTTAAAATTATGGCGGATACGCAGGTTTTACTGTTTACGATTGTGACTATCTTATCTAAACATTGTGATATTGATTTATCGAAACAATTGTCAATTGTTTAGAATTTTCAATAACTTTTATTATATTGTGGAATTAACTAGGAACCGTGAGTTCCATTTTAAACACAAATATGAGCAGATTCCACGAAGTAAGGGTCGAGACAGTGAATTTCATGGTTTTTGTGACCAGTCTTATCTAAAAAATGCCAGAAAGCCAATTGTTTTTGAGTGAGCCGCAATCTAAAATTATCTAGTGAAAAAGGCATTAATATATAAGGGACCGACCAGGAGAAGTTCAGTTAAGTTGATAATTTGACCCCTTCAGCGAGTCCGTGAAAGGTTTTATTCGCTGAACAGCTCCGACGATGTGAAAGACTGGTGTAAGAAATGTACGACTTGTGCTACGAGTAATGGACCACATCGCAAATGGTGGCAAATACATACTGGTTGTAATGGATTATTTCATAGAGTGGGTGGAAATTTACGCTATCCCGAACCAAGAGGCCACAACTGTCGCGGATGTTTTGGTGAGAAAATTTATCAGCCGATATGGAGTGCCCTTGTAAGTCCACAGTGACCAGGGAAGAAATTTTGAAAACCATCTATTCCAGGAGATTTGCGAGAAGCTGGGAATGAAGAAGACCAGGACAACAGCATTACATCCACAGTCAGATGGAATGGTCGAGAGAATGAACAAGACTATTGGAAAATACCTGTCCAAAGTAATATCCAGCCATCAGAGAGATTGGGACCAGTATATTTCCCTATTCGCATTGGCTTATCGATCTGCCGTCAATGAGTCCATGGGTGAAACACCTGCGAAAATCCCGTTTGGACGTGAAATAAGGCTTTCTTGTGACCTGGAATTTGGCTTTCGCCCTGAAGCAGATCTAGCAGGAGAAGACTACGTGATCCAATTGAGAAGAAGGCTGGACGATATTCATGAATTGATTCGAACAAATCTGTTGCCAGCGACAAATTACAAAAATCCTGGGAAGGTCCATAGTTAATCAAGAAAAGGATCAATGATGTTATATATCGCATAAGCAAGATCCTCAACGGAAAACCAAATGTGGTTCACCAAAACCGACTAGCGCCATTCAAAGGAGAACATGACCTAGATGAAGGAGTAAACCTTATTCGAGATGTGTCTGACCCTACCTTCGATGAATTTATGGGCGCGTATGGAAGTACCGGGAAAGCTAGATATAGAGTAACTTCAGAACAACGACAAGATTTGTTCACTCTCCCGGAAGATTATCCACTGGCATACAACATCCCCGCCCGTCTCAAGAACGCACGAGGGTTGGCATCCGTCTTTCGAAAGAAGTTCGGGCAATTAGAAAAACTTGAAGACCAGATTCCAGCCCCTGGCAAGACACTGAAACTGAAACATAATTCGCGGTACATTTTCTACGTGGTAACTAAAAATGAATTTTAAGATCGATTTACCTATCGCGATGTGTGGGAAGCACTTCGAAACCTACGAGACCATGTGCTGGAATCCAGCGTAAAGAAATTGGCTATGCCTAAGATAGCGAGTAACCAGTTGGATTGGCGAATCATCAGGAACATAGTAGAGATTATCTTTCAAGATACCGGTGTCCAGATATTAATTTGCAGCTACAAGCCCCGTTATCAGTATCCGATGAAGACGGTGCCCTGCTATTTCCAAAAGATCGGAAAGTGTAGAAATGTAACCAGTTGACGATTCAAACATCCAGTCTCGGCTACACAAAAGCAAGGTATGAAGGTAAAAATTATGGCGGATGCGCAGGTTTTTTTATAACTGTTTACGATTGTGACTACCTTATCTAAACATTGTTTTTGTGACTAGTCTTATCTAGAAAATGCCAGGAAGCCAATTGTTTTTCAGTAAACCGCAATCTAGAATTACCTAGTGAAAAAGGCATTAATATATAAGGGACCGACCAGGAGAAGTTCAGTTTAGTTGATAATTTGATATCGTGAGATAAACAGTAAATAAGTGAATATAAATTAGTGAACTGTTTATATAAATTAGTTTAAGTAAATATACTGTGTATATAATTAGTGATTAGTGTAGTATTTAAATAAATTAAATAAGTGAACCCCCAAGTGTTTAAAGTTTATCCCACCCGTTCACTGTTTAAATAAATTAGAAAACATTACATTATGTATATCTGGCTAATTTCTCATTCAATACATATAAATACTATTTGAAAATAATTATTATATATATATTACTTCCATTTTCCAAAATTCAGGTACAAATGAATGGTATCGGTCTGATATACTATCACGTAAAAAAGAATTGTCCCCAATAATCACGCCGAGTTGAACGTCATCCATCATTTCGATTGCTTACAGTGCTACAATCAGTTCATCTCGAGTGTGTTTTGCGAATCTTACAATGGATAAGAATATAGATCAAATAATGTATCTTCATAATTTCATTTAAAATGGAATTTCGTCAGCAGAATCGCTGAATTAATTATATAAAACTTACTGTGAATCGTATTTATCAAAAACACGTTTATGAGAGCGATACGGAGGAACTTAAAATCGACCAAATCTGAAACAGCTAGCCGTTGATTAGCTTGTCACACGAAACAATGCGTACTCTTTTAAATGATTGTATGAGTACCTCGATAATGCACCATCTCATAAAACCATGGAATTTTTTGACAAAAACTGAATAACTCTCATCAACTACCAAATTCTCCCGATAAGCTTATTTTCCTTTCGTTATTTCAGTCAACATAAAACGCAAAAGAAAATTCGTGACGTCAAGTTTGACTATGCCTTGTCCCAGGAATGAGAAATTGTTCCTAAAGGCGGATGAACCCTAAGAGGGTCAACGGCATGGAGATACAAAAAGAAACTGGAAACCACTGCATTAAAAATCCAAGGAACATCCCCAGGACACAACGTATTCACAGACTTTATTATGGAAAAAAAACCTATAAGAATGCCAGACCCGAACAGGTGTTAAATCACCAGGAGGTGCGAAGAATCCCCCGGCTTGACACAATAAAGTTGATGAACAGAATGGAAACTTGGAATGTACGCACACTGTATGCAGCGGGAAAACTCGCAAATGCAGTAAAGAAATGAAGAATTAGACATTGATATATTGGTAATCAGAGAAACAAGATGGGCAAATAGGGGAACGTGCTCACAGGACGGAACAACATTCTACTATTCGGGAGCTGATGAGACTGATACTCACCATAGAAATGAAGTGGGAATGTTGATAAAAGAATCACTTAAGAGACACGTCAAAAACTTCGTACCCTACTCCCATAGATTACTATTGCTACAGATGGCGGCGATGCCGATAAACATAAACATAATATAAGTTCATGCACCCACAGCCGATAAACCCACTGACGAAGCCTAACAACTGCGGAAATTAATAAGAACAGTAAAAAAACTAAATCTGTATGATAATCGGTGACTCCAACGCAAAAGTGGAAAGAGATTCGATAGATGGCATTGTGGGAAGATATAAACTTGGAAGGAGGAATTAAAGGGGGGAAATGCTCATAAAATTCTGTAAAGCGGAAGAGTGTGTCATCACGAATACATTCTATAATTTACCACCCATAAAACCATACATCTGGAACTACCCTAAAGATGATGACAAGAGATAAATAATTTGCAATCAAATTGATTACCTCCTGATCAACAAAAGATTCTAAAATAACACCAAGAGAGTGGCCGACATCGCATCAGATCCCACCCCATTAATCGGCCACTTTTGGTTTAAGGGACAACTAGTAACCTGCGGAACAAAAGCCAAAAAATACAACATTGATGCACTTAGCAACACTGAAGAACAGGACACACTAAAGGGTGATTTGAACAAGATAATATCAAACAACACACCTTCCGAGGAGAACATAGAGCAACAGTGGAATATCGTCAAAGTAAATATACAAGAAGCTACAGAGACAAGCTAAGAAAAAGTGGATGACCAACGAGAACGAGATTGTGGATATGATGTAGGAGAGGAGAGTAGCAAACGGTAAGACACTGAAATGAAATATAATGAAATCCTTGGAAAGATGCAGCGCAGAAGTAGAGAGACAAAGAACACATGGTTATCTAAACAATGTGAAGAAGCAGAAAGTTTACCCGAAAAAAATGTCAGTTTTCACTTCCACAAAAAACTAAAAGAGTTAACCAACACGTTTAAGAAGGCAAATATATCAAAAATCAAAAGAAATAACCAGATCCTAAAGGACCCCCAGGACATATGTAGGATGTGGGAAACATACATGCAGGGCCTGTTCGAAGACGCATGAACCTCAACACCCAGAAAATGCCCAAATGAAGTCACGGGACCACTCATACTAGAAGCAGAAGTATATGTGCACTCTTGGCACTAAAAAACAAAAAGGCACCTGGCCCAGATAATATAGACGCTGAAGTACTGAAACTAATAACACTAAAGCACTGTGCAGACTATTTAACAACATATATGCGAATGGCTAAAAAACCGACCGACCATCTTCAAGTTCTGAAAATCCTAATAGAAAAATCAATAGAATACAATAAGCCACTGGTTCTAATATTTGTTGTTTACGAAAAGTCGTTTGATACCATAAATCAAAAAGAAATGCTTCGAGCATTAGCTGATTGTCGAATAGATCACCGATACACACACAGACATGATAGAAGACATATATGAAAAAGCTACTGCCTGCGTAAGTCTTCATGAACATACCAAAAAGTTTAAAATAAAGAGAGGTGTTCGACAAGGTGACACAATCTCGCCAAAATTATTCACCACACTACTGCAATACATGTGTAAACAAATAGATTGGGATGGGTTAGGAATAAACATAGACGGCGAAAACCTATGTCACTTAAGATTCGTAGATGATATAGTCTTGATAGCGGATGATATTCACAAGGAGGAAACTATGTTGAGACTGTTACAGAATATTTCAAAGAAAATGGGTCTCAAAATAAACATCTCAAAAACGCAAGTGGTGACAAATCTCGTATTGGCAGGAGGTATATATTTGGAAGATAATCAAGTCCAAGAAACAACGTCCTATAAGTACTTAGGTCACGAGGTAAGCATAACCAGAGATAATCAGGTAAGAGAACTGGGAAGAAGAATAGGATTAGCATGGTCTGCTTTCGGAAAGCTAAGACATATCCTAAAATCCTCACTGCCCATATGTCTAAAAAGAAAAGTTTTCGACCAGTTTGTTTCACCTGTGTTAACATACGGTGCAGAGACCCTAACCAAAAAATAAGAGTAGCTCAACGTGCCATGGAAAGACAAATGCTGGGTTTATCCCTAAGAGACAGAATACCGAACGCAGAAATTCGAAGAAGAACGAGACTAGTTGATGCCATAGAGAGAATCGCATCCATAAAATGGAACTGGGCGGGTCTTATAACTAGATTAACAGACACTAGATGGACTAAAAAGATAATGGAGTGGAGACCGAGACATGGAGCATTTCGAGATAGGGGAAGACCGCTAACACGTTGGCATTACGACTTGAGACATATCCATAAAAACTGGATGCAAGCAGCACAGGATAGAAGGATATGGAAGCAATCAAGGGAGGCCTATGTCCAGCAGTGGACTGAAGGGGCTGGGTGATGATGATGATGTTGCTATGCTCAAAAATCCAAATGCAAAGACATGCGAAGACCACCAACTTATTAGCCTTATGAGTTATGCACTAATAAAGGCACTTCCAAAAATAATCCACAAGAGAATACACCAAAAGTGCGTAGAAAGGTTTGGCGAAACACAATTTGGTTTCAAAAACGGTTTAGGCATGCGAGAGGCCCTATACTGCATGCGTTTGCTCACACAGAAATGATACAGCCAACGAAAAGGCTTTCGACAACGTGAAACACGACCTTTTAATACCCATCCTACGAGAAGCTGGCAACGATGAAAAAGATATCCAAATAATACACAAACTATCGGTGCATTCTAGTATGGCTGTGGTGGTTACTCAGTAAGTGCCCCTCGTATACATCACGTTTACCATAAAGGTATATTATCTTTGAGGAAAACACTTACCTAGTAACCGTTCTTCGGGAGTTGAATAAACGACATCACTTATACGAAATCACTGGGCTTTTAATATATTTAAAATACACAAATATAATATCATATCATTTAACTCATTCAGAATAATAATAACAATTGAATCCTTCGTTCGTTACACTTCTAATTTATAGGAAGCGTTTCGGACAATGTCCTGCGTGCCTGACCTTCGTCTATTAGTTGATCGTGCTATTTACATTTTTAACTAGAACGTGCTTCCACGCATATCTAACATTGACCTTCCTAGATCAATGCTCGCTAAATATTGTAGTTAATATTAACCTAATTTAAATCTTATTTCTATGCTGATATCCTTTTAACACTCCCGTCCTCTCGGGATCATCACATGGCTCTTGACAATGTTGGTGAGCATTTTCATAGTGGGGCAAAGCATATATTTGAGGAAATGAATAAATTCACCAGATCTGCTACATGCAATGAGTGAAATGACCTCACACTGGATCGTAAATTGTTCTGTTCTCCTGTCAGATTTCAAATTGAATGACAATCCTTTGAAATCAATGTTGATTTCAAATTTTAGTATAATGAGAAAAATTGATAACGGTAATTCGGATTATTATTTAACCAAATATGATTTTTGTTATCACTGTTACTCAGTCGAGTTTCTTTTGGCCTCTTAAAAGTAAAAAAAAATGTCTTACCACTTCTCGTGGGAGAAAACACACTTATATCGTTTTATTACAATTTTAATTATTATTTTGATTTTAATTTTTATTTCACATCCACCATTTGACAAATTTATCTCTTCCTTCAGAATTGTCGTTGAAATCAACAACTATTAACATCTTTTCTTTTTTATAAAAGTTTCTTTCCATCTATTTACCTGTATTTCGTTCATTTTACATAATGTTGATTTGTTCAAATACGTTTTCTTGATTTTCACGGTTGTCACTTTTTACACTTAAGATAGGTATAGATAAACATATGTTAATTAATTTTTTATAAATGTCATTTATAAATGTTGATGGTTCTAATAAATTTAGATTTGATATTTCTAAATAAATAACATTTTAATAATTGACTCGTATTGTTACTATCGAATACCCAATTCTCTATTGATAGCTGTGTTTATCGATACACGTATGTTTTTAATCGTTTAAATAGATCATGAAATTGTGGTATCTAATTTCTTTTATATTTACAATAATTATTTTATTGATCAATATTTCATCTAAATATATTAAACTCTAACCAATCTTTACACCTATCACTACGAGGATCGATCTTGTAACCTACGATTGAAGTGCTAAACTATTTATTTCTCAAATACCCATTTGTATCTCAACCGGACATTATCCAACGAATAAGTAACTGAAACTGAATGCGAAAAGATTGGCTCCAAATGGATAAACGGATAGTTTTATCTGTCTCGATAAATTTAGTTTCCGCTTTCTCATTGGAATGTCTATTTACGCTTACAGACATTTATTTGATGAAAAAGTTTATCATTTAAAAGACTTGAGATGTTCTAAACGATTGTTATATAAGAAATGTTTGATACGAAATTAAGATACATCGCCCAACTTGACAACATGACCAAAAAAATTATTATACAAGTCAAAGGTCCAGATGTCATTTGCAAAAGACACCGTTTAATGAAATTTCCTGCCTTATCTATAACGAACGTGTTTTCGCAAAACGGTGCCTTTACTTTGATAAATCTCTGTTGCTGACACCTTAGAAATGCTGGCACTTTTTGCAATTCTAGGTTATGGTGGCTATGGTTTTAATAGCGTGTATCTCATTATACTGAACCAGTCCCTCTCTTTAGCAAACAAATTAGTCTTAAAAGAGCTTTATTAACGTGAATTTTTGATAACAAAGGACACGAGAATAAGTATGTTCAACTAAGACTACCAAATCATTTTCACATGAAAAACGTATGAATATCTACAGGATTCATGAATTCCAAACACTGTTATTGTGTACCTAATTATATGGGAAACTTTAGGTCAATTGAAAATTTAAAATATTTCGATTCTATTACTCTTCCATATATTTATATTTACAGCTCTTACAGCCCCAAATTCATGTTTTTTATAACTAGTTGATATTAAACTTTAGTTACGACAGATTATTAATTAATTAAGAGGTGTTCGTGTTGGGTCCTTCGATATTTTGTCAGTTCTGCGCGAAATTCAACGTCTGCAGTGTTCTGAGTTCGACGTATATCGTTTAAAATCGTCCATTTAGGTTGATTTTCATAGATGGCCCTCTAGATATAATGTAGCCACATCAATTGCTGTGGAAATCACTAAGTGAATTTAGAGTCAAGCAGAACCATAACGAGCTGAGACTGTCCCCTTGGAAAATGCTCCTTTCTGTTCTCACTCCTGCAGTGGTGCTGGAGCTGCTGGTTTCCACATCCCCATAACTTTGTTAAGGAAGTCAAATCAAGAGGCTGTTGATTTTGTGGATATTTAGTACTTTAAGTAACCATTATTATTACATTTTAGCAAGGGCACAGGGATGAGTTCCTACTATGCCCAAAAAACAGAACAAAAGAAACATCAGTATGTTACTCTACGTAAATTAACAAGTGCAGTTAAATGTTGGAATATGTATAAGAGCTCGTGAAAAACCTAGACCTTACCAGGTATATTATCTGGACCATGACTTCTTTAAAAATTTCAAAAAATTACAGTTTCTCACATCTTTGCGACCTGGAAAGAAAGTGGGTGATCCTTTGGTAACGGAAATACGCGCTTTAAAATATAGCCCAGATCGCTGTTCATTTTACAAACTAAGACGCCCGGAAGATTACTTAGAGTTCGAATATCGTGTACCTGGAAATAAACGAAATAATCTTGCCTGTGAACTAGAAAGTCTTCCATCATTATATGAGACTTCTATACCGATAAAAAAGGAGAAATACATGTAATTAACTGTCTCGACTCTTACTTCGCGGAATCTGTTCATATTAGTGTTTTAAATTAAACTCACGGTTTCTAGTTAATTCCACAATATAATAAAAGTTATTGAAAATTCTAAAAAATAATTTACACCCAAAAACTGAATTTACATTAGAAATTGAAGAAAATAGCTCAATCAATTTTCTTGATTTGAAAATTCAAAGAATTAATAATGTACTTGATTATTCAATTTACCGAAAACCAACACAGACTGATGTGACAATTCCATTCAATTCCAATCACCCTATGTCACACAGACTGGCGGCATATTGTTCAATGATACATAGAGCTTTTTCAGTTCCTATGGACAAATGTAATTTTGATAGAGAGATTAATACAATTAGAAGAATAGCAAGATCCAACGGTTATCCATTAAATATGATGAATAAGCTAATTAGTAAAAAAGAGGAAGAAGTGGCATTACAACTAATAATTCCTAAACAAGCTGATGAAATAAAAACTTATAAAACCATCACATATGCAGGATGTATTTCTAATAATATTTCAAAGATAATATCTTTAGAAACGAATACAACAATTTCTTTTAAAACCGAAAGTAACGTTAGTACAAAATTGTTAAATGTAAAAACAAAAATACCACTATTAAAGAAGTCAGGTATATATAAACTCCAATGTCCAGAATGTAATGCTGTCTATTTGGGTCAGACTCTTAGGAATTTTGGAATCCGATACAGTGAACACTTACGAGCGTACAGGTTAAAACAACCAGATAAATCCCACTACGCAAAACATCTACTTGACACCAACCATTCATTGACATGTAACACAAAACTAGAAGTGCTGCATATTTGTGAAAAGAAACAAGAACTAGATTTCCTTGAAGAATTGGAAATTAGAAGACATTTAAGAAACCCACAATATGAAGTTGTCAATGAACAGTTAAATCTAGGGAGTTCTCCACTAATAAACTGTCTTCTTAAGCGATAATTGTAAAGATCAGCAGATATAGTTTTCCTGGTTTTTTATATCATTGCACAGTTATACTGATCTTAATTGGAAAAATGATATCCAGGATATCACCATAGGGCTAATAATATCTAAGCTTCAATATTTGTAATATCACATCTTATTTTTTCTATAAACATATATTAAGTCAATCACAAGTTAGGTCACTTCTTGGTCTAGCCAAAAATAACTACTAAACATCAGGTAGGCATCAAATAAAATGTAACTGATGTCATTCTGACGATGATATTGATTTATCGAAACAATTGTCAATTTTTTAGAATTTTCAATAACTTTTATTATATTGTGGAATTAACTAGAAACCCTGAGTTTCATTTAAAACACTAATAAGAAATACATATACCTACAGTTTTTAAAAAAGAGTCTTCAAAGTGATTACCATAGTTTTTAAGACAATTTGCCGTATAAATAAATTTTAAACTTGCGTAATTTAGTTCATTTTATTCACGTCTAGATGAATATTTGCCTTTAATGGATAAACTCAGATCTTTTATTTTTAGAATATTTTTTTAGACTACTTTACTGTTAAAGCTCCAATAAAAAAAATTAAAAAAAATGTGGTCTCAATTCAAAATTCAGGATGGAAAATCCCGTATCTCCAAAAACCCTTTCAAAAAATATTGAAAAAACAGGTAAGTCCATTCAGATTGTTTGCGGAATTACTTTTAGCTAAGGGTATCGAAATTACTTTTAAAACAAATATTTTAAGTGTTTGCATATTTTGTTTTCACTCAAATAAATCTGCGCTATTTTATAAACTCTATTTTGTGCCTCCTGAAGAATTTTCATTTTGTGACTTACGGGTTTTTCTGATTAAGGCTACGATTTCTAACAAGCGTTGAAATACGCTAGCAGCTTCCACGCTAAGCTAGGGAAACCTCTCCACGAAGATATACATCCTACCCGTCAATATCTTTGCTGTCTACTGGATCGAAACTGTACGAAAAATTACTCTTAAAGAGATTAAAACATATAATAGATCAAAAGAATATCATTCCTTTCCATCAATTTGGTATTAGAGAAAAGCACTCAACTATCGATCGAAGTTCATTGAATCACAAGCATAATCGAAAAGTTCTTAGAGGAAAATAAGCTGTACTCTGCCGCTTTCCTAGACGTGACCCAGCACTTTGATAAAGTTTGGCATAAAGGACTAAACTACAAGTTAATTATGTTATTATCAAACCAATATTCAGAACTTTTAAAATCTTATAAATTGGAGAGATATTTTAGATTAAGACAGGAAGTAGTCAATTAACAGAAACTTAAACAGATGTACCTCAGGGCAGTGTACCAGGTCCAGTGCTCTACTTATTGTATACCAACAACATACCTAAACTTGAACAAGATACTATAGCTGATAATACTGCCATTCTGACTATTGGAAAAAACATGAAGAGGCTAATGGTAAATTGCAAAAAGCCATAATCAGATTAACACCTGCACTTAACCCTTAACCGGAGACATGTCGTCTGTCAGTCGATGCCAAAAAAATAATAGATCGGTATTCAATGGTAAGATCGCCCACTGGTGTGTTACTTTATCTATTCCTTTCCTTATTCAAGCTTAGCAGGTAGCCCAATTTGCAAAAGTAGATCAGTGTGTATTGAGAAGTTATAGTGGTTGATATGTGCACCGTAGTCCGACAGACGAAGCGTCTCCGTTTGTGTTTGGGAGAATAGTTATTGTGTGTAAACAAGAATATGGCCGGGCCGTCAAAGCGCGTCCGTTTAGATGATCCGAATTACGAACAGACTTTACAGAAATGATATTAGGAGGATTGTAGTGATACTAGTGATATAGACAATGTCTCCGACAATTATCGTATAGAATCTGAGCACGTTACAAGTTCAGAGCAAAGTGCTGATGAAGATGTTGCAAATGATGGGACGCTTCAAGAATGTCCCTCAACTCACTTTTATGGCACGAATCGATATAGATGGTATTCTTCAGAAGTTCGCCCATCACCTAAGACCCGAAAACATAATATTGTCATAAAAATTCCTACATTGACCGCCAAATCACGAAGTTTTGGGTGACACAGCGGATCCTCTTTCTGTTTTGGGTTTATAATTCAGCGAAAATATTTTAGAATACACTATGGAATGGACTAATGAAAAACTAAGTACAATGCAAAAAATCTGCAAAGTTCATAGTAAAATCGATCTCAGAGACATTGATATTAATGAATTGAAGGCATTTTTAGGTCTGCTGATATATTCAGCGATATTTGATACGAATCATGAGAATCTAGAGACTATATTCGCTACTAATGGAACCAGTAGAGAAGTATTCAGATGCGTGGTGAGCATAAAACGAATGTCGATGTTATTATGTGCTCTACGGTTTGATAATTCTGAAGACCGAGAAGAGCGAAAGCAGAATGCCTCAGCATCGGCAACTTCCTTAGTATTCAATACATTTGTTCCAAATTGCCAAAGTGGTTATGGACTTGGGAAGTCCGCCACCATAGATGAAATGCTCGTGAGTTTTAGAGGAAGGTGTCGCTTTAAGATGTATATGCAAACAACCGGCCAAGTATGGCATTAAAATACAATGCCTGACAGATGCTAGGAATAGCTATTTATATAATGCTTATATTTACTGTGGCAGAGACTAGAATGGAAAAGGGATCACTGTTGAAGGAAAAGAACTTTTAAAACCCACCCAAACAGCAGTATGTCTCGCTAAACCACTTTTCAATAGTAATAGGAATCTCACGGCCGACAACTGGTATACTTCCATACAACTAGTGGATATTTTGCTGAAAAATAAATTGACGTATGTCGGCATTATGAAAAAGAATAGGGCCGAAATTCCATCTAATTTTCTACCTGACAAGAAAAAAGAAAAAGGATCTACAATTTATGGGTTTAGAGACGAAAAACTCTAATATCTCATTTTGGGACAAAAGCAAAGGCCACAATATCATCGATGCATGACAGAGCTGCCACTGACAATACAGTAAACAAACCCAAAATAATTTCTTATTATAACAGAAATAAGGGTGGGGTTGACAGGTATTGGTGAGAAGTGTTCCAAGAATTCTTCGAGCCGCCGAACTCGTAGGTTGCCAATGGCAATATTTTTCCTCATTCTGGATATCTCTGTCGTAAGTTCCTATATTCTACACCAATATTACCAAAACAACACAAAAATAAAAGAAAAAAGTAAGTTCGCCAAACAATTAGCAGAACAACTAGTGCAACCACATATGAATAGACGAATGATAAATGTGCATATACCACGAGAAATACGTCAGATCATAAGCCGTATCCTTGGCTCTACAGTAGAAGCACCGGTGCACCTAAATATTCATATTATGGAAAAGAAGAAAATATGTCACCTATGTCCGTCAGCCAAACGTAGAATGGCCAAATATTTATGCATTGTGTGTCTGAAACCGATATTCCGACAGTGTACAAAGCCAATTTGTGACAAGTGCATTGAAGATAAATACTAAACTTTGAGGATTGCTAGAGGAGCCCCATGACATTATGCTCGATGTTTTTTTTATACTTTTAGTTACTTTCCAGTTATCCATTTTTTGAACAAATTTTTGTGTTTTGAATATTATGGAGTGTAAAAACTTTTTTTTATTCTTGTTCAAATATTTTTCCCTTCTTTAGGGATATTTTTTTTGTTTATAATTACAGCTCATTTCATTTCTTCATTCCATTTAATCCAATAGGTTTAATTTTGTTCATTTTTAATAAAACAATAAAGTCTTTTAAAGTATTTTATTTATTTTCGCCAACTAAAAAAAGTAGTATAGTAGACGAGACCTCTCTGTTCATGCAACAAAGCTGACATGTCTCCGGTTAAGGGTTAAATATGGCGTATCAAGTTGAATGAAAACAAATCTGTTCATGGTATATTTACCAATAAACAAGACAGAAATATCCAAATAAAAATCAACGACGCTCAAATACTTCATACTAACACTGCCAACTGATTGGGAATGACACTCGATGCTAGACTACGCTGGATAGACCACGTTAACAAGAAACGCGAAGAGATTGTTAGGAAACAATTCCAAGTTGTCCACACACAATAAACTACTCCTCGACAAACATATATTGAAGCCTGTTTCGGCAAATGCTATACAAAAAGTAATATCTCATCCATACCTCAAATGTGACTAGTATTACAAGAATGAAAAACTCAAAGCCAAAATGTCACAAATTTATTTTATTACACTTTTGGTTTTAAGACTGATAACAATCTAAGATCTTTTTTGGTTAACACCAAAGATTCTCTTCCGACGTTACATTCTCCTGGTATATATAAATTGAGCTGTCAGGATTGTAATGCTGTCTATATCGGTCAGTCTTGTCGTTTGTTAGACACTAGAATTAAAGAACAGCTTAGTTTTGTTAACAGATTTCAAAACATTGACCCACTTGTTTAACCATCTGCGTTTGCAAATCATATTATATCCGAGAACAACAACTTTCGTTTATCGGATGCGTGTAGATTACATAAGTGCTTTAAAGGTCCTAGGATGAATTTACTAGAGATTTTTGAGATTAACCAGATTAATTCTGATAACAATGTTATTTGTCTTAATGAGCAACTAAGACCAAAACATTCATACATCTTCCTCAATCTCCCATTTTGATTGTTTTGTGTATTACTTTGCTTTTGGTAGTTCTAATATTGTCAGGTATTGTTATTGGAAAGAAATCGCTGTTAATAATATTTTACCAACTATATGTAAGTTACTATAGAAATATCTTTATTTACAATTGTTTACAATTTGATTCACTCTTTTTAAGTTAAATACTACTGTCATAATCTTCTTTTTTATCTTTTGACTGGACTACTACTTTTAGTTTATTGACTATTCTTCTTCGTTTTCACAGAATAAATTTTGTTTACGCTGCCTTTTACCATAATTTGTATTGTTAGCTTTTATTTCGGGGGTAACATGCGTTTATAGTTGTTGCGCTTTCCAGTAACCTAAATTACATCCTTCCCTTCATTGGCGCTATGTGTGGACGTTTGTTGCCCCACAAATAATTATCATCATTTAGGTAAGATATACAGATTGTTCAATGTTTTCTTCCTTACCCAAACATTCTTTGTAGCCTGAAGATGGCCATTGAGGGCCGAAACTAGTAGCTCAGCAATTCAGTATAATAAAATATGTGACATTTTGACTTTGAGTTTTTTATTGTTGAAATGCTATACAGCTTTCAGGATGTGATAGTAAAAGTAACATTAAAGTTATAACAGGATTTCAAAATCAAGTACTTGATGCACCCTGGTACTGCCGTAATAGTGATCTCCATAAGGACCTTCATGTGGAAGCTGTTGTCCAGACCATTGCTAAATTCACCAGTAGCCATGAACAACGGTTACTCCAACATGAGAACGTCAATATTATTCAGCTCCTCCACATTACCAATCTACTGATATGGCTCAACAGGATCAAGCCGTTTGAGTAAGCTAAGCAGTTTAATTGAATGTGTTAGTTAAAAGCAGACTGGTATGCGCATCTCGTGAAACACGTTACCGGTAGTGTTGTTAAATTATAAGACACCAAGGTATACTAGTGAGTAGGACCTTAGCATTTGAGATTTCTTTCCCCTAGTTAAGTTAGGTTAGAACAAAATTGCTTATTAATCTTCATGATCAGATTGTAATTGTAGTAAAATGCTCTTATTCTATGTTCTCTTAAATAAATAACAATAATAAATTTTCGTTCACACAGCCAATGCGATAATTTTTGAGCATTCTCTATCAAAACTTCATACACATTATCATATTTAGTTACATCAGTTGAGCTCTGTATAAAGCTATCTCTGAAATATTAAACATCATTTATAAGTGGTAGAGTTAACTCATGTTCATACAAAACGGTATGCGGTTTGTAACATGACGCGTAAATTTTTATGTTTCACTTGCCATGAAAGTTTCAAGTGCTCGTTGCTAAACCGGTATTTGACTATCCTTTCAGTTAAAACGAAGGATAAGCGTATCCAGAGGGAAAACGAGATTCAAAACGTTCCTTTAGGTCAAATGCGGATGGTTATAGAGAATTTTATAATCCGTTTCAGTCGCACACAACGGATCCACCTGGATTAAAACAATTTTATTGCCTATTGTCAAATATAAAAAGGAAATAAAAAAAATAATTCTCATTGTTTCAGAATTTCATGAATACGTGACTTATCATATCACCACAATGGATTCCTTTGAGTAGAAGTCGTATTATTTTATTATGTCATTAGAGACAACGCTAACTTTTTTATTACTTTTAAGCAGAGAAATAGGGCAATAATTTGCGGAGCAACTTTTTGGAGAAATTGAGACCACTGAGTTTCATTTCCATGTTTGTTGTAGCTAGTTAATTCCATATTAATGGGAAATAAATGTCCTTTCATTCCGTTGACAAATCACTTTCATTATTTTCTATCGTAGTGATCTAAACATGTCATTTGTTGAAAATTTTTGAGCAACCAACGATTTGCTTGGAAATTGAATAAAATTTAGAAAAATACATGAAAAGTTCTGTGGACAACGTAATTTTTCATTGTTACCGCATAGATTCTCAGTATATTGTAATGTTTTTATTATTTATTTAAACAGTAAACGGGAGGGGATAAATTTTAAACACACGGTATGACTACTTACTTATTTATTTGAACACTAAACTAATCACTAACACTTAATTTATATATACTCAACTAATCACTTAATTATATACACAGTATATTCACTTAAACTAATTTACATAAACACTTAACTAATTTATATTCACTTATTTACTTGTTTATCTCACGACGTCAAATTATCAACTAAACTAAACACTTCCTGGTCGGTCCCTTATATACTAGATAATTCTGGATTGCGGCTTACTCAAAAACAATTGGCTTTCTGGAATTTTCTAGATAAGACTGGTCACAACAACAATAATAAGATAAGATAGTCACAATCGTAAACAGTTATAAAAAAAACTGCGTATCCGCCATAATTTTAACTTTCATACCGGGCATAGACAGTATCAGATTTAGGGACTATACCAGTGTGATGTTTCGTAGCATTACCCCCTCCTTAAATGGAAGTTCCTCCCGGAACTTTTCTGTAGCCGAGACTGGATGTTTGAATCGGCAACTGGCCCCATTTCTACACTTTCCGATCTTAAAGAAATAGCAGGGCACCGTCTTCATCGGATACTGATAACGGGGGTTGTAGGTGCAAATTAATATCTGGACACCGGTATCTTGAAAGATAATCTCTACAATTTTCCTGATGATTCGCCCATCCAACTGGTTACTCGCTATCTTAGGTATAGCCAGTTTCTTAACGCTGGATTCCAACACATGGTCTCGTAGGTTTCGAAGTGCGTCCCACACATCGCGGTAGGTAGATCTATCTTGAAAGTCATTTTTAGTTACCACATAGAAAACGTACCGCGAATTATGTTTCAGTTTCAGTGTCTTGCCAGGGGGTGGAATCTGGTCGTCAAGTTTTTCTAATTACCCGAACTTCTTTCGAAAGACGGATGCCAACACTCGTGCGTTCTTAAGACGGGCGGGGATGTTGTATGCCAGTGAATAATATTCCGGGAGAGTGAACAAATCTTGTCGTTGTTCTGAAGTAGCTCTCCCGGTACCTCCATACGCGCCCATAAATTCATCGAAGGTAGGGTCAGATACATCTCGAATATGGTTTACTCCTTCCTCTAGGTCATGGTCTCCTTTGAATGGCGCAAGTCGGTTTTGGTGAACTACTTTCGATTTTCCGTTGGGGATCTTGCTTATGCGATATATAACATCATTGATCCTTTTCTTGATTAAGTTTGGACCTTCCCAGGATTTTTGTAACTTTGGAGAAGATCCTTTTCTCCTCGTCGGGTTGTGTAACCATACTGTGTCCCCTTCTTTAAAACCGCCTACTGTGGCCTGCGTGTCGTACCGACTTTTCATTCTGTCGCTGGCAACTTGAAGATTTGTTCGAACTAATTCATGAATATCGTCCAGCCTTCTTCTCAATTGGATCATGTAGTCCTGTCCTGCTAGATATTCTCCAGGCCGACAGCCAAATTCCAGGTCACACGGAAGCCTCATTTCACATCCAAGCAGGATTTTCGCAGGTGTTTCACCCGTGGACTCATTGACGGCAGATCGATAAGCCAATGCGAATAGGGAAAGATACTGGTCCCAATCTCTCTGATGGCTGGAAATCACTTTGGAAAATACATTTCCAATAGTCCTGTTCATTCTCTCGACCATTCCATCTGACTATGGATGTAATGCTGTTGTCCTGATCTTCTTCATTCCCAGCTTGTCACAAATCTCCTGGAATAGATGGCTTTCGAAATTTCTTCTCTAGTCACTGTGGAGTTGCAAGGGCACTCCATATCGGCTGATAAATTCTTCCACCAATACATCTGCGACAGTTGTGGCCTCTTGGTTTGGGATAGCGTAAAAATCCACCCACTTTGTGAAATTATCCATTACAACTAGTATGTCTTTGCTACCATTTTCTGTCGTCGGAAATGTTCCAGCGATACCTAAAGCAATCCTTTCGAAAGGGCTTCCAACATTGTACTCTTTCATGGGTGCCTTTCTCTTGCGATGTGGTCCATTACTCGTAGCAAAAGTCGTACATTTCTTACACCAGTCCTTCACATCATCGGAGCTGTTCATCCAATAAAACCTATCACGGATTAGTTGGAGGGTTTTCTTCACTCCCAGAAGATCTTCCGATGGACTGTCGTGTAACTTCTTTAGTACTTCAGCTACTCTTGTTCTCGGGATAACTAGCTGTCTCCTCATCTTGGAGCCATAAAATCGTTTTCAAGAACTCTTTTCAACAGCCTCTCTTTCAGGACAATGGAGTCCCACTGAGCCCAATACGCCTTGAGTTTCGGTGACAATCTTGACACTTCTTGCCAGGTAGGTCGCCGATTTTCTTCCTTCCATTGCCGCATCATCTTCAGGTGAGGATCATTCTCCTGATCTTCTCTGATCCTGGTGGGTGACCATTCCTCGTTTACTACTGTAATTCTTGAAACTGCTACTTTCTTAGATTTCGACTTGTTGCATTGTGAATAGTCTACAGGGCATGACCGTCTAGGCAAAGAGTTGACTTTTTGGTTATTCACATCAGCTGGATGTTCACCCCTGTCTGATTTCCCCTGTGACTGGAGTTCTTGGGTTACAGGAGTCGTGGGGCGCTTAGACGAACTGCGTACGTGCTGTAGCTCACCACACTTCCGGTATCTTCTTCGGCTTCTTGTCTGCCATACCTTTCAACAAGTTGACGATCTGGTCAAGTTTGTCATCGTCATCTTCCCCCTGCATGGTCCTACCTTTGTTGTACCGCGAGCCCTTCATGGCTGCTTTGCATTTAAGAGGTTCTTGGTTTGCAGGAGTCTTAGGACGCTTACACGAACTGCGTGCATGCTCTAGCTTGCCACAATTACAGCACCTGATCTTCTTTGGCTTCACGTCTACCATACCTTTCAACAGGTTGACGATCTGGTCAAGTCTGTCATCGTCACCATTTTCCTGCATGGTCCTAACT
Organism: Galeruca laticollis; assembly: GCA_963921935.1. NCBI lineage: Eukaryota > Metazoa > Arthropoda > Insecta > Coleoptera > Chrysomelidae > Galeruca > Galeruca laticollis. The sequence continues at coordinate 118,536,310 of OY998183.1, read as the reverse complement.
TTTTTGTAACCCGAAGCCTTCGTCGCTACTTCATATTCAAGAGCAGCTGTCAATGCGTCAATATTTTGGGATGGGTTAAGCGAAGCGTCCACTGCATATTGGGGTCACGTAAGACATGAATAAATGCCTGTAAGCCCAGACATTCCATCATGTTCTCTGCTGCTAATGGATAAACAAATCGAACGTGTCGGGCAATATCTACTTCATATTCTTGAAGTGCTTCGTCACGTTTCTGCCTTGGGTTCTTCAGCTGGGATTGGTACAAATGTTCTACATGTTCGTGACCAAATCGCATGTCCAACTTCTTCTTCAGCTACTCGAAATTATCCGTTTCTTCCCGATGTATCGTCTGAAGTACATCTAAGGTATCTCCCCGAAGCGCAATAGTTAAGTTCACTGCCTTGTCTCTATCGGACCAATTATTCACTTTAGCGGCTGCTTCAAATTGTTTCACATACTTGGTCCACGACATTTTTCCATCGAACGTTGGGGCCTTGACTCGGGTAAAACTGCCAATATCTTCAAACTTAGGTAGTGTTTCTGGCTTGCAAGGTTTCGTTTGCTCGGTCTTCTTTTCTTCCTCTGTCGTGCCTCGCGTTTTTGAGTCGGCAATCTTTTCCTCTAACTCCTTGATTTTTTCATCTATTGTTGTAATCTTATTCTCGATTTTCTCGTCCATCGTTGACATCTTATTCTCGATTTCAGATTTTAGAGACGAAATTTCATTTTTAACGTCAGCGGCAATGTCGTTTTTCATTAATAAGATATCGGCAGATATATCGTTCTTCAAAGTAAAAATATCGTTTTTTATAGCCGAAATATCGCTTTAACAGTCGTAGAAATCTTTTCTTTCATGCCAGAAATATCGTTCTTCATAGCAGAAATCTTCTCGTCCATGTTCTCTTCCATGGCAGAAATCTTCTCGTCCATGTTCTCTTCCATGGCAGAAATCTTCTCGTCCATGTTCTCTTCCATGGCAGAAATCTTCTCGTCCATGTTAGCAGAAGTATTAGCAGAAATAGACGAGATTAAGGTGGAAGCCTCGTCAGTAAACGGTTTCTGGATCAAAGCCGTCATTTTCCAGTACCACGTTAAGTCTTTCTACTAATTCACTTTTCTTACCGGACGTTTCCAGCTCACGATCTTCCAATTCTGCTCTTAGTTCCGCCACTTTGAGGTCACATAGTCTCTTGGCAATTTTTACGTAGCAATTTATTTATATTATCCCACTTCTGACACCAATGTAATGTTTTTCTAATTTATTTAAACTGTAAACGGGTGGGATAAACTATATACACACGGTATGGCTATTTACTAATTTATTTAAACACTAAACTAATCACTAACACTTAATTTATATATACTCAACTAGTCACTTAATTATATACACAGTATATTCACTTAAACTAATTTATATTCAGTTATTTACTTGTTTATCTCACGATGTCAAATTATCAACTAAACTAAACTCTTCCTGGTCGGTCCCTTATATATTAATTCCTTTTTCACTAGATAATTCTAGATTGCGGCTTACTCAGAAACAATTGGCTTTCTGGCATTTTCTAGATAAGACTGGTCACAAAAACAATGATAAGATAAGATAGTCACAATCGTAAACAGTTATAAAAAAACCTGAGTATCCGCCATAATTTTAACTTTCATACCTGGCATAGACAGAGTCGGATTTAGGGACTACACCAGTGTGCTGTTTCGTAACAATATCAAGTGGTTTCAAAAACTCTGAGCTATCCAGGACAGTAGTTATGAATCGTAGATTCAATTGTACGACTCACTCGATCTTTTTTGTATTGTTTCCAAGAAACTTGTTTCAAATACAGGTGATATAGCAACAAAACCTATGTAAGAGAATAGAATTCTTACCGAATGATATAGTATAATCTACTCACCGAAAGTCAACGTCGCACTTTCACAAACCCTCAACGATGAATAATTCTTCACCAAAACATGCAAGTTCGCACAAAGGTTTTTTGATTATTCAAAGGTTGAAACAATGGAACGTCAAACTTATTATTGATCCATGGAATCTGACTCAATTATTTCTTTACCGTTTCAAAAATCAAAGATAAAGTACGTTGTCAAAGTTGCACTTCCCAGAATAATTAATCTACCGATGATCAATAAGGTGTCATGAGGTGACTAAGAGAGTATTAAAAAATAATATTTATAAGAAACAGGTACTTAGAAAAACGTTAGAATTTTGTTTATTCCGATTCCGTTAATAATTTTCTCGATTACCAAGAAAACATTCAACCAAATGTATTTGAACTATTCAATTTGATTTTATGAAAGAGAGAAAACTTTCCAAATTATTTCTAAACTTTCTTTATTTCGGCTTTACACTTTTTTAAACTGTTGCCGATGTAACTGAGGCTAACGCTCTTCCTCGGGTCGCCAGTTAAACTTTGAGAATACACAAGTACGTGACTGTGCTTCAGCTCTTGTACTCAATAACTCCTGGTTTTGTGTCGTGTAAATTACATTGAATGCATCTTACGACCTTTTCCCTGTAGTATCTAGATGCTGACTTTTTTAACGTTTTTTTTCGTACCTTACATATCAATTACTTCTGGTAAATAATCATTCTCCTGTTGTGATTACAGATTCAATTAACTTCATTTTACCAATCTAATAACGATTCGTTTTTACGGAAAAGTTTCTGTTTGAGATCTTCATCTATTCTCCTTTAATTTTATAAGAATAGACTCAATTTTTCAATTGTTGATAGTGTTTATCCCTCTTTCAATTTTATTCCAATAACATTTTTCTCAATAATTCTATTTCTATACAATCATGAAAATTTAATTAAATGTGTAGAATAATGTGAGTCTATTGGATGATGTAAGGGATTTCACTGATATTGATTTGTTAACCCTTCAGTGGTGACGCATGGAGACAGAGACCGCATGCATGAATTATCACCAATAAAAATTCTTGTGGGTGGGGTGGGACTTTCTCGCGCTATGAGTGTATCGGTAACGGGACGACAAATATTAGTGTGTATGGACTGTTTATGCTGATCAGTAGTTTAACGTGTGTGCTTATTTACGGTCGCCTAGACCGGGGTCATCACTGATCTAACCGAAATTTTACTTAGGTAATTTTTTTCAATTAATGCGTTTTAATTATTTTTTAATCATCCTCGTTATTTTAGAAAAATGGCAAGCTACGAACAGGAACAGAAAAGACTTGAGAAGCTTATGAATGATGTTTTCAATGATGAGGAGGAAGAAGTAGCGCCCGAAGAGGAGGCAGATCATGTTGACGTGAATTCAGAGTCGTCAGATACTGAAGAAGAGTTTGATAATGAAGAGGAAGATTTAGCGGAATCTATTGGCCCACATTTTATTGGCAAAGAGAAAAAGACAACTTGGAAGAAACACTATGTCCCTTCAAACTTTAAAACTAGAAGTAAGAATATTATAAAAATGAAGCTTCCTTCTGTCGCTGCTGGACTGCGTGACCTTCAGAATCCATTGCAAATTTGGCGTTCATTTTTTGACGACAGCATTATAAACCTTATGGTGACTCATACCAATGAATACCTGCAATCTGTAGCAGAGAATTACGGGCGAGCAACTTACACCCGACCAACTAATAAAGTAGAGATCGAGGCGTTATTGGGATTGCTGCTTCTAGCTGAAGTAAAAAAATGAGATCATCTAAATGCTGAAGACCTTTTCAAAACGAATGGTACAGCTCCAGATATATTCAGAACTACCATGTCTCTTCAAAGATTTCGAATGTTGATTCGCTTTCTCCGCTTTGATGACATAGATACAAGAGAATAACGTCGTACAATGGACAAGTTAGCTCCAATCAGAACTGTATTTGATAAATTTGTGAGTAACTGTAAACAAAATTACAATATGTCGCACTATGTAACAGTTGATGAGAAATTGGAGGCTTTTAGGGGCCGGTGTCCATTTCGACAATACATGCCAGCGAAACCAAACAAATATGGAATCAAAATTTTCGATCTATGTGATGCGAAAATGTTTTATACATATAATTTGGAGGTTTACGTTGGAACTCAACCAGAAGGACCATTCTCTCAGGGCAATAGCGGAATGTCCATTGTTCAGCGGCTATGCGAGCCTATCTATGGTTCTAGTCGTAATGTTACGACAGATAGATGGTTTACTAGCGTGCCATTAGCTAAGTATTTGTTGCAGAAAGAACTCACAACCATAGGTACAATACGCTGTAACAAAAGAGAACAGCCACCCGAAATTGTTCAGCGTAATAATTCTCGTGCTATTGGAAGCAGCATGTTTGGGTTTGGAGATAATTGTACGATTGTATCGTAAGTACCTAAAAAAAATAAAAACGTTCTTCTGATTTCGACTTGCCACGATGATGATGAAATTGACGCTGAAACTGGGAAGCCAGAAATAATAGTGGATTATAACAAGACAAAAGCGGGGGTGGATGTGGTTGATCAACTTTCGGCCAACTATAATTGTGCACGACCCACACGACGCTGGCAGATGGCTGTGTTTTATAGTTTATTGAATATATCTGGTATAAATACTCAAGTGATACATGTTGGAAACACCGGAGAGACGATTTTGAGACGAAAATTTCTTGAGGGTTTAGCACTAACTCTTATTAGTCCTCATCTAAGGGTTCGAGTTCAATGCACCAACCTTCTAAGAAATATATGCCTAAGAATATCAGAAATCTGTAAAATACCATTGCTGGAGGAGGAACAACCGGAGAGGCGTCTTCTAGGAAGATGTGCCGAATGTGGTTATAAGAAGAATCGAAAGACGAAGTATTGTTGCAGAAAGTGCAATAAGTTTCAGTGTTTGGAACATGTTGGCATAGTGTGTAACAATTGTTTCGATATTTTGAACAATGTGGAATAAAAGGACTTTTATAATATGTTTTAACATTTCCAGAATATATTTCTATGAATTTAAAAGCTTAGTTTTCTTAAGCCATATAATATATTAGAAATTGTTAAAGTGGTCTACCAGACCGACGTCATTACTCGTGTTATGAATGTTTACGTCACCACTGAAGGGTTAATTTTAATGATATTTTTCCTGCCAGTAAATTTTTTATTATTATTATCATAACTTCACAATCTAATTGAATGTGTGTTTTACTCTCAGGGCAATTTCTTTGGAACATGTTTAATAGATCGTGTTGAGTATTTGAAGGTGGTTGATCTGTCAGTTTCTCAATCTGATTCCATATTGTTGAATGCATTTTTTCATCTTGTCTTCAATGGTTGTAGTTTCAAGGTCATGAGATATGTTATGATTTAGTACGGACAGAAACATTGGTGGTTCTTTGGAAGACTTTCGACTTGAATTGGTCATGAGATATGTTATGATTTAGTACGGACAGAAACATTGGTGGTTCTTTGGAAGACTTTCGACTTGAATTTCTCCAGTGTGTTGATGTAGAAGATGGCTGCTGTTTCCCTTATATGTCTGCTGAAGCTCTATATAGGTTTTAAGGTGGTTTACTAAAACTCTTTTTTTAAATATCGATTTATCATCTAGAATATTTTGCTTAGTTTGATGTTTATTTGCATTCTTTTGACAAATGTGTAATATGCTAGGCTATATATTGTGTCTAGATTGGTCGGTATTCTGTACTTTCCGTAGTTTAAGTTTGTCTGTGATGATGGTACGGCTATATCAGCATTAGTTGCTGTAATATCTTCTTGACAAATAGTGTCTGCAAATATATCCACCAATGGTTTTCCATATAAAATGAAAATGAAGTATGTACATCTATTTCACTATCCTGAAATTCTGCCTCGATTACCTTGTCCTAATCCTAGACGTAACAACTACTATCAGTTCGGTTGTTTGCCAGGGTAGCGTATTCGAACGTATATAATACATCATATTTATAGCTGAAAAATGAATTGATGGTTTTGGGTTGGTACAACTTTGCAACCAAGATATGGTATTTTCTATTTTTGGAAAATCATTGTTTTCGTTCATGTTATGGCCATTTCTGTGCTCAAATGAATAAAGTGGATCATATATCTTATAAACTGACAAGCTTTTCAATTTTTTTACATCAATAATGGAATAAGATGAAATCCGAACCAAAATACATCAGATTAGAAACCGATACAGAAATATACAATATTGTGAAAATTATTTTTCTCTAAATAAGGAGATGACGGTAACAAATGATAATGAGGAGAACTCAATAATAAGAATAAACGGTTTCAAGGATTAAAACTAACTTTTTCGCATATGTGGCCCTCAATAATATTCTATCATAAAATTGTTACTTGTATACACTTCGGAGGATTTATCATGCTAACAAACCGAAATTCCTCCATAAATAACCAAAAATGTAGTATATCTGGATTTATAGGACACGCTGTACTCGCTCTAGTCAGCTGAAAATCAATAGAGTACATCTGTGAGACACCTTGAACAATATTCAATCATAAAATTGGTCACTTTTGTACACTCTGGAGGCTGCATCGTACTAACAAACTGGAAATTCTCCAAAAATGACAGAAATTTGGTACTTCAAGTACCATAGCACTCGTTGTACAGGCGTTAGTGAGCTGAATATCAACAGGGCTCATATTTTAGATGCTACGAATAATATCCAATCATAAAATTGGTCACTTGTATATACTCCGGAGGCTGTATCGTGTTAACAAACTGAAATTTTCCCAAAAATGATAAAAATATCGTACTTAAGTATTATAGTACCTGTTGTACTGGTTCTGGTGAGCTGAATATCAATAGGGTTCATCTGTGTGATGTCCTCAATAATATTCATTCATAAAATTGGTGACTTGTTGACCTCCAGAAGCTGTATCGTGCTAACAAACTGAAATCTCTCAAAAAATGACAAAAAAATCGTACTTCAAGTACTATAGCACCCGTTGTACTAGCGTTGGTGAGCTGAAAATCAATACGGTTCATCTGTGACATGTCCTCAACAATATTGCACTCCGGAGGCTGTATCGTGCTAACAAGATATGTAACGAAAAGTGGCCGACGACAACGACGACGACGACGACGTTGTTGTTGATGTAAAACGTTGAAATAATTCAAAAAAAAATTCAAATTTCCAACTTTTTTTGGGGTAAACCAATTCTTTTCTCGCATATTAGATAGGTTGAGCGGAAAAGTAAAAACTGAATAGGGAATCTAGGGCAACTTATGCAGTCAGAAAAATTAAAGTGATAGTCAAAGTCATCAAATATAAAACAATAATGAAACCGATCGGACTCTATGGATGTAAAACATGGGAGTCAATGAAAAAAATGGAATAACTGTTGATGTGTGGAGATATATATTTATGAATGCAAAAGGGAGAGGGAGAGAGGAACTATAGGAAACCAAATGGTATTTATATATTAGTATACTACAAGTTGTTTAAACAAAGGCTGAGATAATTAGAACATGAAACGAGTATTAAAAAGAAGAGTGCAGACAAACACTCATTATTATTGGGTATAATAAATTGGAAGGAAGAACTAGACGGAATTGGAATCGCTGGAAAAAATTTAAAAGGCGGTTGACGAAGAGTAGTATTGGCTTAAATGCCAGCAGAACATTCTTTGCTACTTGAAGAGTAAGTTTCGAACGTTCTTCGCCGTTTGCATCATTAAAAAAATCATTCCAGCACAGAATAATTCCGTTATATGCCCATAACATTGCGTTTTTTGTTTTCTATGACGTTTGTCACACATTGAAAAGCCAAGTTGTTGAATTAATGAAATCAACAAATAATTACTTTTCCTTTCAATTTAGCTCAATTTCCATTGCTTTCAGTATCTTCAACTTCCAATAATTATTAGTCAATATTATTTGAAATCATTGTTTCTCTATCTTTGTATTTCAACTTTGTAATAGCTCAAAAAGTATCCAGAGATCTAAGGTAAATTCAATATTTAGATGAACGATAACTCATATAAATTTTATATCACATATACTTATATTGCTTGTATCAAGTCCTCTAATGATATTTTTAAGATTATCAAAATTCCTTCTATGCTTTTTAGAAGAATGAAAATATTTGTATTCCTGCAATCCACTGAAATATCTCATGGATATAACTTAATCTGTGATTTTCAACATAAACATACATTGCCTAGCATAAATTTAGGCTCGCCCCGTAGTTTGAAATAATTTTCAAAATACAATTTTGTCGCATTTTTTCAGTTGTGACAGTTTATTAACTTAGTGTTTTAAATGAAACTCACGGTTTCTAGTTAATTCCACAATATAATAAAAGTTATTGAAAATTCTAAAAAATTGACAATTGTTTCGATAAATCAATATCATCGTCAGAATGACAGAAGTTACATTTTATTTGATACCTACCTGATGTTTAGTAGTTATTTTTGGTTAGTCCAAGAAGTGACCTAACTTGTGATTGACTTAATATATGTTTATAGAAAAAAGAAGAAGATTGAAGCTTAGATATTATTAGCCCTATGGTGATATCCTGGATATCATTTTTCGAATTAAGATCAGTATAACTGTGCAATGATATAGAAAACCAGGAAAACTATATCTGCTGATCTTTACAATTATCACTTAAGAAGACAGTTTATTAGTGGAGAACTCCCTAGATTTAACTGTTCATTGACAACTTCATATTGTGGGTTTCTTAAATGTCTTCTAATTTCCAATTCTTCAAGGAAATCCAGTTCTTGTTTCTTTTCACAAATATGCAGCACTTCTAGTTTTGTGTTAGGTGTCAATGAATGATTGGTGTCAAGTAGATGTTTTGCGTAGTGGGATTTATCTGGTTGTTTTAACCTGTATGCTCGTAAGTGTTCACTGTATCGGATTTCAAAACTCCTAAGGGTCTGACCCAAATAGACAGCATTACATTCTGGACATTTGAGTTTATATATACCTGACTTCTTTTATAGTAGTATTTTTGTTTTTACATTCAACAATTTTGTACTAACGTTACTTTCTGTTTTAAAAGAAATTGTTGTATTCGTTGCTGAAGATATTATCTTTGAAATATTATTAGAAATACTTCCTGCATATGTGATGGTTTTATAAGTTTTTATTTCATCAGCTTGTTTAGAAAATATTAGTTGTAATGCCACTTTTTCCTCTTTTTTACTAATTAGCTTATTTATCATATTTAATGGATAACCGTTGGATCTTGCTATTTGTCTAATTGTATTAATCTCTCTATCAAAATTACATTTGTTCATAGGAACTGGAAAAGCTCTATGTATCATTGAGCTATATGCCGCCAGTCTGTGTGACATAGGGTGATTGGAAGTATTTCTAATAATATTTCAAAGATAATATCTTCAGCAACGAATACAACAATATCTTTTAAAACAGAAAGTAACGTTAGTAGAAAATTGTTAAATGTAAAAACAAAAATACCACTATTAAAGAAGTCAGGTATATATAAACTCAAATGTCCATAATGTCTATTTGGGTCAGACCCTTAGGAATTTTGAAATCCGATACAGTGAACACTTACGAGCATACAGGTTAAAACAACCAGATAAATCCCACTACGCAAAACATCTACTTGATACCAATCATTCATTGACACCTAACACAAAACTAGAAGTGCTGCATATTTGTGAAAAGAAACAAGAACTGGATTTCCTTGAAGAATTGGAAATTAGAAGACATTTAAGAAACCCACAATATGAAGTTGTCAATGAACAGTTAAATCTAGGGAGTTCTCCACTAATAAACTGTCTTCTTAAGTGATAATTGTAAAGATCAGCAGATATAGTTTTCCTGGTTTTCTATATCACTGCACAGTTATACTGATCTTAATTGGAAAAATGATATCCTGGATATCACCATAGGGCTAATAATATCTAAGCTTCAATATTTGTAATATCACATCTTCTTCTTTTTTCTATAAACATATATTAAGTCAATCACAAGTTAGGTCACTTCTTGGTCTAGCCAAAAATAACTACTAAACATCAGGTAGGCATAAAATTAAATGTAACTGATGTCATTCTGACGATGATATTGATTTATCGAAACAATTTTTTAGAATTTTCAATAACTTTTATTATATTGTGGAATTAACTAGAAACCGTGAGTTTAATTTAAAACACTAATATGAGCAGATTCCACGAAGTAAGGATCGAGACAGTTAAGTTTATTAACTGATTGCTTTGTGGTTTCATCTATATATCACGAATTGTTATTGTCGTGTATTGTAATGACAATATGTTCTGTTGTTACGGAAAAAATTGTGGCGGTTAAAGAACATGGTGACGCTTCGAAAAATGTTGGTGTAAGTCTCTAGGATATGCAACGAGTAAGGACCTCGCCCAGGATTAGGCAGCTTGAGATGAGCACTTTCTAGTCTCCAGTGTTTTTTTAAACCGAATGGTCGAGAGAAATTTGAATACATTTGTGCAGACAGTTCGAAGGCAACTCCATGTTCCTTTATTTTCTTCTCGAACTAGAGCTACAGGACCACCGCTCTTTCCTGGACGTAGCTTTGAAGTAAAAATGAATGCATCTCTTTCAGACTTTTTGATCACCTGATAAATGCAGTTTCACACTGTGTTATCTTTAAAATGATCGATGAAAACTATAGTGGGGAAACCACTTATGGAATAAAATAATTTCTATCATTTTGGAAAATTATCAAATACGGCACGGCTACTTTGACGTAATTTTTAATGAAACACCTTCTATATTCTTGAAATCTTCTCACCGAACCAATTTCAATTAATTTCAACACACAATGGTTTATTAAGGTGAGTAGTTTTTTGGGATTCGTTACATTTTAATAACATCTTCAAAGTCGCAATGTTTGTAGCATTTCAGCTTTATAATAGAATAGTGTTAGAATTGTTTTGTAAGTAATATAAATTATCAAGTTTAATAACCCTTATACAGGTATATGCAGGATGAGAATTCAGACAGTGACGTGCCGGACTACGATATGGGATTATATACATTTCATAGTAGTTTCATAAAAGCAAATAGAAACAAAACGAGTAGGAAAGCGCCACGGTCTGGGTTATACGCAGACTTCTGGACAGTAATTTCTGTTTAATGAACATTTAAATCACCGACTTTGCTTGATTGATAATCACTACAATAACAAAACAATGAAACACTAATCCAACAAATATAACACGAAATTCAAATGAAACAAACAACAACTACTCGGTAGCTGAAAATGACAACTGTCAGAAGAGGTCAAAATAAATCCTTATGAATAGAACCGAATTAATGTTGTTTGTCGCTGCTTCTTTTCAACACTCTAAGGTCATAATAACATCTTTGAATAAAAGAAGTAGGTTTTACAACGAAAACTAACCTAAAAGAAGACCAATGAAAAATAACCTGGAAAGGTAATCTCACCTTTTATTTAAGCGAAACAATTCAATAAATAAAGGTCAGAGGTAAATTTTTCCCCATCTAAGGGGTTTTACACCATGCTGATTCCGAATTCATTTATATCTAAGCTCTAACACTTACCGTTCGTCCGCACCAGTTTTTTATTGTTATACTTTAACAATATGCATACTAAACTTTTTATACAAACATACCATTATTATATTAAATAACGTAAAGGAGTGACCTAATCTGACATCTGACAGTACTCGAAGAACATAATACAAATCACAATTATAGTCAACTCTCCCACTCAATTTTTAGTTGTCTTCAAGTGAAATATACATTGCTTTTGCTGTCAGTAAAATGTTAATAACTAAACTTTTTACATACTACTAGATATACTGTAATGTTTTTCTAATTTATTTAAAACGTAAACGGGTGGGATAAACTTTAAACACACGGTATGGCTACTTAGTATTTTATTTAAACACTAAACTAATCACTAATACTTAATTTATATATACAGTATATTCACTTAAACTAATTTATATAAACAGTTCAGTAATTCACTTATTTATTTGTTTATCTCACGATGTCAAATTATCAACTAACTCACTCTTCCTGATCAGTCCCCTTATATATTAAAGCCATTTTTACTAGTAAATTCCGGACTGCGGCTTACACACACAAATAACTTTACTGGCCTTTTCTAGATAAGTCTGGTCACAAAAACAATGTTTAGATAAGATATTTCCAAACAGTTATAAAAACACTGCGTATCCGCCATCATTTTAATTTTCATACCTGGCTTAGACAGAGTCGGTTTTAGGGTCTATACCAGGGTGCTGTTTCGTAACATTACCCCCTCCTTAAATGGAAGTTCCTCCTGGAACTTTTGTGTAACCGAGACTGGATGTTTGAATCGGCAACTGGCCCCATTTCTACACTTTCCGATCTTCTGGAAATAGCAGGGCACCGTTTTCATCGGATACTGATAACGGGGGCTGTAGCTGCAAATTAATATCTGGACACCGGTATCTTGAAAGATAATCTCTACCATGTTCCTGATAATTCGCCAATCCAACTGGTTACTCGCCATCTTAGGCATAGCCAGTTTCTTCACGTTGGATTCCAACACATGGTCTCGGAGGTTTCGAAGTGCTTCCCACACATCTCGGTAGGTAGATCAATCTTGGAATTCATTTTTAGTTACCACGCGAATTATGTTTCAGTTTCAGTGTCTTGCCAGGGGCTGGAATCTGGTCTTCAAGTTTTTCTAATTGCCCGAACTTCTTTCAAAAGACGGTTGCCAACCCTCGTGCGTTCTTGATACGGGCGGGGATGTGGTATGCCAGTGAATAATCTTCCGGGAGAGTGAACAAATCATGTTGTTGTTTCGAAGTGACTCCATATCTAGCTTTCCCGGTACCTCCATACGCGCCCATAAATTCATCGAAGGTGGGGTCAGACACATCTCGAATAAGGTTTACTCCTTCCTCTATGTCATGGTCTCCTTCGAACGGCGCTAGTCGGTTTTGGTGAACTACTTTTGGTTTTCCGTTGGGGATCTTGCTTATGCGATATATAACATCATTGATCCTTTTCTTGATTAAGTATGGACCTTCCCAGGATTTTTGTAATTTTGGAGAAAACCCTTTTCTCCTCGCCGGATTGTGTAGCCATACTTTGTACCCTTCTTTAAAACCGCCTTCTGTGGCCTGCGTGTCGTACCGACTTTTCATTCTGGCGCTGGCAACTTGAAGATTGGTTCGAACTAATTCATGAATATCATCCAGCCTTCTTCTCAATTGGATTGCGTAGTCTTCGCCTGCTCGATCTTCTCCAGGCCGGCAGCCAAATTCCAGGTCACAAGGAAGCCTCATTTCACGTCCGAACAGGATTTTCGCCGGTGTTTTACCCGTGGGTTCATTGACAGCAGATCGATATGCCTATACGAATAAGGAAAGATACTGGTCCCAATCTCTCTGATGGCTGGATACTACTTTGGACAGGTATTTTCCAATAGTCCTGTTCATTCTCTCGACCATTCCATCTGACTGTGGATGTAAAGCTGTTGTCCTGGTCTTCTTCATTCCCAGCTTGTCGCAAATCTCCTGGAATAGATGGCTTTCAAAATTTCTTCCCTGGTCACTGTGGACTTCCAAGGGTAAAACTGCCAATGTCTTCAAACTTAGGTAGTGTTTCTGGCTTGCAAGGTTTCGTTTGCTCGGTCTTCTTTTCTTCCTCTGGCGTGCCTCGCGTTCTTGAATCGACAATCTTCTCTTCTAACTCCTTGATTTTCTCGTAATCTCATTCTCGTTTTTCTCGTCCATCGTTGACATTTTATTCTCGATTTTCTCGTCCATCGTTGACATCTTATCCTCGATTTCAAATTTTAGAGACGAAATTTCATTTTCAATGTCAACGGCAATGTTGTTTTTCATTAATAAGATATCGGCAGATATATCGTTCTTCAAAGTAGAAATCTTCTCGTCCATGTTCTCTTCCATGGCAGAAATCTTCTCGTCCATGCTTGCAGAAATATCGTTCTTCATATCAGAAATCTTCTCGTCCATGTTAGCCGAAATATCATTCTTCATAGTAGAAATATCGTTCTTCATATCAGAATTCTTCTCGTCCATGTTAGCAGAAATATTAGCAGAAGTGTCGATCTTCATAGCAGAAATCTTCTCGTCCATGTTCTCTTCCGTGGCAGAAATCTTCTCGTTCATGTTAGCAGAAATTGACGAGATTAAGGTGGGAGCCTCGTTATCAAATAAAACTGTTTCTGGATCAAAGCCGTCATTTTCCAGTGCCACTTTAAGTCTTTCTACTAATTCACTTTTCTTACCGGACATTTCCAACTCACGATCTTCCAATTCTGCTCTTAATTCCGCCACTTTCAGATCCCTCAATCTCTTGGCCATTTTTACGTAGATATTTATTTATATTATCCCACTTCTGACTCCAATGTATTGTTTTTCTAATTTATTTAAAACGTAAACGGGTGAGATAAACTTTAAACACACGGTATGGCTACTTACTAATTTATTTAAACACTAAACTAATCACTAATACTTAATTTATATATACAGTATATTCACTTAAACTAATTTATATAAACAGTTCAGTAATTCACTTATTTATTTGTTCATCTCACGATGTCAAATTATCAACTAACTCACTCTTCCTGATCAGTCCCTTTATATATTAAAGCCATTTTTACTAGTAAATTCCGGACTGTGGCTTACACACACAAATAACTTTTCTGGCCTTTTCTAGATAAGTCTGGCCACAAAAACAATGTTTAGATAAGATATTTCCAAACAGTTATAAAAACACTGCGTATCCGCCATAATTTTAATTTTCCTGGCTTAGACAGAGTCGGTTTTAGGGACTATACCAGGGTGCTGTTTCGTAACAATACTTATTTCTGAAATGTGTCAAAGCTTCTCTTCGTAAGGCTTTAGTAAACATATCTGCAATATTACGGTATGTACGTATAGGTTCTATAGTTAATATAGTGCTCGTTTCAATTTTAAGAATTTTGTTTTGAAACGTTCAGATGTATACTGCGAATTCACATTTATAAATTCTGTTCGAATATCCAATTGTTTCATCGCCCATTTATTCTGAATTGCTGGAGACAACATTGTCCTCACAGTACTCATTCTTGCAACTGGTGCATAAATTGGCTCGAACATGTTTTCTTCTTTGATTTGAGAGCCTTTGGCTACAATACTCGCTTTATTTGTACCATCTTCTTTCATCGTAAATATCCATTTAGTTTCTATGGCTATTTTTCATTTGATAAGCGTGTAACTTTCAATTCCTTCTAAATTTCTTCTCTCCATTTCATTATCCTGTTTACTTCTGAGAATGTCTTCGGGTCTTAATATGTTGCCAATATGCAATAAGCTGTATAAACTTTATATTCACTGAGGTATGAGGATGTTTTCACTTTTCGTCCTGTCTTTGTTTGTATTTAACTATGTTCTCCACTTTTTTCGTTATTTTCTTCTAATTCTTTTTCTGCTGAAACTTCACTTCTGCTGTTTCCATTTTCCTCACAAAACTCTTCTGCGTCTCTTTGTATGATTCTTCTTCTGTTGAAGTTTTTATAGCTTCATCTCCTTTTTTTATTTATGAGGATGTATTGATATCTAGTTAGCCTAGACCAGTTCCACCCATAAACAAAATATTGCGGTTACCATAGCAACGAACAATAACTTATTAGAAGTGTCAGTGTAATGTTTGACGTCAAAAAAGTAAACCAGAGATACGCAATAAATTAAAAGAAAAAAGATGACCACCGAAATTGTGAAAATCGAAAAATTGGAGTATCGAGCCATCAACAAGTACCTGTATTTAAAAGGGTTTAGAGGTAAGCAGATTTACAAAGATATGCTTAAAAATCTTAGTGATCAATGTCCTTCGTATGCGACCGTGAAAAATTGTACTGCAAGCTTCAAAAGAGGTAAATTTTCCATTGAAGATGATGCCCGATCGAGAAGGCCAGTTTCTGTGTCAGTCCCCGAAAATATCGATGCAGATCATGACATGATTTTATCAGACCGTCGAATTAGGCTAAAACGAATATCTGAAGCACTGAATATTTCATACGAACGCGTCCATCATATAGTTCACGTCAATTTGGACATGAGAAAAATTGCTGAAAAGTGTTTGAATGTTGACCAAAAGCGTGCAAGTGTAGAAGCATCACGTTCGATCTGTGCTCGATTTGAAAACGATGTAGATTTCTTAAACCGAATTGGTACTATGGATGAGACTTGGGTACATTTCTACGATCCAGAAACAAAGCAACAATGGATGCAATTGAGACACTCTGGTTCTCCAAGACCTAAGGATTTTCGTGTCCAAAAATCTACTGGAAAAGTTCTTGCTTCAGTTTTAGGGATTGTCATGGAGTAATCATGATTGATTTTTTGGATGAGGGTAGAACAATAACTGGAGATTACTATTCGACATTACTGACCACTATACGGGAAAAAATTAAAGAGAAAAGACGCGGAAAGCTATCCAAAGGTGTTTTGTTTTTGCAGGACAACGCTCCTGCACACAAATCTCATGTTGCCATGCAAAAAATTCGTAATTTAGGGTTTGAATTACTAGAACACCCCACTTATTCACCAGACTTTCCTCCGTATTACTATCATCTCTTTCCTCAACTGAAAAAAAGTTTAAAAGGTCGTTAATTTTCTTCCAACGAGGAGATAATAAAAGCTGTGGACGTCTGGTTTGCAGAGCAAGAAGAAACATTTCTTTTTGAAAGGTCTAGAGACGTTGCAGGTTCGATGTAATAAATGTATCCAATTAAGAGGAGAATAAGTTGAGTAATAACATATTTTGACATTCAAATTTTGTTTGATTCTATAGTAGGCTAAGAATTTTTCAATATATCCTCGTATTTTCCTTCAGTTCCACAGCCTGTAACCTGCTCCACAGTTTTCTACAATGATGCATAATTCAGCACGTTATTCTAGTTTGTTTGGTTTGGGTAACTTCACAACCCACGATTCGCAACCAAATATCCGAAGCTTTGACAGATCATACCATATCTTAGCCGGTGAAGCTCCATTGTTTACGCTATTAGGACATCTATTTAATGCATATGCAGAACATAACAATGCTTCTCCCCACAGTTCCATGTACATTAGTATTAGCAAACTTTGTTCTCACTTTATTTGTCAATGTTCGGTTCAGTCTGTCCAATTTACCATTTTGTGCTGGGCTATAAGAACAAGTATAATCAATTTCTATTTCTTTATGTTTACAAAAATTCTTAAACATTTCTTCACCGAATCCTTCTTGTTCTTGTACCACGTTACGTCCTGGTTGACTTTATAGAGTTTATAACATTCTGGGAGGCTTCATCTTTTGATTTCAATTATCGTACAACTACAAAGTGACAGAAGTCATCCATTAGAACTTGAAAATACCTATGTGTCTCAAATGACTCTATCGATATACGCCACATACGTCGGTATGGATTAGTTCTTCTATTTCAGTAGTTCTACTTGAACTTCTGGAAAATGGATTTCTTGTTGCTTTTATCCTTCTGAACATTACTCGTTTGACCAAGGAAAACATAGTAATTTTAAGGTAATTAAGGTGACCTGGCCTACGATTCCAGAGCTCATTACTTACATTTGCAGCATGGTGCATAGGTTTTTGACATTTTCACAAAACAAAGTAAAATCTTTATCTCTTATAATACATGATTTTGAATAAAAAATGATTATAATACCTTTATTTATTAATTGTGAAACAAGATTATTCTGAATATTCTCAACGATTAAAGCAACCAACTTACTACCATTTGCCACTCAAATGCATATTTTATGTTGTAGATATTCTATATTATACATTAACTTCACAAGTTTTGCAGAAACTAAATTTTGAGTAGCACCTAAATCTAATATGGAAATATTCATATAGTTCACACTACAACTCAAAGTTATGAAAGAAATTTCTGTTTCTACCTGATGTGCAGCATCTTGATTTTCACGCCTATATCTACCTAGCACACCTTGTTTATTCTGGCCTCACACTTTTCCTCGAAATCCTCTTCTACCTCTACTTACTGCATGGCTCGATGGTTTATTATCTCCTTTACAAATCATGTATCCTCCCTCTCCTCTCTGATAGCAGTTATTTGAGAAAGTTTTTAAGGTAATTTTCCCGTCACTAGAAACTGGTTTCATATTTTTTATCTTTAACTTCATTTCTTCATTCAAAAGTCTGGCTTTGACGAATTTCATTGTTACTTCAGTATTTGATGTCTCTATAGCTGTGCTTATAGGATCATAGTCATCACTAAGAGACAGCAGCAAGTGACAAACTTTGTCGATTTCTTCATTTTTTGAACCTGTACCATCCAACTTTCTGATGATCGAGTCAAACCTCATAAAATGGTCCTCAAGCTTATCATTTTTGCCACAATTCATAAACAATAACTTGTTTTTAAGGAATAACTTTGTAAAGACGCTTTACACTGTATAATTATGGACTTTGCTTTTGCATATTTTTGCCTAAAATGATCCTTCTCTCTTTTGTCAGTGAAGGCTTCTCCGCTTTTCTCTAGAGCTACTTCTATTTGCCTTTCTTCTAAGAGTGATTGAACCCTGAATTTCCGATTATTAAAATTTTTAGAGTTATACTGAGGGAACACTACTGCAATATCTATATATGCTTTTGTTTTTGCCACTTTTCAAGCAAATGTTTTACTGCAGGAAGGTGAGTACGACTTATTCTCAAATTCTGATTTCAACTCCCGTATCTTCTGCCCTGGGCAAGTGTCTAGGCCCATAACCTAATGATTTTAAACGGAACATCATTAAAGCACACTTGAACTAGTTTTAACAGTAGTCACAGAACAGTATACAAATCACAAATATAGTCAATAACCAGAAGCCAGAATATAAGAGACTTCGATATTTTCGACGGCGTTGTTGACTCGTGTTTAGAAGTCTAAAATAAGTATTTTAACAACATGTTTGAACTAGAAATACTGTTTTGTTTTTCTACTGATTTGACAGATGACAGTTACTAATTTGCCATTTTATAACGAATAAACGCCGATTTAGCCAATGGGGGAAACATAAATTAGTATTATAGTAGATTTTCCATACAAAATTATGTACAGCGATGAAGCTCAATTAGGAATATAGATAATTCACAACCTACCAGTATTATCAAAAAATCTCAGATCCTAAAAACTTTGTTAGCTACGCTTTATGGGCGGGCAGAATCATTAATGTAGATATCTATATATCTTAAAAATTGATGATGGACAAAATGTCACAGTGAACGGTATAGAAACATTTGATGAATGAATAATTCTACGTTATGGTTCTGTTAATCATTTGACCACCAGAATCATGGAATATCAAATGAAAAAATAATAGGTTCATATGTTAGATACAAGCTCTTATGGCCGTCCGCCACTGTAGGTAACTGTTAAAATATCAATACCATGATAACATTCATGAAATATGAAAGTTAAAAATACCCACATGATTTGATTAAAAACAATTACATTATCGATAAAATGTTTTGCTTTCATTTTCTCGTTATACTAACATTAGTTTTGGGAATAGGATTGCACCTATTAATTATAAATTGATATAATGTAATGTATTAATAGGCGTCAATTCTCTAAACCCTTCATTCCATATTCTATACCGGGTTATGTTACCTCTACATGAAACCTCAAACTGGAAAAAATTATTAATAATAATAATAACAATCTTTATTCAATAAATACAAATACAAAGGAGTATCTAAGGCAATAAAAAGAAAATGAATAAAGCTAATGAGCGATAAGTGTTGTTCCACTTGTTTCGCATAAATATAAAAAGGTTTATAAGAATTATTACATACATTACACAAATATATACTTATAAGTAGTTCCTGAAAATAGAGATGACAATATAACATACTTATAAACAATGGAGATAAAAATAAATACACGATATATAGAATTACAATTAGTTCCTCTTCATTTATGGAAGCAGCACACTGTAACATATTAGGATCATGATTTGTTCAGCTTGCGTAAGTATCGAAATGGCGATGAATTAATTGTCTTTGATTGTCAAGAATGAATTTTTTCAATGCATTTTTAAATTGTGGTGGATATATACTTGTTTTAATTCGGTCAGGTAAATTATTATAAAATTTTGGTGCCAAGAGAAGGAACGTTGTGTTACTGTTTTCATCATATAGGGAACTCGGTGTTGATTTCGATTTCGCGTATTGTATTGAAGGTTATCTACTAATGCCGTTTGTTTTGTGGTGTGATATTTTATGAGTGTGTGAAAGAAGTATAGTTGTCTGGTGTCCATAATTTTTGTTTCTAGGTACAGTTGATCAGAGATATACTGTCGATCTTTAGAAAAAATGAGTTTGAGAAAACGTTTCTGACATATTTCTAAAAGGTGTATGTAGGTTTTCGCTGCAGCTCCCCATCCTAGTATTCCATAGCGGAGGTGGCTTTCCACTAGTGCGTAGTATAGTATTTTTAGGAGGTGGGTTGGTAATATGTTTTTAAGGTATCTGAATTTGTATAAAATAATTTGTAGTTTTTTGATGATATATTTAATGTGAGAGTCCCACCTTAAATGTGAATCAATGATGACTCCCAGATATTTAATATTATTAAGCGATGAAATATGATAGGGCTTGTCATTTATATTTACAGTTAAGTTATCGGAAATCGGTAATCCAGTTCTGTTACAGCTAAAAGGGACGTAGTTCTTTTTTTCTAAGTTCACTGTGAGTAATTTGCTATCTAAAAAAGATTTTATTTTACTAAAATTGTTTTGGAATTTTTCTTCTAGTTCTTCCGAAGTGTCAGCTGTATAGAGTATTGCCGTATCATCAGCGAAACCAAGAATGAAACCATCACTTTCAAGAGAATATAATTCATTCACATAAATATTGAAAAGAATTGGCCCTAATACTGTACGTTGTGGTATTCCGAATTCAATTTTTCTTGTCTCGCTAATGACTTCACCGCTGGTATCTATTTGATAAGTAGTTTTCGAACATCTTCAGACTTTGTCCTCTTATACCTATGTTTTCAAGTGATTTCGAAAGCAAATTGTGGTGAACCGTGTCGAATGCTTTGGAAAGATCTATAAAAACGCAAAGACATGGATTACTATAATTTAGTGCTGTGGTTATTCTTGATGTCAAGGTTAATATCGCATCTTCGGTAGATTTCTTCTCTCTAAAACCAAATTGATTATTAGAGATTATATTATATTTCTTCAGGAAAGAATCTTAACGATTTTTTAAAGCCTTTTCGAAAATTTTGGATATATGTGTTATCAGTGAAATAGGGCGATAATTTGTGATTGTAGTTCGGTCTCCTTTCTTGTATAGCGGGATTATGAGTGACTCTCTAAAGTCTGACGGCCATATTCCTGATTCGAAACATCTATTGATAAGGTTTTTTACGGGTTTCAGAATATGATTTTCAACTGATTTGAGGGTTTCTGATTTGATGTTGTCTATACCAGCAACTTTTTTAATTTTCAGTTCCTGAATTATACTGCGCAGCTCTTTAGAATCTATTGGAAGAAGAATCATAGAATTGCACACGGATTTATTTGCTGGTGTATAAGTTGGCGTTCTGCTTATCTTGTTTGCCAGTGTTTTTCCAATGGATGCAAACACTCCGTTAAATTCATTGGTAATATCTTTTTTGTCGGTTGTAAGTTGACCAGTATTATTTTTAACAGCGTCAATGTTTTGGTGTGATTTATTATTTTTGCTAATTTTTTTCACTACATTCCATAATTTTTTTGAATCCTTATTGTTGTTTTCTATCTGTCTATTGTAATATTTCCGTTTAGTAATCTTAATTAAGGAGGTCAACTTGTTTTTGTAGTGGTTATATTGCAATTTCAATTGTAAGTCGTTAGGATTTTTAGTCACATTTTTATGTAGTGTGTTCTTTGTATTTATGGATTTAAGTAAATCATTTGTAATCCACGGAGCGATATTTGTATGTTTTCTTTTTATTTGACGTTTTTCTGTGGATTCTTTGATTGCATTGGATAATGTTTCTATAAATACGCTAGTAGCAACATCTGGATTTTTTTGATTGTATACTTTGGTCCAAGGAGTGTTCTCTAATTTGTTATTCAGTGTTTTTATGTTTATTGTTTCAACGTAATTTATGTTGTCTACTTTAGTCACTTTTTCCTTATTAAATATCACTTGTAAGATAGTAGTTGAGTGGTCTGTTATATTTGTTTGGAGTACGATTGGTAGTATGTTCTCAGTAATATTATTTTTGGCTTTCATGAATATATGGTCAAAGCACGCCCTTTGTCTTGTTGGATTATTAATAGTTGAGATGTAGCCGAATTCGTTTAGAAGGTTTGTGTATTCAATTGTGGTGAGATCGAATTCCAAGATATTGATGTTTGGATCTCCAATGAAAATGTATAATTCTTCTGAATTTGTATCATGTGTGTCAAGGTAGTTTTGTAAATTTGTGATAAATTCCTTTGGATTTGTATCGGGTGATCTGTATAACGCATAAATTATAGCACAACGATTAATATATAGATGTATTTTCATCGACAATATGTTTATATTACTATATAGTTGTATAATTTCGTATGAATAATTATAATTGTTTTTTTATATATAATACAACGCCATCGTTTTGGTTGTATCTACTATCATTATAAATTAATTCATGCCCATCATTTTGATGCAAGCTAGTGTCTGGTATCTGCCTTGTTTTAGTTCAAATGATCAGATCAATATCGGAATTCAGATTTGTTAAAAATAGCTTGAATTCGCCTAGATTTTTGTTTATGATTCGTATGTTATTGTGTACTACTTTAAGGTTAGAGTTACGTTTATTTACATTTTTAAGATTTGAGAGCATTCTTCTGTGGTTTCTAATGTATAAGTCTCAATTTTTTCAACAATAAAATCACGAATATATTGATTCATAATCCTTTAAATTACGAGTAATATTTCTATGGTGCGTAATATTCAAAGAATAAAATTTTGTGTAATTATATAAACAAGAGAAATAAAAACATTTACAGGTATTAATCTACAAGATAGAATTATTAAAAAGATAGTTTCACTTAAGGATTATTAGTGTTTTTTATGGGGTTTTTTGTAACCTTAGAGCGGGTTTAAATTTTAGCTTTGTTTTCGATTGCGTTTTTTTACTGTTTCGTTGGGTGGTAGAACTGGAGATTCGGTGGATGTTTGTTTTTGATTACTTGTCATCAGTACTTTTTCCAGCACCTTTGGAAATTCTTTGGTATGGTTTTGTGCAGAGGGAGCATTATTGGATTTTTCTTCGATTTGCTTGACGTTTTCGCTTTGTTCCAAGTCCTCAACACTATAGATTATACCATTCACATGAAGTTTGTTGTTTTTTATGTAACAGTTGGTATTTTTATCCTCTCTAGCCAAGTACAAATGCTTTTTCAGTATTTTGTAATCTTTTCGCTGTTTGATGGTCATATCATTCGAGATAGATATGTTCGTTCCTTTGATTTTCTTTGCATTCGCTAGTATCGAGGACTTTTTCAGAAAAGAAACGAATTCTATTTCAACTGGACAGGACTCTCTTTTGCCTAGTGTGTACTGAATCAATTAGACCTATTAATAAAGTAGATCACTGATATATGTCAGATTTCGTTAATTTATAAAAACAACTGTAAATATGTTGGTTGGTTATTTTTCATATTTATGTGAAAACTAGCAAAAAAACATATTGTTCACGCTGGCACATTCGATTTCAAATAAAGGTTTCACCACTGATTCGGGATGGGATCGGGTGGAAGGGAAGTGGTTCATTCTATAACCGAAACGGTTATCGAAATATAAAGTTTTAAACTTAATTAGTTCGTAAAATTTTTATATTTTTTCGTCAGAGCACTATTCACTACTGATTCGGAGAATATTCTTCTAGGCGCATGACAATTAATAATATTTTTGTGCGATCGATCTTTTTTGTTTATTTACAGCATCAGTTGTCAAGACGGTAGGTTGTGTTTACTGGTTTCCAAGTCCAACACGTCGGTAAGTAATCTACTTACCGTTCAGACGTCGGTAAGTAAATCACTTACCGACGTCTTAGCCCTACATACATTTAAGCGGTCCTAAATAATATATTACTCCAGTCATTACACAAAAGGAACAAAAAAAAATAAGAAGAGTTATATTTTTTAATGAACAGAGCCGAACAGAATAATATAAAAAGTAATAAATAATATAAAATAGATACCTTAAGGATTAGAAATGAGTCATCGGGAGCTTCATTTAAAAAGCTTTAAATCTGCTTTTTGGTAAATACAGCAGCTTTCTTAGGTCTATGTCCAATATTTTTACTCTTTAGATAGGCAACCAAAGTATGAAATGTTGAAATATCGATAGCATCTTTGAAAAAAATAGTGCTTTTCAACATAGAATATTCTGCCCAAATACTACCAGGCGATTTCAATGTCTCATTTCGCCGAACAAAATATGCCAACAACACTTTTTCATTAATACTGGCACCATTCTTCTCCTCACACCAATTCTTAAACATTTTGTAGACTTTTTCATAGCGATTCCTGGATTTTTCTGGGATTATTGTTTCACATCCTATTTGCCACGCTTTTTCTACTTCAGTATCACTCTCACTCATTTTATATTAGTAAATTAATCGAAAATTCAAGTTCAAAGTATAGACTTTAAAATATAATCTTAAGTTTCACAGTAAATGCATTTGTTTGTTGATAAATAATATCTTGGAAACACTTAGCGACTGCCCTACGATTATTAAATTATATCATTGGCAAGTTGGCAACGGCCTACTTTATACCAAAATGCAGATATATTTTAAACTGATCGAGAAGTATAAATGTCACGTTTCGTTCATTTCGAAGAAATTTAAATTATTTTGTTTGAAATTTATTGCAATACGATCGCTACGCTCATCCTCCAAACATTGCTGTCGACCGGTAAACAACCCTTACCGTTCTTAATACTTGATATGGCCTCTACCAATTTGGCAACATTAATGCCAAAACATCCAGCGGGCCACCAAATTTAATTCAAAGTAAAATCAAGCGGAAAATGAAAACTAAGTAAAATATCCTAAAGGCTGGTATTCACTATATAAACTAAAACTACTCTTTCCAAAAAAGAAAGGGGATAAAAATACAAAATTAATTATTGGAGTGGCAGTGAGTTTTACTACCGATCGGGAGTAAGAACTATTCTTAGTCTTTAACGTCCGTCTTTGCCAGGATAAACCTTTTCTACAATACCCATTGGACATTATAGTGGTGGCAAATTCTCTTGCATTAAGAGGACAATACTACTTTCCTTTACAGACATAGTGGAAGTAGTCCATTTCTGGCGTTCTTCACTATGCCACCTCTTCTAAAAATGCTCAACAGCAGACTCTAATAATGTATACATAGAAACCGGATGGGTGCTTTCAATATAAGAATTTTCATTAGGAAAAGGACATAAAGGGGTTAAGCAACATGCTCGCTAGGTTCATTATTTAACAAACATAAGGGGCGACTATTTAAAATAGTCAAAACGGTGTTAAAATCCGTAAGTCCGAACTTATTTTCCGATCACTCTGGATAAATGCATTTTCATGCTTCGGATGTAGGATTCCCAAAGACCACCACAGTGATTAGCTCGGGGGGATTATTGATCGATTAGATTTTGTTAAAATTTATTTCTCTATGAAAGGTGTCGCGGTATTTTATGGAATTCAAAAGTTCTTGAAATTCATCAATTCGAACCTTGGCTCCAATAAAATTGGTCACACTATCAGAATACAGCCTTAAACAATTACCTCGACAAAATATACAGCGTTTGAAGGCTCCTAAAAAGCATTCAGTGGATAACGAAGAAGCAAGTTCTAAGTGATCAGCTTTCGTTACGAAGCAAATAAATATACCGACATAAGCCTTTTGAGTTCTTACTCAAAGTTTGCGAAACATTATAAAGGGTTAAGCACCAGTATAATCAGCTCCAGTCAAGAAAAAAGCATTAGGTTGGTTAACTATTTCTGAAGGTAAGTGTGACATGATGGGTTATAATGGTTTAGGGATGTTTTTAAAATAACGATTGTATAACCAAACACGTTTACGCACAAGAGTTCTAGAAGACAAAATCAAGTATTTTTGTCTTGCAAAAGATAAAAGCAAATACAAACCAGTATAACAATACCTTTTATGGTAGTGATCCATTGAACGTGTAATAAAATTGTCCAATTTGGGTTTGTGATTGATTTAATATATGTTAATAGAAAAAAGAAGGTAAACTATTACAAATATTAAAGCTTAGATATTATCCGCCCTATGGGGATATCCTAGATATATTTTTCCCATTTAAGATCAGTATAACTGTGCAATGATACACAAAACCAGGAAAGCTATAGTCTGTTTCTTATTGACTGACAGCACGCGAAAAGGTCACAGATGCTAGTCAGGTAGTAAAGCATAAGCGTCACAGTTCATCTAAGGAATTCATTCACTATTTAATTTTATACCCGATCTGATATAAGGTAATATAAATGTAAATTCGGTTAGTTAAAACAACTAACTGACCTTCATACATTTGTAGAGTACATACAGTTAAAACAATAAATTATTTTTGAAATAATCTTGTAACGCAACTATTCTGACTGAATATTTCATTAATTATCTTGACAATTTGGAGCAGGTCAATTCTTGGGATACATATTAACAAACCATTTATCAATTTATTCTCCAGATAATTACTTTCTGATTTTCTAAATGTTGATGATAACATTTCCAAGAAACATTACAATAGGGTCCTACTAGGGATTGTCCCAATGACTACTTAGACATTTTGCAGGTATATACGGTGAAACTTGGTCTCGCCCAAATTTGTATAATTTGTTTTGCTTAGAGTCGCTTATGTTCCATAAGTGTTAACTGTGTTGTGAAAAATGTCTTCAAGTTTTACCCCAGTAAAGTGTAAGAGCGTGATTAGCTTACAAACGAAGACTGTAGTGTTAAATGTGCATGATGCTGTTGTACATCAAACGCCAGCTTCTACTGTTAGAAATATAGTTCCGACATGTTCCAATATGACAGGAGTTAGTGAATCTACTATTTACAGGCTTTTAAGAGAGAGGAAAAATGGAAATATATCTCTACCTAAAAAGTCAACTGGAAGAAAACCATTTGACCTTGATGAACATATGCAAAATACAATAAGACGAAAACTACATGAATTATATTTTAAAAAAGAGATCCCATCCCTTGACAGAATTCTAAGAATGGTGGAGGAGGATGAGAATTTGCCTGACATAGGGCGAAAAACTTTGTGGAAAAGATTACACAAATAAAATTTCACTTGGGAGAAGCGAAGTCGCAAATCAATGCTAATCGACAACGAAGAAATAATATGTTGGAGACGCCAATATTTACGAGATATCCGAAAATACAAACAGGAGGGAAGACAAATCTATTATCTAGATGAGACATGGCTCAATGAAGGACATTCAGTAAAAAAAATATGGCAGGACAAAAGTATTCAAACCAGTCGTCAAGCTTTCATAGCAGGTTTATCTACTGGGCTGAAAACTCCTATCGGTAAAGGTCGCCGACTAATAATAACACATATTGGATGCAATCAAGGGTTCGCTGAAGGTAGTTTACTTGAGTTTCAGTCAACATTACCCAAAGAATATCATGAAGACATGACTGCAGATATATTTTACACAAATAGTCGAATTAATTCCAAATAATGCTGTAATCGTTATGGACAATGTCACTTATCATTCGCGATTAACAGAAAATCCTCCATCTACCTCTAGGAGAGAAGCTGATATTAGAAACTGGTTAATCGTATTTGAAGATGATATGTTGAAAAAAGAACTTTTATAGGTTGCTTCAGATCACAAGCTACAATTTACAAAGTTTACTTTACTTAATATACATTGTCAATAAATTTGAATTATGAGAATTAAACTATATTTTCTTTAATTAATTTAATTTAATAAAAATGTAACTTGTTATTAGGCCTAAGCGAATGAATTTTATTTCAACTATAATGTTGACGAATCTAATTAAATAAGCAAAATGAACTAATATCGTAATCTCCGACACTGCCGCACTGTTTATCCTTTTGCTGGCATTGTTCAGTTTTATTACCATATTGTATTTTGAGCTGAAACAGGGATGTACAGATAACCCATACAGACACCTTCTTGTTTTGCATTAGAATTTTAGTATTTACTTGTAAAATTCTTAGGAACACTCTGTAAGAGATAATTTTCTATTTGAATATTTAATGAGGCTACTGGGCTATCAGACATTAAAAAATAGACTATATATCTGCTGATCTTTACAATTATTACTTAAGAAGACAGTTTAAAACAGGAGAACTCCCTAGATTTATCTCTTCATTGACGACTTCATATTGTGGGTCGCTTAAGTATCTTCTAATTTCTAACTGTTCTAGGAAATCCAGTTCTTGTTTCTTATCACAAATATGTACTACTTCTAGGTTTAATTGAAGCGAAGAAAAAAGGCAAAGGATGTTCGCAACTAACAACAAAGCATACATTATATTATTCAGGAGTAAAGCCAGAACAAAGGGCAAAGGAGCGTGTAGGAATAATCGTTACAGAAGAAATAAAACAAAAGGTAATACAATTTAAGGCAGTCTACTCGAAAATAACAGTTATTAGTATAAAATTAGGTGAAATAATCAATTTTTTACAAATATATGGGCCAGTAGAAGGAGCGGCAGAGGAAGAAATTTTAGAATTTTATAACCAATTGCAAAGAGTATTAGATGAAGTAAGGGAGGAAAACGAAAAGATAATAATAATGGAATAGCAGGGTAGGAAATTATTACAATAGAGGAATGGGTTGTATGGGAAAACACGGAGAAGACACAATTAACAGAAATTGACTAAAAATGATAGATTTTTGCAGAAGGAATGATATAATAATAGGAAATACGATGTGGGAACAACAACTAAATGATAAATATACGTGTGTGGCAGAAGAAAGAAACGCTAAAAGCCTGATAGGCCAAGTAACATATACACAAAACCTAACAGAAGTAATGCAAAAAACTGAAACAAAGAAAGAAGCAGAAATTTGATCTAACCACAGATTAGTAGTGACAATTTGTCTAGTAAAATTACTAAACAAAGAAGTTACTACAGACTACAGTAAACTAGCAACACATAGACTTAAAAATAAAGATATCGAGAAAAAATACTAAAATGAGACGAACAAAGAATTCGATAAACTAGAAAATTAAATAACAGATTGGACACTTGGAGAACGATGGGTCGCCTTTAAAGAATAGTATATTGTGTACCTAGGCGCGATAGTGCTGGTTTTCCGGGCCGACAGAAAGCCGAGCCTGGCCACTTCTGGAGGCCCGGTAAACCACTTTCGCGGCGTGGAACACACAATAGTTTTTATCCTACACATACAATTATTAAATTCTAAAATGTCAAAAAGGTAACTAGGAAATAAATCCCACTACGCAAAACATCTACTTGACACCAATCATTCATTGACACCTAACACAGAACTAGAAGTGCTGCATATTTGTGAAAAGAAACAAGGACTGGATTTCCTTGAAGAACTGGAAATTAGAAGACATTTAAGAAACCCACAATATGAAGTTGTCAATGAACAGTTAAATCTAGGGAATTCTCCACTAATAAACTGCCTTCTTAAGTGATAATTGTAAAGATCAGCAGATATAGTTTTCCTGGTTTTCTATATCATTGCACAGTTATACTGATCTTAATTGGAAAAATGATATCCAGGATATCACCATAGGGCTAATAATATCTAAGCTTCAATATTTGTAATATCACATCTTCTTCTTTTTTCTATAAACATATATTAAGCCAATCACAAGTTAGGTTACTTCTTGGTCTAGCCAAAAATAACTACTAAACATCAGGTAGGCATAAAATGAAATGTAGCTTCTGAAACAATTGTCAATTTTTTAGAATTTTCAATAACTTTTATTATATTGTGGAATTAACTAGAGACCGTGAGTTTCATTTAAAAACACTAGTTATTATGTTTTTATATATACACTATATTGATAATTATTGTACTTACTTGTATTTTCAATTTTAAATTTTCTCGAAACAAGCGTTTGTTCGCTTATCGAGTGTGTTTTATTAATTTCATCTTATTATTATAGTCATCTCTATCTATTAATATCTTCGAAATTTATGGATATGTTATTTATTGTATTTTTATCTTATTATTATTATTCTATTATTATTATCATTAGCTTGATAAGAGGAATGAGGAGCGATAAAACTCCTATGGGGTCAAAGGTTCTAGCGACAAAAGACAACAACTGCCTTTTAGTACAAGCAGAATAATCAGCAGAAGAAAGTTTAAATATCAATTTATCTGTGGATGGGTTCCACAGCAAACATAAAATATTTAAAAAATCACACAAAAAATTCTTAATTTCAATTAACCTGAAATTTTCTTGAATAATATTAAGTGAATGAGATGAATTTGACATCCATTTGAAAACCAGCTGAAGAAAATAAGGCTACAATTTGTAAAGTGCGAGTTCAGCATATTCTAGATCAGGATAACTACTTATGAAATCGTTCATATACATATCATCTGAAGGGAACCCTCTATCGAAAAAAAGGATACTTTTGGTATGTCATATGGCTTAGTAAGAAATATTTTAAAACAAAATAAATATAAAGCCTACAAATCAAATATTCCCTGCAAGAACGACTTTTCTGTATTTGGAAAAAATCTTTGTTTACAGTTTAATAGAGTTATTTTTGGCCCCCAGAATTTATTAGCGACCTTTATGTAACATCTTGTTATTAAATAAGTTAGCTAATGATCTGAACAAAGAGAATAAAAATTGGCAACCTATCAGATGAAGATATAACAATTTGTCATTTTGACTATGAATTTGTCGAATCAACTTTTATATATGCTATGATTTTATTCAAATGAAGCGAAATTAATCACAAGCAATTAGTGTCAATTGAAAATATAGAGAATAAATCACATTTATGTAATAATCTAGAGATGGTTGTTATGAAATTCAAAATTAAATTCTGTTTATTGGGTATTCAATTTTTCCATGTTGATATTAAAATACGAGAGCTTTCAATTCAATACCTAACCTGTATGAAAACAATAATGGGTATTCAAAGGCTTAAAAACTCACTGCAAAAACATAACATCGTGACAATAAAACCAGAAAACAATATATTGACATTATTTTGTAATAGTTTCGTTGAAATTTATCTATAAAAAGTTTTGTGCGAATTTTTATTTAGAAAAAGTTTTGCATGATACGCTCTATGTGTATTTCAAACAATCCATTTTTGTCGGTAATAATTATTCATCAATGCGTGTATTGATATTCAAATTTGGATATAATAATTTTATCACTATGTATATTTATGAAAACATCATTGTTTTTTTAAACAAACTTTACAATAGTTGACTATATTATAATTACGAAAAACATACTCATTGAGGACTTACCTCCACTGAGTATACCCAAACAGCAAGCAATAAAACTGGAAATTGTATAAAAAACCACGAAAGCTAAACTCATTATTTCCATGTCCTTCTATAAAATTGTATGAGAAAACTTCATTATCAAGACGTTAAAGATCACTAACAAACTTTCCAAATTATCACAAACATATTTTTACAATCCAAACATTGTATTGTCAATATTATATTAGTTCCCTATCGATAGAAATCAAATGTTCTCAGTTCTTATCAATTGTAACTATTAAAAATAATCCCGCCAAAAATATCACGTCTCGTCGAAAAACGCGTGGTAGATCTTCGCTGGTTCCCAAAGCGTCGTGCGATGCTGTGCTTTCGCAATTCTGCACTGATCAGCCAAAAGCTCTCTACCATCGAGCAAGCCGCGACTTCTGAAATAGTTGCACACTTTGCGGTTGGGAGTGAACGATTTGCATACTCTCTGACAGTCGACCACGTTGCCGCAATTAAGGGAGAAGTCTTTAATATAGGGATGTACTATTTAATATCGATTTCCGGTATAACATTATTAACTTTTAGATTCTCTCAATTATGGGATATTTGCATTTATCATGAATTATAGTCTCCAAAATTTTACTTTGTTATGATTCTCAACGAGAATAATTTTAATTGCTCCATAACATCCCACTAAACAAGAAACATAACAAGTCTTTCTTGTGATGTTCTTTTTAGAGACTTTTCTTGATGCTTATTTAAAACGTTAATAAGATATCTCCTAGATGTCTTCATTTTATTACCAACTATATTAACATCCATGTCATGTAAATAAAACATATTTTTGATGTACACAATAATACTTGAATTCGCAGTTATATACACATCCTATGAACTTCTTTTTAGCAACTTCCTATAGGAAACATTCATACGATGTTAATTTGTATACTTCTCACTAATATCACATACAGAACGTTACTGTAATATTACAAATTAACGTGTTTCTAAGATGATCACATATTGCAGTTACTATCACATCATTCGAAATAATGTTTAGAAAGTTCGTGTGATTACGTCTTTATGATGTTAGTTCATAAAACTCTTAGTAATATCACATATTAAACATCACAGTGACATAAAAGAAAGAAGAAAACAGAAGAGGAATTGACGAACGAACATTATCTGTGAAAACACATGACAAGCATGAAATGGCGGATGGTTTTCACCATTTTATATGTATATGGTTTTCACAGTGGTTTGCTATGGTTTTCAGTCTTGTGTTATATTTTATTTGCAGGCAGCACATATTTTGCAAGTAGTACTTGAATAAAGTGGTCTTCGTTTTCGTTAGTTCCTACTAAGCTACAGTTTCTATACTTAGTTATAATTCTTGTTATAATGGACGAACAACAGCTGTTATCGGTAAGTACCTATTCCAAAATCATAATTATTAGAACTTAATACTCATTCAAGACTTTAATCGGCTATTGTACATTGAAATTCCAGGTGGCGGAATTGTACACTAACATTACAAAATAAGGGTTTTTTCAACTTTTAAAATATTTTAGTTAGTAAGTATATTTTAAAAAGGATTCACAATATTTTAAATACTAGATATGCATTATACCCTACAAAAAACTTAATATTGAAATAGTGTAGCTATTATTATTAATAATAAAACGTGCTCATAGTTGGCAGAGATTTGAATCTAGAAGAACATATTTTCAATGTTCAAGATGTTTCAGAAGCTACTTACATAAATAAAATAAAAAACAAATAGTTGGTAATTATGTAAAGAAAGGGGAATGACTACTTCAGATAGTCTGATACAGACATTGTATTAAACAGTACAAATAATATTGAATCGAGTATCTCTAGTTCAAGTATTTGTAGTAGCAGTCATAGCCATCAATATAGTATTGCAGGTTTAGACAATTTTAACATTAATACTAACAATTCTTGTGAACAATTAGAGACTATTTAAGACTTGAACAGAAATTTCTGTTGAAAAGCTCATTTCCATTTGCTATCCCTTACAATGGTACCTATATTAATCTAGTTGAAGAATATGTAACTTATGGCACTGAATGCTCCAGTCAACAAACAAAATTCAATTATTTATTATTGTAGAAACACAGCTATTGGATACTCAATTGGATACAATTAATTATAAACTCATTTAACTTGATAATGTGTTCATATCTCTTTTTCATAAGTAGTTTTTTGTATACAGTGTATTAATAATGCTTAGTTTTCATTAAGTTACAATTCCACGATGTTACTATACGATATATTCCAGGATGAAAATAACAAGATGAGAATAGTATATTATTTTATACAGAAAAAAATTATGAATTTTCATGGCACACCTGAATTTACCTGCGAAACGGAGTGAGGCATGTAATAGAAGGTAAATCATGAAAAGTCACTTCTCGAAAAAAAATATGTTGTTATTCTTTTGAAGAGCCCCGCATGTATCTTGTGGAAAATGGGTCCCAGTCAATTGGTTGAAAATCCAGTTTGATGTAGTTTATGATGATCGATCAAAGGTCTCCATGGGCACAATTTGATCTAAAGTAATTGTTTTATTAGCAGCTGTTCAGAACACCTTTAAATGTTTCACAGTTAAGGATTTTGAAGTGTACGTTATGGAATGGTTGAGGCACTCGAAACAGCTACTCTTGTGTGAGAAAAAGTAATCGTAAGTAAACGATAGAATTTTCTTTAATCAGATTGGATTTGTTGATTTAACGTAATGTTTCATAAAATCTTTATGGTTTAAAATTTTTATTAGTTTTAATATTATTAAAAAACTATTCTAATAAATTTTCTGTAATCTAGCTGTAATGTATGTGTATCCGTTAATCTTTATTAACTCAGTTTCAAAGTATGTTACATTATGACAACTACAGATCAATATACCCTTTTTTATTCCTTGCTTTCAATGAATGCTTTCAATAGTTTCCATTTTCCACGCTTGTTATGTAATATGCTTACACAATTTTATTTTCTTTAGGTTGGATTCCTGGACAAGATATTTTTTTTCTAATTTTGTTCATTAAAAGTGAATAAACGTTTCAAATCCTTCATTGCTTTTTTTGCTATTTTATTTTAAATGTACAGGGTGAACAATTAAGAACGACTGTGGGCCACATCTCAGAAAAGAATCATGGTACAACTTTCAAAAAAATTACCTTTAGGTAAGTGATACTGAAAAATTGCTGGAAAATATTTTGCAGTCTCTAAAATATCCGCTAGGGGTGGAATGAACACTCGAAAACATAATACTCCAACAAAACATACTAAAGGTGTCCTAAAAATACAATTTTTGAAATCTTGACGAGGTTATGAAAAAATTTAATCAAGAAGATTTTTTGCCATTATTCTTCAAACGATGGGTGGGGAGGTTCAAACTTATGAACAAATGTATAACTTTTTCGTTTTTTAACAGATAATGATTTTAGCTGCATTTAGAAGAGTTTTTCTGTTTAATAAGATGGATAATAAAATTTTGTATTCATTTGGAAATTTCAAATGTAAATGGAAGCATTTTTTCAATTTTTATATCTGATAACGTAAATCCCTTTTCATCAGAATTTAAAAAATGTCTCATTACATTTGAAATTTCCGAGAAAATGGCAAAATTGTCGACTTTTTCACATAGCGTTGACAAAATTGTCTAATTTTGTTATTTTTGTTAAGCATATCCTATTAAAGAGGAAAAACTCTTTTAAATGACGCCAAAAACATTGATATCGATTAAAAAACAAAAAAGTGTTACATTTGTTTTTTAGGAAGGAGTAGAGAGGTAGTTTGTGTGACACAGGACGATGAGGACGATCTGGAGAGAAATTTTAAGGAAGGACTTCTGGAAAACAACAAGAGTGTGGAGGATACCTCGATGGCTATCGGGGGAGACGCGAAACAATCGACGATGCTGGAGGAATCACAGGAGCGTGGGGAAGGAGGCAGTGAGGAGGAGTATGATTTTAAGAACAGCGAACTATACTCAATTCTGCTAGATATGGAGCCTAAGGAGGACAATAAAAGGCTAAAACTGAGTCCGGAGGAAAGAAGGAAGCGGAAAAGGGATAGGGCGAACGAAAGTAGAGAACATAAAGGGGAGAGTTCTGCTAGGACCTTACTGAGGAGAGTAGAGAAATTATCGGAGCTGACTGAGCATTTGCGTGATGGGGAGGTGAAAAGGGTGTTGGGGGAGATGAGATCGCTTGTTAAGAGGCTGACAAATGAAGAGGATCTGAGTAACTCCAGCAAAATAAAATGCGGAGCGTGTAAGGAGGAATTGGAAAAGGAGAAGAAGAGGATCAGGATAGAAATACATAAAAGCAAGGTGGAGATGGGAGGAGAGTACAAAGATTTTAAGAAATTGGCAAAGGACAACTGGGATGAGGGGGTTTTCAGATGCACAACCTTTAAAGCGTGTAGCTTTGAGGAGGCTCTCGAAAAAAGGGACTGCGTGGTGATTCTAGACACGGGGAGGGTGCCGTCGGCACTACTGTCAAAACTGAAGGATAGTAAGTCGGAAATAATCGAAATGGCTGAGGGACTGAATATTGGGGAGGTGGATCAATTAGTTAATATAATTAAAAGACCTAAGTCAAGTGAAGAGTGGTATCACTATGTGGGAAGAGTTGCGGAGAACCAGAATAATACGCAGTTATTCGGAATGATACGACAAATGCAGGCCAGGGTCTTTGGTTTTGTGGACAGGGACGATAGGCCGGAGAGGATTAACGTCCTGTTGTCTGAAAGTGTGGATGAGGATTACGCCCGAATGATGCTGGAGTTTGTGGTATATAGGGCGGGATGTAAGTACGACATTGTAAGTAGGAAGCGACAGGGAAGGACAGAAAGGGGGGCAGATAGGGAAGCCGTGATTGTTAGGACGGGAGAGCGCCCGTACGCAGAAGTGCTAAGGGAGCTTAAATCAGCGGTCGACGTGCAAGCTTTAGGGATCGTGGTAAACAACGTTACTAAGACTAGTGGCGAAGACATAATGCTGAACCTAAAGGGGAAGGGCACGGCTGAAGCCCTTAAAGAAGAGATCAGAGGGAAAATGGAGGAGGTTCAGGTTTCTGTCAAGAGACGTGAGGGGATTTTCAATATTCTGGATTTGGACCCATCGATATCGGAAAGGGAGATCATGGTGGCCATTGAAGGACATGCGGGCCTGAAGAGAGGAGATGTAGGCGTGAAAAGCATGAGAGGTACAAGATACGGGGAGCAGGTGGGCACGGTGACGGTACCCCTGGATAAGGTGGAGACTGAGATGCATGGGTAATGTGAGAATAGGGCTAGTGTCATGTAGGGCGAGGGAGAGGATAACACCCCTCAGATGTTTTAGGTGTCTCGAATATGGACATAGTGCCACAAATTGTGAGGGGGAAGATAGGTCTCGGCAATGTCTAAACTGCGGGAAAGAGGGACACAGGGCACAAGATTGTAAAGATGAGCCCAAATGCAGAAAGTGTAAGGTAACAGGACACAGGATGGACACCATGAGGTGTCCAGGATTCAGGGAACTGGTTTACGGGAGAAAAAGGTAAACTTCAACAAATTCAGTCCCTTTTATCAGATATACGTTTGTGGTTATTATAATTGTGGAGCACTTAGTTATTCGTCTTTTTTATAAGTTTTATTCATGCAATTGTTGTATATTGTTTTTTGGTGTCCGTATATAAATTTTACACTTATTTATTTATTTATCTTTTTTATTTATATATTCTGTATAGGGTCTTTTACACATTTTTACATACTATTTTATTTATACATATTTATACTATTCTACTTGCACATAGTTACACTACTTTATTTATATATATTGACATTATTTTATTTATACATTTGTACATATTTAAATATGTTGTACTACTTCGTCTATAGGTATAGGATACTGTACTCCTTTCATATGGTATTCATATACATGCAGCGGTTTTGGGCAGACTCAACGTTATATGCGACGCACAGCAGACGGGGAAAAGGGGCGAACGTTGCAAAATGCTCAAAATACTACAGGTAAATCTTGGTAGGGCCAAAATGGCCCACGATATGGCATGGGCAGCAGCCACTAAGCACGAGATGGATATCGTCGTGATTTCTGAACCTAACAAGAAGATATGCGCCAAAGGGGGGTGGTACACCGATGGAAAAAAGGATGTAGCATTGAAAATTATGAATAAAAAAGTAGAAGTCGTGAGTATAGTCGAGAACAGAAACTATGTCTACTTAGAGTTACCAGGGATACATATATATGCGCTATATATCTCGCCTAATATTAGTCTCCCTTTTCAACAGGGGACTGGGGTCCAAATAAACTAGTGGTACTTGATTGACTTGAAGACGGAAGGTTCGGTAGAATTTGTGATTGGTGTATCGAAATGCAATAGAGTATGATGAGTCTTGGATTTGCAAGTCCGACAAGTATAATTGGAGCGACAGGAACGAAGATCGTGAGAGGAACTCAAACAATTAAAGCATAGATGCGATTGTTTGCAAAAACGATGCCTTTCTGAAGGACTTTTACTTAAGAATTGATCACATTTGTAAATAGTATGGTTTTGTTTGCATAAAATACAATGTTGATTAGACAAATTAGTAACTAACAAAGTTGAAGAACGAGTTTTACAGGAAACTTTTGAAAATAAGGGTGGATCTTTCGATCGGAAATATTTCGATGAAGAAACATTTAAATTACTGTAGGCGTTCAACTGGGTTTCTAAAAATGCAATCAAGCTTGTGAAGGTGGGGATCTCTGTTGATTTATGTTCAATTTCAAAGAAACGTGCGATTTCTGGAGTTAATCTAGAATGTAACAAATTAAACATAATGAAGTCCCACTCATCCGTATGTAAACCGATCACTTGGAGAGCAGAAATATTTTCTAAAAATGTATCTTGAATTATCACTCAAACTAGTTGACCAGAGAATATATTGGCTCACCCTGTATAAAATTGCACCAAATAATAACAGAATGAGTATAAGAAATGAAATCTATTTAGTAATTAATCTAAGAAAAACACGTCTGTTTAAATCTCCGTTTGGAAATTATAAAAATATTCAATAATCAAACGACCAGTTTTTGTTCGACAATATCAAGAAGTATAATATCTTCAAGGTTACTCACTTTTGAAATACAGTAGATCGATTTAAAAATTATTGGAATGAGTAAAATAAACAAACGTACATTTATAATGAAAATTTTGTTTTTAAATGAGAGTAATAAAGTGCCTTTTTTCTAGGCTAAAAAAAATAACAACATCCGGCTCGAAGGGCCAATGTTCGGGACGATAGCAAATTTCCCTTTTATTTTAAATTTAAATTGAAGTGAACTGTAATATTCATTAATAATAATTAATTAAATGATGATATTTTACCTTTTTACTCATTTCTCGGAGATCAACCGGCCGGCGTTGTACTCGTATCGATGTAGCTTCACCCACACACCTTTTGTACTGTATCGCGCGGTGATTGTCTTACTACTACTGCTACTATAATTTACACACACTCGGTACAAAACTTTGACGAGGTGAAAATGTCAACATTGCGCGGTTGAATTTAAAATATGTAAGGCATATCGGGATTCAATCACGAACATAAGAGTTGTAGGAAATACCTAACATTGGGACTTAGGACATCTGACAACCCTCGCCTAAATCCCTAAAGTATTTAGGTAATACCTAACCTTAAAAGTTCGTTTGTAGTCGTTGTTGAGAGGTTAAATATCTTTCGTTTTATTTATATTAATGCACGGTGGAACGCATATTTCATTTAGGAATTCCTAAATCCGGTTTAGGTATTACCTAACTTTAGGAATTAGTTGGTGAAATCGGGTATAAGTGATCTAAAAGTAACAGAGCTAAAGGCAGAATTGGAAAATCGTGAGATGAAAATGTCCGGTAAGAAAAGTGAATTAGTTGAAAGATTTAAAGTGACACTGGAAAATTACGGGTTTGATCCAGAAACATTTTCATTCAATGAAGAGGCTTCTACCTTAATGTCGTCAATTTCTGTCATGAATGAAAAGATATCTATGAATATGAAAAACGATAATTCTGCTATGAAGAACGACATTTCTGCTAATATTAACGAGACTATTTCACTCACCTACGAAATGAACCAATCAGAAGCTCTAGTCAAGTTCGGCTTACCGATAATATCAAACTTGACTCTTGACTCTGATTGGCCTATCAAGTTCGGTGTTTTCAGATTTGTTTACAGTGCATGTGACAGTTAAACGTCAAATATAAGTGATTACGCTGTGCACGCATTCAAAAATGAGTAGATTTGGGATGAATTCTATCGAATCAATCAACGAAAAAATCGATGAAAATGTACCGAAAAATACGAGGAAATCGAAGGAGTACATTTGGAAGCAATTTACCAGATTTTGCGATGAACGAAAATACCTATTAGATATTTCAGTATGTTATGGTTATTGTTGGTAGTGTAGTATTTCTTTCGATGTCAATGTTTTCTGTTCATTGAAATTTATTGATTTCTCAGGTCAACTTTTTTGCCAATTTCCCCTAATCCTGCCGAATTTCAGATTTTTTATCTTTCACTCTGTTTGTGAAATAGTCTAATAAAATTCCACTCGTGATTGAATTTATCTCCTAAGTCTGTCTTTCATTTATGATCTCAACTGAATTGATTCGAGAAAACACCACTCGTCCTGCGGACTCGTGGTGTTTTCTCGAAACAATTCAGTTTCGTTCAAAAATGAATCGACAGACTTATCGCGAAAATTCAATCACTTGTGGTATTACTACTGAAAATTTCTACTATGACGAACGATTTATCTGCAGATATCTTATTAATGAAAAATGACATTGCCGCTGACGTCTCTAAAATCTGAAATCGAGAATAAGATGTCAAATATGAAGGAGAAAATCTAGAATAATATTACAACGATAGACCAGAAAATTGAGAATAAGATGACGCCGATGGACGAGAAAATCAAGGAGTTAGAAATAAAGATAACAGATATAAGAACTCAAGATACACCAGTGGACGAAAAGAAGATCAAGAAAATAAAACCTTGCAAGCCTGAAAAACGCCCTAAGTTAGAAGATATTGGTCGTATAGAGAGAAGGCAGTAAACTTATTCATCGCGCTTCGGGGAGATGCTTTAGATGTACTACAGACGATACCATTTGAGGAAACGGATAACTTCGAGCTGCTGAAGAAGAGGTTGAACATACGATGTGGTCACGAATATCTACAACATTTGTACAGATTCCAGCTAAAGAATCGAACGCGGAAACGTGACGAAACTCTTCAAAAGTAAGAACTGGATGTTGCCCGACTAGTTCGATTTGCTTATCCATCAGCTCCAGAGAACACGATGGAATGCTTGGGCATCCAAGCCTTTATTGACGGCTAATGTGACCCTGATATGGAGATGACGCTTCGATAGTAGTGAAGTCCGTGGAAAACTTTTACCAGTATCTCTATGGTAGGAAGTTTTTAATCCGGACTGATCATGCAGCACTCAAGTGGTTGATGCAGTTCAAGAATCCCGAGGGACAGATCGCTAGATGGATTGAACGACTTCAAGAGTACGATTTCAACATCGAACATCGGGCTGGTGTGAGTCACCGAAATGCCGACTCCCTGTCCAGACGGCCGTGCCCAACAGACTGCTCCCACTCCAACAAGGCGAATTCTAGGGAAGCTGCAGTTTCAAGATCTACTGTAGTCAACGAGGAATGGTCACCCACCAGGATCAGTGAAGATCAGGAGAATGATCCCCACCTGAAGATGATCCGGCAATGGAAGGAGGAAAATCGGCACCTACCAAGCAAGAAGTGTCAAGATTTTCACCGAAACTCAAGGCGTATTGGGCTAAGTAGGACGCCTTTGTCCTGGAAGAGGGGCTGTTGAAAAGAGTTCTTGAAAACGATGATGGCTCCGAGATGAGGAGACAGCTAGTTATCCCGAGAACAAGAGTAGCTGAAGTACTAAAGAAGTTACACTACAGTCCATCGGGAGGTCTTCTGGGAGTGAAGAAAACCCTCCAGCTAATCCGTGATAGGTTTTATTGGATGAACAACTCCGATGATGTGAAGGACTGGTGTAAGGAACGTACGACTTGTGCCACGAGTAATAGACCACATCGCAAGAGAAAGGCACCTATGAAACAGTATAATGTTGGAAGCCCTTTCAAAAGGATTGCTTTAGATATCGCTGGACCATTTCCCTCGACAGAAAATGGTAGCAAATACATACTCGTTGTAATGGATTATTTCACAAAGTGGGTGGAAATTTACGCTATCCCGAACCAAGAGGCCACAACTGTCTGGATGTATTGGTGAAAGAATTTATCAGCCGATATGGAGTGCCATTGGAAGTCCACAGTGACCAGGGAAGAAATTTCGAAAGCCATCTATTCCAGGAGATTTGCGAGAAGCTGGAAATGAACAAGACCAGGACAACAGCGTTACATCCACAGTAAGTTGGAATGGTCGAGAGAATGAACAGGACTATTGGAAAATACCTGTCGAAAGTAGTTTCCAGCCATTAGAGAGATTGGGACCAGTAACTTTCCCTATTCGCATTGGCATCTATCTGCCGTCAATGAGTCCACGGGTGAAACACCTGCGAAAATCCTGTTTGGACGTGAAATGAGGCTTCCTTGTGACCTGGAATTTGGCTATCGACCTTGAGAAGATCAAGCAGGAGAAGACTATGTGATCCAATTGAGACGATATTCATGAATTGGTTCGAACAAATCTTCAAGCTGCCAGCGACAGAATGAAAAGTCGATACGACACGCAGGCCGCAGAAGGGGACATAGTATGGTTACACAACCCGACGAGGAGAAAAGGATTTTCTCCAAAATTACAAAAATCCTGGGAAGGTCCATACTTAATCAAGAAAAGGATCAATGATGTTATATATCGCATAAGCAAGATCCCCAACGGAAAAAGAAAACTAGTTCATCAAAACCGACTAGCGCTATTCGAAGGAGATCATGACCTAGAGAAAGTAGTAAACCATATTCGAGATGTATCTGACCCTACCTTCGATGAATTTATGGGCGCGTACGACAAGATTTGTTCACTCTTCCGCAAGAAATATCACTGGCATACAACATCCCCGCTCGTCTCAAGAACGCACGAGGGTTGGCATCCGTCTTTCGAAAGATGTTCGGGCAATTAGAAAAACTTGAAGACCAGATTCCAGCCCCTGGCAAGACACTGAAACTGAAACATAATTCGCGATACGTCTTCTACGTAGTAACTAAAAATGAATTTCAAGATCGATCTACCTACCGCGATGTGTGGGAAGCACTTCGAAACCTCCGAGACCATGTGTTAGAATCCAGCGTAAAGAAACTGGCTATGCCTAAGATAGCGAGTAACCAGTTGGATTGGCGAGTTATCAGGAACATGGTAGATACTATCGTTCGAGATACCGGTGTCCAGATATTAATTTGTAGCTACAACCCCCGTTATCAGTATCCGATGAAGACGGTGCCCTGCTATTTCCAAAATATCGGAAAGTGTAGAAATCGGGCCAGTTGCCGATTTAAACATCCAGTCTCGACTACACAAAAGTTCCAGGAGGAACTTCCATTTAAGGAGGGGGTAATGTTACGATACAGCACACTGGTATAGTCCCTGAATCCGACCTTGCCTAAGCCATGTATGAAAGTTAAAACTATGGCGGATGCGCAGGGATTTCTTATAACTGTTTACGATTGTGACTATCTTATCTAGACATTGTTTATGTACCAGTCTTATCTAGGAAATGCCAGAGCCAATTGTTTTTGTGTAAGCCGCAATCTAGAATTATCTAGTAAAA
Source organism: Galeruca laticollis (assembly GCA_963921935.1). Classification (NCBI taxonomy): domain Eukaryota; kingdom Metazoa; phylum Arthropoda; class Insecta; order Coleoptera; family Chrysomelidae; genus Galeruca; species Galeruca laticollis. The sequence goes on along the minus strand of OY998183.1, from coordinate 118,493,133 downwards.
AAGGAACTAGTATATAAAGAACCGACCAGGGAGAGTTAGTTTCTGTTTATAATTTGACATCGTGAGATGAACAGTTTATAAAGTGATCTCGACAAATAAACAAGAATATACCGAAATAGCGACCAGTAAAGTGTTCATTCTCGTTAATTCATTGGTTTTGCAAGCTCCGCCAGTTTCAATTAAAAAATCTACTTTCATCATAAAAAAAGTCTCGTCAGGGACAGTACGAACAAATTCACTAACCTGTTCTTTCATGAATACTTTAGATTTATTCGCTTTATATCTCACATTTTTTTTTTAATAAATCTTATCAAAGCGTCGATTTCCACTGTTTCGTTCGACTCCAAACAAGTTCTTGACATAGAATATTTTGGACACAAAGATGATACAGAATAATTTGAGATTTTCACAAAATAAGCAGGTGATACCGTTTTTCCAGCACCTTGAACCTGTTCTGTATTACTCCACTTACAAAACTGAAGGTATTCTTTTCGTAATAGGTTTTTGATTTATCCGGAAGCAAATCTAATTGTACAGAGTTAGTAGCCGCAAGTATATTTTCATCAATATCAATACCTAGGGTTAAGAACAACGATGACACCATTACACGGAGATTATATCGTTCGAATTACGTCACAAATAGACCTATTCCCGATATTCTCAGGAATATTATTAAGTTTTTTATGAACAAACTGTATACTACAATTTTCAATAAACATGCAAACTATTTCATCAAAATTTCTTGTCCACTAATTCGCCACTACAAAATCATATTTCGAATTAGTTGGATTTGGTTTAATTTTGGTATTATAATTTGTATCAAGGGATGCTCCCTTGCTCATGTTTCAAGAAGGAAATCCAATTTACTGTCACTCAATAATTAGATACAACCACAAAATCACACCCTGTTGAAATATGTAAATTTCAATTCATTCTATATTTTAAACGAGATTTGAATTTGTATAATAAGCGAGAACATGTCCCTAAGGATGACGTCAGCTGTGGTCAACCCCAAAGAGTTAACTCCCTACAGGGAGCCATACGGGAATACCCTAACCAAAATTATTCTTGTATATTTTTACAATGTTGCTTGAGTTGGGTATTATTTTACAGTCTAATTCCTCTGAAATAAATATATCTATATAATCAAACAAAACCGGATATTAAGACAAATACTGGCATGAATTGTTTCCTGTATTTTGACTGATAATGCGCTATAGGTAACTGAATCACAAAACTATTGCGATGACACTATATAGAGATATCATCAAAACAAAACTGTGCAGAAAATTCTTCAATCACATATTGGGACCATTGTAAATATACATATATTAATGAAATTGACTGTCTCGACCCTTACTTCGTGGAATATGCTCATATTAGTGTTTTTAAATGAAACTCAAGGTCTCTAGTTAATTCCACAATATAATACAAGTTATTGATATTGATTTATCGAAACAATTGTCAATTTTTTAGAATTTTCAATAACTTGTATTATATTGTGGAATTAACTAGAGACCTTTAGTTTCATTTAAAAACACTAATACATATATTATTTTATTTACGACTAATATATAATATAAGTATTATACTTGTGGTTTTTGAAGTATAATGCCATATATTAATCCCTTAGGGAATAATGGCGAGGGATTAATAGTCTTTATTCCCTCTTGTACTCCTATCACAAAATTTCTCGAATTAAATAATACCATGGAAACAATATAACCAAACTCAAAAGTGTCAGTGTCAAAAGCGTAGTGTTTGTGTATGTGTATTAAAATGAATGAAAATGAAGAATCTTTCACTTGTACACCACCAGAAATTGTACAATTAGCTGCAGCAACAACATCTACCTTAATACCAGAAACATCGAAATCCATTTATAATAAAACGTACGCATCGTTCAACGAATGGCGTCTTCGAAACAAGGCAAACTCTTATTCCGAAAATGTTCTGCTGGCCTATTTCGCTGAATTGGGTGCAAAATACAAGCCATCTTCATTATGGTCATTCTATTCAATGATTAAATCTGTGTTGAAGATAAACCATGACGTTGATCTGGAAAAATATAAGAAACTACGAGCGTTTTTAAAAAGAAAATCTGAAGGATTTCAAGCAAAGAAATCTTCCACTCTGACCCCGGAAGAAATTAGGAAATTTATTGACAGAGCTTCTGATGAAATTTTTCTTTTGCATAAGGTAAGTGTTCATATTTAATCTGATCTATTCAGAAACTCATGTTCTTTTTTGATTCAGGTTATATTAGTTATTGGAATTATGGGCGCATGGCGCTCAAACGAGCCTTATGAAATGAAGATAGAAGACGTGAAGGATTTCCAAACAGAGTTATTGATAACAATACCCAAGACTAAAACTAAAATTGTACGAAAATTCACCATTAACAGTACGTTTTACCAAATTGTAACGAAGTACATCGATCTCCGTCCGTCACATGTAGAAACCAATTCATTCTTTCTAAATTAACAAAAATCGAAATGTACAATACAACGTATAGGAAAAAACAAATTTGCAGACATTGGTAGACAAATTGCTAAATATTTAAACTTGCCAAATCCTCAAAGTTATACCGGTCATTGTTATCGCAGATCATCTGCCACTCTGTACATTGATGGAGGAGGCGATATAACTGGATTGAAGCGTCATGGGGGCTGGAAATCTACCCAAGGAGCTGAAGGATACATTGATCAGTCTATGAGAAACAAAACAACTACAGCAGATACTATTGCCAAACAGATAAATAGTAATGAAGCAACTTCTTCTTTGACAGCAACCGAAATTCCAAATATTCGTGTTGAAAACTCTTCCAAAGTTAATCATAATTCACGACCAATTCAGTTTATTAATTGTACTATCACTAATTTAAATGTTATTGACAAATAAAGTTGTTCATTAAAAATCTAAAATAAATAAATTTGTCGTAAATAAAGTAGAGTATACTACTCGCAATAATGGCTATTATTGTCTCGGAATGTTACTCCCTCGCCGCTACCGCGGCTCGGTTCGTAAAAATTCCTCGAGAATAATAGCTATCATTATTGACTCGTGGTATAATCTACTATTAAATATGCAATTATCCAATTTTGAAAACTAACCATTTTATTCTAATTGTTCTTATTGAAGATATTATGATTCTCCGACAGTAACAGTAACAAAATATGGCTAAACAAAACGCCTAGTAAGATAAGAAGTATTAGAGTAAGCAATAAGTGAAATAGCCATTGCGTAGCATAATATTAACAATAAAATTTAATACTTTTTTGAATGAAACTAACTATTTCTAAATAATTCCACAATATAATAAAAAAATGATGTAATTCTAAAAAATTGACAATTGTTTCGATATTACTAAATATCATCTTCAGGATGACTTGTAATTTTCATTAAAATTTCTTCTTAGATCAATTAACAGCAGCTTACAACTAACTTAGATTCCTACTTTGTAATGAACTTAGGTCTTACTCAACAGCATCCTCATTATCCTGATTCTCTCATTTTGTACACTAATTTATACATGCATATCACTATACTTTCACTGCATAAACTGGGAAGGTTTAATTCTTTGAGTATCCTTACCAATGACACTAGTTAAGGAGCTGGTGTTTCGTGATTTAATGTCTTACCTTTAAAGATTGTAAGCGGTAGAGCTTTTTCACCGTTCGCGCTGCAGCACATTAGAACAGTTGTATTTTGCTTGCCAGTTCCACTTATGGCTCTTGTCGATGGCGCTCCCCGTTGACCGACAATTTTTGTTTTTGACGGATCCGTACAAAAGTTACTCTCATCCAAGTTCCAGATTTGTGAAGGGCGTTCTTGAAAACCAAGCTGATTTATGATTTTTTTCGAGTAAGTCAAAGTAGTTCGAGATTAAGAGCGGATCAAGATTTTTTTTTCTGGCGTATTCGACACTGAAGTTTTTTAATCGAAAGGTTAAAATTAAGGAACCAGTCTTCCCCAAGCTCTCCATCTTCAAACTGCATTTTAATGTTGTTTACTTTGACATAATCAGCTACTGTTTGCAATACTTCTTTTCGGGACAGGCCGAAGCCCCATTTCTCCATGACACGAAGACATTTTGCTAGTTTTTCTTCTTCTTGTTGAGGAATGTCTTGGGACCTGCTATAGCTAGAGCTATTTTGCCCTGCCTTTGAAGTGATCATGAAGCGTCGCTATTGGAATCTTGAGCACTTTGTTAGCTCGGTATAACGTCATTTGGCCTGACTTTATTGCTGACAACGCAGCTTTAAGGCTCTCTGCAGTATATCCTTTGCCTCGATTACTTTTGCGGATATATTTTCTCACCATGATGAAACTGAAAATTTAAAAAACATTTCACTCAAAACGTTGGGGTAAGAGCGTAATACGATCGCTCTTGCCCCAGGACTGACTACGCACTAGCCCCGAGTTCAAAAAAGGAAGGGGCGAGAGCGTTATAACCAAAAAAAACTGTCATCAAGGAAAAATAACAACAAAATATCAAGCTAAACGTGAACTACTAGAGCTAATTTGTCTACTCACCAAAAATCAGAGATAAATCTCTTAGGATTGCCAAGAAATATGTGGATCAATTATTGTCGTTGAGCTTGCTCCGAGAGTTGAAAAACACATGTGACACTTTCACTGCTGCATCATAAAGAAGACTGAACTATTCAACTCTGTAATCATTTAGTTCGATGGCAGACGTACCAGGAACACAAAAAAAATAGATGGCAGCATCTGTTTCAAGAGTAATAATAATTTAACGGTTATATTACGCTCTTGCCCCACCTTACCTTATAAACTTATTTCGACTCTATGAGTTTGTGCTGGGAAGCTTGATTGTTTCATCTGTTGTCTCTTGTGTTTTTGTTTTCCTTCAACTATAATATAACTTTCATCATTCAAAGACCCTTGACCACAATGCACTTATTATGGTTGCACATTATTAATCACATTTACGTAATGTATTTAGCATCTAACACTTCTGTGTTGTCTCACATCCACACTCTAATCTTCTTACATTAAATCTTGTCTCTTAAACAAGTTATGAGTTGCTCAAATGATTAGATGATAAAAATCTTGAATTCCATCGACAGCAATAGGTAGGGGAGGTCGGATACAGTTGTAACAATTTTTACTTATGGATTTTTTTCTGTTACTGTCTATAAAATGAAAAAGAAACATAAATGCCTCCATGTGTGCCAAAGATATAGCTATAGAAATAATTAATATTAATGATGTTGGTCACTTCATTAACAAGAAAAAATATATATAATGTGGTGGGACAGAATGTTACAATCGTACCCGCAGGTGTGACAATTGTAACATGCACGGGGGTCAAATGTAACAAAGTCTGAATCTATTGAAAATAATATTTATTAGTGAAAAAAATTAAGAATACATATTTAGTGAAACATTATGATTCTAAAACTAAACCAATTGGAATCATTCCACATTAAAGCCATATTCTTAATTAAAAAAAGAATATAAAACAAGATAATATTATTTTCATTTAAATTAAATAAAAAATAAACACTAGTCACTCTCATCATCATCATCATCGCAGTTCAAACAATACAAAAAGTCGGATCGTAGCTTATGAACACATGATTCGTGTGCCCATTGTTTGCACTTATTACACTGAATCCATGTCGCTTTGGGTTTCCCGGTGTAGGGTTTAAAGCAATATAGGCAAAATGAATCTTCTGTTTCAGAATCTTCCATTTCAGAATCTTCCGTTTCTTCATCTGTCACACGAGAGGAACCTAGTCTACCATCGATCTTTTTAGACTTCCTAGATAAACTTTTATTATTTGTGCCTTTAAGTTTTTTGGTTTTTGCTTCATCTTCATTTTCCACTACATTTCTTTTTATGGTGTTTGCTGTCTGTTTCCTCTTACTCTGTTCTTCTTCGAGAATTAGCTTTTCTGGCGTATCTGTTAAAATAGCACTATGCTTCTTTCTTCTCTTCGTAATTTGCTTTTTTATGCCACCTGCTGCCTTTGGAAGAGGGCGAATTTGTTCAAGAACCCGAAAGGATTGATTCAGATCTTCTGGGTTATCTGGTCTTGTGCTGGGACCTGGTATAGCTACATTTGCGACACTTCCGTCATTTTCATTGCTTGTAGCCGTAGTTTCTACTAAGTTATTTTCTAGTAAATCCCTGTCAGTTACAGATGAAGGCGAAAATTCGTCGTCTCCAAAAATATCCCTGTTAAAGGGCCAAATTCCTGACACCCTGAATCCTCCCATAATATTTGTGGGTGTTGTTGCTTTTGGAAATGCCTCAGCAACTACACCGGGGATATCGTATATAGTCATTGTCTGACCGGCATGCGATTTCATCCAATTGTCCATTGCACCATTGACGTAATGTTTGAAAGGACCGTAGACACCACGGTCCAACGGCTGTAACTTATGCGATGTATGTGGGGGGAACGACAATAAAACAACTCCATTAGCTCTACAGAACTCTATAGTTGGCACATATAGGTGGGAATCATGATTGTCCAACAAAAGTAGAACTTTTTTTTCAGGTGTGGGTCTTACATGCTTTACGAAGTGTTTCATGAAGATTAAAAACGTATCTTCGTTCATCCAGCCGGAGCCATTCGCCTCACCGATACATCCTGGGGGACCATTGCTTATAAAATGTGCTTGAAATCTTTTGCGAGGGAAGATGAAGAGAGGGGGGACAGTGTTTCCGACAGCACTAACAGCTGTGCAAACAGTTACCAAAGTGCCCCGTTCTCCAGAAGTAACTGCACCTACTTGTTTTGTGCCTTTTATGGCAACGATTTTGTTTGGCTTTTGTACGGTGGTGACCCCAGTTTCGTGTCCAGTTGCCTCTGGAGTTCTTATAGATAAATTAGGGTGTCTATGCCTGAAATTTGTAAACCAGTCCTTACCAGCTTGTCCATTTTCTGACCATTTGGGAGGGACCGCTATTTCGTTTTCTTTCGCGAATTGATACACTTGGGAACAAAAATTTATTAAACATTGGTTTTTTAGGCTTTTATTTGAACTACTAACCAATTTACGAATTTCTTTTGGTGTTAGCCCAAAATATATAACTGAAGACATCCGTATATATCTCAAAAACGCTTCTTCTTGTTCTTCTGATAAAATTCTCGTGTGTGGATTGTAACCCATTTTTGGCATTTCACCATTATTTCGTTTTTTCATATAACGGTTAAGTGTTACGTGGAAAATATCTAAATCTCTTGCTACCTGTCGTTGTGAAAGATTTCCCTCCATTATTAGATTAGCTGCCCTTTCCATTAGTTCATTTGAAGGACTTCTGTTGGTTTTTCTAATTCTTTGGCGTGGCATTGTTCCCTGAAACATGGAATTCATAAACTCAACATAAGGGGTACAAATGTAACACGTTACAATTGTACCGACTAGTGTTGTTACATTTGTACCCGAACGACATTTTGAAATGTTTGGCTTAGTTACCAGAACAAGACAAGTCATAACCTCAAATTAGCATTAAAACTTATTAAAGTCATGTTTGCTCTAAACGTCAACTATAAGTTCTTTGCGATAAATGTAAACATGGTATAGGTTATACATAAAAAGGCAAAACACTAAAATTTTACTTACCTGTCTTCAAAACAACCTATTTAACATAACTTTTGACTCGTATTACATGGACCGCTCTAATCAACAAGCAAACTACTTCACACTACAACCTATTTGTTGGCCACGTTGCCTAATTTAAAAAATTACACTAGACGTTTTTCTATCTGTTGTTACATTCGTACCGCGTTACAATTGTACCCGACCTCCCCTAGAGGCAATTTCGATTTTTTAGTTCAAATTTATTAAACGCTGTATGAAGTAATCATAAAGTGTACTATTTATATTGACTTGAATCTCCAAAATATTTTCTGGAATATCTTTGACTTTCTTTGTTGTTAAGCAATCTGTAAAATCGGTAAGCGAATAATGTATATTTTTTTAAACTACAGTATTAGTTGCATCGCATAGGGACTAATCCAGCAATTTCTGGTAGTGTACAATCATGTGTCACATACTCTTCTTCCATATTCAGACTAGTTTCGTAAACCAAGTTCATGAAAAAGTATGTTTACAAAAATAAACTTTCAAAATTGTTATGAAAACGTTAAAAACTGATATATTCTTTTACCCGGACCTTAATCTTTATTTATTTATTTATTTATTTATTTATTTATGTATTTATGTATTTATTTATTTATTTATTTATTTATCTATTTATTTATTTATTTATTTATTTATTTATTTATTTATTTATTTATTTATTTATTTATTTATTTATTTATTTATTTATTTATTTATTTATTTATTTATTTATTTATTTATTTATTTATTTATTTATTTATTTATTTATTTATTTATTTATTTATTTATTTATTTATTTATTTATTTATTTATTTATTTATTTATTTATTTATTTATTTATTTATTTATTTATTTATTTATTTATTTATTTATTTATTTATTTATTTATTTATTTATTTATTTATTTATTTATTTATTTATTTATTTATTTATTTATTTATTTATTTATTTATTTATTTATTTATTTATTTATTTAATTTATTTATTTATTTATATCCAAACAGACCTTGCGGTCTAATTACAAGGATAATATAAAAACAAAACAAAAATCCATATATAATACATTAACAAACATAGGTAAGTTCCAATCTATGCTATAACCTTCTTCTTCAAGTGCCGTCTTCGTTCCGAAGGTTGGCAATCATCAAGGCTATTCGTATTTTGGATACCGCTGCTCTAAAAAGGTGACTATTGGTGGCGTTGAACCATTCGCGGAGATTTTTAACCAGGAATGTCTTCTCATTCCTATTGATCTTCTTCCACTTATTTTTCCTTGCACAACGAGCTGGAGCAGTTGATATTTGTCCCCCCTCATAACGTGACCCAGGTAGAGCAGCTTCCTTTTTTTAATAGTTAGGACAATTTCCTTGTCTTGTTCAAACAGGACGAACCCAACTACAGAACAGGAACTTAATTAATTATATTGATTACAAAGAATAATATCATCATTCAAAGAAGAAGGCTTTAATCGCAGATATGCGGCAATGAAAGATATCAAGCTGGTAACTTACATGATTACATATCGAACACATCCTGTGAAATGTTGTTGTTCGAGGGGTATTAAGGTAAAACGTATTAAAAGCTCTTGAAGTTACTCTCGGAGTATTGAACTAGAGTTTAAGAAGAAGATTGGGATCACTGATGTTGTTATTCACGATTTTAAACAGAAATATCAATAAATGACACTCATCGTATACTCTACAGCTATCATACCCTAAAAATAAGTTACCAGCTTTTAATATTATATCATACACATTCCTATCTATCTGAATGACAGCCTGAAAGATTGTAGCATTTTTCTTAGTTGGAAAAATTTTCACAATTTTACAATCACTATATTTAGAAAAGATCTCAGGATTACAATTCCTAATTTGATATTGAAGCATTTCTTCAGTATATTTTTCTGACAAATCCACAATGCACACTCTGGAATTAATACCAGTAACCTCCTTTACAGCATAAGAGTCAGACATTGTTTCTTGAACCAGTTTCACTATCTTCTCATTTTCCTCTTTAGATTTGCATGCAATAAGAATACCACCATCCTTAATATGTTTAACTTCAGTGAAATGTCTATTATCAGTTGGATTAATATTATGCATTAGCACTGATTTCGTTTGTTTTATATCCTGTGTCTTCTTCTTGGGTTGTACTATCACTGCAGGAAAAGTATTGTTGTTAACAACATCAGCATATCGAGTCGTTGGTGGAATAGTCACAGATTCTTTAGCAATTTTAGAAACATCAGATTTCAGTGAGGACAATTCAGCTATAATTGAACGAAGCGCATCGCTAACAAGTTAGTTATTTCAGTATTGTTTATAGAAATACTACTTTTCGTACATTCATCGCATCTCCACAAGAGTCCAGGAACAAAATTTAAGATGTCCAGTATATTAACAGTTTTGGAGACACATACAACATGAAACTGCTTTTTGCAGAATTCGCAAAAAGTCGCCGGCCTACTTCGACTTATCGTACCAGAACAGGTTTCACAATTGTTATTGACCATTGTTTACATTACAAATTTATTAAAAACTTACGAAAAATATCAAATTATAATCCAATATGCATGTACATAAATGAGTCACCACGTCTAAAATATTTTAACAGTCATAAATCACTTTAAGCCACAAAAATGCAGCAAAATATCAAGAGGGATGTGTTATACGCGTGTGTTGTATCGAAGTTTTATAATTTGTTTTATCATGATCAATAAGTAATTGATGGAGCTCCAAGTGAAAAGCATATATATCAAATATCGAAAAATTTAGAGACTGAATCTATAAAATTGCCAATACCACCACAATGACGTCTATTCTCTTCCAATGAAACACTTCATATTTCATAATACAAATAAATGTCTATGCGTAAATACCAAGCTGTTCAATTTCCTTAACTCACATTCATTATGCATATTTTTTCGTGAAACACGGGTAGAACGTTAATTTCACTTTTCCCAAAGTTCATAAAATGTAGTTTAGATAATGTGACCCTGTATATAAATTGTCACTGGTCGGGCAGATGCTTCATAATATATTCTCACTTTGGTGCTGGTGCTCATATATTTATGTCTTCAGATTAGGTCTTTCAAGCATTATATTAACGACGCCTTTGTTCAGCTTTTCACTTCCCCTTTTAAACCTCTATTATTTGTTCTACTTGCCCCCAGATATTTGAGATCCCTAACCTGTTCTATAGTCAGATTAGAGAACACAAATTTGCATATTGACAACTAATGTTGCGTCATTGGTCTGATATATTTGTATTGAATTCATTAAGGCTGGAAGAATAAATGGAGTGTTGAGCGAAAAAATGAAAAGTGTCACATTTTATTTGTATAGAGAAAATCTGCGTTAAAACTTCTGCTACATTATGAAGCTTTAAAAGAGAATTGTACTAAAGGTGCCAGTTTCAAAAGTAACAGAAACGTTTTAGAAAATTAAACATGATCGAAATAATAGAAAAAATGAGAGCATATTTAACCTTAAAGTACATGATGATGATTTCTACTGATAGAGCAGTGGGATATAATAACTTGGGCGTTCGGGATGCATTTAGGCAGAATCTACCATTTATTCGCAATAGACCATAAATTAAGGTCTCTGATTGGTTGTTGCTCATCGCTCATCGCTGGTAGGATGTGCTTTGCGATTGATAAAACGCGGGTAGATTTTGTCTCCTTTGTAATAACATATATTTATTGTTGTCAATAGAAAGTAGGAGTTACCTTGCCATTTCTAATCAAAGCAATGTTTTACATTAATAAATGCACTCATCCAAAATTATTAGATCAAACAGCAAATAGGTAGATATTTTATATACCAACACATGACTGTAAGGATGCTGATGGAATAATAAAGAACATATATAAGAAAAAACATAGTTTATTATTTTATGGTTTATGTAGAACATTTCAATTCTTACATAGGGGAGAGTGGGGGAATACCGGCCCCTTAAGGAAAGTCTCGAATATCCTCGGGATTTTATAAGTTAGGTAATCAAGTATTTTTGTAGGTGTAAATTGAATATAAAATTGCTTAATCTCTCTTGGCCCATACATGATCTCAGATATGTTTTTATTAATTTGGATTTGCTAAATGATCTTTCGCAAGTAGCAGAAGTTACTGGCATTGTCAAAAATGTTCGGCATGCTATTGACGTATTGGGGAAACTTGCCATTAATTTGTAATCTAAGAGTAAGTGAAACATGTCTTGGTGGGAAAAATTTGTAATATTTTTAATTGTTGTTAGTATTGTTTTAGCACTCAATATTACAGATAATAATTTGTCACAATTAATATCTTTGAAATATTTTGATGCAAAATCAGCTGCAGCCTAAATAAATTTACGAGAGCGCCTTTGGCGCCCTCCCTTAGCTGCGGACATTATATTAGGTTTTTAAAATATCTATTGGTAGCACTTATATCACAATTCTTAGTAAAACCGATATCCTTTGTCCTCCCTAAATCCTCCTAATGAAGGAATCAGTCTACTGCAGAGTAATTAGCAATGGTAACTATTGCAGATGATCATTTATTGAAAAGTAAAAATTCTTACATCATAAAAAAGGTATAATAATACCCATATCAAATTTGCTAATTTCGTATATTTTCACGAAAGTTACAACTTTCACCAATAAATTTGAATATTCATGTTAGGATAAAACCGTTTTTTGACGTAATTGTACAAAATTACTTGGAAAATACAATGTATAATTTAGATTAAGCCTGCATTGTAAGATGCTAATTTGGGATGCTAAAGGGATAAATAACTATTCGAGAACTTTGTGTAATCAGTTTAAGTCCAGCAGTCATGAAACTATTACAAAGCATTCGTCCGGTTAATATATTTTCGTTCACATTGATATACCTGGTAAGAAGATGATTTTACATTCAGTGGTACAAAGTGTCTGGTATTTTCTTATAATTTTCTAAGTGAATTGTGAGCTTAATTAAAAATAAGACACTCCATGACCTTTTAAATCACGGTGAAATAGCTCAAATAACATATTTTATTCGTTACTTTCAGATATGTCACTCCGATGCAGCTTTTAATAGGCGGGTTTTGGACGCAGTATTCAATACTTGTAAATGTAGTGAGTATATTCAAATTACATTCAGATAAATATGAAAATAGGGATCTCGAGTGGAACTACACAAGACTTTTGAATCATGGAAACGTTTCCTAATCCAAAATCTCCAAATAAATGAAAAATCTTCCTTTAATTTGACAAACGGTTGTAACACTTCTTTAATCTGAGAGATATTCCATACCCCCAAACTACAAATTCTTTCTTACCAAAGTTCCATTATGGATTCGGTCCTATTGGAGATACTGATAGCTAAACTTATTTAGTTGCAATGTTAACGTTATATTATAGACTCGTGGGAACGAAAAACGGGCACCCCTTTAACTTTTAATAGAAGAGCCCTGCTTAATTAATTTTTATTATAATTTTGTTTTACACATTAAATTAACAAACCTGAAGATTTGTTATTAAGGTATTTCTTCCAAATTGACCATATTTCTGATCGGGTCGATTCTGATTAACATTATAATTAATCTTGTTACAGTAACCATATTGTTACATCTAATAACCAATAACAATATGGCAATCTAAGATCGTATTGTGCTTAGACTGCAATATTGGTTATCAATTATGTTCGTAACAATATTGTTATCACCATGCGATAAATTTCGAATTTCAAAATTGACAACAATGTAATTATTTACGTTCTGTGATCAAAAAGAAGAATGTGAGGTTAAATTTGACATTTGAATAAACCGGCCGGTTGTGGGGTGGTATATTTTTATAATAGATAATAAAGGCGGGTTTATACAACATTTACATAGTCATAATCACAGTCACAATCATAAGAGTTAAGCTAATTATTTCTTATATGACCGTTTATACAATTGTCTCAATCACAATCATAATCATAAGCATAATTTTACTGACCTTGAAGTTCCTAACTTTTAACTTTATGATTAAGACGAGAATTTAAATGCGCATGCGTCGAAGCCAACAGGCGATGAGCAATGTTGACAAAAAGGCGTCTTGGTTGATAAATGAATTTTATTGGCCGTTTTTTGGAGGTATTTCTGTGCTCCGTCAATCATTGTTTATATTATACTTCATTGATTTGACTGTTGGCTAATTTCATTTATATGAATTTTATGCTTATTACTGTGACTATTAAAATTGTATAAACGCCTTTTTTATAATTCGCGTATAAAAGAGACTTCATTATAACATTGTTTACAGTGTCACAATGAAGGTCTTTGAACACTGTAATTTTCGGCGGAGTCGAATTGTCTCCCAAAATAAAAATATTACCTGCTCTCAAAAAGGTGACGGTCGAATTGTCTCCCGGATGATTTTAATCCGTAATTAGCATAAGTACTTATAATACCTTAAAATCTAAACGTTGTTGCCAAATCGATCTTACTTATATCTTGACGAAATATTTGGAATGGTACTCGTATTTCCTAATTTTGTTAAAATAAAACAGTACGTAGGAAATTATAATTATTTTATTATAATAAAACAAAGGAAAATATACAATGGTTTACTTATATATATATATATATATATATATATATATATATATATACTTATATATTTCAAGACAATAATATATACAAAAATGATATAAAAACTTTTTCACTCTACACACTTATAATACAAATTAGATTCTGCATTTAAAAGAAATATTTTTTAAAAATTGAAAATTGGTAATCCTGCCGTCTTGTAATTTTTCTAAATTATCTTCCAAAACCTTTTTTTTCATTAATACTTTTCGATCATATACTTTGACCACGGTATCAATACTTTGAAGCTTAATATAAGTATCTATTTGAAAATCTAGAAGAACTTTTATAAACTGGTTAAAATTTGGGTGTGTATTATAAAATGAAGCATTATAACGCGAATGAAAAGATTCGCATGCGTTTGTTGTCCTTTTTAAAGAAGAAGAGTTTTCAGCCCAAATGTTAGGAGGAAAGGTAGAAATTTCATCTATGTAAGTTTCAACTAAATAGTCATTAAATTTAATCACCCTCTCATCATCTGGTTGAATTGCAATGAGATCAAGAACAAAGCAATCGCCAACGTCTTCTGCTTTAAGGAATGGTAAACCAAAAATATAAGTAAGGTATTTAGTTATATCTGTTTCTAAATTGTCTTTTAACTGATACTCGGTAGAAAGTCCTAAACTTTGAATTTTTCTATACAAACTTTGACCTAGGTGAAATAGACATCCCTTAATTTCTGTTTTTGGAAAAATTTCGCGAATTGCTTTGTGTATTGCTAATTCAAAATCTGAAGTTATAGTTTTTGGAAGAAAGTCGTGACCTGTTGTAGATAGATATATTTCTTTTAAATATTGTAAAGCTAATTTATACGATACTGTATTTTTATTTTTTAGAAGAAAGAAAACCAAAGGAATATAATGATTATTTTTAAAGCCATGAATGGTAAACAATTGTAAAAAAAATTTAGGGCAATAATCGAAAGTGCCATCAACATATAATTCACTTATTTCTTTTAGAGCAATAATATTTGTTTTACATGAAAACATGACTATATTATTTATTTCATCATTTTTAAGAATAAAATATTCGTCCCTATTAGTTTTTAAAGTAACAGAATTTAATAAACTATGAAATTCAACTATATTAGTTGGAAGTTTTGATGCAATTTTGGACCTAGCAGTATACATATTTTTTCTCATCCTTTCAACGTCATGAGTAGTAATAGTTTCACAATGGGATTCTCTTACCTCCTTTCTAATTAGGCCCATTGGTTTTGCCGAAACATCTTCTATTGCTTCAATTTTTACAGCATTGCTTAGAGTCTGCCTATTTAGAAGTTCTTCTGATAATTTCTCATGCTTGTGGTTTAAAGAAGATTCGATCACTTCTGGACGGTCCAATTTTGTTTTAACAAAAGCTTTGCACTGCGTTTTCCTGGACGCACAAAGCCATCTTTTTAGAGTGTCTCTTGCTAATAACTTGTGGAATGAAAATTTAAACCCATCGATCACTAACAAATCTTTGCCTTCTTCACTTTTAATTATTGTAGCCTCACGTATAGTTTCACTGTACCACTTTTAACTATTCAACAACTTCGTAAACAAACTTTACAACCTCTGAAACTTGTGAAGAATATGCGAAATATGGTTTACTATTTTTAATACCACCCTTTATAAGGCGAAGGAGGGAAAGTACTTTCAAACGATAATGTGAAATTAATGGTACCTACCTGTTTTTGGATTTGTAAAATGTTGATGGATTAACTTAACATTCTTTTAATGTTTAATGTAAGGATTATTTTCTTACTTTTCTATTTCAAGGTAGTTAAATGATTCTCATATCCTGAGAGACATTTTACAAAAAGAAAAAGGTATCAATAGTTCAACGTACTTTTAAAAATAAAAATTTTGATTTGGCAACAACGGTGTACTTTGTGAAAATTAATACCTTTTAATGTATATTACCTTGGGAGACAACTCGACCTATGATGGGAGACAATTCGACCTATAAAAAAACTACCTGCTCAAGACGGGAGACAACTCGTCCTTGCCCGTAATTTTTAGTATACAGTTGGTTATTGTATTTAGTTATATTTTTATTTGACATTTGACTTTAGCCTTGACACAAATTATAAATAAAATGGTCTAGCATTGTTCTAGCTAGCAAATTATTATATTAAAGGTAAATTAGAATGATTTATATATTAAAAATATTAATGAATAAAGTACGCTAACGTTTAATTATCAATGATTTGTCAATTGTTTATTTTTATATTGTATAGGATCAATATATAGATATACAAAACGTTCGATTTTTGGGAGAAATTACCAGATATCTATGTGAAGATGTATTACAGAAATAATTCTGTTCATGATATAATATAAATAGATCGCAAGAGCATATACGAAGAATTTCTTTTTTAAACAAATAATCATCCTCTTTTTGCTTACATGAAAGTTTGTTTACAATTTACACAATTATTCGGTTATAATATGTCAAAAGTCAGAAGTGCTGAATAAAACCATCTGTGATCTGACCAATTAGGAATCTACAGAATTGCCAACTTAAATTCAAACCACTCCTATTAGTTTAAAAACAGGGATTATATGAAATTCAATTTTATCTAAATGATTAAATAAATTATAAAAAATATTGCGTAAAACTTCACTCGTACTACAAAACGAGTCATTGTGACACTTTAGTTTATGATTCTGACTGTGATTATGATTATGACTATGTAAATGTTGTATAAACCCGCCTTAAAACAAGAAATAAAAAATCAACAAAGTCCCAAATGGATCTGATAGTAAATTTAAAAAAAAATAGGATCATGACAACAAGTAAAATGTATCCCCAAAATATTTGTGAAATCGAAAACAAGTGGGATGATCTTTCAAATTTATTAAATAATATTGATAATGGTGCTCGAAAGGATAAAAAACAATGGAAAACGGTAAATATATCTATAGATTTGAAATTCACTCTATGAGGTAATACCTTAACTAAATAAATTGTAGTTCTTAAATGAACAGAAAAGCAAGCCAGAAATATTACTGATTCTATAAGGCAATCTGGAGGCGGGGAATACATTTGTGAAGAACTTATTGATATTGAACACACGAGCAGCATACAATTTTATTCTACTAATAATTTAGAAAACGTTAACAAAATTGTTTACATCAAACTGTTTAACAGTAATTTATTTTGTAAAATGATCTTCTTTGATAAATATATTGAAACATTTCTTTTCTATAATACCTTCCATCTTCTAGTTGATCTTGATCTACAAAGAAAAGATAATAAAAATATCTACACTTTCATTTCTTTTTATATCTGCCATTAATTTCTACGTTAAAATGATTATTCTGATTGTGTGGATCGTCGTAATTACCATCCTCATCTACATCATTTATATCCTCAACATTATATTTCTTGCATATATTATGCAAAACTGCACAAGAATAAATAATGTAAGCTGCTACTACACATGTTTGTAGTGCAAAACTCTATTGTTTTTGAGGCATCTGAAACGTGATTTTAAGACTCCAAAACCCCTTTCGACAATATTTCTAGTTTTCCTGTGTAATATATTGTAATAGTCTTCTGGAGTATCAAGGGAGCATTAGGAATAGGGGTTAACATCCTTTGCTGAATTGAATAGCCAGAGTCTCCAAGAAGGTAACAATTTCTTCTTCCTTCTCGATATTATCTTCTTAAATGCCTATGTATTGTTGAGGAATTCCAAATTGCAGCGTCGTGAGTAGCTCCAAGATAACGGGCATTAATATTTGTTATAATTAGATTTGCATTAAAAATCTATAATAAAATGTTTTATGAACAAATATTTTTTAGAAAGGTAGTTTGTACCTACAGCTTGAACATTTATGCTACAAAAACCTTTTTATATATATATATATATATATATATATATATATATATATATATATATATATATATATATATATATATATATATGCTGCCGCGGGTTGAACAGGATCCTCAATTTTAGGAGGCACTATTGCTATATGCGTACAATCAATCGTACCAATTATATTATTTTGAAAATTATAATTAATAAATCTACAAATATCAGAATAAAGATTTATTACTGTAATTAATTTAATATTTACCCTTGCTTAGTTTTTCTTACATCTTCATGTGTAGTTGGAAATTTTACATACCGGGGTAATAAAGTGATTATTCGGCTTACGGCTGGTTGACTATATCATCTCCAATTGTTGCTTGGTAATTTCATTGGCCAAAAAATAAAAGACTAGCACAAACCTATAAGGGAGTGAATTTATAAAGCATACAAGTCTTTTTTTCATGTTTACACTTACTTGTAAATGAAAAGGAATTGTATCCCTCCTTCTTGCTTCTTCTACAATTGGAGTTAACTCTTCTATTAGGTCAAGAGTAGCTTTCTTATCTAAACGAAAGAGTTTAACAAATCTGTTCCGAGGTAGTTCAAAAGGATTAGTAGTGTCCCTGATGTGCCTAAATTCTAGTCTCATAACTTCTCTAAAAATAGCATTTTCGATAAAAATATAAGTATGTATTTATCTTAAATAATTTACCTGGTTGCTATATTTTCGTACTCATTTAAAAAATTCACATAAAAGAATAAGGGATACGCCATTTTAACAATTTATCCACCGTGTTATAAGAAATAACAAGTACAAAAACTAGCTTGCAAATATAACAAGGTTTTTAGTAAGATCTATTAATAAATGACTGATCACATTGCTTAAAATCGACGATTAGAATACAATATTTTGCAAATATTGCTATGATAGACATATCTTTTAAATAACCATATTGCTAGTGCAAACAGAATCGACCCGATTTGTATGAAAATTTTAACAATGTGATAGTTATCATCAGTATTCCTTGTAGGTTATGCATAATGAATAATTATTTACGATATTACATTTTGGTTAAGTATTGATAATGTCAGATTAGGTTAAGTGATTATTACTTGCTTATATCAATTAGTGCTGTTTAATGTATATAAGCGCAGAAATTGTTGCATATATTGTCGCTCTCTTTCAAGATGGAAGAAATAAAAGTTACGTGGCTAACAGATTTGGAAATTCCACGCAGTACCGTGCAACGTGTATCCACACGTGTTATACAGACGGGAGCTCACAATCCACATCCTGGAACTAGTCCCCAGGGAAAAACTACTCATCGGATGACCGTTTTATTGTATATTTAGCACTAAGAAATCGTCATTTAACTGCTATAGAAACAACCCTCAACATGCGAGCAACGCAAATCTTGGTGAACGAACAGTTTGAAGACGGTTGAATGAACCCAATCTGAAATCTCGAAGACCCGCAAGAGGACCAGAACTATGCAGAGAACATCGAATAGCTAGACTACAATTCAAAATTGGAATGCAGACAATTGGAGATGTGTGTTGTTTACTGATGAATCCAGATTTTGTATACGATCCCCGGATAGTCGCGAGAGTCTGATGGAGAGAAAATCGAAGTTTATCTAAATTAATTTTAAGGTGTCCATTTTTATGGAGAACGGCTCCTCAGTAGGGCCTCTTCCTGTTCTATGGCGGCGTTCTTTTGCTGGTAGTCTGTATGTCTTGTTAGCGGACTGATATCAGTTTGAGTAAGGGGCACCTCGGCGCCGAGCTCTCTTTCCTGATCCACTGGTACTCCGGTACTGTATTGTCGGCCTTTGACGTGCTGTCCATAAAAGTTTTTCCCACTATTCATCGAACTATTTTAATGTCTGTATTGCCTTAGATTATGTGTTTAATTGTCTAAGTGTGGTATCTAATAATTTTTGGTTTTGGCGGTCTCTGCTGCACGATCTAATTGCTATTTTATATATCTGGGCTTTGGCTTCAGTTCTAATATGTTTATTACGTCAAATTGTGTTGTTTGGGTTTCAAAAATAATGTTGATATTGAAATATGAGAAATTAGTATGACTTTTTTTATTATTCTCGTGATCAACACACTAAGAATAGTTTACAGAAAAGCATTTTCTGTTTTAATCTATGGATGGTATAGCTTTATATTCATATTACAAAGAAACTTTATCTGAGTGTGTGCTTTATAAGAATATACAAATCATACAGTTACATAACAACGAATTATGCAACAGAAACCGACGTTTTATGTCTGGTGCTTGCTGAATAAATTTTTCATCGTTTTAAATTTTTCAAGTACATCATTGTTCGTCTTCTCTTATACATTTTTTTTTCTTTGTTTTACGATGTTATTTCAGAATGCGGAGTTCCCAACAGAGAAGCACGTCTTGTGGGCGGTGAATATTTAACAGGCCATGAATTTCCTTGGACTGCTACTATACAGGTAAACGTCGGTGGTAATGCTTCCTCCTTACCCGCGACCCTCATTACTCCTAAATATTTGCTCACTTCTGCCGGTAACGTTATTGGGTAAGTATATCAATTTTTGGTGCTTATATTATATCACATATATTTTTATTGCACTTCTGAGGGCGGCTAAAAAAGCTGACAAATGTTTTTTTATCCTGAAGTAAGGATTGTACTCAGATTACGAGAATTGAAATGTTTTCATGGAAAACTTGTATATCGTTAATGATTTAAAATAAGTGTTAGCTGTAGTATTTTGAATAATTCACATTTAAATTGATGCACATTTTGAAAAATTAGCTAGAACCCAGCAGTATGCTGTGAAAAAAATAAAAAGGTTGTTACCTTCGTTTTGTTAATTAAGTTTTTACATAGTATTTCCCTTATGCTGCACTTTCCAACATTGTTACGGAAGCAGGTTATGGATTACAATCCCGATGACAACTTTGCTAAATAAAATTCCATTCGATAAGTTTACATCAACCTTTGATTGATCAAATTAAGTAGGTTTAAAAAAAATTAATTTTTATTACATTTATAAGATACAGCCATTTAAAAGTATTCCCAACGAATTTAACTACTTTGCAGGTAATTGAGATGTAGAGTTCTGAAAGGCTTATATCGAGTCTATTCGTTGTGTCATTAGTTTCCGAATATAATTAATACTAATAACAAACAACATGAATTATGGAAATAGTGAATTTCATCTCAATACCATCAATTAAATTTGAATTGGTGGCAGAAATTAGCCATATCGTCCAACATTTAAATTTAGAAGTTTTATTAGCATAATTGTATAGGTTTTGAAGACATACCATGTATGAGAAATAAACTGTGTTTGAAGAACTATATGAAACCGAACGAAAGATATATGAATTTGGTCAATTTTTCTTTTAGAAAAACTCCACTGCAAGTAAAAATAATGGTCGGACAAACAGACAGATGCTTTCCTGATATAACTTCATCAACTATGAGCGTAGACAGCATAATTATCCATCCCGATTATAATCCTGCATCAAAGGCTAATGATATCGCCCTTTTAAGGTTAAGCACACCCGTCAATCTGGATCGGAGGGTTTCACCAATTTGCTTACCGTCAATGAGTGAGTATTAACGAATTAACATATATGTTACAGGATAAGTAGATTCCCCAGTAAAAGAGTTGACTCGACCTAGAAAAAGTCGACTCTTACTGATGATATTTTCAGTAAATGTTGATTAAAAACGAAATTGATGAATTTTGATCAACATTTACTAGCCAGAGTTGATTATACCTAGGGCAAGTATACTCTTACTACCTTGAGGTAGTAGAAGTGAAATGAAAAACAAATAAAAATAATACAAAGAAAGATAGAAATGTTTATCATTTATTTACAGCAAGGTAATGACTTGTGACACTTTGAGTAGCAGAGCACATATT
The DNA here is from genome assembly GCA_963921935.1 of Galeruca laticollis. Classification (NCBI taxonomy): domain Eukaryota; kingdom Metazoa; phylum Arthropoda; class Insecta; order Coleoptera; family Chrysomelidae; genus Galeruca; species Galeruca laticollis. The sequence goes on along the minus strand of OY998183.1, from coordinate 118,471,214 downwards.
TTTTCTTACACATGCATTTCTTGGATTTGCATTTAGTGTTGCAAGAGCATTTAAAAAATCATTGTCCACTTCCAAGTGATTGAGAAGTTGCAACAATCCTTACAGCTATTGTTTTATCCATAGGGACTTCATTTTCTTGGATAATATTTGTGGGATAATTACTGAATTGAGACCTAAAAAAATATCGCCATTGAACAATAATTTTAATATAATGGACAGGGATAAAATAAAGAGAAAGGCAGAGGAAGAGAGAGATAAATTACCTTGAGGAAAGCTGTCTAAGCCAGGTATGAAAGTTAAAGTTATGGCGGACGCGCAGGGTTTCCTAGAATTGTTTACGAATAGTGATCAGTCTTATCTAGAAAATGCCAGAAAGCCAATTGTTTTTGTAATCTAGAATTATCTAGTGAAAAAGGCATTAATATATGAGGGACCGATGAAGAAGAGTTTAGTTTAGTTGATAATTTGACATCGTGATATAAACAAGTAAATATAAATTAGTTTAAGTGAATATACTGTGTATATAATTAGTAAATAAGTGTAGTGAGTATATAAATTAAGTAAGTGAACCTACCGTGTGTTTAAAATTTATTCCACCCGTTTACTGTTTAAATAAATAAGAAAAACATTACAATGGTGTCAGGTGTGGGGTAATATAAATAAATTGCTACGTAAAAATTGCCAAGAGACTATGTGACCTCAAAGTGGCGGAACTAAGAGCAGAATTGGAAGATCGTGAGTTGGAAACGTCCGGTAAGAAAGTGAATTAGTAAAAGACTTAAAGTGGCACTGGAAAATGACGGCTTTGATCCAGAAACCATTTTATTTACTGACGAAGCTTCCACCTTTATCTCGTTTATTTCTGCTAAAATTTCTGCTAATATGGACGAGAAGATTTGTGCTATGAAGAACGACGTTTCTGCTAATATTTCTGCTAACATGGACGAGAAGATGTCTGCCATGGAAGAGAACATGGACGAGAAGATTTCTACTTTGAAGAACGATATATCTGCCGATATCTTATTAATGAAAAACAACATTGCCGCTGACATTGAAAATGAAATTTCGTCTCTAAAATCTGAAATCGACGATAAGATGTCAACGATGGGCGAGAAAATCGAGAATAAAATGTCAACGATGGACGAGAAAATCTAGAATAAAATGTCAACGTTGGACGAGAAAATCGAGATTACAACGATAGACGATAAAATTAAGGAGTTAGAGGAAAAGATTGCCGATTCAAGAACGCGAGGCACGCCAGAGGAAGAAAAGAAGACCGAGCAAACGAAACCTTGCAAGCCAGAAACACTACCTAAGTTTGAAGACATTGGCAGTTTTACCCGAGTCAAGGCCCCAACGTTCGATGGAAAAATGTCGTGGACCAATTATGTGAAATAGTTTGAAGCAGCCGCTAGAGTGAATAATTGCTCCGATAAGGAGAAAGCAGTGAACCTAACTATCGCACTTCGGGGAGATGCCTTAGATGTACTTCAGACGATACCTTTGGAAGAAACTGATGACTTGAAGCAGCTGAAGAAGAGGTTGGACATGCGATACGGTCACGAACATTTGCAACATTTGTACAGATTCAAGCTGAAGAACCGAAGGCGGAAACGTGACGAAACCCTTCAAGAGTATGAACTGGATATTGCCCGACTAGTTCGATTTGCTTATCCGTCAGCACCAGATAACATGATGGAATGTTTAGGCATCCAGGCCTTTATTGATGGATAACTTGACCCCGATATGCAGAGGACGCTTCGTTTAGCCCATCCGAAAACATTAGTCGACGCATTGATTGAATATGAAGCAGCCATGATGGCTTCCGGATACAACAAATGTAGGACCATACAGGAAGAAGGTGACGATGACAGACTTGACCAGATCGTCAACTTGTTGAGGGGTATGGTAGACAAGAAGCCGAAGAAAATCAGGTGCTGTAATTGTGGCGAGCTAGAGCATGCACGTAGTTCGTGTAAGTGTCCCGCGACTCCTGCAAACCAAGAACCTCTTAAATGCAAAGCATCCACGAAGAGCTCGCGGTACAACAAAGGTAAGACCATGCAGGAAGATGATGACGATGACAAACTTGACCAGATCGTCAACTTGTTGAAAGGTATGACAGATAAGAATCCGAAGATCAAATGGCGGAAGTGTGGCGAGCTAGAGCACGTACGCAGTCCGTCTAAGAGCCCCAAGACTCCTGTACCCCAAGAAATCCAATCACAGGGGAAAGCAGACAGGGGTGAACATTCAGCTGATGTGAATCACCGAAAAGCCAACTCTTTGCCTGGACGGTCATGCCCTGTAGACTATTCACAATGCAACAAGTCGAAATATAAGGGAGTTGCAGTTTCAAGAATTACAGTAGTCAACGAGGAATGGTCACCCACCAGGATCAGAGAAGATCAGGAGAATTATCTTCACCTGAAGATGATCCGGCAATGGAAGGAAGAAAATCGGCGACCTACCTGGCAAGAAGTGTCAAGATTGTCACCGAAACTCAAGGCGTATTGGGCTCAGTGGGACTCCCTTGTCCTGGAAGAAGGGCTGTTGAAAAGAGTCCTTGAAAACGATTATGGTTCCCAGATGAGAAGACGGCTAGTTATCCCGAGAAAAAGAGTAGCTGAGGTACCGAAGAAGTGACAGTACAGTCCATCGGGAGGTCATCTGGGAGTGAAGAAAACCCTTCAGCGAGTCCGTGAAAGGTTTTATTGGATGAACAGCTACGACGATGTGAAGGACTGGTGTAAGAAATGTACGACTTGTGCTACGAGTAATGGATCACATCGCAAGAGAAAGGCACCTATGAAACAGTATAACGTTGGAAGCCCTTTCGAAGGGATTGCTTTAGATATCGCTGGACCATTTCCGACGACAGAAAATGGTGGTAAATACATCCTGGTTGTAATGGATTATTTCACAAAGTGGGTGGAAATTTACGCTATCCCGAACCAAAAAGCCACAACTGTTGCGGATGTATTGGTGAAAGAATGTATCAGCCGATATGGAGTGCCATTGGAAGTCCTCAGTGGCCAGGAAAGAAATTTCGAAAGTCATCTATTCCAGGAGATTTGCGAGAAGCTGGGAATTAGGAAGACCAGGACAACAGCATTACATCCACAGTCAGATGGAATGGTCGAGAGAATGAACAGGACTATTGGAAAATACCTGTCCAAAGTAGTATCCAGCCATCAGAGAGATTGGGACCAGTATCTTTCCCCATTCGCATTGGCGTATCGATCTGCCGTCAATGAGTCCACGAGTGAAACACCTGCGAAAAATCCTGTTTGGACGTGAGATGAGGCTTCCTTGTGACCTGGAATTTGGCTGTCGGCCTGGAGAAGATCTAGCAGGCGAAGACTACGTGATCCAATTGAGAAGAAGGCTGGACGATACTCATGAACTAGTTCGAACAAATCTTCAAGTGCAAGCGACAGAATGAAAAGTCGGTATGACACGCAGGCCACAGAAGGCGGTTTTAAAGAAGGGGACATACTTAATCAAGAAAAGGATCAATGTTGTTATATATCGCATAAGCAAGATCTCCAACGGAAAACCAAAACCAACTAGCGCCATTTGAAGGAGACCATGACCTGGGGGAAGGAGTAAACCTTATTCGAGATGTGTCTGACCCTACCTTCGAGGAATTTATGGGCACGTATGGAGGTACAGGGAAAGCTAGATATGGAGTCACTTCGGAACAACAACAAGATTTGTTCACACTCCCGGAAGATTATTCACTGGCATACAACATCCCCGCCCGTATCAAGAACGCACGAGGGTTGGCAACCGTCTTTCGAAAGAAGTTCGGGCAATTAGAAAAACTTGAAGACCACATTCCAGCCCCTGGCAAGACGCTGAAACTGAAACATAATTCGCGGTACGTCTTCTACGTGGTAACTAAAAATGAATTTCAAGATCGATCTACCTACCGCGATGTGTGGGAAGCACTTCGAAGCGAGTAACCAGTTGGATTGGCGAATCATCAGGAACATGGTAGAGATTATCTTTCAAGTTACCGGTGTCCAGATATTAATTTGCAGCTACAACCCCCGTTATTAGTAACCGATGAAGACGGTGTCCTGATATTTCCATAAGATCGGAAAGTGAAAAAATGGGGCCAGTTGCCGATTCAAACATCCAGTCTCGGCTACACAAAAGTTCCAGGAGGAACTTTCATTTAAGGAGGGGGTAATGTTACGAAACAGCACACTGGTATAGTCCCTAAATCCGATGCTGTCAAAGCCAGGTATGAAAGTTAAAATTATGGCGGATACGCAGTTTCTTTTATAACTGTTTACGATTGTGACTATCTTATCTAAACATTGTTTTGGTGACCAGTTTTATCTAGAAAATGCCAGAAAGCCAATTGTTTCTGAATAAGCCGCAATCTAAAATTTAGTGAAAAAGGCATTGATATATAAAGGACCGACCAGGAGAAGTTCAGTTAAAATTATGGCGGACGCGCAGTGTTTCCTAGAATTGTTTACGAATAGTGACTATCTCATCTAGATTGTTTTTTTGACTAGTCTTATCTAGAAAATGCCAGAAAGCCAATTGTTTTTGTAATCTAGAATTATCTAGTGAAAAAGGCATTAATATATAAGGGACCGACCAAGAAGAGTTTAGTTTAGTTGATAATTTGGCATCGTGAGATAAACAAGGAAATATAAATTAGTTTAAGTGAATATACTGTGTATATAATTAGTAAATAAGTGTAGTGAATAAATAAATTAAGTAAGAGAACCTACCGTGTGTTTAAAATTTATCCCACCCGTTTACTGTTTAAATAAATAAGAAAAACATTACAATATAAATAGATTTTTTTTCAGATGATCAATATACAAGCCAGGTAGGAATAGTATATGGATGGTCTGACGTTGGAAATACGTCTTGTAGAGCAAAAAAATTGGCTCTACCTATTTTAAAAGACCAAGATTGTGTTAAAGGATTTCGTGATCCTGAATATATCACTAACGATAAAGGATGCTTGGGAGTAGTTGGATCTATCAATCCCATATGTGAAGTAAGATTCAGATGAACAGTATTAAGTGATATTGTATACGTTTTCTTGTTACAGAATGATTCTGGAGCGGCGGTAATGTATAAGTCGAAGACAGGCATTTATGATTTAGTAGGTAAGTTTTTTTCTTAGGGGTACAAATACTTTCTTGACTGACAGCATAGTGTTGTTTTCATAATGACCTACCTCTACTACTCCGTGTTAGCCTCGTATATCCACCAAAACATCCATATTCCTTAAAGGTCTCTCCCTGGAGGAAAGGAGACCGTTGTACCTTGGATCAATTCTTTTATTATACCCCTTTTACGTGTATTATTTGACTTAACAATATATAATGAAAATGGGTCTATGGTATAAACTGCATATAGCGGTTTTAATAATAAATATAAACAAAGAATAATTTTTTGTAACACGTTAAAAATTATTTGAACTTTGATTCATAGTACACGATAATCTTGTACCTTGGATTATACCTTCTTGTACCTTGGATCGGAGTACAAAGAGGAGGGAAAAATAAGATAACAAGAATAAACCAAAAATAGTTATTTATGAAAATACAAATTAAGTTTATTTTTACATGTAAGTCTTTGGTCCAAAGTCTAAAACCCATGTAGGCCCAGGATGTGGAAGTGTTGCTCAAACAGAGCTCACTGCTATCTGCAAAAGAGATTACCAAAAGGAACACCACAGGTAATAATATATACATCCTTGCGGATAGTAGAAAAACACTATTAGCCCTAAACTGACGACGCATTACATCAGGCCCTGTATTAGAATATCACAAGGCCTTAATCGAAGCCTATAACAACAACACGGTCACTTTAGGCTGGATTAAGGGCCACAGGAAATCGAAAGGGAACTGTATTGCTGACTCGCTAGCAAGGAAAGCAACCTTCCAAAATGGGACATTGCACTTTCATTGGTCTACCGGTATGAGCGACCGCTGACCTATTGAAGGAACACTCCCTTAGTATGTTTAAGGGTAGATGGGGCGTCGCAAAAGGCTGCAGGCTTGCCTAGGAACTGTTACAGTATCCGGACAATAAAGTAGCCAAAAAATACGTAACTATGAACAGCCAGAACCTGTGTACAGTCACGGGTATTCTAACTGGTCACTGCCACCTACTAGAACACTTATACAGACTGGGTCTGTCTGACACTCCACTTTGTACAGGATGTGAAGAAGAACATGAGACTGTCGAACATATTCTTTCCGAATATCCGACACTCTCTCAATTTAGACTTTCTGTATTCGGTGAGCACAGACTAACACACACCAGTATGAGGGAGGATGACGAGCTAGAAGGAAGTTTGAACCCCAGAAGGATGCACAATTGGAAAATTGTGGCCTAAGTTCTATGGGGTCACCCACCCTTCAAATTCTTACAGATACAGATGTCTTTGGGGAAAGTTATTATATACACTAATATGAACAAAAAGTATTAATAATTATTTAACATTAGAAAAGGATGAAAAATCTACTATAAACCATGTTTGTGATACTCTTGCTAAACCAGTGCACTCAGCGAGTTTTGGAAGTTTACCAACAAGATCTTCAATATTTACGTCAAATAATTCATCAATCTTTGAGAAACTTGTTACTAATCTCAATTCGCTTCAAAAATCGAATTTAGAATTCGACATCTGCAGAGTCTTTAGAAATAATTTGTCGTAGAAGACCTTTTTTCTGTGGAAAAGAGAAGAACATAATCACCGGTATTAAACTTTCTGCCTCTAACTAAAGTTCTTCTTGAATTGCGGTTTGTTTTTCTTGTACAATTTGAAATAGACTTTCATTGTTAGATTAATTAAAATCAATGATTTTTGACTTATCATGTGTTAATTTGCGTTTCACTACTATTCTTCCCTTTCCTCTTACTTTTTTTAATTTTCTCTCTTAACTGTTCCTCTCCGGAGTATCAGTTGCTATTTTAGTTCGACCTCGCTTTCTTCCTTTTTTCCCAACTTGTCTAGCTTCAACCTTACACGATAAGGCTGAACCTGATCAGGTAAAACAAAGGTTGACGTTGAAGGACCTATGTTATCTACTGTGTCTAAGCCGTTGATTTAGAAGGATTTGGCTGGTGATTAGTAGTAGTTTAGACGTTAGTTCCACTTGTTTGAGGTGTTGTGTCTGGACGGTCTGTTGCGTAGAACCCTACATACTCATCGTCACTGAAAACATTTTTGTAGAAGGGGTACCTGTCTTCTTAAACCCACTCAAGATGTAACTTGTGGAAAATGATATGAAATAAATATTTCCAATAACATCTGCAACGTTGTAAATATCGAATATATTTCCAGGATTGTTTAACACCCATGTATCGACACCTTGGTTGTAGTAGGTCTTTAAAGGAGAGTATACTGAAACATCGAGGGGTTGAAATAATCTATGAGACGTCTGAGGTGGAAAGGTTAACATAACAACACCAATAGAAAACGCTTTTTGTATAGCTTTCACTGATAAATGGGTATCATGATTATCAATTATCAGAATAACCCGTTGTTCTCTAGTCGGTTTTGTATGCGCTATAAAATGATCGAGAGACTGTAGATAGAGATTCATTAGACCACCTTGAAGGATTAGCTTCCCCAATACTTACAGGTGGAGCTTCTTTCAGCATTAATTCCTTAAAATGCACTGTATAAACATGGGTGGTATATGAATACCTATAGCGTTTATGGATGCACTTAGTGTAACAAGTTTGCCTCGTTCGGCAGAAGGGACACTACCCACTTGCTTCAAATGTTTTGTTGATAAAATTTTATTTGCATTGTACACATGCCGGTTTTGTCTTGGTTCCAAATCTTTTCTGCTGGAAAAAGGGGCCGAGACACCGTTGGCCATCATCTAAGTTGTTAAAAAACAGTTCAACATTCGTTTTATTGAAACTTGTAGCCCTGGATAAATGCGTTTTCTCTGGTTTTCTAGCAGACAAAATGCGGTGTCTCTTCGGGACATCTTCTTTTTGTTAGCTACTGCAAACTTGTACGCTAACAAACGTACTTTCTTCTTTGAAAGACTATAGCTGTTTGTACAATATTCTCCACTAAACTGCTCTCCTCTGTATCAGTGAATACCTTTTTAGTATCATATTTAACACCATAACAATAGACACGTCTTCCCCTGAATTCTTAAAAGAATTAAAATGACGTGCCAGGGTTGTAAATTTTACATTATACACTTTGCAAGCTTCCCTAATCGAAATATTTTGTCCTTCAGGAGCTGTAACAGCTTCTATTGCATTTTTTATTGCCTCTGAGTTGACAGGTTCACGATTTTCGCAGATTTACGTTAGAAATGTTCAATTGCAGTTATTTACAACAAATCGAATCCAAAGCATATTTTTGAGTGCCTCTAAAAAGGTTGTTCAAACCTTAGAGTAATAATAAACATAGAGAGGGCTATTCATTAATAAATACGTTTATTTTTGGGGATGGTATTGTAGCTACATAACCTTGGTAATTTGAACTGTGTTTCAGACAAACTTAGCACTGACGAAGCATGATAATCCAAAAACATTAAATTAATTAACTTAAAAGTTTATTTTGTCACTTTAAAGTTTTGAAAAACACATCAAAACGAATTAGAACTAAATGTTTACTCTCTAGTCGTAATGGCGCTCGTATAAACAAACCACGTTTGACATTATTTACTACAATACTACGGCCTATTCGAAATGATCGTCGATCACAGTCTGACGATATTTGCATCTCCCTTTATATGGTAATTAAACAAGGACAACTACTAAATTGATTACTATTGACACATTATACAGGTACTGTGAATTTTTGAGCAATGCTGCCATTTTAGTTATAACCATAAAGGTATCTGAGGATACAACAAATCCTTGTTTAAAATTTTTATAAGAATATGCTTTTATTAAATGAAATTCAAGTATTATTAATTGATTTTAAAAATAGCGACTCAAATGCATAAATTAGTATGACTTTTTTTTATTTGCATAACTTTTTAACACATTTTCAATTAAACTTCTAATTTCATTTTTCCTGCAACTAAAGAGATTTTGTAAATATGGCAAAGCAGTGGAAGTGTCCGCAAGTGAGCTTAGAATGTGACTCAATGTTTGGGGCAAAAAACAAACATATCTATTTTATTTGGTAATCTGAGGTTCAAACAGTACCTATTCGTTAGATTTGCTAATTTTTACAGTTATATTATTTCCTAATTAAACAGGTACTCTAGATTTTTTTTATTCTAGAACCATTGTAATTAAGCTGTATCTTGTGTTTCACATTTTATATCTTTTAGGTATACTTGGAGACAAAAACGATTGTGAAGGGACTGGTGTTGCTCTATACGCAGATGTTAAGCATACCTTGAATTGGATATTGGAAAACACGAAGGATTCTTGTTACTGCAGGAAATTTAATTGGCCTGGATCCATAACGTCGTTAAGATTATTTTAAAATTATACCCATTAATTTGTATGTAGTATAACTTACAGTTTAAACTATCAAGTTTTTGTTAAGATTATTGTATATGTGAATTGAATAAACGTTTATTCAAAATAGAAATAATCCAAACTTATTTCATAAATTTTATCATTGATAAATAGTGAATATAAACATGTTTTGTCGAAAGGTCCCAATGATTCGAGTAAATTTGTACTTGAAACAGTAAGTGTGGATTACTCATACTAATTAAGTAAAATAATTAACTTTATTATACACTAAAAGTGGATATTCAAATATAATTCGTTTTTTACTTGCTTCTCAAAGACCCTTGAATAATTAATTCTCTTTAATTTTTGTTTCCAAGTAATTTTTCATATTGTAATATTTTTCTTATTTATTTAAAAGTTATTATTACAACGGGTGGGATAAATTCATACAAACGGTAAGTCAACTCGCTTAATTTATTTGTTCAATAAACTATTCACTAATTTATATTATAAGGTAAACACGGGGAAGTGTGGTTGTGGGGCAACTGTGACAACTCCTTATAAAATGTTCTACGATGTAGTAATACTAGTGACATCTCGTAGGTAGATGCTAAAACTCTTGAAATAGCTGCCTGTGTGAATTGGAAATTTATCCAATACGGCGGACAACGGTATTTAGGTAGTTTGTTTATGGTGGTGCAATTACACTTATCCATACAGTGTGTAGACTTTGTTTAGATCAGCCATGTCAAACTCAAAGTCACTGGTTGGCCAAAAGCATGAAGACCATAGACTAGGTGGGCCGCAAAACCTAATCTTAAAGAAGACAAACTACTGAAAATCTTAACGAAAAAAAGTACTATTATGTTAGAAGTATATTTATTAAATTTCCAATAAAAAGGACATTACAAAAACTTACAAACATCAACTTCTTTTGCCAGATATTTGACATCTTTTGTCTTTAATTAAGTTGTCTATTTGTGGCGTGAATTTATCGGCGGAAATAACTTTTAAAACTGCGTCAAAGTGTGCGTCCGTCAATCGCGATCTTGCGGGAGATTTGTTTCCTTTCATCAAAGAAAATAATTGTTCAAACTTATAGGTACTTCCAAACATTGACAGGATTTTACAGGCAAGTTTTCTCATTTCTTGGTATTGAAAAGGCAAGTACTTATAAAATTCGAATGTACCAATACTATCAAATTTTTCTTTTAAATGGGTTTGACACTGAATCTCAATCACTTCCATCTGCAAGTGAGGGGGAACTTTATCAATATCGATAGTGAAAAGACCAGTAAATAAATAAAAATTGTTTTCTTGGGACTTAAAATCCTGAAAACGCTTTTCAAATTCTGACAGAAGGCTTCCCATTTTCTCTGTATACATTTTGTATGATATTGGGCCACTTGTACTTTCCTGATACGCCTTGCAAGTCGGAAAATGTGACAGATTATCCACCGCTAACTGGTTTTTCCACAGCATCATCTTACACTTGAAAGCTTTAACATGATCATGCATATCTGTTATAACTTAACGTGGACCTTGCAATTTCGTATTTAAGTCCGACAAGTGTTTTGTGATGTCTACCATAAATGAAAGATCTTGTAAAAAAGGTACGTCGGATAATAAGCTGACATCTTGTTCTTTCACTTCCATGAAAAGGCGTATTCTTTGAGTTTCCAAAACCGATCGAAAACCATAGAACACGAAAGCCATCGCACTTCTGCATAATAAGGTAAACCAGTGTACTCACTTTCTAAATCACGTAAAAACGCAGAAAACTGTCGCTGATTCAAGCCACGTGACCTTATGAAGTTTATCATTTTTTCACTGACTTTAAAACGCTTTCCAACTTGATCACTTTTGAGCATAAAACTTCTTGGTGGATTATGCAATGAACATGATGAAAATCTGGTTTGTCACTGCCCGTTTCTCTGATATTTGTTTGTAATATTTGAATGAAGCCATTATTTACTCCAGTCATTGAAGGAGCTCCGTCTGTTGCAACGGAATACAGTTTTGACAAATCTAAATTGTACTTTTGCAGAAGTCCATAAACAGCATTGAAAATATCCTCTCCAGTTGTTGTATCATGCAATGGTACTAATTCCAGTAATTCTTCATAAACGTTGATATCTCTATTAACAGCACGAAGAAAAATAGCGAGTTGCGCCACACCACACACATCTGTACTTTCGTCACAGGCAATAGAAAATGCAATGAAAGAATCTGATTTTGTTTTTATCTTTTCGCTTATATTGGCAGCCAACTCGGTAACTCTTTCAGCGACAGTATTCCGGGACAAGGATATATTTTGAAAAGCCTTCACGCTCCCGGGACTTACAATTTCCGCGGCCTTTACAAGGCACTCTTTTAAAAATTCACCTTCAACAAATGGTTTTGAGTGTTTTGCGATCAACTCCGACAGTACGTAGCTCGCTTGAACGGCAGATTCATTTTCTTGCGTTGGACGTGTAAACATAAGCTGTTGATCTTTTAACCGTGATTTTAACTCTTTTAACTTTTCGTTTCTAAACATGCCTGTATACTTGTCAAACTTAGTTTTATGACTATCATAGTGACGTTTTATATTATATAATTTTGGGACACCGACTGTACTGTTACAAATCAAGCAAATAATGTTGTCTTTCACTTCACAGCAAAAAAACTCTAATTCCCACTTTTCTTGAAAGATACGATGCTCATCTCCAAGTTTCCTCTTACTTCCACTTGGTTTTGAAACAGACATGTTAAAAACTTTATCCGAAATAAATAACAATAAGTACTGTTAGGTGTTGTAACAATAAGTACGCAACTAAACTCGCAATTCTATCGCAACTGACTCATAACTGACTGAACAACTGAACTCAATCGAGCGGTATTGGCTTATATACGGATTGTGATTTCTCGACAGTTCTTTCCAGAATGTTCAGGTAGTGTCATCTGTGTTCTCGCGCGATAGAACTTTCCGGAACAAGCCAGGCTTTTAGGTTGAGCGCGCATCTTAGTTCATCATCACAGTACTTTATTTTCGGTTTTTAACAGGCTCGCGGGCCGCATTACATGGCTGTTTTCAAAATTGATTCGGGGCCGCAGGAAAATTCTCAGTGGGCCGCATGTTTGACATGGCTGGTTTAGATACTCTGTGAGAACTAATTAATACTAAGTAAGTATAGATTTTACGGTTGACGGTGTTACATAAGGATGGGAGTATAAGTGTGTACATGAAGAAATGTTGTTATTTCAATTGTTATCTAAATTACGACTTGGGTCACACTTACCCCTTTCATATTGGAGAGTGAGCACGGACTTCGGATCCATGGATTACTAGTCACGTGATTCGTACAGGACCGGTTTAAACAATAAAGCAGAAATCATTTATAAGATAGGAAAATATGAAACGGTGAGAGAAAAAAGTATACCTACTTTATTATTTATACTAGCTACTGCGTATTGTGTATCTATTGGGATTATGGAAAAAAATTCCATAAATTTTAAGAAGTGTTTATTTATAAATTATATATTCTTATTTAAATTCAATAAATCAGGAAATAAATAAAATAACTGTTAATTTTAATTTCATTTAATCACGGGCAAGCCCAATTCACATAAATACAATATGGAAATATAAAAAAATGCTACAATAACAAAAAAACAAGAAATTTGTAAAACTAGAACAAGATAGAACAATTGACACATGCATTAAACGTATCTATAAAATAAAAGGGGAAACCTAAAGTATAGTAGAAATCACAAGAAAAAAGCAAATCAAGTAAGAGGAGTGATAACACATCAAACTAGCAATAAAAGATGTATGCTCTAAAGTGGAAGCTCCAGCAAATCTTTTTTAAACTTGAAAGTGGACAAATCAAAAATTAAAATTCCATCTACAGAATTTGCTAATCTAAGTGTCCTAGGTAGAAAACTATTCATTGCATAGTTCTACCTATGAAATGCGACACGAAACGTTTGTATCTGCCTAGAAAGGCGAGAAGGGACAACTAAATATATTTTAGAGAGAAGATTGGGACTATCACAAATGCCATTTACTATGTTGAACAGCTGTATCAGATCCTTTTGCCTTATGCGAACCTCCAGAGTAGGAATGTTTAAAAAACGTTCTAAGAAATAATAACAAAGGTAAATGTGCATCTTAAAGGTAATATATCTTAAAATATTGTGCTGAACAGCTTCATGTAATATAATGAGGAGAACATACTGCTAAACAATAATCAAGATCAGTTCTGACCAGTGAGCAATATATAGAGATCGAATAGCAGTGATGTTAGTAAAATCAGAAGTAGTTCTCTTTATAAAACCCAACATCTTCATAGATTTTTGAACAACAGCGGTAACATGAGACTTATAATTAAGTGTGAAGTCCGATAGAACACCCAAGTCCTTAGTTTGAGAAGCACATTTTAGAGTTTCATTATTAATATTGTAATCAAAAGCTATTGGGTGGTGTATTCCATGAAAACGCATTACATGACATTTGGATGCATTTAGATTCACACCATTAAGTGTACACCAATTTGATAGACTATCTATCAGATTGTAATATTACAGCATCATCCATACCACTAATCACACTAAAACATGTCAGGTGATCATCAGCAAATAACAAGGCGTTGCTACATTGAAAACAATGCATTATATCATTAAAAAATATGTTAAATAATAATGGTCCTAAATGAGACCCTTGGGGAACTCCAGAGGTTACTGGAAAAGTATGAGAATATTCATGAGTAACTCTGACCATTTGTAAACTATTCGTAAGATAATCACTTAGCCATTGCAATACAAGACCGTCATAATGAAAAAGTTTATGTAGCAAGAGCTCATGATTAACCCTGTCAAAAGCTTTAGAGAAATCAGTGTACACAGAATCAATCTGCAGACCCCCTTCCAAACCATCAGACAAAAAGTCATCATATGTGCGTAAACCCAATTCTGCAGAACTTTTCGAAGTGAAGCCAAATTGTTGTGATGTCATAATACTCGAACAGTCATAGGTGAGATAATCTAAAATAATACTCTCAAAGACTTTGGGAATTATGCTAAGGATTGATACAGGACGATAGTTTGAGATGTCTGATTTTCTACCCAATTTATACACTGGAGTGACGTATGAAGTTTTACAATGATCTGGGAATTTGCCTGTAACAAGAGACTTATATATGAAAGAGCGGACGAGATAAAAGGAAGCTAAATTCCGTAAGAATGGAAGGTATTCCGTCAGGACCGGGGCGTTTTTTAATATCAAGTTTAGATAACTTTGCATAGATGTTCGAAGCCAGAGGTTGATTTGAATAAACTGATGAGAAATGTTTAGCAAATAGATTTGCAATATCATTCCAGTTACCAGCAGTAAGGTCCCCAAGAGTCATTTCAGAAGGTATATTGTTTTCACCCTCCTTCTGTTTACATACTTCCAAAAAACGTAACATTATCTGTAACACAATTTCCAGTATATTTTACATAATTTCGTGATAAAAGTTTACACTGAACCCTTAATCTACTTAATTCCATTTAGTTTACAGGGCACCTAGTAATTTTGTGAGCCACTTCTTTCTCGCACAAATGCCTCTTCAACTCCGGAGTATACCAACATGGAAACCTCTTCTTGCAAACCTTTTTTAGCGGAACAAAGCAATTTATTATAGTGTACATTATATCGAAAAATATGAACACCATCTCAGACAATTGATTCCAAGGAAAGGCGCATTGTTGAAGAAGAGGAGCAAGTTGTTGAAGGTGGAGAAGAGTTGGGGAAGTCCCAAATTGCGGTGGGCAGTTGAGTCGCTGTGGAGTATATTACCTCACAAAAACACGTGGAACATTTTATCGGAAAAATTGACTGCAAAATTGACAATGAATGGAGAATTCGTTTTTCAAGTTATAAGAAGAATAGTAACAACTTCTTCTAGCCTGATATAGAAGAGACATATATGATAGTTGAAGCAGATATGGTAAAAGTGTTGCCTGAACCCATGAAAGACAGAAGGGACCAGTTGACTTTCAGATTCAATTTTGCAGGACTGAACCTTTAAATTTTCATAAGTTTCTAACTTTCTTATTAATAAAAATATTAAAATTGTGAAAACACCAAAAAATTTGTCTCTCCTTGTATTTTCCGATTATTCACACATTTGCCCCAAACATAAAACAGTTTGACTAAGCTGAACTTTATTGTCACACTTACCCCAAATAAACGGGAAAGTGTGACCATGACCATGTTTTTTAAAATATGGATAACTTCTATATGTGATGTTATAAAAATACCTACATTTGGTATGTAGTCAAGTTCCTAAAGACCTTAGGTAACAAATAGCAGGTCTTTAGCAATCTCCAAAATATATTATAATGTATCATAAAAATCAACTAGGTCACACTTCAACGGGTGTACCTTATACAAAGTATATTCACTTACACTAATTTATATAAACACTTCACTATTTACTTGTTTAGTATTCTTATAAACTAACTCGTTGGTAGGTGTAGCCTCTCTTATATATTAAGTGCCCTTTTTTTTCTAGATCTTTCTAGATAAGACTGGTCACAAAAACAATGGACCTCACTGGATATGTCTAGAAAAGAATAGTCACAAAAAATAGTGGTAAACAGTTCGAAGAAATCCCTGTTCATTCCCCAAAATTTTAACTTTCATACATGGCTTAGACAGAGTCGGCTTCATGGACTACACCAGTGTGTTATTTCGTAACAGTATTATAATACTCGAGAGGTGTGTAATTTGAGCCTGCAAAAGTATTGACAAAACTTCTGGTATACATCACTCGTAAGTGAGCATCAGTAAAACAATAGGAAAAATCGTTGTTGATATTCCAATATATCTTCTAATTCGACAGAATTTGGGTTTAAAAATAAAAGTCAAAGAAATGAAACATCAGGCTAGTAGATAGCCTAATGTTATGCCTGGCATACACATTGGCCAATATAGTTGCCAAAACATTTGTCCAAACATTTGTGTACAATTATGCTACCCACACTATGTCCATATTAACAATATAGTTAATTTTTGTCGAACTCGGACGAATGTAGGCTACAGAACGATGGCGGACGTGGAACTTGTTGTAGTTACAACAGCAGTGGCTTCTCTTTCCGTTTTTACTTATTTAACGTTAGTGAAGGTTTCGATCAATAAGAAAAAGATTAGACGAAAAAGAAGATGGTGGATGACAACAATGCATCGAAACAGAACAGAATATCTATCATACTATAGTATTTATTGTGATAAAGTATGAGTTTATTTCTTGTATATCTGCTATTTTCATTCATTTAACACGCAATATTTTTTCCTATAACCGCCAGATTTTTGTAACCCTACATGTCCCATTTCATCATTAATTGGTTCCCCTTATATAATTGCATAAACCGAAAAGTGGATTCGTTGTTCCAATAAGTTGACATGTATTTATCTACTAACAGCACAACGGCACTGGCAAGACTAAATCTTGGGACGAGTAATGCGACAAACAAGAACCAATGTGTGACCAGCACAAATATTGCCAACAAAAACGTTTCGCAACACGTTCAAATCTCTTTGATTTGTCTTGATTTACCGACAACCAAGCGAACTCCGGCAAACTTTGTCCAGCTGCTACCAGCCGCGACAAATAGATCAACCACATATTCGCGTTAGCCGACGTTTGCGAGACTTCGCCAATTGTGTATGCCCGCCATTAGATATAGAGACCAGCATCAAAAATTCTACTGTTGTACAAATGAAAAACATTGTTACTCAAAAATGTTTAGTTTTGGCTAAGCTACCTAATTTAAAATTTTATGAAATGTCGGTGTCAATAATTTTTGTTATTGGTAATTAAAATTCGGGTTAATAACGCAACATTTAATGCTCTTTTCAAATATTGTGTAAAAAACTAGTTAGTTTTCATGCAATATAAAATGTTTAAATATTTTTAGTTAGAAAGACGGAGGTAGCAATTTTAATCTTCAAATTCCTTTCGATTTTATTGTGCGATTAATAAAGTGAAAAGGAGAAAGAACACTAGGAATTTTATGTTACAATAAGTAGTTATAATAAGTTATGAAGGTTCAAACAGAGAATAATTATGAGATGAAGCAATTGTTGGCAAATTACGTTCAGTATTTTTTTCTTTTTATTTCAATTAACGTGCTTGGCTACTAAGGCTACTCGCACAGGTACAATCAAATATACAAATAAGTTCATTAATTAAGTAGGAGTAGATTTTATGGTACAGCGGGACATCTTTTAAAAATTAGAGGAAGGTGATGGCATTATCTGGATTTCCAAGTATCTCTTGAATATTTTCATTCAGGTTGAGCTTCTGTTTTCTGGCATTCAATAATAATGTGTTCAACAGTAAAGTTACAGGTTGAACAGTACGGTCGGTTGTCGTATGACATTAGGTAGCTATGAGTAAATTTAGTGTGACTAATTATTAGTCTCCTCATCACTGCTAGGTTTTGTCTTGAGAGACTTGAAGCTCCAAGAGAGTAAGGGCGGCTTAATAAAGGTTGGATTTGGTGTAATTTTGTCAGAATGGAGTACCAATTTTGTTGCCATAAGCCTCTGAACTTACGCTTGAGATCAGATGCAATTTGGATATTATCTTCATAATTGTTTAAAGTTGTTGCATTCTAAACTAGTTGATCTGCAAGTCCATTTCCCAATATACCAATATGAGATGGTATCCATAGAATGGTAACTGCTATATTTTGGGAAGTGGAGAGTTGGCACAGCCGATTCCTATTTCATTTTTCGAGGAATCAGAATACAGTACCAAGTCATATTCATTTCTGTATATTATATCCAGGAAAATTTTTCTAGTTAGATCGTTTGATGTTTAATTTTGATTAAGAATTCTGAGAGATATGTTGATCTGCTTAATGTTTTTCATCAATGGGGGCATTAAGGGAAGAGGCAGTGGAAGTGTTTCAGAAATATCAATTTTGATTAAACAAGTCTTTAGAAATATGAATAGAGCTTTAATTGTTAAGAATGATGAGGTATTCTTCAAGTTATTATTGGTCGTCGTAAAAGAATGTTGAGGTATTCTTTAAGTGATTATTGGTCGTCGTAAACAAGCCGTATACAGGATTCAAAGGATTGGATAACACCGAGACAGCATAATTAAATAATAATTGTTGACGTCTTATCCATAAAGGAGATCCAGTAAAGACATTCTATATTGAAACATGGAAAAATAAAAACAAAACAAATAGACGTTTATTTTCAAATGTCATAATCATCTTGATGGTATAACTCCGATAATAATCTATAAACATACGATGGCGCATTTCCACCCCTGAAAGAAAAAATAAACAGCAATCAAAATTTATTTTAATATAGTAATATGAGTATTAAATGGTAAGATATCAAATTTTTACATTTTTTTTGTAGTTTTCAACAGCCAAAATATCATTGTGCATAGTTAAGAGAAACAAAAACAAGTCAATTTTAGATTTAAAATGACGTAACATAGAATGGGGTTGCTTTGATTAAAACTTCCTCCCGGGACAAAATCGCTAATATCTCAATTTCGTGTGTTTTTATTTTACGTTTGGCAACAATGGTTATGGCGTGATAGTATGACCGAGGATTAAGGCAGTAGGCTGTGCAGCATACTGTTGGCGAAACGTTAGTGGTTGACAAATCAGTGGAGGAACTATTAGATGGCGACTTAGAGCGTGTATTCAGAAGGCAGGTAGAGTGGATACCCCTCTACCCAATTACTAGCGTCCCATCTGCCTAACATCATTCCTCCTAAAAACCTTAGAGGATCCTAGACAAGCACATTAGGGAGGGACCACCAGATGGCGATATGAAAACTACTTTAATTTATAAATGGCGTCAGAAATGTAAACGGTCAGTGTCGTACATTTCCTCAACAAAGGTAAGAAACTTTTATTTATTTGAGTTACATTATATAAATATTTAGTGGGCCTATCAACAACAATGTTATATGTATATGAAGCGAATCTTTCCGTTCATCTTCCTGAATTAACTAATTCTCATAATCATAACCTAATAATTATTTTACCGAAAGTGGCCATAACCGGAAAGATGATTTGAATAATATGCCAGTTTTGACCACTATGTGGCCATAACTAGAAAAATGCATAACCGGTTTTGGCCACTGCGTAAAGTGCATCTGTACTTGTGGAATCAGAAGGAATTGTTGGATTTTGGTGATTCAATATTTCTATTACAGTATAAATAAACCATGGTACGTCAAAAGAAACAAAAAACAACTAACACAAAATTCCAGTATACCCAAGAGAACTTGGAACGAGCGTATAATGCTGTTAAAATAGACAATGTCAAAGTTGCAGCAGCTAGTAAATTGTTCAAAGTTCCACGATCCACTCTAAGGAGGAGGTTGTCAGGTGAATATTCCCTGAACATGAACCGAAAATGTGGGCCAACTTCGATATTAGGCAAGCACACAGAAAAATGTTTGGTCGATTGGTTGCTGCAATGTGCCAAAATGGGATTTCCGGTCCATAAAGAAGGATTGATATTTACGGTCAAGAAGATCGTTGAAGAGCTTAGTCTGAAGACTCCTTTTACAGATAATAAACCCGGCGATAAGAGGGTCTACTCTTTTATGAAACGCCATCCCGAACTTTCCCGGAAACGTGCTGAATATGTGAACCGTGCTAGAGGCACAGTAACTGAAGCAAAAATCAGAGGCTGGTTTTCTGAGGTAAAAGAAACTCTTGGATCTGATGCTGATGTTCTCAACCATCCAGAAAGAGTGTTCAACATGGGCGAAACGTGGTTCTGTCTTGGTCCAAAGGGTGAACTGATAATCGGACCTAAGGGTCAACATGTCTATAATGAATCCTCAAGATCTGATAAGGAAAATATTACTACCTTATTTTCGTGTAATGGTGCTGGACAATTTTCTACTCCAACTACCATTTTCAAATATGAACGTTTAAATAAAAAAGCTACAGAAACGGCTCCTAATGATTGGGGTATTGAGAAAACGGAAAACGGTTGGATGACATCACAAGCGTTTTTTGTGTACTTTGCCAATATATTTGATAAGTTTTTAGATCAAAAAGAAATTCAGCGACCAGTTGTTATTTTTCTGGATGGCCATAAGTCACATCTTACCCTACCTCTAAGCCGTTTTTGTCGTGAAAAACCTATTATTCTGACTGCCTTATACCCTAACAGCAAACACATCATGCAACCCCTTGATGTGGCCGTATTTGGTCCTCTCAAGAAGCACTGGAAAAAAAATTGTTCGTCAATGGCGTATTGATCATAATGGAGTAGAAATTTCCAAATTCGATGTCCCAACAGCACTTTCAAAAATAATAAAAGAACCCACGATGCCTACCAATATACGATCTGGATTTAAGGTTAGTGGACTCTATCCATTTGAACCGAATAATGTTGATTACTCCAAAATTGTTTTACGTTCTGTGGATAATAACAGCAACGATAACGACTGTGCTAAAGATAAAGATCATTTCGATTATATTGAGTCCAGATTCGAGATCACTTTTCTGCGGCAATTCAAATCTACCAGAGAAAAACAAATGCACTGGGAAGGCAACCCTGAAGCAATGATGCTTTATGGGTTCTGGTTATCAGTTGCAGATGAGTTGGGAGGCCCAAAGGAGCAGCATGCCATTACCCAACACAATGAATTAGATAATGTAATAAAATTATCACCGAAAAATCAAACCAATTTCCTGTTGACTGTGGCGACCGAAGTAACCCCTACGAAAGAAAATTCACATATTCAAGTCACTACGCTTACAAATATAACTCCCCTGAATGACAATCAGCCCAATCAAAGGGTAATATCTGAAAATAATAGTTCGGGAAATTCATCAGCATCCTGTTCTATAATATTACCTAAAAAATCCTTATCAACCGTTTTTGAGGACGTAGTTCGATGGCCCCATTGTGAACCATCTACATCGAAAGCAGGCAAAAGGAAAAAGGAGTATACCCCTAGCGTTGTTACATCAGATAAATGGATAGAATTTTTCGAACTAAAAGACAAAATAAAGCAGCAACAGAACAGAAAGGGAGCGAAAAAAGAGGGAAAGAGAGCAAGAAAAAACAACAAAAAAATTGAAGATATCCGAGGAATCCAGTTCCGAGGACAATGAAGAGGAATGGGAAGAAAGTGACAGCAATCTAGATGATATTGACTGAGAAATGGGTGTGGATCCAGTTGATCTCTTGTCAAAAGATGATCTGAGACCTGGAAATTTCATTCTGGTGGCTTTCAAATATCTTGGCAAGAGCTCATCTGTAACCTATAAATATGTAGCTTCAATAACAAAAATCAATAATGAAAATGAGGTTGAAGTACATTGCTTGAAGAGTATGGATAGGGAAAAACGATCCTTCACTTACATCGAAAATGATATATGGTCAGTTGACACCAAGGATATTTTTGGCAAGCTCCCTGAGCCAACATTAGTTCAGGATGGCCGTTCTCTAAAAACAGTTTTTTCTTCTCCAGTAGGAGTCTTTGAGAAGGAATAAAAGAATTTTACCTGTAATAGTTGTATTATTTCATTCTCAATGCTATTCCACCAATGTTGTTAGATATATACCAAATCAGGCAATATGAGAGAGAAATTACAGTGAAATATGAGGAGTGGCCATAACTGGCAAAAACATGTGACCATATATGGCAAAAAGTGGGCATAAATGGCAAAAACTGACACTTCATTTAAATAAATTTAAATCAATAGTCTCCTTTGAGAAAAATATTGTTCTTTTATGGGGAATATTTTGAGAATACTCCATAGAACATCATTGAATTTTTCCAGTCAAAATTATTTAATAGAAAATAGCTAAAGTTGAATTTTTCCTAAAAATCGCCATAAACTGGCGTGCTGACCCTAATCCTTTCTAATTAAAGTAATATACAGCTCAAGTTTCAGTATGGCACCTATATGGCTGGACGGTCTACACAAAAAGTGGTAGTAAACTTCTTGTTGGTGGTGCTTTAATTTCTTTGAGAAGTGTATTAATCCAATATTCAAGAAATGTTTTATTTACCTGTTTATATAAATATATATATATATAGGCCAGCACTCCTGTGTCGGAGTATAGGCCGCTCTTTTTGAGCTCTTTTGATCCCTTTTGTACGGTGGATCAATCCGTGTGATATCTACTGCTTGCTACAGCATGCGGTGTGAGTTCGCCATCTTTGTAATTTCAGTCACTGACTCCCATTTTCTTTAGGTCATCAATCACCTGATCTTCCCATCTAAGTTTGGGACGTCCTCTGGGCCTGGGGTTGGCAGGCTTCCAATCAGTGATTTTCCTTATCGGATCGTCCTTATTCCTTCTTCGAAGATGCCCGTACCATCTTAGACGCTGCGCTTTTATATGTTTGACTATATCTTTACCATTCATGTACTGACTTATTTCGTAGTTATATAGCCTTCTATACCCTTCATTCGGGATATGTTTTAGTCTTATTATCCTCCGCATGACTTTCCTCTCAAGCACTCTGAGATTTTCTTCATCTTTATCAGTTAAGCTCATATTTTCACCGGCATACGTTATTACTGGTCGTATTGCAGCTTTTAAAATTTTAATTTTGGTTTTTTTACTGATGCTTTTGTCCCTTAGCAGTTTCTGATACTTCCAATACACTTTGTTCCCTGCTATTATTCTTGCGTTTATCTCCGCACTTCTGCTGTTCTTCTCATCAATTACTATTCCCAGGTATCTGAATTGACTTGCTGTTTGAAAAGTGTAACCTCCCATATTTATAGTGGCTGTGTTGTCTGTCTTCCTCGAAATTTGCATATATTTTGTCTTCTCTTGGTTAACTACCAGCCCTCTCTTTGCTGCCTCTTTTATTAAGTTCTTCAATGTATGTTCTAGGGTTTCTTTGTCTCTAGTAATTAAAGCTAAGTCATCGGCATATCCTATTATTTGTGTGTTACTACTCATTCCTTTTATGTCTATTGCTTTAATCACTCCATCTAGGGTTATGTTAAAAAGAGTTGTAGACAAACTATCTCCTTGCCTTACACCTACATCAATGTTTATCTCTCCTGCATTCCCGTCTCTAGTTATCACCTTTGCAGTAGAATCCTTCATTGTCATTTTCACTAGTCTTATAAGTTTTTCAGATATTCCTATGTTCCTCATATCAGATATTAGCCATTCTCTGTTACAGAGTCAAACGCTTGCTGAAAGTCGATGAATAATACATGTAGATCAATGTCATGTTCATAACACTTTTCGATAGTCTGTGTTAGTAGGTGTATGGCGTCTACCGTAGATCTTCCTTTTCTAAATCCCTGTTGATATTGACCTAATATGGATTCAGCCTGTTTATTTAGTTCTATTTTTATTAGATTGGTTAATATCTTGCATGTAGTGTTAAGCAGCATTATACTCCTGTAATTCTTGCATTTGGTTGGGTCTCCTTTTTTGAAGATTGGAACTATATGTCCAATACTCCACTCGTTTGGCATACGTTCTTCTGCACATATATTCATTATCAGGTCATGTATTTGTTGAAGTAAGGCTTCTCCTCCATGTTGGATTAGTTCGTTATTTATATCATCTGGACCTGCCGCCTTGTTTGGTTTGAGTTGTTTTACAACATCTATAAATTCCTCTAAAGAGGGTCTGTGCTGCTGTTCACCGATTTCTCCCTCCGTTACTGCTTCCTTATAATTTTCGTCCATAATATGATTGTTTTGGTATAGATTTTGAAAGTATGTTTCCCATTCTCTCTTATTTATTTTTACTGTCCCAATTGCGTTTCTGCTACTGTATTGCTTTCTCACATATTCGAAGAGTTTTCTATTATCCCTATTGTTCTCTTCCATTTTTTGCATTTGTTCTTCAACCCAATTTGATTTTTTTCTTCTGTAGGTTTTTTCCGCTTTTTGCCTTATCTTTCTGTATTTGTCCATCTCTTCATATTTTCCTGTTTCCAACCATTTATTTCTTGCTTGTTTTTTCTATACGCTTACCAGCTTACATTCTTCGTCGAACCATTCTTTGGATGCTTTGTTTTGTTGTAATCCAATTTCTTTCTCTGCAGAGTCTATAATGCTATTTTTAATGATCTTCCATTCACTGTCTATATCTCCTTTTTCATTATGAATTCTCAGTTTATTTGTTAGGGTTTCCGCATAATTATTTTCACCCTTCTCTCTTTCCAGCTTTTTTAAGTTCCACTTTCTTTTGTTGTGTTTGGAAGGTTTATATCTTGATATTTTCATGTTCATCTTCGCTAGTAAAATGTGGTCTGTATCTGCATTTGCTCCTCGGTATGACCTTGTGTCTTTAACCAAGTTGTCTTGTGCTCCTTATTATGCTTAAATTTTGTACTAATTATAAAAGTATTTGTCTCCGCAGCTAGGTTGCACAGTCTTTTGCCGTTATCGTTTGTGATCTCGTGTATTGTTTCTTTTCCAGCTATTTCTCGATTATTTTCTTCTTTTCCTACCTGGGCATTAAAATCTCCTATTATTATCAAAATGTCATTTCTAGAGATATCTTCACAGGCGTCACTTATCTTCTCATAAAACTTTATTTTCTCTTCTTCGCTTGCTTCTTCCGTTGGGGCGTAGGCATTAATTATACTTATATTTGCTTGTTTATTCTCCAGTTTTAAATATGAAATCCTACCGTC
This sequence comes from Galeruca laticollis, assembly GCA_963921935.1. Classification (NCBI taxonomy): domain Eukaryota; kingdom Metazoa; phylum Arthropoda; class Insecta; order Coleoptera; family Chrysomelidae; genus Galeruca; species Galeruca laticollis. The sequence continues at coordinate 118,446,129 of OY998183.1, read as the reverse complement.
GATTGGCTTAAACTCAATTACTTTGTTTCGTATTTTTTTACTGACCATTATTGCTGTTCCATTCCCCCCTTGTTTTTCCTCCCCTGAGTAATACATCGTAAAGTTTTTGTTTTCTATTTTCCCTTGTTTTTTCCATCTGATTTCTTGTAACGCCAGAATGTCTAAATCATAATTCATCATTTCCTGCGCTATGCTGTGCATTTTCCCAACTTTTAGCATTGTTTTGATATTCCAAGTTCCAATTTTCAATGAGTTTACTTTTTGTTTCACCCGCTTCACCCTCTTTGATATTTTCCTAATGTTGTCTTTGGTTTTTGTTATAGTTTTAGTTACTTTTTTTTCCTTGTTATTTGCCGTGGTCATTTTTACAATGTTTCGATCCTCTTGAGCTACTTTTGCTGCTAGTTTTTTCCTTTTTTTATATTCGTAAGATTTTTAAACATTTTTGTAGTTCTTTCTTTATCAATATCCTCTTCTTCTTCGGTCATTGATCTACTGCTGAATGTTCTTCCTTTGGGTTTGGAACCTGATGGTCTAACTGTATCCTTCCCTTGCATGTTTTGTTTTAATTCATTTAAAGAGTAAGCCGTTCCGTTTATTCATAGTCTGTTATAATTTAGATTCGCTTGATGTCCTTCATTCCTTGCTTGTTTCATGTATGATCTAAGTTCTTTCCGTTGTATTAGTACTTCTCTAGTAAAGTCTTCGTTTATGTATATTGGTGTATTTTTTAATTTGTTTGTTTGTTTTAATATTTCTACTTTCTTCTTGTATTCCTTCAGTCCTAGCAAAATCGGTCTTGGTTTACTAGGGTTAAGATTTTGTTTCCCTATTCTTCTAGCTTCAATAACTTCATCGCTTTTAAGTTCCAGCTCCAGCTTCTCCATTACATTTTGTAAGACACTCGTTAGTTGCAGCTCATCTTCGTTTCCCGTTTCTCTTACTCCCTGTATTATAAGGTTTTTGCTCCTCGCTTCACGCTCTAATTTTTCTATTTTCTCTTCATGCCTGCCTAAAGCCTCTTTTAGTTCATGATTCTCCAGTCTAATGCGGTTGTTTTCTCTTTTTATTTCCGCCATTTCGCTCTGAATGCTATCTAATTTTTTCTCAATCCTTTCATTTCTATTTTCAATTTCTTCTAGTTTTCCCAATATTTTCCCCAGTGCTTTCACCATCTCTGAACTTTCTTCCATTTTGGAATTGACAGGTACCGCGTCACAGACCTAGTTTTTATTTACCAAGATCCTACTTAATTCAAATCTCGGCCCGGTGTCTGTGCTAGCTGTGCTCTATCGTTTCCTTGAGCGTATAATTCGTTTTGTTTCCTAATTCAATTGTTGTATATTCCAGTTGTAGTGAATTTATTTCTTAGATTACGGTCCTGTATCGTCACACTGATATTGTTGTATTAGCTTGCCATTAACAAGTAATTAGTATGGTATCACAACTGTTTTTGTTAGACAACTTGTTTATGGTTCTACTTTGAATATGTGTGCTCATATACAATAAATGTTTTAAACTCACCTATTTCTATCTGCTTTTTGTTACTTAATCACTGCTACTGCCTTAAGTCTGATATTGCCCACTTTTCTAAATTTCCACAGATTTTTAAACCACTTATTTTTTAATTTAATCGGGGTCGAGATTTCACGTGCTTCGCCTTTGCTAGTCAGGGTCGAACTCCTTTTCTCCTTTTCAGTGTCAACCAAATTAAATTTTGTGTTTATAACTGCCTCTTTTTATCAGAATTAAGCCCTCAATAAGAAATAAAAGAATGATAATTTTACTATAGACCAGTTAGACTTACACGTAGACATGTTTAGGTAGTTTGAGTTTACTTGTTTTGTAAAGGCTTTGTTTCTCTTATACATATACATACATTAGATTTAGATTGTCCAATGATTTATTTTAAAAATAGAGAAGTTCAATATCAAGCTACATAAGTAGCTAACACAAACTTTGTGAATCTATATCATAACTATTGTGAATACTTACTGATGAGATATAAATAGCGTAACTAATTCTGGCGGAACATAATCAAATATTGGGTTATAAACTTCTACATTGTTAAGAATTTTTCCGGCCGATTGTGGAATTATTTCAGCTGGAGATGCACAAATGTTGAAAGTATCATTATTGTTAGATACTACATACATTGGTGTAAATTTGTACATATGGGAGAGTACCATTACCTGAAAGTACAATAATACAGTAGGTTAATTTCTGTAACATTATGACTGAAGGAAGTGACGTAATCAGCTGAAGGCACATTCAGGTAGAACCGCCTTTTATTCGTTCTACATATGCCGAATACCACCAACACTCTAAATATGCTTAGAAAAGTGCCCACAAAACAGTGAAATTTGGAGTCTTTGGGCTGATAGAAAAAATTATTACTAAGAACATCATAGTTTGAATGATGTGGCTGAAATCAATATTTAGGAAGAAACAATTCATTAAGTAGTTATGATAAACACTAAGGTATTTCTGAAACAGTGCATTTTGAAAAACTTTTATAAATAAAAATACAATTTCAAACTAAATAAAATCCACTATAAAAAATTGGTAAATCACTAGTAGATATATAGTGAAGCATTTAAGAATATTGCTAAATAACTGACAACAAACTACAATAAACATATGAAGTCACATAATTTAATCAACAATCAGAATACATTCATTCGATAAGCTAATACATATTATGACTAAGGAATTTCGCATGATGAGGATTCGCCCATTGACGAAAACCTCAAGTACTTCATATAAAGTCAATTAGCCAGTTTCTTTTGAGTTCTCAGTTGTCTTCTCTTATCAGTGGGGGATAAAAATTCCGCTATGTTTAGTGATAGTAGTTTTGATCAAATGCTTCTTGAAAATGGTAAGATGTGTTTGAATTTATTAATCAAGAAATTCATATAATTTCAAATTTTCAACGGACCTCAGATCCCTTCTTTGTTTTAAGTCAATGTTGCCATAAGACAATTTCTAATTAAAATGTAAACACCTTTCGATAAACTGTCAATATTATTTGTGTAATGACTAGGTAGTGCCTTATCCTTTCCTTTTATTATACCTACATTATTGTAAATTTTTTGTGTTGTTGCTGGTGCCTATTTCTAATCGGTTAAAATTTTATTCATTGAAATGTATTTTACAGTGAAATCGTTATAATTTATTGTTATTATTATTGATTCCTTATTTTCCCCTATTTAGGGGTGGTCCTTCGAATAAACTTAGAAGTTCAATAACTAGTATGAATTATTATGAACTGATCGCTACTGTTACATCCTCACAGTCCTTTAATCTTTTCGCTATTTTCTTCCCGCTGTTTTATTCATCGTGATTTTCAATTTTTGCGTGGTAGGTGTTGACATTTTTTACAAATGTTATTTTGAGATCGTTATGAATTGTTTCATTGGAGCCAAACAATGGGGCATCTAATATTGTTCTTAGAAATTTAGATTGGTATCTTTGGATTATATTTATGTTAGATTTACTGGTACAGCTCCATATCTCCGTAGTCCAAATAGGTATGATTATTGTTTTGTAGATCAATATTTTGTTTTCCACAGCTAATTCCCATCTTCTCCCTAATAACTAATTTATTTTACTAGTATTTTATTTCTTTTCTTTATTATAATTTTTTCCATGATAATTTACTGCCCAAGGTCATTCTTAGATATTTTACTTCCTCTTTTTTGGGAATTAAAATGTTGTTAATATGAACTTCAGGCATTGGTGTTTTACATAGTGTGAAAGTGATGTGGTTGGATGTGCTTTAATTTTTCTTAATTCTCCATTTTCAAACCAGTTTTGTAGAATGTTGAGGTGTTTTTACAAGTTTAGTACTGTTCTATCAGGATTATTATTCATCTAAAATACAGCTGTATCATCGGAAAATGTTCCAAGTGTAGTGGGTCTGGAGGTTAGCATGTCGGATGTGAATAATACATACAGCATTGGCTCAACGACAGTGCTTTGTGGGACCCCTGCTTTTATTGGATGTAGTTTTGTTCTTTCATTTCCCATTTTTATTGCAAATTGACGATCACTAAGGTAGGATTTAAATAAGATAAGGTAAGAAGGAAGAATTTGCTTGATTTAGATCCTTATGCCAGACATGATCAAATGCCTGTCTTACATCCAAGAATACCTCTGAGCAATAGCTTCTGTCTTCATAAGCTTTATTGATGATATCTGTTATTCGATGTATCTGTTGAGTGTTGAGTGCCATTGGTGGAATCCAAATTGATGGTGTGAGATTTATTCTACTGGTCTTATTTATTCAGCGTAGTATAAGTTTCTCATACATTTTGGAAAGTACTGATACGAGACTTATTGGTCGATAGGAGTTAGCTTCTGAGGGTTCTATTCCTGGTTTCTGGTATAGGTGCCTTTTTAGTCCCAAGAATTTCTTTGCACCCAGAGTGGTAAGAATTAGTGGTTGGTGTTCTTCTATAGGTGTGTCTAAGAGGTGTTCCATTTTACGATCTATTTCGTCACTGTGGGGTGTAAATGTATTCGAAAAATTAAGTGTGAAGAGTTCAGCTTTCTCTTTGTAATTTTTTGCCCAGGGTACTATGTTTGGTATTGTTAGCCTAATTGGTGGTACTGGGTATTTGGTTTTTCTTGCATTTTAAATAGTTTTTTTAGGTAATCGGTAAATTATTCTTCTCTGTATAGTTAGGTTAGTTTTTAATTTGCATGTTAGTTGGTTGAATCTGGTTTTATCGATCGAGATGCGTGTACAGTGCCAAGTTGCTCTAGCTTTTCTTTTTTCTTTCAGAAGGCGTTTTACTTCTAGCGGAATATTGCTGACATGTTTTTGTGGTTTTTGAGGTGGAGTGGATTACACTGCAGCATCTTGCAATAGTGTTACTAGCGTTTCTAGTGTTAAGGATAGATCTTCGGGTGTTTTAAATCCTACATCTCACTTTAGTCATCATTTAAGATGTCACTAAAATAAAATGAGTCATGTAGATAATGAGAGCTGAGAAAATATTATAAAGCAACACACAGCAAACACCTGCTGTGGAAATGAATAGTACAATTCTAGATGAAGATAAAACATCAATTCTCAAAGTAAAATAGTTCTCAAAAAGTGACAGACTATCAAAACTGAAATTATCTCGGTCATAATGAGAGATTGACAAACATCATCATGTATCTTAGAACTGTTTAATGGATCAACTAAATTTTTGCATTCAAAATCCACAAACATATATCATAAATAAGCTAGAAAAAAAGCAAACGGAAAACTTTAAATATGGTTTTAGTTCATGCTATAAACTAGGGTGCCACTGGTAATTCATATTAAGAGACAAATGTAAACAATACAGACTTCAACAGGGCCTTAAATAGACGAATCTCACATCTTGATTACATTTTAAATTTAGGATTATCATGTGAAAAAAATGTGCTCAGACCTTTTTTCCCCAAAACTTCAATCAATATTATGTAGATTGTACATTCAGATGAATTTAATTCTTCTGCCAGCATTCACATGCTGAAATTTGCCTCATATTAATAGCCATTATTTTACATACTTTTTTAATTAACTCATCTTGATTTGATGTTTGAACTTATTTTTAATAATTTATAAGTTGCAAGAATTTTTTTACAGAATTTAGTATGTTTAATATTGGCTCTTCATTCCAGTATGCACACTTAATAGATATAACTGTGTTTTATGATTTAAATTAATAAGTCTGTTATTTTAGATCACACTGTTCAGATCCGAAAATTGGAATAAACCCATTTTTTGTATTCATGTACCAGCACAATAACATAAATTATAAGCTTTGTTTTGCTTATATACAAACTTTCAAACATTAACCATCTTCAAAAATGTACCACAGGTAAAAGCTGTTGTAATGAAGTACATACAATGACTTTTTTTATTTGTCAATTTCAGAAATATTAGGTTATTCATTTTGGTTACTAGAAACCCAACTTAAGACACACTTATTACCAAGTTGTGGAAAGAAATTTAACAGACAATTTCTAAGGGATGATATAGTTATTGAATTCATTCATCTTAGGCAACTTAAACGTGACTTGATTGTAGAAATGTGTACTAATAAAAATAAAAATACTCCACTTACTGGAACTGAAAACTGTTTAGCTGCTAAACCAACAGCGTGTATTCCACTAGCTGCTCTTAATCCACCATTTGCTAAAACTGTGTGAGTACCAATTATTACTTTATTAACCCTAGACATCATGGCAAAAACTGCAGAATCTGGAATGACAATGGTCTGAATACCACTCTTTGCCAAACTTGTAGCCATAGTGTGGCCCTAAAAGTTGTGAAATATTTGGTAACATAGTATACATAGTAAACCTTTTCTAAAGACTTTTTTATATATAATCCAACATAATATGTAGGTACATAAAAATGTATTATTGCATTAGGAATATTGGAAAATATTTTTATTTGAATTTTTGTAGATTGAGCAAGTTACCAAGTAAGCGTTCACCTTTTAAAATATTTTATTGATAGATGGTAATTTTGATAGTATAGGGCAATGATTATCATGTTCATCATTTTTCAAAAGATGAGTGTAAATAGGGGCAAATTTTGAATCAACAAAACCATGGCCACTACATTGAAAGTATATTTAATAATCTATCAATATTTTGCATATTGCAAAGATGCCTCTATTCAATTTAGACTGTGACAACCAATCATGTTAAACCCTTTTCAAAAAGACGTCATTTTGTAATAGAATACCTTTAGCGAAAAGGCGATTTCCATCGCAAGTGAGAGAAATTCTCATAATGTTAACTTCGTCTTTAGTGATAAAAGTTAAATTTATATTTTCAATCATTTCCCGCCATCATATATAATGTTTTGACAAATTTAAATCATTAATAATTAAAGACAGGAATCATTTCTATAATTATAATGAATCATTCTACTTTTGTTTAATTGAAGTCACTACGTAGACTACGTGGTTCTTATGGCAATTTCAAAAAGCAAAATGCAAAGATTGATTAACATATGGACGGTGGATATAGAAGAAGTAGGAATGGAAGTAAATATAGAAAAAACAAAAGTAAGGATAGTGAACGAGAAACAGACCATGGACCCATGAATCAAATAAAATATAAGTGAAGGAATTTAGAAAAGGTAATCACATTCGAATACTTGGATGCACTGATAACAAACTATGATAAAATGGAAGGGGAAATAGCAAATAGGGGAAACAAAGCATCTAAAATATATTATGCACTGAACAAAACAATACTAGAGCATAAACAAATACAAGTAGAAGTAAAAGAGAAAATTCACAATACAAAATGTATAAAATATATAAATGGTATTCCTAAAATTGTCAGGACTGAGAATATGCAAAATAACTCAAGAAACGAATTCCGAACTTTTCTAAACTAGAATATAATTAAGATATAGTATATTTAAATATTGAAAGTTTATTAGCAAATAAAACTCAATTAATAGATGTTTGCTGTTACAAGCCTGCAGTGATTCTACTTAGTGAATCCAGAACAGCAACTGATATCAACAACTTTGAATTGGAAATTAACAATTATAAACTTGTTATATGTGATTCAGACACACAGGAGCTACTGTTATTTATATACGAAGGCGAATCAAATTTTCACATTGTAGGACATTTGTTTACGGAAACAATTATTTGTGTAAGTATATCTCAACTACATATTGTGATATAAAGTGGGTCATAGGTAGTCTTTAGTCTTTATCACTCACCAAGTGCAAGCCATGCTACATTCTTGGATCATTTGGAAAATATTTGTAAGGAAATGTTTTCTAAAAACGTTCGTACAGTGTTGGTTGGTGATTTTGAATTCAATTTTTTATTAGATGAATTTTATGTCAAAAAGATTAAAGAACTTTTCAATACATATAGTATATCTCCGAAAGTGACAAATTTCACAAGAATTACTAATAAAGTAAGACCTTAATTGACTATGTGTTAACTAATTGGGGTAACACTGTAGCAACTGTTTTGGATGAACCTAAACTTACGGACCACCTTTTAATATCTGTTAAATGTTTTTATAATGAAAGAGTAAATTTTAGCAGCCAACAAACAAAAATTGTTAGGAACTTGGCAGAAAGAGATTTGTTCAATATTAACTTAAATTTAATAGATTGTAACTTTTTACTTAACAATACAAATATAAAGCAGGTTTAAAATAATATTAAAGAAAATTTTGAAACCATTGTAAATGCAATTTCACATTTAAAAACAGTTACTTTATATGAAAAAGATCTGCCATGGTATGATGGTCAGATCATAAAGTTAAGTAAAGAGAGAGATTCTGCTTACAAGTTATTTAAAAGCAATGCTAATGATGTAATGATGATGATGTAATGCTGTTGTAAATATTATTAAGGTAAAGAAAAGTCAATTTTATTTTAAACAGATTGATAGTAACAGTCATAATCCACGTTTTGTGAAAGCTGTCGGGTTTACCTGCCGCATTTACAACTTTGATGAAGATAGTTTTAGAGATTTTAAAATACTAACTCTTCAAGAATTAAAAGTAATTGTATATGATATAGGTAGGTAGGTATATATACGAGCAAAATTATAAAGAGTAGCTTTGAAGTAATTGGACATATGTGATGTCATTTTTTAAATACCTCTTTGCAGAATGGTAGTTTTCCAAATGATTTAAAAACCAGTACAGTTACACCTATAGAAAACGTTTCTTACAAACAAATCTGATTAATACTGTCCAATTAATATGTTATCCTATGCGGAAAAATTGTAGTTTATAAACAGTTGCTGGAATATTTAAATAAAAAAATATAAGTACTATTCACCAAGCAATCCGGTTTTAGATCAACCATTCATGCGGATCCGCACTTCAGCTTACTGGCACATGTACACTAAAGCAGTATTTTTGGATCTTAAACATACATTTGAAACTGTTAATTGTGAAATATTAATCAAAAAGTTAAAAAAAATATGGCATAAAAGGAAAAGTACTTGATTGCCTGGAATTGCCTAGGAAACAGGTAACCAAAATTGATGATTATGTTTCAAGAGCAATTGGTGTAGACCATGGTGTTCCCCAGGGAAGTATTCTAGGGCCACTGCTATTCTTAATCTACATTAATGATATCAACAAATGTAATGAATGAGATCATGAACATTATTTTGCTAATGCTATTCATAAAATGAAACTTAAATTAAAACTCTCGTTAAAAGTAAACGTTAGCAAAACAAAAGCTATGATACTTGCTACACCCTTTAAATACAGAGAATTGGATTTAAATCAAATTGATAATGAAAAAATTAAGCTTGTTACTGAATTTAAATATTTAGGATTTATGTTAGACAATTATTTATCACTGAATAGAATATTCAACCACATTTCGAATATTGTCCTACTCTTATATACTCATCTGATTTAAATAAAATAAGAGCACTACAGAAATTACAGAATCGTACAATGAGGATTATTTTGAGATGTGACAGGAGTACCCTGATATCTCTATTTCTAAATACTCTAGAATCTTAAGCAGGCTTACATATTTAACGATGACATATATTTAGAAAATGTTAATAATCTTCTACCTTCATATTTTGACAGGTTTGTAATTTTTAATAATCAAATTCACCAGAATAATACTAGAATAAAAAATAATTCGTACATAAATAATCAAATAAAAACGTTTAATACTAAAACAATAACTTTTAAAGGATTTATTACTTGTAACAGTCTACCTGAAAATGTAAAGTCTTCTAGCAGTCCTATTCTGTTTTAAATAAAGGAATTTATTAAGCCATTTGAGAGACCATTACGATGATACCAAATTGGTATGTGTTATTGTGTATTTTTTGTATGTTAATAATATAGTTAGTATTTAAACAAATATATTGAGGATATATTTTTTTCTCTTTTTGAATTGTGTTAATATTGATGTTTAATATTATTATCTTTGCTGTATATTATGATGTACCAATATTCAAATAAAGTTACCAGATAGCTTACTATTAACCAATATTTAAACCATAAGTACCTAAATAGGAATTCTGATATTTTTAATTTAAAATAAAATAGTTGTTCATTGTTCTTTTTTAGTATATTATTATGATATAAACCCGTTCAAAACATTTTTAGAAGCTTGCTAACAATTTTTTCTCTCGCTTCAAAAATGTTACTTTCATTACTCGTAAAACAATATACTATTTTCTTAATCTACTTTGTAGATAAAGTAGTATACAAACCTCTGTAGAACATTACTGTCACTAGATGTAGTTGACCTTAGCCTGTGTATTCTTACACATAATAAACAAACCACTTATAGTATAATATAAATATTACTGTTTCTAACACAGAAACTACTTCACAGCAATCTGATTTTTGTTTTTTGACTTTTTAATGTCTTCCCTCTGCTGTGAATGTATATTTGATAACACATTTGCAAACTAAATAGATTTAATTATTAAAATTTTATATTAAATCTACTTACATGATAGAATGGAGCTGCTTCAACTACTACAACTTTGAAATTTCTATCTTTAGCAGCACTCTTTAAAAACTTTTCTACAGTATTTGACTTCCCAACAGTCATGATCATCTCGTCCATGTGAATGTGTTCTGAAGCCTGTGCTGCTATATTTTCAGAACTAAAATTATTTTTGAGTAATAAACTGTACTTTTCTTGTAGCAATCAAACATACCTCGATTCTATTTCAACTTTGTACTCTCCTAAGTGATCTAGTAAATTTGTTTTTAAGCTACTCAATGACTCTGAATAATCCAATCTGTCATTATTATGGGAGGTCACTAACTGATGTAGTGATTGTCCTTCTCCTTTTTTCTGAATTATAGATATTAAGTTAAAACTATACTTAGAAGTACCGAAAGCTCTAATTAATATAATTAAAAACACATATGAGACTGTCAAAGTAAGAGTGCAGAAAGGAGGTTAAAGATCGGAAGTTTTTAATGAAAAAAGGTACAAAACAAGGCGAGGAAAAATTATATAGGGGTCTACCCAGCAGCATATTTAATTGCTGTAAGATGTCATGGAGATAAATTCGCAAAAACGACCCATTCAACCCCTGGTGACACTTGCATCCCCTTAAAGACTTCGAAATATATTAAACTGATATTTGCGACATCCAATACATTGGAGAATTTATTGCTCCAATTCTATGTGAAAAACTATTTTATTGCACACACCCTAATCTCTGTCAAATTGATTTATATATAGAAATTAATTAGCAATAAAATATGCCGCCGAGTAGTCCCATGTAACCCTCTTCCTTTCCAAGTTATGGCTATGCTAGCTTGAGATTCAAGCTGACATAGCCATTGCTTCTCGAAAGGGGTTGGTGCAATAAATTTTTAATGTAATAAAATAGCAATACATTAGCAATTAATTATAGGGTATGTCGCATTTGGGCGAATTGACAGAAAGTCATTACTTATAGCAAAATCAAAACACAAAATACAGAAACTAATTGACTTATTGGCAAAATAAATAGATAATAAGAAAATGACAGTACTTATAGGAAAAAGATCAAGTAATGATAGTAAATAGTACATTACCTAGGAAGTATTATAACAGATGGGAAAATATATGCAGAACTTAAATAACAGGGCAAATAAATCAACAAGATTATGGTACTCATTAAATTGAACATGAACAATATTAACCCGTAAACACATTGATATGGACAAAAAGCTAGAAATATATAACAAAATTACAGTACCAACATATGCTAGCGAAAACTGGGTACTGCAGATTAGGCAGGAAACAAAAATAAATGGAAATGAAATATTTAAAATTGCAAGTAAAACAAAATGGGACAAAGTAGGGAATGAAGAAATCAGAAATGTAACTAATCAAGAACCAATAATAACAAAGATAGAAAAGAAACAATTAAAATGGTTTCGCCACCTAGTAAGAATGAAGCAAGATAGAACAGCGAAAAAGCTATGAAAATAGGAAAATCAAGAAAAAGACAAAGGCCCAGGAGGAAATGGAATGACCAGATTGAAGAAACTGGAAAAAGAAAGGAGAAATGAGGGCAATGGCCAAGGACAGAAAATAATGGAAAAAATGGGTATAGGAAGAACTTCAACCTGATGCCGGAAAATGGCAAAAGGATATGAGAAAGTTAAAACTATAGTATTATTATCAATGGCAATATATGAAAAAGATTTTAACTATTCTTAGTATCTTGAATATAGAATACAGTAAAAGTCGAATAATAGGAAAGCTTCCAAGAAAAACGTTCTGATTTGCCAGAATCCACAAAGACTTCAAAGAATAACTTCATTAGTTTAGTTCAAACTTAATAAACATTTATGTGTACCAGAAATTTCCATTCTCCAAATCGTGAAAAAAAAGAAAGTACAGTGTCTACTATCAAAGATGACGATATTAATGTTATGATTTATATAAACCCGTAGATCTTGTGAGGATAATCAAAAAACTTAACAAGGTATGTTTAAAAATTCCTCATAATTCCATCATACCAGTGTACTCAATCTAATTGATCCAAGATTCATTTTTTAATAGAGTACTCCGAAGTATTCTGTCAGAACATTTTAAAATTCATATGGGATGAACTTGAAAGTTAGAAAACAGCTAGTCTCAGATACTATATAGGAAGATAATCAATGAAAAACGTGTACACCCCAATGAAGTTAAATTAAATTTTCATACTGAATGTAAAATATTTATATCATTCAGTTTATGTGTTGTTTATTCAATATCAATATATTTTAATTTCAAATTTTTTATGGTAGTGTATATACTTCAAGAAACTATATACCTTAGATGCTGATTCATATTCTTCCCTAATAATTTTTAAAATATGTCTCATAATATTAGTTGCAGTTGCTTCTGTAGGTAAAGCATCCCTAATGAATTTTATTCTTAAAATTACCAAGTTCATTAGTTCTTTCGCACTTTTCCATTGTTGTTGAGAAATAAGATTTTCTAATAGATTTTCTGTTCTTAGAGCGATATCAACGGAAGTGTATATTTTTCTGAAAAATATATATTTGTAATCATATGGTTATTGAGCAGTACATTACCAATACTTATGTTTGATGTCACTGACTAAGTTACTGACATCTCTTAAGTTATCTTTTTCCTGCATAGTGATTCCTTAATTATCAACTTTTTTCAAATAAAATTCAAGTAGACTTTTAATAACAATACTTTCCTAAAATAAAAGTTGACTTTTTATTTAAGGTTAAGAATTTTAAACCAATGTCGCCAACCCCAGGCTGACACTTCCCACATCATTCCATAGATAATAACTTTCATTCCATCGATTAGATATTTTCCGATTGAATTAAACTTGGAAGATAAAGTAAAACGTAGTTTTAATTATAAAGGAATATCGGAAAAAATATATCTTTGAGTATAGACAGCAATCTTAAAAGTATAACAAGGCACACTATTATATTGGGATGCGAGATTAAGATCGCAGCGCTACCTGCCAATTAAGTCGCAACTACATTGATTTTGTGATGTGACATCGAAAACTGTTTCACATAGGGTGCGTTCCACTTCAAGCCCACAAGGATTGCAACACCCATTTTATCGTTCCACTTAAGGCCTGTGGTCGTCGCAAGGGGTCGTTTAACATCATAGATTACGTCAGTGTACGCGATCGCATCTTGCCCAATTCGCCCATACATTTTGGAGGGTCTGGGTGGGCTTTCATCAAAACTTGACGGAAATTCAAACATGGCGCCAGTCTCTCATTCGTTTTGTCACGGAAATCCATGATGAATTAAACTTTACCCCGGCCTATGCGAAATATATACACCAAATTGCACCGAAAATTATTCTATTTATCATTATACACACAGTGTGAGCATACCCGCTCAAATGTTCACTCCACTTATAAATTCCGCCTACAACGAACGTAGTCTTTTTACGTAAGTGAAACGGATATTTCAGTGGTCGCGAACGTTGTGAGCCTTAAGCGGAACGTACCTATAATAACCATTTCCTTTGGATTATATAAATCTAAGATCATATATATGGACATGGATAAGCATATGGTTCAAAAAGACTGCGCCAGAATAGCAGAGACGCAATTATTGCTTCCGCCTTTCTTCTTGTTGCAAATAATTGTAGTATCTCCACTATCCTTTTCTGTAGGGACAAATAATGATGCGGTTGTGTCTAAAATTTTTACGTTTATCCTTTTAAGTTTAAAATGTCAACCTTACTTTGATTTTGGGGCTCAAATCAGAAACTATCAAGGGCTTAAGTGCGTAAACAACATAATTTAACCCTTTTCGTGCGGCATGGTCCAAACCTCAGCTCTGATCTCATTATCGCGTGTTGTCTCTGTTATCGCCAACTAAGTGGCATTTGCATTGCGGCAGTTGTCCACGTTTCGCCAAGTCAACGGGAACCCTAATAAAAGCTATAGCTCCATTCGAAAGGCTCAATGGGTTATCTGTGGTCTTAGTGGAGTCGCTGCGTCTACAATGTTGTTTGGACCATTACTTCTCGCCAGAAAGCGATAAAATAGATGGATCTTTGTTATTTGATTTTCCTTGGTTGATGGAAATAAAGCCACAATGAACTGTAAACTATATCTTTATTTTATTATCGTTTCATTTATCAAACCTAGAACAGTGAATAAAATATTGCTTTCTTTTGAAACTCAACGGGGTTTCATATAAAGTGATTATTAGAATCGTACAGTAGAAAAAATACATATTTCTACTTTGCGATTGCTTTATGAAACACTGTTGAGTTTCAAAAGAAAGTATTTATCGTAACGCAATATTTTATTCATCAAGGTTGGTTACCCTAACACCGAAACGTCAACGTTCGTCGTCTAAAAAATCAAGCACACAAATAACATAATCCAACTTTAATACTCAAACAGTTCATGTGGGGAGGAAGGTACACTTTTCATAATTTTCCATTATTTTTCATGCAGGTAGACGATTAAACAAAGTCAAATGCACAAACTTATTGCAGATTGACATAATTATTCGATTTTCAAATGTTTCAAGTTGACGCTAAGGTCAGCACTACCAACCGCTACGTCATGAATACAAAATTCCATAAATCGATTTTATTATCCAATTTTTTACATTTTGTTACTTTTTGGACCCAAAGAACGCAAAGTAGAAATCTAGTATAAAAAACTTGTTATGCCTTATGAAACTTGTTCTTTAAAATTAATCGACATTATTATTTTTTATGAACATTCTTTTCTTAATCTAACTTTATAAAAGAATGAAAGTATGATTTTTTATTTATAAATATATTTGGTATTTGAAATTCGAGTCAATTAGTGCTGGCACGTAAGTTGAGAGGGAATTTGGCAGCCTGCACTCGGACTAAACAATACGGGTGGTAAACAAGCATCCAATCTAATCATACATCTAGAGAAGTTCATTTTAATGCTATGTGGTGGCGTATCGCGTAGCCCTCAGCCAGAGGTTTAGAATTTAGAGGTTATATTATATTTTAAATTGTAAACAGTTTTGTAAACAAAATATTCCTTATTTCTTGTAGTTATATAATATTTGTTGTAGTTAGAATAATATTACACCCACATATTTAATGTTGTCGTCATGCTTAATAGAAATTTATTAAAAGCATTCTGCGTTACAAAATACTTCAAGTTACGGAGCTCTA
This sequence comes from Galeruca laticollis, assembly GCA_963921935.1. Classification (NCBI taxonomy): domain Eukaryota; kingdom Metazoa; phylum Arthropoda; class Insecta; order Coleoptera; family Chrysomelidae; genus Galeruca; species Galeruca laticollis. The sequence continues at coordinate 118,430,492 of OY998183.1, read as the reverse complement.
CAACATCTTGGAAAATATCTGAGTATCCTGAGCTTAATGAAGAATATCTTTGTAATCCTTGCAATTTAAATACAATAGAAGATAACATAAATCACAGGAAAGGAGTAGGTGATATTAAATTGGTATATGAGTTAAAAAATAAATTAGGAAAAATAAATAAACAATCTGATGAGTATGAAAATGTTAGAAGCCAGTATTATAAGGAGTTAATTCAAATTCCCAATGACACTCATCCAATTATTTATACTTATGGCGATAAACCAAAAGAAATCAAATTAGTAAATAATAAAAAATTGTTTACTTTTAAATGTAAAGAATTCGGGGAAATAGCAAAAAAACTCAATTTAGTGAGAACGGAGCAACTGGGTAATGTATCTGGAAATAGAAGTTATTATATTCTAGGTAAGTTAATTCAGTTTAAGTCGTAAAAATTTGTTACATTGGTATTCATCTACACACACAATTATCCTGACAAAAGCAACCCAAGACGAAAAAACATGGAAATAAATTCAGACAAAACTACTTGTTAATTGGCATAAACGTTGAAATAACCATTGAAAACAAAGCTATTATCAAGCTGGTGTGTATGTATGGCATACAGTTGTGGGGAACTACAGAAACAGAACAGTGATGCATACTGCTAAATATTTAAAGCAGTTTCTTCGCTTATAGATTCCCCTATGTGCCTCTTTTAGTCAGTTGAACTAACACAGTATGACCGATATCTCTTGAACTATGATAGGTATAAGATTTTATAGCGAAAATGGGCACTTTCAAAGAAAGATCATTCCAATCACCAAAACTATTCTATTATGTAAGTTGTTTTTTCATAATTTCTACAGAATACATCTGATCTTCCAGAAAGTAGAACTCTACAGAATTTATATTTAGACCAATGGGTGACTATCAACAGGTGCCTCAGGAACATTCTAATCCAACTTCCATAGTACTGCTAGGAAATATATTTCCTAACAAATCATTTTAGCGTAATATACTGAAACGTAATCATGTAAAAATCACATCTTTTACATTATTTGTGGAAATTTGCCATTTAGTAATACATTTTGCAATATTTGCAAATCATATTTATCATACTAATTTTTTAGACTTTAACAAGTTATTATCCACGAATATTGACTTTAACATTTCTGGGATACTGTAGACAGTGTATATTTTAAATTTAATTTTATTATTACAGGTGAACTGGCTGAATTAGAGCAAGCACTGATTAATTACTTTATTGAAAATTTGATAAATTCAGGATATGAAGCTATATCTGTACCTGATATATTACCAAGATATATTATTGAGAGGTGTGGGATGAATACTAGAGGAGAGCGTAATCAAGTAAGATATTGAATTTTAATAAAATACTTAATTGGTAGGGGACAGGCTGGCAAAACAGGGCACTTTTAAAAAAATCTGTAACTTTCAAGGTCTAAAAATAAGGCCAATATCATTGGTATAGTCCTATTTATTAATATAACTTGAAATTAAGAAAAGTAAATGATTTTCTTATTTTACAAAAAAAAATAATGCAAATTACCCTATCGTCTAGGTTAAAATGGCAACGTTTGCCAACAAGTACTGTTTCGTCATCTTCTACACCTACACTTGAAATGTGAGCCCATTTATGCCAACTAGAACAGCTTATCCATACCTCTGTGGAACTTGAATAAAAGTCTCTGCAGTACAAGCAGTCACTGACACTATCCTCGTCTTTTGAATCTGACTACTATTTTAATTATTTTTTATTTCAATTTCTTAACTATCCGTGATTTGGTTTGATTAACGGCTATATTTCTCTTCACTGCTTTCATCTCGATAGCCTGCTTTTGTCTTGAACCAATTCCAGCTCTGTTTTATACGGTGATGACGTTAAAATGGCAGAACTCAAAATTAGTATCACTTTCTTTGGGCTCATGTCAGGGGTCAGTATAGGTTGGAGATGTTAATCAGTTAATCAGTCATGAGTGATGTTTGATCTTATTTATTTCCATAATGTAAAGCGTCTTCTGGCATAAATAGGTACTACCAAACATTCACAGGATATGTTCTTCATGATTTTTTATATTTGGACAGTTATTCAAAATATTGAAATACTGTGTATAATATGTAGTAACATTCACTTCCTTAAATTTCTACTTTCTAATACTCTCACATTGGAGATCTATTAATTCCATTTGCAAATGAATTGGTGCCTGTGCAGCTTCAAAAGTGAAAGGATTGTTAAAAAGGGGCAATTCCATTTCGCTCATCTTGCAAACGTCTTGAAAACGACGGTTAAATTCTGTGGATAGATTCAGCAAAAGTACAGAATACTAATCCAATTTAGTTTGGTTCAACGTGCCAAATGATCTTAAATGAGGAAAATGATCAAGTGTTTCGCTTTTTATCTCAGTATAAGTCTTATTTTGAACGTCTGAATATGCGAATAAATTTGAGTGACGATCAAATCTTTCCCCGTAACTTTGCGGGCCATATTGAAATGGCTTGAGGGCCGGATGCGGCCCGCGGCCCGTATCTTTGACATGACTGTACTAGATGGTCCTGGTTGAGGCTCGGGCATCTTCTTTTCAATGGACGACCTGGTTGAGGCTCGGGAGTCTTCTCTTTAATTGTGTTGTTAGAAGGGTTCTACTTGACTTTCAGGTTCATTGGGATCAATCTTTATGTCAGTTGTAGCTGATGGCAAGAAATCTGCTTAATAAAAAACGGCCATATCCACAAACCATATGCTGATTGCTTAAACACCATTTATTGCAGTAACCATTATGGCTACTCTTAAATATGTGGTACTGAATAAGGAGGAAATTTGTTGAAATGTTACTACTCATCCAGGATGTGTTCTAAGCCATTACCTTACTTCTTCATAAATATTAATTACATCTATATTTTTCGTATGTGACGAATGACCATCTAGCAGAAACAGAAGCTCTAGAATACTCGACAAACTTCTTAAAATATGGAAAAACCAATCTCTTATCTATCTACTCTTTTTTATTAAGCTCAACCCATCCACCAGGCTCGTGGTATTCACTTCCTAGGAAATATCATGGGAGGCATATACGAGGTCTGACAATTAAGTAATGCGACCGATTTTTTTTCTCGGCCTGTGGTAACACCGCGATTCTGTAACTCAGCTACCGTAATAGCAGATCCCTACTCTCTCGATTGAGACCTTGACGACTCTCGTACGATCATTTCTTCGCCAGCTGTTCAGTGTTTTGTAACAACACTCGAGTAGTGCATGTCACGAAAATGGAAGAGAGAAATTTAGAGCAACGGTGCGCAATAAAATTTTGTGCGAAACTCGGCGAAACCGCGACAGAAAAGACAGAAAAGTACTTAAAGTGTATGGTAGTGATGCCCTAAGTCGTAGTCAGGTGTTTCGGTGGCATGCCGATTTTAAAAATGGCCGTGAGAGCGTCAAAGACGAAGCGCGGAGCGGAAGGCCAATTCAAGTGCGAACCGACACGAATGCGCAGCGCGTGCGCACCCTTATTCGTCAAGACCGGCGACTAACCATTCGAATGTTGGCTGACGAGTTGAATATTAACCGGGAAACAGTTAGAAAGATTTTAACAGAAGATTTCGCCATGAAAAAGCTGTGTGCGAAGATGGTACCGAAGAACCTTTCAGATGAGCAAAAAGCCCACCGATTGAACATCGCTCAAGATCTTCTCGAGCAGGTTGAAAGTGATCCAACTCTTCTCGATCGAGTTATTACTGGTGATGAAAGTTGGTTTTTTCAATATGACCCCGAAACTAAACGACAAAGCCAACAGTGGCTATCCCCTGGGGAGCCAAGGCCAAAGAAGGTGAGAATGAGCAAGTCCAAGGTGAAAACCATGTTGATTTGCTTCTTCGACAGCAAAGGGGTGGTTCACAAAGAGTTCGTACCACCTGGACAGACCGTAAATCAAGTATTCTACCGCGATGTACTCGAAAGATTACGAAAAAGGGTGCTCAGAGTGCGTCCAGTGATCGCGAAGACTTGGGTTCTGCATCACGACAATGCTCCCTGTCACACTGTGTTTAGTGTCACTCAGTTTTTGGTGTCTAAAGGCATCGCAACGTTACCGCAACCGCCCTATTCACCTGACATGTCACCCTGCGACTTTTTCCTATTTCCCCACATGAAAACATTCGTCAAAGGTCGACATTTTGACTCCGTTGAAGATATCCAAGAATCTGTGACGAGGGTACTAGGAGAGGTGCCGCAAGAACTGTTCCAGAATTGTTACGAAAACTGGAAAACTCGCTGGAATAAGTCTATAGGTGCGGGAGGGAACTACTTTGAAGGGGATCGCATTGATGTACCTTAATTTTTAAATATACTCGATTTTTGAATATTGTCGCATTACTTAATTGTCAGACCTCGTAGGCTCCTGAGAAAGAGAAACAAATTTCTGCAGTGATAGTTTAACTTCTTTAAGTTATGACCTATTTAAAGTACCTATTACTAGTATTTATTTTTTTAATACAATGACAATGAAGATCTATGAAAAACATTCACTGTTAGTTGGTAATAATGTTATTTAATAATAAATTCGTTTACTAATACTTATGATGGATTTATTCTCAGACGATATTAAAACCTTGTTTACTAATAACGCACATGTACTACTCACAACAATCGACTAGCAACTATTGATTTCTTCTTTAAACAGAGGCAGGATATAATATAATTTCATTAATGTCATATAGATGGGCCGAGTGGTATTGAAAAAGAACGAGGTACCCCTTTTAGGCAGTAACGCCGTTATACCCGCTTGTCCCCTACTTCATCCTTGGTACTAACAGTAACTAAGTTGGGAACATTCAGGTCTCTTCTGAATACTGTTAACACTTCATATAAAGTTTTACAGCATAAACACTTGTTTCTAACTACCAGTCCTTAAAAGTCGACGTTTGATAGTCATCTAAACCCAACTCGTCTTTTTAGTATACAGTTATTAATTTATACATGAAAAATGAGCGTGGTGTACTTGAGAGAAACATGAATATAGTTTTTAGCTCACTTAAGTGAAGTTTTATAACCTTTACAGTTTGATGCATACAGCTATTTTCACCATTAATTATTATCAAGAATTCAATTAATATACGAAAATTGTAGGAAGAGTTTATTGATTATTCCTTGTAGATAATGATAATGCTCATTTTTTATCATTTTCTTGAAAAAACAGTTGCCTTACAGTGTTGCAATAAATTATTTAAATACATGTATTGAATAATTAATTAAAATGTTCCTGTGTTGAACTTATAAATTTTACACAATTTTATATGATTCAAATTGGGATATAATTTAAAGAAATAAAAATATTCATTAAACAATGATATAATTGATTGTCAAAGAAACAATTCAATTGCCAGGCCTATTTCAAGGTATGCAGAGAGCTGAATATTTTATCGATATAAATGTTTCCTGATTTACTACATTGTGGGAAAACATACCTAGAGGTTAGGTTGGGTTGGTTTTCAGATATCTAGACTCCTATTAGAGCAATGGCTAGCATTGTTATATTATGAGCATTATTTATCTTATATAATTATATTTTTATAATCAACTTTTTATTCACGTACAGTAAAACGTCAACAGAAAGTCATTGCTTCATAAGCAACAATTATATTTTCATCTTTTTTCTGAATGTGTTGATGATTGGGTGCCAACGGTGGCATCAGCCTTATTAGTCATGAGATCTAAAATTTCGCTATCCTGCATAATTTGGTACCCAGGATCTTCATCGTCGATATCCATTGTTGAACATATTCTTCATCACATTTGTGGCAATTGAGTTTGTTTTAGCATATCCACAATTTCATATATATTCCTGTTTCTCATTTATACGTTCACTTTCAGGATTTTCACTTTTGAACTTTATTAAACATTCTTTTCAAGTTCTACTCTTTCACACTGTCCTATGCTGTTCCAATCAAGTAGGATGCGTCTTTCAAGTCAGTCTTTTTATGTGATCTTATCAGGCTTTCTTCTCCCTTCCATTCTTTTTCCAAAAGTAACTTATATAACAATATTTTACTATAATACTATTTTAAAGTCTCAATAAGGTCCTGATCCAGGGGCTCTAATAATGCAGTCACCATAAGTAGAAGAAACATGATGATTGGGACATTATTAAGAAGCAATACTGTTTTCTCTCTTTCACTTATTATTTTATTGATAGGGTTTTACTTATGGCATAGAAATTTCTGTAAACAATTGCATTGTATGTTCCTTACCTTCATACTAAATGAATATTTCTCTTTGTATTTGAATATCATGAATACCATGTCTTGACTTGACCAAAAAAAGATTCTCCCTGGGATCTTTTTAGAGTAAACCTCTTATATACAGCATCATCTAAATCATTGTTTCAGGCAAGTTGCATCCTTTCACAACTTGTGAGTTTGTCAAAAACATCAAGCTGAAATATAAAGTTACCTATGCTCGTTTTTTTTTTATTTAAGTATTTGTAGATAGATAGTTTATTTAGAAATCTTGCTATTACATTGAAAATAATATAAAATAATTATATTTTATGTGCTAATTACATGTCAAATAACTGGATAGGAATAATTATGAATAATTAATTTTTACATAATTATAAGGTTCTTTTATGAACGTGTCAAGGGTGCTATAAGATTTTATAGGAATTGACAAATTATTATATAACAATAAACCTTTGTAAAATAGAGAATTTTGTGTTGAACTAGTTCTTGAAGTTGGTATACCTATATATGTTATTACATGTTCTAGTGTTGTGAGTATGTATGCCTCTAACAAAACTAATTTTGTTGGACATATATCTACAAATAGAGTATATAATTTTTTTGAGGGGAGACGAAGGTAATTGTTAATTATAGCGTAGAGCATAATATGTTGTCTTTACAGTTGCATGTTCTGCGGAAGCCGCTTTGGCACTCTGCTAATATTTCATTATTCTCAACAAAGTAAATTAGTCTCGTATTAATTAATTGGGTAAAGAGCTTAGTTTTGTGATTCAAAAGTGCTATGCTACGGTAATTGTTAGGGTTTTTAATATCGCCGCTTTTGTGGAAGTGGATCAATTTAACATCTGACCATGTGGGTGGTTTTTGTTCTTCGTTTAAAATTTTGTTGAATAATGTTTTCAGGTGTATTATCCCATCCAAAGGAAGGTTTTTGAAGAGTTCGTTGCTAATGTTGTCTACACCAGGTGATTTCTTATTTTTAGCTGAGTTTAAGACTGTAAACATTTCATTAGTGGAAAAGTTTATATCTAGATAAAGGTGGATAACGCCAAAATATTATGAATCTATATGTAAGTGCGTTCCATAAAACTTTTTGTAAAACTCAATAATTGTGACGGTATTAATTGTGGGACCTCTATTCTTAATTGTTTTAGTTTCTAGAAGTTCCCAAAATTCGGAGGGGTTGCTGATATTGTTAAATTTATTCATTGTAACGTTTTCGTAAGCTAATTTATTTAATAAGTTGTTTATACTCTTTTTTTAATTTCACTATATGATATTAGTACATTCTGTTCAAAGTTAGACTTTTTTAATCGTTTTTTGACATGTTTAACTTTTTCTTTGCGTCATTGCAAAAGTTATTAAACCCTTATTTTGAATTTGAGAACATATGATTAGTATTGTTACGGTTTTTTTCCATACCTAAAAATTTTGCTGTTAGCTTGATTGCCTAATTTATTTGATTGTCCATTATATTAATAGAACTTGAGTCTGAATGTATTTCAAAGATTGAAACTGTATTTTTATATGATTGTGTTTTGGTAGCTTATTATTGTTTCTTTATATACTCGATAGTCGAAATTGTGTAAAGTGAGTCAGAGCTATCTAATCAACACTTTGGTTAAAGCGCAGTTGCCATATGTATTCTAGAGAGAAATGCTGTATTTTATAAATACACTTCAAATCCATTGTGTCAATATTTCAGGTACAAAAGATGCAATGTAATTACGTCAATACCAATTTAATATATTTATTTCAAATTTCAAGCAGACTAATAATAATTAGTTTACTTGAAATGTGAAATAAAGTGTTTATGTATATTTCTTGAACGCAAAGTTTGTTGTGAAAAACTCGCCGATTTGACAATGTTGGAGAGTCGCTTCAATGTTCCGGCTTTGAGAACGAGATAGATAGATCGAGCTACGCGAATGAGACAGTGATAGTAAACAGTTATGTGAGGTGTTTATTCTCTTCATGAGCGTAACATCAGTATTTGTGTTGTGGTTTTGTGTGATAAATCGGTTATTATTGGTATTTATTGTAATATTTATATCGGTATATTTAGTGATAATAATGGCGGAGTGTAGCGGTGTTGGCGATAAAAAACGGCGTCGTAACAATTTAATTCGGGAAGAAAAAGTCCTCATATTAAATGTGTACGAAGGACTGCGTGCCATGGACAAACAGTTGGGTGTTAGTGACGCTGTGATTAAGTGCAGTTATTTAACTAAAGTTTCTGAGAGTACTATATACAATATTCTAAAGAAATCGCGGGACGGATCTTTGACAAGAGAACGAGGTGAAAACTGTAAACCGGAAAGTAGGGGAAGAAAGAAAATTGTTTTGGACGACCAAACACGGAATGCTATACGTAGGGAAATACATTCTTTTTATTTTAGGAATGAAATCCCCTCGGTAGCTAAATTGAGCAAGGTAATAGAAGCTGATGATACTTTACCAAACATCAGTGATAAAGTTTTGAGACGAACTTTAAAATTAATGAATTTTCGTTACCAAACAAGAAGTAGAAACAGTGCCTTAATTGAACGAAATGCCATTGTGGAATGGAGGAGAAATTATTTAAAACAGATACGACAGTTTCGTAACGAAGGACGGCACATATATTATCTTGACGAAACATGGTTAAATGAAGGCCACACTGTGTCAAAAGTGTGGCAAGACATGAATATACGAAGCAATCGACAAGCCTTTATGGAGGGTTTCTCTTCCGGTTTAAAAGCTCCCTCTGGGAAAGGACGTCGACTGATTATCACTCACATTGGCAGCGAGGAAGGATTTGTAGAAGGTGGATTACTAAGTTTTCAGTCCAAAAAAACTGTCGATTACCATGAAGAGATGGATGGTAACCGGTTTGAAACATGGTTTAGATCAATTTTAACAAAGGTAACTCCTGGTTCAGTGATAGTTATGGATAATGCTTCATACCACTCTCGTCGACTGGAGCAAATACCTACTTCAGCTAGCCGCAAGAGGGTTATAATTGATTGGTTAGAGAGTAAAAGCATTCCGCACAACGAGGCAATGCTAAAAGTTGAATTATTATCTCTCGTACGGAAACATAAAAGCAGTTATATTAAGTACGTTGTCGATGAAATGGCGAAAGATTTCAACGTCTCAGTTGTTAGACTTCCTCCCTACCACTGTGAGTTAAACCCCATCGAGCTGGTTTGGGCCCAAGTGAAAAATTATGTTGCGAGAAAAAACAGTACATTCAAAATGGCTGACGTTGAGAAACTGTTTGACGAGGCGCTGCATACCGTTACTGCTGAGAGTTGGCGTAAATGTATTCAACACGTATTAAAAGAAGAAATAAAGTTTTGGGATTTAGACATACGTGTAGAAGTAATGACGGAACCACTCATTATCGATATAGGAGGAGAAAGCGATGATTCTGAGGAGTCGTCAGGGAGTGATACCGCTTCCAGTTAGTCAGACATTTTACAAGTGACCTCGCAACATACCTATACTTATTGGTAATTTATTTTGGTCTTGACAAACAACTTTTTTTTAGTTTTAGTAGTAGTAAGTTGGAATTGACTTTTAAACATTTTTTTATTTTGTTTTAACTTACTTATGAACAACTTGTGATAAGTTATTATTTCAAATGTTAAAAATTGAAATTCCAGATATTTCAGTATTCGCACCCTTAAACTATGATACGCTCATGGAGTTCACTTTAAATCGGTAGATAACCGATGACGTCACTTTACAGAATTTCGACTATCGACTTTTTTATATACATCTTATTATAGCTCATCCTTAAAAATGTGTATTATTCTTGGTAACACCCTGTATATACATAATGATACCTACCATAATAATTTCGTATTTCTGTTCTCTCAAATTTAAACGCCAGAGCGTACAAGAACATTTTCTATTTATTTTTTATTTAGGACTATTAAGAACCCTTCAAAAATGATGCGCTCATGAAGTTCGCTTCTGCAACTGATTTTATGGACAGTAAGAGCGATGAGTCACTTTACAGAATTTCGACTATCGACTATAGCTATGATATTCTGATTAGACCCCACAAAATATGCATTTTCTATCTTCACAGTGCAACTCAGATGATCCGAAAACAGGTTTTTATTAATACAGAAACTGGAAATTAGGCCTATACTACTAACTCTTACCAAGACCAGATCTATTGTACTTTGTACTGACCGTCCTTCATAATCCTCAAACGTACCGTTTAACAAGAGAACCCCTAGACCTTCCAAAGCTTCTCCAAGTAATGTTCCTCTAGTAATAATTAGGGAATCTTTTGGCTTGCGTGGTTTTAACGGGGGATTGATATGTATTATGTTTTCTGAATCAAAATCATTCAGACCACCTACTTTCTCATTAAAGTCTTCGTACAGAATCATCTCGTCATTTGGGAGTTTTATTGATATTTCTTCTAGAGTATCCTCAAGCATTTCTACACATACATGATCATCTAAATCAGATTTTAAGTAGACTACACTTAAAATAATAAAATTATGATTCTCCTAAATTCTGTTTAATTGAGTGTATTTGTAGACCTATCAACTTGTTATTCATTCATTCAACTTGGTTGCAGATTCGCCTTCCTCTAACCATTTATTAATCTCGTATTTATATTTCATAGAAAGGATAACACGTTTACGTTTAGGCATTTTAAATCGAGAGTTTAATTTCACGCGGAAAATTAAGTTTATCGTCGAGACAAGTGCCTGGGTGGAGGTAGGCACTCATGAGTCGGGCGGACATTGTTGATAAACGTTTGGATAATCGACGCTTCATTGTATTAAATTTTATTTTAGGTTTATACTTTAGATTCAACGATACATCCACCAGATATGTGCCTCTCTGGTACGTCAGAAATGGCGTTAGCAGGATTTCTTGCTGGTGAAATTTTATCAGAGAATGATTTACCTAAAAAGTTAGCTGCAGTTAGTAGATGCTATCGAGCTGAAACATCCAGTACCGCAGGAGAAAGAGGCATCTATAGGTATGGAATTATAATAAAATGTCTCAATCATAATATAGTTTATTTTGAAAATATAAATTCATATTTTTGAAGTTAAATTTTCTAGAGTTCACGAATTCACCAAAGTTGAAATGTTTATGGTAACCACTCCAGAAATGTCCGATAACGCTTTGGAAGAAATACGAATATGGGAAGAAGAACAATTTAAATCTCTTGATTTGCATTTTCAAGTTTTAGACATGCCACCACATGAATTGGGAGCACAGGCATATAGGAAATATGACGTTGAAGCATGGATGCCTGGCAGGAAAGTTTATGGAGAAATTTCCAGTTGCAGTAATTGTACAGATTATCAATCCAGAAGGTAAAATAGTATAATTTACTCTGAATATTGTTTACTATTCCAATAATTTAAAATATGTAGTATCCAAAAATATTCGTAGTTACTAGTACGTATTAGTTACGTTTTGATTAATACAGTAACAAGCAATTTTGAACTTAGAACATTACTACAAAAAGTAGTTTAAATCAAATACTCAAAAAAAACATTGACATTCTAGTGTAACGACTCACAACAACACAATGAAAAGCATGCAATTACTATTTCATACCAAAAAACCCGTATTGTACAATTTAAAGTTGATAGAAACAAATAAATATACATTTTATAAGGTATGTTTTGTTCAATTCGCTGATAATAAATGACAAAATATAACAATAACGTAATTTTCATAATCTCACATCATGTTTTGAATTATACAATATTGAATTAGATGGTAATTGGCCAATGAGACTAAAGCTAAACTTCTGAAAAAGTTCAAATACTTTTTTGGTCCATCCAAATTTTTAATAACAAGTGGAAATCATTTCGATATGGATTAAACAATTATATTATATTTGTGTTTGGAATATACAACTTGCTTTTCAATGCAAGTACAAAAGAACAATTCAAACTGCCATTTACTGTTTATAGTTTATAGAATTACTAGTACTATATCCTTTTTTTCTTGTTATATATACAGTAAAATTTTAATAATTGTTTTTTAATACGAGTAGAGTCTACAGGAGGGTATATTTAGGTCATGTTAATTTTATCATTTCACTATCAAGGTTTTATCTATGTAGTAACACTACATCCTAATTGTGAACCACGCCAAATTTGATAATTCAGCATTTCTAATGAACATTCACAATTTGTCACAACATATCAATCTTCATTTGAATATTTTTTTGTTCTGTAATGTTCCTTAGTCATGCTAGGAAAATAAAAACCATCCCACACAATACATTTAATGCTAAATAACCTCAGCACTGATGCCGATAATAAAGCATTCCTTTCTTCTTTTATAGTCGAGATCCGATATATTTAAATTTCTTTCTCGATTAGATTAAAAAGATCTTTATTCACAAGTATTTGTATAATCCCTATTACAATTTGAGCTAAGAATAAAAATATATGTCAAGCCGATGGTCACACAATTCTTGCACCAAATGTACATGTCATTCGGATGTAGTTGGCTCCTCGTCCTTGGGGCATTATCCAATTTTTGTTTCGTTGATCCTGGTATAAAAATATGACTTCACAGCATTTTCCACTGCTAAACTCCTGAAAAACAGGGTTTCAAAATCGAGCGAAGGGTTAGTTTGTGAGAGGCAGTTACATGACAGATGTTGGTTGTTTAGATTGTTGTTTTCGCTGGTTGCACATGTTTTGTTTGTGGAGTGAAATTAATTAATTACTGTGAAATTGTAATATAACCAGGTAAGTAATAAGCCAATTATTTTACTGCTTATAATTATAAACAGAATACATTACCTTCAATATGTAGTGTTATACTTTTTTTATACTGATTTTATGCAAATTGGAAATGTGGGACATAGTGGAAATCATCAAATGGGCCAAAGTGGAATATTTTCAACTTTACCACTGACAATTTTTTAAGTATGTACCTCTATCCTGAATTTGTTTCAGGATAGTTCATGTTCATAAAAGGAAATCCAATCAGCATTCTTGGACAGAAGAAGTAATGGAACATGCTATAAGAGATATTAGAAATGGAAAATGCGTTTATATAAAGGTTCCTGTCGCCATACTTCACAGTAGAGTTAATTCTCAGGAAAAACAGCAGTTAATGCATATAAAAAGGCCTTAGGGCATTATAAGTCCATTTTTAGTGGAAATCATGAACATGAATTGATGAATTATATTCTCTTAATGGGAAGTAAACTTTTTGGTTTGACTAGAAGAGACTTGAGAGCTTTCGCTTTTGAATATGCACAAAAGAATATAATTCCCAATCATTTTAATGCTGCAACAGGACTGGCTGGTTTTTGATTAGGTCTATGGATTTTTGAATCGAAATCAAAATATTGCTTACCCGAAAACACCTCAGCCGCGAGTGCAACAGCTTTTATTAAGCTGATAGTGTCAAATTTCTTCAAATTACTGGGCGAATTGATGGACAAATATAAATTTCCACCAAGCCGTGTTTTTAACTGAGGTAAAACTGGAATATCTACAGTTCCCATCCTATTCCATCTAAAAAAAATGTATTAAAGGGAAATAAACAAATGGGGTTTCTTTCATCTGGTGAGAAAGGAGTCCTTGTGCCTGCCGAAATTTGTTTTAACGCTATGGGATTGTACATACCACCATTACTGATATGACTATTGTATGAAATAGGACTTCCACCAGAAAGCATAGTGGAGTATCACCCATCCAGATGGTGCAATCCGCTATTTTTGCACCATCGCTGTTTAATAAACCAAGTGCTGATTACCATGCGCTTCTAATTTTAGATGGGCATGCAACCCTCACTAGAAATGGGAAAACAAAACAATATTCACCTACTTGTTTTGCCCCCGCTTACCCTATCGCTTGCAGCTCTTAGATGTGTCATTTATGTTCCCATAAAGTGCATATTATGAACAAGAGACAATTGTTAAGAAGCCATCCTAGTCAGATTATAACAGTTCATGATGTTGGTGCAACGTTTCAATAGGCAGCAACAGCACAAAATGCGATTAACGAATTTAAAAATAGAGGCATATGGATTTACAATCCTGACAAATTCCCTGAAGAATTGTATAAACCAGTAGAAATAACTAAGTTGAATCAAAATGAAACTAACTTAGCCGCAGAAAATCAGGAAAATTAACAAAAAGGACAAAGAACACCATTGGCATCATCTACAAATAATTTACCTGTTAAAGATATGAGCCCTTCTGTAAAAAAGAAACTGGATAACAGAGAATACTTATCACCAGAACTTAGCTGTTCTTTTGTACAACCAAAATCATCTATTGATAATACTATTTAATATTTTCCTAGTTACAGTAAAAATATTGTAAATTCAGCCAACCATGTACTAGGTTTTATTATACGGCAAACAACAAACTTTACAAAAATCAATGTAATTAAAATGTTATACTATAGATTAGTCAGACCCAAATTATAATTTGCCTCTGTTATATGGCAAGGCGAATTCCATACGAGTTTGCTACAAATTGAAAAAATCCAAAACAAATTTTTGCGTTACCAATATGTTCTTGTATAACGTTCTTAATAATAAATTGTGCAGAAATATTATCCTTAATGTCACCCAGACACACTTCCAAGTTTCGGTATAAATACCACCGTGGATATTTCCCAAACCGTAAGTATAACTCCTGTGGCTAAGCTTAGTCTGAACAGACTCACAAGTCTTGGAGTTATTACATTGGCGCTTTTTTGGAGTAGCACTGCGTAGATTTCATCTAGTCCAGGCGCCTTGAAGGGATCAAAGGATTGGATAGCCCATGTCACAGACCTATATGTGACTAAGGACTTTGCACAAGTCCAGTTATCACGAGTTGCCAGATCACGGGCAACTTGCCGTTCTTTTCTGGCTTCGCTTGTTGTTTCGACTTGTATTTCGGTGGAACCCGGGAAGTGGGTACTGAGCAATACTGCAGTGTGTGAGCCGTCTTCTTTGAGTACAGTCTCTGGAATGTTGATTGGATTTTGAGCCATGACTCTGTAGAGTTTTGCGCAGTCGGAGACATTCTTAATGTCCTAACAGAAATTTCTCCATGAGCTTCTCTTGGCTTTCCTCACTGCTTTGTTGAATTCAGTGAACGCCTTCGTATGGCTGTCCTAATTTCCTGTGCGTTTGCACTGATTGTACAGCCTGCGGACACTCCTTCTCAGAGGACCCATCGACATGGGTTGCTTGACACCTTGGATTGAGGGATGTTTATCGACCTACCGGTCTAGATCCGCTGAGTTCAGTTGTAACAGGGCCACCACGTGAAGGGTGTAATCTATGATCACACACTCCCAATCATGTTGGGAGTAACCAGCGATCTTGGGACAGTTTGAGGAGGTGCAATGTCCTAGGACTCTCCGTGCAAAACCTGTCTCCTGGGATCTGCATCCCTCCCCCGTTCAACTTTACGTCGATTGGGAAAGGGAATAGAGCTCTCGACCCCAGACACACTTGAACCGGATTAAAATTCTGTATACCATTATATACAAATATTTCTAACTCTCCACCCATTGTTAACATATTATGTTTAACTAATAACATTTCAGCTATTGTTCAAGACTTGGATTGGTTTAATACCCCATGTAGGGACTACAAAAATTTAATAATTGAATACCTGAATATTACTTCGTTGTGATTTATTAAAAACCTTGTATGCTTGTCAATAATAGTTGAATTTCTTAGACTCATATCTGTTAATTAATTTGGATCATCTGTCTCCATCCTTTTTCTGCTTTCTCTGGCTGTGATAATGATGTATGGTATCTAATATTAATAAATGATATCTGTGTAGATAAATAATATTTGTGATTAGTTCACTCTCTTGTTTCTTTTCATTTTTATTATACTATAGGTAAATAAGACGTACTTATTTTTATTGAAGTTATTATCCTTGTAATTAGGTCAATACACCTGTTACGATGTACAAGAAAATAAATAATAACAATTCCAAAAGCTTGCCCAAAACAACGAAAACAACATAACCGTGGAAAAACTATGGTATTAACAGCTACTCCAAATGAATGAATTAATTCAAAGCATATGTTAACTCTACTCATAAAATTAAGACAAGGACAAAACCTGTAAAAATAAAATTGCTTCCAAATGTGGACAAACGAAAAAATAAACAAAGAAAGTTTGTGAATAATGATTCTACAACACCTGAATCTTATGATGAACTGTTCAATGATTGTTCAGACAGTGATGATGATAATGCGATTATTCTGCGGAACAGTTGTCAACTGAAAAGGTAACTAACATTGCAAGAAGTTAAAGAAAATTATTTGGTGTAGAACTTCAAAATCCAAATGGTAAACAGATAAAATAATTGTGGCCGAAATTCAGTCTAAAGATGAAGAGACAGTTCATGTTTCATTTTCGAGTCAGTATAGGCAAAAATACAACATCTATGTGTTTCAAGTGGTTCCCGATAACAGTGCTGTCTATAGGTCGCTTATCCATTCATGAGAATCATAGGCACGGAAAAATCAGATTGTGCTAGTGTTTATGTACATTACTTATAATAAAACAATGTTCATTCTGGTAAAGTTTTTGGTTTTTATTTCATTTGTCCCATTTTTAAAAAAAAATTTGATTAATTTTGTCTTAGGCCTTTCACTTTTCCCCACATTCCCCTATAAGTTGTGGCACGCCCGGGAAGAAAATATTGATGAAGTCTATGTGTTATTGCTCAGATTACAATTTATTTGATCATACACTATTACTTTATATAAAGTTAACTGTCTCGACCCTTACTTCGTAGAATCTACTCATATTAGTGTTTTAAATGAAATTCACTGTTTCTTGCTAATTCCACAATATAATGAAAATTGTTGAAAATTATAGAATTTTCAACAATTTTCATTATATTGTGGAATTAGCTAGAAACAGTGAGTTTCATTTAAAACACTTATATAAAGTTAATTCGTGTAGCATGGAAGTTACTACAATAAATTCTAAATTATTTTAAAGATTTCTTAAATGCACACATTTGTCAATACCGTGGTTAGAACTATATTCCTTTCCAGAAACAAAGTGAATATTTATATTATGCATCCCGGTGTTTCTGTACACTTTTCCATTTATTTAACATCTGATGAGTTTCCATGTACTAAGCTTCTTGTTCTGAAGATTTATTCATGAATGAAATTGTAATACTTTTGCAGGTTGAATATCAAGTACAGGACAAAAGAGGGAGGTACTAGATTTGTACATACTCTGAATGGAACAGCATGCGCAATTCCAAGACTTCTAATAGCTTTAATAGAAAACGGACAAGATGAGAAAGGTTTAATTCACATACCAAAAGTATTACACAAATACATGCAAGATAAAACTGTTATAGGTAAACAAAAAGGGATTCCCGAACTTAGACTAGCAAAGAATAAAAAACAGTAGAATTATAATATATTTTTCAGGAATCTTATTTCAAATATTTGACGTTTTTATTACAAAACATAAGTATTGTGTCCTTATTTATATAAAGTAAATCGATTTCATCTTTCCATGTATAGGATTTATCAAATTGTTATCTTGAGAAAAAAGTGATCAACAAAAAGTGGGTATGATGTGACTTTATTTTTTAACACAGTCAATATATTTGAAAATGTTGAAGAGTGCCTGTATAATGAAGTTTCAAAAATGTTCATTTGAAAATACAAAAATTTCAACATATAAACTAGCATTCTTTTGTATATATCACGTCCAAGTTTGTGCACTAACCTTATTTATTAAGTAATTCGAATACACTTTATTATGTTTCCTGATTTGGAAAGAATTACAATTTTAATGAGGAGTGGTTACAGCAATCAAAAAAGAGCTATAGAGACGTCGCCCATTTTTATTAAGAATCGTTTTGAAAAAACAGGTCTAATTGAAAATCTCTGTAAAAGTGGTCGGCCAAAGACTGTAACTAATAATGATAAATCGTTAGATGTTTTTGTAACATGCCGATCGGCTGTTACGATTTTCGTTGGACTATGTATGTTAATTTTGTCGGACTAATGGTTCGAGATTAAAAAACTTGTTACACTTTAAAATTTTGTATAAATAATCGAAGGTCCATTTTGGTCGTTTCACATATTCGATGCTCTGCAGCCCCTACCTAGCCCTGGAAAACCTAAGAAAACATCTTTAGAAAATGAAGCCCCAGAACAACAGGGGACCGGCCATAACTGAAAGTAAACACCACATCTCCATCTTCTAGGACCTAGCTGAGAGCTGCTCATTCCAGAACCTCTTCATCTTATGTTCTTTATCTTATTATCAATTCATGGAAATCTAGAATTTGAGATTTTTATTGTATAACTGCGTTCGTATTCGTCTTGTATTTTGGATATGCTGTCAATACATGTACAGTTGCAGTCCAATATTTGCATTAAAGAATCCTAAAGAATGTTATATAGTTATTATAGATAATGTTAGATCAAAACAAATCCAACAATCCTTATCACGAACAAGTTTTTTATATGATATGTACTTAATTTAACAGCAACCATACACGTAAAATGGGAAAATGCAGCCAAGTTGCAATAAGAGAAATCCTAGAAGAAATTAAAAATAGTAAACAGGAACTAAGAAGAGCTATAGAAGCATCAGAAGTCAACATACTTCTAAGGGTAGAATCTTTTAACGAGAAAATAAAACTAGACGCGGAAAATTTAGACTTGAAAAAAAAGATAGAGAATTTGAAAAGACATAGTAGAAAGAATAATATTGTTATATTTGGATTAAGTCAAGAGATCGCAAACATTACCGTCGAAACTGTTTGTACCAAATTGGATTGTTGGGTACTGTTGTGTATAGTCAAAAATGGAGATGGGTGAATGCTTCGTAATAAATCAGTTCGAATCCAAATCAAGACTAACTTTATTAATTAAAAGAAAAATAATTGACGTGGTAACTATGTAACTGCCATTCTCGAACAAAATGCTGAATATCAACTAACTACAATGATATGTGACTTATGTTAAACATAGGAATGTGACAAATATAACAGGTACGACAATTCAAGAAGCACAAATAAATAATTATATTTCTTGAGCCGGAGTAAGAAGGCGCCGGTGAAAGTAGAATTTGTTTCATACCTTACTAAAAGAAAGATATTGAAAACCAGCAGCAAGCTTAAAGGAACAAATATATTTATATCCCATGACTTGACACCAGCGCAACGTGAAACTACTGCGACTTTGAGAAGACATTTGAACAAGGTAAAACTATCTAACAACAAATGTTATATTAAATGAGTAAAATTGTATGTAAACGACGCTATCTATACAGCTGGTGCAATCTTAGAAATTGAACAAGCAACCGAATCTATAAAATTACGATTCTTGCTTTTTATAGATCACCATTTAAGAAAAATAATAATCCAAGTATACCTGAATTTATTAATAATTTCCAAAATTTCCTATGTAATATTGGTATCTATTCTGAAAATTGTTGTCTATTTGTTGGAGATATTGATTATATCGACATTTAAGTTTATATATACCAGAATGTAATGCTGTCTATTTGGGTCAAACCTTAGAAATTTTGAAATCGGATACAGTGAACATTTACGAACATACAGAAATTGATGCAGGGGATGAAAACAAAAATGAGGGAGATGAAAAACGAAACTAAAGAAATGCGAAAGTAGCAGCAAGAGTTGAGGGAAGAGATTCAAATAATAAAAAAGGAAAACGATATACCCTCAGAAAAATGTACGAAACAATACAGAAGGAGAATGAAGATATTAAGAAAGATATAAGAAATATCAAAACTGCTCAAGAATGGATAGAAAACGAAAGAAGGAAAAACAACGTTGTAATTGCTGGTCTAAAAATAGACATGACGGATTCAAAGGAGTTAACAAAAGCAGTCACTACTTTCATGGAAAAGCAACTGAAAATAAAAGTTAACACAGCACGTAAGTTAGGTGATAAAGCTTTTTTGATAGAACTAGATAATGCAGAATATACAAAAACTAAGAAATATAGAAGATGATAGAATTTATATAAATCATGACTTAAGCAAGAAAGGCAAAGACAATAAGCAATACGAAACAGAGCACAAAGTGAAAGAAATAATGGAAAAACAGTGAAGATTGGTTTTAGTAAAATAATTATTGATGGGAAAGAATGGAAATGGAACAAATTAACGTAAAAAATGGTAAATTCGAAAAACGAATAAAATTCAGAAGAATGGAAAATACGCATACTAGCCAGGCAACGAAAATGGCGATGCAAATGAAAGAGAAAAAGTCAAACAAGAGAGGTACATTAAATATACTGAAGCAAAAAGGAAATAATGAAACTGTTAAGATCGGCACATGGAATATAAGGACAATGTTAAAGGCTGGTAAAATAAATGAGATAGCTAGAGAAGTGGGAAGATACAAGCTTGAGATATTGGCACTGCAGGAAATAAGTTATGAAACAAAGTAATGACCTTCCAAGCAGTAAATGGAAGAATCTCAACAATTAGGTATTCATGTTCCCTTGAAGAGACGTTACCCGTCTTCTTTTTGGGAAAACCAGCTTTCCCTTTTGGATAGCTGGTACCCCGGCTACGTGCCGGTCCTTCTTGTGAGGAGGGTCGGTTCTCCTCACTGCCGCAGGAAGTTTTCCACTCGGCCCCGGGTCATGGCTTTACTCGGATCTCTTCGAGGGATCCGGTTTTGATGCCAGGTGGGGGGACCGGTCTTGAGGACGGAAAACAACCTGTACAAAACCAAAGTATGGTTTGAAGCCGATCCTTTCCAACGCGACCATAGATCGATCGTCAATGACGAAAGTCCATGTTTGACCAGGGCCTCTAATTGCATTGTGTAGAACAGTCCACTCCAAGGTTAACAGACCGAGGTTCATTTTTTTCAGTCTGGTGAGGACCTGTTCAGAAGTACCGATTTTTTGTCATTTTTGGAGAATTTTCAGTTTATTACCACAATACAGCCTCTGAAGTGTTCACAAGTGACCAATTTTATGATTGGATATTATTGAGCGTGTCATATAGATGAACCTTATTGATTTTCAGCTCACTGGAGACAGTACAACGGGTGCTATGGCAATGGAAGGGCCACATTTTTGGTCATTTTTTGAGAAATTTCGGGTTGTTAGTACAGCCCCCGGAGTGTATACAAGTGACCAATATTATTATTAGATATTCTTTAGTGTGCGTCACAGATGAACCGTATTGATTTTCAGCTTACTAGAGCGAGTACAACGGGTCCTATAATTCCAGATATACTACATTTTTGGTTACTTTTTGAGAAATTTCGGTTTGTTAACACAATACAGCCTCCAAAGTGTATACAAGTGACAATGCTATGATATAATAATGTTCAGGGTGTCTCACAAATGCGGAAAAGTTAGTTTTAATCTTTAAAACAGTTTTTTTCCAACGAGATCTGCTAGGTTTTCAGATTTTTTCCTTCTTTTACTTCCCTACGCATTGTAATAATCGTCGCTCTTCATTTTCCTATTCAGTTAATCCACGAATTTCGTGCCTTTTTTCTTTTCTGATTTTCTTTTGGCGCTCTTAATACGGCCCTGTTCGCAATTAAATTACTACAAATTTTAAACATTCTAACTGGTTACTCGTACTTATTAGTTGTTTTATTATCTGTGAACTTGCTTATCTATTTAATATCTATTAATGAATATTTATATGAGTGAATACTATATCTTAACTATTATTTCTTAAACTAATCTTATTTTGATTCTGTTTTTTAACACTACACGCATTTCACCACTTTATGGTTTGACTTAACTAGAACCGCCCTTTGTTCCACTTGTAGTCTGTGGATTATCTGTGCTTATAGTTTCCCAAGATTTTGAGTTTAACAACGGATCGAAAATATAACGAATTGTTCACATCTTACCAGGACCGTCCTCGATATGTCTGATATTAGATGTAATAAATAACCATAGGAGAAGGTATTTGGAATTAGAAAAAGTGAATTATGGATCTCCACATATTAGACATAATAAATTAAGACATTGTGTTAATATAGACGATGCTTTTATAGTAGTAAAAGGCATTACTAATTTCAAATTTTCTTTATTGTTTTAACACCTTATACATATGTAACTTACATTTAGAATAATTTAATGTGTAAACAGTAATAGGTAAATTTAATTCTAAATCTTACTTATTGGGAAAATAGACATAGTTTTATGGTATATTTACAGGTATGTACACATATAACATTAACTTACATTGGTTTGATAACCATGCTCATCGCTTTCACTTAAAAATTATTTGACACATAAGTAATATACCCACTTTTAAAAACGTTTCATGTCGATAATAAAGCATCTGTTTAAACATATAATTTTTAAGAGATCAGCTTACGAACAACGTTTATCGTATATAACTTTATTAGCCATCAGACTTCGGCGGATCGTACAATTTAATCCAAGTGTACATATCCGTCAAAATATGCATGTGAATGAGCTAACAGAGTTAGTTTTTTTTTGGACACTTATAAATTCATTGTAAATTGTGCTTACAAACAAAATGCCAAGTTATATTTCGGCTAATGAAAAGTGCATGCTTTCACATTTATGTAGCAATAGACAAATAGGAAACCTAATAGACTTTTTGATGTTGAATTTTCTGGGTTGGTGATAACATTTTTCAGGAATTAAACAAATGTATAAAATTTAACAACTATCAAATTATATAAATGCATCCTTTCATTAAATTAATTAATGTCCATATTACATTTTTCCGCAATCCAGAAAGAAGTTGCTGACGTGTAAACCTACTAATGAGAAATAAATAGGATTTTTGGAAATTTTTTTATTCATAATCTGTAACTTCTGAAGATAACAGTATAATTTTTAGATTTTTATCAGTACGGAAGTATTTAAAATATTTTTTCAAAGTTGAACATAACCACTGGTTACTACACAACAACAAACTTCGAGCATAACCTGTCACCAATTATCACCTCACTTCTTACTACATATTAGTATTTCTGTAGTTCGCAGACTAAAGACGTAGAACATATGTTGGGAGAAGTAAAGTCTGTTATTGCAGAGCCCATTGTTGAATCTTTAGAAATAGGCTTCTGAAAATTCAATATTTTGTACTTCATGTTAATTTCTCTCAACTTATGATGAACATTCTTTTGCTCGAGAAAGATAGACTCCGTGAAATTTAGCCATATACTTTCTGCAAACTATTGAGTGTTTGGTTTTGGGAAGCAGTGTTGTATAAATATTATTTAGCCCGACAAGAAAATTTCATACAGTAGGAAATTTATTCAGATAAACTGAGCAAAAAATTTTTATGGTTTCTTGTAAACAATTATCTGCTGAATGCATTCTTCAAAAAAATATATTGTTTCATCCAATAGTTTGAGAGAAAAAATAACATGATATAGGTACTTTTAAAAAATGGACAGAAATACTGGTAACTTATGTCATGTCATACTGTATTGCAACATGGAATCTCCAAGGATTATTGGAACCTGGCAAATTATATATACTGGAGCGAGAACTTATCAGGGAAAAAGTAGACGTATTTGGAGTATCTGAGACTCACTGGGAAGGCTGGGGTAACTGGGAGTCTAACCGCTACAAAATCTTTATGTTAGGAGGAAATGGGAGTGGAGAAAAAGGAGTAGCAATACTGGTTCAAAAGAATCTAGAAAAATATGTATACGAATATAATTCAATAATTGATCGCCTAATTAAAATGACTTTCGATGCACAACCAACAAAATATCCACATACTACATATACAGGGTGTTTTTAAATGACACTTACAACGTTTACATGTAGATACCTCTCGTAAAATTGGACAAGATGATATAGGGGGATTGAGGGGTCCAACACATTTACTTTTCGAAATACAGGGTGTAAGTTATGAAAAATATAATGTTTTAATCTAAAATGGATGAATATATTGATCTGACATTTGGCAGGTTGTTTTTAAATGTAAAAGGGCATATTTTGATGGAAAAATATGTTTCAGTTCTTGATCCAGTGGTGTACATTTGGAAGAATATGTCACCTTCCCCTCCCATTTGTTACGCCATTGGCATTTGAAGCTATTTTTATTTGATTTTGTATTCCTCAATAGTTTTCACGTGAAAAACGCATAACCTTTACATATCAAAGAATGTGTAGTTTTCAAGATATTTAATGTTTTTATGAAATCTGTAAGATCACTTCTTAATAAAAAAATATTTTTCTTGAATGTTTTTTAATAACTACCAAACTAGTAATGGTTAGAATATGTACCAGGAACTAATTTGTGAAACAGCAATGCATATAAAACATTGAGAGGGGATTGTTGAAAATACTTTACCAAACTTGTGATTTTATTAACAAAAGAATTAATGACAATAAAAAATAAGATAATTAGAAAGTTAAATAATATCTCATTCAAACATAATTTTTAACTAAGCAGCCAACAAATTACAAAAGGTGTTCAAAATTTTGTACATTTACATTTACACATAATCTGCAACGTTTTCTCATTGAAAATCGCATACCTTGGAAAGACTGGCGATTACCGGAAATAATGTCTGTAACTGCATGGATTCTTGCTATCAGTGCCTCCTCCGTATAGTAGGCTATGGATGGCAATAATGAAATGGTAAATGTCGTTTTGTTTAACGTCAAAACGAAAATGAATTATTTGTAATTAAATTGGTTTGCGCAACTTTTACACTTTTTGTTATGATGGATTATACTTTTGAAGAAATGGCTGATATTCAACTAATATACGGGGAAGCCAGAAAGAATGGTAGACGTTCCGAGCGTTTGTATAGAGAAATATATCCAATCCGACCTAGATTTCCATGTCACACATTTTCTCAAATTGACAGATTGCGAGAATTTGGACAATTCAATTCAAAATTACATGGTAGCGGTAGAAAACGAATTGTACGAACTGGGCAATTAGAGGAGGCTGTTATAGACCGTATTGAAAATAGACCCGATTTAAGCACTCGCACCATTGGCAAATCTTTAAATGTAAGTAACTCAACTGTGTGGAATATTTTAAATGAATAACAGTTGTATCCTTATAAGTATACCAAAGTTCAGGCCCTAAAACCAACAGGTTGTCATCAAAGAGTGGAGTTTGCCAATTGGTACACCCAAAAATGTTTAGAAAATAGGAATTTTACCGAATTTGTTCTATTTACTGATGAAGCCAAATTTACACGTGCGGGAATTTTTAATTCAAGGAATATCCACGTGTGGGATGATGAAAATCCATATGTTATTCGACAACGTGGATTTCAGGAAAAATTCTCGCTTAACGTGTAGGCAGGCATTCTTGGAGATTGTATAGTGGGTCCATATTTATTACCTAATAAATTCAATGGTAATACTTATTGTAATTTTTTGAAAGAATCCCTGTCTGATTTATTAAACGACGTACCATTAAATATTAGGGTGAATATGGATAATGTATGGTTTCAGCACAATGGGGCATCTGTACATTATTCTTTAGCGGCCAGACAACTTATAATCCAACAATACGGAAACAACTGTATAGGCTGAGGTAGACCCAATATGTGGCCTGTGGGGTTACATGAAGTCCCTATTCTACGATACAGTAGTAAAAACGGAGGACGGACTGATAGCAAGAATCCACATGCAGCTACAGAAATTATTTCCGGCAATCTCAAGTATTTCCAAGGTATGTGATTTTCAATGAGAAAACGGTGCAGATTATGTGCAAATGTAAATGGACAAAATTTTAAACATCTTTTGTAATTTGTTGGCTGCTTAGTTCAAAATTATGTTTGATTGAGATATTATTTAACTTTGCAATTATCTTATTTTTTATTGTCATTAATTCTTTTGTTAATAAAATCACAAGTTTGGTAAAGTATTTTCAACAATCCTCTCTCAATGTTTTATATGCATTAGTTCCTGTTACATATTCTAACCATTCGTAGTTTGGTAGTTATTAAAAAACATTCAAGAAAAATATTTTTGTTTATTTTTTTATTAAAAAGTGCTCTTACAGACTTCATAAAAACATTAAATATCTTGAAAACTACACATTTTTTGATATGTAAAGGTTATGCGTTTTTTACGTGAAAACGATTGAGGAATACGAAATCAAATAAAAATAACTTCAAATGCCAGTTGCGTAACAAATGAGAAGGGAAAGGTGAGATATTCTTCCAAATGTACACCACTGGATCAAGAATTGAAACATGTTTTTCCATCAAAATATGCCCTTTAATATTTAAAAACAACCTGCAAAATGTCAGATCAATATATTCATCCATTTTAAAGTTATCAAATTAAAACATATTGTTCATAACTTTAACACACTGTATTTCGAAAAGTAAATGGGTGGACCCCTCAATCCCTATATCATCTTGTCCAATTTTACGAGAGGTATCTGCATGCAAACGTTGTAAGTGTCATTTGAAAATACCCTGTATATGCCAACATGCGATGGAGCAGATGAAGAAGTAGAAGAAATGCACCAACTAATAAATGATCATCTTCAGTATACCCAGGAAAGAAATAATAGTAATAATGGCAGATTGGAATGCAAAAACTGGCTCTAAATCAGAAGAGTATTTGAAAGGAACAGTGGGCAAATACGGGATATGCGATCGAAATGAGATAGGTGAAAGGCTACTCCAGTTTGTAATTAACAATGAACTCAGCATTATGAACACGATGTTCAAAAATCATCCTTGATGATTATCAACCTGGACTTCACCGAGGGGACGATATAAAAATCAAATAGATTACATCCTTGTCAGAGTTCAGTCATGAACACAAAGACGGAAACCAGCGGCCGTTTGCAGGTCAGACCATTAACTGTGACATGCCGAATTTCGCATAAAATTACATAACAAAATAAATACAGATAGAAGATTAAAATTTATTCCTAAAGAGTATGAGAAATTCAGAGAAGAATTATCACAAATCAAGACACCACAAACTACTGAAGATCATGGGAAAATACACAAAAATTGATTGTAGACGCAATAAACACTACAAACCCAAAAGAAAAAACAGATAAACAAAATCATTGGATGACTGACGAGACACGGAACTTGGTAGAAGAACGGATCAAATCCAACAGAGACTGAACAACAGATAGCTAACCTGAACAGACGAATAAAATTCCTGAGCAGAAGAGACAAAAATAATCATATCAAAGAAATCTGCAAAGAGCTGAATCCAGAGAACTTTTCGACAAGGTGAAGTGCTTAACCAAGGCGCTGCACACTAGTTCGGTCCCGCGGTCAACCGGCCCTGTAAAGGTCTATACTAGTTGCGTCTGGGTTGACCATTTTCTTATCTACAGGCTAAGAAGAAATTTTCAATTAATGTTTGGCAAACATTTGCAAGAGACGGCTTTAACAAATTCATATATACTAATCAGACCGTTATTCAATTTATTTATTTCATAGGTACTGCAGATCATCCAATACACATACTAAAACAACTATATACCAACAACAGAGCAAACGTAAGAGTCAACTACACATATACTCCGATAACCTCAAACTTAAGGCTGGTGTTCAACATCGCCACTTACGCTGCAGAAACATGGACCATCTAAAAGTCAGACTCCCGACGTATATTGGCTTTTGAAATGTGGTTCTATCGCAGAATGCTGTGCATAGCCTGAAAAGCACACCGTACAAATATCTCAATATTAACAGAACTCAACATCACCATTAGGCTCACCACAATTATTTACCAAAGCATACTCATATACGCATACATATTGGACATATAGCGAGACGAAGGGAATGTATGGAGGGACTAGTATCTGAAGGCAAAGTAGAAGATAAAAGAACTCGAGGAAGATCGCCATTGCAATGGTCAGATCAAATAAAGAACATCACCGGCTAGTTTCTCTCCGAAGCAGCACAACACGCTCAAGAAAGGGAAGAATGGACAACAACAATAAATCAAATAACATAAGGCTACCACATCCTTACGAAGAATAAAGGACGTCAATTCAGATTTCAGCTCAAAAATAGGCCTCAATATACAACCTTCCAGCAATAGTGTAAGGCTCAATTTTTAAAAAGAAATGAACATTTTTTAATGGAGAATGTGTTCTATCTTCGGAGTTACAGTTGCCACTCTACTGGTTTGAGGTTCCTTCATTAGAATGCGTTCTTTTGAAATATAATCGTAAGGGCGGTAGGAGTACTATTAAATTCAAATATTTTTTTCACTTTTCTGACAAATGCAAGAAAAATCCTCGACAGCCGCAGGTAACAACTATTAAGACCTAACAGAGCTTCTTCATTCTTGCCTGCAACAAGTTATGTTGTTCATAAACAGGAGCAAAGTTTTCAAAGCATTTTCATTGTACTGATAACCCGGAACTTTTGAAACCAATTGTTCAAAACTATGATAAGAAGTGGTGCTTAATCGAAGACTTACAGCTGTTACTGTGATAAGAACAGGACACGCAGTGAATTGTATAGAGAATTATCAAACGATTTGTCCTGTAATCCGTTTATTATAGTATCTGAACACGTTAAACTAAAATAGTGATGCTTCCCAATACCCAGTGTTAACAAAATATCTTTCCAAGTTAAACGCAGTGTGAACTGAAAGAGATTTATTGATCCATAGATCATTAACATAGTCCTCGATTTGATGCCTTTCATTTCTGAATGGAAAAGCTACTTGAGGTCATCTAATTTTTTGGGAATATATAACACTGAAAATGATTCTGCTTTATTGAAACAGTTACCTAGCGAGGGTCTATACATGGGGTAATAAAAACTTTTTGCATGTTGAAATAGTTTGATAATATGATCATACACTATAACTGAATATTGGAAAGTCTAACCTTAATTTTACTGTTTTGTGTTTGATAAAAAATGTATAATTATATTTTCTATTTGTGTATTGCTTTGAGAAATCTAATTTTGCTACAAATCGATGTCATGCCATATACCTATCGGATACTTTTAAATTAGAAGTCTTGATAGGTAGAATCACAGCCGAAAAACTATCCAGCGTTATTTATAACGCTGTTAGCAGGCTGCTTGACTAGAAAAACCTGGTCATATCTAACCTGTATTTGTCGTACAGCCATGTTTAATATTACCATAATTTAGCCCGTATTTAAAAATTAAGTTGAAATCAAATATACCATAAGCGTGTATTAACTGAACCATTATAGTTTATTCGATATTTTGACACTGATACTTTCAGACAATAATCACCGATCAAGTAAACCTAATATTGTCGAGTTTGCTATATTTGGATTTTTATGTATATAATTCTATCAAAACGGGAACGATCATTTCACACTAAAGACCTAAGTTTCAGAATTTGGCACATTTCGTAGCATTTTTTTAAATATTGGCTAAACATTCCTTTAATTGCATGAATACAAAAACGTTCAAACCTTAAATTGCTCATCATTTCAGCTACATATGCTCAGTATTTACCCAGATGTTTTACTACCAAAACATCTTCGCAAATTATAAACATTGTATTCTTAGTTAGATGATAATTTAGAAACGTTTTTGAAGGAAGAGATGTGCTATTCCTTAAAACCGAGCATAAATTAATCTATTTTGCTCCTAACTTTCTATCTTACACGTTCCTTGACTTAAGCAAGCCTTGCAAGCATTGGATAATAATAACACTTCTCTGTCCTATACACTTTGCTAAATCTAAAACATTTCTGAGATACAAATTGATATTCTTACTATCATTACCCAGTTGTTAGTTTAAAAACTTTTGAAACACATCACCAAGTTTTTGTATCCCAAAATTATTTCAACTTTGAAGAACTTTAATTTAAGCATTTCATTCAAACAATATATTCTGCTAAAACATGACGTTTGATAATGAAAGTTAATATCTTTTATATTTTTCGAAAAATATGCTTGCAATAATAATGACGTAAACACTAAATACTTATACAACTCCTTATCATTGCTATTCACGCAGACGATGGTATTGTGATGGGTAAATACCATACTCAAATAGAACATCTGATGAAGAAAACAAGTCAAATAATAAATAAGAATTAATTATCAGCAGTTGATACATATTTGGGAATGCAAATTAAGCAAACTAAAGAAGGAGTTAGAAACAATCAAGAAAAATGTAGTGAACTAGTTATCAAGAAATATTATATGGAAAATGCAAATATTATGGAAACACCAATTGCTTCTCAAGACAAAAATGCAACTAAAAACAAGAAAAGTGATTTCCCTTATCAAGAAAATGTGGGAAGTCTACTGTATATTTCCGTTAAGACTAGACCAGACATTAGCTATGCTAGCTGATATACCAAGAAATTTACCAATCAAGATGTAATAAATACCAAGAGAATATCGAGATACATCAAAGGATCAATGCATAAAGGAACTGACTACTCTCCAGTGATCAAAGTACCTACACTTTTAATTTTTACTGTGATGCTTATTATGGAGGAGATAAATATGACTACAAGAGTATCACTGAATATGTAATGTACTATCCTCAAGGACCAATAGTTTGGTGTTCAAGCAAGCAGTATTTCATTGCTGAATATGTTGCAGTAGCTCAATGTTACAAGCAAATGAAATATATAAAGTCTCTCCTTGAAGAAATTTTATGAAGAAAAATCAATGTTAACCTCCATGTAGACAACCAAAGTTGCATAAAAATTGTTAAGACAAATATCATTAAAGATGAGCATAAGAAAAAGGTTAATTCCAAATTGCCTATTGTCCAATGATGATGAAAACATTGCAGACATTTTTACTAAGCCTTTGCAGGCAGACAAATTTCAATTCTTTAAAAACAAACTCATTTCTTAAATTCTTTTATTATTTTGTTATTTGTTAAGTGTTGTTTTTCAAGGATAATGTTTTATTTTGAATTTTTTATGAAAAAAATGTTATGTTCTCCATTAAGGGAGTGTGCTGAGAAATGTAAGTTGGCAATGTCAAAAATAACTAGTGAAGTAATGTCAGATGTATGCCAAGATTGTATAATGAGTGGATAAATAAAATAACAAAAATGCAGATTATTGACGTTTACCCTTTAGTAACATTGCTTTAAAAAAATAACAATTAACAAAAACAATAAGTGAACAACAACATATCGTACATGATTTTTGGTAACTAGACTTTTCAATATATGATATACTTATTTTCACCCATGAATCACCTTCTACATCTTTCTATCTCGCGCCCTGTATTGAAGCCCAAACCAACATATATCATTAGAAATGAATGAAATGCTTTATAAATTTCTTGAAAGTCTTACACTTTGACATAATAAGTACGTTATTCGACAAATTTTTATCTAGAATGTTAAGGGAACGGAGAAGGCGGGGGGAGAGGACGTAAAAAATTGAGCAACATCTATTAGCTACGTCATGACAAATATTAAATGTGGTGTATATATCTTATAAAAAGAACGTGAAGTTCGAATATCATAAGAAATATCTTTCCTTTTTAATGCCACTCATTAAACCCAAAGAACAACGTAACTGTTGAAAAAAACTCATATGAATTTAAACAATATTTATATATTGGGATGGTTTTTGTCTACAGCTGTTTAAAATGAAAATGCCCAACATTTCATTCATTCTGCCAGTTAATATTACTGATACTTAAGTTCATAAATGATAATAAACAATTCGATAATTATTTGGCACGTTGACGTATTGTTCGGGTGTATAAAAAAATTGAGATTCATCTTAAATCAAATATAATGTAATTACACAACAAAATAAAGCAGTTACATTAGTTAATTGCCAAAGGTCGTGTTTATTGTAAAATGCACAGCGAATACTATTAACAAATCGAAAATTTGGCATATTTTGCCTTCAGCTGCTTTTATTTTTATTTGGGAAAAAAGAGGGATTAACACACAATTCATATAGTTCGGGGTAAATTGTATTTAACATTGTTGAAAGATATATAATAGATTAATTAATTATCAGATGAATAATAGTTGTTTTAAATTTACGTTATAAATAAAAAAACTGTCAACAACACTCAAGTTTAAGTAAACAATTGCACTTTTGGTTATGTTTTAATAACGAGGATGTTGATATTCTGTTAATCTACACAGAATACATATAAAAAACAAGGTGAATATGTACCTATGTATTTCCTTCGCAGAAAAAAGTTGTTGCATGGAATTATTACCCGGGCAAATGTGCCTATTATCGCACATCGTCCTAATATCGCACCCCCTACAATTTTTCTACGTCATCGGTCAAAACAAATTGCAGACGGTTAAACACGTCGGCACACTCAATTGTCCAGTATTATACCAGGGGTGGGAAACTTACTCTTGTAAAAAATGGTACACAGTATCTAGCGACATCTGTAGTTGTCATGATCAACGAACTAGTCAAATAGTCAATATATATTACCAAATAGAGCGCTGTTCTGAAATAACTAATTATTTATGTTAGTACCCCTGAACAGTTGAAAGTACTGATTTGGTGATAGGTTTGTCATACATTACAAGACCAATGACAATCAAAAAAATACATTATTTATTTGATTGTGCAGTTTTTATTTACATTTAGTTGTATTATTTTGTTGTTTTTCTTGTGAGATTTTAGTGTAATAGGTAATAGACTGTTATTAAGAACACAATTTTGACTATTATTAAAAGATGAGATTAGATCGTTATTGTGTTCCTCAGTAAACTAACAGATGATACTGAAAGGTTGGTCAGGTAAATTTTTATTATTATATTTAAAAATGTATATATATGCAAGGTTATACATTCCTTCCGGAATAGTAACCGCCAATATTTGATTCTTAAACTCTTCTGCATTTGTGGAGAGTCAATCCATTATGATTCCCTACTTATATTTAAAGTTTTTCATATTTCTTTGCCATTTCAACAATCTTTCTTCATCCCTTCCTGTCCTGGGTCTTCTTTCTCCAGTCTTTAATTCCCATTTTTTCTAAGTCGCTCTTCATTTGGTCCATCCATCTTGCTTTTGGTCTACCTTTTAGCCTGTTTGTAACTGGTATCCACTCTGTTATCCTATTTACATATCTACTCCCTTCCCTTTAACATTTCTTCATCTCTGGTTGTCATTGCGATAGTTTTGGCGCTTCATAAGTGACTGCTGTTCTTATTGATGTCTTGTATATTCTTATTTTTGTAGTTCTCTTGATTGTTTTGCTCTGCATTAGGGATTTGTATTTATAGTATGCTCGATACCCTGCCTGTATGCGGATTTTATTTTTTTTAGTTTTATATTTATACGAATAGTACAGTTAAATAACTTTCTGATTATTTTATGAAATGTCAACATTTCAGAACAGTGTGTCCTATTATTTTTTATAACGTATTAACTTCGTATAAACTTATTAAAAAAATGGGTGCGATATTAGGCATAGTTCCCCCATATGATTCTTTTATATGGAACAAAATTTGTACATGGTTCTTTTTCCATTAGAAAATATGGAGATTGTGGTTTATTTTGTGTAGATAAATTCAACGAAAGATAGAACTAATGCAGACCATTGAGAAGGTACTTTTAAAAAACTATGAAGTAGTGATGAAAGCTAATTTCATAGCAATGTTACAGATAGTGGACTGGACTTGATGCCACTACTGTTTGATTGAGGATATCCGATATATTTTATTACGCTTCCTGTTATCTGGAAGATATAAAATTTCCTTGACTCGCTGAACGACTGTGATTATAGTAGAATACATATTTTCCACCTAGAGAGCAACTATGAGTATATTTCGTTCTCAATATCCACGATAAGAAATTATACATTTCATAATACTATCATAATTTCAATAGACTTTTTTCTGGAGTATATGAAAGGTGTCTATTATATATTGTGTACCATTATTCTTTGAGTATATTCATTACTGTAATCACTCAGACAATATAAATTGGCTGACTACAGTAAATAATAATGAACAAATGGAAAGTTGATGTAATGTGACCCCTAAAACGTGAAGCTACTGTAACAAAGTTGTCTCTTACAAAAATAATAATTTTGTTTCTAATGAGCAAATTTGTATATAGAGATTTTATATCAAGTTTTGATATGACAGTACCACTGCTCGGCCAACATGGCAGAATGAATCTTCATTTCACGAATATTTTTTTATATTTGGCATTTATTTATTTTTCTATTACAGCAGCAATAAATTATTTTTGTTTTGGCACTTGGAAATTTCGTTGGGCATTTTTATGACGAATATAATTTCCTGAACTTATGGTGTTATAGAATTCTCAGTCTAAAATTATAAAAAATTAACATAATTGTTCTTTTGGCAGTTATTAAACCTAAAAAATGAAATTACTTAAAAATTTGTGTCGTAATCTGATCTTCTTCTTCCATTGTATCCACTATTATGGCTGCTACCGGGGTTACCATAATAAGCATTGTAGTAATATCCATTCCATTCTGATCGCCAACTGTCATATAGGTTGGACATACTGTTGTCATGGATTGAGCCACTCGATCTCTGAAAAAATATGTTATAATAATGTTGAAATACGGTAATGCAGAGATGCAAGCACAAATACAAGACAAAGAAATTCAGTTTACTATACAGAGTGTTTCCATAGTAATCTGAAATAATCTGGGCGATTCGTTATTCGGTTTTAATTTGAAAAATTCTCATAAACATATATGATAATTCGTTTTACCAAAATACGGAGAGGCACCGACACACATGTACCACATACGTCTTCTAATTACGAGAGGTAGATGTTCCAAAAAAATTGGAAGTTCATTTTATAGAAACTGAGGATACGGTTGTTTGGAAGGAAAAATGGCACTATATAATGGTTGTCGATAATACCAACCTAAACATCGACCAAAAATATTTGTTGAAATTATTAGATTTGTAATCGAAAAAGTGCATTCACAAATAAAATAACTTAATAAAGTTAATATAAGCAGAGAGCTGTTTTATTGATTATTACGATACAGCATATGTCATAAGACTGAATCTTTTAATATTTGTATATTAGAGAATATTCATTTACGCTTTCATCAACAGTTTTCTATAATGGAAGCACGCATTAATCGAACATAAATAAAATTTTTATTTCTCCTTTTTGTATCTAATAGAAAGACCTTATATATAGGATGCATCAACAGGAATCGTGTTACATTTGTGAATTTATATTAGTTTAGTGATTGTCATGACAAATCACAATCTCATCTCTCTAAAAGTTGGTTTTATATGTAAACTTAACAGTGGCATTAAAATTGGCATAGTTTTGCGATTTTTCTGACAACACCTCAGGCGGGCGGATAGTCATTAGCTATCAAATATCTAATACGTTGACAGTGTTATGAATACAATATTTCAAAGACAGACGAAGGTAGAACTAGTGCTACAATGACATCATTGTGATAAAAACATTTGATGTTTTTATGCGTCGATTGTTAAGTTTGTACCTACAGAAATGATCAACATTCTAAAGGGCACTTAGACTAAACATGTTCTCATTACTTTTGAAAGCAAATAGGGCTACTTTGACAAAATTGTATTCGAAATAAATTTCACTTGAACTCAGAGTATATAATGACTATTCGTTTTTCACAAAGAAAAAGTCAACATCCTATACCTCATTCACGACAAGACATTAGATTTATTTCTAAGAATATTTCGTCTTAAAATTAATAAATAATCACCTACAATGATATTTCAGCTTACTTTAGAAACACGTTATAAATAAGAAGTTATATAAGGTAGAATAGGTTGCTGGAAATCTCAAAGCAGGGAATCACTGAATTAGAGACATAAGTTTGACGAAATTCTGCCAATTAGTATATACCAAAACATATGAAGCCGCTGTTCTTGAAGCGCCCCACCTATCGGAAGGTAATGTTGAACTACCGAGAATATTCGGATTATAATACGCTCATTTAGTGCGCATCATTAGTTGGGATATATCAACAATAATAAGAATCCTTTGAAGCTATTGTATTTGTAAAATAAATTATATTAATAATATAACATGAACAGAAAGGTATGTACAACGTGCATTTATTAGTGTTTTTCTTGTTTAACACAAACACGTTAGCTAAATTCATCCTAATTTTTAAAAATTCAATATTTTCTTTTTTGTAACATAACCCATGTTTGCGCCAATACTACAATTCTGATTCGTAGTCTTGTAATATTTAAGAAGGGTTAGTTGATTCCTTAGTAATAGGCAACACACCTTGCTTGTTTTATATAAATTGAAGACCGGTTCGATATAGATAATTAGTGTTATTGGAAAAAGCAGTTTAGATAGTGAGTTGGAATAAAGCACTTGAATAAGCCATCCTCATCGAAAACTATCGTGAATAATTCAATATTGAAGCATTTTTCAATCTGAAATAATAGCGAATCTAGGTGAAACATTGTGTAAACTACGAGTTTGTCAATTTCCTCTATTTATCCGTACCTTAATCCCTAGTTTTCATTGGCAAAACTTGGACAGGACAGCCGGAGTTGGGGTTCCTTTGTTTCATCCAGATATTTGGTAAGTGTTCCATTTATAATCAAATTAGAATCCACAGTCCTCTATTAGTTTATAGAATCATACCATACAACCCATCTTTTAGAACATCATTATCAAATCACCTTATTAAATTACCACTATTATATATATTATTCGAGATATTTTTGACTTAACTTTTTTCGGTGCATAAATATATGAATATTTAAAATTAAAACATTAAATAAAAGAATTGTTATTATTTTCATCAAATAACAAGAAAATGGCGACCCTGACGTTTTCACTAAATGCGCGTATAGTACAGCCTCTCAACATAGACGTTCGGATCTGCCGTTAAACTGTAGAGTAATTATAATGTGGTAACTGGAGAACGCCATAGGTACAAGTAGAAGTGAGAGATCCCCTACGTCCGATCACGGACACGGTACCAAAAGAAAAAGAATACACATAAATTTATAATAGTAGATTATTAAAGTAAAAGCAAAGACAAAACCAACTAAATAAGCGCAAAGAAGAAATACAAAGTATGAACGCTAAGCAGTGAAAAGTAGATAAATGTATATAAAAATTACCGATTCATTACCTTTTTAGGTGGTTTTTGATCGTATCCCCTCTCGTTCCACACATCTTCCATGTTGTAAAGATCCTCTGCACCATAATTGTCAATACCACCCATATGATTTTTATTCAGTTCATTCAACATTCCTTCTGTTAAAGGCGTTGGAGTTTTCTTTTTGTTGTTTTTCTGTCTATTAACCAACTGAAAATAACATGAATGAATATTTGTTTTCTAATCCGTGTTTTGTTGTGTAACATACTGGTTTGGTAATCAAAATATTACTTGAAAACATAGTTGTATTATAATTTGTTTCTATTATAATTAGTCCAAATAAGGTGAATGTACCAATGTCTGACACTTTAAAGTAATGATCACTGTATTAATTAAGTTATTAATAGGGAATCGAGAAATAAGGTCCCACTTGCGTTCGATTAAAGGAAAAATATTTCTGTTTTGTTTATAATACCAGTTCAAATATTTTTTTAACATATTATTTACTCATTTGCATTAGTAGGTACTAGTAGCTGACATGAGAAAATTTTAATTTCACCACTAGCTGACAGGTAACGTCCCTATAGCGGACAGCTAAAAAAAATTAAAGTAGTCTTAAGTTTCAAATTAAAAGTTTATCTGATATATAAGATCTTCTGAAGCCATTGGCTACCATTTTTTGAGTAACTGTTTTGTGCAGAGCTTCCTTCAGTAAAGGTGAAAAATACTCTTTTCTCAGTTTCTCCGCATTGTGTGTTATTCTCCACTTCATTATGACTTCTTTCCAACACGTTTTCAGTAGGTGAAAAACGCTCACGTCCATAGGTTGCGGAATGTGTGTGGAGTTAGGGTACAAGGACACAAGTATTATCCCACCCGCATCGCAAAATTCACTTAGTGGTAATGTCAGATGCGACGAATGACCATCCACAAAGAGTACAACAGGCAACTAAATATTATTTTCCCTTATCCACGTATAAAACGTATTTGATATGTATATAAAGAAAGTTTCTCCAGTAATCCAGCCGCTATCACTTTTACCTATTGCCCAGGACGAGGGAACAGAAGCTGCGATGCTGGCCGGAATCCTTTCATATGAAAAGCCTACCATTGGTGGTGCCAAAGCAACCGCTGCATTTCCGGTAATAAGTGTTGTGAGGCACTCTCTCTCACCAATACAGTTTCCTAAAATTAATAAATAAATGAATTCCAAAGTTTTAAAACCAATATTGTCAGCTACTGGAACATGGTAATAGTAAATTATTGTACCAGTACATGACAATTTGTCAGCTTTTAGAAATATCAATTTTAAGGGACCTAGTACCTGACAATTATTAAATATATCTTAAAAATATCGGAAAAAATATAATAACTATATCAAAAATATTCCAATGTTTGAGTTCAAATGAAATATTTACCTTTTCGATAAGTTTAGACGGAAATTTTCGCCTTTAATGAACATCAGTTTCTTAACCAAAAACCTAAGAATCGACAAAGTGTTGATGCTCTACCCAAATGGCGCGGATATAATCAACTGTCAAAAATACAGTTTTCTGTTTTATAATACAATGTGTATATGAAATACCCTAAAATATTCAAAGGTGGCTTACAGTATCAACAGTAGACCTCAACGTAACCGTTTTCTTATTTTTTGGAAATTATTGGTACATTTATTTACCTTACTCTTCATATTTAGTTTATTCAATAGGTGCCAAAGCAACCGCTGCATTTCCGGTAATAAGTGTTGTGAGGCACTTTCTCTCACCAATACAGTTTCCTAAAATTAACAAATAAATGAATTCCAAAGTTTTAAAACCAATATTGTCAGCTACTGGAACATGGTAATAGTAAATTATTGTACCAGTACATGACAATTTGTCAGCTTTTAGAAATATCAATTTTAAGGGACCTAGTACCTGACAATTATTAAATATATCTTAAAAATATCGGAAAAAATATAATAACTATATCAAAAATATTCCAATGTTTGAGTTCAAATGAAATATTTACCTTTTCGATAAGTTTAGACGGAAATTTTCGCCTTTAATGAACATCAGTTTCTTAACCAAAAACCTAAGAATCGACAAAGTGTTGATGCTCTACCCAAATGGCGCGGATATAATCAACTGTCAAAAATACAGTTTTCTGTTTTATAATACAATGTGTATATGAAATACCCTAAAATATTCAAAGGTGGCTTTACAGTATCAACAGTAGACCTCAACGTAACCGTTTTCTTATTTTTTGGAAATTATTGGTACATTTACCTTACTCTTCATATTTAGTTTATTCAATAATTTGAAGTAGGTTTTACTAGCTTCAGATTTCCAATAAAATCACTTCAAAAAGCCCATACATTTCAAAATTCATATATTTAGATTACAAAAATACATTACTGAAGTATTCAGATATTTGTCTAGGGATAAAAACACATAATGGGCTAAATCTGCTGGTATTAATAGGGATTATGGAAGTTATTTAATCCGCAGGCACATAATATCACTTAACACAATATCTGGGAATTTTTTTAGTCATCCAACCTTGGTAGATATTTACTACAAATGGAGCAGAATGAATGAATGATTACCGTTCCTTTAGTCCAATCTACACAAATATAAGAACTATAACTAACATTTTTGTTCAAACCTACAACTTCAGTTTTTATTATTCGTTGTTTCAAAACATAGTATGTGGAACATTTTATTTTAATTCAAGTTTTTGTCAAAATAATAATAAATTTGTAAAAGAAAGAAATTTAACTAGAAAATTGAAATTTGTTACATGTATCTATGTGTACCGTAAGTTTTCAGTCATAAAATTTTATTCTTCACATCACTGTTTTACATGCTAAATGGATAATGACCGTGAAGGCTCGGCTCCATTTACGATATATCGCGAATTTCTTTGCTATATAACGCAAGCTCCCACCCCTCAAAATTGATCCGTGGCCCTCTGCGTCAAAATTTGGCGAGTAAAGTTAGTTAATTTTCATTTAACCATAAACTAAAATGGGTGTCTATATCTGTTATTTCATAAGTTAAAAGAAATTATTTAAAAATAATTAATATGTTATTTTGAAAGTTTTTTTATTTATTGTGAATTTTCAGTGTTTTTTTATGTTCCTTATATGGACTTTGAGTTTCCATTTCAAGTGTTTTTATTGTACGTTATTTGTACTTTGAGTTTTTTTACCAGAGTTAACTTCTCTCTACAAAATGTCATCAAACATGCGATGTTCATATTTACACAAATACAATTATTTAAATTTTGCGTTACATCGCAGATAATTTGGCGGTATATTGCAGGTACGGCCGAATACTGATACTGCGACTTTGGCACTAATCTGAATAATTAAAATTTTTAAAACTTCCAGAATTGATCATTATTACCATTTTTAAATTGTATAAAAAATTGGTGACATTGGTCGCGTTCATCACAACGTAGCGCTACCGAAGCGATCATCAATTTCCTGCTGAACGCGTGTTTTGTCAACTGATCAGATTGAACGCTGTGGTATCAGTCGCCATTTTTTCAATAAGAATTAAAATACGCTACTCGCTACTGATTAATGATGCAACTGTCATATATCATTTATGGTAAATGTCATGTTAATAAACATAATATAATATAGATATATTATTATTTGGAGATATTTGAGTGAAAATGAATGAACAGTTGGAAGTGACTTATGATTTTAATAATCAATTGTATAGTGTCTCAGGAAATTGTAGTCTTCAAAGTGGTGAGTTCAATTTATTGTGATTAAGTACATTTTAAAAGGGCCTATTTTTTAGTTTGAAGTAATGACTATTTCATTTTTAGATGTGAAGTTTTGTGAGGTATATTTTGCAGGCTTAGCAAATCAAGGGCCAAAGTTCCCAGAGACTAGCAAAAGAAAAATAAGTGAAGCACTAATAGAATGTCAAGGTAGTTATAGCATTTTATAGAGTTTATACAGTGGTTATATGGTTAGGCGGTTGTGTTTTCATTCAAAAAAGAACTTATTTCTCATACGGGGTTCCCAATCACGTCCTTCTTCCAAAACAACACGCTGTTCTATGGGTTTAAGAAGATCTATTGCGCGGCCTACTATTAGACATACATCTAGAGCATCTTCTTCAGCAATTACAATAGCTGCTTGAATAGGATCCATTTTTTCAGAAACATGAACGTATTTACACACCAGACTAATTATTAGTTGTCGATGACCATGGAATTCTAAAGTTTTCGATGACTAAGCTCACAAAACACTGGTAATACCTATTAGACTAAATTAAAATTAATAAATAATTATTGTCATATATCAAATAAAATCAATAAAATTGAGTTTTGAGTTGTCTTTTGTGTTGTCGTATTCATTGACATTGGACACATATATCAATGGTTGTTTTAGGACGTTCAGCAAAATTACCAACTGATGGATAACTCTAAAAATCGCTACCTGATCAACTTTGTTGTGATGAACGCGACCATTCTGTCGAAAAATGTAGTTCTATACCATGATAATACTGTGCAGCAAGCTATCATTGTGTATGGATAAAATAAATGAAAATCACTCACCACTGTAACCCCAAAAATAATGACAAATAGAAGTGACGCAAGTCCTATAACTATAACTGCAATTGCCCATTGTGGTAGAAGTAC
Source organism: Galeruca laticollis (assembly GCA_963921935.1). Classification (NCBI taxonomy): domain Eukaryota; kingdom Metazoa; phylum Arthropoda; class Insecta; order Coleoptera; family Chrysomelidae; genus Galeruca; species Galeruca laticollis. Next base: position 118,388,653 of record OY998183.1, on the reverse strand, counting down.
ATCATTTTCTGCATAGCCCACCGTTGGGTACGCCTGTTTTGGTAACACTAAAAAAATAAATCTAAAATAAATACAGTGTATATGGATATACTGTTAAAATGGTACAATTATATACCTCATCTGCATATATATCTAGACTACAATTAAATACGTCCTATCTACTCTGACAACAGCTCATTGTAGAACATACAGACTATATTACGTATATCTAAAATGTTTCAAATATTTACATTGAGAGAATTATACGTCAAGACGATGCTCATATAACACCATCAGTATAGAACGTTCCTTCTTCAATCCTCTCCATCAGCTCCTTCCTATTCATGAAATTTGTCACCGCACGAAATTATCTGCACTCCTCATGGACATTTCCATAAACTCTGCAGGTTGCGGCACATCAGATCCGATGATCTCTTGGAGACTGCACCTCTCTGACTCAAAACATTCCCATATGACGTGTTGTGGGTCATCTACCACTCCACATTCCTGGCACAGCTCATCCATCGTGTTTTTTATAGCTGAAGTATACCTTCTGCATAAGCCGTGCCTCGTAAGGTACTGCGTGAAATAGTAGTTCGTCCTTCTGTATCTGCACCAATTCGCAACCTGCGTTATCAGCGTTCTCGTCCACGCAGCCTTTCCCCTATCCACCTCCCACACTCTTCCTGACACAGTATTAGGCTCTTTTCCCATCCTGCATTTATGGATTACTCCTCCTGTCTGCTTCCTTTTAGGTACCGTCTCGTCCTTCCATCTACGAGAATATGAATTGGTATCACCCCCGCGATATCCTGCAATACAATCGTCCTATATGCCGCGCACACGCTTATTAGTGGTTTCCTTTAAGCCCGTATAAGTATGTCTTTATACTTTCTTCTTTTTAGGACTTTTTGCCACACTGGTGCACTATAGAGAAGAATCGAAAGTATGGACTCCATTAGCATACGTTTTATCAATGACCGTGGCTCACCTATGTTGGGTATAATCTTTCGAAGTGCCGAAGTTGTCCCAGGTATCTCACCGTCTTTTGAGGTACAATTAGTGTGTTCTCTCTCGGTTCCTGGATCCCTTTATTATTACAGCTTCTGTTTTTTCGGTGGCTAGCTTCAGATCATGTGTTGTTAACCACATTTTGATTCTTCTAACCCTCTTGTTCTCTTTTTCTATTAGGGTATGTTTCGTATCCTCCTCCACTACTACAGCCAAGCCATCCGAGTATGCAGTAGTGCTTATCCCAGCACTATACCCGATCTGCAATACCCCATTGTATAAAATATTCCACAAAAGTGGTCCCAGAACTGATTCCTGGGAGACCCCTGCAGATAGGCTCATGCATATTTTTTGTGTCACATTTATGACCCTGTTATACACATAGTCCTCGACTATATTCACCAGGTATCCCAGTAGCTTCTCCTCTCTTAGCTTGTCCACTATGAGGTCCCAATTAGCCGCGTTGAAGGCATTTTTGACATCCAACAGGATCATTACCACAAAGCGCCTTTTGCTGTTCCGTGCTATGTCCGTCAGGGTTTAGATTGCATCGATTGCCGATCTGCCCTTTCTGAAACCATATTGGCTTTCTGCCATCGTACCCCTCGTATCCATTGTCTCCTCCATTCTCTTCTTTATTAAGGCTTCATACAGCTTCCCTAGTGTGTTCAGAAAACATATGGGTCTCTAAGACACTGGCAGTTCTACTTGCGTAGTATAATCAGATTTGCTTCTTTCCATTGCCTTGTGAACTTCTGCACCCACAGGAGTCCATTCATCATATTTAATATCAATTTCGCGACGGTCTGTGCACACAGCTTGACTGATTCCGGTAGCAGGCCATCTGGACCAGGGATTTTCTATTTTTCTGGTTACCCACAGCGGCTCCTATTTATTCTTCAGTGAAGGGAGCGGGGGGGCTGTTTCCTTGGAACTTTCCCTTCTTCTTTTCGCCTTTCTTTGAAACATGAGCTTCCCATCTCCTCTTATCCGTTAGTTCAAATGGGGCTATGATACTTAAATCTTTTACCACGATCTTGCATGCCTCGCCCCAGATGTCATTTTCTAGGGAGTTACATATAACCTGCCACCTTATTCTCTTTGATGTACTAATTACCTTTTTTAGGTCTTTTATTGCATCTTTCAACTCATCTTTTTTCTCATCGTTTCCTTTGCTCTCACCTCATCGTTCTACCAATACGGCATGCACCCTTCCTAGTTAAGCTCAAGAGTTATGGATGTGGGCAACCTCGATGAATCGGGAGAAAATCGGAAAATTAATTTATTTTGAAAATGTACACAATGAACATATAGATCATATTATAGAGTGGACAAATTTTAATCACTGAGCAATTCTATTAGCTACCCTACTGAGATGGAGTGCGGTTAGCCTAATACCTAACGCAGTTTGTACGGTTCCAAAAATTTATTATTTAATTAATTCTATCACTTACCTAAAAAGTCCGTGTAAGCAGGATCTACTACAAAATTACCCAAAGACAATTTTCCTTCTAATTTAATCGACTCATTAAGTGACTTGGCTTCCCTATTAGAGCCTCCTAAAGTTGATAAGGCATCATCCAATGATTCGTGGAATAATCGTTTTATTTCTTGAGTATCGACTCGTCTACCCAAGTCATTTAGTTCCACGAGATAGTCAACAAGTACACTACCTTCACTAAAAGTTCAAGAACATGAACCATTTTGTTTTAAAACCTTAGCTTATTAATATTTACCTAAAACCGTCAATCCTAATTTTTTTGTACCATCTATTGAGTAGAGAAGATGAGCTGTAGACATAATCAAGCTGAAATTAAAAAATAAAATATTAGTACAATACAGTACAAGAATATTCCAGAACATGGGTAAAACCAACCCTATTTTTAATCCCAATAAACAGTATTCTTAGTGAAATGAGATCTCCAATTGAAGGTTGCCTCTACGCCGCTGACAGTAATATATACCAAAAGTAAAAACATTAAACTAGCTTCATGCATATTGGAACCTTTCCTGCATGCACTGGAAAACTGGTCACTGATCAAATCAACTGTTGTAGGAATATTCTTTGATCAAACTTAACAGATGCATAAACATGGTAAACTCAAATCACTCAAAAGCTCTTACAGACCAATCTCGCTCATATGTGCAATGGGTAAGATATTAGATAAAATCATCAATGACAGATTAATCTGGACTTTGGAAAGTCGAAATCTTCTTATTCCTGAACAAAGTGGTTCCAGAAAACGTTAACTTAGTGGATCTAGAATCAGAAATACATGAAGCCTTTGCTAATAAACAATATGTGTTAATTAGTTTTCCTTGATGTATCGAAAGCCTATGATACTGTTATGCGTTACAAGATCGTAAAAACATTTGAAAAATGGTTGTTAAAATTTGTTTGTTACTTTTTGAAAAATCGCGTTTTTACGGTCAGAGGTAATGGCACATATTCGCCTTTAAAAACCCAAGTTAATGAAATACCACAGGGATGCTCCTTAAGTGTAATTCTATTTCTAGTTGCTATAAACGATATAGCTATTTAAACGACAATTCCAGTCGAATCGCTCTCTGTTTCCTATATCGTTTCGTTAAGAAGTAAATCTTAATCAGTCGACAATTATATTTTGCTCACGGTGGTACCCTATCTTGCTGGTAAGTTTTTTGTTTTCAAATTATAGCTGTGTGCTTTCAAATCAATCTATTCCGATTTTTATATTGTGTTAAAATATTTCGATTATTTGCTAACGTTATTTTTGGTGTTTCCAGTTTTTCACGGTTATTATTTTTCTTAAAAAACTAAGTGGCGTCCAACTTTATTTTGTGAAGCAAATTTATAACAGATTGTGTCTGGTTATTTTTCTCTGATTTAAATTTACATTTATAATTATTTTGAGAACAGAACGGATAATAATGAACAGATTTATGTGGTTTTATTTTTAAAATTAAATTCAATTTTTTTATGAATTGGAGTATAAGTTCCTAATCTGTTCATCTTATTCCTTCTTTTCAATTTTTCCTATTGCTTCGCCTTTTTTCTTTTTTTCCTTGCAGCTCTGACATTACGTACGTGACATTTAAAGCCTTACGTAACATCTTAAGCCTGTAAGTAGACCATTTGAAGCCATCCAGACCTCCCCAACGTCCGTAGACCAGTCCAGGCTATCCGCTGATATCGCTGAGAGCTGTATATCCCGGTTTTCTCCAAGATAAGTCCTTATACTTATTTTCGGTAGATATAAAATCATGAGTTGGACGTTTTTATTATTAAACTAATTTTTATTCGTGTTGTATTGTGAATACATGATTGATGTGAATTTGTTTTTGTATTAACATGAATCCATTTTTCCCGAAATTTTTGTTATTGATTCACCTGCGTGGCGTTGGGTGGATCGAGTAGTCCAGGGTTTACGTTGCCAGTCCTAAGCCCTGATAAAGGAGGAAGGTTCTCGGGTGAGGCTAGTAACATACCCGGGGTAAAAAGAAAAACATACTCGCAGACACGGAGAAAATGGGGAGTCAATGATCTAATTCTGCACATACAATGAACTACGCATCAATAACACCTATTTACCACACAAGAAACAACATGAATATACATTTCACAATACGAGAGGTCAGAAATCAACCATAGCTTACATAACAACAAATAAGAACATACACCCTTCTCAAATATTAGATGTGATAACCTTGAATTCAGCGAACGTGGGAAGTGACCACAGTCTGCTTATCTGCAAAATAAGAAAGGAAGTCCGACGGAAAACAAGAAGATCGCAAATAGTCGAGAAAACAAAAAGAATAAACGTCGAAAGTATGTGTGGAAACCATCAATCAGATATCTATATCAGAAAAGATTAACTTCGAAAATAGAAGCAAATAAAATCTTGGAGGAAGATCACATAGAGATAATGGAAAAAACTAGAAAATAATCTGAACACGGTGGCATGTGAAGCGTTAGGAATAGTAAATATAAAACTCAAGAAGCCTAACAAAACGCCCTGGTTCCGACAAGAAGTCAAAACAGAGTGTAAAGAAAAACGAGAAGCCCCCTTAAAGTACAGATCACAACAAAAACCAGAAGCTTACAACAACTACAAAAGAATAAGAAACGAAACAGAAGTATTAGTAAAGAAGACTGTTGTGATATGACATGATGTATATATCACGATGGCGAGTCAATCACGAGAGCTTTCACATTATATTGAATTCTCGGATTGGCTGAATGCCTATTGTAACTTTAAATCCTTAGTATTTACTTTAATGGTCGTAAACGCCCATTAATAAAAGATAGTTTGCCTTGTAAGTGCCTGCTTAACTCGAAACCCAACAATTAAAGTTTTAAATGGTTCAAAAGAACCTTATGTTTCTTTATAAAATAAGAGATTATAGAACTTTCCAAAACCATTAAAATGTTACTACAAATAACGTTGAGTGATTACTATCCTCAATTAGCACCGTGAAAATATTTCAAACCCTTATACAAAGTATAAAGAAAAATCTCAGCTATTCGAAATGAATGTTTTATGGATTGATATAAATTATCTAACAGGACCCTATTTATCGCTTCATGGTCCAGTGGATAATTAACTTAATGTCAAAAATATCACCATTCAAGGGAAATAGAAGAGAAAGTTGTACCCCCAAAAACTTGCGATATATCTACAAAAATTAACCAATTTAAAAGTAATCAGTTTCTCAATCTCAAACAGTACAGAACTAAAAACCACTCTCGAACGGTCGACATAAAAAAGTATTCGAAAACATACAGTGCGCGTTAAAACTATATCTAGATCAACGAATCATATCAATTTTAAACTTGAAAACGGGAAAAGTTACGATTTACCTGAAGTATTAAAATATCTCTCGCGTTACGACGAAATATGAAAACGTGCAATTTTCTGTGACGTCATTCGAGAATTATCGGAACAATATACATAACTACCTCATGAGCATTTAGTATATTTAAGAAAACAGTAACCAACTATCAATTCTCTGTGGATATTCTTGTTGTTCTATCTTGTTACTATTTTGTTGTAAAGTGATTTACGTGTTTAAAATTATCGTATTTAAGTGTTTTGCTAAACGTTACTTAAAATTACAACTGGTCCTTCCTTCCGCAACCTTATCGAAGCAAACAAACAACACATCTACTTAGGTGCAGTAGTGAACGACAAACTCAACAATCCACTCCACCAATCTAGTTCATTACAAACCCTAAGAAAGAGAAAAGACGAATACTGGCGGGTTTTCTCATCAAGAATGGAAGCCGACTACTACGGACTGCAAAGGCAAATGTGGAGATTTATTAAAACGCAGAGAAAAGAAATAAGCGAACTAACAGAAACCAATAAAATATGTCGACTTCAAAACGAAATAGTGTACCCCAGGTGGGTAGAGGTACCTCACAATCCCACACCGATATACCGGTCAGCCTCATGGATTCTGGGGGAGGCAAAAGAACGACATCCACTAAGAAAAATAAAAATAATACCAAAGATAACGACAGTAGAGGACAAAATTCGAATAGTAAATGTCAACTCAGAAGAAATGCCCGAGATAGATATGGAAGAACTAGAGAAAGCGCTATCCCAGATGAAAAATGGCAAAGCAGCGGGAGAAGAGAACATTCTTCCTAAAATGCTTAAGGAAAGCCTAACAGAAGAATATATACCCAAAAGTTGGGAGAATCCTGTAGTTGTTCTGATCTACAAGAAAGGTGACCCAACTGATCTCGAAAACTACCGGCCGATAAGCTTACTATCACAGATATATAAATTATTCATCAGAATCATTACAAACAGATTAGAACGAAAACTCGAGGCTTACCAACCAAAGGAACAGGCTGGGTTCCAAAACCATTATAGTACGACAGAACATCTACACACCGTAAGGCAGATGATCGACAAAGCTACAGAATATGACATAAGCCTATGGATGACTTTTGTCGATTTCCGAAAAGCTTTCGACACAGTAGAAATCTGGGCAATAATAAAATCATTGAGAAATGCTAGAGTAGATCAACGTTATATAAACCTCATCGAAAGCATCCATAGAAATTCTTCAATGTCGATAAGACTTCCCGAATCATCTGACAAAATAAACGTGAGGGGAGGAGTTCGGCAAGGAGATGTTATATCTCCAAAACTATTAACTTTAGTTCTCGAGGATATTTTTAAGAAGCTACGGTGGGAAAACAAAAGATTGAACGTACATGGTGAACGCTCACACAATCTGCGATTTGCTGACGATGTTGTACTGTTTGCAAAAGATAAACAGGAATTGATAAACATGTTGGAAGAACTACAAAATGAGGCTGCAAAAGTAGGATTACACATGAACAACACAAAGACCCAGTTTATGACAAATATACCAGATGCAGACGATACAATACCGATTCATGACAGCACAATAAAAAAGACGGAAACATACATATACCTGGGCCAAGCTATAACACCAGGCAAACAAAATCAAGAGATGGAGAATGATAGAAGAATTAGACTGGGATGGGCAGCCTACAGCAAATTAAAGTACATCTTCAGCATGAATATTCCAATGAATTTTAAAACAAAAGTCTATAACGAGTGTATACTGCCTGTTGTCACGTATGGTTGTGAGACCTGGGTAATAACCAAGAAGATAAAACATATATTGGAAGTACATCAGAGAGCCATAGAAAGACGTATTTTGGGAATTTCCTTGAGAGACCATAAAACAAATACTTGGATACGAGAAAAAACCAAAGTTTCGATATAATAAAAAGAATTGATTCCCTAAAATGGCAATGGGCAGGACACGTGGCCAGGCATACGGAAAACTGGAGCGGGTATGTCACCAGATGGAGACCTTGGGCAGAGAGGAGGAGTGTTGGAAGACCCCAGCAAAGATGGTACGACGAGATAAAGAAGGTCGCTGGTCTGAACTGGTATTGAGTTGCGCAAGATCGAAGCCGATGGACGAATTTGAAAGAGGCCTATATCCTATGGATAGAAAACGGCTAAAAATAGAAAATAGAATAAAATAGATGTCGACACCTGGACCTCCTATCTCACCCAACTGTTTAAGACAAGCGAAGACCAGACTCTACCAGAAACTCCAGATATAACAACCGAAAACGTAATCGTTACAACAGAGGAAATTACTAAAGTCTTAGAAAAACTAAAAAACCGTAAATCTCCAGTACCGGACAGAATTCCAAACGAAATGCTGAAATACGGTGGAAACACACTAACTAAACAATTAAGGATACTTGTACAGAAACTTATTTCGGGACATACAATACCAAATAGCTGGCGCACTAGCACAACGATCTTGATGATTAAAAAGGGTGACAGAACTGTACCCGAGAACTACAGAGGAATAAACCTGCTCAGCACCGCTCTGAAACTGACCACAACAGTTATAACCAACAAAATCACCAACGAAATGGATCTAGCAGATGAACAACAAGGCTTCAGATCCGGACGATCCTGTAACGATGCAGTTTTTGTCGTCAGGCAAGTCACTGGAATACAACGTCCCGGCCTTCTGCTAATTTATAGACCTACAGAAGGCATTCGATCGGGTAGAGCTAAACGACGTAATTCACCTGTTATATGAACGAAACATTCCATCAGATACCATCAAGACCATCGAAAACATATACAGCAAAAATAACATACAGACCAGAATTAATAACAAACTAACACAGCCGATACCAGTGGAAAGAGGAAAACGTCAAGGAGACTCATTGAGCCCGCTGCTCTTTAACCTCATCAAGGATGAAATTATCCATGAAGTCAAAAATTTGAATAGAGGGTACAGAATGGGCGAAGAAACTATCTCTATAATATGCTAAGCAGATGATGCCGTACTGATTGCGGAGAGTGAAGATGATCTTCAGAGACTTCTACATCAATTTAATATAACAGCAAGAAAGTTTAGCATTATAATATCACCGAATAAAACAAAGAGTATGGTGATATCTAAAGATCCAATAAGGTGCAAGCTGGAAGTGGACAGAAAGATAATCCAGCAAGAAAAAAGCATCAAACACCTGGGAATACTAATGCACAGTTATGGATATACAGAAGCGGAAGTTGCCCAACACTTAAACAAAGCCAACAAAATAGCAGGGTGTCTTGAACACGCGAAACAAACATTTACGGACAGAAACAAAGGCCAGAATTTATAAGACAAGGCCAATTATGACCTACACTGCGGAAACAAGACCTGATACAACAAGGACAAAAAGACTGATGGAAACATGTGAAATGAAAATAGTCCGTGATATCACAGGAAAACACTATGGGACAAACAACGTAGCACAGACCTCAGGCAAAACTGTAATATAGAGAACATAAATGAATGGATACTGAAAAGGAAAAAGAATGGTATAGCCATATAAGTAGAATAGGAGAAAGAACAATGATAAAGGTAGCACGAGACAGATCACCAAAGGCCGAATGAGTATTGGAAGGCCAAGGAAGAGATTGTGTGATAAACTGGATATATAGTGAGGAGGCACCCGAAGATGGAACAGGCGCGAGTCTATTAAGGAAGCAGGAAGAAGAAGAAGAAGATTCAACTTATCCCAATTGAGGTAATAAAAAATAGTATAACTGAGGCCGAATTCACAACCTGAGCGGAGTCCCAAGGCCGGGGAAAGTTCTTAGTGACAAGTCCATAGTAATTCTGTCCCATTATTAGCAAAATATTTCAGCTTAAAGGCTTTCAGACCATTTAAGGAGAAACTAACATAAAAGACGTGATGGAATCGAGAAAATTAAAGACAAGAAAGGAAATATGAAGAATCTTCAATTGGATGTTTCATCATTAGAATATATACTTACTTGGCTTTCAACTTCGTTGGCCAGCACTTGCCACTCTTTGGTATTTCTATCTAACAATTCTGGCACCCATTTAACCCCAGCTATCAGTTTAATGGTAGCTGCGAGATCACACTCATTGACGCATATTCCAGGGGTAGTGGGCTTAGGTGTTGTAGTTGTTGTAGTGGTTGTTGTTGTAGTTGTCGAAACTGTTGTCTCAACGGTACGCGTTGTACTTGCAGAAGCAGTTTTAGCAGCTTCGAGGAGTTTTTCAATTGAAATTGGAGTTGTCGATGGCGTCGGCCATCCTGTGAACTCAGTTGTCGCTCTAAAAATGAAATGTTGCTACTATTATTTGCACGAGGCAACAAAAAAAATACTTATACCTCGACGGTAATCCTTTGCGAATGGTAGGAGGAGTATTTTTAGGAGGTTCGTCGTATACCGGTCTATGTGTGGTTCGGGTAGATGATTTTCTAGTCCCACCTCCCGGTCTTGAAGGGAATACAACTTTAACGCCAGATGGTTTGCTAGTTTTTTGTTGTTCCGTTGATGAATTGATTCCTGTTGGCAGAAGACTTATTGGAACAGTATCGTTTTCTGATGGTTTGAATCCTGGTGGTAAAAATGCGGATAAGTCTACTGGCTTTACGTTCAAACCTACAAATTAAAATTGGTTGAGTAATTTTATTATAGCTCTGGTACCATACTCCAAAATCCTGACGCTGAAATTATTATTGAAATAATAAGAATCGCTTAGAAATTGAATTACCTTTAATTGTGACGGCCTCTTGTGGATGTTCTGTAGAATACTTTGGTAATTTATAACCAGGAGGAAGAAACTTGGATATGTCATCTAGTTTGGTGCTCAGGGATACACTACTTTGTGTTGTAGATTTGTATTTCGGTGCTTTGTAACCAGGAGGTAAAAATTTAGATATGTCATCAACTTTAGTATTTTTAAATATACTGCCTTCGGTTGTTGGTTTATCTTCAGATTGTGGTAGTTTGTATCCAGGTGGTAAGAATTTTGATATATCATCAGTTTTAAAAATGCTACTCTCGGTTGTTTTTTCGGTATTTCCGGGTAATTTGTAACCAGGAGGAAGGAACTTAGCAATATCATCCAATTTAGTGTTCTTGAGTATGCTACTTTCCGTTGTAGATTTGTATTTCGGAACTTTGTAACCAGGTGGTAGAAATTTGGATATGTCATCAGCTTTAGTATTTTTAAATATACTGCCTTCGGTAGTTGATGGTTTGTCCTCAGATTTCGGCAGTTTGTAACCTGGAGGTAAGAATTTTGATATATCATCAACTTTAAAAATTGTACTTTCAGTCGTTTTTTCATCATTTTTAGGTAACTTATAACCAGGTGGTAGAAATTTAGAAACGTCTTCAAGTATTGTTTGTTTAAATAAACTACTTGCAGTCGTTGATGTCAACTGGCTCTGTCCGGGTAGAGGCAATTTAGTGTTCGTGTTTTCAAAAGTGCCGCTTTCATTTTTCTGTTCAGTCTCATTACGTTGTACAATATCTGTGTCAATATTTTCAGTCTTATTCGATTTCTTCTCCTCCGATTTAGCAGATTTTGCTTTGCTTAGTATTTCTTCTATCAACTTTGAACTTCTTTCATCACTTGCATTTAATTTATATCCTGGTGATAAAAATGCAACAATATCATCAGCCTTTTTCGGCTGATCACCTTGAGGTTGGTTTATATCAAAAGGTTTCTTCGATTTAGAACCCGGTTTTGGTCTTGGTCGTCTTGTAGTCGTTCTCCTGTTGTTTGGAGAATATTTTCGAATATTCACTTGCGGATAAGGAACTTTCGTTGTGGACGAAGTACTTATGTCTTCCATCTCAACTTTTTCAGGTGTCTGTTCTTTGATGACTGCTATGTTATTTCCCAAACCACCTGAAAATAGAACGAATACCTTTAACTGAATGTGATAAACTTTTTTTTAAATTATAAATAGGTTTTAGTGACAGTTGCGATATAAATGAGTCGGAGGACCAGATCTTTTAGATCGACGAATAATAAATAAAACGATGGGTACACTTGAAGTGACTGTTTAATAGTGATCGATGAAATAAAACAATATAGTTTGTTCAATTCTTCATTTATTTGAACTAATGTTCAATTTAAACTTGTTGACGCGTTTCACTAATACAGTAGCTTTGTCAAAACGAATGAAGGTATAATATAAAAATGTCTTTATATATACAGTGCATAAATACAGAATTCTACTACTACTACTAATGTTAACAATGGTATTGAAAGAAATTACCTGGAAATTCATTCACTACAAACATTCCTAAGCTATCTTCTAGGTAAAAAGGTTTATTAAAGGAGGCTGATTGATATTTATTTGGTCGTTAAGAAGATTACCTGAATATTCATTTTAATTAATCTCAAGGGCCTCTAATAAATTTAAACTAAAGGATTTACCGACTACATGGAGAATTTCAAAATTTGGGTCGAAAATGTGTTGGTTTTCAAATAAATGATTTGAATAGTTAGAATCTAATTTTTTGTTGTCAGATACGCTTTTGTTCCGAAATTCTAGTTTTAAAATTTCTAAAAGTTCTACCGATATAAATTTTATCACAGTTGTCATTACCACATTTTAATTTAAAAACTCCTGATTTGTTTAGTTTTGAAGATTTAGATTTATTATTTTCAATGAATTTGGATAAATTGTAATCAGTTTTAAAGGAAATATTCATGTGTAAAGTTTCTAAAAATGATTAAATTTTTAAGGATGGTGTTCCAAAGTATGTTAAGCTTTTAAATTGATTATTATTTTTTTTTTCTTTCACTTCAGGCATCGACTACTTTTTTAGCCTTACTCTACCAGTTGTTCAAAACTTTCTGCCGATCATAAGGTCCGTATTCATACAATCATGATGTAGTTCTGGTAAAAGAATAATATAATTTCTACACTTCATATTTTTCCTAGTAGTTTTGAATTTTTTAGGAAGATGACCATTTTCCACATTTCACGTGGGTTGTTGGCAAGACAAACACGTATATCACCAGATAAATTCATCTGACTCCGGAGATGTGAAAAGTTTCTGCATTTAAGTAAGATGTGTTTTACTGTTAGCCTAGCATTCTGACAAACCTCACATCGGGGTTGGGGCTCATTCCGGAGCATGAACACATTTGTGAGATAGGTGTGGCCAATTCTTAGACGGGATATAGCAACTTGTTCTCTTCTATTCAGTTTAGGTGGGTATTCCCATTTACTAACTGTGTGTTTTATCTCCCTGAGTTTAGTGTCGCTGAAGTTCCATTGTCTTTGCCATTGATTTATTGCTTTAATATTCGCTTCAAGTTTTAGATCTGAGGGAGTTATAGGAATATCTTCGAACATTGCGGAGTCAGTAGCATCTTTCGCAGCCAGGTCGGCCAACTCGTTCCCAGCTATTCCTATATGGCCAGGGATCCAAATGAAACAGACACGTTTTTCCCGCCGGTGGAGCCAATCTGTCAACGATAGAATGATTTGTACTAACGGATTTTTGTTGAACCTATTATTAAGTGCCTGGCATACGCTGAGAGAGTCTGTACAAATCAAAGTGGTTTTGTAGATATCCATTTCAGCATATCTTAGGGCCTGCCATATAGCGTATAATTCAGCCGTGAAGATACTTGCCGATGGAGGGAGTGTCCAGGAAAAGCTTTCTCCCATTGTGACGAACGCACTCCCTACTCCATTGTTCATTTTGGAGCCGTCCGTATAAATTATTCTGTATTCAGAGTAAGAAAATAGGATGGAGTTGAATAAAGTGATATATATGCTTCTGTTTGTTTCTTCTTTTCTGTGCTTCTGGCATTCTAGGTGAATTTTTGGGAGTTTCAGATTCCAAGGTGGGTTTTCACTTGGGCCTATTGGGTAGACAGATGGAAGAGTGATATTTAATTCGGACACAGTATCTTGGAATCGTATTCCTATAGGCTTAGAACTTGTTTGTTTTCTTTCAAATGTTGCATTCATTTCACTAGGGAAAAAGAGTTCGAAGTTCGGATTGTTCTGTTGACTGCGGGCATTTATACCGTAATTTAATATTAGACGTTTTCTCCTGAATTCTAGAGGAGGGATGCCTGCTTCGCAGCAAAGAGCGGAGAGTGGGCTAGTTCGAAAGCCGCCGATAGCGAGTCTTAAGCCAGTTCCTTGAATTGAATCTAATTGTTTTAAGTGAGACTTTCTGGCTGAGCCATACACGGAACAACCGTAATCCATTTTGGAAAGAATGAGCGTTTTATACATCCTAAGTAGGATATCTCTATCCATTCCCCAGGATATGCTTGACACTGCCTTCATAACGTTTAGAGTTTTCTTACATTTAGTGACCAGGTTATCAATATGATTTTTCCAATAGAGCTTTTGGTCAAAAATAATCCCCAAGAATTTATATGTTGGTACAACTTCAAGAGGATTACCATACAGTGTCAATTTTGGTTCGTCATGGAGTCTTCTCAGACGACAGAAATGCATACATTTAGTTTTGTTTGCTGAGAAACGAAAACCTATACGGTTAGCTTGTTCAGCGAGTGCATTGATGTTTTCTTGTAGGACATGATCCATATTCTCCATTGAATCCGCTGAAAAGAAGATTGTCAAATCATCCACATAAAGGCACTTTCCTACAGAGTTCTCTATAACTGACACTAGGCTATTAATTGCAAATAGGATCACGCTCAAGGTGGAACCTTGTGGTATTCCGTTTTCTTGATTATGAGTTTCTGATTTTTCTGCTCCTACTTAGACTCTGAAACTGCGATTTTTCAGGAACTCCTCAATGAAAAGTGGAAGGTGACCTCGCATTCCCCAATTGTGGAGTGTTTTCAAAATTCCAAAGCGCCAAGTCGTATCGTAAGCTTTTTCTATGTCAAAGAAAACAGCCACTAAGTGGTTTCTTTTAGCAAAACTGTTTTGAATAGCGTTTTCTAAATGGCAAATTTGATCCAACGTTGATCTATTCTTACGAAAACCAGATTGAATAGGATTTAGGAGTTGGTTATTTTCGATGTACCATATCAATCGATTACTGACCAACCTCTCCATGATCTTGCTCATACTGCAAGTAAGGGAAATAGGTCGGTAATTTGTCGCCTGTTTATGATCTTTTCCTTCCTTTGGTATCGGAATAATGGTGGCTTCACGCCATTTTTCAGGGTACGAATGCTTTTGCCATATTTGATTAATAATATATAAAAAAATTATTTTTTGTTTTTCAGGTAAAAAACGGATGAATTCATATGGGATTTCGTCTGGCCCAGGGGCAGATTTTTTGGATGAGTTGAGAACTTCTGTTAACTCTTGGATCGTGAAAGGGTCATTATATGATAGATAGTTGACTGAATCGAAGTTCAAGGGAATTTCGGACAATGCTTTTATACTTTGAAATGATTCTGAGTATACAGACGAGGATGAGGAGCTTTCGAAGAATTCAGCTAGCTGCTCAGCAATTTCTGACGGGTTTGTGATAGGTTGTCCATTGATGGATAATACCGGGGATGGTAATGAGAATGACTTTCCAGTTATACATCTGATTTTATGCCATAGCTCTGTGTTCGAGGTTTCTGTGTTTATGGTTGAAATGTAGTTCCTCCAAGACTCATTCTTACATTTAAGCGTTATCTTTCTTGCTTTTGCTCGAAGTTTTTTGAAGTTGATCATATTTTCATGCGTAGGGTTTCTCTTGAATAGATTGAAGGCGCGTTTTTTTTCCCGGATGGCAGTCGCGATTTCTTCATTCCACCATGGCACTCTACGTTTCCCTCGTGTATCACGACCATATGGTATAGCATCATGTGCCGCAGATAAAATTCCCTCGGAGAAAATGTCGACTAACTCCTTTATAGGTCCATTTGGAGTGTCAAGTCTTTCGGTCAAACTTTGGTACAGCACCCAATTCGCTTTCTCAAGACGCCATCGTCTAGGGATATCTCTGTTTTGGAGGTGATCAGCACAATCGATTTTAATTGGAAAGTGGTCTGTCGAATTATGGTGATTCAAAATGTTCCATTTGAAATTGGCTGCGAGTGTTGCGGAGCAGACAGTTATATCAATAGCAGAGAAAGAATGAGATCGAGAGTTCAAGTACGTTCCTTGACCGCTGTTTAATACAATTAGATTTCTATCGTCAATGAGTCTTTCAATCAATCTTCCTCCGGCATCCAGCTTGTGGGATCCCCATATCTGGTTGTGCGAATTAAAATCCCCCACAATCAGAAAAGGAGTTGGAAGTTGATCTACTATTTTCTCCATGTCTAACAAATTCCAATTGGAATTGGGGAGGTATATGTTACATATGGTCATTTTAAATGGATAATCAATTCGGATTGCTAATGCTTGGAGGTCAGATTGCAAGTGTATTTCTTCCGCAGGGTAGTTGTTTTTAATAAAAATTGCTATGCCGCCATGAGCACGTGCTCCTGGTTCCACATCTTTTCTGAATGATTTGAAATGATTATTATTATTTTTATCTGAAGGGAATACTTGTTCTAAAGTCTGTTTTTTATCTATTTATTTATGATATTGTCAATTAAATTTGGATCGTAATTATTATTAACTGCTATTTGTTTAATGATATTTAATTCTTTGTTATAATTATTAATATTTAATTGGACTGTTAAGAGTCTGTGTATCATACTATTGAAAGCTGCTAGTTTATGACTGAATGGGTGGATCGAACTATTATGAATTGTAATATCTGTATGTGAAAGTTTATGAAATATAGAAAAATCATGTTTATTATTTATATTTGAAATTGTAAGGTCTAGAAAGTTTATAGACTTATTTTGTTCAAGCTATACGGTAAATTTGATATTATTGTGAATCGAGTTTATGTAAGTAATGAAGCTCTCTAATTGTCTATTTGTACCCATGAAGCTAGCTAAAATGTCGTCCACATATCGGTGCCAGTACATACATTTTTTACTAAGGGGGTGTTCATGAATTATTTTTTCTATATTATCCATGAATATTTCTGCTAGTAGGGGGCTGCTCATAATCAAACCGTCTTTACTGCTATAAACCTCTCCATTGAAATGAAAATAATTTTGATTCAAACACACTTTTAATAAAGTAATTATATCAGAGTGAGTTATAGGATTAACATTATTGTATGTGAGCAAGTTATCAACAAGAGTTATAGTTTCTTTAGGAGGTATACTAGGGAATAGATTTGTTACATCGAATGATATGAATTTAGAATTATGGGGTAGTATTATATCTTGAATATTATTAATTAATTCCGTTGAGTTTTGAACTGAAAATAATCGACGTATGAATGAACAATATTTAGAGATGACATCTATGAGAATCTTTGAAATTTTGAATAAAGGTGCTATGAAATAAGAAACAACTGGTCTGATTGGGCACCCCTCTTTATGGAGTTTAATTAATGAATAAAGTTCAGGGTGTTGCGGATTGGGTAAAAATAATTTATATTCTTCTTTATCGTTAATTATTGATTTAGCGTTATCTACTGCTAATTTTATTTCTTTCTGAAATTTATTAGTTGGGTTTTTTCAAGGGTCTCAAAATTGCTTATCTGAATAAAATTGTTGGTTTTTAATATATACTCTTCTTTAGGTAATGCTATTACCGTATTTCCTTTATCTGCTTTTGTGAAAATAACACTATTTGACTTTGATTTTTGTTAGATTATATATTAAAAACCAGCAATTTTATTCAGACAAGCAATTTTGAGACCTTTAAAAAAGACCCAACTAATAAATTTCAGAAAGAAATAAAATTAGCAGTAGATAACGTTAAATCAATAAATAACGATAAAGAAAAATATAAATTATTTTTACCCAATCCGCAACACCCTGAACTTTATTCACTAATTAAACTCCATAAAGAGGGGTACCCAATCAGACCAGTTGTTTCTTATTTCACAGCACCTTCATTCAAAATTTCAAAGATTCTCATAGATGTTATCTCTAAATATTGTTCATTCATACGTCGATTACTTTCAGTTCAAAACTCAACGGAATTAATTAATAATATTCAAGATATAATACTACCCCATAATTCTAAATTCATATCATTCGATGTAACAAATCTATTCCCTAGTATACCTCCTAAAGAAACTATAACTCTTATTGATAACTTGCTCACATAAAATAATCTTAATCCTATAATTCACTCTGATATCATTACTTTATTAAAAGTGTGTTTGAATCAAAATTATTTTCATTTCAATAGAGAGTAGCAGTAAAGACGGTTTGATTATGAACACCCCCTTAGTAAAAAATGTATGTACTGGCACCGATATGTGGACGACATTTTAGCTAGCTTCATCGGTACAAATAGACAATTAGAGAGCTTCATTACTTACATAAACTCGATTCACAATAATATCAAATTTACCGTAGAGCTTGAACAAAATAAGTCTATAAACTTTGTAGACCTTACAATTTCAAATATAAATAATAAACATGATTTTTCTATATTTCATAAACCATCACATACAGATATTACAATTCATAATAGTTCGATCCACCTATTCAGTCATAAACTAGCAGCTTGCAATAGTATGATACACAGACTCTTAACAGTCCCATTAAATATTAATAATTATAACAAAGAATTATATATCATAAAACAAATAGCAGTTAATAATAATTACGATCCAAATTTAATTGACAATATCATAAATAAAAAGATAAAAAAACAGACTTTAGAATAAGTATTCCTTCAGATAAAATAATAATAAACAATTTAAAAGCTTAACATACTTTGGAACACCATCCTTAAAAATTAAATCATTTTAAGAAACTTTAGAAATGAATATTTCCTTTAAAACTAATTACAATTTATCCAAATTCATTAAAAATAATAAATCGAAATCTTCAAAATTAAACAAATCAGTAGTTTATAAATTGAAATGTGGTAATGACAACTGTGATAAAATTTATATCGGTAGAACTTTTAGAAATTTTAAAACTAGAATTTCGGAACACAAACCTATGACAACAAAAAATTCAAATCATTTATTAGAAAACCAACACATTTTCGACCCAAATTTTGAAATTCTCCATGTAGTCGGTAAATCCTTTAGTTTAAATTTATTAGAGGCCCTAGAGATTAACAAAAATAAATATTCAGGTAATCTTCTTAACGACCAAATATATATCAATCAGTCTCCATTATTAAACCTTTTTACCTAGAAGATAGCTTAGGAATATTTGTAGTGAATTAATTTCCAGGTAATTTCTTTCAATACCATTGTTAACATTAGTAAATAGAATTCTGTATTTATTTATTATACCTTCATTCGTTTTGACAAAGTTACTGTGTTAGTGTAACGCGTCAACAAGTTTAAATTGAACATTAGTTCAAATAAATGAAGATTTAAACAAATTATATTGTTTTATTTCATCGTTCAGTATGGATCTTCATCAAGTAAAAGCCTCATCTTTTCAATTGTTTAATAGTCGATAAGTTAAGTTGGTACATGGCTTTTTATATTTTTATAACAAAAGTAGGGGCTCCGAGAGGGCGTCAAACCCCCCCTCGCATAAAAGGTGGCAACAGTGACAACCTTGTTATCCAGACATAAAAGAAATATAACAAAAAGGTGTAGATGTAGAGAATTATAATGCATAATGAATTGAAAATATGAAACAGAACAAGAAAAAGTGATAATTTGAAAAAGATGACGCCACATATAAAAAAAGCGCTGGTATGCTCAAGTCGACAATTGTTCGTTTATCGAATGGAGGTATCAAAATGGCTGCGATATCCTTCTAAGAGGGGTACGAAACAAACAATTTCTCTCATATTCACCTGTTAATACTCCACTGGATAAATCTGACTGTACTCTATCTAGTATATCGTTAAGACTTTCAGTTGATGTTTTCAATTTAGATGGAGTAGGTGTTGTAATTTCTTCTGTGTCGGTAGTTAACTCCTCATATGAATCTTCTTCAGTCTCTGAAGGCTTTAGTGTAGTATAATGTTCTTCTTCTGAGTGTTCATTCAACAATTTTACTCTTACATCTTGTTCAACTATTGAAGATGGCAAGTACCTAAAAAATATGTGATAATATAATAATATATAGTTGATTTAATTTTGCTTCAATTACCTTGCTCCAGAAACACTTCTACTTGTTTGAACGGACGCCACGACGACCCAAGTATCAGTCGTGTTTTCTACTAAGAATCCACTATCGGTACTACTTTTTACTGGATTAGGTGTTACTGATGGTAATATAGTATTGTTAATTACCGTTTTACTTGTAACAACAGACGTAACTAGCTCCGGTTCTTGGGTTTTGTAAATTTCAACTGATGGAGGTGCAGCATCAACAATGGTTGATTTCGTTGCTTCGACTGAAGAGGATTCTTTAGAAGAAGTTTTAGAACTCGTGGTAAGTTCATGATCGTACTAAAAATACAATAAATAAAAATAGTCAAATATTTTTAGAGTCAATCATTAACGGAATACACGGAGAACGTCATAGTGTAGTACACGCAATACTGTATACCTATTCGTAGAATATTTAATGACGTATAAACTGCAAATTAATAAACTAGAAATTCTATAACCGTTGGTGATATTCATACTGAATATCCACTATACCAACACTCACAAACTGCTTAAATTATATATCGCTGAAAAGATAAGTAAGGCCCATATTAAGATCAGTAGGGGAAGTGTGCTCAACATGAACTAGGACAAATCGGTAGTAGGAGGCGTGTCTCTTTAAAGCCAAAACAATTACCACTAGCTGCGTGATTTTTCAATTTACAAAGGTTCAATACCTTTTTAATTCTTAAATTTCGATAAATAGAAGATGTACGTGTTTTCGAATCAGGTATTTTTCAAACTTTGGAAAGTGTTTCTTGTCGTACCAATGGCTGTATTGATAAACTATGATTACATATTATTTTTATTTTTCTAATTGAGTAACTACCGACGTACAAAACATTATAAATGGAAAAAAGCCATCTAATAATGAATATTTCTGTAATAAGTACAAATATGGCAAGGGAATTTAGGGACATCCTATATAAGTAAAAAAATTTAAATCAAATATAATTTGCATCAAATAAGATAAAACCGACCTAGTTTCGGTAATCAGGGGCAGTAAAACTTGATTAAACAATTATAA
The DNA here is from genome assembly GCA_963921935.1 of Galeruca laticollis. Classification (NCBI taxonomy): domain Eukaryota; kingdom Metazoa; phylum Arthropoda; class Insecta; order Coleoptera; family Chrysomelidae; genus Galeruca; species Galeruca laticollis. The sequence goes on along the minus strand of OY998183.1, from coordinate 118,367,719 downwards.
AAAATCAAAAAATTAACCTAAGATTGTCACTCATAAATGTCGAACACCAAAACACCGTTGTCTTGAATAATATAAAAATACAGACGAATTATGCAACTTAGCATAGAGAAATTTAATTAAAGTTAACCTCCAACAACGAAAACAAAAACATAGAGGGGAGGACGAGTAGATGACGCATCGGAAAACAGCAACATTTGCTGTTTTGGCAAAACCAATTCGTCCCAAAAAACTCGAAATAAATAGAGGGAAAGAGAACGACGAGGGTAGTCGGACAACGACAGTGCAGTCTGGTACTTCTGGCGTTTGTCGACCTGTGACAGCCCGCGTTGTGACAGTGAGTTTTAGTGATTGTCGCGGAGTGCTGGAATCTCCCGTCGACCGATCGAGAATAGAATCCAGACGCCGTTTTTTTGTGACGTTCGACCAGGATTTTCCAAACTGTAAGTTTTTGAATCTGAAAATCTTTTTTCACTGATTTTTTGAGAAAATCATATTGGTATTGATTTTGTTTGTATGACTATCCATCCTGCCATTTAACTGTTATACTTAAGCTGGAGCCGTATATCACCGTAATTAGAGAATACTATACTTCCTAAATTTTTTTCTTATGATTATACAATTTTATTCAGGGGTACCTAAACCATACAGATTACTCCAATCATACGCTGAGAAAGTTTCGTGTCAGTTATTATATTATAAAGTTTTATGAGATAGGGGAACAGGGGGCACGGTGTTACACGGGGTACAGTGTTAAACTACGCGACAACTTTTTAAATTTGAACTAAAGACCGTACCGCCGCCACTGTCGACAGTTCTCATCATTGTTTGATACCGTGTAGAGCGCTAAAGTGCATTGAAGCAGAAATATAACCATTTTCAAGTTTTTTTAACAGCAAAGTAGGTATATCATATGTTTAAAAATATGTTTTGTTGGTCTGTAGATAAATATTACAAGTTGTTTTGATATTTGGAACCATAAACACATTAGTTAGCTACAAGCTCACATTATAAACATAACCTTAAAAAATTGTCCAATGTCAGAATTGATATTTGAATAAGAAAACGGCGTTTGGGGCACAGTGTTATAACTGATAGAGGGGTACAGTGTTATACTGTTTTGTATGTGGGGCACACTGTGACACTTACCTTTTTAATTAGAAAACATTGAAACTCGTTAAGTCGGAACCTACCTATATTACAATCAATTGAAGGTATATTTTTATATTCTTTTCAGAACTAAAATGGTACGTAATAGAAATCAGACTCGAAAAATAGCCGTTTTTACTGAGGATATGATGAAAACTGCAGTTCTAAATGTTGTGGATAATGGATGGTAAGTAAAGGCAGCAGCAATCCAAGCCAATGTAGTTCATATGACTTTAAGAAGGTATGTTGACAAATATAAAGCTTTGTCTGAAGAGGAACGTACGCATTTTCGATTTACGCCCAACTATGGAGTCAATCAAGTTTTCTCTAAACAGCTAGAACACTTATTAAGAGATTATTTGATTACATCTTGTAAAATGCACCACGGCTTAACTAGGAAGAATGTAATGCAATTTGCGTATGAACTTGCGGTGGAAAATAATCTGAAATATCCAACATGTTGGAATACTCATAAACAGGCAGGGGTGGACTGGTTATATGGTTATATGAAACGATATCCTGTTTTCAACAAAACTAATGTTAACGAATTTTTTGATAACCTAGTCAAAGCTTTTAAGAAATTTCCTAATGGTCCAGCTCCAGAAAATATTTATAATTTAGATGAAACAGTACTAACTACCGTACATAACCCTCCCAACGTCGTAGGACCAAAGGGATTAAAACAAGTTGGGCAGGTAACTTCTGGCGAAAGAGGTGTGTTAGGTGACGGCATGCTGTTTTATAAACGCAATAGGGAATTCTGTACCACCTTTTCTTGTATTTCCCAGAGTCAATTTTCAGGACAGAATGTTGAATGGTGCACCTCCCGGATCTGCAGGGGCAGCTGCCAAAACAGGTTGGGTTAACGGTGAAGTTTTTATTGATATATTAAAACATCTACAACGTTTCACAAAATTATCATCAGAATCTCCCATACTGCTAATTATGGATAATCATGAGTCGCATATTACAATTGCGTCATTGAAATTCTGCAAGTCTAACGGAATTATACTACTGACTTTACCGCCACACACAAGTGGTAAACTTTGACCATTAGATAAATCGATGTATAAGCCGTTAAAAACACATTTTAATGAAGCTTGTAATGACTGGATGATAATGAATCATGGAAAAACGATCACCATATACCAAATAGCTGAGCTCTTGGGAAAAGCAAATCCTCTCGCATTCAATCCAAATAACATTACCAGTGGTTTTAGGTCGACTGGCATTTGGCCATTGAACAGGCAGATCTTTTCAGATGACGATTTTCTAGCATCTGCAGTAACAGATAGACCGCCTCCTGTACAGCAGATCACGAACGAAGCAGATGAGATACCAGTACAAGTTACTATTGGAACATCTGAACCTGAAGCAGAGTTAAACGAAACTCCCGAGACACCACAGCAAGTCCAGGATAAACAAACTGAGAAGACACCCTCAGTGGCCTCATTTCAGCTTCCGTCATGTTCAACATCATCAGAAATGCCTTCTGCTTCGGTAAAAGAGTCCTCATTAGTTTTGCTACAACAAGTTCGTCCTTATCCCAGAGCAGAAGCTAGAAAGGAAAACAAAGGAAAGAGTAGAAAGCGTAAAAGTGCAATCTTAACAGACACACCTATTAAAGACGGAATAATAGCTGATTTAAAAATTAAACAAGAAAAAAACGGAAAAAAGATTACTAAAAAAAGTGGTCGAACAAAAATGTCTACTTTACATAAACGGATGCAGAGGCCAACATCAGCTTCAGAATATTAAAAATGAAATCGTCGCAAAGCGACAAAAATCAGTGAAAAGAAATGTTTTTCAATCAAAGAAACCAAATATTGAAGAAATATCCGATTAAGAAGAATCTGAAGGATCTTACTCATGCGCAGATACTGAGTCCAGTATGGGATCTTTTATAAGAGCAGATGGAGATCCATCAGAAGCAAATGACGATGATAACAAGGAAATTAACATTGGAGATTATGTTCTCATTGAAGAAGGTGTTTCTAAAGGCCTTGAAATAATGTCCATTGGATATGTTAATAACAAAACCGAAACTACGGTGAAAGTAACGTATATCCGCCGTTTGTTTCCTAAGTTTATATTTGTTCCTGCTGATTTAGACTATGTTTTTGATATTTCGCAAGTTTTTATGAAATTACCAGCCCCCAAACCTTCAGGCCAGACAGCAAGAAGAAGTGAAATGGTTAGTTTTTCCGGTAGATTTTCAGGCATACTATAATGTATTAAAATAAGTCTTATTTGGGTACTATGTAAAGTGTTGAAAAATAAATTTTCCGATTACAGCTTTTCACTTATCTCCTATTTATCCATCAAGTAACAGTGTGCCCCATAGCATGCAACACTGTTCCCCACTAACGGGGCACACAGTTACAATTGTAGTTGTTATACATAATCATTGTCCCAGTCTAGAAATAAAAGTTTTTCTTTCAATTGATTATCCTGAGACATGGTCCTATCAGGAACAAATCATTTCGTATCGGAAAATTCACTGTGAATAAAATAGCGCCAGAGTAACAAGAAAAAAATATTTTTGTGTAACACTGTGTAGGGGGTTCCCCTATTTATTTATATTAATCGACTGTTTACACTGTAATTAGGGAGAAATATTTTCAATACCAGTTTCTACCCTGATATATGAAGGACGCCAATGACCATATGTTATTTATAGCATAAATTGTATTCGCTTCGAACATTAAGATTTCATTATTCAGTTAAAATTTTATCGGGCGCCGAAGGTCACCCCGGTCAGCAGAAAAGTCGGGTTACAAAATCATGTTATTGCAGTACGTAATTTAAATGTTATGAAAGTCACTGAAGTAACCATTAGCTAGGTCAAGGTTTTATATTTTAGTAAGGAGACGCTAGATTTTTTTCTCTTAAGAAAACCCTGGCCGCTTTTCACTGACAAATGATCTTCGTTGCCCTTACCGGACGCTAACTGGAAGATACGGTGAATATATTTAGGAACCCTAGCTATTTTCCCACGCGCCGGACAAATAACGTTATTATTGTAATATGCTTACATCGTATACCGTAGGCATCGAAAGTGTACCCTAGAGTTAATTCATTGTTTTGTTGGTAACTTTATTTTTATTTATTCGCAATATAGGCCTATTTATATGTTGTCTACCTAGACTGTTTCCTTTACCCCCAACAAATCCCTCCCCAGACACAGCTGGACTGGACCCCGGGGACGTACAGGCAGCTGGACGACACGACGAACCTTAGAGCTCAGGCTTGGCACATCAATTAAGCCCAAGGGGGCCCACGATACCCTCCCGCTCGAGACAGGAAACTACCCTCCCTCGAGGTTCTTCAACAGGGGCTTTCCGGCCCTATTGTGCCATACGGCACTGGTGACAGCAAATGTTGCAAAAACAAAGGTGAACAAATAAGCATAACAACCGGCAGTTGTTACATTTCAAACATTTTGGTCGTTTGAGACATGTTGGACAGCCTGATTTTCAGTGCAATATTCATTAATAAATACTATTCAGAATGAAAATACAAAAATGTATTATATTGGTAATAGTGTTGTGTGTGCAGTTAGATACCAGTGGCGGATCCAGGAAGGGGTAAAGGGGGTAATTACGTCGTCCAAAATGTACATAGTTCGAGAGCCGAATTAGGTAAGTTCAGTTTTAAAGATTCAGGAATTTCCAAACAAAGACTTTTGAAATATTATAAATAACGATAGACTGAAGTACGCTCAGGAGAACCGACACAGAACTAAAAGATAAGAGATGAGCTCATTTTATGGAAAAACCAACAAGGTAATAAAAACTTGTCAGATTTTAAAAACAAAATAAAACATTAAATATACAGGCCGGCGCCAAACAATTTGTACCGACTACTGAAATTGAAAATGTTACGTTGCTAAGTTGATTCATGTCAGCCTTATAATAATTGATTGCTTATTGTCATAAATATAACATATCTCTAAGAACAACTGTTTTTTTATAATTCATTTGTTGTTCCAAAATTCTCATATTCTTAAAATCAAAATTGTGATCTAACTTTTGGAAATGCAAAGATAGGCACATGAATTCTTGCCAATGCGACTATCACTTTTATGTTGAGTGATTCTATTTTTTAACAATTGTGCAGTTTTACCAATGTAAGATCCCTGACAATCCTGTGAAAGTACGTCACTTCGGTCCATAGTCAGCGTCCTATCTTTGGTATGAGAAAAAACCCTCCCTATAACGACAGTGTTATATTTCACTATTTTCAAATTTTTATCATTCTTGAAATGAGAAACAATTTTGTCAGTAAGACCCTTGACAAAAGGTATCTTTTTATAAGTGAAAGGATCGATCATAACATTATCAATCGGCCCGTCAAAGAAATTAGAATTGTAAATTAACTTCTTGAGAATGTGTCTAGGAAAGAGGACAATCTTTTTTAAATTATCTTGTAAAAATATGTCATCACTAATATGTATAACGCAATTATTCATAGCGATGACAGTGTTGAATTTCTGATTATTGGGGTGGCTAGAAAAATAGTTAATCTATTTTTCCGAAGAATAAGAGTAAAACCACATCATTAGGATTTGTGATGATGAAATAAGAGAAGTTATACGGACACAAATCAGAAAAAGCAATGAAGATGCCGACATCGCCAAGCCACTAACCCGAATCATTGAGGAAGGTAGAAGATTTAGCTGGAATGAAGAATGACAAGTTGTCTTCGACATTTTGAAAAAGCACCTGACATCTACTACAATCTTGGGTTATCCACTTCCTGAAGAAAAGTTCATCTTCGACACCGACGCCAGCAACGTGGAAATTGGAGCCGTTCTTTCTTAGCTCCAGGATGGCCGAGAAAGGATCATTTGGTACTTCGGCAAGACTTCATCTAAACCTGAACGTAACTATTGTGCTACCAGAACAGAGCTTTTGACAGGAGTGAATTCTGCGGAGTATTTCTATAAGTACCTGTGTGGAAAGAAGTTCTTGATTCGAACCGACCATGCCCGCTTAAAATGGCTACTTAATTTCAAGAATCGTGAAGGTCAAGTTGCAAGATGGTTGGAAAAACTTGAAGAATACGAGTTCCAGATTAAACATTGATCTGGGACGAGTCACCGCAACGCCGACACATATTACAGAAGACCATTCCAATCTAACCGCTCCCATTGTAGCCACCCTGAGGAGAAGGATGTCAGCCTCCATCAGGTTGAAGTTGTCGATGAAGAATGGTCACAAGAGAGAATTCAAGAGCTTCAAATGAACCACCCTGAAATTAGAATAATAATGGAATAGAAGTCAGCAGATCGTCGACCAGTTTGGCAAGACGTGTCGTCTTTTTTGCCGATTTTGAAGTCATACTGGGCACAATGGTATTTATTGGTGATTGAGAACGGCTTGCCGAAGAGCCAAATCAAAGAGCCAGACTGGTTCCGTGGAATTGTGTCCCAGAAGTACTACGACATCTTCATGATGGAACGTTCTGCGGATACTTGGGGGCGAAGAAGACGTTGCAGAAGGTACGAGAACGTGGATGAACTGTTCCGCCGATGTAAGAAACTGGTACCAAAAGTGTACTTCTTGTGCAGTAAGCAACGGACCCATTCGAGAGAATCGCCATAAATATGATGGGACCTCTACCATAAAGTGAAGCTAATAAGAAGTATATCGTCATCATAATGGACTACTTCATTAAGTGAGGAGAAGTATCAGTTGCCAATCAAAAAGCTGCCACTATAACCGACGTGTTTGTGAAAGATTTTTTCATCCGGTTTGGAGTGCCCTTAGAACTACGTTCGGATCAAGGAAGAAACTTTGAAAGCAAACTATTCCAAGACGTTAGCCAGAAGCTGAGGATCCGAAAGACAAGAATAACTACATCGGCAGTCTGATGGTATGGTGGAACGCATAAACATAACGTTGATCCAAAACTTGTCGGAGGTCATCCCCTACTGGACTGGGACGAATACATTCCATTCTTTTTGATGACATACAGGTCGGCTCTAAATGAATCTTCGGGCAGACACCGACGAAAGTCCTTTTCGGTTGAGAAATGAGGCTGCCGTGTGATCTGGTGTTTGGTTGCAAGCCTGGTGAATACATCGTTGGAGAAGATTATGTATCCGATCTTCGGAGGAAGATGGAAGATACCTATGAAGTAGTACCTACTGACCTGAAATTGGCCAGCAACCGAATGAAGAAATACTACAACTGCCCAGCCGACTAGTCCTGCTACAAAGGATATGACCTCGTCTGGTTTTACAATCCACGAAGAAGACGAGGTTTATGTCCAAAGCTTGAGAAGAGCTGACAGGATCCATATGTCGTGAAGAAGAAGACCAACGATGTAATCTTTAGAATTCTATCTTCAAATCTCCGTCGGGAAGCCGATTGTAGTTCATTCTGATAAGTTAGCACCATTTGCCGGAGACCACAATGGAGGTGTGCCGATAGAACGACTCCCGGTCGATCGAAGTTCTGGTCTGCAGTCGCAATGACTTAGAAACTGGACTTTCAATCGCCCTCTGCTATTTCCATGAGACCTCTTTCTGTAAGAAGTGGTATAGCCCCAATCCTAAAGACAGTAAAAGCATTCCAGGGGGAATGAATTTAAGTAGAGGGCAGTGTAACGGGTGAGCTTAACAGTAACATGTCTTTCAATGTGACAGCGGACATAACCCAAAGGGAGAAAGAACATAGTGCGGGAGGAAAAACAGAAAAACAAGTTGGAATGAGAGCAAAAACTTTGGAAGAAATGACAGTTAAAGATTGACATTTTTAGAATCGCTATTGTCAAGATAAACATCCTTTCAGTTTCTTTTTAGTGCTCGTTTACTGTTTGTAATTTAAGAGAAATAAGTCTTTTCAATCCACGCTTTCGTTACAATATATTACTATATTTTATTCACATATTTACCTCTTTCACACTTAACTCTTCTTCGATGCTGTGGTCACCATTACCATGAATATAGTTTTCAACGTGACCACCTTCACCTAAATCTTCATTGGAATAGACTTCTTCTGAGAAGTATTCTGTGCTATCGAACGGTTCGTTAGTATTGGTTTCCTCAGTACTTTCATGAGAGTGAAGAGATTCGTGGGAAGTATTAGATGATTTTATAATTTCAACTTCGTCGTCATTATTAGTACCATAGTTATATTTTAGCGGTTCTTCTAAAAGCGGTTCCAAATCTACCGATTTTGGTCGTTTTGACATTATTTTTTTTGTTTTGACTCTGTTTACTGATCTTCGTTCCGAAGATGTTTGTGCTTGCGTTGTGGGTGAAGTTGTTTCGGAAGTAACTACAGGAGTATAAACTTCACCGTTGGTGTCTACGAAATATTGATTTACGGATACTTTGTTTGTTGACTGGCTAGTGTCGGGGGCGACGATTCTTGATCTAAAATAAAGAATCATATTATGAAAAATGTTAGTTACAAAAGAATTATATATTTTTTCATTTTTGGTCCTGAGTCTTAAAAAGGCCAATCTCCACTTTCATCGATTTTGAGATATCTCCAGCACTAAAATTCCCGAGTTCATTTCTATCGATACAAAAAAGGCCAATCTCCTGTTGCTAAGGGTACATGATATACCATTTCAAGTGTAGGGCTTATATCCAAAACCATTAAGAACTAAAATGGCCAATGTCCACCTGCCATGGAGATTGGCCCTTCTCATGCAATAATCAGCAACAACCGCAACAAAATAATGAATGGAGATTGGCCCCTTGATTAAACTTAACGTAACAATGTGTGTACCACATGACGTTTTTGACATTTTATTAAAATGTATTCTGAAAGAACCAAAAGACTTCTATCTTTACTCAATTGTGCTGAGAAGAAAACTCAAGGTAAATTGCAATAATGAAGAAAAGTAGTAGCTATAATATTTTAGTATTACTTAGTATTATGAATATTGCATTATCTTGTACTTATTTTAGATTCTCAGTCTGCTTCGACTTCTGTAATAGTCGAAGAAATACCTCGTATTGATGATAATGTTAATGTAGAGGTTCCGGTTACACAGGTGAGCAGTAAGATATTTTGTTCGACAAGAAAAGTTTAATAAATATTTTTTTAGAATGCTGAAGAAGAGGTCAGTGACGACGTGGAATTTTCAGACGATAATGACATTGACTATGTGCCTAATGAAAGCAACAGTGAAAGCCAATAAATTAATGATGAAGGAAATGTTTTGCCAGAGAAAACGAAATCTAGGAAACGCGTCAGAAAAGAGAATACATGGAAGCAAGTTGAACGCACAGAAAATAAAGCTAGGGGAAAACAGTACAAGACAGCAAAAGGTTATTAAAGAAGAGATAAGATATTGCAACCTCATTGTAACTGTAAGAGAAAATGCCAGAATTTAATTAACGAAGAACAGAGAAGTAGTCTTTTCACTTCATTTTATGCACTAAGTAGACATGCCCAGGATCAATTTTTATCGGAAACTATTGAGGAAGGCTTGAAAGAGCGAGAAAGGTTACCAGAAGGAAAGCTCCTTAGCAGGGACAGTTTTCTAAAAAATATTGTTTAAAAAACATAGAAGGAAGCAGAATACAAGTATACCAAAAAATGTACTTAAAAACCTTCGACATTTCGGTAAGAAAGATTAGAGTTATTTGTGAAAAAAAAGAAAAAATAATGGTGTTTGTCCACAGGATGGTAGTGGTAAGCATGGAATGCAACCTAAAATAAGTGAATTGATTAAGGATAATGTTCGTCAACATATCAAGAGCTTTCCCTGCTGTACTAGTCATAATCCCGCGTAAAAACGTCGAAAAAATATTTAAGTCCTGACATGTCGATTTTGCAAATGTATAGACTCTATTGCTTATATTGCGAAACTATTAATTTAGATAAAGTGAAGGAATTTCAATATCGAACAATATTCAACGAAGAATTTAATTTATCTTTCACCACCCGGCCAATGACACCAGTGCAAAATGTGACCAATATAATCTGACAATTAAATCATCTGACAGTTGTGCTAATTCAACAGAGGAACAACAGAAAGAAAAGGAAAGAATACAATTAAAACAAAAAGAACACTTAGATTTGGCTGAAAAAGCATACAAATGTAAGGCTGAGGACAAACAGAAAAGCAAAGTAGATCCTAGTTTTGTAACAATCTCTTTCGATTTGGAAAAGTGTCTCCCAACGCCATATCTAAGAAACGGCGCATCCTTTTACAAAAGACAGCTATGGACCTATAATCTAACAACAAATAAAACAGATACAGATGGCAATGAGGCAACCTGCATTTTGTGGAACGAAACGATAGGGGGTCGTGGCGGACAAGAAATCGCTTCCTGTATAAGAAAATTTATATTGTCCTTGGATTCAAAGAAAATTCAAACTTTGAATTTTTACAGCGATTGCTGCTCAGGCCAAAACAGAAATATTTACATGGCCATAATGTTTTGTTACATTTTAAAGGAGCTTCCACCAACCAGTACAATCGCTGAGATAAACCATAAGTTTATGGAACCGGGCCACACTCACATGGAGGCTGATACTATTCACGCCGCTATTGAACGAGCCAAGAAAAAGACAACAATGGATATAGAAGTTCCACATGATTGGGTTAATTTTATTAAAACATCTGTGTACAGAAAAAAGCCTATGAGCGTGATTGAGATGTCTCAAAATGAGTTTATAAATTATGGGACTTTCCTTAAATCTTCGCTAGTCCATAGAAAAAAGATGATAAAGGAAATCCAATCCCATGGCTTAAAATTAAGTGGATGAAATTTCAGAAAGACCAAGAACTTCAGTTTTCTTATAAAACAGACTTTAGCGATGGGGAATTTCAAAAAGTTGATTTAAGAAGAGGATCGCTGAGAACTCGACAAAACTACAGTGATTTTGAATTAAAACCTCTTCACGATCAATCATTACCGATAGCTGATTTAAAATATAATAATTTACTAGAACTTTTGCCTTATGTCAGTGATTACAACAAATCATTTTTTCTAAACCTTCAACATTCGTCTACTATGATCCAGAAGTTTTCACTGCTTCAGAAGATGAAATTTAAAGTTTTGTTGTAGAGACAATTTTGTGCTTCTTTTAGTTATTCTTTTACCCCACTTCATAAAAAAAGCTAAAGAAAGTAGGTACTATTTCCCATAACAATAATTAGTAAAAGGGCCAATCTCCATCTAAATCATAAATATCTTTTTTTTTCATCAGTAACATAATTTTTAAAAAATATACATTATTTTGAAGTGTTTTATAGATTTTTATTACTTGAAAATAATTATTCACACACTTAAAATTATAGTCATATTGCTTTTAAATCTTGCGTAATTAATATTTCAGATCACTGAAAATGGAGATTGGCCTTTTTAAGACTCAAGTCCAGATTTATGAACCTATTTTCACAAAAAAACATTAGATACTGTAATATAGAATCTACATTTATGACTCTTTTCGGTAGAAAATTGAACATACCTATGATTCAAGAAAGTGTTTCTTCCAGCTCCTCCTATCGAATTTCCAATATTCTCCTCTAATGCATCTCCCAATTCATCTTTATTTTTTTCCGGGTACACACTAGGTTTGAAATCATCAAAATGAACCGGTGGATCCACAGGATTGTCAATAGTAATTTCACCCAAAAACGTTTCCGTTTGCGATGGATCCCTATTATGAGTTTTTGAAAACAGATGGGAATAGTTCGGCCTCAGCGTTGTTGGTTTTAAGTAATTTGGATCTTGATATTGTACATTTTGAGGGGTCCGTGGTTGAAATGAAGATGCGGAGCCAATCAATCTTTGTGGATTGATATTTTGGTTGTTGCTCTGGTAAGTGAATTGGCTGAATGGATTAGTTGGGTTGTGTGGAAACTGCAACAGTTAAATTGGATAATCAGTTAAGAATTAAGAATTTAGTGTATATTACTATCATGTCAGTATATTTCAAGTACTAAATTGATCGAGAGAAGCATACCACAAATCTGTGTCGAAATATGATTGTACTCAATATACCTATAGAAAGACCAAATCTGGCAGTACTGTAACTGACCCATAAAGAATATTACCTACATCAGCGTTATTTATTCCCAGAATTCCCGAGAAAACATGAAATGTCAGACAATTTGAGCTTCTAGTTGCCTACACGCCAAAGCTTACAAAGTAATTAAAAAAACTGAACCAGGTCAAAATCTAATAAAATGATACACTAGGTAAATAAAGAGTGATGATCCCATTAATACCATAATATGGTTTGATTGCCTTTTGAAGAGAATCTAACAAGTGAAAATAATACGGAAAAAATACTTCAGTAGAATGACGGGCTAATAAGTTCATAATTGTTTTAGAGCAGAAGGTATAATTATGGGCTAGGCTTGGAATATAGGCTACTGTGTTATTTCCGATACACCTATAGTCATCTATCGGTAAACGTGCCTATTATATGTGCTTTACTATTCGTAACCGCATAGAAAAGACTGAACTCTTCTTTTCATTGACGTAGTTTTGACCAAGAAGTGACCTACCTTGTGCTGGACTTAATATATGTTAATAGAAGAAAGAAGAAGATACGATATTATGAATATTACATCTTAGATATTATTAGCTCTATGGGAATATCCTGGATATCTTTTTCCCAATTAAGAACAGTATAACTGTGCAATGCTATCGAAATCCAGGAAAACTATATCTGCTGATCTTTACAATTATCACTTAAGAAGACAATTTATTAGTGGAGAGCTCCCTAGATTTATCTGTTCATTAACGATTTCATATTGTGGGTTTCATAAGTGTCTTCAAATTTCCAATTCTTCAAGGAAATCCAGTTCTAGTGCTGTGCTAAGTGTCAATGAATGATTGGTGTCAAGTAGATGTTTTTCGTAGTGGGATTTAACTAGTGGCTTTAATCTGTATGCTCGTAAGTGTTCACTGTATTGGATTTCAAAATTTCTAAGGGTTTGGCCCAAATATACAGCATTACTTTCTGGACATTTCAGATTATATATACCAGACTTCTTTAATGGGGATATGTTTGTTTTAACATTTAACAATTTTGTACTCACGTTGCTTTCTGTTTCTGTTGTATTTGCTGTCAAAGATATCATCTTTGAAATATTATTAGAAATATTTCCTGCATATGTGATGGTCTCATAACTTTTTATTTGTTTAGTTTGCTTGGGAAATATTAGTTGTAATGCCACTTTTTCCTCTTTTTTATTAATTAGTTTATTAATCATATGTAATGGATAACCGTTGGATGTTGCTATTTGTATTAATTTCTCTATCAAAATTACATTTGTTCATAGGAACTGAAAATGCTCTATGTATCATTGAATTATATGCTGCTAGTTTATGTGATATGGGATGATTGGAACTATATGGAATAGTCACATCAGCGTGTGTTGGTTTTCTGTAAATTGAATAATCAAATGAATTATTAACTCTTTGAATTTTTAAATCAAGAAAATTGATTGATTAGTTTCTTCAACTTCTAATGTAAATTTGATTTTTGGTTGTAAATTATTAATATGATTGAAACATATAACTAGTTGTCGTTCACTACCTATAAAACAAGCTAATAGGAGTATGTTATCTACATATCTATAACAAAATAAAACATTTTTTTAAATATTACATTCCCATTGGTAAACCTTCATTTTGAATAAATATCTTATTGTCAAAAGTGGAATAATTCTGATTAATACTTACATCAAATAAATTAAGTATATCTGATATTATTCCTGGATTAATTTTTTTATCTTCTAGTAATTTTCTTACAAGTGTTAGACATGTTTTAGGAGGCATTTTAGAGAACATATTGGTAACATCTAATGAAATGAGTTTAGAGATATCTTGCAAGTTGAGTGCTTTCAATTTTTTCATTAGTTCTATTGAATTTTTTATTGAGTATTTATATCTATATTCGTAACTATTAAGTATATTGTTAAGGTTTTTGGCTAATATATTATTAGGAGTATTAACATAAGAAACTACAGGTCTAATTGGTATCGTCATTTTATGTAATTCCATTTAATTGTGGAGAATGAGGATTTTCATTAATGATGGACTTCTTTTCGTATTCACTTAAAAAGTAATTTGAATTATTAACAATATCTCTTACATTATTAGAAAACTTTTTTGTTGGATCTGCTCTAAGAACTTGTACATCGCTAGATTCGATAAAGTTATATTTCTTTGAATTATAATCATTAGTTGTCAATATGACAGCGGCGTTCCCCTTGTCAGATTTTGTAACTGTTAGGTTATTATTTTGGACTTTCTTTTTGATTGCATTTAATGCTGTAATGTCATTTTTTGTTTGACGTTTAACCTTTGACGGTTCAATATTTTTGATCAAATTGGCAATTTGTAATGTCTCATTAAGAAAATTATTTCAATTAGATTTTAAAGCTATTTCTGATTCTGTAGCAATTATTTGTATAATATTATTCGTAAATTTTGGTGGTATGCTGTACTTTAAGCCTTTATTTAAAAATTATATTTCATTATCTGTAAAATTAGTGTCTGAACGGTTTCCAAATCGTGGTGCAAAGTATGTTGGTATGTAAGTAATACATATTTATATTAGTAAGTAAGAACTGGATTTTCTTGAAGAATTGGAAATTAGAAGATGCTTGAGAAACACACAATATGAAGTCGTCAAAGAACAGATAAATCTAGGGAGTTCTCCACTAATAAACTGTCTTCTTAAGTGATAATTGTAAAGATCAGCAGATATAGTTTTCCTGGTTTTCTATATCATTGCACAGTTATACTGATCTAAATTGGGAAAAAGATATCCAGGATAATATCTAAGCTTTATTATTAGTAATATCATTCTTCTTCTCAGTATTACTAGATAGGTCACTTCTTGGTCTATCCAAAATAGTTATTGAACATCAGAGAGGCATCAAATGAAATGTAACTTCAGTCATTCTGACGATGATATTTCTATCGAAACAATTGTTAATTTTCTTAGAGTTTTTAATTTTTTTTAAATACGAGTATATTGTGGAATTGCCTAGAAACAGTAAGTTTCATTCAAACAGTAAAATGAGTAGATTCCACGAAGTAAGGGTCAAGACAACTAATTTTTTTAATAAGGAGTTTACTTAATGCATTTAAATACTTACAAATAACTTCGAATATTAGACCTCCACCAATTAAAATTTTTATTCTACATTGGTGGAAGCCCGTCAGTTATATGGAATTATGGGTTGAGGGGGGGAGAAGGGGGCTTGCTGACACTCATTTGAAGAACCTTGAACATTTACAGATGCTTTTTTTTTAAATAATTCTATATAAACCCAGATTGTACCCAACCGATATTAAACGATTATATCGCGAATTCAACGAGCTAGTTATCAGACAAAAATATTTTTACAAGTCAGTAGTATATAAACACGGAACAAAAAATATACATCTAGATCATAACTATATAACACGACAAAAATGCAATTTATTGTTAAATACCACTCAAGTCAATGAAATAAATGGACAAAGGGGTATGATTATATCTCTAATAGATTATATAATTTATTGCCGTTAGAAATAAGAAAGAAAACAAATTTAAGAAAAGTGTTAAAATATTTTTGCTAGCCCTTGGACACCAAAATGAAAGGAATGAAGAAATAGAATGATCCGTTAGTTGGTTTTTGCGTAGAAGTTATTTACATTTAGAGTTGTTTAGAATATTAAATTTATTTTCAGAAAATGTTGATGTAATTTTTATACTTACATAGACTTTTAATAAAAATAATACTCTTTTAAACAAACATCTAAGAAAAGTCAGTAAAACATATGTGAAAAAAATATTTAAACTAAAACAAATTGCCATAATTTATATGCAATACTAAGACGAAAAGGAAAAATTAAGTATAATTTACAACAAATAATCATAGTTCACGTGCAATATGAAAATAAGTTAAAGCGAATATCAGAACAAACCAAAATGTTGAAAAATTTGGTGCAAAACAAGGTCAACTTCAAAATTTAATTTTTTTTGGAAAAGCAGTTAAAGTTCAACAATGGTAGAATAGTCATTTTATAAATTAATTAATCCTAAAAAGCGGCTTTGATTATTTATATTGATAAAAAAGAAGTCGTTTTGAAGCTCTAAAACTCGTTTATTTCAAGACCATATTTTTGAAGTTTTCCTAGTATTGTTCTAGCACAGCGACATGTTTCCAACCCACTGTGAATACAAGTTACAAGTGTACTTCATTGGCATGTTATAGTCTGATATGCAAGAGTATGTTGATATAATAATTATTTAACGAACAAGTGTATTAATGATTGTTGGATTTATACAGACGGATCAATGGAACCAATTAGTCGCAGAGTGGGATGTGGTACTTACATCCCATCCATCAATTACAGATACTCTTGTAGCATGATAAAAATACAATGCTTTTTTTGTATTGTATTATGAGTAACTCACGGAGGTACGTTAATTCAATTAAGCCACCCACTGAGTATGCAACTTTATACACATTTCTGTATAGTTGGTTGCATAACAGAATTAACTATGGGTTTTAAAATTATTTAAGCATATCCTGGAATAACGGGATGTAAATAATTAAATGGGTGTTTAGAGTAATATTTTTATTAATATTCTTCATGTGATTTAACCAATCCATGAGTATTTTATTATTTAATGTGGGGATTTTATTTGACTGCCATTGGTAACACTGTTTGCTGATGTCAATTGTAAAGTAAAGGGAAGCTGTTGAAAGCACTTGTCTGATACTTGTCGAACGATTAAGTTGGGGTATCGATGAGGACAAGTCGTAAGTATATAAAATGGCCGGGGGCACATGGTTTAATCCATATATTTTGGGAACTATAGTGGTGAAAAACCCTTGGTAACAAGGTAAGCTTTCATCTTGTATATATTTTCACGGCTATAACCCCCAATTTCTTTTTAGGGTTTTTTTCTATACTGCATAGCTTTTACAAGCAGTTTTTACAATATTTTTTTGCCAATTGATGGTTTGATAGTTTTTATGGGTGATGGTTATCAATGATAGGATGATCAAGAACAGATTTGAAGAAGCTTCAATTTCGGATGATTCCTGTATGGTATATATTCTCGTAGGGATAGCTGACAGACCAAAGTTCTCCGTCCAGGGTTGTTGAGATGTTTCGTACATCGGATTACGATTAACGTTATAGAGCGACAAGAGCTTCTAACGGCGTTTCCAGTTCAAAGGACGAAGCTGGACTTATGTTTGTTGGTGACGACTGCCGAATAATTCCATCGATTATTAACCGCATGGCTGAATCTTGTTCCATAAGTCAGATGTTGCTTGTCAATTAAGCCAATTGACGTCTAATAGTTTGGACACTAACCGCAAGTAACATTTAAAGTTTTATTTGTTTTTATCTGAACTTTGAGCACATTATTCATTTTATAACTTTATTTTTTAACGTTGAATCACACATTAACTTCTATATTCTAATGTTTAGTAATTTCACACTTTATTAAGACGTCTATCAAATTCACAATTTTAACATTACATTCTTTTAATTCTTTAGAGTTGAAATATCAACTTTGTTATTGTATATCGCACTGAAATTATATTTCAGTTTAATCTTAATATATTAGAGATACTTTTGACCTACTTGTATGTATATGGTTAATTATTACTGTTGTAAAGCGGTAACTGGTATACCATTTACGGGTTGCTAAAGATTTAGTGTATTGTATATTTTGATCTCAGTTAGTAGATAACATTAGAAATTGTTAAACATTTTAAATTAACTAATCATTGATAACTGATTATCATTCCATAAATAGAGTTGTTTTTGAGACAGGTTATTAGAACATATGTTCAAGGTACCATCCATTTAATTAAACTGTTTCATTGGCAACAAAGTGTTTTATTTGATTCAAAACGTAAAAGCAAAACGACATAAATAACGTATTTGAAAAGTTACAATAGCTAATTTTTTGTTCATTATTGGTTTCTTGGTTAATCAGTAAATTTCTTGAATGTCCTACTAATCAAGTGGCGCCTTAAAAAAATAATAAAGGACAATCTTTCAAATATTCCTCACTAACTCATGATCTTATGCTCTCCGGCGAAAAGCGAACCTTTGGCAATGTAACCTCACTTCTTGGAGTAACAACAACAAGGTAAGGTTACACTCTACCAGATTGAATGATTATATGCAGTTTTGCACAGCCGAAGTAATTGGAATACAAATAGCAGTAGAAATTTGTAAAAAAAGGACTAACGAAATGTGCTATTTTTTCGGACTCCCAAAGTGCGATTGAACAAATTTCTAACGAGAAATTTGGAAAATCTGGTAATCATGCTCTAAATACCAAGGAAATGATTCGGTATGCAATAAAAGACTACTACGATATAATGTTAGCATGAATCCCTGGACACAAGGGTATAGAAGGAAATGAAATGGCAGATAAACTAGTGGAAATTGGAAGAAACCTTAGAATACCTGCAGAAAAATTCAAAAATGAAGCGGTAGACCTTCTTCCCCTTTTTGAAAATAAAATAATCAAGGAATTTGAAAACTACTGGAGCTCATTGTTCGAAAATAAGGAGAGATGGTACCAACTTTTTCAGAAAGTATTTTCTAATTCACCATTTTTTGCAAAAATACCTCACATTGATAAAAGACATGCTACCATAATTACCAGACTGAGAACGGGACATTGTTTAAGCCTTGACCACCTATACGAAATTGGGATAAAGGAAAGTAATATATGCATATGCGGATAACTAAGAGATTTGCATCACACCTTCTTTGGCTGTCCGATAAATCGAATACCAAATTTTGATTTGTACATAGAACTCATTAAACTAAAAATACCGACACCTATATCATTGCCCTCTATATTGTACGAATTTAATTATAAAAGTCTAGAGCTCCTCATGAAATTTATTAAGTTTTTAAAATTGAAATTTAATCGAATATGACATATAACCAATCCTTCTTTATATTACCTGGGTGCTATTACTATCAAATCGGAGGCAACTTTTCGGGAATGTGAAATGCTTGGCTGTTGCCCCTAAGCGAGAAAAGTTTTTTAACCTCTGTTGTTCTGTCTCTTTCTAACATGTCTAGCCTAGTGGATACGTAAGGAAAGCAAAGTAAAGATAGTAATAAACTCCTGTGGAAACAAGATATAGCTTTGTAACGTAAAATACAAAGCAAAAACCAGTTCTGGCCAAGTACTCTCAAGGTGGAGGCCAAAAAACTAAGAGAAGAAGAAGAAGCGTATTAATGAAGGCGACCAACAATCGAGATTTTTAATCGCCATTTTAATTCACGAGCTCGTTACAAAACTTTTCCGTTGACTGTACTGTTAAAAAATGAAGATATCTTACTTTCAATTTCCATTAATTTAACGATAAACAAGAATCATTATTTCCTATTTATATTAACTCTATTTGAAATTAGTTTAATTTTCATTAGTGGTAGTTATATTATTGTGAACATTAATATTCGAATTTATACAATTACTGAAATTAAAGGAAGGAGTTGATAAATTATTATCTGCTGTATAGCATTGTAAGAAATTTAGATTCAAGTCTTCTTGGTTGTTGATTTCTATCATGCCCTGCGATCTTTTATAGCCACTGCTAAACTGCATTTTTAACGCCATCTATTCGCTTGGAAGGTTACTAACGACATCTAAATGTCAGGAATAAAAACAATAACAAATGGATCAGTATATTAGAGACTTCGACAGAGTTTTATTGTATTTGTCATTTTTTAAAGAGAAATAATTTTTTAACTTGTAGATGACTTTACTGTAGCACAAAGAAAAGCCAAAAAGGCTTTAATTACAACAGACTTTTCGTCTAGTTCCGATATTGACAAAGGACGGGGATCAAGGATACGGAAAAAAAATACAAGGTATATGTCCCATTACTCTAGTTCTGATTCAGACGAGAATCCCTCATTAAATCGTAACATTTATCCTGTTTTTAAACCTACACCACAAACAAATTGTAAGTATTTAAAGAAATTAATTAGAATGTTTCGTGCAAATAATATATTTTTCAGTATTGTATAAAAAGTCGGGGAATTATAAATCGGGTAGTACTTCTCCAGAGATTCAAGTGGAATCTATTGCCGAAACTATGAGGTCTGAAGCTGAAGGAATTTCACTTGAGAATAAAGAATCAAATGATATGGCGAGATTTGCTGTAATTTGTTTCTTAAGTTAAACCATAATTTATAATAACCTAAAGTCTGCATATTACATTTGACTTTTAGTATAAAAATACTTAATTTTATAATGTACCTTTTTTTAATTTTTTTAGAGTCAAAACCTTGTGGCAGTGGAATCAGATGAACACTTCACAAAAGAGATAAATCATTACCACAAATAGATACACTTGATGATCAAGGTGACTAAACTAAATAATTTTAATTAAGTTTTATATTTAATCATATTTAAAATTTATTTTAGAATTTAAAAGGTTGATGATAGATGAAATATCTCAATTAAATTTAAAAATCAACACTTTAATTGAAAGCGTTGGCACTCTCTTGAAAACACAAAGAATTCCGAGTAACCTGCAAGTAACATCGTTGGAAAATAATGTGAAAACGTTATATGAAAAAATTCCAGTAATTCGACGCATATTTTTAAAATCCACATTCAACGTACTCGATCAAATACTGTCCCTAGTATTACAAACCGACATTACAGATCATTTCTCAACAATACTACAGATAGTACTGAAAAAGACCAAATGTCCCAAGGAACGAGGAATAGTGAAATACATAGATGAAACAAAACCTAAAAATACAATCAGACAAAAATCTTGGGATTTCTTATATTTGAATCCAAATCCTAACTGTGCAACAAATACTTTCATTGAAACACTTCAAAAATATATAGACGACTGTACATATACAAAAAAATGTGAGAGGAAAAACACGAAGATCGCCCCTTGGATGACAAATACACTACAAAATACATAATGTACAGGGTGTCCCAAATAAGAATAAC
Source organism: Galeruca laticollis (assembly GCA_963921935.1). Classification (NCBI taxonomy): domain Eukaryota; kingdom Metazoa; phylum Arthropoda; class Insecta; order Coleoptera; family Chrysomelidae; genus Galeruca; species Galeruca laticollis. The sequence goes on along the minus strand of OY998183.1, from coordinate 118,346,621 downwards.
TGATTTTAAACATAAATGCCCAGCTTGTTAATTGCTCCAAAGAGATGGGGTTTTCACTAGTCTCACTAGTTTATCAAAGAGATTTTTTTAGGCTTGGCTGGCATTTCATCTCATCAACACAGGGTGTTTTACTAATGATGATCAAATTCAAAGGGGAAAATATGTATTATTTTAAATGGAACACCCTATAGTTTTTAATCTCATTCGAAAGAGCAATCATTCTCCTTTCCAAAAATGTATAGTTTTCTATCTTTTGTTTCATTAACAACAAAAATATTCGAGGTTTCATGTAGTAGTACATTTTTAATTAGTAGTTTTATATGAACGTATTTTGATGCCTAAAATCAACTCATGCTGTGACCGTTTGACGCATAACAAAATCATTTAAGTCGGTTTCATGTAGTATGCATTTTTAATTACGTAAATAATTGCCAACAAATCTGACAAACAGTTTATTTAGTAAGAAAACATAATACCATTATTCAATACATATAAAGAACGACGAACAAAAAAGTTACAATAAATTCTGCATATGCCTACCCTCTTCGTTTATGCATACCTATAAGCGAAATTTAAAATTTTCATTTCTTGCGGAATGTTTTCAATAATGTTCCTGATATTATTTTTTAGTTCTGCTAAATTGTTATGCTTAGGATTGTAGCACCTATCCTTCACATATCCCCAGAGAAAAAAATCTGGGACAGTTAATTCAGGAGACCGCGGTGCCCATTCAATCGGTCCAGCTCGACCTATCCACTTATCATTAAAAAAACGTTTTTAATGAATCTCGTGATATTAAGGAATAATGTGGTGGTGCACTGTCTTGTTGAAAGTAAACGTCCTCGCTAATTCCATCTTGAACTAGTTGCGGATAAAAAAAAGTTTACAACATATCCGTGTAATTAGTACCCGTCACTGTTGGTTCCGAAAAGAAAAAAGGACCATAGATTTTTCGCCGAGATAATGCACACCAAACGTTTACTTTTGGACTATATCTCTGAAATTCATTAAAAGAAATTGGTTTTTGAGAACCCCATATTCTACAATTATGTTTGTTACACATGCCATTAATGTGAAACTTTGCTTCATCAGACATAATTAACAATAAATTGGGTTCGTTTCCTAATAAGTCAAGTAAAGTCTCACATACCATTAGTCGTTTTTCATAATCTGACTCGTACAATTTTTGATAAGTATGAATTTTGTATGGAGTTAGTTTTAAAATTTTTAGACATCTTTGAACGTCACTCTTGCTAAGCTCTAAAATTCCAGCAATTTTTCTAATTGAAATTTTATGATCGTTATCATGTAGCACTTCATTAATTGACATCAACTTGTTTAAAACACCATCATTATTTCTTGTTTTTTTAAGTGTGCAATGCAATCAGTTTCGATAAATTGTACATACCATTTTTTAATTATATTCACTGACGGCGGATTTTTCATAAATTTCCTTCTGAATATCCTCCTTGTTTGAATTATTGATTTCGTTTCTGCAAAAATTATTACAGTTTGAGCGTTTTCACTCACTGTATAGAACATTTCGGAACCGACTTATATGACTTAACAAAATTACTATTGTCAAACGGTCACAGCATGAGTTGATTTTAGGCATCAAAATACATTCATATAAAACTACTAATTAAAAATGTACTACTACATGAAACCTCGAATATCTTTGTTGTTAATGAAACAAAATATAGAAAACTATACATTTTTGGAAAGGAGAATGATTGCTCTTTCGAATGCGATCAAAAATTATAGGGTGTTACATTTAAAATAATACATATTTTCCCCTTTGAATTTGACCAACATTAGTAAAACACCCTGTGTTGATGATATCAAATGCCAGCCAAGCCTAAAAAAATCTCTTTGATAAACTAGTGAAAACCCCATCTCTTTGGAGCAATTAATGAGCTGGGCATTTATGTTTAAAATCATTTAAAATCAGTCACTCTTATTTGGGACACCCTTTATATCGGAAAAAAATTAGTGTTTGAAAAACATTGGAATCCATTATATCATATCATATGTGTAATATTTGTTAGCACATGCTATTATCAATAAATTATTCTTATCTTAAGTTTGAGAAGAAAATAAAGAAAATCACCTGTACTATTTTATAAACAAAATTTTATATTAAATTTTTGAAACTATTTGTCGACATTCGTCTTTTAATAAACTATCCTGGTTAATAAAAACGGATAAAAGCTTTCAACAACTTTTTGAAACAACCTATCCTACTTTTAAGCGAAAATAAAATAACAGGTTGTTTCCAAAAGTGTTTAAACTTTGTGTGACTGTTTTTATTTGTTTATTTAAGACAATCTCATTCATGTATAATAATTCCCATTTGTGAATACAAAAATCGTAGTTTGCTGTCGGCTAAATAGGAAAGAAGAGAGTTTGCAAGTGGATAAAAATATCGGATAAATTACGTTACCGTAGCAACCAAGCAACGCACGTCGATTTGACAATTATAAATGTCAAAAACAGAATGAATTAAACAGCATATAACAATTCCAAAAAGTATGTCTAAACATTATGTTTCTACTCATTGTTCATTTAGTTTGTTAAATAAAGTTTAATTGAATTGAGTTTTTTATTCATGGGATTGTCTTCCCAAATACCACGCGAGCTCAGATTTAGCAGGATATTTTTTCCGGTGGTTTTCTCATACTTACTTTCATTGGCAATTTAACTCGATCTGTTCAGTCAAAATCACTCGAGCTACGCTCTCGTGATTTTGCCAGAACAGCTCTCGTTAAATTGCCAATGAAAGTAAGTATTCGAAAACAACCACAAAAAATATCCGGCTAAATCTGAGCTCTTGTGGTATTACCCCCGACAAAACAATATAGGCACAATTTAAAAAACTTTCAGTATTTGCTTGGCTTGCCATCTAGTAAACTGTGACTAATTAAGCAGGTCTCTTCCCTTATTTTTCCCTGTTGGTGAATAGTAACCTTCCACCACAATAGATGGCGCAGCACTCGACAAAACTTTGTGATTTCTATGTCAAAATGAGTTGTGATTATGTATGTCAATTGAATTGAAATAAAAAGTTACGTTACAATTTAGATCGTTTTATTACATGAGAAATATACAATTCACTCAATAGAACCAGTACATCCAAAATTCATAGAAAGAAGGTAAACAGTTGCATACATTTTTTGTTGTATCTGGGTTGCATATAATAAAATCGTTGATTAATAGAAAATCATTCATTGATAGGGGTCATTAATGAACGATTTTGAGTGCGTTAAAATACACCATAAATGGATGGTCGACGGAAAAGATTGTTAACAAACTTCTATAACTTGGTGTGTTCATAATTCGAAGTTTTTTATTACGATTTCTTGAATTTATTCAGACTCTGTAATAAGAGACTACTCTTCAAATTATAGATAAAATTCGCATCTGCATTATTAGGAAAATCGCAACGATTCGTATGCCATTGTTTATATCCAATTAAATCAAAAACTAAGAGAAGAAACCGAAATAATTTCCTAAAAATATTGTAAATAATCCCTTTTATTGCCCATCCAATTAGGGTTATTACTTTGTCCATTAGGAAAAGACGAATTATACTTACATTTATCACTTGCGTTCTAGGGGTGGAAGGAAATCTATACTGTGGTAAAGTCTGTCTGAGATGTACCGGCAGATCCGATGTTTGCAGATCAGGGTGTAAATAACTTCCGTGTTCAGGAGGGTCCAGAGGTTGAAATCCAGCCGGCGACTGTCGAAAAGGGATGATTTCTGAAGGGTTGATATACTGATTGTGGTTTTGTTGATAGGGAATAAATCCTCCCCCAGACTGCTGCCCTGTGTAAATGTAGTCCTGGCCTGTAAGTGAAAACCATTTTGTTAATGATAACATGTTTCATTTGGGAGGCGTGAAATTAGAGGGTAATTAGAGAGATGAAAAACAGTTTTTAGGGGTAGATCCCCTTAACGAGGTTGTTACGTTATATGGCGGATATACTCCAGTTCAAGTATTTCTTCTAAATAAAATATATGGTTTACTATGCACTACAACTAATAGACTAATTAATTTAACTAGTCCATTAACGAGCACAGTTTAACACTATTTTTGGATAAACATAAGATGTGTTGGAAGGGTGGTAAACGTGATATACTCCGTTTTTAAAAGGCACGGAGTAATAAATCACTCATTTTGGCCGGAACCATAGGCGTACCACATTTAGTCATTTAAAAAAAGTTAAGGCTTCTAAAATTATCTCATTTCCGAAAATAACCGTTTTATAATATTATTTAAAATGAAATTTCAAATTATCAATAATATAATAAACTGTGGATTATATCACTGACATCAATTTTCCAGAAAATTTATTATTATGTATAAAAGGGCGTAGACGAGTCCCTCCACTAAGCTCCAGGTAGTTATAATCCTACATACAACAAATAATAAAATAAATGTTAATAACAATTTTATACAAATACATATATATATATATATATATATATATATATATATATTTTTAAATCAGAAAATCAAAACAGATGATTATTCTGTGGTAATTATCGACCGTACTATTTATATAAGCAAAAGGTGATGATTGTCAGGTATGCGGTCAGTATAAGAAATATTCTCATTCTCAATATTTCGCTACTGTTCAATAGCATCATCAGGAGACACTACAATAATTAAAATATAAATAAAATCTATCTATCATTGTCATTTTCCAACTGCAGGGAGTTACTAAAGATTTAATTAGGCTATCGTTACTTTAACAAAAGAAGAAGTCATAACATCTTAACTGCTTTTCTTCTATCTCTTTTAGTTTACGAGATACTCTGCAAAACACACCAATTTGGGACACCCTGTACATATTAGCAGAAATTCACGAGATTAAGGTGGAAGTCTTTGAATACAAATGTTCTTGGATCCAAGCCGTCACTTTCCAATGCCATTTTGAGTCTTTCTTCTAATTTACTCCTCATTCCGGCCGTTTCCAATTTTTTCAAATTTTGTTTTTTTCTGCTGCTTCATGGAATTCCAGAAAATAAAATCAAATAATTTATAATGAACACTTTCGTCAACTAGACATGTTATTCAAGTCACACTGATGGAAGTCATCGTGCGTAGTCTTCTGGAATTCTCTGCATTTCAATAGATGAAGAGAGACATCCAAAGTGAGAGAACAAATATCGATAGATAGAATTATTTCTGCAAAACAAAAAATATATCATATTGCTGTAGCACATTTTTCCATATTAATATGTAACAAAAGTTCCAAATGTTTGTTTCAAAAGAAAGGACAAATTGGTTTTCGCCTTCCATTCAAAACTTTTAAGGTTACTCAAAAAATTATAAATATTGCTGAATCATCAATTATAGTCCGTTTTTAAAAGGCATGGAGTAATAAAAGCTAAAAAGTAGGTATGCAAAACCGATACAGGGTGTATAATAAAATATCTCCGAAGTTTATCTAATTTTTTACTAAAATTTCTCATTTGTTACGAATTTCAGGTAGACAACCTGTAACTCTGTATTCGGTTGGGTCGCCTATAGTATTGAAAGGGTCGCTCTATTGTATTTGAATGAACAAATAAACAATTTAATCCTCAGAGGCGTGCAATCAGGACAAAACAAACTTGGTATATGAATATGAAGGCACTATGAAATTATAATTACGAAAACTATTCAAAAGAGTTCACAATATCGATTCAATAAAAACACATTTTTTTATGTTCCTATGAATAAACAGTAAACATAAAATATTATATAGAAAATAGCAAATTTTTTTGCAGTAGGTATCTAATTTACTACTAATATACCGTTTACAATAGGAGAGGAGAAAAGAAAAATGCAGGAATAAAGTACGAATTAATGTAGTATTTATAAAAAAAAGTCTAACAAATAATAGTAATAACTAACACAAAAACTAGTCTATATATCAGAATCAGACGATTCTGTTGAGCTTCCATTATTAACATTAATTATAAATGGTTCAATCATGTGTTCACTTATATGATCCATTTCCCAGATTTTTAGTTCTTCTTGTATCACGTGTTCAACATATTTCTTCCAGTTTTCTTTGGTTACGTTACCTAACGCGTCTTCGAATAAAACTTTTACGTCACTCATTTTGAATGTCGTATTCTTTCTTGAAACTTCCCCTTTCACTTGGGCCCATATTAATTCTATGGGATTGAGTTGACAGTGATAAGGAGGAAGCATCAGCACCGTTATACCACGCGCTGATGCCATTTGATCTACAACGTATCTACTATATTTGTGTTTATGTGAATTGGCCAGTTGCAAGAGCTCATTTTTCAGCGGGTTATCTGGGCATTCAATATTTTTCGAGGTTAGCCAATCGTGGATATCTTGTTTACGCCATGCAGTTGAAGGTAATTTCTCCACTAACCTGGAGTGATAACTTGCGTTATCCATAACAATGACTGAGCCCGTTGGAATTAGGTCTAACATTTGTGAGAAATATTCTTCGAAAACGTCTGCATCCATATCTTCATGATAATCTCCGGTTTGCTTCGACTCAAAGCACAACAATCCACCTTTAACAAAACCTTCGGCACTTCCGATATGAGTAATGATGAGTCGACGTCCTTTTCCTGCTGGTGGATTGAGGCCTGTTGACCACCCTTCAAGAGCTGCCTGCCTCCGACTTTTGACATTCGTGTCTTGCCAAAACATTGAGGGCGATTATTGAAAACTGTCGAAAACTACAAAGTACTATAACTTCTTAATTAGGAAAAATATAAAAAAACGTTATAAAAACTTTCGATAGATATAATATTAAAGAGTTCAGTGGCGCACAGAATTTTTTTGTTAGGGGGCTCACTAAGGAAATATAATGCAAACTTATATTGTTTTAAATGGGACACCCTGTATATTTTGACGTTTTTCGTTTTCTTTTTTAATTCTCATTCACCTGATATGACATATTGTATATCCATTTTCAATGGTTGGAGCTACAGTGCAAATAAACCATTTATGGATGTTATCAGGTGAAACACACTTAAAAAATTGAACACTCATTAACGAAATTTAACATTTGATTATAAGGATACTGATGGGTGACAATTTTATTTGTCAAAATTATAATTAATAGAAAATAAAACCAGATTAAAAAAATAAAAACAATAAACTTATGAAACAACAAGAAATATTGTAACAACTAATCTACCTATAACTAATTTTATTAGAATGTAAAAATTACATTAAATGTTCAAAATGTCCTCCGTTTTGCTGTAATAATAATTGACACCTTTTTCTTACTGATCTTACACAATTGAGAATGTGCACTGGCTTCATTTTTCTAAATGCGGCATGAATATTTTGTAATAAATCTTCCCTACTCTCGAAGTTAGTCTTGTAAATATTATTTTTTAAAAATCCCCAAATAAAAAAATCAAGAGGATTTACTTCCGGAGAACGAGGGGGCCACCTAACCGGTCCATAAGTACCAATCCACCGATTAGGAAATTTTACGATTAAATAATTTCCAATGAATAGAGCAATATGGGCAGGTGCTCCATCTTGTTTATTTCCAAGATATCTATATATCCAGCAGCAGTTAGTTTATCATCAAATATGTGATAAACTAATTTATTATGTTTGACAAAACAACTAACGTTGAAGCCGAATCTGCCTTGTCTCCTGATCCCCTGAACTAAGTGTGGACTTGAGTCATTCCAATATAGTTAAATATTCCTGCACTGCTTATGCGAGCTTCATCGCTAAATATTACCTTTGAATAAAAATTTGGATGTTCATTACATTTCCCTATATACCACTGTGCAAATTGTGTTCTTCTCAAAAAATCGTTTGGGTATAATTTTTGACGGACGGATGTCCGATAAGACCTAAATTTATATTTCTTTAAAATCCTTCCTGCAGTAGTTTTTGGAACACCTATTTCATTTTCAATTTGACGTAGAGAAGATTCATGATGTGCTTGGATATATGCTAATGTATTTACCTCTCTTTCTTCATGATTCTTATCGTACTTACGCCGTGGTTTCACAAAACATCCATACACGATTAAATTTGAATCGAGTTTTTTAAAAATTCTCTTGTCAGGTTGCCTTCTTTCTGGATATCGTTGAAAATATAATTCAGACGCATCAATAACATTCTTTTGACATTCAATATATGCCACATGCATATCATATTTTTCATAATTTTCAAAATTCATGTTGTTGACAAGACTGCACGTCGTAAAATTCATTTTGACAGGTAACACAGGTTTTGTTTTATTTTCAATGGTAAGAGGACCAAAGCCTACTTGATGAAATGAGCATTCTTATAAGATATATAAGATATAACAATCATGTCAATTGAGGTAAACAATCTAAAATATAACAACATATCGGGTTAAACATAATAAGAAATAAAAGTAAAATCGGTAAAAAAATACAGACATCTTATTTCGTGATGTTATTTACCAAAAAACGGATTCAACAATTTCAAAATAATAATATAGGTACTTAAAATCAATAATCAGCTATATTTACCTACTTTGTTTCACTGTTCACTGATTTTATTTTTGGTAATGCTGAATTAGTTGAAGATTATTTAAACGAAAAACTTTTTAATCAATGAAAACGGAGGACATTTTGAACATTTAATATGTAATTTTTACATTCGAATAAAATAAGTTATAGGTAGATTAGTTGTTACAATATTTCTTGTTGTTTCATAAGTTTATTGTTTTTATTTTTTTAATCTGGTTTTATTTTTTATTAATTATAATTTTGATAAATAAAATTGTCACCCATCAGTATCCTTACAATCAAATGTTAAATTTCATCACTGAGTGTTCAATTTTTTAAGTGTGTTTCACCTGATAACATCCATAAATGGTTTATTTGCACTGTAGCTCCAACCATTGTAAATGGATATATAATATGTCATATCAGATGAATGAGAATTAAAAAAGAAAACGAAAAACGTCGAAATATACAGGGTGTCCCATTTAAAACAACATAAGTTTGCATTATATTTCCTTAGTGAGCCCCCTAAAAAAAATTCTGTGCGCCACTGAACTCTTTAATATTATATTTATCGAAAGTTTTTATAACGTTTTCTATATTTTTCTTAATTAAGAAGTTATAGTACTTTGTAGTTTTCGACAGTTTTCAATAATCGCCCTGTATCTTCCAACTGCAGGGAGTTACTAAAGATTTAATTAGGCTATCGTTACTTTAACAAAAAAAGAAGTCATAACATCTTAACTGCTTTTCTTCTATCTCTTTTAGTTTACGAGATACCCTGCAAAACACACCAATTTGGGACACCCTGTACAAGAAGATTTGAGCTATGAAGAACGATATTTGTGCTAATATGAAGAATATTATTTCTGCTATGAAGAACCATATTTATGTTAATTTGGACGTCAAGATTTCAACTATGAGGAACGATATTTCTGCTAATATGGACGAGAATATTTCTATTATGAAGAACGATATTTCTGCTGATGTCTTATCAATGAAAAATGACATTACCGCAGAAGCCGAAAATTAAATTTCGTCTCAATAATCGGATATTGAACATAATTTAACAACGATGGAAAATCACATGTACGAGAAAAGCAAGGAGTTAGAGATATAGATGACATATTCAACAACTCCAGACACGCCAACAGTAGAAAATAGGATCGAACACATAAAACCCTGCACGCCAGAAATACATCAAAGATAGAAGATATTGGTAGTTTTATCCGAGCGAAGGCTCCAACGTTCGATGGAAAAACTTCGTGGGCCAATTATGTAAAACAATTTGAAGCGGCTGCTAGAGGGAATAGTTGCTCCGATAGAGAGAAGGCTTTTTCGGGGAGACGCCTTAGATGAACTCCAGATAATACAACTTGAAAAAATGAGCAGCTAAAGAAGAGGTTGGACATGCAATATAATCACAAACATCTAGAACATTTGTTTCCAGCTGAAAACGGAAACGTGGTGAAACGTATGACATGTATATTTCCTGACTAGTTCGATTTGCTAATCCATCAGCACAAAAGAACATGATGGAATATCTGGGTATCTAGGCCTTTATTGATGGCTTAACTGACCCTTAACCAGAAGAAGAAGTTGAAAACTTCTATAAACAACTAGATCAGGTCTTAAAACTCACAAAGCCGAATGAAATTAATATAATTCTTGGAGATCTAAATGCCAAGGTTGGCAAAGGCAGAATGGGCTCAGTGATTGGTGATTGGGGCTTGGGCGAGAGAAATGACAGGGGTGAAAGGCTGATTCAGTACTGCGAGGAGAACAATCTTATAATTGCGAACACGTGGTTCAAACTGCCACCAAGACGACTGTACACCTGGAAAGCGCCAGCGGACAATGACCAACACATTATCCGTAATCAAATAGATTACATTACAATTAACCGCAGGTTTAGAAACTCTATTAGCAAGGTTACAATAATGCCAGGTGCCGACATCGCATCAGACCACATCCCAGTGTGTGCCAACATTGTTCTACGCCTCGCCAGACCCAAAACAAAAAACTTCAGGAAGACGCTGGATCCACAACTACTAAAAGACGAAGAAACAAGAACACTGTACGAAGACCAACTTAATAAAGAACTAGAAAGTATTATCACTTCAAACGTTACTAACAAACACTGGCTTGATCTTAAACAAGCGTTTAAAACCACGAACGAAAAATTTCTCTCAAAAACAAAAACAACAACTAAGAATAAGTGGATGACCAAAGATATTTTAGAGTTAATGGAAGAGCGAAGACAATGTAAAGTTCAGAACGATCACAACGGGTATAGAGCCCTCTAAAGAAGAATTCGTAATGAAATTAGAGCGGCAAAAGAGAAGTGGCTACACGAAAGATGCCAAGAGGCTGAAGATCTGAACAGACTTGGGGATAGTTTTCACCTTCATAAAAAAGTCAAGGAAATAGCTGGACTGTACAATAATAGACCGTTGGGTTTTATTAAAAAGGAGAACAACGAACTAGCGACAACCGAAGAACTGCGGCAAATCTGGAGAGAATATACAATCAGTCTCTTCAATGACGACAGGCCAGTGAACCCCGCAACAGAAATACCCACTACATCAGGACCAAATATATTAAAAAGTGAAATCATACATGCCATCAAGCTAATGAAAGATAAAAAAGCTGCGGGTCCGGATGATATGTACTCGGAAACGTTTCACTTAATTAACCAACAAAATCTAGAAACAATCGTAAGACTCTTCAATAACATCTACGACACTGGACACTTTCCTGAAGATTGGCTCCGCTCCACGTTCATCACAATACCAAAATCAAACAACGCAACCTCATGTAAAGACTATCGTCTCATCAGTCTAATGAGCCATTTTCTAAAAATATTCCTTCGAGTTCTACACACAAGACTCTATCAAAAATGCGAGGAAGTAAGCGGTGTCAGCCAGTTCGGATTTAAGAGCGGATTCGGAACTAGAGAAGCCATATTCAGTCTCCAGACATTGGTCCAAAACTGCCAAGATCAAAGAAAATATGTCTTCATGTGCTTCATTGACTACGAAAAGGCATTTGACAACGTTAAACACAATCTTTTGATAACGTACCTCAGAGATTTGGGACTAGATGGAAAGGACGTAAGACTGATTGGTAATCTGTATTGGCACCAAAAAGCAGAAATTCGAGTAGGCAACACTGAGACAACTGAAGATTTTGAAATTAGGAAAGGGGTTCGCCAGGGATGTGTCCTGTCCCCAATGTTATTCAATTTGTACGTGGAAAGGGCATTCTCCGAGGCAATTTCGGACAGCCCCTTTGGTATTAAAGTAAACGGAATCCCCATTAACAATATCAGATATGCGGACGATACCGTAATAATAGCAGAAAACGCACAAGATCTGCAAAGTCTGTTGGATCGGGTTAACGAAGAAAGCCAAAGACTAGGTTTGAAAATTAACATCAGCAAAACCAAGTTTATGATTGTCAGTAGAAACGATACTCCACAGACTCGAATTCATATTAATGAAGAAAATATCGAACAGGTCACACAGTTTAAATACTTGGGATGCATGATCAATAAAGAATGGGATCCGGATCAAGAGATAAGGTGCAGGATCGAGCAGGCTAGAACAACATTCCTAAGACTTCGTAAGTTCCTTACAGACAAGAACTTGGACTTCAACCTCAGGTATAGGATGATAAAGTGTTATATTTGGTCCGTTCTCCTATACGGGGTTGAGGCATGGACGTTGAAAGCAGCAATCATCAACAAAATAGAAGCCTTCGAGATGTGGACCCTGCGCCGAATGTTGAAGGTGTCGTGGGTCGACCATGTGAGAAATGAGGACATTCTCCGAAGAGCCGGTCTAACGGATCGAGAACTTTTCGAAAATATCAAGAAAAGAAAAATAGGTTATCTCGGACACATACTGCGCGGAGAACGCTACCATTTTTAACGCCTCATTCTTCAAGGTAAAATAGAGGGAGGGGGAAGAGGAATAGGCAGGAAAAAATTATCATGGCTTAGAAATATTCGTCAATGGACAGGGATAAAGGACTTCCAAACACTGCAGTATGCTGCAATTAATAGAAACATATGATAGGAATAGAGAAGATGAACGCCTACGCAGGAATCTGCACGGCACTAAAAGAAGACGAACTGACCCTGATATGCAGAGGATGCTTCGCTTAGCACATCCTAAAACATTGGTCGATGCATTGACTGCTACTCTTGAAGATGAAGCTGCCACGAAGGCTTCGGGATACAACAAAGGGAGGACCATCCAAGAAGAACGTGGCGAATACAGACTTGACAAGATCGTCAATTTGATAGAAAGTATGGTGCGCAAGAAGCCTAAGAAGATCAGTTGTTGGAATTGTGGCGAGCTAGGGCATGTACGCTGTTCGTGTAAGCGCCCCAGAAGAACCTCTTAAATATGAAGCAGTCACGAAGGATTCAGGATATAACAAAGAAAGGACCATCCAGGAAGAAGGTAACGAAAAAAGATTCGATCAGATCGTCAACTCAGATTAGATTATTTAGTGGCCAGTAAGTCCGTTTTTCTACTCTCACACTAGTAAATTCCATATTACCTACTATTTGGTTTTTGGATACTGACACGTAATGACTAGCACGTAATAAAAAAAAATTACGCTTCAGTTCTAGAAAAACAACAATTTATCACCCAAGCCTAGTCGGTCAATGGTTTCGAGTAACCATGGAAACGAGTTAGCAGGGGTTGTTTTGACGTTTAATAATTAATAAGAGTCGCTGTCACTAGCTGTTAATGTGAATGTACATTTGTTTTAAAGACAAATAACTAGAATAAGCTCATCAAATAGTGAAAACGAACTAAGTAGCACACCACCCAATATTATACAGTTAGCCGCGGACACTACTGACAATTGCCAGAAAAATCAAGAGGAAGATATGAAAATGTATACCGGCAGTTTATGGACTGGCGAACAACTAACAATGTAAGTTCATTTTCTGAAAACGTACTCTTGGCATATTTTGGAGAAATCACTAAGAAATTCAAACCATCTTCATTATGGGCAATATATTCGATTTTGAGGAGTACCATACCTTTGAAGAATAATGTCAATATTGAAAATTACGCAAAATTGCGAGGTTACTTAAAAAGACAATTCCACGGTTTTAAAAGCAAAAAATTGAAAACCTTACATTCTCATGAGATAAAACTTTTTTTCTACTTCCGCTACTAAAACTGCACTTTGAACACGGGTTTGACATACACAAAACGATTCTTTAAACACTAGTGCGAAAAGTCACATCTCGTTTATCTTTTGTTTTTTAAACGTCAAATCAAGTGTATCTTTTGTATGTTAAATTTCATGCTCCTTGATAATTTCGTTATTCTGCGTCATTTGATTTATCAGTCAGCTGTCAGTCATCGTCCGTCATGTAATGAATATAATTCAAATATAATATAATGTTTTCCTTCGCGCGGGCGAAGAAAAAGTATAGTAAGCAACTCGTGTTAAAAACGTCTTTAGTCACTCGTTTCACAAGGAACTCGTTCCGCGTCGATTCACTCGTGCCTAGTAAAACTCGTGACTAAAGTAACCGTTTTGACACTTTGTACTTAATATACTATTTTAAATGAAGCTCCTGATGTGCAGTATTTATTCGTAAAGGTATTGTTACGAAACAGCACACTGGTATAGACCCTAAATCCGACTCTGTCTAAGCTAGGTATGAAAATTAAAATTATGGCGGATACGCAGTGTTTTTATAACTGTTTGGGACTATCTTATCTAAACATTGATTTTCTGACCAGACTTATCTAGAAAAGGCCAGAACCAATTGTTTTGTGTAAGCCGCAGACCAGAATTCTCTAGTAAAAAAGGCACTAGTATATAAAAAAGACCGATCAGCGGACCAGTCAGTTGTTAAAGTGATCTTGAGAAATAAACAAAAATACACCCAACAGTAAAGTGCTGATATAAATAAATAATCAAGTTTGTGTGCATATAAATTAAATTTAAGTGATTAGTTAAGTATATTATAACATTTAATATTATTTATGTTATAATAATGATATAATTAATAGGATATTTGAATAGCCCACTACGTTGGGACGAAATTATTGTAATGAATTTTTATGTATGTATAGAGTATGAGATTCTTTCTGTTATCTGGGTTCTCACGGTTGTGAATAAATTCAGTTGATAAATAAATAAAGAAACATTTTACTTGAAAACAATATTTTAATTTTATTTATAAAAATTTTATGCGACGCCCATGTATGGGTCAAATGAAATTATTGATTTTATTCTTATGTGTGGCGTTCTGTGCGCATGCTCAAGAACATGAGGTAACGATGCGCTAGAGTAAACATTTGATAGACACGTCGGGTCTGTTCATTTTCACAGCGAGCTTCTATGCTGTGTCATAGAACATGTTTCAAATTATATACAAGTTAAAAGAATTTATGCTGGGAGATTTATACATACAGAAATACGAATAATATGGTACAAGAAATAGTTATGAAATTTATATACATAGAGTTTGAATGTTACATAAAAGAGTTGGATGTATCTTTCTTAAGTTTCTTATTTGAGAAATGCGTAAGTATTAAATTTTATTTCTTAAGATTGGCCATTTATCATTTAGAATTATTTAATAATATAGCTATATTGAGTCTCTAATTTTAATTCTTTTTCAGATCGATCATTATTTCAAAGTTTATTTTACTCATGAGATTTTAAAGAAGACATTTGATTGACGTTAATGAGTTTTTTATAACTCTTGTTGTACAACAATACACTGACCTTGTGTTCAGGAACCAGGATCTGTCTCTCGGGACTCTGGAAAGCAGCTTCCGAAGTTTACAGTTGAATGAATATGTGAAAATATGATTTTCACTCTGGAAAATCAGCTACAATCATTGGGTAAGTACATGTGCATGTTTTATCAATAGTTTGCTATGTTTTTATCCTCATTTTGAGGATAATTTCTTAAAATTTCTGGAGCACTTCAAAACCCAACCTTCTAGAAACGAAGCCAAACCACCGACCTTTTTTCTTCAACTCTTTTCAACAACCAACAATCAGTCTTTTGTTTAATTCAGCTCACTATATTCAAAAATGTTTGTTACACTTGTTGTTGTTTGAAAGTTCCTTCTGTCATGTCACATAAACCAATCACCGTTTTCTTTTTTAACGCACTCAAATTATGATTTCACTTTACATTCTAATATCTTTACCTACATACAAAAAATTAGTCTCACTAAAAATTGTTTATTCAATATTGAAGTTCATCTTGTTATTATGGGACGAATAGTTTTTCTTAGGCGATATACAATAGTCTTTAATATCAATGTTCAGTTCAATTTTCTCATTATAATTAGCAATTGTGTTTAGCCATCAACATAAATTCTTTTAAAACATTTATTAATATCCCTTAATCTAATTATTTATGTTCATTATATTCGATTAAACACATTAATTAATTTCTATTCATTTCATCTATGAAATTACTCTACTTTCAACGTTTGTCGCTGATACATATTGACATCTATATTTTGTCGCTAGCGTATGTCGCTAAGCGTATTGGTATTACAGCGTTAAATATTCTAACCCATATGTTTCTAGTAAAAATGCGTTATAATATTGTACAATATCCTTTTTATTTCGAATATTTATTAATTCATGTTTCTTTTCTAGATTATATGTTCATCGTTTTTTCTGACATGAGGTATTTAATATGATGGACGATATTTACTCTATGGCTTTTGGATATATGATCAAGGTAATGTTTCTTTTGTCAATTCTATGTGAGTCTTCTCAGATTATTAATTATATACATAAGTTGTATTACTTTTTTAGTTAATATGAGCAATTTTAATGTCTCGTATTTATGATTCTAATTAAATATAGTCTAATGTTTTAATTTCTAATCAGTTTACAACTAATCTGTTTTACACCAGTGTTTCTATCTTTATTTATACGTTATAATATATAAATTAAGTGTTAGTGAGTTAGTGTTTAAATAAATTAGTAAGTAGCCATACCGTGTGTTTAAAATTTATCCCACCCGTTTATTGTTCAAATAAATTAGAATAACATTACAGTATGTTTTTTAACAGAATAAAAATGATATAATATTATATACTCAGAATAACTTTTATTTTAAGGTTGTTGCAATTTTTGGAATATGTGGAGCTTGTAGGAAACAAGAGTTAAAAAATCTTAAACTTAGTGACATAAATGATTCAGGTACCATGTTGTTGGTTAGAATCCCTGATACGAAAACTAAAGTATACCTAGATCTTTCGTGATTTCTCGTAATTTCTAGAAAATTTGCAAACAATATATGGATATTCGCCAACAAGCTAGCGATCCGCAAATAAATCAATTTTCCCTAAACTATCGAAGAGGTAAATGTACGAAACAAGTGTTAGGATTAAATAAAATAGGCGGTGTACCTAAACAAACAGCCGAATATTTAAAGTTACCTGATCCCAAAGAGTACACAGGTCACTGTTTAAGACGAACTTCCGCCACTCTTTTGGTTGACGCCGGTGGTGATTTAATGACGCTTAAACGACATGCGGGTTGGAAGTCTTCGACTACAGCTGAGGGATATGTCGATGATTCAATAAACAATAAGACATTAACCGCCAATAGAATTATAAATTTGGTTGAAAATAATCTACAAACATTTACGTACACTGAAAATAGTAATGTCCAAAAAGAATATACCATACAGTCTAAGTCATCCCAAAATTTACCGGATACTTTTGAAAACTCGAAAAGGGCGGATAAGGGTATAGTAATAAATAATTGCCAAAATTTTACAATTAATTACTATAAATAAATGTTTACTTTAAATTATTTTTTCTGGCTACTGTTTAATGAATAAATGCTACTTGTTATTCATGCGTTTTATTTTTATTAATGAAGTCGTTCGTAGAAAAAGTATAGTACACAACTAGAGTTGTAAGCTTATTACATGCTTATTGAATTACCACACTCGCCGCTACGCGGCTCGTGCGCAGCTTCTCTATTCGTATGTAATAAGCAACTTACATCTCTTGTTATGTAATATACTATTACAGATTAATCTAGTAGTAAATAGATGTGAATATAAATGAGTGAATAGTGTATTTGAAATATGAATTAGTAGTGAAGTGTAAATAAATTAAGTGTAAGTAAATATACTTTTTTAAAAATAGTATTTCTGTTTGGAAACACATATCTACTGTGTGTATAAATGTTGTAATACCAATAGATTCCACTATGATCCTAAATAAATAAAGAAAATTCTATCACCACTTGTAATACCCAAAAAAAAACTCTGCTGTCCAAAAATGTCCCTAATGGACCGAGAAGGCAGCGTAGCTGGCTGTCACCACCCACGTTTCCGTGGGAAACAGGAGTCGGCGGCTCCTGTAAGAAATGTCCGAAAGAGCTGGCTTCGGCCTCCGCTGCTACCAGTTGTCGTTGGTAATGAGAGGTCTTGTATTATGGGGTTACGTCAGTTAGAGGGGTGTGTTGAGGGAAAATTTTAGGTGTAGATCTTATGTGTATGGGTTAGGTATTCCTTCTCTCCTGGTTGAGTAAATAAATTAACCGATAACGATTTCTTAAATGAGTTTAATAAAAAAATATATAAGAAAAAAATAAAAATAATTACACCAAATTTACAAAACGTCGGGAATACTCGTATATAGAGTCCCGTGTCTACAATTGAATAAAACCAGTGATAGGATCGAGAGAAAACTTGAGATATCCCTTTTAAGTCAACGCGAATGACTCGCAGAATAAAAGAAATTTGTTATTTTTTTAAAAAATAATCGTCAGAACCTAATATTTTCGCGTACCCTAAATATGAATTTTGATATTAACAATTTAATATTCAACCTCAAATGTGCCCCCTATTCCTAATTCATACGGTGAGACATCACCATTAAATATTCGTGTGCGATATGAACTACCATACACCAATTAAATTATATAAACATAATATCATAAAAAGCGGGCTGGCAATGTTTATAACCTGACCAAACTACAGAAAAAAAATCATAATACACTGTTAGTATAATTTGAAATCAGACTTACCAGTTCCCGGACTGGGGGTTCACAAAACGCCGACGGACACGATTCGCGTTTCGAACAAAAAGAAACCCTTTTAGAGCGCGTACAGTAGACGCTCCCTTGTAATCTGCTTTCCCTTTTCGAAAAAAAAATAATTATACCTAATTGCTAAAACACTACTTTAATTATAAATTACTATAACTCAGGACTCCCCAAAAACCGCTATTCGCGAAACCCCAAAAGAAAACTTGACCGTTCCCGACCGCGAGTTTTTACCAACTGCCCCTCATTTGTTACTTTTTCGAAGTTTCGGAATTTTTCCTTGCTCAGCAATCCTTTATTTTCTTTGTACCTGTTAGCTTCTGATTGGTGGAACTTATCGTTCGACGTAATTGTGTAATAGGTTTTTTACCTCGATTAAAAATTGAATTTGTTGGATTCCGCAAAATTTCTTTATTTTGACGCAATTATTATTTCCAGTTAAAATATTATTTTTTTAATTCTTGCACCCAGACAGACGCTTAGATAAGTGGTTTTTTCATTTTATCAATGTGAACGACCGCTTTCTATAGTTTAAACGTTATAAAGTAAAAAGTAATTTGTTATACAGGATGGTTCTCTCCATGTTTCTTATTGGTATTTATTACAATGTATCCCATGCATCAGAAACAGTATTTAAATAAACGTGAAAAACGTTACAATATAATCGAATTAGTAACAATAATCGCCGAGTAATAGTTTTAGATGAAAAATATTAGTAGAAAAGGTAGAAAGTAGGAAACACGAAATGAAAAGATTTTTGTAGGGGGTAATTGGATAACGTAAGCAATGATTCACATTTCATAGAAACTATTGTTTATACTAATGATTGTACAGCCATCCAGACATGTATCATAAATACTCATAACTTGCATGTATAGAGAGGTATTTAATACAAAAAAGACGTTACTAAAGAAGATCTATTCAATAAAGTTTTGAGTTTGCTACAAACAGAAAAATGTTATGTCGAAAGATAAAACTACAAATATGAAAAGACTTGCAAGTAATTGAATAGCATTTTGTCTCTACCCTGTATATTACCAGCTTGTTTAAATTTTCTGATTTGGAAGTATTTAGAGATTTCACAAAAGCCCCTCTCTATATATTCTGTAGAAACTTTATACCCTCATGAATTCAAATGTGTCCTCAGGGGGACTGCGTTTAAGAAGAAAATAATCTGAAGATTTCAATAAGAGACGTCGGGATGTTTCTAAGAAAAAGTATCTCTTTTCTGTAGGGAAATTTCGTCAACTCTGGAAACTGGAAATCTAATATTTTAATAGAATGGAAAAGGTATCTGTGTAACAAAATTCAATTATCTATACACCCTCCAGCGAATCAAAGTCTATCATATTACATTTGATGACTTCTTAAAAAATATTAACATTTAGCAAATCGTTATAAAATTTCGAAATTAACAAGCTAACAAAAATACATGAAATAATATAGTTCATTGACGGAAGAGGAATATCAGGTTTTGAGAATATATACCTACTTTTGTCAACTTTTCATTAGTGCGAACAGAATATACTATAATAATGGGATTCAACAATAGTTATTTGTGTAACTAGTGCAAAAAGTGCATATTTGTTGCACGATGGATGAAGTTTGCAGCTCGAGATAAAGTCGAGAGCTGTAACCATGCCGAGTGCAACAAATATGCTTTTTGCACATGTTACACAGAACATTTTTTCTACGATCGAAATAAATATGTTTTTAAATGAAATTTTATTAGACTATTTAACAACAGGTATAACAAAAATTACTTATCATTTTACTTGACTTTTTTGAAATAATTTTCAAATTTAATATCGCAATTAGCGATTATTATTGATGGACAAACTTCATTTCCACTGATTATTTGAGTTTTGGTTCTATTTTTGCTTGTAGATGTCTCATCATGTTCTTCGCTTAAAACAGCTCTTTTTCGGATTGTGAAGCTTCCGGTACCAAAGTAAAGTAAAATACTTTTTGCACTAGTGCAAAAAAGTTATAGTTTTGGCACCATACAAAGTTTAAAAAATAGTCATTTTTAAACGATCGTAGAAAAAATTCATTTAATTGTTCCTTAAAGTTCATCTTTGTTGTATTTTATTGAAAATGGTTTTCAACTCCTCTTGCCGGAAACCGAAATTTGAATTCGTCTTTATTCAAGTACACAGAGATAAGTGACGTACGTACGCCTCAGTCGCCTGGGGAGACACACATGCAATCACATGCAACACAAACAGGGAAGAACTACCGGTGCAATAAAACATATGCATAAGACAAATGATAAACGCCTCTGGTTCAAAAGATGCGATGACATGTACGAGAAAATAGAAAAGGTACTAGAAATAATGGATGCAAGAACGAGACTATGAGAAGTACAGAAGACCAAGGAAGCAGTTAGAAGAATAAGCAGCACAAAAAGAACAACCCCACCAAAAAAAACTGTGCAAGCGAACAATCGCTTGTTCACAAAAAAATAGCACAAAAATTAGTGCAGGCGAGCAATCGCCTGTACACTAAAAAAATATAAAAAACGTGCAGGTGAGCAATCGTCTTTTAATTAACAAAGAATGACAATTTTTTATTGATTGTGATAATTGAAAGAAGTGAATAGAAAAAAAACTATTTATGTTGACTAGTTTAATAATATAATATTGTTAAATCAATAAATGAAACATTTTTATACTGAAATGAGAAAAATCGCTGTGTATCCTAGTTTAAATTAAATATTGTAATGTTTTTCTCGTCAGTAAATAAAACGGTTTGTGGATCACAGCCGTCATTTTCCAGTGCCACTTTAAGTCTTTCTACTAATTCACTTTTTTACCGGTTGTTTCCAACTCACGATCTTCCAATTCTGCTCTTAATTCCGCCACATTCAAATCACATAGTCTCTTGGCCATTTTTACGTAGCAATTTATTTATATTACCCCACACCTGACACCAATGTAATGTTTTTCTAATTTATTTAAACAGTAATTGGGTGGGATAAATTTAAAACACACGGTATGGCTACTTACTAATTTATTTAAACACTACACTATTCACCATACGCGCCCATAAATTCATCGAAGGTAGGGTCAGACATATCTCGAATAAGGTTTACTCCTTCCTCTAGGTCATGGTCTCCTTCGAATGGCGCTAGTCGGTTTTGGTGAACTACTTTTGGTTCCGTTGGGTATCTTGCTTATGGAATATATAACATCATTGATCCTTTTCTTAATTAAGTATGGACCTTCCCAGGATTTTTTGGCCAATTTTACGTAGATACTAATTTATATAATCCCACTTCGGACACCATTGTAATGTTATTCTAATTTATTTAAACTGTAAACTACTCACTAACACTTAATTTATGTATACTTAACTATTCACTTAAATTTAATTTATATGCACACAAACTTAATTATTAATTTATTTCAACACTTTGCTAATTTATATTCACTCATTTACTGTTTATTTGTCGAGATCACTTTATCAACTCCACTAACTCTTCCTGCTCAGTCTCTTATATATTAATGCCTTTTTCACTAGATAATTCTAGATTGCGGCTTACTCAATAACAATTGGCTTTCTGGCATTTTCTACATAAGACTGGTCACAAAAACAATGTTTAGATAAGATAGTCACAATCGTAAACAAAACCCTGCGCGTCCGCCATAATTTTAACTTTCATACCTGACTAAAAGCTGTTTTAGACTACACAATTTCTTGTACAAGATTTGGTTCAGTTTCATGAACGCTAGTATCATACAGCAAATTGTTTGAAAAACATAGATTGAACCGAAAATTGTGCCGGAAAATAGAACATGTTCTATTTCTACACAATTTCTAGGCCAAGGGCATGCGCAGTTGGGATATATTATAACACCCTGTAACCTAGCATAGTTGATTGTTTACAGCTTCACGTTTATCAACGTTTATGTGTTAGTTTCATTTATAACAATAAATTAATCAAAAGTAATCAATAATTCACACATCAAACGGATCAACCAAAGCCCAAAATTTTTAGGTTGTTTTATGTTTGACACATCGAGAAATAAACATATTAATTGTCTATGTTTTGACATTTCACTAGGATCGTAGAACATTACATTTAGCCTTTAACATAGACGATTCTGATTTTAACGCGAGAAAAACGATGTACTGCGCAGAATCACGAACTATTTCTTGAACAATATATTGTACAGTATAGTAAAGAATAAATTTACTGCCAAACAATTTGTGGTTCTAGATCTTATAAAAGAAATTGAACCAAATTTTGTACAAGAAATTGTGTAATCTAAAACAGCTTTAAGAATAGTGTTTCTGTTGTGATTTGAAACCAAAGAATCGATTTTTAGTTTAGTTTTTGTTTTAGTTTTTTTATTACTTTGTTAATTTTTTTATTATTTTGTTATTTTGGCATAACTATTGTTAAAAAAATGTTAACAGAAAAATCCCGTATTTTTGAATTATAAACCATTGACTATACATGCCTATGATGAGTCATTTGAAATATATTCAAATAAACATTCTATTTGAGTATGTATATTTTTTCACCGAAAAAATAGTGGTCAACCTAAACTTCATCAAATATCGAACATACGAGTATGCATATTCATTAGCATGAAATACATGCATAAATGAAGAAGCTAAATGACAGTATCGTTAAGTGGTCCAACATGGTCACACTTCCTCTACCTCGGTTGAGAAGCCTATTATTTACCTTGCACATTATATAAGTGCTCGGTAAATAATAGCTCACGTCTCAACCTAGGTGTATAATATACTATTCTTCCAGTAATCTATATAAATTTGTGACTTTTATGTAACTATCGAGCCACTATTTATTGCATACTTAACTTTCGAATGGGGATCGAATATTTTCTATGTTGCACATTATATGGCGTTTAAGACATTTTAAGAAAAATAATCTGTAACTAGTGGATAAATCTCGTGGAAATGTCTTTTGTTCGTACTATCAGGAGGCAATAAATATAAATAGTAAGAAGCGTTGAACCAAAACCTTCGAAATATCGTTCTGTAACATAAATTCAGTGACTAAATGCTCCATTTTATAGATAGTTAAAATGTAAGCACAGAAAAAGTTCATCCAATTTGATTGCGTTTCGGAGTTTAGACCTGAAAAGAAAATCTGAAAGGTTGCGCGATATTTTTCGAATTTGTAAGTTTGAATAGTAGAAATATGAATGCGAAAAATATTTTCTAAAATGACATACAGTGTGGAAACCACATATTGCGTAACGCTGCTAGGGTCGTTAAAAACCTTTTCTTTACTTTCAATAATAATTATGATTATTTGAGGGAAGTTTTACCTCTGCCAATACGTAGCTGTTCTAGTTACCTATAGTTTCTGTCAATATCAACCAACACAAGAAGAATGAATACTTTTGAGCGGACTAAAGCTGTTATTCCCAAACGAGCTTGAAATTCGACCTCGGTTTACAGTACGAGGATTTAATTTTGGGGGACGCTATTTGTTCTACTTGTAGAGTTAACGTTAGAGTGACTTTGAATGAAAAGCCGAATTCAATTAATAAATATATTCCCTTATAAGTCAGTCAAAATTTATGAGTAACGAAATCAGAAATTAATTTAAATTTCAGTTGCTAACATCGAACAAAAGGTTTATAATTTGGAAAAGACGAGTGGGGCGAAACTTTTTAATTATAATTAACAACAAACAAAACAGAAACAATTATACAAAATATAGAAAGTTGACAGTTTAGCTTCTTAGCAGTTGACTCATAATATACAACTGATAAAATCGGTGAAATTACAGTTCAATTGATCTTTGGTGAAATTGAACATAATAACAATTTATGGACATACAGGAAAAAGACATTGGATTAATGGCAACCAACAAGAAACAGGAATGGATGACGCAGGAAATATTAGACCTCATGAATGACAGACGGAAGTACAAGGCAAATCCGACGGAATACAGGCGATTGAATAGGATCATTAGGAGAAAGTGTCGGGAAGCGAAAGAGATCTGGATGTCGGCAAAGTGCTAAGAAATAGAACAATTACAAGAAAAACATGACACCTTCAATGTTCATAAAAAAGTAAAAGAGCTTACAAACAGACACAGAAAACATCAAGGAGCAATCTTGAGAGATGATAACAACGAGATAATTCTAGGAGTGGAGGCTAAGCTTGCAAGATGGAAAGAATATATCGAAGCACTTTTTAATGATGATAGACCTTGCTCCCCACCACCGATAGATCACATATTGAATGAAAAGGCTCCAGAAATAACCAGAGATGAAGTTGTTCATGCAATAAAAGCACAGAAAAACGGGAAAGCTACCGGTCCCGATGAAATCAACGTTGAAATACTTAAATTAATTGCAGACAATGAAAGTGAAAACCTAGATTTAATAACAGCACTATTTAACAAACTATATAGCTCAAGCAAGATACCGTCGGATTGGCTTAAATCAACATTCGTAACCCTACCAAAGAAACCCAACGCCTCACAATGTGATGACTATCGGATGATGAGTCTTATGTCCCATGTCCTGAAAACCTTTCTTAGAATCATCCACACACGAATCTACAAGAAGTGCGAATATCAGATGGACAATACCCAGTTTGGATTCCGAAACGGACTCGGAACGCGGGAAGCGCTCTTCTGCCTGAATGTAATGACACAAAGGTGTAGAGACATGAATGTGAATGTATTCGCATGTTTCATAGACTATCGTAAGGCGTTTGACTGTGTTAATCATCAGAAGATGATCGAAATTTTGAGAACAACCGGGGTTGACGAACAGGACCTACGTTTCATATCAGAACTTTACTGGCATCAAACGGCGGTAGTAAAGATGGAACAATCGACATCGGAGGATATGCAAATCAGACGAGGTGTCCGACAGGGGTGTGTCTTGTCTCCACTCCTCTTTAATCTGTATTCCGAAACTATATTTAGAGAGGCACTGGATGGGGCCCAGGGCGGAATCAAGATCAATGGAACCCCAATAAATAATATCAGGTACGCCGATGATACGGTTATATTGGCCAGCGATATGCAGGAATTGCAAAGCATCATGGATTCCGTAGTTCACTATAGCGAGATGTTTGGATTGCATCTCAATGTCTCCAAGACCAAACTATTAATCTTTTCTAAGACTCCAATAAATGCACACCTGCGGGTCAAGGGACAAACAATCAAACAAGTGACCTCAATAAAATATTTGGGAGCTAACATCAATAGTCAGTGTGACCCGAAAAGGGAAATACTTTCAAGGATTGAACAATCGAGAAAAATTTTTGTGAGTATGAAATCATTTTTTTGCAAGATTGGACCTCAGCTTGGAACTCAGAATTCGGATAATCAGATGCTACGTGTTTTCTGTCCTACTCTATGGATGCGAAAGCTGGACACTAAATTCACAGACCGAAAAGAAAATTGAAGCCTTCGAAATGTATGTGTATAGACGGACGCTGCGAATTTCATGGGTACAAAGGATCATCAACGATGAAGTACTCCAGCGCATGCACAAACAAAAGGAACACTGAACACCATCAAGGAAAGAAAAATGCAATACCTGGGTCATGTGATGAGAGGTGATAAGTACGAAATACTACGCCTCATAATAGAGGGCAAAGTGCACGGGAAAGGATCAGTAGGAAGACGCCAGAACTCATGGCTAAAGGACTTAAGGAGATGGTTCGACCGCTTGTCTGCAGAAATCTTTCGTGCTGCAGTCTCCAAAGCTACAATTGCCATTTGGATCGCCAACCTTCGGCAGGAGAGGGCGTGATAAGAAGAAGAAAATGGACAAACACTTTAGAGAAACTGTGATTCCCGCTAAATGCCACTTTATAAGTTAAATTAACATGAATGGACTTAAACTGGCTGAGATTGTCTGATTGATTGAATTTTTTTAAAGTGTACGCCCAGTATATTTGATAGATTTATATACCAGCCTTACAAACATTTAAAATAATTGGTATTCAATCCCTAGTTCCTAATTAAAAGATGTTGAGATAAATTTCTTTTGTGGCGGTTGCAAAATATCGCCACGTACGGGTTCTCCTGTTAATTGCCTTTTTATCACATTCTGTGGCGAGACTTAGCAATACACCATCTATTCTATCCTTTAAGTAAACTAACTACCCAGATGATGTGATTGATAGTTTATATGCCGTCGACAGCGAGAAGCAATGTATTGAAATGTTATTAGTTTATATAATATGACGACGCTTAGTTAATTTCTATATTTCCTGATTCTGCATGTACACCCCTCAAATAAAGGTTGGTCAGTTAAATAAAATTTTTAATTGACTCACCGGAGACGAAATCTCTTCCTCTCACAAGTGAAGTATGGAGCGAGTGACCCAAAAAATATGCACACAACAAAACAAAAAAAAACTAAATCTGATAAATGACGTTGATTTTTCTTTTAACGAACACTTTTGCTAGTGATTTGCGCTGGTCGCGTAAACTCCGCGTTGTTCCACAACGCTGGCTGGGTCCACTCTAACTCCTTTCAATTTTTCCATTCCCCCTCGATGGATTCCATATTTTCCCCTCTTCATTAATTTTCTTGGTTACCTGTCGACTCAACTCCATATGTGTGTCGCAGAGTTTGCGATTTCATACATGAGTTAATGTATTTCCAATCACGTAGTTTTACGAAATGATAAACATTTTTTGTTTAATATAGTTTCGTAACGAAATAACTGAAGAAATGTTATTTCATTTTTTTATATGATACAGGTTGTCCCAATTCCATTAATCGCTTTTATAATTTATTCACACCCATCATACAATGGAATAAAATTGGTTGTCTCCTTATTTTAGAAAATTATGAAAAACGCTGAGACATGTCAACTTTAAAATTCAAATGTGCGTTTTTTAAACATAAACTTAAACGTACAGGACAATTCACGCGAATCTAGCATAGTCCATACTCTTTACTTTTAATGAAACACCCTGTATAATTTTATATTCTTCCAGGCTCCTCAGCAAAAAATGATTTCAACCAACTAATTATGTACCTACCTATGGTCTATTATTAATAATATCTCACATCATCATTTTGGAAGCGGGTACTTGGAATTGTATCTTAGTACATATTATTTATTTAATCAGGAACTTACTTAATTCCTTTGTTTTCTTTTCCTTTCAAATTGGTCCGAATCTTCTAATTTTACTCAGCCGACTTTTATAGCAAAACAAAAAACTCAACTCCTGGCTTTTCTTCTGATATACTTCTTTCAATAATACATAGTAGGTTTATGTAACAAATAATTAGCCTCTTTCTGTTCATTATCCTTAAGAATCCTAATAAGTCTCCTGCAATTTGTATTCTGATTTAGTTTTCTACAACAGCAAAGAGAAACTCCCCTTAAGAAGAAGTAGTTGGAAACAAAGGAGGTTTCATCAAAGTATACTGTTATTTCTATTGCTTTTGTGATACCGTTCAAAACTCATTGAATTTCATATTGTATCCTACTCTTATTTAAACCAACTATTTGTTGCTTTGCCGAGATACGCTATTTCTAATGATACTATATTTTCTTTTCGCCGCATTGAGGGTCTTATTACTGCTTAATACCTTCCTATATTGGTTCGTTTATAGAGAATTTTTCATTTAACACAGTTTGTCTTCATTCAAAACATTATTGGTTATCATTTCTTTTTTTAACTGTTTCTATTGCCTCTATTGCGGTAAATCGAATACTTTAACGAGCAAACTCTTTGGGCTGATGACTACCAATTTTGAAAAGAATGTCAAGGCAATAATATATCTATGAGCAATTACCAACCAAGAGATAGAAATGGGATTACTTTATAAAAGAGATAACAGATATACCTATACTGGGAAAAAATCAAAAGATTAAAACAACAAGAGAAAGATAAAATTAAGAATGTGAAGAAAAGAAGAGCTGATTAGTACTTATATATCGTGAAATCAAAGGATTTAAATAACTATATTTATAGGCTGGCTAGCTGCATAACATAGAAAATGGATATTGATCCAAATAGTTTCAAGGTATAAGTCGATCTATATACAACTGGATAAAGGGAAAACAGCAAATATGAATAAGTGGACAGGAATATACGGAAAGATAGAATATATGAGACCGATCCACCTCGAGGTGATGAATCTTGACAGTTTTCAAGTGATTATAACACATTTTCTTTTGTTTTGTGGCCCAACGTTTTTTATTTGGGCTGTATAACGTAACAACAATATATGTTTTTATGGTAAATAAAATTTCGTGCCACTATCAAAATTCTAAGTTAAAATAAATTGGGCGTGAATGCATTGCGTCAACTAAATTAAACTTGAAATGTAACGCGAAAAATCGCCTGTTCGATAAGAATATTAGTTGGTATATCTGCCACGAACGCTCGTAATTTTCAGACTAGGGACACTGCAGACCGTGCCATCTATAGAGCCTGTCGAGTAACTGAAATCGGTAGATAATTCCAAAAAATTAACGAAAACTGTAACGTCGTTAGTAATCAAATCTTATTGATTTTTATTACTGCATGTCTAATATTTGTCTGTTGTTTCGTTGCTTTATTATTATTAATTGAAAAGACAATATCAAAGTGGATTCTGAAGGAATCTAATAAGTTGTGTACTCGGTAAGTTTTATTAAAAAAAATTGAGCATTTTTTTAATAGTTTTGTTTCTCCAACCCAGGAAGAAAAAATTAATATGGCTGAAACGCAGTGGTAATAAATCATTAAATTTGTCGACGAGGAAACGATGGAGGATATGTTCCCTTCAATTTCAAAAACAGTGTTTCTTTAGATTTGAAAAAGACGAAGGGGGGTCATAAAGACAGTTTGATTTGCCTTCCCATATGAGAGGAAGTTAACAAAAATTGATGGTAAATTTGATTGTATTCAATATAGCATGGTATAATTTTGGATATTTTAAAATGTAAATTGAGTGAATGAAAAGAGGAGTACTGAGTGTGTAATTTTATTAAAATTTCAGCTACGCGCTTTCAGCCTTTAGGCCATTCTCAAAGCTGCCGTCAAGAAAAAAGATACAACAGGTGTCAAGAAACATCAAACCCTGTAACCCATACAATGAAATAAAATGTTTGATGTTACATCATTATTTAAGTAAAATTTGTTAAAATTACCCTATAAAGAGGGTGTACAATTGTAATTCACATAACGAAACGTCTAATTTGAAATTATCCACTGAATGATATGTGTGTACACCCTCTTTATAGGGTAATCATAGACTTTCAGGAGCTGCAGAGTAACTTAAACTGCCTAATGCGATGGTTTCATACGAACGGAATGCTTTTAAATGTAGAAATATACAAATATGCAATAAACTAGGTTTAAGCTAGTGTTATTAACCTATTTAATACTTCCAGTAAAGAAAGAAAGATGTGTTTTAAGTGGAAATGAAATGTTAGATATATTATTTTAAATGTTGTACAATCACAAGTGCTGTTTAGCACTCTTATATGTAATTACTTGGCACCGTGTATTTACAGAGCTGGGCAGTAGTTAACAACTTTTCCTTTAAAATGATTTTAATTACTTTTGTTCTAACATTCACAGTAATTATACTCAAATGTTTTCTTTCACAGAAAATTGCCAAAAAGTAGTTAACTCATTGCTAACACTTTTTTTGATTAAGTAAGTAACAGTTATACTCCAGTAGTTTGTTCAGCTCTGTGTGTTTATAGGAGTATAATAATAAATAAATAAATTAATATAAACTTATCATAAATAATTTTCTACTTTTATCTTGATTTAACATCATTTAAAAATCTAATGATACTCCAATCTAGAATGTATGTCACTCAAATTATTTTTTAATTATTGCATTGTTTCAACATTATAGTTTATTTATTGTCATTCTGTTTGTTAAGAAATGTACTTTGTGAAAGAAATTATTTGTTGTGTATTTTTATACCAAAATAAATAAACTGTTTATATGATTACTGTTTTATTTTTTCCAATTTAATTAACCATTTATGGTCCATCATTTGATATTCCATTGAATTCAACTCAATATTGAGTTAAATTGAATGAAATGTCAAATGATGGACTATAAATGGTTAGTTTGAAATAACATAATTAAAATACAGTAAATTTGAATATACCGCCAAAACCTAAAATTACAGAAATCTTTTTAACATTACTCAACTGTTTAGTCGACAGGCTCTTTAGATGGCGCCACAATCAGTGTCTCATCTATCTGTGGGTTATCTGTGGAGGAAGGCAGTCCTATGAGATTTGCGATAACGAGTGGAGGTGTTACTCAAGATTTACCTGCCGGAGACCATTGGCCATTACTACCGAAGAGACTGAAAGGTCTTAGCTATCCACTAAAACTGTGAGACGGAGTATGATTATCCACTTGTTGGACAGTTTAAGTTCCGGAACTCAAAATTCTTAGTAAATAGAATATTCTTTGCATTTTTAAAGTAAATACGTCGTTTCTCGAGTCAAGTAATCGTTTCAAATTTTATATTATCGTATGTGTCCTGTAAAATTATTTTCTTTTACTGCGTTTCTTTTATAATTATATTATATTAATTATTTTTTTGAACATTTGCCTTCAGCGTTTTAAACTTTTTGCTACATTTTTTAATTACCTTTGTTTATTTTCATTATATACATCTTTGCTAACTTTTTTATAATTTTATTCACTTTCTTTACCTTTTCTATATACGTATATACATTTTGTATAAGTTTATCTATGGATATATACATATACTTGATAAATTTATAAGGTATTGCTATACCAACGGTGCGTACCTTGACTATACGCCTTACATACATTTATAGATTATTTGTCTTACTATTGTAGATTTCTTGAACGTTTGTACATTGTCTATTTTCAATTGAGGGTTCAATTAAGGATTCTGTCGTGAACTTGATTGTAAAATCCTCTAGCCTTCAGCTCATATTAATTTATATACTACTGGTACTTTATCCTTCAGCTGGGTCCAGGTGTCAAACTTAGTGGCTTTTCTTTTAAATAAATTGTAACTTGCAAATTTTGTACTTTAACTAGGAAAATAGATACTAGATCCAGTAATAAATCAGAGACAGGGGATATTTGCTGTCTTCATTTTAAAATCTTACCTGACAAAATCTTTAAGTGTGGAAAAGTGTATTAACCCTCTGAGAAGTTGGTGTTAGTTTGAAGGAGTCTTGGGTGCTTGTCTAAATTTCTCTGGTGCCTTATTTTTAAATTCGGAATAAATACAGAAGAATCCACCCCTCTTTCGACTCGAAGCTAGTCGACTGGCGAGCACAGATTGGTCTACGGCAGCCATGTCAAACATGCGGCCCGCATGCGGCCCACTGAGCATTTTCCTGCGGCACCGAATCAATTTTGAAAACAGCCATGTAATGCGGCCCGCGAGCCTGTTAAAAACCGAAAATAAAGTACTGTGATGATGAACTAAGATGCGCGCTCAACCTAAAAGCCTGGCTGGTTCCGGAAAGTTCTATCGCGCGAGAACACAGATGACGCTACCTGAACATTCTGGAAAGAACTGTCGAGAAATCACAATCCGTATATAAGCCAATACCGCTCGATTGAGTTCAGTTGTTCAGTCAGTTATGAGTCAGTTGCGATAGAATTGCGAGTTTAGTTGCGTACTTATTTTTACAACACGTAACAGTACTTATTGTTATTTATTTCGGATAAAGTTTTTAACATGTCTGTTTCAAAACCAAGTGGAAGTAAGAGGAAACTTGGAGATGAGCATCGTATCTTTCAAGAAAAGTGGGAATTAGAGTTTTTTTGCTGTGAAGTGAAAGACAAAATTATTTGCTTGATTTGTAACAGTACAGTCGGTGTCCCAAAATTATATAATATAAAACGTCACTATGATAGTCATAAAACTAAGTTTGACAAGTATACAGGCATGATTAGAAACGAAAAGTTAAAAGAGTTAAAATCACGGTTAAAAGATCAACAGCTTATATTTACACGACCAAAGCAAGAAAATGAATCTGCCGTTCAAGCGAGCTACGTACTGTCGGAGTTGATCGCAAAACACTCAAAACCATTTGTTGAAGGTGAATTTATAAAAGAGTTCCTTGTAAAGGCCGCGGAAATTGTAAGTCCCGGGAGCGTGAAGGCTTTTCAAAATATATCCTTGTCCTGGAATACTGTCGCTGAAAGAGTTACCGAGTTGGCTGCCAATATAAGCGAACAGATAAAAACAAAATCAGACTCTTTCATTGCATTTTCTATTGCCTGTGACGAAAGTACAGATGTGTGTGGTGTGGCGCAACTCGCTGTTTTTCTTCGTGCTGTTGATAGAGATATCAACGTTTATGAAGAATTACTGGAATTAGTACCATTGCATGATAAAACAACTGGGGAGGATATTTTCAATGCTGTTGTTTATGGGCTTCTGCAAAAGTACAATTTAGATTTGTCAAAACTGTATTCCGTTGCAACAGACGGAGCTCCTTCAATGACTGAAGTAAATAATGGCTTCATTAAAATATTACAAACAAATATCAGAGAAACGGGCAGTGACAAACCAGATTTTCATCATGTTCATTGCATAATCCACCAAGAAGTTTAATGCTCAAAAGTGATCAAGTTGGAAAGCGTTTTAAAGTCAGTGGAAAAAATGATAAACTTCATAAGGTCACGTGGCTTGAATCAGCGACAGTTTTCTGCGTTTTTACGTGATTTAGAAAGTGAGTACACTGGTTTACCTTATTATGCAGAAGTGCGATAGCTTTCGTGTTCTATGGTTCTCGATCGGTTTTGGAAACTCAAAGAAGAAATACGCCTTTTCATGGAAGTGAAAGAACAAGATGTCAGCTTATTATCCGACGTAGCTTTTTAACAAGAACTTTCATTTATGGTAGACATCACAAAACACTTGTCAGACGAAATTGCAAGGACCACGTCAAGTTATAACAGATATGCATGCTCATGTTAAAGCTTTCAAGTGTAAGATGATGCTGTGGAAAAACCAGTTAGCGGTGGATAATCTGTCACATTTTCCGACTTGCAAGGCGTATCAGGAAAGTACAAGTGGCCCAATATCATACAAAATGTATACAGAGAAAATGGGAAGCCTTCTGTCATTATTTGAAAAGCGTTTTCAGGATTTTAAGTCCCAAGAAAACAATCACAATCCGTATATAAGCCAATACCGCTCGATTGAGTTCAGTTGTTCAGTCAGTTATGAGTCAGTTGCGATAGAATTGCGAGTTTAGTTGCGTACTTATTGTTACAACACGTAACAGTACTTATTGTTATTTATTTCGGATAAAGTTTTTAACATGTCTGTTTCAAAACCAAGTGGAAGTAAGAGGAAACTTGGAGATGAGCATCGTATCTTTCAAGAAAAGTGAGAATTAGAGTTTTTTTGCTGTGAAGTGAAAGACAAAATTATTTTCTTGATTTGTAACAGTACAGTCGGTGTCCCAAAATTATATAATATAAAACGTCACTATGATAGTCATAAAACTAAGTTTGACAAGTATACAGGCATGATTAGAAACGAAAAGTTAAAAGAGTTAAAATCAGGGTTAAAAGATCAACAGCTTATGTTTACACGTCCAAAGCAAGAAAATGAAACTGCCGTTCAAGCGAGCTACGTTCTGTCTGAGTTGATCGCAAAACACTCAAAACCATTTGTTGAAGGTGAATTTATAAAAGAGTGCCTTGTAAAGGCCGCGGAAATTGTAAGTCCCGGGAGCGTGAAGGCTTTTCAAAATATATCCTTGTCCTGGAATACTGTCGCTGAAAGAGTTACCGAGTTGGCTGCCAATATAAGCGAACAGATAAAAACAAAATCAGACTCTTTCATTGCATTTTCTATTGCCTGTGACGAAAGTACAGATGTGTGTGGTGTGGCGCAACTCGCTGTTTTTCTTCGTGCTGTTAATAGAGATATCAACGTTTATGAAGAATTACTGGAATTAGTACCATTGCATGATACAACAACTGGGGAGGATATTTTCAATGCTGTTTATGGACTTCTGCAAAAGTACAATTTAGATTTGTCAAAACTGTATTCCGTTGCAACAGACGGACCTCCTTCAATGACTGGAGTAAATAATGGCTCCATTAAAATATTACAAACAAATATCAGAGAAACAGGCAGTGACAAACCAGATTTTCATCATGTTCATTGCATAATCCACCAAGAAGTTTTATGCTCAAAAGTGATCAAGTTGGAAAGCGTTTTAAAGTCAGTGGAAAAAATGATAAACTTCATAAGGTCACGTGGCTTGAATCAGCGACAGTTTTCTGCGTTTTTACGTGATTTAGAAAGTGAGTACACTGGTTTACCTTATTATGCAGAAGTGCGATGGCTTTCGTGTTCTATGGTTCTCGATCGGTTTTGGAAACTCAAAGAAGAAATACGCCTTTTCATGGAAATGAAAGAACAAGATGTCAGTTTATTATCCGACGTACCTTTTTTACAAGATGTTTCATTTATGGTAGACATTACAAAACACTTGTTGGACTTAAATACGAAATTGCAAGGACCATGTCAAGTTATAACAGATATGCATGATCATGTTAAAGCTTTCAAGTGTAAGATGATGCTGTGGAAAAACCAGTTAGCGGTGGATGGTCTGTCACATTTTCCGACTTGCAAGGCGTATCTGGAAAGTACAAGTGGCCCAATATCATACAAAATGTATACAGAGAGCCTTCTGTCAGAATTTGAAAAGCGTTTTCAGGATTTTAAGTCCCAAGAAAACAATTTTTCTTTATTTACTGGTCTTTTCACTATCGATATTGATAAAGTTCCCCCTCACTTGCAGATGGAAGTGATTGAGATTCAGTGTCAAACCCATTTAAAAGAAAAATTTGATAGTGTTGGTACATTCGAATTTTATAAGTACTTGCCTTCTCAATACCAAGAAATGAGAAAACTTGCCTGTAAAATTCTGTCAATGTTTGGAAGTACCTATAAGTGTGAACAATTATTTTCTTTGATGAAAGAAAACAAATCTCCCGCAAGATCGCGATTGACGGACGCACACTTAGACGCAGTTTTAAAAGTTGTTTCCGCCGATAAATTCACGCCACAAATAGACAACTTAATTAAAGACAAAAGATGTCAAATATCTGGCAAAAGAAGTTAATGTTTGTAAGTTTTTGTAATGTCCTTTTTATTGGAAATTTAATAAATATACTTCTGACATAATAGTACTTTTTTTCGTTAAGATTTTCAGTAGTTTGTCTTCTTTAAGATTAGGTTTTGCGGCCCACCTAGTCTATGGTCTTCATGCTTTTGGCCAACCAGTGACT
This sequence comes from Galeruca laticollis, assembly GCA_963921935.1. NCBI lineage: Eukaryota > Metazoa > Arthropoda > Insecta > Coleoptera > Chrysomelidae > Galeruca > Galeruca laticollis. The sequence goes on along the minus strand of OY998183.1, from coordinate 118,310,817 downwards.
TTGAGTTTGACATGGCTGGTCTACGGGGTAATATGACATCTAAACGAGCACTCAGGTAGGTATTGTGAAGAGGAAAACGATCGTTATAATAATGCTTTGAAGAACGTGTTAATAAAATATCAAGTGATATAAAAATTATCAGTTTGATCTAATAATACTTGAGAGAACCTGACAAATAATTTCAATGTGTACCTCATTTCATAATAATCAACATTCTCATTTAGTTATACAAATTCAAAGAAATCTACAAGAATCACTTGAATAAACACATAAATCATAGTTTCGTATTCGATAAATGCCTATATGAGAACCATTTCGTGTCCTTTGCGTCATCCCTCTTTCAGTTGAAAATAAATTAGATACAATTACAATAACAGAGTCATCCCCAACATTGAACTCATTGAACAAGAATGGTTTGCAAATGAAACTTGAAACTGAACTCGTGTCAGTTTTAATGGCTGTTACCGTTGAATTGTGTTTTACATTCAACTAATTTGACAAAATTTATGATACAGCACATGTTAGGACTTGAAAAGGGGCACTAAAGTATTTCGCGGCGGAGTAATAAAAAAGCGTTGTTTCATTTAAATACGAGCTATACTGAATTCTGGATTCTAATTTCAAAGAAGATGGATGCCAATTTTATTAGTAAGAGTTGATACTACTCATGGACTTGATTGATATAAATATAGTATTCTTTTTCGCAATTGGATGCGATGATTCTTGGTGGAAGTATCTTTTTCTCAAAATGTAATACACATGATAACTTTTAAAGAAAAAATTCAAATACATAAGGACGTATTTAAGGTTTCATTCTCTAAACCAAGTTTACGGAGTCCGAGGCTGTGAATTATTTTGATACCCTATAATCTATAAAGTTTATCTATCAAAAGAATTCACAGCCTTCGGACTCCTAGCTTCGAGTCGAAGGAGGGTGGATTCTTCTGTATTTATTTCGAATTCAAAAATTTTAAAAATAAGGCGCCAGAGAAGCTTAGACAAGCACCCAAGACTCCTTCAAACTAACCCCAACTTCTCAGAGGGTTAATACACTTTTTCACACTTAAAGGTTTTGTCAGGTAAGATTTTAAAATGAAGACAGTAAATATTCCCTGTCTCTGATTTATTATTGGACCTCGCGTCTCTTTTCCTAGTTAAAGTACAAAATTTACAAGTTACAATTTATATAAAAGAAAAACCACTAAGTTTGACACCTGGACCCAGCTGAAGGCTAAAGTACCAGTAGTATATAAATAAATATGAGCTGAAGGATAGATAATTTTACAATTAAGTTAATGACAGAATCCTTAGTTAAACCCTCAAATGAAAATAGACAGTGTACAAATGTTCAAGAAATCTACAATAGTAAGACAAATAATCTATAAATGTATGTAAGGTAAGGGTAAGGTAAATTATCCTTGATAAATTTTCGATACTACTTATAAAGTTAACAGTTCTCGCATTGTTTATTTATTACACTAATTGTCTTGTTTTTAAACATTGTTTGTTTGTTCAATCAATATCGATGATATTGATTTATCGAAACAATTGTCAATTTTTTAGAATTTTCAATAACTTGTATTATATTGTGGAATTAACTAGAGACCTTGAGTTTCATTTAAAAACACTAAACTATACATTGTTTTGGGATAAAGGAATTATTGAAGGTTTTTAAACAAAGCATTGTTTAGAATAAACAATTTTAATTTCGATTTAAAAGACTTCATTTTATATTTCAAGACAAAAATAGATTCCAACAACCAAATTTTTTCTTTGAAATATCGAACAAACTGAAATGTTGGGTCAACAGATACGTTTGATTGGCCCTATTGAAAGAACCAATTTGCTTAAATCAACGATTTTTTTTTCATAGTGTAACTAGGTTCTGTTAGAAATGGACACTATGCTCTGTTTATTAACTTGAGGGACCGACAAAGTGTGAATTTGCAATGACATGACCCTTTAAACTTTATGAACTAGCAATTAAATTCCTCTCATTTCAGACCTACACTTCTCATATTGATCCCAAATTAGGATCTTCCTAATATAAAGACGAGTTTGATGTGTGAGTGATTTAATAGCGGTGTCACTGTGGGTAGTTTATTGCAGAAAATAGTATAATAATTATAATCACATAAACTATATACAATATAACAATAAAATATGTGAATGTCAGTCATGAGTAGTTGAAATTCGAAATAATAATAAGTATAGGTCTGTTCCAACGGACACAAAAACCGTACAATGTACGATACAAATCCAGTTGACCTGCTGATTAGTGAATTTGATTTCAATAATTACAAAAACTTCTTATATGTACTAATCAGCCGATCAACTGGAGTCAACAGTCATTTTTTTTATCTGAATCCTTTATCGCTGCGTTCCGTCGATTAGTAGCGAGACGCGGTAAACCGCTTGAAATAGTTTTGAGAGCAGTGTTCTTTATACCTCGCTTTAAACTCTTCCACTCATCCTCACAGTAATTTCATGTGGTTTAATTCAGTGATATTGTATTTCGTTTTGAACTGATTTTGTCAAAAAACCCAGTACAAAGAGTTTTATTCAAATTATGCAACCTCCAGTAGCTTATTTTTGTGAAATTGCTCCTTATTCAAAGGAAGTCTAAGGATGCTTGAAGATAAATAATAAAGCATTAAGTATCTTTGAAGTCCAATGCTCTCGGGGCTATTTACTCTGTGTTTATAGGAAGTGAGATGCAAATATCAATATGTCCGGTTAAGAGAAATATCAATGTCTTCTATTTGTAATCTGTTTAGTAATTTTAGCAAGTAAACATGAGTGATTTCTCTGGTATAATATCTAAATGAAATGTCAATGTTTTGTTCGTCAAGTTGTGGTCATCTTTATTTTGAATGAATTTATGAGAGAAATTTTGATACTACTATATTGTAATGTATTAAAACTCGAAGCTCACATCAATAATTCTGTATTCAATTAGTATTCTGTGGATATTTTCTAATAGCATTTGGAGAATTAAATACTTCAGGATCATTGAAATACATTCATTTCTATGCAAATATTGAATATGAAGCTGCTGTCGCTGTTTCCGATGAAAACAAATTTATTCAACATTTCCATTTTCAATTTGGATCATATATTCGTTTCCGCATCGAATAGCAGAACAGTTTTAGTGAAGAATATTATAATTCCAAAGATTTTTCTATGAAAAATGTAATTTTATTAAATTTCGGTACGTGATGTTATATCCATGGAAAATTTACAACAAGAAAAATGTTAATAAAATTGAGTAAAACTTGAATTGAGAAATTCACATCCAAATTCATCAAATGCAAATATTCATGTACGGGTAGAATTCCAAATTAATATTATACTTACGCATAGATCGTCTTTGAAAACAGCTCTATTCCATAAATAAGGTTGAGTAGATACTAGATATTAATATCACTAGAGCAACCGAACTGACAAAAAATCGCGAAATATGGAGAAATGTCGTTTTCGAAGCAATTGATAATCTTCGTGCCCACAATCCTCCAATTGTGACCTAGTACATTTTATGAGTTCACATGTCTGACAAGACATTGGGACTATGATGATGATGATCGCTTCTCTATAACTGTTACTTTTGGTTTGGAAGACTTCAATCATAATCTTAACATAATTCTTTAGAAAATTTTCCACCTATTATAATTTTTTTGTCATATATGGACCATTTTGTCTACTGCCCTACCTCCTAATTTGACATTTGACAAAAGAATATTGGAGTTTTCTACATCTTTGAAATTCTTTCAAATCATAATGAATGCACCAAAAATAAATAATAATGTAAATTTTTCTTATTTATTCAAAAATACTTTATCCTGATGGTATTGAATTTAAAATATTTACTAATTGCGATAGTATTAAACTAGCCCTACAGAAAAGAAATTAATCTAATAATTCTTGGGTGGTCTTTAGAATTACAACAGATTTCGTACGCAATTGAACATAGATCAAATAAACGCATGCAACATGCGGATGCATTAAGTAGCAAAGATATATTAATACAATGGAGGAACTTTGAATGAGAGAAACATGCCTGGAGTTGTTGAGGAGCTATTTGTCAGAAAGAAGCCAATGTGTAGATATTCAGGGAACTTTGAGTGAGTTCAAAACCATCAAGTATGGTGTACCACAGAGCACTGTGCTAGGTCCCTGTCTCTTCAATATTTACCTGAATAAGCTGTTATCTCTTGATACCGAAGGCCAAATTATAAGCTTCGCAGATGATACTGCAGTTTTCTATAACGCGAATGATTGGACAAACTTACTCAATAAGGCACAAGAATACTTTTTAAAAATAAAAGAATGGTTTGACTCTAGGAAATTAACCATCAACTTTGATAACACATATTATGTGCCCTTGAGTATACAGAAAATCAATTTCGAAAACTTCCCCCCTCTCTCGCGAACAACCCCAACAATAACTTTCTCAATATTACCGACCACTATAACTAACTACTTGGGTTTGATCATCGACTGCAATATAAAATGGGACCACCATATTAAGAAACTAACTGGAAAATTACGTAGTTTGCTTCACTTATTTAGGCACTACAAACCGATGGTAAATGTTGAACAGTTGAAGGCTATATATTACGCTTTAGTTGAATCACAACTCAGGTATGGTTTAATTGCATGGGGTGGTGCATATAATCACCATATATTCCCAATCATAATTCTACAAAAATGCATCTTAAAAATAATTTATGGTAAAGACAAAAAATTTCCCACAGTAGGACTTTTGACTTATCGCAAGTCCTTGATATCAAACAACTTTATTTTCAGTGTGTAATAAATAAAGACAAATTTACCAAAACCAAAAACTCTACAAAGAATAAGTACTCGACCAGAAATCAACCTCTTGCTGTATACATTCCAAAAGTGAACAAAACTCTTACCTTGAGAAGTCACGTGTTTCTCGGTTCAAGATTGTACAATGACATCCCGTTAGAAATTCGTGAAATAAACTCCCCTATAATGTTCAAAAAGAAAATTAAAAAATGGCTGCAAACTAATACAATTGTCTCGCAGATCCTCTTAACATATGTAAAATTGAAATACTTTACCTTACCCTATATTTTTTAGCTACCCATCAAAAATATGTTATCTCAATAGCTCAGAAAACCAAGAACTAGTAATGGTTGAATTCGCCTTAGTAAACTGTGTACTTCTCTTATTTGCTGTGGTAGTTCTACAAAATATGTATATCTCTAATAGTACAATTTTAGTATGATTTTAATTGCTATTTATTTGGATTTACCTGTTTAATTGTTAGTTATTGTTTTGCATATGTATTTTACGTGTCTTAAATATTACTGTATTTATTCAGTTTTGTAGTCTTAATTCATAACAAAATAGACATACCAACCTTCTCGAGAATAAAGAGCCTTCACCCACGCACAAGTCGAAAGAATTCAATGGGTCTCTCCTACTTTATTTTCATTTTACTTTCATACGAATGAACTATATACTTGCAAACTATTTTGGCATTGTAAACCATCTGTTTTTTGTATATGAAATTTTTTGAAAATAAATTATTATTATTGAAATTGACTGTCTCGACCCTTACTTCGTGGAATATGCTCATATTAGTGTTTTTAAATGAAACTCACGGTCTCTAGTTAATTCCACAATATAATACAAGTAATGGAAAATTCTAAAAAATTGACAATTGTTTCGATAAATCAATATCATCGTCAGAATGACAGAAGTTACATTTCATTTTATGCCTACCTTGATCTAGCCAAAAATAACTACTAAACATCAGGTAGGCATAAAATGAAATGTAACTTCTGTCATTCTGACGATGATATTGATTTATCGAAACAATTGTCAATTTTTTAGAATTTTCAATGACTTGTATTATATTGTGGAATTAACTAGAGACCGTGAGTTTCATTTAAAAACACTAATTATTATTATCTTCAACGCGACAATCGATTACAATCATTTCCTGTCATTTAAAGAACAACATGTTCCACAATACATTTTCGATATCAATCGATCACTCTGATTAAAATCGGTCTAAAATTATGATGCTATTGAAAACAATCGTAAATCGGAAGCATGTGATTGGTCGAAAAATTTAAATAAACTACCGTTTGTCTATGGGTTATGTGATGTGAGTGATATTTTGCAATTGTATATTACATTTTTAATTAACAGAGCAGCTTCAATAGAATTAAACGTGATTAAACTAAATGAACTTGTGAAAAGTGTGAAATACACGTGAAATGAACTAAACTAATGATGAGGTTATGTCACTATGGATTTATTTGATTTGTAAAATGACATGACAATTTTTTTTGGTCGTTCAATAAACATCAATCCGTTTTTGGTTTCGATTATAAACAAAATCGGAATCAAGATTGAAGTGTTGAACAGCACTTATGCTTGGGAAGTATTATAATTCCATGATTTGTTTTTCTCATTAAGTGTATTATATATCTTGTAATATTTTTAGGAATATTATTTTATCGTATATGTGAATGTAAAGTTGAAATATTTTATAAAAATTACAGTTTGTGGATTGAGGGCAATCCGTTTTGTCAGGAAGACCGAACTGTAATAACTAGTTACTATTAGGTAGAGACCAGAGTGGGGAAGGTGACAAGCTGCCAACTTCACTCACGTTTTTAGAGGTTAAAATAAGGTTGATATCTATGGAGTACGTATTATGTTTGTGCCGTTGAAGTGAACTTTTAATTATTTATTAACATTCATTTTATTTGCCCATCAAGAACCACAACAAACCAGAATGTATTTACCACCATTCTCTGTTGTCGGGGGAAAGGTTCAGCGGTATCTGAAGCAACCCTTTCGAAATGGCTTACAACATTACATTGTTTCATGGGTGCCTTTCCCTTATTTTTCTTTTCTCTGCTTGATTCAAGGATTGACCAGCTACTGGTAACATCTGTTCGAATATGGCATTGAAATTGTCAGTTATTGTTGTTTGACGAAGTATAGACGTCACTGGTGTGCAGGAACCAATCCTGGTTTCCTTCTTAATGGTAACTGGGTAATCGTTCACGTTTATCACACGTACTGGGATCTCATTCTCCGACGTAATCAATCTGTTCCCGATTAGTACTTCTCTGCCAACCACTCAGTCGTGGTTCCATGGCTCCATCATAACTGGTGTACCTTTCTTCATGATTATCTTTAGCGGCGCTACTATCATGGTTTCTCTCAGTGCATATAGGACGGTGTCTTCCTGGATAGCTGCGACTTTCATATGGATGATGGAATACCTCTTCGGAACCTATTTTAATGGTTGTGTTTCTACAGTCTAATTAGAATACCATGTAGATTCATTACGTCCAGTCCCAGAATCACGTTTTCTTTTATCTCAGCTACGATTACCGTGTGCGTGAACTTTTCTGCACCAATTCCCAATTGAACTTATGTATATCTGTGACCGTTACCACTCTCTCCTGCGGCGGTCCATAGTCGCAGTTTCGTTGGTAGAAGCTTATTCTTGGAGTTCTTGATCTATAGCCGTATAATGGTTCTAGTTGATTCACTGTCTACCTGTCATTCACTTCGATATCCACTTATACACTGTCAATGCAACATCTGAGAGGAGCTATCAGTATAAGAGTGTCTTTGGAACCATCCTGGGTCGGTGCTGCACCCTCGTAGCGGAACGAACCGTTCTAGTTTTTCTGTGACTGGATTTCTTGCTTTGCCGGAGTCCTGGGGAACTTACACGAATTGCGTACAAGCCCTACCTCGCCGCAATTCCAGTATCTGATATTTTTCGGTTTCTTGTCTACCATACTTTTTCCATTCAAATAACTTGACAGAATTAATGATGAAGTTCTAAGATGAGTAGTATAAATTGAATGGTGTGTGAATTATTATTCTGAGTAAACTCCAGTTGAGTTTAAACTCACAAATAAAAAAAAACTGTACAATAAGTTATATTCAAATTAACAATCGTGTGTTGAATCCATTATAGTAGAAATGTTGGCAATTCAAACGGCTAAAAACATCAGAGGTGTGATTATATCGGACTGTGAATCTGCTATTCCATCAAAAGTAACAATTGGTAGGGATTAAATTGGTTAATTCTATGTGACATTAAAAAATTACGTTTGGATTTGGATGTGGACAAAGGGAAAGGAGCGTACAAAAGAGAATGACAAGAGGGATTAATTAGCCAAAAAAGCATAATAAATTGGAACTAATCATTGAAAAGTTCATAGAAAACAGCATAATAGAATGACAAGAGCAACAGAACGATATTGAAATTTTAAAAATGCAACAACATAACTTGCTTTGTCTGGATGAAGCTAACTGATATGTGCCCTCCGCAGTTGGCAAGATAAGTATAATTAACTCAAAGATTTCGATCTTGAACTGTTTGTTGATTGATTTGAAGATAGTTATTTAGGAAATTAATTCAACTAAAAATTATAAGTGTCTAGTAGATGTGCGATTACACTGATCAACACTAATTTTATTGTCAACAATATTTGGGCGATTTCTAGGTAATTTCGTGGTGCTGATCACGAATTTGAAGTCCATTTAGGTGAATTGGCTCTCATTTTAAAGATATATTATCAAAATATAATAAGATAGAGAAAAATATCAATTTAATAGACCAATGGCCCTTATAAGCAACTTTTAGTAAAAAATATTAAAGTGGTTTCAAAAAAAGAGAAACGAAAAAATAATAAAATTCATTTATTGATTAGGTATAACAGCAAAGAAATAATTTAATTTAAAAAATTACATCTAATTCGTAGGAAAGAAGCTCTTTTTGTAGGATTTTCTTTTATGAGGACCGTCAGGTACATCACGTTGGAGACTCCAACGATAGTCTGCCATCATATGATGATCCCATCTGCCCTGATACCTTACCTCCATCTCCTTTATATCCTGGGGGAACCGTTCCCCTTGTTCCTCACTGAAATTGCCAAAATTGTCGGGAAATTTATCCAAGTGGCTGTGAAGAAAGTGTACTTTAATACTCATATTAGTACCCAAGTTTTTAAAGTTTAATAACATCTGTTGCACTAATTCCTCGTAATTGTCCGCTTTGTGATTACCCAAGAAATTTTTCACTACCATAACAAAGCTACACCAAGCAGCAGCTTCAAGTGTCGTCATGTAATTTGTAAAATTAGAGTCCTTAATAAGTTTGCGAATTTGAGGGCCATCAAAAATACCCGCTTTTAGCTTTTCCATACTTAGCCTAGGAAAAGATCTACAAATGTATTTGAAGCACTCGCTATCTTTATTCAAAGCCTTAACAAATTGTTTCATTAGTCCTAACGTGATGTGGAGCGGTGGGAGAATGATTTTTTCACGGTCAACCAATGGTTCGTTTATGACATTTGTTGTTCCTACATATTTTGTCTTATTGGCCAATTAACCATATTCCAATGATCTTGCTTCGCAATACTATCCCACAAGCAGATAAAATAAGGGTATTTTGTGTACCCACCTTGCTGCCCAAGCAAGTTGACAATTTTTAGATCAACACAAATGGAAAACTGATGTTCTTAATAGGATAGTTTCTGTAATACCAACTTGATGTTTTGATATTCTTCTTCAAGTTTTGTTGAGTGGGCGATAGGAATTGACGCATATTGGTTGCCATTGTGTAGCAAAATACACTTTAAGCTTCTACTGGAACTGTCTATGAATAGTCGCCAATCACCTGGAACAAATTGTATTCCCATTTGACGAAAAAGTCCGGGAATGTTGTTGCAATAAATAAGATCTTCATCTTGGCTAAAGTAAGGAACAAGTTTCACCTCTAGTGTTCTATAAATGGTTATTTTTATATCTGGTTGTAGACAGTTTTTTTCTTTTAATCAGGATGCGAGAAGGTCAGATGCTTGCTTTGATAGACTGAGATCCCGTATCAGGTCATTCAGTTCTTCTTGAGAGAACTGCTGTGGTGTTGATTGTATTTCCTGCTCATATTCACTTCCACTGCTACTGTACTGGTCCTTAATTTCTTCTTCTTCCTCCGCCATCAGAACGTCTGGCAGTGTTGTATATACTGGTACGGGAATCTCTTCGCTATGTGGCACAGGTCTTCGTGCTGATTCTAAATCAGTATAATCCCATTTGCCTTTCTTGTATTTGTTAAAACCTCTTACATTAACTAAACAAAAATAACAATTATCATGGTGGTTTTTAGGTTCTCTCCACATCATGGGCACACCAAATTTCAAACTTTTTCTTTTTTCGTTTGACCACTGTCGTAAACATTCGACACACGTATTGCACACTATATGGGGAGCCCAGGACTTGTCTTGGTCTCCAAGCTGTACGCCGAAATAAGCTTGATACGCTTGTCTAACAAAATCTGTGATATTTTCTCTTTGTTTCGCTACAGGATGTTCGCCACAAATGTAGCAGAAGACATTAGGGCTGTTCAAACAGCTTCTGCATGAAGAACTCATTCCTCTGAAAAAAGAGTAACTTCAATTACTCCTACCTTCCACTTGACGTCTATTAAATGTAAATAACTTCACTAGGTAGGCAATAAGAACTACACAAAATACGTAAGTAAAGCACAATAACCGCGACGCTAAGTCTTATTAGAACAACTGCTTACGCTGAACTTACAGTTAAAATCAAGAGACAAAAGACAAACAAGTGCACGCACTGATCACGAGATCAGCAGTCGGCACGTGGTACGCTCACTAAACAGGGTCGAACTCTCGTTTCTGCGTAAATTTCTTGTTCGTAAATTATTCTTAAAAAATAAAAAGCATATGTTATAGCTAAATTCCTTAAAAAATCATGTATCCATTACCTCAAAACCTAGAGCCAATTTGGAAAACTGCTTTTATTTTTGAATTCAGCGGACCTGAATTACCCTAAACTTGTTCAAAAATACTTGGCAACACATTTTTTTTTGAATGTTGTAGGGCGGTGTTATCAGTAGTAATACCACAGTGATTGAATTTTCGCGATAAGTCTGTCGATTCATTTTTGAACGAAACTGAATTGTTTCGAGAAAACACCACGAGTCCGCAGGACGAGTGGTGTTTTCTCGAATCAATTCAGTTGAGATCATAAATGAAAGACAGACTTATGAGATAAATTCAATCACGAGTGGAATTTTATTAGACTATTTCACAAACAGGCGTTGCTTCATCTAATAGGCATTTTCGTTCATCGCAAAATCTGGTAAATTGCTTCCAAATGTACTCCTTCGATTTCCTCGTATTTTTCGGTACATTTTCATCGATTTTTTCGTTGATTGATTCGATGGAATTCATCCCAAATCTACTCATTTTTGAATGCGTGCACAGCGTAATCACTTATATTTGACGTTTAACTGTCACATGCACTGTAAACAAATCTGAAAACACCGAACTTGATAGGCCAATCAGAGTCAAGAGTCAAGTTTGGTATTATCGGTAAGCCGAACTTGACTAGAGCTTCTGATTGGTTCATTTCGTAGGTGAGTGAAATAGTCAGTAGTAATACAACAAGTGTAATGATGATTAACGAAATTGTCGATAATCATTAATTACACGAGTTGTATTTGTCAAGATTATTTCACGAAAACAATTAAAATTGGGCTATGATGACGTTCGTTGCAAAATTCCATGAATTGTTTCCACACGTACTTTTTAGATCGCACGGTATTTTGCGGCATTTGTTCTTTTACTTTCTTTCGAATCTCTTTTAGATCAAACAGACCAAAACGGTTTTTAGAATTCATTCTTGGTACAATAATTCTGACGTTTCTTTATTAATTTGACATTTGCTGTCAGTCACTAGATTTTTAATATCGAATAAAACAACTAATGACAACGCGAAACACACAGATAGGAAAATTGCATGTATCCAATCAGGTGCCGAAATACAAAATCGAAAACATGGTGTTTTCAGATATCAATCGAAGGCGCGTATTTTATATTGAGTGAAATAATCACACACATCTGTCCAACTACATCAAGATTATAATTGTTTCAGAACGACATAATTGTATTATTCTTTTCTAAAACAAATCGCACTAATCGAAATAGAGGTAAGAAATGTTATACATATATTCTTATTACTACTTTTTATGTGCATTTGTTTATGTTTCTTCCTGTCGTTGATATTCTAGTGGATTTAAAGTATACATCGTCACCTCCACTTTTGATTTACCATATATTATATGCTCTATATCCTTTTTGTTTAGCCGGTTTTAAATAGGGGATGAGTGCTTTCCGTTTATCTTGGATTACTTTTGATAGCTCCTCTGATATCCATATATTTGTCCCATTTGAGTTTTTGGCTTCTCTTATTAATTCTACTTTTTTGTCTTCTCTTGATAGCTCTATCCATAGTGGTCAATTTTTGTTGTCTGTCTCTTTCTTACCGATTATTCTTATTTGTATTATATTCGCCTCCATATTTATTTTAATCTTTAATTTTTCTATCTTTTCTTCTTGTTTAATTTTGTTGTTCGTTATTCCGTTTCATTTTGACCTTCTTCTACTCCGTGTAAGGTAAAGTAAAGTAAGCTGATGATCCCTTTAATTAAACATGAATTTGAATTACTAAGAGATATATAATTTTTTTGACCTATCCATCCAAAAGGTCAATGTTTCAAACAATAGCTCATTTACAAAAAAACAATAAAATTTTGTCAATTTTTACAGAAAAAGTACATTTTAAAAAAATACCATTTGGGTAGGTAATTTGGTTTTACTTAAGTTTATTTGGTGATAGTGTAAAAGTATTTTGGTGATATATGGCATTAGTAGCAATTAAAAGGAAAATGATTAGAAATTTGTAAGTACGAGTATATTACAAAACAAATATTCTACTTATTAGAAACCATAAAAATGATTATACTAAGTCGTCTGAAGCATGCATGCCCATCACAACCGTCGTACATAAAGACCTCTTCATCGTCAAGTCTCATTTGACAGTTTGTGTGATACTGGACGCAGCAAAAGGAGGCACATTTTTTCGTGTTAGAAGCTCTAGAGCTTAATTCTCCTGAAGATCCTGGTTATTGCTGTGTTGGTAAGTTGTGTATTGAATAACAATAATAATAGATTCCAGTTATATTTTATGTTATATTTTATTCTTGAACAAACTTACTTAAATATACATGAACATTGAGTAATCTCGTTGACAACTATATATATTTCCACTGACAGCTGACAAGGGGCGTTTTCACTAACGGTGCGTTTGCTATGTATCTCCGTAACACTTCCCCTCGTTGTATTATTAAACTTATAGATCTAAACGTTTGGGCGGCCTTCATTTTCAAGTACTGCGGCGAATTACCACATCTTCCTGTTTCGATTCGTTGATCTGAGGAACAGTTTCGGCCGAATATACTACCTCTCCATTAGCCGGTTGCTGCTCCGATCTCTCTAGTGTCTGGTCCTCTTTCTCAATATGTTTCTCTTAAACTGGTTCCTTTTCAGAGTCAACACCCTTGTCCGCCTGTGATTCCTCTTGCGAATCAGGCAGATGATACTGCCTAACAGACTCATCCTTGTGGATAGTGTGGTCCTTAACATGTGATTTTAATATTTGATCCACGTGTCTTTTATGATTTTTTCCATCTGCATTTATCTCATAGTGTAATTTTCCTATTTTTTTCCACGATGACTCCAAATTTCCATTTATTGTCATCATACAACCGTATCTGTACTGTTTCTCCCACATTGAATTGTTTATTTATTTTTATGTCTTCTCTTTTGTTGTTCATTACTGTTATGAATTCCCTTAGAACCAAATCAATCCTTGTTCTATATAATCTTATAAACATCATTTCACTAGGACTCAATCCAGTGGAATTATTTGGCGTTTTGCTGTGCATTATTAACATTTTTGATAGTTTGTCCTGGAGAGTACCTTCCTCATGTATCATGGCCTTTAATTTATTTTTAAAAGTTTGTACATATCTTTCTGCTTGTCCATTGGTCGATAGATGGAAAGGTGCTGTGAATTTTGATTGAATTCCATTTTGTTTTAATAATCTCTGCATTTCTTCTGATCGAAACTGTTTGCCGTTGTCCGATACTATTATTAAGGGTAATCCAAATGTAGTGAACATCTTCTTTAGAATATTAATAGTTGTTGACGATGTAATAGATGATGTAGGTATCACTTCCAGCCACTTTGTATAGGCATCTACAACTATCAAGAATTAATTATTCATGAAAGGCTCCGCATAGTCGATATGTATTCTAGTCCATGGTTCTTTTGGATATTCCCAACTGTGCACGGGTACTTTGATAGGATTTCTTTGAAGCATGCAACATGCTTTACACTCCTTTACCATCTTTTCAATGTCGGAATCAATATTTTTCCACCATACATAGCTTCGTGCCAGTGCTTTCATTTTAACAATTCCCGTATGAGCTGTATGTAACTCTTGCAATATAGTGGCTTGTAATTGTTTTGGTATTGCGATTCTAATTCCATAGAAAATGCAATTATCTTGTAACGAGAATTCATGTATGTTGTTCATGTTTCCTTTTCCTGATTGAATATTTTAATATAACTGGTGCAGTTCCGGATCCTTAGCTGTAGCTTCTTTGATTTTTTCTCTAGTAATTGGCATCATTGCAATTTGATTTAGGTAAAATATATAGTCATCTGTCTCTTTTGCCTTATTTTCTGTATTATGTTCTAGTCTTGAGAAATGGTCCGCATTTGCATCACCGTTAGTGATGTATCTGTAGCTAGCGTCACAAGTAAGTTAGGATAGAATGGGGTAAGTATTTTTCACTACATATCTCTGTTTTTAAGCTTTGGAAAACGTTTTCACATTCTTTGGTCCAATCAAATTTGGTATTCTTTTGTAATAGTTTATATAGCGGATTAAGTTTTGAAGCTAGGTTCGGTATGAATTGCTGATAATAGTTGATCATTCCGAGAAATGTTCGAAGTGACGGGACATCTATTGGCCGGTAACTATTTTTTATATCATCTATTTTCTCGTCAGTTGGGTGTAGTCCCTCCTCATTAATTCTGTGATCAAAGTATGTAATTGACTTTTGAAAAAATTGACATTTCTTCCTATGTAGATGTAGTCCACACTCTTTTAATTTTCTGAATACTATTTCCAGTCGTTGCAGTAATTCTGTGTATGTACGTCCTTGTAAAGCAATGTCATCAAAGAAACATGCTGTACCTGATAGCCCTTGTAATGTCTGATCCATATATCTTTGTCATATATTTGGAGTTATTTTTACACCAAACATTGAGCGATTTACTTTATAAGTTCCTTCACAAGTGCTAACTGCTTGCATTTTTGCTGAGGCTTCATCAGTTTTTATGTGTAGGTATACTTGATTAATGTCCAATGTGCAATAGCTATTTGTATTACTAGGGAAGAAAGTGCCACTTTTCCTCCCGCAGGATGCAGTAACCATCCAAGGGAGGAAAAGGCACTTAACTCCCATGTGATACATATGATTTTTCCTCTAACCCACCTTTTTTGGAAAATTTAGTTACGACACAAATAGGTAACGAATATAATTAAGAACACAAGAATTATTTATTAAACAAATTTATCAATATATGTTATACAATTAAGTACAAAGTATTGTTTAACTATATTTTAGAATTATTTATGTTAATATTGAATGTGCAGTTTTGAGCAGCACTTATATGAACACCATTGGAAGAAGATAGGGTTTGAACAGGAGCTTTAGTATTTGAAATATTTTCGCTTAGCACATTGTAATGGTGGTAACTTCTAGAAGTGCTTGGCTGATTTTGATCAAGTTCAGGTTCTACATTATTTCCAATAATTTGATCAGAAATTTTTCTTTTTTTGTGTAAGATTGTTCTACATAACCTTCTACGATATTGGTTGATTTCCAACCGCCATGCTGTTTTAGAGCTAAAATATCCCCATCAGCGTTTACTAACAGAGTTGCTGAAGTTCTTCTGAAACTGTGCCCTGTGTAATGTTCGGCATTTGGAAGATTGAGATATTCTGCAATTTTTTGTGTACTGCAAAATTGAATTTTTGATCAGACTTTAACCCAGTTTCTGGCAAGAAGGCTCTCGAAAGAGTATCAGCCACATAGAGAAATTTGCCAGGTTTGTAATTGACAGTAATGTTATAATTTAGTAAACGGAGTCTCATCCGTTGCAAGCGACATGAAATAGATGCTAGATCTTTTTTCATGATTGTTTCCAATGGTTTGTGATCTGAGTTAATTTGTACATCAAAGCCATAAATAAAATAATGAAACTTTTGTGTGGCGAACACATCTCTTTCTCTATTTGTGCATACTTTTGCTCACAGGGAGTTAAGCTCCTAGACGCAAAAGCTATCGGGTGACCTTCTTGAGACAGACACGCACCTAGACCATCCTTAGA
Source organism: Galeruca laticollis (assembly GCA_963921935.1). Taxonomy (NCBI): domain Eukaryota; kingdom Metazoa; phylum Arthropoda; class Insecta; order Coleoptera; family Chrysomelidae; genus Galeruca; species Galeruca laticollis. The sequence goes on along the minus strand of OY998183.1, from coordinate 118,294,473 downwards.
TGCATCGGTGTCTATTTCTATAGTTTTTGATGAATCAAAAAATGACATTAGTTAACATGTTTTTTAGCTTTGTTAGAGATTCATCGTGCGATGCAGTCCAATTCCAATCAACATCATTTCTGGTCAAGTTTCTCAATGGGGCTGTTATTTTTGACACATTAGGTGGAAATTTGCCTAAATATTTAGCCATACCTAATATTCTTAGTAACCCAGTTATGTTTTTTGGTTTTGGCATCTCTAGAATTGGTTTGACATAATTTTTATTCAGTTTGACTCCTTCCTTTGAGTAAATTTGACCCATAAACTCAACACATTTAGATTTAAATTGAATTTTATCTTTGTTGAATCTAATATTATATTTTTGTGCTCTTTCCAAAACTAATCGTAAATTATTATCATGTTCAGTTTCATTAATGCCTGTTATAATTAGGTCATCGAAATACAAGCCTACGCCTTCAATATCACCGAATATTTCATAGTTTTGTTTTTGAAAGACCTCAGGAGCTGAACAAATTCAGAAAGGTAAACGACAAAACGCATACCTTCCAAAGGGCGTTCCAAAGACACAATATTCTTGACTCTGTTCATCAATACGAATTTGAAAGTAACCGTCTTTCATGTCCAAGACTGTGAAATATTCTTTATTGTTAAGTTTAACAGCTATTTCTTCTGCTGTAGGTATTAAAAATCTTTCTCGTTTTATTGCCAAATCCAAGTATTTTGGACAGGGACAAACGTAAATCGTTGTTTTTCTTTTCAACTATAACTAGTGGGTTCAACCATTCAGTTGGTCTATCAATTTTTCTTATGATTCCTTGTTTTTCAAGGAATCCGTCTGAGTGGTTGAACTACAGGAATTGCACCTTCTTTCAATGCTATATGATGTTCTCTAGGAAAAAAACCAAGACCCCCAACAACGACAGGATATCTTTTAACAACGTTATCAAGTGACGTAAACTGACAAGACTCTGCAAATATTGCGTCTACTCTTCTAACCAAGTTTAGATCAACGCAATCAACACAACTCAGTAATGGTAATTCATCATTATCACAAACTGTAAAAAATATGTTTTTAACAATGTTGTTAACTTGACATTTTAAGGTGATTTCTCCTAATGGAGTAAATATACAGGGTGTCCCAGGACTAATGGGAAAAAAGTCGGGAGCGTATAATATGAGCTAAAATAATGTTAGTACTTCATATAAACTTTTTCTATGCAGGCCCTCGTTTTCGAGTTATAGGCCTCCAAAAATTTAATTTTGAATTAGGTTTTTATTTTTAATTTTTGTACTAGTTATTTGATCTTTATAAAATTTACAGCAAAGATATAATGTATGTGTATGTTTATTTTGGTAAGGTAAACTGATTTACAGTAGTGCATTGAAGCCAGGGACGAACTACTTGCAATGGTTAGTGATCCAAATTTTTGCAGGGATGGCACACCCTGTATGAAATTATCGAAATTCACTTCCCCACACATTAAGCTAACGAAAAGATACTCTTGTTGGAATTCGATAAAATAAGCCGTTTGGCTAATATTTACAGTTTTATTCATGCACTACGTACCAATTTACGCATTCGCCATTTTTATAAGTACACAACGAGGTAAACGTAACTTATTAATAGATGTCCAAGATTTACCTATAGTACTACAAAAAAATAATAGCAGAAGATGAGGAACATTAACGACTTATTAATTCGAAAGTTGGTAAAAACTTTTTATAAGTGTTTTTACCGTTTATCAAGTTACCATAGGATTAGTTGTCAAACGTTGGGTAGAATAGTTCGTAGTCAGTACTTGTCAATAATTCATAAGTCCTTAATTTAACAGTTACAATGGCAAAATTCGCTTTTATCGAGTACGCAGATATGCATCTAATGTATGGACTGGCTTCTCGAAACTGTTTAGAGGCCAGAAGGCTTTATGAAGAACATTTTGCAAACAGAGCATTGCCAGACAGGTTACGAGAAACAGGTATGAATAAGTAAATGTAATTTTCTATGTATACAAAACAAAATTTTTAATTTTAGGAATATTTTTGCCAAAAAAAGGTGGAGAAGGTCCAGTACGAAGCATACGTACTGTGGCAGTTGAACAAGACTTGTTAAATGCATTTGATAATTAACCATCAACGAGTTTTCTAAAAGTATCAAGAGAACATAACGTCTCGAAATTAGTTGTTCATCGCGTCCTAAAATAACAGCTGTTATATCCTTTTCACATGAAAAAAGTACACAGTATGACAGTGGCTGATTATCCTGCACGACTTGAGTATAGCCAGTGGTTTCTGCGACAACAACAAGCAGACAATACATTTATTAGTAACGTTCTCTTCACGAACTAATCCGGTTTCACTAGAGATGGAATCATAAATTCTCATAATATGCATTTATGGGATGATGTGAATCCACATGGCATTATCCAAACCAGGAGCCAGCATCATGGTTAATATTTGGGCAGGAATAGTTGGCAATCATTTGATAGAGCCATATACTTTATTGACGGTACTTTGACTGGTCAGAGATATTTAGAGTTTTTGCAAAATTAGTTATGGAACCTGTTTGATGATGTGCTACTACAAACTCGTAGGAATTTATGGTTCATGCATGATGGGGCCCCTCCTCATTTCAGCTAAGATGTACGACAGCATTTACACACAAGGTTTCCTAATAGATGGATTGGTCGTGGAGGCCCTTTTCAATGGCCACCGCGATCAGGAGACGTTAATCCTATGGATTTCTTTCTCTAGGGCTATCTCAAAAGTAAGGTATACGCAACACCTGTGCAAACAAGACAAGATTTAATAGACAGAATTGTGTTACACTGCAATGTTATTAGAAATAATGTGGGATTGCTTATTCAAGTGCAAAGAAACAACCTTCGTAGACTTAGAATGTGCGTGGAAGTGGGAGGTGCTCATATTGAACATTTATTAGAATAACGTTAGTTTTTGTTGTTGTTTAGGAATTAGTATTAGTCTAATGTTTTATAACTTGTGTTTTTTGAGGTTTTCTTAATGGTTTAATAATGTTATGTTCGTAATTTTGATTAAAAGGAAGTAAATCCTGGACATCGTATTAATAAGTTAGTCAGGTAGATTTGTACGTAGTGCATTAATAAAACTGTAAATATTATCCAAACGACTTATTTTATCGAATTCTAACAAGAGTACCTTTTCGTTAGCCTAATGTGTGGAGAAGTCAATTTCGATGATTTCATACAGGGTGTGCCATCCCTGCAAATTTTTTGGATCACTAATCATTGCGAGTAGTCCGTCCCTGGCTTCAAGGCAGTACTGTAAATCTGTTCACCTTTCCAAAATAAACATACACGTACATTATAGCTTTGCCGTAAATTTGATAAAGATCAAATAACTAGTACAAAAAATAAAAATAAAAACCAAATTCAAAATTAATACTTTGGAGGCCTATAACTCGAAAACGAGGGCCTCCATAGAAAAAGTTTATATGAAGTACTAACATTATTTTGGCTCAGATTATACGCTCCTGACTTTTTTCCCATTAGTCCCGGGACACCCTGTATAATCAGAATTGCCATAATGAGCTAGTTTGACTTTAGTTTTTTGCATTGTGTCAAGTAACTCTAGTTTTCTGACAATATTCAATGTTAAAATGCTTACTTCACATCCAGTATCTAACTTGAATGTTACCTTATGTCCTTCAACATCAATTGCCTGCAACCATGACATTGCCTTCTTCGCATTATTGACAGTATCAACTTTCCTTATTGACTGGACATACAACTCATCAGAACTGCTCTCACAATCACCGTTTCCTGATTCACTATCACTGTAATTTTCTGTTTGCACATGCACTTTTTTCTTGCCCGATCTTCTATCATCTTTCGTTCTCCCCCAATTCTTCTCATTCTGGTTAGTATTTTGTACTTTTTTGCACACACTAGCAAAGTGATTGCGACCCTGGCACTTGGCACAAGTTTTATTCCAAGCGGGGCACACATTTTTCTCTCGGAGTACATAGCCACAAAACTCACATTTCCCTTCTCTTTTTTCTTTTGAAAACTGCTTAGATTTTACAGAACTCACACTGGCTTTATTCTGCAAAGCTTTCAAACTGTTTTTGACTATCTTCTCTAGTTCTACAGATGTCTATTGCTTGCGACAACTTTAAATCGGATTTTCTTAACAATTCTTCTCTCTTGCTTTGGTTATAGATGCCCATTACTATCCTATTTCTTATGAACTCCTCTAATAAATTACCATAATCAGTTGTTTTTCCGACTGTTCTTAATTCTGTTAAAAAGCTATCAAAAGTTTGTCCTTCTTGCTGAGTAATGCTGTTAAATAAGAATCTCTCGTATATAACATTTTTCTTGGGTTCAAAGTGGTCTTTAAACTTCTTAAAGACATTGTCAAGCGTTTGTTGGTTTACCGGTAAGGGATCAAACGAGTTATGAAGATCAAGCCCATCATCACCTACTAGGTTCAATAAAATTGCAATTTTCTTTTCATCATTTCCATTACTCAAGCCTGTAGCAGTCAAAAAATTATGAAATTTTTGTTCAAACTTTTGCCAGTTATCAGCCAAGCTTCCTTCAGTTGACAAAGGATCTGGAGGTTTAAAGTATGATTCCATTGCTACTGGATACTGTTAAATCTCGCCCAATTTACTTTTTCAAAACTCGACAGCGGTTGTATGCAAAAAATGTCAAGAATTTTTACAGTCACCTGAGCTTTTTGCTTTATTACGAAAGGTGTACTTACTAGTTATTCTCACGATTATAATACTAGAGTTTCGAACTATCTCACAAGAACTAGAGTGTATTTATATGCAATGAATGGTACTAATCCAGCAGATACCAATTTGCTTGCTACGCACACTTTTAATTTTCAATCGAGCTTTTCTAGGACGTTTTTCCAGAGTTCTGCAATCAAGTTTTTTACACCTGACACCATGTAACATGTACCGATACGAGCGGATATAAAATAAATATCAAATCAATTCTAGTAACACTGCTTTTATTCATTGAAGTGAAAGTGAAAAACATCAAAATTGACAAGCTGTCAAAAACTAATAGATCACCTATTGGACTAGAAAACTATAACTATGTCTAGTACACAGGTGGTGGTACAAGCAAGAATTTAGACGATATGAGGTATTAACTTACAGGCATAAATATCTATATAATACAATATATTTTATTCAAAGATTACTGTCAGTCGCATTTGAGTTATAGATGATATTTATCTTTTAGTTTTTCAATTATATACTTCATCATATCATCCATCTTATCTGACATTTTTGTCTCCCTGCAGGTTAAATACCAGAACTCTATTCTATTCGATTCAGATCCCAACCCAACAATAGCTGACAATTATCATACTGGAGTAATTTTTTCTTTTCAGAATTTTTATTATTCGCAAATTTATAACGCCCAGAGTAGTGAGTTCATCATTGTTCTTTTTAACAGCAACTTAAGGAAGACGTTTGTAGTGCTTTGCTGATAACTCTCATAAATATTTTTACTGGTAACGTTTTATTAGGTTAAAAATATTGATTAATGTTACGAAACAGCACACTGGTATAGACCCTAAATCCGACTCTGTCTAAACCAGGTATGAAAATTAAAATTATGGCGGATACGCAGTGTTTTTGTAACTGTTTGGGATTATCTTATCTAAACATTGTTTTTGTGACCAGACTTATCTAGAAAAGGCCAGATAAGTTATTTGTGTCTGTGTAAGCCGCAGCCCGGAATTTTCTAGTAAGAAAGGCATTAATATAAATAAGTACCGGTCAGCGGAGGAGTTAGTTGATAAAGTGATCTCGTGAAATAAATACACCGAAATAAGTTAGTTTAGGTGAATATACTGAGTATATATAAATTACGTGTTCGTGATTAGTTTAGTGTTTAAATAAATTAGTAAGTAGCCATACCGAGTGAGAGAATAACAAAAACATTACATTAATTATATGTAAAAATCTAATCTCACTTCAATTTGCAGTGTTTATTTCCAAAAACACTTATTTGCAATTTGTGCAATTTTATATAAACTAGCTGAATTATTTCAACTTATTTCCTCAGAATTTTTGATAATTTCGGTCACTAATCTTAACACCTATCTCTCTCTTCAATACAATTATGTCAGAATATAAATATCCATTATTACGATTACAATCCTGACAAATGAATCATTTCGAATACACTTCAAAAGACCACAGCACAACACGTAGAGCAATAAGAATAATTTTTGGGGTTATAGCAAAAAGCTTCTTGCTGGAGCATCATAAATACTAAGCTGGCGAGTAGAAAATGCTGAAACTTTTGTTATGACACTCCAAAATATCTTAAATGCCGCGAAGTACGATGGCACTCAAAGGACGGAAGACATTTATTGCAAAAGTAATTTTTCGATCGCTTTTAGTATTTTATAGGTATGTGCTTCCATTCTTATAGAAACTATTTCAAGTTACAATGATAGAAATAAAACAAGGTGGAATATTCATTGGAAATTCGAAAAGCGGGAATAGTAGATATAAAGTCGGCGCTCGCTCACAACATTCAAGATAAGATAATGTCTGTAAATGCCAAATATATCAAAATATACCTGCGCGGTGATTGAATAATGTATAAAAACAGCGATTCTGCACGCTCTATAATTTACTGCCTTCATAAATATAAAAAAAAAACACTTTCCATAACCTCAACTTTGGAGATACTGAATCCGGAGAAGTTATAACTCATTATTCTATCACTAGCTTTTGTACATTTATTATACTTTTGGAGAATAAACTAATTAAAAGAGTTATTCGGACGGTTGTTTTCTTTATTTTTAATAAACTTTCTCAAGTTACAAAAAACTGAGAATACTAATTTCATTAAAACTGACAAATACTGTCAAACTGATCCCTATCAAACAAACACGAGGCACGTTTTTTTTACATCGTTCATTTGTTCACCATTGATGGACTGACGTCAGTCTCCGTTGCACCGACATGTTGGCGTCCCCAATGGCACATAAAAAAACGCAGTTGTTGTTTACATTATTATATCTGACAACTTACAATCGATTTTCGAATTAGTCATTAGCAAAAATTGGAGAAATGGATCAAAATACTTTGAAAACTGTAGTAGCTATTTTAGCATCCAGATCTCGGAGTAGCATTTCATCTGATAGTTCCGAGGATAAAATAATGCTTATTTCGGGAAATAAACGAGAAAGGTTAAAAATTCTGAACTATGCATTGCATTATGATGATGTAGATTTCAGATCCAATTTCAGATTGAATAGGACTGCTGTTGCGGTAACTTTGTTGCTGTGTATCGAAAAATTACAATTGATAATTGAATTTTTATTTTCTAGAACTTGTGTCAGGAGCTGAATTTTGAGCGAAGAATCACCCTCCCTGGAAGGCCACCAATAAGACCACTGGATTCTGTATTGGTAACATCATGGGTACTCGCCAATCAAGAGTCATTTCGTGGCATATCAGATCGTTTTGGATTGAGCGAGGGACATTGTCACCAAGTTTTTATCCAAACATGCATTAAAATTTGTGATCTCAGAAGAGCTTATATTGTTTGGCCAAACAAAAGAGAAGACATGGACAAATGTGTACAAGATTTCAGTAATTTAAGGTCAAATGCATTTACCAATGTAATTGGATGTATTGATTGTACCCGCATTTCTATAAAAGGAAATAGAACTGACAACTCATTTTATAATAGAAAAGGTTATACCTCAATGATCATCCAAGGCATATGTAACAGCAGATTGGATTTCATAGATGTTTATTGTGGATGGCCGGGCTCAGCACATGTCAGAGTTTTTTCAAATTCCCCAATATTTGAAAAATTATCTACAGAAGGTTTTCTTCCCAAAGAATATCATTTATTGGGTGATTCAGCCTATCCATTAAATACATTCTTGATGATAACCTTCAAGGATACTGGACATTTGACGAGGCGCCAGGAATATTTTAATAAAACTCTTAGCAGCTCCAGAGTTGTTATTGAAAATGCCTTTGGTAGACTCTAAGGAATTTTTAGACGTCTGAGATATTTAGATTTGGGCAATTACCAAAACTTTAAATTCATTACTGCTGCAGCTTGTGTTCTACATAATATGATGTTATGAAGTAATATACCTATGGAACTTGAGTTAGAGGAAATTGAAAATGCCAACGATTTCAATGTGACACATGCTCCTCCTACAGCAGTAGCAAAACAGAAGAGAACTGAGATTATGAATGCTCTGACGTAGCATATTAAAATTGTGTTGATTATTATCACTTACTTATCATTAAATTTAAAATAAAATTACGTTTTTATGTTGACCACCCTCACATTCTATTAGCCACAAGCGATATTTATCCAAACGAACTGTTCCTCACAACATATGAACTCATTACGGGATGAAATATAAAAAAAATCTAGCAGCATTAGAAGCATGTCAAGAAATCACACATTTATTTCTCACACTAACATTTATCTCAATATTATTGAAAAAGGATATCAAACAAATATAAAAACTCCATAACAAAAACAATAACTCATTTAAAAATATGTAAAAAACTTATAATGCAGTAAAAATAGCACAGCCAGGTAGGAACTGCAGATGAACTTTAGTTCACCTTCATGGGAGTCAGAATCAGAGTTGCGATGTCTCTTTTTGGATTTTGAACAGGATGCTCGGATCGCATCAGCAAGATTGTTTATAGCGTCTATTTCTTTTTGTTTAATTTCTTTTTTTTCTTCCCATATGACTTCTGATTTGCGCTCTTTTTGAAACAAATATTCATTTATACTCATTGTATTTTCTTTCATTCTGTTCCTCTTGTTCATTTTTGTAAGTACTGGCAATTCTTGCGGGTTTTCTGCGGTATCCTGATAGATTTTTTCCAATGCAGTATCTGTTTTGCTATTCTGTTCCTAAAGCTTCATCAAATACATTGAAATATTCCGAAGTAATTTTTGACTCTCCAGTCAAATTCAGTCTTTGTTGTGTCGATAAGTAGTTAATATATTTCTATATTTATTATTAAAATCATTACCAGATACATTGTAGTAGCCCACTTCTTTCATTTCAGCTGCAATTTGATTCCATAATTTTGATTTTTTACATGGAGGCATGTTGAATTTGGCCTCTTGCCATAATCGACAGTTCAACAATAATTTTGTGGAATTGTCACGCCACTTGAACTGCATCTGTTTTCCTGCAGTACTAGTACCAGGTATCTCATACTCATCAGATGGACCATCACAGTCAATAAGGACTTCATTTCCTGAGGACTTATTCAGGATTCTTTGTTGATATTCAAGTTTTTTTAATGTTTGCTGCAACTTATCAACATCTGAGAGAATATTTGTTTAAAAAATTTAACATTCATGATTTGCAAGAATATACATACCACTTGAAATTTCTTCAATTTCTGACGCTGTTAATAGTGCAGTTAATACTTTATTATCACATTCTAAATTGATTTCTATTAACTCGTCCATTTCTGTTATAACTACCGCTTCAAATTTTTACTTTTTTGAGGTTAAGCTGTCATTTTCAAAATAACCAAATTTAACTGCCACCTCGAAACAGCGGTGGAATGGTTTGCAATTTTGGTTGATGCAAAAGTAATAAATGAACGCGTCAGTTCTTCAATCTGAAATCCACCAATGAGTATAAGAACGTAGTTGATTTGTAGATCTACCAGTAAATAAAAAAACGTGCCTAAGAAAAAACTACTTTTAGGTTAACTATAAAACATGGCAAAAACATCTTATATTAACACTCCCACCTTTTGCTATGTTGAAAAAAACTTTAAAGATGGAGACAAACTGTACATGATCATTTTCTTTTCTTTGATTCCTATCTTTTCTCATAAATACTTCTCTTTTCTCTGAACCATTCCTCACAACATGTCCCCGATTCTTGCAGTTGTAACACAAAACTTCTCTCTTCATTTCAGGCAAGGTTGGTATGCCTGATAACTTGAAAGTTAAATATCACTATTTTCGGCACATCTTTGTAAAAGACTATAATATTGGTTTTGGCATGCTTGCCACAGATGCATGTTCAAAATGCATTGAGTTAAACGAGACAGTCAAGAGAGGTCCTGTTCATGAGAAGAATCGCATAATGATACAATTGCGACTTCATACTTTAAAATTTAAATCTCAGATTTTTGAAATCTGATGAAGAAAGAGTTTTGAAATTTTCATTCGATTGCCAAAAAAACTTGGTTCTATCTCGAATTCCGGATCAAGCGGCTTATTATAGTAGGCAACTCTATTGTTACAACTTTAGAGTTTGCCAAGGACATTCAGGTTTACCCCAAAATAAAGATACTGTTTTTATTTACACCTGGTTGGAGACTGAATTAGCAAAAGGATACAATCAAATTGCTTCGGCTGTTCATCATCGACTGAATAATACCAGCTTAGAAGATTATAATACAATAAAACTTTTTGCTGACGGATGTGGAGGTCAAAACAAAAACGTAACGATGATTGGAATGCTTTCTAAATGGCTGAAATTAGAATCGCCAAATAACATTAAAGAGGTAATAGTAGTATTCCCAGTACATGGACATTCCTATATTCCCCTTGATATGGTTTTTGGCCGAATAGAAAAGAGAGTGAGAAAATTGGGTACTATAATCAAACCAGAAGAATATGAACAGATTTTTGGTGAATTTGGGACAGTGTTCAATTTAGGAAGAAATGTTGAAGTTATGGAATGGAAAGAAGCAATAGCTGATGTCATAAAGCCACCTGGTCAATGCCATTTCAAATTTGCCCCTTCCAAACGTATTTCAATAAAAATATCGCCACAGGGAAACATATTGGTAAGAGGTGAGGTCGCTTACAATAGCGACAGTGGCGTATCTAAATCCATACTGAAAAAAGGAAAAAGCTTGAACAGCATAAATCCTGAGGTAATTCCCATTGGTCACGCCGTAAATGTGAAAAAACTAGAAGACTGCGATAATCTTTTGAAAAAACATTTTGGTGAAAACTGGCGACAAATTCAAGACCTGGAATTTTATTTAAAAGCAATAGACACGCCTCTCAATGAAGAAGACGCAGAAGCAAAACAGAATGAAGAAGTTTTTGAAGATGATGATATTGATATCAGAATATAATGCAATAAAAAGTTTGAAAACAGAATACTATTTTAGTTCGGTTTTACATGATGATTTTTTTTACCAGAAAATAAATAAATAAGTTCAATAACAACAATGATGTTGAGTTTTGAAATCTTATTTACTTCCAAACCCAGTCTTATCCACAATGTTTTTCCAAAACTAGTCTTTTCCAAAAAAAAATTTTTTTAAAAAAGTTTCAGACAAGATTATTTTTTATTATCATCCCAGCTTCCTATGTGTAACCGATTGTAAATGATAACATTTGCAAGTTATTGTAGTGATTACGTTTGTAAATGACCATTTTTTCCGATTTCTGACGTATCAGACATTATGGATTAGGCGGGCTATGGAACTACACTCCTCATTTAATGATATAGTATTCTCATTATTAACTGATTAAAAAAGTTCTCCAAAGCGTTCAGTCTAGTTCCGTGTTCACAAACATCTAAAATTTCAAAATTGTCATCCACCACAAAAGAATGGTAATTAAAATGCAAATATCAGTAGAAAACGGAAGTATTTCTTGTCAAATGTTCCTGGATTCTCAACTTAAACCTCCTACCACACTGCCCTATATATTCAGCGGTGCAACTGTTGTCTAATGCATATGAGTCATTTATTAAAAGCTTATCCATCTTTCTATTAACTAAATTGTCAATTAGAGTTGTGGAGTAACCGTTTTTAACTGCTGAAAGTTTGATTGTTTCTAATTCTTCATTAAAATCATCAGGACACATTGGAGTCAAAAAAAGCCGATGAACGTATGACCTGAACGCCGAAATCTTCTGCTGAAAAGGGTGATTGCTGTCACTAGGGATAACATGAGGTGTCTGAGTATTCTTTCTATATATGCCAAAAGGAACGTGCTGATTAACCCTCTTCCAAGATAAATCCAAGATATTGAGAGTGTAGTTATTTTCCAATTCCAAAGTAAATTTGAGGTCTATGTGTAAGTTATTAATAAAACTTGAAAAATCACCGTTTAAAACGTGAAAATCCCCTGAAAATCGAAGACCACGTCATCGACATATCTATGCCAGAAAACAATATTCCCCGAGAAATGGCTATTGGAAATTTGTCCCTCTATAAAGTCCATAAAGATATCTGCCAAGAAAGGAGCTAGTGGATTTCCCATACCAAGACCCTTCTTCTATTCATAAATTTTATTATTAAAAATGAAGAAATTTTGTTGTAATACTAATGACAATAAACTGAACATTATCCACCACACAGTCATGATGAATCAATCAATGAATCCCTAATGAGACCCAAGGTTAGTTCCACGGGAAAGTTGGTTACATCAACCGTAGCTAGAATGGCGTTCGAGGGATGTACGATGTCTTTAATCTTCTTTACCAAATCATTAGAATTTAAAAGAGTGTGTTGGGGTTTGAAATTTAGATAATTTCTAAGAAAATGAATCAGCTCTCTTGCGATTAACGAACAAGTTGAATCAACAAATGAAAGAATTGGTCTTATAGAGTGATCCTTTTTATGTATTTTTGTTGAGCCATACAATCTAGGTGTAGAGTAATTCATTGGTGTTCTAACGTTAAGATTCAAAAAAACCCTTCTAGGAAGACAAAAAAGATTTTAGTTCTCGAAAATATGTTTCTAAAGGGTTACTTCAGAGTTCATTAAAGTGTTCGTTGTTATTTATTAAAAAGTTTTCAACCTTGGTGATGTTATCAGATCTATAAAGAATAATTAGTGCGTTACCCTTATCCGCTTTCACGACAATCAAATCATCATCCCTGATTTTTTTCCCTATAGATCTGATCATTCAGTTATTTGAATAGAATCCGAATTGCTATATCAAATCTACCATCATAATTGTAGCTTACCCGCCCTGAAGATGACTTTGTTAAGTCGAAACTAGTCGGCATGTGGTAACAAAAACTTTGTACGAATTTAAGGATTTTAATACATTTAGGGGAGAACGGGGCTTAAAGTCTCACGGGTTTAAAGTCACAAACCCTTTCCTGCGCAAAGTAAATATGGCAAAGTCGTCATATTCATACGCCAGGAACTATTTCAATGCTAGTTAGCTCCCCCATATTCGCCATTCGTATAAGTCACATGTGTATATGTTTATAAGTGAATTTACGGAAAAAGCCAATGTAAGTAATTTTTTGGATTAATAATACAAACCGTATATTTTATCTCAGTGCCAGAATTTAAAAATGCCGTGTTATATTTATGATACCCCTAGGTGTTCTCCAAAAAGTCGCTATAAATTTATTAATTTATAAAATTAGGTTAGGTAGTTATTTTAGAAAGAAAATGGCAGGACCGTTTGGGGTAACTTTCTCACACGTTGTGGGGCAAGTCATGTGTGACTTTTTACCCCGATATTAGAAGAAGTAAAGCTCTGAAACGGATTTAATTTTTAGATGGTGCGCGAATACAGAAAAAGAACAAATCGAGGGAGTTTTGATAAGGAAACAATAAGGAAAGCGGTGTTACAAGTAAAAAATGAAAATATTTCTATTAGGCAAGCAGCAAAAATTTTTGATTTGAATTATAAAACAGTGGGGCGCTATTGCAAAAAGCTTTCAGCAGAGGACCTTAATAAAGATCAGTTAAATATAGACGTGGGATATGGTAAACCTCGCATGGTATTAAGCCGAGAAAAGGAAATGGATTTAAAAACATACCTACTCGAATCAGCAAATATTTATTTCGGACTTTGTCCTAAGGAAATTAGAAAGCTTGCATTCCAGTTTGCCATTGCCAATAAAATAGCTGTTCCCGAGCCTTGGAAAAGGGATCAAATGGCTGGACCTGAATGGTTTACATCATTTTTAAAGAGAAACAATGATTTATCTCCTCGCACTCCAGAACCAACAAGTTTCGCACGCGCAACAAATTTTAACCAAGCAAATGTGAACAGCTTTTTTACAAATCTGGAGAAGGTTATGAAAAAATATAACTTTGATCCATCCTCAATCTGGAATATGGACGAGACGGGGGTGACCACTGTTCAGACACCTTGTAAAGTAGTGGCCAGAAAAGGATTTAAACAAGTCGGATCCATAACTTCTGGGGAACGTGGAACCCTCGTCACAGTGGCCTGTGCCGTATCTGCTTTGGGAAATAGCATCCCGCCATTCTTTATATTTCCAAGAGTGCATTTTAGATAATTCTGGCTAACATCTGGACCAGCAGGATGTGCGGGAACAGCTAATCGAAGTGGCTGGATGATAGAAGAAAATTTTGTGCTATTTTCGAGACATTTCATTAAATTTTCAAAATGTTCCAAAAAGCACCCCTGTCTGTTACTTCTTGATAATCATCAGTCGCATCTTTCTATCGAGGGACTTGAGTTGACTAAGGAAAGTGGTATAGTTATGTTATCTTTTCCTCCCCACTGCTCGCACAAGTTGCAGCCTCTTGATAGGTCAGTTTATGGTCCATTTAAAAAACAGTACAATAATGCTTGCGATGCGTGGATGATGAATCATCCCGGTCAAACGATGACGATATATGATATTCCAGTTTTAGTTGCTCAAAGCTATCCCCTAGCCGCAACACCAAAAAATATACAATCTGGATTTCGTGTATCAGGGATATTTCCCTTCAACCAAAATGTATTTGATGGAACAGAATTTAGCCCATGTAAAGTAACAGACAGACACTTGCACCAAGAAAATCAGGAACCAGATCTCGAAAATCCAAAGCCCGGGACCAGTGGAATTTCATTCCAAACTGATGAACCAACAGTTGACGAAATGTTAACAAGTAAGTTAGATACCTGAGTATCTTAAAATTATTCTGTAATAATTTGTTTTTCTTGAAATAGGCAACAAAAACACAACTGTGTCAGAACCTGCAAACACAGAACTTCACGACACTCAGCAGCCTGGTCCTAGTGGCTCATCCTTAGAAAAAATCCCAAACCATACTCAGCATTCTGGGCCTAAGGAAAGTATATTTAGTGTCTCAGATATAAGGCCCTTGCCCAAAGCAAGTAAGACTTTTACCAAAATCAGGTGAGGACACATTTTAAATAACAGTTACCTTAAATTTCAGCTGCAAGAAACGAAGGGTCAAATAGAAAGAAAAGGAAGTCGGCTGTACTAACTGATACGCCAGAGAAAGAGGCTCTTGAAGCGGAGTTTGCTAAGAGAAAAAGTGTGAAGAAAAATTTAACAGGAAATATAAGAGTGTCAAATAATAAAAATAAAAAGGGAAAAAACCATAAAAGTGCTAAAGAGAAGTCCCCTGAAGAATCAGAGGACGAGGATGGAGAAAATTTTTGTCTTGTCTGCTTGGAACCATTTTCCAATAGTTCACCAAAAGAAGTTTGGGTTCAATGTATAGTCTGTAAGCTATGGGCCCATGAACTGTGCACTCCCGGTACACCGTGGTACGTCTGTCAGAACTGTGAAGATGACGACACTGAATAACAAAATTGGAATAGAGCATAATATAATGTATTATTTGTTTCTTTTTATCTGTATTTTTGAGCTTTTCTAAATAAAATCTAACCTGATATCTGCGTGACTTTTCACCCCTTTCCGTGAGGCAACGTGCCCCATAATGGGGGCAAGATGTCACACTTGTAACAGTTTACGTTTTGCAAAAAAATTAATGAATCCCCGTTATTTATAAATACATTTTTAGTCACTTTGTATAGTCAAATAACAGAGTGACAAAGTGCACCAGAAATAACTTTGCTAGGATTAAAAATGGTTTCACAAAAAATTAACAACCTAATTTTGTGACATTTAGCCCCGGTCTCCCCTACCTACATATATTTTTCATAAAAATATTTAGTTGTAGGTATTGTTTTAATAGTTTTAAATTGTGTATAGTGAAATTAAACCACCTGGAAGTCTGTTCAGTTCAGTTGGGCAGTTTATCAATATCAAATATCCCGGTGAAAAGGAGTGTAGGAAGAAAGAACAGGAACAGGTTCCAAAAAAAATAGGAACAGTAAGAACTTGTTCTAAAATTTTACCTGTTCAATAACATCTCTTAGAAATACCTTTTATAAAAGCAAACACAAAAAATAGCCCTTTCCAGAAAACCGTGCGCTCCCGCCAAAATTTTAAATTTTAGATATCGTATTAGACAGGATCGGCACTAGTGTGTGATTTCGTAACAGTACGTCAACATCGGCAAATGAACGATGATACTATTTATAGTTCAAATGTATTTAAATAATTATTAACATGTAAGTACTTTTTTGTTTATGTTACTTGTTGTTCATCTTGTTTTGTTTGAGTTTTTCATTAAAATATTGTTGTATAATTGAATTGAAATCGGAAAATCTCAATCATCTTTGAAAAAATTAAATATTTTTCGAATTTGGCGATTCGATGATTTTACTTATTGCAAACTTATTTGTTTTTTAACTTCATGCTCTTTTATTCGCAGTTGGATAGTATTCGATAAAAATATCGATATTTTTTATTCGTTTATGTACTTACATCAATCATAGTTTCTGGAATATCAGCATAAGGAACAGAGAAAGGTAGAGAATATCATTAACAATGAAGAAAAGGAAAATAAAATCTTTATACAACGTTGAAATGTATCCTCAGACGATAGCTATCTAGCTTCTAGCGGTAAGATTTAATACCAACAAAACATTTTCCTTTATAACACCCTTTACCTCCAAGCTCATAAATTTCAATGAGACAACCTGGCGAATCTAGGCGCTCTAAGCAGACACATCCTTCTTTCCCTATAGAGAAATCTCTAATCCCTATCACGAGAATATGCTAATGAGTACCTACAGTTCAGGACACCTTGGGTAATTTATGTATTTTGTGTCAAAATAAAACATGCTATTTTTAGTTCTGTTTTGCTTTTCTCCCTCATGATGTAGATACTTAATTTCAATAATTTAATATTCCCAATCATGTACGAAATATAATACCTACTTAGTTCAAATAAAAATAAAAACAATGTAGATTCACTGAATTAAATTCATGCAACTCAAAGGAAAATAACAGAAAATTCTCATGTTACGATCCTGTGATGCTAAAAATGCTCTGTCAGATTATAATTTTTCATGTTGAAAGGTGAGAAAGTGGCGTCAGGAGCTAAAAATTACGTGTAGAAACCTAATAATGTTATCAACACCTGACAAGCACTTCTTCAAGCAGCTAAACGGATCATTCTTATAGTTCATAATGGATTCGTTTTGTCAAATCTAATCCTAATGGATATACGAAAAGTAATTTAAGAGTTTTCCAGGGGTTGGAGATAAAACATACATAGCAATATCTCTCTTGATTCGTGATATTCTCACAATTCATTAGAATAACAGTATCGAGTTTTTATTTCTGTATGTTACATTTTCGTTTGAAGTTTTTCCGATAGTTCAAACAATTTATCCCATACTGCATAAATTGGCGAATGATAATAAGTGCATCCACCCAAGTTTAGAAAATAATTAAAGTCAATTATAAATATAATTAACTGCTAATGGTTCTCATTGATTCATTATAAAGTAGAAATACACTCTCCATAATTTCCAACGACAAATAAATATGATTAATAATTTTGTTTATATCCTAAAATAGGTTGAATATCGTAAACCTTATATGATAATATTGTAATGTTTTTGTTATTTATTTAAACAGTAAACGCGTGGGATAAATTTTAAACACACGGTATGGCTACTTACCAATTACCAACACTAAACTGATCACTAACACTTAATTTATATATACTCAACTAATCACTTAAATTTAATTTATATGCATACAAACTTAATTATTAATTTATATCAACACTTTTATATTCATTTATTTACTGTTTATTTGTCGAGATCACTGACTTTCTCGGGACGGTTCCTTATATATTAGTGCCTTTTTTACTAGATAATTCTAGATTGCGACTTATACAAAAACAATTGGCTTTCTGGCATTTTCTAGATAAGACTGGTCACAAAAACAATGTCTAGATAAGATAGTAACAATCGTAAACAGTTCTAAGAAATCCCTACGCGTCCGCCATAATTTTAAATTTCATACCTGGCTTAGACAGAGTCGGATTTAGGGACTATACCAGTGTGCTGTTTCGTAACAATATGAATAACGAATTATACCACAAGAGTCATTACCAGAACGATATTTGTTGGAGAAGTCAATAATCTAACCTCGTTTGAGTATTGTTTTTAGCATCTGTCAAATTATGAATGAAAAACTTTCAGTATATTTTTATTAGAAAAAAATAGTCTATAAAGGATGGCATTTATTGTCATTTTTTTGAAGCACTAAAAAAAGTAATTGAAATTTTTTTTAAAAAAGGGAGGTGTTGTAAAGGCAGTCCCACCCCATAAAATCAACAAAAAGTATTGATGGAAAGTCATTGTGGACTGAGTCTGTGAAATAAGTAATATATTGATAAATATCTGACAAAAAGGGAACATTTGACCAGTGCATCAGGAAAAATGGAGAATGGTTTAATAGATGATTGACAAATTGTTACAGAGGAGCTAACAATTTCACAAGATTAGTGAGTTTATAATTTGGTTACTTGTCTTTATCACCAACAGATAGGACTTTCATAGTTTTTCCTCATTTCAATTTCTTTGTATATTTCTGGTGAATGTAAAATAATTTTTTTATTGTAGTTTTTAATTAATGGTCGGTCTTTTATATATATTAGTGCCTTTTTTACTGTATAATTCTAGATTGCGGCTTACACAAAAACAATCGGCTCTCGCATTTTCTAGATAAGACTGGTCACAAAAACAATATCTAGATAAGAGAGTCACAATCGTAAACAATTCTGAGAAATCGGATACTGATAACGGGGGTTGTAACTGCAAATTAATATCTGGACACCGGTATCTCGAAACATAATCTCTACCATGTTCCTGATAACTCGCCAATCCAACTGGTTACTCGCTATCTTAGGCATAGCCAGTTTCTTCATGCTGGATTCTAACACATGGTCTCGGAGGTTTCGAAGTGCTTCCCACACATCGCGGTAGGTAGATCGATCTTGAAATTCATTTTTAGCTACTACGTAGAAGACGTATCGCGAATTATGTTTCAGTTTCAGTGTCTTGCCAAGGGCTGGAATCTGGTCTTCAAGTTGTTCTAATTACCCGAACTTCTATCGAAAGACGAATGCCAGCCCTCGTGCGTTCTTGAGACGGGCGGGGATGTTGTATGCCAGTGAATAATCTTCCGGGAGAGTGAACAAATATTGTCGTTGTTCTGAAGTGACTCCATATCTAGCTTTCCCGGTACCTCCATACGCGCCCATAAATTCTTCGAAGGTAGGGTGAAACACATCTCCAATACGGTTTACTCCTTTCTCTAGGTCATGGTCTCCTTCGAATGGCGCTATTCGGTTTTGGTGAACTACTTTTGGTTTTCCGTTGGGGATCTTGCTTATGCGATATATAACATCATTGATCCTTTTCTTGATTAAGTATGGACCTTCCCAGGATTTTTGTAATTTTGCAGAAAATCCTTTTCTGCTCGTCGGATTGTGTGACTATACTTTGTCCCCTTCTTTAAAACCGCCTTCTTTGGCCTGCATGTCGTACCGACTTTTCATTCTGTCGCTGGCAACTTGAAGATTTGTTCGAACTAATTCATGAATATCGTCCAGCCTTCTTCTCAATTGGATCACGTAGTCTTCTCCTGCTAGATCTTCTCCATGCAGACAGTCAAATTCCAGGTTACAAGGAAGCCTCCTTTCACGTCCAAACAGGATTTTCGCAGGTGTTTTACCCGTGGACTCATTGACGGCAGATCGATAAGCCAATGCGAATAGGGAAATATACTGGTCCCAATCTCTCTGATGGCTGGAAACTACTTTGGACAGGTATTTTCCAATAGTCCTGTTCATTCTCTCGACCATTTCATCTGACTGTGGATGTAATGCTGTTGTCCTGGTCTTCTTCATTCCCAGCTTCTCGCAAATCTCCTGGAATAGATGGCTTTCGCAATTTCTTCCTTGGTCACTGTGGACTTCCAATGGCAGTCCATATCGGCTGATAAATTCTTTCATCAATACATCCGCGACAGTTGCGGCCTCTTGGTTCGGGATAGGGTAAATTTCCACCCACTTTGTGCAATAATCTATTACAACCAATATGTATTTGCTACCATTTTCTGTCGTCGGAAATGGTTCAGCGATATCTTAAGCAATCTTTTCGAAAGGGCTTCCAACATTATACTGTTTCATAGGTGCCTTTCTCTTGTGATGTGGTCCATTACTCGTAGCATAAGTCTTACATTTCCTACACCAGTCCTTCACATCATCGGAGCTGTTCATCCAATAAAACCTCTGATGGATTCGCTGGAGGGGTTTCTTCACTCCCAGATGACCTTCCGATGGACTGTCGTGTAACTTCTTTAGTACTTTAGCTACTCTTGTTCTCGGGATAACTAGCTGTCTCCTCATCTCGGAACCATCATCGTTTTCAAGGATTCTTTTCAACAGCCCTTCTTCCAGAACAAGGGAGTCCCACTGAGCCCAATACGCCTTGAGTTTCGGTGAAAATTTTGACACTCCTTGCCAGGTAGGTCGCCGATTTTCTTCCTTCCATTGCCGGATCATCTTCAGGTGAGGATCATTATCCTGATCTTCTCTGATCCTAGTGGGTAACCATTCTTCATTGACTACTGTAATTCTTGAAACTTCCATAGATTTCGACTTGTTGCATTGTGAATAGTCTACAAAGCATGACCGTCTAGGCAAAGAGTTGGTTATTCGGTGATTTATATCAGCTGGATGTTCACCCCTGTCTGATTTCCCCCGTGACTGGAGTTCTTGGGTTACAGGAGTCTTGGGGCGCTTAGACGGACTCCGTACGTGCTCTAACTCGCCACAATTCCGCCATTTGAACTTCTTCGGCTTCTTGTCTGCCATACCTTTCAACAAGTGGACGATCCGGTCAAGTTTGTCATCGTCATCTTCTTCCTGGATGGTCCTACCTTTGTTGTACCACGAGCTCTTCGTGGCTGCTTTCCATTTAAGATGTTCTTGGTTTCCAGAAGTCGTAGGACGCTCACACGAACTGCGGTGTATTCTTGTTTATTTGTCGAGATCACTTTTATCAACTAAACTCGCTCTCCATGGTCGGTTCTTTATATATGAGTGCCTTTTTTACTGGATAATTCTAGATTGCGGCTCACACAAAAACAATTGGCTCTCGCATCTTCTAGATAAGACTGGTCACAAAACAATGTCTAGATAAGATAGTCACAATCGTAAACAGTTCTCAGAAATCCTCGTGCATCCGCCACAATTTGAACTTTCATAAATGGCTTAGACAGAGTCAGATTCAGGAACTATACCAGTGTGCTGTTTCGTAACAATATTATAGAGAAAAATAAAGAACAAGGTGATAACTTTTATGAATCTAAAACTAGTTACCAATTTCATTACACAATTTTTTAAAGAGAGACATGGAAGTCTCATGAAGCCCAAGAAATAAACTTCGTCAGTAATAATATTAATAAAAAAAAATGGACTAGTGTAAGAAATGATAAATTTAAGAGGAATAATGAATGAAGAAAATATGACAACTATCTATCTGGTTGGAGGCAATTCATTAATTACGTACCCCCATATAACGATAAGTGAACATAACATATATGAATAATCTGCTGTATCTCCGCATTAAGAACATGACAATGCAATTCCCACAATGAGTGTGTCATTCACTAAACAAAGAAAAATCATCAAACAACCTAATTATCACTATTTGTCATTAAAAGATTATTTGGAATCACTCTTCGGGAATTTAAATTGTTCAATTGCTTTTCCATTGAAAATTCATACAACAAAAATCACTAAACATTTGTTCAAAAAGATTTAAACACTCCTATTGTTAATGATATTTTTTGACAAAATTATCCTCTTGTGCAATTCTTACGTCATATTATTGGCAGAATGACAACATATGTCAGAGCCTGTATTTTCTCAGAACTATCCTCACTTTATAAAAAATCACTATTGGTACTATCGGAAAGTGTAACAAATAATTAAAAACAATTTCGAATAATGTTAGTCCAAATAAGTGTTCTTTATAAATAAGAAATATTTCGTGTTGCGATATCATACCTCATTAGTACTAATACGGTATCGAACACAAACATAGTATATATTATATCGAGCCTTCTTTAACAGTAGCCTGATATAACAACGCCTTGTTGGCCACAACCATCACCTCATTAGTTGAAGATTTCAGATTAGGTAGCAAATAATGCCTCAATAGATTTTAAACTGACTCATAAACAACTTCATGCTGGCTCGTAGCCGAGAAATTACCAAGAAATGTACGAGCACAGTGTAGTACGTTTTATTGTAACGCAGAGCTAGATTTTCATCAAATTTGGAGCAAAACAAATGAATTCAGTTATAAGAAAACGTATGTCGATAATGAGATGATATAATTCTAGAAAATGGTTGTTAGCTTGTACAAAATGCAAGCCATTATCCGAATTAATATTTAAGGGTTGAATCTATTTATTATGTTAAAAAACCTTGAATTTGTTAAGTCAGTTGCTAATTCAACGTGAATTGCCCGAGTGGCAAGACCAATGAAAATATAGAAATATATGTTTTATCATCTCGCAATATTTCAAATTGTATAAAAATAGGTTCGGCATAGTCAATGTCATAATTACTAAAGGGTCGATTAGTAGTCACTCTAGAATTTGATAACTGTCCTATAAAAAACTTGCATGGTTTAGAATTAGCTCTAAAACACGTCATGCGCTATTTTACAATTTGTTTTACTGCATTTTTCTCCCATAACTGATTTTTCATTTTTAAATGAAAATATATTGACCCAGCATCACTCTCCTAGATTGTCTAATAATTTCCGCTTGAGCTTGCGACGCAGCTTGCAAGCACAGCTCAAACCACCTAAATTCAAGTGATTCATGCTCGTGTCATTTCTGGATGTGTTCTTACAAAAAAATCGTAGAGATGAAAATTGAAGCAAATCTTATGCTCTTGAAGGTGACTTAAATAGTTTTTTCAAAAAAAAATTTCAGATCTTAAATTTTCCAAAAATTGAAAAAATTTACGAAAATTATATTTTTAGTTGGTAATTATAAATAAAATATTGATATCGAGGTAAAAACATAGATAAACATAGAGGGCAAACTTCTAAAAATTTACATTGATAACTAATTTTGAATACCAGCATTCAATTCAGTATTCAATATGAAAATCTGAGATTATTAAATAAGTAAGTTTTCATTTACTTGATAAAATGTTGTTGGTTAAATATTAATTCGTACTTAGACACTTTTTTATTTTTCTTTGAATTCATTTACAAAATAGTTTGAAAAAGATAATAAATAGTGTGCAAATGTTAAATTTAAACAAATTCGACTATCCATTGTTCAACTTGTATTTCGAATTATTGATAAAACATGGAAAAAACTCCAACTTCACTAACTAATAGTACTCGAAGTTTCACGATATCCCTGCAAATTTCTAGCATATCGAGGGCTCAAACCAAAATCTATGAAACCAGTCTCTCTCAACACCTGAAATCCGATCATAGTTACGTTCATGTTCAAATACTACCCTCCTTTTATGTTGGAAGCACTTTGCAACCGTATTTATCACATCAAAGAGCTTTGACACAATCGACCTACTCAACTTACAAGACACCCACCGCTACTTTTTCTCTTTTTCTTTTAGTGCACAATTCCGTAATTTTGTTAAAGTGATGACTGGATCATTGAATTTCATTTTTAAGATGAATGTAGAGTGAAATTGAATCAAATTAAAATGTATGACCGGCATTCAAATTATGCAATTCAGAGTCTTCAGGCGAAAGGCTTTTAAAATAGTTCACATGAAATTTAAGTGTTTAAAGTCGTAGTAGGATGGTCTGCATGGTGGAAATTCTATATTGGACAATACTGTGATAACAAAATAATACAACTGACGTTAGAAGAAGCATACATGTGGAATTAAAAGAAAATACAACGAGTTTGAAGGTATCAGAGCATTTTTAGTTTATTGAATAAATTCCCTATTGTATCAATTTTTCCCGCCAATTCTCCAAGACTAATTTTCATTATCGAAATCCGTTTATTCCAAAACTTCATTAAGAAACAAAGTTAACCCATTTAAACAACCAGCTATAGTAGACTAATGTATAAACTGTTGCACAATAGTGATGGACAAAATTAACAGAATTGTTCTACTGTCAATAAATACATATAATAAATAATGTTATTGTATTTTTATAATGCTACACGATGGATATCAAACAGGCAAATCAAAAACTGCTAAAAACAAAAAAGTCGATATTATGCGGTTTCGTTGTAGATCTACAAACATCTTTACTAAACACGGCATAAGTACACATTATCATTGAATCTTCACTTTTACAGTCAAACCATATAAAATTAATTTATTTCAATATTTGAATGAAGAAGTTTTCGACCAATACCCGAAAGAAGGATTGGAATGAGTGGTAATGTAACTTGAAAAAAAGAGTTTACAAAATTAAACCAGAACTACGCTTGTGGGGCTGAGGCGATCTTTTCTAGAGATTCACGGAGAAATGTGAAAAACCCATTCTACCTGTGTTTATGATATTGTCAAGTTTACAACGAAGCACCTTCTAAACATTTCATGATGTAGACATTATTCTACGAATATAGTGATGTTTTATTTGTTACGTTGTAATTTAATCCAATCGAATAATACAAAAACGGTAGATCTAGTCAAATATAAGTATCTGCGTAGTTGTATAGTTCAGACCATTCGTCTTCGAGATTTTGTATACTGTGGACGTTTTCAATAACTGGTTTTTTGCTAAAATATTACTCATTCACGTAAAAGTATACAAAAAATGAAAACTGCTTGATAAATGACAATATAGTAAAAATCAAATAAAGTTGCGTTTACGTCACCAAGGGCGTATTTCTATCGCATGTGTGGCTACATTCCTATCGAAAAGTGCATATACTTAAATTTGTTAATTAATCGGTTCTAAAGATAACCCAATCAATAAAAAACTTTTGTACCAACATAATGTATAAGCAATATAGTTTCATTGGGTTTAGACGTCCCTCAATGTAAACATTTAAAATTTTAATAAAGAAGCCTTCAATTATTGACGATAAAATAGTCACTGCCAGAAATATTGTCATGTTGCCGCGTTGTTTGTGACTTTTCTACTCGTGTATTGTCATCGATTTTTGAGGTTATAGTTACGTGCTTTATAAAATTTTCTTGTGAGAAATATTTATAATCAAAACTGTTTTTGTTTTCAAAACAACAAAGCATTTTCTTCTGTGATTGTTAAAATGCCCAAACAGCTGAATAGCCGATGCAAAGAACTTGTGGCTTCATTAGTGAATTATTTTGAACAAGAAAGGAATGATAATGGTCCTTTGTTGCCCTTAAATGATGTACAAGAGGTAGGTAATACGTGAATAAAATATCCTTACTTTATTTTACGAAAATTTCTATTATTTTAGCGTGTAGCTGCTGGTTTAAAAATCAGTGTAAGAACAGTAAGCAAAATTTGTCAAACAAAGGAAAAAGGTGAAGAGTTTGAGTCACCAAAGAAAAAACGTTGCGCTCATATAAGAGTAACAAATACAGAAACTTTAAATACAAGCTCTATTCATGATACCATTTACAACATGTACCAGAGAAGTAAGTATAATTACGACAATTGTATATTTAACATATTTTTATTTCTGTATGCTTTTAGAACAGCACATAACGATTCAATCATTGTGGTCCCAACTAAGAGAAAAAGAATTATTTAATGGTAGTACCAATTCTTTAAATAGATTGCTCAAAGAACTTGGGTTTAAGTGGATGAAGGATAATCCACGACGAGGACTTATGGAATTACCTAATGTTGTTTTGAAAAGAGTAGAATTCTTAAGATATTATAAAGAAGCAAAGGACGAAGGTATATACCAATTTGTGTTCATCGATGAAACCTGGATATTTCAAAATGGCATCATAGATCATTCATGGGAAAATGAAAATATCAAGAGTGTTAAAACCACTAAAACGGATGGCAAAAGGTTTGTTGTATTGCAAAACATAAGTGGTTACTTAAACATTATTTAAATAATATTATTACAGATATATTATACTCCATGCTGGAAATGAAAACGGATTTATTGAAGGTGCTGAAGCAATATTTTGTTTAAAAACCCAACTTAATGATTATCATGGGGAATAAACCGGGCAAATTTCTTGAAATGGTTTGAATATCAGTTGCTGCAAAATTTAGAGAATCATTCTCTAATTATACTTGATAATGCACCTTATCACAGAATGTTATTGCATAAAACTCCAAATACAGGATGGTCAAAATGTGCTATTCATGAATGGTTGACAGAAAAAAACACTCCATATTCTCACATGATGTTCAAAACAGAAATGTTGCAAATCGTTTCTCAGTAAATATACAGATATATTCTTACTTATTGCCATTTATTTTAAACATTTTTTTTGTTTTTTTTTAGAAATAAGCCACCAATCAAGTATATAGTGGACGATATGGCAGAACAGTATGGACACAAAGTTTTACGTCTTCCTACTTACCATTGCATATACAACTCTATCGAAATAATTTGGGGCATAGCAAAAAATTACTACAATAGGCATACTGGTAGGGATAGTAACAGTGCGAATAACTGCCTGAAGATGTGGCACGAAGCACTGCACATGATAACTCCTGATATGTGGAAAAATTCTATACAACATACTGAAAGAGAGATATTTAAATGGTATGAGAGGGAAAGAATATTTGATCGTCCAGAAATTATCCCGATAGTTATAAATTTTAATAGTGAAGAGAGTAACACTGATGTTGAATCAGATGAAGAAAATTAACAAGAATTTGAATCTGCCTAGTTTCATTTCACAATATGTTGATTTGTTTAATGTTAGTTTTTCGTCTTTGATAATACGTTCATTATTAAACATATTTTATTTTAATGCTTGTATTCTTATTATATTGATTTATTAATAGATTTGGTAAGTCAGTAATAACCTTACCACCTTTATTCTAGAATTCCTTACTTTGTGGAATCTATTCATAAATTTAATTAACAAAAAACTCCACACTATATTGAACGAAAACTATCAAACTATCGAAAATTTTGTAGTTTTCATTTATAATATTGTGAAATTTTCTACATTTACGTTTTTTGTTGACATCAGTTATTTTATGTTAATTTCCATATTTCGTGAACATTCTGACAACGCTACAAATGTTGTTCTCCAATATAAGTATTCTATCCCTTTGTACAACTATATAACGAATTTATGCAATAAGGTGAATTATATGAATCAACCGACTTCAGAGCTATTCCCAAATTCACCATAACATAAATCGTCTACAATAAGCCAGAGGCAAACGTAAAACAATTGTTGTGAATTTATCTTTCCAAACAGCAAACGAGACAGTTGTTCGAGAATCTGAAATTTTCACCACAAACACAAAACCTAGTTCTATCAGAGCTCATGAATAATGTTCGGGTTACGCCATCGCCAAAGTTACACCCGTTTCTCTTCGGAACAAATACGCAAGTTTTGTTCACATTTTTTTGTTTTTCATCTAACTTCCAAACATGTGTTGAGAGCTTTTGTACAGAAAAAGTTTGCTGTAGAGAGTGAGGTTGTTAATTTATTTGAAGCGGCTATTAGACATAAATGACAAAAATTTAAAATAATAAACTAAAATTTGTTTATTTTAAGTAATCGAGAAAACCAATCATTAACGTAAAAGTTCTCCTATTTAAGTGTAAGAGGAAGCTCACGTTACAATAATTTCAATGGTGGATACATTTATTAGGACCAAAGCATTCCATAGAATGTTGACAGAGTGTTTATTGAACAGTCTGAAACATTTTATTGTTAGTTAAACTGATTCATTCTTGTTCTAACAAGTAAAGATGCTGAGACATAATCACTTTTGAAGCGAAGAATTGAGTGACATGATTTGTGTTTACGCAAAAGACAGGTTTTCTGGGCAAGCAGCATCTATAAAATACGTGAAATGTAGCCTAACAGAAAATAACTAAAAAAATTGTAATCGATTGGGGAAATAATGATAATTCCGTTCAGAATATCATACAAAACGTCCTTAAATTATTACTCCGCGGCAAGCAGATGGAACTTGGATAAGAGCTGCGCAAAATTCTGAAATAAGAACTCGTCGATTATCTGCAGCTGTTGGAATACGCCAACCATCCGTGATTAGAATTTATACAAGTAAAATTTACGAGTATATTCCTATTATTTTACACCTGCGAAAAATTTACTTCCATAAAAATCTGTTTTCGAATTCCTCTCTACCATTTCGGAAAACTTCAGCGGGGATTAACCGCAGGATGCTGTAATTCGTCTCTCAGCTTCACCAATATGGGCAGGTTGTGTTCTATAAACAAAATATTTAAGCAGTTAAACTCGAATCATCGAGACGGTGGTCGTTCCGAAGACGAGTTCGATAATAGTATGTATAATTAAAATCAAATCAAGGTGTAAAAACAGGTGAAATAATCGATTCCAATATTTTATTAGTTGAAAAGCTTCTCTCTTTCCAATCCCCTTATCTTAGCTAGGAATTTATTCAAGTAATATGATAGATATGATATGATATGTGATTTGCACGAGACTCTCGTTTTCGAGAGATTCGCATGGTCTCGTCTCATTTTCGAGACGAGATTCGAGACGATACTCGGGCCAGACGAGACGAGACTTTTGTTTGGTCTCGTCTCGAGTGTCGTACATGAGGTATCGCGTCTCGCGCGAGAGACTCGCAGGTGAATATTTCTGAATGAACATCAATTTATTTTGATAAAAATTTATAAGCATAACACCAAGAATTCCTTTTAAAAGCCTTTGCCGGCGTTATCGGTTGACGGTAGTCACTTTGTCTTTCTGAAGCGCGCCGCCGCCGCCGTCTTTGAACCCTATTCCGACAGCCATAAATTTTGCGATATGTACGTGTCCTATCCTATTGTGATCGAATAAATAGAGATCATTATTGAAAATAAAAGTTCAAATTTCTTCCCAGTTTAGTTATTCGTTGTTCGTTGTGGATAGTGGTAGTTGTTCGAATTTTTGAGCGTGCGGAATTGTGCCAAGTTAATTCAGAATGAGCCGATTCAAGAGGAAAAGGAGCGAACTTTTGACTTTAGAAGATAAAAAAAAATTCCGGTGATTTCTCTAGTGGAACTGAGGATATTTACATACCAGACAATGTTAGTTTGATTGATAATGTGACTGAAAGTGAATTGTCGTCTTCGTTAATTAGCATTCGCTCTTCGTCTCGCATGCAAATACAAAACGACTCTTACAAAAGCAAATTCGATACTTATTTCAACATTGAATTGAGAGGGAGAAATCAAGATAAAATAGCCAGGTGCAGAATATGTTTAAATTCGAAGGAAATTAAAATGTCACGGGGAAATACTGCTTGTTTAAGAAAACACCTACTCAGTAAACATCCAAAAGCATATTTCGAAATATATAAAAATGAACAAGGAGCAAGTACTTCCAGACTCACTGCTCCCGAAATGTTTGCTGCGAATTCTCAATTGAAGGTAAGCTGTTAGATAACTTAATAATTTGATCATTTTAACGCTGTATACCATCGTTGAACCACATTTTTATTTATGGCATATTTTTGTTTTCAATAGTGAAATCTATAACTTTTTCAAAAGGCTTGACGACATTTATCGTTATCAAAAATCTGCAATTTTTACAAGTTTAACAAGCCACGGCAAGCGCCGCGTGAATAGTCTTTCTAATATCTATCAATTTTGTTTGATACGCCGACACCTCATTTAAATGATGATTTATAACTTTACTGCCAAAGATTTTGAATTTTGCCGCACGTCAATATGTCCACGTGGATCGCGGAGCTTCCTTTGAATTTATACGAGTTGTTGCAATAGTTGATAATGAATGAACTATATTCAAGAAATATTAAAATACAGCGTGGATCAAATTGCACTTACATGTATTGTTTATTTTAAAACTATAAGAGTCAGATAATGTGAGAATCTGCTATACGGTACAATCTTCTCTAAATTTTAGCCATTCAGATTTTGATATACAGTGTGCTCAAAATGGATTGATATATTGCGATCTCGGAAAAAGTAATGTAAGAGATAGGAGAACGAGTAAACTAAAAAGGTGCATTTTCGAAAAGGCCCACAACTCACAACGTTTCGGTTTTTTCAGAACCATTATTAACTTTCATTTTTTAAATATGGGCCTGGATTGTTATTCCACACTTAATTTAGGTGCCGTTGGTTCTTTTTAGTGATTGCAATCTACGCCAGCCATACTAACAACTACCACTATACTAAAAAGCAGAAAATAGTGAGTGGAGAAAGAACTATTCACGCATCAATTATCTATTGCATTACACAAATTGTGTCATTCCGCAGGTGGCTACATAAATAGATATTTTGACACTAACAACCGAAATATGCTATTTTTCAGTTGTCATTTCGATGTGAAAAAGATCACTAAAACATAAAACAACATTGCGAAAAGTGAATCAAACGTTGAAATATCGTCTGAATATTTTTTATTATACTTTCGTGGTAACGAATATTGTATGATACATTTGTTAAAAGTGATTTTATTTTGCTCCTGATGGAGTTGCTCCACTCGTGGACGCTTATTTCGCAATATAAAGTGCCACTTTTAGCAATTGTATCATAAATAACTATATTTAGATTTCCGTCCGTTTTAAAAGGTCTTATCACATTACATATTATTATTTTCAGACTACATCAGTGAAACCAAAAAAGGATCATTTTGACTTGGCGATTGTTGATTGGATGGCAAAAAATATTTACCTTTTAATTTCTTCCATGACAAAGATACTGGAAAGGATTTTCCAAAAAATGATAAATTGAGAAGATTAGCAATGTTACGATTCGACTGCCTAAAGCAAAAAATGACCGACATGTTGACAAACAATTCTTCAAAATTATCATTTACTATAAATGGCTGGACCTCTATTAGCGGCAGATCTTATTATGGAATTACAACACATTTTATGGATGACAATTAGGAACTGCAATCGATCGCTCTAGATTTTGTTCCTGTCCATGGAAAATATACACGAAAAATGTAGACGCTATAGGCTTGATCCACAAACTTAAAGGAATAACAATGGATAATGCCTCAGCAAATACAACTTTTATTAAAGAACTTAAGGAACTTATTCCCGATTTAAATGTAGAGGACTGCCATTTTCGATGTTTTGGACATGTGATTAATTTGGCCGTGTGAGATTTGTTTCAGTTCTTGAAACTGAATTCTGAGGCAAATGAAGGATTGAGTGATGATAGTGTCGATGAGGAAGTCGAAGTTGATGAAATTGAAGATAACTCTAATGCACTATGTAAAATACGTTCTATTTTTTCGAAAATTAAACGGTCAGAACAACTTTTAATTAAGTTCCAAGTACGTGCGAGGCAACTGATAATTCTCGTCAATTAACACCTGTGTTGGATGTGCCTACACGCTGGAATTCCAGTAGTGATATGTTCAAAGTAGCTCTTGAAGCTAGATATAGACTTGGTGTACTGTGTCAAAATGTTGTTGATTTAAAACAATATGCTCTTATGGACCACAAATGGATTCTGCTTGGAAAAGTCCATAAATTACTAGTCAACTTTCAAATTCTTTCCAAAAAGCTCGGAGGAGAGAAGTACGTCACATTACCTATGGTGGTTGTATGTATCAATATACTAATAGATAATATTGAGAACAAAATACTTAAATGGGATCAAAAGGTAGATCGAACCGCTGTCGAAGAGCAGCTTATTGTTCGTTTTCAGGCTGCGAGAAACAAAATATTAAAGCATTATCGTAAAGCTAATTGGATTTATGCTGCAGTTTTAATTCTCGATCCGCGGCATAAGTTAGAAGCGTTTGATATGACAACATGGGGCCAAGAATTAAAAGATACTTCGATTCAAAAATTTCAAGATATATACAAAGCCTATTTTAATCAATCAGAAGATTCAGAAGGACAAAATCGGCGGCGAGGGAACGCGAAGATCCTGGACCGGAAAAGTCAGATTTTTTAATTGATTTTGATATTTTGTATCCAGTAAACCCTACGCATGCAGGAGGAGAATGGATGCAGGAGCTTCAAAAATCTTATTCTATGCCTCGATGTAATAAAGAAACATATATACTACAATGGTGGAAAATGCATGCTTCTGAATTTCCTATTCTAAGTTTAATGGCACGAGATACCGGCTACTTCAGTCTCGGCGGAAAGATTATTCTCACGTGCTGCATTAACTATAAAAAAACATCGAAATCGCCTCAACAATGAATCTGCACGATGTTTGTTATGTCTAAACGACTGGATGAAAAACCGAAACATTTGCAACCGAGAGGGTTAAGGGCTGGGCTGTTTTTTACATTTGATTTTTTCAGTTATTTCATTTATAAAATAATGTTATGTTTTTATTTTCTTTAGTTGTATCACTTTCAAATACATGTTATTTTTCAACAATTGTAATTTCCTCTTCCGACTCTTATATTATAGCAAGTATTTAAGTATTCCTTATTGCACTGAAACAATAAAATTATGAATGATGGATTTTGATACTTTTACGAGACTCTCGTACGACAAACGAGACGAGACGAGAATGGAGGCTGCGAGACGAGACTTGAGACGAGACTTATCATTGCATCGGCGAAACGAGACAAGACCTTGTGAGAATGTCGTCTCGTTGGTCTCGTGTAAACCACTATGATAGAATACCATTATATTCTTTCCACATGAAAGTACCGTTGCCATATCCAAATTAAAAATTTCAGGAAAAACCCACACAGTGATGGCCTCTAACTACGGGACCGCATCAAATTCTACAATAACTAGTCAACGTCAATATTCTCAAGTTGTTAACTCCGATATGTTTCCAAAAAAATTACAAGCGATCGTATTAAATGTAAATGACAATCTCACTCTCGAAGACTATGTGGAAGCCTCTATTATGTCAAACAATAGAATATGTATTACTTGTCAACCGTGGAAACTGCCCAAGATATAACTGATAAATATCAAACTTTAAATATAAAATAGCAAAAAGTAGGAATTCGACGACTCATTACTCCAGCAAAGCGAATCATCTTATCAAACGTCTGTCCATCAATACCACATTACATTAGAAACAGAAATCCTGAATATATTTTTTTCAAAAGTATCACCAATGTCATTTCTCCGTGCAATTCTCCCAGGGAAAGAATCCGCACACATCCTGAGTTTTTAACGTCAAATCTACGTAGCACCAAACTATGACGTAAGTCTATCACCCTCATTTGTCAGTACATTTGAAGATACAACAAATAGGGCGTTTCTATGATTTTTATGGAATAACATGTTTTCTCTGCAAAACCCCAGGACATGTTGCCAAGCTATGTCCAATTCAAGTACCAAACTCATTCAACTATTACGAAAATACTAGAATATCCGTTGAACCAATAGAAATAGAAAGTTCCGTAGAAGATCTTAGCCGAATTGACGAGATGAATGATACTCTTTCACCACAAACGTTTAAACGACCACATCAATATCTAATAGCAAATTCTAGCGACCTTACATCCGAAAAAGATCCAGTGAAAGAAACAACTAATACAACGGATCAAAAGTCCAAATGAGAAAAACGCAAACAATGCCCCTTGCAACCAAACAAAATACAATTGCCAAAGATCTGGTACCTGTAGAAAATTCTACTATGAATCACCTCAACAACTCCTTACATTCAAAGAACTCTCCCACTCTATGGATAACGCATTTGGCACACCTGACTCCTTAAGTATAGCCCAACAATACACAGATAATATTCTTGAACTAGTTGCCACAACATTTACCCATTAATACAACACAGGGCGATGCAATTCCGATGTAGAAGATTCCAAACCAAGATACGTAAGCAACTGAATTTAGTCTCAATATCAACGAATGAAGAAGATAAAGAGAGTTACGATTCGTCCACTTCTGAACTAAGTCAATAACACTATCTTACTCCAATGGAACATAAATGGGCTAATAACCCATTTGGAAAAACTAAAACTCATACTATCAAAAACTACAGAAGATGTAATTTGCATACAAGAAACTAACTTCAAAGATAACAAATACTATTCACTAAGAGGTTACGAATGTTTCTACAAAAATAGAGGGTCTGACAGAGCTAGTGAAGGAGTGGCTATTTATATAAAGACTAATTTCATCCGGGAAAATATACAGATAACATCAGAACTAAAGATAGTTGCAATTAATTATGAGAACAATATGAATATTATCAATATTTATATAACATCCAACAAAAAATTCACTCCACAAATCTTACAAGAAATAACCAACCAAATAAATGGAACAAAAATAATAGTTGGGGATTTCAATTTATATAATACAACATGGGGTTGTAAGACTACAAAGAAAAGAGGGAGAGAAATAGAAAACTTCAACAACCTAAGTATTTGTGATGCGTAAATTGCATCAAATCTGAGTTGGGAACCAAACTCATACTTACATGGAAGTGACCACCTACCTATAAGCATATAATTTCATTCCAGAAAAGACAAGAACGATCAACTTACTCTGTATATAGAAGAAATCTTCTAGAAATTGATTAGATTGAAGATAACATTGACGAAATAACGAATGTGCTTAGCGATACTATTATACAAGCGGCAGAAATCCATATTGGGTATGTAAAACCACTTAACACAAAAATTTCATTACCTTGGTGGTCACCATAATGCGAAGAAGCTATTAAAGTAAGCAAAAGAGCGTTATATAAGTCAAAAAAGAACAAAAACCAAACTAACTTTGACGAGTTTAGAAGAATGAGTGCAAGATATGTCACTAAGCAAGCTAAAAAGGTATCCTGGAAATAATTTGTCTCAACAATCAGCCCGAATACTTCAAACTCTGAGATATGGACAAAGATAAAAAACTAAATTGAATTTCATCAAAACACAAAATAACAAGTTTATCTCACAGTAGTGAAATTATCTCCAATAATGCACTTATAACAGAAACATTTGCAGAAGAATTCTCTAGGATATCAAGTGATGAAAACTACGACCCAGAATTTAGGAAATTTAGGTTAAAATCACCCATTAAATGTGCAAATCGACAAGGAAGAATTAGAAGAGGTGCTAAAACAATGCAGCGATAAATCCAGCTCGGGACCTGCTAAACTCCACTACACTTTCCTAAAAAACCTCCCAATAACTGGTAAAAAGTATTTGCTACAGACATACAATAAAATTTACTTAGATCACAAATTTTCAAAATCATGGTCAGATGCTAACGTAGTACCAATACCCAAGCCACACAAACCAATAAACTTGGTAACGTCTTACACACCGATATCTCTAACATGTGCAATATGTAAGGTTTTAGAGAAGATATTGAATCGCAGGTTAATGTGGCATCTGGAAAAACATAACCTAACCTTATATAGACTCACCAAAACGGATTTCGAAAAATCAGGTCAGCAAACGATAGCATTATAAACCTGCAGAAACTGCTAGGTGTATTTATAGATCTTGAAAAAGCTTACACCTTAACCTTGCAACATAAAATTCTACAAACACTAATAGATTGGAATATTAATGGAAATATAACGGTATTTTTCGAAAAAGTTTTGACACAACGTAATTTTGTAGTCAAAACAAATGGTGAATTATTTACCATCAAAAAACTAGAGAATGGAATTCCTCAAGGATCTTCCTTAAGCACAACATTATTTCTTGACGCCATAAATGACTTCACCTCTTGTATCACATCTCCACTCCGTGTAAGCTTATACGCCGACGATATTGTAATATACGGAAAGGGTAAAAATATAAAATCATTAGAGTCCCTAATTCAAAATGGATTAAAGAAAACTTATGGATGGAAAAACAAATCTAGCTTCAAAATATCTCACGAGAAAACAAAATGTGTCTTATTTGCCCCAAGAGCCCAGAAAGATTGCCAGGAATTGACCATAGGAAACACCAAAGCTATAAAATTTTTGGAGAATAATTTTTGATGATGAACTTAACTGGATAAAACACTTTGACTATCTCAAACGAAACAGTATGCAAAGCTTAAACATATTAAAAATCCTATCACATTAAAAATGGGGAGCAGATATAAACAGCTTACTCAACATTTACAAAAGTACCATTAGATCTAAAATAGAATATGGAGCCATGGCTTTCCACACCGCTAAGGAAAGTTTTATAAACACTTTGGAAATAATTTCAAATGAAGCACTTAGGATAATAATTGGTGCGTTCCCAACAACCCCCACAGACAGTATCTGTAAACTTCTTGGAGAAATGCTATTTACATACACAGTTCAACATTATTCTTTCCCTAACTAGACAAAAATTTTGGCCCTTCCTAACCACCCTTACCTCAAAAAAACCAGTGCAAACAGCTCTTCCAGCAAGTATTAATATTACACCACCTCTTTACAACACGGTTAAAACGTATATGGCAGAAATCAGCTACAGTTTTCCTGAAGTAATTCCTGTAAACAGCTATAATTTTGCCCCCCGGATTATTTCACCTATCTCCGTTAACACATAACTTTCCAAATTAAATAAAAAAAACACATCCTTCTCTACTGAAAAACGAATTCAATAGGATATGTAGAATTTACAAACCGTCAGAAGTTTTATTCACTGATGCATCAAAAAAAGAATTAAATCGTTCCGTAGACCCATCAGTAGTTACAGTAACTAAAACAAAAAAATCCCGGCTAACAGAGAAGTGTTTTGTATATACAGGAGAAGTGTTCGCCATTCATCAAGCGTTAGTTTATGTAATGAGTAAGGCCAAACCAAAATATGCAATCTGTTCTGACTCACTAAGTGCCATGAAATCGATTCGACAAATGTATGCAAGCAACCCTTTAGTGGAACAAATCCAACAATTTTTCTACCAACTATCTACACTAGCTACCCAAGAACCAGCATCGTTAGAGATCGAAAGGTCTCAAGAAGTTAATTAAGGAAAATATGCCAACAGAAAGAAATAATGATCAAAATAGTCTCAAAAGCATATCCTGGCAGTTAGATCAAATTAAAATATCAAGACTTAGACTTGGCCATACTCGTATAACGTACTGTTATAGAATATATAAAGAAGAACCCCCCAAATGTAACAAGTGCAATGTCCATTAAACACATCCTTGTTGACTGTCCAGAATTTCAAGAGGAAAGAAAAAGACACAAAATCTGCATAGATGTTAATGGAAATCTAAAAATTTTGGAAAAAATACAAAAAACAATACAGTACCTAAAAGATATAAAACTCTATAATTATATCTAGTAAATATTTCGTGAATATTTAGTGAATCTTTTAAGTGAATATTTAGTGCTCATCTAACCCATTATGTGAATTGCTTGGAATTACTGCAACAACATATCTCTAATATTAACAATACATTTATTCTGGGTGATTTCAACTTACCGGAAATTCAAGGTAAAACTCTAAACTTTACAAAAACTAGCGATAAATTAGACGTTCTGATTGACTTTCTAAGTTATAATTCATTAACGCTATGTAATAACATAAAAAATCATCAAAATAAAACTCTAGACTTGGTAATTACCTCCACCGAAATGATAAATAACTGCACAGTATCTCATGAACTGTTACCTTTAGTAACGGAAGATTGTTTCCACCCATATCTAGACATCAAAGTAACTTTTAATAAAGTAATCGATAATGTGGTCACCAAGCTTGGCAACAGTAATAATTTCAATTTTAAAAATCCCAATGGCACAGGACCAATTGGACAGTCTTATTTCAGTAACATGTTTGCATAAAACCGGAAATAAAAAATTAGATACAAAAGTAATAGAGATATACAAAAAACCAAAGTAACATTCTGGCATCAAATCAAAAACCAAAAAATTCTGGTAAGTTTGTGAATTTTCTTAAATAAATGTTTTAATGTACGATTTAGAGAAAAATGTTAAAGACAAAAGTTGTAGAACGTGTTAAGGTCTATAAAAAAGCTCAGTAACTTTTTTGCGTCAAATGAAAAACAAAGGAAATACGATTTTTTTTTCAACTTTGAAAGGCCGCCATTTTGTTTTTACTGGGCCGATTTGGCTCATTAACGAACTCGTCGAAGATTTTTGCCTAACCGATTTTGTAGCGAGTTTGGTTTCGATCCGTCAAAAAATACGCCCTCTATCGTGCTTACAAATTCAGTTATAATTTGTGAATTTTCTTAAATAAATGTTTTAATGTACGATTTTGAGAAAAATGTTAAATACAATAGTTGTAGAACGTGTTAAGGTCTATGAAAAAGCTTAGTAACTTTTTTGCGTCAAATGAAAAACAAAGGAAATACGATTTTTTTTCAACTTTGACAGGTCGCCATTTTGTTTTTACTGGGCCGATTTGGCTCAATAACGAACTCGTTCAAGATTTTGGCCTAACCGATTTTTGTAGTGAGTTTGGTTTCGATCCGTCAAAAAATACGCCCTCTATCGTGCTTGCAAATTCCACATACATATATATATATATATATATATAAGAGAACCTCGGGTAGTGACCGTAGATAAAAACCAAACAACTTAGTAGGGATGCGGTCAGAGGAGGGCTGAATCAGAAGACTCCTTTTTGACTAGTTAAGCTTTCGAAAATGTTTATTTTCATCATCAGATCATCTACAATGAGTGATAAATATCATTAGTGACTTATAAACCATTATAAAAAACGATTTGACTTACCAAAGTGAGTTGAAAAAGAAAGACATCGTAAAAAACTTTAAAATTTCCAATGGACATACATATATGTATTTAAAATTTACATTGATCAGGAGAGCAAAACACAAAAAACTCCAACAAAAGGCCGATCATAAAACAGCCCTGAGGTAAAATCTCTCACATTATACCAACAAGGTTAGATAAAAATTAACATTACTCAACAATTACAACTCTCACTAATAACTATTGCTCTACTGACAAAACTGAATAGGAAAGCGAAACGTTTTGAATTATTTTGTATAGTTCAGGTTCTTATTAAAGTAAAAAAGTGGATATGTTATTATCATGCATTAGACCAACAAACAAACAATTTTGATTTTATTCGAAGATTTAGAAAACAAATAATGGATCTCTAACACACAGAGAGAGTCAAAAAATTAAAATAGAAAACAGTTCTCCATCCAAATTGAAATGATAGAAAACAAATTGCTGGATCAAAAAATATTTAAAAGGATTCATGAATACAGGGTGGAAACCAAATGTTTATTATTCATATTTCACACCTTGACTCAATTTAATAAACATTTGGTTTCCACCCTGTATTCATGAATCCTTTTAAATATTTTTTGATCCAGCAATTTGTTTTCTATCATTTCAATTTGGATGGAGAACTGTTTTCTATTTTAATTTTTTGACTCTCTCTGTGTGTTAGAGATCCATTATTTGTTTTCTAAATCTTCGAATAAAATCAAAATTGTTTGTTTGTTGGTCTAATGCATGATAATAACATATCCACTTTTTTACTTTAATAAGAACCTGAACTATACAAAATAATTTAAAACGTTTCGCTTTCCTATTCAGTTTTGTCTGTAGAGCAATAGTTATTAGTGAGAGTTGTAATTGTTGAGTAATGTTAATTTTTATCTAACCTTGTTGGTATAATGTGAGAGATTTTACCTCAGGGCTGCTTTATGATCGGCCTTTTGTTGGAGTTTTTTGTGTTTTGCTCTCCTGATCAATGTAAATTTTAAATACATATATGTATGTCCATTGGAAATTTTGAAGTTTTTTACGATGTCTTTCTTTTTCAACTCACTTTGGTAAGTCATATCGTTTTTTATAATGGTTTATAAGTCACTAATGATATTTATCACTCATTGTAGATGTTCTGATGATGAAAATAAACATTTTCGAAAGCTTAACTAGTCAAAAAGGAGTCTTCTGATTCAGCCCTCCTCTGACCGCATCCCTACTAAGTTGTTTGGTATATATATATATATATATATATATATATATATTAACATAGAGTGAAACCTGCAACACCCTGTATACAGAATTATTAATAATAGACTATATAAATTTCAAGTAATTAAAATTTTTGGAATTTGAATTTTTTTTAAAAAATGATCTAAAAAGGAGACAATCTGTACTATTTACTATTCAATAGAGAAAGCATATAAAGGATCTAACTGTATGATTATAGAGAAGAATTAAAATAAGCTTTATAAGAATATAGGTGACATAAAAACAACTTCCATATTTAAAAGAGAGAATTTCAAAACGTTTGTTACATATGAATGAAATAATAATAACCCTTTGTTCTTATTGTCAAAGTAAATTATTATTGTGATTTGTTTTAAAGAAGTGAATATTAGGGTTTGAAGGAAGTTTTCAATAAGATTATATAAGTACTTAAAATATGTAAATGTAGGAAGTAAAATGAAAAACATTAACTCTATGGAATATGACATTTGTTGAACGATTTGACATTTTGAATAAATAATTTAGAAAACAAGAACTGTCATTTAGTAAATTTATTGAAATACAAATTAAGGGACAAATATATGAGTTATAATCGTTTAAGAGGCTCAAAACAGAATGTTCTAAAATTATGGATGGACAATCCACCATTTGAAATGAAATCTTTCAAATAAGAATTTGATAACCAATTTTGATTGGTGGAATGCTTTTAAGATATATTTATCAGCGACAAGTAGGTTGCTAATAATAATAAAAAATTTGAATGGGAACAGTTTGTTGATTATAGAGTCTATTGACTAAGTACTTTCTTTTTGGGTAGAAATTTTGAAGAAGCAACATCTTTTG
Source organism: Galeruca laticollis (assembly GCA_963921935.1). NCBI lineage: Eukaryota > Metazoa > Arthropoda > Insecta > Coleoptera > Chrysomelidae > Galeruca > Galeruca laticollis. Next base: position 118,253,540 of record OY998183.1, on the reverse strand, counting down.
GAGAAAAATTTTGAAACTTTTGAAAAAAAACAATAATTTGGCATTCTAAATTTGAGAAAGAAATACATTATACTTAAAAGCTAGAGTAATATATTTAAAGCAAGCAGAAGTACACATTATAGGAGATTGGTAATTATATTTGAATACTAACCATACAATTTATAGATGTAATTAAGTAAAATATTGTATGGTGGAACGGTGTCTCCACCATACCTTTTAGAAAGCTTTGGATTATATGATTTGATTAAAATGTATTGATGTGGACGAAGTATAGCACTGTTTCTGGATATTGTGCAAGCTGGACAAATGGTATGGAATTTTCCAAGAGGTAACCTAAAACAAAATAAGAAACATTTATTGATGTGCATTAATTGAACTATACAGTGAAAAAAGGTATTTAAAACTATTTAATTATATAAAAAGAAGTTAGAGTAAACTTACCCATTTAGTGCAAAGAATTGAACTTTGATGTTAAACAGACGCTTATAAGTTTTATCTTCCGCCATTTTCCTATCATAGACGTTTATATAACGGATTTCGTATTATAAGATTTGTGTTAAAAGTTGCCTATTTTGAATTAGATATAGAAATTGTACTTCATTGAGTGGATGACTTTATTTGAATGAATGATCATAATAGAAAATAGGTTTTCATTAATTTATGTCCTTGTAAAAGAATAATGTATTTGTTCCTATAGCATTAAATAACGTTTTTCTATTTGAAGAACATTGTGAAATTATTTTCTTGAGATTTTTCATTTCTCTATGGTGATTGCTCCATCTAGTTTAAACATTTGGTAGCTTTAAACTGACATCTATGAACCGTGGAGAGGTTCAGCTTTAAACACAGGACCGTCTTTAGAATTTCTTTGGAAACAATAATAAAGCAAGTATATTTTGATAAACAAATTTTTTATTAAAAGATAGGAATGTTATTTGAATTTCGGCGCTCATATAAGAAATTGAAATTGTTTTGTTTGTTTTTCTACATCTGAACCCTACTCTGAGATCAGAGAGTTTCTCATGCAAAGAAATAATTATTTTACAAATAAAATCTTAAATATTACAATATACCGGGCAAATAAAAATTAAATATCAACAAAACTAAACTAAAAATAATAATTCATAGTATTAGAACTTTTTAAACATTCTCTCTCTCCCCAATTCTATCCAGTTTAATATATATATATATATATATATATATATATATATATATATATATATATATATATATATATTTATGCGTGGAATTTCTTGGATTAAGGTCATAATTAAACTTTGGGAGTTTCTTTCAATACATTTTTTCTTTATTAATAATTACGTACGTTTCGACAATAATTTTGTCATTATCAAGTTATCTGTCTGTTGAGAAATTACGTGGTTGAAAGATTTTAACGATTTTTAAAATGCTTTTTAAAAGTATATGTTTCCATGTCTAAACACCATTCCTTCATTATCAACAGTTTTAAAAATCGTTAAAATCTTTCAACCACGTAATTTCTCAACAGACAGATAATTTGATAATGACAAAATTATTGTCGAAACGTACGTAATTATTAATAAAGAAAAAATGTATTGAAAGAAACTCCCGAAGTTTAATTATGACCTTAATCCAAGAAATTCCACGCATAAATATATATATATAAAAAATGGTCAAGAAATATTTGATGAAATGTATATATATATATATATATACATATATATATATATATATATATACATATATATATATATATATATATATATATATATATATATAACCTTTGGAACGGAGGGTGATTTAGGCATCTAGGAACACCAAAACGAAAAACTGCATTGAAATTTTTCCGAAGTCGCGTCATGCTACTCTCTACAATAGCCCTATTTCATTCTGAAATAAGACTAAAAAAGCAAACTTTGAAAACATGAGCAAAATGCTAAGGGATACAGCGTGAAACGACGTTACTGATCAGACAAACGTAAATACTGCATTGGATACTTTTTATAAGAAAATTTATAGTGTATTTGAAACAACTGTTCCCAAATATAAAGTTTATAAAAACTTCAAAAAATTTCCCAAATGGTTCACATCGGATATTAAAAAGTTATTAAAGGAAAAAAATATTCACCGAAAATTAAAATTTATTTCAAACTATTATAATGAAAAGTATATAGAAACGAGAAGAAAACTTAAGACATTAATAAACACCAAGCATAAAAAGTATTTGGGTCAAGTTGAAGACAGTTTAAGTAATAATATGAATATATTTTGGACATACGTAAATAAAAATATCAGTTTTTCTAAGCAGGTAGGTACATTTAGATTTAAGGATGGAAAAGTTGTCGAAGGGGAAGCAGCAGAAAAATTTGCTGAGTATAATATCGACTTCAAGGATTTAATTAGCAATAATCCTATTGTAAATATTTCTGAGATTAGAATAAATGATTATGTGATACCAATAAAAAAACTAGAACCCAAAAAAGCAGCTGGATCCGACGGAATTCCTCCATACATACTAAAAGGATGCTATGAATGGCTAGGGACACCTTTATATCTATAATAATATACTCACAAACGCACAATTTCCGGAAAAATGGAAATTATCATTATACTCTCCTATACACAAATCTGGAGATAGAAATATTGTTGAGAACTACAGGGGTGTTTCGATTATGTGTGCTATTTCTAAGGTTTTTGAACAGATAATATATCTGAAAATTTATAATCACGTAAAAAATAATATAATTGTTGATCAACAGCATGGATTTACGTCGGGACGCTCAATAAACACAAATTTATTTAATTTTACGGAAGTTGTAAACGATACGTTCCAGGATCGATTACAACTGGATGTCATATATACAGATTTTAAAAAAGCTTTCGATCAAATGAATCACGACATATTGCTTAAAAAATTACACAAGTATGGAATGTCAAATAATTTATTGAAACTTATATCAAACTATCTACGTAACAGGCATTTTGTAGTAAAATGTAACGGAAATACATCTGGAAAATTCCATGCAAACTCGGGAGTTCCGCAAGGATCAAACCTTGGTCCGCTATTGTTTGTTTTATTTATCAATGATTTTACAGGTTATGTTTCGAATTCTGAGAGTTTGGTATTTGCAGATGACTTCAAGATGTTCAGGAAGATTCAGACTGTTCGGGATTGCATACTACTACAAAAAGATATAAACAACATAATTAGATGGAGCAAGGAGAATAAATTATGTTTTAATGTTGAAAAATGTTGTGTTATGTCTATATCTAAGAAAAAGGAATGTATAATTTTTGATTATTTCATGGACCAAGAAGTATTAGAAAGGAAGGATGAAGTTAAGGATCTTGGAATTACCTATAATAGTCAAATGTCTTTCTTTGCACATATACAAAAATCAGTCAGGAGTGCCAATCGTATAATGGGTCTAGTCTTCAGACAAACCATTTTTTTCTCAAATACGGTGACTATAAAAAAGTTGTTCAATACCTTAGTAAGACCTAAACTTGAGTTTGGGTCTATGATCTGGGGAGATCAACCTCAAATGTACCTGAAAAATATTGAGATAGTGCAGAATAAATACTTACGGTTCTTGTATTATGAAAAATATAAGCGTTGGCCGGATTATACAACAATCAGAACAACTAGATTACGGGAAGAATTTGATGTTATGTCGATCACTAGTCGGCGTAAATTAAACATAATGATTTTCTTGTATGAAATAATAAATTGTATATCGACATCAAGTAATTTATTGTACTCAATTCCTTTCAAAGTTCCGTCAAGGTTAACTCGATCCTCCTTATTGTTTGGGAGATTAAGAATGTCAGTTTGTTCTCCTCTGGAGACCGTGTTAAAACTTGCCAATAGGATAAATAATAGATTGGACAATGTCAATTAGACAATTCAAGAAAAGTATTAGTGAACATATTAAAAAGTTCGGTGTATAAAGGGACACTTTTGGAAATTAGTCGTCTTTGTCTTTATTCTCTGCATCAATCAATATTACTGCTTCATGTATCAATAGTCATACTATATAATGTTACAATAGAATTTTGGAATTGTTGATACTTATTCCATGTAATTAGGTTATACAACCTGTTTGGAATAAATAAATAAATAAATAATTTATTATGCAGAAGAATGATATTGTTAAGTGCTAATGGCCTTTAGCGGTAAAAGCACAGCCTCACAAAAAATATTTAAGATGTCCCTAAAGAGAGTTAAACTCGGAGACCAATGAACCTATCCCCGTCTGTCAATCTATTAATCCTGGAATCTCTCGTTTAACCATTTTCGGAAGGGAAAAAATAATGAAATGGAGCAGAATTCTGTCGGAAATGTAACAGATCCTCCTGCAAAAGTACATTATCTTCTGCATCAATTTGGGTTTTTAACATGTGAGTTATGAATGAATCGAGTCTCTTCAAGCATAACAAGGTACATATTGATAGTAGAATTTCATCAAGGAATAAAGGACCAGTAAGATGACTTCCAAAAATACCAGCCCAAGCTTTAATGTTTTGTGGGTGTTTCTCTGCCTAATTAATGATGTATGATTCCCTTATATGTCTTAAAATGATATTTTTGACATTGTATCTGACATTTATACAAGTTTTAGTATTTATAAGAAACTTGCAAATAATTTATTTGAAATTAATAATTGAAGGGTTGTAGTGATTGGTAAATTAATTAATTTCTCATAATTCGTTCGCCATTATTCCATTTATTCAGCCTAAAATTACTTTATAATTAATATAGAACTTATTATTAACACTTCGAAGCTCTCAACTGTAATAATGACTTCAAATAAATACACGCGGTGAGAAATTCAAACTTTGTTCATGCAACAAAATTAATAACTGAGAGGAAGTTGACAAATTCTAATTATTAAGTAAGTGATTTGTAAAAATTATGTAAGCGAAATTCATAGCGTAAAACAGTTAATCACGTTTACTATTGGATTTGAGATAACAACTTGGTTTGTAAAGTAATGAAGTGATGACTGAACATCCTGAAACAGTTAATCAGTTGAAAATTGCTTCGAAATTACATTTGTACCACCTATTACGTAATATAATCGATTCACAAGTAAAACTGAGAAGCAGATCAACTTTCTAACAAACCTTGGAAATTCTCTATTGTTCGAAAAAATGATTCGAGCTGTAAGATTCTATGTTGAATAGAATTTACAAAACATTTGTTCTGAATTAAAGAAATTACTGCCCTTTTTGTATTCCGAAAACTATTGTCCGCGCTGAATAACTTTTGATATGCATTTTAAATTCTTCTAGTTTCAAACTTTTATGGTCGAAAAATATCCTTACTAATAAAAATTTCAAAAAGCCATTTGTAAAAAAATCTATTTGATTTTATTGACCTGAAAAGGGTTGTGGGTAGCAAATATCTATTGAATACTTCCTCTATAATTAGCACTTTTGACCGATTTTGGGAATTCCAGAAAAAGTGGATTTCCGTATTTCTAATTTGAGGGGGAGGGCTTACGAGTCTTCTTCTGAAAGATATCTCATCTCAAACGACAGTTTTTAATGTTTCTTCTAGTGAATCGGTTCAGCTCAGTTGTATCTCAGTACCTTACTGAAATAACGCAAGTGTTTTATTTCCGCTCAAGTATCTGTCGGCAACTAAATTAGTAGACGCGTATGTTAGTAAGTTATTGGTAGCAAATTTTCGCAACGAAAAGGAAGGGTTTATAATTATAATAAGTGTATAAAGAGTACTTCGTGTATATTTCTGTAAATATTTTAATAGTGTCCAACTTCGATTTTTATTTTTATAAACAATCCAACAACTGTACAATATCCTGTAATCTACAAAAACACCCAACACAACCATATAACTGACATTACTGGTTGGATGACCTACAAATAAAAATTACTATGTGGCAAATCAAGAAAACACACCGACTCAGATTACCTTCGGTTTCTGAAGACGATTACTTGGTTATCGAAACCTTTATTATTGAATTTTGGGGAGTAGAAATAGCGAGAGTAAGTGACGTAAAAGTAGATGTGGCTAGATGCTAACTGCGTTTTTAGTAATTGACATTTCTTTTTTTATGTCTAGACCATAGTCTTTCGCAACGAGAATAACTTCTCTTAACCTTTCAAGTCCTTCTTCTTCTGCAGAACATTATTATTATATCGTTATAATATTTTTCAGCAATTATCTTCTAAAAACAGTACTCACGAATCTCTGGGAAACTGATGGACTATTGCATAATCCAAATCTAAAAGGACATTTTCGAAATTCACATTGACCGTGGCGTGTAACAAATGCGGTATATTTTATACTTTATTCTTTTATTCCAACGTCAAAAAATCCATTCCTGAGATCGATGGTACTAAAGTATTTAGCAGCCTGCAATCTATTCAACACATCTTCGTTTAAAGGAAGAGGAAATCTATCCTTAACTATGTTTTTGTCAAGTTTCTGTAATCACAACATATTCTAGTACTGCCATCTTCCTTTTTAACAAGAACTATTGGACTAACCAAGTCAGATAAACTACATTTTATAATTCCTTCTTCTAGCCATTCTTCTATTTGCGCCTCAACTCCTTCTTTTTCTGGTACAGCTAACCTTCTTGGACTTTGGTATATTGGCTCTTTATTCTTCAATGGAATTTGCATTTTAACATCAGCTTCCATAATCTTCCCTGGATAATATTCTTTTATAAATTTCTTTGATTCTTTCCGAATTTTTTTATTTTTTCATGAGTTTCTTTGAGGTAAAACATCATTTCCCACAATCGCCTTGAAGTTCGACGCTACAGAAGGGATAACGTGGATTTTCAGAAATAACCATCTCCATGAATGAAGACGTTTCTAGCGAATGATCCCATTTTTATTACTTTGTTTGACCCAATACCTCTAAGAGTAATATATTCTTAATTTATTTCTATATCTTTGAAGTATGGTTCGTATACATCGTGTCGTATCGCAGTGATATTACTTCCTGTATCCAGAAGTGCTATTAATTGAATATTATCAATATTCAATTTAACGCTATTTTTCGAAACCATCTCAACTATCGTCATATTTGAACTTCCACTTCCAGTATTCTTCTCTGGACATTTATTTGATACATGCCCATAACCAGAACAAACAAAACACTTTGGTCCTTTCGTTTTATCGGGACATTCGTTGAACAAATGACCTTTGCCTCCACAGTTAAAACAACATCGCATGTTACTTTTATTACTCCTTTTCACGTCTTTGACTTTCTTTGCTTCAGTTTTCCATTCCTTTATGTGTTTTCCTTCTCGGTTTCTCTCTTGGAACTGTGCAGTTTTTGAAGTTTCAATTTGTTCATATAGCTTAACCTATTCTTTGAATTCACCAAACGTTTTTGCACCATACAAAAAAAAAGTTTGATGTAACATCATCCTGTATACCAACAATTATATATTGAATAAAAACTTCCAATCTCTCGGATTATTAGAATATACTCTTGTACTGACTCTTCCCTTCGCTTTTTCCTTGCCATCAGTAATTTATGTATTTGCGCACTACTACTTTCACTTCTAACTCAGTAATTAACTTTTTTTTCAAATCATTAATTTTGTAACTCCTCTTCCTGAGGGAATAAATAGTCTAGCAAGTCCTTTCAATAATTTTTTCGCAAATATCAACTTCTGAAATTCATTCCATCATGTCAGCTTAGAAATTTCTTCGAAATCCTCAATCCATTTTCGAACTGGATAATTGTCTCTTTCATCAAAAGTTCTAATACTATCCTCAACATCTTTGAACGTCAATGAAAATAAACCTTTTAGCTTTCATTAATGTAAGTTTTCGTTTGTCTAGGTAAATGATTAAAAAATAATATTTCCAGAGGTGAATATAACAGTTTTATTCTAAAAATACCTCAATTTACAGTCGATTTGTTGTACGTCACAATATTTTCCGTCTCTCCCTTGAATCCCTGGGAACCACAAAAAATCCAAATGTCATAAGATGATTATCATCAAGTGTTGTATATGTAAATAAGTAAAACTTTAATAAAATGTTAAAAGAAAATCACAACAATAACACTATCTAAATACATTAAAAATTCAGTTATCTACATATATATATATATATATATATATATATATATATATATATATAAAAGAATATGTAGGAATATTGCGTGATATGTTAACAACAACAACAAAGAGATTCTTGGGCAATTCACGCAGAAAGAAAAAGGGCTACTGAAACAGAGTGGTAACCGCGGACATGCATGTTTCTAGCTCATTTGCCTTCTTCAGCACGGTATTACCAAATAAGGATGTGAAATTTGGGAGCAAAGATGTTAATCGAAACATGGGAAAACACAAAACAACGGATTTCAGCGAGGAAACCAAACGCTCATTTGTGCCTTCAATTGGAAGATATGATGACAGAAATACCAACTCACAACTGATTAATCAGACAATAGGACACTATGAATAGAACATTCTAGAGAGTGTAAACTTCCGGTTAACAACAGGTGAACGGGAGAAGTGAAAAAAAGATGAGTGAGGTCACATCTGTGAATAGCGGAGTTAAAAATTAAAATTAAAAGTGATAAATATCATTAATTAAGTCTAATTAAAAGAAACTGTGATTAAGTTAACAATCCATAATACGCATAAACAAGTTTTCCGTAGGAGAGTGAGATTTGAACGACTTATCCAGAAATGATGAGTCGCTGCCAATAGATGTGTAAAGTATTTAAACGCGGACATATTGGAGAAGCTAGTTCTCACAAGGTTGGTGATATTTGAATATATTTTGGTCCAAAATAATATAACAAAAATACTGAATAAAACAAATGATCATTATAAACTAATTTACAATTTAAAATAATAATAAAAGAAATTGAGTGTAACATAAAGAATAACTATATAATTGAAATATTAAATGATAGTGGTATAAGAGAACTTACCTGATATTTTGTTGTAAAATATAAATTGCATGTTTATAGTTCATAAGAAATTACAATTTTGATAAGTCACAAAATTTATCATTTCACACACACATATATTATATAAATATCAAACATCACTATGCTGAAATAGCAGTACCTAATAATTTAAAACGATCCACCACAAGAAATGAGTTTGAATATACTGTTTCAAAGTTTAAAATATAAATTCTTTTCTACATGAAAGTTTGTGTTAACAAAAAAAGGTTTGTATCAGCAGTTGTTTTTCTAAGCTTTCAATGTTAAACAATATGAAGATTATGCAAATGAGTTTCATAGGCGTCACATTTTATTGTTTGTAAACATTTGCATATAAATTTACATAAATGATTTTAGTCAAAATTTTGTTTAATTGCTAATATATCTAATTTCCGTTTTGAGACTAATCGCCCTGAGATAAATTTAGGTTTCACAAATATTTGAAAGGAGAGGAACTTAGAAAGGTAAGGAATGAAATTTATTTATTCATGTGAGCAAAACATTTAAAAAAAATTTGAAACATTAATAATAAATAAATTAATTTGGCGTCCTAACAATCAAATAATAACGCATTAATAAAGGTTTGATAGCAATTAAAAATAATTACATATATCATAGATAGAAAGTTATTCTGAGAATAAAATAAACATACATAATAACAAAGATAAATAATAACTATAATAAAAATGGCATCCCAACGTGGTGAATCATAATATATATATATATATATATATATATATAATATAATATATTGAATGTTCTTTAATTATATTTGCCCCACGTTTGGGTGACAAATTATAGTATATCTAATGTGTTTTACTAATTTTATTATATTTTATATATGAATATCAATTTATATGATGCAGAATTTAATTTGTAGCTGTCATCACAATTTGTGATAATAACTACACTATTGTGAAAATACCTTTACATCTAAATATAACCTATAAAATTTTTAATGACAGCAGTTGTCAAATTAATATGCCCGGCTAAATAAATATTAAATTTTATATTATGAAAGATAAATCAATACAACACCAATCAACTCACTCTTTTCTCAGGGAGGGATCAAAGATTTCAACTAATAATTCAAATTTGTAAATTTCCAAATAATTTTCTGAATTACGTATCACACTATTCAAATCTACAGTAACTGTTTGTCCAATACACTATAAGACAAGTTAAATTATCTTATGACATATATGAATTTACTGTCAGGAGATGAACTAAATGTCACTTATTATACCAAATTTTCTCTAGTATAAAAATAATCAAATATAATGAAAATGAATATGAAAAGAGAGCCAAAGAGATTTGGAATTCAAATTTATATAATATATTATCAAAATAACACTTACAAGAATTAAAACTCTCCAAAAATATCATAAACGCATAAACAAAGATAGAATTTTCTATCAAACCTTAATATTAAAAACAATCTATATTAGAAATTTCCTATCTAAATAAATTTAACTGAAAATTCGAAATGTCTAAATTTATACTTGATATCTGTCAATGTAAAATACGTAAATTTTCTTGTAAATTGTCTGTTCCCAAAGTTGTCTGCACTTGACGTAGAATTTTATATAAGTAACGTTACTATAATTTAATCATAAGATGCATCTATTTTCGAAATAATTTTGATCAAAGGCCTATTAATTATCGAGAATAATATATAATATGGACTGGACTCACCAAACTGGATACTAGAAGATCTCGTACGTATTCTAAAACGTATTTTTAGAATTTCCGGAACAAACGTTTCCAAATCAATAATTTAGAAAACGCGGAAAACACTTGCACTTTAGCGGTAATTCTTTTTGAATAGTACACGCACTGGCTTTACAAAAGGCAAGATATGTTGAACTGATAACAATTATATAAATTCCCTAATATTCAGAATTGAATTTGAGACAACTCTAATTATGATGTTGTCTCATGGGGATTTCAAATTCAACTAACTAAAATGTTTAAATAAATAATTCTCCTCTCCTTTGGTTACCAACAATTCTTTTTTTAAAAAAAATACAAATTTACGTTTTTATATACCAAGAGAGATTTTCATTATTTTATTTATAAGTGCCATTTGCTAATAGAGACATCTGTATTCTGCTTTTTCAAATCGTTTTAAATGTCAAATTTTATTAGTATATTGAACCTTTCAAATTATTGATAATATAGTGTGTATTACTAGTATTACATCTAAATATGCATATTTTCTTTATTTCAATGTTTTCTATAGAATTTAGATAGAGGATATGTATTAATATATATATATATATATATATATATATATATATATATATATATATATATATATATATATATATATATATATATATATTATATACAAAAAAAGGAATTAACAGTTATGTTTATGTTCGATGAATGCATACTTTCATTATCGATAACTGTTGATGAAAGCATAAATGAATTTTCTTTGTTATACAAATATTAAGATTTAGTCTCTCAATAAAACAGCTCTCTGTTTATATTAACTTTCTTTCGTTATTTTATTTGTGAATGGCCTTTTACTATTACAAATCTAATAGCGAACAAGGTTATAATGACAGGCTGTGTTCTATCAGATCCTTAATAGAAATATGGAGGTGAATGCATGTTCATCAACAATGCCAAATTAGAGTCCAATTTGAAAGCCCTGACACCAAAAATCGTAAAATGTCGAATTTTCAAATAGAAATTGTGAAAACACGAAAAGTTTTTGCGAAAATATAAATCTATATTTAAGCTTTGAACACCTGGTATCTCGGAAACTAGCAACATTTGTATAAGTCATATTGGACTAAATCATAATGTTTTGGATACTAAGATATACAGTTCAGTGATTAGATATTCTTAATGAATCACCTTGTATATAATATATGATGAGAATAAAACTAAAATACACATTCAAAAGAAAATATTGATAAAAGAGCTACACAAAATACCAACAAACCATTCACCAAACGTACCTAACACATTAATATTTCCATTTATATTTTCCACATACAAGCAGATTTCGCTACACAGGCGGCTAATAAACAGTTTCATATTCCACATAAAGCTTGTCTATATCTCGCTCATAAAGTACACCCATATTTATATTCTTGTAAACGCATACGGCGATGTAGTTACTGCATGATATAACATTACACACACACATACAACCCAACAAAAGTAACAACATTTTACATTCTGGTACATATGATACTCAATGGAAAAAATGTTTAGTTCGAATACGTGTACCGGCGATAAAATTCTGGTGGTGGGCGTTTAAACACCGATGAATGCGGAGAGATCTCTGGAGTTGGAAAAGTGCTTTGTTTGGTGGATGTATATATATATACTTTACCATACCCAGAAAGGTGTGTTAGGGACCATAGCAAATTTATAGTGGTATTCGATTACTGCCTTTTATTCCATTTCGTATACGATATGCTCTGTATATGTAAACCTGTAATGAGTTCAACGAGAAAGATTGGATTCGATATGGGTTACACACTTGAGCGTCTGATAGCGTTAGTGTACTAAATTTGATTTCAATAAATAACTTTTGATACAGTATGTCCATACACCCACTATTTTCATTATAGTAACCAACACGGTAAATGAAACTACTGAAACGTCAGCCTAATAAGGTGGAAGTGTAATTTATCAACAGTAAAAACACAAGAGCTTTTTTTTTATCGGATAAATTTCTCTTTGCAACGAAACAGTTTTGTCAATCACTAATTTTACGAGAAAAACTGACATGATAAAATCGCGACACCGAAGGTGGAGCGATTTTATCTAATGTCAGTTTTTCGAGCAAATTTAGTGATTGGCAAAACTTTGAGTCAAAGAGGAATTTATCTAATAAAAGAAAAGCTCGAGTGTTTTTTGGCAAGATAAATTAACGACAGAATATATGGATGAACAACAACAATAATTGCGACTCATTGTCATTGTGTAAAAGTGACGTCCGCTTACTAGATATTGAGGAAGAGAAGTTTTTATCGCGATAAAAAAGGATGCACCTTTTTTATCGATGGCAAAGTGACAATAACATTTCCAGGTATATGACATTTTAACATTGGAGTTAATTTATCAGAATTAAATATTCTAGGACTATATTATAAATCTCGATTATCTAATAGTTTGAATTTTGTGTTGATTATTAAGATTATTAAGCAGAATACTCAATTAAAAACAGAGAATACCAGGTCCCTGAATATGGTATATCGGCAAAAATATTGCAGGTTTTCGATAAGTTTACATATGCCCCTTGGAATTTTCTAATATTTTCTCATGTTTCAGTAGTTTAAAAATTATTTTTGGCTAGACCAAGAGGTGACCTACCTTGTGACTGATTTAATTTAAGATCAGTATAACTGTGCAATGATATAGAAAACCAGGTAAACTGTATCTGCTGCTGCTGTTGATTAGCGACCTCATATTGTGAGTGTCTTAAGTGTCCTCAAAATTCTAACTCTTCAAGGGAATCCAGTTTGTGTTTATTATCATTAATATGTAGTATTTATAGTTTTGTGTTAGGTGTCAAGTAGATGTTTTGCGTAGTGAGATTTCTCTGGTTGTTTTAATTGCATACTCGTAAGTGTTCACTGTATTTAATTTCAAAATTTCTAAGGGTTTGACCCAAATTGACAGCATTGCGTTTTGGTCATTTAAGTTTATATATACCAAACTTTTTTAATGGGGATATTTTTGTTTTTACATTTAACAATTTTGTACTCGCATTACTTTCTGTTTTAAAAGAAATTGTAAAGATATTTTCTTTGAAATATTATTACAGATATTACCTGCATATATGATGCTTTTTTAATTTATTATTCACTGGATAAAATCGGATATCGATACATTTGTCGAAAGAAGATGAATAAAAAATGAGCTATATTTGTTAAAACTTATAAGACCACTGTATGGTAAAGAAATAAATAAACTAATTATCAGCAATAGGTAGGATATATTTGAGATTTAAAGCTGATTAGGTTTTCAGTGAATATTTAATTTGTGGATTGGAATGTTAATGACATAACTATTAAATGACAATTATCACAACTATAGAACATAATCTGGATACGTATGAATCACAGATATTAAACATTTTAAGAACAGTTCATTTGAAATAAATAGTAATAAAAAGACTACATTATAAGGGTTACAAGTTGGGAAATTAATTTAGGCAGTTAACGATGCACTAAAGAGCCTTACAACTTGACAACGTTGTAAACGCAGTTACTGGGAAAAACAGGCGACGTAAATTCCGCATGCATTGTTTTGAAGGTTGTGAGGCTGCTAGTACGTACGAGGGTAAGGCAATATTTTGAATTTGGATTTAAAAATAACATTATTGTGTTCTTTATTATTAATTGAATGAATTGGGAAAATAAAAACCATTAGATTTTTCTACGAAAATAATTTTTTTTTGTAAAAATAGAATTATTTATTGCTTCAAAAACCATACGGGGAATTCTATAATTACTCTTTATTATTTTATGTGATGTAAATAATAAATAGATTACAAGAGATATAAACTTTCACTTTCACCTCAAATTAATGTCTGTTAAGTGTACAGATGTGCTACAAATATTATATAACTCTAGTGGAATTCGTCTCTAACATCTACAATTTTATAACACCTATTTACATTTTTACATTTGTCGCGTTTAATGTGTTCAGTCATACCACCTACAAACAAACACTATAATGAAAAATATGTTTTAGATGTACAGGGATCATTACCAGTAAAATAATGATGTACATCTACAAATGATTCTTCAAAATCACTTTCTATATCAACTTCTTCACCCTCGCTATCTCCGTCTTCGGCCAAATTAATAATAATATTATCTACAACAATATCTAAAAGTCGTTAATTGTTCAGAAATTCATCTTCAATCTTTTCAACATGGTCACATCTAACTTTTCAATCATTTGCAGAAAATGTATCAAAAAATTCATTACAGAATTCTTTAACTTTTGTAAAATTGTAGGTAACATTTCGTTTGGCCACATATTCTTTAAGTGCCGCCCAAACACTTTCGATCGGATTTTTGTCCGGGTGATAAGGGCCTTAAAACTTGCAATCCATGTCGAATAAACAGTTCATCAATTTTATAGTTTTATATTGAGGTTTGTACATTTTTGCAACGTTATAAAGATACGGTTTTAACATTTGTTCACTGTAATAGGGTAAAGCGAGGAGAGATGGCACAGCAGGAGAGACGGACTACTCGCGAAATTTTTTGGATCGTGGCAACAATGTCCGATCTGGTCACGTGGGCATAGCCGTAGTTCACAGTCGCGCTTTTTAAATCAACTTGTTGCGTTGTTTATCATTGTTTTTGTTAGTTACATGGGGCCATTGTTTTTGGCGACACGCAAAATTTTGCTGAGACTATTTTGTTCCTTAACTAACTCACTCTAAGGTAAGTTTTGGCCTAATTTAGTGCTTAGTAGTAGTAAGAGGCGCTTTCTGGTCCATACATAACCTCAAAACAAGAGTCTATAAATTTTCGTCTTGTAAATATTGCCCGGTCCATCTATCCTACGCTTTTAGGAGAGATGGACCAGCATTTGCGAGGAGAGATGGGATAAGGTTTTATGGTTTCAGAAAAATGCCGAACAAGTACACAAGAAAACGAAACACACCTTTAAGGGCTACATGGTCTACGGATAATTAAGCAATAACTGCTGTTCTTTGCGGTGAAATGAGTTTAAATAAAGCGGCTCATTCGTTTCATATTCCAAAAACGACATTTAAACGTAGAATTTCAACGATCAACTTAGAAAAAATAGATCGGCTGGGCCCAGATAGTTGTTTGGGGAAATCTACTGAAGAAAAGCTGTCCAGACATATTAAGAAACTGCAGAAACATGGATTTGCCCCCACAAGACAAGAAGTGCGAAGACTGGCGTTTAATCTGGCAGAGAAGCTCGGAATTAAACATAAATTTAAGGACGGTAAGAAGTTTCTAATATGTTTTGATATTAGGCTAATGTTTCTAAATTTCTATTATTTTCAGGCAAAGCTGGCAGAGTGTGGTTACAGTCATTCTTGCAAAGAAATCCAGACATCACCGTTCGTGAAGCAGAAATCACTTCTGTAGCCAGAGCCACAGGGATGTCGAGGGAAACTATGCTCAAATACTTTGAATTACTTGAGAATGTTCTTACCGTAAATGAATTATTCGACAAACCTGGACACCTTTTTAACACCGACGAAACTGGACTCCAACTCAATACTAGAACTGAACATGTGCTTGCAGCAACGGGTTCTAAAAGCGTACCAGCCGTAAGCCCTGGTGAAAAACGGGAAACAATAAGTGTAATCGCTTGTTGCAATGCAGAGGGGGTGTTTTTGCCCCCTTATTGTATTTTGAAAGGAAAGAACAAAAAAAGTGAATGGGCTGAAGGGATGCCTCCAGGATCTCAAATATGCATGTCCGAAAAGTCCGCGTATGTCAACTCTAAAATATTTTATGAATGGTTGACACAACACTTTTTCCCGCGCAAACCACCAGGAAAAGTTTTGCTGATCTTAGATGGTCACACTTCTCATACCACCAATATCGACGCCTTTGAATTTGCAGACAGAAATGACATAATAATATTTTGTTTGCCTCCCCATTGCACCCATTATCTTCAACCCCTAAATCGAGCATTCTTTAAGAGCCTCAAGGGATACTTTTATGAGCCCTGCCGGCGAATGGTGTTAGCCGATCCTAATAAAAAACTCAATAGGCTGCAATTTGGTAAACTCCTGGGGGATGCTTGGGGAAAATCCGCAACTGTGAACAATGCAGTATCGGCTTTTAAAGCAACAGGGATATCACCATTCAACCCAGGTATCATACCGGACTATGCTTTTTTACTTCAGCAAACAAGAGATCCCATTCATCAGACTGCTGATAACGAAATAGCGGAACAAAATATTCATGTCCCTGATCCTCAACCAGGATGTTAAGGAGTACAGCACCAGGAAAAAATCATCCAAAAACCAGACTCCCCTCAAACAAATAACCAAAAAAAACGCAAAAGGGACGAGCCGGATATTACACCGGGAAAAACCCTTAACCAGATTTCGCCTGTCCCTAATGTTACTCCAGGTATGAGAATAGTTCGAGCCAATCTAGGAGGAGTTCTATCTTCGTCCACGTATATCCAAAAAAGAAAATATATTGAAACGAAAAAGAAAAGAAGGGTTGAGTGAATTACAAATCCAAAGAAAAGGAAGAATGAAAAACCATTATACAGCGGAAATCAAGTAAAAAAATCAAAAACGACTCTTCTTCTTCCGAGTCCGAAGACGTGATTTTGAATGATTCGTCGAGTGATGAGGAACATCTTAGCGATTTAGAAAATGAATGCGTTGGGTGTAACGAAGATTACCGAAAAACAAAGAAAAAGGAAGATTGGATTAAGTGCATATTTTGTTTAAGATGGCTACACGAGGGCTACACATCTTATAACAATATTTGTCAAACATGCGGAGTTTCCGCAACAAAAAAGAAACGTTAAAAGTTGAAGGTCCATCTATCCTACCCCTAATGAGCCATCTCTCCTACCCTACGTAGGACAGTCGGACCAATTTAGCATTTCAGTTTTTTATTTTTTATGCCATTAGGATAAGTGGTTTGTTTTTTTAATTCTACCAAGAAAATGCCAAAGTTGTTATTAGTTTACTGTATTTTTTTAAGTTTTTCATTTTTTTAAATATAAAAAATATTAAATATTTTGTAAAACGTGTTCCATCTCTCCTCACTTTACCCTATATGTTTCTTTTAGAAAGCCAGTTCCTCAATTGTTGTTTAGTCCAAGAAGTCGTAGGTAATTTTTCATTTAGATGATTGTGATATGGGGCGTAATCAAATACCACAACAACGTTTCTTGGTAGGTTTGGAATACATTTTTCTTGTACCCAGTTCTCATAATTTCCGTACGCCATTTCATTATGAAAATCTCCTGTTTTTGACTGGGAGTTCCACATTATACCAACAGTAGGTACAAAACCATTTTCACTTCCTGCATGCACAATGATGAGCCTATTACCTTTTGAAACGGGTTTTCTTAATCCTTTGCTACTTTTGTCGCTCCATCCTTTAAGGTACGTGTAATATGAATAAATGTGTGCTTAATCCATATGAATGATGGGTTCTGTTCACTGCACGTTTTATGTTTCTTAAATATAGTAGGCATACATGTCTGATTTCGTGACGTTCCATTAACAAACTTCTGTTGTTTATCATGTTGGTCCAACGAAAACCCAAAGAATATATTTGTTTCCGCAGAGATTCGCGACTTCCAGCGAAGGTATAACTATCTGCAAAGGTTTGATGTACATTTATTAACGTGGGTACTTTTTTCTCGGATATATGATAACTTATTATGCACCTTCTAAGCACAGTTTTGTCGAATTGATCCATACGGATACTGGACGTTCTTTGTTTAGTAGGTACATCAGTGTCAGAATTTCTTCCTGCCAGAGCTTCTTTTTTAATACGGGTAAGCGTTCTTTGGCTAACTTTCGTAGCAAATAGTTTCGAACTTGTAGGGATTTATCGCGATTACAGAAGGGTAGGGGGTATATAAGTTAGAGAGGACTATATTAAAGTCAAACAATTACGCAGACCAACATTCAATTACATAGCTCAACCTATTGAATAGATTATATTGATTGAATTGTGATTAGAATAAGTGTGTGGAATGTGAATAAAGTATTTAAATGGAAATATTATGACAGTTATTGAATATAAAATAAATGCAATAACTATGATTGATACAGTCTATTTGTTTGTACGATAGAGTAATAAAACCTCATTTCTAATGCAAAACTTTTCATAAATATATCTCACCTAATACAGAAATAAGGTTTTATTATTATATAAATAAGGTTGTTATTCGAATTTGGGTTTTAATTACCAAATTCTCCCGTGATTTAATTTCAACTTCCCCTGTATACTACTGTTCGAATATTATGCTCAAAACATATAACTAAATATATCCTTATTTTCAACAGTTAATATTTCTTTACTTCACTAAAAAAGTCATTTTAAATTCACTAACACCTAAGGAAAACAGATAAATATCGTTTTCTGAAATTCTACTGAACATATCAAAGTCCCCGACATCTTATCTCTTCATAAAAACTCTCTTTCAAACTCTGTTATCTGTATCTACGAAACCGTTGAAAACCCCACAAAAAACATCTTCATAATTGCAAAATTCACTTGTTGTTCGAACGTTACATTTTAAAATACTTTTATCCCATTGGCTAGTTTCTAATAGCTTGCTCATTCCTGGATCCTACGTTATCAAACATATAAATACTCCATATAACCTACATTCAGCCTCTTATTATCATCAAACGGGGCACACAAAGGTACTCATTTTAGAAGAGCACCCGGCATGTTCATAGCGGGAACAAACATGTGTTCTTAAACCGTAATCATCTCATAAATCTTAATAATATGTGCAAACTACCTTCATTTACCGCGTAAAAGTCAAGTGAATTCTTAATTGTTCAAGCAAATAAAAGAAAAATGTACTTTTCGTCAATATACTAGTGAAAGTGACATAATAGTTTGATTTAACAAAAACCGCCATAATCCTACGAATACTACAGTGAACTACATATAATTACACGGTCCTTCGAACTAAGTAAACTACAACCTTCCGTTCCATTTATTATCCCAAGTACAAAAAAGGGGGAATAAAACAGTTGTATTATCGTACATAAAAATAGACTATACAAGTATCGCTATTCAATTTTGAATTGAAACAGTTTTTATCTGTTTTTAAATTTGATTCACGGATACCAGTTGGTTCAAATTTCTCTCCAGTCTTCACCTTTTTATTGAGAATATACAAATGGACGTGTGTTAATTATTTCTATGAATCCAATTCCTTTTCCGCAATTTTTAAAACTAAATAAACATAATTCTCGACTAAAATGTCAATCTGCAAAACACGTAAACAGGTAAAAAGGAAACGGAATGTATTCAGAATGGGAATGGCAGAATTTTACTTTAAAGTAAAATAATGGGGTAGTGTTCCGGGATTGGAATGAAATGGAAAGTTTTGGGGCGCAAAGAAAGCAATTGGAAAGTCTTCGTTGATTATTATTCAGCCTGTGCGGTTCTACAAATGAGCATCCTTGTAAATAGGATATAACCGACACGACACGTACATTCCGAATGGATTTGGTTCTAAGAAGTTGAAAGTGGAAAACCCCTAGAGTACGTTCAAATTCAATTTGCAATTAATTGGAAATGGCGCAATAAAAAATCTAATTCAATTTATACCGAACCGCTGAAAAATTTAGTATATTCCATGGAAGTTTTTTTCTTCTTCAGAGTATGTTTCCAATAATGTAGATATTGCCATTCAATTTATTTTGGTCTTCTACTATAAATGTAGGTTTCAATTATCTGGGATAATTCGTAGACATGATGAAAGGAGTACAGGAGCTGATCATTTGAAGTGATTATCAAAATTCTTATTGTCCACAAGTTCTGTTCTTCATATTCACGCGGAGCAACAATAGTGATGGAAGATTGGCCGGCATCAACGTCTTGAAATGAACTTAACAGTACTGAAGTTGAAGAAAAATTTTCCGTCTGAGAAATATACTCGCGAATATTATTGCTGCTCGACTGGTAACGAGAGACCTGAATCTCTTCATGTTCGCTGATAATATGCCACATTCATGAAGCATAATAGGTGAACGGGTTTTAATTCAAAACCAATCACCAATTGTCAGAATGACGTGTTTTAAATAAGCCAAAATCAAGAAAAGCACATCTAAGTAGAACTTGATGGCAGTATTGATAGATATTGATTAGTTTTGTTTAATTATGGCGGTGCTGTTCATTTTGAACTCTTGTCCAAAGATGAGATGTGAATTAAAAATATTATCTCATCGTTATTCGGAGTTGGAGAGGCCAGCTTCGTAGAAAAAGACCATATTTGTGGAAATAAATCTCTCACAAGTAATATTAGTGTTTTTAAATTAAACTCACGGTCTCTAGTTAATTCCATTTAAAAACACTAATATGAGCATATTCCACGAAGTAAGGGTCGAGACAGTTAATTTCTCACAAGTAAATTTATGGTCAGAAACTCAAAACAAATTTAATCCCTCGTTTTGCAGAAAATACTCTTTTACGGTGGTATGGCGGCTATTTGGGACCGTCGGAAAAGTACGGCATGGTGATTTTCGTGAACAGCTACTCGACGATCATGAGCTGTGCAAAAAGTAGCCAGGTACAAACGATTGAATTGTATGTTTTTAATTAACGTGTTCTTGTCGGAATGACGGAGATGTATGGCATTACACTACCGCATACTTCTTCTTTCATCGACTATCGTATATTACAAGAATATTTGTGTAACAATTGGTTCGACACATACTCGTAATTTATCCGACACGTTCGAGTAACGCCCACGCTTTTGTGCCGTCGGTACCAGCGCTATGCCCATCATTTTCTTTTTCGTTATTACTTAATTAGACCCTCGAAGGGTCGCCACACTTGATACAAATGACCGAAAGTTTTGTGTTACCATCTCCCGGTCTATCACAGAATAAAATGAGATGGAATGTATTCATGTATTTGGGTAAATACATAATCAGTGTTTTGTATGCCCCGGGACTAATGGGAAAAAAGTCAGGAGCGTATAATCTGAGCTGAAATAATGTTAGTACTTCATATAAACTTTTACTATGCAGGCCCTCGTTTTCGAGTTATACCTCCAAAATTTTTAATTTTGAATTTGGTTTTTATTTGTATTTTTTGTACTAGTTATTTGATCTTTATAAAATTTACGGCAAAGCTATAATGTATGTGTATGTTTATTTTGGTAAGGTAAACAGATTGACAGTAGTGCATTGAAGCCAGGGACGGACTACTCGCTATGGTTAGTGATCCAAAAATTTTGCAGGTATGGCACACCTTGTATGAAATTATCAAAATTCACTTCCCCACACATTAAGCTAACGAAAAGGTACTCTTGTTGGAATTCGATAAAAAGTACACAACGAGGTAAAACTAACTTTTAATAGATGTCCAAAATTTACCTAGAGTACTACAAAAAAATAATTTAACGATAGCAGAAGATGAAAAAAATTAGCGACTTAATAATTGGAAAGTTGGTAAAAACTTTTTATAAGTGTTCTTACCGTTTATCAAGTTACCATAGGATTAGTTGTCAAACGTTGTGTAGAATAGTTCGTAGTCAGTACTTGTCAATAATTCATAAGTCCTTAATTTAACAGTTACAATAGCAGATATCGCTTTTATTGAGTACGCAGATAAACATCTAATGCATGGACTGGCTTCTCGAAACTGTTTAGAGGCCAAAAGGCTTTATGAAGAACATTTTGCAAACAGAGCATTGCCAGACAGACGAATGTTTGGGCGTATTGATCTCAGGTTACGAGAAACAGGTATGAATAAGTAAATGTAATTTTCCATGTATACAAAACAAAATTTTAAATTTTAGGAAGATTTCCGCCAGAAAAAGCTGGAGAAGGTCCAGTACGAAGCATACGTACTGTGGCAGTTGAACAAGACTTGTTAAATGCAGTTGATAATGAACCATCGAGTTTTAGAAAATTATCAAAAGAACATAACGTCTCGAAATCAGTTGTTCATCGCGTCCTAAAAGAACAGCTGTTATATCCTTTTCACATGTAAAAAGTACACCGTATGACAGTGGCTGATTATCCTGCACGACTTGAGTATAGCCAGTGGTTTCTGCGACAACAACAAGCAGACAACACATTTATTAGTAACGTTCTCTTTACGAACGAATCCGGTTTCACCAGAGATGGAATCATAAATTCTCATAATATGCATTTATGGGATGATGTGAATCCACATGGCATTATCCAAACTAGGATCCAGCATAGATTCATGGCAGGAATAGTTGGCAATCATTTGATACAGCCATACTTTATTGACGGTACTTTGACCGGTCAGAGATATTTGGAGTTTTTGCAAAATGAGTTATGGAACCTGTTTGATGATGTGCTACTACAAACTCGTAGGAATTTATGGTTCATGCATGATGGGGCCCCTCCTTATTTCAGTTTAGATGTACGACAGCATTTACACACAAGGCTTCCTAATAGATGGATTGGTCGTGGAGGCCCTTTTCAATGGCCACTGCGATAAGGAGACGTTAATCCTATGGATTTCTTTCTCTAGGGTTATCTCAAAAGTAAGGTATTCGCAACACCTGTGCAAACAAGGCAAGATTTAATAGACAGAATTGTGTTACACTGCAATGTTATTAGAAATAGTGTGGGATTGCTCTTTCAAGTGCAAAGAAACAACCTTCGTAGACTTAGAATGTGCGTGGAAGTGGGAGGAGCTCATATTGAACATTTATTAGAATAACGTTAGTTTTTGTTGTTGTTTAGGAATTAGTTTTAGTCTAATATTTTATAACTTGTGTTTTTTGAGGTGGGTAAGTGAATTTCGATAATTTCATACAGGGTGTGCCATACCTGCAAAATGTTTGCATCACTAACCATTGCGAGTAGTCCGTCCCTGGCTTCAATGCACTACTGTAAAACTGTTTACCTTACCAAAATGAACATACACTTACATTATAGCTTTGCCGTAAATTTTATAAAGATCAAATAACTAGTACAAAAAATAAAAATAAAAACCAAATTCAAAATTAAAACTTTGGAGGCCTATAACTCGAAAACGAGGGCCTGCATAGTAAAAGTTTATATGAAGTACTAACATTATTTTGGCTCATATTATACTCTCCTGACTTTTTTCCCATTAGTCCCGGGACACCCTGTATAATGATTTATATACTATAAATGCATAGGGATACGAAAATATATATAGAATTATTAAATTATCATTTACAAGGTTTAATTACTCATTGAACAACGCATTTGACTATAACTCAAATTATATTATTAAAAGAATGTCAAAAATGTAGCATCAATTCAAATGAACGCTCACACTCCCATCTCATTGGTCCGTTACCGGAGATGGGAACGAAAAACTCCTTTGGAACGTGACATGACTTGCCCCTAGAGGTGGGAATTAAAATTATGGTTCGGAACGGAACATAGCTCCCCTCCTTAGAGGCTTCTGCCTTTAAGCTACTCTTGATTAGGCAAGACAAAAAGTTTTGTCGCTGGACGGTGATACTCTTGACCATGAACTTTCACGATGGCGCTTCTGATAACGCCATCACTACCTGGGACAACGGAAACGACTCTGCCTACAGATCAACGCAGCCATCTTCTTTAATGAGGACTAGAATGCCTGAAATCCGAAGTTCCTTTTGATTTTCCTTCCATTTATGTCGAATCTGGAGTTGTGATATATATTCAAGGCACCAGCGGGACCAGAAATGCTGAACCCTTTTGAGTACCATCTCAAAACGTAGCAGACGGTTTTCAGGTATTTCTTGATAATCAGGTTCAGGTAGGCTGACTAGCTTATCTCCAATCAGGAGGTGTGCAGGGGTCAAAGGGTCAGGATCATTAGGATTGTTTGATAGGGCATATATAGGGCGAGAATTTAGGCAATATTCAATCTGAATCAGTAGTGTATTGAGCTCTTCATACAAAAGTATTGTGTTTCCGAGACACTTTACAGATTTTACACCCGCCTCCCACAAGCCACCGAAATGTGGTGAATTGGGAGGAATAAAAAACCAACTTGTACCATTATTGTTTAACTGAGTCTGAATCTCAGTGGAATGATTCTTAAAAAAGTAATTAGTTTCAGCTTTTGCCCCGACATAGTTTGTGCCGTGATCTGAAAATATTTTTTTACATAAACCACGCCTAGACATGAAATGTCCAAGAGCAGCTAAAAAGTTATTAGTAGAAAGATCGCTGACTAGTTCTAAATGGAGTGCCTTTGTGCAGAAGCACACAAATAAACAAATATAGCCTTTAGTTATTTGATAATTACGACCTTTCCTATCTCTTATAGGAAAAGGGCCAGCGTAATTTGTACCGGAGATTGAAAATGGACTATTAGGTACTGTTCGTTCTACCGGCAAGTCTGCCATTAGGTATTTTACAGTTTTAGCGTTAAATCGAAAACAAGTCAAACAATCATGTACCACTCTTCTCACCAAATTACGACTATTTAATAGCCAGACGCGTTCGCGAATGATCAATAGTAACAATTGCGGTCCGGCATGAGAGTGAAGAACATGTTTATGACGGGCATATAATTTTATAAGTAAATGATCCTTTGGCAAAAGAGCGGGATACTTTTTTGCGAAATCGAACTGAGATTTTCTTTACCTTCCTCCTACTCTTAAAACACCAGAAGGATCCAAGAATGGATTCAAGTTTAGCAGATTACTTTTTGAATTAATAGGTTTTTGATTTCAGAACAGAAAGATTTCCTTTGAGCGGTGAGTATAAGTGTTAGAAAAGATTTTTCCAATTCAAAGGTGAACAAGGGACCAGTAAGTTCAGGAGTATTATTTATGAATCTCATTATATAGTTATTTATGAATCTTAACATGTAGGCTACTACACGCTGTAATCGAGGGAATGTGGAGAATTTATTAACTGCGGGAATTTTTTAAAAATCAATAGCACTAATAGAGTTAGATATTAGGACCTTGGTTTTCATTTCAGGTAATTCAGATAAATCTGGGATTATAGCAAAATAATCAGCATTATGGATTTGAGGATGAATAAGAAATTGGGGGCCATGCCACCAAAGGCTAGATGTAGATAGATCAAGAGTGGTTGAGCCTCTGGACAATATGTCTGCGGGATTATCTTGAGTATTGACATATTTCCAATTTGAAGTTTTCGATAAGTTTTGTATTTGGGCCATACGATTGGCAACAAATATTGTTAATAAATGCGGTGAAGTATATATCCAGGATAGTACTATTTCCGAATCGGTGTAATAAATAATAGTATCGATATTTAGATATAAGCTAGAAATAAGTTTATTCATCAACTCTGCTAGCAACAATACAGCACACAATTCTAGTTTAGGGATTGTAATAACTTTAAGAGGTGCTACCTTTGTTTTCGCACATATCAGATATGAATGATAAGTTTCATTATTATCCAAAGATCGCGCATAGATGCAACAACCGTAAGCTGTCTCAGAAGCATCCGAGTTGAGAAATTGCGCTAAAAATAGTTCTTTTTGTATAAGCAATGTTGGGTGAGGACATATTTATTGAATAGTGTATGCAATCCAAACTAGGATTCCAGTTGATTCCAGGCTTTCCAGAGCCATTTGCAAATATTAAAACCGTATTCTTTAAAGATACTTTCAAGTTGATGCTTTATATAAATTATTTCCTCTATGGTTTCTCCTCCAGTAAGGAGGTCATCCACATAGAAATCGTGTTTGATTATAAAACTCAACTTGGGATTCTCCTTTTCGATGTCTAAACCAATCTGTCGTAAACATCTAGTTGAGAGAAAGGCTGAGGATGCAAGACCATAAGTAACGGTATTGAGTTCAAATGAAGATATATCGTCTAAGTTATTAGATCGCCAAAGAGTTTTTTGCAAGCAACGTTGCTCTTTGTGAAGAAGAATCTGCCTGTACATCTTGGCAGATATAACGAAATGATGTTTTCTAAAACGTAGTACGATGGATAAGAGATCGTCTTGAACTGTGGGACCGACCATTAAAATATCATTAAGTGAAAAACCTGATGTTGACTTGACAGATCAATCAAAGACCACTCTGATTTTTGTACTGGTGCTGCTGGGTTTAAATATGGGATGATGAGGAAGGAAGAATCCAATAGAATTGTCAGGTGCTAGTGATTTACTCATATGTCCAAGATCGAGATATTCATCAATAAATTTTGTGTAATCAAGCTACAAGTCATTATTTTTAGACATTTTTCGTTCAAGGGAGTAGAATCTTTTTTCCGCGTGTTGTTTAGAATCACCGAGAACAGATATATCAGCTTTAAGCGGCATTTTTACAATAAATCGACCCGTGATATTCACAAAATGTTTCTTCTTTCGAAAGATGTGGCTTATTAGAAATACTTTCTATTTTCCAAAAGTTTTCTGATTATGTAATTCATCATTGGTAATATTTATGTAACAATAAGGCTTATTAGAGTATGTATATTAATCAGTATTCTCCACATTTAAATCTATTAGATGGAAAAGTGGAGTATATGATAATTCTCTCATTGGCAGTGTAGATGGCAGCACAAGCTTGATGGGCAAGGCGAACCAATGTCGAGGTAGTGGGAAAAATGGAGTAAGTACGATTTATACCACTTGTCTTATCCAACGCTTCCGTATTGATAGTGATAAGCGAGTCTGGTCTGGTCTTGGTCTTGAAAAAAATGGATGGCCAAGACCAAGACCGAGTTGTGCAAGACTTATGCAAGACCAAGACCGGTCTGCAAGACTCTTGCAGTCTTGCGTTTTTTCATTTATTCAATAATGTTCCCAATTAATTCTTACAAAATGTGTGTTTTTACCACAAAATATCCTGGAAGCAATATGAATTTTGAATAAGTATAGATAATTCAAATAAAAATATGTTTGTTGAACAAATTATTCCACTCACAATATTACCTGTGATATCATATACTAATAAAATAAGTCTACTGTGCTGAGACGAGGATCTTGTTGTAAACCCATTTAAAATGAAAGGTTGCCGGTTGTTTTATGGGGGGTAGTTAAGAGATGATTTTATTATTTGTTTACCATATAACTGTTTCTGATGGACCATGTTACCGATTGCGATTTTACTATAGACCATTCTATTCTATTCATGAGTTAAAAAGTGGTTTAAGGTTTATGTACGGCTGGGATAAAACGGTAGCATCGAGGGGCTCAGAAGAAATTATTTCTTGCTTAACAAAATATATTGAGGCCCGGGCATCTGAAGCTGAGTATATTGTCTCCTTCAGTGACACAGGTACCGGTCAGAATAGAAACTGGAAATTTGCATGCTAAAACTAGTTTTCAGCGACGAGAATCAGATTAAAAGTTGTGGTCACAAGTTTATGGTTAGTGGTCATTCTGATTGATTCACACTTTGTTCAATAGAATACTATAGTAATGGTAAATTAATTTATGTACCGAATGACTAGAAGCAGTCACAACGCAATCAAGAAGAAAAAAAGCATTTCACATGACAAAAATGAGGAGAACAGATTTCTTGAGTACAGAAAACTTCACTAATTCTATTAATAAGAGAAAAAAAATGTAGAGGGTCATCCACTCTTCGCTTCTCGTCTTACGTCGTACCCCACTTAGCCTACAAACTGATGTTGGCTGCATAACAAATCGTATTTGTGAATAAATGGCTGTAGATGTGGTTTTTCCCCATTCTGTTTATCGTATATCATTGATAACAAGCGTTTTACTCCACATATGAAGTATCGTAGGCGTATATTATATCGGAATGACATTTTATTTTTTCGGTATTTTAACTGCATAATGCACTGTTATATATTTTATACCGCAGAATTACCTACAATATAACCAATTACCAAATTCGATTAATTTGTAATTCAAATTGGAATAGTTTATGTATGTAATTATTTTAAATCGATCCAGTGATATATTATATTTGGGGAATCGTTCTAATGGAAGCAAATGTTGTTTAACCGCGGACATTTTATTTTGTGTTTCCACATATTGTTTGGAAAAGTAAATAACAAATACTCAATGAAATATAACTTGTAAATGTAATTGTGAGTTTGTTATGTAGGTATTGGTAAACAGATGCAATACGATATTAGTTGAACCGCTACACACATATTGTACTAAATTTTCATGTGTATTGCATAGCGAATGTCTATATATATTTGCTGCAAAATAGTATGGTATGAACTTAAGGTTCAGTGAGTCATTGATTTTCGAATTCTTTTAAATATTTTTTCTTAGAAATAAGATATTATTGAACATCACATTTAAGAAGCGGATGATCTGGTTTGAGAACACAGAATTTTGAATTGTAATCTCGACTTTCCTTGCTTTTACAAGAAAAATATAAAAGTCCATGCCTGACCAACCGTAACCAAGTTCAAGAAAACACACTAAATAACCTCCGTGGTATTGGAACAATCACTCTTATGTCAGAATGGTTAAATTTGGACTGATAGTTTGAATAATTGGCTACTACCAAGTCTCAGTAACTAAACACAAACAATAGTCTTAGGATAACCAGTTTGCAGCACAGAAACTTGTCAAACAAGTCAGAGTAGTAGAACTTCGACTGAATAGCTAAACTACGTGTAAGGTTAATATAGTGATTACCTTGTTGCTGGTTAAGATTATCGTTATCTTTGGAGATATGGATATTGAATCCCTGATTTTTCAGTGGTTGTTATATGGAATTTTTACCAATACCTAGGTTCTGTCCAACAATATTCAGAGTCCTCTTTTCATTTGCTGTTCTGCCACATCTGATTCCGAACAGCGAGTCATCTAGTCCTCTACTATTATTACAACTGGATGCCCAGTTTAATTTACGCATACTGGGCTACAGAAACAAGGAATCTCGTATATTATCACCGAAATTGGACTGGATTCACTCGATTCAAGCTTTATAATGGATAATAGGGATCGAGATCGAACTATAGAGGCAGCACTTCTGTCGAAAGTAGAGCGCCCTGGAGTTAAATAAGAAAAACATTGTGATGTAAACAGTGTAATAAACAATGTTCTAAATTAACCCTTTTCCTTTGGGTTAATTAGAGGGAATGTAGTTTCGTTGTAGTAAATACGATGCACTCGAAGGACCAAATGGATATTTTTCACGTTAGGAATGATGTATATGATGTAATGAAACTCACTTATGTCACTTAGGTTTTATATTATCAGGAAGTTATAATTTATTTATTTTGCGTCGACAATTAAGACGTCACTTATTACTTTCGCGATAAAAGAGTGTATTTTGCACATACCTCGGTGATTTATTAAATGAATAAAGCTTACGGACACATGGTTGTTGCACATACCTCGGTGATTTATTAAATGATTAAAGCTTACGGACACATGGTTGCTCCCCGTATCAACACGCCGGGTGATGTTACGACGTGAGATACCTTGTTGTACCACGTTGTATGATAAAGAGAGGCTGGATGTAGGTTAGATGTCGTATTTATATGTTTGATGACGTAGGATCCACTTGGTCGGGTCTAACCAATGGGATACGATTATTTTAAAACGTAACGTTCGAACAACAAGTGAATTTGGCAGATATGAAGATGTTTTTTTTTGGGGGTTTCAACGGTTTCGTAGATACAGATAACAGAGTTTGGAAGAGAGTTTTTATGAAGAGATAAGATGTCGGGGACTTTTATATGTTCAGTAGAATTTCAGAAAACGATATTTATCTGTTTTTCTTAGGTGTTAGTAAATTTAAATGACTTTTTTAGTGAAGTAAAGAAATATTAACTTTTGAAAATAAGGATATATTTAGTTATATGTTTTGAGCATAATATTCGAAAGGTAGTATACAGGGGAAATTGAAATAAAATCACGGGAGAATTTGGTAATTAAAAACCAATTTCGAACAAACAACGTAGAAAATGCAAAAAATGAATAGATCTTTTCATTTTCTTCGCTAGGAAAAATTGTTGGTATGTAAGATGCGTGTAGGGGATTATCTGATTTTTGATTATTGACAAAATGAGCACTGCAAATTCTAGTATTTTTATTTGGTTCCCAATCCTTCCGATGTTTTCTGAAATGTAATTAAAAAACTTGAAGTGATTCGTTTACCTTCCTCTCTTAATAGTATTTAATTATATAAACTTATTATATAATATTAAAGTCAGCAAACACATAACAAGCTTTTTATTTTATATAATCAATGAAATCGTAAAGAAAACAATATTTTATTCTCTCGATGATAATCTTTTATTTATGTAAAAAAATTTAGAACTTTTCTGCTATCTGCCAATTGTAGTATTATACTGATTATGCACAAAATAATAATTAATAAAAGTTTTTAATTAGAACATTCTACTTACATACGGGTTTTCACTGCATTTATTCATTTTTTACGTTTTAAGGTTATCCACGCAGTGTTCAATGAACTTTCGGGGAAACTATAAAATTTCAACTGCGTAGAATTTTTATACGGCATATTTGAACAGCCATGAATAGAGAATGATACTTTTGATGAAGACATTACAAATATTTGATATCAATTTAAGAAAATAAACTGATTATTAAAAAATAAAAGTGTTTACATCACTTTGTTTGTGTTTTTTCACGGCAGATGGCATATGGAGAATAGTCAGATATGTAACGCCCATGCCCTGCGATCTTTTATAGCCACTGCTAAACTGCATTTTTAACGCTATCTGTTCGCTTGGACCTTCGAACATTATTTTACTGATTGTTGTAATACCGTCATCTGTGAATTTATCCAAACCAAGCTGTTTGGATGTCAATTTTAAAAAATAAAGTAATTTTTTACAAATGGGTAAATTTATGTGGAAACAGAAGGTTGAAGGAGAAAATGACATCTGAGAATGTTTACAACAATTGTAGAGTGTGTGCCTTACACTTTTTACCTAAAGATTTTGGTCCAAATAAAGTTCTGAAAGGAGGAGTTTTCCCATCAGTCAATTTACCAGATAAATCTATAATAAGTAAAGAAAAAAAACTAACAACTAACTAGAATACATTTATTCAATAATTTTTTTTTTATTTTCTAGAATCTTTAGAAACAGTAACTGATGATGTTCCTTTCTCAATAATTGAAGCTGAACCATCAACCTCTTTAGCTGTACCACAAATTAACACTGCATCTGTAACTGAGAGTCCTAGGACAAATGATGAGAATGAAATTTTATAAAACAGGAAAACTAATGAAATGTTATGTTTAAAATGTGGTAAACAGAAAATAAATATGAAATAAATTGTATACATATGTTTTTTGAATATTTCTGTTGTAAAAATTGCGATATATCAAAATTATAGCTAACCAATCAGACAATAGGACACTATGAATAGAACATTCTAGAGAGTGTAAACTTCCGGTTAACAACAGGTGAACGGGAGAAGTGAAAAAAAGATGCGTGAGGTCACATCTGTGAATAGCGGAGTTAAAAATTAAAAGTGATAAATATCATTAATTAATGAAGTTGACTGTCTCGACCCTTACTTCGTGGAATATGCTCATATTATTGTTTTTAAATGAAACTCAAGGTCTCTAGTTAATTCCAAAATATAATACAAGTTATTGAAAATTCTAAAAAATTGACAATTATTTCGATAAATCAATATCATCGTCAGAATGACAGAAGTTACATTTCATTTTATGCCTACCTGATGTTTAGTAGTTATTTTTGGCTAGACCAAGAAGTAACCTAACTTGTGATTGGCTTAATATATGTTTATAGAAAAAAGAAGAAGATGTGTTATTACAAATATTGAAGCTTAGCTATTATTAGCCCTATGGTGATATCCTGGATATCATTTTTCCAATTAAGATCAGTATAACTGTGCAATGATATAGAAAACCAGGAAAACTATATCTGCTGATCTTTATAATTATCACTTAAGAAGACAGTTTATTAGTGGAGAATTCCCTAGATTTAACTGTTCATTGACAACTTCATATTAAATTAAAACTTATAAAACCATCACATATGCAGGGAATATTTCTACTAATATTTCAAAGATAATATCTTCAGCAACGAATACAACAATTTCTTTTAAAACAGAAAGTAACGTTAGTACAAAATTGTGAAATGTGAAAACAAACATAAACGGATTTAAGGATTAAAACTTTTCCGCATCTGTGGCCCTGAATAATTATTCTATCATAAAATTGTTACTTGTATACACTTCGGGGGATGTATCGTGCTAACAAACCGGAATTTCTCCAAAAATAACCAAAAATTCAGTATATCTGGATTTATAGGACCCCCTGTACTCGCTCTAGTCAACTTAAAATCAATAGGGTACATTCGTGAGACACCTTAAATAATATTCAATCATAAAATTGATCAATCTCATACACTCTGGAGGCTGTATCGTGCTAACAAACTGAAAATTCTCCAAAAATGACGAAAGTTTGGTACTTCAAGTACCATATCACCCGCTGGCTTTACTGAGTTGAATATCAATAGGGTTCATCTTTGACACGCTCTGAATAATATCCAATCATAAAATTGGTCACTTGTATATACTCCGAAGGCTGTATCGTGCTAACAAGACATATAAGGAAAAGTGGCCGACGACAACGACGACGACGACGACGACATACACACATGATTTTTTTTCTAAAAACCGTTTTTTCGGGTTGTTGTTGATGGAAAACGTGAAAATAACTCAAAAAAAAATTTCAAAATTCCAACTTTTTCTGGGGTAAACCAATACTTTTCTCGCATATAGAAAGGTTGGGCGGAAAAGTAATACCACTATTAAAGAAGTCAGGTATATAAAAACTCAAATGTCCAGAATGTAATGCTGTCTATTTGGGTCAGACCCTTAGGAATTTTGAAATACGATACAGTGAGCACTTACGAGCATACAGATTAAAACAACCAGATAAATCCCACTACGCAAAACATCTACTTGACACCAATCATTCATTGACACCTAACACAGAACTAGAAGTGCTGCATATTTGTGAAAAGAAACAAGAACTGGATTTCCTTGAAGAACTGGAAATTAGAAGACATTTAAGAAACCCACAATATGAAGTTGTCAATGAACAGTTAAATCTAGGGAATTCTCCACTAATAAACTGTCTTCTTAAGTGATAATTGTAAAAATCAGCAGATATAGTTTTCCTGGTTTTCTATATCATTGCACAGTTATACTGGAAAAATGATATCCAGGATATCATTATAGGGCTAATAATATCTAAGCTTCAATATTTGTAATAACACATCTTCTTCTTTTTTCTATAAACATATATTAAGCCAATCACAAGTTAGGTTACTTCTTGGTCTAGCCAAAAATAACTACTAAACATCAGGTAGGCATAAAATGAAATGTAACTTCTGCCATTCTGACGATGATATTGATTTATCGAAACAATTGTCAAATTTTTAGAATTTTCAATAACTTGTATTATATTGTGGAATTAAGTAGAGACCGTGAGTTTCATTTAAAAACACTAGCATATTCATATTATTACTTTTCCGCCCAACCTATCTAATATGCGAGAAAAGTATTGGTTTACCCCAAAAAAAGTTGGAATTTTGAAAAAAATTTTTGAGTTATTTTACGTTTTCCATCAACAACAACACGAAAAAAATGGTTTCTAGAAAAAAAATCCTGTGTGTATGTCGTCGTCGTCGTCGTTGTCGTCGGCCACTTTTTCTTACATGTTTTGTTAGCACGATACAGTCTCCGGAGTGCAATAAGTCATCAATTTTATGACCGAATATTGTTAAGGACATGTCACAGATGAACCCTATTGATTTTCAGCCCACCAGAGCCAGTACAACGGGTGCTATGGTACTTGAAGGACGACAATTTGTCATTTTTTTGAGAAATTTCAGTTTGTTAGCACGATACAGCCTCCGGAGTTCAAGAAGTCACCCATTTTATGATTGAATATTATTCAGGACATCTCACTGATGAACCCAATTGATTTTCAGCTCTTCAGAGCCAATACAACATGTGCTACAGTACTTTAAGTACGATATTTTTGTAATTTTTGGAGAAGTTTCAGTTTGTTAGCACGATACAGCCTCCGGAGTAAATACAAGTGATCAATTTTATGATTGGATATTATTCAGAGCTTCTCAAAAATGAGCCCTATTTATATTCAGCTCACTAAAGCTAGTACAACGGGTGCTATGGTACTTGGAGTACAAAAATTTTGTCATTTTAGGAGAATTTTCAGTTTGTTAGCACGATACAGCCTCCAGAGAGTATACAATTGATCAATTTTATGATTGAATATTGTTCAAGGAGTCTCACATATGTACCCTATTGATTTTCAGTTGACTAGAGCGAGTACAGCGGGTCCTATAAATCCAGATATACTATATTTTTGGTTATTTCTAGAGAAATTTCGATTTGTTAGCACGATACATCCCCCGAAGTGTATACAAGTAAAAATTTTATGATAGAATATTGTTCAGGGCCACAGGTGCGGAAGAGTTAGGTTTAATTTTCAAAACCATTTATTTTCTATTGCTAATGATATTATTTCTTAATTTAGAAAGATCTGATTTACTTGCTGAGGTAAATGTCTCTAGGGTTAAAGACCTATCACCAAAAGCCAGACGTCTCTATGAAATAGCCACTCAATTTAAAAAAAGACATACCCAGTTTAGAAGAAGTCGTCAGTTGCTGTTAAAAAGGTATGCTGCTGAAACCTTTAAAAAATCTGAACTTTTAAAAAAATCTGTATCCATTATATTGTATCATATATGTGTAATATTTGTTAGCACATGCTATTATCAATAGATTATTCTTATCTTAAGTTTGAGAAGAAAATAAAGAAAATCACCTGTACTATTTTATAAACAAAATGTTATATTAAATTTTTGAAACTATTTGTCGACATTCGTCTTTTAATAAACTATCCTGGTTAATGAAAACGGTTAAAAGTTATAAACAGCTTTTTGAAACAACCTATCCTACTTTTAAGCTAAAATAAAATAACAGGTTGTTTCAAAAAAGTGTTTAAACTTTGTGTGACGGTTTTTATTTGTTTAATTAAGAAAAAAACAATAAAGGCATAATTTAAAAAACCTTCAGTATTAGCTTGGCTTGCCATCTAGTAGTAGCTAGTAAACTGTGACTAATCATGCAGGTACCTTCCTTTATTTTTTCCCTGTTGGTGAATAGTAACCTTCCACCACAATAGATGGCGCAACACTAGACAAAACTTTGTGGCTTCGGACTTAGTACAGGAGTCTCCATTCTTCCACGTATTGAAAGTATTTATCTATGGTAACGCCAAATATTCATTTATACCCTAACATTATTCCAATTGTTACCTCTAGAGTCTCATGAATGATTTGAAAATCTTCAAAGGTAGTACCAACCAATATTAAATGGTTGTCTCTTATTCTATTTAATCAATGCTGTCATCTAAACATATTTTATTCTCATTAGATTATAATATTTGGTGGAAGCTAATTTTGATAAGATAATATAATATTGTGTATTATAAGGGAATTTCAATAAATTTCTCTTATTAATCTGAAGGGCTTTTGCGGGCAGTTTTAAAAAACAGCGCGGGCTCTGTCATTCAGAATGTTCGATCCACAAGGCATTAGTTTATATTTAAGTTGTCAAATATGATTACACCTCCTATTAACTATCATGTACCTGTGGCTTTCGCCTTGTTATCATAATGTTTCTCGTCACAGCATTTGTAGATGTATGCTTTTTTTTTATTGATATTTCAATATTTTTTATATGGGATGTTGCTGACTGACACGTAAAATGTAGAAAATACTCTTCTTTCACATAAACATGCGATAAAAAAGGCTTTCATATAAGTCTACAAAATGTCAAATATTATTCACTTCAAGGTGTCAGTAAACATGGGTAAAGATGTAAATTTTTACTTGCACCTCTACAAGTGAAAATAATAGTTTTCCAAATCAAATTCCGTATTCCGAAAACAAAACAACTAATATTTTATTAAGTTACAGTTCATTGGAGAACGTGGCATTCGTCGTTTTCTTAATCGCTTCCCACTGTCTCATTTGGGCTTGCAGTTAAAAGGAGAATTGCATGAGCCAAGTCGTCTTCCATTCAGATTTGAGAGCATGTTACACTGGCTATTAAATTTGTAATTGGAAAAGGGCATTCCCAAATAAAACTACTAAGTTAAGAGTTGTTTTAATGATTACTACGATACTGCATATGTCATAAGACTAAATCTTAATATTTGTATATTAGAGGAAATTCATTTATGCTTTTATCGACAATTTTTGATAATGAAAGCATGCATTCATCGAACATACACAAAACTATCATTTGTTCTTTTTGTATCTAATAGAAAGAAACAAACCATATATATATATATATATATATATATATATATATATATATATATATATATATTATTACGTAAATTTATTACGTAAATATTTTATTAAGGTTTTTGTTTTGTTAGTGAATAAATATAAGTTTTACTGGAATAAATTTGTCTATAACATATATGTTTTTATCTATGATTTGAATCCTAAATTTTTAATGATATAACTGGATATTAATTGTCTAATTGCCCATGTTTTGGATGCCATTTATGACTTTATGATAATGTTTATTTATTATAATGATATATAATTAATTGAGTGTTATAACAATATATTTGATTGAACATTTGAAATTTATGTATGTGTAGAGCATGAGATTCCTTTTGTTATTTGAGTTCTTAAGGTTGTGAATAAATTCAGTTGATAAATAAATAAAGAAACATTTTACTTGGAAACAATATTTAATTTTATTTATAAAAATTTTATGCGCCGCCCATGTATGGGTCAAATGAAATTATTGATTTATTCTTTCGTGTGGCGTTTTGTACGCATGCTTGAAAATATGAGGTGACGATGCGCTAGAGTAAACATTTGTTATACGCGTCGGTCTGTTCAGTTTCACAGCGAGCTTATATGCTGTGTGATAGAACGTACTTCAAATTATATACAAGTTAAAAGAATTTATGTTGGAAATTTATACATACAGAAACACAAATAATATGGTACAAGAAAAAGTTATGAAATTTATATACATAGAGTCTAAATATTACATAAAAGAATTGGATGCATCTTTCTTAAGCTTCTTATTTGAAAAATGCGTAAGTATTAAATTTTATTTATTTAAATTGGCCATTAATCATTGAGAAATTATTTAAGAATATAGCTATATTGAGTCTCTAATTTGAATTCTTTTTCAGATCGATCATTATTTAAAAGTCTATTTTACTCATGAGATTTTAAAGAAAACATTTGATTGAAGTTATTGAGTTTTATATAATTCTTGTTGTACAACAATACACTGACCTTGTGTTCAGGAACCAGGATCTGCCTCTCGGGATTCGGGAAAAACAGCTTCCGAAGTTTTAAAGTTGAATAGTTATGTGAAATTATGATTTTCACTCTGGAAAATCAGCTACAATCATTGGGTAAGTACATGTGAATGTTTTATCAATGGTTTGTTATGTTTTTATCCTCATATGAGGATAATTTCTTAAAATTTCTGGAGCACTTCCAAAACCCAACCTTCCAGAAACGAAGCCAAGCCACCGACCCTTTTTCTTCAACTTTTTTCAACAATCAACAATTAGTCTTTTGTTTAAATTCAGCTCACTATCTCCATAAAAATGTTTGTTACACTTGTTGTTGTTTGAAAGTTCCTTCTGTCATGTCACATAAACCAATCACCGTTTTTCTTTTTTAACGCACTCAAAATTATGATTTCACTTAACATTCTAATATCTTTACCTACATACAAAAATTAATCTCACTAAAATTGTTTATTCAATATTGAAGTTCATCTTGTTAGTATGTGACGAATAGTTTTTCTCAAGCGATATACAATAGTCTTTAATATCAATGTTCAGTTTAATTTCTTATTATAATTATCAATTGTGTTTGGTCATCAACATAAATTCTTTTAAAACATTTATTAATATTCCTTAATCTAATTCTTAATGTTCATTATATTGGATTAAATACATTAATTAATTCCTATTCATGTCATCTATGGAATTACTCTACTTTCAACGTTTGTCGCTGATACTTATGGACATCTATATTTTGTCGCTAGCGTGTGTCGCTAGCGTATGTCGCTAAGCGTATTGGTATTACATCGTTAAATATTCTAACCCATATGTTTTTAGTAAACAATGTGTTATATTATTGAACAATATCCTTTTTTATTTAGAATATTTATTAATTCATGTTTCTTTTCTAGATTATATGTTCATCATTATTTCTGACATGAGGTATTTAATACGATGGACGATATTTACTCTATGGCTTTTGTTACATGATCAAGTAATGTTTTTTTTTGTCAATTCTATGTGATTCTTCTCAAATTATTAATTATATACATAAATTGTATTACTTTATTTAGTTAATATGAGCACTTTTAATGTCTCATATTTATGATTCTAACAAAATATAGTCTAATGTTTTAATTTCTAATCAGTTTCCAACTAATCTGTTTATACCAGTGTTTCTATCTTTATTTATACGTTATAATATATTATTATATATTCTATGTTTTATTAATAATATTTGCCCCACGTTTGGGTGACAGATTATTTAATAGTTCAATTTATGAATTTATACGATATGAATTTTATTTGTTGATGTCACAATTTATGATTGTAACTACACTCTTGTGAATATGCCTTTACCACTGAATATAACCTATTGAAATTTTTGACAGCAGTTGTCAAATTAATATGCCCGGCTCAGATGAATATTAAATTTTATATTGTGAAAGATAAATCAATACACAATCGACTTACTCACTCTTATCTCAGGGAAGGATAAAAAATTTCAAACAATAATTCAAATTTATAAATTTTTAAAGAATTTTTCAAATTACATATTCCAAATCTAGAGTAACTGTTTGTTCAATATACTATAAGACAATTAAATTATCTTATGACATATATGATTTAACTGTCAGGAAATTAACCACATGTCACTTATTATATCAAAATTACTATAGCCTGAAAATTATCAAATAGAATGAGAAATGAATATGAAATGAGTACCAAAGAGTGATTGGAATTCAAATTTATATAATATATTATCAAATAACAAATTACAAAAAACTAGAACTTTTCAAAAATAGTATAAACGCAGAAACAAAGATAGAATTTTCTATCAACCTCAAAATCAAGACAACCTATAATTATAAATCTACTTGCTAAATAATTTACGAAAGTTCAAAATGTTTGATTATATACTTGATGTATATCAATGTCAAAATACGCAAATTTCCGTTTAAATTGTCTATTCCAAAATTTACTTCGCTTGACGTTGAATTTTATTTGAGTAACGTTACTGTAATTTCAATCGAATTTATTACCATAAGATGCATCTAATTTTGAAATATGTTTACTAGAGGCCTATTAATTCTCGAGAAATAATGTAAATAAACTGGACAGGACTCACCAACTAGGTACTGGTTAACTCGTTCGTATTCTAAACCGTGTTTAGAATTCAGGAACAACTTTCTAAATTAATAATTTAGAAATCGGAAAATCACCCGCACTTTATCGATGCAATTCGTTGCGAATTATACACGCACTGGCTTTACAATGCAGAATTTGATGATCTGATAATATTCATATAAATTACTATGATATTTTTGAATAAATTTCAGGCAACTCTTATTTCGATGTTGCCTCGTGGGGATATCAAAATCAACTCACTCACCTTTCTATATACATAATTCTCCTCTGCTTTGGTTACCAAAAAATTCTTTTTTTTTTAAAATATAAATTTACGTTTTCCTATAACAAAGAGAGATTTTCATTCTTTTAATATAATTGCAATTTTGCTAACAGAGACATCTGCATTCTTGTTTTCAAATCGTTATAAAGTATATTCTGCATTAATTTCATCCGAAATTGAAATGTCAAAATTTATTTGTATATTGAAACTTTAAAATTATTGATAATACAGTGTGTATCACTAGTATTACATCCAAACATGCACATTTTTCCTTATTTCAATATTTTCTTTAGAATTTAGATAGAGGATATGTATTAATATATAGAGTGTATCTGACACTGACAATGCTTAAGAAAGCTGAAACCGGTCTATGCCTTATGCAATCATCTTTCTGTCTAAAAGCTTAAATGGAACACTGTGAATCGTACAGATTCGACCAGGAAAATGTAATTGTATATTCGTCGCATCAAATAGCCACTAAGGTAGTCGTTTTTCCTTTAAAAATAATGAAAACTTGGCTCGAAAAAACCGTTACATATTTGAAAACTGGTAGGGGTGCGAGTAAAAATTCTCATCTGCAAAGTTTGTTTTTCATCATATTTCTATGAACTATTTAACTAATTATCAAATATAATAAAAACCAATATTAGTTATAACTTATTCACAGAGTAACAACTATTCAAATTAACTACTTTGTGTGCACTTTAGATCATTCATTTCACGAGAAGAATCATATTGAAGTTTGTACATATTAAAATATGCATGAAACTTTTCAAGTAACCCAAAAAATTAAAACCTTCTCCCTCTAATTCCAGGAAGTAACTTATTATTTTTTTCCTTGGCTCGACGTAATCTTCTTATTGGCAATAGACAAGAACAGTTTTTTAAAAATATATCACCAGCGATACGGCTACCATGATATATGTTTCTTTTATATTTGCATCAATTGCCGCACATTGTTCTGATGCCTATGGATACATTCTTTCGTCCCCTTCTTCTCTAAATGAAAGTTATAGACCAGGGTGAAGCCTTTAAAAATAATAAAAAGTGAAAAAAAATAATAGTAGGATGAAACCTATTAGAAAAGGAGGGGAATATTATAAAAATGAAAGGAAAAATAATTTACGGGCGATCTGAGGTCGGGAAGGGGATGGGGGTGAGTTTTTAAGGGTAAAAAACGGTTTTTCTCGATTTCCGGCAAAACTAAAAGTCCTATCGAAAAAAGTCAAATAGCAAAGTTGTAAGTAATCTAAAACTTTTGTATTAACACTTTTTTCAAATAACCTCAAAATTGATGTGAAAAACTCAAAAAACCAATTTTTTGTTTTTTTATTTTTTTCTTTTACAAAAAAATTTTTTTTTAACGGAATTTGGTGAAAACTCACATTTTTATGTCCCAAATACGCTGTAATTTATTTGATTAAAAATATTTATTTTTTCACCTTATTTTGAATTAATATCGAGAAAACACCCTAATTTTCAATCGAAAACTCACCCGTCAAAATATCAGCTTTTTTAAAAAAGTTGGTATGTTTTCTGTTCGTTGAAATCTCTACTTTCCGATGGTGAAGAAAAATATATGTTACTATAGTAGATCTTCTCAGAAAATGCAAAAAATCGAAAAAAACTCGAATTCGAAATTTTTTCTTATTTATTATAAAAAAATTTCAGCTATTTATTAAAATTAACCCTTTAATTACTCGAAAAACGTTAGATCACATGTTACATTGATAAAAAAAAATTCCAAATAAAAATATACTACTATAATTAACAAACAAATAAGTTAATAAAATTAATATTTAATAAGACATCTACAATATTTGGAGAAAGTTGTCTATTTATAACTATTTTAGATAAATAATATACCTGAGTGACCTACGAAAAATAGTAGCCCATAAAAAGATATTTCATGGAGAAGTGGGGTCTGGCTCTCACTACATACATATATACCTACTATCAGTGTTGGGTTTGCTATTACAATTGTACTAAATCTATTACTATTACACCTTGATTAGTACGCCATTACGACAACAGATAAAACCTCAATAATCTAGTACGTTCTTAATATGCGTATTCCCTGAGAAAATCCCTGCCACAGAACACCTATTTTTCACGTCTAATAGTTTCAAACATGAATCATTAAGAAACATTGTTGCATTTATGCATTGTTTTTCTGGTTGCGATACAACATCTGGATTTGCCGCAAAAGGAAAGAAAAGTATCGTCAATTCATTATTAGACGTTAAAAATTTGTCAAATTCGGCCAATATTTTTTATAAGAAAGATGCGAGTAAAGAAGAAATAAAAAAAATGGATTACAACTAATCAAATCTATTTATAAATTTAAAAAAGAAAAAATTACACTGAATCAATTAAGGTTTCAAAAATATCAATTGGCAAAAATTAAATCATCTTTCGTTTTGGCAACCTCCCACCCACAGATGGAGCAGCAGAACAACATTGTTACAGGGCATATTATCAGCTTCAAACTTGGTTGGGTAACGAACTAACAGCAACAGATTGGGGCTGGAAGCAATATCAACGTGGAATTATGCCCAAATTTACACAAAAAGAATTAATTCCGGAAATATTGCTCAAAACTATTTGCTGCAGCTGTGAAACTGGATGTAACAGTTTAAAATGTGGTTGCCGAAAACATGGTTTAATATGCACAAATTTATGTTCAAACTGTCATGGTTCTGAAAATTGCTCCAATATTGAAAAATAAACCTACGAGGAAGTTAATCATTCAGAAGAAATTGTGGATGAAGAACCAACGCAGTCTGGAAATAATGTTGGAGAGGAAGAAGGTGATAGTCATGAAGATTTCGAAGATCTACTAGAATCGGAGATGTTTTACGAAT
The DNA here is from genome assembly GCA_963921935.1 of Galeruca laticollis. Classification (NCBI taxonomy): domain Eukaryota; kingdom Metazoa; phylum Arthropoda; class Insecta; order Coleoptera; family Chrysomelidae; genus Galeruca; species Galeruca laticollis. The sequence goes on along the minus strand of OY998183.1, from coordinate 118,210,385 downwards.
CTAACGATGAAGAAATGCCATCAAAACGACAGAAACTAATGGATAAGTGATTAGAATTGAATATAAGGTATTTATGAATGATTAGATTAATATGTTTAAAAATATTGTAATAAATAGTGTTTTTAAATGAAACTCAAGGTCTCTAGTTAATTCCACAATATAATACAAGTTATTGAAAATTCTAAAAAATTGACAATTGTTTCGATAAATCAATATCATCGTCAGAATGACAGAAGTTACATTTCATTTTATGCCTACCTGATGTTTAGTAGTTAATTTTGGCTAGACCAAGAAGTAACCTAACTTGTGATTGGCTTAATATATGTTTATAGAAAAAAGAAGAAGATGTGATATTACAAATATTGAAGCTTAGATATTATTAGCCCTATGGTGATATCCTGGATATCATTTTTCCAATTAAGATCAGTATAACTGTGCAATGATATAGAAAACCAGGAAAACTATATCTGCTGATCTTTACAATTATCACTTAAGAAGACAGTTTATTAGTGGAGAATTCCCTAGATTTAACTGTTCATTGACAACTTCATATTGTGGGTTTCTTAAATGTCTTCTAATTTCCAGTTCTTCAAGGAAATTCAGTTCTTGTTTCTTTTCACAAATATGCAGTACTTCTAGTTCTGTGTTAGGTGTCAATGAATGATTGGTGTCAAGTAGATGTTTTGCGTAGTGGGATTTATCTGGTTGTTTTAATCTGTATGCTCGTAAGTGCTCACTGTATCGTACTTCAAAATTCCTAAGGGTCTGACCCAAATAGACAGCATTACATTCTGGACATTTGAGTTTATATATACCTGACTTCTTTAATAGTGGTATTTTTGTTTTTACATTTAACAATTTTGTACTAACGTTACTTTCTGTTTTAAAAGAAATTGTTGTATTCGTTGCTGAAGATATTATCTTTGAAATATTATTAGAAATATTTCCTGCATATGTGATGGTTTTATAAGTTTTAATTTCATCAGCTTGTTTAGGATATATTAGTTGTAATGCCACTTTTTTCTCTTTTTTACTAATTAGCCTATTTATCATATCCAATGGATAACCGTTAGATGTTGCTATTTGTCTAATTGTATTAATCTCTCTATCAAAATTACATTTGTTCATAGGAACTGAAAAAGCTCTATGTATCATTGAATTATATGCTGCTAGTCTGTGTGACACAGGGTGGTTAGAATTGAATGGAATTGTTACATCAGTTTGTGTTGGTTTTCGGTAAATTGAATAATCAAGTACATTATTAACTCTTTGAATTTTTGAATCAAGAAAATTGATTGAGCTATTTTCTTCAGTTTCTAATGTAAATTTAATTTTCGGGTGTAAATTATTGATGTGGTTGAAAAATACATCTAATTGTCGTTCACTACCCATAAAACAAGCTAATATGTCATCTACATATCTATACCAAAATAAAATATTTTTCGAAATATTACTTTCAAAGATCTTTCTTTCTAAATTGTCCATAAAAATGTTTGCTAAAATAGGTGATATAGGGCTTCCCATTGGTAAACCTTCATTTTGAATATATATCTTATTGTCAAAAGTGAAATAATTCTGATTAATGCATAAATCAAATAAACTAAGTATATCTGATATTATTCCTGGATTAATATTTTTATCTTCTAGTAATTTTCTTACAAGTATTAGACATTCTTTAGGAGGAATTTTAGTAAACATATTAGTTACATCGAACGATATGAGTTTATAGTTATCTTGCAAGTGGATTGAGCATATTCCACGAAGTAAGGGTCGAGACAGTCAATTTCATTGTAATAAATGATGTAATCAGAATAAAGTATCTACATTTAATTATACGATTTACATTTATACTTATATCTAATGAGATTTTCTATGACATAAATGTAATTAGTATTAAATAAATCAATTTTTTAATTGAAACAAATTGCAGCAATCACATTTTTTAGATGAAATTATTTGTAATAATTAAAAAAAAATTTGAATTCGAGTTCATTTCGATTTTTTGCACTTTCTGAGAAGATTTACTATCGTAACATATATTTTTTTTTCACCATCGGAAAGTAGAGATTTCAACGAACAGAAAACATACCAACTTTTTTTAAAAAGCTGATATTTTGACGGGTGAGTTTTCGATTGAAAATTAGGGTGTTTTTTCGATATTAATTCAAAATAAGGTGAAAAAATAAATATTTTTAATCAAATCTTTCATTTTTATAATATTCCCCTCCTTTTCTAATGGGTTTCATCCTACTATTATTTTTTTCGGTTTTAAAAATTATCGACCCTGGTCTGTTATAGAAATGTTCAATATTAGTTGTTTTTGCCATGTGTTATAATTGGCAATAAAGTATATTTTTGTTTGGTTGGTTGATATTAGTTTGACCGTTGACAGTTATGTGAAGTTTGTAATTCACAGTTTCTTGTAACTTAAGAAAGTTTATTAGAAAAAAAAGCCGTCCAAATAGTTCTTTTAATTGGATAAAAGCCCGAAGCACCTAATCCTAAGAGTACCAAAAAAAGTTTCTTACAAATTTTCACTATTAATTTTATCCAATTACAATCACCACATTATTTATTTATAAAATTTTCTATAACAAAATTTGCGTTTTCCTCTAAATGGTGTTGCAAACACATTCTATATTTAATGGTGTTTTTGTACAAAAACAGCAATGTTATTATACCTGGGGCATTCTGTATAGTCACGTAGAGTGTTTCTGTGCAAGTTAAAGGCTCTCTTTATTGTGGTCATACCACAATAACATTTGATCTCTGCTAGTATTTATGGTTTTTCATATCACAACGGACGAAACTGTTAAAGCTTTCACAGTAATTGCATTACTTCGACTCGAGAAGAAACTTTTGATAGTGATCATAAACTTATACTGAATGCGAAAAGGGATAAATGTTCGGAATTATATGGCAATATATAGTCGTTAAAGTAATTAACAAAGTGGGAGTGGGTAAAATCCTATTTTATAAAAAAAATAACATATTGTAATGCATTCATTTCTTTTGGAAAGACTGTGTAAAATACCTCTGTTTTTGTAAGTAGTGTTGCTAGTAACTTTCGCTTGAACTTAACAATAATTTCACTCCAGCCAGGCTCGGCTACACCTCGCCTGGCCATTTCTTCTGTCGGCCCGAGAAAAGCACTTTCACGCCTAGATACACAAATAACTATATATTTACAGATTTATGTAGTTAGTTCTAGCTTTCAGTTTGACATTAATTGTTCAGCTAAATCTCAAATTGTAACAAAGTTTTGTAAATAATATTTTTCTTAAAAGTATTTTCTTTAACAAAATACATAATTCAGATATTTCATAGCGCATATTTGAATAAAAAGCTACTAATAGACTATTTTTCGCAAATTTAGTTTTGTGCAGTGTTTAGTTCATGTATATATGCTTTATTTCTTTTGCTCTTGTTTTCTCTTTTTTCTTGTACTCATATTATTTTATCCGATTTGTGAATTTATGTGTAATTATTAGTCGATACCTTTATGAGGTTGTCCTATTTGTATCCCAAATAAAATAAACGGTTTTAAAGATTAAAACTAACTTTTCCGCATCTGCGGCCCTGAACAATATTTTATCATAAAATTGTTACTTGTATACACTTCGGGGGATGTATCGTGCTAACAAACCGAAATTTCTCCAAAAATAACCAAAAATTTAGTATATCTAGTTTTATAGGACCCGCTGTACTCGCTCTAGTCAACTGAAAATCGATAGGGTACATCTGTGAGACACCTTGAACAATACTTATTCATAAAGTTGATCAATCGTATACTCTCTGGAGGCTGTATCGTGCTAACAAACTGAAAATTCTCTAAAAATGACAAAAATTTGGTACTCCAAGTAACACAGAACCCGTTGTACTGGCTTTAGTGAGCTCAATATCAATAGGGTTCATCTTTAAGACGCTCTGAATAATATCCAATCATAAAATTCATCACTTGTATATACTCCGGAGGCTGTATCATGCTAACAAACTGAAAATTCTCCTAAAATGACAAAATTTTGGTACTCCAAGTACCATAGCACCCGTTGTACTAGCTTTAGTGAGCTGAATATAAAAAGGGCTCATTTTTGAAAAGCTCTGAATAATATCCAATCATAAAATTGATCACTTGTATTTACTCCGGAGGCTGTATCGTGCTAACCAACTGAAACTTCTCCAAAAATGACAAAAATATCGTACTTAAAGTACTGTAGCACCAGTTGTATTGGCTCTGGTGAGATGAAAATCAATAGGGTTCATCAGTGAGATGCCCTGAATAATATTCAACCATAAAATTGGTGACTTGTCGAACTCCGGAGGCTGTATCGTGCTAACAAACTGAAATTTCTCGAAAAACGACAAAATGTCGTACTTCAAGTACCATAGCACCCGTTGTACTGGATCTGGTGAGCTGAAAATCAATAAGGTTCATCTGTGAAATGTAGTTAACAATATTCCATCATAAAATTGGTGACTTATTGCACTCCGGAGGCTGTATCGTGCTAACAAGACTTGCAAGGAAAAGTGGCCGACGACAACGACGACGACGACGACATACACACAGGATTTTTTTTCTAAAAACCATTTTTTCGTGTTGTTGTTGATGGATAACGTAAAAATAACTCAAAATAAAATTTCAAATTTCCAACTTTTTTGTGGGTAAACCAATATTTTTCTCGCATATTAGATAGGTTGGCGGAAAAGTAATAAATAGAAATAATGAAATTCCCACCTGTTTATTGTGTTAGTTCTTAGTTCCTCGGAAAACCAATGTGTGATCCTGATTTTTGTGTCTTAACATTCATTGTATCTTCATGCTTAACCGAACATCTGTTGTTATTATAATAACTTTTCACACATTCTCATTGTATTCATATTGTAGGGTATTTTTAATGTAATTCAGTGAATGTTCGAACAATCGAATTCTAATATTCTAAAATTCCTTTGTAGAATTTTGTTGAATGGAACTGTTTAAATGCTCATACAAGCTAACTTATATCACAGTTCACTATTATCAGAAAAACTTCTGGAATATTCATTCATTTAATACGCAAATATAAAATAATCCATTTTCCTATTACCCTACTTCTCTCAAGCCATCCGTTTTTGTACGTACATCTACTAATTCTTATTTTTCTCCAGGAGTGATGTCTCTTGAGTAATAAGTAGCGTACTCTGTTTGTAACGGATGGTTTCATTTTCATAATGTGACGCTTATTTTTGTCGCGACTTACTACCCGAGAATAAAATTTTTATGTATCACTTCAAATGAGTTTGTTTATGTGAATTACTGTAGTTGGTAATTCAGTAGATTTCATTCTCTTGATTTAAAACAGTTATACAGAAAAATACAAAATAACCGAACTTATTTTGAGAAACTGTGGTACCATTTTACATAATTGTTGCTGTATAATGTGCCGAATTTTTCAACGAAATTCGTTACTGTAAACCAGGTTTTCAGACAGCCGTATTATAGAGAAGAGGGACGATAAATAAACAAATATAGTTTTGATAGAGAAATTAATACAATTAAACAAATAGCAACATCCAACGGTTATCCATTACATATGATAAATTAATAAAAAAGAGGAAGAACTCGTCAATGAGTAGATAGATCTAGGGAGTTCTCCACTTTTAAACTGTCTTCTTAAGTGATAATTGTAAAGATCAGCTGATATAGTTTTCCTGGTTTTTTATATCATTGCATTTATACTGATCTTAATTGGAAAAATGTTATCCAGGATATCACCATAGGGTTAATAATATTTAAGCTTTGATATTTGTAATATCATATCTTCTCCTTTTTTCTATTAATATATATATATATATATATATATATATATATATATATATATATATATATATATATATAATACATATCCTCTATCTAAATTCTAAAGAAAACATTAAAATAAAGAAAATACGCATATATAGATGTAATACTAGTGATACACACTATATTATCAATAATTTGAAAGGTTCAATATACCAATAAAATTTGACATTTTAATTTCATATGACATCACTGCAGAATAGACTTAATGACAGATAGATTTTGAAACGATTTGAAAAACCAGATGTCTCTATTAGCAAATGGCACTTATAAATAAAATAATGAAAATCTCTCTTGGTATATAAAAACGTAAATTTGTAATTTTTTAAAAAAAAAGAATGCTAAGTAACCAAAGGAGAAGAGAATTATTTATTGAAACATTTTAGTTAGTTGAATTTGAAATCCCCATGAGACAACATCATAATAAGAGTTGTCTCAAATTTAATTTTGAATATTAGGGAATTTATATAATCGTTGTCAGTTCAACATATCTTGCCTTTTGTAAAGCCAGTGCGTGTACTATTCACAAAGAATTACCGCTAAAGTGCAAGTGTTTTTCGCGTTTTCTAAATTATTGATTTGGAAACGTTTGTTCCGGAAATTCTAAAAATACGTTTTAGAATACGTACGAGATCTTCTAGTATCCAGTTTGGTGAGTCCAGTCCATATTATATATTATTCTCGAGAATTAATAGGCCTTTGATCAAAATTATTTCGAAAATAGATGCATCTTATGATTAAATTATAGTAACGTTACTTATATAAAATTCTACGTCAATTGCAGACAATTTTGGGAACAGACAATTTACAAGATAATTTACGTATTTTACATTGACAGATATCAAGTATAAATTTAGACATTTTGAACTTTCGGTTAAAATTATTTAGATAGGAAATTTCTAATATAGATTGTTTTTAATATTAAGGTTTGATAGAAAATTCTATCTTTGTTTATACGTTTTATGATATTTTTTGAAGAGTTTTAATTTTTGTAAGTGTTATTTTGATAATATATTATGTAAATTTGAATTCCAAATCTCTTTGGCTCTCTTTTCATATTCATTTTCATTATATTTGATAATTTTTATACTATAGAAAATTTAGTATAATAAGTGACATTTAGTTAATCTCCTGACAGTAAATTCATATATGTCATAAGATAATTTAAATTGTCTTATAGTGTATTGGATAAACAGTTACTGTAGATTTGAATAGTGTGTTTAGAAAATTATTTGGAAATTTACAAATTTGAATTATTAGTTGAAATCTTTGATCCCTCCCTGAGAAAAGAGTGAGTTGATTGGTGTTGTATATTTATCTTTCATTATATAAAATTTAATATTTATTTAGCCGGGCATATTAATTTGACAACTGCTGTCATTAAAAATTTTATAGGTTATATTTAGAGGTAAAGGTATTTTCACAATAGTGTAGTTATTATCACAAATTGTGATGACAGCTACAAATTAAATTCAGCATCATATAAATTCATATTCATATATAAAATATAATAAAATTGGTAAAACACATTAGATATACTATAATTTGTCACCCGAACGTGGGGCAAATATAATTGAAGAACATTGCATATATTATAATATATATATATATATATATATATATATATATATATATATATATATATATATATATATATATATATATATATATGTCAATAACTTCTTGATCAAGCCAAAAATAATTATTTAACATCAGGTAGGCATCAAATGAAATGTAACTTCTGTCATTCTGACGATGATTTTCAGTATCTAAACAATTATCAATTTCTTACAATTTTCAATATTTTATCCATATATTGTGGAATTATCTAGAAACAGCAGTAAAACAGCAATATATTTTTTACTTTGTGTGACATACAATGTAGCCTACGTTCTCAAAATTACCATTTATACGTTTGTATTACTGTTAATTATAATAAGTTATTAATTAATAATAAAAATATATTGTTTTTGAAAAATTGTTGTATTTAATCACTGTTGAATTCGGCTACAACTTATAAGATGTATGTATAGTTTATTTACGATAAATAGACGATTATGTCATTTTTAGTTACTTTCCTGCTTATCAGAATGAATATTAATTTACCAACCGTGAATACAATTTATCCTCAACAGCAAGGGCAATTTACAGCTAACGGGTTGGCAAAACTCCAAGACGTTGTCAAATCAACTGGTGAAATTCCCCAGTTTGTTTTGACGTTTATCGACATTCTATCATCGTCTAATATTTACAAGTTTTTTTGGTGCTTCTAAATTCATTGCTTCTTTAAGATTAAAAAACAGTTATTTTTATAACTAATTATTTAGGCCAATCTGCAGTGTGTGGTTAATAAAATGCCGAAGCAGCTGAACAGAAAATGTCAAGAGATGGTAACATCTTTGTTAAGCTATTTTGAACGAGAATGCCGAAATGGAGGCCGGCTTCTCCTGCTTACTGCTGAGGTGAACAGCCTAAAAGCCGACCTAAAAAGAGACAACGCATAAAACCTACTGTTGAAATTGATAACTTTGATCAAAATTCTTTCCGAAATGTTATATACGAAATGAATGGAGACAGTGAGTATATTGAATTTACTGTTTTATTTTATTCACAATTAACTAACACAATATTTTTTCAGAGGAACACATAATCTTGAAAACTTTAAGAGACAAACTCCGGGAGCGTGAACTCTTTAAGGGTTGTTTAACATCACTCTGGAAGACAGTGAAAAATATTGGATTCAAATACCAAAAAGATGATCCTCGTCGTAGTTTAATGGCGTTGCCACATATTGCATTAAAACGTGTACATTTTCTACGTAAATATGTCAAGATAAAAAGGGAAAGTTTATATCAATTTGTGTTTTTGAATGAGAGCTGGATATTTAAAGACGGTACTGTTTGACGTTCTTGGAAAGATTCTAATCATAGAAGCGTGAAAAAAACCAAAATTGGTGGTCCAAGGTAATTGAATAATATAATTTAGCACTCAATTTATGATGTACTAACATTCCTGCCATTTTAAAACCTTTTCAAATATTTACTAGTCATACTATGTTATCTAAATCTATATAATTATTAATAGTTGTTTTGAGCTATGCAGTCTATCTAGGAAACCTAGTAGTAATTTGTTATTTCCTTATTGTAGATATATAGTATTGCATGCTATTTCCTCTTCTGGATTTATTCCTGGAGCTGGGCTAGTTTTTTTTTCCAAAAAAGAAGATGGTGATTACCACGGTGAAATGAACAAAGAAATTTTTTTGCATTGGTTTGAATACCAGCTTTTAGTGAACTTGGAAGAAACTACTACAATTGTAATGGATAATGCAAGCTATCACAGCAACAGCTACCAAAAAGGCTGATATACAGAACTGGTTGATACAAAATGATATTCCTTTTGAAAATACTTTCCTCAAAACCCATTTATTGAATTTAGTACAACGGTAAGTTGATATGAATATTTTTCCATATATTATGGCAATACTTAGATAAGTTATTTTGTTCGAATATATGCGTTTTTGTAGGAATAAACCACCAACAGTATATGAAGCTGACATATTATCTGAAAAATATGGTCACAAAGTGCTTCCACTTCCCCCTTACCACTGTATGTTCAACCCAATTGAACATATTTGGGTCATAGTTAAAAACATTTATAGAGATCATGTGGGAACTGATGGTTCTTCAACAGAACAAGCAATAGGTGTATGGAAAAAGTCTTTAGAAAAAGTGACTCCTGATATTTGGTCAAAGACAGTAGAGCACACTGAAAAAATTATACAAGATGGTTGGGATAGAGAAGTAGTATTTGACAGACAGGATGTGCTTCCACTTATTATTAATTTTGACAGTGACGATGAAGATAGCGATGATTTTGTAGTGGGGTATTGGAAATTTTGTGTTTTATTTTTTGTATATTTTTATCCAATTTGCTGTATTTCCACCTTTTCAAAATCACTAATAACTATTATCAAATTAATTTGGTACAGTTATTTTATAATACACAAATTAAAACAACGACCACAGTATCTCTACATAAATAATGCTGATAAAATGGGAGATTTTTTATTTTTATATCTTGTAACAAAATTTTATTTTGTGTATCTATATTTTTCTTTTCCATTCTATTTTTATTATAATAAATATAATAGATATTGTATGAGGAAACAATAATTAAATTTGCATGAAGATGATTACAGCTTGTATTGATTCCTTTTAGTGTAAACCCTTGCAGTGCTCTTGAAGATGGTTCTATAGAGCATATAATAAGGTATAAGGACCTACAGTTCCTCATTTAACCCTCTTCCATGTAAAATAATTAAATGTTAATTCGAATATAGAATGGTTGGTTACTGTTTCTTGTATCTTATCCATAGTTCTTCATGAATTAATATTTACATTAGATTAATCAAGCCTATCATGAAAGCCTTTTATTTTTAAATAAATATTTTTGACTCACGCACTACGAGGCACGGAACACTGAAAAAGAAGAACTGTCAATCTAACATCAGATTGATTTTTCTAGTTTTCGTTAAGTAAAGGAAAAAACTACAGCTTGGCAACATCACAATATTTTGTTTCACAACGTCATCGTCTTTTTACCGTGAATAAACTATAATAGTGTAATGCTAAGTGGTTCGTAGACATCTGTGGATTGAAAACCACTGCTCTACATGAATGAAAGTTGTATACCTACATGAACCAATACTTTTACATCACTTGTTTCACAATTCAAAATGCATTATTTCATCCTCATTGTCTTCTAAATACAGCCTTAGCTCTATCCTCAAGTAATTTTCATTATCTCTTCTTCAAAACCCTTGTATGTATTTAGCAGGGCTATTTAGCATGTGCTCCAGCTTGTCTAATAAACTCTTGGAATCGTCAAACTTATCTATTATCTGCGTTTACAAAACAGCGGCAAATGACTAAGCGCACAATTCACAAGCTTCTTGTAGAGTAACAAATTGTTGAACACTCTGCTACATCCGTTTTTATATATCGATATTCTCATTCCTGTAATCACAATTCCTTGTTTGCAAACTTTATTAATTTTCATTCAATCATTTCTATCTTGATTTCCATTTTATTTTTAATATTTCTCAGTTTCTTCTCGTTTCCTCATTCTATCATCATTGATCTCCTTTTTGATTTTTTCTATACATCATCTTTTGATGATCTCTTTCTGTTCTTGAAGTTATATTTTAATGTTTTAATTAGGCCAGTAGACTCCGTCAACTGGCCTATTAACCTAAAGTTTCTCTTTGCCAAGAAACGCATCATACTTTTTTCTATTATCACAAACTTCAGAGTTTTAGTTCGTTTGTATATTATTAATACATTTATTTAATAATATATATTTCATCGCGGTAATGAGTTTTGGAACAAATTAGGCTAGTCCATCTCTGTTTTGTGCGCTATTTTCCCAAGTATACATTTAAACCGTTTTCCAATCGCTATCAAAAGACACAAAAGCTTGACGAGAGTTCGAGAGGTACCTATAAACTGAAGTCTCAACAAGAGTGATATAGATTTCTAACTCTCGCAAACGGTGTGCTCTAGCTTGTCTAATAAACTCCAGGAAAAGGGCTAATCTATTAATTGCCTCGGCTTCTGAAACGGCGGCAAATGGCTTAGCGCAAGAGCCTCACAATTTCTAAGCTTCTATTCTGAGTGACAAGTTAATTTTACTGCGTTTGGTAAGGGACTGTGGCAGACGGAATTTCAACGTTGGAAACTTTTAGATTTACGCTATAGGGTGGTTGCAAATGCGATAAGGTAAACTTTCGGGTTAATTTAATATTGTTACTATCATGAGAAGCTAATGGTCTTACTTGAAAGTAAGTGGTTTGGAAAGTGTCTGGGAAACAAGGGAGGTAAATGGTATATAGGGGTTCTTTCCAAGTATATGGCCAACTTGGTTACGCTTGTAAATTTTAGGGATTGTAGATGTGCAGTAGTGTAGCATTAGAGGGTTCATTCGAAATCAATTTGGAAAACTCTCCGTTTTCATCGTTTGTCGCTTTGAGAGTTGACAACTCTTGGGCGTTAAAGTCAAATAATTTTTTTAAGCCTGCATTCAACTGCAGTTCAAAAATTGAGAGTTTCACCAGGATATAAAAAAATGGGTATCAGTGAAAACGGTAACAGGAATATTGAAGATACCAAAAATTTATTAGTCAAGCTATGAAAACGTTGTCTAATGGAAGTAGAGATCAAACTCTCGTAGAATGTATCTCATGATTCCAATTAAACACACAACAAAAAGCTAGTTCTTTCAAAATAGATCAAATGGTTCAAGAATATGCTATTGCCCGCACAGTTCACTGGATTGTCAGAATTGTAAGAGGTTTTGAAACGTTATCTCACTACTAACTCAATATCTTGACAAAGTTTCTAGCTTTGACTAGTTGGAGATGGAACTGACGAAATTAAAATTCAGCGTGTCCGTTTTTGTTCAATTTGGACACGGTTGATACATCTTCGTTACTCATCTATATATATATTAAGTCAATTATAAGGTAGGTAACTTCTTGTTGTAGCCAAAAATAATTAATAAAGATCAGGTAGGCGTCACTTGAAAAGTAATATGTATAAACTGTTTCCGTCCAGGTCATTTCAATACTATTAAGCAATATGCTTATGCGCTTTGTCGCACATACAAAAAGTGGCAAAATACTTTACTACATGAAGACAGTACCTACTCCAATAATGAACTACTGAATCAAAATAATGAAAATCTCTTTTCTGTCAATAATCGTGAATTGGAATCAAGTGTCGCATTGAACACTAACACAAGTTGTTTTAAATAGGAATGGTCTGGAGCACTTTGCGAGGGCCTTGTTGGACTGTGGCGAGTAGAGGAGCAGCACTGATTCTGGCTCATTCCTTATGTAAATTAACATGGGAAATTGCCAAGGTCCATAGTGGTAATTTTTGACTCAATTTCGATCTGCGCATGCGTCAATCATGAGGCGGCCGTCAGCAATTTTGTACCGCGTGCATATCCACCTTGTGCTGGGACACGTTTCATATACAGTATGTAGTCATAAATATGCCATAAGGGCACTAGGCAGGGGTGGAAGTCGGCCATCTTGTATATCGAACGTGTCCCAGCACAAGGTGGATACGCACGCGGTACAAAATTGCTGACGGCCGCCTCATGATTGACGCATGCGCAGATCGAAATTAAGTCAAAAATGACCACGATGGACCTTTACATAAGGAATGAGCCAGAATCAGTGCTGCTCCTTTACTGTGGCGTCTTCTTTTATAACCCAAGGATTATTATCAACGCTGAAGTTGCCTGAAAGTAAAGTTAAAACCTCTTTAAATGGAATAGGTAAGTCGTTATCTTGCATTAAATCAAAATGCACATTTCAACTAAATCAACAAATGCTCCTTGTTTATTACCAGAAATCACGGGGTTCCTACCACACATTAACATTAACGTTATTATTTGGAGCATACCTAAAGCCATTTCTTTGGCCTAGCAAGATCATAGTAATTCCATTTACCCGGAAAAGAATACTTCCAGCCATGAGACCCATATCCTTAAACGGGGAAATCATAGAATGGAAATCCGATGTTAAATATCTAGGGATAACCCTAGACAGTGAGCTTCTGTGGAATAAGCATGTTGTAATAACTGCTAGTAAAGCAATAAGAGCTTTGATGGCGTATAGAAGTCTAGCTGGTAAGAGGTGGGGCTGTAACCCAAAAATACAGCGATGTATGTAGGCCATGATTGTGAGAACAGCAATTACGTATGGGGCAATAGTTTGGCACACAAAAGCAAGTCAGTACAGCACGAGGAAGACTCTTGACAAAGTTCAAAGGCTTGCCTGTGTGTGCATCACTGGAGCTATGAGAACGTGTCCAACTAGGGCACTTGAGATCATTACAGATCTCACACCTCTACATCTGGTGATAGAAAGATCTGCCCAAGAGAATATCTAAGGAAGGTTCAGGCAATGAGAGTATTAAAAATCAGGGAGCTTGGTCCTCTCTGACAAGATACATCTCATCAGCGAATCTTCCCAGTGACGAAATGATCAGGAAAGTAAGCATCGAAAAGAATTTCGCCAGGATTTTAAATACGAGGAGAGACTGGGAAAGGGAATACACCACCCAAACTCTCAAAGAAAACACCATTAGATGGTATACGGATGGTTCAAAAACCACCATTGGAGCAGGCGCTGGAGTATTTGGGCCTGGCTCCTTCCCGAGCGTCTTTCAGGCAGAAATACTTGCGATCGAAAGATGCGTGGAAATGAACCTAGAAATAAACTACCAGAAATGTGACATATAGATCCATTCTGATAGTCAAGCAGCTATCAAAGCATTGAACTCCCATCTCATTGACTCAAAGTTGGCATGGTAGTGCCGAAGAAAACTTGATGAATTAGGCAAGAATATCAGGGTCCCTGTAGTCTGGGTTCCTGGCCACTCGGGAATCACGGGAAATGAAGAGGCCAATACACTTGCCAGGAAAGGAGCACAAATGCCCTTTATCAATATAATTCACTAATATCGGTTGTGTCTTACTCCCTTTCCACGAATATATTTGTCGATCAAAAATCGAATGCTTCCCTTCCAGTATGTTTGCAGAAAAAAATTAATTTATGATATAAATTTTCTCATCTGTGTATACTTATAGATATTTTGTTATTTGAAGTCTTATCAAAATACACGTTTAACAGTTTTATCTTTCTACATGTTTAATAACAATCTCGTAAAAAGCAATCTTCTCCTTCAGATAAGATTTTCCGAACAAAACAGATTATCTTCCAATCGATAACCCTATTTTGCTCCAACTTATTAACTTTAATGATTATGCACGGCTTCGTACATTTTTAAATCTTTTGCAGGAGTTTCCAAGAAGGTGCTTCCATTTTCTCGTAACTTCACGATATTTAATATTTATGAGACTTTCTGCTAAAGATTCACTGAGAGTATTCGCTTACTAAATCTACTAAATTTCTTATTTTATTTCTTTCAATTCGATTTGTGGCAACATTTCTCATCACTTAAGTGCATTTAACGGAATAAATCGTATCCGGACTTCTCATTTCATATGAGCCTTCGAATCAGGAATGCAGCTAGCACAAAGAGAAGGAATAAAATGATGAAGTGTATGCATGTGAGTACAATTCTATTCCAAATATTTTAAAATCATTTTCAACGTGGTATTATGTCTATTGAATTGGTTTTTACAAATGAAAAATATCAAAACAAATTGGAGATCGAAATTGTTTGATGTTATTCTCCAAATTTGGTTAATTTGTTATACATAATTATTAATTACATTTTCGATTGCTACGATTTGATATCAGCACACGTTCATTCAATTTGCAAGCAAATAATTGTTCACTACCTTGTAACGTGAATAGCGAAATTTACTCATTACTGAATTTAAATGAAAAGAATTGAGTTGCTCACTTTTCTACAATATCGGCGATATGATAAACACCTGTCTTGTCTTTTTTACGGCTTGAATTTAACATAAGAATCTCACGAACCTTGAAATCTAAACGAGTTTATTGGCATTACGCAACATGTTTCAGTGTACGAATGGAAGCAATTATTTTGCAATGAATGGAGACAGTAATCGTCTTCGATTGGTTTAACCCATTTTATATAAATATTCCACACTCTCGAATACATTTAACAATAAATCCAACGTCCTCGAGCAAAAAACAATTGAAAAAGTTGAGAGGTGTCAGGGACACCCGGATGGAACGAAGTTCCTTTCGATTAATTAGTGAAGGAATTGTAATAAAATTTTATTTTTTTTATGAAATAATCGTCGCGACACCACACTGTTCAATGTGAAATAGAAATGAAAATATCTGGCTTGCTTTCTATAAGAGAGAGAGAGAGAGAGACAGACAGAGAAACATGCGCACGCCGCACAGCTTACAATAGCAAAAAGTGTCGTGACAACTTTTCGTAAGAATTTTTTCCGTCTAGCCCCCTTTCACTTCACTTCACTTCGTTCCAAAAAGCAAAAAAAATAATTTTTCAGAAAATAAAAATTCCTCCCCGGCGGGGAATCGAACCCCGGTCTCCCGCGTGACAAGCGGGGACCACTATACTAGGAATGGCATGAAGTTTCAAGAAGAGGAAGATGACACTGCATTTCTTCCAGAAGTGAGAGAAGGCTATACGTACCTTGGTTTAGACCAACTAGAGAGAGATACTGCCAAAAATTTAGAAAACATAAAAACAAAAATAACAACAAAAACCACAAAAATATTTGAATCAGAACTTACTTCAAAACAAAAAATCGAACTATTTAATAGCACGATTATCCCAGCAGTAATTTATATTATGGGTAATATGTTTCCAAATAAGAAAAGAGCAACTACATTGAAACACTGCAGAGACTTAGATACCATGTTTAGAAATCTGTTAGTAGAGTATAACTTGAAAGGAAGAACAACATCAAATGCTCGAATTTATCTAACTTCACAAGAAGGAGGATTAGGTATGAAATCCATAGAATTAGAAACGGAAATTCATTATATCAGAAAAGGAGTTTACACAATCCCATGCAGACATGACAAACACATACGAATCTTACAAAAGTCTGCAAACTGCAGGGTGGAGAAACCCCATAAGTGACCATGACTTCATTATCGAAAAATATGGATGCGAAACCACAGTTTACCCATTAGGCGAATACAAGAAGATATGCGAAAACATCATCAAACATATTAGAGCGCAATATAAAAATCAACTGTTACAACAATGGACGGCAAATATGCATTATGGTAAAGTTGTAACGTCTGAAAAGAAAAAGATTACCTTTCCCGCCTATTCATCCCCTTATATAGACGGTTGGAGACTGTCACTACTCCATTCTGCGGCAGAAGAACAACTCCATGGACTTGGCTCAATTCCAGGCCGCAGGAAAAATTGTAGGAGAGGATGTAAAAATGCGGAAACAGCTTATCATGTTTCATCTTCCTGCCCAACAAACATGTACATATCAAGACATGACAACGTTGTACATTGGCTACTCAAAACCATCCTTACAGTTACAGATGCCCCTGAAGATATTAAAAGAGGCCTTCAATTTGGAAAAGCAACCCTAACTGTTGACTACCAACAAAGACAAAGAAATATAACCATAAGAGCTGGCACAAAAATATTAACTGAGAAGAAATTATATCATAACAAACCTGATATTATGATAAAATTTTCAAATCCAGATTGCATCATTCTCATCGAAGTGTCTGTTGCGCATATTCAAAATTACAGACTACAAGAAAAAATCAAACGAACACGTTATGCAATCAACTCCACCACCCAGATTGACAACACAAATGTTGATACGATTCTTCGTGATCTAAATATTGTGAATGAACTTGAAAGAATCCATCGATGCCCCGTTTACTTAGGAATATTCATTGTAGGTTGCTATGGTGAGATGATTGAGACTGATGAACACAAAAATTTCACAAATATCCTACACAAAGACCTAAAAATGGAAGAAAAAGAAATTGAACACTTAATCAACAAATGCTGCTATAGTGTGGCCATATCTACTTCTCAAATTTTGATGAAACACTTAAATATAAGCAATTAATTGTTTGTAAGTTATGACGTCTAACATGTTTGGATATTATGTTTGTATAAGATATGCTTAAGATTTTTATATAATTTAGATTAGTTTTATAAAGAGTGTTATTTAACATAAGTATAAAACAATGTAATCAATAAAAAACTATACTACAAAAGTATTATTCATTATACAGCAAGCAACTGAAGTATATTATTTCAATTTTTGTTGTAGAGAATCTCAACAATTAATTAACATAATAAAGACAAAAAACTATACTAAGTAATATTAAAATATGATTTGTTTTTGAATTTATTAAAATTATGACGCGTACACTTGCTAAACACACAAAATGTGGAGATTATAAATCGTATGACTTGGTTGGAGAAACATGCGCACGCCGCACAGCTTACAATAGCTTCAAAAAGTGTCGTGACAACTTTTCGTAAGATTTTTTCCGTCTAGCCTCCTTTCACAACGCGCGATAAGGAACTTCGTTCCAAAAACTCTAGTAATGATTTTTTCAATACTTAAAGAATGGCATATCGTTATTTACAATAGAGCTATCAAAATCTGTCAATATTTTCAAATAGGAGGAGCTTTGTAAAAAATCTGTACCACTCCACTAAAATTTACTTGATAGATTATTATACTCACCAACAACTATCATTACGTGAGACTTACCTGAAATGAAAATAAAATATGTTAATAATAGCAACAAGAAAAATAATATCAACTGGGAATATAATAATGTAGTGAATACAGAGTGATTCATGGATTCAATATTGTTTTATTATTGAAAATTGTCAATTTTTTAGAATTTTCAACATTTTTCATTATATTGTGGAATTAGCTAGAAACATTGAGTTTCATTTAAAACACTAATGTCTTATTATTGTTGATATTTAAATGCCCATTCGTATGAACTCATGTTATGTATATCTGAAGACTTTTTGTTTAAAAAAATCTAGCTTCGTAAGGTAATCATTATAATTTAATAAGCAAAAATATTCAGAAAAATGAAATAATTCCTAAAACCAGGACGATTTGATGGAGACCCATGTTGACCAAGAATGGGATCACTGTCTAACATCTTATGAAAGCTTTATTTCTTCTTTGGAGAATGTAAGAGCAAATCATGAACTGAAACTTCTCATCGCACATATAAACCGTTCTGCATATGAATATATAAATAACAATATAATTACAGTATAAGTTGATTTACCAGAAATTACAAAGAATAAGAAATGTAAATCATAAATGACCGCAATGTCCAACAAAAGCTGTCAGAAACAGCTTGTTAGTGGTATTTAAATATAGTTCACGACAAAGTTAATCACACGAATAACAATAATAATAATAATAATCATGGTACAATTAATACATAGTATAATCAGAAAATCACAATAAAATAAACGGTTTTAAAGATTAAAACTAACTTTTCCGCATTTGTGGCCACGAACAATATTCTATGATAAAATTGTTACTTGTATACACTTCGGGGATGTATGGTGCTAACAAACCGAATTTCTTCAAAAATAACCAAAAATTTAGTATATATGGATTTATAGGATCCGCTGTACTCGCTCTAGTCAACTGAAAATCAGTAGAGTACATCTGTGAGACACCTTGAACAATATTTAATCATAAAATTGATCAATCGTATACTCTCTGGAGGCTGTATCGTGCTAACACACTGAAGATTCTCCAAAAATGACAAAAATTTTGTACGTCAAGTACCATAGCAGCCGTTGTACTAGCTTTAATGAGCTGAATATCAATAGAGTTCATCTTGGAGATGCTCTGAATAATATCCAATTATAAAATTGGTCACTTGTATATACTTCGGAGGCTGTATCGTGCTAACAAATTGAAGCTTCTGCAAAAATGACACAAATAACGTACTTAAAGTACTGTAGCACCTGTTGTAGTGGATCTGGTGAGCTGAAAATCAATAGGGATCATCAGCAAGATGTCCGGAATAATATTCAATCATAAAATTGGTGACTTGTTGAACTACGGAGGCTGTATCGTGCTAACAAACTGAAATTTCTCAAAAAATTACAAAATGTCGTACTTCAAGTACCATAGCACCCGTTGTACTGGCTCTGGTGAGCTGAAAATCAATAGGGTTCATCTGTGAAATGTCCTCAACAATATTCCATCATAAAATTGGTGACTTATTGCACTCCGGAGGCTGTATCGTGCTAACAAGACTTGCAAGGAAAAGTGGCCGACGACAACGACGACGACATACACACAGGATTTTTTTTCTAAACACCATTTTTTCGTGTTGTTGTTGATGGATAACGTGAAAATAACTCAGAAAAAATTTCAAAATTCCAACTTTTTTTGGGGTAAACCAATACTTTTCTCGCATATAAATAGGTTGACGGAAAAGTAATATAAAATAAACAAGAATATAATGAGAAGCAAATAAAAAATATTATCCAATGTACCACTTCAGAAAAAACAAATCCCAATGGCACAGGACCAATTGGACAGGCTTATTGCAGTAATATGTTTGCATCAAACCCAAAATAAAATAAACGGTTTTAAAGATTAAAACTAACTTTTCCGCATCTGTGGCCCTGTACAATATTCTATCATAAAATTGTTACTTGTATACACTTCGGGGGATGTATCGTGCTAACAAACCGAAATTTCTCCAAAAATAACCAGAAATTTAGTATATCTAGTTTTATAGGACCCGCTGTACTCGCTCTAGTCAACCGAAAATCAATAGGGTACATCTGTGAGACACCTTGAACAATACTTATTCATAAAGTTGATCAATCGTATACTCTTTGGAGGCTGTATCGTGTTAACAAACTGAAAATTCTCCAAAAATGAGAAAAAATTGGTACTTTAAGTACCACAGCACCCGTTGTACTGGCTTTAGTGAGCCCAATATCAATAGGGTTCATCTTTAAGACGCTCTGAATAATATCCAATCATGAAATTCATCACTTGTATATACTCCGGAGGCTGTACCGTGCTAACAAACTGAAACTTCTCCAAAAATGACAAAAATATCGTACTTAAAGTACTGTAGCACCGGTTGTATTGGCTCTGGTGAGCTGAAAATCAATAGGGTTCATCAGTGAGATGCCCTGAATAATATTCAATCATAAAATTGGTGACTTGTTGAACTCCGGAGGCTGTATCGTGCTAACAAACTGAAATTTCTCGAAAAACGACAAAATGTCGTACTTCAAGTACCATAGCACCCGTTGTACTGGCTCTGGGGAGCTGAAAATCAATAGGGTTCATCAGTGAGATGTCCTTAACAATATTCAATCATAAAATTGGTGACTTGTTGAACTCCGGAGGCTGTATCGTGCTAACAAACTGGAATTTCTCGAAAAACGACAAAATGTCGTACTTCTAGTACCATAGCACCCGTTGTGATGGCTTTGGTGAGCTGAAAATCAATAGGTTCATCTGTGACATGTCCTTGACAATATTCAATCATAAAATTGCTGACTTATTGCACTCCGGAGGCTGTATCGTGCTAACAAGACTTGCAAGGAAAAGTGGCCGACGACAACGACGACGACGACGACGACGACGACATACACACAGGATTTTTTTTCTAAAAACCGTTTTTTCGTGTTGTTGTTGATGGATAACGTAAAAATAACTCAAAAAAAAATTTCAAATTTCCAACTTTTTTGTGGGTAAACCAATACTTTTCTCGCATATTAGATGGGTTGGCGGAAAAGTAAAATTAGATACAAAAGTAATAGAATGTTTTGAGATGTACAAAAAACTAAAGTAACATTCTGGCATCAAATCAAAAACAAAAAAATAATAAAAATTTCTGGTAAATTTGTGAATTTTCTTAAATAAATGTTTTAATGTACGATTTAGAGAAAAATGTGAATACAAAAGTTGTAGAACGTGTTAAGGTCTATGAAAAAGCTTAGTAACTTTTTTGCATCAAATGAAAAACAAAGGAAATACGATTTTTTTTCAACTTTGACAGGTCGCCATTTTGTTTTCACTCGGTCGATTTGGCTCATTACCGAACTCGTCCAAAATTTTGGCCTAACCGATTTTTGTTGCGAGTTTGGTTTCAATCCGTCAAAAAATACGCCCTCTATCGTGCTTACAAATTCCGTTATAAAACACATACATATATATATCATCATCATCATCATCATCATCATCATATGCAGCTTATTCAACCATTTTGTTATGGTGTAGCCTCCCTTTACATATTTATATATTCCACTTCCATGTGGGCCCATTGTTGTCTATTGCTAGCTATGCGGCCCCAAGTTGATCCTGCGAGTTTCTTTATGTCGTAGTCCCATCTTAAGTTGGGGCGTCTTCTTGGTCTTTTCACGCCTCGGGGATACCATTGCGTTATCTTTGTGGTCCATCTATCGTCTGTCCTTCTAGCGAGATGCCCCGCCCATTGCCACTTTAGGGATCTGATTCTATTTATGACATCTATCACTTGGGTCTTTTGTCTGATCCAATCAAGCCTTTTTCTATCTCTCCTTGTTATTCCAAGCATGCATCGTTCCATAGACCTCTGCGTTACCTGGAGTTTTCTAATGATATCAGTTTTCAGGGTCCAGGTTTCACAGCCGTATGTTAATACTGGTAGTACGCACTGATCAAACGCTTTCTTTTTCAAACGGAATGACATTCTAGACTTGAAGATGATAGAGTTCTGTCCAAATGTTCTCCATGCTAATTTGATTCTTCTGTTTATTTCTGGAAGTAGAGAGCCTGATATGTGTATTAGTTGACCCAGGTATATGTATTCCTCTACTATTTCCAGGGCAGTGTCATTAATTGTTATTTCTTGTGCGTTAATCTGTTCGTTATACATTATCTTGGTCTTACTCAGATTTATTTTAAGGCCTACTTCGTTGCTTGCTGCATTCAATTCATTTATTTGTTGTTGCATTTCGCCAGGGTTACTCGCTATCAGGATGATGTTATCAGCGAATCTTAGATGGTTCAAGTATTCTCCATCTATATTCAGACCTGTGTTGTTCCAGCCCAGTTTTCTGAAGATGCTTTCTAGTGTTGCTGTATATAACTTTGGTGATATTGCGTCTCCTTGTCTAACTCCTCTGCTGGTGGGGAATTCTGGTGTGCCCTCATATATCCTAACTCTTGCTTTGGCTTCCCTATATATATTTGCTAGGGTCTCAATATATGGCTTGTCGACCCCTTGTTCTGTTAGGGCATTTATTACTGCTCTGGGATATATAGAGTCGAATGCTTTCTCAAAGTCGATGAAGGCTAGTGCTAGTGGTTGGTTGTATTCTTTGGTTCGACTGATAACCTCTGAGGGTATGGATGTGATCTATTGTACTGAAGCCTTTGCGGAATCCAGCCTGTTCTCGTGGTTGGGCCGAGTCTAGTGTATTTTGTATTCTGTTGTGAATGATCTTTGTGAATACCTTGTACGTCACTGGTAGTAGACTTATTGGTCTGTAGTTCTTAATGTCTTCTTTGCTGCCTTTCTTGTGGATCAACACTATAAGGGCGCTGTTCCACTCTTTAGGTATGCTCCTGGACATCAGACAGTTCGTGTATAGTTTGGCAAGCTACTTCCATGTTTTAGCTCCTGCATATTTGAGTATTTCGGTCGTGATGCCGTCATTTCCCGCTGCTTTGCTATTTTTCATGCTTTTCAGTGCCATTTCTACTTCCTCCACCAAAACTTCTGGTATGGCATCTTCTGAGTGTTCTATTATTTCTTCCAAATTTTCAGGGGCCTTGTATAGGTCTCCATAGAATTTGGTTACTAGGTCTATTATTTCATTCCTGTCTGTGGTTCTTGTGTTTCCATCAGTTAATGCAACTATCTGTCTTTTCCCTATTATTAGTGCCCTTTTTGCATTTTTGTAGCTTTTACGGTTTTCTATTGTTGTTTGTACCAGTTTCTCGTTGTAATTCCTGATATCTTCTGCGATTTCCTTTCGTATCGTCTTGCACAGTTCGGTGTATTCAATTCATTGAATGTTTGTTGTCTTTTTCATTTCTCTTCGTTTTTGTAATAGTGCTTTTTTTTCCGGAGTTTTTTGTGTTCACCTCGTAGTTGCAGACCTCCCACTTCTACGGCGCAGTTTCGAATTGTGTCCATCAGTTCAGGGTTGTTATATTCCACTTTTTGTAGTCTTTCTTCTAGTAGTGCTTCATATTGGTGAGAGTTCTCTCTCAGCCTTTCGTTGTTTATGTTTTTCGTTGTGTTGGTTTTGATTAGTCTTGACCTTTCTAGTTTTATATTTAAGACCAGTCGAGCTCTAATTAGTCGATGGTCGCTTCCTGTAGTGAACTTGTTGAGCGTGCTTAGATCTTTTACTGTGTTAATTTTATTGGTGAGGATAAAGTCTATTTCGTTTCTGATAGTTGCACCGGGACCTTCCCACGTCCATTTCCTGTTAGGGTTCTTCTTGAAGAAGGAGTTTGCCACATACATGTTCTGAAAGTGTGCGAACTGTATTAATCTCTCTCCTCTTTCATTCCTTTCTCCAAATCCATATTTCCCCATTCCTTTTTCTTGGTCTTTCCTGTGTCCTACTTTGGCATTAAAGTCTCCCATTATGTATTTGAAGTGACTATTGTCGTTGCTGAGCGCTTGGATTATTTCATTATAGAATTCTTCTATTTCGTCGTCACTATGGCTGATTGTTGGGGCGTATACCTGAATAATCTGGATAGTACAGTCATATATATATATATATATATATATAGTCACATATATATATATATATATACAGTCACATATATATATATATATATATATATATATATATATATATATATATATATATATATATATATATATATATATTGGGAGAAGCAGCAAAACAAACGTGTACTCTTATAACATTATATCTCCAATATTTCGACAATGAATATTGTCATCATCAGGGAGCTACAATATAATTAAATACTTAAAAGTTTTGAATAAATGAAAAAACCTAACCTTACTTACAATGTTAGCGAGGTTGTACGTATTGATGGAAAATATCCAAAACTTCAAGCATATTCATCAACCATAACAACACAAAAATATGTAAATGAAAACCACAAACATATAATTAAAATCATTTAAAACTTTTGAAAATGTTAATGCCGACAAATTGAGGGTCGAACATGTGCTTCATAGCAACATTACACATTAACAGAAGGAAGTTAACTGAATTGTCATGTCAAAAGAACGATCATGACTACCAACTGAAAAGTTGTGAGAAACGTTTGTATTTCTACCACTCCAACAAATAAACATATTACTTGCTCATTATATAGGGTGAGCGAAAACATTATTTTTTTATATTTTACTATTATGTTAATTATTTAAGATGAAAAATTATTATTAAAAATTATTATTGTAATTATTTTAACATCAATATTATTATTATTCAAAAATTAATAGCAATTATACAAAGACAATCAACAGATCAAGAGGTGGATGACTAACAACCTCACTAATCCATAAAAAGCTTATCAGTTGTTAAATAACAGATATAATTCAGAAAATTATCGATGAAACAATGATTAACAGCCAGGAAAGTCTGAAATACTTAGGTATTCATCTGGATAGAAACCTGAGGATGGCGAAATATATACACGAAGTGGCAAAGAAAGCAGAAAAGACCTTGGGACATATCAGCAGGCTGATGCCAAATAAAGGAGGGCCCAGAGAGGGGAACAGGCGTATTCTATGCTCGGTGCCGCAATCTATTATCCTGTATGGATCTTCTATCTGGAAAAGAACTCTCAACAAAAATATATATTTAAATAAGATAATCAGCATACGCCATCAGAATAATTGGAGCGTACAGAACTGCATCCACAAGATCAGTTCTAAGTCTTGCACAAATACCACCAATCAACATCCTAGTGATGAAATTGGAAGATAAGCAGGCTTTAGATAAGCCAAGAGCGGAATTCCTAGTGCTGCAAAGATGGTAAGAATGGTGGCAGGAAGATGCTGCAGTTACTATCTGACGCAAATGTTGACCGGTCAGGAATGTTTCCAAGCATATCGAAAGCGATTCCAATATACCGAACTATCAACGTGCATATACTGTGGTGAAGAAGATACAGCAGAACACACTAAATTTATCTGTAGTAGATGGCAGATGTAAAGACTGAATATGTAAGATGAAGCAGGAAATATAACGCCAGAGAATGTCATAAGCAAAATACTAGAAGATCCAAAAAAGTGGGAAGCAGTACAAACATTTATAACTACCATACTAAAACAGAAAGAAAACGACGTAAGATGAAGAGAAGGTAAAAGGTAATAATTCAGAATGTATAGATGCAACAACATGACAGTCAATAGCAAAAATCATAGCCGTCGGACTTGAAGTAATGCCAAACGGCGGTTCCGAGTTCGACTAACACTGGATACCGAGGTGTGGTTTGGTGGTGTAGACAGGAACTTGCACTACTTAGAACCCTGAGTCCCACACTTCCTGTCGCATAAGAACCATAGCGTAGGAGCTGAACATGAGCTTCCACACCCGTCAAAAAAAACAACACATGAACCGGAATTTCAAATTAAATTAACAATTTTAAACAAAATCCACTGCGCCGTTCATTTGCTAGGTACGAGACAGAAGTAGACAATTAAATTCGATAGCCAGGAAAACTATATGTGCTGATCTTTACAATTATCACTTAAGAATTCAGATCTCCCTAGATTTATCTGTTCATTGACGACATCATATTATGGGTTTCTTAAGTGCCATCTAATTTCCAATTGATGCAAATCATTTATTAATACCTAACACAGAACTAGAAGTACTACATATTTGTGATGAGAAACAAGAACTGGATTTCCTTGAATAATTGGAAATTAGAAGGCACTTAAGAAACCCACAATATTATGAAGTCGTCAATGAACAGATAAATCTAGGGAGTTCTCCTTTTTGAAACTGTCTTCTTAAGTGATAATTTTAAAGATCAGCAGATATGGTTTTCCTGGTTTTCTATATCACTGCACAGTTATACTGATCTTAATTGGGAAAAAGGATATTCAGGATATCCCCATAGGGCTAATAATATCTAAGCTTTATTATTTGTAATATCACATCTTCTTCTTCTTTCTATTAATATATATTAAGTCAATCACAAGCTAGGTCACTTCTTGATCTAGTCAAAAATTATTACTAAACATCAGGTATGTGGTGGTTACTTAGTAAGGGTCCCTCGTGTACTCGACGTTTACCATAAAGGCATCATATCTTGGAGGAAACCATTTACCTAGCAACCTGTATGTGGGAATAAAAAACACAACATCACTTCTGTAAATATCACTGGGATGACGTTTAATACATTAACAATACATAAATATAAAACCACTCGTCTTATTCAAAGTATTAATAACAACTCTTCTATCCTGGTTCGTTAACTCTAAATTCATAGGAAATATAATACAAAATAGATATGATTTTCTACATGCCTGACCTTCCGTCTATAAGTTGTACATGCTTGTATATAAACACGAACGTGCTTCCATCAATAACTGACATTGACCGTGGTCGACCAATGCTCCCTAAATACTATAATTAATATTAACCTAAATTTAAATATTATTTCTAAGTTAATGTCCTTTTGTCTTTAATGTCTTTTTAGGGATCACTACAGGTAGACATTAAATGAAATGTAACTTCTGTCATTCTAACGATGATATTTAATATCGAAACAATTGTCAATTTCTTAGAGTTTTTAACGTTTTTTAAATATATTGTGGAATTATCTAGAAACTGTAAATTTCATTCAAAACACTTATATTCTTTTTGAAATCAGAAATTATGTTTACAAAATCAGTAAAGAATCTGTTCACTGAGAACTCTTTTAAAGTAGATTGAATTGAAAATTCATGATAATTGGATTCAACTACTAGTACTTACGTTTATATAAATGTTTAACAAACTTGTTGCGTATTTTTCAAAACATTGTGATTTTTGGTTTTAACTATTTGTTCAAATTATTAAGTTAGACAGAATTTGAATTCTATTAACTTTTTGTGATCTATCAAGTACTTACGACAACCGCGAAGTTATCCTAGACTAAAATACCAATTGAAATTCGCTTTATATCACAGTAAAGTTTCGAGGAGTGTTTGAAAAAAAAATTCCTCACTTAACGTTAGAGTTTCGCAAACCTTTTACCAAATATAGTTTCCTATCCTATACTACAAGCAAGAGCTTATTTTGTATTCCTTATTCCTTATTTTTACTCTTTGAAGATAGTGCATTATTCGGTTCATCAAAGTTAAGTGAAAATTTAGCATACATTTGTGTGCAACATTTCTCCATATAAAATAAAAATCCCCGTTTAAACGCGGTTTCAGCTTCAAATAAAGCCATTTTAAGTCATTAAAAACTAACATAAGCCAATTTTAGCATGCCTGCTTCCTACATGTTAATCATGCAACAAAGATGAAGTAATTAAACTTTTATGTTTTCGTTTGACTTCGCAAAAAGGAGTCCAATCATAGCTACGGTTTCATATTTTATACTGAAACCGAAATAGCATTAAATTGGAATTCGTTTTTGTGGCAGGTAATTGAGTGAATTTTTCAGAGTTCAATCAATTAAACGTTGACTAATTGAATATGTCGCTCAAACCAGAACATTAACGGAAGAAGTAGGCTACAAAATAACAATTATTACATTTGACATTTTAACTTTTCCGCCCAACCTATCTAATATGCGAGAAAAGTATTGGCTTACCCAAAAAAAGTTGGACATTTGAATTTTTTTTTGAGTTATTTCTACGTTTTCCATCAACAACAACACGAAAAAACGGTTTTAAAGATTAAAACTAACTTTTCCGCATCTGTGGCCCTGAACAATATTCTATCATAAAATTGTTACTTGTATACACTTCGGGGGATGTATCGTGCTAACAAACCGAAATTTCTCCAAAAATAACCAAAAATTTAGTATATTAGTTTTATAGGACCCGCTGTACTCGCTCTAGTCAACTGAAAATCAATAGGGTACATCTGTGAGACACCTTGAACAATACTTATTCATAAAGTTTATCAATCGTATACTCTCTGGAGGCTGTATCGTGCTAACAAACTGAAAATTCTCCAAAAATGACAAAACTTTGGTACTTCAAGTACCACAGCACCCGTTGTACTGGGCTTTAGTGAGCTCAATATCAATAGGGTTCATCTTTAAGATGCTCTGAATAATATCCAATCATAAAATTCATCACTTGTATATACTCCGGAGGCTGTATCGTGCTAACAAACTGAAACTTCTCCAAAAATGACAAAAATATCGTACTTAAAGTACTGTAGCACCGGTTGTATTGGATCTGGTGAGCTGAAAATCAATAGGATTCATCAGTGAGATGCCCTGAATAATATTCAATCATAAAATTGGTGACTTGTTGAACTCCGGAGGCTGTATCGTGCTAACAAACTGAAATTTCTCGAAAAACGACAAAATGTCGTACTTCAAGTACCATAGCACCCGTTGTACTGGCTCTGGTGAGCTGAAAATCAATAGGGTTCATCTGTGAAATGTCCTTAACAATATTCCATTATAAAATTGGTGACTTATTGCACTCCGGAGGCTGTATCGTGCTAACAAGAGTTGCAAGGAAAAGTGGCCCACGACAACGACGACGACGACGACGACGACATACACACAGGATTTTTTTCTTCTAAAAACCGTTTTTTCGTGTTGTTATTGATGGATAACGTAAAAATAACTCAAAAAAAAAATTCGAATTTCCAACTTTTTTGTGGGTAAACCAATACTTTTCTCGCATATTAGATAGGTTGGCGGAAAAGTAAAATCCTGTGTGTATGTCGTCGTCGTCGTCGTTGTCGTCGGCCACTTTTTCTTACATGTCTTGTTAGCACGATACAGTCTCCGGAGTGCAATAAGTCACCAATTTTATGATGGAATATTGTTAAGTACATGTCACAGATGATTTCTATTGATTTTGAACTCACCAGAGCCAGTACAACGGGTGCTATGGTACTTGAAGTACGACATTTTGTAATTTTTTGAGAAATTTCAGTTTTTTAGCACGATACAGCCTCCGGGGTTCAACAAGTCACCAATTTTATGATTGAATATTATTCAGGACGTCTCACAGATGAATCCTATTGATTTTCAGCTCACCAGAGCCAATACAACAGGTACTACAGTACTTTAAGTACGATATTTTTGTCATTTTTGGAGAAGTTTCAGTTTGTTAGCACGATACAGCCTCCGGAGTATATACAAGTGACCACTTTTATGATTGGATATTATTCAAAGATGAACCCTATTGATATTCCGCTCACTAAAGCCAGTACAATGTGTGCTATGGTACTTGGAGTACTAAATTTTTGTCATTCTAGGATAAAATGCAGTTTGTTAGCACGATACAGCTTTTCAGAGAGTATACGATTGATCAATTTTATGATTGAATATTGTTCAAGGTGTTTCACAGATGTACCCTATTGATTTCCAGTTGACTAGAGCCAGTACAGCGGGTTCTATAAATCCAGATATATTACATTTTTGGTTATTTTTGGAGAAATTTCGGTTTGTTAGGACGATATATCCCCCGAAGTGTATACAAGTAACAATTTTATGATATAATATTGTTGAGGGCCACAGATGCGGAAAAGTTAGTTTTAATCTGCAAAACCGTTTATTTTTGTTACTATTTGGAAAAAGGGTGATGTAACCGAGTATTTTATGTTAGATATATTGAATATATGCATTTAAGTCGATAGAATTATAGACTATTCATTGTTCTTTTTCATTAACAAAATTTGTTATGTAAAATACGTAGCTCAGTTATAATAGTAATTATAATAATAAAATGGAAAATGCAGTTACGTCGATATGAGGAATAAAATGGGGAAAATAATTTTACTCAGTCATCAACGAAAATATTAAATGTGCTCCAAAATTAACATTGACAACATAGTATATACTACTGGGCTATGGGCTATATTCCCTGATGATATGCACTTGGTGCTAAATAGACTGACTAGCATAAAATGGGGCAGCGCAGTTATTTTTGGACTTCTTGAATTATCGATTTTTTTTCAGATCTCCTTGCTTGTCGTGTTTGATACAAAAAGCATATTTTTTCGTTTCGTGAATTCACGTGTCTACTGTAAATTGTTTTTGCAGTGTTGTCATTGAAGTGTATTGCTATGAGCATGAATCATGTAAAATTGGCGCAAAATGTTGCGGTTGTGAAAAATGACCGCGGTAAACGAGAAATTGCGAGAAAGTTTGATGTAAGCCTCTAGAGTGCGCAACGAGTGTGACGGCGACACAAAAGAGACTGTTTAGCTCATAATATTAATAATGGCACAGTGACAGGATACTGTCTCCAGAATCAGAGGAAATATTGCTACATCAAGAACTATAGAAATTTGTTATTAGTGCTTCGGACAAATAATGTAGAAGGTGTTAGGAAATATCGGATACCATTCAGCACATAGCGAATACTGATAAATCACACAGCTGAAGCTAATAAATTTCACCTAGGCTCCTGTCTGTAAGTACTATCTGAAGACAGTTATAAGAAATGCCGATTTTAGTCTCTACACTGACAGGTATATTATCACCGGATGACAAGTGATGGTTAACTATCCCGATATTGTGGTAGTGGATAAGATGGCTAACACGGTCCTCCTCGTGGATGTTGCTGTCCCGAATA
Source organism: Galeruca laticollis (assembly GCA_963921935.1). NCBI lineage: Eukaryota > Metazoa > Arthropoda > Insecta > Coleoptera > Chrysomelidae > Galeruca > Galeruca laticollis. Next base: position 118,179,304 of record OY998183.1, on the reverse strand, counting down.
ATAATAATGATACCGATCATCTTGTATCACCCTTGGTCTCAATCACACATATATACAGGCTAGTATGGGCAATCTGGGCCTTCAAAAGAAGACATATATTGATTTACAGAAGGCGGCAGATTTCAATACTTTTCGCACAGTTCCCAAATTTCTAAATATATGATTATAGATCCTAGTCGTATTTGCGTTTTTGTTCGGTATAATTGAATGTTACCAGAATGTGCTGATTTTCCTTGAACTCTGGTTTTTAAGGTTAAATTTGTACAGTTGACTCGAAAATAGCGGATTATTAAAAATTATCTCTCATTTGAATCGCGATTCTGACTCACTAGCTCAGATAGATGAATGCGTGTACGGAGCAGCTCCCATTTGGCGAATCATTAGTTATAACATTTGGAGGCATACCTTTTGAGTTTTTATTGAGAATGGAACCTTGACTGCGACCATACTGGACCATGATGATGAACGGCATCACACTGGTTACTGCTGCTGCTGCACTGGTTTTGGTAGTAATATTTGAAATTACTAGTTGTATTCTTCTAAACTTGTTTATACTCGATGATATTTTCACATAAAACTATTTGTGAGACTGAAATATATTTTAATCTAGATATATTATTAAAATTCTATATCTGATTATTAACAGGGCTGCCAGTAATATTACAGTTTAGTAGACAAAGTAAGTTTTATAAATATAGGGAATTCACCACTATTGAACTGTCTTCTTAAGTGATAATTGTAATGATCAGCAGATATAGTTTTCCTGGTTTTCTATATCATTGCACAGTTAAACTGATCTTTATTGGAAAAATGATATCCAGGATATCACCATAGGGCTAATAATATTTGTAATATCACATCTTCTTCTTTTTTCTATTAACATATATTAAGTCAATCACAAGGTAGGTCACTTCTTGATCTAGCCAAAAATAACTACTAAACATCAGGTAGACATCAAATGAATTGTAACTTCTGTCATTCTGACGATGATATTCAGTTATCGAAACAATTGTCAATTTTTTAGAATTTTCAACATTTTTCATTATATTATGGAATTAGCTAGAAACATTGAGTTTCATTTAAAACACTAATATGAGTAGATTCCACGAAGTAAGGGTCGAGACAGTTAATTTTAACTTCATATCCGTTTAAAAGACCATACTCTGGTATAATTCTTTAACTTACATTACATTTAAGTTGTTTAGGATTTCATTAACAGAATTCCATTACAATATAATTCTACAAGGAAGTTATTTGATACAAAATATTTGCAGTTTCCTTGAGAAAATAATTCACATCAAGAAATCCAAAATCTGCATTGCAAAGTACTATACAAGTTACTCGCCTTGAGTTTACCTACCACACCTTTTATTTCGAAAAGAAACAGAACGCACCTTTATATGTATTCTGGCCAATTTACCTTTTTCGGTATATGTATACATGTACTACATTGCATGTGCCCGCAAGATAACATTTTTATTTATATGTGCTGTGAAGCCAACATAGAGAGAACATTTTTGAAAAATATACGATGACTATTCCAGCATGTATTCACAACCAAATTAATTTAAAATTGATTCTCAGGAGTAAAATTTGCTAATGAGATATTCATAAGGAGTTTGTTTGGAGTTTTTTTTTCATAGCTAGTCCGATTTTCTCTAATAATTTGAATAACTTCATCAAATTCTATCGACTGGTGTATTCAGTAGTGGGGCAAGTATACTATGATCTCAGATATATTGTAATCCTTCACTTGTTGCAATGCTAAAGTGCTCTGGTTTTTTCTAATAATACACCTTGTAACTGGTCAAATACGTTCTAATTTCTTCTAAACAGAAAACTAGTGTTAGTATTAGTGTGATTGGATGTAGTTCAATTTTATTCTGATTGAGAGATTGTTCAAATGAAACTTACGGTTTCTAGTTAATTCTACAATATAATAAAAATTGTTGAAAATTCTAAAAAATTGACAATAGTTTCGATAAATCAATATCATCGTCAGAATGACAGAAGTTACATTTCATTTGATGCCTACCTGATGTTTAGTAGTTAGTTTTGGCTAGACCTAGAAGTGACCTAACTTGTGATTGACTTAATATATATTAATAGAAAAAAGAAAAAGATGTGATATTGAAGCTTAGATATTATTAGCCCTATGGTGATATCCTGGATATCATTTTTCCTATTAAGATCAGTATAACTGTGCAATGATATAGAAAACTAGGAAAACTATATCTTCTGATGTTTACAATTATCACTTAAGAAGACAGTTTATTAGTGGAGAACTCCCTAGATATAACTGTTCACTGACAACTTCATATTGTGGGTTTCTTTCATTTTGGACATTTGAGTTTATATATACCTGACTCCTTTAATTGTGGTATTTTTGTTTTTACATTTAACAATTTTGTATTAACTTACTTTCTATTTTAAAAGAAATTGTTGTATTCGTTGCTGAAGATATCTTTGAAATATTATTAAAAATATTTCCTGCATATGTGATGGTTTTATAAGTTTTTATTTCATCAGTTTGATTTGGAAATATTAGTTGTAATGCCACTTTTTTCTCTTTTTCATTAAATAGCTTATTTATCATATCTAATGGATAACAGTTGGATGTTGCTATTTGTCTAATTGTATTAATCTCTCTATCAAAATTACATTTGTTCATAGGAACTGAAAAAGCTCTATGTATCATTGTGTTATATGCCGCTAGTTTATGGGACAAGGGGTGATTGGAATTAAATGGAATTGTCACATCAGTCTGTGTTGGTTTTCGGTAAATTGAATGATCAAGTACATTATTAACTCTTTGAATTTTTAAATCAAGAAAATTGCTTGAGCTATTTTCTTCTATTTCTAATGTAAATTCAATTTTTGGGTGTAAATTATTGATGTGGTTGAACAATACCCCTAATTGTCGTTCACTACCCATAAAACAAGCTAATATGTCATCTACATATCTATACCAAAATAAAACATTTTTCGAAATATTACTTTCAAAGATCTTTCTTTCTAAATTGTCCATAAAAATGTTTGCCAAAATTGGCGATATAGTGCTCCCATTGGTAAACCTTTATTTTGAATATATATCTTATTGTCAAAAGTGAAATAATCCTGATTAATGCATACATTATTCAATTCACCGAAAACCAACACAGACTGATGTGACAATTCCATTTAATTCCAATCACCCCATGTCCCATAAACTAGCGGCATATAATTCAATGATACATAGAGCTTTTTCAGTTCCTATGAACAAATGTAATTTTGGTAGAGAGATTGATACAATTAGACAAATAGCAACATCCAACGGTTATCCATTGGATATGATAAATGAGCTAATTAATAAAAAACAGAAAGTAACGTTAGTACAGAATTGTTAAATGTGAAAACAAATATACCACAATTAAAGAAGCCAGGTATATATAAACTCAAATATCCAGAATGTAATGCTGTCTATTTGGGTCAGACCCTCAGGAATTTTGAAATCCGATACAGTGAACACTTACGAGCATACAGATTAAAACAACCAGATAAATCCCACTACGCAAAACATCTACTTGACACCAATCATTCATTGACACCTAACACAAAACTAGAAGTGCTGCATATTTGTGAAAAGAAATAAGAAGACATTTAAGAAACCCACAATATGAAGTCGTCAATGAACAGATAAATCTAGGGAGTTCTCCACTAATAAACTGTCTTCTCAAGTGATAATTGTAAAGATCAGCAGATATAGTTTTCCTGGTTTTCTATATCATTGCACAGTTATACTGATCTTAATTGGAAAAATGATATCCAGGATATCACCATAGGGCTAATAATATCTAAGCTTCAATATTTGTAATATCACATCTTCTTCTTTTTTCTATTAACATATATTAAGTCAATCACAAGTTAGGTCACTTCTTGGTCTAGCCAAAAATAACTACTAAACATCAGGTAGGCATCAAATGAAATGTAACTTCTGTCATTCTCACGATGATATTGATTTATCGAAACAATTGTCAATTTTTTAGAATTTTCAACAATTTTTATTATATTGTGGAATTAACTAGAAACTGTGAGTTTCATTTAAAACACTAATATGAGTAGATTCCACCAAGTAAGGGTCGAGACAGTTAATTTCATTGTCAAAATTTCTTTGTAGCAATCCTGGCTAATTGTTTCTGTAACTTATACCTACTCCTCTTTTCAATTCCTTGTACCAGTACATTGTCCGATACATGAAAGTGATGTCGCCTCTACCTATGTACGACTATACTCTTTAATATCATTTTATCTCTTACAAAGATTTATTGTTTGATTAAAATGTTGAGCTTGACAAACATCCAACAAATATGTTCTGGCAATATTAATTAAATCAGTTAAAGCCTCAAAGTCAGTGAAATGCTTTTATAATTATGAATTATTACTTTGAATACGTGGAAATGTCAGATACACTCTTCTCTTTCTGTGCTCTCCTAACTGCAAAGTTTCTAGCAAGAATACCTTTACAAACGGTGTTAAACCTTTATCACAATATGTATATTTTATCAATTTTGACAGTTTCCGGCATTACAAAGAACCTCATGTTCTTTGTAGTGAATATTAATTTTTTTTTTCGAAAACTAATAGTATTAATTGTAAAATAACAGTTTGGTGAAACTAAAATTATAGCAAGTAGGGAAGCTTGTGCCTCAAATTCCATCTTTGAATATTTGTTAATTTATATTCGCTAATGCGTGCCTTTATAGATTAACTGGAGGGTTCCTAAATCTGGATTTGATCCGGAAAATTGATTAAATTGATTAATATTATTCACTATTCGGTGCTTCAAAATTTAACTTTATAAGTATTATTTGAAATTTTTTTTAATGAAGAATAATATAAATTACAAAGTCCACTAGTGTTTTAAATAAAACTTACTGCTTCCAGCAAACACCACAATATATTGAAAAACTGTTAAAAATTATAAAAAGGCCGGAATCTACATAAAAACTTAAATCGCAATGTTACGGTCATTTCATGCTTTTTAACGACATCTAGGATAAATCGTCTCTTTTATAGTATTTGAGAATAGGAATGTAGTTACTCATGTTATTACAAGTTATTACTCAAATAATTAATTCCCACCTCGAGCTTAATTTGCAATATACGCGACAGGTACCTATGGTAATTATTGATTTTTCGAGAAGGAAAAAAGCGATTAAGTCACTGTAGTAAGATAGAGACAGGTGTATAAGTACTGGGGACACTTTCTAGCGAGGTTTCTTGAAAATAAAAATGAATTTTTGGAGCTCTCTCCAACTTCCAACCTGAAACGAAAAGGATGTGTCTAGTGAAAATTGGAAAAATTGATTTGGATAAGTAAAATTCAAAGGTATGTTAACGATTGCTTAATAATTTGAAAATCAGCTTGAAATTTATTCTCTTTGTGGAATCATGTTGTAAAGTAACTTTCGATAAAAAAAATATTCGAGTTTATTTTGGTGCTTTTTATTGAATAATGGTTTTTATGAGACACATACTTTTCGCTCGAAAGTCTGGAAGATGGGGAGCCCTATTTTTATAGGACAGACAGGTATTCTAATAAAAACATAAGTTCCGACTTTTATTTTTTTATTAGAAAATTTCTTTTTTAAAAAGACAAAATATAATTTTTAGTTTATTTCGAACTGTACAAAGCATACATCAGAGTTTAACAATGGTAAATGAAAATTAACTGAAGAGTAATTCAAATTATTTACAGACAGTATATATAACTTTTATAGAAGTGTTGAAGTTGCACTTTTGCAGGTGTTCTTCAGATAAGGCTGTAGACATAACTCCTCCCGTCTTTAGGTTTCGAGAAACACGGAGTGGATTTTCGAAATTTCATTTTCTTCCATGGGATTTTCTTCTGACTTCTTGAAGATTTTGAATATTTGCTTTCTATATTTAACTAAAATGCAGATTAAAACACATACGATTGTAATTCCTATGATTGTTCCTATTGTGTTTGCTTTATACGGGTTGTTTTCGATTTCTGTGATCGGTTTTAATTGTTTTGAAATTCGGCTGATTTCCTTAAGTTCTTCAAAGTCAATTTCTGTTATATTCGGTATCTGGTAGTTTCTGGAAGCGATCAATGATTCTGTCTCAATTTTAGGTAATATAAATGGTTTTCCTCTGCTTATCGGAATTTTGTTAATATATTTTTGATTATTGGTCCATATTTCGCATGAATCTGGAATTTTGATCAGTACTGGAGTCGTCACTGGAATATATTGGTTACTTCGGCATTTGGAAAATATTTGATGAGGCTTTTCTGGTATTATTAGAATTTCGTTTTCTGTAACTTGTTCTATGATTATTTGTTGAACGTTTACTTCCATGATGTGGCAACATTTCGGAGCTTCTCCTCGGAGTAATTGTATAGTACAGTTGTCTTGGGATATTAGATTTTGTCTGCAGTAGTATGTTTCTTCTAAGAAAGGACATTCTTCTTTTTCGAATTGGTTGTCATCGTTTTTGTGTGCCAAATAAGGGAATAAAGGAGTATACATTTTGTGGTTTTGGATAATGGGGAAAATATGATAAAATTCATAAGTCTTGTCTTTAAGAATAGGTATATGAATTGCAAAATTTAATTTAGAGTCTGATATCGATACTTGGGTTCCTAAGAATTGGTAATAAGTCAGTAGATTCTTAAATTGGGGAGTTTGGTTAGAATCGTATATATTATGTAAATATTTAATCATTTCGAATATGTGGGAACTGGAAATTATAGAATTATGTAAAGAGTTTAGTTTGGAAAATACTATGGCGTTTTCTAAATTATCTAATAAGGTAATTGTAGTTTGACAATCTAAATTTATTTGTGAAATAACTCCTTGAAAGCTTAAGTAACTTTCGAGAGTTTCTATTTTATCGTAAAATGATGCTTGTATTTTCTCTAAGTTATTTTTTAATATTTCTTGATTATTATTTAGAATACTAATGGATTTATTATAATGTTCAATGAGTTTTGTATTTAGAGAAATTTGTAAATTTACTTCTTGAATGATATTTTTCTGGTTTTTCTGTAATGTGTCGATTGCTTTATTATATCGTTCTTCGTCATCGGAATCTAACGTGCCAAAAAGCCATTTGTCGATTTTTCCGACTACATTTACAAGTCCTCTTTTACTCCTAACATGGGGATATAGATTATTTAATTTTTCTTTTAAGGAATTAATTAGACACTCTGTTCTTATTAAAATACTTTGCGCTAAGCTATGGTATGATATAGGATTACTGCTATTAAATAGTCTAATGCTATCTTTAATAATATAAAAATGTTTGACTAAATTATTAACTTGTTTAAATATTATTTCTAAATCTATGTAATGTAAGAATGTATGCTTATTATATATGATTCGAGAATTTCCTAATTGGATAGGGAGGATTAGGTTTTCAATTCTTGTAGTCGATACATCTTCTTCAACACAGTGTGTCTGAAGTATCAGGATGCATGTAGTTGTCAATATCAGGAGGTTCATCGTTTGATTCCTGTAATAATTTTTTAGTTACTAATCTTGGTTTTCTGGTTAAATTTTTATGATATGTACCCTTACTGGTTTTAATGATAACACCTTTTTGACCAAGAACTTTTGTTTTTTTTAATTTAGGTAATTTTTTATTTCTTTGTTTTGTTTTAATATAACACGTTTTTTGGGTTGAGAAACTTGGGGGATCTTCACGTTTTTCATTTAATTTTTGAATTATTTTCTCTTTTGTACTTTCATTATTTTGCTTGACTTTCTCATATAATCTTTTGCTATTTTCTTTGTGGTCTTGTACATATGACGATATTATTAAATGATCATCTAAATCGAAAGGATCGGGGTTGTTAATATGACCTTTAATAATTTCAAAAGGGGTGTATTTTGTAACTGAATGGATGGAATTATTATAACAAAATATTGCGTTTTTAATTAACTGATCGGGTTTCATATTTTTGTTTTCCTTTTGTAGGCATCTATAATGTTCAATTAGAGTCGAATGAAATCTCTCAACTGGAGAGTTAGAATTACTGTTTTTTGCAGTTGTAAAATGTAAATGAATATGATGTAATTTACAAAAATCTTGGAGGTCGAAATTTTTAAATTCTGTGCCTTGATCTGTTGTGATTCTATTGGGTAAACCGTGGTGTGAAATGAATTCAAGTAGTTTATCGACTACCAATATTCCTATTATACTATCTAATGGATAAGCTTGACCGTATCGTGAAAATGAGTCTATAATTGTTAGATATGATTTGTTTGCTATATAAAATACATCTAAATGTATATGTTCAAAAGGTTTTGATGATGTGGGTGTTAAATTAAATTTGATTACTGGTGGGTTTCTATCGTATTTATTTTTCAAACAGGTTTCGCAATTATTAATATATTTTTCGATATCGTCGTTCATTTTTGGCCAATAATATAGCGAACTAAGTGATTTTTTTACTTCATTGATTCCTCTGTGTCCTGATTTATAAATGTGACTGTATTCAATTTTTACTTTTTGCTCTTCAGTGGTTTCTACGTCTTTTAAGACTTTCGGACAATGAATAAATTTAAGTGCTGAATTTTTGAATGTATTTTGTGCAGTAACTACGAATATTTTCATTAAGGATTCGTTTTGGAAATATAAAGCGTAGTTTTGTTTGGGATCAATGTACTCTTTAATAAGTTTGATTATATTTTGTTCCGTGTTGAATTTTGGTATCGTTACGTATAATCTAAAATTTTCAAAAATTTTCTCTCGCGTAATTTGAGAATTCATTGTTTCTCCTAGCGTGAGGTAAATTTGATTTTTATACATATTTAAAGGTTTCTCTGAAATGGGAATATTTAGTATTGGATTTTCTAAAGCTGTATGAATTGTATCTATAGTTTGGTTGGTTTGTTCTCTAGGTATTGTTATGTCAGAAATGATATTTATTTTTTTGTTTTGTTGATTTTTGTCAAAAATTTGTAATTCGTCTGTTAGATCTATATCATCTAAATTCGGAAGAATATCATTAATTTGCAAAATTTCGTCAATATCATTTAAATCGTTCTCATCATAATTTACAGCTATGGATTCGGTTTCGAATGCGTTTAGATTTTGAACATTTCGCGAAAGAGCATCTGCTACTTGATTATTTTTTCCTTTTACATACTTTATCTCATAATTAAATTCTTCAAGTCTTAATCGCCAGCGTACTAATCTGGAATTCGGTTCTTTGAGGGAAAATAACCATTGTAATGGCTTGTGGTCAGTAAATATTGTAAAACGTTTACCAAAAAGATAGGGTCGGAAGTATTTGCATGCCCATACTATGGCTAGCAATTCTTTCTCAATTGTAGAAAAGTTAATTTCAGAAGAATTCAAGGTTCTAGAGGCATAACAAATCGGATGATTATCTTGAGACAAGACGGCACCTATTGCATAGTTTGATGCGTCTGTTGTTAGTTCAAATGGTTTTTCTAAATCTGGGTATGCTAAGACTGGTTCTGATATTAGAATATTTTTACAAGTGTCAACACATTTAAGAAATTCTGTGACATAACCCATTGCGTCTTCTAAACTTTCTGGTTTTTTCAAATGCATATTATTTTTTAATATACCGCTACATCCCGCTATGAACGTGTTTAAAGCAACTTTATTATAGTGATTTATTTGACATTCTTTTTCTAATTGATTCATATTTATATCATTACTAACCCTTTGTAATACTCTACTTCTAATTAATTGTAACCTACTTCCAAAATCTATTAAATGTTCTCCTTTAAGAGGTCTACTTCGCGTCAATTCTTGTACTAAGCAGTCTAAATTGCGTCTATCAGCAAAACATTGGATTAAAGCTTGTTTCAATTTATCCCAATTATTTATTTCAATTCTATTTCCTACCATAACTTCCGCTCGTCCTTCTAATTTTTCTTGTACACATTCAAAAATATGTGCTTTTAGTTCAGGATCGTTATAAGCACTATAAGTAGTTATTAAATTTTCACATTTTGAAATAAACTTATTTAAATAATCGCAATCACCATTGAAAGGTTTAATATTGTTGACTTTTTGTTTTAAGAGGTCCCAATTAATTGCATTCGGCATATTGTTTCTGTTATTTGTATCACTTAAGTTAATATTCTTCAAGGTTATTAAAATATTATCGATTTCAGAATCACTCATAAATAGTTTTATTTACTTTTACTTAATATATCTTTCAAGACCTACAAATGGCGTGAAAGGCAAGAAAAGGAATTATTTGGCACTTACGTTTTTCTGAAGAAACTGTGTCTTGTCCTCTTCCTCTGACTCTTCGGGCACTCTGGAACTCTGCTGGGTACGATGTAACGAATGTTCTCAAAACTAAGGTTCGATCCGCACTTAAAACGTTAAAACATTAAAAGTTATGAAAATTCACGAAAAAGTCTCACTTGAACTGGACAGTTTCTTTTAATCACAACTCGTACTGGATCCTACTCACTGCGTCACTTTTATTTTCTTATTAGAAAATTTCTTTTTTAAAAAGACAAAATATAATTTTTAGTTTATTTCGAACTGTACAAAGCATACATCAGAGTTTAACAATGGTAAATGAAAATTAACTGAAGAGTAACTGAAGAGTAATTCAAATTATTTACAGACAGTATATATAACTTTTATAGAAGTGTTGAAGTTGCACTTTTGCAGGTGTTCTTCAGATAAGGCTGTAGACATAACTTCCGTTACTTTTTTTCTCTAATAGCGTGATGTTTTTGATTGAAATTAAAGATAACCATGATTAATTTTTTCTTGGGAATCTACAAGAGGAGTAAATCGTTAAATTAAAATATTCTTCCAGTTAACTGGATATATTGGGATCTTCTATCCCTCAGATAGAAAGGGTTACTATTTCAGATTATATTTAGGGTAAATAAATTACGTCGAGGAATAAATATTTCATAGTTTGTTCTGCTAATATTTTTTTTGAAATGTTAATAACTCAGCTCTTTTCCTTAATTTTTTTTATTTTTATTGTTTACTTTCTGTATAATAAAATGTAAGCAGATTTAGTTGGAGCATAGTTCTGGTGATGAGAACTAAATTAAATTCACTTTTTATAGTAAATTAATCAGCTATTCATTTGTTTTGTTTATTTTAACTTTGCTTTCAAATTAATAATTATGCACAGTTTTTTTAATCCTAATTCGTTCACATAACTTTATTATACGAATTGTAATCAACTTCATTGAATGGAATCGTAATTTCACTTTTTTATTTAGATTCTTGTTCACTGTATTACGATCTAAGTTTGTGACGAATTCAAACATTTTTACCAGAACCGTGTTACCATTTCTATGCTTTTGGGTCAGATCAGATTCTCCGTTTATGATGTTTTAGGCACATTTACCCTCTGGCACTTAGTACATGTCCTAACCTGACGGAGCTCCGTGAGCTGTGATAGGCTCATCCTGTAGTAGTAGTACCCATAGCACCCCAAGACCACGGAAGTGTGACCGAGAACACAGTAGCGAATCTGAACTCAAGGAGGAGCGGCTCATGACTCCAAGATAAGTAAAAATGTTTTAAGTAGTCACCAAATTAGAGTCTCTCTTCAAATAAAGAAAATATTAATAGTCAGTTGATTTGATAAAGCGAATAGACAAGATTTATCAACTTTAACTTTTGTAATAAACTTTAACTTTGTAAGAATTAACGAAGTTTGTCGACTTCAACTTATGTTATAATTAATTTTGTAATTTTTTTTCTTACCTTGTCAGTATTGTCAAGCTAGTCTAAAATCAAAACTTTGTGAACTTTGTAAACCAAATCATTGAAAAGAGAAATAGGAAATAAAAGCTGTGATATTTTTGCGTTATTCTTTTTACAACCTCTATTCGACAGGCATCGAGTTTGGATATATGACGCTCATTGTTTTGGAATTCTAATTTTGGTTTCAGCTCGAATTAATACGGCTGGATAATAAACCCGGAGGGCAACGACGCAACAGTTGCACTCTTCCTATCAGAACTCTTTGTTAGACCTGCCCAAGGGTACGACACTCACCCCTTGAGCAATAGCTGGTCATTTTCCTAACAGGAGTGTAACAGAAAACTAAATTATCAGTTACAGCGAAGTCACAGCTTAACTAAATAACTGACAAGCAGGTTCTATAAACTCTGAGCAGAGCTGAAGGCTTCAAACTAAGGGTGCAGAAGAGCTGAGGGCCCCAAACTACATTGAAGTCTCAAATTTACAATTATAGGGAAACGACCAAATGGTTCAAGTACAATTTCTCAAATACAATGAAAAATCTAAATGCCAAAATTACCAATGTCACAGTTACATGGGTTCACACTTCCGCAACTTATACGAATATGAATATAAATAAATGCATATGCATAAAATTTAAATAGCAAACGAGCTTAGCGATGCTAAAAAAATATAAATCGAAATTATGTACGGCGCGAAACTATTTACATAAAATCGTCAGAGTTCGAAAACTTAACTAAATAACGCAGCACCCAGGTACGTACCGTGCTTTCCTAGCGTTCAGAGCCAACAGCCCGATATTTTAAATTATGAAGTGAATTATTATAATTTTTAATACAACGATTTTAAATACAAGAGGAAAATGAAATTATACTAATTGCCGCAAAAAAAGAGAGAAAAATAAAAACCTTACATTAAAAAAATGTGAAATGTGACGGAGAAGGTGAATGTACAAATGTATGAGAAATAAAAAGGAAAACTGTTCACGTATCCTTCTTCCGGACCCCAGAACAGCAATTGAAGTCGCTCCAGAATATTCCAGCTCTCCTGGAACTGGTCTCACTGACTCCGCAAGCTTCAATCAGCGAATTAAAATCAAAATCAAAAAACCCCCTTGATAATGAGTCCTACTAACAAGCCGTCTAAAGAAATTTTCCACGTGGTTTCCTTAATTCTACCAATTCTACTGGTATCCTTTGGTCATCGACGCCATCCGGTTCGGTAGATTATTGGGTCAGACCTGCCAGCTGTTAAATCGAGCGATATTTTCTTCCCCTACGTAGAATTTGTCAGGATTTTAGGGAAATAACGTTATGGCTCCCAGAGCACATGCAAAATTTATCACTTGGAATGTGTGTGTATACGTTGACGGCACAAGGAGAACTGAATTTCAACTTCGCGCAGTCATCGCTCTGAGGTCTCCCCGTCGACAAGCTTGCCAACATTGAACTTTCGACAGCTCGGCGAATTTTTCGCGTTACAACATCAGTGTGTGTTGGTTTTCGGTAAATCGAATAATCAAGTACATTATTAACTCTTTGCATTTTCAAATCAAGAAAATTGATTGAGCTATTTTCTTCAACCTCTAATGTAAATTTAATGTTTGGCTGTTTCAAAAGCTACAGAAACTTGAACACACACAACATAGAATTCAATACTATAAACATCATGAAACTGTAAGTACTTACATACCAATACACTTAGCGCCACGATTTGAAAACCTTTCAGACACTACTTTTACAGATAGTGAAATAGAATTTTTAAATAAAGATTCAAAGTAAAGCATACCACCAACGATGAAATAAAACAATATAGTTTGTTTAAATCTTCATATATTTGAACTAATGTTCAATTTAAACTTGTTGACGCGTTTCACTAACACAGTAGCTTTGTCGAAACGAATAATTAAATTGAACATTAGTTCAAATATATGAAGATTTAAACAAACTATATTGTTTTATTTCATCGTTCAGTATGGATCTTCATCAAGTAAAAGCCTCATCTATTCAATTTTTTCATACCACCAACATTTACGAATAATATTGAACAGATAATTGCTACAGAGTCAGAACGAAGAGATGTTACGTATACTTGATAGTGATGATCCAGAGTTTGATAGTGTTATCAATGAGGAAACATCGAGTGACTTAGAAGATGAAGACATTGTCACAGAAGTAGAGGAAGAAAATGAGGTAATAGTTGTTGATCAAAGTATAGAGAAAACGAACCCAGAGGAACCAACAGCCAGGGCATTCCAGTATATAAATCTAAAGATGGAACTGAGTGGTCAAAAATTCCAGGAAACACAAAAGTTACACGTTCAAAAGCTAATATTCGCAGACATGCCCTGGGCCTTACAAATTACAGTTCTGATATCTCAAGTATAAAAGACGATTTTCTTCTTTTCCTATCTCCGGATATTCTGAACATAATAGTAACCGAAACAAACAGAAAGGTACAAACATATTATGATAAATGGAATATAGAAAATCCGAATAAAATTAAAGTTTTTGTACCTGTTGATTCTACAGAGATTGAAGCTTATATTGGACTGTTTCTTATTCTTGGCTATCGATATGCTCTGGTGTCAAGATATTTCTTACTGTCGTCCTATAATTCCTGCTGCGATGTCAAGAGACAGATTCAAACAAATTACTTCATTTTTACGCTTTTATAATTTTCAAACAAGACAAGAACGAAAATTAGTAGATAAGCTAGCTCCGATAAGATATATATTCGATATTTTCACTTCTAATTGTGAAAAATCACTTAATCCTGGCGACCATCTATGTGTAGATGAGCAGCTTGTACCATTTAGGGGTAAGGCACCATTCCGAGTCTATATGAATAGTAAACCTGATAAGTATGGAATCAAAATATGGGCTCTTGTGGACTGCACCACTTCTTATAATGCAAACATGCAAGTTTATTTGGGTAAGTTATTTGAAAAGCAATATAGGCAAACTTTATATTCCTATGTATCTATTAATTTTTAGGAAAACAAGGTAACAAATCGGAAAAGGATCAAGGTCAAAAGGTTGTCGTAGATTTGACAGACCATTTGGAAGGCGGAGTTGGAATAACGACCGATAACTTTTTTACAAGTTTAGAACTTGCTGACAAGTTGTGGAAAAAAATATTACTTTATGTGGAACCCTCCGGAAAAATAAAACATTTATTCCCAGGGAACTTCTACCGGCATCGTACAAGAAAGAGTTTTCAAATATGTTTGCTTTTAGAAATCAAAGAACGCTAGTATCCTATGTTCCAAAACAAATACATGCTATCATCTTACTTTCAAGTGAGCATACTGATAGTAAAGTAGCTGGAGAAGAACAGCTCTATAAACCAGAAATTATTCTTCATTACAACAAAACAAAAGGTGCTGTCGACACTTCAGATAAGTTGGCTAAAAAATATACAGTGCAGAGAAAGTCAAACCGCTGACCAATGGCAATATTTTCGCATCTTATAGATATCGCAGGAATAAATGCTTATAAATTGTGGTTACTGCAAAACCCGCATTGGTGAAAAAATAGTTTGGATAAACGTAAAATGTATATTTTGGGAATGGGAAAAGAACTCATAAAGAAAAACGTTTCCCGGCGATATAATAATAAATACATTCAGACAAATAGAAAACGGCATATGACAGACGTTTTTCCCGAACTACTGGATGCAACAGAACATAGAGTTGAACAACAAAACATTATCAGGGGGCGCTGCCATATGTGTCAAAGAGGAAAAGACAGAAAGTCCAGAAAAATATGTATTAGGTGTAATAACTTTGTGTGCCTAGAACATTCAAAATCGGAGATAGTTTGTAAAAAATGTTAAAATGATATGTAGCTAGTAGTATTAGTGACTAGGGTATTTTGTATTTTTTCATGATGATTTTTGACTAATAAATGGTTAATAGTGAAACTTTAATAAAACTTCTTTTCTATATATTTAATTTAAAGAAAAATACAGCATTTCTGCAATTTTACACATGGGGTCTCCTCGGACCCCAGTTAGTCCTTTTCGTAAAATTTTGATGTCCGTCCCATGAAGGTTAAAGCAGAAAGTGACATGAGTACAAAATTGTTAAATGTAAAAACAAAAAGATCACCATTAAAGAAATCTGGTATATATAAATTTAAATGTCCAGAATGCAATGCTGTCAATAGTGAACACTTACGAGCATACAGATCAAAACAACCAGAAAAACCCCACTACGCCATATATCTACTTGACACCAATCATTCATGAACACCTATGACAGAACTAGAAGTACTACATATTTGTGATAGGCCACAAGAACTGGATTTCCTTGGAGGATTGGAAATTGGAAGACACTTAAGAAACCCACAATATGAAGTCGTCAATGAACAGATAGATCTAGGGAGTTCTCCATTTTCAAACTGTCTTCTTAAGTGATAATTGTAAAGATCAGCAGATATAGTTTTCCTGGTTTTCTATATCATTGCACAGTTATTCTGATCTTAATTGGGAAAAATGATATCCAGGATATCCCCATAGGGCTAATAATATCTAAGCTTCATTATTTGTAATATCATATTATCTTTTTTCTATTAACATATATTAAGTCAATCACAAGGTACGTCACTTCATGGACTAGCCAAAAATAATTAAACATCAGGTAAGCATCAAATGAAATGTAACTTCTGTCATTCTGACGATGATATTTAGGTAATATCGAAACAATTTTCAATTTTTTAACATTTTTTCAATATATTGTGGTGCTAGAAACAGCAAGTTTCATTTAAAACACTAATATGAGTAAATTCCACAAAGAAAGGGTCGAGACGGTTAATTTCATACAAATTCCACATATTGAGTCGATTAGATTTGAGTTTATTGAACATGAATGATCTCTACTCTCCCAAGTGGATGAATTACCTGGAACATGAAAACACGAAGTGTCACGAAACATTATCATTTCCTGAGAATTTATCGATGTATTTTTTTATAATCTAATTCAATTCCGGTATATCGAAGTAACAATCAATGTCAACCTGAGATATTGACGAAAAGTATTAGTGATACACATGAAGACGAATCGGACCAAACAGGAGTAGACGTGACAACAATTGGAAATATATTCAATTTACCTTCAAGGCATTATTAGCATTGATAAGCATCTTCACAAGTTCAGTTTCTACCGTGGAGAATTTCTCGACAATTCCATATTCATAGACAGGAGCGTACATTTGATGTAAGGAATATTGATAACTTAAATTTGAACTAAGGAAATATTACATCTATTTGTTGCAAATGTCATGTTTGAATTGTTGAAAGTGGGTCAAAGGATATCACGAAAATCTATGAATTTTAATGTAGAGGAAAGGCACCTAGTTTCGGATAGGTTCTCAATTTCGGATAGGTTGTTTTAATCTGTATGCAACCAGATAAATCCCATTACGCAAAACGTCTACTCGACACCAACCATTCATTGACACCTAACACAGAACTAGAAGTACTACATATTTGTGACAAGAAACAAGAACTTGATTTCATTGAAGAGTTGGAAATTAGAAGGCACTTAAGAAACCCACAATATGAAGTCGTCATTGAACAGATAAATCTAGGAAGTTCTCCACTATTAAACTGTCTTCTTAAGTGATAATTGTAAAGATCAGCAGATATAGTTTTCCTGGTTTTCTATATCATTGGGCAGTTATACTGATCTTAATTGGAAAAATGATATCCAGGATATCACCATAGGGCTAATAATATCTAAGCTTCAATATTTGTAATATCACATCTTTTTTTTTCTTTTAACATATAGGTAGGCATCAAATGAAATGTAACTTCTGTCATTCTGAAGATGATATACAGTTATCGAAACAATTGTCAATTTTTTAGTTTCATTTAAAACACTAATATGAGTAGATTTCACGAAGTAAGGGTCGAGAGAGTTAATTTCATTTATTTATTTATTTGAAAGAAGTTTTGTGGAACATATGAGTTTATTATCATAATAAATAGACTGTTACATGAAAAAAGTTTATTTTTACTTTATTACTCACTTTCTGATACAAATCTTGTTGTTAAATACATCTCGCTTGACTCCCTTTTTCTTCGTTTCTTTTGATTTCTATCGAGTATCTCTTTATATTCTAGTGAATTTGTGTGGATGGTTGACTTTCTTTTTCGTCTTTTCTTTCGAGAGATGATTGCTGGAGAAATTGTATGCTTTTGTTCAATAGTGAACTAGTGTCGGATGTGGATACAACAGGTTCAAATGCTTTTAATTCTAGCGTTCTCGTATTAGATATATCTAATATTTCCATTAATTGATTAATAGTTGAAATGTGAGGGGTAATTTCTTCAGTAGTGCGATTTTTGTTCAAATAAACTTCTTCATATTCATCTCTCACAAAATCAGAATCCTTCAATGCGTTTGGATTGACCGGAAAACTCCAGGCTTTCGAAAGCCTACCGATATATTTTTTGGCGTAATAGCATCCAAGAGAAGACCTGAGGATATTTCCCCAATATCGTACAATTGAACCGTCCGGTCAACATTATTAATCATTCAATTGTTTAATATCCGCTTTAGCGCTGCTGTAAAGGCCCCAAACACGCCAACGACTAAGGATTAAATTTTGTGGGACGAATGGGGTGAAAGGATAAAAGAATACTTCTGTTTTTACGGCAAACATCGATAGCGCTGACTGTCACATGAGTTGGCGTGGTTACTTACTACCAATAAAATATGTTACCAGGATCAAGATGTTTTTTTATATGCTTCGAGACATCTAAAGACAGTTCAGCTATGGAATACTCCTCTATCTATAATAAATGTATGATTTCTGATATATTTTCGTATGAAAGGAAGCGTGAATAAAACTATCTGACTGTCACATGAGTTGGCGTGGTTACTTACTACCAATAAAATATGTTACCAGGATCAAGATGTTTTTTTATATGCTTCGAGACATCTAAAGACAGTTCAGCTATGGAATACTCCTCTATCTATGATAAATGTATGATTTCTGATATATTTTCGTATGAAAGGAAGCGTGAATAAAACTATATATGTCATGAAAAAGCTAGATCCAATAATTTCAACTGCAGTTACAAAACAATAATTATGCTTATATAGATCAATATAATGTTTGATAAAATGAGTTGAATTAATGTTTTTCCGTTTTTGCCAGAAACCCATGCAACTATATATCTAACTGAGTATAGAAACAAACCTTATAAATTTAGTTTATCCAATTTTAACTTGTAGATGTGCATTTAAAAGTATGGAGTGCCAAAATGTCTCTACATCTCTACTGAATCTGAAGTTTTGCTTGTATTTGAAACTATCAAGAACTGTCCAAAATGGATTATAAAGTTTCAGAATTGAAGCGTATAACTTTATCATCATTTGACACATTTTTAATCATCTCCAACATTTGAATAATGCCCCGAGCAAAATTTCACTTATAGTTGTAAGATTCAGAGAAATGCGTATATTTCGAGCTCCAAGTTGGAGAAGTTAGTTACAAGTTTAACATAGTTAAATAACTAATAGGTCATACACAACAGAGTTCATTAAAACTCTTTTTTATGTTCCGAACACAATTTAATTTTTTGAATCCAAAACATTAAGTTTTTCTTAATATTTCTAAGAATATAAAAATTAAACAAAAAAACTCGAATTCGGCAACTTTTTTAATCATTATGTAAAGTCCACTTTCTCAAAATGACTTCAATGTTAAGAGTGGCCTCCTCACAGGTATATAAACCTAAAAACCTACACAATACTAGTTACTAATTTAGTAATAATTTGGTTCAAAATATTTACGATAGATGTCGATAGTAGTACTGAATCGGCTTTTACTCATTCAACATATTTTCTCTCTCTGCCTTTCCACTCTTGACGGTTCAAAGAAACGCATCTCTGTTCGAATGTTTTGATTTCAATTATATCAACTTCTTGTGAGCACAGAAACCTTATCTCTGTTTTTTATGTTGCATCCAAACCACAGCACACCTGTGCATAGATAAAAGAATATTATATACACGGATCCAAACAAAATTTGTTGACATAATTTCCATTTGAGTGTAGACTTTTGATTATTTAAGAGTTTCATAAATGTTTTTGAAAGGAATAATCTGTTAAAAAGCACGTAATCGTATCGACCCGATATCAAAAATTATAGTTATGATAATGTAAATTATCCTGCAATCCGTATTTTTTAATTTTAAAAGCTATGTTTGAGGTTATGTTTACAGGATTATTTGATTAATGTGAAAATGTGAGATAAATAATATTGATGGTTTGTTCTAGTATCATCAAACCATCATTCAACATTCTCTTGAAACCCTGTTTTAATGATAATATGGGTTTGTTAGCGAAAAGCGAAAAATGTTTAATTGAAGTGAAGTGACCTTTGAAGTATCTGAATGAAGAAAAATTAAAACTGCTCTCAAAAGACAAGAATTGCATAATTCATTTTGATGAATATATAATAGTGATAATTGAAAAATATAACTATTATAACCTGATACAAGGTGCATTATATATTGCATGAAAGGACATGTGCTATTTAATAATATGGATACCAAGTGACGGCATTGCGGAAATTGCCAAGTGACAGCATTGTGGAAATTGCTAGAAATTAAGAATGGAAGAAAAATATACATACTTTAAAAACATTCTACCTTTCAAAATTTGTACCATTTATATTAACATAATAAAATGTTTTCATGATTATAAATTTTTGTTTGTTTCATGCTAAGAAAATTAAACTCCGGAAAAGTTGCAAATTTACATGATTTAAAATAGACCATTTAGTCTGAAAACACAGAACGTCATGTCACAACTTTGCCTCAATCTAATCATATTTGTATCAGTTTCAGAGTTCCTGTTGGTTGCTTTCAAATTTTATTTGACATGTAGGCTCTTTTTTCAACTACATGTGTAAATATATTCAATTTTATCAAGAAACAAATAATATAAACAAAGAGTTTCCAAATTTATTATAAAAAGAAATGAAATTGACTGTCTCGACCCTTACTTCGTGGAATATGCTCATATTAGTGTTTTTAAATGAAACTCAAGGTCTCTAGTTAATTCCACAATATAATACAAGTTATTGAAAATTCTAAAAAATTGACAATTGTTTCGATAAATCAATATCATTCTGACGATGATATTGATTTATCGAAACAATTGTCAATTTTAGAATTTTCAATAACTTGTATTATATTGTGGAATTAACTAGAGACCTTGAGTTTCATTTAAAAACACTAATACAAAGAAATATTTACTTGTAATACAATGCTTTACATTTAATAGAAAGAGGAAAGTAAGGTGCAGTGAGGAATTTAAATTTAAAATAGCAAACGTTTAAAAAACTTACAAAGCAACTATAACAACTAATAAAAAATTCAAAGCGAAAGATCTGTAATGACAAATAATAATGTATATATTGTGGGGAGATCGATATATACAGTACAAAATCAAACATACAATCAACATGTACAAGTTTGCTTCTACCTTGTTTGCAAAGATTGATCATATGTGTTGTGGAGATTGGAACTGAAACATTTTTCCTTCATTATACAAAAAAATAGTTGGTTCATTCTCTTTTTTCCATGACAGATACACATATGTGTGATCACCTGAATGGTAAATATTTTTTTTGTTTTTGTATAATACATTATTGAGATTATTACTTTTCCATCCAACCCATCTAATATGCGAGAAAAGTATAGGTTTACCCAAAAAAAAGTTGGAATTTTGTATTTTTTTGAGTTGTTTATACGTTTTTCAGCAAGAACAACACAAAAAAATGGTTTTTGGAACCGAAAACCTATCTGTATAACTCGATACAGCCCCCGAAGTGCAACAAGTAGACAAAATTAACTTTTTAGTCGTCCTTCGTTTTACATTTTTCTTTAATATCAACAACTAAGACTATTACTAAGTCATCCTTTAATAATAATTTGGTTTCTTATTTTCTTTGATTTTTTGAAATGCTTATATAATCAAACAATTTGTAAGGAAATTTTGACTATTGGCTAGACAAAGTTTTAAAATATTTATGATTCAAAGATTTTTAAAATATAATGTTACTTACTTGATTCATTAATTTTATTTAACAATTACTATTATCTATGGTGCATAGGCTAAGGCAAGCTAAAAAGTGGATAACCATCCTAATTTCTTATAAAATATTTGGACAGGTTGTTAAGAGAAAAACAAATACACCTTGTCATTCTCTTGTTAAAACTGTTCTTAAAAAGACTTATTGTATGACGGAGGTAATGGAGTATGGAACTTTTAAGGAAAAAGTGGCTAAGAGCATTTTTGAACAAGTACAAAATGTTGTGGTGGTTGATTGAGGTTTTCTAGGTGCTTCTCCTTATGGTAAATATATTTGACATAACAAATAATTACCATGTGTTATAAATTCTTTTTGCATATTAAATGACATACATTTATTGATAAAATATTTTAGGGCTTGTAGGTGATGATGCACTACTTGAAATAAAATGCCTCCTCTCTGCATCAAAACTGAATTTGCAAACAAATACAATAAGCGAAATAATTGACCTCATGAAGAACAAAATTTGTCTAGAAAAACACAACAATAAAATTCAACTTAAGCGGAATAACAATTACTATTATCAGGTATAAACATGATATATTTATTCCAAAGAACAGAAACTCAAAATCATTCTCACATAATATATTTAATCACTATGATGTATTTACCAACAATAAATAAGAATAACAAGTTATTTGTGTAATCGGTGTAAAAAGTGCATTTTTGTTGCAAGGAAGCATGAAGCACTAAACACAATCTTGTGGAGTAAATATAAATAGCATTTACGAAGCACAAATTTACTTATTAAGCATGAAAATTACTTAATTATAATCACTTACAAATACAATACACACTAAACTATAAATTTGGGATATTTTTATGAACACAAAACATATGACAACAGCATATTTGACCCATACAGAAAGTTATAAAATTATTTGTCTATAAATTGACCGTGTTCTTCTGCCATTGTTCTATATTGTTCTATACAGCGCCATGCATCAAGACGGTGGAGCGGTTGAACTAAAGTAAAAAGATGTTCGTTTGCAAAAATTTGCGCACAACAAATCTCAAAAAATACAATGATTTGAGATTTCATATTTTCAGAATCGAATTCTCTACGCTTCTATTTGGGGATCAGGTTTTGGTGTCCAGATTGGTGACCACAAATTGTCAAAACTGTCAAAATCACACCATCACTTAATATCTTTTTTATAACAATATAAAACTCAACCAAAATACTTGATCCCCAAGACAAAGGTCCAAGTTATATTGTGTTAAAATTGCAACACTTAATTTCCCTGCGTTATTTAGATTTGTTGTGTACAAAATGACCTAAATTTTGTTGAAAATCACGGGTGTCAACTGTATTCAGGTTCCTAAAACGTGAGGCCCCTCTTAACAACACGATGTTGCCTCGAGAAAATCCAGACCGGGATAGGTTACACAAGCTAAGATGCCGTAAATACCAGATTCCAGTCAGTACTTTTAGATAAATGTCTGTCAGTTGACGAGCAGCTTTGTGCTACCAAAGCACGCCATCATTTGAAACAATACCTTCCAGCAAAACCTGTAGGGTTACAAACTGTATGTTTTATGCGGAAGTGATGGATTTTCATATAATTTTGAAATATATACGGGGGTTTGTTTTGTCCTGATTGCACGCCTCTGAGAATTAAATTGTTTATTTGTTCATTCGAATACAATAGAGCGACCCTTTCAGTACAATAGGCGACCCAACCGAATACAGAGCTACGGGGTGTCTACCTGAAATTCGTAACAAATGAGAAATTTTAGTACAAAATTAGATAAACTTCGGAGATATTTTAGTAGACACCCTGTATCGGTTTTGCATACCTAATGAGCTTTCATTACTCCATGCCTTTTAAAAACGGACTATAACACAATGAATCTTGGCTGGGCATCGAGGATGGACTTTCATGAAACTTTATGGTTAGAGTGAAAAAAAGTGCCATAACGTTATTTTTATTCCACGCTTCCCATAAGCAAACACAATGAGTCTTGGCTGGGCATCGAGGATGGACTTTCATGAAACTTGGAATACGTATAATTGTAATTTACCGAAGGAGCTTAATTAAAATATCCCAAATTTCTATTTGAATTTTATTTTTTTGTATAGGGCTGTAGAAAAAAGAATGTATGCAACATGTGCATAAAGTGTCTTTTTTTCACTCATGGAATTGCCGCACTGGTCAACTTTTTCCATTCGTGAAAAAAAGTACCACTTTATGCACTTGTTGCATAGATTCCATAAGTGAAAAAAGACACTTTATGCACATGTTGCATACATTATTTTTTCTACAGCCCTATACAAAAAAATAAAATTCAAATAGAAATTTGGGATATTTTAATTAAGTTCCTTTGGTAAATTACAATTATATGTATTCCAAGTTTCATGAAAGTTCATCCTCGATGTCCAGCCAAGTATCTTAGAAGTCCATACTCGATGCCCAGCCAAGTTTCATTGTGTTATCTTATGGAAAGCATGAAATAAAGTTAACGTTATGGCAGATTTTTTAACGCTTTTTTACTTTTTTTCACTCTAACCATAAACAAACACTTTAAGCGCTACAAACCGATGAAATACAAGGCACTTTAAAGATAGGGCATAGAAAAATTACTATTTCCATCCATCTTTGTTATATTTACGTATTTTTCATCATGTACTGTTTTTTTCACTTTTTACTATTTTCAAAGGCTTCAGCCCTGGCCTAATACACTAGAACGAAATTAGTTGAGTACATAGGAATGTTTGAATTGAAACATTTGTGTATGTTGTAACTGACCGGATTCATTTCCGTGAGCATACTGTATTTTATGTTATGGAATATTTTGTGAAAGAGCTTTTGTTGGGAAATATTCGTGAATGTACAGAACATATAACAAAGAATCTCCTTAGTTTCAGAGATTTCATTGGCTTAAGTGCCAGACAAACAGAACATCTATTAAATTTTGGTATGCATTGCATTTGTGATGTAGCAGAATTCACGGCAGCTGGATATAATCCATTTTGAAGTAATTAATAATCAAAATTTACATCATTGGCACTTGCGATGCGGTTAGGAGAACACAGTAGAGGAGAAATGTATGCTTATAAGCACAAAGCAACCATATTAATGGAATTTCGCAACTAGACGCGATGTGATTGGATACTTATTTGAGAAACTGCAGAGTTCAGAATTAAACTTTTATTCGTATGATGATTTGCTTTGGAATATATTTATGCAATAAGAATTACTACACAAAAGGCCGTTGTGCTGACGATCCTTTCTTGAATTGTGTTATTATGGAGAATGGTGATAGCTCCTCAATTGTCGGAAGTATTGGTTTACCAATGGGAAGCCCTGTTCCACTTATTCTAGCAAACATTTTTATGGACACTTTAAAAAGAAAAATGTTTAATTGCAACATTTTAAAAAATATCTAATTTTGGTACAGATATGTAGATGACATATTAATAATTTAAACACAAAAATCAGAATTACATTAGAAGTAGAAGAAAATAAATCAACCAAGTTTTTTGATTTGAAAATTCCAAGAGTTAATTATGTACTTGAATATTCAATTTACAGAAATCCAACAAACACTGATGTGACTATACAATATAATTTCAATCATCCCATGTTACATAAATTAGCAGCAAATAATCCATTCATAGAGTATTTCAAGTTCCTATGAACAATTTTGATAGAGAAATTATTACAACATCCAACGATTATCCATTACATATAACAAATAAATTACCTTATAAAAAAAATAAAGTGGCATTACACCTAATATTTTCTAAACAAATTGAAGAAATACAAAATTACAAAATCATCACATATACTGCTAAAAATTATAATTTATTTAGCAACAAATACAACACTTTCTTTCATAACATAAAGTAATGTAAGTACAAAATTGTTAAATATAAAGACAAGCATATCCCCATTAAAAAAATATGGTAAATATAAACTTAAATATCCGGAATGTAATGTCTGTCTATTTGGGTCAAACAATTAGAACTTTTGAAATTACACAATGATCACTTACGAGCATACAGATTAAAACAACTAGAGAAATCTCATTACGCAAAACATATACTTAACACTTAACACAGAACTAGAAGTAGTGATGAGCAAATGCAAGACCAAGACCAAGACCAAAACCGGATTAGTCTTGATCTTCATCTTGATCTTGGTCTTGCTGCAAGACAAAAGGTCAAAAAGAAAGAATGGGTAACAGACGAAATATTAGCAATGTTTGAAGAGAGAAGAAAACTCAAAAACACAGACAGTCGAGACAAATAGAGAATGATGCAAAATGTTATAAGAAGAGCGATAAGAACGGCAAAAAATAGATGGCTAAAGGAACAGTGCGACAAAATGGGACACTTACAAGAACAACATGATGAGTATAGCCAGCACAAGAAAATAAAAGAAACAGCAGATGTATAGAGGAAACAGACTTTCTCCAACATGCAAAATGATCAAGGGCAAATGGCACAAGACAACGCACAGATGAAAGCTATCTGCGAACAATAAATTAGCAACCTCTTTGCAGATGTAAGGCCACGGTTAGAAGACATCTTGGAAGGGGATTTGTCTGGATCACCAATCACAATAGAAGAGATTACTAGAGCAATAAAAAGCTCGAAGGATAAGAAAACGGTTGGGCCAGATCTAGTTCCTGTTGAACTGCTTAAGTTATTAGACAGCGAAGGTATTAAGATACTTCATAGGCTTTTCAACCAAATTTACAGTAAAGGAAAATTCCCAACTAAATGGATTACGTCTCTTTTCATTCCACTTCCGAAGAAAAACAGCGCAACAAGATGTGAAGACCACATATTTAGCAGCTTGATGAGTTACACTCTTAAAATATTTCTGAAGGTCATTCACTACAGAATTTCCAAAAATGCGAAAGAGTTATTGGATCCTCTCAATTCGGTTTTAGAAGGAATCTCGGTACAAAAGAGGCACTAGTCGCAATCCATGTATTAATTCAGAATTGCTACGACCAGAGAATATATAGTGATGTGTTTTATAGACTATGAAAAGGTGTTTGACAGAGTGCAACATCACAAACTCGTTGAAATATTAAGGCGACTTGACATAGATCAGAAAGATATACGCTGTATTGAAAACTTGTACTGGAACCAAACAGCTGCAGTTAGAGTTGACAACGAGGCCACAAAAGCACAGAAAATCCTAAGAGCTTTCCCCACTCCTGTTTAATGTATACTCTGAAAATATCTTTGTAGAAGCTCTCGAAGGACAACATTGGGCATCACAGTAAATGGCATATGGATCAACACAGTCCTGATAGCAGATAACATGAATGACCTCCAAAGACTGGACATGGTAGGAATACATAACAGGTTGATATGGATTAACATCAATATAAAAAAGACAAAATTCCTAATAATCACCCGTAAATTAGATGATTTCCAGAATGCAAGGCTATCATACAATAGTGAAGACATAGAATGGGTAAAAAAATTCAAATACCTGGGAACCTGGCTATATGAAGACTGGTCTTCAGACGTGGGAATCAAGTGCTGGATAGAAAAAGCGAGGAACTCATTCATGAGATTCAAAAACGTCTGACTTCGACCTCAATCTCAGAATAAGATTCACAAAATGCTACGTATGGTCCGTCCTATTGTATGGCATGGAAGGCTGGACTCTGAAGATTATTACCATGAACAGAGTGGAAGCATTTGAAATGTGTATCTATTGAAGAATCTTGGAAGTTCCATGGATGGAAAGAAAATCCATCGAGGAAATTCTGAGGAGGGCAGGAAGAGACCGTAAATTGCTGAACACGATAAAACGCAGGAAGGCAGCGTACCTGGGACATGTGATATGCAACGAGAGATAC
Organism: Galeruca laticollis; assembly: GCA_963921935.1. Taxonomy (NCBI): domain Eukaryota; kingdom Metazoa; phylum Arthropoda; class Insecta; order Coleoptera; family Chrysomelidae; genus Galeruca; species Galeruca laticollis. The sequence continues at coordinate 118,151,627 of OY998183.1, read as the reverse complement.
CAGTTTCTCCAACTATTAATAGAAAGAAAGATAGAGGGAAAAAAGGGATTGGGCAGAAATAGGATGTCGTGGCTCCGAAATATCAAACAGTGGATAGGGATGAGAACCACAGGAGAATTAATCCACACCATCAGAGACAGAACGAAATGGTCAGAAGTAGTCGCAAACATCGCAACAGAAGAAGAAGAAGATACTTATTCAAAATTTAAATTGATTTTGTTATATTTTGAGGTAAAAATACATATTTTGTAAGAATTAATTTGGAACAATATTGAATAAATGAAAAAGAGCAGGACTGCAAGATTTTTGCAGGCCGGTCTGGCACAACTCGGTCTTGGTCTTCGTCTTGCACACTTGGTCTTGGTCTTGCAAGCCTTTAGCTGGTCTTGGTCTTGCATGTTTTGCAAGACCAAGACCAAGACCGCAAGACCAAGACCAGTCTCGCTCATCACTAACCAGAAGTAGGGACCACATATTTGTGATAAGAAACGAGAACAAGATTTCCTTGAAGAATTAAAAATTAGAAGATACTTTAGAGAACTAAAATATGAAGTCGTCAATGATCAGATAAATCTAGGATGTTCTCCATTTTTAAGCAGTCTTTTTAAGCAGTAACTGTAAAGATCAGCAGATATAGTTTTCGTAGTTTCCCATATTGCTCAGTTATATCTTAAATGGGAAAAAGACATCCATGATATCCCCATAGTGCTAATAATATCTAAGCTTTAATATTTGTATTGTCACATCTTCTTTTTTCTATTCATATATATTAAGTCAATAAGTCTAACAGAAATAATTATTAAACGTCAGGTAAGCATCACACGAAATGTAACTTCTGTCATTCTGACGATGATATTTAGTAATGTCGACATAATTGTCAATTTTTCATTATATTGTGTAATTGTTTAGAAACAGTTAGTTTCATTTAAAAAAGTATTTTGCGTTACTTCTTTATAATGATCAAGCTGGGAAATATATTAAAAAAGGTCCTTTTCCGCAGGAAAACAAGGTTTGAGCAGGTCTTTGATGGGATAGAACATACAATTATATTCAATATATATTTTAAATGATTATTTCACTCAATACAAAATACGCGCCTTCGATTGGTTTAAATACGAGGATTGATATCTGAAAACACCATGTTTTCGATTTTGTATTTCGGCACCTGATTGGATACATGCAATTTTCCTATCTGTGTGTTTCGCGTTGTCATTAGTTGTTTTATTAGATATTAAAAATCTACCCACAAACAAGAAACATAACAAGTCTTCTTTGTGACGTTCTTTTTAGAGACTTTTCGTGATGTTTATTTAAAACGTTAATAAGATATCTCCCACATGTCTTAATTTTATTACAAACTCTATTAACATCCATGTCATGTAAATAAAACATATTTTTGATGTACACAGTAATATTTGAATTCGCAGTTACATACACATCCTATGAACTTCTTTTTAGTAACTTCCTATAGGAAACATTCATACGGTATTAATTTGTATACTTCTAACTAATGTCACATACAGAACGTTACTGTAATATTACAAATTAACATGTTTCTAAGATGATCACATGTTGCAGTTACTTTTACATCTTTCGAAATAATTTTTATTAACATCGTACTTATTACGTCTGTACGACGTTAGTTCATAAAACTCTCAGTAATATCTCATACTAAACATCACAGTAACATAAAAAAGAAGAAAACAGAAGAGGAACTGATGAACGAAACATACAGTCGTTATCTGTGGAAACAAAAATGACAAGCATGAAATGGCGGAGGGTTTTCAGTTATGTGTTATATTTTATTTGCAGGAAGCACATATTTTGCAAGTAGCACTTTAATAAAGTGGTCTTAGTTTTCGTTAGTTCCTACTAAGCTACAGTTTCTATACTTAGTTATAATTCTTGTTATAATGGACGAACAACAATAATTGTTATCGGTAAGTACCTATTCCAAAATCATAATTATTAAAACTTAATACTCATTCAATACTTTAATCGGCTATTATAAATTGAAATTCCAGGTGGCGGAATTTTACACTAACTAAGTGTTTTTCCAATTTTTAAAATATTTTAGTTACCTAGTAAGTATATTTTGAAAACGATTACAAAAAACTTGATATTGCAATAGGGTAGATATTATTATTAATAATAAAACATTTTCAATGTTCAAGATGTTTCAGAAGCTACTTATACAAATAAAATAAAAAACAAATAGTTGGTAATTATGTAATGAAAGGGGAGTAATTATTTCAGATAGTTTGATACAAACATTGTATTAAACAGTACAAAAAATATTGAATCAAGTATCTCTATTTTTAGTTTTTTTAGTAGTAGTCTTAGCCATCAATATAGTTTTGCAGGTTTAGAAAATTTTAACATTATAACTAACAATTCTTGTGAACAATTAGAGATTGTTTGAGACTTTAAAAACAGAAATTTGCCCCTTACACTGGTACCTATATTAATTTAGTTGAAGAATATGTAACTTATGATACTGAATGCTCCAGTCAACAAACAGCATTCAATTATTTATTTTTGTAGAAACACAGCTATTGGATACTCAATTGGATACAATTAATTATAAACTCATTTAACTTGATAATGTGTTCATATCTCTTCTTCATAAGTAGTTTTTTTTGTATACAGTGTGTTAATAATGCTTAGTTTTCATTAAGTTACAATTCCACGATGTTAATATACAATTTGTTCCAGGATGAAAATAACAAGATGAGAATAGTATATTATTTTATACAGAAAAGAAGTATGAATTTTCATAGCACACCTGAATTTACCTGCCAAATGGAGTGAGGCATGGAATAGAAGGTAAATCATGAAAAGTCACTTCTCGAAATAAAATATGTTATTATTCCTTTGAAGAACCCCGCATGTATCTTATGGAAAATGGGTCCCAGTTAATTGGCTGAAAATAAAGTTTCATGTAGTTTATGATGATCGATCAAAGGTCTCCATGGCCACAATTTGATCTAAAGTAATTGTTTTATTAGCTGTTGTTCAGAACACCTTCAAATATTTCACAGATAAGGATTTTGAAGTGTACGTTATGGAATGGTTGAGGCACTCGAAAAAAGTAACTGTAAGTAAACGATAGAATTTTCTTTAATCAGATTGGATTTCTCTTGATGTAACGTAATGTTTCATTAAATCTTTATGGTGTAAAATTTTTATTAGTTTTAGTATAATTAAAAACTATTCTAATAAATTTTCTGTAAACTAGCTGTAATGTATGTCTATCCGTTAAACTTTATTAATTCAGTTTCAAAGTATGTTACGTTATGGTAACTACGGATTAGTATACCCTTTTTTATTTCTTGCTTTCACTGAATGTGTTCAATAGTTTCCACTTTCCAGACTTGTTATGTAATATGCTTACACAATTTTATTTTTTTTAGATTGGATTGCTGGACAAGATATTTTTTTTTCTAATTTTGTACCTGCTTTTTTTCAAATTTATTGTACTGTTCATTAATAGTGAATAAACGTTTTAAATCCTTTATTATTTTTTTGTTATTTTATTTTCAATGTACAGGATAAACAACTAAGAACGACTGTAGGCCACATCTCAGAAAATAATCATGGTACAACTTTCAAAAGAATTACCTTTAGGTAAGGGATCCTGAAAAATTGCTGGAAAATATTTTGCAGTCTCTAAAATATCCGCTAGGGGTGGAATGAACACTCGAAAACATAATACTCCAAAAAAACATACTAAAGGTGTCCTGAAAATACAATTTTTGAAATCTTGATGAGATTATGAATAAATTTAATTAAGGAGATTTTTTGCCATTATTCTTCAAATAATGGGTGGGGAAGGTTCAAACTTATGAACAAATGTATAACTCTTTCGTTTTTTAACCGATATTAATGATTTTAGCTGAATTTAAAAGTTTTTCTGTTTAATAAGATTGATAACAAAATTAGATAATTTTGTATCCACTCGGAAATTTCAAATGTAAATTCAAGCATTTTTTTATATTTGATATTCTAAATCTTATATCTTGGAATAGATTCCTATTTTGTTAACCCCTTTTCATCAGAATTTAAAAAATGCCTCATCACATTTGAAATTTCCGAGAAAAATGGGAAAATGATGGACTTTTTCACAAAGCGTTGACAAAATTGTCCAATTTTGTTATTTTTGTTAAGCATTACTTACTAAAAAGGAAAAACTCTTTCAAATGAAGCCAAAAACATGGATGTCGATTAAAAAAAAAGTGTTACGACATTTGTTGTTTGGGTTGAACCTTCCCCCACCCTTTACTTGAAGAATACAGATAAAAAGTCCCTAACTACATTTTCTCATAATCTCAACAATATATCAAACATTGTATTCCTAGGATACGTTTAGTATGTCTTTTTTGAAGATAATCACAGCATTATATTTTTAAGTGTATATTAAACCCCATAGGAGATATTTTAGGAACTCAAAAATATTTTCCAGCGATTTTTCAGGGTCATTTTCCTGAAGGTATTTTTTTAAAATTGTACTATGACTATTTTTTGAAATATGGCCGACAGCCGGCGTTCTTAGTTGTTCACCCTGTATTTGCTGATTAGGCACAGAAACATCTATAGGATGTCATCCAGAATGTTTGAGGTATATTATTTAGAGGTTTATGTAATGTCCATACAACATCTACGAGAATACACTGTATTGTTTTTGAAATGTCGCATTTAGATCATTGATAAGATGTTATTTTTTAGACATTGCATTAACATCGGCAAGATGTTAAAAGGTATTTCAGAATGTAACAGAAATGTTGTTTTTAGTTCGTTATAAAGACTTCCTTTTGAGGAAGTCCTAGTACCATCACAGTAATGTAAAAAGGCAGCGCTTTAGCATCGCTGAGAAGTTAAGTTGAAACATCACAAATGTTAACAGCCACAAGCTGGGCATAAGCGGTTGTATAGATGTGCATGTGATGAAAACAAGAGGAAAAAAAGGAAAAACATTATCACAATGTGATGTTGAATTAACATAACTGTAATATTTATTTGCATAGTGGGTAGTGACTGACATAAAACATCAAATTATTGTATCAAGAATGAATTCTAAAAACTGTTTTGGTCTGTTTGTTCTAAAAGGGATTCAAAAGAAAGTAAAAGAACAAATGCCGCAAAATACCGTGCGATCTAAAAAGTACGTGTGGAAACAATTCATGGAATTTTGCAACGAACGTCATCATAGCCCAATTTTAATTGGTTTCGTGAAATAATCTTAATAAATACATTTCGTGTAATTAATGATTATCGAGAATTTCTTCTCTTTTTCGAAACAAATTGTTGTTTTAGGAAACCACACTAGCGCTTACGCGCTCGTGAGGTTTCCAAACAACAATTTGTTTCTCAAAATCGAAGAAATTTGTATTTCGATAATCATCATTACACTTGTTGTATTACTATTGATAACATATCATCTAAGAAGGTGAATTGAATTGTATATTCATCTATCACACTCTAAAAATGATTTCATAATAACAACATTTTGTAACTTTGAATGCTGAATTTTATATTTTTCATTTTAATCATAGCTTCTGGAAGTGAATGAAATGAACAGAAAAATTCTGGTAAACACAAATTAAATATGCTCAAGTATTTGCTGTTTCAGTTATTGTAGGAGATGAGTGTCCTTGTCTATTAATATTAGCACTATTAGCTTCAATAATTATCATACAAATATTTACGTACAATCAAATTTGTCTATGATAAATGACTAATAATGACCGACAGCTAGAATTCCCAATGTAATTCGCTTTCCCGATAAATTTCTACTAAATTATTTAGCTGACAAACACAATTTGGTTACTCAATTATTGCTTACCACAACAGGTTTGTATCGTCGGTATTAACAATAAGTTGGCAGTAACATATGGGGTGAATTATTAAAACATTAAACCGAACAAGCTTGATTACATAGCGGCACGTTAATTGCTTCTGAAGTTGAATAAACTACATCTTCCATGAGGGGATACATGGAGAGCCCTCGATGATTTGAAGTAGATAGATAGATCACTTGTTAAGAAAAGTCTTTGGAAACTTTTGAAGTGTAAACGTCGAACGACACGAGGTGGACTCGTTTGAACTAGTATTTAGACAGCTAAAAGTTGGAAAGAATTCTCCTGAGAACCCTCCCACGGAAGCGTATCCTTGTGTGAGGATAGAGATGAAGTGTGAAAATCTATTTTTGTACAAGAATTAATTGAGTTTGGAACGATTTTGTTGTGAATACTTTATCAATTCACTCTATTTTAGGGGATGTCAATAAAATGAAATGAAGTTATGGTTTAAAGAACTGAATAAAATTCTGAATAACGACAATATGAACTGGAAAGTTTGCAATAATAAATGTGGAACAAAATATTTTCTAAATGAAGTGCCTTTATTTAGTAATTCTACATTCACATATGGGTTCAAGAAAAATTTAGTCTAGCAGATATCAAGAATACACATTTTAAAGTTAACATTTGAGTCAAGCATTTTATTCTGATTATTTGGAGCCGATTCACTAAGCTATTCCTTAATATGAGATACCAATACGAACAAGACTCCAAGCGGAAAATTTTGTCATATTCTTTATTAAAGCAGAATTTTAATTTATTGCTTCTGGAACTTTGGAACTTAGCGGTTTTATTTTCAAACGATATCAATTATGAAATTAACTTCGTGGAATCTACTCATATTAGTGTTTTAAATGAAACTCAACGTTTCTAGCTAATTCCACAATATAATGAAAGATATTAAAAATTCTAAAATTGTTTTGATAACTGAATATCATCGTCAGAATGACAGAAGTTACATTTCATGTTATGCCTACCTTATGTTTAGTAGTTATTTTTGGCTAGACCAAGAAGTGATTGACTTAATATATGTTATAAGAAAAAAGAAAAAGATGTGATATTACAAATATTAAAGCTTAGATATTATTAGCCCTATGGTGATATCCTGGATATCATTTTTCCAATTAAGATCAGTATAACTGTGCAATGATATAGAAAACCAGGAACACTATATCTGCTGATCTTTACAATTATCATTTAAGAAGACAGTTTAATAGTGGAGAGCTTCCTAGATTTATCTGTTCATTGACAACTTCATATTGTGGGTTTCTTAAGTGTCTTCTAATTTCCAACTCTTCAAGGAAATCCAGTTCTTGTTTCTTATCACAAATATATAGTAGTTCTAGTTCTGTGTTTGGTGTCAATGAATGGTTGGTGTCTAGTAGATGTTTTGCGAAATGGAATTATACAATTTACCGAAAACTAACACACACTGATGTGACAATTCCTTATAGTTCCAATCACACCCTGGCACATAAACTAGCGGCATAAAATTCAATGATACATAGAGCATTTTTAGTTCCTATGAACAAATGTAATTTTGATAGAGAGATTAGTACAATTAGACAAATAGCAACATCCAACGGTTATCCATTACATATGATAAATGAGCTAATTAATAGAAAAGAGCAAATAGTGGCATTACAACTAATATTTCTTAAGCAAACTGAAGAAATAAAAACTTATCAAACCATCACATATGCAGGAAATATTTCTAATAATATTTCAAAGATAATATCTTAAGCAACAAATACAACAATTGCTTTTAAAACAGAAAGTAACGTGAGTACAAAATTGTTAAATGTTAAAACAAAAATACCAACATTAAAGAAATGTCCAGAATTTAATGCTGTCTATTTGGGTCAGACCCTTAGAACTTTTGAAATAAGATACAGTGAACAGTTACGAGCATACAGATTGAAACAACCAGATAAATCCCACTACGCAAAACATCTACTAGACACCAATCATTCATTGGCACCTAACACAGAACTAGAAGTGCTGCATATTTGTGAAAAGAAACAAGAACTGGATTTCCTTGAAGAGTTGGAAATAAGAAGACATTTAAGAAACCCACAATATGAAGTCATCAATGAACAGATATATCTAGGGAGTTCTCCACTAATAAACTGTCTTCTTAAGTGATAATTGTAAAGATCAGCAGATATAGTTTTTCTGGTTTTCTATAGCATTGCACAGTTATACTGATCTTAATTGTAAAAATGATATCCAGGATATTACCATAGGGCTAATAATATCTAAGCTTCAATATTTGTAATACCACATCTTCTTCTTTTTCCTATTAACATATTTTAAGTCAATCACAATCACACTTCTTGGTCTAGCCAAAAATAACTACTAAACATCAGGTAGGCATAAAATGAAATGTAACTTCTGTCATTCTGACGATGATATTCAGTTATCGAAACAATTGTCAAATTTTTAGAATTTTTAATATCTTTCATTATATTGTGGAATTAGCTAGAAACGTTGAGTTTCATTTAAAACACTGATATCAATTATTATGACGCAACACCATTATCAATCCAATACATCGATAAAATTGATTCTTCACTATTATTTTTAGTCCAAAATCTTCCATAGCAATTAGATGTTGTAAATGAAGGTTTCTATAGCTAACAAGGAATGAATTGATGAAAAAGTTCCCGACAAAAACATAATATTCATCCAAATTTATTGTATCATCGTTCAAAATAAGTTCCTTCCGATATAATACAGCCAGTCCATCAAATTATCTATATATGTTTTCAACATGTTGGCAGGAATACGCCGTATCATATCTCTAAGACTTATTATATGACTACTTTAGTCACCATTATATCCACTTTAGCAATGTTGAGTTCATGGTGTGTCAGAACTCTGCAAATCTTCTATATATTACCCTTGAGCTCTATATTTCATTGTGCGTATTGTGATGATCCCAAAAGACACTATTAGATTTAATTAGATGTAACTAGATTTTAATTTCACACATTGCTAGCGGCCAGTGAACTTGAAGGTCACTGACAAGGTGTAGTGAGGTTAGTAACATATTGAGCAATCACGACTGTTTGTAAAATATATCATTCACGCGTCTTAACCCTGGAGTAGTCGCGCCTGATAATCTAACAACACTAGTCGCGCGGAGTCTGCTAGACTCCGTATCCGAAAAGGTATTAGTATAATTTTTTTTATAATTAATTGAAAAAAACACCAGGACTCGTAAACAAAACTATATTCAAGTATAACGAACAAAATAAAAACAAAACTTTTTGTATATATAAAAATACCTCATAGCGAATGAATACGACCTAACAAAAACTAAAGCAACTAACTGAAATCAAACAAAACTCAAATTACTTCAAGAGGAAAAATCTGTTCCAAGACTCACGTTTCTGCACAAGAAAAGCACATTTTTGCATGTGTTAGACAAATGAAGGATTTACATTTCTGGCAATAAAACAGAGACTTGTTTTTGTTTTTGCATCCGACGCAGTATTTTCTGGTGCCTTCTGGTATTTGTTCTACACTAGATCCAGATGCAGTAGAGTTTCACGCTATATCTTGTCTTCTTTGACGCACGGTTTCTGGTACATTCCTCTGATAAGAACGTCTCTGCAAATGTGGTTTAATTAACGACAATGCTATTTGTTTCAGGTACACTCTCCGTTTCAAATCGTCTCTTGGATCGGGGTGATTGGAGACATGAATTACTTGACTGTTCACTCCAGCGAGATTCAATAAGGAGAAGAAAATTACCATGGGCCAGCGCCTGCTAATTCGTGCTACATCATATAGTGAACAAAGCTGGATGTGATGATTGTACCGCTCTAGCACAGGCCTAATATTAATAAAAAAATTGAAAATATCTTAGATTTAAATAATTATCCTGAACATTTTTATGAGCCCATTATTAAACAGAGAATTAACAACTATTACAACAAATTAAAATTTAATAGACAAAGTGATCCATCAAAATTTATTTCAATTCCGTACATTCCCGATATAAATAAACCATTACAATAATGCCTAACACCATTTAATATTAAAATTGCTGATAAACCAAATAACATTGCAGGAAATAAGCTTTTTTCTAGACTCAAACCAGATAATAAGAACACGATAAACTCAATATATAAAATAAATTGCTCTGACTGCAATGGTACTTACATAGGTCAAACTAACCAATATTTACAGGAGAGAATTCAACAACACCCGCAATCAGTACGAAATAACAATGAATGTACTGCACTATCAAAACATTCACTTGATGAAAATCACCCTTTTGATTTCAACAACGTAGAAATAATAACTACAGAAAAGAATAATAGTAAAAGATTAATAAAAGAAATGAAATATTAAAAAGAATCCTGACTCAGTCAATTTCAGAACTGACATAGAGAACTTAAGTTGTATATATACGAACTTACTATTATAAACGAATATCTACACCTTACCTAGTTATCAAAAATTGAGAAATAGATTTCTAATTCTAATTTTATTTTAATTAGGACACTCTGTAAATACCTTCTAATCATTTTTAACATAGTTCATTGTTTGTATTATTTGTTTTTGTGTACATTAATTGTCTTTTTTTTAATTTAAGAAATACTATTGTACAGTAGTAGACGAGCCTCTACGGAGGCATAATTAAAAAGTAAGCACATGGCAAAAGAGCGATCAGGTAGCTGAATTCAATTCTCTGGAACAAAAATATCACCAACAAAAACGAAAGCAAAATAGTTGAAACCATATATACATATGGATTAACTTGGGAATTGAACCAGAGGAACAAACTGAGGCTTCGCGCCCTTGAAATGGTTTACTGGAGAAGAAGTAACAAAATCCCAAGATTTATACTATGTGAGAAACGATCACGTTCATCAGATTAAGGAGGTCAACGATGATATCATAAACGGATTAGAATGTAAGCGACTCAACTCATGAAGACCTTGAATGGATCGAACAAGATCGCTGGATGAAAAAGATTATTGCAGTTATGATAATGATAATAATACAGTTTATCGTCTTGAAAATAGACCTCTTCCAAAATACCACACCTTTGCCAATGAGAGTTCCATCATCAAAAGAACTCGCTGCTAAGTTCACTTCTATATACCAATCTTCTTCTTACAGTGCCATATCCGTGATCGAACGTAGGCGACCTCTCACTTCTACCTCTTGGTTAGCAGACAGAGCACCATTCCACTAGACCACGGAGACCACGGAGAGCACTATTCACCAATGTTTTCATATATTTCGCTACAGAAACCCCAAAACATTAACAGCTAGAGTGGCTGTTATTTATATTATAGTCGTGTTTTTCTCCTGCTGTGTAGTGAAATCACTCTGTATTATCAGATTCAATATTGTTTTATTATCGTTGATATTTAAATGCCATTAGTATGAACTCATGTCATGTTCTACCTAGCTTTGTAATGTAATCATTGAATGATGCGCGATGGTTAGCAAAATTATAATGTATAACGACAACCATTAATCAGCACAATTACTTTGTCACCTGACAGAGCAATCAAGTTTGTTTTCTCCTTCATGTTTGTTCATTAATTAAATGAATACTGGTATAATTTCATCGTTATGGAAATCTTGACACTCAAGTGTGCTAACAAATTCAGTATGCATCATAAAATTCTCATAAAAGATAGCTGCATCTACATAATTTATCTTTTCACAGCATCGCAAAATCAAGAAGTTATATTTGATAGTTCATGCGATAAAGGATATTAGTTTTAAGGAGTGACAAAAATATTGTTATATTATGAATTATATGGAAATAGACTTTTGATATCAAAAGATGTATTGATTAAATAATCGTATCTTCCTTGAATCAATTACCTCAAACAATACATTATTTTCCATTTTAGAATGAATTTTATGAAGTCTCACTGTTCAACTCATTCAATAAAACGAATGAAACACATGAGAACATTATCGGTCGGGGAAAAGAAATTAAACTCGGCCACATAAATTACGAGCGTACATAGAATGTACAGACGTGAATCGGGCATGTCGACTCTTTCAGAAACTTCTGTGGCAGCTGCAATAAAACACGACAGAGGCTGTTTATTATCGGACAAACGTCTGAATTTGTGCCTATGAATAGGTTTTTCCAATTTTCAATGTACGTTTCCCCACGCCTTTTGTGAATACGTGTCAAAATAAACAGTTTTGAAGATTAATACTAACTTTCCCTCACTTACAGACTCCGCAGGCTGTATCGTTCTAATAAACGAAAAATTACCAAAAATGTAGTATACCTGGATTTATAGGACCCGTTGTACAATCAATACGGTTCATCTGTCAGATGCCCTGAACAATATTAAATGATAAAACTCATCACTTATACACACTCCGGAGGCTGTATCTTGCTAATAAACCGGAATTTCTCGAAAAATGAGCAACAATATCTGGATTTATAGGACCCGTTGTACTGGCTCCAGTGAGCTGACAATTAAATGTGGAACGCCCTTAACAATATCCAATCATGAAATTGGTTAATTATATTTAGTAAGCCCTGACTACATAAACTGCTAGACACCAAGACAAGACATTACTTCCAAAGACCATAAAAATGAAAGAAGGAAATGCGACAGATACAGATGAGAAGTTTAAAAGGAAAAGAGAAGAACTAGAGAAGAGTTTCGAAACGAGCAAAATAATGGAAAAAACACCCCCAAAAAGATACACATACGAGCAAGAACAAAGCATGGTGGAAATGATGAAAGAATTGATGGCAAAAAATACAGTGATGATGTAAGAGATTAGAAGAGAAAATCGAGAAAATATCAAAGAGATGCGAACAATTAACAAGGAAAACGAAGAGATGAGAACAGATATTAATGTTTTAAATGAAATTAAATAAAAAAATCTAATAATAAAAGAAATTGAGGTGAAGAACAATAGTGATAAGGAATTAAGAGGAAACATGGGAAATTTCATAGCAAAAGAAATGCGGCTAAACATTAATTTTAGAAGTGCTCAGACAATTGGAGACAAAGTATGCTTAATAGAAATGAATACCTTATCAGAAAAGTTCAAAATACTGAGAAATAAAAACAAAAATTGAATAGATGAGGCTTCTTGATCTTCATCCATACTGAACGTTAAAATAAAACCATATAATTTGTTTGAATTTGAATTTAAACAAATTATATTGTTTTATGCCACAAATAAAAACATATTAACGGTACTCTCAGAAAAAACCTATATAGAATCTGACCTGTCGAAAAAAGAGCATATGATCTAAAAATCATAAGAGAAAGAGCATGAGAGGAGAGACAGAACGGAAAATAAACGAAAATAGGATATCAGAAGTTGCTGATGGAAGAAGAATACTGGGATTGGAATGAGAAGAAAGAAAAACTGCAAAGAAGGTCATAGAATCCTAAATCTAGATAATCAAAAGAAAAGAAATTTAAGTAGTTTAAGTAGTATAAGGAAAAATATAATTATTGGTGGCGCTAGGAAAAGTATCACAAGAGGAATTAATGAAATAAATTTAGGAACTTGTGGAAATAACAGGAGTGAAGGGGATAATAATGGGGGGGGGGTAGGATGCATAACACGCACATTGATAACAAAACAAATAATAAAAATAAAATTGTAAAAAAGAAGAATTAACGAAATGATAACAGGTATAAATATTTTTCGCGTTTATGCTCTGCTACTTCTTCTTTCTCTTCTTCTACTTCCCTTAGAGCAAACCAAAATTCTGAAGCAGAACAACCTAAACAGGAAGATTCAAATATAGGTATATAAAGTATTAATACACTTACAGGGAAAGAGGTAGAAATATCTGAGGAAATGAATAATAATCATTTACAGATTTTAGGATTAAGTGAGAAGAAGAAGACTTACAGATAAACAAATACTATATTACTCAGCCGTTTATCCGATATGCAGGAAGGAAGAAAATAACTACAAAAAGAGTACATAAAAAATACAAGGCAGTTAACTCTAGAATAATAACAATAACGATTAAATTAGAACAAAAAAGCTAACATTAATATCATCAAACTATATGAACCATTAGAAGGAGCAACCGAAGAGGAAATGTCAGTATTTTACAATAAAATGCAAAGTGAATTGGACGAGATGCGTGAAGAAAATTAAACTACAATTATAACAGAAGACTGGAATAGGAGAGTGGGCAAAGATAAAAACATAGGAATGGGATGTATGGGAGACTACGGAGAAAAAACACTGAACGGAAATGGAACAAAGATGGTAGATTTTCGTAGACGAAACAACCTGATTGTGAAAAATACTATGCGGTGGCAAAAAATAGATGAAAAATAAACATTTGTAGCAGAAGAACGAGACTATAAAAGTTTCATTGACTATATAATACATACAAAAGGCTTAAATGAAGGTATTAAAAGAATAGGGAATAGGACAGAACCAGAAATGTGGAGGAACCACAGGCTAGTGGTAGAAAATTGTCTAGTGAGAACGAGCAGGATAATAGAAGTACCGAAATATAGCAACATATCAATACAAAAACTTAATAAAAAATAAAATAGGGATAGCTATGAACAAATTACAGATATGGAATTTTGAAGATTGGATGGAGAAAAAACGGAATGAACACTTGAAGAAAGATGGATAGCATTTGAAGAAAAAGTCAAAGAAGCAGCAGAAAATATATGCGGCAAAAGAAAATTTGATAAGCACCTAATACGGACAAAATGGTGGAATGATAAAATTAAGAAATTAGTAGAAGAAACAAAAGAGGCTTGGAAAAATATTCTATAACAAAGTAACACACATACAAGAAAGATTATGTGAAGAAGAGGAACCTAGTAAAATTGACGATAAGAGAAGAGATAAGACAACATAGAAATAATTTGGAGAGCAAATATCGGAAACAAATAGAATAGACAACAAAAAATTCTTGACAAAGATCAAAAGACTCGGAGGAAACTAAAAGAAAGAAATAAAATCCGTGAGGAATAGAAATAACCAGCCACAAATAGGAACGAAGAGAGTATTAGAAATCTGGGAAAAATACTATACAGAAAAATTTGACGCGATAATAAATTCAGGAGAAAACATAAATAGCGATGAATCAGACCATCAACAGGGAATAGTACGGGAGAAAGTGGAAGAGGCTATACGAAACAATAAAATAGGAGAAGCTAGCGAAGAGGATGACATAGCAGTTGAAATTATGAAATACCTGAGGGAAAAGGGCAAAGAATGGCTAAGGAAGATATTCAAAGACACACGGAAAGAGAAAAGAATACCAAGAGAATGGGAACATAATTTAATAATACCTATATACAAGAAAATAGACCAGACTCAATGTGACAACTATAGAGCTACATGTCTGGGACAAATCGGTTATAAACTATATACAAAAACTTCTCCAGAATTTCTCCAAAAATTATCAAAAATGAATCATATATTATTTATTGAAAATTAATAAATATCATAACAGTAAAGTGAATATAGAGTACCCAGTAAACAGAACATCGTTTTTTCTTAACAATAGGCGATTTTCAAATTCCTTTGTAACATTGACTACTACTTCTAATGGAACTCTCTGAATTTCCGACGTTATTCTTTCAGGTAATTATTACGAACTATTTGGTTTATTAATATATACCTTGGATTTCAACTAACTCCGTAGAAAACAGTCCAATCCATCTATGATGAAATCATTGAAGAAATATCCCCTAATAGATAATATAAGCAGATATTTCCACTTGTGAATATGATTTGTTAACGAATCATAGTAAAAATTCAAAGATGCCCGTCGAAATCAGCTGTATAAAAAGAAACCAGAATGTTTTTGTGAAGACAGATTTTTCAGCTAGTGGGTTATCAATACTATATCTGGTATTCACATAGAAATAGAAATATGAAAGCTTGTGCGGCCCTTCTCATGAAAATAAAAGGAATAATCAAATAATATAACGAAGTCGAATGAAAATATCGAAAAAATTTAGTAATTTTTGGTTATGTTCTGTAACGAAGTGCCGTTTGGCTGTTGATGTACGGAAGGTATTTGAACGATGAGCATTGGCTTCTAATCTACTGAAAATAATATATTTCACAGTTGGGAACTGTTCATAGTTCATATAAAATAGAGATTACATCGGAGAAAACTAACGTTGAACACTGCTTTGCTACTGTCGAAATATTCGTAACATTCTTAACCAGTCTACAACGTGTAGATCAAAATCGAAGTCTTCAACTGATACATACATATTCCTGAATATATTATCACTGTAATGAATCTGTGATCACATCTCAATATATCTGTTCATAAAAATTTCAAATCTTACCGAGATCACATGAATTAAGATTCATTTCCTGATAAATTCCATGATACAGTTCTATCAAATACATATAATGCATGTGAAAGCAATACGACTTGAAGTGAACTGTATTACTTTTCCGTCCAACCTAATATGCGAGAAAAGTATTGTTTTACCCCAAAAAAGGTGAAATTTAGAAAAAAAATGTCTTGCAGTTGGCGAATCGTCAAAAAATACAACAACTTTCATTTGAAGAGACTTACCAGAAGATAACGGTTTCTGTAAATCACTTACTAGCTTCAACGATCGATCGTTTTGCTTCTAGTTTATGTCCTGTCCTTTGTGGGACTAAATAAAATTGATGCAATGTCTATATTTGCGAATAGGCACACTTTACAAGAAATGATAAAATGTCGCGATTTAATCTTTTTTGAAAGTAGATTTTTTTTATTAAAATTAACGTGCTCGGCAAAATGATTACATTGTTATATAAAATACAATAATATCATATTATGTAGGTTTGGTTGAGTTTTGCTGTAAAGCTGCACATCTTTGAGGAATTGCAGTAGGCTGTTAATTTGCTCTGGATTATTTAGCATATATCGTAGGCTTGATGAGAGGTGGTAATGTTGTCTCCTGGCTGAGAACTGGTGACATTCAGTTAAAATGTGTTTTATTGTCAAATGCGATTGACAAATTTGACAATAGGTTCGGTTGCTATGTCTTTAGGTATCCATGCGTTAACTTAGAATGTCCGATGCTCAGTCTCCTTATTATGGCTAGATCTCGCCTTGTACGTTCTGTAGGAGCAAGGAGAGGGCTATTGATTGACGGCTGTATTTCGTGTAAAAAAGAGCGGTTTGTATCCCAGTGCTGTTGCCATATAATTTCCGTTCGTTTTTTGATGTGTGCCTTCAAGTCATCACATATTTGGATATTGTCAGTTATGTCAGTGAATGTTGAGGCAATTTTCGCGTAATGATCAGCAAGTTCATTGCGTGCTATACCAATGTGGGATGGTAGCCAAATTATAGTAACTGATATATCTTGGGAAGTGATAAGCTGGTGGTAAGTATCTTGGATATTTAGGGCAACTGGATGTTTGGTAAATATATTTTGGATAGTCTGGATAGAGGCTAGTGAGTCTGTCCATATAGCTACATGCTTATTTATTAAAGTGATGTGTTTGAGGGCTTGAAGTATGCTAAATAATTCGCCAGTATGGACGCTGCATAAAAGAGGGATAAGGGAGGAGTTAATATGAGAATGGGACGTTGTAACAGAGCAGCCTACTCCTGTTTCATTTTTTTGAGGCATCAGTATATAGAACTAGATCGTATTTATTTGTTAGTATGATGTTATTAAAAGCTTTCATTATGAGTTCCCTTGGTGATATATGTTTGTCGTATCGTTTAAGTGATGTGTTGAGCTGAGGACTGATAATGACCCAAGGAGGAGTCTGGGGTAGTGGGAGAGAATTTGTTTGCCGTAGATTTATGTCATTAAGTAGCCGTGCTAGCACTGACGGAATGGGTTTAATTGATGATAATGGGTGTGCGTTGTGTGAGGTAGATGTCGGTGATATAAAAAGGGGGTATACTGGATTATGGGGGTTCGAGGAAACGTAGGCTGCGTAAGAGAGAAGTAGCTGTTGTCGTCTTAACCAAAGGGGTGGTTCATTGGCTTCACACCATATCAGCTGATATGGCCCTTTTTTGTCCGTGAGTTAGGGAAGTTAGTAATTGAGTTATCTCAGTTCCATTCGAGGTATTTGGTAATGTGAGTTGTCTGGGAGCACTATCGAGAGAAATATTAACCGTAGATTGTGATATAGAGTTGGCGGGGGGTGGGATGTCGTCTTGTGTTTGGAAAGTTGTAGTATTTGTGCAGGAGTCAGCAGTATGTCCTGCTTGTTTGCATAGGAAACATTCAAGCTTATCAGATGATATAAATATTCTATATTGAGTATTTTCATGAGTAATTAGGAGATATGTTTGTACGGAGAAGTTATCATTTTCAGAGATAACGTAAGAAACTCTACGGAAACTCATTGTGTGAGCGTATTCATCACCTAGTACGCCACATTTTACAAATGAATCAGGAGAGGCTAACTGTAGTCTAATATATTTTAGAGCTTTTTCAATTATGGCGTGAGGAATGGTGGGAGATACATTGGATATGAGAATACGTTTTGCCGGCGTAATAAGTCTTCGTATAGGGATAGTTGTGGAGTTAATGGACATGCTCTGATGGGCACTGAGAAGATCATTGACAATATTACTCGAGGATAGATAAATACAAATACGGTTATTTGAGATTCATGACGCAAAGGTAATATTTTTAGGGGCAACAATGTCCCCAACAGTTTTTACATATTCAAAGAGAACGGTGTTGGAAATTGCATGTAAGATAATGGCTTGATCCCTATTTGGAAAAGTCGGAGGAGGAGGTTTAGTTAGGGTTGCAGCAACATAAGATTTTGTGCGGTTAGTTGTGATAGGTTGTGATGACGACATTTTATTTTGTTTGTTAATGGAGCTCATTTTTGTGAGCGGTCCTGGTTACCAAAACCACTTCACAATAAATTTTATTAATGCGACAGACGTCCCAGAAGGACTCTGTGGGTAATATAAAAGGAATATATCAGTTACCTGTTGATTCTAATGCTACGCCACTGGAGAATTTAATTGTCCAACAGACTAATAGTAAGTATTCGTAGTTTGTAAAACAAAAACACTAATTGACTGGTTATTATCACATGTTGATTATTATTTGCACAGTATTATCACAAAGAACTATTGATGATATTAAAGAAAAACACGTAAATAACGTAAAAAGTTGTCAGAGTAGCAGTTAACGATGTTCACTCTAAAAGAAGATTAAAACTGAAAAATTAGCGAAATGTATTTCAGAAACAAATTGTTATTTCAACGGAAGCGATAATAACGATAATAAAACGAGTCTCGTATCAAACTGATATTAATATATGAGAAACTATTATTACATTTTACCGAAAATTAATCATCCACGAACGTCGTGCTGAATTTTATGGGGAAATTTGAGAAAATGTTCTATTTTCAAGTAAACACTGAATAGAAAATAAAGGCATACAAATCGACTAAAATCATCCCTGTTATAATATGAGAAATACCCATTGACCACATCTTTTATATCAGCTAATTGAAGTCAGTATCCTCACATCCCTTATCTCCGGGAATTGTAGCCGAATTCTAGATGTTTTGTCCCATCTAATTAAGTTCGATATCCCTTGTCACAGCGAGAGAGTTCGGCAATTACGTTATCCCCTGAACCTCGAAGTTGAAAGTTACTTAATAATTTGGAAACAAAATAACCCCTATATGTTTTTCAGAAGTATGCTCTCAATTTTAATTATAATATAGATTGTACCTATTACCCTGCAGAAACACTAATTTTCACAACGGAAACTCTAATGTAACATAACACTTAAATATAGATGAAAAGATAAGCAACCAATTTCAACAAAGTTTGAAGCCGTCGTGTTGGAGTAGATCCGAACCATCATCATGAGCAATTTCTTATGTTTGTAAAACGATCAAGAAAGTGGTTATAGAATGTGTTAATCGGTGCGTCGGTTATTTGTTTCGGTACTTTTTCGGAGCTAAATCGATTATTTCAATCTTCCGAAACAAAATATTATAATAAAATATTCATTTTGGACAAAATATGGCTCAATTGAATCGACAATTTGGCGAATTAGGTCGTGAAATTACACACTCAAAGTCAATACCTGGAGTCATAATAAAATGTTTTAACTAAATTAGTATTTACAATATTTTTTTCATTGCGTTCATTCATTCGTTTTTAACTAACCATCATCTATAATATAATATGTGAAATATGTATACATATAAGCGCAGTATTGTAATGACGTGATTTTGACGTTTCGAGATTGAAGTGGATCTAACGTTTCATATGTTTCTGAGTCAAAAAATGTCTGTCTGTCTGTTAACACGATAACTCATAAGCCCGACCGTATTTTTTAATGGAATTTTAGGGGAAGGTGTCCTATAATGATATACTTATTAAAAAAACTCATAATTTTTTTGTATTGTTTTATTTTGAAAATATTTTTACAGAAGGACAAATAAAAATGAATAATCCTCAAATGTCCTAAAGAACAACGTAATATAATGAAAAATAAATGGACTAGAGACCTAAAATTTTATTAGTTGAACTATGTCATTTTAGATACTGAGGGTGTCCAAAATGACATAGTATCAAAATATTAGTAAAAATTAATTGCACAAGTCACAAACAAATGAATGTCTTTGATTTTGGAGTTAAATCTGTACAATCCAAATGATCCCAACACTGGATCCAAGTTTGATTAGATTTTGATCTTCAATTATGGGACTCTTCTTTGAAGTTTGATCACGCAAATTCATGTAATTTAGAACATTGTACTTCTGAGATGTTTTGTTCTTTAGAGTTGTCACATGAAATCTTCTTTCTAATTTTCTGTACGCCAATTTTTGATTTTTTCTTTGCTTGCTCTTAGTTTTTATATTTCATTTGTCACGATTCGGAGAACATGTTAGAATTGCATACTTTTTTGTTACATTCATTTTTCTTGATTGTTATATTGCTTTTGGAGGTGGGGATATTTCTTAAAATGGCACCTTTGCGACTACTGGCTTGTTTTCTTCATTACTATTGATTGTACGTTCAGGAACGACATCTGGTTTATTTTTTTTCTGTTTGATTGTCATCGTGAAGCTGCTCACCCAACGGATTTGGAGTTTCATCCTGAGTATCTTCTAGTGCAGTATCAGTTGTGTTCGCTGGTACAAAAAGGTAATCGGGAAAAAGGTTGGACTGGACTGATTCCTGTCTTAGAAAATCCGCTGAATGCATTTTTTTGGATTGTGGCTGCTTTACCATACGCTTGGATCAGTACAATATACTGATCCATGAAGCATGGATCAACAAAGAAGGCCAAATCAAAGATTTGGCATGCAAGGATTCTAAATTGATTTATGATTGTAGGCAATTATATCCGCGTGCCTGTGTAATCATAAGAAAAAACATAAAATACTTATGTGTTTCAGAATACGTATCACGGGACTTTATTACAATCATGGTTTACCTCAACATTGGGGGTATCGACCGAGACATCGTCATTCCCTCTACTTACTTCGCTGTAGACGGGTCGATAACACCGCCAGAAGAAATACAAGAGCTAGTGAGACACTGCAATAGCAGACGGCTGCCAATCATGATTGGTTGTGATGCTAACGCACACAATACCGTGTGAAAAAATCACTAACAACAACGCCAAAGGTGAGTGTTTATTAGAATATCTCTTAGCAAATAACCTTGAGTAGTTAAACGTGGGGACAATCCCCCCTTTTGTCACGAGAGCAAAAGAAGAAGTCCTGAACGTAACAATTGTTAATGTTGCTGCTAGGAGAAATGTAAATGATTGGAGGGTATCCATCACTTTTCGACCATAGGATCATCGAATTTAGGATAGAGGGAGATACCTCGATTTCTACAATCCGAAATCCAACAAATACTGATTGGTCTCTATACAAGATCAATCTAAAAGACAATTTGGAACACGTCGAAGTAAGTGGAGTAAATCACCTGCCCTACTACCTGGAACAAAGAGTCGAACAGATCAGTGAGGCAATAATGGAATCTTTTCATTCCAGTTGCCCACTATCAAAAGCTCGTTCAGAAAAGGATGCTCCTTGGTGGAATGAGAACCTGTCAAATCTCAGAAAAGAGGTCTGTCGGCTCTTTAATAGAGCAAAACGTGACGGTAATTGGCAGGGGTACACTAAGAAACTTACTCAGTACAATAAAGAGATTCGGAAGGCCAAAAGGCTTAATTTTCAAGTATTTTGTGAAATATCACTTCCACTCACACAGCGGCCAAACCACAAAAGGTCATGGCAAATGGGAGAACTAACCCAACAATGTCGTTGAAAAAGCCAGACGGATCATACACGGAAGGTGAAGAGGAACGATCGGTTCTTCTTCTTGCTAAGAAAATATTTACCAGACAACGGTTGCAATGGGCACTTTTCAACCATATAAATCACCAGGAGTGGATGGAATATTTCCAGCACTCCTGTAACAAAGTAGAGTAGAGTAGATTCTTTCTCACCTGCTGAAGATTACAAGAAGCAGTCTAACAGTGGGTCTAATGGATAAGGGCAAGGGTAACCTTCATACCAAAAATAGGGAAAAAAGATGGGACTGATCCCCGATCTTTTAAACCCATCTGCCCGATATCGTTTCTACTCAAAACGATGGAGAAAGTAGTGGATAACTACATAAGAACAGAGAACCTGGAGAATATAACACTTCACAAATGTCAGCATGCCTGCAGAGCGGGTCGATCAACTGAGACGGCTCTGTATCAGCTGACCTAAGTCATCCTGAGAACTCTGAACAACAAAGAAATCGCAATGTGTGCATTCCTGGATGTATCTGGGGCATTTGATAACACAATTCATGTGTCTGTCAAAGAAGCACTAAAAAGACGAGGAGTAACTGAAACCATTGTAAAATTGATGTATGAGTTGTTTACGATGAGGATAGCTGAAATACAGGAGGGGAATCAAACCACCTCAGTAAAAGCCACTCGCGGGGCACCTCAAGGGGGAGTGATATCTCCTCTTCTATGGAACCTCGTAGTAGATGAGTTGCTCTACAGGCTAACGGAGCTTGGCTTCGAATGTATGGGCTATTCTGGTGACATAGTTCTAATAGTTAGAGGCAAGTTCTAGAGCACCTTGTGTGATTTATTACAAAAGAGTCTCAGAATTATTGAGTGATGGTGCTTATCAGTGGATCTAAACATTAACTCAAACAAGACCATTTACCCGGAAAATAACACTTCCAGTCATGAAACTCATATCCTTAAACGGGGAAATCATAGAATGGAAATCAGAAGTTAAATATCTAGGGATAACCCTAGACAGTTAGCTTCTGTGGAATAAGCATGTTGAAATAACTGCTAGTAAAGCAATAAGAGCTTTGATGGCGTGCAGAAATCTAGCTGGTAAAAGTTGGGGCTGTAACCCAAAAATACTGCGATAGATGTACGCCATAATAGTGAGACCAGCAATTACGTATGGGGCAATAGTTTGGCATTCAAAAGCAATTCAGTACAGCACGAGGGAGACCCTCGACAAAGTTCAAAGGCTTGCCTGTGTGTTCATCACAGGAGCTATGAGAACGAGTCCAACTAGGGCACTTGAGATCATTACATATCTCACACCTCTACATCTGGTGATAGAAAGATCTGCCCAAGAGGCAATTATTAGAATATCTAAGGAAGGTTCAGGCAATGAGAGTATTAAAAATCGGAGAGCCTTTTGTCCTCTCTAATAAAATACATCTTATCAGCGAATCTTTCCAGTGACGAAATGATGAGGACAGTGTTACGAACTAACATGCATCTGGGGTAGTAATAATCCAATATTCTCACCGCAATAAATTTAAGTATATCCGTAATATATTTCATCACTTTCCGTTAATTAATCGGGACAGCCGGTATAATTAACAGCAGAGTAAAAACCATTTCAATTGGTTGTGTTTTACAATTGCCGTATCAACAAAAATATGGAAAAAGCGACTACGAGTGAAGAGTTGAAATGTGGGTTTTGTGTTAAGCGAAAGGATTGTTAGTTCACCTACAACTGGTAAAGAAATATTTTTAATACTAAGTTTAATTGCTGCAGGCAGATCTGTTAAATATTTCTTTAAAATTGTGTAATTTGGCATATTGTGGTTTACACAATTTTCTACACGTATATGCGGATATAACTGGTTGGGGTTAAAGAAGAATTAAATCAAACGTCTCTGGCAATAAGGGTTACTGTGCGAGAGGTCAATTTTTGTGAATTTTAACTTGAAGGTTAGCACAATGCATTATCTCTTTTTTTACAAATATATGGTCATTTTACTTAGTGAGACCAGCATAACATCAGATATTGAAGAAACTGAAATCAAACTCGATAATTATAATCTTGTGAGATGCGATTCAAATAGTAGACACACGGGAGGTGTTATGCTGTATATAAGTTGTGACTATAATTTTTCTGTATTCAAAACTTTCAAATCAATATTCAACTATTGGTGTAACTACAATCCTAGAACAAATAGAAGCTATACTCAATTCTAGACCCCTGTACCCCTTGTCGAATGATCCCAATGATTTGAATTCACTTACTCCAGGCCATTTTCTGATCGACTCCCCTTTAACTGCATATCCTGATAAAGACGTATCTACTCGGTCAGCAAACATTTTATCATTTTGCAAAAGTTCACACAGATTCAGCAACAGTTCTGGCAAAGATGTTCGATTTATTATCTCAATTGTCTCCAAAATAGACCTAAATGGTTCAAGACAACTAGGGACATTAAGCCTAATGATCTGGTCTTGGTAAAAGATGAACTATCCCATCCACTCAATTGGCCAGTAGCTCGTGTGATTGACACGGTTCCTGGTAAGGATGGTCGAGTTCGTGCTGTTCGCCTCAAAACCACTGAAAGTCAGTACACACGACCCATCACAAAAATTTCGGTATTGCCAGTCTGTGAAAAGGACTAACTTTTCTATCTCCTCCAATTCTTGTACAGTAGTTATGGTTATATGTTTACGTTGTAAATAGCATGCAAATTTTCATTTAGGTGGTTGTCGCGGGCAGTATATTCGAAAAGATGATTCGAACTGTAGAATTCTATGTTGAATAGAATTCACAAAACATTTCTTATGAATGGAAGAAATTACTACCCTTTTTGTATTCTGAAAACTATTGTCCGCGCTGAATAACTTTTGTTATGCATTTTAAATTCTTCTGAAAGTTCAAATTTTAATAGTCGAAAAATATCCTCACTAATAAAAATTTCTACAAGCCATTTGT
This sequence comes from Galeruca laticollis, assembly GCA_963921935.1. Lineage (NCBI taxonomy): Eukaryota > Metazoa > Arthropoda > Insecta > Coleoptera > Chrysomelidae > Galeruca > Galeruca laticollis. The sequence continues at coordinate 118,126,565 of OY998183.1, read as the reverse complement.
GAAAATATCTATTTGATTTTATTGATAGCATTATCTGAAAAGGGTTTTGGGTGGCAAATATCTATTGAATTTTTCCTCTATAATTTGCACGCATGAACTATTTTAGGAATTCCATAAAAAGTGGATATCCGTATTTCTAGTTTGATGGGCACTTAAGAGTCTTTTTCTGAAAAATATCTCATATCAAACAACAGTCTTGAATGTTTCTTCTAGTGAATCGGTTCAGCTTAGTTTTATCTGAGTACCTTACTGAAGTAACGAAAGTGTTTTATTTCCGCTCAAGTATCTCTCGGCAACTAAATTAGTAGACGCCTATGTAAGTAAGTTACTGGTAGCAAATTTTTGCAACGAAAAAAAACAGTGCTAAATTATGATCAGTGGATAAAAAGTACTTTGTGTATAGTTCTGTAAATATATTAATAGTTTCCGACTTCGATTTATATTTTATAAACAAACGGGTACGTTTTAAAGACCAAATATCTTTTGATGTGGTGAATGATGTAAGTGTTCCGCAGGGAAGTGTTTTAGGCCCCCTATTTTTTATTTTGTATATAAATGAAATTGAGTTTTTGGTGGAATGTGATTTCATTAACCTGTTTGCTGTTGACAATGAAAGCGCTGTTGAAAAAATGAACTCCATTTCGTTACCAACAAGCCAATATTTGACTCTAAATAAGTTTAAATATAATGTGACCAACACCCAGGCGATGCTCTTCACAACTACTTATAGGTATGATTCTCTTGATATTGATAATATTCACTTGAATATTGATAATGAAGGAATTCAGGCTGTGTCAAATGTTATATAATTGGGATTCGTTCTAGATAATGTTTTGAACTTCAATAGTCATTTTTAATATGCTTATAAAAAGGTGTCGAGAAAACTATGCCCCAGCTGCACATAATTTTGTTTTATTGCTACAGCATATTCGTACAGACGGAACCGATATAGTTTTGAGAGGTTACGTATATAAAATTTAGCCCTCTTGTTAGTGAAACGATTAATTCTTCCCTGAGTTTGAAAACGAGAAGTGTAAGACCTTACTAGTACACAAGTCAATCTTATATCACAAGTCAGTTTTCCACATTTTGGCGTATAACTTTTTCAATTTGCATCTAACATATAATCCACTATTCTAAACCACGATCAGATGTGATTTCAATGAATTTTTTAATTTTATCATTATTTTTTCATAGTAAATTTGAATGATCCCCCATGTCAGGACGTGCCCTGTTCTCCTCTACTGATTGAACAGTTATAATTTCATTCCCGATTTTCGCGCAACGATGTATATTAAGTATAGATAAGGCAATAAGATATATATTCAAAATGAAGGTTTACCAATGGAAAGCCCTACATCACCTATTTTGGCAAACATTTTTATGGACAATTTAAAAAGAAAGATCTTTGAAAGTAATATTTCGAAAAATGTTTTATTTTGTTATAGATATGCAGATGACATATTAGCTTGTTTTATAGGCACTGAACTACAATTAGATGTATTTTTCAACCACATCAATAATTTACACCCAAAAATTTAATTTACATTAGAAATTGAAGAAAATAGCTCAATCAATTTTCTTGATTTAAAAATTCAGAGAGTTAATAATGTACTTGATTATTCAATTTACTGAAAACCAACACAAACTGATGTGACAATTCCATTTAATTCCAATCACCCCATATCTCATAAACTAGCGGCATATAATTCAAAGATACATAGAGCTTTTTCAGTTCCTATGAACAAATGTAATTTTGATAGAGAGATTAATACAATTAGACAAATAGCAACATCCAACGGTTATCCATTAGATATGATAAATAAGCTAATTAATAAAAAAGAGGGAAAAGTGGCATTACAACTAATATTGCCTAAACAAACTGATGAAATAAAAACTTATGAAACCATCACATATGCAGGAAATATTTCTAATAATACCAAAATACCACCATTAAAGTCAGGTATATATAAACTCAAATGTCCAGAATGTAATGCTGTCTATTTGGGTCAGACCCTCAGGAATTTTGAAATCCGATACAGTGAACACTTACGAGGATACAGATTAAAACAACCATATAAATCCCACTACACAAAACATCTACTTGACACCAATCATTCATTGACACCTAATACAAAACTAGAAGTGCTGCATATTTGTGAAAAGAAACAAGAACTGGATTTCCTTGAAGAATTGGGAATTAGAAGACATTTAAGAAACCCACAATATGAAGTTGTCAATGAACAGTTGAATCTAGGGAGTTCTCCACTAATCAACTGTCTTCTTAAGTGATAATTGTAAAGATCAGCAGATATAGTTTTCCTGGTTTTCTATATCATTGCACAGTTATACTGATCTTAATTGGAAAAATGATATCCAGGATATCATCATAGGGCTAATAATATCTAAGCTTCTATATTTGTAATATCACATCTCCTTCTTTTTTCTATAAACATATATTAAGTCAATCACAAGCTAGGTCACTTCTTGGTCTAGCCAAAAATAACTACTAAACATCAGGTAGGCATCAAATGTAATGTAACTTCTGTCATTCTGACGATGATATTGATTAATCGAAACAATTGTCAGTTTTTTAGAATTTTCAATAACTTTTATTATATTGTGGTATTAACTAGAAACCGTGAGATTCATTTAAAACACTAATGAAAAATATGATATAAAAAAAGGTATTTCTATCAAATAATATGAATTTTCGAATCCCTTTCCGAACAAAAGTTAAATATTCATGATAAGAATATAATTTAAGTAAATTATGCATTGCTCAAGTTCCAACACGATAACACCAATTTGATAAACTACGGATAACACGTAAGAAAATAATGTAGATTCGTTATTGAGCTAATAAATATACCATTTTAATGAAACTGTCGATATTTTTCAATACTTTACACTATTTTATTCGTTTCATGATTGGATGTAATAAGCAGTCTATAATTTTCCAAACGACACCCAGTATTTAACGTTGAAAGTTGTAAGTAATTTTTCTATTTGTCCCAGCAACATTGTTTTATGGGTGCATTGTATATGAATAACTTACATGCGTATACCTTATTAATCTTTTCGTTTTTCTTTTGCATTGTCTGGGACAAGTTGTCAGTTTGTTTGCAGAGCTCAAGACAAAAAAACTAATAAGCACATATAAATTATAAGTCGAACGATTAACATCATATTTCATTTCGTATTTTTTTCTCAGGTATAGTCGTTTGCGGTTAGCAACATGTTCCATATTTGGAGCTATGCAAACAAATTTTACTGACGCCTGGACAATAGTTTAGCTTACGCTTGTTTTGAAACAGCGGCGTTACTTGGACATATAACTCATTGTATTCTAATTTAGATGGCTAATAGCTCATAATAAGAATCTCCATCGTATTTATACTTACTTACAATGCCCACCGATCTTTAGAAGAAATAAACGCTCCAAATTTTTTTTTATTTAGAAAATAATAGTTGCATCCACCACTAGGGTTATTAGCAACATAACATAATAGTAACATGAAATAACATTTAGGCTCGTAACGTCACTATAACATACAATAATTTTTGAATAGCATCATATCAAAGATAGGAATCAGTAATAAGCAACATGGTAACGAGCTTAGTAATTTACATTTTGTTGTCTAAACCTATTTCAGAGAGGAATCCGATTGTGTTTTCAAAATTACAGTACACACCAAGAGTTGATTTTAAATCTGCACTTATACTGTACGTCCGGCGTTGTTCCGCGAACCTCGGACACTCGACCATGGAATGTTTAACTGACATTGGCACCTGACACATATCACATATTTTGTCTTCTTCTCCTTTCAGCAAGTGTTCATGGGTGTACTTTGTATGTCCAGTGCGCAAACAGGTGATTATTATTTGGTGTCTTCTTTGGCTACGGATGTTTCTCCATGGTTTGATATCATCTTTAATTTCTTTAAGTTTCATTCCAAATTCTGCCCAGACAGATGACCAGTGGTTAGAGACCACATATTTCATATATTTTTTCAGATCAGTATACGGTACTCCCTCTTGCTTTTGAAAGATTGGTTCATTCATGGTTTCACGTGCAATTTTATCAACCCGCTCATTGCCAGAGACCCCAACATGTGACGGGACCCACATGAAGACCAATCGTCTGGATGTTTCCCTAATTGTGTGAACATACTCTTTGATGAGCCTTGTCAGGGGATAATCTGAATAAATGAGTTTTATACCTTGTAACGAGCTTAACGAATCTGTAAGAATTAAAGTATTGTGGATATCTTCATGAGCGGCGTATTTGATTGCTTGAAGGATTGCAAAAATTCACCACTATAAATACAATGCAGCATTTATAGTGGTGAACTTTTTGCAGGTGGAGGTAGTTTGAATCCACTAGATGTATTCGGGCTTAAAAAAGCTGATGCTACTCCTTGGTTTGACTTGGAAGCGTCTGTGTAGATGTGAGTATAATCACAATATTCATTTATGGATAAGAGGAAATGAATGTGAAGCAGACTAGGAATAATTTCAGATTTGTTGAATTTGGTGAGGTATAGGTTGCATGGTGGCAAGGCAATAAGCCAAAGTGACGTGTTTGAGTTGTTGTTGGGAAGGGTAACTGGGAAAGTCACATTCAATTCGGAACTGAACTTGTTGATCCTCTGATAGAAAGGGTATGTTAGTCTTCTTCGGTTTTCATACAGATTGCGAAAACGGTTCGAAAAGGTGTTATAATATACTGGATGCTGACTATCAGTAGAGACTAAAGATGCATACGCTAAGCTCAGCTGCTGTCGTCGCAGCTGCAATGATGGCTCCCCAGCTTCACTGTAGAGACTCTCAGCTGGCGTAGTCCTGTATGCTCCAAGGGCCAGCCGTATTGCTGTATTGTGTACCGTGTTAACAACTTTCAGAACTGATTTACTTGCTGAGGCATATATTATAGAGCCATAATCGATTTTGGATCTTACTAGAGCTCGATAGAGAAGTAACTTTGATTGCTTGAAGGATTGCAAAAATTCACCACTATAAATACAATGCAGCATTTATAGTGGTGAACTTTTTGCAGGTGGAGGTAGTTTGAATCCACTAGATGTATTCGGGCTTAAAAAAGCTGATGCTACTCCTTGGTTTGACTTGGGAGCGTCTGTGTAGATGTGAGTATAATCACAATATTCATTTATTGATGAGAGGAAATGATTGTGAAGCAGACTAGGAATAATTTCAGATTTGTTGAATTTGGTGAGGTATAGGTTGCATGGTGGCAAGGCAATAAGCCAAGGTGGCGTGTTTGAGTTGTTGTTGGGAAGGGTAACTGGGAAAGTCACATTCAATTCGGAACTGAACTTGTTCATCCTCTGATAGAAAGGGTATGTTAGTCTTCTTCGGTTTCCATACAGATTGCGAAAACGGTTCGAAAAGGTGTTATAATATACTGGATGCTGACTATCAGTAGAGACTAAAGATGCATACGCTAAGCTCAGCTGCTGTCGTCGCAGCTGCAATGATGGCTCCCCAGCTTCACTGTAGAGACTCTCAGCGTTTGTCTGTCGGAACCCCAATTTTGGTTTGACAGAATTCTCAGTAGATTGATGCCGCTCTGACATGATGTTCTGAGATGGTTAAGATGGGCATTCCAGTTTAGCTTTCTGTCGAAAATCATTCCTAGGTAACGCATCTGTTCCACTATTCCGGCCACATAGTTTCAGATTAGGCAGTACTAGATCTCTTTTTTTAGTAAAAAACATGCACTTAGTTTTTTCTGAGCACATTTTGAAACCAGTGCATTTCAGCCAACTCTCAATCGAAAACACTGCCTCCTGCAAGTTATTTTGGATTGTGGTAAGATTTTTTCCTCGCGAGTATACCACAAGATTGTCAGCATAAAGGCTACCTTTTACAGGTTGTTTGATATTCTTCACAGCTTCATTTATCGCAATTAGAAAGAGGGTGACGCTCAAAACCGAACCTTGAGGGGTACCAGTCTGTTGCACTCTTTTCCCGGAAAGTGTTCCATTAACTTTAACTCTGAAGAATCTTTCTCCCACGAAGCTCTCAGCAAATTCTAGAAGGTTGCTATTTATACTCCAGGAGCTCAGCTTTCTAAGAATGTTATATCTCCAGGTCATGTCATAAGCTTTACTTATATCGAAGAAGATTGCTATGGTGTTTTGTTTGTTAGCATACCCTTCGTGAATATATGATTGTAAGTTAATTGGATTGTCTGATGTTGATCTACCTTTCCTAAAACCACTTTGTCTTGGTGTGAGCAGGTGGTTTTTCTCCAGGAACCAAGTGAGTCGATTGTTAACAGTTTTTTCCATCAGCTTGCACATTGTACAGGTTAAGGATATTGGTCAGTATGATTGAGGATCTGTCTTTGGTTTACCATGTTTTATTAACGGAACTATGGTTGCCTCTGACCACTTCTCAGGAAAGACCCCTTCTGTCCATATCTTATTAAATATTTTCAGGAGAATATGCTTAGTTGTATCTGGCATGTTTTGTAAGAAAATGAACGGGATATCATCAGGTCCTGAGCTGCAGTTTTTGGAAGAAACCAGAGCTTCGAGGAATTCTTCATAGGATATAGGTACATTCAAAGGGTTCATTTCATCTTGGGAAACATCAATCCCTTCAGATTCTTCATTATTTTTGTAGTTCAGAAATTCGGGTGTGTAGTTTGCACTGTTAGAATTCTTTTCATAGATGTCTGAGAAAATTTGAGAAATTTCGGTACAACTGGAAGTTGATTTTCCCTGATATTCAATCCGTGAGATTCCATGGTCTGTTTTATTACATTTAATACGTTTCACATTGTCCCAGATCGTACTTAGTGGTGTTTAACTGCTAATGGATGATACATATCTTGCCCATAATTCTTTTCTACTTTTTTTCATGATCCATCGAGCTTTTGCCCTCAGACTCTTGAAAGTTATCAGGTTTCCTGGTGTGTGGTGCCTTTTTAGTCTGTTGAAAGCGTGTTTAAAGGATTTTATTGCCTGGTCGCATTCTTGGAACGGGAGTGTAGTTGTTCAGTTGCTTTGTGTTTCCTATTGCTAGTTGGGCTGCATCCGTTATGATTTTGGTAATATCATCAACACATTCATCGATACTATCTCGCATGTGGAAGTGACTAACCTTGTTTTCTATGATATTTGCAAAAAGATTCCAGTCAGCTCTTTTTAGTTTCCATTTTTTGGTCACAATAGGTTCTTCTACAACATGCTGTGAACTTGTGAGTAAGATGGGAAAGTGGTTAGTGCCATATAGATAGGGAAAGATGGTAAAATTGAATTGAGTGTAGAGTGAGAGGTCACTAATGCTGAGATCTATAACACTGGAGTTTCCTGAAAACGAGTTGAAATGAGTTTTTTCTCCGTTGTTAAGTAACGTCATATTGTTATTATCGATAACATGTTCTAATATACGACCTCTTGTATGTGTTGAGTCGCATCCCCATAGGGTGTTATGGCAATTGAAGTCTCCTAATAATAATCTTGGTTTGGGTATTTGCTGAAAGAGATCATTCAGCTCCTCGTATGTCGCGTCACGATTTGGTGGAATGTAGATATTACAAATATTCATCTCTTTAGCGTCCAAAATTTTATTGGCAACTGCTTCAAGGTGGGTTGTTATAGGGATTTCGATTGCACCGTAAGTTTGGTGTATGTAAGTAGCGACGCCACCGCTTGCTATGTTTTGATCTGGTCTGTTTTTATGGAAACAAAGATAGTTACTCAGATTTTGTGAGTGGTCTTGTTTAAAATGGGTCTCCTGTAAACATATGATCGAGGGTTTATTTTCGGAGATAATCAGTTTTAGCATTTCTTGTTATGTGAAGAACCCATTAAGGTTCCATTGAATAATTGAATAGATGAGGCTTTTACTTGATGAAGATCCATACTGAACGATGAAATAAAACAATATATTTTGTTTAAATCTTCATATATTTGAACTAATGTTCAATTTAAACTTGTTGACGCGTTTCACTAAATGTCGTTTTGACAAAGCTACTGTGTTAGTGAAACGCGTCAACAAGTTTAAATTGAACATTAGTTCAAATATATGAAGATTTAAACAAAATATATTGTTTTATTTCATCGTTCCATTGAATGATGGATAGTTCGAGAGTTTATATTATTATTGTGTTTCTTGTGACAATGCGTCGCTTTCAGAATCTGAAGTTAGCGATACTTCTGCTAGCAACTGTTTCGATAATTGTTTCTTAATTTTGGTACACCTACTCTTGATACATCTGTCTTTAAAATATGGGTACACACTACTCAGCATATGAATTAGGCCAGGCACATCGGTTGTGTACTGTTTCGCCACACTCAGAGGGTCAAAAAAGTCTTTGAGTTGATTGTAGTTGATTACAAAATTTTCTTGTTCTTCGAAACTTGTGGTTTCAGGGCGACTTTTCTTACTTATACTCGACAATGGTTTTCAGAATGGGTCGGATGGTGTATCTTCCGTAGGAGTTAATATTTCTGAGAGATTCCTCTTATTTGATGAATTAGTTAGGTTGTCTTGGTCGGGAGTGATGGGGGAAACTTCTGGAATTAGGGAGGTTGTAGTATACTCTGGTGGTTCTTCTGAATTTTCGGGAAGGGGGCATTGCAGGGGGTTCATTTAGATGTTCAGGTGTCTCAGTTGTACATTGAGAAGATATATGACCATTTTGCTTGCATTTGAAGCAGGTTAGATTATCTAATGATAAGAATATTCGATATGAGGTATTTTCATGGTTGACCAACATAGACTCCGGGATGACAATATTTTCGGGAGGATTAATGTAGACCTGCCTTCTGAAACTCATTATATCTGCAAAATCTGGGTTGGTCATGTTGATTCTGAGAAAGGATATAGGGGATAATAGGTTGAGGCCAAGTTGTTGTAGGGCTTGCTCTAAATGTGAATGTGGGATTGTTGGGCTCACATTAGATATGATCAAACGTCCAGATGGAGTTATCAATCTTCTGGCTCGTATAATTTGGTTGTTGACACCGTGGTCATTCATAAAAGTAGTTACTAACTCTGGGCTGGCGAGGTATATACAAATTCTATTATTCGAAATTCTAGATGCGAACAGAATGTGTTTAGGGTTGACGAGTATTCCTAAGACTAGGAGATATTCTTGGATTTTGGTTCCTTCAATCGCAGGAAATATTATAGCTTGGTTCTTCTCTGGAAATTTTGTTGGCTGTTGTTTACTAAGTACTGAAGAATATGACATGTTTCTTTCGGTTTGTTGGTTAGATTTCTCTATTCTGGTATCCATCGTTGTGGTTTGGGGATTCCTGTAGTCAGAAATTCCCGATTTTGGTGGACTCAATTCAATATTTGAAACTTTTGGCACGGGTCATGTGTACCTGAGTACGGTCCTGGCCCGTGCGATTTATCGAGACTTACGAGTCTCAAATACACACAATGGTGCACTATGCACTATGATGTTAGGTAGTACACTTTCTCGAATTTATATTCACTTTTATTCAAGAACTTTAAATAAAATTTTTGCCGTGGTGGAATAAATTCGGTATTTCAGTAAAAAAACTGGTCAGCAAATCTGTTGTTATTAAATTATTTAAATGGTTTCCCACAAAAAATGTCAATGGAACAGCTCAAATCTTAGATTTTATTACTTGCCTTTAGCAACAGGAGCATACAGAGGTTTACTGAATACAATGATGCACTTATTAGAATTTTAAAACTGAAAATTCACTGATTTAGATAGACTTTATCCAGAGCAAATTTAAAACTCCACCAAGTAGCAATTCCACCACTAATCCCCAAATATTTTTTCAATTACTGACTTACCAGTATCACTTTCTGAATCTTCTATTTTATCTAAAGTGTCGCTTTAAAAGGAATTAACCAAGGCTCATCGTTGTGGTTGAGGCAAATGTAATTTGTATATGAAAAAAACGAAAACGTAATTATATGTTATACCTTCGAAATTAATATACATATCATTCGGTTAGATACCAATAATTTAGTATTTTAAAAAAACCTTTTGAAGGTATTGTCTTGATTTTTTTTGAAGCTGAGGTGGTCTAGCTTACAGAAAGTTTGAGTAGCATCTCTTATATAGTTAGTTGTGATTGCGCAATGTTATCGGTGTATATAAAATACATTTACATTTTTTGAAACTATCAAACAAAAATTTCCCTACATTTCTCATTGCAAATGGAATTTCATAGAAAGAAGCATTGGAAATGTTGGCTTGAAAATTGGACTTACTAAGAAACACATGGGTACTACGGAATCCTAACATTTAATCCAATTGAAATTCTTTGATTAAATACATTAATTTTATTAACTTCAGGATTAACAGTAACTTGAGCTCATCATAGTTTTTTTTTTGATTTAAGTAAGTAGCAGTTATGCTCCAGTAGTTTGTCGAGCTCTGTGTGTTTATAGGAGTATAATAATAAATAAATAAATTAATATAAACTTATAGATAATTTTCTACTTTTATCTTGATTTAACATCATTTTAAAATCTAATGATATTCCAATCTAGAAAGTATGTTACTCAAATTATTTTTTAATTATTGCATTGTTTTTACATTATAGTTTTATTGTCATTCTGTTTGTTAAGAAAAGTACTTTGTGAAAGAAATTATTTGTTGTTGTGTATTTTTATATAAAGATAAATAAACTGTTTATATGATTATTGTTTTGTTTCTCCCAATTTAACCATTTATGGTCCATCATCTGATATTTCATTTAAATCTAATCATTATTGAGTTAATGGAGTTAACTTGAATGGAATGTCAAATGATGGACTATAATTGGTTATTTTTAATTAAAATAATTAGATTACAGTAAATTTGAATATACTGCCACAACCTGAAATTACAGAAATCTTTTTAACATCACTCAATTGTTTAGTCGATAGGCTTTTTAGATGGCGCCACAATCAGTGTCTCATCTATCTGTGGGTTATCTGTGTGCTGGATAGTCGACTGGTTAGCTGATACCACAATAAAATATTCGGAGTCACGTAATGAACGATATTCAGACAACTTATCTAAGAGCTAGACTGTGTAGCTGTCACAAAATAAGGTTTGCTTGATCATTCTTAACCCAAACATTAAACTTAGTCTGCTATTACTCATAATTTTGAATATTGCTGCTCACTATATTAACACAAATGTATGAAAAATTCAATGTATGCTTTGCTACATTAGATTTTACATTACGTGTTCAAAAACCAATAATAATAAGAGGAAAATATTCAACAGAAGTATGTTCGATGGGACCTGAGAAGATTCGTAAACGAATTTTGATCGTAAATTACGGTAATAAGATTTTCTTCAGTATTTTATTAGAGAGCTAAGTAACGAATGGTAGGAAGAGGAAGAGATAATTGAAAACAGATTTTAATGACATCTACATGCACTCTAACTTGATGATCATAATAAATTATAAAGGGTGAGTCACCTGTATTTATACGGCCTACGGCCTCTAGTGGGCAAATGGTGACATTTTTTAGAAAAATTTTCTTATAGCCATATGAACATCAATTACGGCTACCATCTAAAATTATTTACAACTACATAGAATTGATGTTCATATGGCTAAAGCAAAGTATTTTGAAAAATGTCACCAATTGCCCACTAGAGATCATATAAATACAGGTAGTCTTGAAGTATTCTAGTAGAATAAAAAAATTGTATTGAACCTTATAATCTGGCTTGAATAAATCTGATCGGAAAAAAACATATTTACACCTCTTAAAGGATATACAAACTCCACAAAGAAATGTTCAATGGATAAGTTGGTTGGAACAATAATTTATTCAAATTCTAGTATTGTTGATGCGCAGTTCAATTCTATTGAATCAATAAAAATGCAGTGAATGTAAGAAAAATTTCCGACGAAATAATGGGAAATAGGTTGCAAAATTTTTGGTATTAGCAATAGAATATTATGTTTATTTATTTAATGGTTAATGGGCAGTGAAAATCTTCAAATATACATTTTTGTATGGGTCCTCGCCAAACTTCTTTTATAATAAATAAAACATCAAAACTGTTCCAATGTTTCGATTACTTTATTTAGGACGATCATTAGTGAAATCTTTATAATAGTGTTATACAATCGAAATCGTTACATTAGAATCTGCAATAATATTTTATAATGATACATGTGTTTTAAATGAAACTCACTGTTTCTAGCTAATTCCACAATATAATAAAAATTGTTGAAAATTCTAAAAAATTGACAATTGTTTCGATAAATCAATATCATCGTCAGAATGACAATAATAACAAAATATATACAATTTACAAAGCTGAACTATTTTTTATTATAACATTTCAACATTAGAAAGCTTACCAAATAGTTCCTTAATGTTTGCCAGATACGAACAGATGTTATCATTAGCTGGTCAATCCTTGAATCGAGCTGAGAAAATGATAATGAGAGAATTTCTCTTGCAGTATCGAGATCTATTCGTACCAAAAGAAGGGAAGACTGTTAGAATATCAGCCGTCAAATACAAAATCGATACTGGCAATGCCAAGCAAATTAGGCAATCAGCTCGAAGACTACCACTAGCGAAGAGAGGAAGCTGAAGGAATAATTCGAGAAATGGCAGAAGCAAAAGTAATAAAACCCTCTACTAGTCCATGGGTGTCTCCAGTAGTACTCGACAGGAGAAAGCAAGAAACTACAAGATTCTGCGTGGACTATCGCCAGCTTAACAACGTGACAAAGGAATACTATCCTCTGCGTCGAATCGACGATACGCTAGATACTTTGACCGGCAGCAAACTGGACCTGAAGTCTGGATGCTGGCAAGAAGAAATGGACCCAGAAGTCAAAGAGAAGACTGCCTTCACCACCGGATCTGGACTATGACAATTCAACGTAATTCGGGGCTCTGTAATGGGCCCGCGACATTTGAAAGGCTAATGGAAAATCTCTTGAGAGGGTTGTCTTGGAAGTCATGCCTGGTCTATTTGGACGATATCGTAGTACTGGGAAAGACATTTGACGAACACCTCAAGAATTTGGAAGATGTATTCAAGCGACTCCAAGTTGCTCAGCTCATGTTAAATCCGAAGAATTGTTACCTATTCCAAAAGCGAGCCAACTATCTTGGTCATATAGTGAGCAATGAAGGAGTGGATCCAGAGGAAATTGATTTCATTCACTAATGGCCGCAACCAACCGACAAAACACCAAATTACAAGTTTCCTTAGACTCTGCACATACTATAGAAGATATTTCAGGAAGTTTGGAGATATTGCCAAACCACTAACTGTCAAAAGGCTTTTGAAACCTTGAAGAGAGTTTCAACTACGGCGCCGATATCGAGATATCAATTACAAGAGGGCGACTTTATTCTTGATACTGACGCAAGCAACGTGGGAATTGGAAGAGTGCTCTCTCAGATACAAGGAGGGCAAGAAAGTGTGCTGGGATATTTCAGTAAAGTCCTCTCCAAACCAGAACGAAACTACTGCGTCACAAAAAAATCTTTCATCGGTAGTGAAATCCGTGGAACACTTTTACCAGTATCTATGGAAGTGCCAGAATCCCGAGGGCCAGATCGCTAGATGGATTAAACGACTTCAAGATTACGATTTCAACATCGAACATCGAGCTGGCGTGAGTTACCGAAAGGCCGACTCCCTGTCCAGACGTCCGTGCCCAACAGACTGTTCTCACTGCGGAATCTAGGGAAGCTGCAGTTTCAAGAACTATAGTAGTCAATAAAGAATGGTTACCTACTAGGATAAGAGAAGATCCGGAGAATGATCCCCACCCAAATAAGATTCGGCAATGGAAGGAAGAAAATCGACGACCTACCTGGCAAGAAGTGTCAGGATTTTCACCGACACTCAAGGCATATTGAGATCAGTGGGACTCCCTTGCCCTGGAAGAAGATCTGTTATAAAAAATCCTTGAGAACGAATATGGTTCCGAAAAGAGAATACAGATATTTATCCCGAGAACGAGAGTAGCAGGGGTACTGAGAAAGTTACACGTCAGTCCATCGGGGAGTGATTAAAACCTTTCAGCGAGTCCGTGTAAGGTTTCATTGGATGAACAACTTCGACAATGTGAAGGACTGGTATAAGAAATGTACGACTTGTGCTACGGGTAATGGACCACATCGCAAAATAAAGGAACCCATGAAACAATATAATGTTGGAAGCCCTTTCGAAAGGATAGATAGATAGATAGGTACATTTTCTTGTGCATAAGATACATCTTTTCACAAGGGTTTGGTACATACATTACATTTATTACAATGATCCATACGGCATTTTCAATAATTATTTACAGTTATTTGAGTCGGTTTGAACATATATATTGGTTTTTAATTGTTATTATTATACTGTATATACATGTTATAGTGTTATTATTTATTCTCCGCTTACAAAAGCTCTTGATTTTAAGATACTAATAACACTAGGGGCCAGCATCGAGAGCTCAGAGAAATTATCATTAATGGCATTCAAATAATGTACCAGATCATCAACATAATCCACACTATTGAAAAATCTATTTTGTCTAAGAGGGCTGTAAATGGGGCATTCGAAGAGAATTTGCTCCAACGAGTCTGGTGTATGCATATTACAAACGGAACAGATTTCCCCACAATTATATAGAAGTTTCCTTTAAAGGAAAATTTCAGTATCTTTTTACTGGAAGTTCTGATTTGTGCGAGAATTCTCGTTATATATATATATATATATATATATATATATATATATATATATATATAGATGCGGGTATTCGCAAATAATTTCTCCCGGTTTTACCAATTATTAGTTGAGAGTATATCAGAGAATAACTAGACGTAACCTTCCTATACATATCAATTTCGTATAGTCGTTTTTCAAAATTTTCTAGAATAATCCCACCTAATTTACCTGAATTTGTATTTAAATAGTTTATCCATAAATGTTCATATTCTGCAAAGGTAAACCATTCTTCAACTTGAGTGACACAACTATATTTAGCGTTCTCCGTAGCTAATTGTAAAAGTTGCATATAACAGATTTTAGACATTCTAGAATTATCCATTATTTTAGTTTGTTTAACCAACGAATATGTCTCTGGAGTAGTCTGAGACAAATTCAACAGTTTTTTGAGAAATTTAACCTGAACCCGCTCAATAACATCAGTATAGCGCAGTCCCCATATGCTAATTCCAAAAGAAAGGATTGCTTTAGACATCGTTGGACCATTTCCGACAAAAGAAAATGGTGGTAAATACATCCTGGTTGTGTTGGATGTGGGTAGAAATTTACGCGATCCCGAACAAGAGGCCACAACTGTTGCGGATGTACTGGTGAAAGAATTTATCAGCCGATATGGAGTGCTGTTGGAAGTACACGGCGATCAAGGAAGAAATTTCGAGAGCCAGCTATTCCAGGAAATATGTAACAAGCTGGAAATGAAGAAAACCAGGATAACAGCGTTGCATCTACAATCAGATGGAATGGTGGAAATAATGAACAGTACCCTTGGGAAATATCTGTCCAAAGTAGTTTCCAGGCACCATAGACATTGGGACCAGTATTTTTCCTTATTTGCTCTGGCTTATCGATCTGCCATAAATGAGTCCACAAGTGAAATACCTGCGAAAATCCTGCCTCAACGTGAAATAACGCTTCATTGTCACCTGGAGTTTGGCGAAGATCTAGCAGGAGAAGATTATGTGATCTAATTGAGAAGAAGGATGGACGATGTGTCTGAATTGGTTCGAACGAATCTTCAAGTTGCCAGTGACAGAATGAAAAATCGGTACGATACGCAGGCCACAGAAGGCAGTTTCACGAAGTGGACAAAGTATAGTTACACAATCCGACAAGGATGAAAGGATTTTCTTCAAAATTACAGAAATCATGGGAAGGTACGTACGTAATAAAGAAGAGGATCAAGACGTCATCTATCGCGTGAGCAAGATCCCCAATGGAAAATCGAGATTAGTCCACACAAACGAACTAGCGCCATTCGAAAGTCAGTTGTCTTAGAGTGGTCGAAAAGTAGGTATGTCACATTTTTGTTTACCCAAAATATTTTTAAGTGTCGTTCGCAGATAGTTTGGTGGGTAACGGAAGGGACTTGAAGGTATGTTATTGTAACTATCAGATAGATATTTTATTGAATATTATATCTAAGTTATCAAATACCTAGTTCAAAGTATGTTTTAGTAAAAATTTTATTATTTGAAAATAACCGTTAATTTTATGAGATGACATACAACAATTTTTATAAGATGGCATGGTATGCCATCTCAGCAACTCAATTATTAATTGGAAACAATGTTTTTTTAGACATGAATCGCTACAAAAGAAAGTCAAATAGAGAGTCATGGGATGAAAATAATATGCAGGAAGCCATCTTAGCTGTGAAGGTGAAACGTATGGTGTGACTTTTAGCGTCAAAAACGTTTAATGTCCCTTTTGGGACTTTAAGACGTAGGGCAACTAAGGAGGAAGGCTGAAAAAAAGGTTACATAGGAGGTCACAAAAGAACATTCAATGAAAATCTAGTAAATGAACTGGTCCAACATATCAAAAAAATGGAATCCATGTTTTTGGGGCTAACAACGGATGACGTCCGATAACTCGCATTTCAAATTGCGGAAGCAAAACAAATCCCTCATCGATTTTCTACTGAAACTAAAATGGCTGGGTGGTCCACGCTGCATGGTTTCAGGCAACGTAATCCTACGATATCCTTACGATCACCAGAGAGTACTTCTGCAGCTCCAGCTAGAACTTTCAACAAAGTTCAAATTGACAAATACTTTCAACTGCTTTCTGGAGTATTGGATCAACATAAATTCCTGCCGAATGATATTTGGAATATGGATGAATCGGGTATTACCACCGTTCCTTCGAAGAATACAAAAGTTTTGGCCACCAAAGGCAGAAAACAAGTAGGCGTTTTAAGTAGTGCTGAACGAGGTCAGCGACTAACGACCGTTTGTTGTATGAACGCAGCAGGTAAGTTTATGATTTCAAAGTACCTAGGTACCTATAAAAAAACGTTATGTATTTTTTTAGGGACATATCTCCCTCCTGCTCTCATATTTTCAAGAAAAACCTGAATTAATGGATGGAGCACCTGTTGGATCTGTGGCATTTACCCAGGAAAATGGGTACATGAATAGTGACATATTTCCTAAATGGTTGAAGTACTTTGCGAAATATGCCCAACCATCAAAGCAAAATAAAGTCTTGCTGTTATTGGATGGGCACACTAGCCATAAAAGCTTAGATGCACTTGTATATGCTGAAGAAAATGGCATAATTCTTTTTTGTTTCCCCCCCCCCCCCATTTTACCCATAGGGTACAACCGTTGGATGTTGGTCCTCTTAATGCTTACTACAATCAAGAACTAACTAATTGGCTTAAAAATAACCCAGGGCGTCTAGTAACTCATTTCCAAGTAGCTTCTTTATTCAACGCAGCATATATCAAGACAGCAACCATTCCCAATGCTCTAAGCGGATTTTCGGCGACTGGCATAGCACCATTCAACGACAACATCTTCTCTGATTAGAAGTTTGCTGCCGCAGAAGTAACTAACGCTGAAGAGGATGACAATCGGGACGAAAATCCAGTTAAATAAAGTCAACGTCGTGAAAAACTCGGTGCCAAGTTTCCAATGTACCAAGGTCTTTAACGGAAAGACCAATGAAACTTTTGTTTTGCCAGGTCCTTCATCATATTCTCAAAACATATTTCCAGGAACAAATCTTGACCTATCAATTGAGGAAATTTCACCAATGTCAAAAGTCGCAGAGATAGTGCGACAAAAAAGAAGAAAAGGGTCATATGGTAATCTATCAACAAACCCTGAAATTGAAAAATGAGGAAGCACAAAAGAACGAAGTGATGTTAGGAAAGGGGCGAGAACTGTTAAGGAGAAAATTGGTAGAGAGATTGAGCAGGACGAGGATGCACAAAAAAAAGAAGGGATGATAAGAAAGTCGGAGAGAACTATGAATGAGAAATGTGTTATGGAGGATGAGAATGAAGATGAGCAAGCTGAGGGTTTTGACGTAGGAGATGACCTAGATGAGGAGGACTCGCCTTGTATTTATTGCAATGAACTTCTCTCCTGGTCTCTATCAAGAGAATTATGGTTCTAGTGTCACATCTGTAAGAAATGGGCCCATGCAGAATGTGCTGGAGTAGACAGAAAGACAAAAATGTTCAAATGTGAAATTCGTACTAAGTTTTATATATATTTTTTTAATAATATGCCATCTCATCAATAGTTACTTTAATGAGATGGCATACCATGCTTCTTTTTCAAACTGTACATTTTCGTTTGTTAATAGATAAACCGTTTAGGTTTTGTGAAAACTTACTTTATTCCTTCCATGTACATTAACTAGATAATAAAGTTCAGGATCTTCTAATTCATCTGCAAGTCTATAAGACACTTTAATATGGCGTTATATAATCGAGAACTGGTCATTTACAAACATTAGCTACATGTTTGAAACTTCCTCTAATTTTTTTCAACCTTCACTTTAATGTCAAATGCATGTCACGTCATATTGAAATATTTTGATTGAGGTATAGTTATAAATAATACACTGTTTTTAATGAGTAACATGAAGACCTGAATTTTAACAAGCGTTAATTAAAGGTTTGGTGCTCGTAATTAGTTTTAGGTTCATTTAACTGTCATTAGAGCAGACAGCTCCTCTCAACGTCAGCCTTTTAACTTACCGCTACATATTGTTTTTCTTTTATTTAGTAATTTAGGATGGTAGCCGCTCACCTGAAAAAAAAAGAAAGCTACATAAGAATATTTAAATCAAATTTCATGGTTACATAAATTTAATTATACAATTTGCGTATATGGATGTAGATAATTATAATGAAAATGACGATTGTATTCGGGTAAAAAGTACAATTTTATTTCGAAAATGTAGGGAGAATAGTTTTACATGAATAGGTCATACGTCTACAAATGTACATATTTCACAAAAATTGTTTGCAAAGGCCTTTCTTACTTTTATACTTGTATTCTACTAAATCTTTCATTTCATTAGTTTTTTTCAGAATTATGCAGTTCTGTGTTATTTTCATTGAATGGTGATAAAGTTTTGGCTTATTATATACAAAAAAACTAATTCACAAACTAATTTACGAACAATTTTGCCAGAAAACAATACTGTTGAAGTGTCAACGCCAACCGTTGCAGTTTTCAGTTAAAGTGCAATATAAAGCAAATAGGAAATACGAGAATATCAGTTTAACACCTAACTGCAATAATGCTTAACTTCTAATTAGTGGCGTTGGATATTGGAAACCTGTAAAATATTACTTGATTCTGGAGAAATAGCAAAACTTTCTGTGGAACAGTACAGGATACTTGAATATTTGATACAACTAGATAAATCCTAATAATTCTGCGGAAATTTTACGTATAAATTAAATTTCAAAAAATATCGGAAAAAGAATATAGCAAACAAGAACATCCCAAAGAATTTTGAATGTAAAGACTGCCAGGAGCAAAGGTTGGACTCAGTTTGTTCTTCCAGTTCTTGTTCAATGAATGTTTGGTGTCATTTAACAGATCAATCTAGGGAGTATTCCACTTTTAAACTGTGTCTTCTTAAGTAATAATTTTTAGGATCAGCAGATTAAATTTTCATCGATTTCTATATCATTGCACAGTTATATTGATTATTTTATCTACTATTCTATTTTTTATCAAGAGATAGTTTTTTTCTCCCTCTTTTTTTAAATGAACGAGATCTATATAAATTTTCAAAATTGTAGAGGATTGAATACAAAGCTGAGAGAATTCTACAGAAATTGAACTCAAGGGTTTTATGATATTATAGTAGCAGTAGAGACATGGTTACATGACGGTGTTGTCGATTGTCAACTGGTTGAAAATAGCTTATATAATATATCAAGGTCTGATAAAAAACGGAATATTACGGGTAAGTCAAGGGGTGGAGGAGTGATGTTGGTAATAAAAAAACAGCACAAAGTTGTGTATTTTTCTCAATACATTTCTTTTTTTGAAATAATTGTTGCTGAAATAAAATTATTTAATAGTCATAAAGTACATGTTATAGGTGTTTATATACCTCGTACCTGTAACTTGAACGATTATAAAAGCTGCTTGCAATTGTTGCAAAGCCATGTCAATAGTATTACTAATACTTTTATTTTCGGAGATTTCAATCTGCCAGAAATTGAATATGCAAATTTGAATATTTCTAGTTCGAGTTCTAAATTTAAAAGATTAATTGAATTTTTAGATTTTAATTATTTTGGTCTGTATAATACTGGGAAAAACTATGGACTTAGTGGTTTGATATGTGCAATTTGATTACGCACATATCACTCATGGGTTTGTGGATTGTGTTAAAATAAATAAGTTTCCTTCGATGTTACTTGATTGTATTTCGTGTTGCATAATGTTTGCAACATTAGTAATTGCTTCAATGGAACATGTTGAAAAATGCAAAGTTATAAAAGAACAGTTACCTTTAGTGACTGAAGACAGATATCATCCATCTCTACAAATAAGTTTAGTTCTTACTGAAGTCATCTCTAAGGCAATGAATAAATTGACAGAATATAAATATAATTAAAAAAACAAATTTCCTTTTAATGCCTGAAATGATAAGGGGCGCATGCTGGGATGAAGTTATTAAAGAAAGCGATATCAACATAGCACTTAGAATTTTTTATGAACTAATTAATAAAAATTTTAGTTGTCCCAAAATATAATACATATAAAGATTATAATGAGTATTCTTAATGGTTTACGCTAGAAATAAAAAAGTTGTTGAAATTAAAAAATAATTTTCGAAAGCTAAAAGATACTTCTAAATATTATTATGATACATTTTTGGAGTGTAAAACAGTAATATGAGTAGATTCCACGAAGTAAGGGTCGAGACAGTTACTTTCATTAAATCTATGTTGTAAGTATGCAGATTTAACGAAGTTGATGCTAATAATTGACGTTAAAACGAGATGGAAATCAACATTAAATATGATAAATTGGTCCCTAAGAATGGAAAAGTCTCTAAATATTTTATGTGAAAATAATGACGACTTATAGGATTATCTTATTTCGTCTCAAGATTAGAAGCTAGTAAACCGAATTTTTAATTATTCAATAGTTCATCAATATTATTAGGTCTGTTAACGTAAACTTAAATTTGGACATAATAATTTAAACTTAGCGCCAAATAGGCCCCGCCTAACGCGCTTTTACTGGTGGTTCTCCGTTCTTAGATTTAATGGTATTTTTTTTTTCGTATCTCTCATTTAGCTGGTTGTCGCTGTAGCATGACAAAAATACAATGCTTTGGTATTATACTATAACTCACTGGGAGGTAGAATAATTGGGTTAATTTACCCACTGAATATGCAACTTTATACACACTTCTGTATGGTTGGATGCATAAGTGAATTAACTTCAGGTTCTAAAATTATTTAAGCATATCCTCGAATAATGAGATTTAAATATCGAAATAAGTGTCAGGAGTAATATTTTTATTAATATTTTTCATAAAATTGAACTAATCTACGGATATTTTATCGTTTTATGTTGGGATTTTATTTGATTGTTAGTGGTAACACTGATCTGAGGTGTCAAAAAGAACGTGAAGGTAAAACTTTGGCATTCGAATCACTTGTCCAATACTTTTTGAGCTGCGAGACCGAGTGTCAATTGTAGCAAGTCGTAGGTATAGAAAATGGCCGATGACACGTGGTTCATACCATTCATTTTTGGAACCATCTTGGTAAAAAACTCTTGTTGGTCACAAGGTAAGCTTTTGTCCTACATGTATATTTTTCACGCTATTTTTAGGTTTTTGCCCTGCATAGTTTTTGCACATTTTTTGCCAAATGGATATGGTTTAGAACAGTTTTGTGGGTCTTGATAATTGATGGTAGATATGATGATCATGTTGAAATTTTAAGAAGACTCAAGTTTCGGATGTTTCCAGTAGGAGATATCTTTTCGTAAAGATAGCTGATAAACTATAGGTACTCTATTCATGGTAGTAGAGACGTGTCGTATCTCGGATGGCGTTAGCGTTACAGAGCAACAAGAGCTCGTAATGGCGTTTTGCTTCGTGTGGTGATGTTGGACTCATGGTTTGTCGGTGACACTTGCGAGATTTTTCCGTTATGGACAATGGTTCTTAACAGGATGGCCGAATCCTGTTTCACACGTCAGATGTGGTTTGTCAATAATTAATAGTTTGGACACTAACCGCAAGTATACCACTTACGTGTTACTGAGAGTTTTGTGTATTGTACATGATGTTCTGAGATAGTTGAACATTAGAAACTATGTTGAACATTTCAAATTTAACCAACCACTAATAACTGATTATCAGTTCGTAATTAGTCAGTTACCTTGTATTTGAATAGATGAGGCTTTTACTTGATGAAGATCCATACTGAACGATGAAATAAAACCATATAGTTTGTTTAAATCTTCATTTATTTGAACTAATGTTCAATTTAAATTTGTTGACGCGTTTCACTAACACAGTAGCCTTGTCAAAACTAATCGTTTTCATGTAGTAACAACAACAAGGTAAGGTTACATCGCTTGGAAGACCATTCCGTAAAAAATGTATATTTAGTCAGTAATTATTTCTAAGTATATTCAGAGCATTTACTTTGGTTTATATCACAAGATTTCATTCCACCCCTATAATAATTGCATGAAATTTCGATAAGAAGCTTTCTTGGGTGGGTAACACTGTATAGAAAGCTTTTTCTTTACCAATATAATAGTTAACCTATCACCAAAAATATTCAGCGAACTGTCTGAGAGTATTTATTCAATTTTTATGAGAATAAACACTTGTTTAACTGCAACCATATCGTACGATGAAGTATAATTACTATTCCGATAAGCGATGGTGTTCCAACAAAATGACATGACAGTTGCAAACTTCTGCCAACGAAACTTTTCGAAGAATATTTTGTTCATGACTTGGAAACTTCAATTTTTTGTATTATTTCCAAAACTAAAGTTGGTAAAAGTTGTTAAACAGCTTCTCCGTATTTCAAAGTGTCAGCGTCGGCTTCAGAGAGCTTTTTCTTTGGAACAATTTTTAGTCCAGCGTTCGAAAGTTGTATTTTAAAAGAATAATGCTCATTCTCTCACAGATCAAAGGTTATGAGTAAGCAGATAAACATATTTGGAAATTTCCATAGTTGTTATACGTAAAATTATCAGATACAATTTATTCATAGACTTTCTGAATTTGAATGAATAAATTCTTCTCAATTAGAGCGTTTCCACATTAATACCGAGTATTATTATAAGCATTAGCATTATCAGTATCGATTTTGTGTTTGACGGCTGATGGTCTACCAGTCTTTCCCCATTTTGGTACGAATAGGTCTGGATACTGCAAGAGAAGTTCTCTTATTCTCTTTTTTTCAGCTCGATTCAAGGATTGATTAGCTACTGATAACATCTGTTCGAATCTAGTATTAGAATTGTTAGTGGTTGTTGTTTGACGAACTATAGACGTTATTGGTACGCAGAATTAAATCATAGTTTCCTTCTTGATGGTAACTGGGTAATCGTTCACGTTTATCACTTGTACTGGGATCCCATTTGCCGACGTAACCAATCCTTTTCCAATTAGTACTCCTTTGCCAACCTCTTCGTCGTGGTTCCTTGGCTCCATCATAACCGGTGTACCTTCCACCATGATTCCCTGTAGCCGTACTACTATCATGGTTTCGCTTCGTGCAGGTAGAACGGTATCTTCCTGTACAGCTGCCAATACCCTGCTACCTTCATATGGAAGGAGGAATACCTTCTCGGAACCCACTTAAATGGTTCTGTTTCTAAAGTCTAATTGAAAATCATGTACATCAATTACGTCCATTCCCAGAATCACGTCAGCTACGATTACAGGATGCGTGAACTTTTTTGCGCCAATTCCCAATTGGATTTGTGTATCACCGTGAACGTTGGCACTCTCACCTGTGGCGGTCCACAGTCGCAGTCTCGTTGGTAAAAGCTTCTTCTTGCAGTTTATTACTTCTGGTCGTATAATGGTTCTAGTTTCTCCAGTGTCTACCAGCGAGTATATCTCTTGCTATTCACTTCGCCATCTACATATACACTGTCCTTGCGACATTTGAGCGAAGCTATTAGTATGTGAGAGGGTCGTTGGAACGATTATGGGTCAGTGCTGCCCCCTGGTAGCCGACCCGTTCTAGTTTTCCTGTGACTGGGGTTCTTGGTTTGCAGGAGTCCTGGGGCGCTTACACGAACTACGTACATGGCCTAGCTCGCCACAATGCCAGCATCTGATCTTTCTTGGCTTCTTGTCCATCATACTTTTTATTAAACTGACGAACTGGTCAAATCTGTCTTCATCACCTTGTTTTTGGATAGTCTCAATTTTGTTATAACCCGAAGCCTTCGTTGCTGCTTCATATTCAAGAATGCGTGAACCAAGATTTTGGGAAGGGCTAAACGAAGCGTCATCTGAATATCGGGATCACGTAAGCCATCAATAAAGGCCTGGATGCCCAGACATTCCATCATGTTCTCTGGTGCTGATGACTAAGCAAATCGAACTATTAGGGCAATATCCACTTCATACTCTTGAAGGGATTCATCACGTTTCTGCATTCGGTCCTTCAGCTGGGATTGGTACACATGTTCCAGATGTTCGTGGTTATATCGCATGTCCAACCTCTTCTTCACCTGCTCGTAGTCATCCGTTTCTTCCAGAGGCATCGTCAGAAGTACATCTACGTCATCTCCTCGAAGCGCGATGGTTAAGATCACTGCCTTCTTCTTATGGGACCAATTATTCACTCTAGCGGCTGCTTCAAATTGTTTCACATAATTGGTCCACCATGTCTTTCTGTCGAACGTTGGAGCCTTGACTAGGGAAAAACTGCTAATATCTTCTAACTTAGGAAGTGTTTCTGGCTTGTAAGGTTTTGTTTGCTCCGTCTTATTTTCTTCCGCTGGCATGTCTTGAGTTCTTGAATCTGTCATATTTCTTTCTAACTCCTTGATTTTCTCGTCCATCTGGTTTTCCAACATTGACATCTTATTCTCAATATTCGATTTTATTGACGAAATTTTATTTTCGACGTCAGCGGCAATGTCGCTTTTGTTGATAAGATATCGGCAGAAATATCGTTCTTCATGGTTAAAATCTTCTTGTCCATACTAGTAGACATCTTGTCCATGTTAGCAGAAATACCATTCTTCATGGCAGACATTGACGAGATTATGGTGGAAGCCTCGTCATTGTATGAAAATGTTTCTGTATCTAAGCCGTCATTTTCCAGTGCCATTTTTAGTCTTTCTATCAATTCACTCTCCTTCCCGGACGTTTCCAACTCACGATTCCCCAATTCTGCCTTTAACTCTGTCACTTTCAGGTCACTTAGTCTCTTGGCCATAATTATGTGATTATTTATTTATATTATCCCACTTCTGACACCAATGTAATGTTCTTATTATTTATTCATAACAGTATAACGGGTGTGATGAATTCATACACAGTATGTCTACTCACTTAATTTATTTATTCACTAAATTATTCACTAATTTATATTATATGCACAGTAGATGCACTTCAACTAATTTATATAAACACTTCACTACTATTTATTTTCTTGGACTTTTCACTTGTTCACTTGTTTATCTCACGAGATCACTTTATAAACTGACTTCTCCCACTGGTCGGTCCTTCATACATTAGTGCCATTTTACTAGAAAATTCTAGATTCCGGCTTACACAAAAACAATCGGCTTTCTGGCATTTTCTAAATAAGACTGGTCACAAAAACAATGTCTAGATAAGATATTCACAAAAAATCGTAAACAGCTCTAAGAAATTCTCGCGCATCCGCCATAATTTTAACTTTCATTTACGGCTTAGACAGAGTCGGATTCAGGGACTACGCCAGTGTGCTGTTTCGTAACAATACCAATCTAGTTTGTCAATACTTTTCAAGTTTTTCATAAACTATTCTATAAACAGTTTGTGATCATTGATTCACTTAGAAAAATTGAATGTTTCTATATTCATTGCCCATATAATGGACTCCTTTTCAAATCTATTTATATATTTGATTTTGGTTGGAGTCGAGTAGTAGGTATTTATTACCTACATATCTATGAAATGATAACTCAAGATATTAAATGAAAAAGCCCCCTTGAACCGACCCTGATCACATTTATAAATGGCGGTATCATAAAAGGAAAGACTACTTAGCAACAGCCATTTCTTTTGAGTAAAACTTTACTAGAAATAAATGAAACAGTAGTCGCTTTAGGCAGATCTTTCCGCCTTTATTTGCCATCTTGCTGCTACTGTTGATTTTCATATTTTTTGTCAAGAAATTTTCATTCATTTTATGAACATTTGTTTGGTTAAGCAATGACGAATTTTGTTCCATGGTCTCACTTCTCATGGGACATTTGTGCTGAAAGATGTGAATAATATTTTGTATTATATTCTCAGTACGTGAATGTATAATTATTTTTGTTCAAGTGATTTTTACTAAACTAATTATTTCACCCACTATTTCTATTCAAAAATGTAGGTAACGGTTTTAAAATTAAAGGTTTATTGGGAATGTAATCATCCACTTATAGCCTAATGGTTGAAATAATATTTTCATTTGAAAAAAATACAAAACTTACCTCTTTAATATTTAGAGAAATATAAAGAATTTCAACTTAAAACAGAAACAAATAGTTTGGCCAGCAGAATTGTATTTAACTGAATCATCATATTAAGGTATCGAATTGATCCTATTATCATTATCAAACCCGAAGCACTTTGTTCACACTAATTTATTGTAATAACCTCTCCTTAACAATTTGGTTAAGTTGAAATATCATTTGATATTTTGATATTCGATTCATACAAAATATTTCAATTTTCTCCTTTTACTATTTCCCACCAATATAAATTACTATTTGGTCGAATATTTGGTTTCTGTTGCTTCTCCTAAGCTCAGTTGATGGTCTCCAGACCTACCAGATTATATAGAGTTTGATCCTTCTTTCATTTTATATCAGATGTCATTTGGAACACATGGTTCCTTAATTTTTCGGGAATATTTGGAATTTTATAAGCTGAAAAAAGAATTATTTCATCATAATTGTCAGTGTAGACAGAATTATCTATTTCGGATCTGGACTAAAATCTAAAATCTCATCAAGGCCATCCTACAACTTGGGTAAGTAAAATCCTCCACCATTCACCTCTATCAAATTTATAACTTAAATTTTATATAATTCATATTTTTAGGCCTTTCTCCATTTCTTAAGTTAAAATTTCTGCAGCTCCGCTTTTGCACACATCGCTATTTCTAAACTTCGCTTCCTGTAAGCTTTGTGATCAATTCGACATATTCATCTGTAGTAGAAAATTAGATGTAGTTAGATACTCAGCAATTTGTAAATTTGATCCATTCCAAGCTATAGACCTATAGATAACCCTGAAATCTATGAGGAACCAGATAAGGTCATCACAAATACTGTAAGAATTGACTTTGAGCTTACCACCAGTGATTAAAGTAAGAGTAAGCAAAGGGTCATGGGGTACTAACTGGAGGATAATGGTTTGAAGTTGAAATTTTATAACACATTTACGACAAAATTTGCTTTACTAAATCACCTCTTACCTCTACCTTCAACAGTATCTATATCAAAAACTCACCTGAAAATAACAAGCGGTACCACTTGGTTGTACGAATATTCTGGTGTTTCTATGGTTTCAATTTAAAATGTTCAATTTATGAATGTATCTCTACTCTACTGCAGAACGCAGGGATCACACACATCTGAGTGGACAATAAATAATGGTCTTTCAATATGAGTTTTATGACTGGCTTTTGGAAAAGGTTAATGCGTTTGTATTTCATAAATACAAGCTTCACATATATTTTTTGTAAGTTGGATATAGTTTAAATATTTATTGTTATTTGAAAGTTGGATATTTTAGCTGTAAACATTTTTCTTTGCTTAAATGACCTAAACGAGCAAGCCAAAGTTTATAATTCTTTAATGTCCTTTCCGAATTATTATATGCTGGCAATTTTTGGTTTATGAACCATTTTTAATAGTTCATTAACTTTTAGAGTAACTGTTGTTGAATGATTTTCAAACTTCCCTTTTATTATTGTTGCACTACCATTTTTAATAGTCATAGAACCATTTTTATTAAAAATAACTGCCATACCTGTGTAGAATTTGACAGATGACTTATGATATTTGAATCGTCAAGGGGAGATGTGGAACAACTTGCTGTCATAATGATTTGGTGAATAGAAGGCTGTGAAAAGGAATGAACAAAGAAACTGAAATAAGGAAGCCATATTGAAAATTACGGGAGAGTAGCTGGGAACTTGGAGTATGAGCAATAAAACATGATAAATTAACAAATAACAGATAAAAAACATATAACAGATGCAGAACTCAACTCAATTAAAGCAGGACTAAACTGTGAGTGATTTATTTACATACTAAACATCATACCTTGAACATTTTCCGTATTTACAAATATTCAATTCAATAAAGTATCGAAAGCATATAACTGTAAAGAGAAATTAAGTTATTAGTGATAAGAAAGGTTTTTTTCAATGAATTTTGTAATAGTAAATTGTAGAAAATAAGAATTGATCTAAGTAACTTACCTATTAACAATATAAGCTCATATAGAATAAGTATCTTTATAATCTGAAGGCAATTCATTCTTTCCATATTAATTTCAATCATTTAACAAATAATATTCGTTTCTTTTTAAATGTTGCATAAAGATTTAACCTCACTAAATAATTTTATGTCAAAGAGCAAATTTTCAGATTATATTGGCTATACATCCACTAAATATCGCACGCTGGTCTGAATTTAAGAAAGGAATTTTACCGTTTCAAATAATCAATATATGAAATATATTTATTTGTATAAATTTACTACTAGTGTGTCGATTATTTCTCCAATTTTCAGGTGTTAGGACGGGAACAAATGTTTTATTTACTGTGGATGTAAAAATCTGCAGGAAGGTAGGCGACCCTATCTACGCCAACCCACAGAATTCTTTGAAATAAATGAACTATGAGTGAAAGTTCATTTTTCTTCAAATTTTCTTGCTTTCTCGTTAATTTTTAAGCCCTACCTTATCATAATAGAAAGTAAGAATATTAAATATGTGTTTAATAATATACAGAAAGGACATTTAGGTATACTCGCCGTATGTACACTCATACAATAAACATACATATAAATATAAAACATATAATGAACAACCATTACAAAACACATATACACACAACACACACACACAAAAAACGAGACGATAACAATATATATATATATATATATATATATATATATATATATATATATATATATATATATATATATATATACATCCTGCTATTCATCCGACGTCCCTTTCATAGGCAAACATCGGACTTCCTTCCCAAAACAAGAGATATTTTATACTTTTTTGCAAGTATACAGTTTTAAATGCTATCCTTACCTATATATTTGTGTTAGATTCTTGATAAAATTAGTTCTAATTTTTTGTCAAAATTTGATAATTAGGGAATATGACGTCCTTTCAAAAATGAGCTATTGGACGTCGAAATGTATAAAAATTGTACGTACTGCAGTCATTGGGGTACCTACAGCGTTGCCACATTTTCATGAACTGGATACTACAGTTATATACTAATCTTGAATTGCAAACCGTGATATAACAATTTAATAAAATATTTTTACTCTACTAGATGATAGGAAACTATATCAGAATCACTAACTAGATACATTTAAAAATTGTTTACTTTCAGGTACTACTCAGTTTTGATTAATTTTTTAAACTATTGTTTGTATATAAATAAATACCTATATAGATAATTGAATACATTTCTCAATTCTACTCTCAAATTTGCCCCCTTGCCTTTTTTGTAACTCCAGAAATCTAACATAACACATTCTTTTTGATTTTATTCATTCAGCTTGCTTTAATATTCTTCTTAAATTCAGTGGTATTTTCTGTAACACTTAATTATTTTACACTAATGCGGAAGGTTTAATAAAACACGGTAAAATTTTTTGTTAATATTTATTTAAAAATGCAATGATGCATCACATAAAATAGTTTGTTCAATATTTTAGTCAAAATAGCACCTACAAATAATAGTAAAAATAACAAAAAAATACAAGTATTATGTCTAACTTTCGTAGACATTTTGTACGAAAACTTTAATTTTTAACCAGTTTTTGTTTTCGAGAAGTTTTCCAGTCAGAAAAATTAATTCTTCACATGTCCTTTGTTTAGGTGGCTTCTTATTTCTAATGTGATTTAAAAAAATCACTTAATTTTGTCGTTCTTGCATCCAAGGTTCTCTCTTTATTTGTTTTTTGTTTAGGTAATATTCCCTGTTCTCCTCCAGTCCTTTCTTGAATTTCGTTAACTTGAACATTACAATTTTCAGTAAATTCAGTAATTATCCAAACGTTTTCCTTTAAATGCTGCAGCACCTTGCAGATTGATATACATCATCAGGCAAACGATAGTGACTCTTATGTGTTCGATAAACGCGTCCCATAAAAGTAGACAGTTGTTCCAAATCAGTGTCAGTCATACTTAAAATTTGGGAAAGAGTTTTCTTAGCCTTGTAGAGGTTAAATCTTCACTATCGCGATGGGGATAGGGACATGTAGTCGTTTTTCTCGATTTTCAACCGTTTGGTTACTCCAGCTTTCTAAACTCAAAAAAATGTGATTTTCAGTTGGTTGTAGATCCTTTACTATACATAACAGACATCAAGTATGATACCTCGTTGAAATAAGCTCGTCGAGAGAATTGAAAAATGTAAAAATATACAGGGTGCCCCATTTAAAATGAACATAACTTGGATATTTAACTATTTTTGGGACGACCCATTTAATTGAAAATAATTTTAAATTATGGCTTTTTTGAATATGCACAAAATAGTCGGTACTTATGGAATGTTCATAAAATGGGGCGTTATGGAGTTATGGACTGTCTCTAGTATGGTGAGATACGCTGTATATCAATGAATGCACGAACTGGGTAGAATACTGGTTTATACATTTTTACGATAATATGAATAATGTCTCAGTGAATAAGGAAAGAGTGTTACTTATTTCATATGAAATATTTTTTCCTTCTGTTACAGGAACGTTACAGAAGTCTTCAAGTTTTTTATGGGAAGTGTTATCTAAAAATAAAGTATAAATTCTGTTGAATTCAAATTTTAACATGATTTAATAATATATAATAATTTCTAGTCAAAAATAATAAATTGATCAACTAAAACAAAGTTCCATATTGTAATTTATACCATTATTCCATTATTGGTATTGGTAATACCGAAAATCTAGCCTAGCTTGTTTTCTCATTGTTAAATAAAGTAAATGGAACACAATTGTTTCTGGCCGGAAAATTCTATTGCGTAAATTAAGCAGCGCATTTTACTTCAGAAACAATTTTATGTTTCATTTGTTATAACATGGGAAAACTGAGACGCGCTAAAAATCAGCAAGTCTGGCGGAATTTCCTCCAAATTGTGGGACTGGCCTTAGAATAGCGGCCTATTAGGGAAATTGCGCTACAACGGAAATTCGACCAAACCTGGCGCTAGACTAATTCTCCATATAATGTAATGTGTTGTTGCCGCGTGAAGAAAGAACGAACAAACTAGTAACAAGTCGAATTGCAACCTTGACAGCTGTACAAAAGTTTTGAAACAACTCTAACGGTTTGTTTTCCCTTTTAAAATAAAAGATCCGTGTCGTATATTAAAATTTATAGAAACTGACTTTAGAATACTTAAAAACATACATATCATTGCTGTACTTTTTCAGTTTCCCTCCAAAAAACCTTCTTTATAAATAACTTTAAATTATAATTTTGATGGTTTGAAATTGTGAATCATCTCTTGTATGATGCTTTCGAGTGCATATAGTATAAATTCAAAATAAAAATAAATAATTTGTTTTGAAATAAATATAGATTGTAGCCAGATATGTATAGATATTATTGTTAGATATTTACTTCAAAAGTGTACCACCTTTTTCTTTAAAATTTGCACAACGCGGTGCCTAAGAATGATAGGTACATAATTTAAAATCAATTAAATATTATTTTTATATAAAATGTATTTTAGCGGGATGTTACTAAGAAACGTATAGAGGTTAGTCATATAATAATAATTAAACTTATTAACTAAGTAAGCAATTTAAAAAATATTGAAATATGGATAACTTTAAAATCTATAACCAAATTGCATACTTACTATAAGCAGCTAGCAGCAATAATTTCTATGACCTCTTCCTTGTTTAAGATGCACAAATGAAGAACTAAGTTACGAAAGCGATAGAGCGTTGTTGCCAAATCGAGGGACGTCCCATAACTTGAAAATAAAAGTAACAACAGAATGTATATTTATATACAAAGTGATGTAAAATCGATAGTCGCGCTTCAAGCAGTAAATCGGTGAACTAAGATATACGATTTAGTTCATAATACGATTTTTGGACGTCCCCCTTGATATAGGTATAGTTCGACTCCATTTTTTGTTCAGATTACGAAAAACTTAAAAGTATGGTTTTGCTATCGGACGTCCCTTATACGGACGTCCGATGCAAAACAGACGTCCGATTGATAGTAAAAGCGTAATGTATGGACGTCTGATGGCTGGATGATTATATATATATATATATATATATATATATATATATATATATAGGGTGTATCTAACAGGAAATTTAGTATTCATAACGTAGCAGTTGGTAATGTTGACATTAGCGTCAACTTGAAACATTTGAAAATTGAATAATTACGTCAATGTGCAATAAGTTTGTGCTTTTTACTTTGTTTAATAGTTTACCTGCCTAAAAAACATGAAAATTATGAGATGTTTACCGTAACTGTTTGTTTAAGCATTTATTTTTCATAATTTACTATGTTACGATTAAAGCGTTCCTTCGATTATTGTTGCGTTATATTATTTGTGTGCTTGCTATTTTAGATGAATAAAATATTGCGTTTCTTAAAATACTCTCTTTTGAAACTCAACTGGGTTTCAGAAAGTAACCATTATAATCGCAAAGTAGAAAAAATATTTTTCGTATTCGAGTTCAGTAAATTAAAATTATTATTGCAGCTACCTCCCAAAATTGCAAAAAAGTGGTAGAAGAATGTATATTGAAGTTACACAGCAACTTTAAAAGTACATATGCTTGATTATACCATTCAGAAACTCACTCAAACCCAAGGGAAATGTTAGAGTACCAAAGGATTATGAAACGTTTGATATACTTAATGAAGGAACATTTACGGAAGAGGAGCTCGAAACTGAACAATTAGGAAATTCAAATGAAGTTGGGAATTACGAAAATAATCAAGGGAGTGAGAATGATAGTTATGATTAACAGTCGATTATTAAAGAAGTTAACAAGGATGTAGCATATGTAATTATATCTCAGCAAGAAAATTGAAAAAAGAATAATTCTTTTGATCGTCTGCTAGGAAAACAAAAAGAACTCTATCCAGTTCGTCAATAGTGAGTGAAAATAAATGTAAAATGAATAGAAATTACTCACAACCAAGTAACTTTAGAAGACGATGCCAAATCTGAATTTGAGTATTTAGGAAAATAAACTATTGCCATATAGAGTACCTTTGTGCTTACTATCTCATACTTCTTATCCCCTACGTCAGATAGTTATTTTTGTTGGCCACAGCCGTTCCTTTACAGTAGAAATTACATTCTATCTCGATTCGCAACCATCTTATCAAGACATCTCGTTTGCCACAGTACTTAAACCAACCACACGGGATCCATTAACATATTTTTCAATCAAATGTTTCCAACGACACAATATTACTAAATACTGAATATCCTTGTATAAATAACCTTAGAAGACATATTATTCTCATAATAGAAGACATATTATTCTCATAATAGTGTTTTAAATGGAACTCACGGTTTCTAGTTAATTCCACAATATATTAAAAATTATTGAAAATTCTAAAAAAATGACAATTGTTTCGATAAATCAATATCATCGTCAGAATGACGGAAGTTACATTTCATTTGATGCCTACCTGATGTTAGTAGTTATTTTTGGCTAGACCAAGAAGTGACCTAACTTGTGATTGACTTAATATATGTTTATAGAAAAAAGAAGAAGATGTGATATTACAAATATTGAAGCTTAGATATTATTAGCTCTATGGTGATATCCTGGATATCATTTTTCCAATTAAGATCAGTATAACTGTGCAATGATATAGAAAACCAGGAAAACGATATCTGCTGATCTTTACAATTATCGCTTAAGAAGACAGTTTATTAGTTGAGAACTCCCTAGATTCAACTATTCATTGACAACTTCATATTGTGGGTTTCTTAAATGTCTTCTAATTTCCAATTCTTCAAGGAAATCCAGTTCTTGTTTCTTTTCACAAATATGCAGCACTTCTAGTTTTGTGTTAGGTGTCAATGAATGATTGATATCAAGTAGATGTTTTGCGTAGTGGGATTTATCTGGTTGTTTTAATCTGTATGCTCGTAAGTGTTCACTGTATCGGATTACAAAATTCTCAAGGGTCTGACCCAAATAGACAGCATTACATTCTGGACATTTGAGTTTATATATACCTGACTTCTTTAATAGTGGTATTTTTGTTTTTACATTTAACAATTTTGTACTAACGTTACTTTCTGTTTTAAAAGAAACTGTTTTATTCGTTGCTGAAGATATCATCTTTGGAATATTATTAGAAATATTTCCTGCATATGTGATGGTTTTATAAAATTTTATTTCATCAGCTTGTTTAGGAAATATTAGTTGTAATGCCACTTTTTCCTCTTTTTTACTAATTAGCTTATTTATCATATCTAATGGATAACCGTTGGATGTTGCTATTTGTCTAATTGTATTAAGCTCTCTATCAAAATTACATTTGTTCATGGGAACTGAAAAAGCTCTATGTATCATTGAATTATATGCCGCTAGTCTGTGTGACATAGGGTGATTGGAATTGAATGGAATTGTCACATCAATCTGTGTTGGTTTTCGGTAAATTGAATAATCACGTACATTATTAACTCTTTGAATTTTTAAATAACGAAAATTGGTTGAGCTATGTCATACAGACTAGCGGCATATAATTCAATGATACATAGAGCTTTTTCAGTTCCCATGAACAAATGTAATTTTGATAGAGAGATTAATACAATTAGACAGATAGCAACATCCAACGGTTTTGCATTAGATATGATAAATAAGCTTATTAGTAAAAAAGATGAAAAAGTGGCATTACAGCTAATATTTCTTAAACAAGCTGATGAAATAAAAACTTATAAAACCATCACATATGCAGGAAATATTTCTAATAATATTTCAAATATAATATCTTCAGCAACGAATACAACAGTTTCTTTTAAAACAAAAAGTAACGTTAGTACAAAATTGTTAAATGTAAAAACAAAAATACCACTATTAAGGAAGTCAGGTATATATAAACTCAAATGTCCAGGATGTAATGCTGTCTATTTGGGTAAGACCCTTAGGAATTTTGAAATCCGATACAGTGAACACTTACGAGCATACAGATTAAAACAACCAGATAAATCCCACTACGCAAAACATATACTTGACACCAATCATTCATTGACACCTAACACAAAACTAGAAGTGCTTCATATTTGTGAAAAGAATCAAGAACTGGATTTCCTTGAAGAATTGGAAACTAGAAGACATTTAAGAAACCCACAATATGAAGTTGTCAATGAACAGTTAAATCTAGGGAGTTCTCCATTAATAAACTGTCTTCTTAAGTGATAATTGTAAAGATCATCAGATATAGTTTTCCTGGTTTTCTATATCATTGCACAGTTATACTGATCTTAATTGGAAAAATGATATCCAGGATATCACCATAGGGCTAATAATATCTAAGCTTCAATATTTGTAATATCACATCTTCTTCTTTTTTCCATAAACATATATTAAGTCAATTACAAGTTAGGTCACTTCTTGGTCTAGCCAAAAATAGCTACTAACATCAGGTAGGCATCAAATGAAATGTAGCTCCTGTCATTCTGACGATGATATTGATTTATCGAAACAATTGTCAATTTTTTAGAATTTTCAATAATTTTTAATATATTGTGGAACTAACTAGAAAGCGTGAGTTTCATTTAAAACACAATTATGAGCAGATTCCACGAAGTAAGGGTCGAGACATTTAATTTCATTAAAAAATCTTCGAGAGAAGATTTGACCCGACTGTACCAGAAGTTACTACAAAAACGTTACAAAACATTTGGTTTAACCAAGAATGCCTTAGGAAAAAGGTAATACCAAATTATGTGGATATAAAATGTCACACTAAAACACCACAAGCACAATAAGCTATAAAATGTGCCCAACGAGTTTGGATAAAAGGAGAATGTAAGAAATGGTTTAAAGTTAGAGACTCCTTATACAACTACATAAAAGTTGTACATTCAAAACTCACATGCCAATTACATCCAGTAGAATTTGACTGTTTGGATGACAAAATTAGAGAAAGTGTCAGCACCATGAAGCATAAGAAATTTAAGAAACAAGAAAAGAAGCTACAGAATCTTGAACACACACAACATGAAATTCAATACTCAAAACATCATGAAACTGTAAGTACCTACATACCAACACACTTTGCACAACGATTTGAAAACCTTTCAGACACTAATTTTACAGATAGTGAAATAGAATTTTTAAATAAAGGTTTAAAGTACAGCATACCACCAAAATTTACGAATAATATTAAACAAATTATAGCTACAGAGTCAGAAATAGCTTTAAAATCTCATTCAAATAATTTTCTTTATGAGAAATTAAAAATTGCCAATTTAATCAAAAATATTGAACCTTCAAAAGGTAAACGTCAAACAAAAAATGACATTACAGTTTAAAATGCAATAAAAAAGAAGATAGAAGATAATAACCTACCAGTTACAAAATCTGATAAGGGGAACACAACTGTCATTTTGACTACTGAAAATTACAATTCCAAAATTATAACTTCATAGAATCTAGCTATGTAAAAGTTCTTAAAGCAGACCCAACAAAAAAGTTTTCTAATAATGTAAGGGATATTGTTAATAATTCAAATTATATTTTAAGTGATTACGAAAAGAGGTCTATCATACATAAGAATCCACAATTATATGGAACCGTTAAATTTCATAAAATAATGAGACCAATTAGACTTGTAGTTTCTTATGGAAATGCTTCTACTAATATATTGGCAAAGAAGCTCCACAATATAATCAATAGTTACGGATATGAATTCCAGTACTCAATTAGAAATTCAATAGAACTAATCAAAAAGTTGAAAGCAATCCACTTACAAGATAACTATAAACTCATTTCGTTCAATGTAACTAATATGTTCACTAAAATTCCTCCTAAAGAATGTCTAATACTTGTAGGAAAATTACTAGAAGATAAAAATATTAATCCAGGAATAATATCAGATATTCTTAATTTATTTGAGGTATGCATTTATCAGAATTATTTCACTTATGACAATAAGATATATATTCAAAATGAAGGTTTACCAATGGGAAGCCCTATATCACCTATTTTAGCAAACATTTTCATGGACAATTTAGAAAGAAAGATCTTTGAAAGTAATATTTCGAACAATATTTTATTTTGGTATAGATATGTAGATGACATATTAGCTTATTTTATGGGTAGTGAACGACAATTAGATGTATTTTTCGACCACATCAATAATTTACACCCAAAAATTAAATTTACATTAGAAATTGAAGAAAATAGCTCAATCAATTTTCTTGATTTAAAAATTCAAAGAGTTAATAATGTACTTGATTATTGTTATTACCGAAAACCAACACAGACTGATGTGACAATTCCATTCAATTCCAATCACCCTATGTTACACAGACTAGCGGCATATAATTCAATGATACATAGAGCTTTTTCAGTTCCCATGAACAAATGTAATTTTTATAGAGAGATTAATACAATTAGACAAATAGCAACATCCAACGGTTATCAATTAGATATGATAAATAAGCAAATTAGTAAAAAACAGGAAAAAATGGCATTACAACTAATATTTCCTAAACAAGCTGATGAAATAAAAACTTATAAAACCATCACATATGCAGAAAATATTTCTAATAATATTTCAAAGATAATATCTTCAGCAACGAATACAACAATTTCTTTTAAAACAGGAAGTAACGTTAGTACAAAATTGTTAAATGTAAAAAGAAAAATACCACTATTAAAGAAGTCAGGTATATATAAACTCAAATGTCCAGGATGTAATGCTGTCTATTTGGGTCAGACCCTTAGGAATTTTGAAATACGATACAGTTAACACTTACGAGCATACAGATTAAAACAACATCTACTTGATACCAATCATGCATTGACACCTAACACAAAACTAGTGCTGCATATTTGTGAAAAGAAACAAGAACTGGATTTCCTTGAAGAATTGGAAATTAGAAAACATTTAAGAAACCCACAATATGAAGTTGTCAATGAACAGTTAAATCTAGGGAGTTCTCCACTAATAAACTGTCTTCTTAAGTGATAATTGTAAAGATCAGCAGATATAGTTTTCCTGGTTTTCTATATTATTGCACAGTTATACTGATCTTACTTGGAAAAATGATATCCAGGATATCACCATAGGGCTAATAATATCTAAGCTTCAATATTTGTAATATCACATCTTCTTCTTTCTATAAACATATATTAAGTCAATCACAAGTTAGGTCACTTCTTGGTCTAGCCAAAAATAACTACTAAACATCAGGTAGGCATTAAATGAAATGTTACTTCTGACGATGATATTGATTTATCGAAACAATTGTCAATTTTTTAGAATTTTCAATAATTGTTTTACTTTGCTGATTCAATTGTGATTATTTAAAAAGTACTTGACAAACGGTAGAAACATTAAAATGGACTGTATTACTTTTAAAATTAACAACGGTTTTCCTTTTACAAAATTCATAAAAATTAATGACAACTAAACTTCAAAAATGACAACTCTCAATATTACTGTCTATCGAACACATAAAATTGAACAGTGGAATTAACTAGAAACCGTGAGTTTCATTTAAAACACTATTATGAGCAGATTCCACGAAGTAAGGGTCGAGACATTTAATATATTATTCTCAA
Source organism: Galeruca laticollis (assembly GCA_963921935.1). NCBI lineage: Eukaryota > Metazoa > Arthropoda > Insecta > Coleoptera > Chrysomelidae > Galeruca > Galeruca laticollis. The sequence goes on along the minus strand of OY998183.1, from coordinate 118,087,328 downwards.
ATAATGAATATATTTTCTTAAATAATACTATGTTTAATTTGAATAGTAGATATATGTCCCTATATTTTACATTATATACTTACCGTAATGTTATTAGAAGTCTTTTTTGGGGAGAAACAGAATTCCTGAAATTTGTATCCTTTTTTTAAGCATAGGTTGTAGTAGTAACTTTTTTCATTCGATAGAAAAGCTCGAGTTTTTTTGTCCTCAAATACAAACTTTAATAATTCCAATTCTTTCTTTTTTCTGTTAAAGAGGATGAACCCAATAGTGTAATTTTCTACTTTTTCTGATTTTTTTATATTTAGAGTAACAAGTTGTATAAATATAGGAGCATTTTCAATTCTCCGAGAACGGCCATTTAGAACTGATGAATCGGTGTCACCACGGGTGTTTGCCTCTGCAGTGCGCTTTACCACATTCATGCCATTTCGCCACTATTTCATTGCCAAGCTAAATGTTTACCATTCATATACTTCGCACCATTCCAATACCTCATTTCTACAACGCCATTTCAGTGCGCGCTTTGCTTAAGATCGATACACACAACTACTAATTCTATATATGGAAATTTGCCGAGTCATTAACATTTATGATCGCGAATGTACATGAATGTGTTTTGGTATATATCTGGTTATATTTGTTCACTGAGCAGTTTGTTCTAATAGTGTTTGTTTATTAATGGCAAATATACTTGTAGATTCACATTTAGCTAGTTAGTTGAGCTGCAAGTCTTCATTCGCGAGACATGTTGGAACAATTTTAATTTCCTTGAGCATATTACTTAGTTGGCAAAGAGTGTTAATCTGCTAACTCTGTTTAACCAAACTTAACAGGAAGCGAAAAATATATTATAATTATTTAAAAATGTAGGATATAACAAAATAAAAAATCTTAATAATTGGGTTTCAGGGGTTTTATTTAATATCTAGTTCCGAAAACCTATTTTAGTTAGGATTTAATTGAAGTATAAAGCATATTGCAGGTTTTCTGCCTTTAAAAAATTTGCAAGTCTCAATCAGGGAGTTTGCAGGCTTTTCAAGGAAATATTTACAAATTAATGATAAACTTTATTCTGTTTCCATTACATTTTTAATTTATAAAGTTACATATTTCAAGTAAAAACAACACACATATTCTAGTTGGTAAATTCATGGTGTGGAATATTGGCGTAAAACTCTTGATAATCCACGATCATACTGTTTTTTAGGTCTTATAACGAGAAAAACCTACTAACCCTCCCAGTGCTCAATATAGGTATGCGGGTTGTCTCACGTGGTGCAACCCGTGCTCGCCAGTCGACTAGCTTCGAGTCGAAGAAGGGGTGGATTCTTCAAAAAATTATTGAGTTTACAAAAGGGCGCCAGAGAAGTTTTGGCAAGCACCCAAGACTTCCTAAGTTAGCCCACAACTCCTCACTGGCTTAACAATACGCACTACACACTCCAAAGGTTAAACTGATAGGTAAATTATCATAAGTAAATAAAAGTCAGCAAGTATCCCATGATTGTAGATTTAATTAGTCTTTGTGGACCAAAGGTCTCTTTTAAAATATTTATTACAATGCATACTTGGCAGGTACATTTATTAGCTTTGTCTTCAAACAACGTTCGATTGTGGAATGAATAATTGGATCGACCTCCATTTACGTGTGGCCGACTTAGAGGTATTTTCAATCAATAGCTTGTAGCTACATTCAAAAGCGTATTCGATATTATACAATAACGATTTTGGTACGAACAACCGTAGCCATATAATCTAAATCTAAACCGTTTCTAAAAGATGTCACTGAAAGTGGACAAAAAATCCCAGATTTGTACCAATCAGTGACATAAAACTCGTATAGATGTCGTATTGACGACCATTCTAGCAATAGGCATTTTTTCTTTCTACAGAAGTGTGATTCCATGGCGGAGAGTGAATCTATGAAATCAAATAAGCTTTGATTTTTTTCATCAAATCGTTTTACACACTTTGGGCTGTTGGAATTCTACCTTAATCGCTTTTTGATTGATATTAGTAAAATCTAATGTCAGATTGTTGTCATTTTCTAAATACTCATACCTAGTACCGTTTAAAAACAATACATAGTGTGAAAACTCCAAGTTAAAATGCCATTCCTATTCACACCAAATGAATATGTAGATATGTTGGTAATCTATGGTGAGTGTAGGATGAATTTTCGAAATGCTCAGGCCTTACACCGGGAGTGTTTTCCCGAAAGAAGAACACCTTTGCTATGGTTGAAGAGAAGATGCGGCAAATTAAAAACATCGTTATCATAACAAACCAATGCAGACCGAACAGATTGTGGTGAATGTTTTACCACATGTAGCGGATAATCCCCATGTGTCCATCCAAACTATTGCTGCAGAAATTGGTGTTTTTTCATGTTCAGTTCACAGAATTTTGAAAACCCACCATAACATCCATTTAAATTGCATTTGACTCATGAGTTGCGACCCACCGATCTGGATTGGAGATTAACCTATTTCGCCATCATGCAAGTTATGATGCAAGACACTCCCAATGTGTTGAGTGATGAAGCGCGTTTTCATAATAATGGCGTCGTGAATCGCCATAACTCTCATTATTGGTCAGTGGAAAATTAATTCATAAATTTAACAAATACAGTGATAAAATACAAATAAAATTGAATAAATATCTATACATCCACAGAAGTATTGTACATACTTGTATATGGTGAATATAGGCAGGTCTGTCATAACTTAAAAGAACAAAAAATGCAGTTAAAAATAATATAAATCGATTTTTACATGATTGTATTTCAGACATACATTCCGTACATGCGTTTACTCTTCTCTGTTTCTTTAACAAATGTTACAAGTTGGGTTTTGAAGCGTTTAAAAGAAGTTTCAACGATAATTCTCTGCGGTAGTTGCTGGAATAATTTAGGTGCCAATTAGGAGTAACCTTTTTGACCTATTGTTTTAAGAACTGTTGGTATACAGTATTGATTATTCGATCTTGTCGCGTATCTATGATTTTGAGTGGTAAGTTCGTATTTATTTTTATATTGGTGTCATCCTATTTGAATAATATATAATTGTCTAACATCTAATATTTGTGTTTCAGTATAGAGTAGTGAGCTTGAATATCTTGTAGGTTTGTAGATAATCATTCGGAGGAATCGCCTTTGAGACACTTCGAGGGCATTTAGATAGTTCCTTGATACTCCTCCCCAGCCAATAATGTCATAATTGAGGTGTGACTCAACTAAACTGTGGTACAGTATTGTTTTACATTTAAAGCTCAAAAATTGGCTTACTTGTACACATATGTTTATGATGTTGATGAATTTTTCTGTTGTCGTTTCGATATCATGCATTGGTATAATTCATTTTTCCAACTTAAACTATTAATTGCTTTTTGTAATAATTGTTTGTCTACTTTTTGAAAATATTTTTTGTTTATTGAAATGTTTTTAGTTTCATTCAGTACAATTTGTAACAACGTTATGTGGTGGTCTGTAATTGATGTTCATATAGTGAGAGGTAATATGTTATTGAAGTTTTGTTGTTTTGTTTTAATACATATATGATCAAGACATGATTCAGATCCATTTCTCGCTTTTGTTGTAGTAATAATAGTTGATTGAAAGCCATGCTCACTCAACATATCGAGATAATTTCTTGAATCTTCAGTTATTTTCATCAAGTCGATATTTGTGTCACCTAGAAATAATAGTGTTTTTAAATGAAACTCACGGTCTCTAGTTAATTCCACAATATAATAAAAGTTATGAAAATTCGAAAAAATTGACAATTGTTTCGATAAATCAATATAATCGTCAGAATGACAGAAGTTACATTTCATTTTATGCCTACCTGATGTTTAGTAGTTATTTTTGGTTAGACCAAGAAGTAACCTAACTTGTGATTGGCTTAATATATGTTTATAGAAAAAAGAAGAAGATGTGATATTACAAATATTGAAGCTTAGATATTATTAGCCCTATGGTTATATCCTGGATATCATTTTTCCAATTAAGATCAGTATAACTGTGCAATGATATAGAAAACCAGGAAAACTATATCTGCTGATCTTTACAATTATAACTTAAAAAGACAGTTTATTAGTGGAGAACTCCCTAGATTTAACTGTTCATTGACAACTTCATATTGTGGGTTTCTTAACTGTCTTCTAATTTCCAGTTCTTCAAGGAAATCCAGTTCTTGTTTCTTTTCACAAATATGCAGCACTTCTAGTTCTGTGTTAGATGTCAATGAATGATTGGTGTGAAGTAGATGTTTTGTGTAGTGGGATTTATCTGGTTGTTTTAATCTGTATGCTCGTAAGTGTTCACTGTATCGTATTTCAAAATTCTAAGGGTCTGACCCAAATAGACATCATTACATTCTGGACATTTGAGTTTATATATACCTGACTTCGTCAATAGTGGTATTTTTGTCTTTACATTTAACAATTTTGTACTAACATTACTTTCTGTTTTAAAAGAAATTGTTGTATTCGTTGTTGAAGATATTATCTTTGAAATATTATTAGAAATATTTCCTGCATATGTGATGGTCTTATAAGTTTAAATTTCATCAGCTTGTTTAGGATATATTAGTTGTAATGCCACTTTTTCTTCTTTTTCACTAATTAGCTTATTTATCATATCTAATGGATAACCGTTAGATGGTGCTATTTGTATAATTGTATTAATCTCTCTATCAAAATTACATTTGTTCATAGGAACTGAAAAAGCTCTATGTATCATTGAATTATATGCTGCTAGTCTGTGTGACATAGGGTGGTTAGAATTGAATGGAATTGTCACATCAGTCTGTGTTGGTTTTCGGTAAATTGAATAATCAAGTACATTATTAACTCTTTGAATTTTTAAATCAAGAAAATTGTTTGAACTATTTTCTTCAATTTCTAATGTAAATTTAATTTTCGGGTGTAAATTATTGATGTGGTTGAAAAATACATCTAATTGTCGTTCGCTACCCATAATACAAGCTAATATGTCATCTACATATCTATACCAAAATAAAATATTTTTCGAAATATTACTTTCAAAGATCTTTCTTTCTAAATTGTCCATAAACATGTTTACTAAAATAGGTGATATAGGGCTTCCCATTGGTAAACCTTCATTTTGAATATATATCTTATTGTCAAAAGTGAAATAATTCTGATTAATGCATACATCAAATAAATTAAGTATATCTGATATTATTTCTGGATTAATATTTTTATCTTCTAGTAATTTTCTCACAAGTATTAGACATTCTTCACGAGGAATTTTAGTAAACATATTAAATACATAGAATGAAATGAGTTTATAGTTATCTTGCAAGTGGATTGCTTTCAACTTTTTGATTAGTTCTATTGAATTTCTAATTGAGTACTGAGATTCATATCCGTAAGTATTGAGTATATTGTTGAGCTTCTTAATTTCACCTACAAATAAGCTATAATAATGTTGATTACTTTCTTTATTCAGAATATCCCCAAGCTGGTCAAGAAAGTCGTCAATTCGATTTGCTGGAGATCTATAGAATGCTAAAATGCAAAAACTCAGCTTATCCATAACCATTACAATTTTCAATAATATACCTCCGTTTATCTGAATATGTTCATGCGATTGGTATGAGTTTGTTTTTGCAAAGACGATAACACCATCATTTTGGTCATAGCTACCTCCATTGTATAGGGTTGTGTAGTTGGCCATGTTGCGGAAGGACGTATCCGGGACGCATATTTCAAAACTGCACATTGAACGAAACCAGTAACTAAATGCGGCGCTGCCATTTGCTGGATTTCCACCGTCAATCCCCATTGCGACTGCGACCGTTTTTATTCGAATGCGATACATCAATTGGTTTTATGCTGTCGCTGCCATTATGGAATGACAATTACTAAATTAGCTATTAATTTACATTTAAGTAAAATTTCTATCAATATTTTTATGCAGGGTGATCCCATGGTATTAGTATATTTTTTTGCAAAATGCTATTATGAAGAAAGTTCACATCCCTAAGTTTAAACAACAACAAGGAACATTTTAAATTCGACTTTAAAAGACGACACCTACACAATCCACCAATGGCAGCCCAGCATTTAACTACTGGTTTCGTATCAATGTGCAGTTTTGAAATATGCATCCGGGACTCGCCAAGTTTCTGTTAAAACTATGCACTCGAAACATGTCTCAAGCTCCTCAAGATATATTTCTAACTCATCTATACTTTTTGAAGCACTACAAATATTAGTATTAAGAATCTTGAAGTTATTTAATTTGTTATTCACAGACCATACTTCTTTTGCTTCATTTGAATAATTTAGGGGGTATATTTCTAACATTTCTAACATAAAAGTTCTTATATATTCATCCATGTGAATGCACCAACCAGTAAACAGTTTTATTTGACAGTCTTTACAATAATTATTTGGTTTCTATATATTGTATATGATAAGATTGTTGAAGAAGTTATTTAAGACAGAAAGTAAAAAATAGTAAATTAACATACATAAATTATTTTATGCTTTGCGTAGAACCTATGCGTGATCTAGTATTTATTTTTGTTTCTCCCACAAATGATTGTTTTTTTTTCCGAAACCGGTTGCTTATTCTTTGGGAATAAAAAATGTTTGCCCAGTTATTATTTTGGGAATGTTTGCCACTGATTTATCTCGCTAAGGGGTCGCAGGTTCGCTATTTGATTTCGGTCTGTTTATTTCAGTAGTTTCTATTACTTCTAATTATTCAGGAGAATATCTTTTTCCGTCCACAAATAGTTTGTTCCTTCGTATGTAGCAGTTTATATGATTATTTGCTTTCGCCAGAATTAGGCGTTTTCTTAAAATCTTGTGCTCCTCTCGCTGGATGAGTGTTAGATCATTAGCTACGCTTATGTGCGTACCTTTGAGATTCTTTGCGTTTTTAAGTACTTCTGACTTTTTCAAGTATGAAACAAATTCCACTTTGACAGGGGCTCGTTCTTTCCTACCAAGAGAGTAAATATTATTCAGGTCGCTTTCATTTATTGTAACAGTACTAGTCGCCCTAGCTCGTTACAAATATATTCAGGCGTTATTTCCCCTGGTTCGGTATCGTGTCCAAAAATCACTATATTATTTTCTTTCGCTTTCCTTTCAATCTTCTCAATCTTATTCAAAAGTTGAAGGTTTTCTGCTTCTACTTTATTCAGTTTTCTGTACAGATCCTCGATTTTTAGGGACAATCTAACCTCTACTGCTTCTATGAGTGATTCCAATTCCTGTTTACTTGATATGATTTCTTCTAGTATTATTTCTCCAGTTATCGACATTATCAGCTCAATCACAAAAGATTTGTTTAGACTAGGTACTATCAAAATTAAAGTATCTGTTTGTTATATAATTCCGGATTACATTCTTGATTGATCAGCCACTGGAGTTTACTATTTATAAATTTCAATGTTAATTATATTTTTGATTTTTTTTCGCTTTTGTTATCAATTAGTAATATTTGACTAACCTGTCTGCTCTGACAAATTTAATTGATATTCTGAATTTTCTATTTCTCAAGAAAAGGTAGTTTATCTTACTTGTTCTGCAATTTTCGTGATTATATCTCTTCAATTGTACTTATGATTTTATTACACATCACTGTGATGACTTCTTTGTATTTAATTACTCGTAATATCTCCAAAAATTGAGTTTTAATACGAATCACAAATTATAACACGCTTTGTTGACTGAATTCGCTACTGAACTACTACTGAATATGTTGTTTGTTTTTAAGAGAGTGGTACCTCAATTGACCCAAACCCCAAATAGTGCATTAAGTAGTTACGTCGCTATGGTTAGTAGAGGGGCAGGTACCCTAATATTTTTTAGATGGCGAGGGACTCTTATTCCCAGTTCGATGGAATTAAATTCTTGATCGTCGCAATAGATGTACGAGCACTCGCTTTAGAACTCACTATTTTCTTGTGATTAAGTGGTGGTCCTATCTAGATCAACAGTCAGTACCGACAAGAAGGCCAACTAGCAGGGTAAGTGTTATCTGCTCCCTCGGTTTTTATATTTTTCGTTATCGCCATTTTCATGATCGGTATATTATACATTGAATTAATTATCAAACAGCAAATACAGTCCACTTATTTCCTGACCAAACACTTGCTTTGGAGTTAAGTTAGATCCTTCAGATTGATTTGTGGAAAACAGTGAGTAGTCAAGATATACCGTTTAAAACAAACGTTATAACATCTCTTCGGAAAAAAATTTGGGGACAGTAATTTTGTCATGTAAATGACAAGATAAACTAACGGAGGAGATTAAAGCCGTGTAGGAGAATGTTAAAACTGACAGAAGAGTAGTAGGGGTGGGAAACTTTGAAGTTTTTATACAGATGTTAAGTATAGTGATTTGATAATAGTTGGACAATTTCGATTTATTTCCTTTTCTGTGTAATAATAGTTATAACAATTTATGTAAATTGGTTTCATTTTATCAACAATTCATATAGTAGAGCTTTACATTATACTAATTGCTGATTAGCTCTAATTGATCAACATCTCTACTGTTATTTCGGTGATTTATTATATTTTCTCTCTCTTGATTGCTCTCACTTACTTCTGGTTGTAATGCTTCAAGTGGAACATCCCCGTCAACTCCACAGTTTTTCTAATTTCGTTTGTTTTCATTACTTTGTCAGAGTTCCCTTTATTCATTTTTATCATTCCTAGTTTTGATCTCAGCGTTCTTATATTTTTCTTCTGTTTATGGTTTGTTGTTATTTTTTTGTTTTCGTCTTTATTATAAACCATGGTCTTCCATTCTTTCTTTTGACAAAGCTTCCTTTTTTCAAAATTCCATTGATCATTATGGACATCCTGTTTAACATTAAAAGTTCTTTAATCCGGTATCCTCCGATTTGATAGATACATATATTTAAGAAGTCTCTCCCCATAGCACTGCTAATTCAAGTATTCAACTGATAACCGTTAATCATTATTTCACGTTACCAGATCCAAAAGCACGTACAACATTCCCATTACTTTCCTATCCCAGAATCGCGTTATAAACGCCAATTATTATCAGACTTCCGTCCGTACCTAATCGCTTCGTTGATCTCGTTTAAGGCTATTTTGTGGGTAACAATTCAATTGGCAAAAGAACATTTCCCGATAAAATATGATAGAGCTAAATAGTTCAGTATGTTACATTGCACCATATTTTTTATCAGTGTACTATAATGGTGTTTTCGATTGAACGATATATTTGATTCCGCTGATCCAATAAACCAATACTTTATCCATCTGTGTAAGTGATGTAATTATTTTGAGAGAAAGCCGTTATCGGACTGATGTGCTTTTTCGCAACACCCTAAATCACAGCAATTATTTCCCTTCGAGTTTTCTCAAATATATAGCTTTTTTTCTGCTCCGTGAGATAGTCCCGGCGAAACCTATTTTTAAGGAATTATAAAAATTGGGTTGATTGATATCTTTCAGTTCACAGTATATTCTGATGAAAAATCTGGGTTTTCTTGATTAACTGAACTGATACAAATGTTGAACGGGATAAGATAAATATAAATTTACTGTTTCAACCCTTAGTTGTGTTACTGTTATAAAGCTAAATATTTATAAATAATACCCCTATATAATGAGAAAATCATAAAAATCATAGAAAACTAGAAGTTATTATCGTCAGAATGACGGAAGTTACATTTGATGTGACGTCTAGAGGAAGGGTGGACAAATTGATTCGTTTATGTTTGAATGGGTATTACAAAGACTATTTTACTAGAGTAAATTGATAACTAACAAAATTTGAAGGTTTTGAACTGGCAATTTTTTGTCTTGTCGTGGCAATTTTTTGACGTTTAATATATCAAATCTATGTGTATAAAATTCTATCACTCTGTGATAAAATTCAATATAAAATCTTTGTTATTGGTTTCTAAGGAAACTAAGTTGTTTATTTATTTATTTAACTGTCTAAAAATTATTAAAACTGTTTCAAAAATTTAAATACGTATTATTAACATGAATAATATAATATTTGGAAATAATTCAATAAATGAAATAGAGGGTACAATTAAGCAAAGTATACCGCGAAATACAATGAAGACAAAAAAGTGTGGGAACAGTTTAGAATGTTTCTGGACGCACGTAATTATACGTTAGAAAAGGATACTTCTGAACAAGTTATAGCAAAAATTCTTGAAGATTATGGTTTTAAAATGAAAAAAAATAGATGGAACTGATTATACTGAAGCTAGTGTGAAAACACTTTGGAATACGACTGCTCAAATGGTTCAGGAAAACTATTTTCTAGAATTTAACATCAAAATTGATCCATTTAAAGATATTACCTATAAATTTGCTAGATTGGCCAGGGATACAAAACGTAAAAAGCTTCAGGCTGAACCTGAAATCAGAAAAAGAAGTACTAACGCGTTTACCAAAAAAGAATTGATGGAAATGGTAGAAAGCTATTCTGAAGATAATCCTGATGGGTTACAAAAAAAGTTTTTTCATTTATGCTCGTTCGAATTAGCATGGCGTGGAAATGAAGCTGCTAATTGTGATATTAATTACTTTAAAAAATAATATTATAATAAAGGTAATTTTACTGGCAGGGTAGAATATAATCCAATCTTTTCCAAAACGACACAAGGAGGATCAAAAGCTTTATCTGGCAGTAAGTGACTGGTAAGAAATAATGCTAACAACAATTTGTGTCCCGTTCGTTTATTTTTAAAAATTATTGAAAAAAGAGAATCCAATCCTTATCTAACAACAACAAGATTATTTTTAACAGTACATCCAAATTGGGAGAAAGGAATATGGTACAAAAATTAACCATTGGGAATTAATACAATTTCAAAGTGGACGAAAATATCGGCAGAACCAATTGGTATAGACACAAAAAAAATGAAAATAACCAAACATTCACATAGAGCTTCTGCATTAGCAAAAGAAGGAGTTGGTGAACAAGAAGTAATTAAGCTTACAGGACATTCTCCTGTCCATTCTTTGAAACCATATTTACAATTAAATGAAGAACACCATTTCCAACTTATAGAGAACCTTCGAGAAAATAAAAATAAAGAAAAGGAAGCCTCAGTTTCTAACTTAAATTCATCACAGGTTATGATGGAAACCAATCCCCAAAATAATGCTACAACCTACAATTATAATAATTGTACTTATTACATAAATAAGTAATTTTTTTTAATAATGTTATTATTTTTTTGGCTTTGTATAATTGAAGTTTGCAATAAATAAAACGTTTAAACAATATGATTTTTTAGTTTTTCTCTCGTGAAATAGTCATGTCGAATACCACTCAATTAAAAATTTTGTAAGGTAAAATTTTTCTCTTGTCGTGTTCAAGTTTGTTGCTTTTAGGTAATTTTGCTCAAGACATTTAATCCAAAACCATTTGTTAAAAATGTCATTCGCAAAATTGCCAAGCAACAAACTTTCATGACAATCGAAAAATTTTGCCTACAAAATTTTCACTCTCGTGGTATTATATATGAAAAAATAATCCTACAAAATTTAAATCTTTGCTCATTCAACCTACATATTACTGGCCTTTAAGACAAAAAGTATTCGCACTCTCAACTAAACGCATCTGTATGAAATCACAATATTTTTTCATGTTTGCAAAATTTCACTTTGCCCGCACTGCTTGTACATGGCAAAGTGGAATACAGCGATGGCTGGAAAATTTAACACAATTAATGAATTTAGTAACACAAAAGATATTACTTCATAATCAAATGGAAACATACTTTATATTTAAACTAAGAGATAAAACAATATGTTTTCTTGAAAAAATGAAAAGGCACATTTATCTACAGTGTCACCCAATGGTCGGTCGAACAGTGTAGGACGTATTGCAGCGCGCTCCTGAATTTATTATACTCACAGCTTAAAGTTTATGGCTGTTCTTTTGTACTGCAAGTAGTAAAATATACAAGTTAGTTGGTCTTTGCGAGAGCGAAGGGATACATAAGCTGCTCATCAGCAATTGCAAAAATTGTGTGAAATTTATAACTTAGGTGGTCCACACACATATTATGATCAAAACTAGAAACGCTAGTCAAATTTCGACACAATTGGATGAATCCGCTATTGAACAGCTGATTATGAAGGTATGTCAAACATTTATAATAAAAATTGATGAAAAAATGGACAGCAAACTAGATAAAATAGATTCAGAAATAGGGGAGATATCTAAAAAGATTAGTAAAATAAACAAATCTATTAGAACCATGAAATATAACAATATAATTTGTTTAAATCTTCATTTATTTGAACTAATGTTCAATTGAAACTTGTTGACGCGTTTCACTAACACAGTAGCTTTGTCAAAACGAATGAAGGTATAATATAAAATTGTCTTAATATATACAATGCATAAATACAGAATTCTATTTACTAATGTTAACAAAGGTATTGAAAGAAATTACATCGAAATTCATTCACTACAAACATTCCTAAGCTATCTTCTAGGTAAAAAGGTTTAATAAAGGAGCGTGATTGATATCTATTTGGTCGTTAAGCAGATTACCTGAATAATTATTTTTGTTAATCTCAAGGGCCTCTAATAAATTTAAACTAAAGGATCTACCGACTACATGGAGAATTTCAAAATTTGGGTCGAAAATGTGTTGGTTTTCTAATAAATGATTCGAATAGTTAGAATCTAATTTTTTGTTGTCATAGCTACGTTTGTGTTCCGAAATTCTAGTTTTAAAATTTCTAAAAGTTCTACCGATATAATTTTATCACAGTTGTCATTACCATATTTTAGTTTATAAACTCCTGATTTGTTTAATTTTGAATATTTAGATTTATTATTTTTAACGAATTTGGATAAATTGTAATCAGTTTTAAAGGAAATATTCATGTTTAAAGTTTCTAAAAATGATTTAATTTTTAAGGATGGTGTTCCAAAGTATTTTAAGCTTTTACATTTTTTATTATTATCTTTATCTGAAGTGAAGACTTGTTCTAAAGTCTGTTTTTTTATCTTTTTATTTATGATATTGTCAATTAAATTTGGATCGTAATTATCATTAACTGCTATTTGTTTTGTGATATTTAATTCTTTGTTAGAATTATTATTATTTAATGGGACTGTTAAGAGTCTTTGTATCATACTATTGAAAGCTGCTAGTTTATGACTGAATGGGTGGACCGAACTATTATGTATTGTAATATCTGTATGTGATGGTTTATGAAATATAGTAAAATCATGTTTATTATTTATATTTGAAATTAAAGAGTGGAAGTACCAAACGCACTAAGTACCAAATTCATAAATATGAGGTAATCAAGAAAACAAGTGTATCAAATGTATTTTTTGTACTTTTTACCTGAAAAAATTCACAACATTTCCTAACAAGTGGAAGAAGTAACTCATAAAATATTAGGCTTAAAATTTTATTATAACATTCAAATTAATATTATTTTGTTTAACTAAAACTGAAAAGGCATAAGTGCCAAGTTATGAATTGAGCAAAGGTTATAAGTAATAACAAAAGATGAGTCCTAAGTGCCACTTAATTTATAGGTTATAAGTATCAACTAGAGGTGAGTGGAACTGCTACTAGGTCCCAAGCTTTCCTCTTGTATGTTGAGAAGTTCTCTGTAAAATGCTTTATGTTCAGGATTTTCCAGGTAAGGACTCATAGACGTTAATGATTTTTTTTTATTCACAGAAATCTTATTTTCAGGGGGTAAAAGTGATAATTTTGCAGATTTTAGGTCTTCAAGAGTTTTTCAGTATATTGACTGGTTTCCATGCCTCGATATCGGAGAAGGTTTCTTTCATTTGAAGAATCGTTGGATTATTACAATCAATTTTTATTCTTATCGCTTTACTTATATTCAATTTTTTTGTGTTGAGATACGTATTAGCAGCTTCTTGTATATTCCAAAATCCATTCAGGGACATGTCAATAACTTGAAAAGGAGGATCATATTTTGCGGAAGTTATCACTTCGTGTAAATCATTGGGTATTATTGCCTTCATAACGCGTTTCCTTTTCTCAATCAGAGCGAAGTCCCTATCACAACACATAAAGCTGTGGCCACTAATAAGGAAATTATACTCTATTGTGTCAAAAACTTGATGGAGAACAAGGAACACCAAAACAAATATTACCATTCTGTTCTTATTTTGCCCTGTACAGTTGTCACTCCATAGTAGCAAATGCTTTTTTTCCGTAACACCAGAATTTAAGACTTTAAGAAGGGTAGATGCAACCTCGTTACCTCCTCGACCACTGACGCCTTCATGCCACGTGCACATAAAAGCATGTTTGTTGTCAGATAAATGAATCCCCAGATTGTAACAAGATAATTGGGACAGGTAAAACATATCCGAATGGGTCAAAGTGGGGACAAATAGGACCTGTTGTAAATCAAACGAAATAGAACATTTATCGCTATCAGGAAGTTGTGAATCAGCGTTTTCCTTTTTCATATATGCCATAGCTTTCTCCACTTTCCGATGGTGAAGTTCCAATTAAGCTTTTGCCTTGGTGCCGTCACTATTATTCTGCTTTGACTCACAGTTTAGCCTATCACACGTATGGCATGTATCAACTCTAGGGCGATGAAAGCTTAATTTCGGAAAATCGCTTTTGAATACCCCCCTATAAAACTTATAGCTCACGGAAGACCCTTTGTTTTTTTCTAAAAATGATTTTAAAAAGTCTGTGGATATTTAAATCGGGACTCAAAACTGCTTCTCTGATTTGGCACGTGAGTAGTGCGAGACATCTCTGGGGAAGGAATTTATATGTTGATGGATCAGCTGACGGTCATTATCTGTAAATTTGCTTGGCTTATTATTTGAACGCCTGTCTGTAAATGTGGTATCTCCCATTTCCTTCTTATTTATTAGACCAACTAAACGTTTTTGAGTAACGTCAAAAATATCCATAAATGTCTTTCTGCATATTTGAACGAAATTTCTATCTTGATCTGGAACTGTATACGATATAGTTGTTTGTCTTTTACTGTCCAATGCAGTTTCATACTTTCCATGCCGACGTCTTTTTATTTTCACTAAATTTATCAACCCCATTAAATATGTGCCTTGAGTTTTATAGTTTTCGGCATAAAATCTTTCAAAAAGTTTAAGCTTTCGTTCATACGTTATTTTTTTGCAGTCATAATAGCATTTGCACTGCACCTGAAAAAGGAATGCACACAGTTAAGTGGAATCCCACGAACAAACTAATTTTATTTTCATTGGTACGAAACATTATGTCCCCCTAGCATTTCAAACAAAAACATTTGTGTAAGCTCCCTAAACTACTACACACATTCCCGCCATCACTACCCTCTCCCGCCATAACCTAAACTTTCTTACCTGTTCATTAGGCGGATTTTTGTGACCAACTTCAGTCTTATTTCTCTTAAGATATGTTTTTCCAGCATGCCTTTTCTTCCTTTGTTCTTCTATAGACCTTCCTTTATTCTTTTCTGGATCAATTTCCATGATTACACCGTAAATTCAGCCCAATACACACACAAACTAAGACGTACTTTTACTGTGAGTAAACATTGGCACTTATAACCTTTCTCCATAAAACCTCCTGGATTGTAGTACCCAGCGCCATCTTATTTTCGTTTATATAAGCTAAGAAATTAGATAGCACTTAGAACCTTTGAGGAGGTATTGGCGACGCCATTTAGAACTATTTTAAGAAAATACTCAGAATATTTAGATTTTGGTACTTAGTGCCTTTGGTACTTCCACTCTTCAATTGTAAAGTCTAGAAAGTTTATAGACTTATTTTGTTCAAGCTCTACGGTAAATTTGATATTATTGTGAATTGAGTTTATATAAGTAATGAAGCTCTCTAATTGTCTATTTGTACCCATGAAGCTAGCTAAATTGTCGTCCACATATCGGTGCCAGTACATAAATTTTTTTACTGAGGGGGTTGATCATGAATTATTTTTTCTATATTATCCATGAAAATGTCTGCTAGTAGCAGTGTGCGTTTACTAACTATTTTGTGTTCAGTTTCTTCATCTGAAAAGGCCTCCTCAAAATTCCTGTCGTCTATCTAATAAAATAGTTATTTTGTGACCTTCCTGACCAAATATGGATATTAGAACTGGTATCATTATTTTTCGATATGGTGTTCAGCAACGTAACTTTTCATTACTGTGTTTTTACGTTGAGACTCCAATTTTTTAGAATAATACTCAGTAAACATTTTTTGATCCTAACCCATTTTGATTAAAATTGAAATGAAAGCAATAACAAAGCATTAAGTGGATTAGTGCACCTTCCTCAACTTTTGATTAAAGAGAATATTTTTAAAAGAATATTCAACCTCCATTACAACTTTTGTATTAATCAGATAAAGTTGCGGCATTTCTTGATGGCGAAACTTCTAAGATGGATATGACGACGCATTTTTCAGAGTGTAAAACTCCAAAGCGTAGTTTTTTCACATCTGATTCCCTGAGAAAATTAATGTTTTTAGTTCTAAGTGAAATACTTCAAGGGCGTTGGAGAAATAAGTTTGTTACCATCTAGATTACTTCGTATAATAATTTTTATGCCGCGTGATTGTTGACAAAGTATTTTCAATGATCGATATATTATTATGAGATTTCAACCAATACCTTTTTTCATAGTAATCTCAAATAAGTGTTATGGTAGCATAGCAAGTTCCAGACTTTGTATAATTAACATACCTAGCTCAGTTAGTTAGTTGTTTTAACTGAAATAAGTGGCGCTAATGCATTCGCAATCTAAGCATATTAGTATATAAATGTTTTTTCAGTCGAAAGCAGCACCAAGAACAGTAAAAAAGACATGAACTGAACGAAATAAAAACGAATGAAAAGTTACTAAGACATCTAATAGGACTAATTTGAAATTATTATATGATATAACATTATAAAGTGTATACAAAGAAAACCATAACACATTTATATAACAATATGATGTGATTTAGGACATTCAATGTTATGAATATCAAGTTGCATATGAACATCCTGTGAGAAAAGTTTGTTTAGAAAAAAACAAGAGAGCATCGTGGGATATAGTAGAGCGAGGAACTTCATGTGGCTGGTATCTACAAAAATTCGATAAAATTTACCAAAAATCTAACAATTTCGCTCAAATCATAACATTTATTCGCAAATAAAAACTCAAAAACTAGTTTGAGATAGTTTCCCGATCAAAAAACAAGATTCAGAAGTAATGCAGACAATTTCAGTGATCCATAGCGGTGAACAAAGGACGCTAAGGTGCAGACATTTCGAGATTTCTCATTCTCGAATTAAAAGGTCAGTGAAATATTTTCTTTGGGTCCCAAACACAAACATTAAATATAATGATCATTTCGTGAATAAAACAAATCAATAAAAAGGCCAAAATAAACAATTCAAAGAAAAAATTTAGAAATTAAACTAGTCTAAATGACAAAGATTAATTAAGAAGAATTTACTCATCTGTTTAAAAGATTCCATGTATAATATTAACATGTAAGAGATTTTAAAAATAATTTTCTAGTTTATAGTTATATTTCCATATACCTAATTCATCCTTTTTTTCTATTAGCATCCTATATTTTCTTATTAAAGAAATATAAATTGTATATAACCTCAGTTCATTCATAATAACATTTAAACGTTTCTAAATATTCTATCGATTTGATATTGTAAGTTATGCGACAGAAGAACGATCTGAGCAAGCGCTATTTTTCTCAAGGCATCAAGGTATAATGATTTCGCATACCGTAAAACACCAATGGAGTCACTAAATTTTGTTCATTATTAAAAAATGTTTTGAATAAATAATTTAATTATAATATTAGATTGAAATATATCAATATCGTTTTTTAAACACTTTATTTATTAAACACATATAAAAAAATAACATATGTTGATTTCTCAATTATTTGAGCGCCCGAACTCAAATGAGAGAGAGAATCTCCATGCCACGGTATTGTATTTCTGAACTGCTCAAGGTAAGTCAATTAAACAAATAATCATTTCATAACCAATTAAAAATCCATTATATGAACAATTTGTCGACCCCGGCGTGAGGCAAATAATAATAATAAAAAAAGGGATGTTAACATAGAAAGGAACCTGCAACACTCTGTATACTATAATACGGAATGAAATACTACACACTATATGCAAATACAAAATTTTAGAATTTGAATTATTTCTTGAATCGTCGGAAATAGAGACAATCTGTATCATTCATTATTCAATAGAGAAAATAAACAAGAATTAAACTGAAGAATCATGAAGGAAACTTTCAATACACTTTGTAAATACACATATGTGAAATATATAACATGTTTCTAGCCTTTGAGAGAGAGAATTTTGAACATTATATAAATTATAACAATCTATTTCTCACACAGTAAAAGTCAAAACAATATGATTTGTTTTCAAAAGTAATAATTGGATATTGAGGGAAGTTCTCTGATAACATTGTGTAATTGTTTAGTATATGTCAAGGTAAAAAGTCAAAATAATAACATTAAGTTCATAAAGTATGACGTTTGTGAAATGAATTGAAATAAGAAGAGCTGTCATTTCTAATATATTTTGGAATATAATTTAAAGGAAGTGATATATCAAATTTGATCATTTAAAAATATTAAACGGAATGTCCTAGAAGGATAGATGAGCAATTTAAAACTTGAGATGGAATTTGTCAACAAGAATTTTTATAGCCAATTTTGATTGGTGGATTAGATTTGAAATATTTTGATCAGCGGCAAGCGTATTGAAAACTGAAAAAATTGGATAAAAAAAGTTGTTGATAATGTACACTATTGACTAGGTAGAATTCTTTTTGGTAGAGTTGAATGGGTGAAAAGTAAAATTTGGAGAAAAATATTTCAAGAACTATTCGAAAAGCAGCACATTGGAGTGGTAACTATAAAAGAAATGCATTATTCTTAAATGTTACTCAAAAAATTTATAAATCAAGTGAATAAACCTGGTTTTAACAAGAAAATTGGTAAAAATTATAGAATACTAACCGCAAATTTTATCTGTATAAACAAGTAACGTATCGTATCGTGGAAATGGTGTCTCCACGATACATTTCAGAAAGAGCTGGACTATGGAATTCCATTTAAAATGTATTGATGTGGATGACAATATAACATCAATTTTGATTTTTGCCCAAGCACGACAGGCTGTGTGGCTTTCCAGGAGGTAATCTAAAAAAACAATCAATGAGGTAAATTAAAAAGGAAAAGTGAACAGGTATTTAAAACTATTTATTTAAATAAAAAAAAAGGTTAAATAAACTCACTTGTGTAGTGCAAATATTTGAACTTTGATGTTTCATACACTTTAACCATCGTTATATTCGCCATTTTATTTCATAGAGAATTTTGTAACAGGATTTGTTTTTAAATGTGTATAAAATGTTGCATAATTTGTAATCACATATAATAATAATTCATTTGAGTGTATGTTTTGTTGAATGAATGATTATAGTAGATAGTTTGTTTTTATCAGTTTTTGTAAATGAATAATGTATTTGTTTTTTCTAAATATTAAATAACGTTTTTCACTTGGAAGACTTGAAATTACATTGTTGAAAAGTTTCATTTCTCGATGATTGCTCCATCTACTATTCAACAGTTGGCAGTATTGACCAGACGTTTCTGAATCGTAGAGGGGTTTTGAAATCAAGAAATTGAAGCAAGTATTTTTTGATTAAAAAATTTCTTTATTTAAATGCAAGGATTTTATTTTTTTGGCGCTCATAATTGAAATTAAAATAGTTTCGTGTTAACATATACTTTGAGATCATAGAGTTTTCATGAAAGGTATAATTATTTTATGACATATTTTAAAATTTTCTAATATACCGGGCAAACAAAAACTAATAATTTATATTAACTAAACTATTTTACAATAATAAAGGTATCACAGGAATACCAATCCAGTATAATATATATATATATATATATATATATATATATATATATATATATATATATATATATATATATATTTATATATTTATATATATACTATTGTATATTCGTTGTGGTTGTTAATATATTTATATTGATTTTTAAGATTATGAATTATGAAATTTGATACTATTATTATAATTTATCGATTTTTAATAACGTCTAACGTTGGTTGCGTCAATATATTACACACGGCTTAAAGCAACATATGTTATCTATCTCAAAAATTGACAGTTTTGTCAAAAAATTCCGGCCATAAATTTTTATTTTATTGAAAGATAAATTTAATATACAATTTCTAATTACTTTTATCTCTGGGTTGGGTTCAATGCGCTATCAAAAAAATTAATTCTTCATGATTTCTAAGTTTTGTCCAAATTAAATATTTATTATAATACTTGTTCCTGATTTCTAACCAGCAATATTATAACTGTTGATTCTAAATTGTACAAGGCTATTTAATTTATTTCTGCGCCCACTAAATTTTAATGAAATTATCTGTCGCTAAAATTCAACCATATGTCACCTTCAGAATTGCATTGCATGAAATAAATTCAATTTTAATCAAACTTCTTCAAATAATTATAAATGAATTCATAGTAAGTTAAAATAAAAATACTAATTACCAAATCGTAAAAACAAATCTTAGTTTTCCCTTTTTTTAACAAATAACTGAAAACCGTATCTACCAAATACAAATTAAGTTTAACTAAATTGTAAACTAGAATATCTTATATCTGTTTACCGAATTGTTCAAATTATTTTTTAATTGTCACCTGAATTGGCAAGTGTCAAATGCTAGTTCACAATACTTTTATATTATCTTCTAAATTGTTTGTTTGATACCTATAATTATGGTTCTTTTTATCATTTTGAAATCAAATTTATACATTTCTGTTGAGATGCACCTATTATTTAATTTTGTTCAATGGCCTGACGTTTTCGATGAAATAATGCATGATTTTAAATTTTGACCAGACGCACCAAAGAATTTGGACCGTTACATAGCTTGTATAACTCGTACTTATTCTAAATATAATTTAGAATTCAGGATCTTCCACTGGATTTTAATGAAGCACACACGCACTGAATTAGTTGCCGAATACAATTTTCAAATTTTAAAAAACTAATTCACAATCTTTGGAGACTTCTTAAAAGATAAGTTCTCCGTTCGAATATACAAATTCAACTGATTATTTTTTTAAACCACATTACACTGTGGTTACCAACTTTCTATTTTAGAAAAAAAAAATAAACTTGTTATTCCCTGCTAAAGGTAGATTTGGATTCATGTATTCAACAGTAAAATGTCTACAGTGACATCTGTTTATAATTTGGAATATATTTTCCATTTCTGACATGTAAATATCATCAGAAATTAAATAGTGTCAAATCTTATATAGTGGGATACCAACTCAGTTCTCAAGATATCTAAACTACGATTCATGTCATCTTCTCTTCCAAGAAACAGTAATTGTCAGTTTGGCGGATAGAGCTACACAACTATTGTTAAAGTAAAAACTACACCAAAAAAATTATTGTAGGATGATTCTAATTATTAATTATTCTGAGAAATTATAAAAGGGAATATTAAAAGAATAAGATAAATTAAAATCAATTAAGCAAACCAGATCCTGAACAACAGGGACTGTCCCACTAATTACCAAAATATCTTATATGAAATTGGTATAAGTCATAAATGACATAACGTATTATCAAAATATTTCAGTAGAATAAAATAAATAAAAAACACCGAAATACAAAAATGTAACAAAATATATGAAGTGTCTTGTAATACAAAGAGAAGAAAATTTCTAGAAATTGTTTATATGAGAAATATATTTTTGGTAAAAAATGACTTGAACGATGTAACCAAAATTCATAATTCTACTATATAAACTGCATGAATGAATACATTAATTTGTTGATAATTGTTTCCTCATGTTGTATTGATATTTCAACAAATGAACAAAAAAAGTCTTCATAATATAATTGCAACAGATAGTATTCTGATATTCATGTAGTATGTATTATATTTATTTAGTATCATAGTTGTCAATGGTAAATCATATTTTGAGGAAGGTCGAAATTGAGCCGAATTGAAAATTATATTGGATTAAAAACTTTTACCATCACAATCCAAAACAAATCAAAGTACATGTACACGGTTGAGTACCGATAACTCTATCACCAGTCACTATAAAATTACAATGGGGTACAACTGTCAAAATAAATGTGAACAATAAATATATAATAATAATTTATTCAGACAAACGTACAGAAATACAATATAATAAAAATTACACACATGCAGTATTCAATACAGTATTAGAAAATCAACTATCCGAATATGTTCCCATAAAGGCAAAAGCCTGTCCATGGGGTAGTGTATAATAATAATAATGTTTATTATTATGTGTAATGTAGTGACAATATATAATGTAATTATTACAGTCTTACAATGGAAATTACAAACATTAATTTACATTAAAATACATAAATTTAACAACTGATCAATTTTTAAAATTTAATACAATTTAAAATTAAAAAGTTACATCACAAATGAGTGAAAACTTACGGCACAATCAAATCACGTACTTCTGTTCTACTGAGGGATAGCAAGAATATTTTAACACTTTTTTTAAATTTGTGAAATTGTTTTATCTGTCTTATTTCTAATGGCAAGAAATTATATAATCTGTTAGGAAGATAATCATACCCCTTTGTCCAATTGTTTTATTGTCTTTAACAATAGATTGCATTTTTGTCGTGTGTTATAGTTGTGATCTAGATTTTTATTTTTTGTTCCGTGATTATATACTACTGACTTGTAAAAATATGTCTGTCTGATATCTAGTTCGTTAAATTCGCGATATAAATTATCGGTTAGGTACAGTCTGGGTCTATATAGATTTATTTTTAAAAAAGGCTCCTGTGAATTTTAAAGCTTCCTCAAATAAGTGTCTGCAAGCCTCCCCCCTGCACTTGTACGATTAAGCATTGCGTTCACGTATATCATAAACAAAATCGGTCCCAGTACTGTTCCTTGAGGTACTCCATATGCGATTTTCTTTTCAGCACTAATCATATCATTTATTGATATCCTTACATTGATTATAGCGATTTTCTCGAAGACCAGTCTTGTCAAAATTACGGAACAAATAATATACATTATTCACTCAAAGAATATCACTTACTCATCATTTTGATTTGGAGAATTAACCGTTGTTCTATTATCGGTTCTTAATTGAATTATGAAACATATATTCCTCCCAGAAAGGTACGATCGACCATTCCCAAGCTGCATATAAGTTCCAGAATTGCTTTTTCAATTACAGAAAATATTGGCACATAATCAGAAAATGTGTAAATCCGTTAATATTTTAAGTGGAAAAATACACCTGTATACTTTATATCATTTCCGGATTACAATTTAGATTAATCAGCGTTCGTAACTGGTTAACAGTCCTGTAAAAATTAACTAGCTGAAAATGTGATCTTTCCACCAGTTTATGAGAAGGAAGCAGTTAATAGTAAAACTTCTCTATAAAAGACTTGTAATGGACTTATAAACACCCATGAATGTTTCAAGGTACTGATCTTTTCTGTACACTTTTAAACGAAATTACAACCGTATCTTATGACTTTCTATGGGAAAAAAATTCTTAAGCGATTAAAGTAGAAACATAATCTACGTGTAACCTTCTTATGACGTTTTGCTCCGGTATTGAAAGTGAAAGAACAGGACTTCGGCACGGTAAACTATTTGCTGGGCTGATTGGATTTTTTATAACTTTTATATCGGCTGGTACAGAAAAAGCATTTCAGCTAAGAATAATGTTACGATCTGTCGTTAAAACTGGATAAGAATGTGAAAGTTAAGCATATGTCCCTTAATGTTGATTCCTTAGTAAGAGTCGAACGTTTTATTATTTATAATT
Organism: Galeruca laticollis; assembly: GCA_963921935.1. Lineage (NCBI taxonomy): Eukaryota > Metazoa > Arthropoda > Insecta > Coleoptera > Chrysomelidae > Galeruca > Galeruca laticollis. Next base: position 118,063,415 of record OY998183.1, on the reverse strand, counting down.
ATACTGAGTGTTTTTGATTATATTTCTAGTTGAACTTCGTCAACTGGCGTGGACATTCAACTAAATAAATAATCTTAATTTGACAAAGTTAATGTCGAAATTAATAATTTATTATGTACAAATTTACAAAATGTTACAAAGCTGAGTTGTGAACGCTGAATTTCTGTGGTTTCAGATCGGAAGACACTTTATGTTTCGATTTGATGAATTTTAAACTAACTTTGTTATTGAGCGTTGAACTCGATTCGATGAGTGTGTAAAACTCGCGTCGATTAATGTAAAACTCGCGTCTAGAAGTGTAGAACTGACGAGTGAAAAACTACTTTGTTGTTGAGCCTTGCGCTCGTTTCGATGAGTTAAAAACTAACTTCGTTGCTGAGCATTGCGCTCGATTCGATGAGTTAAAAAACTAACTTTGCTGTTGAGCGTTGCGCTCGATTCGATGAGTGAGAAGTAACTGATTTCTTCACGTTGTGAGACGTGTTAAGTAGAAATCTGCGAGGGGCGTGTTTACACGTGGATTGGGTTGACCAAACGAAAATAAATATTTTCTATTGGCCAGTATCATTTAACTTGTCGGGTTCCTAGACAAGAATCAACTATGGATGCCGCCAATAGTAAGTTAAATTTCTATGGAATACTACAATAGCAATTGTAACCTATTTACTCACAAATGTAATTCAAAAATGTCTTTCATGTCTTCCGAACCTCGACCATAAAATTCATGCAGAATTGACACTAAATTTAGGGTTTTTACAATACAATATATAATAGGGTGAAACGTGACCTTTTCCTAACTTCTTAACTATAGGACAATGCGTCAAGATGTCGACTTTCAAAAAAGGTGCTATGCATATGCCCATACAAAACAATTTACAATCATTGTTGGAAAACGTGATATTTTAAAGTATTTTGAAAATACAATGAAATTATCCTTTGAATTTACAGCAATATAAAGATGTTATCAATTCTGCAACATATTTCTACAAAGCTATTAACTAAAATGAATTTACGCTTTAAATGTATACAATAAAAAAAGGGAGGCATACAAATGTCTCACATATTTTAAATGTATCTTAACAAATAAATTTCAAGATTTTACAAGATTTTACAATCTTGAACACTGAGATTATCGTAAAATAAATAAATGCTTTCAAGTCTGTAGATGTACAGAAGATTCCTCGGTTTATTTTTGAAACCAAATAGAAATTCATCCGTCAAAATACAGTGGTATATCATTGAGGTTGGAATTAATGATAATTATTTCCTTAAAGTTATTTGGGAAACTACCTCTAGATAAATTGATACTGGCAGTATGACTTTGACTTATGATGATAAAAAATAGAGTACATTCAATGTAATCCTTTATTATACATATACATGTATACATAATATACGTTTGGCAGGTGAACGTTTACTACTTGGAAATTTTTTTGCTCTAGTAAAAATCCAATGAATTTGAATTTGAGTTTATATATACCTGACTTCTTTAATAGTGGTATTTTTGATTTTATATTTAACAATTTTGTACTAACGTTACTTTCTGTTTTAAAAGAAATTGTTGTATTCGTTGCTGAAGATATTATCTTTGAAATATTATTAGAAATATTTCCTGCATATAAAACCATCACATATGCAGGAAATATTTCTAATAATATTTCAAAGATAATATCTTCAGCAACGAATACAACAATTTCTTCTAAAACAGAAATTAACGTTAGTACAAAATATAAAAACAAAAATACCACTATTAAAGAAGTCAGGTATATATAAACTCAAATGTCCAGAATGTAATGCTGTCTATTTGGGTCAGACCCTTAGGAATTTTGAAATACGATACAGTGAGCACTTACGAGCATACAGATTAAAACAACCAGATAAATCCCACTTCGCAAAACATCTACTTGACACCAATCATTCATTGACACCTAACACAAAACTAGAAGTACTGCATATTTGTGAAAAGAAACAAGAACTGGATTTCCTTGAAGAACTGGAAATTAGAAGACATTTAAGAAACCCACAATATGAAGTTGTCAATGAACAGTTAAATCTAGGGAATTCTCCACTACTAAACTGTCTTCTTAAGTGATAATTGTAAAGATCAGCAGATATAGTTTTCCTGGTTTTGTATATCATTGCACAGTTATACTGATCTTAATTGGAAAAATGATATCCAGGATATCACCATAGGGCTAATAATATCTAAGCTTCAATATTTGTAATATAACACCTTCTTCTTTTTTCTATAAACATATATTAAGCCAATCACAAGTTAGGTTACTTCTTGGTCTAGCCAAAATTAACTACTAAACATCAGGTAGGCATAAAATGAAATGTAACTTCTGTCATTCTGACGATGATATTGATTTATCGAAACAATTGTCAATTTTTTAGAATTTTCAATAACTTGTATTATATTGTGGAATTAACTAGAGACCTTGAGTTTCATTTAAAAACACTAACGTATATTTAGGTTCGGAGCTGAAAACTTGGCTGTTGAGTTGTTTCTACAATAGTGAGACTTATATTTTGGCAGACTATCAAGAAATTCTTTCATACTATTCAACTGAGCATCTGACATTTTATTTTTTCCACCAACAGCCAATCCTCATTGATCGTTTAGTGGTACCAGTGGTTTCGTTTTAGTCCAAGCAACATCTATGCGCGACTGGCTAATACCAAATGTGTTTAGTATGGTTTTTTTACATACTGATATATCACCGATGTTATATATTCTCGTAAATAATCTTTTTGAAGACTGCCCATAGCTTCTTGCTTTTGTTTTCTGTTTCACGCAACTTTGGATTAAAGCACATCTTGATTCGTACGACCCAGAACTCCAGAACTTTTCAAACTCTATTTTTATTTGGTCAGCACTCACTTTTTCTGTACATTTTTTAGGGCACTTGCATTCAAAATTCTGGCCCTGAAATTCCTTTCTCTTTACGGTTCTTCCTTTACTATTTATGTATTCTAGACCTGTGTTAAATCTCTTTTTCTTGATATGCCTATTTTGCTCTGGGTGTTTCCTTTTCCTGCCTTTCTTAGGCCGTCATTTCTTAGAAGTATTATTGGCTACAAGGCTAGAATTAGCAGAAGTATCAGCGCTAGATGTTGACTGTGTAACAAAGGAATCGTTATCAACGATGGAAATGGAGTTGCTCTCATTTATTGTTTCTGCATTGGTACTACCATTCTCTTTTACAGCATGTTCCTCATTATTTGGCATTGATGATGTTTCTGGGATTGCGTTTCCAACTGAATTGCTCGTAGAAGGAAGATTAACATCTCCTGTATCAACTAGTTTGCTATTGTTTTCTGTTACATAAGAAATTCCTGAAAAAATTGCACTGCATCGTGAATTGTTGAACTCCACGGATTGCTCGAAATCGCTTGTGGAAATAGATATATTTGGCAATAGGAATTCAGCTTCAGCTACACTATTTTCTTTACTCGGCTTCATCAAGTCTTGTCCAACTACATCCCTCTCCTCACTAGGCTCCATGTGATTTTGGCATTCCCTTGAATTTAACGCTTCTAGTAGCTCCAAATCGGGAACTAAGACCAATATATCGCTTGATAGAAATTTACTAACCTCTCCTCCTTCATCATCTTTATCGGATCGATAGATCGGCAGATCGGTTGTTACTAGTTCAATCTTACTATATTCAGAATCATGTTTTGAAATTTCGTGCTCCTCAATATTCCTTTGTGTAGATGTTTTTGAGTCTTCTTGTGATTTGAAGTTTTCTAAGCATTGTAATATCCGAAGACCTCTTGACGTCATTCTGGAAAAATAATCGTCATTACTTCTAAGTTGACTACTAAATTTGGGTCAACAAGTTTTTGGCTCAAATCGGGAAAAATCTGATCATTTCTCTAAATTTCACATTTTCTTTCGGGTGTTATAATAGTTGACAGAACGTGATTCCTACCAACTATAGAACCTAAGTGTGATGCAAGCGGGACAAGGAATATCATAAACAATATTTTCACCCAACAGAGCGCTACAAAGTTAGTAAAATATGATATTGATATTCATATACCGAATGTCTCAAAACTGTTTCAATAATGTGCCACCCATGTACACCTCAAATCAAAAATCGGCCTGTGTCAACGTTTTTTGCAAAAAGTAATGGATTGAAAATTATTAGAGTTGCAACTTGTTGATAAAAATATCCTGTAAGTATAATTTAAGAGTATGTAATCAAAGATCCTCTGCCTGACAGAATGAAAGTATTTATTTCCATAAAATAGTCGACAGGGGTATAGGACGCACTGTAAGTCTGAAAATATATCTGATAATGCCCTAACTTACAGCTAAAAACTTTTGCACGTAATTTGTTTTAACTTAGGTACACCTCTTTTATATCAAGAAATCAAATAATACATAACATTGATAGCACATGCTAATAATTGTGAGGTTATAGTAATGAAAAAAGAAAAACAAACTTACCTAGAGAATATCCTTTCAATATTTGCAATACTAACACTATACAAGCTTATTTGTATCCTTAACTTAACCGATTGTCTTATTTTGGTTGGAAAACACACAAAATATAATGAAACTTGTGTGAAATTATCTACAGTATTATCTGGTTTGCTTCCGTTAGTCAGTTGGTCGCGATATCTATTGCGCAATAATACATCATTCTTAACTTAACATGTTTCTGCTAATATTACAAGGGAAAAACACTTTGATCACGATGTTTTGCAAGAATGTGTTAAGCTTAAAATAACGTGGTTTTAATATTTCACGAATGGCGTATTGATGATTTTCAAAACAGCTTTAAATGCTTTTAACTTGTTTCTGCAAATAAATCACATGTTCATCATACCACATTTCTTGATTTAGCAATACTGTGTTATGTAGTGATTAAAACATTACTGAGAAATATAGGTCCATCTCTGTGACTGATATGCAAAAACCCGTTAAGATACTTGAAATGTTATTGCTAAATGAAAATTCAGGACAACAACGTTTGTGAATTAACTTTTTTACATTTTTTTGATATAAGGAATTTTTTTTTCATGTCAATTTTTTATCAGATGAATTTCTGCAATTTCTATTACACAACTGTAACTCTAACTGAAAATGTCCTTTTTTGTGGGTTAACACATTTCTGCATAACAGCGTCCAACTAGCAAAAAAAAATCTATCCGAATAACCCTCGAACATTGATAAATGCTCAAAAATTTTATAACAACTTTCTGAAGCATGTTGCTTATAGGCAACACACCTTCGCCTGCCAGCCATCCAACATGTGACTCACAAAGGGGAATATCCTTGGTGAAACAGAGGGATTTATGATCGCAATCCAAGATCATACGATAAACACTAGATACTACAGCAAACATTTAAATAAAGGATCCAAGTATACCAACAGTCAAATGTGGACTATGCAAACAACACATAGAAACAATTGATGATATAACAGGAGGGTGCAACATACTAGCAAATACAGAATACACCAAAAGACATGATAATGTAGCGAAACACAAACATCAACAACTTGCGAAGCAATAAAACTTTATAGAAGGAAGCTATCCAACATACAAATCTGCATCACAAAACTTATTAGAAACAGATCAATGATCACAGACAAAACAATAACATAAAACGAACCGAACATTACACTAATAACCAAAAACAATAAAACTGCATACCTAATAGAAATTTCCATACCTAACACACAATCTACAAAAAAAAATTGGGGAGGAAATTGAAAAGTACACACATCTCTCAGAAGAAATTAAAGATATGTGGCATCTTGACACAGTAATTATAATACCAATCTTTTTCTCGCCGGTTGAGCGGAAAAGTAGATGAAATTGACTGTCTCGACCCTTACTTCGTGGAATATGCTCATATTAGCGTTTTTAAATGAAACTCACGGTCTCTAGTTAATTCCACAATATAATAAAAGTTATTGAAAATTCTAAAAAATTGACAATTGTTTCGATAAATCAATATCATCGTCAGAATGACAGAAGTTACATTTTATTTGAAGTCTACCTGATGTTTAGTAGTTATTTTTGGCTAGACCAAGAAGTAACCTAACTTGTGATTGGCTTAATATATGTTTATAGAAAAAAGAAGAAGATGTGATATTACAAATATTGAAGCTTAGATATTATTAGCTCTATGGTGATATCCTGGATATCATTTTTCCAATTAAGATCAGTATAACTGTGCAATGATATAGAAAACCAGGAAAACTATATCTGCTGATCTTTACAATTATCACTTAACAAGACAGTTTATTAGTGGAGAACTCCCTAGATTTAACTGTTCATTGACAACTTCATATTGTGGGTTTCTTGAATATCTTCTAATTTCCAGTACTTCCAGGAAATCGAGTTCTTGTTTCTTTTCACAAATATGCAGCACTTCTAGCTCTGTGTTAGGTGTCAATGAATGATTGGTGTCAAGTAGATGTTTTGCGTAGTGGGATTTAATCTGTATGCTCGTAAGTGCTCACTGTATCGGATTTCAAAATTCCTAAGGGTCTGACCCAAATAGACAGCATTACATTCTGGACATTTGAGTTTATATATACCTGACTTCTTTAATAGTGGTATTTTTGTTTTTACATTTAACAATTTTGTACTAACGTTACTTCCTGTTTTAAAAGAAATTGTTGTATTCGTTGCTGAAGATATTATCTTTGAAATATTATTAGAAATATTTCCTGCATATGTGATGGTTTTATAAGTTTTAATTTCATCAGCTTGTTTAGGATATATTAGTTGTAATGCCACTTTTTCTTCTTTTTTACTAATTAGCTTATTTATCATATCTAATGGATAACCGTTAGATGTTGCTATTTTTCTAATTGTATTATTTCGAAAAATATTTTATTTTGGTATATATATGTAGATGACATATTAGCTTGTTTTATGGGTAGTGAACGACAATTAGATGTATTTTTCAACCACATCAATAATTTACACCCGAAAATTAAATTTACATTAGAAATTGAAGAAAATAGCTCCATCAATTTTCTTGATTAAAAAATTCAAAGAGTTAATAATGTACTTGATTATTCAATTACCGAAAACCAACACAGACTGATGTGACCATTCCATTCAATTATAACCACCCTATGTCACACAGACTAGCGGCGTATAGTTCAATGATACATAGAGCTTTTTCAGTTCCTATGAACAAATGTAATTTTGATAGAGAGATTAATACAATTAGATGAATAGCAACATCCAACGGCTATCCATTAGATATGATAAATAAGCTAATTAGTAAAAAAGAAGAAAAAGTGGCATTACAACTAATATATCCTAAACAAGCTGATGAAATTAAAACTTATAAAACCATCACATATGCAGGAAATATTTCTAAAAATATTTCAAAGATAATATCTTCAGCAACGAATACAACAATTTCTTTTAAAACAGAAAGTAACGTTAGTACAAAATTATTAAATGTAAAAACAAAAATACCACTATTAAAGAAGTCAGGTATATATAAACTCAAATGTCCAGAATGTAATGCTGTCTATTTGGGTCAGACCCTTAGGAATTTTGGAATACGATACAGTGAGCACTTACGAGCATACAGATTAAAACAACCAGATAAATCCCACTACGCAAAACATCTACTAGACACCAATCATTCATTGACACCTAACACAGAACTAGAAGTGCTGCATATTTGTGAAAAGAAACAAGAACTGGATTTCCTTGAAGAACTGGAAATTAGAAGACATTTAAGAAACCCACAATATGAAGTTGTCAATGAACAGTTAAATCTAGGGAGCTCTCCACTAATAAACTGTCTTCTTAAGTGATAATTGTAAAGATCAGCAGATATAGTTTTCCTGGTTTTCTATATCATTGCACAGTTATACTGATCTTAATTGGAAAAATGATATCCATGATAACACCATAGGGCTAATAATATCTAAGCTTCAATATTTGTAATATCACATCTTCTTCTTTTTTCTATAAACATATATTAAGCCAATCACAAGTTAGGTTACTTCTTGGTCTAGCCAAAAATAACTACTAAACATCAGGTAGGCATAAAATGAAATGTAACTTCTGTCATTCTGACAATGATATTGATTTATCGAAACAATTGTCCATTTTTTAGAATTTTCAATAACTTTTATTATATTTTGGAATTAACTAGAGACCGTGAGTTTCATTTAAAAACACTAATAGGAAGAGTGGATGTTGAACTGACAAAAAAATACTATAATTTATCCTTCAGATCCAGAAATAGCTACGGAACCCCCATGTGATATGATATGATAATTAACGAAATGAAATTAACAATTTTCTTGACAATTATATACTCTCAAATGATAACTTCAATCGAGAAACGGTACCTATAAAGTGGCAACTCTACTTTGAAGGACAATTTTGACAGCACTGCCTTCTTCCAAAAAAATTACGAGCCTCACATGCCATAGCGGATATCGTTCGTGACAGGTATACCAACCGAGATTTCTGGCCGCTGGGCGATTTTTCACGTGGACTAAACGTTACAAATAATCCACTCACGCCTATCAATAATCCACTCATCAAAATATATTGGGAACATAATTTCTTTTGTCCTCAAACGAATGGAAACATGTGCTTTGAAATGGTGATTTGAGTTGGAAAGTTTGATTGTTTTGACAGAAGTTTGTTCACAATAATAGCCTTGTGAGATAGTGCGTTACCGTGGTGTGCTTTCCAGCAATCTAGCCGTCTCATCTGGTAGTGGGAACTACAAATGAACAGATAATAAAAAAATTGTTACCATCATTGTTGATGTTGACGTACTTTAGGTTCGAATTTTGCTCTTAGAAATAGTGTAGTTCCCAAGAAAAACATAACTTTCAGTGGATTTATCACCAAGATATGAATAATGACGTCCATTTCCTTTACTATGGTGAAGTAAATCTCATTGTTAAGCTTTGTGGAAGACATTGATGCCAGTACGAGCAAATCTCACACCACACCTTGGCTGCTTCTAAATTCGCTATACGACTAAAAAACGCCTATTTTTAATAAAGTATTCTAGGCTTTCGCCTACGTAATTCCCTTTGCAATGTGAAATTCGAGACAGATTTTTTGTTCCATATTTTCATTAATCTTGAAATTCCACTTGGGTTGCACCAACAAAAAAGAGCACTATAATCAAACTTAATAATAGAAGACAGTCAACTCAACGACAAAAGAGTTCCGACCATCTCTTGAGCGGGTTTTCTAAAAATCTATGCCCAGTACTCTGTATGCGAATGATGATAGATGTTTAGAAATTGGTAGCGTTTGTTGGAAATCTCTATCTCATCACAAACTTTGCAGTTTTTGAGATTACATAATAAAGCGTAATTTCACAAATTCATCTTGTTTTGTTACTGATGAAACTTATGGGGAATCTTGTGAGGTATACTAGGTTTGATTTTTTTGGCGATATTTCCAAAATATTCTCTTCTTGTTATCTGCTCAGAGATGTTTTATCAACTAAATCAGGTACCTCATCATAAAACACACAAAATAATTTCATAGCTATTCATATTTTTCCAATCACTTTTCCATTAAAATCCTCTACATACCGAAATAAAATCGATACTACCGTCACGTAATATATTTTATTTTTGAGTGTTCACCGACTTCACTGACGAGGAATATCAATTTATATATAATATTGTTATTTTATCCTTTACGTATCATTTTTGTCTGAATTTTTCTGCTGGCGTATTGTTCGTGGCAATTTTTTCCACAAATATTAATGCATACATCCAGAAAATATAGGCTGAAGTATGTTAAAACAAAAATAAATTTGAATAACTCTGTTTCTTTGTATCATCAAAAAACATTTCCTGAATAAAATTAGACCATTTCAAATGTAATATTACCTTTCTTATCCCAGCTTAATGGAATTTAGTGAGCAGAATAATGTCCGGAAGCCGAGGGTCTAACACAAAATGTAACTCACATCGTTACTGTTACAGAACATATAGCAAAAGCTTAATGTGACGTTCAAATATTCTTTTTTGTTCTCTTCCTAACAGTTAGCGTTAATATACTGAAGGCACTGTTTGAAACAGAGGAGGCCTCAAGGTGAAACCCAGTAGTAGAAATTGAAGATTACGTTGAATCAACTCGAGAGCAAATACAAAATTAATAGTGTAACAGTGTAATCAAATTAATAAGCATTGTATGATAGAGCCATGGTGACAGAATAAAAACATGTGAATACTATATATGATCTCTATTTGATATCCTCTAGTTATACATAAAGTATTATTTTGTGCTCGATATTATTAGGCTTAGAATTGTAGTAGAAAGATCATGCTTCAATTGTAAGGTCTATTCTCTGTTGAGGAGAAGTAATATTTTTTTGGAATCACCTAATTATTATCATTATTGATCAACCAACTATGAATAACAGTTATATCCAAACTTGTAGGGATGTAAGTAGAGATATCAACATTATATTCATGTTCACCTACATCGAGAAGTGAATATTATATTCACAGCTTACTTATATGTGGCAGATTAATTAACTTTTACTGCTTATTAGTTCGATTGTGATAATTGATGATCAAAACAATATTCAAGTCGCCTTCTATTTAGATTAGAGACACTGAACAGGAAATTGTATATGTAATACTGACGATATCCAAGGAGGCCGAAATCGCGGTCTAACTCTTATGCAATCCTCATTCTGACTGCAAGCCCAAATGGAACTGTTTGGTGTTGACTACTATGACGTTATGTCAACAACCAATGACATTTAAGACCAGCGCGACAAACGTATTTTTGTCAAATAGGATTCGGTGCTGATTACTATTATAAGAAATATACATTATGTATAAAAACAAAAGGTATTATATCAAGTTGTTCATTGAAATCAAGCATTAATCATCACCTTAAAAACAAAACACAAGACCCTTCCCTTTAAATTCGAAATCTTTCCGGAATTAATTAGCGTAAGCTAAATAAGGGTTATGGCTGAACTTTAAAAACTTGATTCAGATTTATGTTCATTATCTAGGAATTACGGCCAAAGTTTTTAACTGTAATTAAAAATTAACTCTTTCAAAATTCCTGCTTTGGAAAGGGATAAGCATCGCATTTGACAAAACTTATGGCACGGATATTATGATGTTGCAAAAAATATATTTTACAAACGTTAGCTGAACTAATTGTATGAGAATATACAGAAAATAGATTGATTCCAAGTGAACATTCTCCAAAAATTGTGAATAATATTCAATTATTTTGAGATAGAGGTTTATCAAAGAAACCCCTTAGCTTAAGTCGACAACCGACATCTTTTCCAATTTTTTCTGAAAGAATCTATCTTTAAGCATGTGCTATATGACACGTTTTTCATAATCTTTGATCGACGAAACCTCTAAAGGACACATGTGTTCTTATTAATTTGGTTATTACGATTACAACGAAACGAAACATTTGAAAAAGTACTCCATAATTTATTCATGGTCAGAGAGTGTTAAAAATGGGATTTTATTAGCACATATTTACTAGTCTGTGAGACTGGTTGAAAATGAATTGAATATTTTCATTTTCCATCTGTTTTTGACAAATTTCACATTTTCTACATCTAGCGTTGTTTCATTTCGGGGATAAATTCTACAGAGGACATCATTGGGAATATGTGAATAGCAAACTTTTACTCGAATTCGTAGATAGTATAGGTTAGTTATCCCAAGGCTTTAATTTATAATTTGGTTTCTGTTCTGGTTGTTACATCTCTCAAATCTCCCGCAACTTTGATTGTTAAACTTAACTTGGTTAGAATTTTTTTGATAATCTTTATACCGTTGAAAAAGTTAGCATTACGTACAAAATATTTTGGATTGTGAATGTTTTTACCTGTAACTATAATTACCAATTTCCTATTCATCAGAAGGTGAGAATGGAATGGAAAAGGTAATAATTTATTAATTAATCTTTTGAAATACAGCCATTGAAAAACCAAGAACTGCACTAAAGAAAAATAATGGAAAAGGTAGATTTAGATATATTATAATATATCTATATTCTTTTATTTCTATAAGAGCCCCACGTTTTGGGCACCAATTTATAGTATATGCAATGTTCTTTAATTATATTTGCCCCACGTTTGGTTGACAAATTATAGTATATCTAATGTGTTTTAGTAATTTTATTATATTTTATATATGAATATGACTTTATCTGATGCTGAATTTAATTTGTAGCTGTCATCACAACTTGTGATAATAACTACACTATTGTGAAAATACCTTTACCTCTAAATATAACCTATAAAATTTTTAATGACAGCAGTTGTCAAATTAATATGCCCGGCTTAATAAATATTAAATTTTATATTATGAAAGATAAATCTATACAACACCAATCAACTCAATCTTTTCTCAGGGAGGGATCAAAGATTTCAACTAATAATTCAAATTTGTAAATTTCAAAATAATTTTCTAAATTACGTATCACACTATTCAAATCTACAGTAACTGTTTATCCAATACATACGCATATTTTCTTTATTTCAATATTTTCTTTAGAATTTAGATAGAGGATATGTATTAATATATATATATATATATATATATATATATATATATATATATATATATATAACTAAATTCTAAAGAAAACATTGAAATAAAGAAAATACGCATATATATAGATGTAATACTAGTGATACACACTGTATTATAAATAATTTGAAAGGTTCAATATACCAATAAAATTTGACATTTCAATTTCATATCACATTAGTGCAGAATAAACTTAATGACAGATAGATTTTAAAACGATTTGAAAAAACAGAATACAGATGTCTCTATTAGCAAATGGCACTAAAAAATAAAATAATGAAAATCTCTCTTGGTATATAAAAATGTAAATTTGTAATTTTTTTTAAAAAAAAGAATGCTAGGTAACCAAAGGAGAAGAGAATTATTTATTGAAACATTTTAGTTAGTTGAATTTGAAATCCCCATGATACAACATCATAATAAGAGTTGTCTCAAATTTAATTTTGAATATTAGGGAATTTATATAATTGTTATCAGTTCAACATATCTTGCCTTTTGTAAAGCCAGTGCGTGTACTATTCACAAAGAATCACCGCTAAAGTGCAAGTGTTTTTCGCGTTTTCTAAATTATTGATTTGGAAACGTTTGTTCCAGAAATTCTAAAAATACGTTTTAGAATACGTACGAGATCTTCTAGTATCCAGTTTGGTGAGTCCAGTCCATATTATATATTATTCTCGAGAATTAATAGGCCTTTGATCAAAATTATTTCGAAAATAGATGCATCTTATGATTAAATTATAGTAACATTACTTGTATAAATCTCAAGTACAGACAATTTTGGGAACAGACAATTTACAAGGAAATTTACGTATTTTACATTGACAGATATCAAGTATAAATTTAGACATTTTGAACTTTCGGTTGAAATTTCTAATATAGATTTCAATTCAAGTACTTTCCGTTCTATTGTATTTTATTATCTCCCTGAATTAGTTTATTAACAGTTTTGGTTTATTTTCATGTTTTCAGCTGTTCAAATGCATTTTTTCGTTACATTTTCCATAATTTTTTCTCAAAAAGAAACTCTCTGTTCTCAATTAACTAATCAATATCAAACAAAAAATAATATTCGTCTCCCTGGATTCTTTTCAAATTTTTCCTGCTTCAGTTTACACCAATCACAATTTTTACTTCTCCGCCCAACCTTTCAATATGCGAGAAAAGTATTGGTTTACCCCAAAAAAAGTTGGAATTTTAAAAAAATTTGTGAGTTATTTCTACGTTTTCCATCAACAACAACACGAAAAACGGTTTTTAGAAAAAAAATCCTGTGTGTATGTCGTCGTCGTCGTTGTCGTCGGCCACTTTTCCTCACAATTCTTGTTAGCACGATACAGCCTCCGGAGTGCAATAAGTCAGCAATTTTATGATTGAATATTGTAAAGGAAATGTTACAGATGAAGCCTATTGATTTTCAGTTCACCAGAGCCAGTACAACGGGTGCTATGGTACTTGAAGTACGACATTTTGTCATTTTTTGAGAAATTTCAGTTGGTTAGCACGATACAGCCTCCGGAGTTCAACAAGTCACCAATTTTATGATTGAATATTGTTAAGGGCATCTCAGTAATGAACCCTACTGATTTTCAGCTCACCAGAGCCAATACAACAGGGGCTACAGTACTTTATGTATGATATTTTTGTCATTTTTGGAGAAGTTTCAGTTTGTTAGCACGATACTGCCTCCGGAGTATATACAAGTGATCAGTTTTATGATTGAATATTATTCAGAGCGTTTCAAAGATGAACACTATTTATATTCAGCTCACTAAAGCCAGTACAACGGGTGCTATGGTACTTGAAGTACCAGATTTTTGTAATTTTTGGAGAATTTTCAGTTTGTTAGCACAATACAACCTCCAGAGAGTATACGATTGGTCAATTTTATGATTGAATATTGTTCAAAGGGTCTCACAGATGTACCCTATTGATTTTCAGTTGACTGGAGCGAGTACAGCGGGTCCTATAAATCCAGATATACTAAATTTTTGGTTATTTTTGGAGAAATTTCGGTTTGTTAGCACAATACATCCCCCGAAGTGTATACAAGTAACAATTTTATGATAGAATATTGTTCAGGGTCACAGATGCGGGAAAGTTAGCTTTAATCTTTAAAACCGTTTATTTTATATCCTTCTCATTCACTCTTCAGTTTTATTTAGCTTTCTAATAAATACCTTTTATTTAGTGTTTTTAAATGAAACTCAAGGTCTCTAGTTAATTCCACAATATAATACAAGTTATTGAAAATTCTAAAAAATTTGACAATTGTTTCGATAAATCAATATCATCGTCAGAATGACAGAAGGTACATTTCATTTTATGCCTACCTGATGTTTAGTAGTTATATTTTTGGCTAAACCAAGAAGTAACCTAACTTGTGATTGGCTTAATATATGTTTATAGAAAAAAGAAGAAGATGTGATATTACAAATATTGAAGCTTAGATATTATTAGCCCTATGGTGATATCCTGGATATCATTTTTCCAATTAAGATCAATATAACTGTGCAATGATATAGAAAACCAGGAAAACTATATCTGCTGATCTTTACAATTATCACTTAAGAAGACAGTTTATTAGTGGAGAATTCCCTAGATTTAACTGCTCATTGACAACTTCATATTGTGGGTTTCTTAAATGTCTTCTAATTTCCAGTTCTTCAAGGAAATCCAGTTCTTGTTTCTTTTCACAAATATGCAGCACTTCTAGTTCTGTGTTAGGTGTCAATGAATGATTGGTGTCAAGTAGATGTTTTGCGTAGTGGGATTTATCTGGTTGTTTTAATCTGTAAGCTCGTAAGTGCTCACTGTATCGTATTTCAAAATTCCTAAGGGTCTGACTCAAATAGACAGCATTACATTTTGGACATTTGAGTTTATATATACCTGACTTCTTTAATAGTGGTATTTTTGTTTTTACATTCAACAATTTTGTACTAACGTTACTTTCTGTTTTAAAAGAAATTGTTGCATTCGTTGCTGAAGATATTATCTTTGAAATATTATTAGAAATATTTCCTGCATATGTGATGGTTTTATAAGTTTTAATTTCATCAGCTTGTTTAGGATATATTAGTTGTAATGCCACTTTTTTCTCTTTTTTACTAATTAGTTTATTTATCATATCTAATGGATAACCGTTAGATGTTGCTATTTGTCTAATGTATTAATCTCTCTATCAAAATTATATTTGTTCATAGGAACTGGAAAACCTCTATGTATCATTGAATTATATGCTGCTAGCCTGTGTGAGACAGGGTGGTTAGAATTGAATGGAATTGTCACATCAGTCTGTGTTGGTTTCCGGTAAATTGAATAATCAAGTACATTATTAACTCTTTGAATTTTTAAATCAAGAAAATTGATTGAGCTATTTTCTTCAATTTCTAATGTAAATTTAATTTTCGGGTGTAAATTATTGATGTGGTTGAAAAACACATCTAATTGTCGCTCACTACCCATAAAACAAGCTAATATGTCATCCACATATCTATACCAAAATAAAATATTTTTCGAAATATTACTTTCAAAGATCTTTCTTTCTAAATTGTCCATAAAAATGTTTGCTAAAATAGGTGATATAGGGCTTCCCATTGGTGAACCTTTATTTAGAATATATATCTTATTGTCAAAAGTGAAATAATTCTGATTAATGCATACATCAAATAAATTAAGTATATCTGATATTATTCCTGGATTAATATTTTTATCTTCTAGTAATTTTCTCACAAGTATTAGACATTCTTTGGGAGGAATTTTAGTAAACATATTAGTTACATCAAACGATATGAGTTTATAGTTATCTTGCAAGTGGATTGATTTCAACTTTTTGATTAGTTCTATTGAATTTCTAATTGAGTACTGAGATTCATATCCGTAAGTATTGAGTATATTGTTGAGCTTTTTTGCCAATACATTATTAGGAGCATTAACATAAGAGACTACAGGTCTAATTGGTTTCGTTATTTTATGTAATTTAACTGTTCCATATAATTGTGGACAATGAGGATTCTTATGTATGATAGACCTCTTTTCATAATCATTTAAAAGATAATTTGAATTATTAACAATATCCCTTACATTATTAGAAAACTTCTTTGTAGGGTCTGCTTTAAGAACTTTTACATCGCTGGATTCTATAAAGTTATATACTTTGGAATTGTTATTTTCAGTCGTCAAAATGACAGTAGCATTCCCCTTATCGGATTTTGTAAGTGTTAGGTTATTATTCTCTATCTTCTCTTTTATTGCGTTTAAAACTGAAATGTCATTTTTTGTTTGACGTTTAACTTTTGAAGGTTCAATATTTTTGATTAAATTGGCAATTTTTAATTTCTCATAAAGAAAATTATATGAATTAGATTTTAAAGCTATTTCTGACTCTGTAGCTAAAATTTGTTT
Organism: Galeruca laticollis; assembly: GCA_963921935.1. Lineage (NCBI taxonomy): Eukaryota > Metazoa > Arthropoda > Insecta > Coleoptera > Chrysomelidae > Galeruca > Galeruca laticollis. Next base: position 118,046,445 of record OY998183.1, on the reverse strand, counting down.
AATATTATTCGTAAATTTAGGTGGTATGCTGTACTTTAAACCTTTATTTAAAAATTCTATTCCACTATTTGTAAAATTAGTGTCTGAAAGGTTTTCAAATCGTGGTGCAAAGTGTGTTGGTATGTAGGTACTTACAGTTTCATGATGTTTTGAGTATTGAATTTTATGTTGTGTGTGTTCAAGATTCTGTAGCTTCTTTTCTTGTTTCTTAAATTTCATATGCTTCATAGTGCTGATATTTTCTCTAATTTTGTCATCCAAACAGTCAAATTCTACTGGATGTAATTGGAATGTCAGTTCTGAATGTACAACTTTTATGTAGTTGTCTAAGGAGTCTCTAACTTTGAACAATTTCTTACATTCAGATTTTATCCAAACTCGTTGAGCACATTTTATAGCTTTTTGTGCTTGTGGTGTTTTAGTGTGACATTTTATATTCACATAATTTGGTATTACCTTTTTTCTAAGGCATTCTTGGTTAAACCAAATGTTTTGTGATGCTTTGTAACGTTTTTGTAGTAACTTCTGGTACAGTCGGGTCAAATCTTCTCTCGAAGATTTTTTAATGAAATTGTCTGTCTCGACCCTTACTTCGTGGAATATGCTCATATTAGTGTTTTTACATGAAACTCAAGGTCTCTAGTTAATTTCACAATATAATACAAGTTATTGAAAATTCTAAAAAATTTGACAATTGTTTCGATAAATCAATATCATCGTCAGAATGACAGAAGTTACATTTCATTTTATGCCTACCTGATGTTTAGTAGTTATATTTTTGGCTAGACCAAGAAGTAACCTAACTTGTGATTGACTTAATATATGTTTATAGAAAAAAAATTTATTTACATGCATTTTCAAATCGAAAATTTTTATCAGTCCTGTTTTGAAATTTAAATTTTTTACAGAATGTTAAATTTTGTGTGCAGAAATGATAGATGGTGATTTTGTACTTTAATAATAACTTCCCTTTTCTCACTAAGTTGTTTTTTTTTTATTTAAAATTGCTGTTTTTATTACTATGAAAAGGATATCGCACAGAAAAATATGGTAACAGTATCAAATTTCTTTTTCAGTTTAATTTCACTATTTCATTCATTTCTACAAAATTTATTCTATAATTTTATTGGTTAATATTCAAATTTGTGATATTATGATAAAATGTAATATTAAACTTTATTTTTTCATTCAAATCTTTCCCTAGAACAAGCAGTTCATGCAGCATAGAAATATCTGTGATCTATACCTCTTATGCATGTAAATCGGCTGTTGATCTGGGTTGCTCAAACGAACGTGACCATAGCAATTGCTTCCGCATTACGAATCTCCCTTGACGGCGACCAAATTGACTGAATACACAAAAAATGCTAGTAGTAGCTTTGCTACCACAGGCGCCGCTACAAAATTTTTACTACAAATATCTTTCTACACTTGCAGAAACTGGACTCTGTATTTTGATCTCTTTTCAAAGAATTGCTTCCAATACGTATGAAAAATAATAAATAGTGAATATGTATGTTTCGAATATGTATGAGTTTGTCATCTATTTCTCCTTCTAGTCCGGTCAAATTAGACTAAAAAATAAGAGTAAAGTTACCTAAATTCCCACCAAGCTGAAAATCGGTAAGATTGTTTAAAATATCATTAAAAACAAAATTTGAAAGTTCCCCATCTTTCCCCTGTAAGGAAAATTTTTTATTCAAGGTCAAAGGTCAAAAAAATGAGTTTTTCGCGATTTTCAGTAAAACGGTGAGTTTTATCATAAAAATACTTCAGACAAAAATTGTAGCCCATAAAATTATCTACAAAAAATTTATCTACACTTTTTTCTCTACGAGCCACAATTTTTGAGATATAACGATTCAAAAAGTTGTAATCGTCATAATATGCATGAGTACGCCACGTATATACAGTGCGTCCATAAAGTAACGCATAAATTCATTATTAGCTAAATAAACAATAATATTAAAAATTCCTGAAACAGGTCAATTTTTGATTTCAATTTACTGTTTTTTCCAATTATAATGTTATTTACAGGGTGAACCATCTTCGTGTGATGACGTCATCACCATTTTTTTTAAGTGGAATACCCCAATTTTTTTTCGATTTCCGGATTTCCCTTGATGAGTTGATTCCAAAAATGTATAACACTTTCTTTCAAATTGGTACAGGGTGGAGGAAAATAAAAAAAACTAAATTACCTACAAAATAAGAAATAAAAGAATAAACGTAATAAACACATTAAATGAAATTACGTATTTACTTACTACTACTTTAAACACCCCGTATAATTTTTAACATTGTATTTAACAGCTTAGTGATCCAAGCCCCTCGACTAAAATTTTTATTGTTTGAAATTTTTTTCTGTCATTTTTTATCTTTTGCCGGTAAAAACTGTCAACAACGTTAAAGTACATTTCTGTTATTGTTAACTCTGTAAACAAGGTACGTTTATGTGAAAACTATCTACAAAGAAATTTATCATATCATAATTTTGCAACTTCTTTAACAAAATGCGGTTAACTGAAAGTGAGAGGATTGAAATATTAATGATGATTGGTATTGGCGACAGGATGCGGAGTCAACAAGAGGTATGCAGATTATTTCATGAGATGCACCCAGATCGTGAACCCATTTCACAATCTACTGTAAGCAGAATAGAGCAAAAATACAGAGAATTAGGACATGTGAGGGATGCACCAAAGCCCGGTAGAACAAAAATTAATTATAATATTCAAGAAGACATAATTTTGTCGGCAATAGAAAATCCACACTGCACAGTGCGAGGATTATCTAGGGATTTAGGTATTGGAAAGTCTTCAGTAGCAAACATTTTTAAAAAGGTAAAATACCATCCTTATAAAGTACGACTTATCCATGAATTGTCTGAAGACGATTTTGACCGAAGAACTGAATTCTGCGAGTATATGATGAACCAAAATAATTTCAGTGACAACGTTTTATTTTCGGACGAGGCAACGTTTTATTTGAACGGGTATGTTAATAGGCAAAACACCCGTTATTGGTCTGATGAAAATCCACACTGGATACGAGAATGCCATACGCAAAGACCACAAAAAATCAACGTATGGGCTGGTATTGTGAGAAATACAATTATTGGTCCATATTTTTTTGACGAAAATTTAACAGGAGCGTTGTATCTGGATTTCCTACAAAATACAATGATTCCTGATCTGATCCAGCTTTTTCCTGATATTCAAATACCCAACAATCTAGACCGTGGAATCTGGTTTCAACAGGATGGTGCACCGCCACATTTCGCTGTAACTGTGCGCGAGTTTTTAAACAGGACCTTTCCACAACGGTGGATAGGAAGGAGGGGAACAGTGGAATGGCCCGTTAGATCCCCTGATCTTACCCCATTAGACTTCTTTTTATGGGGTTATTTAAAATCTAAAGTTTATACTAACAGACCTGACAATATCCGTGATCTAAAAGACTGAATCAGGCAAGAAATGCAGAACATAACACCCGCTATGCTACAAAATGTTAAAGAAGAATGTAATGTCCGTTTCTGTCATTGTCTAGCAGTCAATGGAGAACAATTTGAACATTTATTGTAAATTTTCTTTTGTTTCTTTTTGGTAGTAAATCACAGTAATTTCATAATTATGTAATTACAATTTTTGTATTTTTTTCCACCCTGTACCAATTTGAAACAAAGTGTTATACATTTTTGGAATCAGCTCATCAAGGGAAATCCGGAAATCGAAAAAAAATTGGGGTGTTCCACTTAAACAAAATGGCGATGACGTCATCACACGAAGATGGTTCACCCTGTAAATAACATTATAATTTGAAAAAACAGTAAATTAAAATCAAAAATAGACCTGTTTCAGGAATTTTTAATATTATTGTTTATTTAGCTAATAATGAATTTATGCGTTACTTTATGGACGCAGTGTATACATCTTCATCAATTGATATTTTATTTGATGAAAATATGACAGTTCCAGCCAGCCAACAAAAATTTCTTCCTAATACTCACAACAAGTCTCGGTTCATTTCAATGTTGAAAGAAAGATTTACTACGGAAAATATATTGATAAGACAAGCTAATAATGATGCTGATATATTGATAATAATTGAAACAGCAATTGAGCAATTCAATTTGACAAATACAACTATTGTTGTTGGTGAAGATATAGACTTACTCGTATTACTGACTGCTCGAACTCCAACTGAAAAAACTATTTTCTTCTTAAAACCAGGAAAAGCTCAACATCAATCGGAAATGTATTCATCAAAAAGTTTATCTACTTTTGCAAAGTGTCAAAATCATGTACTATTTTTACACGCAATAACTGGCTGTGATACGACATCTGCATTTTAGAGGAGGGGTAAAATAAGTTTTTAAAAATAGTAATTCTACTCGACAAGAAATTATTACTAACGGCATTCGCTTTCTTCTTTCTATGTACGGAAATCCTAAAAAACTACCTGCTTAGATAAGTATAGATATGCATGTTTCGTTAAAAACACCAAAAGTAAAAAACAAGTACAATTAGCTTGTCTTCCTCCAACCTCAGTTGCTGCTCATCAACATCTTTTTAGGGTATATTACCAAGTTCAAGTGTGGTTTGGTTATCAGCTAGACCCTATAGACTGGGGTTGGAAGTTGGTCAACAATTCATTAGAACCAGTGCGCACTTTACTTCCACCTGCGCCGGAAAAACTGCTGAACTCGATTTTTTGCAACTGCAAAAAGGGATGCAGTCGTTGTCGTCGGCCACTTTTCCTTGCAAGTCTTGTTAGCACGATACATCCCCCGAAGTGTATACAAGTAACAATTTTATGATATAATATTGTTCAGGGTCACAGATGCGGAAATAGTATATTAAAGTATAAGTGGATAAAGAGGTCTTTCAAACACGCGTGATTTTTCGAACACGACGTTGCAGCCGAGTGCTCGAAATAGAGCAAGTGTTTGAAAGACCAGTTATCTACGAATACTTTACGCTATTTTTTTTTATTGGTGCACTTTGTAATCATAAAATATTATTATTATATTATTACTACAAAAAAATGGAAGTCCATCCTCGATGCCCAGCCAAGTTTCGTGAACGTCAAATAGTATTTATTTTTAGTTGACGTTACGGGCTGTCAGATCAATAATCAAAAAGTTCCTTTATTTATATTTAAAGGGAAACAATGTATATATGAATATATAAATACATTTTGCAGAAAAAACCAAATAAGACATTGGTTCCCAATGATAATATACAATATAAAAACTAATAAAAAAAGTTGTAATTGATACTTACGTTTCTCAAGTTGTTCTTGTTACCATGGGGACTTTAAAAAACGCGCGTGTTTGAAAGTTCGATTTAAACACGCTGACGCGTGCTTTAAAAAGGTAATATGCGGCATCAATAAGAAAAAGTTAGTTTTAATCTTTAAAACCGTTTATTTTTAGTTTTTCTTCATAATATAATTTTCTATCAGATCTTCTATACTGCAGGGTTGATTGTTTTTTAACAGCTCGTGTTTTTTTTCGATTAACTTTTGTTTGTGTTGGTGGTACATCAGGCTCATTGTTGTCATTTACTAATTCTTCATCACAGGTGTCAACTAAATTTTTATCCATTGTTTCATTGGATAATATGAGTTCTGGATATACATTTTTCTTTTTTCCAAATATCTCGTCCATTTCTTTTTCATACTCGAAATACTCTACCTCTACCTCTACCTAAAGCAAAATAATGTTCTTCATACATTTTACTAATTTTAGTGCTATCGTCTAAATCGATTAATTGGTTTATTAATTTGTATAAAATGTTTACCAGTCTTATTGTTATTATCCACAAACTTCTTGTAATCTTTAGTTATGATAATAGAATAGAGATTAAAATTGGTTTCCATATGATTCACAAACTGTTCCAACTGTATTCGTTTATTTCCAACCAAACAACAGTGCAGGACACGCGTTTGCGCAATACAAGCTGATGGTTGGAACAAACCTATTATTAAATAGCACATTTCCTTTCATGCAATATGTAATTCACCTTGTATCAGGTGATAATAGTTATATTTTTCAATTATCACTATTATATATTCATCAAAATGAATTATGCAATTCTTGTCTTTTGAGAGCGATTTTAATTTTTCTTCATTCAGATACTTCAAAGGTCACTTCACTTCAATTAAGCATTTTTCGCTTTTCGCTAACAAACCCATATTATCATTAAAACAGGGTGTCAAGAGAATGTTGAAAGATGGTTTGATGATACTAGAACAAACAATCAGTATTATTTATCTCATATTTTCACATTAATCAATTAATACAGTAAAAATAACCTCAAATATAGCTTTTAAAATTAAAAAATACGGATTACAGGATAATTTACATTATCATAATTATAATTTTTGATATCGGGTCGATACGATTACGTACTTTTTAACAATTTGTTCCTTTCAAAAACATTTATGAAACTCTTAAATAATCAAAAATCTACGATCAAATGGAAATTATGTCAACAAATATTGTTTGGAACCGTGTATATAATATTCTCTTATCTATGCACAGCTGTGCTGTGGTTTGGATGCAACATAAAAAACAGGGATAAGATTTCTGTGCTCACAAACAGTTGAATTATTTGAAATCAAAACATTCGGACAGAGATGCGTTTCTTTGAACCGTCAAGAGTGGAAAGACAGAGAGAAAAAATATGTTGAATAAGTAAAAGCCGATTCAGTACTACTATCGACATTTACCGTAAATATTTTGAACCAAATAATTACTAGATTAGCAACTAGTATTGTGTAGGTTTTTAGGTTTATATACCTGTGAGGGGGCCCCTCTTAAACACCCATCGTCTATTTTTGCGATTATTCCACTTTTCGGCAATGAATTTATATGCGCCATCATTACATTCGAATTTGGAATTGTTTGACAGATGTCAAATATTCAATGTCGACATATGACATATCCATAATTCACGCAGCTAGAATTAGACACAAATATCTGCTATAAGAGTTGTCCCATTTTTTATTGGCCGCAATTGTACATATATTTACACTTTCGAAATTAACGGTCAAAGAAAAGTTGTCAGAGAAAATTGTTTTTCAAACACCTTAGACGAAACGAAAAAAATCATTTCATGTACTGTGCTTAATAAACTCAAATCTAGTAGTGGAATTACTCATGCAGATAAGAGAGGTATGCATAATCCTATACATAAAACACCGAAACATAAAATTGGTAAAATAATATCTCACATTAATTATTTCCTAGCTCATGAAAGCCATTACTCAAAACGCCACACAGAGATAAAGTATATAGACACAGAAATAAAGTATATAGCCACAGATTCAAACTAAAAATATACCGAAAAGCCTGTATCTATAAAAATATACGCTTGTGAATTTAATAAACTAAATTTAAAATGGAAAAAAACCCAAAAACGACTGGGATACCCCGTTGGCGCAAAAAAATATTGTAGCAGCGAAGCGCTCAAAGTAGAGAAAAGAAATTAAGATAATCCTTCTCACATCACATGTGCATTTGACTTGGCAACATATAATTTAACAGTACATAACTGCTCTCCAGGAGAGTTCACGCAGTTTATGTGGCCGGAATTCACTGGAGAAAGAGGTGCCAATGAAATAACATCTTGTATTTTTGCATTCTTAAATTGAAAAGTCTTCCAGATGAAGTCAAGCAAATCGTTCTTTATTCGGACACAAGTGGGGGTCAAAAGAAAAGCTTCTTCATTTGTGCAATGTTTCGTTATGTTATCAATCTACACCAAACATTAGAAATCATAGATCACAAGTTTTTGGTACGTGGACACACTCACGTTGAGTGTAATACGGACCATGCCCTGACAGAAAGAATAGAAAAGAATAAACGGTTTTAAATATTAAAACTAACTTTTCCGCATGTGTGAATGCCCAGAACAATATTTTATCAGAAAATAGTCACATGTATACACTTATGGGGATGTATCGTGCTAACAAACCAAAATTTCTCCAAAAATAACCAAAAATGCAGTATATCTGGATTTATAGGACCCGCTGTACTCGCTCTAGTCGGCTGGAAATCAATAGGGTACCGTCAAGTTGGGTGACTTGAGACATTCAAAGGACTGTAAAATTGTATTCCAGCAAATTAAAATTATGAAACAAGGACACATTTTTGAGTCTACATACATTCTTCAAAACTGAATGATGGAAATGAGCTAAAATTTATCAGAAAAAATTTCTGTTTTGTTTTTTTGGGTGTCTCAAGTCACCTTCACAGGGGCGGTGACTTGAGACAGTAATTTCTTTCCATTATAAACTCAAGACGGACCGTCAATTTGCGGACTTGAGACATTATTAGTCTTTTTAAAAACGTTATAGAACATATTGTTTCATAAACACAACTCGTATTTGGAAAAATATATTTATTTTAAACATTTTACATTTTTAATACAAAACTAAAGTTTTAATTCTTAAAAAAATAAGTAGGAACTTCAAAAACTTTGCTAGAAACTAATCTAAATAAAACATAACTCTTAAAAAACAAATAAAAAACTCATTTTAACGAAAAAAAAATGTTTTGAACAATTGTGCCAGATTTTTAAAGTTCAATAGAAAAAGTGAATCTTCCTCGTCGAACAAACACAGGAACCAGATTTGACAGAATTTGATTTTTATTAATATCTGTGACGTCCTCAATATCTGGAAATACGTAAATATTTTTTCCTTGTGGTGATTTGCGCATAAATTTACACAAAACTAAATCCGGCTTTAGTTCAATAATTTGTCCAATGAATTTTTTCAAAATAACTGGCTCATGGGGAGCCTCATATGAAAATTGCACCAAAATAAAGTCATCAAATTTCAAATCCGAAGGATCAACCATTTCCAAGTCTTCTTCAAAATCTTCAGGGCTATCATATGACGATTGCGTGGAAAAGGAATCATTACTGTCACTGGAGGAATCTACACTTTTTTTATTTTTTCGAGAAATAATAGGTTTTTCTTTTGATGTTGACGGTGTCGGGTTATTAAATTGAGTAAAATCAGGTAGCTCTTCTTCAATTTCTTCCTGGTTTCCATTGACTCCATTTTCATTTACCGTCTGTTCTACTTCTCCTAGAGTAGTATTTTCAACACTCTCTAGAGTAGTATTTTCAACATTCTTTCCAGGCTCGTTTAGATTTTTTTTTCTTTTCCTCGTACCGGTTACTGTTTCCTTCGTATATAGATTGCTTAAAAAGACTTGAAAAGCATTATCTATTGACACTACAAAATTGTTTTCATCATTTGACTGTTCTAAGCTCGGTGGCAACTTATCTAGTACTTTGTTTCTGTTAATTGGATGAATTCCACTTCCACGGAATCCAGCTATGAGATTTGCTGATGTCTTGTTGTCTACATCAAGTTGATCCAAACAATTTTTTAGCAGTCTGGGAAAAGTATCTTTCGGTACTACCCTCCGATGCTTCAATTTCCAATTTAAAAGAACATCTCTCCATGCGCTTTTGAGTGGTCTGAAATATGCTACGTCTAAGGGTTGGCAGATGTGGGTACTGTTTGGAGGTAGCAGGATAAATCGAATATTATATTCTCTGCATAAGTCAATTACGGATTGTGAAATATGGCTGGCAAGATTGTCGCCTATTAGAGCTTTTGGCGACTCAATAGGGAGTTTTTTAAAATACGGTAAAGCCGTAGATTTAAACCAATCCTCGACAATCGCTTCATTAAACCAGGAGCTCTTTGACCTATTGTATCTAGCACCAGCAGGACCATTTTCTGTCCACGTTTTATAAAAATTTTTGGCCTTATACACTATGTAAGGTGGCAAAAGTTCACCCGATGCGGATCCTGCAAACATGATGGAATGGCTGCTTCTAGAGTTGTCCATTATACGATGTGCGTGTTTTGCACCTATTCTGATAAGTACCTTGGTTTTTCCAGGATCGTCAGTTATATTTGTCTCATCATAATTGACTATTGCATTTAGTTCAACCCCTTGCAAACTTACTTCCAGCTCGTCAAAATATTTATTTATTACCTCCCTGTTAACACTTGCCCGTGCCCGTTTTATATTTTCACACCAGCGTTGTGAGAGTATATCCTTATGCCTTTCAATGAACTCTCTCATAAATTCTCTTCCTGGCAAATTCTTTTTAAATTTTGATATCTGTCTACCAGAACTATCTAAACACGACCTGATCAAGTACCTCACATCAATAGATGTTAGTGGAAACCCCCAGACACTGGCTAACTGAATGTTATCCATCATCTTCTTTTTTTCCTCTGACGTGAAAACAGTTTGTCCACCTGCAGTTTTCATATGACGTCCTTTTGCTCTTCGATCTATCGTATCCTTTGAAATACCATATTTGCTTTGAAGTTTTCTCAATGAAGCACCTCTATTTCTTTCAGCTACTGCAAGTTCTAAATCTTTTTCGTCATATCTTCTATAGTTGGCGCATACTTTTTTTATCGACCCATTCTTGTAAATACCTGCAAAATGAACACGTATTATTTAAGTAGGGTGACTTGAGACATGTCTCAAATTACCCCTGGGGTGACACGTCTCATCTCGCCCCTATAAATCAAATTTTTTATTTTCTTATATAAATCAAAAATCTGTTTATGTTAACAAAAATGTATATAGCAATAAATACTTCCCATATACACTAACATCAATGTAAAATATGACCATTCCCATAAATTTGTCAGTTTGGACTACATACATAAAGTTTTTTAACATACCTATAAATCCCACAAACCTTATTCTTACAATAAAATACTAAAACCGCACTTACCTTCTTAATAAACCAGCAAAAACTATAAAAACAACTTGCATAGACTTGTCGTGAATGAATACCGCGTGGAAACTGAATTCCAGTACAATCTGCGGCGTTGCCAACCCTTCTCAGAAATACCTAAAGTTTTGTCTCAAGTCACCAGGCAGTCTCAAGTCACCCAACTTGACGGTACATCTATGAGACACCTTGTAAAATCTCTAATTATAAAATTGGTCACCTGTATTCACTCCGAAGGTTATATCGTGCTAACAACCCGAAATTTCTTCAAAAAGAACCAAAAATGTGGCACTTCAGGTACCATAGCATTCGTTGTACTGTTGTACTGGCTCTGGTGAGCTAAAAATCAATAAGGTTCATCTGTAAGTTGCCCTGAACAATATTCAATCATAAAATTGTTCAATTTTATATACTGTGGAGGCTGTATCGTGCTAACAAGCCGAGCATTCTTCAAAAATGACAAAAATTTGGTACTTCAAGTACCATAGTACCCGTTGTACTGGCTTTAGTGAGCTGATTATTAAGAGAGTTAATCTTTGAAACGCTCTGAATGATATGCTATCATAAAATTGATCACTTTTCTATACTCCGTAGGCTGTATCGTGCTAACAAACTGAAATTTCTCCAAAAATGACAAAAATGTCGTACTTAAAGTACTATAGCACCTGTTGCACTGGCTCAGGTGGGTTGTAAATCAATAGGGTTCATCTCTAAGATGTTCAAATACTATTCAATCATAAAATTGGTGACTTGTTGCACTTCAAAGTCTGTATGGTGCTAACAAACTGAAATTTCTCAAAAAATGACAAAAATGTCGTACTTCAGGTGCCATAGCACCCGTTGTACCTGCTCGGGTGAGCTGAAAATCAATAGGGTTCATCTGTGAGATGTCCTGAAAAATAATCAATAATAAAATTGGCGACTTCGGAGGCTGTATCGTGCTAACAAGACATGTAACGAAAAGTGGCCGACGACAACGATGACGACGAGGACATACACACAGGATTTTTTTCTAAAAACCGTTTTTTCGTGTTGTTCTTGATGGAAAACGTTAAAATAACTCAAATTTTTTTTTCAAAATTCCAACTTCTTTTGGGGTAAACCAATACTTTTCTCGCATATTAGATAGGTTTGGCGGAAAAGAAAAATGTCCATTAGTATTGGAATCAAAATCAGTTTAAGGTGGAAATTATGGATCAAGACCAATTTTTTTTCTTTTTCCGAACCTGTCCAAGAACTGAACCCTTACTGGTTAGAAACACAAACTTTAAACACAGAAGCATTTCTTGGCTATGGTACACGAAAGATTCAGTTGTTAGATTTAAAAATACTTCAAGTGATGAAGAGGTATTTATGTGTCCCTAAATTTTCTAGCGCCATCCTCCAAAAACGTGGATTATTGACTTATTACCTTTCAAAGCGCTTAAATTACAGAAATATATTACTCTCTGGGTTAGGACGTCTAGGGTTTTTAAAATATTATTTGATGATCAAACGACATTAGTGGCGCATTTAGCTGGAATATTCAACTTCATATCAGTACTAATATCTTCCTTTCTATTGTTCTTATTTGCGTACCTTCAATCTTCGAATACTCCAATAAATCTTTCGATATACTCTCTTGTTTTCATCATTGTTCTATCCAGTTTGTGCATCAGAAATTATACTTCGTTCCAAAAAACTTTTATATGTGTACTATATCTCAAGGATCTTCACTCAATAAAAACTATCTGGTTCACAAAAATGTTTAGTAGGTTATATTCCAGCTTAGAAATTTCACTGGAGAATAAAATGTATATGGTAATCGCTATCTATATATACTCCAGAAAATACCCAAAGTTTGTATTATCTTTCACTGTAACGACATAAAGAAATTAAGAGTGATAGTGAAACTACAAAAAAATATCTGGATTGTTTGTGTCATCATCAACCACTAAAATAGTTTAACCTCATGCGTTCTGTGTGTTGTTACTTTTAAACACCGCAAATGATCAACAATTTTCAAAAATTACAGGAGCGTGTGTCATTTAAATTATGGTTTGATTGAATGAGAGCATTGTCTACATTTTCACGACGATAACACTTTTTTATAATAATTGATCGTTGATATCTTTCAGATTCTTACTCCATTAAATGCTTGTAATAAACCTGAGAATGGAGAGAAATGTGATTGAATGAGTTAGTTTATTATCTAATATAAAAAAAGTTTCTATAATATCGTTAAAAAAATCGCCTTCACTGTCTTTTCTTCAGTTACAATCTATGCTCTCAGTTTCACTCACGTATTTATCTGTCCCGCGGCGGCTTTAAGTCTTCTATCTTATTCTTTCGCTCCATGTAAATCCTAGAGAAAGTATGCGAGTTTGAGGAATAAATTGGAAGCTTTTTTAATGAGGAATGAATGTTTCCTAGAATATTCTAAGCAATTAGATAACCACGTACGTGAGTGAAAAGAATATAGGAATATTATTCAAAACAAAAATAAACCGAAAAGTTTCAGGTATAATTTGCTGATTTGGATAATGATGATAATAAATTGTTTCAGAATTAAATTATTTATATGTGGGAACAGAAAATCAATTCAGTAATCATTTGTGATATTACCCGTTCTAGACGGAACTGCAGTTATGATGATTATCTTTAAAAGCATTTTCCCAAGCTACTTTTGATTTTTCAGGTAAGCACGCGGGATGTTATTTAAGAGCATATGTCTCGATTATTTTAATCGAAATCATCTCTATAACTCGAACATATGAAAGACATCAGTTGATTCTATATAGCGAAAACTCCAGAATAATATAGTTAGTTAGAGAGTTTTAAAATTTCGTTGTGTGAGCGGTTCGAAACTACTCCTATTAATAACAATAACATCACCACCAAGAGATGTTGACTTGAAAATATAAATTTATTTTCAACCAATTAGAAGGCTCCTTTTTGTTTACGTTACATATAGCAACGGGAGATTATCGCGATAAATGTGTTACTTCCTAATAACTTAATGAAATTGATACGTGATAATTGTTCTGTCAAAAATATATCGGCTAAAGTCACTCAGAATAAAATCATTATACATTTTCTTGCTAACTTATAATTCTTATTGATAGTAACCAATTTGCTTTATATAGTTTATTTACGATAAAAAGACGATGACGTTGCAAAACAAAATATTGTGATGTTGACAAGGTAGTTTCTTCCTCTACTTAACGAAAACTAGAAAAGTCAATTTGCTGTTAGATTGACAGTTCTTCTTTTTCATTGCTCCGTACCTCGTAGGGCGTAAGTCAAAAATATTTATTTAAAAATAGAAGGCTTGTATGATGGGCTTAATTAATTCAATATGAATATTTATTCATGAAAAACTAGGGATAAGATACAAGACAAAGTAACCAATCATTCTATATTCGAATTAACATTTAATTATTTTACATAGAAGAGGGTTAAATGAGGAACTATAGGTCCTCATACCTTATTCCATGCTCTATAGAACCATCCTCAAGACCATTGCAAGGGTTTACGCTATAAGGAATTAATACAAGCTGTAATCATCTTCATGCAAATTTAAATATTGTTTTTTATACAATATCTATTATATTTATTATAATAAAAATAAAATGGAAAAGAAAAATATAGATACACAAAATAAAATTTTGTTAAAAGATATAAAAATAAAAAATATCCCATTTTATCAGTATTATTTATGTACCGATACTGTGGTCGTTGTTTTAATTTGTGTATTATAAAATAACTGTACCTAATTAATTTGATAGTAGTTATTCTTGATTTTGAAAAGGTGGAAATAAAGCAAATTGGATAAAAATATACAAAAAATAAAACATAAGATTTCCACTACTCCACTACAAAATCATCACTATCTTCATCGTCACTGTCAAAATTAATAATAAGTGGAGGCACATATCAAATACTACTTCTCTATACCATCCATCTTGTATAATTTTTTCAGTGTGCTCTACTGTCTTTGACCAAATATCAGAAGTAGCTTTTTTAAAAGACTTTTTCCATACACCTATTGTTTGTTCTGTTGAAGGACCATCAGTTCCCACATGATCTCTATAAAAAATTTTAACTATGCCCCAAATATGTTCAATTGGGTTGAGCATACAGTAGAAAGGAAGAAGTCGAAGCACTTTGTGACCATGTTTTTCAGATAACATGTCAACTTCATATACTGTTGGTGGTTTATTCCTACAAAAATGCATATATTTAACCAAAATAAGTTATCTAAGTATTACCATAATATATTAAAGAATGTTTATATCAACTTACTGTTGTACTAAATTCGATAATTGGGTTCCGAGGAAAGTATTTTCAAAAGGAATATCGTTTTGTATCAACCAGTTCTGCATATCAGGCTTTTTGGTAGCTGTTGTTGGTACTTTGATCACTGTACTGTGATCCATTACAATTGTGGCAGGTTCTTCCAAGTTCACTAAAAGCTGGTATTCAAACCAATGCAAAAAAATTTCTAGGTTCATTTCACCGTAGTAATCACCATCTTGTTTTTTGGAAGAAAAACCAGCCCTGCTCCAGGAATAAATCCAGAAGAGGAACCAGCATGCAATACTATATACCTACAATAAGGAAATAACAAATTACTACTAGGTTTCTTAGATAGACTGCATAGCTCATAACAACTATTAATAATTATATAGATTTAAATAAAATAGTGTGACTAGTAAATATTTGAAAAGGTCTTAAAATGGCTGGAATGTTAGTTCATCATAAATTAATTGCTAAATTTTATTATTCAATTACCTTGGACCACCAATTTTGGTTATTTTCACGCTTCTATGATTAGAATCTTGCCAAGAACGTCCAACTGTACCGTCTTTAAATATCCATGTCTCATCCAAAAACACAAATTCTTTTTTTATCTTGACATATTCATGTAGAAAATGTACACGTTTTAATGCAATATGTGGCAACTCCATTAAACCACGACGAGTATCATCTTTTTGGTATTTGAATCCAATATTTTCCACTATCTTCCAGAGTGATGTTAAACAACCATTAAAGAGTTCACGCTCCTGGAGTTTGTCTCTTAAAGTTTTCAAGGTTATGTGTTCCTCTGAAAAAATATTGTGTTAGTTAATTGTGAATAAAATAAAACAGTAATTTCAATATACTCACTGTTTCCATACATTTCGTATATAACATTTCGGAAAGCATGTTGATCAAAGTTATCAATTTCAACAGTAGGTTTTATGCGTTGTCTCTTTTTAAGTGGGCTTTTAGGCTGTTCACCTCTATTATGCTTGGCGGCAAAACGGTTAACAGTTAACGCTAAGTTGTAAAGCTGCTGCAACTCTCTACAATATAATTACTTCAATTTATGAAAGAATAATATATTTACAAGTTTAATTAACCTAACCTAACATTAAAAACAATCATTTACATTTAAATATGTAACAATAATATTAATAATGATGAATACAAATACCGAATACTATTACTTACGTCTCTTACAGCAGTAGGCGGGAGAAGCTTGCCCCCATTTCGGCATTCTCGTTCAAAATAGCTCAACAAAGATGTTACAATCTCTTGACATTTTCTGTTCAGCTGCTTCGACATTTTATTAACCACGCACTGCAGATTTGCCTAAATAATTCGTTATGAAAATAACTGTTCTTTCAATCTTGAAGATGCAATGAATTTAAAAGCACCAAAAAAACTTGTGAACGAACGATGAAATAAAACAATATAGTTTGTTTAAATCTTCATATATTTGAACTAATGTTCAATTTAAACTTGTTGACGCGTTTCACTACCACAGTAGCTTTGTCAAAACGAATGAAGGTAAAATATAAAAATGTCTTAATATATACAGTGCTAAATCTATTTACTAAGGTTAACAATGGTATTGAAAGAAATTACCTGGAAATTCATTCCCTACAAACATTCCTAAGCTATCTTCTAGGTAAAGAGGTTCAATAAAGGAGACTGATTTCTATCTATTTGGTCGTTAAGGAGATTACCTGAATATTTATTTTTGTTAATCTCTAGGGCCTCTAATAAATTTAAACTAAAGGATTTACCGACTACATGGAGAATTTCAAAATTTGGGTCGAAAATGTGTTGGTTCTCTAATAAATGATTTGAATAGTTAGAATCTAATTTTTTGTTGTCATAGCTACGTTTGTGTTCCGAAATTCTAGTTTTAAAATTTCTAAAAGTTCTACCGATATAAATTTTATCACAATTGTCATTACCACATTTTAATTTATAAACTCCTGATTTGTTTAATTTTGAAGATTTAGATTCATTATTTTCAATGAATTTGGATAAATTGTGATCAGTTTTAAAGGAAATATTCATGTCTAAAGTTTCTAAAAATGATTTAATTTTTAAGGATGGTGTTCCAAAGTATGTTAAGCTTTTAAATTGTCTATTCTTTTTATCTGAAGGGAATACTTGTTCTAAAGTCTGTTTTTTATCTTTTTATTTATGATATTGTCAATTAAATTTGAATCGTAATTATTATTAACTGCTATTTGTTTTATGATATTTAATTCTTTGGTATAATTATTAATATTTAATGGGACGGAAATTCTCCATGTAGTCGGTAAATCCTCTAGTTTAAATTTATTAGAGGCCCTAGAGATTAATAAAAATAAATATTCAGGTAATCTCCTTAACGACCAAATAGATATCAATCAGTCTCCTTTATTGAACCTCTTTACCTAGAAGATAGCTTAGGAATGTTTGTAGTGAATGAATTTCCGGGTAATTTCTTTCAATACCATTGGTAACCTTAGTAAATAGATTTAGCACTGTATATATTAAGACATTTTTACATTTTACCTTCATTCGTTTTGACAAAGCTACTGCTAGTGAAACGCGTCAACAAGTTTAAACTGAACATTAGTTGAAATAAATGAAGATTTAAACAAACTATATTGTTTTATTTCATCGTTCAGTATGGATCTTCATCAAGTAAAAGCCTCATCTATTCAAAACTTGTAAATATTAGACGATAATCGAATGTCAATAAACGTCAAAACAAACTGGGGAATTTTACCAGTTGATTTGACAACGTCTTGAAGTTTTGCCAACCCGTAAGCTGTAAATTGCCCTGGCTGTTAGGGATAAATTGTATTCATGGTTGGTAAGTTAATATTTATTCTGATAAGCGGGAAAGTAACTAAAAATGACATCATCGTCTTTTTATCGTAAATAAACTTTACCGGTGCTGAACGAGAAACATCAAAATATAATGAAATTCTTGCACTTCATCTTTTTTAATAGACGAGAAACTTGGTTACTCTATGTAATATTTGTAATATTTTGACACCCGTTGATTCCGTTGGGCTTTGGACATCTTTCTAAAATTGGTTTTAATTCCATATAAATTTTGTAAAATAATTTCTTATACTCAAGAATAGTTTCGTCTATAAATTGGTCCAATAATGATAATAATTTCAAGTATCTATGGTTTTGGCGTACGTCACTTATCTTCTGACACATTGTATATAATTTATAATTTTTACAGTTCACTGCAGAAACTTGTTTTGAAGTTGTTTATTATTTATTAAAATTTTACATTGATTGAACAATAATTATTAATATTGAATGCCAAATGACCCAGACAGTAACTGCCAAATGTCAAACGTTAACAAATGTTACTCAGAGACAATTATTCTCTTAAACTAAGTTACTTTTATAACCTTAATGCATCAGATAAATAGAATGAATTTTTAAGCTTTTTTGGTTGTTTCTTTTATCTAAAAATAGGAAGTTCATTTTGACAAATTCTTAAATAAAAATATTGTAAAAAATAAACGGAAAAGTGACACTATATAATAAATAAATAAAGTAATATATAACTTTTTCCACTTTTATTCGATTAAATCGGTTAAAGAAATCACTTTTTTCCATTTTTCAAAATAATTTAAACACATTATACACATAAAGCAATATTATTGCGATTTCATTTTAACTGAAAATTTTAAAATGCTTTTTCTAATTAAATTAGCTTTTTGGGATAGTGACAGTTTAGGAATATGTGTGCGTAGTTTCTAAGGAGAGTATAAGTGAATATTTTCAGTATCTGTTAATCTGTTAACAGAAAATTATACAGTATTCAATGTGGTCTGAGCTCACTTGAAGATTACAGTACCACAATATCATAGACATCAACATAAGTACCGTATTGTTTGCTGTCTCCTTTTTCAATTGAATACTTTAAGTGAACCAAACTATTTCTAAAACATCTAATCTCAAGTGATACAAATCTTTCTTATATAACATAAAAATTAAAATTGTTGTTTTACTTACATACGAGTATAATGGAACAGTCGCATCTTACCTGAAAAGTATAATCAATGTTAATGAAGAATATACAATACATAACAATATACAATATATTTATGTGTTATAATAATAACGTTTCCGAATTAATTTCCATGTTGCAACTCCATATTTTGTCTCTATTCATGATTTGTATCGGTTCATTATACTCTCACCTGAAATTATTTGTTTTTGGCGAATTATTTGACGGAAATCTGATTTAGAAAACTGCAATTGTTTGTATATTCAGGAAAATAAAAATGGATATTTCAATGCTAAATATATTCAAATATGGATATTTGAATATATTTCCGACTAAATTAATATCGAATCAATTCAATATTATAACTGAAGGTTATGTTTTTCATACTACAGCAACAGTACTGGGAAAATTGAATAAAGACAGAAAAAAAATGAACTCAGTAATAATAGTATGTTGTGCTGTTGATATCATAGCTACAATACTGGGAAAATTGGATAAAAATGAACAAATTAATAAAAATTAGAATAACATTCTTGGAAATATTGACACATGAAACTAATATATCTCTATCCATAGCTTATATTAATCACTCTGAGAGACCAAATATTGGATTATTGGTACTTGAAAATTTGAGGAAGAACTGTTATTTACTGGCACAAGAAACAAAGACAGTACAGCATTCATGAGTCAAGCAAATTGTTGTTGTCATGGTGTAAATGTTCCCTTGAAAGTACCTACAAAAACTAATCGTCTTTGAATTACCACATTGCTAAATTGATGTAACTAATCCCATTCATATAAAATCCTGAATTTCAATTAAAATTGTTGTTTTTCCAAACAGCCGTGTTTGGCACAAGATTGATGGCTATGTTAAGCCAGTAACGTATTGGCTTGATAACTTGGTAGTTACAAAAGTGAAAAACACGTGTCGCTATCTGGTAATTATGAGGAAATAGAACAATTTAAAAATAATTTTATGTTCATATAATGATTAATTGATATTTTATTCAATTATATTAGATCTGGATATCGTGCTGCACTTAATTGTACCGTCTTCCGATCCACTGAAATTATTTCACAACAGTAGTTCCAACAATACAAGAGACGTAAAATAGAATTCCGCATACACCTCCCTTTATTTTATTATTCAACACAATCTAACAGTGTAACACAGTTGATTTAGAATTGATTGCCTGTTCCCATCAAATGAAGCTTCGACATTGATTTTACATCCGGAAACACTCGTAAATTAAGCTCTCTGTCTATATACACCTAATGTCGTCGGTCAGACACGGAGTAAGTTGATTAAAATGATATACATTCATCTATGATTCGAATGTATGCATGATCTGAAATATATTTGACAATATGAGCACTCTAAATAAGATAAAAAGACAACTTTTTTCCAAGTTTTTCAATATATGAGTTATAGAAACCTTTTTTACTTAAAAATTTCTGTGAATGTCAAAATTGTAACAGTATTATTCGCTTTATGATTCTGCAGAGTGTACAAAACAACGATTTTTCAGCAGAGATTAGAAAATCGAGAGCCAATGATTTTTTTTAAATTTTAAGTTGAGGAACTGTACTGAATGCTCCTAATAAAAGAATAACAAATCGAGTTTTCTATACTCTTATAAATTCATCTTTCAACATTAACCCCAATATTACTCTATTATCTTCACAATTTATCCTATTATTTTCCAAATAATTACTAATTTATTTATATTATATATTTTACTTTAATTTTAATCAGTTACCCTGAATCTCAATCCAACACTATCAATTCAGCAATATCTATTTCTAAAATTTCACGTGATTTCTATTTTCATTTTCATAATTCCTTTTCACATGTCTATAATTTCTTCTATTGTAAAATCCTTGTTCTTATAATTTCCATTTTCTAATTATTTTTATATTCTATGTTAATGATAAAATTTCTATTTGTACTTCATTTCTATTTCCTTCCCTTACCATGCAATTCCTTTTTCGTTTTCTAGATTTCGTTCTTATACTCCTGTCTTATTATTCAATTTGCGTTTCTATTTCTAAACTTCTTTTATTCTCTTCTCTTACTGTTTGATTTTCCCTTCATTTCCTAAATTTATTTCCATTTTCCACTATGTCCTTATTAAAATCCTTGTCCCAAATCTTACTATTTTCATCATATAATTTGTTTTAAAATTCTCCATATCATTTGTTCAACTTTTTATTATTTTCTTCTCCATAATACTCTCAATTGGTTTCATTTCATTTTTAATTATTTTAAAGAAAACTCTTGCATCAATTATATTCATATTTCTATCAAGTTTTACTCCTATTTCTACATTTCCCGTATAAATTATTTGTCCTCGACTTTGTTTTATGGTTTGTTATTTACTTCCATAGTTTCTTATACTTTTTTGTCCATTTCTTCTAATTCCCTGTTAAATTGTTTGCCCATTATTATTGATTTTATCATATGTCACTTTTTTGGTTGCTGTACCACCAACTAAGTCTCTTATTTTCTAATAAATATTTTCTTCATAAATTTTCATGATTTCCTTGCTTCCCAGTGCCTGTAAATTGATATCTACCACTTTCTCATTTGTTTGTACTTGTATTTTCATAAACAGTATTTCTTCAATTATATTATTATTTTGTTCATTTAGTGCCGTTTGAATTTATCCAGATACATTTTCCTCAAGACATCTATCTAATTCTTGAACTTTTTCTACTGCCTGTTTTTTAAATTCTTCTGATTTTAACTCCATTTTCTTGGATTTCTATTTTCAAATTCTTATTTTGTTCTTCCATATCTACTTTCACCTCGGCCATTTGTTTCCTAAATTGCTCGTTTTCATCTCTAATTTTCTTAATTTCATTTAAGGTTTCAATTTTTACTTCTTCTATTTCCTTCTCCGAAATGTTCATGTTTCCCTTTATATCATTTATATTTCCATTCATTTTATCCATTTTTCCATTTAGATCTCCACTCATACTATTCATATCACCCATCATTTCCTCCCGCATGTTGTCCATTTTTCCAGTCATACTATTTATATCTCACCTCATATTATTTTCCATATTAATCATATCTCCCCTCATGCTGTCTATTTTTCCATTTGAATCTTCCCTCATACTAATCAAAAATTGTATCCATTGATCCTGGCTACTTGTAGTTTCCCTTCTCTCTTGTCTCCTATCCTCTTATTCTTGAGCTTCTTCTCTCTGATTATCCATAAGATTCTGTTCCTGATCATGTTGATCTCCCTCTGATTCTTCTATTCCTTGTTCCAAGTACTGCACCTGAAAATCACCCTTTCCATGTTTCCTTTCTTCACTTCACGTTCATTACCTGATCCAGTTTCTGATCCTACCTGTGTTCCGTCCCTAAGCATAATTCTTTTTGCCGTTTATTATTTTATTTAGTTTTAATGGTTTGAAACACTTTTTTAAACAATTTTCAACCGTCACTCGTTGTGCTGATAATATTTATACTGATTTAAAAATTATAAAATATAAACTTTCATACTATTATTTCAATTTATCGAGCCTGTTTAATGTCGACCCACGTTGGGCGCCAATATGGCACATGTGGCTTAACCACCGTATGTTATTTTATTTAAAACTGACAGTTATTGTCAAAATATTTACCGGCTAGCAATAATCTTTTTATCTAAAAAAGATGAATTTATTTAATTATGAGTTATTATTATGCTCTTTTCACAGGGTGAGTTCAGTAACTTATCAAAATAATTTATATAATTTTATTAGTATTGTTCCAAATTAAATTTTAATTTTTTTTTAGATTATTTACCCAGTTGTATCATGTAACTGTATACAATCAAATCTCCAGGCTATTTGATTACGTTCTGACTTTGACTATATTCCATAATATATCTAAGTTCAATTAAATTATGTATAAGTGTCAAACTAACAAATTACAAAATCAACTTTAGTTTTCCTTTTTAACAATTGCTATACCATATCTATTCTATTACAAATTGAAATTAAGTTAATTACGAACAAGAATGCCTAATATCTAGTTCTGAAAGTTTATAAATTTATCGAATTGTTCAAATACTTTTCGAATTGGTAATTGAGTTTTTAAATGTCACACACCCGATCACAGTCTTAATTTTGTTCAGTTTAGTCTCCCTTATTATGATTATTTATTATGTATGCTTAAATTTCCTTCTCGTTTTTTATTTTGAATTCAAAATTTATATATAGAATTATTTTAGATGCATCTATATTTAATATGTGAAGGCCTGATGTCCCTCGTAGAAATAATGCATTATTTACACTGGTAATATTTTGGTATAGACTCACCAACATTCTGGATTAGGGCACAGCAGTCTGGAACAATTCTGAATGTTATTCAGAATTTAGGATCTTTACTTTCTGGATCACGAATAACTTTTTCACAACACGCACTGAATTCATAATTGTTGGGTACCGAATGACAATTAATACTATTACTAACACTTTTAAATACTATATACAACTTTTCAAATGTGTTCGGAGAACTCTTTAAATTTTTAGATGGGAAGATTCAATCAGACTTTCACTGTCTTTTCAATCAACAAAAAAAGTACCTTTTTGTTAATCCTTCCTTCTTTTTTTAAAAAAAACTAAATTTGTTTTCTAGTTTGTCTTGTTTACTTTATATAATTTCTATCTATAATGAGATTTGTATTCTTTTATCATAATAAAGTGTCTACAGTGATATCTGCTCTCAATTTGTAATATTTCATGACATGACTTGTGTATTATTCAATGTACTCTGTGTAAATGTCATCTGAAACAAAGTAATGCCAAATTTGACACTTAATGGGTAAATCAAAAATTTTGTATATCGTATATAATAATGGGCATACCAAAAGTGTTGCAACATTAGTGTTGCAATAATAGTATTAATATACAGTGCTATTCAAAAGTCCCCTCCCCCCTCGTATCTTTTGAACGGCTACACTTACATTAATAAAATTTGAAGGGTGGAAATAAAGTGTTGTAAACTTCTCTAACAGGTGACGTAATAGTAATAGATGACGTCACAGTGCCACTCTGGCCAATAATTTTGAATAGGACCTTATGGCAAGTTATATCTCGTTTGAAAGGCATTGACATTGGCTACATATCCATATTAATTTTGTATGGGTTTAAATTAATTTTGACGGATAAATTGAATAACTACCAAAATTATTGAAATTATTTTTTTAAATTTATTTATTCAAATATCAACAATGGATTATTATAGCAAGTGTGTGCTCCGTCTACTTCCTGACAGTAATACATCCTATTAGTAAACTCTTGTCGTACTCGTTCGAATGATTCAGCTGAAATAGCATTGCATTATTCAGTAATTCTTTCTTTCAAAACGCCAATGCTATCTGGTGCCGTAGTATAAACCTTGGATTCCAAGTACCCCGATAGAAAAAAATCCAATGGTGTCAGATCTGGTGACCGAGGTGGCCATTCTATAGGACCTCGCCGGCCGATCCATCTACCTCGATATTCTTCATCCAGGTAACGTCTTACTGCACCATAATAATGTGCAGGAGCACCATCTTATTAATATGTTATTTCCAGATGGCCGAATTCATCTTGATTATCTTCCAGAATTTCAAGAATTAACAGCTCAATTGCATTTTGTAGCATCTACAGATACACTTCACCGCTTAAATTTGAATTTAGGAAAACAGGACCAACTATGTGGTTTCCCAAAATACATGCCCAAACATTGACTTTTTCTGGAAATTGGGTGTGTTGTTCACGGAAGGTGTGAGGATTTGTGTCACTCCAATACCTTACATTTTGTGTATTCACATTTCCATTGAGGCAAAAAGTACTTTCGTCACTAAAACAAATTGTTTTTGTGTAATGTTGGTTTGACTAATTTTATTTGTCCTACATTCACAGAATTCGAGTCTTCTGTCGGGGTCGTCATCCGAAAGGTGGTGCACCGTTTTTATCTTGTATGGATGAAATTTATGTTTAACCAACACTCTCTGTACTGTACTTTTACTCACTTCACAGATAGCCGCAACTTTAGTTGAAGAGGAAGTAGGGTTCACTACCATTTCAGCAACTATATCAATTTTTTTATCATCACTAAATGTTGGTCGACCAGATCGTTTGGCATCTTGAACACTACCTGTTGCTTCAAACTTGTGAAAAAGCTCCCTCAAATAAGTTCTCGAGATATGGCGATCTGGGTATCTCTCATTGAATAAACGTTCCGCTTCACGGAGATTCTTTCTAGATTCACCAATTATCAAGATGGATGCTACTTTGTAGGCTTGAGTACGAACATTTTGCCTATGTAAACTCTTAAACGTCTCTTTAAACATTAATAAAATTAAATATTTAAGCTATTTAGAAAAACTTTGCAAAGCAACATATACTATTAAATTAAAAACGTCAATTTTTTTGACAACTAACCAGAGGCGGACTGAAAAATCTTCAATATTTAAATGTGAAATAATAATTTTGGTATTCATTTAATTTATCCGTCACAATTAATTTGAACCCAAACAAAATTAATATGGCTATGTAGCCAATGTCAATGCCTTTCAAACGAGATATCACTTGCCATAAGGTCCTATTTAAAATTATTGGCCAGAGTGGCACTGTGACGTTATCCATTACTATTACGTCACCTGTTGCCATTCGTAGAGAAGTTTAGAACACTTTATTTTCACCCTCCAAATTTTATGAATGTAAGTGTAGCCGTTCAAAAGATACGAGGGGGGAAGGGGACTTTTGAATAGCACTGTATATAAAATGATACATTCATAAATGGAGTTTTTACGTGTCCTGTTTATTTGTCCAGGAGCTGTTTTTAATCTAGAAGATCAAAAATTTGTACTTATAGTTCATTAAAGTAATTTATTAACTGATGTCTCACAGCATAATTGATATTGCGTATGTTGTGAAAATGCACATATGGTTGAATATTTATTTTGTCAACAAAGTTAACTGCTGATTCCTCTTCTAAATTGTTTGGAGAATCTGGCTCGTTCAAGAGTTTAGTAATATTCTCCAAAACTTCTATGGCAATCACAACAGTCTCAACTTTTTCCCTTTTCAGTCTAACTCCAAAAATATCCCATTAGTTCAAATTTTTTTTCTATGCAATTCCTAGCTCTGATCTGAGATTAACTGAAACGTTGTTCTTGCCTTGTCACAGGATTAGATAGGGGTGTTATCAGGTAATTTTTAATTGCATATCCACTATCACCAACTAGAGTGTATTTCTCGAAGTTTCCTCGTTCAAATATATCTCCGATATTGGAATTGGCAAATATTTGCGAGTCATGCGTTGAACTAGGGCAACGGCAGGCCACATCCTGAAACATGCAGCTCGAGTCACAGATGGATTGAACATTAAACGAAACGAATCCTTTTCTATTCCTGAATATTTCTGCATTTTTCCTCCAGGTGATATAATTTTGACATGTTTGCAGTCGAAAGCTCCAATACACTTGGGAAATCGAACTACAATATCAGATGTTTGAGAAGAACTTCTAAGTTCAGGTTGTGTTCCAGGTATTCGAATATACTGGTGGTAAGGCGATGTAAAAGCTCTTAGTACCTTCCAAACACTACGACTTGCTGTTCCTATTTCTATACCAATAAAATCACCAACTGTTTCGATAAAGTTTCCAGTTGCAAAATATCTCAAAGATGATAGGAACAATTGAATAGATGAGGCTTTTACTTGATGAAGATCCATAATGAACGATGAAATAAAACAATATAATTTGTTTAAAACTTCATTTATTTGACCTAATGTTCAATTTAAACTGGTTGACGCGTTCCACTAACACAGTAGCTTCGTCGAAACAAAACAAAGCTACTGTGTTAGTGAAACGCGTCAACCAGTTTAAATTGAACATTCGTTCAAATTAATGAAGTTTTAAACGAATTATATTGTTTTATTTCATCGTATAATAGCACCATTTGTTCAGTAGCTACATCGTGATACCTAAAAAGATGTCAGTTACAAAGGGGTAACTATATAGACTCGCCAATCTGTTATAGAGGATATTTGTGCTTTAAACTGGTTTATATCAAAGCGAACATCCTGCTTGGAAAGCCGAAATGTTCTTGATCATTCCATTCTAGAAAGTGATCCATTCTGTTTCTATATTTCTTTGGACGAGCGTGTACTAATACATCTACTGCTTCGACAAAGTCTTCATCTTCTGTTAGATCCACGAGATTTTCATGTAATTGGTTAGCCATTATTTTTATTTAGCACAAAAATGCAATCGTTAAATACTGATACCACAACGATTACGACAAAATCAGTAGAAAAGTTTAGGTTATGTTATGATAGAATTTGGTTTAAGCGCCCAAATTCGGCAGCTTAGTTGAAATTCACAAAATGATAGCCAGTGAACCAAGCTTTACCTTGAACTAACTTTGTACAACTGAACTTTGAAATTTGAACCAGGTTCAACCTTAAGCTCTGCTTGAACCGAGTTTGTACAATCGTCCATATAAAATAATGTTTACAGTTGATCTAATACTTGGTTCAGTAGTAAATAACATTTACGTTACTAGTTCCCCATAAATATAAAGTATTAAACACTCCTTATCTAAAAACTTTGTCAAACTGCACACAGTTATTTCTGTACATTCCATGTATTCGAGCATCACTCACTGCATATCCATGAAAAAATATGTGTCTTCCTCTGTTGATCATTCATAGTTTTGGCAGAAGGTTCAACAAATATTATTCAAAATTTGGTAACTTCCTTAATAAAATTCACAAATTGAAGATGGTTTTCTCCTTTCATCATTAATTTGGGAAGCTAATCCAGTCTGGTTAGATCCGTGGAATTATTAACCAACGATGATGAATTTATAATCTTGTAATGATAGATGATTGATTTGTTTTCCGCTTAATGTCTATCACGATATGACAATTGTTAAGGGAAATGAGGCTAGCGATGAATGGCAAGATTTACTCGTTGCATACTATTCAAATCCTCAGGAGTATATTTTGATAAGTATGTCATACATTAAAATGTCTAAAAATATGTTTTGTTACCTTGAAGTATTTAATGAAATTAACTGTCTCGACCCTTACTTCGTGGAATCTGCTCAAATTAGTGTTTTAAATGAAACACACGGTTTCTAGTTAATTCCACAATATAATAAAAGTTATTGAAAACTCTAAAAAATTGACAATTGTTTCGATAAATCAATATCATCGTCAGAATGACAGAAGTTACATTTCAGTTGATGCCTACCTGATGTTTAGTAGTTATTTTTGGCTAGACCAAGAAGTAACCTAACGTGTGATTGGCTTAATATATGTTTATAGAAAAAAGAAGGAGATGTGATATTACAAATATTGAAATTTAGATATTATTAATAATATTTCAAAGATAATATCTTCAGCAACGAATACAACAATTTCTTTTGAAACAGAAAGTAACGTTAGTACAAAATTGTTAAATGTAAAAACAAAAATACCACTATTAAAGAAGTCAGGTATATATAAACTCAAATGTCCTGAATGTAATGCTGTCTATTTGGGTCAGACCCTTAAGAATTTTGAAATCCGATACAGTGAACACTTACGAGCATAGAAATTAAAACAACCAGATAAATCCCACTACGCAAAACATCTACTTAACACCAATCATTCATTGACACCTAACACAAAACTAGAAGTGCTGCATATTTGTGAAAAGGAACAAGAACTGGATTTCCTTGAAGAATTGCAAATTAGATGACATTTAAGAAACCCACAATATGAAGTTGTCAATGAACAGTTAAATCTAGGGAGTTCTCCACTAAAAAACTGTCTTCTTAAGTGATAATTGTAAAGCTCAGCAGATATAGTTTTCCTGGTTTTCTATATCATTGCACAGTTATACTGATCTTAATTGGAAAAATGATATCCAGGATATCACCATAGGGCTAATGATATCTAAGCTTCAATATTTGTAATATCACATCTTCTTTGTTCTATTAACATATTTTAAGTCAATCACAAGTTAGGTGATTTCTTGGTCTAGCCAAAAATAACTAGTAAATATCAGGTAGGCATAAAATGAAATGTAACTTCTGTCATTCTGACGATGATATTGATTTATCGAAACAATTGTCAATTTTTTAGAATTTTCAACAATTTTTATTATATTGTGGAATTAACTAGAAACCGTTAGTTTCATTTAAAACACTAATTGAAGTATTTAGTTGTATTTTAGCTTGGGGTTTTCAAATTATATCGTTTGGATCCCTATCTCACTATTGCACAAGGTAGCAGTTGCAAAATTGGAATTAACTACTACATATTGACCATTTCTTCCAACAAATATACATTAAATTAAGTATTGTGCGAATTCATTAACACAAAATATCTAATACCACGCCCCTGTGCAATTTTAACACCATTTAGCTGTTTCAATGCAATACCAAGTTCAACCCTGTGTTTGCAATAAATATTTCCTCGATCATTCAAATTGAGAAAATTCTAAACGAAAAGTGAATCCCCCAGCGTATTAAATTTCGTTCACGAATATTGCTAATTTTCGAACGCTACGAACGCAATATGGCTTCTCACTAAGTTTTAGATTACCCACCCGCTGTAAATTTTATGAGCTAAGATTGCAGAAATTGCCTGTTTAACGTGAGGCATACCTGTTGTCGTCCCACGCTAAAATTGATTTTTTTTCATTAACACGAGGTGTTTAGATATCGGTAGGGTAATTATGTACCTAAATTGAAAATTAATTAAGTATATTGAATTTCCACTTTATTAACATTGCTTGTAAATATTTCCCACCCTTTTCATATTCAAGAATTTCAAAGCCTTTGAAATCTTATGATCACGCTTATAATTGAAAGATTGTGCGACTTACCTGTAAGGAATCAATTATTCGAGCATCGGAGATATATTTGGTAGGATTCATATTTCAATTGAATCACGCACTGTATTTAAAAGAGTAAACAATTTTTTGTCGTATCCGATATCAAGGCGACTATCGAACAATTCATTGGTGACTGTACTAATCTCTCTATTGACTGGGTAGATTGGGGGAGGGAGGGCTTTATCATAGAAGAACTCCGATGCTCGAATAAATGAGATTGATCTTCCTTACTGGTAAGTCGAACAATCTTTCAATTATTCTTCTCAGATATATTTGGTAGATGTTTAAAGATACAATTAGGGCGAATAAATGCAGTGTATAATAGTAATTTCATAATAATATACCAAAAAATTAATACAACACAACAAAAAAGAAAAAATTAAATTATAACAACAACTATAGTTACTATATATAATAATCATTGTTTTTGAAGAAAGGAGAAAAATTTGAAGTAAAACTATGATGAGTTACCTATATAAATAGTACCGTTAATAATTATTACGTGGTGTTTTTAAAACATCCCTTAATAACAGAATTTGCAAAAGTATCTTCACTGGTTATTATCGGTCTATTATTAAATGTTGCAAATACTGATGAATTTCGCGTCCATCCAGCAGTATTTTTCATTAAATCTATGTTTAATCCTGCTCTGTAGGCAGCAGAAGTACTAGCATGTCTAACACTATGACTATCAAAAATGCTTTTGTCTATTCCACATTTTTGAAGAACTTCCTTAATTTACCTACTTATACTCTGGGTAATTATTGTTTTACTGCTGCTTACCGCATAATTACAAACTGCTTATACCGCTTCCGCTGTTATTAACAATTGCATTTGCTTGCTTACACCTGGTTTATTGTGTCATTGCTCACAATCCTTAATACCGGCAAATTTCGCATGGTGCATCATAACATAAGGCTTGAACACATTTGCATACTGTATTTATTTAACTGATTCGGTGCTGCTTGAAAATACTCAGAAGTTGTTTTAAGTGTTATTTTGTATATATATATATATATATATATATATATATATATTGTCACATACAGGTTGTCCCACCATGGTAGTGACATGTGTTGATAATACATTTTATATTTAATTACTTAAGTGGAAGTTGTATTTGAGAAACACAATATTTCTGATTGTGATGAGAAATTTGTTAGTGTAGGTCCTACACGAAGCTATGAAACTCGCGCTAACGTCTTACACAAGTCTTCGGCAATCAGAAATAAGAATTATGTTAGCTAAAAAATTATTATCATTTGAAAAGAAAATGGTAGATTCAGTACAATTGCGTTATTAATATTTTATCAGTTAATTTCCATTGAGTAAAATCCAATATTGATATGTTTTGTTCAACATTTTCTACATTTTTATCAACAAGTTCATTCATACTTCTTGTAAATGTCGCATTTGCTCTGTCAGCTCTTGTCTACCAATTTATAGTTTATATTACGTACACAAACTACTTCTGAAAGATTTGTCACAATATACTTTCCATATTTTTATAATTTCATTGTATCGTAAAATTTTGTGGTATGTTTTATTATGAATGTCAGTAGAGAATGTGGTGTACAGCGTATTATTTGTCGATAGATGGATCTAACGTGTGAGAATTGAGGACGAACTGTGTCGCTGCTTGTCGAATGTAGATGATAACGACTTGTGTATTTAACCAATTATATTCTCCATGTGATATGTATAAAGCTATGCAGATGTTGAGTGATCCTCCAGGATTTTTACCGTCACATAGTTGTGTTTGGCTGTTAGTTTTGCAGAGGGCTGAAAGTATAATTTATTGAATTATGTGAGAATGTTTATGATGTTTTGGGATTTGACAGTAAATGACATTTATTAAAATAGAAATGTTTGCAAACAATCCTTTAAAATTTGGGTAGCTAAGTTAGGATGGAGGTTGTTGAAAAGAAAAACTAGGTACTTGACATAATCTTTTTTGACAAGAAAAATTTTCCACAGAAAAAAAAATATAAAATAGATTGGATACGATTAAAATATTGAAAATTAACCACATTAAAGTCAATACGAATAATATAATGAATATAATTCAAAAATAAAACAGTATATTTAAAAGATATGAAATATTTTTCAATGTTGGCAGGTTGATGAAGAAATACAGAAGATTGATGTAAGACAGTTATTATACATAAATAAAACATATTTAGAAGATTTTGAACAATAAAATAATAATTTGAGAATATAATAAATAATCTAAAAAATGAAACATCATATTGAAAAGTGAGATAAAATATTTTGGAATGATGGATGGTTGGTGAAGAAATACATGAGAGTAACGTGACACATCTAATATATACAAATAAAATAGATTCAGAAGATTTTCAGGAAAGAGGAGAGTAATTTGAGAAAAGTCTGGATAATTTTATAGAAGTTTCGTAGTTGTGTAATTTTTTTTATTTTTCTTAGATCATATGACATTGAATTTTTTTGGTAATTGTAATTTTAACATATTTCTTTTATAAGGTAATTCTAGTATTAAAAAAATAGTCCAAAACAAAGATCTTTGTTTGAGGAATACACAAAGAAGCAGTTCCTGTATATCAAAAGGTAAGAGATTTAATTGATAAATTGAGATTAAAGTAGTAAAAAGGTTGAATATAATAAATTTCGGTTAAACAAAAGAAATTACAATACAGGGTGTTTCTTCAATTAGAATTTAAAACATAAATATATAGTTGTAAAATTGTAACAAATTTGAATTTAATTAAAAAAAAACAAAAGACACAATTTAATACTGCCATTTTTTTAAGAACTGACTCCCTGTAAATAAGAGATTTTGTATAGAGCCGGAGCAAATATATTTTCATATTTTTTAATGAATTTCAATAAGGTCTGAATAATTTTATTAAATTTTACTTGCCCATTAATGGTAAGTTGGCGTCCTATAACTTTTACGTAAATAGTAGGTATACACCTTATTTATCTAAATTGAACTTAAAAAAATAAATTGTATACTTACAATAGTTATAATTCTAACAAATTTGTGCCTGCAACGTGGAGTAAAATAAAATTATTATTGTAATATTCAGATATTGATAATTATAGTTATACTAAATTCTGTCTCCTGAAACGTGGGGCATAATATATATATATATATATATATATATATATATATATATATATATATAAGATGTACGAATAGTGCGTGACATATGAACAATAAGCAACGAATAGATTAGTGGGTGTTGCACGCAAATAGAAGAAGGGGCTACTGAAAAGAATGGTAACCGCAGACATGCATGTTTGACTATCCTGCTGAATTCTGTTATATTTTCTCATGTTTCATTCAACACCTTTGCCCTCATGTTTCACATCTTTTCTTGGTTGTACCGTACCGATGACGGCTAAATAGCTAGAAACATGCATGTCTGCGGCTACCACCACTCTTTTCAGTAGCCCCTTCTTCTATTTGCGTGCAATACCCACTAATCTATTCGTTGCTTATTATATATATATATATATATATATATATATATATATATATATATATTGTTCAATAGGACTTGTAATATACAAATCAATACAATCATTGTTTTCTTCATATCCCGTAGCATCGCCGTCTAAGGGTTATAGTTTTGTAGACGTGTTAAATATAACGAGACCCCTGGAATTTTCCGTAACCTCCATCTGAGGCTACCTGGAACTCTAGACGCTAGGGGTCAAGGGCCGTGGAATAAACCACGTAAAATAATCTAGCGCCCGAGCATTTGTTTGAAAACTTTGCATCGAGGGTATCCAAAGTAACGCGTCAGTTGGTAAGAACCTGTGTGAGGTGAAGGATGCAGCGCGTCATAACATCCTCCATTTTCCTAGGTGTGCCGGTTACAAATCTATACGCCAGTTATTTATTACTTGATTCAACTTCTAAATTCAGCCAACACGTCTTTTCCATTGGTACATTTATAGGGTGGAAAATGTCTATATGGTCACGGCGAATACACTTTTTCAAAAAATTCACATGCCATGACATGAAACCGTTGTATAAGCTATGACAATTATTCTAAAATAGCAAATTTCAAATAGAAGTTTTCCTACATACTAGTGAAATTTATTGGTAATAAATTAATTGCAATCATTATTGATTGATATATTCAAAGCTTAATCAGCTTGAAAAGGAAATGAAATAAACTCATTTCCAAGAGAAATACGGCGTTAATGGGATCAGTTTTATATCAATAATATTATTGATCTGGTTTTCTCCAAAAACGTTTATCTCTCTATGGATATATTCCATAATTTGGAAGAGTTAGTGAGTGATCTATAAGCTGCATTCAAACGGTAGGGGAAGAATAAGATTAAAATAGTTTGTAATGGTTTATTCCAACCTCTAGTTTCATCCTAGTTTCAAAATGCAATCCACAAGTTAAACTTTCATAGACAACCTCTAATTAAATCATAATTCTTCGGAATTAAAAGAGAAATACTGCTGAAAGGTTTTCAACAATATCATTTCCCGGAAAGGGAAATTTATCTTATACTTTATTGTAGCAGAATCCATTCTACATACATTAATTCTTTTTCGACAGAATCTTTGAAAACATGGTGGTTCTATGATTAGGGTTTAAAATGCATAGAGTACACTTCTTCTTTACCTGAACTAAATGATATATCGCAGTCTCGTATCGTCCATAACGATAAAATATCTAGTTTCAAAAAGGAGGGTAGAACTATTGGCTCATTAGAACTGATTTATCTGAATTACTTCTAGCCGTCATAACCACCGATGTCACGTAGAACGATGTAATTTTGTCCCTTGAATTTTTTATAAAACGTAGATCGAGACTGAATACAAATTCAACATCCATCTGCACGCTCGTGATCCTGTGAAGAGAGTGCGACTCGCATATGTGATGCGATGCTCGACGTGTCAGAAGGGGTGTTTCTTTGACGCGTTCAAAGTTATCCTCGAATCTTAATTTCACTACAGAATTGGGTGAGACTTTTTTGGAGTTGAGATTTCGCATATCATTACTAAACATTTCTCATCCCTAGTCATTAGATATTCTATAGAATAATTGGATGCCTCACTTGACAAATCGATTAACTTTTATAAAAGCAAGTAGTTGAGTGGAATGATAAAATAGTATTATTGTTTTCAACAACTCTTCTCTTCATGTTCAATTACATATTTTAGCAAATATGTGAAATAAAATATTGTTTTGTTAATAATATCATCATCATCAATAAATTGTTACCCATTTTCCAGATTAAATGTTTTAATAATGAATAATCATGGAAGAGAGGCTGTTGTGTTTTAATAATCATGAGAGTTAGTTTGTCCTTCTCAAAAACATACTTCCCATAATACTTTCCACAGAACTTTCTGTGAATGTGTGATAACGACGTTGGGAAGTAATTTGAAGTAAATGAGTATTTGAAAGTGTTCTTTGTAAAGTAGTTAAGTCGTAGAAATGGCAATATTATGGGGTTATTAGAATGAAATAACTATCAAACTGATGAATGAGATGATAAAAATATTTTAATAGAGAATTTTATGGATTATTCTGCTTATATCGAGTTTCTGAAATGTTTTTGACTAGTAAGAATGTATTGTTCTCCATTTCTATAAAAAGAGCAATCCTGTATCAGTGAGTGGAACAAAAAAGGTCAAGTTTGCTGATTCTATGGTATACATAAAAATATTTTAATATGTTATAATATTATAATATTTAATATTCTTTAATTGTAATTGTCCCGCGTTGTGAGCCAAATTATAATATCTTGTCGCAGCGACAATTATTGTACATGCAACTTAAGTACGTATTCTATTTCAATTTTGACAGTAGTTGTCAAAAAATACGCCCGGCGCCAATAAATATCAATCTAAAGATGAATTTATATACAATCGACCTATTACTCCTATCTCAGGGTGAGATCAAAGTTGTTCAAAATTAATTCTTCAAATTTATTTGTTTTTTTTAAAACGTATTTCCAAATTAAATGTTTCACAATTATCAAACTCTCGAATAACTGTTAATTCAATATAATAAAATGCCCTTTAATTATTTTATGACATTTACTATTTTACTGTCACTAAAAAATCAACCAAATGTCACTGATTAAATTGAAAATTCTATGAATGTAAAATGATAAGTTCAACGAGATTGGATACTGAATGAATACTACAGGTAGTTAGAATTCAAATTATATATTATACTATCAGATACGCAAATTCAACAAAATTATTATTCCCAAAAAATACCATAAAAGAACAACAGTCGTAATCTCTACAAAACTTAAAATTAGGATACAACTATGCTAGAATTTAACCTAATTAATTATTATTATCAAACGTTCAATTTGTGTAATTTACACTTGACGTGTATCAATGTCAAATAACGAAATTTCTGCTCAAATTGTCTATTCATTTGATGTTGAAACTGATATATGTATCGATAATTTTGGTATATTTCAAAATTTCTTATATAGATGCATCTAAATTTTCAACTGTATTTAAAAAGGCCTGATATTTCTCGAGAAATAAATTCAAAAACTGGAGTGGACTCAGGAAAAACTCGTACTTATTCTAAACGTATTTAGAATTCTGCTAACTTTCTAAATATATACTATTTAGAAAACTGGAACCACATACACTTTTTACGATGCAATTCTTATCCCAATGTATATAACCCCATTATCTACAACTATAAAGGATATAGTCTTTGCCGACTAATTAGGTATAAAACCACGAATATTGGGGTAACGGCAAGTTAATTAAAGAAAACTCTTCTTACTGTTTTTCTTCCAAGCTTTCGGAAACGTTTATTTCCATCATCAAGGATTAGTAAATTGATATTGTTATAAATTGGTAAATATAATTATATTTGAATTTTTTAAAAAAGTTTTTTAATCATAAATCATTTTGACATTTTGACAAATTCATGAATGTAAACATTTTCTTTATATGAAAGTGACCATAATAATCTGAGTGATATTTATTATTATCTACTAACAATTGATAATAGAAATAACTAAATTTCAAATTCTTATAGATAATCAAAACTATATAAATAAAATTTGATGATTTTTAGAAATAATTTTATTTCAGGTAAATGATTTTAATTTTTTCAGTAATTTTAAATAAAATGTAATTATGAAGAAATTATTGAGATGACACCTATAATAATTTGAAGTTGAATTTTATATAATAAAAGAAGAATATTCTAATAACTATTAACCTATATTACAAATATGACCTATTTTCTTCTTTTGTTTTCAAAAAATTTTAGTATATAGAGAAAGTGTTTTCATTCATGAATCTGTTAAAATGCCAAATGATTTATGATTAAAAAAGTTTTTTTAAAAATTCAAATATAATTATATTTACCAATTTATTATCCTTGATAATGGAAATAACCGTTTCCGAAAGCTTGGAAGAAAAACAGTAAGAAGAGTTTTATATATATATATATATATATATATATATATATATATATATTGTGAAGATATTTACTTCTCTGTAATGTAAATTTGAAAAATTAAAATGAAATTTTGATTAATGTCACTGTCAAATTATAAATTATCACACTTGGGCTTTTACAAACAGTTTAATTTATTAAATCTGAATTTCTGGGCTCCGGCTATATAATAATTTCTACTAGATTCAAATTTTAGTTTTATGTATCTTATTTGAGAACTCTTTGCTTCCGCTCTCTGGGCGTACGGGTTTAATATTTCAACTTTCCAAACTTATGGCCTCCATCTGTGTCAGACTTTCAATATATCAATGCCCAACAAAACTACTCCACGAAAACAAACTAATTAATTCCAAAATATGTTTATTAATTAATTAAGTTTGAAATTTTAAAAAATGGATTACCAAATTTAAGTCAATATCAATATCGATGAGAAATCTCAAATATTTCAATGTTAGACGTAGTAGATTGAATGCATTCCCTCTACGACAATAAAAGAGAAGAAACTTAACCTATAAATCTACAATGATAAATCTTACAATAAGAAAAACGGAGTTATGTCAAATAAAGTCTTTGTACTGTCTGTAATTTCTGTAAACTTGAATGCAAAGCATACAGACTCAACAGCAAGCAAATCGTTAAGGATATTTATCACTGTCTATTCAATAATTTTAAAGTTTCCAATCAAGATGATGATTCTCTCCTACAAAATATTTATAAAGATTTGTTACCACCCCACTGTCCACTGTCAAACACTCTTTATAAAGGAAATCGTCTTGAAGAAATTATTAAACTCCTCACTAATCCAGTGTATACGGTATTCACGATTTACTCTTTCTTAACTTCTCTTCAAAATTTTGGAAATCATTTCCTTTTACGATTAAATACAAAACATGTCCACTTCAGCTTGCTTTTATTTTTTCGAAAGTATTTTTTTAAAAGACTTCTATTTTATTAATTATCTCTTTTTTTTAGAAAACTTTTTGACTTCTTGACAGCTCTTTCAAAAATTTCTTACTGACACTATTTTATTTATTTTTCAGTCACCTGGATTTGTATCTCTTGGTTGCCGCAAACAATGAGAGAGTAGTCATTAGACATAGAACAAGTATCCTTTCTCCTTACTCATCACTAACTTTTTTCTATGACCTCCAATTGTCACCATTTGTCACCCGCACTTGACAAATATAAATTTTATAACATACTCTGTATGTTCGGGTAAATTACTCTACCTTCTTATAATTACAATCCTACGTAATGTATAAAATAATTTACAATCAATAAAATAATCTTCTAGACTTTGGTCAATGGCTTGTGAAGGTATGTTTCTTTATGACTGTACCCTTTTGATTTCATTTCAATTTCAAAATCTTCACCTAACTTCTGGTTAATTACTTAGCTACTTTTCAAATTTCTACAGTGTGTGCTAAATTTATCTAATATTTTATAAGTCATTTATTGTTATTTGGTACATTATTCTATCTAAAATTTTCTAAGACAATTTATTTGTCTTAATATATATATATATATATATATATATATATATATATATATATATATATATATATATGTATATATAGGGAGGCTACACCATAACAAAATGGTTGAATAAGCTGCATATGATGATGATGATATATATATATATATATATATATATATATATATATATATATATATATATATATATATATATATA
The DNA here is from genome assembly GCA_963921935.1 of Galeruca laticollis. Classification (NCBI taxonomy): domain Eukaryota; kingdom Metazoa; phylum Arthropoda; class Insecta; order Coleoptera; family Chrysomelidae; genus Galeruca; species Galeruca laticollis. The sequence continues at coordinate 118,007,350 of OY998183.1, read as the reverse complement.
TCATCAATTATTCATCATTTTAATCAATTTACAGGTATCAGCATCAACTACACAGTTGTTAGAAGTATGGGGAAGCTTGAAAATAGTCAGGATACCCCCAGAAATTACAAGGCAAATAAAATTAACTCATTTAACAGTTGGAGTGGAAACACAAACAATAGGAAATAAATCTAAAGAATATATGACGACGACGAAGCAAGGAATACAACCGAGAGCTGAATTGAGCTCTTTAGCATCTATAACAATGATTGATAGAGAATTAATTGGGACGATGGTCAACTGTAACATAAGGAGCTGAAATATGAAGAGAAAATACTGAAAATATGAATATATAGAAATAATGCCGGCGGAAGATGGAAATGGATCCGTAATCAAAATACAGAGAGAGCGAATCAACCAGATCATACTATACACTAAATAAGACAAAAGTTGGACACTGAGAAATGAATTAATGAGTGAATTAAAATTACAATTTACTGACATTATCAGGGATAAATGCAAATCAAAATTAGGCATTGAGGAAGGCCAATGTAAATAATGGAAATAGACATTCAAACAAACAATAATAGAAAAAATACATGTTAGCGGATTTGGATTTATGGGCATATATTATGAGCTGAATATGATAGAAAATCATGAAAATAAATGAAATGTGAGCAGAATGTATGATTGAATGAAACATTTTGACACCAAACAGAAATTTGGTCGATTATTTGAAGCAAACGAGAAAAAATATGTAAGAATAGCAAGAAATAAAGAAAATCGGGAAATTCTGATAGAATGTGGATACACGAGGATCCAGAATCCGCATGTCACAGGTAAATATGTGAAAGAGCGATTGAAGATGACGATGAGCTTAAAGAGAAATAAGTAAACCATGATTTTGGTTCCATTCATTGTCATTTAATTTCTAATTTAATGCCGATGCCTATGTTTGAAATCTCTAATTTTTCACGAGCCTTATTGAATTGATGTAGCTCAATATTATATCTGCACTACCATTTCGCCAGACCGTTGGAATAGAGTTACAGAAAGTGGTTCATATGTTTGAAATTGAAAAAATATATCAAAATAGTTATAAACATTCAATTCAAGTGCGAAGGTAACTATGCGAATGCGAATACACACAAAACGTTTAGGTCTGTACCGCCTCTACAAAAGAGTGATGTGTAGGGTAGGCATAAATCATTTTTCCCGAGGAAAAAGTTTTTTTCTACAACTACTATGCAAAAGACGCTTTTCCACACAAATTTTTATGCGCAAAGAAAGCCTCTTCTTAATTAGTTTGATATCCGTTAGAAAGGTAATGATGTAGAGTGTGGAAAAGTACACGTTATGGTACTTTTCCGTACGGAAATGTCACTTTGCCCACGGAAATGTCAATGTCAAATTTTTTTGACAATACTTTATAGTGGATTTCTGGGTGTTCAAATTTTAAATTTAAACTAAAAATTCTGTAAGTAAACTATTTCTTAGATTATGTATTTCAGTTTATTGATTATAGATTATAAACAAATTCATTTATTACCCATTATTTTAGGAACTATGAACCGTTCTGTTTAAGTTAAATAAAATACATATACAAGTTACTTTTTCCTTTAATTAATAAACGTAGTTGTAGAAAAAATATTGTGTACAAATCGTACGCAAAGCACTTTTCCCACTCGCTGGATTTGTGGCACTCGCCTTACGGCTCGTGGCACAAACTTCTGCGCACTTGTTGTACAAACTACTATTAATGGAATAATGTTCGAGACGAAAGTTGTAGCTTATGGAAATTCCTTTATTTATTGATTAATAATAAATAAAAGAGGTCTTGTTTTATTCTTTGATGCAAAATCAGTAGAATTAACATGGAAAAAATGGGAATGAAGTTTGAAAAATTCTTTGTTTTCTCTAAAAACCTTTCTACAAATCATTACATTGAATGAACAGTAGGGTATAATTTTTTTCAGAATATTCACTGTGAAGGAATTGTAAATGAATTGGACCATCGATTTCATTTAGGGAAATTACCTATTTCAGGCAAAATTACGACAAATTTAGACACAAACAAACTCAATTATTATATTATTTGATCAGAGAGTATCTTACAAATGGAATTTTCTCATGCTACCCAAATCTATGCAAATTCCATCTAAATCAAGATAATATGGGCCAAGTATTCTTATAAATTGATTAAAACCTCGAGAAGGCTTGTTCTGAATAGACTGAACAGAACAATATCTGATACCAGATTATCGGTTAGGATTTTGGTCAACTCCTTGAAGCATCGATAAGTACTCTGTGTAATTAAAATAGAAGAAAGCTCACAATAAATATTGATCTATATATTAGCATTCCTGGATAACAGCAAAGATTTGATTAAGTGTAGCGTGAAAGTTTTTAAAGTGAAACTTTTTATAGGATAGTAGTTTTGGCATAAAAGTATACTCATAAAGGTAAAAAATCTACTATGCTAGTTAACAAACCATCGTAGAAAGCAAGCTAGACACTGTATATAGAACGAATCATTCTCAGCCAGTCGTTGTTGTGTAAACATATAAAAATTAAATTATAGTTTGACCCAAAATTCTGGTTTAGTCGAACATTTATAAAATAATTTCTTAGAAAGAATAATTACTTTGGTTTATATAACATTTTGTCACATTTTATTTTATTAACATGTTATTTAAATAAAATATACACTAATTTGGCGACGATTGATGGAAAAGAGAATACAAAGAACCTAAAAGCCAGTTACAGGACACAATATCTCAATCGAAAATGACTCAATTAACACCTCTTTTCAAAACACTAACGAAACTCATCCAGACGATACAACAACAAAAAGTGAATGATCCAAATTATATTAAAGAGGCACTCAAACACCAAGCTCTGAATTTCGAAAAGTTTGATGAACAAGAGTAGATATACTAAGTTGGTTCTGGCTCATCTGAGCTCATTACGGGACCACTACTTCCAATTTTCGCCACTAGATGGCGCTGGCCCTGTCAACAGTCACGTCTGTCTGAATTACTTAGTAATTATTGTGAACGTCTAGAAAACAATTTCAAACTCAAAGGATTATATACAAATGATGATGCTATAAACGATGCAAAAGCTATGTTTCTAATTAACTAAATAATCATTCATTTATTACGAAATCATGTAGATGATGGTTACTCAATTCAATTTAACTCAAACAACTCAAACTCTGTAATATTGAAAATACAATATCTGCAGCTACTGTAAATGAACAAGTACAGGAATAAGTGAAAATATAGATGGGACCAAAATAAAAAAATCAATAATTGACAATTCGTACCATCATAAAGAAGATCGTTTGTAAATTTTAGACCTACAACAATTTGAAAAGACACATTGTTACTAGGATAAAAAGGTTTCGAACAGAAAAAGTTCGGAGAGAAATCAATCACAATAACTCTAAACTATCTACTCACATCATATTCACTAATTACTCCATTGATGTGGATTAGAAATGAATTATGAAAGTTTCCATAGATTTTATTCGTAAGATCATGAGATTTCACGATTTTCTTTTATGAGCTACACATTTCGTTTCCAACATTTTTCATGAAAAATATTTTGCGTTATCTCTATTAAACAATTGATTCATTATTAATGGAAGTTCCACATGTTAACAACAATTTACCATGATTATAAAGATCTTCTCTGTTTTATCCTCATTTTATACATTTTTTATTTATAGCCTACATATTTTGTTTCAAACATTTTTCATGAAAAATATTTTCCATTATCTGTATTACATACTTGATTAATTATTAATGGAAGCTCCACATGTTAATAACAAATGTTTTATACTCATTTTATACAATGGAGCGGAGGACCGAAACAACAAATAAAATTAATCCGCAAAAATAATTGAGGGGATTTCAAAATTCACCAAAACAATGTAATTGTCACTTGAACTTTTTTAACTCTGTTATATGCCACATAGGGAATCGGAGCAAACCGTAATTCAATATTCATGCTTTCGTAATTAAATGTCCACCAAACTGTAATTGAATGAAGAAGTTTCATATTGTATAGTGTAATTATGTTATTTATTTCTATAGTACGAAGTTAGGAAATTACCTGAATATGGAATTTAAGTTAAATAAAGTTATCCAACTAAACAGTTTTTTCATTGAAAAATATCCCTACAGAAAAGTTCGTACATGGGCAAACTTTTAGAGTAGAATAGCAAACACAAAATATTCATGTTGCTGCTTTTTCTTTTACTTCATAGGAGATTCGGAGTTGTGAACTGGAATAGCAGCGCAATTTTAGTTCAGTTGAAACTATTACTCAAGAAAGAGGCTGAGAAACTGAATTTCAAAATTGGCGGAATGTGAATTTCAATCCAACAGGCGTATTGTTAGAAAAATGTAACAGTGATAATCATGATGTTGCTGTTCTAGTGGCAATAGTAAGATGTCATTGCGAATGGATCAGAATTTCATGGAAATTAAGATTTAGAATTATATTCAGAGAATTCTGTTCAGAATTATTGGATGGAACAGCTTGATGATTATTGAAATGGCGAAGAGAAACTATCCTCCACTTTGAATATCAACAAAAACAGGCTGGAAAGCTTACCAATGTTTCTTGGGAAACATAATGAAATTGTGTGGCGGCAGCATGAAGTTTTATTAGATGAACTCTTTGTCAGGCCATAAACACAAAATTCTGATACTCATAATGTCACTAAAATTTGAAAATTTGTGTTTGAAAGTTGGAAACTTTTGTATTATTGATATTATTTGTCATATTGTACGAATCAATCGATACTATAAATCGAGATATTTTTCTAAACATATAACAATGTTACATACTTGAAAGAAACTATGCTTTCAAATATACAACAATAGCAAACGGATACAAAAAGAGTATAAAAATACAGTAATATATACAAATCAAGAATAACCATTCATGAACACTCACAATATTTTGTAATTTTATTAATTTTACAGCCGTAAACAGGCAAATGAATGTGTAACATCACAGAACTAACTGAACATTTGCATATTCTATCATTTAATACACCTAGCACCTCAAAATCCGTAGAAAAGTTGCGAAAGAAGAAAAATATAGAATAAGATCATGATGTGCAGTAGAGAAACATCGCTTTATTGTATAATCTAGACCTATATGGGAATTGCGACATCTCTATATGAATGAACATATATTATTATATATCACCACGTTAGGCACCAATTTTATTATGGTTTTATTTTCCCTACGTTGGTATCGCCAATTTTTTTTTGATTTATTTTGTATTGATATGCTTATTTATTCATTTTCAACTCTCTATTTATGATATGATTAAGTGTTCTTATTTATTTGCTACTAAAACCTTTATTTAATTGTTATTTTCATAATTGTTAAACGCCAAATTTAATTTGTTATTCATTATTAATATTTCATAGTTTAGATGTTTGCTCATATGAATCAACAATTTATTTTCTTACATTTTTTACTAACTCCGCCTGTATGGCTGTTGGGTGGATTGAGTAGCACAACGGTCATGCAGCCTGGTCCCAAGCCCAGGTAAAAGGAGGAGGGTTCTCAGGCTAGGCTAGCACCCTGCCTGGGGTAAAAGAAACATACTGCTCACAGAACTGAAGGGACAGCCTCGGAAACCGATCGGAATCGTACTATGACGACACACGCTACGAAATGGAATAAACGACTTGGAAGACGTAAACGTGCCATAACAAGACTTGCCCGCTGGAATATAACATCGTGGAACGACAAAGACCAGGAGATTGTTAACGAAATGAAACAACATAAGATTGACATATGCGCTCTATCAGAAACGAAGAGGAAAGGACAGGGCACATCAAGATACGATGATTACATCTTAGTCTATAGCGGAAAAGCTAAGCAAGAACGAGCAAAATCGGGAGTGGGAATTCTACTCCACCAGAAATACGAACAATGTATAGAAAACATAGACTACGTTAACGACAGAATCCTGAAAATATCGCTAAAAGTCAACCACATGCAAACACACTTAATAAGCACATACGCCCCGGATATAAGTAAACCCACAGAGGAGAGCGAAACATTTTACCAACACCTACAAAATACTATAGACAAACTAAGCAACACGGATAAAATCATTATACTCGGAGATTTGAACGCCAGAATAGGCAGGGAAGTAATACCAGGCATACAACAAAAATATAATGAAGAGATAACCAACAAAAATGGAGAACTCCTGATAGACTTCTGTGCGAGGAACAAGCTACGGATAAACAACACGTATTTCCCTCACAAAGAGCAACATAAATATACATTTAGTAACTCCAGAGATCAAAAGTCAGTAATTGATTATATAATAAGTAACAGGACAATCACACCATCACAAGTAATAGATGTAAGAGCACTTACCTCTGCAAACATCGGCACAGATCACAACCTGTTAATGTGTAAAATGATTATGGAAACACCCCACAGAGCCAAAAAACCTCCAGTATTCCTCGAAAAGTTTAATATCGAATCACTGACAGATGATAGCACGAGAAACCTGTATGAGAACCGATTAACAAATAAACTGGAAGGACTTAATACGCTGTAGTGTGATGTGGAGAGCTGTTGGAACAAAATCAAATCATGTATCGTAGAAGCAGCCGAAGAATCCATTGGTAAAAGAAAAGTCAACATAAATGGGACCAATCATAGCAAAAAACCCTGGTTCTGTCAAGAAGTTAAATAACTATCGCAGCAGAAAAAGAAATCCTATCTGATATACAGAAGCTCACCAACACCAGAGAAACACTCCGAATATACAGAAGTGAGAAACAGAATCAATGCCAGAATCAAAGCCATAAAACGGGATTACTGGGCAAAATTTACAAGCGATATGGATTACGACCTATATGGAGCACAGAAGAAAGTCTGGAAGATGCTCAAGAATAGGAAGAAGCCAATAAACGAGTTCGTGCAAACAAAGGGAGTCACCAAAGATGTATGGGAAAAATACTTTAGGGAACTTTACAACACCGAAGAGGCCATAAGGATCGAAAACTACGAGTCAAATCATCAAATATCACTGAACGAAGAAGAGGTGTGAGAAACAGAATCAATGCCAGAATCAAAGCCATAAAACGGGATTACTGGGCAAAATTTACAAGCGATATGGATTACGACCTATATGGAGCACAGAAGAAAGTCTGGAAGATGCTCAAGAATAGGAAGAAGCCAATAAACGAGTTCGTGCAAACAAAGGGAGTCACCAAAGATGTATGGGAAAAATACTTTAGGGAACTTTACAACACCGAAGAGGCCATAAGGATCGAAAACTACGAGTCAAATCATCAAATATCACTGAACGAAGAAGAGGTAACAGCAAAAATAAAAAAATTGAAAAACAGAAAAGCTCCCGGAACAGACCTTATCCCAAACGAACTTCTAAAATATGCTGGACCCAAGCTAGGAAAACATCTGAAAATTATCTACAACAAAATTTTAGAAACATCGGAAATACCTACGGAATGGCACAAAAGTATAACTATCCCTATATTCAAGAAAGGACAGAAGACACACCCAGACAACTACAGGGGCATAACGCTGCTGAACACAAGCATGAAACTCTTTACTAGCATTTTGAAAGAAAGACTCGAGGCACAAATAACAAACAGGGAAGAACAACAAGGTTTCAGACGAAACAGATCCACGACCGACGCCATATTCATTATCAAACAAATCAAAGAAAAATCAATAGAATTTAATACACCAGCGTATGTCTGTTTCATCGAATTGACCAAGGCATTTGATAGGGTTCGTCTCTCCGACATCATAAACATACTGATAGCGAAAGAAACGCCAGACACCATCGTAAGAGCAGTCCGCAGTCTCAATACAAACAACATGACCAAAGTAAAGGCAGGAGACACTTATACGGAAGAGATACCAACACCAGGAGGCATCAGACAAGGCGATAGCCTTAGCCCATTTCTGTTCAATCTCTTAATGGACAGAATTATAGAGGAAATATCATCACTAAATATGGGATACCGAATGGGACAGAATAAAAGAATCAGCATGGTATGCTACGCCGACGATGCAGCTATTATTGCGGAAACGCAGGACGATCTACAGAGACAACTGCACAAATTCTACCAGGTCAGCCAAGCGATGAACATGATCATATCCATAGAAAAATCGAAAAGCATAACCTTTGCTAAAGAACCTGTAAGATGTAAGCTGGAAGTCCAGGGAAAAATCATCGAGCAAGTCTCACAATTCAAATATCTGGTTATGGATCTGTCGAGTTATCACGACCCAGTGAAGGACGTAGGAAGACAGATTAACAAAGCGACTGCCATATCGGGCTGCTTAAAGCAAACAATATGGGCAAACGAATACATGCGAAAGGATAGCAAGGTTAGGATCTATAAGACTTGTATCAGGCCAATCATGACATACGGAATAGAAACCAGAGAAGAAAGCAACAAAACGAAAAGCATGCTTAGAGTAGCCGAAATGAAAACGCTCAGGACTATAGTGGGAAAAACAAGAAGGGACCGAGTTAGAAACAATGACATCAGGGAACAATGTGGAGTACAAGACATCGTAAGATGGGGGAGACAAAGAAGAAGACATTGGTACGCTCATGTGAGAAGAATGGAGGAGAGCAGACTGCCACGCATCGCACTTGAAGGGAAACCAACAGGGAAAAGAGCACCCGGTAGACCACCTAAGAGATGGAAGGACAGTTGGCAGTCCACCTCCCAGGAAACGATAAAGAGGAACCTTCAAAACTAACAGATCGCAAGATCTTAAATACGAATAAGAAGAAGAAGACATTCTTTACTCAAGTTTCCTCTACTTCAAATATTTGTTAAAACATAGACTTATCTCAGGGCGATTAGTTTCAAAACGGAAATTATATAATTGTGCAATGAAACAAATTATGTTTACTAAATAATTATTAGAATAAAATTTATATTTACAAATGTTTACGAAATGTTAAATTATGCGACGCCTATAAAAACTAATTTGCATAAATCTCCATATCGTTTCAACTTTGAATATTTTAAACATCTGCCCATAGCAGACTTCTTCTTTATGTGGAAAAGGAATATTGAAATATGTGTTTCAACCAAATGCTTTGTGGTGAATCGGTTTTGAAATTCGTACAATCATCTTACAATAGTATTGATATGATATGTGTGTGTGGAATAGTAAAATTTTTTGAATTATTAAAAGGTTCAATTTCTTATCAACTGGAGACATGCAAGTTGCATTCATACAATAAAATATCAGGTGAGTTTATAATTATTATATTACTATCATATTAAAATTTCACTTATATAGTTTACTCTTTACGCTTGATTCCTTTGAATTTTTTATTCGGCCATCAAGTTTATTGAATGTTTTTATAAGCTTATCAAGATCATTTTACTTTTTTGTTATTAGAAGTTTTGTTTATTATTTTGGATCCAAAATATTTAAATATCACCAACCTTTCTGTAAAATTGCTCCTCGCAACATGTCCGCAGTTAGACGCTTCACTCGACCAGTTGCAGCAACTGATTACTTCCGAATAACTTAACAAAATTCTTAGTTTCCTCCAGGAAAAACTATTTATACAGGTTACGGAGTATGCACTTTATCAGCTTTACTTTATAACGTACTTATTTAATGATATTCCACTTTTTTTCATTAAAATTTCTCACTTAAACTGTCACAGAGATGTTACCCTTTTCTCTTCGCTTCTCCTTCTCTACAGTCTTCTTTTTTATCAACAGCCCTTCGTAGTTGACCGGAAGTTCCCGCTTTTCTAGAATTTCTATTCATAGCGTCTTATTTGTCACTATATTATTTCTTAAAATTCACTATATTTTGGACATAAAGTTATGGTATTTTATTGTTTTTCACGTTTTATATTAATGAATGTTCCCAAATTATTTATTATTATTGTTTATAATTGTCTTTTTCATTATTTAATATTAACAAAGTCTTCTGATTGGTCAGCCCTAATTTAGATAAATCTCAATTCTTACAACACAAATAATAGTACAAGGCATACGTATACAATTCATTTTTTATTTGTTTTCCATTCACCACATTTTTAAACATACTATTTCAATAAGTTAATTTTTTTATATATTTTATTCTCATCATTTGTTATTAATCATTGCATTGTTAGTTGGTATTCCTGTCGTCATATCTCAATTTCCTTTTTATTGACATTACATACAAATTACAGATTTCTATAAAATGTCCCTTTCAAAATTAAAATCATTGTGTATTGTTTTATTACGTTTTATATAATTTTCTACAATTCAATTTTAAATGTTTGTAAATCATATCATTGTCTTCTGGTATCCTAATTTACATTATGTCTTATTTCCCTAACAAATACATCTTTTCCGTGTCTAATATTACGGCTTGCGTCAACTCAATTAGTTGAACTTTGTTTCTTGTTAAAGTTCTGTATCAGGTTACATATAGCGTTGAATTATTTTATTGATGACTTGCAATGATTATTAACATGATTTATTTTGACTTTATTTATCTCTATGATTATATTACTATGAAATTAATTTGATGTCTTTATGAATACATAGAATTGATGAAATTTGAATAAATATAATTTGTCAAAATGAGTATTCTTCTTATAGTATATAGTAAATTCAATATTATTTATATGCTTGTCTATTCTACAGAAACATGGCTCCCTTTTGATTTTTATGTGTCTGACAATATTTTTATATAATAAAATGTATTTCATTACCTTTTATGATCTAGTCAAATATCTTGAAACTTCAAGCTTAAAATGAACTTAGTCTTTCAAAAGGAATTTTACTACAAGACTTTATACCTTTGATAGTCTGTGCTAATCAAATTGAATTTTGAAATTAAAACTTGTAGTCTATTATGACCTACTATCTGAACATTTCTTGTTCATTTTATGATTGAATGTTCTAGAGAAAACTTAATTTGTTTGTCATATGTTATTTGAAGGTTATTAATATCTAGCGATATTTTCTAATCTATAATTTTTATCTTTATATTTTATTCCTTACTGAGCATATCATCTCAATATGAATACATAGTATTTTTCGTACTAACACTGAATGTGATGGGAAAATCATTGAAGTAGATATTTTGAAGTTGTTATATTGGTAGTTTATCGTTTAAACTAATACTTTCTTGCTTTCTCTTCCATAAAAACATCAGCTTATATTTTTGTAGTCAATTGTCAAAGGTGAAAGTTAAGATATTATCTAACACTATGATGATCCTATTACAAATGCGATCAATGTTCATTGCGAGATTAATAGTAGTAGCATGGAATAAAGTATTCAGGAAAAGGTATGGAGTAATACATTATAATTTTTCTATCACAAGATTGACACGCGCATTTCCATTCATGTTTTGTACGCAAATAATAATCTTTCCATAATTTTTTTATAATGAGTAAAAGAAATGTGTATTCATACTCTCCTAAGGTTTAAATTAACGTCACAACGATATTTAAAGTTGCCTTTTTTATTTCTCAAGAATTTTTTCTGGCCATAACATAGTCCATTAACAGATTGCTAGAAGGAAAACGTTTTTCTTGTTCAAATTTTATGGAAAGTGATGATTTTATATGCGAAGTAATTCAGTTGAACTACTTAACTTTGCTATTCTTTTCGTTGAAACAAAATAAATTTTAGGAGCTCTTGTTTGGAAAACCCACCTTAAGTCTTCACATAGTTACTTATGTAGCCGATAGATGCCGCACACAAATGAATTACCATTTGTTGAACTTAAATTCCATCACTTTCTCTTTCAATTTATCACATTTATGATAATATGTATTAAACACATAATTTGCTTCTTCCTAGCAAGTATGTCAACGATATCATATTCCATGGTGTAAGCCAAAATTATTCATTTGAACCAGGACATTAGGTCACCTCGGTAAGCATATGATTCTACATGATAATTACATACAACGTGTTAAATCCGTTTTTGTTTATAATGTTGGTATAAGTTATCAAATGTAAGTATACTATTAGATAACATTCAAAATAGCAGCTTATAACTTGATCATATTATATTTTTTGTTGTTGAAGATAATTTTTTACAACGATTTATTTGGAGAAATATTACTACTTGAGCGAAATACTCATTCTAATTACGCCCTTTGTTGGCTTTTGTTCCTACCATTCGGCCGTGAAATATTGTTAAGGCAATAAAAGATTAAAGCGAAGCAGCTTTTCTTTTCAAAAGACCTGTTCCCCTTGTTGATTTTTCTCGAGATTTGAATGAGTTGGATTTCATATTTATTTCTGGAGTGTCTCTGATAACATTATACAAAGAAGAAACAATAAAATATACTTTACAAAAATAATATGAAGGTGCTTGAAAGTTGAGTGTAATAAGACAAAAGGAAATGGAGAAAAACTGAGTTACGTGAATGGTTATTGTTTGATAATTGTATTAACTGATAGTGTGAATAAGTAAAAAACTTTCGATTGAATATGCTTTTTTAATTGACATATATTAAAATTCTGACACATGTATTTTTCACTGACAGCTGCATGCAACGATCGCGACTCTCATTATTTGTCGATCACATCGTTACCATGGTTTTAACAAAAATAAGAAAATAAATTGAACATAAACTCCCGCCTTTTGAAGGGAACCTTCAAATGAATACATAAGTAAACGTGTGAAAATCGATATAAACATAAAATGGCATTGACAATGCACATAATAAAATATCACTAAATGTTTGTATCTTCTTCCATTGGAAGTGGGCATAAATGTCGTACAGAACGGTTCACAATTCCTGCAGTGGTTTGGATTCTTGCTAGTCTGGAAACACCATCTTTTCCTTGGGAGAGATGTAGGAATCTACCAAGAGGCCATTTGCATGGCGGCTGGTTACAATGCTTGATGAGTACAAGGGTTCCAGTCGTTAACAATGGTTTTGCTGGATCTTTCCATTTATATTGCATATGTAGTTGAGAAATATATTCTCGTTTGAAACGTGTCCAAAATTGTTGATACATACGTTGGATGTCTTGAAGTCGTAATAATCTATTTGATGGGGTTGTTACAAGATCAGTATCAGGGAGTAAGGTTAAAGGGCGACCAATTAAAAAATGTGAAGGTGTAAGGGGTTCTAGATCGTTCGGATTGGTGGATTGGGAATAAAGGGGGCGCGAATTTAAAATTCCCTCAATTTGTACCAAAAATGAATAAAAATCTTCATATATAAAATATTTGTTATAAAGTATGCGTTGTAGATGGTGCTTTTGACGGCTGCTTCCCATAGGCCACCAAAATTTGGTGTGTACGGGGGTATAAAATGCCACCGTATGTTATCTTTGGTTAGTTGATTATTGATATGATCTTGGTTATTATGTAAAAATGTACCCAATTCTTTTAGTTGGTTGTTTGCACCAATTAAGGTAGTTCCATTGTCTGAAAAAATGTCAGATGGTATTCCTCGTCTGGAAATAAATCTTCTTAAGCAAGATAAAAAACATTCAGTTGTTAAATTTGATACCAATTCTAAATGAATAGATTTTGTACAAAAACAAACAAAAACGCAAACATAACATTTTAATATTTTACATCCTCGTCCCTGTTTATCTTTTAATGGAAATGGGCGTGCATAGTCAAGTCCAGTAAATTTAAAAGGTAATGATGGTTTTATTCTATGATCAGGTAAATTGGACATTGGATATGTAGCAAATGTTGGGTTGAATTTAAAACAAGTTATACATTGTTTGGTTACTTTCCTTGCTAAGTTGCGCCCACCGATAGGCCAATAGAACTGTCTGATGGATGCCAATAATAGTTGAGGACCTGGGTGTAATAAAATGTGATGTTTATGTATAAATAGTAGTTTTGAAAAAATGTGTTTTGAAGAAAGTAATATCGGATGTTTTGTATGAATAGAGAGTGGTGTAAATCTTAATCTACCTCCTACACGTAATATATTATTTTCGTCAAGGAATGGTGCAAAACTGTTAAATTTGTGTTTTGATGGTAACTGTTTGTTTGATTTGAGAATGGCTATTTCTTCAGAAAAACATTCTGATTGTGCTAGTTTAATTAATGTGAAATTGGCATGATTTAATTCTGAGACTGTAAGAGGACAAGTTAATCTGTCCGTTTTTGTATATTGAAAATAAATCTGAGACAATAGCAAGTTACACGTTTTAATTTGTTTAAGTTTGAATATCTAGAGAAAAGTGAAAATTGTTCAATAGTTGTGGCTTTGAGTATGGTACTGGTTTTCTTTAAATCGGGTAAATTGATGTTTAAAATAGTATCATTACATAATGAGTTATCAATAGATTCATAGAGAAAATCAGGTCCGTACCACCATAATTTTGAATTTCCTAGCCTTTCTGGTAAAACTCCTCGTGACGCTAAGTCTGCGGGGTTTTCTTTTGTATTGACATAATGCCAACTGGTAATATCGGTCATAGTTTGAATTTTGGATACGCGATTTGCGACAAATGTTTGCAACAGATTGGGTTCCTTTTGAAGCCAACATAGAACAATTTGTGAGTCACTCCAATAGTATACAGGTACTGTTGGGAAATTGGTATTACAAATTTCTTTTACTAACTGTGCACCTAATAATGAGGCACATAATTCGAGCCTTGGTATCGTAATTGTTTTTAAAGGAGAAACCTTTGTCTTTGAGCATAGTAAGTGAGTAGAATAATTTCCTTGAGCATCTTGACTTCTTAAATAAATGCAACTGGCATAAGCTTGCATCGAAGCGTCACAAAAGCAATGCATATCTAGTAATTGGTGATTTGATCCGATTGCTATCCGAGGAATTTCTAATTGATTCAATTGAACTGTTTGATTATAAAATTGTGTCCATGACACAAATAAATATTGCGGAATAGGCTCATCCCATGGTAATTTGATTGACCATAATTTTTGAATGATGATCTTTGCTATTATAATTACTGGACTAAGAAGACCAAGTGGGTCATATATTTGCGATATAATAGAAAGAATTTGTCTTTTAGTAAACAAGGTTTGAGAACCAGAAATGTTTATATCATATTTTAAAATATCTTGTTTACTGTCCCATTGAACACCTAGGGTTTTGAAGCTTTCAGACTCGCCTAAATTCAAAATCTTGTTAGGAATGTCTTCGGGATCAATGGATTGTAGAATGTGAGGATGATTTGAAACCCATTTTCTTAAAATGAAATTTGCTGATGATAGAATGGTTGAAATGTTAGTACATCTAATTTGCAATTCATTGATATCATTTGAACCTGTTAGTAAATCGTCGACATAAAAATCTGACAAAATTGTATTTGATGCAGTAGGATTTGAATTATGATTTTCGAAAGCTAATTGATTGATACATCTAATTGCTAGATAAGGTGCTGACGTGGTGCCATATGTGATTGTATTGAGCTGGTACGTTGAAAAGTCCTCATTTGGGTTTTCTCTCCAAATTATTAGTTGAAGTTGTTTATGGTCATTGTGTATTAAAATTTGTCTATACATTTTTGACACGTCTGCTGACACGACATATTTGTAAAGTCTGAATCTGATTAGTATGTCAAAAATATTATTCTGAATTTTAGGGCCCACTAACTGTAAGTCATTAAGGGACCATCCCGAACTAGTTATACATGAGCCATCGAAAACTACTCTAAGTTTTGTTGTAATACTTGTTTCTTTGAAAACGTCATGATGTGGAAAATAATAATTTGGATTTCTTATTGATTCTGTTAATTTTGACATGTGGCCTAATCGTATATATTCTTGAATGAAATTCTTGTAAAGATTATGAAATTCTGGATTTGATTCAAATTTTTTTTCGAATGCCTTGAATCTATTAATGGCTGTTTCTTTAGAATTGCCCAATATTTCAGGTGATCTTTTTAATGGAAATTTGACAATGAACTAACCATTAGAATGACGTGAAGTAGTTTCTTTGAATAGGGCTTCACAAAGAAGATCGTTTTCAGACATTGAAGTGGGTTCAATGATTTCATTGAGTTCCCAAAATTTTTTTAGTTGATAATCCTCGGGTATGTTTTTAGAAAAATTGCAAATAGACATTTTTTTTGGACTTGAAATCAACCCGGAAATGATCCAGCCTAGCTTCGTGTTTTGTAAAATTGGACGATTTTTACCTAAAGTGATTTTGCCATCTAATAAAAGGTCCCAAAATAGAGTGACCCCTATAATCATGTCGATTTGCTTAGGCAAATAGAATTCCGGATCAGCTAAATTAAGATTATCTGGAATATTGATTGAAGAAATATCAACTTCTTCTGTGGGTGTGGTTGATGATATTATTGGAACAACATAACAACATATATTGCATTAAAAATTGTCACAAGTCGAGTAAATGGAAATAGAAGTCCTTTTTGTTAGAGTTGATATCGTTTGATTGATTCCCATGATTGACAAATTGGTAGGGATCAATGTTAGGTTTAAACGCTTGCAACAAGATTCAGTTATTAGATTGAATTGAGCTCCAGAGTCTAATAACGCTCTACAGACTTGAAAATTGCCTTGATCGTCTTTTACTTTGAAAGTTACAGTTGAGAGAAGAATGGATGTATTGTAAGTATTTTGTTGATTATAAATTGAATTTGTTTGTAGTAAAACATTTGAATGGCCTCCTTGGGAACTAGATGAATTGCTGGAATCACTGCATGACTGTTTGATTAATAGAGAATTGCATTGATTGTCTTGTTTGATACTTTTAATTGTATTAGAATTGTGTAATAGTGTATTGTGTTTTAGTCTGCATTCCTTACAGCAGCCTAAATTGCATGTTTCTTTTGAATGTCCTATTCTCAGACAGTTTGAACATAATTGTAATTCTTTCACCTTGTTCCATCTTCCATTGATGCTTAATTTTAAGAAGTCAGTACATGTATAAATATAATGTGCACCTTTGCAGAAGTTACATGTTAATTTATTGATTGATAAATGTACTTGATTACGGCCTTGTGGTTTTGTCGATTTTTGGAATTGAATATTGGGTTGATTATGATTGGTATGAACTTTAGTTTGAAAATGAGACTCTTCCATTGATTCTAATACATCTTGTCTTTCTTTTAAGAATTCTAGAAAATTGTGTAATGTAGGTACTTCAGATGAAGTATAAGATTCTTTCCATTTGTTCTGAGTAATTTTATCTAGTTTATTATAAATGATATGAATAATAGTCATATCCCAAAGGACTTCTTTGGAAAGCTTCATTCCTTCAAGTGCTGTGATATGTTTTGAAATGTCATCTACTAGAGTTCTGAATTGCATAAATGTGGATTTATTTATAGAATTGATATTAAACAATGCTTTAATATGAGTGTCAATTAAAAATTGTTTTTTATCAAATTTTTCACAAAGTTTTTGCCAAGCTCTTTGATAGTCGTGAGATTCATCACATCCCGAAATTACTCGTTTTGCATACCCTTCTAGAGCAGCATTTAAAAAGTTATATTTTTGAATATCATTTAGATAGGTATTGGAATCAATTGTTGACATAAAATTCTTTTTAAATTCTAACCATTGATCATATTCACCGTTAAAGACAGGCAATTTGATTTTAGGAAGTAAAAAGTTTGATAATGAATCATTGACTGATGAAGAATTTACTATTGTTGTAGGACTTGTTCTTTTAGAAATGTAATCTTTTAAAAATGATAAATTACTATAATATTTATTTTCAAAAGGCTCTCGTTCATCAAACTGTATCTCTAGTTCTTCTTCTGTACAATGTTCTTCTATTAACCTCTGTATATTTTCAAATTCATGAATTAAATTGATACTATTGTCGTATCGTAATTGAATATCTATTAAATCAGGTGAGATGATACCCTCTTTGATTGAATTGATATATTTTTCAACGGTAGTTAAACGTTTTTTTATAGATCCCCTGTTTCTAATAAGTTGTTTGATATCTACACTAGCCATTATAATAGAAATGATATATAATTTGATGTATGTGTTTTTAGATTTGTGTGAAAAATGCAATTCGTAATAATATTTGAATGTCTGATTGATAATTTTTGATACAAATCGAAGAGAATTCAAATGATACGCTCTTGCATAATGATCTTAATGACAGTAGGAAATAGGGATGCAGGTTATAATAGGATCGGACTGACCTTGTATTTATTCTAGCATAGCTACTAGTTGCACATCCGACCAAATTGCTATTCTACGTTGCTGTTTCCGTCTTGAAACTTGACTGGACGGCTTCTTTAACTTGTAGATGGATTGATTCCTTTTGTATCATTTGTAGTTTTCTTTTAATTGATTGAAAAATGGTATAATACTAGACTTATTCACACATCCGATTCTCGAAGGACCAACTTTTGTTTGATAATTGTATTAACTGATAGTGTGAATAAGTAAAAAACTTTCGATTGAATATGCTTTTTTTAATTGACATATATCAAAATTCTGACACATGTATTTTTCACTGACAGCTGCATGCAACGATCGCGACTCTCATTATTTGTCGATCACATCGTTACCATGGTTTTAACAAAAATAAGAAAATAAATTGAACAGTTATTCGAAAAAATATCTTGGTTTGATAATAGATGGAATAATGGGAACCTCAGAAGATTTTAGCTAAAAATAATTCAATAGCTCTACATATTCTGAAGAGGTTAGTTTCACCACAAAAAGCCGTATTGGTAAAATCGTAACGGAGAAATGTATCATTTTCAATCCAAAACTTACGACACAGGCTTGACGTTGACAATTATATATTTTATGATTCTTTCATAATGATCTACATACTTATTATATTCCACTTATTTTATTCAAGCAAGGTCATTTAGGCGGGGAGCCGGTGACAGTAAAACTGCACTTATAGGGATTCTAATATTTAGCATAGGAATTAATAGTATTATTCATAGGTACAGGTTAGCAAATTAATTTTGGCAGTTGACAATGCGCGAAAAAGCCATACAACTTGACAACGTTGTAAACGCAGTTAACGGGAGGAGCAGGCGACGTACGTTTTGCATGCTAAGTTTTAAAGGTTGTAAGGCTGCTAATACGTACGAGGGTAACACAATATTTTGAATTTGGATTTAAAAATAATAAATTGTGGCACATGTATAATGCTATATAAAATCGAGTTTATAAAACAAAATAACATTAACATGTTCTTTATTACTAATTAAATGAATGAGGAAATAAAAACCATTAGATTTTTCTACGAAAATTGTTTTTTTTTGTACAGACATACGGGAAATTCTATAATTACCCTTTATTATTTTATGTGATGTAAATAATAAATAATAAATAGATTACAAGAGACATAAACCTCCACCTTTACTTCAAATTAATGTCTTTCAAGTGGTCCCTTCATAATATTCGTCATTGAGGTTTATTTGTATATAAATTGGAAGTATGGTAGATTTTGTAGATGAAGCGTACAATATGATAAGGATTGTTAAACGACTTTCTAAATTTAACAATGGCCAACAATTTTTCATAACTATTCGTAGTAATAGTTAATGACATACCTACCTGTTAAGCTTCCTAAAATTGTTATTCTTATTGATATGTAGTAGATAATAATGTAAAAATTCGGGTCAATACATGAAATTTTAGAAACAAATTGCGGAAATCGCGTTGAGAGATGGTCTAATAAGTATACTAATGATATAAATAAAATATTAAATCTTTTTTGTGGTAGATATTTCTACTTTCATATGTAAATTTTTAGATTTTTTGCAAATATTTGATATGAAATTAGAACATCCCTTCACACTTTATACCGAGTTAGGACTGGCAAAACAAAAAAATCTTGGTTCTGGGTGCCTCAATTATTGTTTATTTAGAACTATCTACAGATGTGCTACAAATATTATATTACTCTAGTAGAATTCTTCTCTAATATCTACAATTTTATAACACCTAATTACATTTTTACATTTGTGCGTTTAATGTATTCAGACATACCACCTACAAACAATCACTATCACTAGATGTACAGGGATCATCAAGAGTAAAACAATGATGTTCATCTACAAATAACTTTCTATATCATCCTCGCTATTTCAGTCTTCGGCCAAATTAATAATAATATTATCTACAACAGTATCTAAAAGTGGTTCATTGTTCATAAATTCATCTCCAATTTTTTTAACATGGTCACAGCTAACTTTCCAATCATTTGCAGAAAATGTGTCGAAATATTCATTACAGAATTCATTAACCTTTGTAAAATTGAAGGTAACATTTCGTTTGACCACATATTCTTTAAGCGCCGCCCAAACACTTTCGATCGGATTTAAGTCCTTGTGATTAGAGGTTAGCCTTAAAACTTGCAATCCATGTCGAATAGACAATTCATCAACAAGGAACCATGTACTTCTTGAGGGTAACACATAGAGGGAACTGAAAGGCCAGGACATCGGTCTTACAACTATTTTGTATTTCAGGCCATCTATGTAATTGCATGAACATAAACTATTGTGAATAAAGACATTTTTAAATTAAATTAAATTAAATTAAACAATTCATCAACTTTATGTGATATTACAAATATTGAAGCTTAGATATTATTAGCCTTATGGTGATATCCTGGATATCATTTTTCCAATTAAGATCAGTATAACTGTGCAATGATATAGAAAACCAGGAAAACTATATCTGCTGATCTTTACAATTATCACTTAAGAAGAGAGTTTAATAGTGGAGAACTCCCTAGATCTATCTGTTCATTGACGACTTCATATTGTGGGTTTTTAAGTGTCTTCTAATTCCCAACTCTTCAAGAGAATCCAGTTCTTGTTTCTTATCACAAATATGTAGTACTTCTAGTTCTGTGTTAGGTGTCAATGAATGGTTGGTGTCAAGTAGATGTTTTGCGTAATGGGATTTATCTGGTTGTTTTAATCTGTATGCTCGTAAGTCTTCACTGTATCGGATTTCAAAATTTCTGAGGGTCTGACCCAAGTATACAGCATTAATAATTTACACTCAAAAATCAAATTTACATTAGAAGTTGAAGAAAATAACTCAATCAATTTTCTTGATTTGAAAATTCAAAGAGTTAATAATGTACTAGATTATTCCATATACCGAAAACCAACACAAGCTGATGTGACAATTCCATATAGTTCCAGTCACTCCATGTCACACAAACTAGCGGCATACAATTCAATGATACATAGAGCATTTTCAGTTCACATGAACAAATGTAATTTCAATAGAGAGATTAATACAATTAGACAAATAGCAGCATCCAACGGTTATCCATTATATCTGATAAATAAGCTAATTAATAAAAAAGAGGAAAAAGTGGCATTACAACTAATGTTCTCTAAACAAACTGAAGAAATAAAAACTCATAAAACCATCACATATGCAGGAAATATTTCTAATAATATTCCAATGATAATATCTATAGCAACGAATACAAATTTAAATCAGAAAGTAACGTATGTACAAAATTGTTAAATGTTAAAACAAAAATACCAACATTAAAGAAATCAGGTGTATATAAACTCAAAAGTCCAGAATGTAATGCTGTCTATTCGGGTCAGTCCCTTAGAAATTTTGAAATCCGATACAGTGAACACTTACGAGCATACAGATTAAAACAACCAGATAAATCCCATTACGTAAAACATCTACTTGAAACCTATCATCCATTGACACCTAACACAGAACTAGAAGTACTACATATTTGTGATAAGAAACAAGAACTGGATTTCCTTGAAGAGTTGGAAATTAGAAGACTCTTAAGAAACCCACAATATGAAGTCGTCAATGAACAGGTAAATCTAGGGAGTTCTCCACTATTGAACTGTCTTCTTAAGTGATAATTGTAAAGATCAGCAGATATAGTTTTCCTGGTTTTCTATATCATTGCACAGTTATACTGATCTTAATTGGAAAAATGATATCCAGGATATCACAATAGGGATAATAATATCTAAGCTTCAATATTTGTAATATCACATCTTCTTCTTTTTCTATTAACATATATTAAGTCAATCACAAGGTTGGTCTTGGTCTGGCCAAAAATACAGTGACTATATACAAGACAGTGGCGACAATTATGGTCGTCCTAGTGATTGGTTACTTACGTCACGTGGTATCGGCCGCCATTAGTTTGCTAAATGTTTGTTTATCTACCATTTGGTTCTATTGTGTTCTTACCACAGTTTTTGGTTTTTGAAAGCTTTCGTGCAAAATTTGGTGTTTAAGTGCTATTTATAAACGTTCTGGAATGAAGACTTATTTATTAGTGTATTATTAATTGCTTTGGAACTATAATTATTATTTCATACACCATTTTCACTTGAGGTTTGTGGTTAAGCTATAAGTATGTAGATAAGTTTAATATTACTGTACTTTTGTATTGTTATTTATCGTTCAGAGTAACCAAATTAGTGATTAATATATATATATATATATATATATATATATATATATATATATATATATATATATATATATATATATTATTCAAATGAATATCTATTTTGGCCTTTTTATAACCAAATGTCCTTGGTTCTTACTACAGTGGATTTTGAGCATAGTTTTAGACATTCATCGATTGACTCAAAACATAAAAGTATTATCGAGTTTTTCCAGTTGTTTCTTGTTATTTCTAAACCCTCTTAGGTCTATAAAACGTTGCATAATAATTAAAGTCTTTTAAAAAGTATTTTGTTTTTATTTGTAATAGGAAAATGCCTGGATTGCCTGGCTGTGCTGACGTAAATTACAGTAATTCTGCAAAAACGGGTTTATTTTGAAACACTATTCAAACGATCCTGGAAGGAGGCAGTGGCTCATTAAGACCAGAAGGGACAACTGGCAAGATTTTTTTGTCAAAAAAATGTGTGAATAAAATTTAGTTCTAAATATGATACCAGATTGTTATAAATTGAAAAATAAAATTGTTAAAAGCTACATTGTATTCAGATTAAAAACAAGTTCAAAAAAGAATAAAAGTGCTACTGAAAAATTAGCTAGTAAGTTCGTTGTTGGTCATTTATTATGAATATTCAATAAAAAATTGCAATAGAACTTTTTTTATTTTATTATTTATTTGCTTGATGGTTTTTTAATTAAACATAAAATCTCTGAGACCAATTCAAAAATTTTGGGTAATTATGACATGTAAAATGCTCAAAAATATTAGATATAAGCTTCATATTATCTTCTTTATTAAATAGTGTAAAACATTCAATTACATAAATATTAAATAGGTATGTGTCTCATTTTTTCCGGTGGAGTTTCAATGTCAGAATTGCAGGTACAGTCTGTAACATATAAAAACATTCATTGATTAATTTCAGATTAGATGAAAAAATAAACATATGTAATTATTTCCTAATTATGTACTGAAATTGGATATAATTCTGACTAAAACCGTAATAGTCCAAATTTGTATCCCAATAACAAGTCAAATTAAAATATTTTATTACTTATTTTATTTTTTCCTATTCACACAAGAATAGGGGCTAACATCCCTCTGTGGCATATTTCTCTCTAATTAACTACCTGTTTTTGTTAAAAGGCCTTGTGCATTATTTCCACTTCGATTATATTTGCGGCAATCATGGATTAAAGAAAGACTCCCTAGTACATATGCCTACACTACATATTGCGATTTATTGTAGTATCTATTTGTTTAGCATGACATTTAACATTATAATCCAGAATTTAAGAACTTACCTTATATCTTTATCAGATGGTAAATAGAGATACATCCATAATTTTGTATGCAACAACATTACATCCTTGAAGATTTTCATTAACATCGGTCCACTTTTTCCACAAATATTTTATGATTCACCTAATAAACGAGCTTTTATTTGAAATTGCACATTCAAATCTAGTTTAAAAGTGGTAAAACCCTTTTAAAAAGGGTTATTTAGTTGCATGTAGTCAAATGTAAATAAACCAAAATTAGCAAACTAATGGCGGATGGGCGGAGCTTATACCCAATTGTCGCCACTGTCTTGTATATAGTCACTGTAGCCAAAAGTAACTACTAAACATCAGGTAGGCATGAAATTAAATGTAACGTCTGTCATTCAGATGATGATATTCAGTTATTGAAACAATTGTCAATTTTTTAGAATTTTCAACATTTTTCATTATATTGTGGAATTAGCTAGAAACATTGAATTTCATTTAAAACACTAATATGAGTAGATTCCACGAAGTAAGGTTAATTTGATCCATTTATATTGATTTATATTTGTAAGGTGAAAGTAAACAACGAATTTTTTTCGACTATTCACTCGGTAGCTCTACATAATTCCCAATTCATAAAAACTAAAACACCGTATTTCAATTCCAACGTCTCAACAGTGTTTACAATACTTATCTCTTTTATTTACTTACTCTTCGTAGACTATTCGACAATGGTAGAATCTCTAAAGCGTACTGTCGACATTCCTACTTTTCAAGACGAATTTAATCTCCAAAAGATACAGTTTAAAATTACATTTTAAGACGTTGAACGTTGAATTTTCTTTTGAGGTTGCATGGTGAATATCAATAATTTTAATTCGTATTTACAAGTCAATAAGTTTCAAATACAACAGTCATTTTGTACAACTTATAACAATACAATGATTCTATTGTTCTGCCAGAATACTAAGGCTCCATTTTCCTTAGTGTAGTTTCTAGATGTTAAGTGTAGTTAAAGTACTCCCCATGCTCACCAATGATATATCCACAGCTGCGAGAGAAGAAATAAAGCGGTTAAGACAAACTGGAGCATCCCAGGTATATTTTCTTCTTAATTTACCGTGAAATCAAAAATGATCTGATATAAAGTTGTGGACGGGACCAAAGAATATTATGCTCTTTGTTACGATTATCTAAAGTTAATTGATTCTGGGAATTTTGTTAGATATTCTTACATGTAAAACCCAGCTTGATGTAGAGTGGTAGGAAATATACTTCCTATTGTTCAAAGAGTGGATTCTTGACAATCGTTTAACAAAAATATTCTCCTTATTTGAATAGTGCTTCAACTTATCCCGATTATATCATTTACACTGGAAACAGCAGTATTTGATATATAACAAATAAAAGAGTCACAACTTTCATTACCTGATTTTGTTGAACACATTCCACATTTATTAGGATATTAATAAAAAAAAATGAAAAAGTATCGTGTTAGTAGTGTAGATAGTTTTCATACGCGAATTTCATGAAACATATGTTATTCTCAGCTGGAAATAATAAACCAGGTCCAGGAGATTTATAACAGGAACACGATAATCGATGGGTGTAATGAAGGATTCATGAACTAAAATTGCATTTTCCTTCATCGAAATTTTCATAACGGTTCACATTTTGTGTTGAATATGGGACTATGGAGCGTTTCGCATGCGAAACGAGTTGGATATTATGGAAATGGAGCGTAAATCGACCGGAAATAATTATATAAATAATATAGATGCTAACTTTCGAAACAAAGAGATTTTCAAAACGGCTGTCGTTTCAACGTGAATTGACAGTGTTCATAAGCTCGAATACTGTAATAAACAGTTTAGTTATCACATTATAAAAAAATATTTTCTATTCCTGGTTCCTTCATTCATCATTAATCAAATTTTTTCTAACAGATACTTTACAGAGACAGGTAAAATTCACAAAATAGTGGATAGTTTGGAAAGTATAAAATATTTTACTGTATGGAAAGAGTGGGTATGTGTGGACGCTGCTTTCTTGGATAATTTACAATATAGTGGATTCCTATTATATCTGTATTTTCTATTCCTACCATTCGGAGTGACCACAGAATTGTAATTCTAAAACGTTTTCACACATGCATATTCTCATATTCCAAAGCATATCAAAAATAATTCTGTTATGACATTAACCGAAACTAAAGTATGAAACTATCTCATAACATTATTATGTGAATCAAAAGTTTAAATTTATCGCAATTGCTAGTGTTTCTATATTTTCGTGGTCTGAAGCTGCTTTTTAAATGTACAGTATAGTTTATACGTGTTGAGAATTGATTTCATTTATTACTAGCTGAATACGGCAGACGTTATCCTGCCAAATATTGGTCACTGTTTATACGCTATGGAAATGTCAGGGAAATTATATTTATAGTGAATTTCGTTGACGATTACGATTACAATTAATTGAAACTTGCTCAAATTTCACTATTAACTATACCTACGTTTATCCAATTCTTTTATATTTATTTTTTAGGACATGTTCCAATCTAGATTACTCCTCACAAAAGGATAACTTGTTCGGAATTTTCACTCTGGTACGTATTTTTATTATTGGTAATAGTTATAAAACCATTTTAAGTGGAAATTCTCAAATATTCTTACTTTTTATAACGTTTTAAAATCTATTCGACTATAAGCCTGTCGTCTGCTACAATACCAGCTCCCTACTGTCTTTTGTTTTATCAACAAAAAATTTTTGTCTTTCCGTTTCATGTCCCACTAGATTTATTTTATATATATATATATATATATATATATATATATATATATACATATACATATATATATATATATATATATATTGTTATACAATGTTTATTTGAAAACTATAAATCTATGTTTTCACTTAATTAACTTCAGTCTGTCAAAATTGCTAATTTTCTACAAATGAGTTATTGGATCTTTACCCGTGCGTCATTAATATCTGATAATATAACCGACAAATGTCAAATATTTTTTTTCTGTTTTTTACTATTAATAGAAAGAGATGCCACTTGATAACTATGCCGATTATGTTATCATATTGTAATGGTTTTCATATTTATTTAAACAGTAAACGGGTGGGATAAATTTAAACACACGGTATGGCTACTTACTAATTTATTTAAACACTAAACTAAAAACTAACACTTAATTTATATATACTCAACCAATCACTTAAATTTAATTCATATGCACACAAACTTAATTATTAATTTATATTAACATTTTACTGTTCGCTATTTCGGTGTATTCTTGTTTCTTTCACGAGATCACTTTATCAACTGAACTAAACTCTCCCTGGTCGGTTCTTTATATATGAGTGCCTTTTTACTAGATAATTCTAGACAAAAACCATTGACTCTCGTATTATCTAGATAAGACTGGTCACAAAAACAATGTCTAGATAAGATAGTCTCAGCGCGTCCGCCATAATTTTAACTTTCATACCTGGCTTAGACAGAGTCGGATTTAGGGACTATACCAGTGTGCTGTTTCGTTACATTACCCCCTCCTTAAATGGAAGTTCCTCCTGGAATTTTTGTGTAGCCGAGACTGGATGTTTGAATCGGCAACTGGCCCCATTTCTACACTTTCCGATCTTATGGAAATAGCAGGGCACCGTCTTCATCGGATACTGATAATGGGGGTTGTAGCTGCAAATTAATATTCGGACACCGGTATCTCGGAAGATAATCTCTACCATGTTCCTGATAACTCGCCAATCCAGGTACTCGCTATCTTAGGTATAGTCAGTTTCTTCACGCTGGATTCTAACACATGGTCTCGGAGGTTTCGAAGTACTTCCCAGACATCGCGGTAGTTAGATCGATCTTGAAATTCATTTTTAGTTACCACGTAGAAGACGTACCGCGAATTATGTTTCAGTTTCAGTGTCCTGTCAGGGGCTGGAATCTGGTCTTCAAGTTTTTCTGATTGCCCGAACTTCTTTCGAAAGACGAATGCCAACCCTCGTGCGTTCTTGAGACGGGCGGGGATGTTGTATGCCAGTGAATAATCTTTCGGGAGAGTGAACAAATCCTGTCGTTGTTCTGAAGTGACTCCATATCTAGCTTTCCCGGTACATCCATACGCGCCCATAAATTCATCGAAAGTAGGGTCAGACACATCTCGAATATGGTTCACTCCTTTCTCTAGGTCATGTTCTCCTTCGAATGGTTTTGGTGAACTACTTTTGGTTTTCCGTTGGGGATCTTGCTAATGCGATATATAACATCATTGATCCTTTTCTTGATTAAGTATGGACCTTCCCAGGATTTTTGTAATTTTGGAGAAAGTCCTTTTCTCCTCGTCGGGTTGTGTAACCATACTTTGTCCCCTTCTTTAAAACCGCCTCCTGTGACCTGCGTGTCGTACCGACTTTTCATTCTGTCGCTGGCAACTTGAAGATTTGTTCGAACGAATATATGAATATCGTCCAGCCTTCTTCTCAATTGGATCACGTAGTCTTCGCCTGCTAGATCTTCTCCAGACCTACAGCCAAATTCCAGGTCACAAGGAAGCCTCATTTCACGTCCAAATAGGATTTTTGCCGGGGTTTCACCCGTGGACTCATTGACGGCAGATCGATAAGCCAATGCGAATAGGGAAAGATACTGGTCCCAATCTCACCGATGGCTGGATACTACTTTGGACAGGTATTTTCCATTAGTCCTGTTCATTCTCTCGACCATTCCATCTGACTGTGGATGTAATGCTGTTGTCCTGGTCTTCTTCATTCCCAGCTTGTCGCAAATATCCTGGAATAGATGACTTTCGAAATTTCTTCCCTGGTCGCTGCGGACCTGCAAGGGCACTCCATATCGGCTGATAAATTCTTTCACCAATACATCCGCAACAGTTGTGGCCTAGGTTCGGGATAGCATAAATTTCCACTCACTTTGTGAAATAATCCATTACAACCAGTATGTATTTGCCACCATTTTCGGTCGTCGGAAA
Organism: Galeruca laticollis; assembly: GCA_963921935.1. Classification (NCBI taxonomy): domain Eukaryota; kingdom Metazoa; phylum Arthropoda; class Insecta; order Coleoptera; family Chrysomelidae; genus Galeruca; species Galeruca laticollis. The sequence goes on along the minus strand of OY998183.1, from coordinate 117,978,695 downwards.
TGGTCCAGCGATATCTAAAGCAATCCTTTCGAAAGGGCTTCCAGCATTATAGTGTTTCATGGGTGCCTTCTTCTTGCGATGTGGTCCATTACTCGTAACACAAGTCGTACATTTCTTACACCAGTCCTTCACATTGTCGGAGCTGTTCATTCAATAAACCCTTTCACAGACTCGCTGAAGGATTTTCTTCCCTCCCAGATGACCTCCCGATGGACTGTCATGTAACTTCTTCAGTACCTCAGCTACTCTCGTTCTAGGGATAACTAGCTGTTTCCTCATCTCAGAACCATAATCGTTTTCAAGGACTCGTTTCAACATCCCTTCTTCCAGGACAAGGGAGTCCCACTGATCCCAATACGCCTTGAGTGTCGGTGAAAATCTTGACACTTCTTGCCAGGTAGGTCGCCGATTTTCTTCCATCCATTGCCGGATCATCTTCAAGTGAGGATCATTCTCCTGACCTCCTATGATCCTGGTGAGTGACCATTCTTCATTGACTACTGTAATTCTTGAAATCGCAACTTCCTTAGATTTCGACTTGTTGCATTGTGTATAGTCTACAGGGCATGACCGTCTAGGCAAAGAGTTGGCTTTTCGGTGATTCGCATCAGCTGGATGTTCACCCCTGTCTGATTTCCCCTGTGACTGGAGTTCTTGGGACGCTTAGACGGACTGTGTACGTGCTCTAGCTCGCCACACTTCCAGCATTTGATCTTCTTCGGCATCTTGTCTGCAATACCTTTCAACAAGTTGACGATTTGGTCAAGTTTGTCATCGTCATCTTCTTCCTGCATGGTCCTACCTTTGTTGTACCGCGAGCCCTTCGTGGCTGCTTTGAAGTTAAGAGGTTCTTGGTTTGCAAGAGTCGTAGGACGCTAACACGAACTGCGTATATGCTCTAGCTTGCCACAATTACAGCACCACAGATAAAAGTTATTTTAAAGGAATACAGGTAAATTCATTGTATGTGTGTCCCACACACACTTTCAACGTGCCTCACATTCGGTGAAGAGTCTCACATGCCTGAACCGAAATATTTAATAGAGGATTCCGATGCGATGATAACATTAATTCTTAGCTTAAATTTTACCGTATTGTTGTTGGTTAAAACAATCTGTTCAGCTTTCTGGGGGGTTATTTCATGATCCGGAGTTCAGGATTTATCCACTAAGCCACCAAGCCGATATTAAAACAAACAAAAGGATAGTCTTATTTCGGTGACATCATATTGGAATAGCCAGAGTCTGAAATTAATCACTCGAAGTTATCGGTAGTGTCAAAAGGGCCTAATGTTCTTGAATATATATTCACGAATAGTGTAGGATGAATAAAGTACGTACATTATTAGTGTTTTAAATGAAACTCACTGTTTCTAGCTAATTACACAATATAATGAAAATTGTTGAAAATTCTAAAAAAATGACAATTGTTGAAATGTAACTTCTGTCATTCTGACGATGATATTGATTTATCGAAACAACTGTCAATTTTTTAAAATTTTCAACAATTTTCTTTATATTGTGGAATTAGCTAGAAACAGTGAGTTTCATTTAAAACACTAATATGAGTAAATTCCACGAAGTAAGGGACAGTTAATTTCATTAAAGTGGGTACTGTATGAATCTAATTATATCTGTGTGGAAAACAGCAATCCTTCGATAACACAGCTGGCCTCTGATTCCAATCGATGTAAGGAACGGTGCTTCAATAAATACCACTTTTTGATAAAAATAACGAATATATTTCTTATTTTAAAATTGCCAGAGACTCAGTGGTTTCCACACTGAGCAACAAATAGTTGATGGGTGGTGTTGTAATTCTATTTTCATCCATTATATATACGATAAAGATAAATGTTACCTTAAATTCCATCAAAAGAATGCACAAAAACACTGCAATACGTACTTAATCACATTCACTGCAAGCGATATTATGTCTTTCTGTTGGAAAAGTATGAAAAAAGGTACTACAGGACAGGAAGTTTTAACCACCTCGTGGATTGGAAAAATATATTAACACCCCTTACAGAATAAAACAGAACACGTGAGGAACTTGGACTTGTTAATTCATCACTCTAGGAAGGGTACGGTACTTCTCCCATTGTGTGCGGCATTTTCGCTCGCAAAACGGGTGCTTGCATGCGCAGTCGTTAACTGGGAATAAGCCGGCCAGGTTAGAAGGTTCAGAAAGACTTTAAAATAAGTGGCGTGCTTGCATAATCAAAAAAGGTTTGAATTACAACAGGTACATAACTGACAAAATGTTTATAGACTTCCATATTGTGAAATGTCCTGTATTTAATATTATGATCACGACGATATCTTCAACCTAAGGTGATTTTCTCCAGCCAACGTTGTGGCAGCTCCTATACTCCGTTTTTAAAAGGCATGGAGTAATAAATTACTCATTTTGGCCGGAACCATAGGCGTACCACATTTAGTCATTTAAAAAAATGTAGTCTTTTCAGTTCTAAGAAAATGCCCCCATAATACAATGTACTTACTAGAACTTTTCAACTATAAAAGTAGCGGAAAGGTTGAATATTTTCAATTTACAGTTCATCTGTTCTGGAGAAACTGCTGTGTTGATTGATTTCCCCATTATTACTGTTATTTGTTATTATTTTTTACCGTTATTGTTAACTGGTGTTAATTTTTGTTCATCTATACAAGTTCTCTTCTCATCACACGAGACAAACACCTAACTACACCTTCCAACTATATAGTGTTCCAACCAAATTCGACCAGATATGGAGGATTTATCACCATCTAAGCGACCTAAAGTTGGCCCATTGTCGCTGAACAAAAAAAATCTGATATTAAATTGCTATTCCTCGTTGAAGAACAAAGAAATTAGAAGAAAAATCATGAATTTGACAGGAAGTGTTGATGAAACTGTGAAGATTACTGCAACAATGATGGGTGTTTCAAAAACAACAATTTATAATTAAATGAAGGTGAAAAAAAGATGGAAACATCACAGCCCCAGCAAAGTCCCCAGGCCGACCCAAACTTGAAATGGATGACGACTTGAAGAATGGAATAAGGCGTAAGGTGCATGTTTTTTTCTTTAGAAAAGAGATCCCAACTCTCTCCAAAATTATGGCTTCGGTTCAAGAAGATTCAGATTTTCCGAAAATGTCTCGAAGTACATTATGGAAAATTTTGAAGGAACTTGGATTTGAATATAAAAACAATTATCGGAACGCAATTTTGATTGATAGAGACGACATTGTCATTTGGAGGAGGAGTTATTTGCGCAATATTTGGAAAGCAAGACTAGATCAATAACGAATTTATTATTTGGATGAGACTTGGTTAAATGAAGGTCATACTGTTTCAATGTTTTGGCAAGACACGAATGTCAAAAGTCGGAGGCAGGCAGCTCTTGAAGGGTGGTCAACAGGCCTCAATCCACCAGCAGGAAAAGGACGTCGAATCATCATTACACATATCGGAAGTGCCGAAGGTTTTGTTAAAGGTGGATTGTTGTGCTTTGAGTCGAAGCAAACCGGAGATTATCATGAAGATATGGATGGAGACGTTTTCGAAGAATATTTCTCACAAATGTTAGATCTAATTCTAACGGGCTCAGTCATTGTTATGGATAACGCAAGTTATCACTTCAGGTTAGTGGAGAAATTACCTTCAACTGCATGGCGTAAACAAGATATTCACGATTGGCTAACCTCGAAAAATATTGAATGCCCAGATAACCCGCTGAAAAATGAGCTCTTGCAACTGGCCAATTCACATAAACACAAATATAGTAGATACGTTGAGGATCAAATGGCATCAGCGCGTGGTATAACGGTGCTGAGGCTTTCTCCTTATCACTGTCAACTCAATCCCATAGAATTAATATGGGCCCAAGTGAAAGGGGAAGTTTCAAGAAAAAATACGACATTCAAAATGAGTGACGTAAAAGTTTTATTCGAAGATGTGGTAGGTAACGTAACCAAAGAAAACTGGAAGAAATGTGTGTACAAGAAGAACTAAATATGTGGGAAATGGATTTCTTAAGTGAACACATGATTGAACCATTTATAATCAATGTTAATAATGGAAGCTCAACAGAATCGTCTGATTCTGATATATAGACTAGTTTTTGTGTTAGTTATTACTATTATTTGTTAGACTTTTTTTTATAAATATTACATTAATTCGTACTTTATTCCTGCATTTTTCTTTTTTCCTCTCCTATTGTAAACGGTATATTAGTAGTAAAGTTGATACCTACTGCAAAAAAAATTGAATCGATATTGTGAACTCTTTTGAATAGTTTTCGTAATTATAATTCCATAGTGCCTTCGTATTCATATACCAAGTTTTTTTTGTCCTGATTGCACGCCTCTGAGGATTAAATTGTTTATTTGTTCATTCAAATACAATAGAGCGACCCTTTCAATACAATAGGCGACCCAACCGAATACAGAGTTACGGGGTGTCTACCTGAAATTCGTAACAAATGAGAAATTTTAGTACAAAATTAGATAAACTTCGGAGATATTTTATTATACACCCTGTATCGGTTTTGCATACCTAATGAGCTTTCATTACTCCATGCCTTTTAAAAACGGACTTTAGGCAAATACAAGACCGTCCCGTGTCAATACGAGAAAGCGCGCTGACGAATGCGGTAAGCAAGCATCTTGTCACTTAGATTTTGTCATTTCGTCATATATTATTATTAGTTTCGTGATTCGTAGTCTAAATTAACAATTGTCAGTAATATGTCAGTTGATGAAGAAATTGATGATAATATTTAATATAATAGACCCGCCTCCAGTAAGGGAAGAATAAAAAAATTTAAAAAAGAAAATTATTAATATATTAACATTATCCCAGGAACAACGTTTGGAAAATAATAATCACAAAAGTATAATTCGGAGATCGTGAGCCATCAGCTTTTTATAGAGAATTATGATAGCTGGGCATAAAAATAACCATGTCGTTGACAGAGAACACCTCACCAAACTATGAGCAAGACGACTTCCTAAATGCTTGTCAATAACTTTAACTTCTAACGATGGAAAGCCAGTAAAGGCAGCTATTCACAAAATGTATCGGACGTCTCAGATCAAAAAAATTCTTTTTCAAAAGTTTTTGTTTAATTTTCAGAAAAATGTCAGATTATGTTTCCTAACTTAACTGAACAACAATCAATTTTACGTAAAGAAATTGAAACTCTAAAAGAAAACAATTTGTCGCGAAACAGAAAAGTGAGTTTCTTATCCTTCTTGTTCAAAAAACGTGTTGAACCCAAAAAACGCAGAAATGTGTTCGATAACTTCCAAAAGACTTTTTATTTTTGATAAACATAACGAACTAAATTTCCTAATTGACAGCGGAGCGGACATTAGTGTCGTTCCTTTGTTTTATTTTAAGGGAAATGAACGAGACATTTCTTATGTTACTTTGGCAAGCGGAAATCGCATTTCTACTTATAACAAGCAATCCATTTTCTTCACTAAAGCGGAGGTAAATAAAGCAAAAATAGAAGAATAATCGATAATCAAACCAAATCTGTTGAAATATATGAAAACGTTTTAAATTTGCCTAAATTTTTTGAGATTGAAAATCAGTACACAAATTTGCTTAAAAAATAATGCAATATTTTCTCAGAACCTATTTTTTTATTAGGTAAATATATATTTCCCACGAGAAAAAAATCTTAGTACAACCTTCTACGCTCACATTGTTCGTTGTAGCAACGGTGTCAAAAATTCATAGAATTATAAATTCATAATTCATTCTGCTCCCCTTATGACTCTGATAACGGTTTTACTTAAACTTGAATAATTTAGGCGAGAACGGTGCGTTTCACAAAAGATGAAAAGCTCGGCAAAAATTGGCCTTTTGTGATGTGCTACACATAATATGTCTAAAATCTCCTATAGATACCCGAAGCGATGTACTATGTATATGGTAGTGAGAATGTTTTGTGTATGTTTTTCTTCCTGAAGTTGAGGAAGTGGCTTGTAACGGAAAATTTTAATAGAAAAGAAACCCGGAAGGGATATTTTCGTTTGAAAGTGTTCAGAATACGTGAAGCTGTTATTACCTCGCAGATCAATGGCTATAAACGTTCCGTACATAATAATCTACGAATAGATTGAATTGATACTTACACAAATATTGCTATTTAATGTGATTATTTTTAGCGTCATCAAATAAATACTAATGAAATAGTGGGAATAATTTAATTACTGTCGAGAGAGCTATGATCTCGAGACAGGAATGAAACTTCCTACCGAGGTTTGTATACTGTTTTTCCTCCTACCCCTATAGAAAGTACACACTTTCCTCCCTCAAATCAGAGAGGAAACTCATACTTTTTTTTCCTAGGGAGAAAAAGTACTTTCCTCCCTAGGAAAGAAAGTATTTTTCCTCCCCTTCATTTCAAGTGAGTTGTAAACGATGAAACTTATGAATTCATTATATTCATATTGTTTCCATAATTTCTAGAACATCCTGTATATCCTGTTTTTTGGTAAAAATCGAATCAAATCAACCTCAGGAATCTTAGATATACGTTTTTTGAGTTCAGAATAAGAAAAGCATAGTATGCTGTGGCTCACTTCAGCGTCGCCCTGAACCTTGCATGCTCTCCCTGTAAAGTATCACTTTCCGAGCTTGACACGCATATAACTATTGATTGGACATGTCAACAATTTTCCCTGGAAGTGAAAGGTCATTTTCGAAGTAATTTTTATGCTAAATCATAATTCAAGACCATAATTAGCCTATCAAGCCAAGTTTTTGAAGTATTTGGTATAATTCTGAGGTTCGAAACTTCCTTCTAGCTCGTCATCCTTGAAGTAGGCGATAACGTCGCCTGAATTGAGTTCCTTCATACTGGCGTATGTAAGCCAGTGCTTGATGAATACATGAAACCTAAAATGAGAGAGTATCTGACATTCGCAAATAATGTGTTCGACAGTCTCATCTTCTTGTTCATATCCTCTACAAAGTAGGGTGTTGGGCAGACCCAGTCTGTGGAGGTGTTTTCGTAGGTGGCAGTGACCAGTCAGAATACTCGTGGCTGTTCGTAGGTTCTGCTTGTTCATAGTCACGTAGCAGTTCCTTGGCAAGTCTGCAGCCTTCTGCGTCGTCCCATCTACCCTTAAACTTATTAAGGGTGCGTTCATTTAATAGGTCGGCCGTCGCTGACGCCGATAGACCAATGAAAGTGCCAGGTCCCAAGAGTTTGTGGGAAGCTGCCTTCCTGGTTAGCGAGTCTGCAATATGTTGTTACAGGCTTCGATTAAGGCCATATGATATTCTAGTACTAGGCCTGATGTAATGCGTGGTCTGTTCAGGGCTAGTAATGTTTGTTTACTGTCCGTGAGGATGTGTATATTATTACCTGTAGTTTTTCTTTTGGTAATCACTTTTGTAACGATGCAGATAGCAGTGAGCTCTGTTTGAGCAATACTTGCATTGCAGCCCATTGCCCATTTTATGTTTAGATTTAGGGATTTTAAAAAATTCCACAACCTGAGCCCACGTTGGATTTAGACCCGTCTGTAAAGATGCGGATTGCGCCTTCTTCCAATAGGTCTTGTGAGTTGTTTTTAAAGATTACCTTGTAGGGCCTGTTGAAGGCATATCGCGGTGGAATCGAGTCGGTATTAGCCTGCAGCAGTGGGACCTCCCTGAGGGCCTCATGCCACAAGTTACATCTCAGTTTACCGGATCCTACATCAGTTAGTATACCAGTACAGCGTAGACGTGTCATGGTCATCAAAACAACCTCCTTGATGTATATGTCAAGGGGAGTGAGACCGAGGATTACCTCCAAAGCTCTTGTTGGTGTGGTTCTCATGCCTCCTGTTGTGTTGAGGCATGCTGTTCTTTGAATTTGATCCAGTTTACGGACGACTGTCAGCTGGTTCGCTTTAGCTTCCCAGGCAATCGCGCTGTACGTCAGCATAGGTCTGATAATGGCAGTGTAGATCCAGGCAGCGACCCAGTGTGACATTACCCAGGTGCGGCCGATGGTTCTACGACACTGCTCATAAGAATTATATGCTTTTTAACTCTACTTTCTAAGTGAGAGTTCCACGTTAACTTATTGTCAAAGGTGACCCCTAAATATTTCACCTCTGAAGAGAAATTAAGTTTGGTATCTAAGAGCTTTGAGGCTTGATGTTGTGCAAGCTTCCTTTGTTCGTGAAAAGAACCATCTCCGTCTTTTTTGGATCTATTGACAGTGAATTATCTCTGCACTATTGTTCTATGATATTGAGGGCCTCCTGAATTAAAGCGCAGAGTGTCTGCTCGAATCTTCCTGTAAGCAGATGCACTAGGTCATCTGCATATGCTATTGTGTAGAAGGAGTCTAACACCATGTTCCACAGTAGTGGCGAGAGAACCCCTCCTTGTGGACAACCTTCTACCACCAAACCTCTGATTTTTATTGCTCTTTTTGAGAGCATGTTATATATCCAGCCATTTATGGTTTGGGGGATATTCTTGTTGGAAAATGCATTTGTTGTTTTAGGAAATGTGGTTCTATCGAATGCGCCTCCTATGTCTATGAAAACACTCTCTCGATGCGGCCCACTACGAGATTAAGAGCCGAATCGGTGGATTTCCATGGAGTGTATGCATGTTGATTTGGATGCAGTTGATTCTGTGTTATCACCGCATCTCTTATGTATCGTTCGCACAGCCTCTCCAAGGTCTTCATTGGAAACGATGTGAGGCTAATGGGTCGATATGCTTTTGGGATGGAATGGTTCATTCTTCCTGATTTTGGTAGGAACACAACTTCAGCTTCTCTCCAACATTTTGGAATATACCTCAGCAGGTTACATCAAGGATAAACATAATAAGCTGAAGGTCGCAAGTCTACGGAATCGTGTTTCGCGAGTAATTTCAATTTTTTTTATGATGCCAGTGCAATCATGAATTTCTTTTCCAATAACTTTTACGTCTGAGTAAGCTAACAAAAGAAGTATTGAGCTATGTCACTTCCTAGTATACAGATTGAAAACTGTAATTTGACTTCCTAGTACGGCTTATGCGCACAAAACACAAGTTCACCAAATCTCAAGTCAAAAGATGCAAAGGCCAAATCAATCAAAAATCCATCGGCCTTTGCTTCTCGAGGTAAGATCGATCAAAGATCCAGCCAACCAAGGCAAGCTCTGTTACAAAACTGCATCAAAATCTTTAATTAATAAATTTCATTCAACTACATCCCGATGGGAAAAAGTTTTTTTCTACAACTACTATGCAAAACACGCTTTTATACACAAATTTTTATGCTCAAAACAATTAGTTTGATATCCGTTAGAAAAGTAACAATGTAGAGTGTGGGAAAGGAACACGTTATGGTACTTTTTCGCACGGAAATGTCACTTTGCCCACGGAAATGAAAATGTCAAATTTTTTTGACAATACTTTATAGTGGATTTCTGGGTGTTCAAATTTAAAATTTAATCTAAAAATTCTGTAAGTAGACTATTTTTAAGATTATGTTTTTCAGTTTATTGATTATAGATCATAAACAAATTCATTTTCTATATTCTGTGTTCATTTCTTAAATTCGTTCTGTTTAAGTAAAATACATATATAAGTTACTTTTTTCTTTAATTAATAAACGTAGTTGTAGAAAAAATATTGTGACAACTCGTACGCAAAGCACTTTTCCCACTCGCTGGATTTGCCACAAACTTCTACGCTCGTAGGAAAAGTAACGCTTTGCCCACTTGTTGTACAAACTACTATTCTGAGATAAGAAGAGATGACTTTGGAATGGTGAAACTCAGGAAAATACTACCAAAATTAGTTTTAGCATTTCTATGACAACCACGACCCTTTTTTCACAAACCTGTGCTATGAGAATGCGAAGTAAATGATTTTTTGTAAATTATTATAGTTATTAGTGAAAACACAACATTCTTATTTTACATTAAAGAACTCTCAATCATCAATTGCTTTCACTTCTCCATGATTTTAGGTATGAATTAATTTTTGAGATCATACATGAAATGAACTTTCCACACACCTTCCGAATTTTTGATATGGGTTCCCCTTCATGGTTTTTCTCTCATATATTATATTCAAGATACGAGATAATTGGAACTCATAATGTGGGAATGATATTCAAAATCTGGTGGCGAGTGATTGAACCCGTGAATGGAATGAAAGATAATTAATATATTGTTAATATAGTAATGGAGGAAAGAAAATTTTAAAATACTATGTACAACACAAGTAGAGAAAAAGATCGGGTGAAATCGTAACCACCAAAGAGGTTGATATACATGAAAAAACGTTAAATTATATTACAACTTTAACGGGAATAAATTTGGAAGGAACAGTTTCTTCAGACGATATGGAAGAAATTACATCGAAATAAAACCAAAGTAATTATCTTACGTATAGAGAACTGAAAAAAACTTAGGCAATATGAATATAGAGGTTGTGGTGATTAAAAGTGAGTGTTCCACTTGTTAAGCCATTTGACACCCATATCATTAATGTGGGTAAACGCTTACCTACAATCGGTGGGAAATAAATAATAGCATATGTTGTATAAAACTCACTGGGTTGGATTTATCAAATATCTAATAACAAGAAGTCTTGACCATAGTCAACAGTCGATGACTTAGCATACATACGATGTACAACTAACACTGAAGTGTAATTAATAACTTACTTATCTTTATAATACGGAACCATATTATTTATATACACATATGAAATGAATACACATTTCATCCCCTTGTTTACAATATTTCGACCTCAGCATTGTCTATTCATTTGTTTGATATTTATGTCGTGTACAACCGAGAACGTGTTTCTTACTACTACTAAACCACTCGTATTTTTAGGGATCCGTGGTTTTTCTTACTGAATAAATCTTCTTTTATTTATCGGTAACCTTTCGGTTCAATAACCGTCACAGGGTAGTTAAAAGTTTCAAATTTCTTGGTATAGGAATGAATTATCAAGGGATACAGTAAAAGAAAGTTATTCAGAATATATGGGCATTGACAAGTATGGTATAAAAATTAAAATTATACGTCCAACGTTTTCTCTCGACCAATATTTTTCTCCTTTCACTCTCTCAACAATGTTCACTTGTTTATTTTATGACTAAATTGGCTCATTTGTTTCATCATTATATGATCTTCATTACATTTTCTTCTCAGTTCTGTTTTTATACCGCTTTTTAATAAAAATATTGATAGAAACTCAGTTTCGTCCATTGTATTCTGTGTTTTACAATATTCTCTCCAGGTACGTTAGGATACAATAGGATGAATTTTTTGATGTTACGTTTTTTTCCAGCTCATCTAAAAAATGTCTATCGAAAAGTATTCCTTTATATATTAAAACTCAGTGACAATATCTGTGACACATTTTCTCCGATTTCCTTTTACATTATTCCTAAAATTTTCTTTACTAGATAAAGGTGTGGTAACAATGAAAATATTGTTTTTCTCGACCCTCTCAACAGAGAAACGGAAAAACGACAAAAGATACAAATCAAGAAAGGTTCCTGTATGTCTCGAATACAATACAACAAACAACCCTGTGGCCAACATCGTACGTTAGACTGTGATTTATAAGCAGAAGCCCCGAGATTATTCCTGCTGACACCGGGGAGCCTCGGCCTTGTCGCGATTCAATTATACCTTTTGTCTTCTTTCACTGTTATCCTTATTTGTCCCGCAGAAAATATAAAGAGCTTAAACTGGACGACGAATAGCAACAATTATTTTATCTCAACTCAAATATTGACAATGTTTAAAGATAATCGGTATAGTAACAAAGTTGAGTTGTGAGTAATTTTTGCTTTCACTAGATTGACATCAAATATAAAAACATGTACTTACAGTTTCTGAATTTGAGTTATACCCCGGTTGAAATAGACATTCACCCTTTCATAAATTCCCAAGAAGCTCAATAAATACTTGAACGTTAGGGATACCATTATAATGAATATGTGAAAAGTCCCCATCGATCCTATGTGTGCAAGAATTTTTATTTAAGATCAAAGTTCGCAAAAATGGGTTTTTTGGATTTTTTAGCGCAACGCTTAGTTATATGATAAAAATAATTCATACAAAAATTGTAGATCATGCAATTATCTACAAAAACTGTGTCTACACTTTTTCCCTACGATTTATAATTTCGCAGAAAAAGCAATTATGAAATTTACTAAAGTTGTATTCCCCATACTAGGGCAAAGAACGAAGATTTTAACGAAGGAAGAAATTTAAACATTCATCTAGGAAGCACCATATAAAGGAAATTTAATGATTAAGATTTTAATTTCTATTTAGACTACACATTTATTTATTTTTTACGTGGCTCTAATAGTTGGTATCTCTGGGGCCTGTAGAATGGATGACTTTGTCCGGATGACTCTACACGATGTAGAAAACCTAGAATATAACTTTTAATTAGCATACCTGATTCGAAGACCAACAAATTAATATCATTGTAATTAATCAGATGTACTTGAATGTTTATCGATAGTATGTTTCGTTAACACCAGAAAATATGAACAGTGACCGATTTTTCTTTAAATATCGAAGCGGAAAGGGTTGTAGACAAGCGGTAGGAATTCATCAATTTGGAAAAATGCCTAAAATAGTTTAGTCCAGGAAATCTGGGTATGTAAGCGTCATATTCGAAATTATCGATGAGTCTGAGTGTCAGCCTTCTCATTGAACGTGCTTTTTTATGTTTCAATGTTTATGTTCATGATAGTGCGTTACTTTTTTGTTGTTATTATTAACTATTTTTAAATCTTACGTGACATGCCGTTGTGGCTGGATAAAAGTTTGTGTTTATTTTTCAAACACCTTCGTTTGGTAGGTAGGAATGTAGCTATGAACAAGTACGTACTAGCAATATTAGTTATTTTGTTATTAGTTTATTATTAGTACCTATGTATTGTGTATTACCCGTTAAATAGTAGAATGAATACATATAATGATAAATTAGTGGATTATTTCATTTACGTTGCGTTACGTGGCTTCCGTGTGGGTAGCTCGCTGTTTATTCCAAAATTAACAAAGTAGCTCAACACATTGAGAGGTTGGCGACCACTGGTCTAGGACACTGGGAAGACTAGAAAATAGCTCTTTTGGAGTAGAATAAAGAGCTCCCTTCATCGAAAAGAACATGAGGGCAAATGTGCAAGGGGACTATTAATTTGGCCTCAGCACAACGCCTTCAAAAAGTTCTCTTAAAAAGGAACTTACCGACCAATTAGTCTGACTTCCCTTCACCAGAAAGTAGACATGCAGCACTGAAAATTATGTTGATAACATACATCATTAGATACGCCTACATTGAAACCGTAGTTCTTCGAATATGTTGTTGAGAACATAATATTTTGAACTGTCTACCATTTAAGTATTATATGAGAAGAGTTCGGTGAAAAACATTAAAATCGAGCGATAGCTTTACATTGAAAAAAATGTAAAAATGTTAAAAAATAGTAGTTTGTACAAAAGCGTCACTTTTCCTTCGAGCGCAGCCGTTTGTGGTCCGAGAGCCGTAAAAGAGTTTTGCGTACGAGATGCACACAATATTTTTTCTAGAAGCGCGTTTATTAATGAGAGAAAAAAAGTAATTTATATGAAATTTGAACTTTCAACACTAAGAATTTAAAAAATTAATATTGAATATGAAAAAATAAAGTCAACATAGGGATAAGTTAATAGTAAAATTTCATCAATTTTGAGTTGTTATATCTGGAGTATCTTTTTTTAAAAATTTATTTTCACTAATTGTAATATTAGTGTCTGTCAACGACATTTTGTAGCGACATCTCACTAATCCGGTACAAACCTTCCCCAACCGAGGTGCACTCAGGAACCTATGTCAATCGAATCAGTTAGTTACTCACAGATTGCCAGTAAGTTCATTTGTAGCACGTGTTGTGTTGTAAGGTTAGGTTATTTTTGTGTCTGAATTTCTACGAAGTGAGTATATATTTTAAAATATCAATGATATTAGGTTGATTCGTAGATATTTACGAAAGCCATACTATGATCAAAAAGTGGATAGGTTTATTAGCTTACTTAGAAAAACAAATATGACGAAAATATTACTATCCTGTAAATTGGTCCATTCTCTGTTGTGTAATTTGGTCCTGGTCCGAATTACACGTATTCAATTACAAAATTTATGTTTTATTTTTTAAGGATGTCAACGAGATCTGAGAGAAAGAGTAAAGGAGTTTATGGTAAATGGAAACCAGAAAATATGGATGCTGCAATGAAAGCTGTTAATTTAAAACAACTGGGTATAAATGAAGCTGGAAAAGCATTTTCAATTCCAAAAACAACGTTAAAAAGAAGATTGGGGAACAGTAAATAAATATTCCACTGGAAGCAGTTATATCATCGGAAGGCAAACAGATTTACCTCCGGCAGTGGAAAAAGACCTTGTTAATCACATTCTTCAGTTGGAGAGGATGTTTTATGGACTAACACGTGAAAGGCTGATGAAACTACCGTACGAAATAGCCGAGAAGAATAATATTAAGACGAGATTTAATGACGAAAAAAAATCAGCTGGTAAAGAACGGTACGCAGGCTTCATGAAACGACATCCAAACATAGGTCTGCGTCTCCCCAAAGCAACGTCATTAGAACGAGATGCAGGATTCAACAAAACTGTTGTTTATAATTCTTTTGACGTTTACGGAACAATAAAAAAGGAAAACGCTATTTCCGCAGATCGTATTTTCAATGCTGATGAGACATCCCACACTGTTGTCCAGAAACCACAGAAAATAATTGCTCAAAAAGGGAAACATCATATAGGCGCCATAACGTCATCCGAAAGAGGCCAAAATGTTACTGGCATGTATGCAATGAGTGCTTTATTCCTCCAATGCTTATTTTTGCCAGGAAGCGTATGAAGGATAGTTTAACGTATGGAGCACCTCCAGGAACTTTATTCAAGTGCCAAGACAAAGGGTGGGTGGATACTGATGGATTTTATCACTGGTTGGATCATTTTATAAAGTATGCCAAACCATCTAAAGAGAACAAGGTGTTAATCGTATTAGATGGACACAGTAGTCATACTCAGAATATGAGAGCATTAGATTTAGCTCGTAATCATGGTGTTATCATGCTTTCATTTCCTGCACATTGCACACATAAGATGCAACCCCTTGATTTTGGGTTCTTCAAACCATTAAATACTTTCTTCGCTTCCGCAATAACTTCAAAATTATACGATACACCCGGTAAATGTTTGAGTGTTGATAGTATTAGCGGTCTAGTAGGCAAATCGTTTCCCAGAGCAGCTACTATGGAGACAGCTATGAACAGTTTTCGGAAAACAGGATTATGGCCTCCTGATCGTTTTGTCTACAGCGATGTAGATTTTGCAGCTGCAACAGTATCCGAACGACCAATTGATTCAGATGAAAATAACATTAACATTTTGTAACTGAATCTGCTACTTCCTCTTCTTCAGAAAACATAAATTTGCTTACAAATAAAACACAGCCATCCACATCACGATCAGCTCTGATGGAAAATACTTCCTTAAATATTTCTACAGGTATCTCATTCAAATCACAACCTATCCAGCAAGAAAATTCTTCATTAACAACATCTGTACCATTCACATCAGATCATGTACATCAAGCAAACACTTCTGCATGTGCTCCAACTACATCACAACCTGTCGTGAAAGCTACTCCCATCAAAAGTTTTGAATCTTCTCCTTCCACATCCCATCCTATGCATCAAGAAGATACTTTCTCAAATATTTCTGTATTGGCCCCATCCACATCACAATCTATTCTGGAAACTACTCTTTTAAAAATTTCTGAATCTTCCTCATCAACAACGAATTTAGGCGACCTCGAAACCGAACAGTATACACAGAACCAGTATTATATCCCAGTGGAAATAATTCATCCTCTACCGTCATCAAGTGGGATATCAATGGGACCACAAAAGAAAAAACGGATCAATGTCTCAGGAGTGGTTCTAACTGCAACACCTTATAAAGAACAGTTGAAAATCCAACAAACGCCCAAAACAAACACACATAAACGTAAGTTAGCAGCGACAAAGGAGAAAAGCAACAAGGAAAAAAAGAAGAAAGAGAACGAGGGCAAAAAGACGAAAATCAACGAGGAAAAATGTCATCCAAAGACAAATGAGAAATGCCGCACTGGTCATCAAATTTGTTTCCTTTGTTTGCGATGAAAACTATGATGCAGATTGGATTCAGTGCAAAACATGTGAGGGTTGGGCACATGAAAATTGTGCTACCATAACTGATGTCAATTATTATTACTGCAATAACTGTCTATGTTAATGGCAGAATAATAAAAATATCTGTCTTTATTTGTTTTATTTTTTTTATTGTGTTGACATACTTTGAGACTAAAATATATTAAAACCAAATTACACGACAAATAAAACCGAATTACAAGCCAACAGTCCAAATTACACGAACGGTTCAACTTGCAATAATTTTTTTTTCATTCGAATTGTTCCTAGTTCCGTCATTATGAAATGGAATGTCAATTGTAATTAATGGGTAAAAACAAGAATTTTTTTTTAAGATTCTGTTATCACAAATATCAAACTTATCTTAATTTCTGCTTAGGTGGTCCAAATTACACGGATTTCCCCTAGTCAAAAACACACAGTCGGCAATCAATGTAAGACGTCTATTACGCACGGTAAAACAAAACGCACGGCTGTAAAGTAAATCGCACGGCTTCCATAGCAACCACTTAGCAACTGTCAATAGACGTAGCCATATTATTCAAAATTTATTACTTAAATACTAGCTGACCCGGCCACGCGTTGCTGTGGCTAAAGTTTTTGTTATATCACATTATAGTAAACAATCTAAGAGGAACAATAAGAGAACATCAGTCGCGGAGTCCACTATGCTTTTTCACACAGATGGTATTTGTAAAAAAATATGGTGATCTCCTTATTTGACTTTCTACTACTATAACCCTTTAGTACAATGAAATTATTTACGAACAAAGACGAAAATGTTGATGTTGGTATACAAATTCACTGGATTGAGATTTGAAGGGGAAGTACGTTGAACACAATTAATTAAAATGTTCTTACACTTGATATTAAGCAGAAATCAATAGGTACAAAATGAAAATTTATCAGATTTATTATTTCCATTTAATTTTATAACAAATATAAGTATATTACAGTATAATGCAGTAAATAACATGTGACGCTTAAACTCATGAATGAGGTAGGCAAGGCAGACAGTCTTAAACTTTTAAACATTAATATCTATTTTTTTGAATTATAAATACTTTCAATTTCAATTTATTTTAACACCAATCGGTGCAATGTTTTTGGTTAACCTGTCTTTAGCTAACACAAATAGATTCGACGGTTTCCCAACACGTGAACACGCAACATATAGTTGCCCATGAGAAAAACATGGATTTTCCAAATCTAAACCAGAAATGGACATTGTTTGACCTTGAGATTTATTTATAGACATGGCGAAAGCTAAACGAATTGGAAATTGTAGCCTTTTGAAGGGTATGGTAGAATCTGATGGTATCATCGGAATACGTGGCAGCAGGACCACTTTTCCTTTAAACTTCCCAGCCAAAATGGTTGCTTCAAGCCGTTACATAATTGAGGTGGATTCAAATTACGGAGGAGAAAACTTGTTATCATAGCACATTGAAATAATAAGTGCTAAATATTTTTTAATAGAGGTTAAATAAAAACAATAAAAAAAATATTTGTACAACTATTGAAAAAGTGTAGGAAATTGTGTATCATTTTTGCATTGATATTTTAATTAAATTTTATAATTATGTGATAATACTTACATACATATATTCAAATTAAATTATAAAGTTTTGATCAATGAAGCACAAATAAGTAAAAAACAGGATTAATTTCACTGTATTATCTTCATTATAATATGAATTCAATTTACACTTCAGTCTAAGTAAC
This sequence comes from Galeruca laticollis, assembly GCA_963921935.1. Taxonomy (NCBI): domain Eukaryota; kingdom Metazoa; phylum Arthropoda; class Insecta; order Coleoptera; family Chrysomelidae; genus Galeruca; species Galeruca laticollis. The sequence goes on along the minus strand of OY998183.1, from coordinate 117,960,733 downwards.
ACGTGGCCGGCTATGCTAACACCAAAAATTTGAAAAGTGGAAATAATTGAATTATACGGTATTTCGTTTTAATAATTCACTACAAAATAAATTTAATTGATTTTATAGCGTCAACAACACGTGGTAATTATGCTGTTAAAATGTAGCTTATATGACACGTTCGTAGATTTACCATAGCAGAGCCATCTATTGATTACTTACTCAACCCAGTCGAAAGGTATCGACATCTGTTAGAATCATTTGGAGTTAACAGATAATTGTGACTGTCAAATAATAACAGACAAATAATTAGCTGAATTATACGGTATTTCGTTCACTACAAAATGAATTCAATTAATTTTATAGCGTCAACAACACGTGGTAATTATGCTGTTAAAATGTAGCTTATATGACACGTTCGTAGATTTACCATAGCAGCGCCATCTATTGATTACTTACTCAACCCAGTCGAAAGGTATCGACATCTGTTAGAATCATTTGGACTTAACAGATAATTGTGAATAGTGACTAATAACAGACAAATAATTAGCAATAAATTAAAATTGCGACTATAATTTGAGATTTAAACTATCCTATCTCTCAAGTTGGATCGAACTGCACATGGTGTGCGAATTTTATTATAATCGATTAAGTGGTTTAGGAGTCCATTGAGGACAAACATTGTGACACGAGATTTATATATATTTAGATTAGACGTTGAATTTTATTTTATTTATAAATGGTAGATAACATTTATTAGATATGGGATTGCATTTAATACTAAAAGTTATTTGGAATTATGTGATAATTGGTTCCGTTTCATTCAATCCGAATCTTTTAGCTGTCTGAATGTATCTCATATTAGTAAACAATAGTATATTATACACCAAGCGACTAAAGTGGTCCAATTAATCCCGCGGGTGGTGTTTGATTCCTGAGGGAAGTAATCCACCTAAGAGATTAATGTCACTTTAGTCGAGAGGTGTATACGTTATTTTATGCAATTCCGGTAATTCTACATACATTTTTAATAAAAATAAATACTAGTTAGGATGGAGTTTTACGAAACTTGGTTGGGAATCGAGGGTGAACTTCTAAGATGCTTGGCTGAACATCCAGGAACGACTTTTATAAAACTTGGCTGGCCATCGAGGATGTACGTTTTAATTTGTACTTTAAATCCCTTAACAAGTAGGTCGTAGGTAAAGTATAGTACGTAACTCGTGTTGCAACGCATTTTACGCACTCACGGAATTACTCGCCGCTACGCGGCTTCGTGCGTAACTTTTCCGTTCGTGCGTAAAATGCTTCTTACAACACACGTTACGTAATATACTATAACAATGATATTTCCGTTAGCTAAAAGTGATATTTCCGTGCGGTAAAGTGCCCTAAAGTCTATTTTTACCACCCTCTAAATTATCAACACATATCAAAGAAATTTGGAAAATGTCTACTTTACGTATAAAAATTTGTGTAGAAAAGCGTGTTTTGCATTTTAGTTGTAGGAAAATGTGTGAAATATATGCATAGGAACCATAACTGCTGATGAATTAATTCACAAAGACCATTAATAACAGGACTATTCGTCGATACCACACTGAGCTCCAATATGAACGATTACTTACTGAGTGAATTGATGATGGTATATAGAAGATGACTCACTTATACAATGCAAATTTTTGAAGTAATCATTTATTTTATATAAATAGACTATGTGGGTGTATATCAACTCAGAAGTATGAGAATTTGAATATGAAAAATGGGTTTGTAGCATTAATGGATGAAGAAATACATGGACTGTAACTATTAATTATTCATCCATGAAAATCATGTTTCTTCTACTTTGAGATCACTTTTACATTTCAGTTGAATGATAGAAACCTTGAATCTAGTATCAAATCATTCTAATTTTTCAAGAACATGGAATGGTAATGCAAATATAGGTCAAGAACAGGAGATATATTTGATGAGTACATTCTACAGAAAAAAACGCAAAATAAGTATGGTTTCAAAGTAAACCCAGCAGCAAAAACTTGACATGAAAAAAATTAAAATCAAAGATTATTGAAATTGAAAAATAAAAAGAGATATTATTTGAAAAACATGCGCTAAGTAATATCAGTAGTTACAGAATAAATGTGATATTGTATTACTAATATATGATGAATTTGGCAGACCATTTTAATATTGAAAAATTATAGTATTTCAGAAATGTGTCTTATATATGTTAGCTCCTAACAAGTTCCATCAAATGAAGAAAAAGTACACTTGTCGAAAATTGGAGAAGTTTGTCAAAGAATCTAAAATAATTAAACATTGACCTCAAAATATGTTCTTTTGTTACGAAATACGTTAAAGTGTATATAAAAATGTACTCTTTCAACGGTAAAGTAGTATTTTCATGTCAAGCACAATTATTTCAGAGCACGGATGCAATGGAGATATATAACCAGCATCGCAAGTCCTAAAATAAAGTTAGTTCCGACCTATATTTGGTCACCTATCATCTTGTACTCACTACACTACAACTGATTTTTATAGTATTTGTAATCCAGTGTTTTAAATGAAACTCACGGTTTCTAGTTAATTCCACAATATAATAAAAGCTGTTTAAAATTCTAAAAAATTGACAATTGTTTCGATACATCAATATCATCGTCAGAATGACAGAAGTTACATTTCATTTGATGCCTACCTGATGTTATTTTTGGCTAGACCAAGAAGTAACCTAACATGTGATTAACTTAATAGATGTTTATAGAAAAAATAAGAAGATGTGATATTACAAATATTGATGATATTACAAATATTGAAGCTTAGATATTATTAGCCCTATGGTGATATCCTGGATATCATTTTTCCAATTAAGATCAGTATAAATGTGCAATGATATAGAAAACCAGGAAAACTATATCTGCTGATCTTTACAATTATCACTTAAGAAGACAGTTTATTAGTGGAGAACTCCCTAGATTTAACTGTTCATTGACAACTTTATATTGTGGGTTTCTTAAATGTCTTCTAATTTCCAATTCTTCAAGGAAATCCAGTTCTTGTTTCTTTTCACAAATATGCAGCACTTCTAGTTTTGTGTTAGGTGTCAATGAATGATTGGTGTCAAGTAGATGTTTTCCGTAGTGGGATTTATCTGGTTGTTTTAATCTGTATGCTCGTAAGTGTTCACTGTATCGGATTTCAAAATTCCTGAGGGCCTGACCCAAATAGACAGCATTACATTCTGGTTATTTGAGTTTATATATACCTGACTTCTTTAATAGTGGTATTTTTGTTTTTACATTGAACAATTCTGTACTAACGTTACTTTCTGTTTTAAAAGAAATTGTTGTATTCGTTGCTGAAGATATTATCTTTGAAATATTATTAGAAATATTTCCTGCATATGTGATGGTTTTATAAGTTTTTATTTCATCAGCTTGTTTAGGAAATATTAGTTGTAATGCCACTTTTTCCTCTTTTTTACTAATTAGCTTATTTATCATATCTATTGGATAACCGATGGATGTTGCTATTTGTCTAATTGAAATAATCTCTCTATCAAAATTACATTTGTTCAAAGGAACTGAAAAAGCTCTATGTATCATTGAATTATATGCCGGTAGTCTGTGTGACAAAGGGTGATTGGAATTGAATGGAATTGCCACATCAGACATATTAGTGTTTTAAATGAAACTCACGGTTTCTAGTTAGTTCCACAATATAATAAAAGTTATTGAAAATTCTAAAAAATTGACAATTGTTTCGATAAATCAATATCATCGTCAGAATGACGGAAGTTACATTTCATTTGATGCCTACCTGATGTTTAGTAGTTATTTTTGGCTAGACCAAGAAGTGACCTAACTTGTGATTGACTTAATATATGTTTATAGAAAAAAGAAGAAGATGTGATATTACAAATATTGAAGGTTAGATATTATTAGCCCTATGGAGATATCCTGGATATCATTTTTCCAATTAAGATCAGTATAACTGTGCAATGATATAGAAAACCAGGAAAACTATATCTGCTGATCTTTACAATTATCACTTAAGAAGACAGTTTATTAGTGGAGAACTCCCTAGATTCAACTGTTCATTGACAACTTTATATTGTGGGTTTCTTAAATGTCTTCTAATTTCCAATTCTCCAAGGAAATCCAGTTCTTGTTTCTTTTCACAAATATGCAGCACTTCTAGTTTTGTGTTAGGTGTCAATGAATGATTGGTGTCAAGTAGATGTTTTGCGTAGTGGGATTTATCTGGTTGTTTTAATCTGTATGCTCGTAAGTGTTCACTGTATCGGATTTCAAAATTCCTAACGGTCTGACCCAAATAGACAGCATTACATTCTGGACATTTGAGTTTATATATACCTGACTGCTTTTAGTGGTATTTTTGTTTTTACATTTAACAATTTTGTACTAACGTTACTTTCTGTTTTAAAAGAAATTGTTGTAGTCGTTGCTGGAAATATTATCTTTGAAATATTATTAGGAATATTTCCTGCATATGTGATGGTTTTATAAGTTGTTTATCTCATCAGCTTGTTTAGGAAATATATTAGCTGTAATGCCACTTTTTCCTCTTTTTTACTAATTAGCTTATTTATCATATCTAATGGATAACCGTTGGATGTTGCTATTTGTCTAATTGTATTAATCTCTCTATGAACAAATGTCATTAGAATATTAATATAAACAACATAGTTAAACATACATGGTTGTTATGAACTTATGAATTCAGTTATTAGTATTTAATAGATGTCATCAAGACCTCTATTAGACTTGACCGACGTATACGGGTGTATTAATTGTTATCAAACGCATATATCGCAAGTAATTTGTAAGTGTTATTTAGTTTGTTGGTTTAATTCCTCCAGAAGTCCACCTTTAGGGTTATGTACCTTCTCACTATATAAAATTATTAAATCAGTATGAAGAAAAATGGAAACTTATTTTCCATCATTGCCATATTCTTTTTTCTCCCAGTAGAGCGGAAAGGAAATGAAAACTGCAAATAGAAAAATGTTTTGTTCAAATATCAGAATACAAATAAAAATTACTGTATCAATATTTATTTATCTTGAAATACAGTGAATATAGAAGAAAGTATCTTTACAAATCATTTGTGATTAGATGATCAGTAAACTACAAATAAAGATCATCAATATACGATATAAGCGGTGTAGTGGAGTAAACATAAGCTTATATGGATTACCCAAGATGCCTGGTTCGAGAAACTAAATAACTATGTTTGAGTTGAAATAATTACATCCCAAATTAATCTCTGATCAAATATTACATGAAGTTATGTAGAACAGTGGAGCGATTCTCACTATACAAAATAACTCTGATGATGTATGATAATTGAATAGATTAAACAATAATATAATTACTATCACAAGTTAGATACAGCAAAATACTGAAGAGTCGTATCGAACGTGCTGTAAATACAAATATGGAGGTAGAAGTAAGTATATTGCAGTGCTATGGATATGAGAGTATAATTCTGAGAAGGGGATGGAAATATGAACAGAAAGTGATAGTAATTGAATGTTATATACGTGTCAATACGAAATTCAGTAACAATAATTAAAATGACTAACTTGTGATATCCACCAAAGTAGTAGCCAAATGGTGTATAACCTATTTAACTCAGAATTTTGATGATCTCATTCCACATGTGCAATTGTTTTATGATATTGAGTTTCCAGCAAGTATTAAAAGCTTTTTTGAGATCGAAGAATAAGATAAGTCTACCATTGACTCTTTCACTTTTCCGCCCAACCTATCTATATGCGAGAAAAGTATTGGTTTATCCCAAAAAAAGTTGAAAATTTGAAAATTTTTTGGAGTTATTTTTACGTTTTCCATTAACAACACGAAAAAACGGTTTTTAGAAATAATTCCTGTGTGTATGTCGTCGTCGTTGTCGTCGGCCACTTTTCCTAACACGATACAGCCTCCCGAGTGCAATAAGTCACCAAGTTTATGATTGAATGTTGTTAGGGACATGTCACAGATGAACCCTATTGATTTTCAGCTTTCCAGAACCCGTACAACGGGTGCTATGGTACTTGCAGTACGACATTTTGTCATTTTTTGAGAAATTTCAGTTTGTTAGCACGATACAGCCTCCGGAGTTCAACAAGTCACCAATTTTATGCTTGAATATTATTCAGGACATCTCACTGATGAACCCTATTGATATTCAGCTGACCAGAACCAGTACAACAGGTGCTATAGTACTTTACGTACGATATTTTGGTCATTTTTGGGGAAATTTCAGTTTGTTAGCAGGATACAACCTCCATAGTATTCACAAATGACCAATTTTATGATTGGATATTATTGAAAGCGTATCAAAGATGAACCCTATTGATATTCAGCTCACTAACGCCAGTACAACGGGTGCTATGGTACTTGAAGTAACAAATTTTTGTCATTTTTGGAGAATTTTCAGTTTGTTGGCACGATACAACCTCCAGAGTGTATAAAAGTGACAATTTTATGATATAATATTGTTTAGGACAAAGATGCGGAAAAGTTAGTTTTTATCTTTAAAACCGTCTATTTTAGTAGTGAAAATAGCAGAAAATGTTGTATATCACATGAGCTATTTCTAGTGTTACTTGTAATATATTATATTTTATTGGTAGCAGATACATTATTCTCCTTTATAACCGCAAATTGATCCATTTATATTAGTGTTTTAAATAAAACTCAATATTTCTAGCTAATTCCACAATATAATGGAAAATGTTGAAAATTCTAAAAAATTGACAATTGTTTCGATAACTGAATATCATCGTCAGAATGACAGAAGTTACATTTCATTTGATGCATACCTGATGTTTAGTAGTTATTTTTGGCTAGATCAAGAAGTGACCTACCTTGTGATTGACTTAATATATGTTAATAGAAAAAAGAAGAAGATGTGATATTACAAATATTGAAGCTTAGATATTATTAGCCCTATAATGATATCCTGGATATCATTTTTCCAATTAAGATCAGTATAACTGTGCAATTATGTAGAAAACCAGGAAAACTATATCTGCTGATCTTTACAATTATCACTTAAGAAGACATTTTAATAGTGGAGAATTCCCTAGATTTATCTGTTCATTGACGACTTCATATTGTGGGTTTCTTAAGTGTCTTCTAATTTCCAACTCTTCAAGGAAATCCAGTTCTTGTTTCTTATCACGGAGTATATACAAGTGACCAATTTTATGATTGGATATAATTCAGAGCTTCTCAAAGATAAACCCTATTGATATTCAGCTCACTAACACCTGTACAACGGGTGCTATGGTACTTGAAGTACCAAATTTTTGTCATTTTTGAAGAATTTTCAGTTTGTTAGTACGATACAGACTTCAGAGTGTACAAAAGTGACCAATTTCATGATTGAATATTGTTCAAGGTGTCTCACAGATGTACCCTATTGATTTTCAGTTAACGAGCGAGTACAGCGGGTCCTATAAATCCAGATATACTAAATTTTTGATTATTTTTGGAGAAATTTTGGTTTGTTAGAACGATACATCCCCCGAAGTGTATACAAGTAACAATTTTATGATAGAATTTTGTTCAGGGCCACAGATGCGGAAAAGTTAGTTTTCATCTTTAAAACCGTTTATTTCCATTAGTATGCTGAGCACGTTAAACTTATAGGTCGGTAAGATGCGGGTCCAAGGCAGGATTTTTGGTGTTTATAGAGCGGAAGGATAATGGATTTTGGCCAGATTGTTGGAAACTGATGTTGTTTCCATACGTAGTTAATTAATTGGAGGAGAATTAGTTTTGCAATATTCAGAAGTTGTTTTAAAAATATGACTGGAATATCATCTGGTACGGAACTGGAATTTTTTAAATTATTAAGGGCCTTTTCCAATTCTTGTTTTGTGAAACTTCTGTTTAAAGGAGTATGTTCATTTCCATCCAGTGACAAATTTGAGTTTTCTGCATCTAATTTATTTTCGAGGAATGTGTTGTTGTAGTCTTCGTTCGAGGACGTTTGCTTATAAATCATTTCTAATTTGTCAGCCATTTCAATTGCAGAGGTTTTTCTGTGTTTTGAATTCTAGACTAGTTATAATTAAGACCCGAATTTTCCCTTATTCTTGTCTACACTTCACTGATAGGAGTAGAACTATTTATGTTTAAGATAAATTGAGTTCAGGAATATTTCTTTGCTTATTTCGAAGTAAGGTGCTTCGCTTTATGTTTTAGAAAATCTATCTTATTTTCAACTGTCTTGCGACTTTTGCATTTATTCAAAGCTGCTTTGCTTGCTCTTATTGCCGCTTCGCAATCTGGATTTCACCAAGTTACAGGAACGTGATCCTTTTTTGTCCGTTTTGTTTTGCCTATGATTAGTTCAGCACTGCTCAAAATGATATTATTAAAATTTGATAATGATTCATCGATGTTTTCGGATAGTTTGTAGTTTGACTACTTGAATATGTTCCGCAAAATCAGAACAGTTAGGCGACAGTCTTTAAAATTGTTCCTGATATTAGAGTCAAATTTTACATTTTTCTTAAATTTATGTGCATCTTTAAGTGTTCACATAATATGATGAATCAATGAGATGAAATGAACTTGGTGATTATATAATTCCGAAACAATGAAATTAGAATGTAAAAGTGGATGATTATGAACAGATTTATACCAAAACTTCTCGAAAATGATTCCAATTCTATAGATAACCAGAGAATATTCATGCTTTAGTCCATTAATCAACATATCACTCATGTGAAATACTAAAAATACTGGAAAACCTACATATACATTCGGTTAATGTTGGAACGTGAACTTATTAATGGATTTTCAAAATTCATTGTCCTTTCATTAAGAATTAGTAGAAATCAAACTCCTTTTTCATGGAACACTCATGTTATCGAGCACTAACTATATTTTCTTGAGACCCTAAAAGGGAATATACGAGTATTTCTTACTTGGCTATAGGAGCACTTACCTCCCCTGGTAATCAAAATACTATGTGGACACTGGTCACCGTCAATAATTCAGATCTGGCGAGTTAGAGATGTCTTCCACATCTGTGGAAGACCGTGAAAAAGCCATGACACTGTCACTCGCAGTAATACGGATATCGCATTGGGAATATTTGTAGTATTTATGAACGTGAACGTCGGAAAAATAGTTATTCGTACTTTCTTGTCGACAATTTAAAAAAGAAATTGGTGTAAGAACTGTTTTATATAAGACGATAAGGAATACATTATAGAATGAAAAAGTATTTTGTTAAGAAGTAAACAAGTGTTACATAATCATTACATGTTTTTAAACCACGTTAGTAATCAATTTTGGTGAAGTCATGTGCCTAATAAAAAATGTGACTCTAGTTATGTCTACAGCGTTATCTAGTGGGCACCTGTGAAACTGCATAATAGACACTTTTATACGATATTATATATTCTGTCTGAACACCATTTTAATTCATTCTTTGTTTGTATAACTATCAGTACAGTCTTTATACATTTTTTGTATTATTTCTGCTCTTCGTGAATTATACAGTGTACCGATTTCTACGGAGAAATCAGTTGAAGCGTATAATTGTAAACGACTAAAATGTGGTTAAAGTGTTATGGGCGTTCTCAAAAAGGCAAAATAAGTCTGCTTGTTGAGAGGTTAGCCGTCAATACAATCTATTATCTAAATTAAATTATGTAAATGATTATCTTGATAAAATTAGGTAAGTAATTTGATCCCATTTAACCATAATTTATTGTTAGGACATGTAGAAACACTCTAAAATTAACATCTGGATTGATATTGCATATTATTAATAATATTAAAGTGAAAAAAATATTCAGATATAAACATATTTTTAATCATAGGATCACGCGTATATATTAAGTACATCTATATATTGTAAGTAAGGTTTAGGAAAATTTGGAAAATAATATAATATGTATTGGTTTCAAATCATTTATTTTTAATAAGTATTATTTGTTCAATGTTTGTTGCTTTTAACTATTCGTACACAGGTATTTTAACATGCTTATTTAGAAAACAGTACGAAAAAGATGGCTGAACTGCACGCATGCGCACAAAAAATGATTTTGATGAGAAGGTCTATCCTAGTTGGCTGATACGTCAAATCAATACATTTTATTATTTGATTGGTCAAACAAGGAAAATGGCAGTTGTCAGTTTTTCGTCACTTCTGCCTTCTTCTTGATCTGAGACTCTCTGGCAGCGACACATCATTTTCTAACGAGATATAGGAATTAATCAAGGCACAGGCCCTTTTTTTAATACCAGGCAGTGCGCGACATGGTTTTATTTTAGTCAACAACGACATATTTATAGAACAATTTAAGTGTTACTTCAACGAGAACTAAAGTTATACTGGACTCAAGGACGTTTTTTTGCATAAACAGAGTAAGTTTATAAGGTAGTTTACTTCAACCTAGACCTTTCATGTTCAAAAAAAGCGCACAGCCGCACACCTTTAGCTTTTAATTACTCAATAAAAAGTACTATTGAAGCAGGTATACATAAATTTGAGGAAGTTAAAGTGTTGCAAGAGAATCGGGTGGTACCTGAAAACGGTGATATAAGGTTCACAATTGCATGACGGCGTCCATTTTGTATAACAAGTTGTTGAAATCTTTAGACAATTGGAAATTGGATCGCGTAACGGCCAAGTTGGGAACTTGGCATAGTGTATATGTGCCAAATTGGATAAAACGGGTGAATGCCTTCAATTTTCATTACAAGTTAACCTCAAATTTAAACAATCAACATTAAAATAATAGACTTATAAATAAGTCTTACACAACAAGTGTTTTACGTTTTAATTTTTTAACACATTAATTGTTTAGTAAAATAAGTGAATTTAACCATACTAATACAACTTCTATATATATCATATAGATGGCACTTGGAATTAATTAGTCATAAGTTAACCTAGAAATTGTTAATTTTTATGTACAATTGTTTAGATTTGAATAAATTTAGTTTGTTAAGTTCGCTTATTCGTATCATTTACAAGTACTATATTTTTAATACCTACATTTAAATCCAATTACCTATATGGAGCTCCCTAAATAGAGCAATTACAATCTTATCGATCTAGTCCACTAGCCAGGTTTATCAGTTAAACGTACTGAAAGGTGTATCAAGAGGAAAAGTGAGCACCCTTTTGATCGAGTAACAATGCTATTTTTGACCCCGCAATAAAAACGTCCACGCTACTGAGCAAGACCTATATCGGTAGAGGAGCTTGGGGCTGGTTGACGCACTTTTTGTATTTTTATTTTTAGCCTACACTTTACTAAGTTTTGGTGTGCTTCTGGTACCAAATAGGAAAGTTTAATGTTTTATCTTTCATATTAGACAAGAAAAAAAATTTTTAGCAACAGTTCAGGTATAAATTTTTTTGTAAAGATGGATGTCAGGTTGCGTCAACCAGCCCCGGACTGGGGTTGGTTGACGCATACCATGGGGTTGGTTGACGCAGACAAAAATGTAAAGTAAAACATCTGTTATAATCCAAATTAAAAAAAAAATTATATTAAATTATAAAAATGGTAACTATCCAAGGAGCAAACATAAAAAAGTTAATTTTCCAAGGAACAAAAGATGCATTAATTCTTAAAAAAATAACTTAATTAACAAATTTAATATTATAGCTTAAAAAAATATAAGTCATTATTCGCTTTCACAGTTTACACAAACAAAAAAGACGCCAGGTTCCCCAGCACAAGCTTCATGTGCCCACATTTCGCAACTAGTGCATCGGATCCATTTTTCGGATGGGGCACTATTTTTGTAGCTATCTGTGCAATAAAGGCAAAAGCATTCCTCTTCATCGGACTCATCATCCTCTCTGACTATTTTCCTTTTTTTTGTTTTTTTCTCTTTTGCATCGGACTACTTATTTGGACCAAATATTTCTTTTAACAGACTTTACATTTTTCTCTTGTTCTTCAAGAGCACCGTTTATTGGCGTGTCAGTTAGAATTGCTGTCACACGCTTCCTTCTATTAGGTTTAGCGTCCTGCTTTCTAGGTCCGGCTTTTGGTAGCGGTTTCAATTGAAATGGACTTACAGTAGGAGGCGAGCTCTGATTTTTTTCTTGAGTAGAACTGTTAGTTGAAATGTTGTTTTTTTCCCAAACAGTGGACTTTTTGCTAACACTATATCTTTGGAGCATCCTGGCTAGTTAAGATCATCAGGTTCTTGCGAACACCCCGGTCGTGGTTTTAAAATCGAGTTTAGCTGAACTGGAACCACGTCCTTGTCAGCATTAGTTTCTGCGGGATCGGGACGGTCAGTTGCATATCCTGGTAAAAACTCTTGATCGTCAAAAACGTCTCTATTGAAAGGGCTAATTCCAGACACCTTGAATCCCGCCATAATATTTTTCGGTGTTGCTGTCAGTGGCAGTGAGTCTCGAACGATTAGAGGGACATCGTATATTGAGATCGAGCGTCCGGGATTGCTAGTGATCCATGAGTCACTGGCTGAATTAACGTAATGTTTTAATGGTCCATAGACAGACCGATCGAGATGCTGGAGCTTATGTGAGCAATGGGCTGGAAATGACAACGCCGTTACACCTTTACTTTTCAGATAATCAAGGGCAGCTATAGACAAATGCGAATCATGATTGTCTAGCAAAAGTAGCACCGGTCTCTCTTTAGAAGCACCAACGTGCTTGACAAAATTGGGAAAAACAAAGAACGGCGGGACAGAATTTCCCGTTGCAGATAGCGCCAAAGCCATAGTAACTAAGGTGCCGCGTTCCTGGTAGGTTACGCGTCCCACCTGCTTATAACCACGCCTGCCAACAATTTGGTTAGGCATTAGCACGGTCGTAATCCCAGTTTCATGCATGTTCCATATTTGTGCTGCTTCTAATTTAAGGCGGTTGAGGACCGTTTTAAAGTTGTCAAAGAACATTGAAACATTTTCTCTGTTGAAACTAGAAGCGCGAGCTAAGCTGGTTGCTTCTGGGGTTCTTACCGAAAGAGCACGATGCTGTTTCATGTAGTATGTGAACCAATTCTCTCCAGCCATTTTTGTCACGTTCCAGGGATTATGCGCAAAGCAGTGGCATGATCATACGCGAATTTTCTTACTTCTCTCACAGACATTCCAAAATATATGTCGCTTGCCGTTTTAAGGTATTCCTCCAAATGATTTTCTTGTTGATCAGTGAACACCTAAAAATTATAAAAGACGTAAGGCATTTTTTGAAGCTTTAATATTTTTAAAAATAATTTAAAATATAATATACCTGGCGATTCCTGTAATATCCAAATTTTGTCGTTATTGCGGCATCACCATTAATTTCTTCCTCAGTAAATTTTTTGCAAAAACGTCTCAAAGTTGCCTCCGGGATCTCAAAGTCTTTTGCAGTTGCCCTAATGGATTTGTTGTTTATTTTAACCTCTCTAATTGCCCTTAGCATGATATCTGGTGGAGTGATACCCCTTTCTGATGTTCGTTTACGAGAACGCATCTCGCTAAAATATAAAACAAAAATTAAAATATTTCACTTTGAACTCGGGGTTGGTTGACGTATGCGTCAACCAGCCCCGTGTTGTGTGCGTCAACCAGCCCCTGACCACGTTTTTGTATGCGTGAAGCAACTGCACCTATACTATTTTATTCTTAGAAAATCTATTTAACAGTTCTTGTTTGGGACGGTTGAAGCTTTATGTAGCATCAAACTGATCTCAATTATCTTTAAAAATAAAGTTTGTACAACAAAAACTGTAAAAAATTACTTACCACTGCCAAAAAACAACAAACCACACTGTACACAACACCACTGATGCAATCAAACTGAAACGAACGTTCGAGAGTGGTTTTTAATGGCGGCTTTAAGACAAACCGGTCGGCGACGTTGCCAAGTGTACTGTTTTAAAGAAAATTGACGTGCGTCAACCAGCCCCGGGCTCCCCTACATGAGGAGGTCTTTACATTTTCCAAATTTTTTGTTTTTAGTATAAGGTGTATTCATTCGAACTTGATAAAAATGTTTCCTTTTTCGTATGATAACTCTTAATTCAAAATTTTTTCAATAAATGTTAATATACAAATTTTCCATACAGAAATTTAGAAGGTCCCCAAGACTATCACAAGGTCAGCAAATACTGACTAAATAAATAAATAAATATGTTTTATACCAGAAATAATGTTTAGAATACAATTTTCTGGTTGAATAAGATTCTGTGTCCTAAGAAATGTGATTTATCTACTTATTTTATAAAAGACGTATTAAATGCGGGAAGAGTAGCACAAAAAAGTTTTCAGCTATTACTACTTTCTCAAAACGTTAGTTTCTGTGGAGATTGTGTCCTTTTCTTTAATGTTTCGAAAATTCTTAGTCGGTAAAAGAAAGTTGTGAATAGTATTTACAAAAATATTCATGAAGTAGTAGTTCTAGTAGAGTTTAGTAAATAAATATTTGCATATTTATCACAGAGTTTCTAGTATAATGGAAGATATAAACTAGCTTTTCAAGAAAGTACTGGGTTGAGAATAAAACCCTAAAAAATACAATAATGTAATATAAAAAAAGTCGGGATAGGGGCTCCAGAAATGACAACTATGTCAAACATTTTTATGGAGTGCACTCCGTTTCTTATTGACTGACAGCACGCGAAAAGGTCACAAATGCTAGTCAGGTAGTAAAGCATTAGCGTCACAGTTCATCTAAGGAATTTATTTACTATTTAATTTTATACCCGATCTGATATATAAAGGTAATATAAATGTAAATTCGGTTAGTTTAAACAACTAACTGATCTTCATACATTTGTAGAGTACATACAGTTGAAACAATAAATCATTTTTGAAATAATCTTGTAACGCAACTATTCTGACTGAATATTTCATTAATTATCTTGAGAATTTGAAGCAGGTCAATCCTTGGGAGACATATTAACAAACCATTTATCAATTCATTCTCCAGATAATTACTTTCTGATTTTTCAAATGTTGATAATAACATTTCCAAGAAACATTACAATAGGGTCCTACTAGGGATTGTCCCAATGACTACTTAGAAATTTTGCAGGTATACACGGTGAAACTTCGTCTCGCCCAAATTTGTATAATTTGTTTTGCTTAGAGTCGCTTATGTTCCATAAGTGTTAACTGTGTTGTGAAAAATGTCTTCAAGTTTTACACCAGTAAACTGTAACAGCGTGATTAGCTTACAAACGAAGACTGTAGTGTTAAATGTGCATGATGCTGTTGTATATCAAATGCCGGCTGCTACTGTTAGAAATATAGTTTCGACATGTTCCAATATGACAGGAGTTAGTGAATCTACTATATACAGGCTTCTAAGGGAGAGGAAAAATGAAAATATATCTCCACCTGAAAAGTCTACTGGGAGAAAACCATTTGACTTTGATGAACATATGCAAAATACAATAAGACGAAAACTACATGAATTATATTTTAAAAAAGAGATCCCAACCCTTGACAGAATTCTAATAATGGTGAAGGAGGACGAGAATTTGCCTGACATAAGGCGAAAAACTTTGTGGAAAATATTACACAAATAAAATTTTACTTGGGAGAAGCAAAGTCGCAAATCAGTGCTAATCGACAACGAAGAAATAATATGTTGGAGACGCCAGTATTTACGAGATATCCGAAAATATAGACAGGATGGAAGACAAATCTATTATCTAGATGAGGCATGGCTCAATGAAGGACATTCAGTGAAAAAAATATGGCAGGACAAAAGTATTCAAACCAGTCGTCAAGCTTTCATAGAAGGTTTATCTACTGGACTGAAAACTTCTATCGGTAAAGGTCGCCGACTAATAATAACGCATATTGGATGCAATCAAGGGTTCGTTGAAGGTGTTTTACTGGAGGTTCAGTCAACACCAACCAAAGACTATCATGAAGAGATGACGGCAGATGTATTTTACACAAATGGTCGAATCATTTCCAAATAATGCTGTAATCGTTATGGACAATGCCACTTATCATTCGCGATTAACAGAAAATCTTCCATCTACCTCTTGGAGAAAAGCTGATATTAGAAACTGGTTAATCGTAAAAGATATACCATTTGAAGATGATATGTTGAAAAAAGAACTTTTAAAGGTTGCTTCAGATCACAAGCTACAATTTAAAAAGTTTGTTATTGATGAAATAGCCATGAATCGTTGGATAACACTGCTTCGTTTGCCGCCATACCATTGTGAATTAAATGCGATAGAGTTAATATGGGCCCAAATGAAAGGTTATGTAGCTAGACATAATAAACCATTTAAAATGAAAGAAGTTCGTGAACTCATGAAGTACTCATTGACAACAATAACTGAAGAGAACTGGAGAGATTCTGGGAATCATATATTTAAAGAGGAAGAGATAATGTGGGTTTTAGATAACCTCATAGAACAAACTATAGAACCGATAGTGATCTCTCTCGACGAGTCTTCGTATGACCAGCGAAGAGGATGATACTATAGATTGAATTTTATATTTCCTATAAATGGTATGTTTACTTTACTTAATATACATTAATTCATTGTCAATAAATTTGAATTATGAGAAATAAACTATATTTTCTTTAATTAATTTAATTTAATAAAAATGTAACTTGTTAATAGGCCGAAACGAATGAATTTTATTTCAACTGTAATGTTGACCGAATCTAATTAAATAAGCTAAATGAACTAATATCGTAATCTCCGCCACTGCCGCACTGTTTATCCATTTGCTGGCATTGTTCAGTTTTATTACCATATTGTATTTTGAGCTGAAACAGGGATGTTCAGATAACCAATACAGACACCTACTTGTTTTGCATTAGAATTTTAGTATTTACTTGTAAAATTCTTAGGATCACTCTGTAAGAGATAATTTTCTATTTGAATATTTAATGAGGCTACTGTGCTGTCAGACATTAAGAAATAGACTATATAAAACTTCAAAATTTAATTTTTCAAAAGAAGTTCCTCGTTTGGATTGAGAATCGAAAAAAATACTTTTTCGATGTCAATGAAATCTTGCTACGGGGTTTTTTTAATTCGAAGTATTTTTGTTGCCGTCTTGAGACTAAAAAATCAGAAAATAAATTATAGTTTAAAGAAACTAAAAAAACACGTTTTATTAGCAAAACGAATTGAAAAGTAGAAAAGTATAATCTAATTAAATAAGCAAAATGAACTAATATCGTAATCTCCGCCACTGCCGCACTGTTTATCCATTTGCTGGCATTGTTCAGTTTTATTACCATATTGTATTTTGAGCTGAAACAGGGATGTTCAGATAACCAATACAGACACCTACTTGTTTTGCATTAGAATTTTAGTATGTACTTGTAAAATTCTTAGGATCACTCTGTAAGAGATAATTTTCTATTTGAATATTTAATGAGGCTACTGTGCTGTCAGACATTAAGAAATAGACTATATTAACACTAGCTCAAATAACATATGATGATATTCAAAAATGAGATAACTTTATTATAATTGCGTGAAATAATGGTATAACAGAGCAGTTTATTAATCGGAGTCCTATCAGAGAATGTTCACCTCATTGTCCCCGAAAAACATCCCATCCTTCAGCCTAGGTATAAAAATGTTACCGCGTCCTTCAGATCACGAAACCCAAACATTTGGTGTGAAACGTGATGTTTTTCTTGATCGACCGTACAGGGTGATTACATTACAAAAATTTATCAACTCCAAGAAGTAATTTTAATCGATACAGGAGACAAGCAATTTCCGTTTTTTTTTTAGTTTACTCCCTGCCAAAAGTTTCGAACAAATAGAAAGCAAATTGATAAAGGAAAATACTTCATACTCTGAACGGGATATATCATTTTTAGAGAAAGTTGGAAAAAACTTCATCCTAGTGAAACTCAGCCTATAAAATTCAGGGGCGCTATAAAAGTGTTTACGACATCAAAACTACCAATTTCAACAAGAAAATAGTGAAAAAATATCAGAGCTTCTTATCGGGCGGATACAAAGGAGAATGGAGTGTGAAAGAAAACAAAAACGTTTCGTAGCTTCATTTACTGTTATCCGTGAAATGAACGTACGTTTCCTGTTTTTTTTTGTTTATCTTAAAATGAGAATGAAAAATACTAATATATCTGTTAAAGTTTGCTGACATATATCTACATAATTCTGAATATGATGAACTGAAGAAAGTTTATTGAAAACTTCCTCATTTCCATTTATGCTGATAACTAGTTTATATCCAAGTATACCAAAACAATTTAAAAATGGAATATATAAAGTGGAAAAGGCTTGCTTAAGATATATATGGAATTAGGAGATTTTTCACATTGAAAGGTACCAGCAGTAAATATTTATCATCTCCATTTTTTTCTTGGAATATTCAGGCAGCTCTCTAGTTAATGATTTCATTCAACCTACAATTTTACTTTTTTCTCCTTAAGATGGTACATTCAATTTGAAAAATCATTGTACTTGGTCTATACCCGTCCTTAATTCAACCTCAGTTCACTTTAAAATTTTCTGAAGAAGTAGTAGCAGCATTCACTTGTCCTAAGGAATAGTTCCTCTAAAAACTTCCAGTTAGTTCCTAAATATTCAGAACTGAATTAACTGCCATCCTAAAATGTTGAATCGATATCAATGTGGAATATCTGGAATCATTTGAAGTTGGGACTGATTCTAATTGCCTTGCAACAGGTACAAGTTACAACAATACCATAATCAATAAAAATAAACTAACAATGGTAACGAAAACGCAGACCAATTAGAAGAAGAAACCATCAATCACAATTAAGCTGAACTCATAACATATTTAAGATTAGTGTTTAAAAGTACGATAATCTGTGCTCGGTAATCTGAGTCGGATAGATCAAGTTTGAAACCATCCAAAATTAAGGCATTTGTCTCACCCTAGAAAGCATTACTTACAAGAAGGAAACATTGCACTTGTTTGACTTATTTATTTATTTATGACATGGAATACAAACGGGACGAACCCAAATACAGTATTCAAAAGTATATAATTAATAAAATGTAGACAGATAATTGTAAATATTAAATCATTATCACCATGAAATTAAAACGCAGCTTCATCACTCAAATACAGCTTTTTTAGCTTATTACAAAAAGTGAAAAATTTATCATGAAATATATCAATGTCAGCGTGGTTACAAACAGTTAAATGATTTACAACACCTATGGAGAGGAGAGTTTAGATAATAATTGTTAGCACTGAAATTAATATAAAAAAATTTAGAATCTCTTGTATCATAGGCCGGAACATAAAATCTAATGAGGCTGCTAATCTCGTTTGAGTCAATAAGATTATTAACAATTTTATATACAAATTTAACATCGTTTATTTGACGTCTATCTTCCAGGGGAATTGAACTCAAGTTCCGCCTAACTGAAACAATAATATCCTTAGGAAACAAATTCTTCTTGCAGTACTTTATAAATTTATTCTGGATATGGTCAAGTCTATCGATGTGAACAATATACTGTGGATTCCAAATTATTGATCCGAAGCTCAAGACACTATTTACATAGGCCATAAATAGAGTTCGTTATGAATGTGAGGTCTTAAAGTCATGACAAGTCCTGATAATAAACCCCAACGCCCGATTAGCTTTTTTTGATATATATCTAATTGATATGCTGGTCGAAAATAAGTTTTGAATCAAAATAAATTCCTAGATCTTTTATCTGTGATACCTTTTCTATCTGATGAATTTCAATAAAATATTGATAATCAAGTATGCATCGTTTTCTAGAGAAAGTGATCGAGAAGCATTTTTTTAAATTCAAGAAAAGAAAGTTTTTTTTGCAATACGCAACAAGTCCGTTTAAGTCACTTTGTATCAATTGAGAATCCCTCAGTTGACGATATTATTAAACACATACCATGTTAATAGTAAACAAGAGATCCTCGACACCTGGAGAGAATACTTTAACAAATTACTTAATATAGAAGACCCGACATACCAAGAAGAGGATAAGCGACATATGGCTGAAGTTTGGGTTGATCCACCATCCATTGAAGAAACAACTCAAGCAATAGAACAACTAAAAAATAATAAAGCAGCAGGAAGAGATGGCATTCCCGCGGAATGCCTAAAGGAAGGTGGACATAGAATAGTGGAGACTATACATCAGCTAATACAAAAAATATGGGAACAGGAATCGATGCCAGACGAATGGAAGGAAGGAGTTATTATACCAATACATAAGAAGGGAAATAGATTGGCATGCAACCACTACCGAGGTATCACACTCCTTAACACATCATATAAAGTGTTGTCTAATATAATTAGAAAACGAATAACATCGTACTCAGAAGAAATAGTTGGAGAATACCAAAGTGGATTCAGAAGGAAACGGTCAACAACAGACCAACTTTTTACGTTAAGATAACTGTTAGAAAAATGCTGGGAATTTAATAGAGACCTACACAATTTATTCGTAGACTTTAAACAAGCGTATGATAGCATCATCAGAGCAAGCTTATGGACAGCACTAGAAGAACTTGGAATACCCGGCAAACTTATAAGAATGATGAAAGTATGTGTTGAAGGATCATACAGTTCAATTAAAATAGAAGGTCACTACAGCGAAACCTTTGAAATAACAACTGGACTTAAACAAGGGGATGCACTGTCGCCGGCTCTATTTAACATAGCCTTGGAGAAGGTAGTAAGACGAACCGAACTAACTACGAAAATATTCGGCCATAATGGACCCTTCCTGATTCTAGCTTATGAAGATGATCTAGATGTTGTAGGAAGAAATACAGTTAACGTGAAGGAAGCCTTTATAAAACTGGAAAGGGAGGCAAAGAAAATGGGACTGAAAGTCAATGAGGAAAAAACTAAGTATATGCATATGACACGAAACGTAGGACGAGATCGAATACGTCAAAATGTTACTATGGACGAATACAACTTCGAACATGTACAGACTTTTCAATATCTAGGAGCTCTAATAACATCAGATAATAACTTTGAAGTAGAAATTAAACAGCGTATACTTCAAGGAAATAAATGCTATTATGCAACTCAACAATTATTAAGATCAAGGACTCTGACAAAGCAAACAAATATAAACATATATAAAACTATTATAAGACCAGTTGTAACATACGGCAGCGAAACATGGACCATGATGGTACAAGACACGCTACTACTCAATCGTTTCGAAAGAAAGATCCTTAGGAAAATATACGGAAGAGTCTGGGATCAGCAAACAGTGCGGTATAGGAGGCGCACGAACAATGAGGTATATGAACTATATAATAGCATATGTATAGTACAAGAAATTAAATCCAACAGATAAAGATGGCTGGGACATGTCCAGAGGAGTAATGACTCAAGGCTAATTAAAATGGTCTGGGAAGATGCCCCTAATAACAAAAGACCACTTGGGCGCCCAAAACTTCGATGGCGTGATAATATACACAAGGACCTGCAAACTTTGGGAGTCCTTAATTGGGAAGAAAGTACTCAGGATCGACATGAATGGAGGAAAATTGTTGAGGCGGCCAAGATCCACCCCGGGTTGTAGAGCCATGGATGGATGGATGTTGATACTGTCTAATAACAGAAAAAGAGCGAAACTCAATACAAGCGTTTGTCGTATTGTTTTGATTAAGATGCATATTGACTTATCAGTCACGTGATGGAAATAGTAGACTAGCCTCTTTTTTTGTTGATATCTATCCAATATAAATATCGACTATTGTAATGTAATTATATATGATATTTCATATCTTCATTCTTTTCCCAGCAAACACAAATGTATATGTTACATAAAAATATATAACAGGGGAAGAACGATTTCTATATAAAACGTTTATATATTTTATATGTAGTATTTATGTAACAAAATCTTTATATATTTTGTTATATATTCTCAATATTTATATTATAAAATGTTTTATATATTGGATATATCCAATTTTATATGTATTCAAGATGTAAATTCTGCTACATAATTATGAAATTTTTTTTATTTATATTTATTACGTGAAATTTGTTACATAAAATATTTTATATATTTCATATGTATTTTTTACTAACCCCGTCTAGTGTCTTTCTAAAGAAAAAGAAAAAAGCTCTTCAATATTATAACCTTTAAATTGTCACGAGTCGATGTACCCACATACCTGCAAGTATAATAACGTTTTAAAAGGTTTTTCGTTAGTTTTGTCTGTGTGTTTGTTTTCAGTTTTGTTTGTAGAGGAATGGAAACACATCATGTAAGTGTTATTATTATTATTATTTTCAACAGGCAATGGGCATCGCCAATGAAGCCGTTCATTCAACTGTCGTTTACAAAACCTTATTCAATAAACATATTATTAAAATTTACAATCAAGTAAACAATTACAAATCACATTATACCTACCACGCCAAAGTACTTTTCAAGATAATATTTTCGTTTTAACTTACAACTTCGACATGGTTTAACAATAATTTCCTCTGTAGGGAGTCGTTATTCCGAAACAAATACCGCCGCCCAGGTATGCACTTAGGGCTCAAGTAGATTTTGTGATAATAAATAAAATACACATCTTTAATCCTCTGACCACAGGTAGTAAGTCAAGACAAAATATCTTGAAATGGATTAATTAACACTTATCTGTTGAAAGTTATTTATATTCGAATACTTAGATTAATATAAATTATGAATTTTGGGCAAAATAACTGTTTAAAACGAAAAAAATTGAAAGACTTCTGTGATTTATCAATAAGACAGAAACACGTTAGGGCATAGAAATAACTACAAAATAAGGAACTTAAAAAGCAATTAAGTTTAATTTCAAGGTATTGTTACTATATGATTTATTTATTCAATATAATTAATATATACCTACATTTTTAGAAACGTTGCTGAAACAGTTTAATATGACATGCACTGATTTTGATCAAATCACCTTGGTGTGGATAAGGCTAAATAAAGAGACTCCACAGGGAAAAGAAGGGCGAAAGTGTAACCCTTCAAAACAATGGATAATATCCCTTAATATCGCCCACACGCTTACAAGTGGACCTCGAAAAGTATTCTAAGAGAATATTTTTCATGGTTATTCATTGTTTTGTTTTTGAATATTCATTTTCTTCGCATTATCTTTTTATATTTTATTATCATTTAGTTTTAGAATATTTTTAGTTTTGCAATATTTTTTTTCATTAGGTGTTTTGTTTATAGTTTCTCTTTTTCATGTTAATAAAATATGCATCTATTTGCTGTTTTTTCACTAACTAAGTACCAGCTACTAAATTCCAAAGATAGATAAATACCATTTACAATATACAAATATTAGATTGTATTAAGTTGCTTTAAGTTTGAAATATTCATAAGGTAGGTATTGAATAATATAGTAACAATAGTTCCTTAATCTTTTGGCCATCAATACTACTAAAAATATTGTATTTCATTTCATCTATGAAAAATAATATTTTAACAGATTTTTATGAGTTTATTATAAATTAAGAATTTCGCTGAATTTTTTCATAGATCCAATGAAATAAAATATTTTAGATAGGGGGTGATACAAAAGAAAAATTAGGTAACTTTTGTTACATCTATATTATGTAATATTTAATACATAAATATTCTCTAGATATTATCTCATTTTTACATATATATTACATAGTAATTTGGAAATATTTGAGATATAATTTATAATATGTATTTCTTATATCATTATAGTTCTCTAGCTGTGCTGGCCTTTGTCAGTAGTCAATATATAAATATTATCTAGTTGTGACTTCAGTTTTATATAACTGTGACTTTTATATTTCAAAAAATATATAACATATATGTATTCATTATGTTTTTGTGTTTGCAGGGTTGCGACTAATCTTCAACAATGCAAACTTTTGTTCAAGAGATTGAATGTAGCATTATGAAGTGGAATTTTCAATAAATAATTATGACAATTTCTGATATCAAATAAAATTACGGTTTGTATGTTAAATTGTAAATATGAAAACGCATGACTAAATACAGCGACAAATGAAATGAAAATACTGATATATTTCTTAAGCCCTAACATTCATCTTATTTCAGAATATTAATCTTTCATATCAGATTAAACCTACCCTAAACCTACAGCAAATTTCTATTTATACTCATTTATCTGTTTTTCCATCTCTTGTCCTCTATTTCAAAGAATCAAGGATAATAGCGATTTCTGACAAAGGATATAATTAAATCCAGACAAGAATCCTGGTGTCACAACGAATAATCTTTGTGTTCTTGTCCTTATTTATCACCCTTGAAAATGATATAACGCGGGTATCGTCTAAGAGCTTTCCTTGGTTCATACTAATTGAATGATTCAGCCCTATACCCAGGCTCTAATTACACAATCTATTTATACTAAAGTGTTACTATTCGTTGATAGAAAGCACAAATAAAAGGTATCACATAATTCTTGTCTTTGATTGAGAGTTAATTGCGAGAAATACGATATTCAATATCTGAAATAAATTATAAGTTTTCCATAAAGGAAGTGACTGTAGTGGAGCACACCAATATAGAGATGGCCAAGCGCGAACCTCAGCACAAAAACACTGAAGCTTACACAGCATCACCGAACATTGTTTGCCGAATACAGGATGATACAGAGCCAAGTGGAACCATTGTTGGTCAATCAGTGACCTCAACAACTGCAATCAATTATTTTAGTCGCAATAAACTACATTCTAGAAACTCTTAAATTTTATTAGAAAAATTATACAATTCAAAAATAATATTTCCGACATATTTTATCTATTTCATTAAGCCAATTACACGTTCTTATAATCATATTACCTAATAATAAAATCATGTTTAAAAATAATTTACTTAATATACAGAGTGCCTCATCATTGTGACAAAGTTCGATATATCCGTTATTATAGAAGATATAGAATAAAGTTATATACGAAAATTGTAGACATCTGTAAACTTCACATTTCAAAATTATTTTCATTTGTACTGAGTGTTCCCTATCACCAGGGTGAAACAAACATATACTTTTTTTTTAAATGAGACACCCTATATATTATTTCAGATTCAGATTGGGCTTACCTCCCCCATACTTACAAACTAGTGTTTCATATAAGTATATAGGGTATTTCAGAAGTTATGCCCAATTGAACTTAAAAATCATTGTGAGTTCAACGCCTTGTATAGTTCAAACGAAACAATTTGACATCAATATTTTGCTGCCATAACATTTTGATATTGGTCTAGTTTTATGATACAGTGCCATTTTTTGGATATTGCAACATCTGATTTCAGGGCGAGCCAAAAATCGAACACATGATTTTCTCGATTTTTTCAAAAAGTAAATATACACCTTATAAACTTTTTATCAGGCATTCCCTATACCTAAAATCATATATTTCTGGGATATTGTCAATTTAATAACAAAGAGTTGAAAACATAATTTATTGAAAGAAGAAGAAGGAGATATAGAAAAATGACAGTGAGACAAATTATTTTACAAAAATAACAAAACATCAGTCAAAGTGAACTGTAAATTGATAATTGATTCTATACCAAATGTTCGAAATAACTACCCAAAACTTCAATACAACATTGCAGTCGATCTTCAAAAGATCGACCTATATTCCTCAACATTAATACTCTGAGATACTTCTCGAATTCTTTCCTTCATATCGTTCTGTGTAGTTGGCGGTATTTGGTGAACACGGTTTTTTACATAACCCCACATTAAAAAGTGAGTTTTAGTCTAGTTTAGTTTGGTGATCGAGGTGGGCATGCAATGGGTTCTCCTCTTCCTACCCATCTGACAGGAAAATGGGTATTCAGATGATTGTGAATTGAAGTAGTGTGATGTACCGGATCTCCATCGTGTATAATCTACATTATTTGCCGAATGTTGATCGGAACATTTTCCAACAGTAATGGTAAATGATTCTATAGAAAATCCAAATAAACTAGACCATTCACGCTTCTATCGACAAAATGTGATCCAATTACGTGGTCTCCAATTATACCACCCCAAACATTCAGAAACCACCTAGTTTGACTTTGAGTTGATGTAAGATAGGGACTATTTGTGGAATAGTAATGGAGAGTATATCTATTCATTCTTATGAAACGTTGCTTCATCTTCAAAAAGAACAAAATCAAAGAAATCGATCTGATTATGTATTTGTTGTTGAGCCCACTCGCAAAAGGAACTCTTCACGAAAGTCATAGTCGAGTAACTCTGTAACTGAATGCGGTATAGATGCGTCTTCTTTTTCTGCAGTATTCTTCGGACGGACTTTACACGAGTACTAACATGAGGATTGTCCGCAATTACCAGCATACAATTAAATTCATTTTCCTCAGTAACTGCAGTTTGTGTCCTTTCATGTTTTTTAAGAAATACTGAACCTTTACGATTGAAACGATCCATCAACCTTTCCAACGTTTTGTGGGTTGTCTTCGTGCAGTATATCGCTCTTGGTAATTTCTTAATGATAATAAACAATTCCAACTACATTCTCCCAATACCAAAGCCATGTCTGTTAATTCTTCAACAGAAAAGTTCATTTCAAATAGAAGTAAATGAGTCTTCAAAACAATTTCAAAAGTTTGTTGAATGACATGCTACTGAACAATACTTGTCATTATTCCATAGCTAACTTGTTACAATTAAATGATTTTTAAAACCATTTTTGTTATTAAATTGACAATATCTCAGAAACTAATGATTTTAGCTATAGGGAATGCCAGATAAAAATGGAAGTTTATAAGGTGTATTTTCACTTTTTGAAATGAAATACAGGGTGATTCATTTGAAAAATCGAGAAAATCATGTGTTTGACTCTTGGCTCGCCCTGTATTCAGATGTTGTAATATCCAAAAGATGGCACTGTGTCATGAAACTAGACCAATATCAAAATGTTACTGCTGCAAAATATTGATGTCAAATTGTTTTGTTTGAACTATACAAGGCGTTGAACTCACAATGATTTTTACGTTCAATTGGGCATACCTTCTGTAATACCCTATATACTTATATGAAACCCTACTTTGTAAGTATGGGTTAGTTGAGCTCAATCTGAAGCTGACATAGTATATAGGGTGTCTCATTTAAAAAAAAAGGTATGTTTGTTTTACCCTGGTGATAGGGAACACCCAGTACAAATGAAAATAATTTTGAAATGTGAGGTTTACAGATGTCTACAATTTTTGTATGTAACTTCATTCCATATCTTCTATAATAACCGATATATCGAACTTTGTCACACTAATGGCGCACCCTATATGTAGGAATTAAATAAAATAAAAATCAGTAGTAATATCCCTATGACATTGATAATAGACGAGATAATGTTATGACAATCGAAAGCTCTTTCCTTGGTAACAGCAACGAGCTTGAGACATTTGTCATAAAATTATGAGACATTTTCAATGTCCGAGGGATATACATCGAAAAAATTTTTGACAACTTAATCTATAACTCAACACAACGAAACATTTATTTATTTATTATTGTACAGATAGTGAAAGTACAATTATTAAAATTCAACTTAACATTAGATTCGTTGCTATTCTCTACCATAGAAGATCTATACCACGTATGATATTTATAATTTTTGTGTTGTTCTTGATCGATATTACTTTTCCGCCAACCTATCTAATATGCGCGAGAAAAGTATTGGTTTACCCACAAAAAAGTTGGAAATTTGAAAT
The DNA here is from genome assembly GCA_963921935.1 of Galeruca laticollis. Lineage (NCBI taxonomy): Eukaryota > Metazoa > Arthropoda > Insecta > Coleoptera > Chrysomelidae > Galeruca > Galeruca laticollis. The sequence continues at coordinate 117,933,066 of OY998183.1, read as the reverse complement.
TTTTTTGTGTTATTTTTACGTTATCCATCAACAACAACACGAAAAAACGGTTTTTAGAAAAAAAATCCTGTGTGTATGTCGTCGTCGTTGTCGTCGGCCACTTTTCCTTGCAAGTCTTGTTAGCACGATACAGCCTCCGGAGTGCAATGAGTCACCAATTTTATGATGGAATATTGTTACGGACATTTCACAGATGAACCCTATTGATTTTCAGCTCACCAGAGCCAGTACAACGGGTGCTATAGTACTTAAAGTACGACATTTTGTCGCTTTTCGAGAAATTTCAGTTTGTTAGCACGATACAGCCTCCGTAGTTCAACAAGTCACCAATTTTATGATTGAATATTATTCAGGGCATCTCACTGATGAACCCTATTGATTTACAGCTCACCAGAGCCTATGCAACCGGAGCTACAGTACTTTAAGTACGATATTTTCGTCATTTTTGGAGAAGTTTCAGTTTGTTAGCACGATACAGCCTCCGGAGTATATACAAGTGATGAATTTTATGATTGGATATTATTCAGAGCATCTTAAAGATGAACCTTATTGATATTGAGCTTACTAAAGCCAGTACAACGGATGCTGTGGTGCTTGAAGTACCAAATTTTTGTCATTTTTGGAGAGTTTTCAGTTTGTTAGCACGATACAGCCTCCAGAGAGTATACGATTGATCAACCTTATGAATAAGTATTGTTCAAGATGTCTCAAAGATGTACCCTATTGATTTTCAGTTGACTAGAGCGAGTACAGCGGGTCCTATAAAACTAATATACTAAATTTTCGGTTTGTTAGCACGATACATGCCCCGAAGTGTATAAAAGTAACAATTTTATGATAGAATATTGTTCAGGGCCACAGATGCGGAAAAGTTAGTTTTAATCTTTAAAACCGTTTATTTAGGTATGGTTTCATAGAATTTTGATTGCTATGACCAGTAATTTTCAGCAATTGTTGTTTATCTACACCACTTTTCGCCGCTAACTGCGGTTGATTTATTCGAGTGATTTGTTATCTTGTCCTTTACTTTCAAGCCAATTGCCTCAGCTTCAGATTCAGTCCATCCATTTATTGTATTTCTTCCAGCAGGTACATTATCGTACCATTTGTCAGTTTCATTTTTCCAGTGTCGATTTGATTTTAAGAACAATCGTGGTGAGAAAATATTGTCGCCCCGTTTTGATATCAGTTTATGGAAAAGACGTGAAGGTCAGCTCTGTCTTTCACTATTGGACACCAACCATTAACTACTTATACATCTTTTAGAACCACCTTGGCACGTTTTACTGAACACTGGATTGTACTGAATGCGATTTATTGGAGTCATCGTTATTTTTCTCGATTTGTGAAAAATCCACCAGACAAGCAGCTGCCTTTCCTCCTCACCACGCTAATTCTACAGTAGCAATAAGGTAAAATTTACGCATAAGATCATATTTTCATCCAATAGCAATATTATTGTATTAACTTCAGACAAATTTAACGAAACAGCTGGACTGCTTGTAGTTTCTTCCTGATTGCATCGCGGGCATTTCGGACTGGTTTATATACTATATTGTTAAACGGGTTAATCATAGTATCATAGTCATTATAGTACTTTTCTTGCACGCAGCTTTCCACATTGTCTTCACCGTTGCTTCTTTAAATTCGGTCCCGTCTATCTTTCTAATATTGACAGCTCAATATGCAATGAATTCATATTCTCGTTCGCAGCAAAATTCCATTAATATTCCCCAAATATATTTGTGACTGTACGTTGTATTTCTGGAAATTTTTCTTCGATTAGCGTATTTATTCTTTGAACATTCACATTGCCAAAACGGGACATTTTGAAATATATTTGGAATGAAGTTGTCATACTCAGTCGTATTTTCATAGTGATTGATAATTGCACTGAATGCAATTATGGGGGTAAATACATGAGAAATTTTCTTTTTATCGATAAATACATGTTTAATTGTATGAAAGTTTAAATGTCCTGGCAATAAATCGAGAATCTAGAGAGTGAAAGAAGCACTAGAGCTTGCTCGAGTAGTAAAACTCGTGACTAAAGTAACCTTTTTGACACTTGGTACTTAATATACTATTAATTATGACAGATAAATACACAGCCTACTAAAATAAAAGAATAAATAACACGGCTCACGCCTATGCCAAAATAAGGCTGAAATAATTAATCTTTTTAAACATATGTTAATATTCGGTATAGGGAAGTGAACATAAACTGCCCTTATTTTCGGCCTTACAATTAAGTAAAAGTATCAAAATATGGTTATTTCACTTAAAGAAAAAATGATGATATTTGACCACAGCCATGTATACAAAAAAAGAAGTTTTCCACGTGTCAACAATCACCTTGATCGTCCTACCAATCAATCCAATAAGACGTTTTTCATTTGGGGTATTGGGTATGTTCACACAGAATTTACAGAAAAGATCTGAACCTGTCCATTTTTTATTGAAAATAAACGGTTTTAAAGATTAAAACTAACTATTCCGCATCTGTGACCCTGAACAATATTCTATCATAAAATTGTTACTTGTATACACTTCGGGGGATGTATTGTGCTAACAAACCGAAATTTCTCCAAAAATAACCAAAAATTTAGTATATCTGGATTTATAGGACCCGTTGTACTCGCTCCAGTCAACTGAAAATCAATAGGGTACATCTGTGAGACACTTTGAACAATATTCAATCCTAAAGTTGATCAATCGTATACTTTCTGGAGGCTGTATCGTGCTAACAAACTGAAAATTCTCCAAAAATGACAAAAATCTGGTACTTCAAGTACCATAGCACCCGTTGTATTGGCTTTAGTGAGCTGAATATCAATAGTGTTCATCTTTGAAACGCTCTGAATATTATTCAATCATAAAACTGATCACTTTTATATACTCCGGAGGCAGTATCGTGCTAACAAACTGAAACTTCTCCAAAAATGACAAAAATATCATACTTAAAGTACTGTAGCACCTGTTGTATTGGCTCTGGTGAGCTGAAAATCAATAGGGTTCATCAGTGAGACGCCCTGAATAATATTCAATCATAAAATATTGGTGACTTGTTGAACTCCGGAAACTGTATCGTGCTAACCAACTGAAATTTCGCAAAAAATGACAAAATGTCGTACTTCAAGTACCATAGCACCCGTTGTACTGGCTCTGGTGAGCTGAAAATCAATAGGGTTCATCTGTGAAATGTCCTTAACAATATTCCATCATAAAATTGGTGACTCATTGCACTCCGGAGGCTGTATCGGGCTAACAAGAATTGTAAGGAAAAGTGGCCGACGACAACGACGACGACATACACACAGGATTTTTTTTCTAAAAAGCGTTTTTTCGTGTTGTTGTTGATGGAAAACGTGGAAATAACTGAAAAAGAAATTTCTAAATTCCAACTTTTTTTGGGGGTAAACCAATACTTTTCTCGCATAGGTTGGCGGAAAAGTAAAATCAATATCTCGATAACTATAAACTTTATATATAGGGTTCTCTACCCAAAGTGACATTAAACTTCAATGTAGAATCCGAAAAGTTAATAATACACAGGATGTTACATTTAAAATAACAAAGTTGTCGTTTACTTCCGATATGACCGGATGTGATGAATCGTTTTGTGTTATAATTTAGATTTAGTAGCCTGACGTAACGAGGATGTTATATTTTGATATAATTCTGTCAAATTGAATACAATGTTCGCTCCATAATAAAGATGTGTTTATATCGATTTAACTTACAAATTTAACAAGAACCTGTAAAAATATATTAAACCGGAAGTGTCATGTCTATCAAAGTATTTTAAATAAATTTTCCGTAACATGATATGCATCTACACTGATTTTTATTAAAAACGTGACAGTTGTTTCCATATATAGATAGTGTAATCATTATAGTGACATGTCTGGCTTCTTTGTCATTCAACATATTTTATAACACATATTCACAATTAATGAGGAACTCGAGAGGCTTTTTGAATTGTTGTAACAAGGTTCCGCAAAAGGATAAACATGCAGTGATCGAATATAATTTATTTACAATTTGTAACTCGAATAGAAAAAACTTTAATCGTATTTGAAATTACTTTCCAAATCAATCTATATCGATTTTTAACAAAAACTTTCTCTTGACTGATTGTTCTCCAAATTAGCTTCCAATATAAAAGTTTCTATAGGATGCAACGTTCAATTGTAACAATTGAAAGATTTTGCAGAGAGAATTGTGTATCTCGAACTAGTGCATTTCTGATATACATACTTACAATGAACCGAGCATGAATGTATTTACTTATATATGTGAAATTAAAAATTTTTACTTCAACGGATTTTACAACTGATTTGTTGTGTGTCAATATGAAAAAGCTCTTCACAAGAATTCGAGTCAATTTGCATATTCGACACGCCACAATTGTCGAAAGATTGTATGCTTCTAAGATCAATCCACTAGAAATCGTATTTTCCAAACATGGAAGTTTCCTAATAAACAGCGTATGTACTAACATTTTCAAGGCAGCACCCCATCGGAGGAAAATCAAGCTAGAATACGACTTCCAGACATTTTGTCACGTCGTGGTAGTTCATACAAATCTATATAGAGTGTGATTTGGAGTTTTAGCGACGAATATGAGGCGAATAAGTGTCAGGGATTTGAGAAGCGTTATACATTTTCTATTAAATGACATGACACAAAATATATCACTAGGGAAAATGTTTTTTTGTAGTAATCCACGGCCTTTTCACTTTTAAGATAAGATGAAGAATTTGCTATTTAGCAAATATACATATAGCTATGTTAATAATAGGAAAAGTATCAGTTCACTTATTTAACGTTTAATTGGTACGATCACAAATTGGAATGACTACTAATAATATTACCACAAGTTTCGAAGGCATATTCTGACTTTATCCTTTTTTTTTCAATTGAAAAATATGTTGTAAACACGGACTTAGGATCCATGGACTTTTAATAGTATATGTTTCCCATACATCCGAAATGACCCCTCACTTTGCCTACACATGGCCGCCATGTTGTGCTAATTTTAAGTTGGTATTAAGAAGCTACAGTTCATATGCGTTTTTTTGATATTGAGGATGGAACGTTGGTTGGTTGCGCGAAATAATTGACAGCATAATAGAAATAATTAGCCAATTAGGATTTGGCTGGATGAACTGACGCGCCATTTTCGTTCTGTCAATTTCTGTTCCGTTGTGGCAATGCGATTTGACTGATTTGTGACAGCGTCAGGAGTGGCATCAGGTAACATTTCGCAATTTTCGCATTCTATTTTATTGAGTTAAGCGCAAGTTTGATATTTGTGTGTTACCTATTGGATTATATTCGTGTTTATTACAAATTAATAGTGGTTAATTACATTTTATAAGTGATGTTATTTTAGTAAGGTAGTTAATAGTATAGTGTTATTTGTAAGACCTAGAACTTGTACGAGGTTGCTCTAAAGCTAGTTTTATTTCTCGTTTGAGAGAGGGTGAAGTTATGTGATTTTTTTTGTATGTAAGTTAATTTACATTTTCCTTTTTCTCCAATTTGTAGATTTCCCAGTGACAATACGCTTAAAAGGTCCTGGTTGGTAGCACTTGGAAAAGATCCAGCTTATAATATTGCCTATGAATAGGTGTGCTCCGAACATTTTGTACAAACCAATTTTGAAGTAGCAGGCGAACGGAAACGTTTATGTAAAGTCAATTCCAACCCTAAAACTACCTCAATGTTTTGGAGTAGATCACATGGAGAAAAGTTATTTACCTAGCTCACCTCCACCTACATGGTATGTCAATTTTCACTTAGTACTCACAAAGAATCAAAAAATATTTTTTAATCGTAGCAGCAAGCTGGAAAGTGCTGATTCACCTCAAAGTAGTTCACCAAAATCTCCGACAAAACTTTCTCCAATAACACGGAGTGATTCAGACTCATCTTCATCTGCTTATTCTTCTGATATAGTACGGATGGTACAATTCTTTCATCCGTATAGGTAAGTATATCAAATTTTCTTTAAAATCAAAATATAATATGTATTTTATTTATATAAATTTTACGTAGTATTCATATAATGCCTTAGTACCAAAGTTTAACTAGTCTAAAAAAATGTTCTATTTTCAGCAAACTTTCCACAGAAGATACCAATGTAAAATTGAGAAAGACGATTCGCTTTTTGAAGAGGCAATAAAGAGTATGCAGAAACAAACTAGAAATTTGCAGAAAAACAAGCAGGAGGCGAAAACTACGATTTTAATCGTGCAAATTATGAAGCAATGCGCCTTTCCTTGGAATCAATTGACTGAGATGGTGTCCATATTTTACCATATAATGTACACTATAATAAATTGCTTTGTTCCGCTGAAAAAGGTTTGCAAGAAGAAGTCTCCATGTTGGTATACTCCGGAGTTGAAGAGGCATTTGTGCGAGAAAGAGGTGGCTCACAAAATTACTAGGTGTCCTGTAAACTAAATGGAATTTAGTAGATTAAGGGCTCAGTGTAAACTTTTATCACGAGAGTGCTACCGAAATTATGTAAAATATACTGAAAATTGTGTTACAGATGATGTTAAGTTTTTTGGAAGTTTGAAAACAGTAGGAGGGTGAATAACACTATACCTTCTGAAATGACTCTTGGGGACCTTACTGCTGGTAACGGGAATGATATTGCAATATTGCAAATCTATTTGCTAAACATTTCTCATCAGTTTATTCAAATCAACCTCTGGCTTCAAACATCTATGCAAAGTTATCTAAACTTGATATTAAAAAACGCCCCGGTCCTGACGGAATACCTTCCATTCTTAGGGAATTTAGCTTCCTTTTATCTCGTCTGCTCTTTCATATATAAGTCTCTTGTTACAGGCGAATTTCCAGATCATTGGAAAACATCATACTTCACTCCAGTGTATAAATTGGGTAGAAAATCAGACATCTCAAACTATCGTCCTATATCAATCCTTAGCATAATTCCCAAAGTCTTTGAGAGTATCATTTTAGATTATCGCACCTATGACTGTTCGAGTATTATGACATCACAACAATTTGGCTTCACTTCTAAAAGGTCTGCAGAATTGCGTTTACTCACATATGTTGACTTTTTGTCTGATGGTTTGGAAGGGGGTCTGCAGATTGATTCTGTGTACACTGATTTCTCTAAAGCTTTTGATAGGGTTAATCATGAGCTCTTGCTACATAAACTTTTTTATTATGGTGTTGACGGTCTTGTATTACAATGGCTGAGTGTTTATCTTACGAATAGTTTACAAATGGTCAGAGTTACTCATGAATATTCTTATACTTTTCCAGTAACCTCTGGAGTTCCTCAAGGGTCTCATTTGGGACCATTATTATTTAACATATTTATTAATGATATTATGCATTGTTTTCAAAGTAGCAAAGCCTTGTTATTTGCTAATGACCACCTGACATGTTTTAGTGTGATTAGTGTTATGGATGATGCTCTAATATTACAATCTGATTTAGATAGTCTATCAAATTGGCGTACACTTAATGGTGTGAATCTAAATGCATCCAAATGTCATGTAATGCGTTTTCATGGAATACACCAGCCAATAGCTTTTGATTACAATATTAATAATGGAACTCTAAAATGAGCTTCTCAAACTAAGGACTTGGGTGTTATATTGGACTCCACACTTAATTATAAGTTTCATGTTACCGCTGTTGTTCAAAAATCTATGAAGATGTTGGGTTTTATGAAGAGAACTACTTCTGATTTTACTAACATCACTGCTACTAGATCTCTATATTGCTCACTGGTCAGAACTTATCTTGATTATTGTTTACCAGTATGGCCTCCTCATCATATTACATGAAGCTGTTCAGCACAATTTTTTAAGATACATTGCCTTTGAGATGCACATTTACCTTAAAATTAACAGTTATTTTATTTATTTCCTGATTTATTGGAATTAAATAAGAATATATAATTTATAAATAAACACTTCTTAAAATTTATGAATTTTTTTTCCATAATCCCAACTTAGGTAGATACACAATACGCAGTAGCTAGTATAAATAATAAAGTAGGTATACTTTTTTCTCTCACCGTTTCATATTTTCCTATCTTATAAATGATTTCTGATTTATTGTTTTAACCGGCCCTGTACGAATCACGTGACTCAGGTCGGCCAACTTAAAATTAGCACAACATGGCGACCACAGTAGAGGAGTCAAACCGAATATACAATTAGTAGTCCATGGATCCTAAGTCCGTGGTTGTAAATGTTGTTCTTTTAGAGACGGCGAACTGTAAGTTGACAATACTGTTTGCTGTGGCAGCTGATTTGACAGTTTTTCTTTATTCTGAGGTGAGTTTAATCCGGCATCCCCCAGGTGGGGTTTACCGTACCATACTTAAACTTAATTATGTTGTAACTTTTGTTTTATATCAGGCATGTTATTCTGGTTGCTTGTAACATCCTAAAATATGTATATAAAGACGAAAACTACAATCTTTTAGTGTTGAATTGGCCAGCAATCGAGATATAACGCGATAAATTGATTAGAGGCTTGACAGACCCCACCTGAGTTGTAACGTATGTACCTAGCACCTCGACAACTGGTACACTTCCGATGAACTTGTAAGTACTTCACGTGAAAATCATAACTTAAGATCGGTAGGAACCCTTAGGAAAAACAAGCGGGACATATCCATAACGCTGTTCAGAGTGAAGCAATGTTTGGATTCCAGTCTATGGTATCATTTGTGCCAAAAAAGCATACAAATTCATTGCGATGACATGAACAGTGAATCTACAGGGTCTAAAAATCTATTACAAATTGTAAGCTTTCATAATTTTACCATGGGAGGAGTAGAATTCGTCCATGAGTTATCGGGAAGTTAGTATGTTCGGAATTGCAGAAGATGGCCATTGAGAATATTCTTTTCTTTAATGCATATAGCCAGAATTAATAATCAAATCATTTAGAGAGCTAACACAAACGACAATTTGAAAAAGCGACGATTTATCTAGAAAATAATAATCACCGACTGACCAGAGAACTTCGATCGAAAATAGTTAACATGTTAAGTGAAACACAATTTCCTCCACATAAAATACAAAGAACAGGACGCGATAGATGTAAGGAGTGTCCCATTGCGGAACATCTTTGTGTTTAGAAAACATGCACTTTTTGTATCAAAATTGCAGCCAATTCTCTCTCCCTGCAACACGAATTAAATTTGTGTGAACATTTTTGTTGCTATTTTTACAATTTCTCTCCATTTTTCAGAATAATTCTTTTAGTTCCTCAATTTTTAGTGCATGCGTGGCTTTTGCGGAGCACAATTTTAATATATTTTGTTATTTGAAAATGTTATAATAAATTTATAATTCTTATGAAATTTGCGGATTTTCCTTTCAAGTTATAAGTATGAAAATAAAACTTTTGCACAAAAATGGTAATAAAAAAATAAAAAACGTATATTTCTATGATCTTAAAGTCAGGGTTCAACAAACCCCACCTGGGTGATGCCGGGTTAATCGAGCAATTTATCACGAATAGACTAACGCAGAAGCAACGTTTCCAATGCATTCAAATTTATTTATTTTGAAATAGTTGTTAGCAATACGTTGGGGAACCAATTATTTTAAATGTTTCCTATATGGAGCACCTAGATTTATAGTGAAAAGTGATCACAAACCACTTTCCAACTTATTTTCAATGATGGGGCCAAATTCTAAACTAACGAGAATCCGTTTAGATCTAGGGGAGTATAATTTTGAAGTGCAGTATATTAAACGAGCATCAAACTACTCAGATGCACTTAGTCGTGTAACAACTGAATATTTTAAACAAATACATTCAGACAATTATCATGTATATTAGCAAGAATATGTTCAATGGCAAAACAAAAGACAAAGAATTAAGGTACGAAGGTAGATACAAAAGAAAATGAATAGCCCACCACTAATAAAAGCTTTAAATAACTGTGAGGTACACAATCTCCCCACTCCACGCTGTGAATTAAATCTTAACTCATCTAGACTGAGCCTTACGCTCAGGAGGTAAATTTATCTTCAGAAAATTATACAAAACTAGACGATAACTTTGCATGAGAGCAAACGTTTTCCGAGTTGAATAAACTTGCAGGTAAGTATAAAGTAAATAAATTTAAGATATTCGTAAATCACGATTAATTTAAAAAAAATATGAATGGAGTGAGATGAAAGAAAAGTCAACTAGAATATTAAGTAAACCTCCAGCGGTAATAGGAGCATAGACCCAAAAAGCTTCGAATTTGATGTTTGTAAATCGGAGTTGGCCATTCCCGAACTGCTTTGATTTTAACAGGATCAACAGCCACTCCATCTTTATTCATTATATGGTTTAGATAGCTGACTTTCCTTTGAAACAGGTGACACTATTTCACGTTTAATGCTAGATTGGCCATCTGAACTCTCTTAAGTAATTCTTCGAAGTTGGATAGATGTTCTTCAAAATTTTTGCTGATTATAAAGATATACCTGAAATTTTTCCCAATTTAAACTCCTGAGAATGGTCTCCAACGGTGGCGGGGGAATTACACAGACCAAATGGGATGACCATACATTGCCATAAGCCTGATCTGCTAGTTAAGGCAGTCTTTTCCTTATCTAGGGGATCCATTTCCACTTGCCAATACCCGCTCTTCAAATTCAAAGTAGAGAACAATGTAGAATCAGCTAGAGTATCAAGGCGTCGTCGATCATTGGCAAAGGATAACTGTCCTTTTTAGAAACGTCATTAAGTTGACGTTCAAGTGAACGTGTTAAAAACATTGAGGTAATCTCTCCAACAACCATGCATTTATATTTATTTATTTATTTATGGAATAAAGATCCAAACAGGCTTAATAGCCTCATTACATGGATAGTATATTATAAAAAAATATTTGTACATGTTATCTAAGGGAATACCTTATTTTATTCTAACTGCAGAGGAGAGACACTTTAAATGGTAGAATTCTAATTTGTCTATTATGAAATGTTTTAAATTCTAATCAGAAGTTCATATTTGTGTTTTGATCATAGAAGTATTAAATCTCAAACGTTTCAAAATATAATACTATCAATATTTTCAACTGTCCTAAAGGTATAGACCAGTCCAAGTTTATCAGTGCATTAATAGTGTTGGCCAATCGACTGAAGTGGAGAACCAGCAGAATTTTGTATACTAAACATTACGGAGTTTCTCGTGCGCTTAGGAGGGACATGAATCGGTAAAAAATATAAAAGTGTGCTACAATTTATTTTGTTTTTCATCACTTTCGATATCAAGTTCATCATTGCAATTTTGCGGGTCGTTCTTAGTGAAAGGATTGCAAATTCTTCCCGTAACATTTGCGTTCTTACACAATTGTAGTCTGGCCACTTATGATAATTTTTATGATACAAATGAAGTAGCAGTTTATTTTGAATTTTTTCTATTGAATCTAAATATATTTGTGATTGTTGATTCCAAATTACACAAGCAAAATCTAGTTTTGGCCTGACTAATGTAACACGATTGATTCAATAGTAGATTAGAAAAGCTGTCGCTATTTTGATGTACCAGATATCAAATACTTGACCCTATTTGAGTTGTAAAATGCATATAACTATAATTCTCCCTTCAAAACGATTATATTAGAGCGAGCTAGTAACTTTTCAAATTATAATATTTTTTGAATTCATTGGAAAGTTCTCGCCCGTAGGACGTCAAAATAAACGATCACCTCTCAAAATATCGGGAATTATAACCACGCGTTTAAAAAAAATGACTTTGTCGATTGTCTACAGAAATAAATCATGGATATAAATTTATTTGTTGACACTTTTATTGAATTTTTGGCTAGCACTGTGCGGCTATGAATCATTTTACGAGTATGAATTCAATACCGTTAAAATTCGATTTCATGACAATTTCCTTGATTTCATATGTTTTATTTTTCCTCTCTCGATTCTTGCCAGGGTTGTAACATTTCATATTCGTTATTCCCAATCGTGTTCTCCGCTATAGACTAACGTAAAAAAAAATCTCAATATTTTTATGAAGATGTTTATTAATATGTAGAACATTTATCGATTTTGTTTGAGAAAGCAACGTATTATCTGGAAGAACTAATTCAAGTCTTTATTGATTCCTCAGCCATTGTACCAATAGTTCTTGGTTATCTGCCAATAACTTGTATACTTTCGATAATAGACTATTTGTTCTCATTCACTACCAAGCACGAAATAAGGATTAATCAACTGATTGCTAAAAGGACAATAAATAGGTAATGAAGCTGTGAATTTTTATTTTGCAATTATTCGTGTTGACGATAAAAATAGTTTTTGCACCTCAAAGGTAAAGGTACCTCTGGGTGCTCTGGAAAATGTCCTATATTATCGAAATTAACTGTCTCGACCCTTACTCCGTGGAATCTGCTCATATTAGTGTTTCAAATGAAACTCACGGTTTCTAGTTAATTCCACAATATAATAAAAGCTGTTTAAAATTCTAAAAAATTGACAATTGTTTCGATAAATCAATATCATCGTCAGAATTTTTATTACTGTAATTAATGCAATTATAACAAATAAATAATCTCATTTACTTATACAACCTCCATTTAACTCTAAACATTTAATTAGTCGTTCAGACAAACCCGAAACTACATCAATGCTATAATGTTCGGTGATGGTGGTCCAGGCCTGTAAAACTGACCGAATCAAATATTTTTTATTTTGTGGCACTGCTCGTTCCATTTCGATCTTCATTAGTCCCCATACGTTTTCAATGGGACTAAGATCTGGTTAAGCTGCTGGCCAAGGAATTCTTGTCAAGTTTTGTTCTGGCTTCCAAGCTGCAGTATATGCAGAAGTATGGCATCTTGCATTATCCTGCTGTAACCGCCAGGCATCTGGATATAATTTCACAATATTTTTCACTATTAACGGTACCATCAACTATACAGAAAGATGTAGCATCACGCACAGATATTGCCTCTCACTTTCGTCGGATACAAGAACATTACCAAAGTTATCTTCTCGAAAACATTGACAAAAATCTATTCCTCGTTGCCTTTGTAAAGGTGTCATTGCAGGGACTTTCCTTGGTTGCCTTGATATGTAGCCTTGTCTTTTCAGTGACGTTTATTCTTCGTTGATTTTTAAATCTGTTAGCCAATTTTCGAAACCCTAGGACGTACAATCCCTAGGACGTACAATCCTATTCACGGACTAAATATCGATTCTAAGTTGTACCTCACAGGATATTTGCCGGTTCACTCAGTGAAGATGGGGAGGTTCGTCAAAGACCTCCTAAATACCAATCGGGTCTTAATAGGGCGCCAGGCAAGTCAATACCTCAAATATCCCAAGAACTACTGATCACGCGACCTACCAACGCAAAAAGGAATAGTACTAAATTAAAACAAATGTTTAAGAAACGATTCTATTCAGTTTTTAACAACAATTAGTACACCAACGTAAGCAGGTGTTGACTTATTAAATTAATTCAGCAGCTTGGTGGTAAGCCATGAAAAAAACGATGATAAATGAAACATATAACTTAACATTATTATAAAAAAATACCTAAATGAATAAAAGGAACGCTGTTGTAATCTTATGTACAATTGGCAGGGGGTTGTATCAATAAAAAAAAATTATTAGTCTCCCGGGCTTGAGCTCATGCGCAGGTGGCCGGGGAACGAAAACGAGTTTAGCAAAATATCTTAACTACAGCGCAATTACAATTATTGTGTGGCGAAATCTAATTTCAAACGTTACCGTCAACCACATCCATAAATATTATACGTATTTGAAAACAGTACTAACTTTTCATAAATATTGAAATAACATTCGGCCAATGTATTCAAAAGTATGAGGAAGGAAGTCCGACCAAATACAAATATTTTTCAAACGTTATGATACACCCGGTATAAGTACGTGTATTCTAAATTACAACCCGTAGACATATTTGTCATAAAAATTAATAAATTTAAATAAGTTCACCGATACAGCCTCACCGCATCAATCACCCTGTATGCGAGCTATTGACGAGTGATCCACTTCCATAGACGTGTTCCAGTCGTCTCCCAAATGCATGAAACCAGCCAAAATACCCGGGAACCAAAAATAAACGGGAACCACTAAACCCTAAATGAAAGAAAACGATTACATAGTTTTGGGCAATTAATAAAATTCCAAGTTAATTTTTTAAATCAGCAAATTATTTATATCAGTTGTTTAACTCGAATAATTGAATGCCCCAACACGAAAAACTTCCATTAACATTCCATTTCTTTCAAATTTAAAACTAATTAAGCCAAGATAGTACAAACTCAATAGTCTATGAGCTTGTACTGCTAATTATTTAACAAATAATATGACTAAATCCATTTTACCCCAATTTAAAAATTCATAATCTAAGGGAATACACACTAAATAGTTTTAGAACCTTTATTCCCAATTATCTCCTGATAATAAAACTAAATTCACCCCAAATTAACATTAAAGCAGTCCCATTGACTATTAAAAATCTGGATCGTAATATAAGTGCAACATTTAATAAATTAATTACTCGTAAGTATTATAATAACTCACCCTATGTTAGTAAGGGGTTACGGCTTGATCCTGACGTCTCAAAAGGCGTAACAACCAATGATCACCCAGATGGACAAGAATATGATAGGGGTTTACGGTGGCTTCTTGCTCAATACTATACTGATTGGAATCTATAGAGAATAAACGTATTGTAACGTACTGAATACGGCACTCCAGGAAAAGAGAGGAAATATAACTTACCGGTAATGGTAAAATTCCCAACACGTGGAAATGGCGACTGAATGTACATAAAAAAATGCCAAACGGTCCAGAACCCAGTAGAGCACCAAAATATCTATTCAACAACGCCTGGATTCCAATAGAATATGATAGTGACTGATCCCACTTAATGGATGACTAAATGAAAGTCAAAATTACCAATATCACACTTGTACACAACAATCAGTTATCGCCATCACGTCCAAAAACTTTTTAAAACCAACCACTGACCAAGAAAGTGCCGACGGACTATCAACGAATTACCCACAGGTACCTTTGTTCTATTCCCATCGTATTATCACAGAAACCTAACGATGATACCAGATACGTACTATGGTACTCGTGTTCTAGGTGACGCTAGACGACAGTACTCATAATACTTCCGAATAAAGTTTTGTTCTTATTAACTCGAGAGGGCAAATACAAGGGTTATTTAATAACAAACATAAATAAAAATATTATACTACACATTGCGACGGTACTCAAAAAAAACGTAACATGTTATCGTCCTAAGGCCACTAAACCGTTTAAATTGTTTCCGCTAATCTTAGCGGTCTTCCCGAAAACTGGTCCATGCCTCATATCACTCCCATTTTTGATCCTCTTTATTGTCTCATATACTGCACTTATTCCGAGATCCGTCAATTACACTAATTCTTTAACGTTTTGAACACCTTTTCAATACAAATATTCCACCAATTTTCTTTTTTCTAGTTGTGACATTATTACAAAAAACTTAAGCATGCTTGCAATCAATAATATGTGACGGATGGTATTGTTATGTAATTTTAGCCATGGCCTACTACCGGCACAATCTACTTAATGCCTGTCTTAGGATGTTACAAAAAAAAAATACGTTAAAATTAGGAGAAATATTAAATTCCGAATACTTTCTTTCGGACTATAAATACATATCATGTTATATATTGGCACTACTGTGTGATGGAATATTCGCAAAAATTTTTATTATAAGACTAATATCAACTTTTGGTAGGTGTTAGCGCTAATATTTAAATGGACTGTAGTTGTGATATTATGCACTTAGCGAATCGTCAACGCATACCGTAAACTTTAATTTAAAGGGACTTACCCAAAGATGCCGGTGTCTGCAACTCAATATCAACTTCAACGATCGATCGATTAACTTCTAGCGTAAGTTCATGCCTTTTGTGAAACTAAATAAAGTTGATTGTAATGTCTATATGAGGTCGGCCCTGATCGAAAACTACACAACGTGTTTTTAAAATCAGCTCCGAGAAATTCGTACATCACAGTGAAATATCATAAATAATTTAAATAAAAACAGTATACAAGTGATCATAACTACATAGTGAATGACACGGACTAACAAAGTAAGCCTAAATTTGCTTTTTTATTAAGAAATTGTGTTATATTTCAACATAAACACATTCATTCAATAACAATTAAAACCGGTATCGTACCATTTACCAGCCTTATCAGTTGGGTCCGATGCGGGACAGAGCCGTATTCAGGCAAAACGAACCTTAGCGGAACATGGAAACCGACAATATTATAACCAGCGACAACATCAATAATCAGTCACCTTTATCTCAACATGTACCTTCAGCTCAACACTCAATTCCAACTCAACATTCAACGATACCAAAACAACAAGTCTTACCTCAACCTCCACCTTCATCTCAACCTTCGTACTCCAAAGTAGCTAGGCCAACCTCAACAACCTACCATACCCACTTTCCCATCTAAACTTCAAGCCATCGTTTTTAGTTCTCTAAACAATATTAAATTAGAAGAATATCTCCTGGCTATTGGCTCCACGATAAGTCCGAAAAACATATTATTCACATCTAGAATCTCAAACAATCGGATATGTATTTACCTCTCAAGTAAGGAAATCGTAGATGATTTTATCATTAAACATGATGGGCGCATAAAGATCAATAACGAAGTGATACAAGCACGCAGACTTGTCACACCAAACGAAAGGCTACTTTTATCTAATGTATGTCCCACCATTCCACACGGCGTACTACAGAGGGAACTTCAACAACTCGGCTTCAAGCTGTCTTCTGCAATTTCCTTTTTAAGAATAGACACCACCAACCCCGACTATAAACACATATTCAGTTTCAGGAGGCAAGTATACATTGTACCTCCCACAATTCCAATACCAGACTCAGTTTTGATAACTTATGATGACACCACATACCGTATTTTTCTCGCTGTAGATAATTTGTGTTATCATTGCAAACAACATGGTCACTTATCTAGCACTTGCACTTCAAAGTTGCCTCCCCAACCAACAGATGACACTTCTTCACCAAACTCAACAACTACAACCAGTCAATCCACTCTAAACTCAGTAAACGAGCAAAGCGCTGAGCCACTAACAGATATATCTTCAATTTCAACCACCATGCCCATCGAAGCAAATATAACAACAGCTACCACAGATTCGAATATCACTCACCTTGCTGAAACACATAGCATCAAAAGATCCCTAGAAATAATATCAAATTCTCCACAAACATCGACGGCTACTGACATCGAAAACCCAAAAAATAAAGCAGCTTCGAAAAGAAATATTACCGAAATCATAACACCTCCTTCCGATACTACAACATCTTACACAAGCTTCAGTAAACCAGATGCAAAACTCAAAAAAGCGAAATCCACTTCTAAATCAACTATCATACTGGAAAATCAAATGGCACCTATCAAAGAATTATTCGACAATGAAACTCAAATAATATCTTTCGAACAAACAATCGACTTTTTTGAGAACGTACAAGGATCAGTGGACCCTCTCAGTACAGCAAAAGATTATACCTCTGATATACTAGAACTATTACAACTCTTAACCAAAATACATTCATATACCTCTGACCGCCAAATAAAGACCAAATGCACTAAAACAAAAAAGAGAATTATGAAACAACTGAAGCTTTTAAAATCAGGTGAAGATGCCGAATCTGACGTTTCCCTTGCCACATCTCAGGAATCCCTAACAGAACTTACATAATATTATCTTCAATTTATTGCAATGGAACATAAATGGGTTTTACACCCATTATGAAATGCTCAAAATACTTATACACGAAACTTCACCATCAATTATTTGTCTGCAAGAAACTAATTTCAAAGGACAACACAATCACAACTTCAACAATTATTCCTGTTTTTACAGAAACAGAAACAACGCGGGAAAAGCAAGCGGAGGCGTAGCCATCTATGTAAATACTTCATACGAAGCACACAATATAACACTTAATACAAACTTAGAAGCAATAGCAATTTCTATCAAAATTCCTCAAACAATTAATATCTGCAACATATATGTCCCTCCTGATCAAGTAATTACCTCACAAGAAATCACTAACATTTTGTCACAAGTTCCATCACCTCTAATTTTACTGGGTGATTTTAATAGCCACAATCCTATTTGGGGATCAACAGGTTTTAACGCAAAAGGCAGAACAATCGGAAACATCCTAGATGCACATAATCTAAATATTTTAAATGACGGTAGGCCTACAAGAGTTAATGTTCACACAAGCACGAAATCAGCAATCGATTTATCAATATGCCATCCAACTATCTCACCTCTAATTTCCTGGGACACTATACCATATTTATATGGAAGCGACCATTATCCAATCAAAATCACGATTTCCGATCAAAACTCCGTCACTACATACCCTACTGTTTCAAAATGGAAAATAAAACATGCTGATTGGCCAAATTTCAGTAATTACATTGAAGAAAACGTCGCTCTACTTCCCGTCAATCTAGAAAACGATAACATCGACAACATTTTGAACTCATTCACAAAAATTATCACCGATGCAGCAGAAAAATTTATAGGAAAAACAAAAGCACTAAAAAAACATACACCATTGCCGTGGTGGAATACTGAATGCGATAAAGCTATTAAACAATACAAAGCGTCATTTAATAAATTAAAACGAAATAAATCACTGGGGAACCTAGTAGACTATAAGAGAAGAAGAGCCCAAGCAAGATACATTACAAAGAATGCTAGAAAAAACTCCTGGAAAGCGTTCGCATCCAACATAAACAGCTCTACACCTTTAAGTACCGTGTGGCAAAATCTAAGAAAAATATTAGGAAAAAACAAATTTACAAAAATTCCTTTTATAGCTCACAACAATAGCACAGTCTCAAATAACGAAGACATGACCGAATTATTTGCAACACATTTTGAGCACAACTCGAGCAACTCAAACTACTCACAAGAATTTCTGGAATTTAAAACTACTAAAGAAGCCGAATTCTTAGATTACGATGACCATGACAACAACATACTTAATATCCCGTTAACTATAGACGAACTCAATTTTTCCTTAGACACAACCAAAAATTCTGCCCCAGGACCTGATAATATTCCATTAATCTTTCTCCAAAAACTCCCTCATATTGCCAAGTCATACCTTCTCCAAATATTCAACCTAATCTGGACAAAAAATATTTTCCCATCCACGTGGTCACAGGCAATCGTCATACCCATACCAAAGGCAAACTACCCAAGAACTAAGTTAACTTCATACCGACCAATATCTCTTACCAACGCACTAAGCAAAATAATGGAAAAAATCATAAACAAAAGACTATTGTGGACATTAGAAGACAGAAACCTTTTAATACAAGAACAAAGCGGTTTCCGTCAAAACAGGTCAACATTAGACAATCTCATTGATTTGGAATCCGAAATCCACGAATCTTTCGCGAATAAACAAGATTGCCTTGCAGTTTTCATCGATATCACAAAAGCCTTCGATACAGCGTGGCGTCATGGCATTATCAAAACTCTTCATTCATGGGGCATCAAAGGAAACATCCTAAAATTCATACAAAATTTTCTTAATAATCGTTTCTTTCGTGTTCGTACCAATAACACAACTTCAACTCTAAAACAACAAACTAACGGGACTCCCCAAGGATCAGTCATTAGTTCAACACTTTTCCTGATCGCGGTCAACGACATATTAAACCATCATTCCAAACTAGTCAAATGCAGGTTATATGCTGACGATTTGGTAATATTCTCCAAAGGTAAGAACATCGACTCAATTCAGAAACACATCCAAGAAACATTAAACCAACTTCAAAACTGGTCTAAACTCACGGGACTGCAATTTTCAACAGAAAAGACCAAATGCATATTATTTTCTAGAAAACACAATCCTGTGTCTCCTGAACTCAAACTTAACAACATCTCCCTAAACTATGTCGATAACATCAGATTTCTTGGAATGATTGTTGACAAAAAACTCAGCTGGAAGAAACACATACTACATATTAAAAAATCATGCCAAAACGGTATAAACCTTATGAAAACACTCTCAAGCAAATCCTGGGGATCTGACTATACCTGTCTAATGCACATATATAAAACACTCATTCGCTCAAAGATAGACTACGGCTCTATAGTATACGCAACAGCTAAAAAAACTACTCTTAACCAACTCGAAACCATTCAAAACACAGCACTAAGAATAGCAACAGGAGCATTCTGTTCAAGTCCAATAAAAAGCCTACAGTGCGAAACCGGGGAACCTTCTCTACAACTCCGGAGAAAATACCTTGCCGCTTCATACGCACTATCCATCAGCACAAACCAGCAGAATCCAGTCTACATTAACATACTGACCAAGCACTACAAAACTTTACATTCGGCAAATATCAAAACAGACCCACCATTCTATGCAAGAGCTAGTAAAATTCTCACAGAACTCCAAATCAAACGTCCCCGCTTCCTTTCCAACAAAATTAAAACTCCCCCTCCATGGTCGATCAATATCCCTCCCAGCGACACTTCACTGTGCAAATTTAACAAATTAGAAACCCCCCATACCCTAATTAGGAAAACATTTGCCTCCATACTTGACAAATATCCACAATTTCACCTCGCATATACAGACGCATCCAAAACCTCTGATGGCGTAGGCGCGGCAGTGATCATGCAAAACAGTACACTACAATTCAAGTTACCCGAAATAAGCAGCGTCTGCACTGGAGAACTATACGCCATTCTTCAAGCACTTACTCTCATAAAAACAAAAAATACTTCAAGATCCCTCATAATAACAGACTCTCTTAACTCAATCCATATTATCAATCAACTTTATCCCACACATCCAATAGCCCTCCAAATTAAAGTCGAATTATCGCAGTTGCAACATTCCAATAACTTTGTGGAAATACTTTGGGTTCCTTCTCATACTGGCCTTCAAGGAAACGAAGAAGCCGACCGCAAATCACGACAAGCAGCAATTAGTGAAACCGTGAGTGAAGTGCAAACGGTAGTGTATAACGACATAAAACCGCTACTTAAATCAAAAGTGCTAAAATTGTGGCAAATCGAATGGCAATCGTCCCAATCGAAACTACGCGACGTGAAACCGGAAGTGAAACCTCGAGCGCAGCCAATAAACAAAAGATCGCTTCAAGTTAAACTGACTAGGTTACGAATAGGCCACACCAAACTTACTCATAGTTACTTAATTACTAAAAGTGAACCCCCAAAATGTGAATTATGCAAGATCCAGCTTACTGTCAAACATTTAATAACCGATTGCCCAAAATTCCAACAATCAAGACAAGATAACAACCTCAGCAACAATTTAGACCAAGTTCTTGGCGAAAACTGTAATACACAGAACCTTTTTAAATATCTAAGTGACATTAACATATTAACTAAACTATAAACAACCTATATTTGTGTCGCTAATTACCCCAGTGGTAGATGCGACTTGTTTGTAAAAAAAAAAAAATAATGTCTATATTTGCGAATAAATACATACACTGGTAAGAATATGAATTGACACACGTCGGGGTTGCTACTCATTATTAGCGGTTTAACAATGAGAGATTCATTGAGGAGAGTATTTAGAAACGAATTGTTCCTCAACGAAAGCGTTAATGACTAAAATTAAACTAACCTCTTATCAAAATGTACAAAACCAGTATTGAAATTCAATGAAAATAATCCATGAGCGGCGCAACGAATTTTATGGAAAATAAGAGGGTGGCGCGAACAGTAAATTGTTGGATAGCCACGAACGAAATCTTCCTCAATTATCGCAAATATTACCAATATAAACCTCACTAAGGAACAGTGACAGTGAGCATATTATAGTAGTTTGTACAACAAGTGCGCAAAGCGTTACTTTGCGTACGAGTTGTACACAATATTTTGTCTACAACTACGTTTATTAATTAAAGAAAAAAGTAACTTATATATGTATTTTATTTAACTTAAACATAACGAATTTAAGAAATGAACACAGAATATATAAAAATTAGTTAAAAGTTAATACTAAAATTGGAACAATTTCGAATTGTTATGCCTGGTATATTATCTATTTTTGATGATAAGTTATCGTTAATGTTTGTCAACGAAGATGTTGATTAGGAATAATATGATATGAAATCGAAGCCCCAGGTATAATAGATTTTTCAATTTTGTTGGCAATATCAATTTTGTTTGATATCGAGTCGTCAATATATCCTTCCGCCACTGTATTTGAGCGCCATCCACAATGTCGCTTCAATGTTAATAAGTCTCCGCCTGAATTTGCTAAAATTGTAGCTGAAGATCGTCTAAAACAATGACCCGTGTACAATTTAGAGTTAGGTAATTTTAAATATTCTGCAATTTGTTTAGGCATATTTCCGAATTTATTTATGCCCACTACTTGCCGAGTGCATTTTTCCGTGTTGGTAATTAAGAAATAACCTCTTGTCATTCGTATTTTGTGGACGCAGACGTGCATATTTTTTGTATAAATCATAGAATTTTCCAACTACAGTAAATGTACGTGGTATTTTTGTCTTAGTTATTGGAACAGTAACCAATAAGGCTTCTTGTAAATCTTTTACGTTATCAATAGTTAATTTCCATAATTCTTCCCTTCGACATGCTCCGGCTAATCCAAAAGCGAAGACAACCTATAAGTAAATTTGTGATTGAAATTAGAATTTTAATTTAGTTCCAAAATTAAAGTAAAGAGATTAAATAAATTGCAAATATATAAAAAAGTCGACAGGATTTGAACCCAGGCCCCTTCGTTCCAATGCTGATGTGTTTTCCACTAAGTTATCGCGGCAACAATTATGAAATACTGTATTTAGGTCCTTCCGCTGCTTTATTTTATTTTAAGTTTTCTATTTCGATTTTTCTATATTACGAAGTACATTGGTTACTAAATAATAATAGATTGAATAACTAAATATAATCTTTAAAATTATGACTTACTTTGACGAGTAGATAGATATTGTCTGGCGCTTCTTCTAAAAATTTATGGATTTTAGCAGATGTCAATGTAAGGGATTTTTTTTGTTACAGCTTTTTTCGTTTTGCTTTTTTAAATATGCTCGAAGTTTTGTATACTTTGAAATATCTATGTAATGTTTGATACTTATGACGCTCCTTATCATTGAATATATAGACTACAGTGTCGACGGTTTAAAGTTTGCAGAAATTTCTTGAAAATAAGCCAACAAAACATTTTCTGAGAATGATTTATTATTGTTTATTTCCCTCCAGTCCATAAATTTGCTGTATTGTTTTTGATATTTGTTATTTGAAACTCCAAGTAACAAATTTTCGATTGCATTTTGATCATTTTCGATAATATCTGGAGGAGTATTCTCAATATCGGAATTCGACAACTCGAAAGATAAATTATGATCTCGGTTCATAGTTCCTAAAATAATGGGTAATAAATGAATTTGTTTATAATCTAAAATCAATAAACTGAAATACATAATCTAACAAATAGTTTACTTACAGAATTTTTAGTTTAAATTTAAAAATTTGAACACCCAGAAATCCACTATAAAGTATTGTCAAAAAAATTTGATATTGACATTACCGTGGGCAAACTGACATTTCCGTGCGGAAAAGTACTTTTCCCACACTCTACATTATTACTTTTCTAACGGATATCAAACTAATTAAGAAAAGGCTTGCTTTGCGCATAAAAATTTGTGTAGAAAAGCGTGTTTTGCATAATAGTTGTAGAAAAAATACATTCCGCATCGGTGGCCAATCAAGTCGTGTATTGTGACGTCAGACAGATTAATTCACGCGGGAATTCCCTACAAATTTGACGAAATTCCATGGTTTGATGGTTTTGGAGTTATCGATGTGATTTTTTTTGTTTAGAAAATTAAGTGAAATACTTTTAAAAAAAGTTAAATTTACCCGATATTTGTGACATAGGAAAGTTCCTAATTCAAATTTACATTAATCAAAAGTTTATTTTGTTCATGAAATTTACTGTGTCGACCCTTACTCTGTGGAATCTACTTATATTACTTTTTCAAATGAAACTAACTGTATGTAAATACTTCCACAATATATTTGAATTAAACCTTCTAAAAATTCTAAGAAATTGACAATTGTTACAATATTGTTGGACAACATCCTGTAATACGACTGGTGAAAGCCAAACTTGCGAGGATAAATGTAAACAGAAATCACATGAAAGCCAACTAGGATTATGTCATATTCTCAAATAATTCATCAGTTGTATGTTTTTTGTTAAAAACGTGATGGTATCAAAATATTCCTTGATAAGAATTGTATTCAACTTTGTTATTTATATTGTTCATTTATATTATTGGTCAATTTTTACTCGGAATAATTTATTTCTAGAACCACTCTAGCAAATACCTACTTAGACGACTGACTTATCTAAACTGGTGTTTCTACTTCTTTTATATACCCGCAAGACAATATTTTTGTACGACCAGATCGAACTAATGGAGCTTGATATAAATGCAAATTTGCGATATTTAACTTGAACTGCATTGGATAATGGGAATAAAAACCCAGTTACATTATACTCTACTCGAGGCTGAAAATTTCCTTCCAGTTATACAAATAAAACTAAAATTTCTTGAAGCCAAGATCCTTACGACAAAAATGTCTCTTATTGCTATTTTTTCGGTAGATTATGTTCATTTTCCCTAACAAGATTACAACTTTTTATATTCATCCTTCCTACCCTCTTCTTACGACATAAGAAATAAAACCACTCAACTAAGTACCAAAAAGTGTTCCTTTAATACACAGCCGTAGATAATTTTTTCGATGAAGGGTTATGAAAATAAGTAATTCTACTACATTATCTACTTGAATCTATTATTTCTTTGTGCATTCAGAAGAATATAGCCTTATGTAATAACATACAAGTGAATGCGAATATTCTAAACGTAACCATTAAAATCAATCCTATAGATAATTATATCCCATATTAAATCATTACCTCCGACTCTTGTGAGAATATTCTATGAGGTTTCTGAACTGAGCTCTGCATGGTATCTTCTTTTAAAGCTACTTCCCACTACGCTAATAAATATTACAGTTATGTTAATTCAACATCACATTGTGATAATGTTCTTCCTTTTTTTCCTCTTGTTTTCATCACATGCACATCTATACAACCGCTTATGCCCAGCTTGTGGCTGTTAACTTTTGTGATGTTTCAACTTAACTTCTCAGCGATGTTAAAGCGCTGCCTTTTGACATTACCCAGAAGTTACTAGGACTTCCTTAAAAGGGAGTCTCTATAACGAACTAAAAACAACATTTCTGTTACATTCTGAAATGCCTTTTAACATCTTGTCGATGTTAATGCAATGTCTAAAAAATAACATCTCATCAATGATCTAAATGCGACATTTCAATGCAGTGTATTCTCTTAGATGTGTTATGGATATTACTCAAACCTCTAAATAATATACCTCAAATATTCTAGATGACAACCTATAGTTGTTTCTGTGCCTAATCAGCAAATTCAGGGTGAACAACTAAGAACGCCAGCTGTCCGCCACATTTCAAAAAATAGTCGTGGTACGATTTTAAAAAAATACCTGTATCAGACTATCTAAAATAGTTACTCCCTTTTCTTTACATAATTACCAACTATTTGTTTTTTATTTTATTCATGTAAGTAGCTTCTGAAACATCTTGAACACTGAAAATATTTTCTTCTAGATTAAAATCTCTGCCACCATATGATCATGTTTTATTATTAATAATAATATCTAACCTATTGCAATATCAAGTTTTTTGTAGGGTATAATGCATATCTAGGATTTGAAATATTGTGAATCGTTTTTAAAATATACTTACTAACTAAAATATTTTGAACGTTGAGAAAACTCTATTATATAATGTTAGTGTACAATTCCGCCACCTGGAATTTCAAGGGACAATAGCCGATTAAATTCTTGAATGAGTATTAAGTTTTAATAATTATGATTTTGGAATAGGTACTTACCGATAACAACTGTTGTTCGTCCATTATAACAAGAATTATAACCAAGTATAGAAACTGTAGCTAAGTAGGAACTAACGAAGACCACATTATTCAAGTACTTCGTGCAAAAAATGTGCTTCCTGCAAATAAAATATAACACAAAACTGATAACCATCCGTCATTTCATGCTTGTCATTTGTTTCCACAGATAACCACTGTTTGTTTCGTTCGTCAGTTCCTTTTCTGTTTTCTTCTTTTTTATGTTTTTGTGATGTTTCATATGAGATATTACTGAGAGTTTTATGAACTAACATAGTACAGACGTAATCGCAGGAAGTTACTAAAAATTATTTCGAAAGATGTAAATGTAACTGCAACATGTGATCTTCTTAGAAACATGTTAATTTGTAATATTACTGTAACGTTCTGTATGTGACATGAGTGAGAAGTATACAAATTAACATCATATGAATGTTTCTTTTAGGAAGTTACTAAAAGAGGAGTGTGTAGAATGTGTATGTAACTGCGAATTCAAGTATTACTGTGTACATCAAAAATATGTTTTATTTACATGACAGGGATGTTAATAGAGTTGGTAATAAAATTAAGACATCTAGGAGATTTCTCATTAACGTTTTAAATAAATATCACGAAAAGTCTTTAAAAAGAACATCACAAAAAAGACTTGTTATGTTTCTTGTTTAGTGGGTTAATTCTCCTAATAGGTCGATTTGTGTAACCCCAGGAAATATAAATGCTTCCTCTACACAAACTATTTTGCACTGCCATTAACTATGCGTGTTATTTTTACTTATTCTAACAAATGTGAAACACCTATATGACCCTTATCCCCAATTTTAGAGTCATGCCTTGTACAATGGGTTGTTTTTCTTGTTATTGTAATGTTTTTCTTATTTATTTAAAACAGTTTATCCTAACGGGTGGGATAAATTTATACACACGGTATGTCTACTCACTTAATTCATTTACTCACTAAAATATTCACTAATTTATATTATATACACAGTAATTCCACTTACACTAATTACACTTCACAACTGTTCAGTTACTTAGACTATTTACTTGATCGCTGTTTATCGCATGAGATCAATTTGTAAACTAACTCCGTTGGTAGGTAGTCTCTCTTATATATTAAGTGCCTTCTATTCTGGAAGCTTCTCGATTGCGTCTCACAAAAACAATCGACCTTCCTGGGAGTTCTAGATAAGACTAGTCATAAAAAATATTGGCAAACAATTTCATATCTAGTGTATCGCAGAGTCGGGTTCAGGCGCTATACCAGTGTGCGATTTCATAACATTATTTCAATAAAATTAGTGACTGTATTTTAATTTGTATTCAATGTTTCTCTTAATTGTGAGGTTTTGGTGTACACCCTAACAATGGGGCACTGATGATGGTTTGTTAATAAACTGAAAGCGCTTTACTCAGATTAAACACCTGTGCCAAAATACAAAATTGGTTTCATTTCTATCCCGGTTTTTATGTCCTTAAGGTCCCCGATGGTTGTTACAACTGAAAGATTAATTAATGCCAACACATAAAAATCATCCTTTTCATTTAGTCGACATTGAACCTTGACCTTTACAGGAGTAGCATAGTATAACAACATACAGCAGTGAAATCTGACCTCTGAAAAAAAACAATCAAAATGTTCAAAGTTAAATGGACTATTGGAGACGAGCGGTAAAGATTACAAGATATGAATGAGTTGGGAATAAGAGAATTAGAAAGTTTATGAATTACAGAAGACATGAAAATTAATCAGCGAAGGTTATGGACATGTTAAACGAATTTCAGAACATCGACTACTCAAACAAGCTTTGAATACATCACAAGGACTAAATATCATAGGAAAACCTAGCTTAAGTTGGACAGAGGGTCTCGATAAGAATATTGTAAAAGGTGTATGGGAAGAGCAGGCAAAATGTAAACTGTGAATCGAAAGACGGAGAACGTTTTAAACCCACCATACTGTTACGGAATCGCACACTGGTGTAGTGCCTGAATCCGACTCAGTCTAATGCTATAAATGAAAGTTAATATGTTGGCGAAAGCGCACTGATAACAGAGCTATTTATCATTATTTTTTGTGACTGTTCTTATCTAGATATTTACAGGTAGGTCGATTGTTTGTTGGGAGCCGCAATCGAGAAACTTCCGGAATAGAAGGCACTTAATATATAAGCGACTACCTACCAACGGAGTTTAGTTTGAAGTTCGATCTCGTAGCAGAACAGTGAAATAGTGAATAATAGTAAATAGTCAAGTATTTATATAGATTAATACTAAGTAAATACACAGTGTATTTAATATAAATTATTGAATAGTTAAGTGAATAAATAAATTATATGAGTAGACATACCGTGTGTATTAGTTTGTTCCACCCGCCAGCAAAGTAGTATATATAAATAAGAAAAACATTACATTGGTGTCAAAAGTGGGATAATATAAATGAATAGTAACGTCAAAATGGCCTAGAGACTAAGTGATCTGAAAGTAACACATCTAGAGGCAGAATTGGAAAATCTTGAGTTGGAAACGCTCGGTAAAAAGAGTGAATTAGTATAACGACTCAAAGTAGCACTCGTAAGTGATGGTTTCAATACAGAAACATTCTTATTTACAGACGAGACTTCCACCTTAATTTCGTCAATTTCTGCTAACATGGACGAGAAGATTTCTGCCATGGAAGATAACATGGACGAGAAGATTTCTGCTATGAAGAAAGACATTTCTGCTAATATTTCTGCTAACATGGACGAGAAGATTTCTGCCATGGACGAGAAGATTTCTGGTATGAAGAACGACGTTTCTGCAATGAAGCACGAAATTTCTGCCTATATCATATCATTGAAAATCGATAATAAGATGACACGATGGACGAGAATATCAAGGAGTTAGAGACAAAAATTAAAATTACCGATTTATGAGCACAAGACACGGCAGCAGGAAAATAGGGGAACGAACAAATAAAAGCCTGCAAACCAGAAATACATCCCAATATAGAACATATTGGCAAATTTACCCGAGTCAAGGCCCCAAAGTTCGATAGAAAAATGTCGTGGGCCAATTATGTACTGTTTGGAGCAGCGGCTAGAGTAAATAATTGGTACGATAGGGAGAAGGCAGTAAACCTAACCATCGCGCTTCGGGGAGAGGCCTTAGATGTATTTCATACGATACCCGTTGGAGAAACTGATGACTTCGAGCAGCGCAAGAAGATGTTGGACGTGCACGAATATCTAGAACATTTATACCAATCCCAGCTGAAGAACCCAAGGCAGAAACGTGACGAAGGTCTTCAAGAGTATGAAGTGAATATTGCCCGACTAGTTCGATTCGCTTATCCATCAGCACCAGAGAACATGATGAAATGTTTGGGCATCCAGGACTTTATTGACGGCTTATGTGACCACAATATGGATAGGACACTTCGATTAGCCCATCCCAAAACATTGGTCGATGCATTGACTGCTGCTCTTGAATAAGAAGCAGCCTTGTTGGCTTCGGAATACAACAAAGGTAGGACCATACAGGAAGAAGGTGACTATGACAGACTTGACCATATCGTCAACTTGTTGAAAGGTATGGCAGACATGAAGCCGAAGAAGTTCAGGTGCTGTAATTGTGGCGAGCTAGAGCATGCACGCAGTTCGTGTAAGCGTCCTACGACTCCTGTGAACCAAGAACCTCTTAAATGCAAAGCAGCCAAGAAAAGCTCACGGTACAACAACGGTAGGACCATGCAGGAAGAAGATGACGATGACAAACTTGATCAGATCGTCAACTTGTTGAAAGGTATGGCAGACAAGAGGCCGAAGAAGATCAAATGCCGGAAGTGTGGCGAGCTAGAGCACGTACGCAGTCCGTCTAACCGCCCACAGACTCCTGTAACCCAAGAACTCCAGACACAGGGGAAATCAGACAGGGGTGAACATCCAGCTCATGTGAATCACCGAAACGCCAACTCCTTGCCTAGACGGCGATGCCCTGTGGACTACTCACAATGCAACAAGTCGAAATCTAATGAAGTTGCAGTTTCAAGAATTACAGTAATCAATGAAGAATGGTCACCCACTAGGATCAGAGAAGACCAGGAGAATATTCCTTACTTAAAGATGATCCGGAAATGGAATAAAGAAAATCGCCGACCTACCTGGCAAGAAGTGTCAAGATTTTCACCGGAACTCAAGGCGTATTGGGCTCAGTGGAACTCCCTTGTCTTGGAAGAAGGGCTGTTGAAAAGAGTCCTTGAAAACGATGATGGTTCTGAGATGAGGAGACAGCTAGTTATCCCGAGAATAAAAGTAGCTGAGGTACTGAAGAAGTTACACGACAGTCCATCGGACTCCAGCGAGTCCGTGAAAGGTTTTATTGGATGAACAGCTCCGACGATGTGAAGGACTGGTGTAAGAAATGTACGACTTGTGCTACGAGTAATGGACCCCATCGCAAGAGAAAGGCACCCATGAAACAGTACAATGTTGGAAGCCCTTTCGATAGGATTGCTTTAGATATCGCTGGGCCATTCCCAACGACAGAAAATGGTGGTAAATACATACTGGTTGTAATGGATTATTTCACAAAGTGGGTGGAAATTTACGCTATCCCGAACCAAGAGGCCACAACTGTCGCAAATGTATTGGTGAAAGAATTTATCAGCCGATATGGAATGCCCTTGGAAGTCCACAGCGACCAGGGAAGAAATTTCGAAAGTCATCTATTCCAGGCGATTTACGAGAAGCTGGGAATGAAGAAGACCAGGACAACAGCATTACATCCACAGTCAGATGGAATGGTCGAGAGAATGAACAGGACTATTGGAAAATACCTGTCCAAAGTAGTATCCAGCAATCAGAGAGATTGGGACCAGTATCTTTCCCTATTCGCATTGGCCTATCGATCTGCCGTCAATGAGTCCACGGGTGAAACACCTGCGAAAATCCTGTTTGGACGTGAAATGAGACTTCCTTGTGACCTGGAATTTGGCTGTTGCCCTGGGGAAGATATAGCAGGAGAAGAGTACGTGATCCAATTGAGAAGAAGGCTGGACGATATTCATGAATTAGTCCGAACAAATCTTCTGTTGCCAGCGACTGAATGAAGAGTCGGTACGACACGCAAGCCAAATAGGGCGGTTTTAAAGAAGGGGACAAAATATGGTTACACAACCCGACGAGGAGAAAAGGATTTTCTCCAAAATTACAAAAATCCTGGGAAGGTCCATACTTAATCAAGAAAAAGATCAATGATGTTATATATCGCATGAGCAAGATCCCCAACGGAAAACCAAAAGTAGTTCACCAAAACCGACTAGCCCCATTCGAATGATACTATGACCTAGAGGAATGAGTAAACCTCATTCAAGATGTGTCTGACCCTACCTTCGATGAATTTATGGGCGCGTATGGAGGTACCGGGAAAGCTAGATATGGAGTCACTTCAGAACAACGACAAGATTTGTTCACTCTCCCGGAAGATTATTTACTGGCACACAACATGCCCGCTCGTCTCAAGAACGCACGAGGGCTGGCATCCGTGTTTCGAAAGAAGTTCGGGCAATTAGAGAAACTTGAAGACCAGATTCCAGCCCCTGGCAAGACACTGAAACTGAAACATAATTCGCGGTACGTATTCTACGTGGTAACTAAAAGTGAACTTCAAGATCGATCTACCTACCGCGATCTGTGGGAAGCACTTCGAAACCTACAAGACCATGTGTTAGAATCCAGCGTGAAGGAACTGGCTATGCCTAAGATAGCGAGTAACCAGTTGGATTGGCGAGTCATCAGGAACATGGTAGAGGTTATCTTGCAAGATACCGGTGGCAAGATATTAATTTGCAGCTACAACCCCCGTTATCAGTATCCGATGAAGACGGTACCCTGTTATTTCCATAAGATTGGAAAGTGTAGAAATGGAGTCAGTTGCCGATTCAAACATCCAGTCTCGACTACACAAAAGTTCCAGGAGGAACTACCATGTAAGGAGGGGGTAATGTTACGAACTCCCACACCGAAGCAGATACTAAGTACGGTCCTGTAACCTTATGTTAACGGAGTTAAAAAATGGCGAGCGCGCCGAATTCTGAGAAGGTCTATTGGAATTTATTGTGACAGTTTTTATAGACATGTTCTCGGAAGGTCTTTTATGGATTTAGAGAAAATTTCGCGAAAGGCATTTGTTTTGTGTAAGCAGCAGTCCAGAATTCTCTAGTAAAAAAGGCAATAGTATATAAAAAGGACCGATCAGCGGACCAGGGGAGTTGATAAAGTGATCTTGACAAATAAACAGTAAATAAGTGAATATAAAAGTGTTGATATAAATTAATAATTAAGTTTGTGTGCATATAAATTAAATTTAAGTGATTAGTTAAGTACATATAAATTAAGTGTTATTGAGTTAGTGTTTAAATAAATTAGTAAGTAGCCATACCGTATATTTAAAATTTATCCCACCCGTTTATTGTTTAAATAAATAACAAAAACATTACACAATGTATTCCCAAGACGCTTTTTTATATTATGATTTCATAATAACTCCGATACGTAGCTAACCATCCAGCTGTATAAATACTTAGTTATGAAGTTGTGAATCGACATAGTATGTAATCTATCAAACTTTTTTTTACATCACATTTGGATAACATAACACTCGTGTGTTGATAGAATAGAAGGATATAATAAATGAGATGTGATGTGCAGTGAGCAAATTTCTCTATTATTACAATACGCTTGAAAGTTAGAATGAGTTAATTGGTATAATTTCGTTTCGTTCGGGGATGTAGTTTGTAGAAAAAATATATCATCCAGAAACCCTTCTCGGGAACGCCCGAGTTGGGAGCTCCTCATTCTCCAATGTAAATGAAAGGGCGAAGAAGACTACTTTTTTGTCTATTTCATTAAAGGTCTTTGCATTGTCGGGTATTTGAGTGTTTTTTATGTATTCAGTTCAACCCAGAAAGCACTTTTGGCACGTCACCTATAGCTCGATTATTTTCATTCAATTCAAACCGCAAAAACAACTGAGGGTAGGGAAAGGGTGAGAAAAATACAAAGAAAGAATGTCTTTTCCACAATAGGAGCAAACAGAGAAAAAACAAGAATTGGATTACTGAAGGATCGGTTTGTTTGTTCTAATTTGTTTCGGTTTCCATAAAACAGATGATTTTCGATTGAATTCACATAGGCAATTTTCCTTTGTAGGTTTCTTTATACTGTCCCAACATTAAATCTAGCTGAAGTGTTATAAATATAATAATTTATGTCTAGTAGGATCTCAGCTTGAATTGTTATAAAGCAAGAGATTATGTTATACAGCGTGAATGAATAAATATTATCAAGACTATGAATTCACTTAACAGTTTTGAAGAACCAAATGAAATGAATTTATTATGTCCGTGACAGTGCGTATTATAAAAAATTATGAAAATGTCAAATTCAAATTATAAACCCAAACGTGAAAATGTAATCAAACCTTAATTTTTTAGATGAAAAGTATGTATTTTTCATCAAATTACTAAAATTAACATAGAAAAAAATAAAATTAGGCGATACATAGATATGTAGATGACATATTAGCTAGTTTGGTAGATAGTAAACGACAATTAAATGTATGTTTCTATTATAATAATAATTTACACTAAAAAATTTAATTTGCACTAGAAATTCAATAATATAACTCATTTAATTGTCTTCATCCAAAAATTCAAAGGGTTAATAATATAAATAATTGTTCAATTTACAGAAAATTAACATACACTGATATGACTATACCCCAAAATCATTGATAAAACACATCAACCAAAAAAATCATTCATTTTTATTATGGAAAGAAAATCCAAATAATGTAAACTTGAAAAATGATTATTTAACGGAAAAAAAAGACACGGGAAAGAAAATAAAGACTGCCAAAGAAAATTATTATAAAAAATTAGTTGAAAAAGAACAAAATGCAAGTAAAAAACTTTGGAACACTGTTAATGAAATTCTGAATATCAAGACAGGAAGAATAATAAATAATATTAGGAATGAAAAAAATGAGATCATCACAGATCCAAAAGATGCTGCTGATATATTTAACAACTTCTTCGCGAATGTGGGGGAAACTTTGGCAAAGAACATACGACAAAATCCCAATTACAAAAGTAGAAAATATATGAATAAAAATTCACTTTCTCTTACACCAACGAATACTACTGAGGTTGAAAATACAATAATTAGCTTAAAAAATAAAAAGGCTCCCGGGCTTGATGGAATGAAAGCTGAAACTCTAAAAATTATTGCAAAATTCCTATGTAAACCTTTGACGGACATCATAAATAAATCCTTCGAATCAGGCATATTTCCTTCAATTCCAAAGAAATCTCTTATAACTCCAATTTTCAAAAATGGGAATACAGAAAATATTTCAAACTATAGACCTATTTCACTTCTATCTTCAATAAGCAAAGTCTTTGAAAATATTATAAAAACGATACTGACGACATACCTATCAAATTATAATCTGCTGTCGACATCCCAGTAAAAAAAAATCTACCAATGATGCAATCCATTCCTTGACAAAAACCATCTAAGAATCCATGGATTCAAGCACTCCATCTATTGGGTTTTTTTTATCTAAAAGAGGCCTTCGATACTGTCGACCACTCCATACTTTTAGATACACTAGAAGATATGGGTGTAAGGGGTTTAGCTCATAATTTATTCGAAAGTTATCTAACAAGCAGAACACAAAAAACTAAAATCAAAAATCATGTGAGTGAATAGATCAACATTAAATGTGGTGTACCTCAAGGAACATTATTGGGGCTGGTGCTATTCGTAATTTACTTAAATAATCTATTTGAACAGGAAACAATCGGAAAAATAATCAGCTTCGCGGACGATACTGTGATTTATTACAAACATGATGACTGGTATAATCTCAAAATAAATATTGAAAATGATCTTGGAAAACTCAAAGACTGGTTCGACAGCAGATTACTCTCAATAAACTTTGACAAAACTGTATACTTACCCTTCAGTAGTCATGAAACGTCTCTGCCAAAATACAATCTTAATATCCAACAAGATTTTTCAATTAAACGCGCAAAAAGAATTAAATACTTGGGTATTTACATTGACAATCACTTACGATGGAACCATCATATGGAATATTTAACTAAAAAGCTTCGGAGTATCCTATTTCGATTTAAGCAAGTAAGCCAATTATTGAGCTTTAAATATAAAACAATACTGTACCACAGTTTGGTTGAGTCACACCTCAATTATGGCATTATTGGCTGGGGAGGAGTTTTAAGGAACTATCTAAATGCCCTTGAAGTGTCTCAAAGGCGATTCCTCCGAATGATTCTCAACAAATCTAAAAGATATTCAATCTCACTACTCTATACTGAAACACAAATATTAGATGTTAGACAATTATACATTAATGAAATTGACTGTCTCGACCCTTACTTCGTGGAATATGCTCATATTAGTGTTTTTAAATGAAACTCACGGTCTCTAGT
This sequence comes from Galeruca laticollis, assembly GCA_963921935.1. NCBI lineage: Eukaryota > Metazoa > Arthropoda > Insecta > Coleoptera > Chrysomelidae > Galeruca > Galeruca laticollis. The sequence continues at coordinate 117,897,463 of OY998183.1, read as the reverse complement.
TAATTCCACAATAGAATTTTCAATAACTTTTATTATATTGTGGAATTAACTAGAGACCGTGAGTTTCATTTAAAAACACTAATTATACATTACTCAGATAGGATGCCATCAATATAAAAATAAATACAAATTTACCACTCAAAATCATAGATACGCGACAAGATCGAATAATCAATACTGTATACCAATAGCTCTTAAAACAATAGGTCAAAAAGGTTACTCCTACTTGGCACCTAAATTATTCGGGCAACTACCACAGAAAAATATCGATGAAACTCCTTTTAAACGCTTCAAAACCCAACTAGTAACATTTGTTAGAGAAACGGACAAAACAAAAATACATAAAATGATAGAATGCTGAATCAAAAAACAGAGAAGAGTAAACTCATATACGAAATGTATGTCTGAAATACAATCATCTAAAAATGGATTTATACTGTTTTTAACTGCATTTTTTGTTTTTTTTGATTTTTATTAAATTTTGACACACTTGCCTATATTCACCACATACAAGTATGTACAATACTTCTGTGTACTGAGTGTTTAAGATGCCTCTGATAATCGTGATTCCCGCCGACTGTGAAGTAAAGGCTGTTACAAGATTTCTTAGTGCTAAAGGCCTAAAACCGATCGATTTTCATCGTGAGATCTGTGCAGTTTACGGAGAAAACATGACTGATGGAATGGTAAGAAAGTGGGTGACAGCATTTAGAGATGGGCGCACAAATGTGCATGATTACAAACGGAGTGGGCGTCCTTCGGTCGTTAAAGAAAGTTTGGTGCAGGAACTGGACAAGAAGGTGAGACAAAATAGACGCTTTGCGATTTCCTCCTTGTGGGATGACTTTCCTGATGTTTCTTGTAGTGCTTTATAAGGCATTTTGACCGAGCACTTGAATTACCGAAAATTGTGCGCACGTTGGGTACCCAACATGTTGACGGATGTGCACAAAACCAAACGTTTAGGCAGTGTATTGACTTTCCTTGAGTGGTACCACAACGATGGTGATGATTCCTTCCAAATTGTTAGGGGAGATGAAACATGGGTGGTCTACGTCACACCAGAATCAAAACCACACTCCATGGAATGGCTGCATTCACATTCACCCAGAAAAAAAAAGTTTAAGCAGACAATTTCTGCCCGGAAAATCATTTTGGGACAGAAAAGGAATATTTCTTGTAAAATTTCTGCCTCGTAATGAGACAATCAATGCAGCAGCTTATTGTAAGACATTGCAAAATCTGCGCCGTTCAATCCAGAACAAAAGACGTGGCAAGATGAGCAAGGGCATCATTTTGCTGCAAGACAATGCCCGTTCGCATGTGGCTAATCAGACTAAAGTTCAAATCACATCGAAGGGAAACTCTAAATCATCCATCTTACAGCCCTGATCTAGCGCCCAGTGACCACCATCTATTACTGCACTTGAAGGACCAACTGTGCGGTCAGCGTTTTCAAGACGATGACGAGGTCAAAACAGTTTTGATGCAGTGGTTAACAAGTCAGGTGGCAGACTCCTTTGAAGAGGGTATTCAAAAACTGGTACAACGTTGTGACAAGTGCCTCAATATTAACGGAAATTATGTAGAAAACTAGATTAAGATACAGGCTTTCATGTAAAAATAACATTATTGAAATATCTTAGCATGTCTTTGTTTAATTTCAAAACAATAATTACTTAAAAAACAGCGTGTTATAATGAATTTGGATTTGACCGATTCTTTAAACTCTTTAGAATAATCATAAATCATCATTTGGAATTACATTATTTTCTCATGGGAGTTTCATAAATGCTTACCCATGTATATTTAGAAAATAAATGAACAATATCCACATTTTATAGCACTGAACTAGTTATTCCCTTGACAGCATATATTCCCCAGTAAATTCATAGAACAAGCTTATTCGCCTTTCACGTATACGTTTCGACGCCAAACAAATCAGTAAAGCTCATGAGAATGTATAATGCAAAGCGTACAAATGCAGACGTTATCGTTAGTCATCCTTTGCAAATTTTTTTTAGTCGACTGTTATCTAGTTTCTCCAAAATCCTTTTTTGTGCATCCATCAGGACACATCATATTTTTTTACGTAGAGAAAAAACGCAAATTGTGAGCAAATATAAAATAATCTGAGGCTTTTCCTGGAACTCACAATGTAGACATTGGAATTTCGAGCAGTGAAAAGTCTTTTTTTACAAAGTTTCAAAAGCACAGAGTTTTGAAACGACAGTGAATTTCATAAGCCTAAAATGTAAAATTAATTACCTTGAAAGTTAGGACGTCGAAAATTAAATTTCGAGACATTTTGTATAAAGGCGATGGAGGTCGAATTTGCTACCGCGTATATTCCCCAATCGCGACAACAGACAGCACAATCGATTCGGTATTTTGGTAATAGTGTCCGAATGCAGGATTAGACCGTATACCAAGCTGGACGTCAAGCTGTCAATGGCTGAAACGTAAGCCGATGAGTTAATTCAATTGATTTGCACATTGCGTACGTTACTAAACGTGATGAAATGAAAATATCTGGATTATTTTTTTGGATTCATAATCCAATATACAAATAGAACATACTCAATCAATAATATTGAAGTTGGTTCTCCATAAATTTATAAAACCATAAAGAAAACACAAATAATAATCATAGGTTATTACAGTTACTCCATCACATGGTTGTATATTTTTGAGAGTCTTTGAAAATCTGCCTTGAAGTTAATTGAATTTTTATTCTCTTTGATATAAATCATCACTATGATTTCACGTTTGATTCTGTTTTCTTCTTTGTCTAAAATTTTAAGGTTTTCAATATAAAAAAAAACTATAGTGGTTTTTGATTGCGTGTTTTGAAAAGGCCGGGGAATGTTCACTGTTGGTTTTAATGTTGTATTTGTGATTGTTAATTCTGTTATGTAAGTATTGATACATTTAGCCTATGTATTCACCATGGCAATCTTTAAATTTGACATTATTCACATTACTTTGTTTCGATTTTTCAGTTTTTGGTTTAAGTTTTGTGAAAAATGTTTTTGTATAATTATTAGGTTGGTGTGCTACATTTATATTATTTATATTCAACAGCCTTTGAATTTTTTCCGATGCTCCTTTTACGTATGGTGAACTGATATATGTTTTGGTTGAGAAATTATTACTATAGTTATTAACATTTCTATTGTTTGTGTTTGTTCGGATTTCAAATAAATCCTTCCTGAGGAAATCAATTAATTATGAAATTAACTGTCTCGACCCTTACTTCGTGGAATCTGCCCATATTAGTATTTTAAATGAAACTCACGGTTTCTAGTTAATTCCACAATATAATAAAAGTTATTGAAAATTCTAAAAAATTGACAATTGTTTCGATAAATCAATATCATCGTCAGAATGACAGAAGTTACATTTCATTTCATGCCTACCTGATGTTATTTTTGGCTAGACCAAGAAGTGACCTAACTTGTGATTGACTTAATATATGTTTATAGAAAAAAGAAGAAGATGTGATATTACAAATATTGAAGCTTAGATATTATTAGCCCTATGGTGATATCCTGGATATCATTTTCCCAATTAAGATCAGTATAACTGTGCAATGATATAGAAAACCAAGAAAACTATATCTGCTGATCTTTACAATTATCACTTAAGAAGACAGTTTATTAGTGGAGAACTCCCTAGATTCAACTGTTCATTGACAACTTCATATTGTGGGTTTCTTAAATGTCTTCTAATTTCCAATTCTTCAAGGAAATCCAGTTCTTGTTTCTTTTCACAAATATGCAGAACTTCTAGTTTTGTGTTAGGTGCCAATGAATGATTGGTGTCAAGTAGATGTTTTCCGTAGTGGGATTTATCTGGCTGTTTTAATCTGTATGCTCGTAAATGTTCACTGTATCGGATTTCAAAATTCCTAAGGGTCTGACCCAAATAGACAGCATTACATTCTGAACATTTGAGTTTATATATACCTGACTTCTTTAATAGTGGTATTTTTGTTTTTACATTTAACAATTTTGTACTAACGTTAGTTTCTGTTTCAAAAGAAATTGTTGTATTCGTTGCTGAAGATATTATCTTTGAAATATTATTAGAAATATTGTCTGCATATGTGATGGTTTTATAAGGTTTCATTTCATCGGCTTGTTTAGGAAATATTAGTTGTAATGCCACTTTTTCCTCTTTTTTACTAATTAGCTTATTTATCATATCTAATGGATAACCGTTGGATGTTGCTATTTGTCTAATTGTATTAATCTCTCTATCAAAATTACATTTGTTAATAATGTACTTGATTATTCAGTTTACCGAAAACCAACAGAGACTGATGTGACAATTCCATTCAGTTCCAATCACCCTATGTCACACAGACTAGCGGCATATAATTCAATGATACATAGAGCTTTTTCAGTTCCTAATAACTTTAATATAACCTACATCTACTGCTTCCTTTCTGATTGTAGCTAAAACCTCGACCTTGAACTGCTCTAAAATTTTGACTGACCTCATCCTCTAGATACGCCATGATTTCTACTAAAAGAGTAATAATTTTCTCTTTCTTGAACATTCTCGCTTCGAACTTCCTTGTTATGCTGCAGCAGTTTCCTGAACACCTATTTAAAATGTCCTCTTTCACCACAGTAGTAATATATTCCCATTTTAGAAGTAAAAATTGGAAGGTTTTTCAAATTCTAACCTGTTTTTACTCTTAAATCTTAATACTATGCTTTTCTTTTCTTAACCTCATTTCTCAGTTTTGCTTTCACAAAATTTAATGCAAGACTTCTTGTTACTGTATATGCTGTATTATGATTAAATACCGAATATTTCTCAAATGTGAGATTTGACTTTGTATACAACGATTATGGAGAACTGGATTTCAATTTCAATTTCTACGTTTCACTTCACAGAATACTTAAATTGTTAATTTTGGATGTCTCAACTCAATTAGCAAGTCAAATATTCTGACCTGGAGACTACTGTAGAAGTTAATACAACTTTTTATAAAGTTATCTTATTCAACGAAATTGTAGTAATCAAATGCAAATTACCAGATGCGGTATAATAACAATATTGTGAGAAAGGTTGAATTTGTAACCACGTGTAATTGTTAGGTGTTTATTTCGATATTCATGGTGTAACATTGTCTAAGCAGTCCCATTTTATAATTTTAATAAAATTTTGAAAATAAAGTTTTTTAAAAATAGTTTTCGATGTCAAAAATATATAATTGGCGTTGATTACTTTTCCTATATAATTTGCTAGTCACGATTAAACATTTATCATGGATTCTTTGTTGTGTAAGTGTTATTAAAACTACAAATTCGATATTTCTGGCTCCAACTATCAAAACTGCTGAATCCCGTTTCTTGTCTTCGTAGGTATTTCAAAAAGTACCAGTAATTTAGAGAAAAATTATTATATGCTTTTAATAGGAACCATTTCTCGCAGAATAGTGTTTTAGTATCGATTAGATCAATTTTTTTGAGGAATAAAGTGGTGAATTTTGTTTGTAACAATATATTTTTTGCGAAAGCATTTTGAAATTGACAATTAATTTCGACATTTATTAGAGTTTCGAAATCACACTCTTTTAGGCACTAAGTGTCTAAACGTGACATTATTTTGGCACTAGTGCGTAAAAGTAAAAATGAAACGTTAAGTACAATAAAAATGTTTATTTATAATAAATCTTAAAGACGCAATTATGTAAATTATTAAAGTGAATACTAAAGGCATCCAACTTCTCTAAGAGCAATGCAAGTGGTAGTAGTCGGAATAAGTAAATTGTTTGTACTGGCAATGCCGGTAGCTTCTGCTTCTACGTGAACTGCTTTTAATTTCTTATTTGACGTATGTTTCTCCCCCATGATTCTTTTTGATATTTCAGTTTTCTGTTCAACTGAATTTTCGATGTAACCTTCAGCAACTGAGCTTGAACGCCAACCCCCATGTCGCTTCCCAAGTATTATGTCCGCTCCTGAATCAGCCAATAATGTTGCAGAGCTGCGCCGGAAACAATGATCAGTGTATTCAATGGCGTTGGAGAGTCCAAGAAATTCGGTATACCTCCAATTGTATTGATTCCAACTGGCAGGGCACAGCATTTATTATTTCGATTCTTTAAGAAAAATCGTCGATGTGTCACATTGAGTTGACGGAGTTTTACGTACTTACGAAATATATGTAAGAAATTGATACCATCTATTGATCCATCAGTAATCGTAAACATTCCTGGAACATGAGTTTATGTATTTGGAATCTTAACACCAATAAATGATCTTTAATTTTTTTGTTTGAAAAATTCATTTAATAATAAAATATGAAACTATTTATAAACAAAAGTCATAGTTATTGATTATAATATGCTCCACATGACCACCATCTTGTTGCAAGTGAAATTCCAATCGTTGCTTAGGATTGGATACTATGTCCCTAAACAAAGGCTGGCGTCAATTTTGGAAATTTTGTTCAATTGCTATTTTTAATTCGAGAATTGTTTTTGGAACATTTTCGCTGAAAATACTATTTTTCCTCATTCCTGGAAAATGAATCCTCCAATAGTCTCTCGGTAGGAAGTTTCGTGAGAGCGCCTTATACGGCTGATGAAAGAATTGTTAAGAGTCTTGATTTCGAAGAATTACAGTTTGTTCTCTGTGATTGTGAAGCAGTTTCAAGCGCTCGTTCACTTACTCACATAACTGAGGATCCAAATGATAGTATTGCACTCACACCTTCATTATTCCCACAAGATATCAAATAATTTGGAGTGATTGATCTTGATTTAGTTGAAGTGATTGGGCCAATTTACTATATTACCATGAGAATCGGTGACATTGTTCTGATCTTATATTTCAGTTAAAAAAAAGCAAATGGCCTGTGGGTTATGTGGTTGGTACTATTCCTGAATGTCATGGTATAGTCAGATTGGTTGAGCTGAAAACTGCCACAGGTGAATTGCTGATGCTAGTACAAAGAATTAGTTTAATGGAAATGATGAATTCAGAAGATTTTGTAACGCGAAAAATTCGCCAAGCTGTCGTAAATTTAACGATTGGCAAGCTTGTTGACGGAGAGAATCCAAAGCACTGTATGCGCGAAGTGATCAGTCCTCCATTTGCCGTCAACGTGTAAACACACACTTCCAAACTCTGGGAGCCATAAAGTATTTTGCGAGAAACCTGACAATTCCTACGTAGGGGAAGAAAATACGGCTGAAACCAACAGCTGGTAGCTCTGACCCGTTAGGCTACTGGTCCAGAAAGGGCCGATGACTGAGAATACCAGTAGAAAATAGTGGAATTCCGTAATTCGTGGTAAATTTCCGTAGACGGCGTTGGTTAGAAGGATTCAATATCAAGGGGTTTTTTTTTATGTGGATATTAAATCACTGATTGGAGCTTAATGAGTCAGTGAGACCAGTTCCAGGAGAGCTGGAATACTCTGGAGCGACTTCAGTTCCTGTTCTGGGTCCGGAAAAAGGATGAGTGAACAGTTTTCCTTTTTATTCTTTATTCATTTGTAAATGCACCTTTATGCGTCACATTTCACAGTTTTTCATGTAAAGTTTTATTTCTCTTTTTGCGGCAATCACTATAATTTCGCTTTACACTTTGTACTTTGTATTTAAAATTTGTAATATTTGTTTATAGTTTAAAATACGCTAGGATACTACGGTACGTACCTGGGTACTGCGTTATTTAGTGGATTTTTCAAATTCTGACCATTTTATGTATATAATTTTGCGCCGTACATAATTTCGAATTATATTTTCTTCAGCAACGCTAAGCTCGTTTGCTATTTAAATTTTATGCTTATGCAATTATTTATATTCATATTGAAATTAACTGTCTCGACACTTACTTCGTGGAATATGCTCATATTAGTGTTTTCAAAATAACTTTTATTATATTGTGGAACTAACTAGAGACCAAGAGTTTCATTTAAAAACACTTATATTCATATTGGTATAAATTGCGGAAGTGTGAACCCTTGTAACTGTATATTGTTAATTTTTGATATATATTATCGTTGTATTTTTGAGATATTGTACATGAACCATTTGGTCGTTTCTCTATAATTATAGAATTGAGACATCGGTGTAGTTTGGGGCCCTCAGCTCTTCTGCACCCTGAGTTTGAAGCCTTCAGCTCTGCTCAGAGTTTATAGAACCTGTTTGACAGTTATTTACTTAAGCTGTAACTGATAAATTAGTTAGCAATTTTTGGATTTATGTAGATTTCGGTCTTCAGCCTATCTACATTCTGAGTCTACAGCCTTCAGCTGAGTTCAGACATTATTTGGAACATTATTGTAGTAATATTGTAATAAATATTTTGAAAAGAGACCTTTGGTTAGGCTTCTCCCCCTTTAAATCCCCGGGAACGGACGGCATTTATCCAGCCCTACTTCAGTGGGGCCTGGATGACCTAATGCCGCACCTGGTAGGAATCCTCAGATCCTCACTGGCACTGAGGTATATTCCAAAAGGTTGGAGAGAAGTCAAAGTCGTGTCCATACCAAAACCAGGAAGAATGGACTGTTATTCCATCCCAAAAGCATATCGACCCATCGTTTCCAATGAAGACCTTGGAGAGGCTGTGCGAACGATACATAAGAGATGCGGTGATAACATAGAATCAACTGCATCCAAATCAACATGCATACACTCCATGGAAATCCACCGATTCGGCTCTTAATCTCGTAGTGGGCCGCATCGAGAGAGTGTTTTCATAGACATAGGAGGCGCATTCGATAGAACCACATTTCCTAAAACAACAAATGCATTTTCCAACAAGAATATCCCCCAAACCATAAATGGCTGGATATATAACATGCTCTCAAAAATAGCAATAAAAATCAGAGGCTTGGTGGTAAAAGGTTGTCCACAAGGAGGGGTTCTCTCGCCACTACTGTGGAACATGGTGTTAGACTCCTTCTACACAATAGCATATGCAGATGACCTAGTGCATCTGCTTACAGGAAGATTCGAGCAGACACTCTGCGCTTTAATTCAGGAGGCCCTCAATATCATAGAACAATAGTGCAGAGATAATTCACTGTCAATAGATCCAAAAAAGACGGAGATGGTTCTTTTCACGAACAAAGGAAGCTTGCACAACATCAAGCCTCAAAGCTCTTAGATACCAAACTTAATTTCTCTTCAGAGGTCAAATATTTAGGGGTCACCTTTGACAATAAGTTAACGTGGAACTCTCACTTGGAAAGTAGAGTTAAAAAGCATATAATTCTTATGAGCAGTGTCGTAGAACCATCGGCCGCACCTGGGTAATGTCACACTGGTTCGCTGCCTGGATCTACACTGCCATTATCAGACCTATGCTGACGTACAGCGCGATTGCCTGGGAAGCTAAAGCGAACCAGCTGAATGAATGAATGAAGACTTTAGAGAGGCTGTGCGAACGATACATAAGAGATGTGGTGATAACACGAAATCCACTGCATCCAAATCAACATGCATACACTCCAGGGAGATCCACGGATTCGGCTCTTCATCTCGTGGCGGGCCGCATCGAGAAATCGTTGGAAAATAAGGAGTCCACCCTGGGTGTATTCATAGACATCGAAGGCGCATTTGATAGAACCACTTTTCCTAAAATAACAAATGCACTTTCCAATAAGAATATCCCCCAAACCATAAATGGCTGGATATATAACATGCTCTCAAAAAGTGCAATCAAAATCAGTGTAGATGATGTAACCATCAGAGGCTTGGTTGTAAAAGGTTGTCCACAGGGAGGGGTGCTCTCACCACTACTATGGAACATGGTCTTAGACTCCTTGGTCAGCCACCTCAATGATAACAACTACTACACAATAGCATACGCAGATGACCTAGTGATTCTGCTAACAGGAAGATTCGAGGAGACACTCTGCGCTTTAATGCAGGAGGCCCTCAATATCATAGAAAAATGGTGCAGAGACCATTCGCTGTCAATAAATCCAAAAAAGACTGAGATGGTCCTCTTCACGAAAAAAGGAAGCTTGCAAAACATCAAGCCCCAAAGCTCCTAGACACCAAACTTAATTTCTCTTCAGAGGTGAAATATTTAGGGGTCACCTTTGACAATAAGTTAACGTGGAACTCTCACTTAGAAAACAGAGTTAAAAAAGCATATATTTCTTATGAGCAGTGTCGTAGAACCATCGGCCGCACCTGGGGAATGTCACCTAAGGTTGCTGCCTGGATCTACACTGCCATCATCAGACCTATGCTAACGTACGGTGCGATTGCCTGGGGAGCTAAGGCAAACCAGCTGACAGTCGTCCGTAAACTAGACCAAATCCAAAGAACAGCATGCCTCAACACAACAGGAGGCATGAGAACCACACCAACAAGAGCTATGGAGGTAATCCTCGGTCTCACTCCCCTTGATATATACATCTGGGCCGCGATTCTTGACTGTGATAGAATAGAACGTTCCATAGGGAGCGATCCCCGATTTGTTTCTACTCCCCTGTTTGAAAACGATCAGTCGGTATTCTTGACCGTCAGGGAGGTATCCGAATAAGAGTTCACCGACGAGCAATGTTGCCAAAGGTTTTAACCAATCAGAAACTACTATTTTTGACAGACATATTAGTCATAGACAAATAATTCTCTATGATATTAGTTTTATTTTGTACCTTACCTTGTAGTATTTGTTTGGCATGTTGAAAATGGACAGTGCTAAGAGAAGATCGTTTCCCATCAATAATAAACAAAAAGAGATTTTAACCGATTACATAACACAAAGGCCTGAAATGTATATAGGTCGGTTAACAGCTGATTATACCAGAGAAAACATGAAGAAAAACTGGATTGAATTAACATATATGTTGAATAGTGTTCCGAATGGTCCAGCAAAAGAATGGACACAGTGGAGGAAAGTAAGTACATAATATAATTTTTAATAGAGAAACATGGATTACCCGATTTATAATAAAACATTCATCAAATGGTTTTATTATAACCCTAGAAGTATAGTATAGGATTATTTTTGTTATAAATATGTGATATTTAAATTTATTTATATATGTTGGACTCATATCAAACAAATCATTCAGTACAATTTGATGATGATCAATTAGACTAGATATGAGAACCTGCTGAATATTTACAGAACTTATTATTTCAGAAATATTTACCACTGGCCCCAATACAGAAGATAATTCGGTATCTTTTTTGTTTCAGACATGGGTTGACATAAAAAAGAATACCAAAACGAGGTTTGTGAAAGAGAAGAAACATGCAAGGGGTACTGGAGGTGGCCCTCCATTACTACCAAATTCTGAAACAAGTTGGGATCAAAAAATTTTGAATATTATTCCTATGGTTACCATCAAAGGTGAATACAGGAATCACTTGTTACATTCTTGGATGATGATGCTATATTATATGTAAGTAAAATATCAAAAAAAAAGAATTAAAATGCTCATTGAATATATTTTGTTATTTATTTCAAATAAGAATGCTGAATGATTGTTGAAAAAATTATTGACAATTAATAAATTTAATATAATAAGAACATTGAGATATTGAAACTGTTATTTTAGGAAGGTAATGAAAATGCAAACAAAGAAAATGAGCAGACCAACATTGTCACTACTGATCAGAATCAGAATAATTACGATCACACATACTCTTGTGACAATGAAGTTGAAAACGCCCCAACACATTCTACAAATTCTGATCCATGTTCCAGTCAGACTGCTCCATTGTGTTCCAGTCAAACATCCTGCACTTCCACAAAAAAGAGAAAGAGAATCAACAAAACTAGCAGATTGGCAGAATCTCTCAAAACAAATTCAAGATTCATTGACATCAATGAGAAGAAGTTTTCAAATGACAAAAGTTATCAAGATAAAAAAATATATCTGATGGAAACAAAATTGAAAAACAGAAAAATATTTGAAGATAGGGTAGCATCTGCCTTTGAAAGTATGGCAGAAAGTTTAGGGAAGATTGCCTCAGGGATATCAAAAACTTGATTAGGTACTGGTGTGCCCAAGTGTATTGTTTATATTTTCAGTTCCTATTTTAAATATTTATTGTTCTTCCAAAGTGTTTGGTTTATTAATATTATTATAGAGTTTTCTATATTGATTTATTGTAGAGTTTTTCAGTTTGATATATTGTTTTCAGAGAGTTTTCTAGTTTGGTTTATTGTTGTTAGTTTTCTAGTTTTAGTATAAGATACAAAGTAGAAGTGACCTTCACCCATCTGCTTACCGGATGAAATGTATTTTTCATTAAACATAATATGTTGACAAATATATCACACATGTGTTACCTGAAACAATTCTGTCCAGACTGATGAAAAATAGTTTTTTTTTTAATTTCACTGACTTATCAAACGAATTGTATTCTAATCTAGGAATATGCCACACCTGAGCTGTACACCTTTTTCTGTCCCCTATTATCTGATTTCTACTTGGCAACCTGGTAATTGGGAACAGAAAGAAGCGAGCAAGTCAACTGTGGGATATTCCTTATACTCAAATTAGCACACAATTGAAAGCAAGTCAGCAAAAAAAACATTATTTTATTAGCCTGGACTGAATTTTTTCAAGCAATCCATGTGTGATATATTTGTTAACATATTATATTTGGTAAAATATACATTTCATCCAGTAAACTGATGGGCAAAAGTGTAGTCTACTTCGAATCTTTGACTATTTGGTTTATTGATATTCTTGATTTTTGTCAACAGAATTTATGATTTATTTTTTATAATAAACAGACTGCAAAATATTCAGAAAATGTTATTTGTTGCCAATAATCTCATTACACAAAAAGCATCTGATGATATAAAAAATACTTGAACATCTATTGTCGAATATTCTATAAATACATTTTGTGGGATTTAGCTTTGGGTAATGAATGAGACAATAAAATTACTTTTCTAATGTAATTCAAAAATATTTCATCAATGTCACAATAATATATTTATATTATTCAAACAAGGAAATGGTTGTTAATTATATTAATTCTCAACTCTCTTGCTGCAAGCAAATCGCGATTGACCCTTGCATTATTTATTTGCTCCCCAGCTAACGCGATTGGTGCATATATGCCATAGTCAATTATGGCAATATCTCCATCCTCTTCTTGAGGCTCAGGTACACCGGCTTCTATACACATGTTGTGTAACACCACACATGCATTTACGATAGTAGCTGCTACAGATGGAGAATAGTGCAGGACACGGTGTTTCAATAGGCACCGAAAACGATTTTTAATTACACCATTACAGCGTTCAATACCACTTCTAACACTACGGAATCTTTGATTGAATCTTTCTTCTTCTTCGGTTTCTGGGTCAGGTATAGGTGTCAATATCCATGGTCTTGTGGGATAACCTGCATAATGCAAAAATTATGTGTTTTCAGCATCAAGGTAAAATCTCGATAGTAAAGAGTAACTATTACCTGAATCGCCTATTACGAAAAAAGTATTATCAGGATTTCGACGATAAATTCTTTCCAATGTCTCAGAAACTCTAGACTGGGACCAAATGAAGGCATCATGTGTACTACCTGGAAATCTAGCATTCACATTCAATATCCTCAATGTACTGTCACATATCTAAAAAAAATAAATAGTTATGAATCATTATTTCTGAAATTATCTGAGCTGGGAAAAGAAAAATTATTACCAACTGAACATTAAGAGAATGATAATTTTTTCTATTGACGTAGGCTCTCTCTGGCTGTTCTTCATTATGTACATTGGGTGATACAATCGCCACATGTGTACAATCTATAATTCCAACTATTCCAGGAAATTGATATTTCTCATAAAAACTGAAAAAAAGTCATGAATTCATTAATGTTTCACTTTACCTCCATTTTAAACTGAATTAAACTACCTCTGTCTTATATTCTCCAGTTCTCCAATGTTTCCTGGAAAGCAAACCCATTGATTGAATATTTCAGGAGAGTTCAAAACACTGCATATTTCTCTCAAACAACGGCTCACACTTGCTTGACTTATTCCAATGAAATGGTTCGAGCCCGTTATTTCTTGGTAACTACCAGTAGCCAAAAACCTCAAAGTTGCCAAAACCTGGAAATGACATACTTGATTTAAGCTATCTTCATTATTGTTTAATGCAATTTATTATTGTATATAAATAAAGAAAACTGAACTGTATCTTAATATCCCCACATTTTAGCTAATAGATAAGGGAGGAAATTTTCATTTATTCCATTCCTAGTAAGAATTTTCTTTTGACTTACCTTCGTCTCTACAGTGAGAGCTGATGCTCTTGAAGGTACTTGTACATGATGTTGAACAATATCTATCAGTTGCCTTGTTAGAGCTTTCGTTAGTCGAAACATTTTTATGAATTTTCTATCAGACAGCTCAAAAGGGTTTTGTTTGGGAAGCACATCCACACCTATTTGGTTTTGTATTTCGGCATCCTCAACATCCTCATTTATTTGGTCCCATATTATAGCATTCGCCATATCCATGGTTAATTTAAAAATACTGAATCTTGCAGTGAAGGGTGATCGAAGATGCACATAACCGAATGCCAAACAGATCAAATCAAAATCACACGATAGTTTACCTGAAACCAGGACAAAAAATTTCAGTTATCCTAGCTCTTATCTTAAACAACAAAATACCTTACCGAATAAACACTCCTCAATCCAATCGAATTCAAATAAGTGAAGAACAAGTAAAGAAATAAACTAAAATATCTTAACCATACACCCAAAACATAAACATAATGGAAAATATAACCTAAAAAAGAACGTTCCCTGCCTCATTCTATCACAAATCCTAAGAGATGTATTAATTGCTCCCTGGGGAGCGCTGTTCTACTGTCATTCGGTTCAAGAATACGGTTTTCCTACCAAGTCCGTGGACACGCCTACTTTCTCTCATTTGTTCTACTCCCTGGTTTTCAAGAATCGCGGCCCAGGAAGGTTGTTTTGATGACCATGGCACGTCTGCGCTCTACTGGTATACAACCTAATGTAGGATCCGGTAAACTGAGACGTAACTTGTGGCATGAGGCCCTCAGGGAGATTCCACTGCTGCAGGCCAATACGGACTCGAATCCACCGCGATATGCCTTCAACAGGCCCTACAAGGTAATCTTTAAAAACAACTCACAAGACCTATTGGAAGAAGGCGCAATCCGCATCTTCACAGATGGGTCTAAATCCAATGTAGGCTCAGGATGTGGTATTTTCTCCAGATCCCTGAATCTAAACATAAAATGGGCAATGGGCTGCAATGCAGGTGTTGCTCAAACAGAGCTCACTGCAATCTGCATCGCTGCTAAAGAGATTACCAAAAGGAAAAACACAGGTAATAATATATACATCCTTACGGACAGTAGACAAACACTACTAGCCCTGAACAGACCACGTATTACATCAGGCCTAGTACTAGAATGTCACATGGCCGTAATCGAAGCCTGTAACAACAACACGGTTACTTTAGGCTGGATCAAGGGCCATGAGAAATCGAAAGGAAACCGTATTGCAGACTCGCTAGCCAGGAAGGCAGCCTCCCAAAAACTCTTGGGACCTGGCACTTTCATTGGTCTATCGGCGTCAGCAACGGCCGACCTATTGAAGGAACACTCCCTTAATAAGTTTAAGGGTAGATGGGACGACGCAGAAGGCTGCAGGCTTGCCAAGGAGCTGCTACAGTATCCGGATAGCAAAGTAGCTAAAAAATACGTGACTATGAACAGGCGGAACCTACGAACAACCACGGGAATTCCGACTGGTACTGCTACCTACGAAAACACCTTCATAGACTGGGGCTATCTAACACCCCACTTTGTAGAGGATGTGAACAAGAAGATGAGACTGTCGAACACATTCTTTACGAATGTCAGACACTCTCTCAATTTAGGTTTCAAGTATTCGGCGAGTATAGGCTAACATACGCCAATATGAGGGAACTAAATTCAGGCGACGTTATCGCCTACTTCAAGGAAGTAGGCTGGATGACGAGCTAGAAGGAAGTTTTGAACCTCAGAAGGATGCACAATGGGCCAATTGTGGCCTAAGTGCTGTGGGGCCACCCACCCTTCAAACCTTTACAGATACAGACGGAAGAGACCTTTGGTCCAAAGTGACTAATTAAAACTTCAATCAGGGGATACTTGCTGACTTTTATTCTCTTATGATAACTTACCTATCAGTTTAACCTTTGGAGCGTGTAGTGAGTGTTGTTAACCCTCTGAGGAATTGTGGGCTAATTAAAGAAGTCTTGGGTGCTTTCCAAAACTTCTCTGGCGCACGAACGGAAAAGTGAGTGCGTAAAATGCGTTACAACACGAGTTACGTACTATACTTTACCTACGACCCACTTGTACTTGTGTTTATAATCTTATTAAGGTATTTAAAGTACAAGTGAAAACGTACATCCTCGATGCCCAGCCAAGTTTTATAAAAGTCGCTCCTCGATGCCCAGCCAAGCATCTTAGAAGTTCACCCTCGATGCCCAGCCAAGTTTCGTAGAAGTCCGTCCTAAGTAGTATTTATTTTTATTAATAATGTATGTAGAATTACCGGAATTGCATAAAATAGCGTATACACCTCTCGACTAAAGTGACATTACTTCCCTCAGTAATCAAACACTACCCGCGGGATTAAATGGGCCACTTTAGTCGCTTGGTATATAGTATACTATTGTTTACTAATATGATACATTCAGACAGCTAGAAGATGCGGATTGTATGAAACGGAACCAATTATCATATAACTCCAAATAACTCTTAATATTGAATGCGATCTCATATCTAATAATTGTTATCTACCATTTATATATAGAATAAAATTCTACGTCAAATATCTAAGTAATATATTTTGAATAAAATGGCTACGTCTATTGACAGTTGCTAAGTGGTTACTATGGAAGCAGTGCGATTTACTTTACAGCCGTGCGTTTTGTTTTACCGTGCGTAATAGACGTCTTACATTGATTGCCGACTGTGTGAATTTGACTACTTACAGGGGTGGTCGTAGGTAAAAGTTCATAAAAGATATGAATATTGATTGTATCATGATAACACGTTGTCACATTTTCCTTATAGTAAAGTTAGTAATTTGAAGTAGTTTTGCTACTTATTCGTTAAAACGGTATCGCAGTTTAGTAGTGGACTTTTGAGAGACTGAAGAAATAGCAGTTTAAACACTTTCATTGCTTATACAAAGAAAATTGAGAAAAAGCGAGCACTATTCTGGGTTTGAACTCGTAGAATGAATGAATTGGGTACAATTAAGATAGTTCACTAGTTCTGCCTTAAGCACATATATACTACTATATACCGATACTGATGGTTTGTACTATTTCTTGTCATACCTATCATTACATATAATTCTTCAATTCGGAACTTGTATTTTCAGATTATAATACTTTTGTCGCTGCTAAAATTTGATGAAGACCACTTACCAGTTCCTAATTGCTGTTTCGTGCTTACCTGAAAAAGAAAAGAATATGTAGGATAATTACGGAGATTAATATATCAATTATTTGATGTATCTAAGAACACGAACGAATTTTGATATGACACTGAATTAGTCAGAATTATCCAGTCAAAAGAATTATTTTCCCTTCCTTGAGCTCTTCGACTTATCATCTCAGTATTACCACAAGCACAGACATTGATTGTTGACACAACCATTTTGAATTCGAACACTTCTAATACATTCACAAAGCTAGTCGTATATTTTAGGATTCAATGCCTCTGTCTGACAGGAGGGCTATATGCGCCTCCGTGTCGATGTTCGTTGTTGTCACGAAAAAACGGGATCTTCCAATTGCAGGCACAAATATAACGTTTGGTTTTAATGTTGAAATCCATTATTTGATGTTTTCCCATGTTTCGATAAACTGCTTTGCTCTCAAGTTTCACTCCCTTACTTGGCTATATAGTACTGAGGAAGCCAGATCAGAGAACACTAAAACGAAAAACTGCATTGAAATTTTTCCGAAGTAGCGTCGTGCCACTCTCAATAAGAGCCCTATTACTTTTCCGCCCAACCTTTCTATATGCTAGAGAAGTATTGGTTTGCCCCAAAAAAAGTTGGAATTTTGAATTTTTTTTTGACAATTTAACTCATGTATAAAAAATCGCATATGCCACAGTGAAATTGTCACTTTGATAGCGGCAAAAGTTAGCTTTAACTTTTACAGCGACAAATACACTAGTGGTTTTTTCACTTATCCATTTGTTCATCAATTATCGCGGTGTTGGTTACCAGAATAAATAGTTTGGCATGTTTGTCAACAACTTATTGAATTTTCAAGAACTAACAGTGAGTCGATTCGGTGTGTCTACGAACGCCGGAATTAGTCAAATTGTACAATAAAATAAAAATGTGTTTATTTTGAATGTTTCATAAATAAAGTTTGCATTGATATGTTTCCAAATTTCTCATTCATTAAATTGTCCTGCCGAACTACACTCGAGGTTTGTATTGATATTGGGTAAATTTGTGTTGTTCAAATTCTAAACTGTTTCCTTTAGCAATTTGACTCGAATAACTGTCAACCTAAAAACACTCCACCTTCAGTGTCGTGTTTTTAATAGTTGACGGTTATTCTCGTCAAATTGCTAGGAAACAGTTTCTCATTAAAAAACCCAAATTTACCCGAGAAAATACAAACCATTTGTGCAATTATAAGTGACAATTCAACTCATGTATAAAAAATTGCATATGCCACAGTGCAATTGTCACTTTGACAGCGGCAAAAGTTAGCTTTAACTTTTACAGCGACAAATACACTAGTGGTTTTTTCACTTATTCATTTGTTCATCAATTATCGCGGTGTTAGTTACCAGAATAAATAGTTTGGCATGTTTGTCAACAACTTATTGGATTTTCAAGAACTAACAATGAGTCGATACGGTGTGTTTACGAACGCCGAAATTAGTCAAATTGTTAATACCTGTGTGCCTACTAATACAGTTGCGACGCAATCATCAATCCGGCGACAATTTTCTACGTTTTGCGATGCAAAAAGATACGCATTTGAGCCAGATACTTCCATCGATAAATTGAATGTAATATTGCAAGATATGTTTCCAAATTTCTCATTCATTACATTGTCCTGCCGAATTACACTCGAGGTTTGTATTGATATTGGGTAAATTTGTGTTGTTCAAATTCTAAACTGTTTCCTTTAGCAATTTGCCTCGAATAACTGTCAACCTAAAAACACTCCACCTTCGGTGTCGTGTTTTTAATAGTTGATAGTTATTCTCGTCAAATTGATAGGAAACAGTTTCTCATTAAACAACCCAAATTTACCCGATAAAATAGAAACCACTTGTGCAATTATAAGTGAGTTATTTTTACGTTTTCCAACAACAACAACACGAAAAAACGGTCTTTAGAAAAAAAATCCTGTGTGTATGTCGACGTCGTCGTCGTCGTCGTTGTCGTCGGCCACTTTTCCTTACATATCTTGTTAGCACGATACAGTCTCCGGAGTGCAATAAGTCAGTAATTTTATGATTGTAAATTGTTAAGGATATGTCACAGATGATCCCTATTGATTTTCAGTTCACCAGAGCCAGTACAACGGGTGTTGTGGTACTTGAAGTACGACATTTTGTAATTTTTTGAGATATTTCAGTTTGTTAGCACGATACAGCCTCCGGAGTTCAATAAGTCACCAATTTTATGATTGAATATTATTCAGGGAATCTCACTGATGAACCCTATTGATTTTAAGCTCATCGGAGCCAATACAACTTGTGCTACAGTACTTTAACTACGATATTTTTGTCATTTTTGGAGAAGTTTTAGTTTGTTAGCACGATACAGCCTCCGAAGTATATACAAGTGACCAATTTTATGATTGGATATTATTCAGAGCGTCCCAAAGATGAACCCTATTAATATTCAACTCGGTAAAGCCAGTACAACGGGTGCTTTGGTACTTGAAGTACCAAATTATCATCATTTTTGGAGAAGTTTCAGTTTGTTAGCACGATACAGCCCCCAGAGAGTATACGATTGATCAATTTTATGATTGAATATTGTTCAAGGTGTATGACAGATGTACCCTATAGATTCAGTTGACTAGAACGAGTACAGCAGGTCCTATAAATCCAAATATACTGAAGTTTTTGTTATTTTTGGAGGAATTTCGGTTTGTGAGCACGATACATCCCCCGAAGTGTATACAAGTATAAATTTTATGATACAATATTGTTCAGAGCCACGGATGCAGAAAAGTTAGTTTTAATCCTTAAAACCGTTTATTTCCTCTCGAAATAAGCCAAAAATTGGGAATATTCACAAAATTGTATCCTGACACGAATATTATAAAGTGACTACTTATATGATTTATGACCTTTCAGTCTCAAAAAATTGTGTCAAGTGTTTTATAATTACGTAGAATCTTGAATACAGCTTTGTCACTTTCCAATTTTATTTTTATTTAATGATCTTTATTTATTTACTTACCGCCCAAAGATTATCTTGAATGGACCTAAATTTTCAGTCAATTATTTCTATTTCAGCAAAATAGACGTTCGTTTTTTTCCTGTCAGATGTTGCTTTGTAATTATCTCTTCTGCGCTACTGTTCAGACTAGAAAGTAAATTGGAAGTCCACCTGACAAGACTCAAAAGCGAATGAAAAGAATGCGATGGAAACTGAAATTCAATATAATTCTGAAGCTCTTGCGGTGTAAAGAGTTTGTAACAGGTGTATGTGTCATTCGGAAAGTGAAATTCGAAAAATGACAATTCATTTGTTAGATATTGGATTTTTTCGAATAATTTGTCTAGATTACAGAATTTCAGTTGTGACATTGTATTCAATGATTACGTTGAGAATTTATTATGAACGAATTCGGAATGTCACATCGATTTAAAACAATTTCTCAATATAATTGAAAATTATGAATTCTACTATAGAAAGAAGAGCTTAGTATAATATTGGATAACATTACTTGTGTTATATACCAATTAATGTTTATGTGGAATAACTGTATCGATTGTTGAAGGTTTAAGCATAATACGGGCCTTGTTTCAGTTCTCTAATCAGTATGAAGTTGTCGAAAATGGCTCTTTGCTCTTACTAATAAGTCAATTTTATTATACAAACAACTAGATGAAATGTACAGATTCATTACATACCAGTGTGTCCAAACAATAGTTTGAAATCGAACGAATGGATTTGGAAGACACGTAAATTTTATTGGCTATTATTTTTAGACCCTAAAAACGATTTTGGTTCACCATTTTCTACAATTACAGCCCTACAATTTAAATGTGCACCAGGTAAAACCAACGTGGTGGCGGACTTTCTATCGAGGGCACCTTGCCTCAGCCACGAAAACCCACCAGACCTCTGCATATGTACCATATAAATTGATTTGCCTCGTAATAACGAAAGAGACATGAGAGATGTATCTCTTGAACCTATTATGATGTCACTGGAGTCAATCAATGCCGAGAACCACCAGAAGTGGTTTAACAGGAGCTACCTTATGAACAGTGGTGTCCTTTATCGATATACGGATGATCAGGAGGATGAGGGTGTCCGTATTGTCATTCCCGATGAAGAAAGGATAGATATCCTTTATGCCTACCATGATGATCCCACAGCCAGACACTATGGGGTCGATAAAACTGTTAACCGAATATCAAAGAAATACCTTTGGATAGGCATACGACGGATTGTGGCTCAACACAGTTCAAGATGCGCACCATGCTGACGATATAAGACCCAACATTTAAAAACAACCGCCCTATTGCAAACCACTGCTAGTGATCAACGCTATGAAGTGTTAGCTATGGATCTATTTGGTCCCTTTTCTCTAGCTCCAGACAATATGAGATGGATATTCATAGAAAAAGATGTGACTAGCCGATGGATAGAGCAATTTGCCCTACAAGAGGCCACATCAGGGAATTGCTCCCAAGTGTTACTGGATGAAGTCTTGCTTCTACATGGACTTCCACGCCAAATCATTAGTGACAAAGGACCACATTTTGTATCCGCAGTCATGCAAACTCAAGCTACTGTCTTGGTATCAAGAAAGCGTTCGAGCCAATATTCCACCCGGAAGCCAATCCCGTGGAGCGTGAAAAACGAGACCTCAAAATCCAGTTTGGAATCTTAGTTGGACCACGTCACCAAGAATGGCCCAAACATATGTCCTTAATGCGATTTGATATGAATAGTGCTCGCTGCGATAGCACCTGCCTACTTAACGTTTGGATGAGAACTCAGGACCGTACAACGAGAATTTTGTTGCGGACATTACACCTAAACTACAAAACTTAGCACTGACTCTTCGCCAAGCTAAAGAGCTTACAGAAGAGCGACAATATAGAAACCAGGCATATGTGAATAAAGATAGACACCAAGGGCCCGACTATGCCCCGGGTGACAAAAATAGGTCAAAACACATTTCCTTCGCAATTCCTTAAAGGGCTATTCCATAAAACTTGCGCCTCGTCGAGATGGCCCGTATGCCATTATCCACAAATATAGACCTATAAGTTATGAAGTTGCCGAGTCTCTGAACAACACCGTACCATTGGGTATATACCACACGAGGGACTTGACCCCATTTCATGCCTCAGGCGAGTCCGATGTTGATGCCACGAAGCCGATAAGGAAACCAGATATTCTGCTTCATCTGCCAATATTCCTGACACCTCGTCGAGACGACCTCGACACCAGAGAAGGAGACTGTATATAGCAGATAAACCATCAACCACTGTCTGCTTCTGTCATACACGCAGCCATCCCTACACATTACTACGTGCCACGCAACCAACCGCACACAGAACTACGAGTATCCGTCAGATAGTGACCTTGGACTATTAGTAATACAGAGAAACACCATCAATCCAAGCGAAAGAATTCAGAAGCAGTTAAGAATTGGACAAAATCTGCTCTTTCATAATTACATGTCACATATAATTTATATTTTTTGTTCTAAAATAGAGTTATACTTGTTACAAAAAGAGTATCCCCATAGTCATTGATCTACCACATCAAATATGAGCCAAAATTGTGATCTACAAATCCAGAAATAGTCAGAGTAGCGCTTCCAATGTTTCATTTTATGTAGCAAATAAAATAATTCATTCTGACCTACAGCTACCAGCTCGTTGAAAGATTTGCAGAATCAATATTGAGATAATATCAAGAACGTCTATGTGCTCACACGAATTTATTTTATTTCCGAGCAATGCGAACATTTTCCGAATATCCTCAGATACAAATAAAATTCGAATCTACATAAACTTGAAGCCTTATTTGCACTGAACGATTATAATCAAACCCTCTGTGTACGGATGAAAACATAGGTTATAGATGAGATTAATTACGACTGTACGCAATTAAATTGTAGAATACCACTTTATGAGGACATTGCTCTAAATCAGTACGAACACTATGTTAACATCAACAATCTGTTTGATATCGAAAAAATAAAAACGAAATTTGATTGATCGTGATCATTCCAGCATTGAACTATTATAAACTTTTCTAAATAATACAACTTCCCATTATGATGAATAGGTAAATATTGTCTTACATTATTAGACTATCTATATTTTTCAATCGTTTAATGATGAACTAAAAAAACTTTTTAATATGAATAATTTAATTCTTCCACTATTGCGGTGGGATGCATATGATTATATTTTAAATATTTTCATATGAACCTATGTCTAACTCTACATCCACTTATCCCTGAGGAGCATTTGACGTAATATATGAAAGTTCATACGACCGCAAATATTTACGATTCCCCAAGCACTCATTAAAAAAATAGGCAGCCAATTATGCATAGTCAGCATCAAGGGTCCAATATTTCCTCCTTATACAATTACAATAACTACCTATTGAGCCAAAGCAGTTTGGGGTAATAGCTATGATTTTCGAGGTCGAAAAATTTGGAAAATCCCTTTCCCTTATCTCATGTCATTATCTTCTCTGATGTGTTCCAATTTAGTTTGACACGAGAGCTCTGTTGCCGGTTCGTAACATATTTCTGCTACTAATAAATAAATAAAAATGTTTCCAAGTAAGTATATTATCTGGTAGCGATAAAAAGAATTTTTTGAGAGTGAGGAAAGGTATTTTTGATCACAATTATAACTGATCGTTCGAATAAAAATATGGAAAACACTTCGTAGTCGAAGATAAAGTAAATTATTCAACTAATGGTGATCCGAATCACAAATTTTCTTCCCTTTTTGAATTATTAACGAATGAAGAAAAATTCAATAAACAAGGCTCGTTTGAATGCAGCATTTTCAAAGGAATCAGGAGCATGGTTGAACGCTATACCGTCAGCCCCATTAGGTACGCTGTTAGATGACGAAAGTTTCCGTATTTCTATTGGTCTCCGTTTAGGCTGTTAAATTTGTGTAAAACATCGCTGTCGTTGTGGAGACGATGTTGATGAATATAGTAGACACGGCCTAAGCTGCAAATTAAGTGCCGGCCGTTTTTCACGTCATTCTGCAGTAAATGACCTAATCAAACGAGGCCTGTCATCTGCAAAGATTCCCTGTTCATTGGAACCGCTAGGTACTTGCCGCGACGACGGTAAACGTCTAGATGGTATGACCCTCATTCCATGGCAACGCGGCAGACCAGTTATATGGGATTTCACTTGCACCGACACTTGGGGTCCGTCCCATGTCCGATCCACATCTACTTCCGCAGGCGCTGCAGCTTTACAAGGCGAAGCTTTTAAAATCAATGAAAACAAAAATTTGGAGAACATTCACATTTTTATTCCTGTAGCAATTGAAACCTCTGGTGTTTTCGGTCATGAAGCTTTAAAATTAATTAAAGAAATCTGTAAAAAAATATCAGTAGAAACCAATGATTCAAGAGCAACTTTGTTCTTCATACAACAAATAAGTATGGCAAATCAAAGAGGAAACGCTTCATCTTTTCTCGGTACGTTTCCCCGTTCTAAGCCTCTAGAAGAACTTTTTATGAAACGTAATCATTCTTCTACGACTTTCTCACCCTAAAACATGTGAACTTTCCTTTTTTCGAAATTCTTATTTAACATCTTCATTCTCTTCTTCAGAATGTGTGCCTTCTGATAATACATGCGTTGACAATTTTATAAATTATGCCAACAAGCTTTTGGGCCACAGTGTACTAAAAAATATAGATAACCACCATCCAGATGATTTCCCATTCATAGGAATACTGAAGAAGATGACTATGCCAGAGAATGATGCGATTCCTATTCGCAATAAATTATCTTTGACCAAAACAAAATATAAATTTGGTTTACCCCCAATAGAGTTGAAGACATCAAATAAGAAGGTAAACGACCAAATGGAAGTTATTTATACTAACAGTGTGGCATACTCTAACAATACTAATATAGACAATTTGTATGATGAAGATTATAACGGAAATCGCACATCAGTAACCGATTTGAGTAAAAATTTTAATGACAAATTCACCAAACAGTAAAAAATGGTACTAACCTCGCCAATAAGACAACTGAGGTTAGATCCAAAATATCTGATGTGACCAATGGAGTGAAACCACTAAGTACAAAATCAAAATCAACCAGAGTTAAAAAATAATGGTTCAGAAGTCCATAGGGTCGTAGTAACTGAGGAATCAATAAACATCAATTCCCTTTCTAAAAATAATCCTAGAGTTAACAACTTCTCTTAATACATTTCATTTCCGATTAAATATTTTCAGAAAGGGGATGAAACTCAACAAGAACAAAAGGACACGTCTAAAAATGATGTAGATAACTAGGAATATATTAATAAAGTGAACCATACCAATGATCTATCGACTTCAACCAAAGTTTCCAAAACCGCGATATCAACATCCAATTCGATAGCAAACAACATCAATTCAAATTCCTTATCACTCCGATCAAGTGAGAAAGACAATCATAGAATCCGAGATTATTCGTAGAATGATAGTAGTTGCGAAAGAACTCTTAACAATATCTCCACAATCATATCCATAAAGGGTATTCCCCAAGAATATTTGGGTCTCAAAGGCATTAAAAATATTGGTAACACATGTTTCATGAATAGTATTATCCAATGCCTATCAAACGCAAAGTGGCTATTAAAATATCTAAAGAAAGTCGCATACATAAGAGATATTAACATAAACATATCTAGCATGAAAGGAGCACTAATTAAAGCATTTGCTGAAGTTGTTCAAGAGCTTTGGTCTGAAGACGGTTCAGACAGAGTGGTTAATACAGTATCATTGGAAAGTCAGATTCAGCAATTTACTTCAAAGTTCATGGGATACACTCAACATGATGCACAGGAGTTTCTTCGTTACCTATTAGCAGGACTTCACGAAGATGTCAACAAGGTATATGAAAAACCAAAGCCCACATTTACAGAAAATGATGACAAACTTAGTGACATTGAGAAAGCACAAGAATCTTGGTTGAGATATCCGAGAATGGACAACTCCAAGATTGTGGATAATTTTGTCGGTCAAATAAAATCAACAATCAAGTGCACACACTGTGGTCACTGTTCAGTTGCCTACGATCCCTTTTGGAATTTATCCCTTCCGATACCCCAAAGATCAGGTAAATTACGACTTTCACAATGTTTAGATTCGTTTACAAGAGAAGAAACACTCGACGGTGATGAGAAACCAACATGTTCGAAATGTAAGGAACGAAGATGATGCACTAAATCATTCTCAATTCACAAATTTCCGAAAATATTGGATATTCACCTGAAGCGCTCTTGGCAAACAGAAAGATTCAGTGGAAAACTTAATGTTGCAATATATTTTCCAATAGGAGGGCTTGATATGAGCCATTATGCGGCTGATAATGTGACAACTTGTATGTACAACCTCTACGCTATATCAAATCACTGGGGAACCACTTTTAATGGTCACTACACAGCATATTGCCGACATCCCTACACGGGACAGTGGCACGAATATAACGATACAAGGGTGCTATTAATATCGTGGAAATCTTTAGTCAGTGGAGAAGCATATATTCTCTTCTATGAACAAGATGACACCCTTTAAGTTCAATAATTTTTTGTATTAGTTTTTAAATTGTATATTTTCATTGTGGACCAATGTCTTATTTGGTTTTTTCTGCAAAATTTATTTATATATTCATAGATACATTGTATACTTATTGAATACTATTTATTTATGTTAAAAAAAAGAAAATATGATGGATAATAATAGAAACATGTACTACGGCAATTTTTATTAGCTTTAACCATTACAATATATTGCTTCGGTAGTGATACCAGTGAACTTTGACTTCTTCTATGGATTTCAAACATTTTCTGAATGTTCAAATCTTGCACATATCTCGGTTAGGATTTTCAATCAAAAAGTTCTTAAAGCAACAACATCTATGGAGTTCCAAATGCATATCACAAACTTCCCATTTTTATTTGTTTTCTAGTTTGACAACGTTGTTTGGAACAAGTATAAACTATCGAAGGGTCAGTTAGATACGCCCAGTAATGATCTTTCGGTATTACACAATCAAGAATAACGGAAATTCTCTACGGATAAATGACTTCCAATTTCGAACCGGAAAGAGAAAAGGTCATAAACTTGAGATAAGGGGCCACTGATAGGTTAGATGGGAAATGGAAATATAGTGTCCATTCCAACCTTTTTGAAATTCACGACTAATAACCTCTAGAGTGTACACCAATGGAATGTTAATCAATTTTCCAACCAAAAAGCGCAGGAGGCACAGTAATTTCGGTGAACGCGTATTTTGCTTGCTTTTGTCCGCGACCATTTTCTATCCAACAACAGAGTTAGCAAGAAGCATATTATATTTTTTTTTCTATACATAAGAAATAATGAATTTTCCATGGATAATCGAACAATTGTCGTTTGATTACTGCAACTTGCTGTAATTCTTAGGAGTCGCAAAAAGTTAAATTGGTTAATGATTGTTATATGACACCGACAAATATTTCGTGAAAATATTGAACATACGTACCAAGACAAAATAGCATAATGACTACTGTATGACTAGCATTCCACATTGATGTAACTGGCAGTGAACACCTAGATCAATTCGTCAAGAAGAATATATCATTAGAACATTAGAAATCAAAGATATTCATCTACATAAGCCACTACGTCTTCCAAAGAATTAGATTTTTTAATATGGATATTATTCTTAAAGACGCCAGTACATCCTGTGATAAAGGTGTTAAGTGCCGTTTTATCACAATGGTTTATATGGCATTTTTTATCATTTCCACTTAAAGTAAACTCATTGCTAACTATTTGGATGAACCTAATTGAAATTAAATGAAACCTAGCTCCAGAATCTATTAGGCTTTATTACTTTTCCGCCCAACCTATCTAATATGCGAGAAAAGTATTGGTTTACCTCAAAAAAAGTTGAAATTTTGAATTTTTTTTTGAGTTATATTTATGTTTTCCATCAACAACAACACGAAAAAAGAGAGGTTTTAGAAAAAAAATCCTGTGTGTATGTCGTCGTCGTTGTCGTCGGCCACTTTTCCTTACATGTCTTCTTAGCACGATACAGCCTCCGGTGTGCAATAAGTCACCAATTCTATGATGGAATATTGTTAGGGACATGTGACAGATGAACCCTATTGATTTTCAGCTCCCAGAGCCAGTACAACGGGTGCTATGGTACTTGAAGTACGACATTTTGTCATTTTTTGAGAAATTTCAGTTTGTTAGCACGATACAGCCTCCGGAGTTCAACAAGTCACCAATTTTATGATTGAATATTATTCAAGACATCTCACTGATGAACCCTATCGATTTTCATCTCACCAGAGCCAATACAACAGGTGCTACAGTACTTTAAGTACGATATTTTTGTCATTTTTGGAGAAGTTTCAGTTTGTTAGCACGATACAGCCTCCGGTGTATATATAGGAGACCAATTTTATGATTGGATATTATTCAGAGCGTCTTAAAGATGAACCCTATCGATATTCGCCTCACTAAAGCCAGTACAACGGTTGCTATGGTATTTGAAGTACCGAATTTTTGTCATTTTTGGAGAATTTTCAGTTTGTTAGCACGATACAGCCTCCAGAGAGTATACTATTGACCAATTTTATGATTGAGTATTGTTTAAAGTGTCTCACAGATCTACCATATTGATTTTCAGTTGACTAGAGGGAGTACACCGGGTCCTATAAAACCAGATATACTAAATTTTTGGTTATTTTTGTAGAAGTTTCGGTTTGTTAGCACGATACATCCAACGAAGTGTATACAATTTTATGATAGAATATTGTTCAGGGTCACAGATGCGGAAAAGTTAGTTTTAATCTTTGAAACCGTTTATTTTTAAATAGTTTCGTTCTTGCTAATTCTTGCAATATGTAATCTAAATCTCTTCTGTCTGAAAACATTGCCTCAATGCATCTTCAATTTTTGGCCATGTATTGAGTTACATCCTATTTCCAACCATACCTTCTGATGTTTCGAGGTTCATAGCAATCTTTAGCTGTCGTCCCTGGTATTTAAACAGTTAGGACGTTTTTCGATCTCGATAGCTTCTCGAATTATTCTGGATTTAAAGGAGCGACTTGAGGTTATAGTTATGGTTCTATAGCAATTGATTGTGAGCCCTGTGTAGGGCCAAGGTGGAAGAAGGATCGGAATTTCTGACAGACAATGAGTGTTCTTTTCCTCTAATGGAGATACGTCGGTTGGTCTGACCTATGTAGGTGCGGGGAAAATCCAAGCAAGCGATTTCATATACTCCATGCTGTTCATTGGGAATTTTATCCTTGACAGATCTGATTAGGTGGGAGATTTTCTGTTGGAGTTTGAAGATTGTTCGAATACTATGGGGTGTGAAGATTTCACAAATTGTGTCCGTCACTCCTTTAATGTAAGGAAGGGATATTTTTATTTGACTAACTAAGTCAATGGTGGAAAGTGATAGAGTTGGAGTTGAAAATTCCTGAATGATCCTGTTGATTTGGGGTTATTTATAACCATTTTGAATGAAAGTGTGTTTTAGAAAATTGATTTCTGATGGTCGATTGAATTCGTCAGACAGAGACATGGATCAGGATACGAGTGTATTGATAACGGAATTAAGTTGGATAGGATGATCATGGGATTGGGCGTAGAGAAAACGATTGGTGTGAGTGGGTTTGCGATAGACGGAGTGTGAGAAACCATTTGGTGAACGTTTTTCAATCATAACATCAAGAAATGACAGAGATGAGTTATCTTCCACTTCCATCGTGAATTGGATACAGGGATGTACGCTGTTTAGATGGAGTAGGAAGGAATTCAAAGTATCTTTTCCATGGGGCCAAATGACGAAAGTATCATTAACATGTCGTAACTAACAGCTATGTCGGAGAGGAGAGGAAGATAGAGCTGAATTTTCAAAATGATCCATGAATATGTTGGCCACAGCCGGTGAG
This sequence comes from Galeruca laticollis, assembly GCA_963921935.1. Taxonomy (NCBI): domain Eukaryota; kingdom Metazoa; phylum Arthropoda; class Insecta; order Coleoptera; family Chrysomelidae; genus Galeruca; species Galeruca laticollis. The sequence goes on along the minus strand of OY998183.1, from coordinate 117,867,053 downwards.
ACAGGGGATCCCATGGGGGCAGCTTTCAGTTGTCTGTAGAAGTTACCTTGGAATATGAAGTAGGTGTTGGAGAAACAGTGTTTGATTACGGAAAGACAATCTGAGGTGATGTGGTGTTTAGTATATAAGTAAAAAAGCCAATTAATATCTATAACCATTATGAGTAACTAAATTTATACCGCGTTTGTGAACATTCAAACAAACGCGGCTTTGCAAATCCAGTTCTGTTAATGTTTATCAAATACTTAGAAAATTAACGGCTTTGAAGATTAAAACTAACTTCTCCGCATATGTGAGAAGACCGGAACAATATCCTACCATAAAATTGGTCACTTGTATACACTTCGGAGGCTGTATTGTATTAATGAACCGAAATTTCTCCAAAAATGTGGTTCTTTAAGTAGCATATCACCTGTTGTACCGACTCTGGGGAGCTGAAAATTAATATGTTTCATGTACGAATTTGACTTAACATTCAACTTCTTCCTGTAAAATTTACTTCATCTTCTCCCTGTATATAATAATTTATATATCCCATATACATCAAAAATAAAAATGTCATTCAAATATTTCTTTATATACGGAAAAAACCATTTTAACGTCCCTTTCATGTGAAAAACACACATAATTATTGCCTTAAAATCATCTCCACTCAAAACTTCAAAGCATTCCATACCAGTTACACCCTATCGCTCCATAAAAACTATCGTCGGAACTCCCTGATCTGTAACAAACAACACTTTTTGATGCAAGAAAAACCGACCCCAGTGTGCATCTTTCACTCGCTGTAATTGACCGTTACATTTTAAACCCTCGCCTCCCATTGGCCGATATTCCCCGATATATCACATGATTTCCCACTTCGCTATCAATACATAAATACGAATAAGACCTAATTTTTCACAACTTCTCAGTGGCTTCTCAGCATAACTTCACGACTAATCAGTCATCCTTAGTACAAAATGGTACTCTCATTCTAATAGCTACTCGGCTTTTTTACTAGCATAACATTTGCATTCATTTATTAATATCATAATGTGACTAAATCATTCATCGTAACTTCAAATACTCATCAATATTCTTAATTGTTATGCAAAGTGAACTACATGTAGCATACCGTTAATATATCAAGTGAAAGTGAGACATGAATTTAATTTAAATAACCTCACACCTACTATAAATATATAGTTAATTACCGTCGCGAATGTGCGACTGGTGTTTCGAGATATAAATAATAGTGATTGATGACTTGCCGCATTTTGCTGTTTTATTACAAAGAATGAGATAGTGAAACAGTTCATATGTAGGGTGTCCTGAACAATATACAATCATAAAATTTGTGACTTGTTGCAGTCCGGAGGCTGTATCGTGCTAACAAGACATGTTACGAAAAGGAGCCGACGACAACCACGACGACGACACGAGTCACAAACCATCAGAAGCAGTCAGGATTCTGCGAAATCCATTTCTCCGCGTTCATATATAAGTTTTTGATTGTTTGAAAACAGCTGGATGATGTTCACACATGTTTGACTGATGGTTTTCCAGCTGTTCAACGTTCAGCTGTTTTCAAACAATCAGAAACTTATGAACACGGAGAAATGGATTGCGCAGAATCCTGACTGTTTCTGATGGTTTGAAACTCGTGTGAGAAGAAACCTAACGACGACTAACAACGTCGACAACGACAACGACAACGACAACGACAACGACAACGACAACGACAACGACAACGACAACGACAACGACAACGACAACGACAACGACAACGACAACGACAACGACAACGACAACGACAACGACAACGACAACGACAACGACAACGACAACGACAACGACAACGACAACGACAACGACAACGACAACGACAACGACAACGACAACGACAACGACAACGACAACGACAACGACAACGACAACGACAACGACAACGACAACGACAACGACAACGACAACGACAACGACAACGACAACGACAACGACAACGACAACGACAACGACAACGACAACGACAACGACAACGACAACGACAACGACAACGACAACGACAACGACAACGACAACGACAACGACAACGACAACGACAACGACAACGACAACGACAACGACAACGACAACGACAACGACAACGACAACGACAACGACAACGACAACGACAACGACAACGACAACGACAACGACAACGACAACGACAACGACAACGACAACGACAACGACAACGACAACGACAACGACAACGACAACGACAACGACAACGACAACGACAACGACAACGACAACGACAACGACAACGACAACGACAACGACAACGACAACGACAACGACAACGACAACGACAACGACAACGACAACGACAACGACAACGACAACGACAACGACAACGACAACGACAACGACAACGACAACGACAACGACAACGACAACGACAACGACAACGACAACGACAACGACAACGACAACGACAACGACAACGACAACGACAACGACAACGACAACGACAACGACAACGACGACGACGAAATACACACAGAATTTCATTTTCTGATTCTTTTTGCTGGAAATCTGAAAAATATGTCAGAATTCCAACTATTTTCGTGCTAAACCAATACTTTTCTCTCATATTTAACAGCGTTGGACTGAAAAGTAAAAAGGTTATGCTGACTATTTCACTCACCTACGAAATGAACCAATCAGAAGCTCTAGTCAAGTTCGGCTTACCGATAATACCAAACTTGACTCTTGACTCTGATTGGCCTATCAAGTTCGGTGTTTTCAGATTTGTTTACAGTGCATGTGACAGTTAAACGTCAAATATAAGTGATTACGCTGTGCACGCATTCAAAAATGAGTAGATTTGGGATGAATTCTATCGAATCAATCAACGAAAAAATCGATGAAAATGTACCGAAAAATACGAGGAAATCGAAGGAGTACATTTGGAAGCAATTTACCAGATTTTGCGATGAACGAAAATACCTATTAGATTTTTTATCTTTCACTCTGTTTGTGAAATAGTCTAATAAAATTCCACTCGTGATTGAATTTATCTCATAAGTCTGTCTTTCATTTATGATCTCAACTGAATTGATTCGAGAAAACACCACTCGTCCTGCGGACTCGTGGTGTTTTCTCGAAGCAATTCAGTTTCGTTCAAAAATGAATCGACAGACTTATCGCGAAAATTCAATCACTTGTGGTATTACTACTGAAAATTCTATACACAGTAATTCACTTAAAATACGAACTGTCATTGAAGAACGGAGATGCGGAGAATAATCAAAATATTTCCATTCAGTTTCAAATAATTATAATTCAAATACAGCATGAAACGCCCATCTCTGGAACTTTAATAGTGCAAATTTGAAAAATATTATTTCTGAAGGTAGAACTAGGTTGAGTTCAGTGATTTGTTTCTTTTTCTCGGCATCTCAGATGAAGATATTAAATCAGTCAAGAGCTATTATAAAGTTTTTGCCACTAGTACAAAGCAGAGTTCCATATCAACTTAAGAATTATTATATTTCCCGATGAAATTGTTATTTGAATTGAAAGAATAATATCATCCAATATAAAGCCACTTTGAATGTTGAACATGAAAATTTTCAAAGTAATTGCTTTATAAAAACATGCATCTCAAACGGAGACGGAATATTGTCCTTGTTATTTTTAAAATTCGTTCAGATAAGTGGAAAACTCTTTCTAAGAAATTCTAAAATTTTTCATACTGGAACACAATACTTTGAAATGTCATTAAACATTTCATTTAAGCATTCACTACGCCCATCGCATAGCTTCTAAAAATCAAAGAAGAGCCTGAAATTGAGACGAGATAATATTTTGATTAATTTGAGTCACGCCTGACGCTGTTTACAGAAATTTTAATTATAACAGTACTACGCTCTTGTCATTCAAAAAAAGTTGCGGTCAAAGACTGAGGATTATTATGATGACGAAATAACCTTAATTAAGAATTTTTTGGAAAGTTGGTGTCTTGGGAACGATTTTAATTAAAAAGTTGATAAATATGTTGATTTTTCGTTACACTAATTCGTTAGACAGTTTGTTTCTAATCCTAAGGCACTCATTTACCGGGAAGACAAAGAGAGTTTTTCGAACGAGAAAATAACATGACTGTATCTACGGGACATTATTCATGAATTTTCTGGAAAATAATTACAGCTATGTCCGTTTTGGAGAATTATAAGTACATCGATTACATTAAATGCGTCGAAAAAATGAATTCTATGCAATGCAACAAGTCTCAAGTTAAATACTGAGAATTTTCTGTGGAAGATATTCGGAGCTTAATAAGGGAACATAAGAATTTAACAAGAGAATCGCATCAATATTTCAATCACATATTTAACGGATAAATGAGAGTGAAAGAGAAGGGAGAGTACAATCAGAGAAATAAATAAACATAACGGAGGTTTAAGATATAGTCAGATTGGTGATCAGTGGAACAGCAAGATTTTACAACATAAAAAGTGGAGATTGATGAGAATATGCAGGAGACAGGAATAAAACAATATGAAATATTAATATAGGAGGAGGGAGATCCCCAAATGTGCAAAAATTATGGAGAAATAACAACTAAAGTGGCCTTAGCCAAGAACACGGATCCATGGATTTGATATTCAGTATTAGACAAACTGAGTGAAAGAATCATCGTACGTAACAAAATACTATACCTGAGCTTCACTAATCCGAACAAAACAATTTAATCTAACCTTAAAAATGAAATGTGGCAAATACTAGACTCTAGAGATGTGCACAAATTGTAGTAAGAACAAGTAACTGCCAATCACATATAGTGGAGTCAACGTAGGCGAAGAGTGGTGTTTATTAAGAATTAATTAGGGAAGTCATAGATTTGAATACATTTTTTTAAAATAACTCCAAATATACTTGTGTTCAAAAGTCCCTATGTTGCAAAAATATGCTTCTTTTAACTCAAAAAACTAATTTTTCATCGAAATTTTTCAAAAATCATCTACATTTAATTGTAGAAACATTATTTTTCAATGAAAATCTATATTGGCGCTTAGTAAAAATTAAGTTGAATGTAAGAATTATGGAATTTTCTCTAAGATACCATAGAATTTATTGCAGAGATTCATGAAAATGAGCAAGTATCTTGGGATGCTGATTGAAGATTCATTTTCTTTCTAAAAAAGGAGACAGATATTAATATATATATATATATATATATATATATATATATATATATATATATATATATTTTTTTTTCATTTATATTTCTTGGGCATTTTTGGTCCTGGATTAATTAAAACATTAGATGATTTTTAAATTTATATTGTAATACATTAACGTTTCGGTCGTTTTTGACCTTCATCAGAATATAAAAACACTGTGGATTATATTCCAGCGAGTGCCACATCACATATTAATATAAGTTAAAATAAAATGAATTTTAACGATACATTTAAAAACATTTTACAAGTAACGGTGTGTGTATCTCAACCTTCATAGTAGTACTGGCACCAGTACTACTATGAAGGTTGAAATAAAGTAAAAAATACGTATATAATAAATCATTTCAAATATTATCCAAAAATTATTATAATATATTATTCCATAAATTGAAGTAATTATATTGTAGAGAGCTGCAGAAGCTTTACAACTTAGCGTTACCACTGTTAACAGTATTCCGCCAAGCATAATAAAGGCCTAAAAGCCCACCTAAAAAGAGACAACGCATAGAACCTACTGTTGTAATTGATAACTTTGATCAAAATGCTTTCCGAAATGTTATATACGAAATGTATGGGAACAGTGAGTATATTGAATTTACTATTCTATTTTATTCACAATTAACTAACACAATATTTTTTTAGAGGAACACATAACCTTGAAATCTTCAAGAGACAAACTCTAGGAGCGTGAGCTGTTTAATGGTTGTTTAACATCACTCTGGGATATAGTGAGAAATATTGGATTCAAATACCAAAAAGGTGATCCTCGTGGTCGTTTAATGGAGTTGCCACATATTGCATTAAAACGTGTACATTTTCTACATGAAGGTTTATATCAATTTGTGTTTTTGGATGAAACCTGGATATTTAAAGACGGTACGTTCTTGACAAGATTATAATCATAGAATCGTGAAAAAAACCAAAATTGGTGGTCCAAGTTAATTGAATAATAAAATTTAACCATTAATTTATGATGTACTAACATTCCTGCTATTTTAAGACCTTTTCAAATATTCACTAGTCCTACTATTTTATTTAAATCTATATAATTATTATTAGTTGTTTTGAGCTATGCAGTCTATCTAGGAAACCTAGTAGTAATTTGTTATTTCCTTATTATGGGTATATAGTATTGCATGCTGGTTCCTCTTCTGGATTTATTCCTGGAGCAGGGCTGGTTTTTCTTCCTGAAAACAAGATGATGATTACCACAGTGAAATGAACCGAGAAATTTTTTTGCATTGGTTTGAAAACCAGCTTTTAGTGGACTTGGAAGAACCTGCCACAATTGTAATGGATAATACAAGTTATCACAGTACAGTGATCAATAAAGTACCGACAACAGCTACCAAAAAGGTTGATATACAGAACTGGTTGATACAAAATGATATTTCTTTTGAGAATACTTTCCTCAAAACCTAATTATTGAATTTAGTACAACGGTAAGTTGATATATATATATATATATATATATATATATATATATATATATATATATATATATATATATATATATTTCAATATATTATGGTAATACTTAGATAACTGATTTTGTTTAAATATATGCATGCAATAAATCACCAACAGTATATGAATCTCACATATTATCTGGAAAATATGGTCACAAAGTGCTTCGACCTCCCCCTTACCACTGTATGTTCAACCCTATTCAACATATTTGGGGCATAGTTAAAATTTTTTATAGAGATCATGTGGGACCTGATGGTTCATCAACAGAACAAGCAATAGGTGTATGGAAAAAGCCTTAAGAGAAAGTGACTCCTGACATTTGGTCAAAGACAGTAGAGCACACTGAAAAAATTATACCAGATGGGTTGGAAGGAAAAGTAGTATTTGATACATAGGATGTGACTCCACTTATTATTAATTTTGATATTGACGATGAAGATAGTGATGATTTTGTAGTGGAGTAGTGGAAATCTTAGTGTTTTATTTTTTGTATATTTTTATCCAATTTGCTTTATTTCCACCTTTATTTCCAAAATCACTAATAACCATTATTGATTTAATTAGGTACAGTTATTTTATAATGCACAAATTAAAACAACGACCACAGTATCTCTACATAAATAATACTGATAAAATGGGAGATTTTTCATTTTTATATCTTTTATTTTGTGTATCTATATTTTTCTTTCCCATTCTATTTTTATTATAATAAATATAATAGATATTGTATAAAGAAACAATATTTGAATTTGCATGAAGATGATTACAGCTTGTATTGATTCCTTTCAGCGTAACCCTTTGCGGTGCTCTTGGAGATGGTCCTATAGAGCATAGAATAAGGTATAAGGACCTACAATTCGTCATTTAACCCTCTTCTATGTAAAATAATTAAATGTTAATTCGAATATAGAATGATTGGTTACTGTTTCTTGTATCTTATCCATAGTTTTTCATAAATAAATATTTATATTAAATTAATCAAGCCTATCATACAAGCCTTTTATTGTTAATTAAATATTTTTGACTTACGCCCTACGAGGCACGGAACAATGAAAAAGAAGATTGACTTTTCTAGTTTTCGTTAAGTAATGGAAAAAACTACAGCTTGGCAATATCACAATATTTTGTTTTGCAACGTCATCGTCTTTTTATCATTAATAAACTATAGTTGACAAATTTGCAAAATATGGTCCAGATTGAAAAATAATTTCTAACTGGGGCGGTTGAGTTTGACGATAGTGATCCTCCCTGGAAGTTACCTAAAATAACGTGGGCGAGGAAGATAAAATTATGAGTTATTCATCAATTTTCGAGGGATGTTCGGTAAGAAAAATATCTGCATTGACATTTTCGAAATAAATTGCATTAATGAAATGTCAAAAAACGTTGCGTTGCTTAGCAATGCCACGACATAAGGGATAACTACCCGTGAAAACTATCCATGGGTAAAGATGGTTTCATTGGTAATTTCGACAAACATGACCAGCAATTGATAAATTTGATAGGATATTTTCACATCAATGCCATCTTCATCGGCCTCATCCCTTTGTATTAACGTCCAATTCACGCTTCCCTTCACTGGTATCTCTATCATATAGTGAATATTCTTTCGCACTTTGAAGATTTATTATCCAAATGGTTGTTCATCAGTATATTTTTACATTCAGGTTCCATATATCAATTTTCACTGTAGTGTTGTTGAAAAACTCTTTAACACTTTCTTTACAAAATAATTAAAATGTAACGAATTGGTCCTAATCCGCTTCTAAATAGTTGGTTGAATGACTTTGTTGAAGACGTAGATATTGTCTTAAAAAAATTATTAATTATTATCCCCTGTCAAACTTTTACGTCAGCTTTCAGCAGCCAGCTCTTTATAAAATCTCTCTCTCTCTCTCTCTCTCTCTCTCTCAAGATTCATTCTCTTTTTCTCATCATTAAAAATCGGAAACTTGCTCTGGTTATTCAATTATGACTTATCCGAGAATTGGTAGTATACTGATTGATTTATTGCTCAGACTACTTTTCAAATGACCAGCAAACATGAATTTGTATGATATTTTTAAACTAACTTTATTTTTGGCTTGAAATTGTAGTGATATAAGCAGGAAAATCAAGAAAATTGATAATGTGAAAGAAGCTGAGATATACTTTTAAAACAAAGGTAAAAACTTCTTAACATATACACTTTCCACTTGTAACATAATTTTTAATATGCTAACTAACAACTATTATGAAAAGGGAAACTGGAAAATGTTCGCTCGCTGCACAATTATTATTAAAATGATTGCTTTAGTAGTAAATGCATTTTCACTTGAATATGAAGTGAATAGATTTCATGTACGACGGTGGGAAGAAAATGAGCGTGGTATTTACCGAGACGTGAAAACTCACTACCATCTTGAGCTTAATGTCTTGAATTCCAGAAAATTATCTAACTGAGCCCGTCTTTAAGGGTAGAAACTCATTCAAGCCGTTCAGTTTGCTTAAATCTACAACAGTATCAAATAATGAAATGGTTCAATGAGTAGGAGACTTTCACATTCAGTTGGTAATTCACTGAGTACTACGAGAATCATTCCAGAAAAAAAAGTAAAATTAATTTAATCATTGACACTTATTTGCATTGCACAAGTAATTTCGTTACTGTTTTCATTGAATTTTATACTGCTAACAACAATCAATAATATTTTCACTAAAACCCAAGGTAATATTATCACGTACTGGATGTAGCTACAACCTATCGTAATCGTGAGCAATTTGAAATGATAGAAAAAAAGAAAACAATTCTTCGATGATCTTCAGTGCACTTTGGATCGCTTACCAAGAAACGAAAAAGTCTTTATAATGGGGGACTTCAATTCACGTATAGGAAATGATGCAACACTTTGGTGAGGAGACAAAAAATGAAAATGGCAATATGTTAATCGAAATGTGCACAAGCTACGAGCTAAGAATAAACATTACGTACGTTGAACATAAAAAACAACACAAATACACATTCAGAAATACAAGGGCTAACAAATCGATAATCGATTATGTAAACACCACCTAGACAGCACACAATATCCATTAGACATCCACAAGATATCCTTTATGGATATCCTGTATATCCACTGGATATAGATGGATAGCCCATAGACATACAATGGATATCCATAATATCCATATGTCCGCCTATATCTAGGATATATGTGTTATCTTATGGATGTCTTTGGAGATATCCACTGGATATCTCGTTAATATCTCATGGAAATCCTATGTTCACATTTGGTATATCCCATGGATAATAATATGATATTTCATATTCACATTTGGTATATCCTTCCTCCTCAAATATGGAAATCTGAGAATATATGGCTAGTACCTATTGGTGGAAATACAAGGTGGTTCAGCTCAAACAATACAAACCAAAATTTTCTTATGTCTACAGACCTGGAATTAAATCAACAGAAAATAGTTTATCCAGTCAACCAGTTCAAAATATTATAGATACATAGGGTGGATAGTCTAGCATTTAAGCGAACGACTGTAGAATATTGTGGCCTAGTGAAAAATATTCAAATACTCATCACGGATATCTGTTATATTTTGTACTGATTGACCAGAACTATTATTTCCAGTTTATCTGATTCCAGATCTGTGGATATGTACAACTTTTGTTAAGCATTGTTTTTGTTGGCAATCTTGTATTTCCACCAGCAGGTATTAGTCGGATATTCATCTGTGAGTAAGAAGGTACAAATGAAATTATATTTTTCATAATAGTAGTGTTATTTGACATATGATGAAATGAAATACTATATGGAATAGAATGATAGAAAATACTTTATTTCATGGGCATATCCGAACTCTGCCACAAAATAAAATTTTACCTGACTTGTATCAATTTGAGGATTACTGAAATGTTCGAACTGTGCCGCAACCATTTAGTTTAATCCTATTAGAGTCATTAGGGTTTATAATAGATAAAATCGGAGGCCCATAGAATTATGTATATTTCTGAAAGGTTTCAAAGATTTCTTGTATTAAATATTTTGGAGAAATCTTGATTGTTTTGATCGATATTTAGGGGATTATGGGAAGGATGTTGATGCACTTACACTATATAAGAGTTATAGTTGTATTCAGTTACTTCATATCGATCTACAGAAGTTAAGAGTGTAGTACACATAGCAAACAGTGACCAAAATGGAGAACAAAGCATCTATAATGTATAGTGAAAGAGGAAATAAATTAATAGTGTTGAACAGTTATAAATTTTCGAAAGCTAATACTAGCAAATGTGGAAACATTAGATGGAAGTGCTGTAACGCAAAATGTCCAGTTAGAGTGTACTCCCACGTTTTTGATGAAGTAACAATCACAGAAGTCAAAGGAGAACACAATCATACTATGGAAACGAACCTATCAAGAAAAGCAGTGAGTAACAGCATTAAAAGGAAAGCGACTGAAGATCCCACTGAGAAACCCTCCAAACTAATTCGACAAGAATTGGTGTCAAATAATTTCGCGGAGGATATCAACACCGAAGATATTGACCGAATAAGAAAAAATATTCACGCGGCGAGAAGAAAAATTTTACCCCTATTGCCTAAAAATCAGGAAGAAGTATTTAATAGTGTTCGTGAATTACAATTACGAACGAACCGAGAAGAGGAATTTCTATTAACAGCAGACCAGGTATTTGAAATTATTGTGTTCTCCTGTTTTTCCAACCTTAATTTTTTATGTAATTCGGATTGTATTTTGATGGATGGGACTTTTAAATACCGTTCAACTTTTTTTTACCAAATGTTTACCATTCATGGTTTTAAAAACGGCTATTACGTACCTCTTGTTTTTTGTTTGCTGCCGGACAAATCAAGTCAAACATATTCAAATTTGTTTTTAATTTTAAGACAAAAATGTAAAGAAGTAGGCTTAAATTTTCAACCTAAAGAAGTCGTAGTAGATTTTGAACTAAGCATTCATAACGCTATATATGAATGTTTTGGCAGAGATCAAATTCTTTTTGGTTGTAAATTTCATCTCTGTCAAGCTTGGTTTCGTAAGATTCAGGAGTTTCATTTGGTACAAGAGTACAGACAGAAAGGTTCTGTAATTGGCGAATACTTAAAAGTACATTTCGGTATTATGTATCTTAGTCCTGAGGAAGTTGTAGAATTTTTTTATAATGAACTACATTTTTTGCTTCCGAATGACGAAAGAGTTATAGAATTCCGAAATTATGTCAATAAAACATATATAACGCAAAATTCGATATTTCCACCACTTATTTGGGCAAATAATGCATCCTTTTTTAAGAGAACAACGAATTCTTGTGAGAGTTTTCATTCGCATTTCGGTGCTTCTTTTTACAAAGCACATTCAAACATTGTCCAATTTACTAGTGTGTTATTGGATTTACAAACGGAGGTATACGCGAAAATTCGTTCGGCAAACCAAAGCCAGAAAAAAACCAAAAAAACTATTAATGTTAAAATTAATTTCATTAATGATCATTTGGATCAATATAGGAAGAATGTTATTTCTCGCTTTATGTTTGTGAAAACGGTTGCATGTAAAAATCTTCCACACGTTTAATTTTTTGTTTTTTTATATGTTTATGTATATTGAATATATTTTATTGTAATGTAGATGTAATTTTTTAGAAGTGGCAAATATACGTTGAAAATATATGTATGTTATTAATATTTTCTTATATTGAATTTGAGTACCTAAAGTTCAAGGTAAATTGTTAAATCGGATTAGGCTATTAGACCCCTACTGGTTTGGTAGTTAATCTCCAAAATTTTAAACACTGGCAGAGTTCGAACAACCCGTAATGACTACCTGCATTTTGTGGCAGAGTTCGGATACTCCGTATTTTATATAATATACATATTTGCATATACATCAATAATTGTTCTTCTTATTCACCACCCAGCTCATCTACTCTGCAAGGTTCTTTCTGTAAGAACGACAAAAGGAAGATTATAGATTTTCAAGGTCAGCTATACCGTATACGTACGCCCGAATATAAGATGCACCTTTTTTGTAAAATAACGATTTTTTGAGCACATATACATGTAATAAGGACATCTCTTATCACCTGAACATCATTATTATTATTGAGCTCAAAAGATTTTTCAATCAAATCAGTCGAGCCCCAGCACAGTTTATCATGAAACAAAGTAAAAGCTGATGTAAAACCTATTTCACATTTTCACACCATGCTATTTTACATTGTATAAATAAACAAAATGCTTTTAATGTAGGTAATCAATCATAAATATCTATAAAATATAGGAGACGTATCAATATTCAGAATTAAGGTAAGAAACATACACAACCTTATTTCAAATCCAAACCAACCAACCACTTCTGCACGTATTTAAAACTATGATAACCTACCCTACAACTTAACAACAAAAATTACGAGGCTAAACGGTCAAACGGTGAAAAGAAATACCATCGTGTATGGTTGGTTGCACAATTTTGTGGGTATATACTCGTAATATGGAAATACCTGATGTATGCATTATTGTCTTTTATAGCATTAAACGTTAAGTCATGAGATATTTGTTGTGTGTTAAGAACGCGTTTTATGCCGTATTCGTATTGTTGATCAAACTCATAAACCGATCACTCAATTTAGGTATATTTATCATTTTTCATTTTCACGTCTTGAATCAAACCAAAAATACGTTGAGCAAAGACAAAAAATGCGAAAGAAAATAATAATAATAGGTATCCATGAATATACAATGGATATAATATCAGGATATTAAGACATTTATGCATTGAAGGTATTATGTATTAGAACTTCCTTCTCAATATACCAAATGGTGGCGTTTTTTACAAACTTTTGATAACGTCAGTTGTAAATTCGTGGATTATTTTTCAACAAATTCACCATAAGAAAATACAGCTCATATCATTTCTGGTGCCATAAGCCGAACAGATGATAGAGAAAGGTAGAGAGAAGGCTGCCGTAAAGAGACGTCTTAGCGGTAGATGTGGCCCTAGAAGCAAACGTCAAAAACTTATGATAAATGTTAGCGACCATTTGCCCAGTGAAGGTCCGTCCAGAAGAAGATGTCATCAGTGTACTAACGTAAATTCAACAAAATTGTGTACAAAAATTTCATAATATCTAATTAATAATTGTATAAAGGTTATATCTTGATTACTAGAGTAAAACAATGTCAAATAACGATTATCTAGAAATTGTATAACTGTCATACAATATTATTATTGGCCTTACAATGGGTGTTATAATGATTATACAACATTGTTATTGGCTTAAAAATATGTATAATTATAGCTATACAAAATGACCAATATACAAACATGTTTAATCTTTAAACAATCCAAACTTAGTTTCCAGAAAAACGCGTTTTATAACCACAAAATAATAGTTGATTTGTCACAAATAGTATATACCTTTTGTATAAGGATAATACAAGTTTTATATTATGGTTAATGATTTTTCTCTCAGTGCAGTATTATATCAGTTAATTACAAATAACTTATGTCAGCAACTCCTTCATCCTCTTAAATGTAAGCGTACGTCTGTATGTTTACATTTTGACGGTGAATATTTCCCGACAGATGATATTTTCCAGCGACTTCCATCCCTTCCTTTAGTCGCATTTACACTTTAAAATGTTATAATCGTATTAAATTTGTTTAACAATTCATTTATTCATTATATTTTTTAAATACGGTTCTGTTGTGTAGGGTTCTTTTGAAATTGAAGTATATTTTATAAAAAAATTAAAATACTATGGCAATAAAGTGGAATGTAATTCAATTATAAAACATATATATAATAATTTTTTAACTATTATACAAGTGTCGCATTATAAACTCCAAGAAATTCTGTGGTTATTGATATTTTATAAACATTTGGGATACGTTTCTGAGACTAGCATTGCTTAATAATATTTATCGCCAAAATATTTCTACAACTATTATAAAAAAGCAAATTGTTAGTTGGGATGTTTATGCTAGGAAACGATACTGATTTTGGTTGTTTTCCTTAAATTTCATGTGATAAGTGTGCTCCTAGTTATGGCAAAACCAAACTAATTTTCTTGGAGAACAGACACTGATTGAATGGGAGAGTTTATACAGATATTTAACTAGTGGCTACGCAAGCAAGTTAATTTACACTATTCATAATTAGTGTGAATATCTTTCGAATTAGAAACTACTACCTCACTTGAAGTTGGGAAGGTATCAACTCAGTTCATCTAATGTTATAAATTGTTGCAATATCATAATCTTTATTGGTTATTTCCTATCCAGGTTCAACTTTCATGCGATTTGTTCATATTCGTGAAATAAAGTTCTTTTTCATTAAGTATGCAAATTCAATTTGTGATCACATTTCGTGAATAATTATTTCAGTTTTGATTAGGAAATAGCAAATTTTCAATTAAATTTTACTGTGTCTATTCATTCGATAAACATAGTTTATTAACGGGCGTTGAGTGTGCATTCAATACACTGAAATGTTCATTCGCTGTTGCATATGAGCTTATTGTTACACAAAATATTTATGAAATTGGAATTTCGATCGATGTATTCGTCATTTCAGTTGTGATCACTCTTGTTAGTTAATGACATTACAGGTACTCAATCTTCAAATTTATCAGTTTCGGAAACCTTGGGGTATATTCACCCACAAGTGATTGTGGACTATTTAAAAATCACCAATTAATTGTTATATAATGCTCTCTCAGATAGACATCAATAAATATTGTATATACTTGAAATAATTGTAGCAAGATGAAGATTTATAATTTTTCTTAAAAATATATTTTAATTACAATAATATGTGTATACAACAAAAGCTAGACAGAAACTGAAACAACTGTAATAAAATAATTAACATAGAGATAAGAATATAATTCTTAAAAGAGGCGTATTTCGTAAGTGTTAGCAGTGTAGGTTTTAGAAAGTCAGCGGCAAATTTAAAAATACTCTCTACCAAATTTCTATTTGGTGAGTAACATTTAATCTTGATGAAATTGACTGTCTCGACCCTTACTTCGTGGAATATGCTCATATTAGTGTTTTTAAATGAAACTCAAGGTCTCTAGTTAATTCCACAATATAATACAAGTTATTGAAAATTCTAAAAAATTGACAATTGTTTCGATAAATCAATATCATCGTCAGAATGACAGAAGTTACATTTCATTTTATGCCTACCTGATGTTTAGTAGTTATATTTGGCTAGACCAAGAAGTAACCTAACTTGTGATTGGCTAAATATATGTTTATAGAAAAAAGAAGAAGATGTGATATTACAAATATTGAAGCTTAGATATTATTAGCCCTATGGTGATATCCTGGATATCATTTTTCCAATTAAGATCAGTATAACTGTAGTCTCTTATGTTAATGCTCCTAATAATATATTAGCAAAGAAGCTCAACAATATATTCAATACTTACGGATATGAATCTCAGTACTCAATTAGAAATTCAATAGAACTAATCAAAAAGTTGAAAGCAATCCACTTAAAAGATAACTATAAACTCATATCGTTCGATGTAACTAACATGTTTACTAAAATTTCTCCTAAAGAATGTCTAATACTTGTGAGAAAATTAGTAGAAGATGAAAATATTAATCCAGGAATAATATCAGATATACTTAATTTATTTGATGTATGCATTAATCAGAATTATTTCACTTTTGACAATGAGATATATATTCAAAATGAAGGTTTACCAATGGGAAGCCCTATATCACCTATTTTAGCAAACATTTTTATGGACAATTTAGAAAGAAAGATCTTTGAAAGTAATATTTCGAAAAATATTTTATTTTGGTATAGATATGTAGATGACATATTAGCTTGTTTTATGGGTAGTGAACGACAATTAGATGTATTTTTAAACCACATCAATAATTTACACCCGAAAATTAAATTTACATTAGAAATTGAAGAAAATAGCTCAATCAATTTTCTTGATTTGAAAATTCAAAGAGTTAATAATGTACTTGATTATTGAATTTACCGACAACCAACACAAACTGATGTAACAATTCCATTCAATTCTAACCACCCTGTGTCACACAGACTAGCAGCATATAATTCAATGATACATAGAGCTTTTTCAGTTCCTATGACCAAATGTAATTTTGATAGAGAGATTAATACAATTAGACAAATAGCAACATCTAACGTTTAGCTTATTAGTAAAAAAGAGGAAAAAGTGGCATTACAACTAATATATCCTAAACAAGCTGATGAAATTAAAACTTATAAAACCATCACATATGCAGGAAATATTTCTAATAATATTTCAAAGATAATATCTTCAGCAACGAATACAACAATTTCTTTTAAAACAGAAAGTAACGTTAGTACAAAATTGTTAAATGTAAAAACAAAAATACCACTATTAAAGAAGTCAGGTATATATAAACTCAAATGTCGAGAATGTAATGCTGTCTATTTGGGTCAGACCCTTAGGAATTTTGAAATACGATACAGTGAGCACTTACGAGCATACAGATTAAAACAACCAGATAAATCCCACTACGCAAAACATCTACTTGACACCAATCATTCATTGACACCTAACACAAAACTAGAAGTACTGCATATTTGTGGAAAGAAACAAGAACTGGATTTCCTTGAAGAACTGGAAATTAGAAGACATTCAAGAAACCCACAATATGAAGTTGTCAATGAACAGTTGAATCTAGAGAATTCTCCACTAATAAACTGTCTTCTTAAGTGATAATTGTAAAGATCAGCAGATATAGTTTTCCTGGTTTTCTATATCATTGCACAGTTATACTGATCTTAATTGGAAAAATGATATCCAGGATATCACCATAGGGCTAATAATATCTAAGCTCCAATATTTGTAATATCACATCTTCTTCTTTTTTCTATAAACATATATTAAGCCAATCACAAGTTAGGTTACTTCTTGGTCTAGCCAAATATAACTACTAAACATCAGGTAGGCATGATATTGATTTATCGAAACAATTGTCAATTTTTTAGAACTTTCAATAACTTGTATTATATTGTGGAATTAACTAGAGACCTTGAGTTTCATTTAAAAACACTAATTTAATCTTGAGTTTTCGAATACGTTTTCACTTTTACAAAATGTTTCAACTATATCGCCACTCGTTAAAATTATTTGATTTTTATATTGATTAAATGCTCGATCTGCAATGGGTGTATGGACAGGATTGAGTTCTCTACAGATGCATGTACTGTTTCTAAATCAGTTTCTGAATTATCTGATAATTATGGTAAAATATGAACATT
Organism: Galeruca laticollis; assembly: GCA_963921935.1. Taxonomy (NCBI): domain Eukaryota; kingdom Metazoa; phylum Arthropoda; class Insecta; order Coleoptera; family Chrysomelidae; genus Galeruca; species Galeruca laticollis. Next base: position 117,849,074 of record OY998183.1, on the reverse strand, counting down.
TTAAATATTTATTTAATTATTATTTATCAATATCATTTTCGGACAAACTTCGCAGTTCACTTAGCTTTTGAATTTCTTGTTGAATTGTAGTATCAATATCATCAATATTAACATCTAATGACTCGGTTTCTGAAGCATTTAGATCAAGTTTGGGAGGTGGTCGTGATAAGGCGTCTGCTACTTGGTTTAATTTCTCTTATTGATATTTTATAGTTTATTCGAATTCTTCTAACTTAGTCGCCAGCGCATAAGACGAGAATTTAGTTCATTGAGAGAAATCAGATGATATCGAAACAATTGTCAAATTTCTTAGGATTTTTAACATTTTATCAATATATTGTGGAATTGTCTAGAAACAATCAGTTTCATTTAAAACAGTAAGTTGAGTAATTAATTTCGGCTGAATATAAAGTTTGGGAAGCGTAACATATGGTGTGATTGTTTTGACTTCGGCTCTAGCATACTTTGACGCGTTCGTCATAATTTCGAAATGTTTTACAAAGTCAGGATAAGAAAATATTGGTTCTGAAATTAATACATTTTGGCAGTGATTGAAACAATCTATAAATTCTTTCGTGTGCTCTATTTTGTTGACCAAACAAATGGTTAAGGGTTTAGTTAATTTTGCAAAATTTGGAATAAATTTCCGGCAATAACCGAAAAGACCAAGAAAATATTATTTTTCCTTCTGTGTTTTAGGAATCGTGAAATTTTCTATTGCATGTATCCTTTTCGGATTCGGCTTAATGCCTTGGGGTGTTACTACATGACCTAGGAATTCCAATAATCCTCTCGTATACATTTGCATTTGTCCATTTGTATTTTTAGACCGGCTTCTTTCATTAGTGTTTTAAATGAAACTCACTGTTTCTAGCTAATTCCACAATATAATGAAAATTGTTGAAAATTCTAAGAAATTTGACAATCATTTCGATAAATCAATATCATCATCAGAATGACAGAAGCTACATCTCATTTGATGCCTACCTGATGTTTAGTTATTATTTTTGGCTAGACCATTGGTTCCCAACGGGGGCGATACCGCCCCCCTGTGGGCGCTGCAGCCTTTTAGGAGGGCGGTAGCGGATTCAGAAGCAAATAATAAGCAGTCAAGAGGAATGGTGAAATAAAAATGATTTAATAAGGGTTAATAAGCAGTTTTAAATTAGCATTAATAATAATACTAATAATTATAATAATTTCATTTAGTTCAGAATAGAAGTATATGATTTGTCCTCGCACGTTGATAAGCGAACGCGCGATGTTCATACAAAATAACATGTTTCGACATGTTCGCACACAGACAAGTTGAGTCATGCACGTAATGAAACGTATAAGAGCAACAGCTCTACGACTTTTTTGTTAGTTAGTTGTATGTGCTTGGCCGCGATATATAGTCGTGAATCATAAGCTCTGCAGTGGTAAATAATCGTGAGTGGTATGTCATTTTATAAACATTACTATCTATAAATCCATTGAGAATTTGATTTTTGTATAAAAATGGCTGAACCTACTGCTAAATTAAAAAAGAAATGCCGGCAATACAGTATTGAATATTTAAAATATGGATTTGCGGAATCTTCTACAAACAAATCATTACCTATGTGTTTAATTTGCCAAAAAGTTTTTTCAAATGAAGCTATGAAACCTTCTAGGCTACAAGAGCATTTACATAAAATGCATCCTGATAAGAAGAACAAAGATATATTCTATTTTCAAGAACTCGAAAAACAATATTTAAAACAGCCAACTATATCAAACCTTTTTGCATCGCCTTCTAAACGAGACTCATATAACGTTTCATTGTTAATCGTAAAGTCAGGAAAACCACACACCATTGGCGAGGAATTAATTTTGCCGGCAGTCGAAGAGATATTGAAAACTGTTTTCGATCATAAGACACCATTTGATATCATTAAAAAAATTCCTCTCAGTAATAATTCCGCGCAAAGAAGAATAGATGAAATGGCAAATGACGTTGGAATATCATTATGCGATTACCTAAAGACTTGCAAATTTTCCATTCAACTCGATGAATCAACTCTACCAAGTAACGAAGCTCTACTCTTATCATACGTACGATTTATAGAAGAAGAAAAAATGCATCAAGAGTTATTATTTGCTAAGAAATTGAAATCTGATACAAAGGGACATTCTATATTTAATATCATGCAAGAATTTTTTCAAGAGAAAGAAATTCCTATTAGCAATATTTTGTCTGCTGCTACTGATGGTGCTCCAGCAATGACCGGGCGTCATAAGGGTTTTATAGCACATTTGAGAAAAGCAGTGCCAAATGTACTCGCTGTACATTGTATTATTCACCGTCAGCATTTGGTTGCAAAAAAATTAAATGAACGTCTGCATGCGTCCCTCAATAACGTTATTAAAGCAATCAATATCATTAGAAGCAATTCATTGATTGACCGTTTGTTTTATAAGCTTTGCAATGAAAATGATGAATACTACAATCGCTTGCTGCTGCACACAGAAGTACGTTGGCTCTCTAAAGGTGTTTGTCTGAATCGTTTTTTCAATCTATTCGACTCAGTGTTGGAATTTCTTGAAGAAAACGAACAATTGCGCGAAAACCTGATTACGTCAAAAAATTACATCGCTTATTTGACGGACCTGTTTAAAGTATTTAATCAAGTTAATCTACAATTGCAAGGTTATGATTTGAATTTAATTAAAATTAAAAACGTCATAGCTACTTTTGCAGGAAAACTTCTTATATTCAAAAGAAATCTTGGTAGAGGTGAGTACAACCATTTTCCCCCATTATCAACAGTGTCTGCAAAACCGGAAGATTTACTTACTTACTGCCACCACTTGGAAGTTCTTCATGTTGATTTTACAGAGCGTTTCCAAGATATTTTAAACATGGAAAAACCAAGTTGGGTTATAGATCCTTTCGCAAACACAGATACTGAAGGCTCATCAAATTTGGAAGAGGAGCTATTAAAACTCACAACTAACGAAGAACTGAAAGTAAAATTCAAACGTGGATATCAAGAGTTCTGGCTTCAAAAACCAATACCAGTTCTCTATCCTGGATTGTGGACAATAGTACAAAAGTTGTTAATTGCATTTTCTTCGTCCTATATGGCTGAACGTGCATTCAGTGCAGTAACTGATTTGCTGTCAAAGAAGTGGAACAGACTACACATCACTGAACGTGGCGATCTGCGATTGATGTTAACGAAATTGGAACCCGATATTAACAAACTGGTAACACTCCACCAGCCTCAACCGTCTCATTGATTTTTTCTTTATTATTAATTTTGTATTTCTTATTGTATTGCATCTCTTATTTCTATTGTGATTTCATTTCTCATTGATTCTGTGTTTATATTTAAAAGTTTAATAAACACTTTTATTGTACATTTGGTAGTCGTTTAATAAATTTATTCTTCATGATTCCTCTAAAATAAAATTTAGACATTAACTGAAATTAAAGCTAAATACAGATCAATTGGGACGGTATAGATGATATTTAAATAAAATTTACTACTTTGGACTAACCAGAGACTGGGGGGGGGAGGGGGCGTTAAAATTTTTGTTCTCTTCTATAGAGGGCTGTAGTCGAGGGCTAGACCAAGAAGTGATTGACTCAATATAAGTTAATAGAAAAAAGAAGAAGATATGATATTACAAATACTGAAGCTTATATATTATTAGCCCTATGGTGATATCCAGGATATGATATGTGATATTACAAATATATAAGCTTCAATATTTGTAATATCACATCTTATTCTTTTTTCTATTAACATATATTAGGTCAATCACAAGTGAGGTTACTTCTTGGTCTATGTAAATATAACTACTAAACATCAGGTAGGTATCAAATGAAATGTAACTTCTGTCATTCTGACGACGATATTGATTTATCGAAACAATTGTCAATTTTTTAGAATTTTTAACAATTTTCATTATATTGTGGAATTAGCTAGAAACATTGAGTTTCATTTAAAACACTAATATGCGTAGATTCCACGAAGTGAGGGTCGAGACAGTTAATTCCGGCTTCTTTCCATTTATTAATTACTAATTTCAAATTTTGGATATGCTCTTGCAATCCAGTGGTGAAGATAATTAGATCGTCCATGCAGACGAGACACTTTTTATTTTGCAGATCTTTTAGGACATCGCCCATAACTCCTTGGAATGTATTTACGTGTTACGAAAATCCATTGATATCCTAAGGAATTTGTATTTTCCATTATCAACATTAAATACTGCTTTTTCAATTGAACACTTGCTCATTTCTAGTTGGTAAAAACCATTAGCCAGATCAAATGTGCTGAAGTATTGAGCTCTGCCCAATTTATCAAGAATTTCGTTCCGTTTTGAAGAATCGAGTTAGGTTTGAAAACATTTCGTCGTCCAATTCCCTGAATAATTATTTTTTTGAATAGGAAGATGTGGCTGAATATTCACTGACTGGCTGTGAAGACTATTCGAAAGTTATTTGCATTTAAAAAGTTGCGCCGATTAAACTATGAATGTGGATGATGATTTACTGATTTTATGAAATTATTTTTAGGTCTAAAATTGTTTTTCGGGGAACTGAATTTTGTTCGCAGGTGAATATACCTTCTGAAAATTTTCGTACACACTAACTAAAGCCAACGCGTGCTCTAAAGAATTTGGTTGATTTAAGTGTGAATTATTTCTTAGTACTCCTGTGTAACCAGCAATGAATGTATTCAACGTCGTTTTGCCACAGTGATGCATTTGACATATTTCTTTATTTTGATTAAAAAAAAACTTAAGGGAGAGTTGGGTAATGGTGCGCAGCGGGTAATCGTGCGCTCCAACTTATTTTGAATTTCGCGGCATATAGACGTCAGTTGAGCGATACCGCATGGTACGACACGTCACGCGACTTCCGAATGCAATCGGACGTGATGCCAGTACGCACACGACCGAGGTGAAAGCACATGGTCGGTTTGTTTACTTTTTTTTTTGTAATTTTTGGGTGCTCCAAAATAAGGCGGTGAGTCCACAATTTTTATCCATTAATTTCGCATAAGGTATCTCTTTGAAATGTAGTGTTTGAGGAACGTTTTAGTATTGCCCAACTTCAATTAAATTAGTTTTTTCTATGAAAATTTTGGCAATTATCCAAAACAAACACAGAAAGGTAATCGTGCGCAACCAGTGCGCACGATTACCCCTCACGTAGTTGAATTGTAGTAAATATTTATTTCGAATTTTGATTTCAGATACCTCAGAAATACACTCGTAAGACAACGATCCTTTCCTACATAGCCGAACATCTGCAAAACGCCCTGGATGCAATAAGAAATGATGGCAGAAAAATCAGAGAAGTGGGAAGATGTTTTAAAATACCCGAATCGACGCTGAGAAAAAAACTCTCAGAAGATGATCTCAAGCTACCTCGTCTAGACCGTAAGACTGTATTCACCCACGATACTGAAGTCGAGTTGAAGGAATATATTCTGTTGCTTTCTAAATTATTCTACGGATTGACTCCTGGTGGGCTCAGAAGGCTAGCATCTAGGTATGCAGAGCATCATTCAATCAATCACAATTTTAATCGACAAAAGGTTCTTGCTGGAAAAGCATGGCTCCATGGTTTTCTGAAAAAAATTCCTGAGATAAAACTTACATAGCCGGAGGGAACCAGTTTGAATCGGATCGCATCCTGCAATAAAGAAGCTGTGGAACTATTTTACTCCAATCTTCAGATTCTGATGCAGAAATTCAAGTTTGAACCAAACAGAATATTTAGCATGGACGAGACTGGAATAACAACGGTTCAAGCCAAATGTACAAAAGTTTACGGAGTAAAAGGAGCAAAAAAAGTTGGTTCGGCTATTTCTGCTGAACGAGGAAGAACTATAACGGGTGTCTTTTGTGCCAGTGCAGCAGGAAATTACATTCCTCCTATGCTTATTTATCCTCGGAAAAGGATGCCAGCAACTCTTCAAAAAAACGGCCCCGTGGGGGCCCTTTATCGATGTTCGAAGAATGGATGGACCAATTCTGAGCTATTTCTGGACTGGTTATCTCACATGGTAAAGCACTCAAAACCTACAGGTACCAACCCCATACCTTTGGTTTTAGATAACCACTTAAGCCACATTTCGATCTTCGCTTATAATTTCTGTAGAGAGAACAATATCCATGTGGTGTCTCTTCCACCCCACACTTCGGATCACCTTCAGCCGCTGTACTTGACATTTTTCAGTCCATTGAAGAACGCTCTTTACCGAGAATATGATATGTACCTCTCTACAACTGGCCACCAAAAAATAACAAAGTATGATATAGCTGAACTATTGAACAAGGCCTTCATGAAAGTCGCGACGATGGAGAAGTGTGTTTCAGGATTTCGCACTGCGAGAATCTGCCCATTGGATCCGGACAAGTTCAAAGAAGACGGTTTTGCTCCTTTCAAGCATGTAAGAGAATACGCAATAGAAGGCTGTTCTGCTGATGCTGATGACTCTGCTGTATCTGGAGCTGAAGCTGCTAATTCATTGCCCGATATTGGTACAAATTCTTTAATCGATGCAAGTCTCTCAGCCCAGTAAATCCAAAGATAATTCTTTTCTGGCCCTAGCTCCTATACCGAAAGAACAGGTGATCAAAGAAATGAAAATAAAACCACCCAAAAAGCAGAACTCAAAAATCCTCACAAGCACCCCTGTCGGGAAAGAATTAGAAGCGGCTGGAGAAAAAAAGAGATTGAGGGAATGAAGTCTGAAAAGAAAAAATTATGACAAAACGGACAAAAGAAAAATTGGCCCGCTGATGCTTCAACAGTGAAACCACAAGCAACAATAAACTCAAAGGAAAAAAGAGACTGAAGAAAGATGCAGAATCAGGCTCATCAGACGACTCCGTGGATGAAGATTTGTCTTACATATGTGACGACGACGAACTGGACGATGTTGAACTGAGCTTCATACCTTCTCCGCTGCCAAAGCCTTCGAGTCCCAACGATATTTGTGGCATATGTGGGGAATTTGGCAAAAACGAAGTATGGTACCGCTGTGTGTTGTGTGCTTCATGGGACCATGCGGCGTGCACAGGTGCAGACACGGCAGAGAACTATAAGTGTGACGATTGCTTATAAAACAATGTTTATTGCGTGTTAACTTTCAGACAAAAAACTTGATTTGTGTAATGTATTGTAATTTTTTCAATCAAGGCTTAGTGCGCATATTTCAAATTCATACTCCTTACGTCAATACTTTATGCAAATATTCTTTTACTTACAATAAAGTAGAAGAATCAGTGACTCTGAATTTATCCTCAAAGTTAGAAAACCTTCATTCTTATTGAGACAAACACATTTTCTGCTTAACTGCGCACCATTTTCCAGCCCCCCCTTACGTTCCTCAAGCTGAACAACAACGCCTCCAAGTCATCGTCAAAGTGGAGAAAACGGTGATAAATAAACGGTTTTAAAGATTAAAACTAACTTTTTCGCATCTGTGGCCCTGAACAATATGCTATCATAAAATTGTTACTGGTATACACTTCGGGGGATGTATCGTGCTAACAAACCGGAATTTCTCCAAAAATAACCAAAAATTTAGTATATCTGGATTTATAGGACCCGCTATACTCGCCTTAGTCAACTGAAAATGAATGGGGTACATCTATGAGATACCTTGAACAATATTCAATCATAAAATTGAGCAACCGTGTACTCTATGGAGGCGGTATCGTGCTAACAAATTGAAAATTCTCCAAAAAAGACAAAAATTTGGTACTTCAAGTACCATAGCACCCGTTGTACTGGCTTTAGTAAGCTGGATATCAATATTCTCATCGTTGAGACGCTCTGAATAATATGCAATCATAAAATTGGTCACTTGTATATACTCCGGAGGCTGTATCGTGCTAACAAACTGAAACTTCTCAAACAATGAAAAAAATATCGTATTTAAAGTACTGTAGCACCTGTTGCATTGGCTCTGGTGATCTGAAAATCAATAGGGTTCATCAGTGAGATGTCCTGAATAATATTCAATCATAAAATTGGTGACTGGTTGAACTCCGGAGGCTGTATCGTGCTAACAAACTGAAATTTCTCAAAAAATGATAAAATGTCGTACATCAAGTACTATAGCACCCGTTGTACTGTCTCTGGTGAGTTGAAAATCAATAGGGTTCATCTTTAACATGTCCTTAACAATATTCAATCATGAAATTGATGACTTATTGCACTCCGAAGGCTGTATCGTGCTAACAAGACATGTAATGAAAAGTGGCCGACGACAACGACGACGACGACGACTACGACATACACACTGGATTTTTTTTCTAAAAACCGTTTTTTCGTGTTGTTGTTGATGGAAAACGTAAAAATAACTCAAAAAAAATTTTCAAAACTCCAACTTTTTTTGGGGTAAACCAATACTTTTCTCGCATATAGATAGGTTGGGCGGAAAAGTGAAAATGGATGTTATAGTGTAATAGAAGTAGTCACTGAAATTGCTTTTGGATGTCTTTTACTATTTCCAATCGAAATAATCACATCCTAATCAAAATTAAAAAAATATTTTTCGTAACTTATGAAATACGTTCGTTACGAAAAATAGTGCTTTTCCCAACTGGTTGCACAAATAACTGTTCTAGTAGTATTTCAGATACCATTGCCCCGCTGTATAAAGATTTCAGAATATTGTATGAATTTGTTGTGTCTTTCGAAATGGACTATTATCTTAGAAAACAATCGGCCATTGTCCAGCATGGCTCCACTGAATAAAACTTAACTTCGGAAAATCGTCAACTATTCCTGACGAATGATTCTTTTTAAATAGGGAATACTTATACTTTCAGAACACAATCTTTCATTTCCAACCGGACTCTACGGATTTTAACTTATCCGAAGGTCACAGTTCGTATTTAGAAGTTCAAATCCGGAATAAAGAAAGCTCTTCTCGATACAGTACATTCTATATCCATAGCCACGTCTCCAGAAAATCACAATCCTCTTTCTGAGGAAGGAAACCAGTGCCGTAACAAAACTATTTTATCTAAGTGTATGGAAATTTATAGAGTATTCCACGAAATAATTGGATTTTTTTTATCGAAAATCTTGTTTAATTTATTGAAAGTGAAATTTTATTTCATCTATAGTATTTTATTGAGTACCTATTGGGTATTTGAAATGCTAACACAATTATGTAATTTGGGCAAAATTACTGAGATACTACTCCCAAATTTTGGATAAGGGAAGTTCTCTTTTCGATGCGCTATGTTTAAAACTGTGTCTAAAAATGTAGCATCACTTTTCCCGCGATAGCCTCAAATGCAGCGAGTAGGAAAAGTGCTTTGCATACGAATTGTACGTAATATACTTTCTACAACAAGTTAAAAAAATTAACTTATATTTTATTTAAACTTTGAACAGAGAGAATTTGAAAAATGAATATAGAGTATAGAAAAATCAGGTAAACGTGATCAATTTTGAATGGTTATGCCCGGTGCATTTTTTTTTTGATAATTAGTTTTCAATAATTGTAATATTAGTGTCTGTCAACGAACTTCACTATAAAGAGAATGTTAGATGGTCCAAAATCGTTTGACGGGAAAGTGTTATTATAATAATAATAATAATGTTTATTTGTACTATACATCTACAGATAGAAAATTTTAAATAAAAAAAAAGTACAAATGAACTGTTAACCACGAAGTAAACTAAGTTTACTTGTATGTGGCAAAAACACATTAAACAATTAAACTGTATATAATACAATGTAATATGACTTATTAATATCTTAAATCTAACCAGAACTGAAAATTATAAACAATATGGAATTTACAAGAACTTTAACATTGTAAAAAATATAAAAATAAAAACACTGAAGATATAGGATGGATGCTATTTACATTATAACTATTTCTCTTTTCTATATATAGCCTTTTCTTCACTTCAATCAATCAAGTTATTTATAAAATCTCTCGGCTTACTGCTGACAAAATCTCTTAATTTTCTTTTGTATGATGATAGTATGGTGACTTCCCTAACTTCACTCGGAAGTGAATTATATAATTTAGGGCCTAAATAGGTAAAGTTTTTTTGACCAACCGTTTTTTGCGTATGTGGTGTAATAAATGTTGTTTTATTTCGCGTTTCGTATTGGTGGCCTGGAGTTCTCAGTTCCGTCTTATGTGTATGTTGAATAATACATACATTTATAAAAAATATTTGCCTAGGACCAAATATTTCGCTTTCCTTATATAATGTGTTACTTGGACAATCATAACCTCGGTGAAGAATTGTTCTGAGAAAACGTTTTTGAAGGATTTCTAATGGTAGTAGGTACGTCTTAGAAACTCCGCCCCATCCCATCATTCCATAATTAATGTGTGGTTCCACTAGACTTCTATAAACTATTTTTCTTTGTTTTAAGTTAAGTATTTCACATATTTCCCTTAATTTAAATAGAATGCAACGTAGCTTCTTTAGTAGATATTGTATATGCTGATCCCATCTCAAATTATGATCTATAATGATACCAAGATACTTTACTTTGTTAACTGGTGAAATTGTAAGATTTTCAATAGTTAAGTCATAATTTGGCAGAGCATCAACGTAGGAACTGAATGGTGAGTATACAGTTTTATTAATATTTAATGATAGAAGTCTATTGTCAAACCACATCTTAACTTGTTGCAGATATTTCTCTAAATTATGTTTTAGGTCAAACAAGTTGCCGTCATCGCAAAACAATACTGTGTCGTCTGCAAAACTTACTATTTTGCTATGTGTTTCCAACATAAACAGATTATTCAGATATACATTGAAGATAATAGGTCCTAACACCGTCCCCTGAGGTACGCCACATGAAATGACTTTTCCACTACTATAAGTATCTTTTATTTTCACTTTTTGTACTCGATTGGTTAAATAAGTTCTGAATAGGTCATGTGGAATACCCCTAATACCCAAGTCTTCTAAAGTGCTTAGCAACATCCTATGGTCGACCGTGTCAAACGCCTTCGATGAATCTAAGAAGACTCCAATTGAAGGCCTGGATTTATCTAGTGCATTATTACTTTTCCAATGGTTATCAACGAAATTAGGAAAATGCCTGCTTTGCGTATAAAAATTTGTGTAGAAAAGCATGTTTTGTAAAGCTGTTTTAGAATAGTATCTTGCTTAACGGTTGACGAAATTATGACATTTTCTGCATCAAGAGAAAAGTTTCTATCACTGGTCTCGGAAACCGACGTTTTCGGTTGAAGTAAAACGTGACGAAAGTTGTTGATTTTTAAATTGCTATATAAACAAAAACATATACCGTCCCACTAAACAAGAAACAAGTATTTTTGGTGATGTTCTTTTTAGAGACTTTTTGTGATGTTTATTAAAAACGTTAATAGGATATCTCCTAGACGTTTAAATTTTATAGCCAACTTTATTAACATCCATGTCACGTAATTAAAACTTATATTCGATATACACAATAATACTTGAATTCGCAGTGATATATATATATATATATATATATATATATATATATATATATATCCGATGAACTTCCTTTTAGCAACTTCCTATATGAAACATTCATACGATGCATACTTCTCACTAATGTCACATACAGAACATTACTGTAATTACAAATTAACATGTTTTTAAAGTGATCACATTTTGCAGTTACTTTTACTTGTTTCGAACGAATTTTTATTAACTTCCTGCGACTAGGTTTATACGATGTTAATTTATAAAACTTTCATTAATATTTCATAATAAACATCACAATAACATAATTGGGTGAGCTGTTTGATTGATGAATTCATAAAATTATTAAAAGAGAAGAAAACAGAAGATGAACAAAACAGATGGCGTTTTCAGCTTCGCGTTTCATTTTATTTGCAGGTAGCACATTTTTTGCGAGTAGTAATGATATAAAGTTGTCTTCGTTTTCGCTTGTTTCTACTAAGCTTCAGTTCCTATACTCAGGTTATGATGGACGAACAACAGTTATCGGTAAGTACCTATTCCAAAATCATAATTATTTAAAGTTAAATATATTCATCTAATATTTAAATCGGTTATCCCACATTTAAATTCCGGGTGGCGAGATTGTACCCTAAAATTATATAACAGAGTTTACAGAATACGGTTTTTTTTCAACTTTTAAAATATTTTAGTTAGTAGGTATGTCTACAAAACGGTTCTGGATATTTCAGATCCTAGATATACAGAACGCCCCACGAGGTTTTGGCCAGTATATATCTCAAAAACTATTTGAGCTACAATATTGAAATTAGGCAGTTATAAACCGAAGGTAGTATAACACATTTTAAGCAATCAGCTAAAGTGCCACGTTTCGGGTCATGTGGTATCATTTTTAGAAAAGTTAATGACACGCCCTGTATATTGTTCCACTGCTGTAAAGGTATCTCTTATACTAATTCGGCTATACCTATTTTTTTGTTTATTATTTGAAAAACAGAGAGAGCTGAAGAACAAAAAGAATTGGAATACAATAACACTTCTACTACACTGGTGAATAAAACTCAGAGTCACAGCATTTTTTTTTATAATTGATTGACAATGGTGTAGCTACTAGTTTCGGTCTACATAACGGCTATCTTCAGGCTACAAAATTTCATATTGTTACAATTATAGGGAACAACTACAAAAATCTCCAACTTTACCTGATACGAAAAAACTTCTCCCGTGGGAAACACACGCTGCTCATCAAAATTATTGGAGGAGATAGGTGAGAAAAGTCGTAAGATTGAAAAATTTGAAAAATTATAAAAAATTGAAAGTTAAAAATGTTGAAAAATTTGAAAATTTTAAAAATTTGAAAAATCCTTTCTCTCGTCAATTGAATTGCTAAAGAAATTGAAAAGTTTTACTATCTTGTATAAAAAAGGATGTGACACACGAAAAAAATTATTTTATTACTACTAATTAATAAATTTGTGAAGGAGTGATAGAGTTGAGCTCAAAAAGAGAGATCAACACATGAAAAAATATTTTATGGGGGGTAAGAGTTAAACTGTTTCCAAATAAATGAATGTGAAGTTGAGTATGAGATTGAGGAAAGGGACCTCCTGTCTATATAAACATAAATAAGCTCGATTCTCAATGGGAACAGTAGAACATATAAAGCATCGGTTCCTTAAAGGAAGAGTCCGGGATGGTCATCGTCGATTCCCATAGAGAAGAGTCCATACTGGCCAAATAAATGGAAGGAAATTGAAAGAATCTGGATAACAGTTACTTCCTTGTGCAGGAAATTCATATTAATAAGTGATAAGCACAATGTAGTAAACAAGAAAAAGAAAAACAAGGGACTCATAATGCCTCGATGAAAAGTCCATCACAATAGCGGCAAATTAAACTGAAAGAAATCCACTTCACTAACAACATGTGACATTAATAGTAAAAAAACAATATGGAAGCTTATCAAAGCGGAAACTATAAATGGGAGAAATGTCATACTTCAAAATGGCAAGAGAAAGAATTGAAGTATAATTGAAAAAAAAGAAAATGAAGTTTTCTCCTTGGAAGTGGTTATTGACAAACCTTGAAAATACAATAAAAGGATTGAATTAGTTCCAAAGACACAAATCGTCATGAGAAGAACATGTGTTGCCCACGAACGAAGAATAGTAGATGTAAAACATAATACAAATTCACTGAAAAAAAGATAATTACAATTTAATAAAATAGTACTTTTAAGTTATTGAACCATAAGTCAAAATTGAAGAGTTACGCGAAATTATAAATCAGAATCAGCGTGTACAAATTCATAGATAAAAATGTAGCTGTAAATGTCAACATCAGTCCAAATCCTCTTAAAAAAGAAGAAGAGCTGTTAGGTTAACATTTGAAAGATTAAAACAATAAAATTTATACATACAACAAACTGATACTGAGTAGCAATCAAATAATGAATAGATAACAAGTTCATGAATAGCTAATGGGGAGTTACAAAGGTATAATACAAAACCAAACTGAAAACATTAGAGTTTAAGAGAAAATTGAGTTTAACACCCCTGAAAAGGAAGATTGAGGAACATGTACGGCTCAGAAGGTAACAATTGTTCATTAAGACAAACAACAGTAGTGTCAGAACTAGTCTGGTTAATCTCAAACATCTCAAGTAAATTCATCATAGGTCCTTTAAAACATTTATGTAGTATACGAGCATCAGATGGTTCTCTGAAATAATGTGATTTGCAAAAACTGAAGGGAAAGCAGGAGGGTCAGTATTCCGATACCTTTTGATACAACTGAGATGTTCTCCTGTCCAGCAGACGTCCAGACTGGCCCACATAGACAGCATCACAGTCCTGACAACAAAGTTTGTTGTAAACGCCAGGAGAATGAAGATATGGCATGCAGTCTTTAGTGTTAACTAGTAATGATCTCAAATTATTGTTGGTCCTAAAACCGAATTTAATGTTATTTTTTTCAAAAATATTACCTAATTTATAGGATATAGGACCAAAGTAATGTAGAGAACCAGCATAATGAAGTTTGTCACTGTCAGAACACACATTGAGACGGTTAATAGTAGGAAAACTCAATCTGAATTTATTGAAAAATTTCATGTATAATTTGTTGATTAAAGAAATTGGGAAATTATTGTTGACAACCATTTGTTTAATCATTAATAAAAAAAATGCTGTGACACTAACTTTGAGTTTTATTCACCAGTATTACTGTTAGTCACATTTGAGTCATGGATGATATTCTCCTTTTACTTCTACTACAGTTGATGCTCAAATTGATGTCCACCTTCAATACTTTCTGGTGTCACAGATTGGCAAGCTGCTCTGATTCTGTTTTTTAAATCATCTACATCGGTAGGAGCTGTGATATAAACTAATCTAGCGGGGTTATATCTGGTGAACGAGCCGGCCAATGCATTTTACCATTTCTCCCAATCCGTCTGTCTTGGAACTATACATTCAGATGTGACATTCCTCGCTGAGCAAAATAAGGAGTTGCACCATTCTGTTGCCACCACGTAGTCGTTCTCTCATTTAGTAGAATGTCCTCAAGAAAATGAGAAAGAATATTCTGGAGAAAATCTAAATACCTTTCGCCTGTCAAAGCATCTTCATAAAAATAGGGCCCAATCAAGCGGCCATTGAACAAACCGCGCCAAACATTTATCCCCAAAATAATTTGGAAATGCGTTTCTCGCGTCCACCTGGGATTTTCAGCCGACCAGTAGTGACAATTATGTCTATTAGCTCTACCGTTGTTGTGAAAACGGCTTTCGTCGCTCCACAATATTTTATTAAAGAAAAAAGGGTCCTCTACGATTTCAATTGCAACTTCAGCAATGAAATCGAGTATCCTTTCTGGATCTGCAGGAGTTAGACCTTGCGTTGAATGTATTTTGAAATGATGATATTTGTATTGCTTCAACACCCTCTGAATAATAGATTTACTGATTCCTAATTCGTGTTGCAGACATCGAGTTGTAATGAGGGGAGAGACTTGGATGTAAGCAAGAATGTTTATAATGTTATCTTCCGTTACAATAGGCTTACGTCGAGAATTTTGATGTTTTCCGGTTGGAAAAGAACCATGTCTTAACTTTTGTTCTACATAAGAGAAAGTATTTTTACTTGGAGTTGTTCAGTGGAGGAAACGATTTCTATATAAATCTCTAGCACGTTTGGTATTTTTTCCATATTCTCCAGAGATGATCAGCATATCGACATACTCGTCATAAGTGAAATGTAAAGGGATGATAAGTTTCAAATCACAATACTTTTAACAACAATAACTCGGGCTTCACAGAACTTCGACTGCAGCGTGCGACATTTCTGTGATTGTTTAACCTTTATGTGACTGAATAGGTACCTGGGTACCTATTCAGATTTTAGATATAAATACTTTTTTTGTTTAAATTCTTTGAAGTGTGTGATTTCGTGACATTTCTAATCTAGGTTTTTTCTACACAATGTTACAATAGAAATAATATTTTTACGCTATTTTAGAAATAAATAAGGTCCAAAGTTTTTTCACCCAGAAATAACGGTGTAGGTACCTGGGTACCTCTATCAGTTTTAAATGCAAATAGATATTTTTTATAGCCAGAATGAAAACGCGAAGTTTATCTGCATATATTTATTTATATAAATGGTAACAAAAAAACAAAAAAATCTTACATATAAGGTCAGTTGGTTTCTTGGCAACATTTTTTACATATAGTTTGATCTACATAGTGTTCATTACAAACTGGCTTACAGCAGGATTTACACGCTTTACGAGTCTTCCTTTGTTTGAGCTTTAATTCTTGACAAATTTGGCAGCTACCAACAACCATAACACGCCCAGAAGCATCCTGTCTTGGTTGTTCTCCGGCTGGAGTAACAATGGGCTCGATTATTTGCCGACCAAGAACCATTTCTAGCGACTGACGTGTGAAATAATTACCAACAACTTTTGGAATAGGGGATCGCATTTGTATAGCGGGCAAGCACATGTCATGAGCAAGATCTTTTAGAAATCTTCGACGTTGATCAGTTGCTCTAAAATTTGGATTGTGTTCCTTGTAAATACAATAAGAAGCCAAGCCACCAACATCTATTGTGTTGAAAAAAAATGCCAATGGCCAACGATTTGTTCTACGTTTTACTGTATACTCGCCTAGCATCTTATCCATGGTGTCAACGCCTCCTTTTGTTTGATTATAATATTTTATTATTTCAGGCTTCGCCACGGTAGTATCATCTACTTGGCCTGTAGTGTGCATCGTTGATGAAAGAATAACAGATTTGTTTTTCTTTGGAACATAGGAACATATTGTTGCATCTTTGTTGAATGCGAAAATGGTTGAGTATATAGGCCTGTCTTTAGATGCCTGCATATTTGGTGGTAAAAATGCCTTATTTTTCCTGAGAGTCCCTACCAAAGTCATCTTCCATGAATTCAAAGTACGGGCCAATTGCAGACTTGTAAAAAAATTATCCGTTGTTACATTTCTTCCCGAACCCTTATACTTTGCCACTAGATCCAAAACTGTACGCTCACCGACATTTACCTGTCGTTCACCATCTAATGGTTTTCCAGTGTATAGTTGACCTTGTAAAGGATAAGCATTTGCCGCATCGCAAGCCCAAAAAATTTTTATTCCATATTTTGCGGGTTTCGATGGAATGTATTGGGTAAATTTAGTATGTCCCCTGTATGGAAACAATTGTTCGTCTACTGTTATACATTCTTTTGGCTTGTAGTTCTTTGCCAAATTTGAATTTAGCATAGTCCAAATATCTCGAATTGGGGCAGCTTTATCATTTTTGGCACGTTCGGCACGTGTGTTCTGATCATCAAAGCGAATAAATCTGAGAAACATTTTGAACCGATCTCGAGACATGGCCGCTCGAAATAGAGGTAAGGACTCTAGTTTCCACATTTCAGATACGTGTTCCCTATTAGACCTGTGTACGCCAGCAGCAATAAGAACTCCTAAAAAAGCATCTAATTCTACTTCAGTAAATGGAATGAATACTTTCGGGCTTGGTGTGTTGGGAGGTGGATATTTATCTGCCAATTTTCGGTTCCATTCGTCCGTTACTTTTCTACCTTTTTTGTTAGAATGCCTTAGAATTAAGGTACACATTTCTGGAGATATAATAGACTTGAAAATTTCTCGAGCCGTGTATGAACGACTAAAGGATGATGCGGCACTTTTTTCGTGCAGAATATTACGACCTATTGTTTGCCTTTGTATTGATGATGTGTCACTCCACTGAGTGCCATCCTTGCCAGCCCAAGTTGTTTTTGTAGGCGCTTCTTCTTCGTCAACGTTTTCATCGGAATCAGTATATTCTTGCTCCACTACAGGCTCCTTTTCTATATCAGATTCCTCGGATTCTCCACCTGATAACAATTGTGGAATATATTCGTTTTCATCGGACGCAACAAATGGCTCTTCATCAGACAAATGTTCTACTGCTTCTCGTAATTCTGCAGAGGTCAGCCTGAAATAACATATTTCGAATTACCTTTATTAGTATAATTATTGTTCTTGTTTCTTTGTAAGATAAAAAAAAACTTCCACTCCACTGCGGCTCCTACACACATAGACCACAGGTAAGCAAAATAACATGACAGTTTTCATTATTCATACACTACTAAAATCAAAGAATCGTCTTATTTCTTACCTTTTATTTCGCCATCTTGGTTTCGCAATATTGGCTTGGCTTGAACCAGCCTTACTATCAGACATTCTAAAACAAAATTTAACAAATACGCTTAATCACCCGCAGTTGTTTATTCGACAAACTCAAACATGCAACTGACCTGTAACTAGGAATAAATTCAGTTGATGTCGCTGCGCTGTTGCCATTTAAACAAAGTCTTATTTTGTCAAATACAGATAAGTTAGAAATTCATAAATCATGTATTGTGTACCTATAGATACATATATGGAGTTTTTTGATAAAAACAGGTATTTTGCGTTTATATTCCAAATTATTATACAGTAGGTACCCAGGTACCTACGCCATCGTAAGAAGGTGTTTTTCTTCCCAGTCACATAAAGGTTAATTCTGTTTTCCCCTCACCCCCACCACAACACCAGGATGCTGGTGCTTGAATTTGATTTAACTTTAACTTCATGCGTTTGCAGCTTTGCAGCGTCTTAAAAAGTGAGGTTAGTATTAGTAGTAGGCTAACTAAAAAGAAATTATCAGCTTGTAGTTATTGAAAGCCCTTTTTCGGAGTCTATCAATCTACCAATTTATCAAATATACAACACACCATGCAACAAATAACGAACTGTCCAACTTTCAATTTGCAGCCCACCGCTAAATATTTCTTTCAAGTTTCAAAGTCAGCACTATGGTGGGGATGTGCCGCACGCTGCAGTCGAAGTTCTGTGAAGCCGGTTTAATACAGTGAATGGTTGTTCACTGACACTGACAGTTGTGACAACCACCAGAATAGCTGTTACCAGAATATGGTTTTTTTCTCAGCTCCCTTTGTTTTTCAAATAATAAAAATTTTTTTGCATTTTCCTAACCTAACACAAAAAAATAGGTATCGCCGAATTAGTATAAGAGATACCTTTACAGCAGTGGAACAATATAGAGGGTGTGGCATTAACTTTTCTAAACATGATAGCACGTGACCCGAAACGTAACATTGTAGTAAAGTAGATGATTGCTTAAAATGTGTAATACTACCTACGGTTTATAACTGCAAAATTTCAATATTGTAGTTGAAATAGTTACTACTACTACTACTTACATAAATAAAATATAAAAACAAAAAGTTGGGAATTATGTAAAAAAGGGAGTAACTATATCAGCTAATACAACCAATGTATTGAATACTACAAAAAATAAACGGTTTTGAAGATTGAAACTAACTTTTCCACATCTGTGGCCCTGAACAATATTCTATCATGAAATTGTTATTTGTATACACTTCGAGGTATGTATTGTGCTAACAAACCGAAATTTCTCCAAAAATAACCAAAAATGTAGTATATCTGGATTTATAGGACCCGCTGTACTCGCTCTAGTCAACTGAAAATCGATAGGATACATCTGTGAGACACTTTGAACAATATTCAATCATAAAATTGATCACTTGTATACACTCTGGAGGCTGTATCTTGCTAACAAACTGAAAATTCTCCAAAAAAGACAAAAATTTGGTACTTCAAGTACCATAGCACCCGTTGTACTGGCTTCAGTGAGCTGAATACCAATAGGGCTCATATTTCAGACGCTCTGAATAATATCCAATCATAAAATTTGTAACTTGTATATACTCCGAAGACTGTATCATGCTAACAAACTGAAACTTCTCCAAAAATGACAACAATATCGTACTTACAGTTCTTTAGTACCTGTTGTATTGGCTCTGGTGAGCTGAAAAACAATAGGGTTCATCTGTGAGATGTCCTAAATAATATTCAACCATAAAATTGGTGACTTGTTGAACTCCGGAGGCAGTATCGTGTTAACAAACTGCGATTTCTCAAAAAATGACAAAATGTCGTACTTCAAGTACGATAGCACCCGTTCTACTGGATCTGGTGAGCTGAAAATCAATAGGGTTCATGTGTTATATGTCCTTAACAATATTCAATCATAAAATTGGTGACTTACTGCACTCCGGAGGCTGTATCGTGCTAACAAGACATGCAAGGAAAAGTGGCCGACGACAACGACGACGACATACACACAGAATTTTTTTCGAAAAAACCGTTTTTTCGTGTTGTTGTTTATGGAAAACGTAAAAATAACTCAAAAAAAATTTCTAAATTCCAAGTTTTTTTGGGGTAAACCAATACTTTTCTCGCATATTAGATAGGTTGGGAGGAAAAGTAATATTGCATCAAGTATCTCTAGTTCTAGTTTTTGTAGTAGTAGCAATAGTTGTCATAGCCATCATATAGTTTTGCAGGTTTAGACAATAATAACATTAACACTAAAAATGCTTGTGAACAATTAGAAACTGTTGAAACTTTAAAAACAGAAATTTCTACTAAAGAGCAAAATGAGGTTTTCCAAATAATTTTATATTACGGATTATTATTATTCCCCATAATAGTGCTCATTCGTTGTTACAATAAATTTTTAGAATAGATGCGAACATTTTTCACGTTTAGTGGTTCCCAACCTTCTCTAGACCACCGCCCCCCATAGAAGAGAACAGAAATTTCACCGACCCCCCCTCCCCAGTCGCTGGTTAGTCCAAAGTAGTTACTTTTATTTCAATATCAACTGTACCGTCCCAATTGATCTGTATTTAGCTTTAATTTCAGTTAATGTCTAACTATTATTTTAGAGGCATGATGAAGTAGAAATTCATTAAATGACTACCAAATGTACAATAAAATTGTTTATTAAACTTTTAAATATAAACACAGAATGAATGAGAAATACACAATTCACAATAGAAATAAGAAATACAAAATTAATAATAAAGAAAAAATCAATGAGACGGTTGAGGCTGGTGGAGTGTTACCAGTTTGTTAATATCGGGTTCCAATTTCGTCAACATCAATCGCAGATCGCCACGTTCAGTGATGGGTTGTCTGTTCCTCTTCTTTGACAGCAAATCAGTTACTGCACTGAATGCACGCTCAGCCATATAGGACGAAGGAAATGCAATTAACAACTTCGGTACTATTGTCCACAATCCAGAATAGAGAACTGGTATTGGTTTTTGAAGCCAGAACTCTTGATATCCACGTTTGAATTTTACTTTCAGTTCTATGTTAGTTGTGAGTTCTAATAGCTCCTCTTCCAAATTTAATGAGTTATCAGTATCTGTGTTTGCGAAAGGATATGTAACCCAACTTGGTATTTCCATGTTTAAAATATCTTGGAAACGCTCTGTAAAATCAACATGAAGAACTTCCATGTGGTGGCAGTAAGTAAGTAAATCTTCCGGTTTTGCAGACACGGTTGATAATGTGGGAAAATGGTTTTGAATATAAGAAGTTTTCTTGCAAAAGCAGCTATGACGTTTTTAGTTTTAATTAAATGTAAATCATCACCTTGCAATTGTAGATTAACTTGATTAAATACTTTAAACAGGTCCGTCAAATAAGCGATGTCATTTTTTGACGAAATCAGGTTTTCGCGCAATTGTTCGTTTTTTTCAAGAAATTCCAACACTGAGTCAATAGATTGAAAAAACGATTCAGACAAACACCTTTAGAGAGTCAACGTACTTCTGTGTGCAGCAGCAAGCGATTGTAGTCTTCATCATTTTTATTGCAAAACTTATAAAACAAACGGTCATTCAATGAATTGCTTCTAATGATATTGAATGCTTTAATAACGTTATTGAGGGGCGCATGCAGACGTTCATTTAATTTTTTTGCAACCAAATGCTGACGGTGAATAATACAATGTACAGCGAGTACATTTGGCACTGCTTTTCTCAAATGTGCTATAAAACCCTTATGACGCCCGGTCATTGCTGGAACACCATCAGTAGCAGCAGACAAAATATTGCTAATAGGAATTTCTTTCTCTTGAAAAAATTCTTGCATGATATTAAATATAGAATGTCCCTTTGTATCAGATTCCAAATTCTTAGCAAATAATAACTCTTGATGAATTTTTTCTTCTTTTATATATCGTACGTATGATATGAGTAGAGCTTCGTTACTTGGTAGAGTTGATTCATCGAGTTGAATGGAAAATTTGCAAGTCTTTAGGTAATCGTATAATGATATTTCAATGTCATTTGCCATTTCATCTATTCTTCTTTGCACTGAATTATTACTAAGAGGATTTTTTTTAATGATATCAAATGGTGTCTTATGATGGAGAACAGTTTTTAATATCTCTTCGACTGCCGGCAAAATTAATTCCTCGTCAATGGTGTGTAGTTTTCCTGACTTTGCGATTAACAATAAAACGTTATATGAGGCTCGTAGTCCATCATCGTCTTGTTTAGAAGACGATGCAAAAATGTTTGATATAGTTGGCTGTTTTAAATATTGTTTTTCGAGCTCTTGAAAATAGAATATATCTTTGTTCTGCTTATCAGGATGCATTTTATGTAAATGCTCTTGTAGCCTAGAAGGTTTCATAGCTTCATTTGAAAAAACTTTTCGGCAAATTAAACGCATAGGTAATGATTTGTTTGTAGAAGATTCCGCAAATCCATATTTTGAATATTCAATACTGTATTGCCGGCATTTCTTTTTTAATTTAGAAGTAAATTGAGACATTTTCATACAAAAATTAAATTCTCAATAGATTTATAGATAGTATTGTTTATAAAATGACATACCACTCACGATTATTTACTACGGCAGAGCTTATGATTCACGACTATATATCGCGGCCAAGCACATACAACTAACTAACAAAAAATTCGTAGAGCTGTTGCTTTTATACGTTTCAGTTCGTGCATGATTCAAGTTGTCTGTGTGCGAACATGTCGAGACATGTTATTTTGTATGAACATCGCGCGTTCGCTTATCAACGTGCGAGGACAAGTCATATACTTCTATTCTGAACTAAAAGAAATTATTATAATTATTAGTATTATTATTAATGCTAATTTAAAACTGCTTATTAAACCATTTTTATTTCACCATTCCTCTTGACTGCTTATTATTTGCTTCTGAATCCGCTACCGCCCCCCTAAAAGGCTGCAGCGCCCACAGGGGGGCGATATCGCCCCCGTTGGGAACCAATGGTTTACATGTTTCATTAAGAATTTTATTGTTAATTGATTGGTGTAAAAATGCCAAACTTGTTAATTAGTCTGAAAAATTACTTAAATATTTTGTATCAAATTATGAGTACATGTATGAAGAAAGTTCTGTCAGACATAATGCGCACAATTTAATTCAATTCATTTAATTAATGATGTCCGTTCATTTGGCTTTCTTGATGAATTTAGCTTATTGTAATTTGAAAATGCATTGTATACAATAAAAAAGCTGAACTGAAAACCATCTAGATATCCAGTATATTAACATTAAATGCTCTAATCAAGTAACATAATTCGATTATTTATTATTGCATCATATTAATTATGTAGATAGTTATGAACGATTAACTTTCAATATTAATAGTCATAACTACTATTGCATTTTTAAACACGGTTTTGTAGGAAAAGTTGTGAACATCTTTGAACTAAACAGTCATATTAATTTTGATAGATTTTCCAAATTAATTCGAACTTTTTATGAACCATGTTAATCTGATCAAATTGATTGTGGCAAAGTGATTGCCAATAATATTGTAAAAACACAAATATTGGATACATATTATTAAACATTAAACTTGATTATGTGTTCATATATCTCCTTCATAAGTAGTTTTTTTGTATACCGTGTATTAATGAAGCTTAGTTTTTATTAGGTTACAATTCCACAATGTTAAAATACAATATGCTATTTCTTTAAAGAGCCCCGCATGTTTCTTATGGAAAATGGGTCCTAGTCAATTGGCTGAAAATCTAGTATGATGTAGTTTATGATGTTCTGATCAAAGGTCTCCATGTGCACAATTTGATCTAAAGCAGTTGTTTTTTTAGCTGCTATCAAGGTTTCACAGATATGGATTTTGAAGTGTTTGTTATGGAATGGTTGAGGCACTCGTAACAGCGACTCTTGCGTGAGAAAAAGTAACCGTAAGTGAACAATAGAATTTTCTTTAAACAGTAAAATTTGTAAAATTTTTATAGGTTAAATTTTTATTAGTTTTAATATCATTAAAAAACTATTCTAATAAATTTTCTGTAAACTAGCTGTAATGTATGTGTATCCGTTAAACTTTATTAATTCAGTTTCAAAGTATGTTACGTTATGGTAACTACAGATTAATATACCCATTTTCATTTCTTGTCTCACTGACTACCTGCAACAGTAGCACACGAATTCAATTTTTGTTAAGATGTGTAATATATCACTTTCCACACTTGTTATGTAATATGCTTACACAATTTTATTTTTTTAGGATGGATTCCTGGACAATATACTTTTTTTGTTTCGTACCTGTTTTTTTTTAATTTACTGTAATGTCTATTAATAGTGAATATACTATTTTAATCCTTTATTGCTTTTTTTATTATTAATATACGGGGTGAACAACTAAGAATTGCTGAAGGCCATTATTCTTCAAATAATGTGTGGGGGAGGTTCAAATTTATGAACAAATGTATAACCGATATTAATGGATTTTGGAGTCATTTAAAAGAATATTTTTTCTGTTTTATAAGATTTATAACAAAATTGGGTAATTTTGTATCCACTGGGGGCGCTTTGCATATTATATAATAATATCATATCATATTGTCAGCATTTAATTATAAACTTACTTTGTATTCTTCTCACAACTATCATTCATTCTGTTTGTAACTCTGAAGCAATGAAGTTGTATTTTCTAATTGAAATTAAACTTTTTAAAGAGATATATCGAGAACAAAATATCTTAACTGGCATTTTTCCACTATGAGTCGATATTTTCCTACACAATTATCTTACGTTCATTGTACAATTCCTACTAGTTCAGTATTTCCACTTCCATTGGATCCCTATATACTACAGAACGTATTAAAAAAATAACACATACTATAAAGAATATAAGAAAAATCATATTCCTCGCATCTCACAATAATTATAATAATTAGATTATTCATTTATATTGTGAGTCGTCGATTCGATTTTTTGCATCCACAAATTAAAAAATTAGATCAAAGCTCAATAGTTTATTGAATAATTACAGATATTCAGCACACATAAATATATGCAGAATGAGAAATTAGAAAGTAGTAAATCAAAGGAATATCAAAGTAAACACAAAAAAACTAAAAAACATTGTAGGTGTATTTAAGAATTTCAATTTTTGATAATAGTGTTTCACTAGCACTTTCCCGCTAAATTACTGCAATATAATTGAGTAATTTTCCATATAATGATAAAAAATACGATGAAACTTTATAGCCCCTTGAATCAACAGAGCCCCTACCCTGTATATATTGTCTAATCTTTTCAGAGCAGTTGGCTCCAAGTTTGGACCAAAAGTTTCATCTCATTATATCGAAATAATTTCCGTGAAAGAAACTTCAGTGTTCGACTAATTCACTCACCATCCTTTGACGGAACCTTCTGTGCAATCCTTCACATTAATCAAAGCTAAGACGTATACCAACGGAAAATTCATATTTCTCAAATTATCTTCTGGTTCCTTGATTACATTCAATTAACAGAAAAATGAACTCCACAGAAGTATGAACATTCTCCAGAGAACAGTTGGAACCAGACAAAAGTTACAGTAAATATTGAAAATCCAACTAATCATTCTTTGAATATTGATAAGTTTCCTAACAAAAGAAGGTACAAATAGTATTTATGACTGTTATTCCCACATCAACTGTTTCAATCAAGAATTTTAATGATTGTAAACAAAAAGTTACAGTATAATTAGAAGACCTCCGTGTTTTGATATCCGTGTAGTAACAATATTAATGTCTTGGTGTAGTAATTGCTAAATAATACTTTGAAAATATAAAAATTGTTCAAAAACAATTGTAAGGAAACCAAATGATTTTTTCATATAAAAAAATTGTGCCTTTTTCAACCAACATCTTCGCTCTCAAAAGCAATTTGAATCGATTAAATCAATTTTTTGGAATATTTTGAGAGTCGTCTGATATATTATAATGACAAGTGGATCTTCCAGAACAGAAATGTCGTAAGAAATTTATGGCTGGGACCCCTCAAACCACCCAATTTTTTGTGAATGCTACAATGCAATTGTTACTGTGACATTATTAACCCTAGACCGGTATCGTACGTAAAATTTACACACACAAATTAGAAATTTAATAGCACTGCAGTTATTCGCGTGCGCTTTATCCCCTCCTTCCAGCTATGCTAGCTCCAATCTTGTATTAATCGATTCAATCACAGTATATAAAACAAACAGTAGTGCATCTTGGATATGCAACTAAAGTCGCGCAGATTTGACTGCGCAGACTAGACGCCATGGTCTGAGGATACAATATTTAAACCAATCAAGAAGGAGTGTAGTGTACTCTCCTGTCACTGTCACTGTTTGAATCCAACCAATGGAATATCGACATTTGAGTCTGTGCTTCCAACATTACTCCCCACGATGAACAGAGGAACAAGAATACGTCACTAACGGCATTGTCAATTGTCATCTGTGATTTTCATTATTTCATCTTGTGTGAATAGGTGTTTTGTAATTTGTAAATTGTTTTGTGAGTGAGATTAGTTAGAACATTTAAAAAGTAAAGCCTTATTTTACGGATTATAGACATTTGTGACTTGTGACCTTTTTAATAATATTTTGCAATGGCAGAACATGTATGTGCCGTGAAAGACTGTTTTAATAATAGAGCGAAGACAAACGATAGTTTCTTTTCATTTCCTAAGGATTCACAAAGGTATGTTTCTTTTTGTTCTAAAGTGATGAAGCAATAAAGAATAATTATTGTAATATTTTTAGGGCAATCCTTTGGCTACGTGCAATTGGAAGAGATGATCTTGAGGGAAATACTGATACTTTATACAAGAGTCATCGTATTTGTGGAGCACATTTTGAAGACAAATGTTTTTTAAATGATTTACGTAATCGACTACAACCAACTGCCATCCCAACCTTATTGCCCCAGTTACAAAGCTATGTTTATACTGAACACAATTATGCAGTTTTTTTAGGTAGGTATATTGACATATTACAGGTAATGTTTGTAGTAAATAACAGGATGGAGGATTTTATGTAATATCACAGTAGTACACCTAACAAAAAAATGTAATAATCAGCTGTGACTTGAATATCGCAAAGTAACAATATTTCTTTCAACAATCAACGTTATTTAATAGTGTGTAAACAAATATGCAAAAATTTAGTAATTTGTTGTGTAGTTTCATTTATTTTTCTATAGAGAGCATATTGTTTTATCGATTTGTTGGATAACTTAGTCAAGACCATATTATAAGCAATCTTTTTTTTAGCTGCAGAACAAGCAATTAATGAGGAAGAAAATACACAGCTCCAAGTTAGAGAGAACAAAGAAAATGTTAATCCTGGAAAAGTTAACATACTGCAGGATATAGTTATAGATTCAGGTTGGTTGATTATAAATGTTGATTTTATAAATATCTGTAATCTTTAAGTGGTAAATTTCAGTTTCGTGGCACCAAACATTTTAATTATTTATTTTTTGATTCGCCTTCACTTTAAAGGTAAATAAGAAAAGAAACATTTGTAGTCACTATACTGGAATTCTGTCACAAAAAGTCCCATGAAGAATATTTTGGGTCAAACTTTTACTACATTATTTTTTTTCATTTGTAGGTTCAACTGAGAAATGTAGTATGATAATCCCAGATGTTACAACATCACCATCATGCACTCAAACACCAGAAACATTTAGTGCTCACAGTCCTAGAAAGGACATGTTAAGACAGAAAATGAAGTCTCTCCAAAAGTCGGTTGCTAATAAATCAATAGAAAACAAGTTGATTATTTGGAAGCATGCATAAGTTATTGTTTATATTTAAGCAACAAAAATTTGAAGTCACTGGTATTTCCTTTTGCTAATTGAAATGTTTGTGTAAAACGTGTTAGGTATGTTAGCGAGTTCTGTTTTATTCTTTGTCGCATAATCGTATTATTACATGTAATGTGTCTATATGTGCTATATTATACAATACACATATTTTACCTACAAAAGTAATACGAAACTCTAACTTTCCAAACTGGTATGGTGCTGATCTTAAGATATGTAAGTATAGTTGAGAAAAAGGAAAAACACCAATTATACATGCAATCTGGAAGAGACAATGACTACTCAAAATTCTCTTATTTATGTGCTATATGCAAAACACTAACAAGTGGATGTTACTAACAGTAAACAATAGAATAATCCAAGCAGCTATAATTATGCTTTCGGTGACATTCTCTTCAAAATTGGTCTAATAGCAAATGTTGGAACCAGATCTAAGGATAATAAATATCATTATTATTGGCATGCTGTTTTATTTACTTTCATAACAAACCCATCTTTTAAATATCTACGTGAGAGGAACACACATAAGACATATGATGTAGAGTGTATAAAAATGCATAGTCTATAACAACCTCTTTATTTATAAGTATAGACTTAAATAAGGTCACAATATATCAACATTTAACAAACGAAAATTAAAAAAATATCCTCATTTGTTGCTTTGTTACAATAAAGAAATTTTTTAAGTACGATTCTGTCATTCCCATAAAGCTGGCTCCTGACCTGACATTTATCCAGAAAACATGGCCGACAATTACTTTTAAACTTCAAAGGTACCGCCTTGAAGATGCACTACTGTTTGTTTTATATACTGTGATTCAATACATAGCCAGTACGTATTTGTCAGTGATGTAGTGACCACACATTGTTTTCCCGAACACTGCACGTAAATCTTACGCATCGATACCAATAGGTGCATTTTACACCACGATTTTTTTACGTATCAATACCAGGAAGGGTCTATAATGTCAAGGCGTGGTTTATCATTGGAAGAGCTGGAGAGAGCACTGTTAGAAAGTACAGCGAAACCAAAAATGTTGTTACTAGAGCCGAATCTGAAACGGAAAGCGAGTCTGGGGATACCGACGATGATCCAGAATGGTTGCCACATGAGGGAATGGAATCTCAGATGTTGGGTAATTTGTCAAAAAATTGGAAAAAACAGAATTTGGAAATCGAAAAGTCAAATATCCCAAAACGTCCGAAACTCAATATGAAAAGAACAGAAGAAAGGAAAACTTTGTCAGGACCCGGGAATAGATCAGAAGATGATACAACTTTACAAGAAATAACAAGTGTTCAGGTAAGTTATATTATATACGTGTGAGGTATAAGCATTTTCATTGCCTTATTATTTTTCAGACTGATCCTGCCAATGAAGAACCTAGCTTTGTGGTTACCCCAGCTAAAGACAAGTTGTATAGAAAAAATGGCTACCAGTGGTTTTACCAAACGAACCAGCTAAATATGGCCTGAAACTTGTTCTGTTATGTGATGTATCTACGAAATATCTAGTAGATGCATCTCCTTATGTCGGAAAATCCACAAAAACAAATGGATTGCTATTGGCAGATTATTATGTTGAAACATTGACCAAATCAATCCACGGAACAAACAGGAATGTTACCATGGATAATTGGTTTACCAATATTCCTTTGGCTGAAAAGTTATTGACTAATCCTTATAAACTAACTGTAGTTGGCACTCTAAGGAACAACAAAAAAGAGGTTCCAAAGGAATTTATAGAAATAGATACATACTTCCTTATTCGCATACAATGAAAAAGCGACTCTAGTATCATATAAGCCCAAAGCTAACAAACATGTGCTCTTACTGTCAATCATGCATGAAACGGGAACTGTAAATAAAACAACACACAAACCAGAAATAATACATACATACAATTCCACGAAGGGTGCTGTTGACACATTTGACCAAATGTGTCAAAACATGAACTGTAATCGTAAAACCAAAAGATGGCCAATGTGTATTTTTTACAATTTACTGAATATGGCGTGCATCAATTTGTTTGTGATTTACAATCATAACGTTATTTCGCATGGCGGCAACCCCATAGAAGGAGACAAGTATATGCAGAATTTGCACATCAGGTTGACTCAGCCTTGGCAATCTTCACGTTTGGCTCAACATCCAAGATGTAGCATCCCTTTGCGCACTATGATAGAAAAAGTACTAGGAGAAAGGCAGCAACCTGCGTTACAGGAACGTCCAGAATCTCAAAAAGGACGTCGAACTTACTGTCACATATGTCCATCAGCAAAGAGAAGCATGATCACGACCTACTGTTTGAAGTGCAATAAACCCATATGCGGTGCGCATCAAAATAAAATCTGTTCAAAATGTAGTTAAAGCTTTATTTGTATTTTTTATTTGTTTGCTTAGAGCATTTTTTAGTTACCATTGTTTCCGTTAGGAAAATGTTTTTGATTGTTTGCTGAATGTATTTATAGTTATCATTAATGTTAACATATATTATTCTCTTTAAAATAAATGTTTTTTCAATGACCAATTGTGTTTCATCAGTTAAGGTTAAGATTTAGATACTCAAATGCCATAAAAAGTATTTTACGTAAAATTTACGTATCGATACCGGTAACATATGATTAAATATTGATACCGGTCTAGGGTTAATTGAACACTTCAATTTTGAATTTTGCCACACAGTGCTTTTCAGTCATACCAATTTCCCCTTTCATTATACTAGGAAAACTTTACAGTAGGAATAAAATAACCATTCAGTGAACATTTGTTGATACTATGTATACAACTAGACATTGGCGTCAACAATATTTTCAATAATACGGTATCCGCCAAAATAAACAGTACAGAAACAGAGAGTGCTGTGGAGTTGTTTATGTAATATGGATTTGTCATATTTGACTTAATTGTCATTAGTTGATATATTAATAGTACGCTGCAGTTAAATTTGATTTAAAAATGGTTGTAGAGCATTATTTTCGTTCATACGGAAAAGGTCGTAATGATGGTCCAAGCTTAGAACAGGTGTCAATAAAATATCAACAAAAATTTAATAAAGCAGCTCCTAGTAAAAGTGTGACGTTAGCTGTTGTTGAAAAATTTCGTCGCACTGGTAGTGTATTGTGTCAACGTAAAGGTTCTTCAGGTCGTCGAAAAACAGTATGCACTAACGAAAATGAAGGACGTGTTTTTAACCAAGTTGTGCAATCACCTCAAAGAAGTCTTGTAAGAACTGCATGTAAACTCAACATTAGTGAAACGTCTTTACGTCGCATGTTCAAATCAATTGGTGGTTATCCATACCGTATTCAAGTTGGACAACGACTAAATGCTGCGGACAAACGTGCAAGAGATATTTACTGTGGTCGCATGTTGAGTTTAATTTACGAAGATCCCGAATTTTTGAAAAACATATGGTTTTCAGACGAGAGTCACGTTCATCTTAGCGGCTATATTAATCGACAAACAACCAGATTCCCTGGATTTGAACGTCCTGATGTCATTGTAGAGAAATTACTCCACAGTCTTCGAGTTACCGTTTGGTGCGCGGTATCTGGTCATGGAATGATTGGTCCTTATTTCGTTGAAGATGATAATCAGAATCCACTTACTGTCAACCAAGAGCGTTATACAGAGAAAATTATTATACCTTTTGTGAGAGATCTAAATAACTTTTGCCGTGCACGAAATCTACAGTTTCGCACACAATGGTTCTAACAAGATGGTCCAACGAGCCATACAGCTGTGCGAACCTTAGACTTACTCCGTCAGCATTTCGATAATAGAATAATTTCTCGGGGAACAGACTTCGAATATCCTCCTCATTCACCTGATCTGACGCCATCTGACGCATACATTTGGGGCATAATGAAGGACAAAATATTTCACTCGGAAAATCCCCCGGCGAATATTTTTTTATAAATATGTTTATTGACTTACAAAATCGATATGAAGCTTGTTTGCGTCGAAATGGTGAACATTTTGAACACTTACATTACAGAAATTAAAAATTAATTTTTATTTTTATTTTCGGTACTGTTTATTTTGGCGGATACTGTACATATTAAAAGCTTCCATAAATACGATGAAAAAACCATATTTTGAAATCAATGAGAAGCTCTACAAGCTTCTTATATTTGCTCATTTTTATAATCAACAAAATAACTTAAAACCACGTCACATTTTTCGATCTAAATTTTTCGAATATACAGTAGAATCTCAATTGGAGATCTCTAATGTTATCCACTCATATTCAAAGCTACTATCTGAAATATGGATAAATGAGGCGATAATTTAAAAAAAATAATAGCAAGCTGTTTCTCGAAGAAACGGAAATTAATCTTATTTCCGATGTATGTATATTTTCCTGAATAATAAATTGGAAAAACTCTGAGAGGAGATGAGAGTGTTATGTTAAGATTTGAACTTCGATATAAAATAAACTCTAGTAAATTCAGGAACTGACGTTATTTCCAGTTTCAAGAATGTAATTCACGACTCTATTTCCAAAGTGAAAGATTGACAAAACGTAAATATGAAATGACAGGTCTTATTTAATATGGTGGAGAACCCACGGTTGTAAGGCAAACTGGCAATCATTTTTTTTGAAAGTTCCTTTATCGATATACCCCGAATTGTTCCAAAAATATGGCTATCCTACTTTGCAAACAATATAAAGACAAATCTGGTGAATGAAAAGAATATGGTAACGGTGTATTCTGAGAAGTTCATTGGAATTTCAAGTGAAGTAATAATTAAACATGATTATTATCATAAAGCCTTGCACATTAGCATATTATTGAGAGAAAATGTTGAAAAGCTTTATTGAATTATTGCTGCATCTTGAAATTCAATTAATCATTATGCGAGAATAAAAACTGTGCCATCTACACATCTAAATAAAAGAATCCTTATCTACAGAATAAAGGACTTGGCAAACGGAAATTTAGGACTGCTTCAATCCTTTGATGAAAGAAATTGAAATAAATTTCGGATTAAAAGTGCAATCATCCGGTTCGGATGAGCTTGCATTTTTAAGGAGAACTGAGCAGCAAAGAAGTTCATAATGCTTTATTCTCAAATTCTGATGCAATAGTGAAGTCACTTGTTGGTTAATATAATATTTAAAATTGCTTTGCAATGTAAAAAATAAGTTAGATATGTTTATTTAGATATTGAATATATTTTTTTTTACAAATGGAAAAACTTTATTAGACACAGATTTAAAATTTTAACATAGTATATATGAATGTATAAATAAATTTTGCAGAAAAAAAACAAATAAGACATTGATTCACAATTAAAATATACAATTTAAAAACTAATAAAAGAAATTATTAAACTTAAAAGTGGGATTTTGTGTCATCTTGTTCATAGAAGGGAACATATGCTTCTCCACTGACTAAAGATTTCCACGATATTAATAGCACTCTTGAATTGTTATATTCGTGCCACTGTCCCGTGTAGGGATGTCGGCAAAATGCTGTGTAGTGACCATTATTAGTGGTTCCACAGTGATTACATATAGCATAGAGGTTGTACATACAAGGTGCAACATTATCAGCCGCGTAATGGTTCATATCAAACCCTTCTATTGGAAAATCTATTGAATCAATGAGTTTTCCACTAAAACTCTCTGTTTGCGAAAAGCGCTTCAGGTGAATAACCAGTATTTTCGGAAATTTATGAATTGAGAATGATTTAATGCATCGTCTTCGTTCCTTACATTTCGAACAAGTTGGTTTCTCATCACCGTCGAGTGTTTCTTCTCTTGTAAACGAATCTACACATTGTGAAAGTCGTAATTGACCTGTTCTTTGTGGTATCGGAAGGGATAAATCCCAAAGAGGATCGTGGGTAACTGAACAGTGACCACAGTGTGTGCACTTGATTGTTGATTTTAATTGACCGACAAAGTTATCCATAATCTTGGAGTTGTCCATTCTCGCATATCTTAACCGAAATTCTTGTGCTTTCTCGATATCACTAAATTTGTCATCAATTTCTGTTAATATGGGCTTTGGTTTTGCATATACCTTGTTGACATCTTCGTGAAGTCCTGCTAATAGGTAACGAAGAAACTCATGTGCATCATGTTGAGTGTATCCCATGAACCTTGAATCTCACTTTTCAATGATACTGTATTAACCACTCTGTCTGAACCATCTTCAGACCAAAGCTCTTGAATAACTTCAGCAAATGCTTTAATTAGTGTTCCTTTCATGCTAGATATGTTTATGTTAATATCTCTTATGTATGCGTCTTTCTTTAGATATTCTAATATAGCCACTTTGTGTTTGATAGGCATTGGATAATACTATTCATAAATCATGTGTTGCCAATATTTTTGAGGCCTTTGAGACCCAAAGAATCTTGGGGAATACCCTTTATGGATCTGAATGTGGAAATATTGTTAAAAGCTCTTTCGCAACTACTATCATTGTACGAATAATTTCGGATTCTATGATTGTCTTTCTCACTTGATCGGCGTGATAAGGAATTTGAATTGATGATGTTTGCTACTGAATTGGATTTAGATATTACGGATTTGAAAAGTGTTTTGGTTAGAGATAATCTATTGCGTATAGGAATCGCATCATTCTCTAGCATAGTCATCTTCTTCAGTATTCCTATGAATGGGACATCATCTGGCTGGTGGTTATCTGTATTTTTTAGTACACTGAGGCCCAAAAGCTTGTTGGGTGCATAATTTATTAAATTGTCAACGCATGTATTATCAGAAGGCACACATTCTGAAGAAGAGAATGAAGATGTTAAATAGGAATTTCGGAAAAAGGAAAGATCACATGTTTTAGGGTCTGTAATGTGAGAAAGTTTGAAAGTGGTAGAGGAATTACGTTTCTTATGATTAGGTTTCATAAAAAATTCTTCTAGAGGCTTAGAACGGGGAAACGTACCGAGAAAAGATGAAGCGTTTCCTCTTTGAATAGCAATACTTATTTGTTGTAAAAAGAACAAAGCTGCTCTTAAATCATTGGTTTCTACTGATATTTTTTTTGCCGATTTCTTTAATGAATTTTAAAGCTTCGCGACCGAAAACACCAGAGGTTTCAATTGCTACAGGAATATAAAATGTAAATGTTCTCCAAATTTTTGTATTTATTGATTTTAAAAGATTCGCCTTGTAAAGCTGCAGCGCCTGCGGAAGTAGATGTGGATCGGACATGAGACGGAGCCCAAGTGTCGGTGCAAGTGAAATCCCATATAACTGGTCTGCCGCGTTGCCATGGAATGAGGGTCATACCATCTGGACGTTTACCGTCGTCGCGGCAAGTACCTAACGGTTCCAACAAACAGGGAATCTTTGCAAATGCCATGCCTCGTTTGATTAGAACATTTACTGCAGAATGACGTGAAAAACGGCCGGCACTTAATTTGCAGTTTAGGCCGTGTCTACCATATTCATCAACATCAGCTCCGCAACGACAGCGATGTTTTACACAAATTTGACAACCTAAACGGAGACCAATGGAAATACGGAAACTTTCGTCATCTAAAAGCGTACCTAATGGGGCCGACGGTAAAGCGTTCAACCATGCTCCTGATTCCTTTGAAAATGCTGCATTCAAACGAGCCTTGTCTGGTAAATTGATAGCTTTCTGAAGCAGATTTTCTTTTTCAATGTTCAATAAAGGAATATCCCAGGATTTTTGAAAGGATTTATAATCATCGGGTACAACTTTGTTAGACTTTAATGACCAAACATTTTCTGCCTCCATTAATAAAGGGTCTTGTGTGTGGAAAAATATAGGCAGAATGTAATTAATGAAATTTTTTGAACTATTTAATGCTGACAAAAAAGAAAGAATAGCTACTGAAATGATTGAGCGATTTCCTAAACCACCATATGAAACAGGTAGTGAAGCTTGTTTCCAAGAAAGGTCCTCTAATTTAATGTTAATTAATGACTCTAATGAATGACGAATGGCATTGTCAAAATTGATTAAGATATCTTTATGTAACCAGGTCGGACTACATCTTAAGATATATGTTAATTTCGGAATTAATAGGCAATTCTTGAGAAGGTAATAAGCAATATGTGTCGGTAACCAGGATAAACGAGATGACATTTTTTTGGAAAAGGTTAGTTTTTCATTGAAAGCTGATAGAAAGGATTCGTTTAATAAAGGAGCACCTAATAGAAATAAATTTTGTCTGTTGGTAATTGTTATGCCTGGTGCTACAGAATTAAATATATCAATGGTTAGATTATTTGGTGTTTCTAAGAAGAATAACTCGCATTTGCTGAAATTGAGTTCAAGACCAATATCCTTGGAATTGTTTATTATATAGACAAGAGACTTGAACACGGAATTAGTATTACCACCTAAACAACCATCATCAAGGTACCAAGCATTGAATTCTGTGTCAATGTTGCTAATAAGTTTGTGTATTGATATGCAAAAAACGAGATGTGCCAAAGGGTCCCCTTGTTGGACACCTCTTCCCGAATAAATTATGTTTTCGCCAAATAGAAGATATGAAGGGAATCGATAACATTGATTGATGAAAGGAAAAATTTCAGGTAGAATATCTGCTACAAGTTTTAATAAATGATCGCGATGAATTGTATTGAAAGCATTTTTAAAATCAATTTTCAGAAAAACTTTATTATTAACGTCTGGATGATTAGAGACGTAACGTCTTGCTGCATGTGCAACTGCTTCACAACCACCTTTCGACCTGAAACCAAATTGTAATGGACGAAGTAAATATCCTAATTTGTCTCTGATGTTTGAACAAATTATTTTCGCTACTAAACGACGATAAACTGTACTAATAGCAATTGGTCTGATACCTCTTGCTTTTTTAGTTAAAGCTAATAGTGACGCGCCGAATAAAATAGGACAATATTGATGTTTACTGTGTCATTTAAAATAAAATTACAAAATTTACACAAAGATGATAAGAGATTTTTTCCTGAAAGGCCAGCACTGTAACTTATTAAATCTTGTAGATGTGAAGGTCTTAAAGAGTTTAAACCACCAGCAGAACTTGTTTTGAAAAGAGTTTATTGCGCTACTCACAAATGCTTCTGTTATAAAAAAAGGAATGTGTTCCGAAATCAGAGTAGGGAACGTACTATTAAGTTTCTCTACAGGGTGTTCCGATTTTAAATCTGTTAAAGTGGCTGCACTGACATCAGCAAAACTGTTATCTGAAGCTAAGATTTTGATTGCTGATGTCAAGTCGCCGTCAGGAACTTTGTTAATGACATTTTTAATTTTACTATTTTTTGATAAATTTATGTTTTTCCGAACTGAGAAATTTCTATTTTGTTGATCAGAGAAATTTAAATGATGATCTATATTTTCAAAAGTTTTCAAATTATTCTTTATTATAGTAGAGAGAGATACTTTTTTATTAGAATTTTTAGAAGGAAGACTCAAAACATTATACGGAAAAAGCAAAAGATTTTCCCAGGTAGTAATAGAATTTTGTCTTACGCATTCTTCAATCAGATTAGATAGCGTTGAGGCACAAAGAGTCCTTGAAGCTTTTGGGACTCTTCTTATTATATTATTAGTTAAACTAAAATTTGTTTGTTTGTGCATTTTTTTTCCAATTATTATTATTTGTAGTTAAATAAAAATCAAATTTGGATACTATTACTATATTTAAATAGAATTATTACCCAGTTTACAATTATTATTAATATGCAATGTTTCTTTACGGCTACGAAAATTTGCTACTTGATACGTACTCGTTTACTAATCGTGACACCGAAAGAAAAGATTTGGGAAAGTTTCCCGAGAATTATTAGCTAAAATTGGGTAACTTGCGATAGAAAATGAGAGAGAGAATCGTAAGAATAATAAAATAAATCGATAAATTACTTCAGTAACTTACTGAGATACAACTTGAGCTTAACTCAAAGCTGGAGCTGAACCGATTCATTCGACGAAAAATTCAAGACTGATGCTTATAATTGAGATCTTCGTGCAGAAATGATCGTATGCCACCTAAAAAACTCGTAATTCCTGAAATGGTCATAAGTGCAAATCTTAGAAGACGAAGGGATATTTGGCACCCACACACCTTTCTAGGTAAGGCGTTAGTTCCATTAATAACATTGAATAACTATCTTTGCTAATTGTTTGTTAATAGATAGATTTAAGTGAGTTGGTTAATGATTCCACTACGACCTTTTCAGATATATTGTGATCCTCTAAATCTAGATTACATTTTACAGCTTTATTCTTCTTTGTTAATTGAGCTTTTTATGAGAGGCAATGCGTCAGAGTATATTTCGAACGGACAATACTTTTTTACATACAAAAGGGGTTTTAAATAGTGTTACGTAGCATAAAAGGTTGTTAATTCGTTACAAAAGAAAATTGATCAACGAGAAAAATGTATTTCCGAACAATGTTGATTAGACTATAATTTGAAGAAACTCAATCAGGAGTCTCTATGACGATGAATGTTGAAGTAAACAGGAAAAAGAGTCGATCCTAACTATATAAACTCAAGTGCGATTTTCTTGTTACAACGTGTACTTTTATGTAAGAATAGTGGCAGACACCGCAGACTGGCAGTATGACGGTAATTTGAAATCAAGCATGGGGAATTTCCAGAAACTGCTGTAAAAGAATATAAAGTAAGTAAATACTGAAAAAGATTTCTTCCGTTTGCCAAATAACTTTCATATCGACCGCACAAACGTTACACAATACTGGCAGAAATTTCTCCCTTCCCCGTCCCCTAAAAGGGGTTCGTTTGCTAGTGAGCGTGCATTACATTACAATTAATTTTACTCAATAATTTTTGACGAAACAACAGATATATCTCACCATTCCCAACTAAGTTTGACAGTTAGATTCGTTTATAAAAATGAAATAAAAGAATGCTTTTTAGGATTTGTAGATCTCCATAAATCTTATTATACAACCAAAGCGTCCACTTCTACTAGCTCTGATGATAACGATAACGCTGAGACCAATTT
This sequence comes from Galeruca laticollis, assembly GCA_963921935.1. NCBI lineage: Eukaryota > Metazoa > Arthropoda > Insecta > Coleoptera > Chrysomelidae > Galeruca > Galeruca laticollis. The sequence continues at coordinate 117,810,099 of OY998183.1, read as the reverse complement.
TGAGCCAAAAATTACTGGGGAGATCTTAGGTAAGTCAGTATTGAAACACATGAAACTGTTAGGGCTTAATTTAGGAAAATGTGTCGGCATTGGCTGTGACAATTGTTCAGTTAATTTATCTAAAGTTAAAGGGGCTGCACAGGAAATTAAGAAAGAAGCTAAAAACGCTAGAATTTGCCCGTGCTTTAGTCACAGGTTAAATTTAGTTTTATCGCAGTCAGTAAAAGTAAAATCTGTAAAAAATTGTCTTGACAGTATCCAAGAAATCGTAACTTTTTTTAGCCTTTCTGCTAAGAGAAATTACGTCTTGGAAAAATATTTAAAATGTAAATTAAAAAGTCCATGCCAAACACGTTGGATTGAGAGGCATGACTCAGTTTTACAATTTACTACAGACCTGTTAAACATTGTCAAAGCCTTGAGAGAGATTTCATATGCCGAGTTTGAATAAAGTCTAATAAGCAAATACTAAGTTATTCAATTAAATGTAATGGCAAAATTACGAAAATGTTCATAGTTCAGGTCATACAATAAACACCAGCAAATAATTTCTATGACGCTATTGCCAAAAACTGACGTATAAAGTATGTTTCACATTACTTTTTGTTTTGTCAATGTCAAAATTTAATTTGCTGGTGTTTACTGTATTACCTGAGCTATGAACATTTTCGTAATTTTGTCATTACATTTAATTGAATAACTTAGTATTTGCTTATTTGACTTTATTCAAACTCGGCACATGAGTTTATCATATCGGCCTCTTCAAAAAGTTATAACATTTTTCAATAAAATGTACTAGGGAGCCAATATTTAGCCACTTCAAAATTTTCATGGGATTTCCTATGTTTCACTCGGCAATGCATCACCCGGTATGTAAAAAGTGACAACTTGTAAATTGCAAGCATTTTTAATATATTTTTAATTTTGAACTTTATGGATGGGAGGGAGAGGCCGATGCGCCCCCCCTGCCCCAAGTTCAAATCCTAAAGCCACCACTGATATATGTCAAATTATATGTGATGACGTTTACACTATCACACTAAGATAGTGTAACACATATTATATCATAACCCAACATAGAATGGAAATGGAGTCCAGGGTAAAGAAAAAACGGTTACAAGAAAGTAGAAACAGAAGAAGGATAAAAAGATAAAATGTATTCTGTTAAATATAAAGTTGAACCAAGTTCATTGATGTATTCGTCAGATTATACAGATACAGTCTACCTGTTCAGTTTCATTAAAACCCTTATATATCGGATTTCACACACATTAAAAATTCAAGCTACGAAAAACTATCAAATAGTTTTCTTTGGGGAAGATAAGAGTGATACAATTTTCACTTACAATATCACAAGAGCTAAAATTATTTTTGAACACGAATAATTTGTTAAAATATTCGTGGCCGATAAAAAATTTCCAAGAACATTCTTATCTCGTCTCATATTAGGTTAGAAAATTTCATACCAAAATTTGGAAGAAAATTATGAATCAAACCTGATATTTTAAATTTATTTGACATTTTAAACTAATTTCACTGGTTGGGAAGTCAGCTATGGTATTATTGTTATTGATATAAGTTGATTTGTCATTTTTATTTGAACAGTTTTATCACAGTAGATGTCAGTTACAAGGTCGTAGTATATGTACGTTGATTTTAAAAAGTGTATACTGAGATGTCGCCATTTGGCAGAGAAAATCAACAAGTTATTAGACAAGATATTCAAAATCTAATACCAGATAACACTAAAAAATCAAAACTAAGTATATGGATGAATTTTAGCAACGAAAAGTCGTATGATGTTCATGTATGTATGAGTGTAGTACAGCTGGCTAATATTCTAGAGGATTATGCGTTCAATATGAAAAAGAAATGTTTTGAAGATTACAAGGAAAGTTCTGTTAAAATTATGTGGAATTCTACTGCTAAGCAATTACAAGAAATTTATTTTGAAAATAAAAAATAAAATTTAATCAGTTTTCTGATGTGGAATTTGCGACTGCCAGAGATGCTCGGGTCGCTAAGCGTAAAAAACTGCAAAGCAGCCCATTAAAAAGAAAAGGGAGTGCCTCAGCCGTCACCAGTGACGAATATAAAAAAATTGTTAAATTTTGTTAATCCAAATGGCTTGCAGCGTAAATTTTTCCACATAATTTCACATGAGTTGGCATGGAGAGGAGGGTAGGGATATTCTGCCTGTATTCAATATTTCAAAGAAGAAACTGATAATTCAGGAAATCCAACAGGTCGGATAGAGTATAATCTAACATTCTCCGAAACTGCACAAGGTAAATCCAAAAAATTGTCAGTTAGTAAATGGTTGATTAAAAATGTCGAGAATCCACACACGAGTTCCGTTCGCTTGTTTAAGAAGTTTATTGGAAAAAATGGGATTTTAAGAACGAAAAACTTTAATTAACTTCAAATCTATACTGGAGTCAACTCAATTCGTAATTTTTCTGGTTGCCATGGTAACGAAATGAAATAAAAGATCTTATTGGTTTTAAATTTACACATTTATTATTCGATGTTTGTTCAGATTTACACCCATCAATTAAGCATCCGCGAATTATTCTTGAAACATCATACATCCAAAAATACATTTTTGCAGTTTTATAGAATGAAAACTACAAGCTCCAGAACTATAAATTCCATTAGGACCGCACAAATTGTCCCAAAAAGACATTTTCGATATTCTCGTCGGTTTTCCATTCACTGTAGCGAACAAATTTGAGTTTTATTCTGCTGTTAAACTTCTTCTTGTCATCAATCACCAGATGAAAGTTACTAAATTTTGTAGAATGTCGAATAATCGAGAAATATTTGGTATGTATGTGTGTCCTGTGTCCAGGAGAGGCACCTGAAAAAAATTGTAATGGAAAATACTGGAAATGGTTTATTTACAGGCAACTATGAATCATTTACTCATAAGGACCAAATAATATGTACCTCGAATAATTTTATTAGTATGCAGGAAAATATATATATATATATATATATATATATATATATATATATATATATATATATAGTGGCAATGTAATCCCAAAAATATATAATATTGAAAAGTCTATTTTCTAGGTTGTTTGAAATAATTGAAAGAATATTATATTTCACATTTTTCTATTGAAATGGATATAATGTTAACGTTTCGCTCCTTCTTTGGACGCATTTTCAAAACAATACCATTGTAAAAATAAGGGACGATTAAAATTTTAGCAGATAGATAAAAACATAACATCAGTGAGTTTCTTAAGAACATCTATAAAAACAAAGCAATAAGATCGATGTACTCACCTTAGAATATCAACGGAACGATACTATACGAGGTAGGTTGGAATTAATTCCTTAATCAGCTTATAATAAATTATAATATCTTGTCTATCATTCACAGAAAATATCTTGTTTTATGTGTATCATTTCTTTATCAAAAATTATCAATTGAAGAAATGATAAACATAAAACATGATAAGTATTCTGTGAATTATATATATATATATATATATATATATATATATATTAAGAAAAACAAAGAGCAAACAACAAGTGTTATCATGGGAAAGCACGCAAAAATAAAGAGGTTACTGAAGAGAAGTGGTAACCGTAAACATGCATGTTCCTAGCTCATTAGTCTTCATCAGTACGGTTTAACCAAGTATGGATGTGAAACTTGGGAGCAACGATGTTAAATGAAACATAGAAGAACACAAACAACGGAAAATAACAGGACAACCAAACGCACATTTGTGCCATCAATTGGAAGATTCCGATTTTGGAACAACAACCAATATCAACACCTTGGGTTGGTTTTTTCCAGACAGGAGGGCTTTATGCGCCTACGTGTTGGTATTGGTTGTTGTTCCAAAATCGGAATCTTCCAGTTGATGGCACAAATGTGCGTTTGGTTGTCCTGTTATTTTCTGTTGTTTGTGTTCTTCCATGTTTCATTCAACATCGTTGCTCCCAAGTTTCACATCCGTACTTGGTTATACCGTACTGATGAAGGCTGATGAGCTAGAAACATGCATGTTCACGGTTACCACTTCTCTCCAGTAACCTCTTTATTTTTGCGTGCTTTCCCATGATAATAACACTTGTTGTTTGCTCTTTGTTTTTTATATATATTAAGATGACGACATCTATAATAATTTGAGGTTGAGTTTTATATAATAAAAGAAGAATATTTGAATAACTAATAACCTATATTACAAATATAACCAATTTTCTTTTTTTGTTTTGAAAAACATTTTAGCATATAAAGAAAATGTTTACATTCATGAATCTGTCAAAATGTCAAAATGATTTATGATTAAAAAAATTTTTTTTAAAAAATTCAAATATAATTATATTTACCAATTTATAACAATCTCAATTTACTTATCCTTGATAATGGAAATAAACGTTTCCGAAAGCTTGGAAGAAAAACAGTAACAAGAGTTTTCTTTAAATTAACTTGCCGTTACCCCAATATTCGTGGTTTTATATATATATATATATATATATATATATATATATATATATATATATATAAAATGTTGGGAAAGGTTTCGGCGGTTAGAGTGATGAAGAAATGAACTAGGTTCATGGGTTGAACCTCGTTCGAAATTTGTAAGTCAGGGCTAGGTTTTTCGATCATTAATCTAGTAAGTTATCCGATTCGGTAATCGCAATTTGCCTACTCTACTCAACGAATCACCCCTTACGGCTAATAAATACATCTACAAAAAATCCGATTTAATACTTTGCCAGTTTATTTAGTCCTGTTTACATTTTTATAAATTACATCATTATAATGAATGAAATATCTTTTATTTCTCTAACATACGGTAATGTAACATATAAATATATGACATCTGCAGACATAAAAATGCGTTCTTTTTGATGGTACTAGCAAAATAGGATTTTCCCATTTAAAAAAAATATTAGGGCATAACTCGAGCACTGATGACGTTATAAAAAGTCCTCCATAGAATGCGTAACTGAAAAATTGAATCGACGTGTCTGATCAAATGCCTTTAACGAATTCCATTTGACTTCTACCTTTTTTAGATTTCTGCTCGTATTTTTCTCCTTTTATTGTTTAGAGTTTATTATATTCTAGGTTTATACTTTGAAAACCAAAAAAATTAATCAAATATTAGTACTGTTGAAATATCCACAATCTGATCTGTACACACTCGATATTAATATACCATGATTTTTAAATGAAAGAAGCAGAATTCAGCTTCATGGAACAGAGTTTCGAAAAATAAATAAAACAAACTGAGTTCCCGACGGATCTGACATATTTCTTGAAAACTTCTTTTGCTGCATCAATTGGATTATATATACGATTGTAAACACACTGAATCAATATTTCAGGACACAGCGAGCAAGTCTCCGACTGAGGTTGTGAAAATACCCCACGGACTCAATTTAATGAATAAATAAGGCTACCAGCAAGCACCGAATAAAGAATAGATTTGTTGGAATGTATTATCAATGTATTTTGTTTTATATATTATGTATATCCTCTAATACAAATATTAATAGAATCCTCATATAGTACAAACAATACACAAAAACTGCTCCAGTTTAAGATAGTGCGAAACGTAACAGTAGACAGAATCAAATGTCAACAGAGAAATTAAACGTAAGGATATGAGAAATTAGCTGTTTTCTTGTTAAATATCATAAAACACACGATTAAATTATCATATGTATTATAAAATGGTCAGAAATAATAATTGGAGTTAATTAAAATCCTATTTTTATAAAAATAAATATGAAACAATCACATATATGGTATTTAGTTAATTAGGCTATAGAATTATTGTAAATAGAGATTATAATTATACCTCTAAAAAAGTTTAAATGGAAAAAGAAGGTATTAAGACAGTTGATAGTGACGAATTTTGAAAGTTTTGGGAAGAAGTAAATAGAGTGAAGTGTTAAAAGAAAAGCTATACGACATAATTATTATTAATTTGGCAATTTCGAACATTTAATTACATGACAATCGATTATTATTAAATCTAACATTGTAACAAGCAACCTATGAATATCCGGTGAAGAAAGTTTGTTGATAAATCAAAAGAAAATCGTCTGGAGAGAATTGATAGTGTGAACGGCTTGTTGGTGAGTTCTCGAAATTTTAACCAAAATTATTGAAATTTATTTAAATAAAGTAAAAATTATTATCTAAATCGATAACTGGAACTACAGTACTAAGTTTGAACGAGTTTACCACTCGAGAAGGAAGTCTTCAGGGAGAACGGATAAATAATTGTGGGTCATAGCAGTATCTAGGTGACGCTAAGTAGCAGACATGTTGAACTTTTCAACGAATAAGGTCAGTGAAATTCCTTTTTTGGGTCCCAAAGCAAAACTATCGATATAAAATGATCATTTTTCCTAACCAATATAAATAAAAATAAAGGCCTATAACAATTTAAAGCACAAAAGTTCAAATTAAACAAGCGCTGGTTATAATGATTCTAATAATAAGGAACTCGTACTCACCTATTTTAAATATTATCAAGATCCTTGATAATATAAGTATTTAAGAGTTAACTCTCAAATACCCATGTATAAATTCATATACGTAATTTTATATTGACTCATCATAAATTTATGTAAATAGCTTGTACATACATATATCGTTTGTATATATATTAAGAATAACTCACTGGTCAGCTGATGTTCGGATTGCAGTAAATATCTATCTATCCTTTTCGCTTTTATTCACTCTAATTAACTTATTTTTCATTAAAAACTGCCTAGCTCTCTCATGCGCGTACTGTAATCTATATTTCAATTCTTTGTCATACCTTTCAAAGTTGTAACATGGTTCAATTTCTGAATTTAAACATTCTGGAATGTTGGATTTCCTACCGTAAAATAATTCGAATGGAGTGTATCCATGATACGTATTAGGTATTGTATTATAACAATATGCAAACATTTTTACAAACTGACACCAGTTATCCCTAGAATCCTTGATAAAGTTTCTTATGTACTCGTTGAACGTTCTGTGCAGTTTTTCACAGCTGCCTATTGATTCGTGATGATATGCTGTTGAAAAATTGTGTTTTATTTTCAAAAGTTCTGCTAAATTCTTCATTATTTCGTTGTTATATTCCGTTTCTTGATCTGCCCTTATTTCCTCCATTAACCCATAAGTTGGTATAACGTTGTCGAATATAGCTTTTGCAATTGTGGCTGCCTCTTTGTTGTCGACTGGTATCATGATCGCGTATTTTGTCCATTCACATAATATTGTTATACAATAACGATTTCCATTATTACTTTCTACTTAAGGACCTATTGTGTCTATGTATATAATATCAAAATGTTTTATAGATGTGTTCGTGATGACAAATTTCTCCTTATGACTGGGTTTCGCTTTATTCACTTGACATTAATAGCAATTCTTTACATATTTTCGTTAATCTTTCTACATGTTTTTCCATCTAAAATTCGCTCTCAATATCTTTAATAGTCTATTGTTTCCTAGGTGTTCTCCAAACATTAGATTATTATGATATATTTCTAAAATCTCTTGAATCTCTTCTTTCCGCTGTACCGTCTTTGGTACTTCGCAAATACATACTAGTATGTTTTTCAACCTTTAATTCCCTTCTTCTATAAATTCTTCTATTGTGCACTGTTTGAATATACCATTTGCGTATACATATCTTCATTCTTTTTACTTCAAATTTTACTGAAAGCTCATCAAGCTTTTCCAACGTTCGTCCTAAGTCGAATTTGTGTATTCCGGTAGGTAAGGCTTCACTAAATTTATTTTTGATCCGAATGCTCATCCTTAACGAGATACGGTTATTTTCAGAATGTAAAATTGGTAATTTATGTGTCTCTAGATTATTTATAACTTTTATTACTGAAGGGTTTTCTGTTAGCTTTTCTTCTGCTTCCTTATCATTCTTGAGATCTTTTTCTGTTCGAGCGTTCTCCTTGCGCGTTTGTGCTCTTGTGATCGCCAAGACATGTGAGTTATTTATGTACAAATCCTTGAGTTCTTCTATGGATATTCTTGATATACTGTCCGCGTAATTCCCCTAACAAACTGTATATCAAAACTATATTCTTCCAAATCGATTCTTATTCTCGTGACTCTCAAAGACGGATCTTTCACTGCGAATAAATGAGTTAGTAGTTTGTGATCTGTTTTTACTATAAAATTGTTGTTCACTGTACCAGTTTCTCGTAGCTGTACCTCCCATAATTCTGCTCCGCCAAGATCCAAAATTCAGATAAAAGACCCTATACTCGTTATGCATATGCTCGTTCGGATGCGTCTCTATCACTAACTTGCTCCAATTATTACCATTTATTTCCACTATCATCGGTTCGCAGGATCTATTCACCATTTTAATATTTGAATGTTACCATTAGTTGTCAGGATCCATTTATTATCGTTGAATAATACTATTTGTTTGCAGGATCGCCATGTGGTGATTAAAACGTCAAGTGAAACATGAAAAGTCCTCAATCCTCAGATGATATATTGAATATTATTTCTAACAAAGTTACTGACAGATAACTTATACAAAATGCATTACTAACATGACACTAGTTAACAATGAACTCTCCTTTTCAACGTAATGAATTCATATATATATATATATATATATATATATATATATATATATATATACATATATATATTATTAAAAACTAAACATAAACAGTTGATGATCTCCTTCGACCTTACTATACTTAAATTATTTATATCGTTGAATCGCGTTTATTATTATATTTACAAACAGTCGTGATATCGTTTAGAACAATAACCTTCCTACAACTTATTCCTTCAAGTTCACTGGCCACTGACCATACTTAAAATTAAATTGTTCATTTGTTATAAAAGCGTTTACTTTTTATAATATAAGCTACTTAAATCCTCTTTTTTTTATTTATCTTTTTCGTCTCCATTTAATTTATTTTTTTGTATAATAACACCCGATATACAAATAGTTAGATTTTTATGATGCCCATTTCAAGGAGTATCTAAATATCCTATAATAAGAATCATTACATTTTATTATATTGAAATGCCAGTATAAGTATGTCTTTTAGAATATACAAAGAAAACTACAAGTTTGCTTACAGTGTGAGAACCAAGAAATGATAATATAGTGAGTTGAAAACATGTTTAGTCCAAGCTGATATTCTGTAATAGAGAGACATACCTACCGGGTGCCCAATTTAAATGAATAAACAGTATTCGTAAAACTGTAATCGAACTTTAATTTAATTCGACCGGTTACAAATTAAGATCCTTTTCCATATCCAATACTAGGATTTGGTACTCATGAAAATTAATAGATACAGTGTTAGAATAACAAACAAATTTTGCGTTTTTGTCCACCACGTACTATTTTGAATCCACTTCTGACACATTTTTGGAATCAGTTCAGCTCTTAAAATGAAATTAATGGAGTTCTTTCATATTGCCGACGTCATCACTCAAAGGTTATTCACCCTATATCATTGATTATTCTTTCAAAAAATAGTAGATTGAAATGAAAATCGACATGTTTCGGGAATTTTCTGTCTTTCTGTTTGTTTAGGTAATAATTAATTTATGCGTTGATTTATGGATGCACTATATAGGAAATATGAATGAAAACATTTTATGAACCACTAATACGTACTGTGAGTGGACAAAATAGAAATTTGTGTTAACATATAAAAGAGCCTTTGCTGTATTTTGGCTAATCAGAATTTTGACTTCTCAATTGATAGTTTGAACAATATGATGCGACTGTATACCCTAACTCTTCTGACAGAAGAAACGTTTTCTCAAGTATAAAATGAAAAACTTTCACTGGGTCGAAACCTTGTTTTGAGTTTCATAAACATTGAAATAATAATTACATTATGAAATAGGGTCTCTTATTTTGTAGATATTCACTCATTTTCATATTAGTTGTATGAATCTTGTGGCATGTTATATTGATATTTTATATCACGTATTTTCGCAACCATAACAAAAAAAAATTGAGTCTTCCTCACCAAATATTTTTTTCTTTCTCTTCTAATATCACTCTCGCTGCGATAGAACGAACAGGAACCCCAAATGTTTATGTTTGATTCCATTACCTGAAACAAATCAGAATCGAAATTAATATACACAAAATTAAAAGAATATTAATATCCTTTTTATTATATAACAATCACGTTAATATTGTTACATCAGCATGTAACTGTATAAATGTTTCCTTTGATATCAACATCACAACTTTTTGGTAAATCTTTATGTAAATGTATGTAATGTAATACGTTCACGTACACCTGAACAGACTTTTATACATAGACGTAGTCGCATACTGAATTAAAAGCACATAAGAGAAAAACGTTGTGGGATTGTGTAGAAATGTTGACAGTAGCATGAATACCGTTCCAAACGTGAGTCAAGTTCAAATTACTCTACTATCTCAACTGCTACTAGAACATATGATAATTTCATGAAGTAGTTTAAAACAAATTAGAATTTATCATTATATTATATAATGATCCATATGATATCAATATCTCTTAGATATCATATTAAGCCGGGTTCAGATCAATAAATATTAACATTGTACGTTGTATTTTCCGCAAATTAGCTCTCGTTTGTCAAAATATTTGTATATGTGGATGCGTTTGTCGGTGTATATGCCAACTTCAAAGATATATGTGTCGATTTCCTGTTTTACTGTGTTATAAAAACACCACCACTACGCACATAAGTGAAGGAGCAATGCCGGTTCTAGACCATTCCTTATGTAAAATAACATGGGAAATCGCCAAGGTCCATCGTGGTAATTTTTGACTCAATTCGATCTGCGCATGCGTCAATCATAAGGTCTTGTGCGCATCCTTCTCAGTCAGTTGATAATGGGATATCAAAATAAAAAACAATTGAATAAACATTTTATTGTACAATATAATATTGAAAAGTATAATAAATGAAAATAATAACTAACAATAATTTTTATCAGTTAAACTCGAATCATCGAGACGAGTGGTCGTTCCGAAAACGAGTTCAGCAATAGTGTGTATACTTAAAATCTAATCAAAGTAATTAGTGTAAAAACAGGTGAGAGAATCGATTCCAATATTAAAGTATCTGGGAATTTATTAAAATAATATGATAGAATATCGATATATTCTTCCCACATAAAAGTACCGTTGCCATACCCAAATTAAAAATTTCTGAAAAAACCCACACAGTGATGGCTTCCGACTACGGGGGCGCATCAAATTCTACAACAACTAGTCAACGTCAATATTCTCAAGTTGTTAACTCTGATATGTTTCCAAAAAAAGAACAAGCGATCGTATTAAATGTTAATGACAATCTCACTCTCGGAGACTATGTGGAAGCCGTCGCAAGTATTGTTGGCTCCAAAAATATACTGTTTGCCTCTAGAATGTCAAATAATAGAATATGTATGTTCTTGTCGACTGTCGAAGCTGCCCAAGATATAACTGAAAAGTATCAAACTTTAAATATAAAACAGCACCAAGTAGGAGTTCGACGACTCATTACTCCAGCAAAGCGAATCATCCTATCAAACGTCTGTCCATCAATACCACATGACATACTAGAAGCAGAAATCCTAAAAATAGGTTTTTCAAAAGTATCACCAATGGCATTCCTCCGGGCAAGTCTGTCAGGAAACGAATACGCACACATCCTAAGTTTTCGACGTCAAATCTATGTAGTACCAAACGATGACATAAGTCTACCTCCCTCATTGGTCATTACATTTGAAGATACAACATATAGAGTGTTTCTATCATTCGACGGAATAACATGTTTCCTTTGCAAAACCCCAGGACATGTTGCCAAGCTTTGTCCAAATCAAGCACCAAACTCATCCAACTACCAAGAAAATATTACAATGCCAGTTGAACCAATATCAGTAGAAACCTCCGTAGAAGATCTTAGCCGAATTGACGAGACGAATGATACTCCTCCATCAAATACCTTTAAACGACCACGGCAATATCTAACAGCTAGTTCCAGCGACCTTACATCCGAAAAAGATCCTGTGGAAGTGGCAAGTAATACAACAGATCAAAAGACCAAAAGGAAAAAATCCAAACAATGCCCCTCCGCAACCAAACAAAATCCAAATGCCGAAGATCTGGAACCTGTAAAAAAATTCTACAATGAATCACCTCAACAACTCCTTACATTTGAAGAACTCTCCGACTTCATGGATAACGCATTTGGCACAACTGACCCCTTAAGTATAGCCCAACAATACACAGATAATATTCCTGAACTACTCGCCCTTCTCCACAACATTTACCCATTTATACAACACAGGGCGATGAAATCCCGATGCACAAGAATCCAATCCAAGATACGTAAGCAACTGAATTTAGTCTCGATATCAACAAATGAAGAAGATGAAGATAGTTACGATTCATCCACTTCTCAACTAAGTCAACACTAATACTTTCTTACTCCAATGGAATATAAATGGGCTAATAGCCCATCTGGAAAAATTAAAACTCTTAATATCAAAAACTACAGAAGATGTGATCTGCATACAAGAAACTAACTTCAAAGATAACAAATACTACTCACTAAGAGGTTACGAATGCGTCCACAAAAATAGAGAGTCTGACAGAGCTAGTGGAGGAGTGGCTATTTATATAAAAAATAATTTTACATGGAAAAATATACAAATTACATCAGAACTAGAGGTAGTTGCAATTAACATACAATACTATGAGAAGAATTTGAACATTATTAATATTTATATTCCATCCAACAAAAAATTCACTTCACAAAGCTTACAAGAAATAACCAACCAAGTAAATGGCACAAAAATAATAGTAGGGGATTTCAATTCACACAATACAGCGTAGGGATCCAAGACTACAGACAAAAGAGGGAGAGAAATAGAAAAATTTACAAACACAAACAGTCTTATAATAATAAACTCTGGAGCGGGTACAAGATTAAATCCACTAACAGGAGAATTATCTCCTATTGACCTAACTATTTGTGACGCACAAATTGCACCAAACCTGAGTTGGCAGCCAAACTCATACTTATATGGAAGCAACCACCTACCTATAAGCATAGAATTTCATTCCAGAAAAGACAAGAACGATCATCTTAACTCAATCGAAAAATGGAATTTGAGACGAGCAAATTGGTTTAAGTTTACTGAGTACATAGAAAGAAATATTCCAGAATTTGATCAGATTGAAGATAACATTGACGAAATAACGAATGTACTTACCGATACCATTATACAAGCTGCAGAAATACATATTGGGTATGTAAAACCATTAAAAACCAAAATTCCAGTACCTTGGTGGACACCACAATGCGAAGAAGCTATTAAAGCGAGCAAAAGAGCGTTATATAAGTTAAAAAAGAACAAAAACCAAACTAACTTAGTTGAGTTTAAAAGACTCAGAGCAAGAGCAAGATACGTCACTAAGCAAGCTAAAAAGGACTCCTGGAAATCATTTGTCTCAACAATCACTCCAAATACTTCAAACTCCGAGATATGGTCAAAAATAAAGAAATTAAAAGGAATTTCATCAAAACATAAAATAACAAGTTTATCCCACAATACTGAAATTATCTCTAATAACGCACTTATAACACAAACATTTGCAGAAGAATTCTCTAGAATATCAAGCGATGAAAACTACGAACCAGAATTTAGGGAAGATAAACGCGATACAGAACAAAGAATAAAATTAAATCATGCTACAGGTCAAAACCACCCATTAAATGTACAAATCGACAGTGAAGAATTAGAAGAGGTGCTGAAACAATGCAGCGATAAATCCAGCCCGGGACCTGACAAAATCCACTACACTTTTTTAAAAAACCTCCCAATAACTGGAAAAAGGTATTTGCTACAGACATACAATAAAATTTATTTAGAACACAAATTTCCAAAATCATGGTCAGAAGCTATCATAGTGCCAATACCCAAGCCACACAAACCAAAGAATTTGGTAACGTCTTACAGACCAATATCCCTAACATGTACAATGTGCAAAGTCTTAGAGAAGATATTAAACCGCAGGTTAATGTGGCATCTGGAAAAACATAACCTTATATCGATACACCAAAACGGATTTCGAAAAAACAGGTCAGCAAACGATAGCATTATAAACCTGGAATCCGAGATACACAATGCATTTGCTAACGGTCAGAAACTGCTAGCGGTATTTATGGATCTTGAAAAAGCTTACAACTTAACATGGCAACATAAAATTCTTGAAACACTGGTAGATTGGAACATTAATGGAAATATAACAGCATTTATCGAAAAATTCTTGACACAACGTAATTTTGTAGTCAAAACAAATGGAGAATTATCTACCAAAAGAAAAATAGAGAATGGAATTCCCCAAGGATCTTCCTTAAGCACAACATTATTTCTTGTCGCCATAAATGACTTCACCTCTTGTATCACATCTCCACTACGTGTAAGCTTATATGCTGACGATATTGTAATATACGGAAAAGGTAAAAATATTAAAACATTGCAATCCCTAATTCAAAATGGATTAAACAAAATTTATGAATGGAAAAACAAGTCTGGCTTCAAAATATCTCACGAGAAAACGAAATGTGTCTTATTTGCACGAAGAGCCCAGAAAGAATACCCGGAACTGACCATAGGAACCACCAAACTCAGTTTCACGAAAGATATCAAATTTTTGGGAATAATTTTTGATGATAAACTTAACTGGAAAAAACACTTTGACTATCTTAAACGAAACAGTACGCAAAGCTTAAACATATTAAAAATCCTATCACATCAAAAATGGGGAGCAGATACAAACAGTTTACTTAACATTTACAAAAGTACCATTAGATCTAAAATAGAATATGGAGCCATGGCTTTCCAAACCGCTAAAAAAAGTTATATAAAAACTGTGGAAATAATTTCAAATAAAGCACTTAGAATAATAATTGGTGCGTTCCCAACAACCCCCACAGACACTCTCTATAAACTTCTTGGAGAGATGCCATTTACATATAGAGTTCAACATTTATCTTTATCCTACTCGACAAAAATGTTGGCTCTTCCTAACCACCCTTACCACAAAAAAATTTACACTGGATCAGTGCAAACAGCTTTTCCCGCAAATATCAATATTACACCACCTTTTTACAACACAGTTAAAACGTATATGGCAGAAATCAACTACAGTTTTCCTGAAATAATTCCTATAAACAGCTATAATTTTGCCCCCTGGATTCTCTCACCTATCTCCGTGAACACAGAACTTTCCAAATTCAATAAAAAAGAAACACATCCTTCTCTACTGAAAAATGAATTCAATAGAATATGTGGAATTTACAAACCGTCAGAAGTTTTATTCACTGATGCTTCAAAAAATGAATCAAATCGATCAGTAGGCTCATCAGTAGTTACAGCAACTAATACACAAAAATTCAGGCTACCAGAGGAGTGTAGTGTCTATACAGGAGAAGTCTTCGCTATCCATCAAGCTTTAGTTTACGTAATGAGTAACCCAAAAACAAAATATGCAATCTGCTCTGACTCACTAAGTGCCATAGAAGCGATTCGACAAATGTGGGCAAGCAACCCTTTAGTGCAACAAATCCAACAACTCCTCCACCAATTATTTACGCTAGAAGTAAAGGTCACACTTATCTACGTCCCCTCACACGTAGGAATCGACGGCAACGAGTCAGCTGATACAGCTGCCCAAGAAGCAACATCGTTAGAAACCGCAATGTCTCAACTTTATACTCACAGTGATATCGACAACTACCTCAAGAAGTTAATTAAGAAAAAGATGCAAACAGAATGGCATAATGATCAGAATAGCCTCAAGAGCATTAAATCGCAATTTGCAGACCGACTAACATTAACACCCAGCCGGTTAGAACAAATTAAAATATCAAGACTAAGACTTGGCCACACTCGTTTAACGCACGGCTATAGAATATCTAAAGAAGAACCCCCCAAATGTAACAAGTGCAACGTAAGACTGTCTATTAAACACATCCTTGTTGATTGTACAGAATTCGAAGAGGAAAGACAAGAGAACAAAATCTCCACAGATGTTAGTGAAAATCTAAAAACTCTGGAACAAATACAAAAAACAATACAGTACCTAAAAGATATAAAACTCTATAATTATATCTAGTGAATACTTAGTGAATGTTTTAGTGAATATTTAGTGAATGTAATGCTGTAATTTACTATGTAGTTAAATGATATTGTAAGTGCTAATGACCCTTAGCGGTCGAAGCACATCTTCACAAAAAAAAAAAAAAAAATTTTATCCTTATATAAATTTTTAAGGAATATTCAATTGGCCCGATGGTAAAGTTTCATCAGAACCAGGTTTGTCATCCTTAGGACTTAACACTACTTTATCTTGAACAATTGAATGAACTAGATGCTTCTCGGCACGAATTAGATTTTGGGAAACGGTTTTCTGTGGGAAGGTGTCAAGGCATTCTTCATAACTTTCAAATGTGATTACGGTCTTCACAACTGACGATTTTACCCCTTTAGCTTTCTTAGTTATTCCAACGTTTCGAATAAGACAGTCTATTTCTTCTTTCTCATATAGTTAAGAAAACCACATTACTTTAATTTCAACGGAGCAGCACGATGGTATGAATATAGGAGCTCAAATTTTAAGGTATTCGACGATCGTTGGAACTGTTAAGATGTCAAGCTACAAAATTTCTAGTGTTTCCCAGCTTTACGGTAAGAAAGTTAAGCCGACCGATGAGAGATTTGGATTGTGGCTCCTGTTGGAAAATTTGGAAGGTGACAATCTGGTTACATATGTTGGAAATATTAAATACACGGAAGGTGAACACCCGCTGGAAGATGGACTTATACCAATTACAGAACCATTTTGTGAGAACATAATGCTTGTAAAGGTATGCGGCGTAGAGGACTGCGATGGAAATTCTGAACTTGTTAAAAAAGAAAGATGTCGCTCTTTTAATAGTTATATATGTGGAAAGTTTGGTGAATTGGTTTCTGCAAAACATGGTGTTAAAACTAAGCTGCCTTTCCTCTTACTAAGTAACAACCCGCTTGCCAAGAGAAGTAGTCGGAGAAGATTTGGAAACTATTAAAAGGAAACATAAAGAACCTGTGTGCATTCCATACAAAGTAGAATTGGCGGACGTTAAACTCGACAGGCTGTTTAAAGAAATACCAAATTTATTGGAGCAACTCCGGAAGGACGATTACTACCTAATGGACTTAGACATAACGCAGGATTTTGCAAGAGTTTCTAACAAAGAGGAAATGATCAATTATTTGACAAACAACTTTAACTTTTGCATCCAAGGAGAGTACAAGAAAAGGTGCAACGTTATTGTAAACAATGATAAAACAAAGTTGACAGAGAGTCTACAGAACAGCTGTTGTCGTGTGTTTAACAATATGTGCAATGTGTTTATTGGGGTAACAGCAGTACAAGAAAGTTGACGGGACTACAAATAAATGCACCAAAAGAATCTGACGCAAGGAAGAAGGTTATAAATTACATTCTCTCTGCATGCAGCTTTAATTGCCTCCCTGTTAACCATATAGAAGTTGTAGAAGGAAAGGAGAACAGAGACAATGTTCGAATTATACAAAAGTATTACATTAAAGCTGGAGAGACTTACTTTTCAAGGTCCAGCACCCCAGTTTCTACTATACTGGAGGATATTGACATACAGGACGCTGGACTAATCTCTACAGATAATTTGGTTGCACGTATTTTAATGAAGAGAACTAATAAAACAAATAAACTTTCTCCTTATAAGATTAAAGAAATCGACCCTCTGTCTAAAGCTCGCAAGCTTACATTACGTCGACAAGGAAACGTAAACAGAAAATGGATGAGCTAGATACCAAGAGGCGAGAGCTGGATTTTCTCGAAAAGACAACTGCAATTAAGGAAGAATATAAAAGTCTACTGGCGAAAGAAGAGAAGATAACACAATTAAGGGAGAGATTAGAAAACTATTTTTATAGCCATTGGATAAACTTAGACCCAGCATGTGTGTATAAAATGTCGCCGTTTACCATAAACAATAAAACAAATATACTTATGTTGGTGTGTTAGCGGAAAAGGATGCCATAAAAAATGTCTACTTCTTGAAGGGTTACTACAAAAATATATTTCTAAGTGTTTACAACAATACAGCAGCTCTTATTGCAGATGGTTATATTACAATACTTTATAATAATGGTATGGAGATAATATGTTTGCCTACAGAAGAAACATTTGTAACATTTACTACAAATGGTATTACGTCTTACCAAGGTAGCACATTAGCTAAGATAGAAAATTTAATGTTTTCTACGGAGGTATGGAAGTATATTCCTCTTACCCAAGAGGATATGACCCAAATTGAAAATATTACTATGCAGAAGATAAAAGATCGTATTAAATTGAGGTTTTGCCAGCGAAGAAATTGCCTAAGGAACAGAAATGGTAATTACTGCTATAAACGAAGTTAAATGCAGAGAGACACTTCGTTACATATTAAAGTTTGAGAATTCGGAAATCTTCTATTGCTCAAACGACTGGTTGGAAAGAGAATTTGCATAAATGGACCTAAGTTATAGAATTAAGATAAAAATAGATAAAATTAAAAGTTGTATTTTGTGTGTAATATTTGTATTTGTTTGTATTATACTCAACATGCTATTATTGTAAATAAAAACGATTAACAAATAGTGTTTTGTTACTGTTTTCTTTATCCCTACCAGTGTTGTTTCATTCCTATTTCCTAAATATTTGGGTTTAGGGAAGTGGTGCGTCACTCAACACATGACAGAAGACCCACACCACATGGATAGCAGACACTCACATGCCACAGAACACAAGAAGATTGATAGGTGACACTGAACACAAGTTTTCTTAGGGTTTGCTAGACAGATGACACATTGCAGTTGGCACACGTGACAGTTGACGTATTGCACAACACTCATGACGTCACAGAACACATGTTTTCGTGGAGTTTGCTATGTAAGGTTACTCCACTCGCGTGCTCTGCATACCCCTGGAATAATTCGTGAAATGCTTGGTTCAGATATACGGAACAAATATATAAGTGAAGGATAGCTATCGCCGGTAGCCAAATATCTTAATATTACTAATAACCTAATACGAGGTGGTATTGCTTCACGGAAATTGGTATCAGACTTGCTTACAATCAGTGAGATCTTCTTCAATAAGTATTCAAAATCTTCTCGGCTCATTCGAGTGAAATTTCGAAGCAGAGCCTCATTGTCAGCAATCAATTTGTCGTAAAACTCATTCTGAGCTTTTTGTCCACCAATGTATAATTGTCTCCTCCACCACCTCGCCTTCCTTCTTTTCCTTTTTCTATTCAATGCTATCACAATATATGCAGCTGCCGCAACCGTTTGTATAGACATGAAGCCGTAAACAGAAGTTGCTTGTTGCTTCTATTGAATTGATATAGATCCATGCTACAAAGCGCATGCGACAGTGAGCAACAAGTTGCTCGTGCAACATTGCATATCTACAAATAGAAAACACTAGACAACGTGTAGCATGCTACATGTTGCCTTTTGTTGCCCCAGTGGAATTGCGCCTTATTACTACTTTCTATATATAAAAATATATTTATGCAGCCGAGATTCGCCTCTTTTCTTGATTCCTACGAATCTAATTCATCAAAATGTACTCCATAATTTCAATGCTATAAATAGAAGAATGCAAAATATTTAATTTCACTATACATTCATTGAAACGTTAGAATTTTTGAAGTACATCCAATTCCAGAGCATTTTCCAATAATACAGAAAAATGTGGATCTAAAAATAGAAATACGAATATTTTGAATACTTAACTAGTCAAGTGTTTTTGCTGATGCATCTCGCTCACATTGCGAGTTGTAATAACGGCGTCGCCTATTTTTTAATCCATTGTATAAGAATTCACATAAACCTCTGTGAGTAGAATATAAATCAGTCAACGATGTAACAGTGCTATAGAAAATTATGCAACTGTGAATATCAATGATTTCGTGTCAAATACTGCAAACAATGTGACAATACCTACGTGGAACAAACGTATGAGCATCAAATTCTCCACAATATATAGATAACTAGCTACGGAAAATTTTGTTGTGAATTATTAAAAATCCTGTCATATTTTGTTATTCACAAATTACCTCAAAAAACAAATTTTGTCGCTTCATATCCGAAATTATTTATGAAAAACAATTTTGTATGCCAATCTCTATTTTTTTAATGATAGGCAGCTGAAGAGGAACAATATACCTTATTCACCATTCAACACAAGTGGCTTAGATGATTGTATTATTGATTGGAGTATAATCTATTTTACTTTGTTGACTGATATAAGTCAGCCCTGCTTTGAATTTGATTGATCTTACTGTAAATGTGAAGTTTGAAATAATTCCTTTCTAATGGAATGCTTCGAACTATTGACTCTTTCAAATCGTTGGATTTTGATGTATCTAAGTGTTTTCGATTATTCCTATGGATACATAAATTTTAAAATGTGAATATTACATTGTCAGGGTGAGACGTAAGAAATGTTTTTCTTTTTTGAAACTCTTTATCGCGGAAAACTTGCATCTTGGTAGGTAAGTAGAATACTAATTGACAAATCATAGTAGAAATATTTCTCTTCCTCCCAAAAACAATAGTATATTACATTACGAGTGCGGAAAGTGGACCTTTTCCCTTTCACTATGAGGCGATCATCATTTTACGTTAGAATTAAATGGGGACTGAATTTTGTTGTTTTCGATACGGAATATCTTGTGAGCACCAGCAATTTTAACATGTAGACTGAAAATGAAGAGAGGGGATAAATAAAAATAGAAGAATTACGGTTCTCCAGGAAATTGATTTATTAGGAGTGTATGAATGACAAATGGTCCACAGACAGAGTTTGTTTTTGAATGATGCATGTTTGTAAGTCTTTAAATGAGTAGTCTGCAGATACACCAAAAAGTGCAAATTGTAAAATTGTATTACCAGGGTAATTCATATCAAGAAATAGCAGAAAATTTGTTTATTGCAGCATTTGAAAATACTCAACTAATTACCAAGGGACAAGGAGAACGGTTATAAAACCAATTTAGTAAGCTGGATGTGTCACTCCTACAAAGCATGGAGAAAATCAGAATAAATGATAACGAACCACATAAAAACTGCTGGAATTTGCATAAAAAAGATTTAATGTAGTTAGTACTGAATATATTAGTTTACCAATTTTATGAATAAAGTATTTTGTACAGGGGTTTCCAAATATGCGATAATTGTTTTCAGTAGGTAGCATAAGCTACGTCAAGGGAAAAATCGGTTCGTTCAGAAGTTGGTAGGAAGTTAGGGGTAAAGATATATATAGCATGTTTCAAATGGTATTATTTCCCTTATCAAATATCTCGATCTGCCAAAAAGTTGCCCTGTACGCTTAGGGGGTTTTATGAAAATAGTATATTACATTACGAGTGCGGAAATTGACACTTTTCACACCAGTGGGAAATATTATAGCACGAGGCGTAAGCCGAGCGCGACAATCCCACGAGAGTGAAAAGTCACTTTCTTACAAGTAATGTACAATATTTTTCCTACGACCACCCATTTTATTAAACAATTTGTAAATATCAGATCGTGTATATTGAGTTGCCTGACTAATCTTATGTTTTATTTGTGACAGTATATGTTTGAATATTGTTTCTATAAAAAGTGCACATAAATTTACAATTACTATTATAGTGAAATAAAGAAATAACGATAATTGATAACTAACAATAAGTAGTTATTAGATTCAACTGGGAAACAAATTGAATTATTTGGAACCATAAAAATTAAAGGTGGATTGATTATTGTTACAACAATAAATTAACAGTTTTAGGATTTCGTTACTATCCCTTAATTAACTGAACTTTAAAAATAGCTAAATTTTGTTGTAATAAAAAAGAAAATATAAGGAATATCATAATTAGATTAATGTAAATCGACTTACGAGATATAGAGTACATATCTCTGATAACGATAATTCAAATCAGAATTAGTTTTTAGTCCAGTTTTTATGTAAATAATATCAATAAGGAAGAACAAATAATAATTACATCTGTAAATATTACAGGATTCACGGGTTGGACGGCTTATTGACAGCCGTGCGGAAAGTTACTTTCCGCACTAGTGCGAAAAGTACTTGCCGCACGCGTGAGAATATAGGTCACTTTCCATGGGAGTAGAAAATGCGATATGTGTTACTTTCCTATGTGGTCGTAGGAAAAGCATTTTATCACGTGTGAACTATAAATAGCAATCCATTATAAGTAGATCCACCAGCAAATATTGAGGTATTAATTGATCTCACTATCAACATCCAAGTAATACTCGTACAGGTTGGTAAATTGATTTTGACAGTTGGAAGTGTGGCAACCTCCGATGCGCCGTAGCAAAGACGTATGCGGATTGCAAGAGCTCACTTCGCTGGCAGAATTCGTAAGCTTCGTTTCGACAGTACAGTTCAGAGAATAGTGTGATTACCGGGGTTCTGCAATACTAACTTGTATATGATGACTCCAGAAAGTAAGTTGTTCATAAAAAGTTGAGTGAGCAGTGTCGTGAAATGAGTATGAACGTTTTAAATTTCATGACCGAAGAGGCAAACAATGGTCGACAATTCCATTAACAAAGGTAAGTTTTAATTATTGCAATAAAATTTTTAAACCAAAGTAATTATTTAACAAATTTGCACTCGATAGTAAATTTTTTAAATCGATTTTCGTACTTAAAATATTTATTTGTTAAACGATTTAAAAAAGTGACATTAGGGTGAGACAAAGTATTTTATGCACTCATGTGTCAATTTTATGCACCGTCATGACACCATGACAAACAAATCGACGCCATTTTTAGTCCATTTAGAGCAACCTAAATGAGAAATTTTTTAGTTTTAGCATGCCTGCGGTTCATGCTTCAATTTTTCCATTCGTGAAAAGAAGCACTTGTTGCATAAATAACTATTTTGTTTCTGTCTACAGGAGCATATAAAAGGGCACATGTTTATTTTGTTTAAGATATCTATTTAAACGTTATAGGTTTTTTAGCCTATAATTATAATTATTATACTCATTTCATACCTATTTCTATTACGTTTCGGTTTTATTATTTGTTTTGAACCATCTTCCGATTTCAGTTACAATTCGGTTTGGTCATATTAAAATATATTTGAACTAAAATGTAAAGATCGTTTGAAACAACTAATGAACTGAAACGTGAAATAGTATTTTTTAATTTAATACTACTTTTAAATGGCCGAAAACCACGACACAAATTTTTATTTCAAAGAACGGTCACTGAAAACAAATTTAACTACTTCCTCATTTCATTTGTATACAAATACACTTGAGTAAAACTTTTAATACAACCTTTATATCGACTTATTTTATTGTCAGGTCATTGAACGAGTTTCTGCTGCTACGAAAGTTAGACAAAGAACGCTTTCCCGTATTAAAAAAGAAGCTCTGGCAGGAAGTAATGCTGACACTGATGTGCCTAGTAAAAAACAAAGAACGTCCAGTATCCGTATGGATCAATTTGCCAAAACTGTGCTCAGAAGGTGCATAATAAATTATCACATATCCGAGAAAAAATTACCCACGTTAAGGAATATCTATTAAATATTTCCTCTATACATTGCACGCATGACCGATTTTAGGAATTCCAGAAAAAGTGTATTTCCGTATTTATATTTTGAGGGGAGGCTGACGAGTCTTCTGAACAATATTTCAACTCAAACGACAGTCTTGAATGTATCTTCTAGTGAATCGGTTCAGCTCAGTTGTATCTCAATACCTTACTGAAGTAATGCAAGTGTTTATTTCCAGTATCTCTCTGCAACTAACGTATGTTAGTAAGTTATTGGTAGCAAATTTTCGCAACGAAAAGAAACAGTTTAAAACTATAATAAGTGTATAAAAAGTACTTTGTATAGTTCTGTGAATATATTAATAGTGTCCGACTTCGATTTTGTTTTAATAAACAATTTAACAACTGGAAATACAGTGCAATAATTATCAATGTACTTGCAATATGTAACACTATCCAAGGTTGTATCTTTAGGTTTTCTGTGTGTTAAATTGGGATCTCTCTTCATAAATGTTCTCATCCAATCTTTGCCAGGCATTTGGTTGATATACCACAAATAACGATAAACCAATTTCAGCTTAGAAGCATATTCGTAAGCTAACGATCTGCAGGCGATAAAAGTCAATCCATATTGTATATATAAAGATACATTTAATAATTTAACTAATTTATTTCACTGTTCCATCGTGAATACTTGTCTGCGGCCATATTTGGAAAACCGTTTCACCCTTTCACCATTTCTTCATTTCCTGAATCTTCATGAACCAATTAAAGCTTAAAGCCATCATGCAAAGTAGACTTACTGAATATTTAATATTGAAACAATTGTCAATTTCTTAGAATTTTTAACATTTTTTCAATATATTGTGGAATTATCTAGAAACAGTAAGTTTCATTTAAAACACTTATTTTTTAGCTACAAAATAATTGTTTCCATTATAACACCAAAACTGTATGCCATACAAATAACAGAAATCGCCTGTAGACTAATGGCGCTGTATATGCTATTTCTACTCAACTTGTTGTTTTTAATCATCTTCAAAAGCGCTAAATTTGAATTGTCCGAAAGTGCCCAATATACGAAATAACCTTACTCGCTTAATAGTTATACATTTCATGAAGTATATTTAGAAAATCGGTTATTTTTATCCACATAATATACCGTTCCTCAGAATAGGTTTACTATATCTTATTCAAGATAAAAGACGTTTACGATCAACTTTTATGGTACTGCAGAGCTCTAAATTATTTACATCTCTTCAACAAGAATTTCACTTGGAGTTTAGTAAAGTTAAATTGAAACGAAGGGCTGCTACAAGTTAGGTTCTCGATTTAAGTGAAATATATATTTCTGATGATCTGATATATCTGATTATTTTAAACGTGTTGTTCATAATATTAAACATTATATTATCAGTGAAGTTCATCTTCCTCATCGTCGTTTATATTCTGAAAAACTAAAAAATGCAGAGAAGGAATTTGAAACTATAGTTGAGTTAGGAATTTTTCTGCTCTCATCATCTTAAGTTACATTACCATTACTATAAATAGGATTTTGATGATTGGAGACCATGTGGAGATTATCGGCAACTTAAGTCAGCAACTATACCAGATAGATATCTTTCAACTCTTCTTTCAGATGTTGATTTAGTTAGGGCTTCTCATCAAAGTCCTGTTGGTAAGGAGGTTGTTTTCAAAACTGCGATCACTACGCCTTTTGGTAGTTTTGCGTTTACCAGGATGCTTTTTGTTTTAAGGAATGCTGATCAGACCTTTCAACGATTTATTAATAAGGTTACTAGAGCGTTAGATTCTATTTTTATTAACCATGACGCCCTGATCATGATTGGGGAGAACTAAGAATTGCATTTACGTCATTTAGAAGAATTGTTTGAGAGGTTAAACACTTTTGGCGTGAATGTCAAACAAAATAAATGCATTTTCAGTGTTGATAAGCTGTTTTTCTTGGACACAATATTTCTTCAGATGGAATTTCACCGTCTGAAGAAAAAGTAAATCATAATAATCATTTTTACCAGCCCAACACATTAAAGAAATTACAAAGGTTTATCGGAATCGTCAATTTTCAACACAAATTTATACGTAATTTTGCAGAAAAAAGTTGCAATGAATCAAAATCTTGATGAGAACCACATATGAGCTTCTTTTGACTTCGCCGTAATTGCTATGTGATCAAAGCCCCCAAACTTCTTTTCCTTACAATATATCTGTAACGTCAAAATTGGCATTCAATAATTGACATAAATAATGAAATCATTCATTGACACCTAACACAAAACTAGAAGTGCTGCATATTTGTGAGAAGAAACAAGAACTGGATTTCCTTGAAGAATTGGAAATTAGAAGACATTTAAGAAACCCACAATATGAAATTGTCAATGAACAGTTAAATCTAAGGAGTTCTCCACTAATAAACTGTCTTCTTAAGTGATAATTATAAAGATCAGCGGATATACTCGTAGTTTTCTTGGTTTTCTATATCATTGCATAGTTATACTGATCTTAATTGGAAAAATGATATCCAGAATATCACCATAGGGCTAATAATATCTAAGCTTCAATATTTGTAATATCACATCTTCTTCTTCTTTCTATAAACTTATATTAAGTCAATCACTTCTTGGTCTGGCCAAAAATAAATACTAAACATCAGGTAGGCATCAAATGAAATGTAACTTTTGTCATTCTGACGATGATATTGATTTATCGAAACAATTGTCCATTTTTTAGAACTTTCAACAACTTTTATTATATTGTGGAATTAACATGAAACCGTTAGTTTCATTTAAAACACTGACATAAATAGTCTCGACAAATGGAGTGTCTGACAAAATTGATAGCACCACACTAGAATATCGATGATTCAGTTTTAGCAGACGATGTAAATTCATGTGAATAAAATAAAAAGAGGGCGCTGAGTTTATTGAATGGCATCCAGTAATTTGAAGAAAGAATGATCTCATGTTATCAAACTTGAAATCGCTCATGGGAACTAAGGTGGCTTAGAGGGGTGGAGGGGGCCACACTTAAATGTTCATACAAAAATCTGACAAATACACTTGAAGTCTGATTTTATAGTTAATAAATTTTAAGAAAATATTGTGTTTTTTTAATTTGATTCTTTCATTAAAGGGAAAAATATTTTAATTTATATATGTTTATCATTTTATCCACAAAAGACAATCTAGATAAATCTACAAATACGAATAAGCATTAAAAGTTAACATTTTTTGTATTCCTTCTGTGTAAGAGGTTTCTCATATTATTCCCCTACTGTACTCATTCATTATATTCTCATTATATTGTCCTTGATAACTTTGTTCAAAGACTTCGTAAAAGCGTCCTTGCACTTCTGCATATCCCCCCTAAGTTATCTTTGATCTTAGCATATAGTATGTGCACTTTGAGGAACATTCTGCAACTCACACGTTTGAAGTTACCAAGTATATTGGAAAGAATTTTTTTTAGTTCATCAGAAAATATTATTCTTGATAATGCGAAACCAATTTCAAAAATATTAAATTTGGTCCATTTTATACAGGGTGTTCGAAAGCTGTGTAGTGACCAATGTAAGTGGTTCCATGGTGATTTGATATAGCGTAGAGGTTCTACATACAGGGTGCCACATTATCAGCCGCGTAATGGCTCATATCAAGCTTTCTATTGGAAAATCTATTGCAACATCAAGTTTTTCCCTAAATCTTTCTGTTGGCGAAAAGCGCTTCAGGTGAATAACCAATGTTTTCAGGAATTTATTATTTGAGAATGATTTAGTGCATCTTCTTCGTTCCTTACATTTCGAACATGTTGGTTTCTCATCACCGTCGTGTGTTTCTTCTCTTGTAAACGAATCTAAACATTGTGAAAGTCGTAATTGACCTGTTCTTTGTGGTATCGGAAGGGATAAATCCCAAAAAGGATTGTAGGTAACTGAACAGTGACTACAGTGTGTTCACTTGATTGTTGATTTTAATTGACCGACAAAGTTATCCACAATCTTGGAGTTGTTCATTCTCGGATATCTTAACCATGATTCTTGTGCTTTTTCACTGACGCTAAGTTTGTCATCAATTTCTGTTAATATGGGCTTTGGTTTTTCATGTACCCTGTTGACATCTTCGTGAAGTCCTACTAATAGGTAACGAAGAAACTCCTGTGCATCATGTTGAGCGTATCCCATGAACCTTGAAGTAAATCGCTGAATATCACTTTTCAATAGATTTTCCAATAGAAGGGCTTGATATGAGCAATTACGCGGCTGATAATGTGGCACCCTGTAGGTACAACCTCTACGCTATAGCAAATCACAGTGTAACCACAATGGTCACTACACAGCATAGTTCCGACATCCCCACACGGGACTGTGGCACGAATATAACGATTCAAGGGTGTTATTAATATCATAGAAATCTTTAGTCAGTGGCTATGAACAAGATGGCACAAAGTACCACCTTTAAGTTCAATAATTTTTTTTGTTTATTTGCCATTGCATTCTTTATTTCTGGTACAACAGAAATAAAAGCTTCAACTTCAGCTTCTAAAATTAGGAAAACAATTATTTAAATATACAAATTTGATAGAGAAAAAACTGATTACACTTTATCTAGTGGACTTATACAATATTCGAACAAGTGAAAAAAATAATTTGTAGACAGTCTTAGTCTCAGGAAAAAATATTTTCGATTAAGGAGTATATTCCTGTCACATGTAGAAAACACGAATCACTAAATGAACAATAGAGCGAATTGGAATCCTACCAAACCTGCCATCTACGAATGTCAGTAAAACTTTTCGCCATATGCACCCCTAAAGTGACTCTTGAAAGAATAAAATTTCCATTTAATGAACAATTAAAGTAATGAAATTTAAATTACAAAATTTTTTGAAATCACATGTCGTTCATTAAATATATCCACCTTTTTCTATTTTCAATTCATACTTACAAAGAAACATTCTTCCAAATAATTCTCAATTCATTGACTGGAATTCATTCAGATAAAATTTTTCTATATACATAGTTATTTTCCAACTAATTTTAAGCCGATATAAAAAGTCATTTGGCAAGGAAAAAATTTATAAGACTTGGCCCGATTTTGGCTATAAGGGTGCTCTGAATAACATTTTTTCTTAAACTTCTTGTAAATTATATTATTTAGTAGATAGTTCTTTCCCTGTTATGATTACAAAAATTCTCAACGCATATTCTATATTTGATATTCAATGGAATACTGCAAATGATTTTTTATGGGACTGGCATTATCGTACTAAATTTTGCTCTTTACTCTAACTACAAAAAATATGATAAATTAGACCGATAATCTGAATGATTTCTCCTCTTGGATCAATCCTTACAATGTTACTGCACTGGTCTTCAATCCTATTAAAAGTGGAAGATTTGAAATATCTCAACTGTCCAGAGAGACTCGTTTTTAATTCACGTGGGACTCAGTTTAGATCTTTCAGGTGCTCTAGAATATCTGGGGCATTCCAACATGAAATATAGTTTAACCTACTTCTAAGTTGTCAGTAATAAGAGATTTTGTAGGAGGATTATGTGTAATGGAAGTGAAAAGGAGTTTACTAGTTCGGAAATGGAGAGATTTATGTTCAACAACAAGTTATAACACTGTGAATCACATAAAAATAGTTATTAATGAAAGGTTTTGGAAATTCAATAAATTGTTAATCACGTGGCGGAAAATTGTTTCTTTAACATTTTTTCCAGATCTTGAGTCTGATTAACTACCTTCTGTAGTGTTGTTTGGCAATTTATTGATAGGTGTGGTGTCTGCTTTCATTCATGAATTACAAAAGATTCTGGGATATGTTGGCAAGATATATACTAAATTTCTTACATTTCCTCTTACGGAACCAGTGAGTAACTCAAAAATGTTTTCACGATTGAAATCTAAAGATATAAATAGTCACTTGAGTTCACTACAGACTTAGGTATATCAAATTCAGTCTCAGAATGTTTTGATAGAGAAGGCATGAACAATCAATAATTACATAGTAGCATCATTGGTCAGAGAAGTCAAAAGTTATTCCATATATGAGAAATACATTTGAGTTCAAACATTATTTATTAGTGTAATGAAGGGGTGTAGACTAACTCGCGTCCGTGGCAGAAAGCTACACGTGCAGCCTGGGTAATGCTAAATGAGTTAGAGCGATCTTCGGCAGCCAGATAATATTTCCGGATCTCCTGGCTACTATACATGGATTCACATACTTCAAAATCTCACAACCATGGCCCTTCTCAGGGCCAAACGACAAAAAATCTCGGAAAGATGATCCGAATTTGCCAAATAAATGCCGAAGGACTTAGCAGAGCCAAGAGTGAGTACATTTCAAAGCTCTTGCTAGACCAAAACATTGACATGGCCATTATCCAAGAAACCCACATCGAGAATGCAGACCAACAGCGCCAAAGAGGCA
Organism: Galeruca laticollis; assembly: GCA_963921935.1. Lineage (NCBI taxonomy): Eukaryota > Metazoa > Arthropoda > Insecta > Coleoptera > Chrysomelidae > Galeruca > Galeruca laticollis. The sequence goes on along the minus strand of OY998183.1, from coordinate 117,779,998 downwards.
ACATTCTGGGATTCGACCTACTGGGGGCCACCTATCATCGGTCCTATGGAAATGCGACCTATGTCCGAAAAGACATCGAAAACGCTATACTACTTAATTCCAGCATAAATTCAAACGTTCACCAAGTAATAACAAAAATAGCGGACTTTACGGTCGCAAACATCTACAAACCACCACAAGCACCCTGGCCTGATAACGTTCTAGACACTTACCCACACCCTGCAATATACGCAGGCGATTTTAACAGTCACCACACTGAATGGAAATACCGTACCACAGATGAGAACGGCGAGCGCCTTGCCAACCGGGCAGACTCACACGATCTCCACCTAATCTTTGATGCTAAAGAACGAAATACTTTCAGATCAGCTGCGTGGAACACTGAAACCAACCCAGACATTTGCTTTGCCTCAGAGAATGCTCTAAAACGCCCGATTCCAATGTCAAGAAAAGTTCTAGACGACTTTCCGCACAGCCAACATCGTCCTATAGTCCTCGAAATTGGAATTAAAATTCCGATAATCCACTCTACACCCAGGCCCAGATGGAATTTTGGAAAGACCCAATGGAATGAATTTGCTGTTCTGCTGGATAAAGTCGTTAGATGGATCCCTCCAGGTAAGCAGCAACTATAATAGATTCGTAAAAGCCGTGATAACAACTGCGAAAAAGTATATACCTCGAGGATTCCGCAGAGAATATATACCGGGCTGGGACGCTGAGACGGAGCAGCTTTACCAGGAATTCCAGAACAATGGAGACTCTGAAATAGCCGACGAACTCCTCAACCGCCTGGACACAGAACGCCTTAATAAATGGAAAGAAACAACAGGCAGCATGGACTTTAAGAGCTTGGAGCCTTTTGAAGAAGCTGGGTAGCTCTAATTCACCAACCCGCGAACCACCGGAAGTATCAGCTGACCAAATCGCTACAAGAATCATAACACTCTCTAAGGCCCCAAGTATAAGACAACAGAATACACATATTAAGAAACAACTGACACTCCGCCATACGACAACACCCCACCCAGAATTCTCCAAACCATTCTCTGTAGAAGAGGTAGATAAGGCACTTGAAGACACCAAATCTGGCAAAGCTCCGGGATTCGACGGAATTCACCCCGAATTCCTCAAGAACTGTGGAAAACACACTCGAATGTGGCTGAGTAAATTCTACTCTGACATTTCACTGACAAGTTATATGCCAATGGAGCTTAAGAAATCAAAAATGATTGCGATTCTAAAACCAAACAAACCCAAGAACCTACCTGAAAGCTTTCGCCCAATAGCCTTGTTAAGCTCATGCTATAAGCTCCTATAAAGGATGTTATTAAACCGACTGAGTCCTCTGATAATGGAGCAAATTCCTGTTGAACAGGCTGGGTTTAGGCCCCACCGTAGCTGTGTCGACCAGGTGCTCAGCTTAACAACACACATCGAAGCAGGGTTTCAAAAACAGCTGAAGACAACTGTAGTGTATGTCGACCTGACAGCAGCATACGACACGGTCTGGAGGGAGGGGCTCCTCTACAAGTTTCTCAACGTGATACCATGCAGCCGAACACCATCTCTACTGAACAACATGCTCTGCGATATACCCTTACAAATAATAACAGGAGGAAGCAGAAGCAAGATGAGACATCTCAATAATGGGCTGCCCCAGGGCTCTGTACTTGCACCTGTCCTGTTTAATCTATATATTTCCGACACCCCACAGACATCGTCAAGAAAGTTCGGATATGCCGATGACCTAGCCCTTGCATCCCAAAGTAAAACCATCGAAGAAGCTAGTAACGTACTGACAGAAGACCTGAACATGCTGGGAAAATACTTCGCTGACTGGAGGCTAATTCCAAATATGAACAAGACTGAAGCGATGTGCTTCCACCTAAACAATAAACAAGCACGAGTGGAGCCCCGAATGTATTTCAATAATAATCTACTACACTATAATCCTTACCCAAAATACCTAGGGGTAACAATGGATCGAACACTTTCATACAAAACACATTTAAAGAACACCGCAGCTAAAATGAATACCAGAAACAACATAATCCGCAAACTCTGCGGCACTACTTGGGGCGCGGACGCATCCACTCTTAGAACCTCAGCGCTCAGCCTTGTCTACTCAGTAGCTGAGTACGGCGCCCCAGTCTGGATAAACAGCTGCCACGTAAAGAACATCGATACCAAACTCAACGAGACAATGAGACTAATTAGTGGCTGTCTAAAAAGCACACCTCTGCCCTGGCTCCCTGTTCTAAGCCACATTGCACCTCCCTCCATCCGCTGACAAGAGAGCCTAGTTAGGGAAAATAACAAAATAATAACAAATCCCCTACTTCCAATACATAGTGACCTTCCCGAAGCCGGCCTGCAGAGATTGAAGTCGAGATCTCCCCCAATATTGCTAGCAGAAAAACTTGTGAGAGATAATTTCAATTTGACCAATAAATGGAGAGAATACTGGGAAGCCTCGAAACCAGTCCAGGCTGTACATATAACTGATCCTACAGTGTCCTTACCAGGTATGGAGCTGCCTCGCCACGAGTGGAAGACACTTAACAGGATAAGAACGTCTCACGGTATTTGCCGTGACTCATTCTACAAGTGGGGACTCACCGAAACACCAACCTGTGACTGCGGAAAGCCTCGCCAGACTGTCCACCATATTGCAATGGAGTGCCCCCTTACTGCATACGGAGGAGAAATGAGCGATTTCTATGAGGCCACTGACTCTGTGCTGGACTGGATCAATGGTCTAGATTTCAAAATTTAACTTCAAATCGTGCTATATTTATGTTTATGATTATATTTTATTTCTACTTTTCTACTTTTAGATATACACTTATATGTTTTTTTTTATGACGTAATGTGAATGTGTACAATTTTTAACTAATTATAACTAAATCCATGTATGCCATACGCTAAATAAATAAAGTGTAATGAAAATAAGAAAACAACTACAAAAGCCTCACAAAGCACCATGTCAAAAATTTGTTGAAAATACTGAAAGACATTCAAGTTCTGGATAGAAAATTTTGGTGGAATGAATAGAATAAAGTCGATAACTTCATTTAGATTCGGAATTATCCTTTTTTGTGCGATCACGATATCCACCAGAGAGAGGTAGTTAGACATATCATACAATTGTTGTGATATGCAGCCAAGCTCAAAGAAGTGGGAAATGATCAGCTTCTAGGAAAGAAATATACAACTAGTAACAAAGAGATACATCATAAAGTAGTGTAGAGCTCCAGTGAGAGCAAAAATTTAAAATCAACACAGAGGGAAGAAGATACCTACAAAAGTGATCAAACTAGAAACGAAAGAAAACCGTATTAGATCCATAGTAATTACTATTACAACTAAATACAAAATGCTGAAAGAGGAATGTTAGAGAGAAAAGTGTGAGGATTCAGAGGAAGAATGTGTGACTGCAATAAATACAACTAACAATTCTGATTGTAAAAGATGCGAGTTGTACAAAACATTGTTTACATCACGTGGTCATTTTACAGAATAGTCTATTTTTACTTTCAAATAATGACTGATTTTAATGAAGTTTGGGTAATTTCACGTGTTAGATTATCTTAATACCCCAAAATGAAAATACGGGAAACGAATAAAACCGCCTCTAGATAAGCTGAAACATTATCATTAGTAGGGGTTTCCTAAAAGCTCTGACGAGATAAAAACAATATCAGATATCCCGTACGGTCGTTATTTCTACGTTGGGTAAATGTGTAATACCATTATGAAGAAACTCGTGATCAAAATGAATCTCTTCCTATATTTTGTTTAAAAGTATATATATATATATATATATATATATATATATATATAAATTTTTTTTCCATTTTTCGTGGGCATCAGGTTAATAGTAAACACAGTATCAGTTTATGTTTTAATTTGACGTTTCGCTCCCTCAATTTGGAGCATTTTCAAAAACTTCACATATCGATGTTTTACAATAAAATGAACAAGTTTAAACGATTAAAATTGAATGTAGACATACAGGTGATAAAAACTGGTAGTTAATAAAATAATTTCATAAACAAATAAAATCGAAAGTACATGCTTCAGAAACAATTCATTTACAGTATACAAGGGACAGTTAAATAGTTGATGTTATTATTATAATAAATTATAATATATCTGGCTTAGATTTTTGATATCTTGTTTATCGTTTACTACATTGTTCTCTTTTTTTATATGTATCATTTCTTTTATTGTTAGTTTTTTGTAATTAGAGTCTTGGTTTATTATTTTAGTATTATTAAAGTCGAATTTATGTTTTTCATTTTTCTCATGTTTATGAAGTGCAGTGGAGGCGTTTTTTGTATATTTATGGCCATTGAGTCTATTTTCAAGGTGTTGGGTTGTCATACCTATATATTTTTTAGGACAGTCTAAACATGGTATTGAGTATATGACGTTAGATTTTTTTGACGTATTTATTTGACTTTTTAATTTTGAGAACAATTGCAAAAACTATCCATCATGTCATTTTACGAAGATATTCAGCAACAATATGGCAGAACAGTTGTAGCAGCAATGAAAACAATAGCGAAATCATATCGGAAGCTCGCTTGCCAACGAAATCGGAGGATATTCTTGTTGCGATGCAAGGACAACAACATTCAACCGAAGTTTTTAAATTTTAACGTGTCTCACATAAATGTAACAGGTACGTGCCTCAGAAACAAATTCAACAATATTATAAATAATACTAAATTAAAAATTATAAATTTAAGTATTTCTGATACAATACAAAACATAAAACTATTGAATTCGTTAATCACAAACGAAATTAATAAAATAACTAATATTATTCCTGAGAATATTCTTGAACGATTTTTGAATTTGGAGAGAGATAAATATGAAAAACAATTTAATAAAATTAAAGAAAAAAATAAAAACAAACTTAATAAGTTAATTGCACAAACCACACGCAATGATTTTGAAATTAACACAACAAAATGGATTGAAAATCTATCAAATACAGATATACCCGCCGACATAGCAGATGTGTTAGCATTAGGTAAAAATTTTGCGATTCTTTACAACACCGAAAATGAGCTACCTTTCACAGAATATATTGCATGCATTGAAACCGCGATTACAAATCAACCTGAACACACACAAAATATTATCAGAGCCGAAGCTGTTAATGCTATCACTAACCACAAAACTAAACTCCGTCATTACAAAGGTAAAACCAACAATAAAATACAGAAAGATTTACAAAAAAAAATAAAAAAAACCAAACATTTTATTAAAAATAACCCTCAAATCACGGTACTACAACCTGACAAAAGTAATAAAACTGTCATAATGAACACTACAGATTATGACACAAAAATAAATGAAATATTAAATAATACAAATGTATATAAAAAAATAAAATCTGATCAAACAAAGTCGTTTCAAGAAAAAAATAATAAATTTGTTAAAAAACTTTTGGATAATCATTCAATTGGTGCAACGGAAGCTAAGCAATTACAAACACATAACGCCATACCACCAAGAATTTACGGTTTACCTAAATTACATAAACCTAACATACCATTACGGCCAATAGTTTCTTACGTGCAATCCCCCTTTTACAAACTGTCTAAATATTTGTCAAACTGTCTCACACAAATAATCAACAAGAATGAATTCTACGTAAAAGATTCGTTTACACTTAAACATTTTTTAGACACTGTTGAAATACCAAACAATTATAGCATTATTTCTCTAGACGTAGTCTCAATGTATACCAACATTCCTAACGAATTAATAACCCATATATTAAAACATAAATGGAGATTATTGAAAGAACACACAACTCTCACATATGAAGAATTCATAGAAGGAATAATGCTAATCCAAAACAATAATTTTTTTCAATATAAAAAAGATTTTTTTATACAACTCAACGGGTGCACTATGGGTTCACCAATTTCATCAACCCTCGCACAAATTGTAATGGAATATCTAGAAGAAAATGTCCTAAACCAAATAAATTGCAATATATTATTTTTTAAAAGATACGTTGATGATTGCTTAGCTGCCGTTCCATCCGATGAAATAAATCATATATTGGCTGCTTTCAATGGTTTTAATCCTAAGCTTCAATTCACAATAGAAACAGAACAAAACAATACCATAAATTTTCTGGACATGACACTTATTAAGACCAGAGATAATAAAATTACAACAAAACATTTTTTTAAAGAAACATCATCCGGTCGCTACTTGAATTACCACTCCCACCATCCTAATTCCCAAAAAAACAGCGTAATCATAGGATTAGTAGATAGAGCAATCACACTTACATCACCTGAATATCGTCCAGAGATTCTATATCAAACCAAAACTATATTACAAAACAATCACTATCCATCCAAACATATTGACAGAATTATTAAACAACGTACACATAAATATTACAATAATCAATCCCATTCAACACAAACCAATACACTACCCCCTCATACATACATCGCAATGCCATATACAAATCAACTATCGGAAAGACTAAATTATATATTATCTAAACACAACATAAAAGTTTGTCATAGGGCGCAAAACACTCTATCACCATTGTTCTCAAAATTAAAAAGTCAAATAAATACGTCAAAAAAATCTAACGTCATATACTCAATACCATGTTTAGACTGTCCTAAAAAATATATAGGTATGACAACCCAACACCTTGAAAATAGACTCAATGGCCATAAATATACAAAAAACGCCTCCACTGCACTTCATAAACATGAGAAAAATGAAAAACATAAATTCGACATTAATAATACTAAAATAATAAACCAAGACTCTAATTACAAAAAACTAACTATAAAAGAAATGATACATATAAAAAAAGAGAACAATGTAGTAAACGATAAACAAGATATCAAAAATCTAAGCCAGATATATTATAATTTATTATAATAATAACATCAACTATTTAACTGTCCCTTGTATACTGTAAATGAATTGTTTCTGAAGCATGTACTTTCGATTTTATTTGTTTATGAAATTATTTTATTAACTACCAGTTTTTATCACCTGTATGTCTACATTGTTCATTTTATTGTAAAACATCGATATGTGAAGTTTTTGAAAATGCTCCAAATTGAGGGAGCGAAACGTCAAATTAAAACATAAACTGATACTGTGTTTACTATTAACCTGATGCCCACGAAAAATGGAAAAAAATTTATATATAAAGGTTAAAGAAAATCAAATAATTTATATATATATATATATATATATATATATACAGGATATCCCGCATAAGAACCGACACAGAGCAGAGGCATATAGGGGAGTCCAAAATATGGCGATTGGGAGCAATTTACACCTATACCAAGTTGCATCTCTGAATTATGAGCAATAATTCTAATTTATTAAAAAATTATTCAGATTTATTTTATAAAAGGTTCTCGAAATGTTTACCCAGTTTTTCTTATACATAAATTTACTCGTTCGTTAAATGATACCGATACGTTTATTAGCATCTGAGATGTAATAGATCATGCTTGTACTATTTGCTACTTCATATCTTCAGGTGTTGTGTATCAAATTAAATAATATGCCTAGTTTACTAATGGACCACCCTGCATACATGTACATAATTTTAAAATGTTTGATTTCATTTACCTTTAACATATACCTTTCAAATAAATATGTAAGTTTCACACAATAAGAGTTATAGAATTTCGACAGGGGTTTGACGGATCCTGTATATCGTGCACAGATTTTAGAGCATTGTATTGTAGCGTGATACAAATACAATGCTCTTGTTTTGTATTATAACTCACGGAGGTGGGATAATTCGGTTTATTCACCCACTGAGTATGCAACTTTATACACACTTCTGTATAGTTGGTTGCAAAAAGAAATTAAGTACGAGTTTTAAAATTATTTAAGCATATCCTGGAATAATGGGATTTAAATAATTAAATGGGTGTCTAGAGTAATATTTTTATTAATATTACTTTTCCGCTCAACCTTTCCATATGCCAGAAAAGTATTGGTTTTCCCCTAAAAAAAGTTGGAATTTTGAAAATTTTTTTTGAGTTATTTCCACGTTATCCATCAACAACAACACGAAAAAACGGTTTTTAGAAAAAAAATCCTGTGTGTATGTCGTCGTCGTCGTTGTCGTCGGCCACTTTTCCTTACATGTCTTGTTAGCACGATGCAGCCTCCGGATTGTAATAAGTCAGCAATTTTATGATTGAATAATTGTAAGGGACATGTCACAGATGATCCCTATTGATTTTCAGTTCACCAGAGCCAGTACAACGGGTGCTATTGTACTTGAAGTACGACATTTTGTAATTTTTTGAGAAATTTCAGTACGATACAGCCTCCGGAGTTCAACAAATCATCAATTTTATGATTGAATATTATTCAGGGCATCTCACTGATGAAACCTATTGATTTTCAGCTCACCGGAACCAATACAACAGGTGCTACAGTACTTTAAGTACGATATTTTTGTCATTTTTGGAGAAGTTTCAGCTTGTTAGCACGATACAGCCTCGGGAGTATTCACAAGTGCCCAATTTTATAATTGGATATTATTGAAAGCGTATCAAATATGAACCCTATCGATATTCAGCTCACTAACGCCAGTACAACGGGTGCTATGGTACTTGAAGTAACAAATGTTTGTCATTTTTGGAGAATTTTGAGTTTGTTAGCACGATACAACCCCCAGAGTGTATAAAAGTGACAATTTTATGATAGAATATTGTTTAGGACCACAGATGCGAAAAAGTTAGTTTTAATCTTTAAAACCGTCTATTTTAGTAGTGAAAATAGCAGAAAATATTGTATATCACATGAGCTATTTCTAATTGTACTTGTAATATATTATATTTTATTAATAGCAGATACATTCTTCTTCTTTATAACCGCAAATTGATCCATTTATATTAGTGTTTTGAATGAAACTCAATGTTTCTAGCTAATTCCACAATATAATGAAAAATATTGAAAATTCTAAAAAATTGACAATTGTTTCGATAACTGAATATCATCGTTAGAATGACAGAAGTTACATTTCATTTGATGCCTACCTCATGTTTAGTAATTATTTTTGGCTAGATCAAGAAGTGACCTACCTTGTGATTGACTTAATATATGTTAATAGAGAAAAGAAGAAGATGTGATATTACAAATATTGAAGCTTAGCTATTATTAGCCCTATGATGATATCCTGGATATCATTTTATGATTGGATATTATTCAGAGCGTCTCAAATATGAACCCTATTGATATTCAACTCAGTAAAGCCTGTACAACGGGTGCTATGGTATTTGAAGTACCAAATTTCCGTCATTTTTGGATATCAGTTTGTTAACACGATACAGCCTCCAGCGTGTATACAAGTGACCCATTTTATGATTGAATAGTGTTCAAGGTGTCTCACAGATGTACCCTATCGATTTTCAGTTGACTAGAGCGAGTACAGCGGGTCCTATAAATCCACATATACTGAATTTTTGGTTATTTTTGGAGAAATTTCGGTTTGTTAGCACGATACATCCCCCGAAGTGTATACAAGTAACAATTTAATGATAAAATATTGTTCAGGGCCACAGATGCGGAAAAGTTAGTTTTAATCCTTAAAACCGTTTATTTTTCATGTGATTTAAACTTAGAGTAATAATAAACATAGAGAGGGCTATTCATTCATAATCACGTTTATTTTTGCGACCAACAATTCTAAACGCCAGTGGTGAAATTATGAATGAATTACAAAAAGTGGGAATGGTATTGTAGATACATAGCCTTTGTAAGTTCGGCTGTTTTTCTGACAAACTTGGCACCGACGAACCATGATACTCCCAAAACATTAAATTACTTAACTTAAAAATTTATTTTGTCACTAAAAGTCTTGAAAAACAGATCAAAACGAAAGAACTAAATGTTTACTCTCTAGTCGTAATGGTGTTCATAAAAACAAACCACGTTTGACATTATTTACTACAACGGCGTATCTAAAATGATCGTCGATCACATCCTGACGATATTTGCATCTCTCTTTATATGGTAATTGAACAAGGACAAAACTACTAAATAGATAGGGATCGAGACCGAACTATAGAGGTACCGCGTCTGTCGAAAGTAGAGCACCCTGGTGTTAAATAAGAGAAACATTGTGATGTAAACAGTATAATAAACAACCTACAAAATGCAAAAAATGAATAGATCTTTTTATTTCCTTTGCCAGGAAAAATTGTGGGTATGTAAGATGGGTGTAGGGGATTATCTGATTTTTGATTATTGACAAAATGAGCACTGCAGATTCTAGTATTTTTATTTGCTGCCCAATCCTCCCGATGTTTTCTGAAATGTAATTAAAAAACTTGAAGTGATTCGTTTTGTACCAATGTTTACTTTCTTCCCCTTAATAGTATTTAATTATTTGAACTTATTATATAATATCAAAGTCAACAAATAACTAGTTTTTTATTTTATATAATCAATGAAATCATACAGAAAACATTTTATTCTCTCGATAATAAGCTTTCATTTATGTAAAAAAAATTTAGATCTTTTCTAATAGCTGCCAATTGTAGTATCATACTGATTATACACAAAATAATAGTTAACAAAATGTTTTAATTAGAACATTTCAATTACATATGGGTTTTTACTGCATTTATTCATTTTTGACGTTTCAAGGTTATCCACGCAGTGTTCAATGAATTTTCGGAAAAACTATAAAATTTCAACTGCGTAGTATTTTTATACCGCATATTTGAACAGCCATGAATACAGATAGATACTTTTGATGGCGACATCACAAACATTTAATATCAGTTATGAAAAAATGAACATTTAAAAACGCTGATTATACAAAACTACTAATAGTGTTTACATCACATTGTTTGTGTTTTTTCACGGCAGATGGCATAAACGTCATCTTTCTCCATCCCTATTACTACTGACACATTAAACAGGTACTAAAATTTTGATCAATGTATTAGTTATAACCATAAAGGTATCCAAGGATACAACAAATTTTATATAAAAATATGCCTTCATTAGATAAAATTCAAGTATTATTAACTAATTTTAAAAGCAGCGACTGAAATGCATAAATTAGTATGACTTTTTCATTTGCATAACTTTTTAACACATTTTCATTTAAACTTAATTTCATTTTTCCTGCAACTTAAGAAACTTTGTAAATATGGCAAAGCAGTGGAAATGTCCGCAAGTGAGCTTAGAATGTGACTCAATGTTTGGGACAGGAAAAAGTCAAAACAAACATATCTATTTTATTTTTTAATCTGAGGATTTAGCCAATCCACGAGTATTTTATCATTTTATGTGGGGATTTTATTTGATGGTCAGAGGTAACACTCACCGCAGATGTCAATAGTAAAGATAAGATAAATTATTGGAATCACTTGTCTGATACTTTTCAAGTTGTGAAGTCGAGTGTCGAGTATGACAAGTCGGAAGTATAGAAAATAGCCGGAGGCACATGGTTTATACCATCTATTTTCGGGACCGTCGTGGTGAAAAGCCCTTGGTAACAAGGTAAGCTTTACACGTATATTCCACACATTAGCTCCAATTTCTTTTCAGGGTTTTTCTGTACAGCATAGTTTTTTACATATATTTTTTTACACATCCTTTTTGCCAAATGGATACGAATTAAACCGTTTTTTTATGGGTGATGGTAATCGATGATAGATCATGTCGAGATTTTAAGAAGCCTCAAATTTCGTATGTTTCCTGTGTGGGATATATTTTCAATATTTTCATAGAGATAGTTGTCAGACTATAGTACTCTGTTCAAGGTAGTAGAGACATGTCGTATCTCGAATGGTGTTAACGCTACAGAGCGATAAGAGCTCGTGATGGCGTTTCCACTTCAAGGGACGATGCTGCACTCATGTTTGTTGGTGACAATTGCGTAATGATTCCATTATAAACAACGATTCTTAACCGGATGGCTGAATCTTGTTCCATAAGTCAGATGTGGCTTGTCAATTAAGCCAATTGACGTTTATTAGTTTGGACACTAACCGCAAGTAACATTTAAAGTTTTATTCGTTTTTATCTGAACTTTAAGCAGCTTAATCATTTTGTAAATTCATGAATCAACGTTTAATGACACATTAACTTTTATATTTCAATATTTAGTAACTTCACATTCTTATATAGACGTCTATCAATTCACAATTTTATTATTACATTCTTTCAACTTTATAAAGTTGAAATATTAACTTAATTATTGCATATCGCCCTGAAATTATATTTCAGCTTAATCTTACTACATAAGAGACACTCTTGACCTATTTGGTAACATCTTGTTAATTATTACAGTTTGTAAGGTTGTAACTGGTATACCATTTACATGTTACTAAAGATTTAGTGTATTGTACATGATGATCTCAGATAGTTGATAACATTAGAAACTGTTAAACATTTTAAATTATTTAACTGATTATCAGTTCATAATTAGAGTCGGTTACCTTATATTTATTGAGCCAGGTTATAACATCATCTGTTCAAAGTACCAATAAATTTAATTAACCTGATTCATTGTCAATAAAATGTGTTTTATTTGATTCACAAACGTAAGGACAAAACAATATAAATAATATATTTGAAAAGTTATGATAGCTAATTTATTCACTATTGGTTTCTTGATTAATCAGTACCTAAGAGTTTCTTAAATGTCCTACTAATCAAGTGGCGCCTTAAAACATAATACAGGACTAGCTATCAAACATTCCTCACTAGCGAAAAGCGAACCTTTGGCAATGTAACCTCACTTCTTGTAGTAACAACAGCAAGGTAAGGTTACAATATACCTTTCAAATAAATATGTAAGTTATAAACAATAAGAGTTATAGAATTTCGACAGAGGTTTCACGGACCCTGTATATCGTACACAGATTTTAGAGCATTGTATATGGCCAAAAAGGAACGTATTCCACATGAAAATAGTGTTTGTGCCGGGCAGTTTTATAGTTAATATACATGAGCTAGTTCATCCCCAACAGGAAGTCATTAAAATTTATTACAATTTAATTGAAATATAATTGAAGAACGTAATTAACTCTCAATTACGTGAAAACAGTAAATTTTATTAAACGAAAATAATGTTCTCCCATAATTATAATTTTTGAATGATAGGGTTTTTGTATAACGTACGATTGACTCCAAAAACCGCTTGAGCTTGCACTATGTCAGGAAGCGAGATATTGATGAAAAACTGATTTTCGTGACCTTTGATCTTTAATATCTCACGCTCCTCACACGAGGCTAATTGAGAGCTTTGATACATTACTTAGAAAGCGAAAACAAAAGTTTACACCGATTTACAGCCTTCGTTATTTGACTGGGCTAAAGTGCGATTGAAATTCAAAAGATTATATAAAATAATAAATTATTGCCCTCGTCGAGTAATTTAAAAGAGTTCAAAGAATTTCAAAAAAGATCTCGAATCCAACCAACTCAACAAACTAACCTAAAAAAAAACCATTACCATTATAAAAGAATTCAATTTTGCAGGAACCCGTAATATGGCTAAACGTTATTATACGTTTTCGGCCAAATACAAAACGATCTAACGAGTTTCCATCAAATCCACGTGTAGTGCCTTTGAGGGACTTTACTCCACGTCGTTTTATTTTTTTCATATTCAAACTTCAGAATATCCAGCTTCCAATGATTAGACAAATCCTTTCGACACCCTTTGAAGTGTGAAGGTTTTGAAACCCTTTAATAACGTTCGCTTATCGGGAATAGGTGTAACGATGTTGATTTTGAAAAGGCTAAGTAAATGTTGGTAAACTGATTAATTAGTATATCTAGATTCGCGCTCAAAACCGCCAGGTAATATTCGTGGCTTAAACATTATTTGGTTGTATATTCGAATTTAGCGGGATCAAGTAGTGCGAAATAAAATAAAAACTGAATTTAAAATTAATCAAAATATTTATTCCATAAATTTCACTAATTATGAAGAAAGCTGATAACTACAGATATAAACAAGCAATATCACAATTAACAAATTTATGTCATAATAATGGACAATTATCACGTAGTTACTTATTTGTTACTGAAAAAAATCCAGAAATAGTACTATAGTCAACAAATTTATTTTTAATTTTCTTTTTTACTATTATTTTGGAGTTGTCTAGCGTTGTTAAATCATTCAGTATTTTTAATTAATTTCGAAGTTCATTTTAAACGCGGAAAGCATAGAGAAAGTAATTCTTACTGGCGGGATATTTAAATTTTGGTACTTTGGATTATGGGTAGGTAAAATTTACAGTTTGTCTTTAAATTGTTTATTATATAATTATTTCATTCCATAAAATAAAATTATATTTCATTTTTTTAATGAAATAATTATAATAAACAATTTTGAGACAAATAATTTAGATAAATGAGGAAACAGCAAACATTTAAATTTTTTATGAACCTGCCCATAATATAAAAAAACTTAATCACAATTACATATTTCTACAAAAATTACATTACATTATATTTACGAAAATTAATCCAACATCACATCAAATTGCACATTAATTTATTTTAAAATTATTGACACTAAATCCAACAAACATTTTAATAACAAGAAGTTAGAAACTAGATTCTCTATATCCATGAAGAACGGAACAGGTCTGAAACAAAAAATGAATTAAAAGTAGTACGTTTTAAGTTACAAAAAAATATTTTTGTTTGTTAGTTCTCTTACAATCATTATATTTTTTAATTAATAAGTGAACATAAACTTTTATGAGTTGAGGAAATACGTATGATTTATGTTCTAGACAGGTGAATCAATCAAAATTTTTATGATCTTTTGCAAAGTGTTAATTTTTACTTTTCCGCCCATCTAATATGCGAGAAAAGTATTGGTTTACCCCAAAAAAAGTTGGAATTTTAACATTTTTTTTTAATTATTTCTACGTTTTCCATCAACAACAACACGAAACAAACGGTTTTTAGAAAAAAAATCCTGTGTGTATGTCGTCGTCGTCGTCGTTGTCGTCGTCGTCGTCGTTGTCGTCGTCGTCGTCGTTGTCGTCGGCCACTTTTTCTTACATGTTTTGTTAGCACGATACAGCCTCCGAAGTGCAATAAGTCACCAATTTTATGGTTGAATATTGTTAAGGACATGTCACAAATGTTTCAGATTCAGTTTATTAGCACGATACAGCCTCCGGAGTATATACAAGTGAGCAATTTTATGATTGGATATTATTCAGAGCGTCTCAAAGATGAAATTTTGTAATGCGTATTGCCCAGGTAAGCCCAAAGGAGACAGAGTTCAATTAAATTAACTGATTTATTTCTAAAAAAAAATATTATTTACAACGACAAAAATAAACTAAAATTCAATATTCTATATATTTCTCCATTTTGAAGGTCACGCTTCGACGGTCCGTATCCTATCGTCGATTGATAGGTACTGATGGTCTGAATAGTATGTAAGTGAAACTATAGCGGTGTGTATTTCGATTTCGGCGATATACTCGAAGGTGTACGGGACTCTCTACGTCCTGTGGAATGTTCAGTCAGCCAGGGATATGAGCAACCAGCGGATCAAAAATGGTATGTTCTTAAACCCAAATTGCGAAGAGGCCAAAAATATTTACTATTAAAAATTTTTTGCAATACAACTACGACAAATTATACCTGGTAATGGCATTTTAGAGTTTCACCTACTTTTATTTACTCTACTAGAACGAAAACCATAAATAAATAAAACATGATGCACAGAAGTTTCTTCGTTACCTATTAGCAGGACTCCACGAAGATGTCAACAAGGTATATGAAAAACCAAAGCCCATATTAACAGAAATTGATAACAAACTTAGTGACATTGAGAAAGCACAATAATCTTGGTTGAGATATCCGAGAATGTACAACTCCAAGATTGTGGATAACTTTGTCGGTGAATTAAAATCAACAATCAAGTGCACACACTGTGGTCACTGTTCAGTTACCTACGATCCCTTTTGGGATTTGTCCATTCTCGGATATCTCAACCAAGATTCTTGTGCTTTCTCAATGTCACTAAGTTTGTTATCAATTTCTGTTAATATGGGCTTTGGTTTGTTTTTCATATACCTTTTTGACATCTTCGTAGAGTCCTGCTAATAGGTAACGAAGAAACTTCTGTGCATCATGTTTTATTTATTTAGGGTTTTCGTTCTAGTAGAGTAAATAAAAGTAGGTGAAACTCTAAAATGTCATTACCAGGTATAATTCGTCGTAGTTGTATTGCAAAAATTTTTTAATAGTAAATATTTTTGGCCACTTCGCAATTTGGGTTTAAGAACAAACCATTTTTCAAATTTTCATCTGACATTATTCAAAGAGAACAGTGGTACACAATTTTAGAACTTTGTTATACATCTAATGATCAAAGGTTGTGTGAAGATCATTTTGATGATGATCCACTTACAAGTACATGTCGCAAAAGACTCAAATTTGCTTTACCTTTTCAATCCTTACATTATACACCATCGCATGGTAATAATATCCAAGCTTTTTAAAGTACAGTATATTCTGTAAAAAAAACCTTATTTTTTGTGACACTGATAGTCGAGAACTACAACACAAATTGTGAAGCAAATGATGTAATTTATTAGATAACGTAGTCTTTTTAAAATTTTCATAATTAAACAAAAAACCATTCACTTCTAAAACTATTAATGAATCGGAAAAAATTTAATTCTCGTTTTTAGATACATAACATTATTCAAATGTAGACACTCAAACAATAAACTATGTTTCTGGTTTCATACAACTTTCAATTGCGAAGAATGTAAGGCTTATTTTGCAGACAGATATTTAGATGTTCACCATAGTTTCACTTCCTTCAAAGAAAATATTGATAAAATACGTCTGATTCATGTACAGGGAAGTCGTTGAATTTCTTTTAATACTGCATGACTTTGTTATCATATTTTACCACTTTTAGTTCATGTAGAAAATATTACTGAAAATAAACGGTTCTAAAGTTGAAAACTAACTTTTTCGCATCAGTGGACCTGAACAATATTCTATCATAAAATTGTTACTTGTATACACTTCGGGGGATGTATCGTGCTAACAAACCGAAATTTCTCTAAAAATAAACAAAAATGTAGTATATCTGGATTTGTAGGACCCGCTGTACTCACTCTAGTCAACTGAAAATCAATTGGGTACATCTGTGAGATACCTTGAACAATATTCAATCATAAAATTGATCAATCGTATACTCTCAGGAGGCTGTATCGTGCTAACAAACTGAAAATACTCCTAAAACTAAAAAAATTTGGTACTTCAAGTAAAATAGCACCCGTTGTACTGGCTTTAGTGAGCCGAATATCAATAGAGTTCATGAAATCTTGGTTGAGATATCCGAGAATAGACAACTCCAAGATTGTGGATAACTTTGTCGGTCAATTAAAATCAACAATCAAGTGCACACACTGTGGTCACTGTTCAGTTACCTACGATTCCTTTTGGGATTTATCCCTTTCGATACCCCAAAGAACAGGTCAATTACGACTTTCACAATGTTTAGATTGGTTCACAACAGAAGAAACACTCGACGGTGACGAGAAACCAACATGTTCGAAATGTAAAGAACGAAGACGATGCACTAAATCATTCTCAATTCATAAATTTCCGAAAATATTGGTTATTCACCTGAAGCGCTTTTCGCAAACAGAGAGATTCAGTGGAAAACTTGATGTTACAATAGATTTTCCAATAAAAGGGCTTGATGTGAGCCATTACGCGGCTGATAATGTGGCACCTTGTATGTACAACCTCTATGCTATTTCAAATCGATGTGGAACCACTTATAATGGTCACTACACAGCATATTGCCGACATCCCTACACGGGAGAGTGGCACGAATATAACGAATCAAGGGTGATATTATTATCGTGGAGAAGCATATGTTCTCTTCTATGAACAAGATGACACAAAGTCCCACCTTTAACTTTAATATTTTTTTTATTAGTTTTAAAATTGTATATTTTCATTGTGATTTATATATTCATATATACATTGTTTTCTTATTAAAGACTATTTATAATAAAGTTTAAAAAGTTTATACTAAGATAAAAAAATTTCAAACAATAAAAATAAAACATATAATCCTCGCGATTATGGAGGACAGTTGTGCTAATCCAACGACAAAAAGAATTCTAATACTGTCTAATTATCAATTTCCTTCACTGAATACATCAGACATCAATATATCCTACCAAATGAAGATTAGATCAGAATTTTCTAAGTACGATGGAAGTTGTTTGATATTATTATCATCAATACATACCCAGCTTTACACTTATTGAATTGTGGATACAGTATAGATATTATTGAAACTATAATACTTTCTTATTTTTGACTTCCTGCTAAATTCCCACATATCTCTTGACAATAAATACTCATCCAACCCCATAAATTACCCAGAAAGTATAGAGAATCTCCAATTTTTTGGATAAATGTATTAGCTGCTCGGTTGCACAATTTGTAACCGTACAGTATCTACAAGTTTCCAATCACTTATATTAAGTACGGTTATCGTTTAAGTTTTTATGGAAATAAGATATATTTATTTTCAGCAAATAGTAACAGGAGCAGACAGTCAATTAGTGGAATAATAGTGACAATAGCACTGGGAAATCATGTCTCATTTACAAAAAAAACATGTTCACATTCTGCTTTAATAAAACGTACTCATATCAGTTTATAAATAATTATAGTGTTTCTTACTCTTTCTCAATTAAAAATAAAGAACATAACAAAACATGATTGGTATATAAATCAAGATTGGATGGAATGTACAGGTTCAATCATGTCTTGCACTCTCAAATAACCACAAGTCTAACAATTATTCTACATTGTTCTATTCAGTTCATCCATTGCTCAGAAGTTCTTTTGGAGTCACTGAACTAAAAAACAGTTATTTCCTACAATATAATCTGCAACAGAATATGTTAGTTCCACTTTAATAAAAGAGAAAATGAAGTATTAATGGAACGAAAGAGAACAGCAACATTCAATTGAAGAATATGAAATATTTTAGCCCGAGAACGGAACTAAAATAACAATTTAAACCATAGATCACAATAGTCTTATTTGTTACAATAATATCTGAAAACAACATACACTTATCTTTTCAATATGTTTTATTCCTTTTTGTCGCAAATTTTGACTGTGACAATAAGATTTCATACAAGAATGCACCTTTAATCTTTTATCGATATTCACCTTAGAAATAATAAGATAAAAAACTTTTGAATAATGATTATAGATGGATTCAATTTATTTCAAATCGTTTTTTGTCTTGAAAAATAAGTAATTTGCTGCCGTGCAGACGAACGAAACCATAATTTTTTCTTCAGACATCATTTGTAATAATAACCGACTTATATCCCTAATTTTCTATACCGTGTTGGGTCTCACGTGTAATACAAAACCAAAGTATTGGTTGAGTTGCCTAACGCGGTGGTCCGTCTTTCATCTCTCCCAAATTAGTATTCAACAAAAAAATTAGATTGTTTCCAAAATTACAAATTATATTTTCATAAAGGGTCTCGGCTGACTGGCTGAGTAACGAATTTGATGATTTCATGTATCGGGGAATGCAGCAGCTGCATATGAAAGTATTTATTTTGTAAGATTTCTATACATTTAATATCTTAGACCCTAGACAGTCACCCCTATAATAAAAATAAGAACATTTTTATATGTTTATGGCATTGATATTTCATCAATTTGGACTATTAGTAGCTTTGTAATGAGCGAATGACAGTGAAAAATGGTTATGTAAGCATATAAATGATAAATGTATAATTACTTTGTTAAATAATAAAAATAACTGTTTCTAAATATTTTCACAAAATACTCAAAAAGGGTTAAAACAGAAAATGTATAATTATTCTTCCAGTCCTCTAGACGCACCCTCATTCTATGAAGATATACTATATCAGAACTGTTAGTATTCAAACTATCCAACTTAATCAGGAGGAAATCTCAATCGATAATCTTTACTATTTGGACATTACAATTTCTTTATTTAAACAGAGAATGTACATTCATAAATTTTTGGTTGAGAACAAGAATAACAAAAATTGAAAGGAAGGGGGGAGAGGACATATAGATATACAAATGGCATATCGCACTCAAAATGAAAAATAAAGGTTGTACTTTCTAACCAAAAACAACTCGTTACATCAAGTAAGAGTCAAGGCAGACAATGAATTTACTCCACTTAACCCATTATTGGCCAAGCATTGAAAAAATAGGTTAAATTATTAAATACTTGTTTAAAACAATTTATTAGTACATTAAATAAAAGTAAATAATACAATTTTTTTCACAAAATAAAGAAAAATTAAAAAAAATACTGTTGCGTAAGCGCAACGTTGGCCGAAACACTTAAATGGTATTCTTCAAAACAATCGGGGTATAAATGAACATTACAACTTCTACACATATAAACTGTCTGACTGTGACAAAATCTGCATCTTCTTCTTGTAGGTTGTTTAAATATCAAATGACTTGATTGGTTCCGACGAATATCAGTTGGTATGTTACCAGGAAGTGAAGCTGAAGCTCTCAAGGTATT
Organism: Galeruca laticollis; assembly: GCA_963921935.1. Taxonomy (NCBI): domain Eukaryota; kingdom Metazoa; phylum Arthropoda; class Insecta; order Coleoptera; family Chrysomelidae; genus Galeruca; species Galeruca laticollis. The sequence goes on along the minus strand of OY998183.1, from coordinate 117,759,381 downwards.
CATTTTCAGCAGGCGCAATGCAACATTTGATTTAAAATCTATTTGGGACATCTTTGTATTGTTTACGATGTTATATAATTTCCACGAGTTTACTAAGATATTACCAATAGTATTTGTAAATAGAGGCCACCACCATTTTTCTCCTTTTATACCAATCCTATAATTAGCTACACCATTATCGTGTAGATCGACGCCACCCATGTAGGAATTGTATTGGGATATTACAAAAGGTTGTGTTACATTGATTACCCTTTTTTCCATTCTGTTGTATCTTTTCGCTGTTTTTATAGGCTCTACATGATAATGTGTACTTATCAAGGTAACGACAGAATTATCACACCATCTAGCCAACGAAACAACTATCGTACGATCCTCGTTTTTTGGTTTTTTCCATTATTTTGGATGACTCTAACGGAGCATGTTGAGTTCTATCTTCGCGAATTGTTGCAGTAGCAAAAAATCTTTCAGTTTTTAATTGTTTGAATAAGTTGTAAGAGTAGAAAAAATTGTCGAAGAAAACTTCATGATTGTTTTTATTTTTGAGAACTGACAATAACTCTAAGACAACCTGTGGTCATAAACCCAGAGCATGTTTTACTTTTTTAGGTGATGCTCCTGCATAAGGAATAAATTGAAACATATAACCATCGCTTGAACATAGGCACCATAATTTAAATCCAAATCTGACTGGTTTACCCTTTATATACATCTTACAGGAATGTCTACCGAAATAGGGCACCATTTCCTCATCCACTGCTAACTTCTCTGAAAAGGTATCAAACTGCATAAACTTCTCTTTGATTATGTCAAAAAGGAGCCTGATTTTAGAATACTTGTCATCTTTGTCCAACTGTGTGTTATCATTGAAATGTAAATTCTGTTTTATACTCCGAAATTTATTCCGACTCATACACTGTTTTACTACTTGAACACCTTTGTCTTCTTCTGTGGACCAGTACATATCAGTTTGTGGTAAAACGTGATACCCAATAAAATTTAGTAGTTCTGATTTCGATACCGAAAATTCATGTCGGTTGTTCTGTTGTGCATATGCGTTAGAATAGTTTACTATCATCTCTTTAACCTCATCATCAAAGAATTTGAAAAATATATCCAGTGGAGATGTTCCAGCGAGGTTGTTTACCAAATCTTCTCTAATTTCATGTTGTTTAGATATCGGAAAATTGTTGTGCATAAACTCACCTTTTCTCCAGTTTACTTTCTGTTCTTGTTTTTTGTTTGCACCTCTCTTACGTTTTGCTTGGTTATTCTCCTGGCCAGTCGCTGTTTCTACCTCAATTTCCTCTAAATCTTCCTCCCTTGTATGAATTTCAAAAGAACCAGCTATATCCACCTTTTATAGTTCATTTCCTGTCATCTCCTCGGAAAACAACTCTTCGTCGGTCAACTCGTCAACATCGGGTGGAATATAAACAACGTCAATTCGATCTAAAATAATTCAGACCGTACTAAGATTTATCAAGATATGTATTATGTATGTACCTAATATGTATTTTACCAGTGATAAACAACCTGCTTACCTCGTTCTTGTTCAATATCCATAAGTACCTCTTCTAATGCCAGTTCCAATTCCTTTTGTGTTAGTATTTTCGACATTTTTTACCAGAATAATCCACAATAGTTTTTTATATGATTGTTTACAGATAAACGCTCACAACGACCCGTTTTATATAGAAGCCTAACAATGACTAACCGAACGTCTTACGATAAATAGCAATTCAACAGGTCTGAACGTGTCTAAAACCTGAGTTTACTTATTAGGCCAACGTTGCGTTCGCGCAACGCAGCACTTTACTGCAATAGAAGCAAAGTATGACAAATAAAGTAAACAATTTTTTTGTACAGAACTTTTATTTCAACCTTTTTTTAACTGTCTATCAAAAATAATAGCAGCTGGTTATAACTCAGAGCGTATTATTAATTCGAAAAGTATCTCGCTCAAAAAAGGAAAAATTTGCCCATTTTCAAGTAAACAAAATTTTAATTATTTACTTATAAAAAAATTTTTTTACAGTTTTATTTAACGTTGCTATTCACAAGAACCATAAATATATTATAGATAAGATTGTTTATTTTTACAAAAAAAAATAAAAACTGTGGTGTTGCGTGTACGCAACAGTGGCAGGTAATGGGTTAATCTAGGCAGAAATGTAGTATACGAGGAACCACTAACGCACAGCGTGAAAAAGATACATGGGCAGGTAAGACTTTACATCGACAACACTACAAATTAATGCAAAATCCAAACATTGACACAAAACTCTCATGTAAATGCTTACAAACCGGACTACTATTTCCAAAGACTGAGGGCCTTGCCCTGACCATACAAGATAAAGTTATAGCTACTAAAAACTATCGAAAATACATAATTAAAGAAACCATAGAGTCTGACTTATGTAGAAAATGTCATCAATTTCCAGAAACAATAGAACACATCACAGGAGGGTGCAGACTTCTTGCAGGAACACAGTATACTGAGAGACATAACACAGCAGCAAAAATCATTCACCAAGAGCTCGCCATGAAACATAAATTAACCCAAGCTGAAATTCCATACTACAAATACAGACCGGAAAACGTTCTTAAATATAAAAAGTTTAAATTATACTGGGACAGAACCATGCAATAGACCAGACATAACCCTAATGGACAAGGATAAAAAACATACATGATTCATAGACATTGCAATACCAAACGACAAAATGTTACACAGAGAGGAACTGAAAAGATCGAAAAATACACTCCCTTAGCCGAGGAAATGAAAGAAGTTTGGAAACAGGATAAACTTTCAATACTTCCAACAGTTATGTCGGTTACAGGTATAACAACTAAATCATTTACACAACATTTAAAACCAATCGACCTTCAGCCAATAAACACTCACACAAACATACAAAAAGCCGTTATACTGCGAACAACCTCAATAGCAAGAACATTTCTGCAATAGAAAGAGAATGTGACTTGGCTTAGGCCCGTCACAAAATCTTAAATAATTACCGAACCAAGCTTCGAGCACCTAGCATAATAATAATAATCATCCACAGAGAATTAGCACTTGACCTAGGACTTGTTACTAACCCACCACCCTTCTATACATATGTACCGCAAGCTGTTTTAGAACACGAAGAAACAGTGCTGTACTGGGATAGATCAATCCACACCGATAGGACTTTAGATCACAACCGCCCTGATATCCTGATGATTAAAAAGAAAGATAAGAAGGCTACCATTATTGATATAGGATGCCCCCTAACCAGCAACCTGCAGAAAACGTAGATTGAAAACAGAAATAAATACCAAAACTTGGCTATCGAACTTAAACACGTATGGAGATTAGAAGAAGTGAGAACAATCCCAGCTATAATATCGGCTACAGGCGTGGTGACGAAGAGGTTCTTGAAATATTTGGAGCAACTCAACCTACCTAAAGGCCTCGCAAAAATTATCCAGAGGACGGTCATTCTCCAGACATGTCATATTACCAGAAAATTTTTGAACGACGAAGGATAGACCATCTAAACATCCACCGGACTAATGGGACATGATGAATGTCATCCTCATTAACCGTGCCAAGCCCTACCAACGATGGTTTCGGGCCCTAACCTAACACCATCGAATCCAACTTAGAAAACCCTAACCCATTTGGCCCGAGCTCCCACAGAGCCAAACCCCAATGGCGCGCCCGAGGGGTCGGTGGTGAATATTTTTCGGCTACGGCCGAGAAAGTGAGTCGCTTAAGTCATAATAATAATAATAATAATAATAATAATAATAATAATAATAATAATAATAATAATAATAATAATAATAATAATAATAATAATAATAATAATAATAATAATAATAATAATAATAATAATAATAGTATTTACATTATTACAATAATAATAATAATATTTACATTACAAGATCTAAAAAGGGTAATTAAAAACTTGGCCAACTGGAAAGCACCAGGGAACGACAGTATCCAAAATTTCTGGTACAAAAAACTTACGGCTACCCATCATCACCTGACCAACCAATTTAATATCGCTCTAAGAAACCCTGACCAACTACCAGACTTCCTTACAAATGGTGTAACTTATCTTCTTCCAAAATCTGATCAAACCCAAGATCCTTCTCAATATAGACCCATCACGTGCCTTCCTACAATGTACAAAATCTTCACTGCAGCACTATGTGATAAACTGTACGCATACTTAGAAACTGATGGTATTCTAACTGAGGAGCGAAAAGGGTGCAAAAGAAAATATATGGGCTGCAAGGAACAAATAACAATCGATAATGTGATATTGGAACAAATCAGAAAGAAGAACAGAAATCTATACATGGCTTATATAGACTATCGGAAGGCTTTCGACTCAGTGCCCCACAGTTGGTTAATAAAAACTTTGGAAATTTACAATATACACCCTGTGGTGGTTAGGTTTCTAAAAAGTACTATGAATAATTGGAAAACAAAACTCAAAGTTAAGCTAAATCACACAGAACTAGAAACTGAATCTATCAGTATTAAAAGAGGAATCTTTCAAGGAGATACACTTTCCGCTCTATGGTTCTGCTTGTGTTTAAACCCATTATCACGTGGCCTAAACCACACAGGATATGGAGCAACTATTAGAGCGGATCGAAACTCAACAACCATAAGTCATCTATTCTTTATGGATGATTTGAAACTATATGCCGCGTGCAAAAAACACCTAGAATCCAACTTAAAACTCATGCACCAGTGGAGCACAGATGTCGGAATGTCGTTTGGTATGGAAAAATGCCAAACTGTATCGGTTGAAAAGGGAAAGCTAAAAGAAGGAGAACCTATAGAACTAGAGCCAGGCAAATATATTGAAGCCATGACAGACAAACCCTACAAGTACTTAGGAATCCTTCAGACACACAAGATAGAACATAAAGAAATAAAAGCCATATTAACCACCGAATTCGAAAAACGCCTTTACAACCTCTTAAAAAGTAAGCTAAATTCAAGAAACCTTACCACGGCCATAAATAGCTACGCCATATCCGCTCTTCAGTACTCCTTCGGAATAATTAAATGGACTCAAACGGACCTGGAAGCAGTAAACAGAAAGATTAGAACCGAGCTAACAAAACATAGAAAACACCATCCAAAAGCGTCTGTCGAAAGGGTAAATTTACCTAGAGAAAAAGTAGGTAGAGGAATAAAAGATGTTGTGGAAGCTTGCACTCAGCAAATTGCAGGCTTGAGGAGTACTTCAAGTACCATAGCACCCGTTGTATTGGCTATGGTGAGCTGAAAACCAATAGGATTCATCTGTGAAATGTCCTTAGCAATATTCCATTATAAAATTGGTGACTTATTGCACTCCGGAGGCTGTATTGTGCTAACAAGACTTGCAAGGAAAAGTGGCCGACGACAACGACGACGACGACATACACACAGGATTTTTTTTCTAAAAACAGTTTTTTCATGTTGTTGTTGATGGATTACGTAAAAATAACTCAAAAAAAATTCAAATTTCCAACTTTTTTGTGGGTAAACCAATACTTTTCTCGCATATTAGATAGGTTGGCGGAAAAGTAAAAATCAACTATTTTGACAAAATCGATATCAATATCATTCTTGAGAGCCAACCAATTGTCATTTTTATAGATTACAGCGGTGTCAACAGCAAAGCTCACAATTTCTCCTTTTGTGTCCTGAGAAAATATATAATTCAGGTATAGGTTAAAGAGGATTGGTCCCAGGACTGTTCCTTGGGGTACTCCATATTATACAACTTTGGATTCACTGTGGGCTCGACCAACATTCACACACTGCACTCTTTCGTCCAGGTAACTCTCAAGTAGCTTGTAAGCCATACCCCTAAATCCTGCATTCTCTAAGACCAATAAAAGCTTGTTATGGTCGACACTGTCAAATACCTTAGCCAAGTCGACAAAAATGACAATCGGTGGTTGTTTTTATCTAAAGCACTACTTATCATTTATAGCAACCTGGCCAGTGCATCCAACATCGTGACGTTTTCACGAAATCCGTATTGTCTATCTGATAATATGTTATATTTTTTATAAACGATACGATTCGTTTTTGTATTATTTTTTCAAATACCTTTCCTACATATGAAATTAATGATATTGGTCTATAGTTTGAAGTTTCCTTAGGATTTCCATCTCTAAACTGGGGTAAAATTTCTGCAATTTTCAATATTTTTGGAAACTTACCATCATTTATTGATTTATTTATTAAGAATGTTAACACAGATGCAATTTCTGTACTTACTGCCTTAAGAGTTTCTGATCGTATACCATCTAGGCCCGGAGACTTATTATTTTTTAAACTCATCACGGTTTTTATTACCTCTTTGACATCAGTGTCTGAAAGAAAGATTGTTTCAGATCTTTTGTTATTTAATATTTTTCATAATATTCTCATTGTTTATCCTGTTATCCATCTTTTCCCCAACATTTGTAAAGTGTTCATAGAATGCATTTGCAATTTGTTTTGGGTTTGGAACTACAGTATTTGTATGTGTTATGATTCCATTTATTGGTTTTTTCTATCGTTGGATGCCTGAGATTTCCTTAACACATTTCCACATTTTTTTTCCAACATTCCTATTGTCATCTATTTTCTTGTTGAAGTAGTATGATTTAGCTTGTGCTTCATTAATGTATTCAAATAATTGCTATATCTCCGAACATCCAATATACTGTGTAGTGTGTAGTTATGTTTCATTATTTCATATAACCAATTTTTTTCATTTACAGGAGTTACATGAGCTGATGTGTTCCAGTTTTTACGTTTAATGTCAGGTTTTACTTTTCCGCCAACCTATCTAATATACGAGAAAAGTATTGGTTTACCCACAAAAAAGTTGGAAATTTGAATTTTTTTTTAGTTATTTTTACGTTATCCATCAACAACAACACGAAAAAACGGTTTTTAGAAAAAAAATCCTGTGTGTATGTCGTCGTCGTCGTCGTCTTCGTCGTTGTCGTCGGCCACTTTTCCTTGCAAGTCTTGTTAGCACGATACAGCGTCCGGAGTGCAATAACTCACCAATTTTATGATGGAATATTGTTAAGGACATTTCACAGATGAACCCTATTGATTTTCAGCTCACCAGAACCAGTACAACGGGTGCTATGGTACTTGAAGTACGACATATTGATTTTCAGTTGACTAGAGCGAGTACAGCGGGTCCTATAAAACTAGATACACTAAATTTTTGGTTATTTTTGAAGAAATTTCGGTTTGTTAGCACGATACATTCCCCGAACTGTATACAAGTAACAATTTTATGATAGAATATTGTTCAGGGCCACAGATGCGGAAAAGTTAGTTTTAATCTTTAAAACCGTTTATTTTTTATTTCTTTTTGTTATTGTTGATTTGTCTCTGTGAAATTTGTACCTATTTATAAAGGCGTCTGTACAAATATCTATGTCATTATTGTTATAAATGTCTTACCAAATTTCTTGTTTAATTTGATTTTGAAATATTCGCACAACGAATATAACTTTTATCTTTTTTGAGGAATTTTTTTTTGTTTCAGGTAGCACCAGATGACTTATGATCGTAAAATGGTCAGTGATACTAGTTTGCAATATTATCGGGATGTTTTTATATTTATTACTTTTCTGTCCAACCTATCTAATATGCGAGAAAAGTATTGGTTTACCCCAAAAAAGTTAGAAATACGAATTTTTTTTTTGAGTTATTTTTACGTTTTCCCTCAACAACAACACAAAAAAACGGATTTTAGAAAAAATAAACGGTTTTAAGGATTAAAACTAACTTTTCCGCATCTGTGGCCCTGAACAATATTCTATCATAAAATTGTTACTTGTATACACTTCGAGGGATGTATCGTGCTAACAAACCGAAATTTCTCCAAAAATTCAGTATATTTGGATTTATAGGACCCCCTGTACTCGCTCTAGTCAACTGAAAATCAATAGGGTTCATTCGTGAGACATCTTGAACAATATTCAATCATAAAATTGATGAATCGCATACTCTCTGGAGGCTGTATCGTGCTAACAAACTGAAAATTCTCCAAAAATGATGAAAGTTTCGTACTTCAAGTACCATATCACCCGTTATACTGGCTTGGCAATCATGAAATTGGTCACTTGTATATACTCCGGAGTCTGTATCGTGTTAACAAACTGAAACTTCTCCAAAAATGACAAAAATATCGTACTTAAAGTACTGTAGCACTTGTTGTATTGGCTCCGGTGAGCTGAAAATCAATAGGGTTCATCAGTGAGATGCCCTGAATAATATTCAATCATAAAATTGGTGACTTGTTGAACTCCGGAGGCTGTATCGTGTTAACAAACTGAAATTTCTCAAAAAAATACAAAATGTCGTACTTCAAGTACCATAGCACCCGTGGTACTGGTTCTGGTGAATTGAAAAATCAATAGGGATCATCTGTGACATGTCCTTAATAATATTCAATCATAAAATTGCTGACTTATTGCACTCTGAAGGCTGTATCGTGCTAACAAGACATATAAGGAAAAGTGGCCGACGACAACGACGACGACGACGACGACATACACACAGGATTTTTTTTCTAAAAACCGTTTCTTCGGGTTGTTGTTGATGGAAAAGGTAAAAATAACTCAAAAAAAATTTTCAAAATTCCAACTTTTTTTGGGGTAAACCAATACTTTTCTTGCATATAGAAAGGTTGGGCGGAAAAGTAAAATTCTGTGTGTCGTCGTCGTCGTCGTCATCGTCGTCATCGGCCACTTTTCGTTACATGTCTTGTTAGCACGATACAGCCTCCAGAGTGCAACAAGTCTCCAATTTTATGAATAAATATTGTTGAGGACATATCACAGATGAACCCTATTGATTTTCAGCTCACCAGAGCCAGCACAACGGGTGCTATGGTACTAGAAGTACGACATTTTAGTCATTTTTTGAGAAGTTTCAGTTTGTTAGCACAATAGAGCCTCCGGAGTTCATCATGTAACCAATTTTATGATTGAATATTATTCAGGACACTTCACAGATAAACCCTATTGATTTTCAGCTCACCAGAGCCAGTACAACAGGTGCTATAGTACTTGCGGTACGATATTTTTATCATTTTTGGAGAAGTTTAAGTTTGTTAGCACGATACAGTCTCCGGAGTATATACAAGTGACCAATTTTATGACTGGATATTATTCAGAGTGTCTCAAAGATGAACCCTATTGATATTCAGCTCACTAAAGCCAGTACAACGGGTGCTATGGTACTTGAGGTACCAAATTTATGTTATTTTTGGAGAATTTTCAGTTTGTTAGCAAGATACAGCCTCCAGAGTGTATACAAGTGACCAATTTTATGATTGAATATTGTTCAAGGTGTCTCACATATGTACCCTATTGATTCTCAGCTGACTAAAGCGTGTACAGCGGGTCCTATATATCCAGATATATTACATTTTTGGACAAATTCCGGTTTGTAAGCACGTTACATTCCCGAAGTGACAATTTTATGATAGAATATTATTCAGGGCCACAGATGCGGAAAAGTTAGATTTAATCTTTAAAACCGTTTTCTCGTATTCGTCATGAAGAATATATGATCTAGACATGATTTTTGTTGGTCTTTTACCCTAGTGTATTTATTCATTAAGCTTCCGAAACTCTCTTCGGTCATTTGGTTCAAGTAGTCGTTTACAAAGTTTGATGCATTTTCCCCGTAATAATTGACGTCTTTAATTTTGTTAAGTTTTTATACGTCTGCGTATATGGTCGTAGAAAAAGTATAGTGTACATAATGTACGGAATGGCCATTTCCTACTCTTATGTGTTGCAGCACTCGTTTTCGGTTCGTGCACGAACGTCATACTCCTAGGAAATGTATGTCATTCCGTGCTCGTTGTACTATATACTTTTGATGAATAAATCATTAATTGAATAAAAATGTATTACTATGGACGCGGCAAACTTTGACAATAAATACTCATTTTGTATGGAACTATTTCTAATAATTTTTTGTAGAAGTATTCAAATTAAGCGAATGTTTTGCTCAAATATATTCTTCCACTCTTATATTTGCGACAAAAGAGAAGTGGCATTCTGGAAAATTTTATTTTCCGATTTTACTTAAACATCTCGTATATTCTTCTAAAATTGCTCAAGAAGCACAGTCAAGTTTTCTTTGAATTATTTCAAATAACAAAGGAATTCTCTCTAAAAGATAATTCGTTAAATAGAAAAACAAAACAGCGCACTTCTAAGCAAAACGGTGAAAATAATTTGACTCTATATACATCTTTGGCAAACATGAATATTTTGTTAACTTGAAATGAGAGAAACGATTATCTTATGAGGGTATTGTTAGCTTTGAGGAATTGACATCATGGAAAACAAACGACAAGAAAATTTCCCGCATCTCTTGCTTCACTCACATATTCTACTATAGTTTCATTTGATGGTAGAGAATGATGTAGGAATAGTATGAATTTCACTTATGATAAGATAGGAGATCCAATCCATATTGCAGTTGGGCTTTACACTATTATCGGTTAGGAATGATGTTTTTGAACTTTGAGAAGATCTATTTAAAAACAAACAACCCACAAATCAGTAATTTATTAAACTAAAGTTAACAAATGCATTCTGATCTATTTTGAGTTCTACAGTATTTATATATTTCACAATATACTGATTATACACTGCTTCATATAGTACAGTAACCCCTGACGTAACTTACGACTAGTCCGTTAATATTTAACTTAATCACTAATAGTATATTCATGAAATATACAATATGCTTACAACAATAGTTGGTTATCCGTGTTTAAAACTGGAATTTCTCCAATGGTTATGTTAAAAAACCTTCAAAATCAAGTTTCAATTTATCACTAAATCAATTTTTTATCTGAAATAATTTCATCAACCAATATGAACGTTTCGTTATAGTTCATAATTTTCTTGTTTGTATTATATTAAATCGATAATAACAATTTCACGGTACCCAAATTAGATTAAATTTCAATTAAAACGATATTTTCATGGCTTCCCTCTGTGATTCGATTGATTTCACCAACTCACGATACCTCACTAACGTATTTTTTGTATATTTTTCATAGATTAAAAAAGTACATCAAACTAGATTGAAGAATTTTCATATTCAATCGAAAAAAAAAGAGTTCAGCGCTATTGTAAAAACCGTTATATTAAATGAGCATTACATTGTTTCACTCAAATATAATAATAGGTAAATTCTTTCATTGTGGTTCTGTGTATACACTTATCCTCATAATGCCACATCCTAACGAAAGTAAGCGTTAACCATATCTATTTCTATGTTGATATTCTACTTTTTCCATTTTCTTTTTCAACTGAGAAATATATTCACTTTATTAGATTCAAGTATATTATATCTTCCATATTACGTCAGGATATCTGGTTCTGACGGAGATGGATACGTGTTGAAGTGAGCTCTAGTAAAACATATCTTAATAATATCCAACACAAACCTAGGGGGGAATACAATTGAACAATGAACATAGTGGAAGTTTGTAAAATACGCTAAAAAATCAGAGAAAATGCCTAAATACTGAATAAAAATTGAATATTTGTTCAAATATCATGAAATTAGTGCAAATATAATTATCAAACGTTGAAAATGAAACAATAAGATGCGTTTGGACGCATGCTGAGAATGTACCCAATTATTAAAAAGCCTAAATTCATGTGCCATTTGGATGTTTCACTATTTCCAAAACTGCCTTGATGAAGTGATCAGATAAAGATATGCAGCATGAGTCAAATAAATGTTCCAATAAAATTATGATTCCTTCTATTGCTCATTTTGGGAAATACTCCAGATATTTGGATCCATTTGTTATACTTGATCGGCATCCTACACGATCAACCTTCTTCTTCTTCATTTCCTTCTACCCTTTCAGGTGTCGGATAGGTGTTCCTGGCCCTCTAGTACCTTTTCTTCTTTTGCAATCAACTTCATTTCCTACCATGTTTTTTCTCTTTTGCCCCCAGTCTTTATTTTGTCTATATATTTCTTCCTTGGTCTCCCTCTTCGTTTCTTAATAGTATTTCCTGGCTCCATTATTCTTCTTCTTAATCTATCTGCCTTCATTCTTACGATGTGTCCATACCTGTTCAGTTGTTTCTTATTTTCACTTTCTTTATTTTATCTATATTTGCGACTCAAAATACTCTTCCTAGGTACTCTATTCCCATTGATTTTATCTTACTTTGTTGCATTTTCTTCAATATCAAAGGTTCACAGCCAAGTCAAGGATTGGTCTGAATATTATTTAAAGACTGTTTTGTCACGTGGGTGATTTCCTTTTTATTAATGAAGACATTAATAATGATGTAATAGAGCTCCTTTTGTTTCTGTCTCTTGTATTGAAATATTTTAGCCAATTCACAATCAAGTTCTATTTTCATAGTTATCGGTTTTTCTCCGTATGTCATTACTTATATCTCATATTTGTTTATTGTGATTTCTTATTCTTTTCCTACTTCGTTCCAGTTCCGTTTAAGTGTTGTATTGCAGACGCACGTTCCCAGTTCTAAAACGGCTGTGGGGAATGAATAGCAACGTGCCCCACTGGAAGGGTTTGTTTTACTATGTAATTTTTTGTAATGAAACAGCAAAATGCTGCAAGTCATCAATCACTATTATTTATATCTCGAAGGACCAGTCGCATATTCGCGACAGTGATTAACTATAGATTTATAGTAGGTGTGAGGTTATTTAAATTAAATTCATGTATCACTTTCACTTGATATATTAACGGTATGCTACATGTAGTTCACTTTGCGGAACAATTGAGAATATTGATGAGTATTTGAAGTTACGATGAATGATTTATTCACATTATGATATTAATAAATGAATGTAAATGTTATGCTAGCAAAAAAGGCAGGTGGTTATTATAATGAGAGTACCATTTTGTATGAAGGACGACTGATTTATCGTGAAGTTATGCTGAGAAGTCACTGAGAAGTGGTGAAAAATTGGTTCTTATTCGTATTTATGTGTTGGTAGCGAAGTGGGAAATCATATGATATATCGGGAAACGTCGACTAATGGGAGGCGAGAGTTTAAAATGTAACGGTCAAATACAGCTAGTCAAAGATGCTGAGGTCGGTTTTTCTTGCATGATAAAAGTGTTGTTTATTACAGATAAGGGATTTCGACGATAGTTTTTATGAAGCGATAAGGTTTAACTGGTATGGAATGCTTTGAAGTTTTGAGTGGAGATGATTATAAGGCAATAATTATCTGTGTTTGTTATACGAAAGCGACGTTAAAATGGATTTTTGCGTATTTCAAGGAATATTTGAATAGTTGAGAAGAATGATATTTTATTTATGATGCATGCGGGGTATATAAATTATGATATACAGGGAGAAGTTAAAGTAAATTTTACAGAAAGAAGTTAAATGGATATACCAAACGATCATTAAACCCTTGGTCACCTATGCTTCACTGATATGGTGGCCAAAGATACAACAGACCTCGGCACAAGCCATATTGCAAAAAGTGCAACGATTAGCTTGCCTAGGTAGAGGAGCAGTGCCCTACTGCGGCTCTAGAGGCACTGCTGAACCTTCCACCACTACTTTTATCTGTAGTGAAAGGAGCAGCAGTCAGTGCCTTTAGGCGAAGCAAATCATTAAAACTAAAAGCAAGAAATCTGATCGGAGACCTAAACATTTTGGAACACATTTAACTAGAAGCCATGTCTATACCGTCAGATACTATGCCAGTTAAGTACGACATTGGAATGCAGTTTGAAGAGGTCATAAACAACCGCCAAATTTGCACAGAGAACGGACCTCGACTCGGAAGGAGCGCATCAGTTTGGTACACTAATGGATCCAAGATGGATGGTAGGGCTGGTGCGGGCGTGAAGGTGCCTAGGCTCTCAAAACCCCTGGGCAGAACCCCAAATATATATCAAGCGAAAGCGCATGTTATACAAATTTGTGCCCAGGTGTGCCTCAAAAGGGACACCCGGAGGGCAAAAATCTATATACTATCAGATACCTAGGCAATATTGAAAGCTCAGAAGTCATACACTTGTGAGTCTAAGCTGACTTGGAACTATAAACAATCCCTTAGACAAATAGCAACAACCAACTGGGTCATTATGATGTGGGTGCCAGATCACAGGGGCGTTAGGGGCAATGAGGAAACAGACAGCCTTGCGAAAGAAGGAATAAACTCCGAATTCCTCATCCCGGAACCCTTCTGCGGACTCTACAAACCACACTTAAAAGAAGAGTTAATACCCTCTCAATGTCGACTGCAGCCATCTTCAGATTCATCGAATACTTTCTAGTAATTTCTAGTATAAGAACTGAAGTGAAGCTAACTCTGAGTAATAAAATTAACTGATTACTTTATAATAAGGAATACTGGCTTATTATTATTATTATTATTTTATTTAGACAAGGACATAGGGACAAGTCCCTATTGTGCCCAAAAACAGGTAATTACATAAGTAACCAACTAGAAGGTGAATAACAGAAATATAAGTACAATATATACAATATACCAAATAAACTATAGGTGCTCTAGCAGCGCACGATCAAGTCTGTTTTTAAACGAGTTAGTAGATGGTGCAGATACTGTGGATACATCAAGATTATTCCAGCTGTCGAATACTCTGTTAGGTAAGAAGTTCTGTCTTGATATGACGGTAAAGTTTTTTTTTTGAGTTTAAAAAAGTGTCCTCTAAGGCGGTCATCTGGATTTGAGGTGAACATCATATCAAGATTACCAAAATTAAATTTTAATATTTTAAAAGTGGTAATAAGGTCTCCGCGGTGTCTGCGAAGTTCAAAGGAAGTTAGGTTGGCCACGGAGAGTCTTTCTTCGCAGGAAGGTCTCCGCTGTCCCAGGGACAGTACAGTGGATATTCTTTGAACATTTTCCGAAAGATTTTTATCGCGAACTAGGTCTGGGTACCACGTTGGACCGGCGTACTCGAGAATTGGTCGAACATAGATAGTATACAGTTTGAAAAACGACTGAAACGAAACACTCGAAAAGCACTTACGAATGAGATACAGTCTGGTGTTCGAGCGCTTACAAACTAAAGTTATATGATCAGACCAAGTTAGTTTGCTATTTACGATAACTCCGATGTCGTTATAGGAAAACACAGAATTCAATGGTCGACCGTCTACGAAGTACGGTGGTGGTGGGTTATTTTTACCAATTCGGAGCACTACACATTTTTCCGTGTTCAACGGAAGTAGCCACTGGGAACACCATCTGAAGATTTAAGTCCAGCTGAAGGGTTTGTTGGTTGGTGATTGGATTCGTATATATTCTAGTGTCAGCAGCGTAGAAAGGTATTTTATTAGTTACGTGATAAGGAAGATCGCTGGTGTGAACCGTAAAAAGCAGAGGACCAAGAACAGAACCCTGTGGTACTCCACTTTCCACCAGTCTATCTCTTGAGAAGTCTTCGCCAGCTCTTACTTTGAAATATCTGTCTGTTGGAAAGTCATCAATCCAGCTAAGTAAAAAGCCGCGAATGCCGAAGTGTTCCAGCTTGTGTCTGTGTGCCTGGGAACACGATCAAAGGTCTTGGAGAAGTCCAAATAGACAATATCTACTGACTGCCGATCGTTAAGAGATGATGTCCAGTCATTAACACAGTGTAGCAGGTTGGTTAGGGTGGCACGACCGGCGACAAATCCGTGTTGTTTTGTTGGAATCACATTTTCCAGCAGAAGAAATTTGGTCGTCTCCTCCGAAATAATGGCTTCCATGACTTTACTGACTACTGACTTGTTACCTTTTTTGAATATGGGGGTGATAGAAGCTAATTTCCAGCTGGGGGGTATGGAACTTTGAGTAAAGAAAGTCTGCATAATTAACGACAGGGGAGTTGCAAGCGAGTTTGCGCAGCTTTTTAGGAGTTTTGGAGTTTCAGTATGTGCGGTTTTATACGGTGTGGTGTAAATACTACATGTTTTAAAGATGCCTTGAGGCGAGGATAGTTAATTAATGGGAGGTTGTCATTATTGAGTTCTTGAGTGAAAATTTGTGAGAAAGCTAAAGAGAGCGTCTCAGAAGACTCTTTATCAGAAGAGCATACAGTATGGTCTGGTTTTTGAAGTAGAGGAATGGAAACTTTTGATGATAGGGACGATCGTGTATATTTGAAAACCTTTTTACGGTTACCACTGGAAATTATGTTTTCTTCAAAATTTAGTCTTAAAGTTTTGAGAGATAGTTGAAGGGTGTTAGAAAATCTGCGATGGTTCAGGAGGCTCAGAAGCTGTGTACGCTGAAATTCACGGCAGAGGCACCGTTTGTGTTTGATACGTTGTAGTGCTGCGTGGTTTATCCAGGGTTTGAGATGGTTTTTATAAATCTCATGGACAGTAGTTTGTGCAGAGATTATCCTGAGAGTTGTATCATGAAATGCGTCCCACATTAACGAGGGATCGGATAAATTTGTGAAAATTAAGTCCCATTCAAGTCGGGACAGCTGTGAATCAACTTTAGAAAAATCAGTAGTAGCATAAGTTGTGATTTTATTTTTGCCCGGTAATGTCTGGATAAACTGAACGTGGGCAGTTATGACTGCATGGTCTGATTTTCCAACAGGAGAGTCTATTTCGAGAGATGAGATTAGCTGTTCATCATTGGCGAGTATGAGATCTAGAATGGAAGGTTGATTATTAATTCTGAATCTTGTGGGTTCTGTAATAAGTTGAATTATGTTCCAATTTGCAACAAAGTTTTTAAATACGTTGTGTGGGAAGTTTAAATCTCCAGCAATGATGAGATTATCAGGAAGTGATGGCTTGTCAAGCATCAATGTACCAGGAAATTTTTAACAACAATATTGACCTCACCTCCTTCCTCCATTGTAATCCTGAGAATAATATTAAAGAGCTAGTTATTGATACTTCCTCGTAAGAATTGGTATTTGATGAAGTATAACAACTGTCGACATATTTATTCGTCGTTTGTTGTATGCATTTGCTCTACGTACTTGACACTCTTGGCTACTATTTTCTCTTATACGTAAAAACTTACCACATTTTTGTTCAGATAATGTAACTGTCACTTTCAAGAAGTTACAAGATTCATAAGTTGTCGCTTTATATAGAAAATTTACATACTATGTAAATAGCCTGACATTCACACAGACGAGACATTTAAAATTGGCAAACTTCTCAAGAGGTCTACCATATAAAGCGCAGCTGCAAAAAAATTGGATCATATAAAGATAAAACAATTCCTTTTTGATTTGGAAAAAGAATCCGTTGCCGTGGGTAAACTAAACGATAAGATGAGCACAGGCGAAACAAAAAGATAAGAGATTAAAGTTGCTTGAAAAGGTATGAAGCTTCATTTGCATACAATTACAATAGTAACTTGCTTATAATATGCGGCTGGACAGTAATTGTAGGCTATTTATCGCAGGGTATGCAATCACAATTATTAGTAATTGGCCTAATTGAATAATTTGAGAATAACTATAAAAGAGGTAGTCATTATAACTCTCATTGTTCAAATCAAGAAAGCGTTCAAATCGTTATTTATATTCATTGTCTGATTTTGATAAGCATTTATTTTTGAGTGAATACCGCTAATAATGTCAATAGGGATGTCGACTCATTTTTGGAATTGCTTTTATTTTGAAGATACACCCTGTATAAACACGAAAATAATGATTTTTAAAAAATTATGACACATTTTAATAAAAGAAACGTAAATAAAAATTGGATTAACAATTCCCGCTAACTCACTCCATATTGTCTCGTAGCGTCATGAAACTATAATCGAATCTCGCGTTCTATCAAAGTTAACTGACCTTGACTGAGTTCTTACGAATAAGTTGAGTGGAAGCCGTAAAAATGAATAGGCAGTCTTACAAACGCTGTGCAGTGCCGACGTGCAAAAGTACGTCAATCAGAACAGTAGTTTGTTTGTGTACAGAGCTAATTCCAATTTTTATTTCATTGATATAGATAATAAGTAGTTCGAAATATGATAAAACAGTATACAAAATGAGTAACGTATCTGTCTCGTTAGTTCTAAAGTATGTCAAAGTAAAATTACACGTACTTACAAAGACATTTTCACGTTTTTAAGCTCCGCTCCACAAAAATCCATGTTGCTAGCAAAGAAACTGGCACCTTATCGTTGTTCTAATAGAATATCAAGAAAATTAGTTCACATTTTTAACTTGGTTAAGAGAAATAAATCAACTTGTTCGTGCAGTGACGTATCGCGCTCTGATTGGTGTTCGCAGTCACGTGATAATGTATAATAAATATGGCAGTTTAAATTGATTTTATTCAATTCACTATGAAGAATTAAGCTCTTGAAATGTTATTTTAGTTTTCTAAAAACTGTAAAGCATAACTTTAAGCGAAAAATAATACCTACTAAAGTTCATACATTATAAGGATTGATACACGTAATAATTTTTTAATATTTAATCTTATACTTTTTAATATAGTAAATCTCCTTTCTTGAATTGAAATTATAGGTAAAAAAAAGTATGACGTGCATTAATCTTTGTGATGTATGAAGTATTAACTTTTGTTTATAGATGCATAATTAAATCATCTTTAAACGTTCCAACTGTCAATAACATTGAATAAGCTTTAATGATAGCAAACATTCACCAATGTTAGTAATCGAATTTTACGAATACTAAGTTTTCTCTCTAAACATGAATAGATGAATGTTCACTTAAAGTAGGTACTCAATAGTTCCAATTGTATTCATACCTCTTTTTGAAAGAAGTGGTACACTTTTCACTTATTTCGAATACAATTTTTTTATAATGGTTATTGGTAGGATAATAATAGCATTCACACTGGGATAAATGTGATGAACTCCCAGGGTGGTTTAATGTCAATTGAGTATAGTGACAACACTAATTAGTGTTTTTTAGGGTTTTTATCCATAGATTCTGGGGTATTGTTGGATTTATGGTTATTCGGATTTCCGTATTGGATTAGTTCCGGGGTCACTTGGTGTTGGTTCGTAGTACCACGGCGTTCCTGCGATGCTTGCAGCCTTAGTGATTGCTACCTCAGGAATAACTTGTGGATCGTCAGGATTTATCACCAGCGGGTGAAGACGCGCAAGTTTTAAACATTTAAATTTTTCTATAATTATTTTTTTTATAGTGTATATATAACATTTGTATGTATATATAATTCACCATTTGTGAACATACAAGTGGCTTGTAATTGTTCTTGGTCATTTATTACTCTAGGCACAGTAGGTAAGTTGCGTCTGAGCTCAAACGGAACGTTTATGGTAAATTATATTGTTTTTGATTTTGGTAAGTTTACAATTTGATATGCGTAGATAAGTCACGGGTAACCCTTCAGGTTCTCGCCGTTTTCCAACTGCATGATTGTTGACTTTTTATGCGACAGATTTATACTAACAAGAAAAACCGTAACGAAATTCATAACGAATTTCTCTCTCTCTCTCTCTCTCTCTCTCTCTCTCTCTTCTTCACCACATTCCATGCACTGACGACCAAGAAAACGTATATGTTACAACCTATTCATGAACGCTCTGCTTGCTTTTAATCAAAAATAGGCAAGAAGTCACTTATTTATTACTTAACCTCAACAAAAATTTAAAACAGTAATTTATGTTCTTAATTGGTGTGATAAAAACAAAAACTTTCAAGTGTAAAAGTAAAAATGAGTGCTTCTTATTTACATATTTTTTCTGCACACCTACCTGCAAAAAGGAAACCATCATATATATCTCAAAAGACTGAATAATCTTATAACACGAAAATATAATACAACATATACTCTTCTCCACAGTTAATCCAACATTGCTTTAATGTGTGCGTATCGTTATGAAGAATTAACTCTCGTCATCTCTAAAAAGGTTTTGTCATGAAAAACTATACACAATACCTTCAATATACAAGCTAGTTTCTGCGCAAATAGGAGGCAAAATCAACATTTTATTGAATTAGTAATACCCACTGACGAAGCGAGATTAACTAGAAATGGAATAATCAACTCTTAAAATTTACATTTGTGTGTCCATGTTAATCCACTCAGATACGGAATTAGCAAGAGACCATAGTAAATGTTTGTGCTGGAATAATTGCAGTCCATTAGCAAGTCCGTTTGAAGTATCTGTAACAGATTCTACGAGTACAGTAGTACATTCTAAACTTCAAAAACGAATTGAAAAATTGCTTTATCTGTGAACTTTACAATTAACACTAACAGATGTACACAACACCCGAAATAATAATTGCTAGTCAATTGTGATTAATTTGCAAGAAAAACAATCCAAACATCTGGATTTGACTTTATTTTTTAAGCTCAAGAATGCTGATATTGCGCAACTAAAAATAAAACATTCTTCGATAGTAGTGTTTTAAATGAAACTCACGGTTTCTAGTTAATTCCACAATATAATAAAAGTTATTGAAAATTCTAAAAAATTGACAATTGTTTCGATAAATCAATATCATCGTCAGAATGACAGAAGTAACATTTTATTTGATGCCTACCTGATGTTTAGTAGTTATTTTTGGCTAGACCTAGAAGTGACCTAACTTGTGATTGACTTAATATATGTTTATAGAAAAAAGAAGAAGATGTGATATTACAAATATTGGAGCTTAGATATTATTAGCCCTATGGTGATATCCTGGATATAATTCTTCCAATTAAGATCAGTAGAACTTACGAGCATACAGGTTAAAATAACCAGATAAATCCCACTACGCAAAATATCTAGGGGAGAGTTGGTTAAGATGACGCAGTCGAAAAGATGACGCATTGCTATATCCACTTACTTATACGGTTTTAATTTAAGATTTAAATTTTGGCGCGAAGTTAATTCGTTTACAAGAACGCCACTATAAGCGGAAACGCGCCCACTAGACTTTTAGTCATTCAGTAGCCCTCAAAGTGATAGTCACGTGTAGTGTTATAAGGAGTAGTTCTCGCAAAAACACGTGGTAAGTCCATTTTTTAATATAATATACTATTGTGCTTATGTCGTATAATCCTCAATTGCATTCTTATTGGATGAACGAAGTTTTTGATCTCCAACATCTATATTTTTTGTTTTTTCAATATTTATTATATGATGGCGCTATTTGGGCAAAGATGACGCATATTTGATCGGCTAAGATGACGCACTTTTCTACTTTGCGTCATCTTTGCATTTTAAACATATAACGACATGGCTAATATGTAATAAATTATGATTTTTTCAGATGGGTGAATATAAAAGAAAAACTGAAAGAAGACCCTATACCAAAGAGAAACTGATTTCTGCCCTTGATTCTATTGGAAAAGGGAGTAAAATTCGTGCAGCGGCAAGAGAGTTTGATATACATGAAGCCACTTTAAGGAGACATCTCAAAATAAAAAGAAACATTAATCACAGTAAGATAGCGTGGATTCCGTGTGGGTTTGAATGATACATATTGATAGTATTTTTTATAGGTAAATCAGAGTCACTAGGAAGAGCACCAATATTCTCCAGGACCCAAGAACGAGAACGAGCTGAACACGTTAAAAAAATGACTAAGCTTTTCTTCGGTATAACAGCAACTGAATTGCGACAAGTAGCTTATAAATATGCAGAAGCAAATAATATAAAAAATAATTTTAACAAGGACCAAGGCATGGCAGGGCCCGATTGGTTTAGAAATTTTTTAAAAAGAAATCCCGATCTTTCTTTAAGAAAGCCTGAATCAACCAGTGTCAACCGAATATCTGCATTCAATAATGTCGAAGTTAGTAAATTTTTCTCAAACTTGGAAGAAGTGCTGACGAAATACAAATTTGGTCCGGATCGAATATACAATGTTGATGAGACAGGCTGCTCAACAACCCCAAAAGAAATCAGCAAAATATTAGCCCCAACCGGCGTAAAACAGTTTGGTACCATTGCTTCGTGGGAACGCGGAAAGAATATTACTGTTATTTGTGCTATGAGTGCCACGGGGTGTTTTGTGCCCCCACTGTTTATTTTCCCCAGGTTGCGTATGAGTCCTCAACTAGAAAAGAATTGTCCATCTGGGTCAGTCTATACTTGCAGTAAAAATGGCTGGAGCAATGATACAATTTTTATGATGTGGCTTAAACATTTTCAGTCAAAAGTTTGTTCTTCTGTTGAAAATTTTGCTGATTTTGGATAATCACTGTAGCCACATTTCGTTACCAATATATGAGTTTTGCAAAAATCACGGAATCGTTATGGTCAGCATCCCCCCTCACACGTCTCATAAATTGCCACCGTTGGATTTAACATTCTTTGGTCCCCTCAAAAATGCATACAGCAAGCAATGCCAACTTTTTCTTGAAAGAAAAATTATGGATTGCGAGAAAGAAAACAAACTAACGCCATATGACATAGCAGAAGTTTTTAAACTGGCTTATGAACAGGTTGCAAATGTGGAAAAGGGGGTGTCCGGATTCTTGGCAGCTGGTATTTGTCCCCTTAATTCCGAAAAATTTGACGAAAATGACTTTGCACCAGCAGAAAACCTAATTGATCATGCTATGCTAGAGATAAGCTCACTTTCCACACCCAGAAAATATGAAGAGAAAACTCCTGCTCAAGTGCACCCGCCTTCACCCCGATCATCTACAATCCGCCAGGCAATTCTGGACGAACAAAACCGGGACTTGTATTTCACGCCGAATTCACAGCAACTGAAAGCCTCTGAAAAGGAAACATCTGTTATTAAACTTTTACCATTTCCAAAATCCACGCAAGAACGTGCGCGAAAAGCAGCATTCGGAAATATTGACCAGCACGCCGTTTAAAGACGAGTTAGAAGAAAAGCACAGAAAAAGAAATGGAAAGGCAGTGGCTTCAGTAAAGAGACAAGTTGCAAAAAAGAATTCAAAAGAAAAAACAAAGAAAGCTATAGTGGTGAATAAAAGAGTATTTAAAAGAAAAGCGAATAATATTGACAGTGACAGTGAATCAAACAGTGATCTTTATGAAAAAAACGTGTGTGATGACGACGAGTTGGACGACATGTGTGATGTGTCGGAATATGATAAATGTCTTTATTGTGCTGATTCTGGCAAAAATAGAGAACTGTGGTACAGGTGCACCGTTTGTGGTTTTTGAGCCCATAAAGAATGTAGTGGCAAGGATTCCCCTGAAGGATTTGTGTGTGACTTTTGCTCTTAAAAGAAGAAAAAAATATTTTTTATGTATTTATCATAATAGTAAGAGTTAGAACTCAGCTTTTGCTGTGCTGTTTTTCATATTTTTCAGGAAACTATTTTTTGTTTTTTTTTCACGGAAAACTCTATAATAAATTCGCTTTCGATAAATTGACGTTTTTCATTTTTTAATTTCAATTTTTAGCTGTTTAATTGCAGTATTCACCAAAACCTTAAAGTGCGTCATCTTATCCTTTCACCTATGCAAAGATGACGCATCGACACTTTAAGAAAATAAAATCATAGTTTTTTTGCCTTGATATTTAAAAATAATTGTGCAGTAAATAGTCATCTATAACCCTTCCAATAATGTCAAGAAGTTCAAACTCATTTATTCAAAAAATATAGAAACTTTTTCCCTTATGTGCGTCATCTTCACCCAATCTCCCCTACTTGACACCAATCATTCATTGACACCTAACACAAAACTAGAAGTGCTGCATATTTGTGAAAAGAAACAAGAATTGGATTTCCTTGAAGAATTGGAAATTAGAAGACATTTAAGAAACCCACAATATGAAGTTGTCAATGAACAGTTAAATCTAGGGAGTTCTCCACTAATAAATTGTCTTCTTAAGTGATAATTGTAGAGATCAGCAGATATAGTTTTCCTGGTTTTCTATATCACTGCACAGTTATACTGATCTTAATTGGAAGAATGATATCCAGGATATCACCATAGGGCTAATAATATATAAGCTTCAATATTTGTAATATCACATCTTAGTTCTGTCTAAGTCCTGTGCAAGAATCGCGGAAACCAAACACTTTTTTGGAACAATTAAAAATTTGGGCACATTTCTCCATACCAGTACGAAACGTTCTGAATTCTATAACCGATTATGCCCTAAAAAGTTACCACGTGTAGTTCAGACTCAATGGGCCTACAACTCCAGAACGGTAAATGTAATTTTTAGTGAACTTTATAACTTAAAAGCCATGTTTAATGACACGCTTGGGAATCAAACAAATTGAGATGAAGAAACTCTTTCGGCAGCTAGAATGTATTTATTTACATTGGAAGATTTTAAATTTAATTATTTTTTGGACATTTTCAATTAAATATTTGGCCAGACGGATGTACTATATAATATAATACAGTCAAAACTCTCCGATATTGGTTATTGTGTTAAAAACATTGAAAATTTCAAAGCGTTTTTGGACATTTATTTTACGAAATTCGAGGAAATTTATGCAAAAAGTCTAAGAGTTTATGGCGAACCTCAAAGAAAACGAAATATAAGTGACATTACGACGCATAACAGAAGAATTTTTAGAGAAATAGTAGATAACATTAAAAATGAAATTATTGATCGGTACAGAGAAATTAGACAACTAAATTTCTTTCGCATTCTTGATCCAGACTGTTTTGAAATGTTTACAAGTAAATTTCCAGAAGAAATATTTAATGAAGTAAAAATAAGATATGAAACAAAGTTTGATTTTGACAGATTGAAAAATGAGCTACATTGTTTGTTAGTATTTTAAATGAAACTCAACGCTTCTAGCTAATTCCACAATATAATGAAAAATGTTAAAAATTCTAATATTATTATTAGCTAATAATATCTAAGCTTCAATATTTGTAATATTACATCTTCTTCTTTTTTCTATTAACATATATTAAGTCAATCACACTTCTTGGTCTAGTCAAAAATAACTACTAAACATCATGTAGGCATCAAATAAAATGTAATTTATGTCATTCTGACGATGATATTGATTTATCGAAACAATTATCAATTTTTTAGAATTTTTAATAATTTTTATTATATTGTGGAATTAACTAGAAACCGTGAGTTTCATTTAAAACACTAATATGAGCAGATTCCACGAAGTAAGAGTCGAGACAGTTAATTTCATTCTTCGATAGAGCAATAATTTTTTATTTTTCGACCAACCCTATCTAATATGCGAGAAAAGTATTTGTTTAACCCAAGAAAAGTTGGAATTTTGGATTTTGGCAAGTTATTCATCAGAACAAGTCAATATATAAATATACAGGGCGCGGCATTAGTGCGAGGAAGTCCAATTACTCACTTATCGTGAGATATACGAAAAAATTTTATTTAGATAAAAGTTAAGCCATATATAGGACCATATTTTAAAAATAATTTCAAATAAACAGGGCCACCCATATTGACAGGATGAACCTAATTTATATTTTTTTAAATGGAACACCCCGTATATTTCCACATTTTTTCATTCCATTCAATTTTCTTGTTTGTGCGATGTGAGGTATTGCAGGTAATTTAAAAGATATAAGCACTTTTTTAGTAATTTTCTAGTAACATCAACACTCTGTACCCATTGTATAGATTTGATATCAAGAAATCTATTTACGTTCAAACAATTTTTGATTTAGTTTACTATTTTCCAAAATTATTAACAATGCGCGATATTTGTTCCTTATATACAGGATTGGTCATAAATCGGAATGAGCATTTACTGGGTTTTCTTAAATGGAACACTCTGTATTTTAGTATCGTAATGGAATGGTATTGTACGACACTTTATTATTTCTTAAGCATTCCCTATACCTAATTGCCCTAATTTGTAAGTTATTGATGATACTTTCAGCCAAACATTATTTGAAACAAATATTAGATGAAATTTTATTAGTTTGACGGTGGAAATATTTAACCAAAAATAGTTTTTCAGGGAAAAATCACAAAATAATCTATTCTGATTCATAATTGATTACTATTAGGTGAATTGCGTGAATACATAAGATTGTTGATTATAAAACATAACTAAAATCACATAATATTCTAGTTGGGTATGAAAATCATAGGTTATGGGTTATTGCAACACAAGCATAAGCATCATTATACAAAATCCAAATTACTAATATTCCCAAAGTTGATAACCATTATGAAATGAACAAAAGAAGGAGTGAACGTTTAATACAGTCACCTAACAAAAAAAAAACAAGAAAATCGTTGAATATAAAATAGATGTTCATAATGACCTCCGTGATCTTCAAAGGAGCAACTCACATTATTTGTTAACACATTTCTGTTTAAATTTGTGAATTCATATCCTTCATATCTTCTTTAGTTCTAGGAGGTGTGCATGATATGAATGCGACCACTAATTTGAAAACCATTTGCAATTTCCATGTTACTAATATGTGGATTCTCAGTGACACTAAGAATTACATATAATTAATTTTCTTCAACAGTTGAAATCGTTCTAATAAACTTTGAAATGCTTCTGTTCTGGGTTGTCGCCTATCAGGGAATTGCTGATGATAAATTCTTCTTGCCAGTAACACATTTTTGTTACATTTTCCTAGCACATAGTAAACCGGAACTAATAAAATTAATGTAATGTTAAATTTTTAAACCAGTTTATTGTCAAATTCATAGCCAACTAGAATAATGTGTGATTTTAGTAATGTTTTATACACCAACAATCTTGAGTACTCATGTATTTTGGTAATTCAGCTAATATTAATCAATAATGGATCAGACTAGATTATTTAGTGATTTTTTTTGGAAAATTATTTTTGGCTAAATATTTTCACCATCAACCTAATAAAATTTCACCTAATATTTATTTCAAATAATGTTTGGCTGAAAGTATCATCAATAACTCACAAATTAGGGCAATTAGATATATGGAATGCTTAAGAAATAATAGAGTGCCATACAATACCATTACATTACGATAGTTATGGAATGTAAATTTACCTGTATAAGCAAAATTGTTATGTTTTATTGTTTTATTTTAGCGAGGTCGTTATGCTGCTGTTTCAGCAATACGAACTTTCGTTATTGTTAATCACAATCAAATCAGGGAGAATGACTTTATATTTCATAGTGAAAACATCTAAATATTGTAAATTAATGTAAAATAAAAGTTTTTAAAAATATTAATTGTGATTTCAAACTTATAAAGTGGCGCAGTCAGTAGGATACTGAAAGGGATTTTATAATAAATAACCCTTAGGTATCAACCATTAGTTCAGTGAATCTACGCAGTAAGAAGAAAGAAAAACGGAAATTTATAGAAGAAATGAAGTTAACCATATTACTGTAAGTTGCTCATTCCTTTAATTTTATGTCATTCTCCTCACCTATTGCATTATCTATCGACGAAAATTGCCTTGATGTGAATAGTTTTAATATTAGCGATTTCGAAGACGATATATCTCTTGATTTAATAGAAGAACTCAGTAATTTATCTATTAAAGATTCAATTAATTATTCTTTTAATTTAAATTGTAATATAAATAATCTAACAGTGTCAATCCCAAAATTTGATACTATACTTTTAGATCTTGTCCCGAGATTTAACGGAAATCCTTTGGAACTATCTTCTTTTATTGATATTAGTAATACATTAATAAATACAGTACCCGCCAAAAAAAAACAGTACCGAAAATAAAAATAAAAATTAATTTTTAATTTATGTAATGTAAGTGTTCAAAATGTTCACCATTTCGACGAAAACAAGATTCATATCGATTTTGTAAGTCAATAAACATATTTATAATAAGTGGTTGATGTAACTGCCGAAAAATATTTTGTATTCTTTCCCGTAGTTCGGAAATATTCGCCGGCGGATTTTCCGAGTGAAATATTTTGTCCTTCATTATGCCCCAAATGTATGCGTCAGGTGGCGTCAGATCAGGTGAATGAGAAGGATATTCTAAGTCTGTTCCCCGAGAAATTATTCTATTATCGAAATGCTGACGGAGTAAGTCTAAGGTGCGCACAGCTGTATGGCTCGTTGCACCATCTTGTTGGAACCATTGTGTGCGAAACTGTAGATTTCGTGCACGGCAAAAGTTATTTAGATCTCTCACAAAACGTATAATAATTTTCTCTCTATAAAGCTCTTGGTTGACAGTAAGTGAATTCTGATTATCATCTTCAACGAAATAAGGACCAATCATTCCATGACCAGATACCGCGCACCAAACGGTAACTCGAAGACTGTGGAGTGGTTTCTCTACAATGACATCAGGACGTTGGTTGTTTGTCGATTAATATAGCTGCTAAGATGAACGTGACTCTCGTCTGAAAACCATATGTTTTTCAAAAATTGGAGATCTTCGTAAATTAAACTCAACATGGGACCACAGTAAATTTCTCTTGCACGTTTGTCCGCAGCATTTAGTCGTTGTCCAACTTGAATACGGTATGGATAACCCCCAATTGATTTGAACATGCGACGTAAAGACGTTTCACTAATGTTGAGTTTACATGCAGTTCTTACAAGACTCCTTTGAGGTGATTGCACAACTTGGTTAAAAACACGTCCTTCATTTTCGTTAGTGCATACTGTTATTCGACGACCTGAAGAACCTTTATGTTGCCACAATACACTACCAGTGCG
Organism: Galeruca laticollis; assembly: GCA_963921935.1. Classification (NCBI taxonomy): domain Eukaryota; kingdom Metazoa; phylum Arthropoda; class Insecta; order Coleoptera; family Chrysomelidae; genus Galeruca; species Galeruca laticollis. The sequence goes on along the minus strand of OY998183.1, from coordinate 117,730,815 downwards.
ACGAAATTTTTCAACAACAGCTAACATCACACTTTTACTAGGAGTTGCTTTATTAAATTTTTGTTGATATTTTATTGACACATGTTCTGAGCTTGGACCATCATTACGACCTTTTCCGTATGAATGAAAATAATGCTCTACCAAAAAAAACTTTTTCTTCCGTTGTTAGAACCATTTTTAAATCAAATCTAACTGCAGCGTACTATTAACATATCAACTAATGACAATTGAGTCAAATATGACAAATCCATATTACATAAACAACTCCACAGCACTCTCTGTTTCGGTACTGTTTATTTTGGCGGATACCGTACTTATTGGGATACTACTAACACAAATTGCGTTCAAAATATAAGTCTTATATATGGAATTTACTCAAAATTAGTAGGCGATGCTAAAGAAGTGTATAGTGTTTGTATAGATGAAAGTTGGAAATCTGTTAAAGAAGCTTTAATTTTACATTTTGATGATCAACGCGATGAAAATGGTTTACTTTTTGATTTAGACCAGTTAAGACAATGTAACACTGAAAATCCTTTACATTTTTATACTAGAGTTATGTCAAATTTAAGTTTATCACATAATTATGTCGATCTTCACGAGACAGGAGACGCTAGTAGAATAAAAATGACTTTCTATGACACTCATGCTGTTAAAATATTTTTGTGCGGTTTAAAAGAACTATTAGGTTCAACTATTCGTTCTATGAAACCCAAATCGATAGCAGAAGCTTGACAACAAATAGTTTCAGAAAATAATATAAGATATTTACAGAGACAAAATTTTGATAATTCTAGAACGAGATCTGTACAAAGACAAAACTCTCACAATAATTCTCCCAATTTCCAGTTGAACGTACCACAATCTAATTTTCAAAACACTTTTCAAAATCCTAACCACCTTCCCCGTGGCCCAATTAATATACAACCACGTCCGCCCCCAAATCAAAAATACTTCACTAATCGTCAAGTTTTTGGCCCTCAAAGAAATCAAAATGTCTTTAGGCCAAACCCTCAAAATTCACAACAAAGACCCACTCCTATGAGTGGAATTTCAAACAACACTTTTAGAAAACCATTAAATAACTTTCAGAGACCCATTCCTATGAGCGGAATTTCAAATTATTCTATAAATCGCCCATCCACATCTGCATATCGACATCCAGCACTACCTCAGCGAAATTTCATATCGGAAGAATTATACAATTTAGATAATTCCCAAAATTCATACGACATGCCCCAAAATCCTTATGATATTCCCCAAAACTCAGAAGAAAATTATTACGATTTTAATTCATTCAATTCACAACAAGAAGATAACCAATATTTCCATTATAATAACGAAAAATTTTGAGATAAGTCAAACAACGAAACTTGTGACAACCCTCAACAAGAAAATTTTCACGAAACACCCTCAAACCCAACAACCACATAGAATTACATTCTATCTATGATAGAACAGACCTTGCTTATATTAAAATTGATAACCCACCTTTGAAACTTCTAATCGACACAGGTGCTACTAGATCATTCATTAATCCTGAAATTGCCGAAAATTATTTTTCCGAATATATCGTGAAAGAGCCTTTCACTATTTGCTCTTCATTCCAAACGACGACCAGAGATTATTGTGCTAAAATTCCTGCATTTTCAGAATTCAATACAAACCAAACAATAAATTTTTGTATTTTCAAATTTCATCCTTTTTTTGATGGCCTTATCGGCTATGATACACTAAAATATTTAGGTGTTGAAATAGATCTCAAAAATTTACTTCTTAAAACAAATAATGCCCAACTTCCTCTTTCACACTACGAAAGTAAAAGAAAATTATTATTTTTTGCCAGAATCGAACCTAATTCTATCGAATATGTAAAAATTCCAGTAGATCTTCGTAACGGTATTGTTGGTAAAACGCCAACCAAATTATTCAATTGTTTAATTAGAGATGGAATATCTCAAGCAGAAAATGGTTATGCTCCTGTCGATATTATAGACAACACGGATAATATCGAAGAAATCTATCTATACGAACCAATTAAAGCCTCTCCTATTGAAAATGAATACGAATTTTTTCATGTATCAGTAACACCCTCTCCCGACAATGCTACCAACACAAATGACGTGACAGAACTAATACGTACTTCCCACTTAAATGAAGAAGAAAAATTTCATATTATCAAACTTTGTAGAAAATATTGAGATATATTTTACAGAGAAAACTCTCCTTTAACTTTTACTAATGGGAAAAATGATATCCAGGATATCACCATAGGGCTAATAATATCTAAGCTCCAATATTTGTAATATCACATCTTCTTCTTCTTTCTATAAACATATATTAAGCCAATCACAAGTTAGGTTACTTCTTGGTCTAGCCAAAAATAACTACTAAACATCAGGTAGGCATAAAATGAAATGTAACTTCTGTCATTCTGACGATGATATTGACTTATCGAAACAATTGTCAATTTTTTTAGAATTTTCAATAACTTGTATTATATTGTGGAATTAACTAGAGACCTTGAGTTTCATTTAAAGACACTAATATGAGCATATTCCACGAAGTAAGGGTCGAGACAGTCAATTTCATTTTACTAATCAAGTCAAGCACCAAATAAAAACTGACTGACGAAATTCCCGTCTATACAAAATCCTACAGATACCCTTTCATACATAAACCCGAAGTTGAAAGACAATAAATGATATGCTAGGAAAAGGAATAATACGCCCCTGCGTAAATAGATTTCTTTTTCGTATCTCTCACGACAAGTGAGTAATTGGACTTCCTCGCACTAATGCCGCATCCTGTATATATAAATCCAGATATACTAAATTTTTATAGGAATTTCGGTTTGTTAGCACGATAAAGCATCCAAAGTTTATACAAGTGACAATTTTATTATAGGATTTTGTTCGGGGCGTCTCACAGATGCGGAAAAGTTACTTTTTATCATTTAAACCTTTTATTTTACTTAGCGACTCATATAAATTTAGAGTATATTCTATTTGTTGATATATTTCCTATTATTTAGAATGTTCAAGACTTGTGACTAGTGATTTAACGGTTGTCCCCGCCTTAAAGTGATAATGGTACTTGCGTACAATGCAGCAGTGTACCAAATTTGTCCGAAACCTGATACCTCTAGAAAAACGTTATTTATATGAACTTTGACACCATTTTACTATTGAATTTTCATCTCTCAGCAAGTTGATCCAATACTTACTTCTCAGTATACACAGTTATACCGACAAAATATATCAATTTACACTCTCACAATTCCACAGAAAAAAAACCCGAGAAATAATTAAAAATTTTACCTCATTCAGTCTATTCATGGAAGATAAAAGTAACTTCATTCCAGTCAGACTCTGTATATCAAATACTAATCTCAGATAGTAAATACGTCGTTATCTATGAAAATATTATGTTAAGTCTGCCACTCACGTCGTTCAAATCAAACATAATATACTCTTATTATGGGAATAACAAATAGCTTATTTAGAGTGTAATCTCTAATTAAACTCCACATCTATTAACTACGAATATGGCATCGTTTGATCTCTCTGCTTTATCAAAATTGGAAACCGAAACATTCAAACACTTCAAAGAGCAACTATCAATTTCGTGGAAATGAGCAAAAGCACAAAAGCTCTCGATTAGGTAGATGGGTATGTGCACTTTCAAGACAGAATAACGCCACACATTCCTGAATCAGGCCAGGAAATGACAATAAGGGAGAAGAATATCGTAGCGAAAGTTGTGCCACAAGATAATTGGCATAATTTTTAAGTCAATTTGATGAATTTTCTCACTTTAAATAACAATGTAGATGTAGAAGTAAATAGTGTGAATTTGTAATCCTTACGGAAATTAGAATACTTGAATTATATAGATGGCGTGCACTTATTAAATCAGAAGCAGCAGTTGATCGTTCACGGTACTAGCTGACGATAAAAAGACAGAACGTGGACTATATATTATTTGTACCGCGAAGAACTTTGATTTAGTTATTGAAAAATTTTCATTAATAAGCTTCTAACGATTTTCATACCAATTACTTGATGAAGAAAAGGGTACTCACGGAATTTATTCCTGGAGTTTCACTTTCGGGTAACCGAGTTGGCTGAAGGCGTTTAATGTTTCTGTATACCCAGTTGTTTTCCTTGGCTAACTTCACACACTCAAATTTTCTTGTACACTTTTTAAAGGTTCAGTTCGTCAGTCATCTCACCAGCGCACGTTGCTTGGCGCATCTGCGTGTAGTTCGTAACCCCTTCTTCAAGCTATGGTATGTGTTTTGAGAATCGACGAATAAAATTATTAATTAGATGGCTGTATATTCGACATAAATTATCTGTACCTATAATGCTGTTCCACCTAAAATTTATGGCCTAGTAAAAGCAAAGAATACACCAACAACAAGAAGCGAAAGCCGGCATAAATCGTTTGATGTTCTGGGGGCAGAATTCCGTGACCTTGTAAAACTGAAGTTGACAGGAAGCTAATAATTTACACTGAGAAAAAGGTTACAAAATTGTGAAGGTTTATATTTTACAGGCAGAAAAAAATGTAAATCAAACATTCCAAAAAATAATTGTTTACTAATGTATTGTCAAAACATTATTTCGAGAAAGTATTGATTGTCAATGAAAAATGTAAGCATAAAAAACCTGTAACATGGTCTTGTTAGCCCGATACAGCCTTTGGAGTGCCACAAGTTACCAATTTTGTAATTGAATATTGTTCAGGACATCTCACAGAAGAACCATATTGATTTTCAGCTCACCAGATCCAGTACAACGGGTGACATGATACTTGAAGTACGACATTTTTGGAGAAATTTCAGTGTGTTAGCATAATATAGCCTCCGGAGTGTATACAAGTGACCAATTTTATGATGGGATATTGCTCAGGGCGTCTACAGATGAACTCTATTAATTATCAGATTATATTGTGAAAAATATTCTTTAGAATTTCTTTATACATAGTTTAAGTTTTTGTTTTTTAAGAACAGTTTATTACTAAAAATAACATGCTATTGTTTAATCAAATGATTTTTATTTTCTTATATCGATATTGGAGTTCATTATGTGTAAATATGTATTTAAGTAGCAGTATGTGTAGGATAGGGTAGATATTAAAACTAATACAGTAATATAGATTATATATTTAGAATACCAGATTATAGAAGGAAAAATTTCAATATACATGATGGTATAAAATTACAATAATGTTGGTGCTTAAATGAACAATTTGTATAATTTCCTTGATATGGTATAACAGTTACACTCTTCCAGATTCATAATTCAATATTTTACACATAGAGAAAATATTTTAATGTCTGCAACATAATGTGTAGAAATGATCAACATATATATATATATATATATATATATATATATATATATATATATATATATATATATAGATATATATATATATATATATATATATATATATATATACATATATATATATTATTATAGTTTATTTTATATGGGAATTTAATTTGCCCGGTATGTTGAGGATTTAATATGTATGATAAACAGTTTATTTAACCAACATGAGAACTTCTCATCTCAGGGTAGAGTTCAAGTATTTTAGATAAAATGATTTTATAATTTTATATATGTTAGCGCCAAAGTTAATAAATGCTTTATATTTTTAAAAATAAATTTGTTAATCAGAATATATTACTTTTTTAATGATTTCAAATTAAATACGGTCCTGTCCTACTTAAAAAATATCTGCATAGTTCAATCGATTTCATTCAGAGCTTCTGCCTGTGGTAAGTAGATGGTGCGCAAGTCACCAGATGAAATGAATAACTCAAGTAATTTAAAGCGTTTTTCAAAAGGAAAAACAATATTTAATTTAATGAAAATAAATACACTACACTTTTACAAGTGTTTTTTGAAAAAATTAAACTATCTAAAGGATGACTCTTTCATACAAATCACACGCACTCTGGTGAGATATTATTATAATAGTAAAATACAGTTATATAATTTCATAAACATATGATTTTTAGAAAATGGCGAAATACACTTTTAACAGCGTCTATGCATCACAAAATTTTAGTTTTTTTCATAAATTAGTAAGTACGCTTGACTTTTTAACATATTAATAAATTAACTTGTACTACCTTATTCACTTCACAGTTTCTGTTTGTTCACCTTCAATGATCTGTTTCTTTTATTTGTTCCAGATTCTCCTCCTGGAAAACATCCCTGTTGGCATTCTGCTTCTACCAGAACAGGAATCGATGCTGTATTTCTTTCAAAGTCCAAACAGCTCACACAAATTCCACTATTCAATGTTTTTCGAAAACTATTGTGGCTATTTTACTTCCACCAGACACAAGACACCATATTATAAAATAAAATTCATGATTAGTATTGTACAACATTCAACAATTCCTTTTTTAATTATTAATATAAACTAAACTACTTACACTGATATATCTCTTGTAAGTATAATGTATTTGTTTTAAATTCTATAGTCAAATTTTGTCTTCCTAATGATTTCAATTGATTTACTTTACCAAAAAAATTTTGCTGCTCCAAAATCTCTTCCCAAAAGAAAAACCTACTAGTCAATAGACCCCATAATCAACAACCTTCTTACATTCTGATTTTTTTTTTGTTAGCAACACAGTTGTCGCCGATGTGATCTTTTTTTAAATGTTTATTAACCAATCAAATTTGACTATTTATTTTATAACTCAAATTCTTCATTTCAACCAGTGAAATGTTCATCCATTATATCAGGATATTATATTCTAAGGTTTTTAATTGCTTAGACTTCCTATATTATTTTCATTCAATAATATTTCCTAGTATTGTTAAAATGACATTTCTTAATCTCTAAGTATGTATGTCAAATGAATGTTCTTAATGTTTTAATAGATGACAGCTGTTACCTTTAAATATGTATGCAAAATGAAAATTCGTTTTCTTTTTAAGTCATGTTCTCTGAAATTCACATTATTATATATTTTCCTGCTCTGTTATGTCTAAACATCTACACTATCTTATTTTAATGTCTTAATCAACAAATATTACGAGATTAGCTTGACTTTACAGAATAAAGCATTATTAGTTTCTTATTATGAACAAATTTTGATACTTGATCTCTTTGATAAAAGTTTCGTTAGGTAATTTATTTCATATAAATTGTTTATCACACCTATTCGCAATTATCCCTACATTATACAGTCTGTCCTTTCTGTATGTCTTCTCTATCGAATAGTGGATCGTAGATTGTCTCCATTCAAATGTTTAAAAAAATTTTTTGACTTAAAAAAAATTCTTCTAGATTACAATACATAATCTCAATTCTTCATTATTTGATATACAGGGTGTAGCATTATTTTTCACAATATATATATATATATATATATATATATATATATATATATATATATATATATTAAATAATAATAATAATACCGGACATTTACAATTGTATAGGACAGTTAGATAAGTAAAATAGTAATCTATTACTTTATTTATAATTGTACAATATTTCTTGCGGCACTAGGTTAATTTTTTGTGATGGCTTCTAAAGGAGGACTTGTTTGCTTATGTTGTGGTTGTAGATGTTCCTCTAAAACTGGACAAGGATGATGTATAGGTAAACCAAACCAAACTGTATACTGGTCAAACCCATATTAAATGTACTGTTACTTTTTGGAGCTAAAATGTGGTTAAAAGCAGCTAATAGAGAGGATTTTGTTCAGAGACGTTTGCTTTCGTAGTGTGCCAAAAGTCATGCTTTGTGTTGAAGTCGAAGGAAATTGTAAAGGTACAGGTCGTAACTCAGTACTTCCCCCTAACGTCCATTTTAAAAGGTTGATTATCTGAAAAGAAAAATACAGGAAGACTATATTAATGGACACAGAAGTGTATGAGTAGGTTTTATTATAGACAATGTGATGTTTTATTCATCCGACACTTTAGTTTTCTAGTATCTATTTTACCAAAAGAATTCTCTTACACATTAATAGCATATCAGAGACTAATAGTGAATACTGCCACAAAGTGAGCATGGGATAAATAGAAAAACATTTCTCTATCATAACAAAATCATCAAAAATACCCTTTTATAACAAAACCAAGATTCTTTTAAGTGAGACACAGGTAGGCTGAACATTGTAGGTGAAACTTTCGTCTAGTTAAATTCACAGTTGCAAACACTTAATTTTTTACTAACTTATCTAGGTATGAGAAAGCCATCCATTTTGATGTATATTGACTTACAGAGGTGAATCTAAATAATAATTATATTTACCAAGCAGTGGAGAAGCATCACGGTAACTCGTATGTATTGCAGAGGCCTAAGAGATGAATGTCGCTATTGCTGTAATAGTGTGGTAGCTGCGATTATAAAAGTAATTGTAGTAATCATTCCCTTACACAAATTCCATGAAGGTATTAATTCATCCTGTGGTAAAGTATCAATTAATCCTGTGGCCAGGTGACAGAAAATAAATATTAATAACAGTTGATTGTAACGTCTACTTAAATTTAATATTTACCAGACTGAATAATTATTTTTGTTGGTGGATGATCCAATAAAATATGTCCCTTTCATTTTAACCATGGAAATATGGCAGGGGCAGCTAGCTGAAACAAACGCTTGGAATATCCTCCTTTGGAAACAATTTTTTTCTCAAAGTGAAGTTCACACAACCTATAAATTATTTTATTAAGCATCTGTAGTCTTTCCAAACAAATATCTACTGTTACAAGCTTCCAACCATAACTGTACCCTAAAAAGTAAATGAAGGTAGGTATATTTTTATATTCACATGTCTATGAAAGAAATCAACTATTAATTTATATTGAATATTATGTATTTGCATTCAACATGTTTTTTGCAGAACAGGGCTCATCAGCATAAAGCTTATTGTAGTACATAATATTATCATTACATGTTATTAAAGGTAGAGGGACAGATCAACGTTAACAAACAAAAACATAGATTTACACAACTTACAATGCATAGGAACATGTAAAATAAAATGTTAAATATTGAAAAATGAATATATACCTATATTACATTGCATATAGAAACAATTTCTCTTACCTCACAGGGTCTTTGGGAAAACCAAACATAGTTATCTTTTCTCCTGTAGTTGAGTGACATCCACGAACTTCACAGCTCATTCTTTCCATCATAAATACAATAATTTCTCACTAAGAGTGCAACTAGTTACTTTTACTAAACGGTATTGTTCAAAATCAAAGTAAATAAACAAATAAAAAGCATATTTTTGTTTAACAACAAAGAATGACATTGACGTAAAACACATATAAAAAAATGGCGGCAGGCGCATTCAGAAAATGAATTGTCAAAAAGCCGAAGTTTCGCTTCTTGTTGTTGGTGTATTCTTTGGTAAAAGTTCACAAAAATAATAAATTGATACCTATAGTACCTTATTCGACCAGTTCGACTTAGAGTGGTAGGGTGAAAGTCTAAGAGTGGAGATGTTTTATTTTTTACGTTCAACAATATTTCTGCATTGGAGATAACAATTCAATGTTTAGCATTATTTGTTTGGAATACTTTTACTTTCTATCCAATCCTAAATAACACTATAGCACTTGCTAAAGGAGGCATGTGCTCCAGTCAGCGATTGTGATATGGAGCATTATTTATAACTACTAGTAAATCAGGAGTAATATTTGTTGATATGTACTCAAGTCATGTTTCTAATTTGTTAACTAAGGAGGGTAGATGTAAGAAGAACCATATCATGTGGAATTTTAGCTGGAAAAGTGTCTGCTGTATAAGATTTCTAAGTTTGTGGCTGAATTATTGGAACCAATTGCTTCTACATTCAAATTTTCAATAAACAAATCATTTGAATTGATCAATCATCTTGAACCTTTAGTTTTACCAGAAGATTATGGGCTGATCAGTCTTGATATTGTATCTTTGTTCACTAATGTTACTCTCGACCTAGTAGTCAAATACATTAAGAAAACTTGGGAAAATGCAGTTACTATTCCAAGCATTCTACTTGATGTGATTTTAAAACAAATAACATTTTTGTTTGACAGCTGTTATTTTCAATTTGACGGTAAACATTACATTACATAACGAGCCTTATCTTGGCTAATATAGTTATGGAGAATGTTTTGAGTGAAATAGTGTATAGCTTGCCTTTTCCAGTGCCTCTATTAAAGTTGTATGTTGATGATACCATCATGTTCGTACGAAAAAGAGAAGTTGATAATGTGCTGACCTATTTTAATTCTTTCAACGCAAATGTTCAATTTACTTTAGAAAGTGAAAATTCATCCCGCAGTTTACCTTTTTTTAGAAGTAACGGTGATCAGAACAGAACACCAAACTTTAATCACCAATTTTTATGGAAAATCGTTCTCCTCAGGCAGACTTCTCAGTTTCCATTCATGTCATCCATTCCAACAAAAGATTGCTATTGTGAGAGAATTAATAAGTGGGATAGTAAGATCATCACATCGACAATTTATTACTGAGAACCTAGAAGTGTTCAAAAATAGATTACGATTTTATAATTATTATAGTTCTATTATTAACAAAATCATACAGAGCATTGATAACGGTCTAATTCGAAGTACTTCTCAACGCGCAATCAAAATAATTATTATAAAATTCCGTTTGTTAATGGATTGTCTCAGAAAATCAAACACATTTTATCTAATGACACAAATCAGATAGTTTTTACAATACACAAAAGTTCAGCGATTTTTATAGTGTGATGAAAGATGAGTTGGATTAACTATACAATTCGAATTTAGTTTACAGAATTCCCTGTCAGGATTGTTCTGCCTCATATGTTGGCCAAACTAAACGGCTCCTCCGCGATAGAGTTCTGGAACAAAAAAATTCTTGCATGAATAAACATTTTATTGACCGTAATAAAACAGCTTTGCAGTTTCCCCATTCTCGCACTACTCTAGATGGATTCCTCCATCTTCTCAAAAAATGTTGATTTCGATTTCAGGATTTTAGAAATATTCTATGAGTTCCTTTTCCAGTTTCAACAGTACACACATGTCATGTGTTTACTGTAATACGTCCTCAGACTGGTATGGGAAATGCAGCACTGCATCTAAAACAGCCTGTGGTAAACCAGAAACTTAGCTCTGGATGTTTAGCCTCGCATCTAATATGAAATATTTTTACACCAGTGTGATATTGGAGCAGCAACTCGTATTGTTCGGTTCATTGAGCTAATGCAGTTAAATGCATTTGCACGTATCTTCTTTCTTCCTGTGACATACTTTTCTCAAAAGCTATACTCACGGGTGAGGATTATGTATTTTTCGACAATAATGAACTTCTTGGGAGTATTTTCACAATTTTTTTTGATATAACTGGTAACAGTGATACTGTGTCGGGAAATCTCATTCAATGGTTTTCCAGTTTAGGAATCAAGATTATCTGAACTGATTTTTAAAAATGGGCACATGTTTTGATCTATTGCGTCATCCTAATCAGGTTCTTCTTTTGACAATATTCCTTTTTATTTATTTTGTGTTACTACTCCTCCTCTTCATGATTATTTCATTTATAACTGGTAGGTTTTTTACTACTTTTGTTCCAATTTTGGGAATTGTAAATTGTTCACCATATGCTTTTGCAAATAAAATGGTCGTTTCGTGATTGTTCCACTTGCTTTTATTATTGCAGAGTTGTTTTTCACCTTTAGAGTGAAAACGTATTGCTACTTATTCAAATTTCTCCATTTATCCTGAAAAAATTCATGTGATATTCTGTACATCTGCGTTTATTGAAGGCGACATAGGTATCGAAATCATCAATTAAGAATAAGAATTTCACGTGAATATACTAGATAACCGGTGTTATGAGATAGATTGTAATTTGTGAGCTGTACGCACTCATAGTGAATCCAAAGAAATATGGTATAACCAACAAATGATATTATCCTGCTATTATCATATATCCAGTATTAACCGAAATACGTTTTTCCTTTTTCAAAACGAATTTAGTATATTATTCTATATTTTATGATTCTAAATAGAACTGTCTATTTATTAATACAAAGTCATTTTTTTAAAAGAAAGTTTCATATATTTTTACTCTGAATTAACTAATTAGAAACGATATAGATAAAAATATCAAATGTGGCTATTCTAAGACATAATCATTGAATCCTTTAAAATAAAATGTTTTCCTCCATATTTTATTCTGTATTTTTACTTCTACGACATTTTATATGAGCAAATCGCGAAAATATAGATGAATGATATATTGAACATGTAAGTTTAGACACTGACCATCATATCCTATATGTATAAATATACACATATTTCCGGGAGAGTATATCAAACACATTCTGAGAATTCTATAGGTTTAATCTTCAGCACAAACAAATAACGGAAAATAATTTGGAGACGCGAAAGACCGCAAAAAGGGAATACAATATACTTAAACAGACCTTTATTGACAACAATTTTGGTAAATAGAGTATCTTAACTGGAAATGAGATCGAGAAAACAGTGAATAAACCATCAGTTTAGATTGACTTCTTTTTTTCGGGTCTAAAGTTGTTTGTGAAGTATCTAATCGTATAAAAGATATTTGGTTTATTGAATACCACGAAATGAATATTTGCGGCTATATTAGGCACTAATGCACGGTTTAAAACACTTTCCCAAAATAAGCTACATCCTTATTTATGTAGTTTAAATGTATAGAAAATATTGACGCCTTTAAACCCAAGAAATCTAAATTTTTTATATGATTAGTGATCTCGCTTTGAAAGCCAACTTAGGGTGACCTTGTCTGTCGAGTATTTCAATTAATTCAATCAAAAGAAATGGAATGAATACAAAAAATGTAGTTAAAATCTATTCATATTATTCTGAGAAAAACAAGCAACATATTAACCACTGCAACGGGTTATTTGTCAGCTTTAAATCCGTTATTTATAAACCTATTCCGTTCGAAACATTTTGCTTTCATAACGTACAATTAACCTTGAACGACTTCGAAAGTGAACGTTAAATACGCAAAGGTCGCAATAGTTGTAATGGCACAACGATTTATATTACAGCCAATCCCGCGATATCTGAGATGGGTATTATAACACTTCCGTTATTTGTTTATGAACACTGCGGTATTTCCAGATGGAATCTTTAGATAATCATTCGAGAAAGTTTATTAGGTTAATACTATTTGTGGCAGTATGGCAGTATTACCAATAGATTGGGGATGTATGGATATTTCTATTAAGAAAAAGTGAGAATTATGAGAATAACCTTTCAATTAAAAAATCTATATTATGATTAGTAGAACTGAGCAATCATAGAAAAACTGATATTATGTTCCAATTAATACTTCCTTGGAAGGTTTGTTGTCAAAACAATAGACAAAAGGGGCGTCAAATGTAAAATACCCCGCAAATACATGCCTTGGATGTATTTGACAAGTGACACCTCCACCCTGACGAGACACACTTCCGCCCGACACAGGGCGATAACGACATACATGTAAAAGTAAAGGGCACTGTATAAATTGAAATTAAAATACACATAAAGATAAAGTGGGATATTTTATTTAGTTGTATTAACAAGAAGATACATCATGGCGCAGTCAAATGAAGTTCCTACAAGTACCCATTAAAAGACACAGCAAGAAAAAACGTTCAAAGCTAGGTTAGAAAACTAGTCAAACCGTCAAACCACGTGGTAAAGCAGAATGAGTGATTCAAAAAACACACCAGCAATAATGAATGTAATTACAAATTTAGTATTACCAAGGCCTCTGTCTCTAAATGGTAATATATATAATGGTATCGGTATTAAACCAGCAGATAGGCGAAAAACAAGTAGCTGTATTACTATATATAATGGGGTCTGAATCAGTAGAGGTGTATAATACATTAAGTTTAAAGGAAACGATAATAATGATATTCAAAAAGTAATTGAAGCTTGATACACACTATAACCCAAAGAAGTCTATCTTGCATGCAAGATTCCTATTCTATGAAAGAAAACAAAAAGAACAGGAACCATGTGACTCCTTTTTATTAAATGTAAAAACTCTAATAAAAGATGCAGAATTCACAAATCCAGATTAATTTCTGACAGATAAGTTAGTTTTACACTCAAATGATTCTGACTCACAAGACAGGCTAAATAGAAGAGGAAATGTATATCTGCAAGAAGCAATAGATACTTTCGGAGTGGCAGAACTAACAAGAAAACATGGACATAAAATAGATAAAATCACACAGTAAAAAGAGGAATTTGAAAATAAAAGTTATACAAACATTAAAGGAGCAAAAAATAATAGTGAAGAGAGAAGTGTAAAAACTACAGAGAAAAGAAGTTTTCGACAAAACAGAAGAAGTAATTGGAAGTTTAGTAGATGTGATGGTGTGCATAAAGTAAATAAGCGTCTAGCTATAGATAAACAGTGTAAAAAGTGCAATGCAGCTGTATGCATATCTGTAAATGATCTTGTAAGTGATAAAGTAGTAGAAGATGATGATTATTACTGTTTTTCAGTTAATGATAATAATTCCTGGCAAGAAAATGTCCTTGTGAAAAATCTGCTATTTGTATTTAAGCTGGATTCTGGATCTGATGTCAGTATAATTTTAAAAGAAGGTCTTGAACAAATTGAGCACCAAAGCAATAAAAAATATACAGTTAAAATAAACATAGTGAATTTAGAAGCAATTGATTTCTTGAGTTCAAACAATAGAAAGTTTCAACTTGCGAACTATAAGTATATTTAAAGGTGTTGAAAAATGCTTTATTAAAATCCATGATTTACCTAATTAATTCCTACTAAACACCCTTTTTCGTCTAAGTTGGCTCCACTATATGGATCTACTTAAAATATTACTATTTTAAATGAAACTGTTTATAGATAATTTCACAATATATTGAGAAATTTTTTAAAATTGTAAGAAATTGACAATTGTTGTGATATTAAGGCTATGATCCGAAAGTAACTGATTCGCGGTTTATCGTCCCGAAAGTAACCAAAAATTGGAGGTTGCTGAAAATCTGGTTAGTTTTGGAACACGGTTTCCTAAAATATGGTTAATGAACTGTCAAACTAGTAACCAGCCTTAGGAGCCCGGTTACTTCTGGTTTCGACTACCGTCTGTCATGCAATGTTTATTATTTTTTACTGATTAATGATAATTGGACCATCGAAGATAAAAACAAAACTGAGATATACGAATAAAAGTTTAATATATTCGTCGTTCTGCTTTTGCTTGTAGTAGTTACCTGTTTTTATTATTAATTGCTACTAAATATTATGGTAAATATATTTGCTTGCGTTTCGTTTTTGTACAAATAATAGTAATTAATACTTTTTTTAGGAGGAAGTGAACATTCCAAATGATTTTCAGGTCTTCTATTTCAACCCAATATATACGATTAGCATTACAGGCTCTTTTAAAAAGAGACTGTGTACTGAAGATGAATTTGAAGGTTCTTCTAGTGACTGTACTAATGAAGAAAATTCAAACAAAATTATTACTAACACATAATTGAAAGTTAAAGATAAACAGATACACACTGCTACAGACATCGAGAATAGAAGGCAAAATAGGCATAATGAAAAAATGAAACAGAGGCAGGAGATATTCGACTGGTTCAAAGAAAACTTTTAGAAAGACCAATATAAAGTAAAATTAGCTACTTCTTTGTGTTAGCTGCTGACAATGCACCAATCCAATATCTGTTTTGGGGGTTGCCAGTAAAAATGCACTCCCACTCAAAATCTTGATACAAAATAAATTTGGAAACAATTCTCTGCACAAGAGTGGGTTTTTTTTGACTAAAGAAAAACTACTTAAGACTATCAGATATTGAATTATATCTAGAGAAAAACAGCTGAGAGAAAAATTATTTTGCCTTTTTTGCCAGATGTAATTCAATGCCTCACATATTCCTAGTCGTTCTTCTCTAATAAAAAATAGCACGATTTTGTGAAGTTAATTACTTTCATTAACTTGCTTGTTTGTCTGAAGGCTTTGATATTATTTTATTGTAATTTTTTTGGTACAATATACCAAATGGTCGTTAATAAAATTCCTTCAGCTTTGTGTTCCTCTTTTATTGAACCTACCCAATTATGTAATTCAATTTATATAAAACTGAAAAAAATGCATACCTATAACAGTCAGGTGTGGCAATGTACCTATAGTAAAAAGCAACTGATTTTTTGCAAAAACAAGAGTTCTTCCCATGTTTTTATCAGAAACCAATTTGTCCCTAACTATAGACAGAATATGGTCAAAAGTTAGTCTAGACATTCAAACATTCTCTCGAAATTCTCCATCAGTATACAATTCCACTACTCTGGTGACAAAATTCTGAATTCTTGGCCTTAAAACTAAAGAAAAAAAAGTAATTATTGAATTAATAAATTATGCTAGATAGCTAGCTGCTTACCTTGTTTACCCCTTGCAACCCTGTAGTCATCATCTGAAGTCTCTTCATCAGAACTTGACAAAAGAGGATGATAAAACACAAAATTGCCAAGCTCAAAAATAGCTGAAAATTTCCAAAATCTGTTTTTTTGAGTAACAAACAACAAAATCCGCGGCAGTTTTGAGAATATATTTGAGGTTATATTTTCGTTTCGTACTTTTACCGGTTTTATGTCCCGAATACAACTAGATTTTTCAGTTTCATGCTGTCAACCAAAGCTGTTGTTAGCCTTAGTTATGGTTAGTTATTTTCGGACCATAGCCTCAATATCATGGTCAGAATGACAGAAGTTACATTTCATGTAATGCCAACCTGAAATGTACCGTATGTGATTCTGACTATGATATTTAATATCGAAACAATTGTCAATTTCTTAGAATTTTTATCATTTTCTCAATATATTGTGAAATTATCTAGAAACAGTTAGCTTCATTTAAAACAGTAATGTGAGTAGATTCCACAACGTAAGGGTCGAGACAGTAAATTTTTTACTTAAAAAATGTTAAGGCCTCTATTGATCATGAACTCATTTTATTTATTCCGAATAGCCTATGTCTATGTCTGAACCTGAGAAATTATTTTTTTTTTGTGAAATGTTTCAAATTTCTAATAATTTTAATCTCCTAGTATGAATTATTCGATGTTGAATTCGCAGAAAACTTGTGAAATTTTCTATCAATAAATGATTTCGTATAAAAGTGAATACGACGAAAAGAATTCGCCTGACTTATAATGTCTCTTTTATAATAATATCTAAACCAGTGAACAAGATTTACATGTGACTGAACGTGCTCCAAACAATTTCTTGATCGAAATCGATTTATCCTTACACCGGCATCGCCATGAATTTTATAAAACTCAATACAAAGTTCCTTCAAATCCTTATAAGAAAGGTACAAGTATTATTATTATATTTTTACGCCAACTTATTTTCCTTGCTATTGTGAACGCAAAAAAGTTTGATATGAAATTACACACTGCTAACAATTTACGTGACTACGAAATAAATGGTGCAAATTTAGAAAATAAAGTGGAACTTTAAAAAGCTGGAAAGAGAGAAGGGTGAAAATAATTATGCGGAAACCCTAACAAACAAACTGAGAATTCATAATGAGAAAGGAGATATAGACAGTGAATGGAAGATCATTAAAAATAGTATTATAGACTCTGCAGAGAAAGAAATTGGATTACAAAAAAACAAAGCATCCAAAGAATGGTTCGACAAAGAATGTAACCTGGCAAGCGTAGAGAAAAAACAAGCAAGGAATAAATGGTTGGAAACAGGAAAATATGAAGAGATGGACGAATACAGAAAGATAAAGCAAAAAGTGGAAAAAATCTACAGATGAAAAAAATCAAATTGGGTTGCACAACGAATGGAAAAAACAGAAGAGAACAATAGGGATAATAGAAAACTCTTCGAATATGTGAGAAGGCAATACAGTAGCAGAAACGCAATTGGGACAGTAAAAATGAATAAAAAAGAATGGGAAACATACTTTCAAAATCTATACCAAAACAATCATATCATGGACGAAAATTATAAGGAAGCAGTAACGGAGGGAGAAATCGGTGAACAGCAGTTCGAGGAATTTATAGATGTTGAGAAACAACTCAAACCAAACAAGGCGGCAGGTCCAGATGATATAAATAACGAACTAATCCAACATGGAGGAGAAGCCTTACTTCAACAAATATATGACCTGATAATGAATATATGGGCAGAAGAACGTATGCCAAACGAGTGGAGTATTGGACATATAGTTCCAATCTTCAAAAAAGGAGACCCAACGAAATGCAAGAATTACAGGAGTATAATGCTGCTTAACACTACATACAAGATATTAACCAATCTAATAAAAATAGAACTAAATAAACAGGCTGAACCCATATTAGGTCAATATCAACAGGGATTTAGAAAAGGAAGATCTACGGTAGACGCCATACACCTACTAACACAGACTATCAAAAAGTGTTATGAACATGACATTGATCTACATGCATTATTCGTCGACTTTCAGCAAGCGTTTGACTCCTTAAACAGAAATTGGCTAATATCTGATAGGAGGAACATAGGAATTTCTGAAAAACTTATAAGACTAGTGAAAATGACAATGAAGGATTCTACTGCAAAGGTGATAACCAGAGACGGGAATACAGGAGACATAAACATTGATGTAGGTGTAAGGCAAGGAGATAGTTTGTCTACAACTCTTTTTAACATAACCCTAGATGGAGTGACCAAAGCAATAGATATAAAAGGAATGATTAGTCACAGCTCCACACAAATAATAGGATATGCCGATGACTTAGCTTCAATTACTAGAGACAAAGAAACCCTAGAAAATACATTCAAAGACTCAATAAAGGAGGCAGCAAAGAGAGGGCTGATAGTTAACCAATAGAAGACAAAATATATGCAAATTTTGAGGAAGACAAACAACACAGCCACTATAAATATGGGAGGTTACACTTTTCAAAGGGCAAGTCAATTCAGATACCTGGGAATAGTAATTGATGAGAAGAACAACAGAAGTGCGGAGATAAACGCAAGAATAATAGCAGGAAACAAAATGTATTGGAAGTATCAGAAACTGCTAAGGGACAAATGCATCAGTAAAAAAACCAAAATTAAAATTTATAAAGCCGCAATACGACCAGTAATAACGTATGCCGGTGAAAATATGAGTTTAACTGATAAAGATGGAGAAAATCTCAGAGTGCTAGAGAGGAAAATCATGCGCAGGATAATAGGACTAAAACATATCCCGAATGAAGAGTACAGAAGGCTATATAACTACGAAATAGGTCAGTACATGAATGGTGAAGATATAGTCAAACATATAAAAGCGCAGCGTCTAAGATGGTACGGGCATCTTCGAAGAAGGAATAAGGACGATCCAATAAGGACGTTCCAAACTTAGATGGGAAGATCAGATGATTAATGATCCAAAGAAAATGGGAGTCAGTGACTTGGGAAGAAAAATAAAGGAGAGAAAGGAGTGGAAAAAAATTACAAAGATGGCGAACTCACACCGCATGCTGTAGCAAGCAGTAGATATCACACGGATTGATCCACCGTACAATAGGGATCAAGAGAGCTCAAAAACAGCGGCCTATATTCCGAGACAGAATATATATATATATATATATATATATATATATATATATATATATATATATATATATATATATATATATATATATATATATAAAGAAGATGTAGGAATATCGCGTGATATGTTAACAACAACAACAAAGAGATTCATGGGTAATTCACGCAAAATAAAGGGCTACTGAAATAGAGTGGACATGCATGTTTCTGGCTCATTTTGCTTCTTCAGCACGGCATAATCAAATAAGGATGTGAAATTTGGGAGCAAAGATGGTAATCGAAACATGGAAAAACACAAAATAACGGATTTCAGCAGGGAAACCAAACGCTCATTTGTGTCTTCAATTGGATTATATATATATATATATATATATATATATATATATATATATATATATATATATATTAATACATATCCTCTATCTAAATTCTAAAGAAAACATTGAAATAAAGAAAATATGCATATTTAGATGTAATACTAGTGATACACACTGTATTATCAATAATTTGAAAGGTTCAATATACCAATAAAATTTGACATTTCAATTTCATATGACATTACTGCAGAATAGACTTAATGACAGATAGATTTTAAAACGATTTGAAAAACCAGAATACAGATGTCTCTATTAGCAAAATGGCACTTATAAAAAATAATGAAAATCTCTCTTGGTATATAAAAACGTAAATTTGTTTTTTTTTTAAAAAAGAATTCTTGGTAACCAAAGGAGAAGAGAGTTATTTATGGAAACAGTTTAGTTAGTTGATTCATAACATCGCGAGAGACAACATCGGAATAAGAGTTGTCTCAAATTTATTTGAGAATATCAGAATAATTTGTAGCATTATTATCAAATTAACACAATTTGCCTTTGAAAGCCAGTGCGTGTATTATTCGCAGAGAATTACAGCGGTAAAGTGCGAGTGTTGTTTCAGTTTCTAAATAAGTAATTTAGAAAATTGTTCCAGATATTCTAAAACGTTTTTTAGAATACAAACAAGTCTATCTGTATCCAGTTTGGTGAGTCCAGTCCATATTATATATTATTTCTCGAGAATTAATAGGCCTTTAGTAAAAAATATTTCGAAAGTAGATGCATCTGATGAATTGAATATTTTATCAAATTATAGTAACATTATTGATATATCATTCTACGTAAACTCAAGACAAATTTTTAAAAAGACAATTTACAAGGAAATTGGGGAATGTTACATTGACATATAAGTCATTTTGGACTTTCAGTTAAAGTATTTAGATAAGAATTTCTAATTTTAGATTGTTTATAATATTAAGGTTTTGATAGAAAATTCTATTTTTGCGTATTCGTTTGTGATATTTTCTGAAAAGTTTTAATTTTTGTAAGTGTTTATTTGATAATATAATATATAAATTTGAATTCTAATCACCTGTTGGCTCTCTTTTCATAATCATTCTCATTACATTTGATAATTTCATCCTATAGAAAATTTAGTACAAGAAGTGACATTTGGTTTCATTTCTGACAGTAAATTCATATGTGTCATAAGATAATTTAATTGTCTTATAGTGTATTGGACAAACAGTTACTTTCGATTCGAATAGTATAATACGTGATTTGGAAAATTATTTGGAAATTTATAAATTTTGAATTATTCTTTGAAAGCTTTGATCCCTCCCTGAGAAAAGAGTGAGTTGATTGATATTGTGTATTAATTTATCTTTCAGGATATAAAATTTAATATTTATTTAGCCGGGCATATTAATTTGACAACTGCTGTCATTAAAAAATTTATAGGTTATATTTAGCTAAAGGTGTTTTCATATTAGCGTAGTTACAGCTACAAATAAATTCAACGATAATAAAACAATATAGAATATAATATATTATAATTAAAAACATAGTCGAGATATACTATAATATATATATATATATATATATATATATATATATATATATATATATATATATATATATATATATATATATATATATTCTAATATTCACAATATTTCGCCATTGTTTAACAGCTTCTTCAGGAGAAATTCTACAATAATTAGTAATGTACATTTTAAAACCCATTAAAATTAACAATAAATAAAAACTTACAGAGGGCAACAGTTGTTTTGCCGATACGGGCACTAGCATCACATTACACACATTAAAATTAGATTAATATAAAATGTTTCTATTCTGCTGTTTTTTATATATTATAGTAAAAAGTGTATATATATATATATATATATATATATATATATATAATCCCTCAGACAGTTTTGGAGGAAGGGTCAAAGGAAATTTCTTTTTCAAAAACGAGGATTCTAAAAAACGTTCTTGTCGGAAAGATGTTTTATAAAATAAACTCTTGATATTTTTTCTAAAGTCCGCTATTTTCACATCTTCTAAAAAAGGAACAACATTGATTCTGAAGTTTGTCTTCTTGCTGCGCTGTGGAATATGACACCCAATTCTTATTTTTGGCAGCACAATTATCAGACCCAAATAAAAATTCATTTTCACTATCGGAAAACGTCGAAGCTGCATCAGCAGTATTCTCCCCGTAATGGTCTCGTGTCACATCAAACACTGATATTTTGCTTTATATAGGGGCGCGAATGTTACATTGGAGGCGACTCTCCTAAACACAAAAAATGAGTTTTTCCCTGAAATTAACTGTCTCGACCCTTACTTTGTTTTTCCCTGCCATTTTGGGAATTATAATTAGTCATAACTTATTAACAGTATAAATGTGAGTATTAGAGGGCCATTCCTTAGACCATATCCTGCGTGTACTCCTCTCTGGAGACAGTATATATTGGTGAAGTTTAGAACTTTTACAAGAATCACAGTTTTCAATATCGTGATAAGCCTCTTGCGTGGTGGAAAAATCGCTTTCCTCTGCTGTTGGATGATGAACATTCAACGTTTCTGGTATATCACATTCTCCTTCACGTTGTTTAAATTTTGAACATGTCCCACATTCATCTTGCCCTGGTTGTGCAAAAGATATATTGAGGGTTTCAAATTTTTTTCTGTATTTTTCATATGACACAGTTTTATGTGTCTCAGAAAACTGTTTCCAGAGTGCCCTGACATATAAGTCGCAGGGTAAGTAACTGCGCTTAGGTGCATGTACTAATTTGTAGTGAGAGACGACGGGTTTGTATTTTTCTATGTGTGCTACGATTTCTTCATCGAGTTGTTGTTTTTTCTCAATCCAGATTTTTCTTGCCTTCTCCCCTCGTCGGTCTACCAAACTTGCATGCTCATGGTTATTTATTTTACATCGCATGAATGACGTTATATTTTCATCTCTTTTCATTCCAACATAGTTTTACAAGTCGTAATCCTCTCAACATTTTGAGGCATAAATTACAGTATGAAATTTGAGTTACTAGGTTTTTAATAAGCATAGCGACAAAAGTTTATTGCAGCTCCAGTTGTTCGACTTTTGACTCCATTTTGATTAATATATGCGTCAAAAAGAGTTGGCGTTTCGTGTAATTCAATGCAGAATATTGCTTAAGCACTGTCTTTCTTGTAAGCGGCAATATATTTGCAAAATATCGTTTAAGGCATGTCTTTTTGCATGGTGACAGTAAAGAATATTTATTAAGATTTTTTCTCGGTTTCTTATTTTCATCGATTTTTGTTTATTTTTGTTTGTTTGCCACATTTTTATTCGAATTCGCTTCTTGAACTACTTTTTTCACAAGAGATGTTACTATTTCATTAACAACAATATCTTTTAAAGTAAAAAATTGACTGTCTCGACCCTTACTTCGTGGAATATGCTCATATTAGTGTTTTTAAATGAAACTCACGGTCTCTAGTTAATTCCACAATATAATACAAGTTATTGAAAATTCTAAAAAATTGACAATTGTTTCGATAAATCAATATCATCGTCAGAATGACAGAAGTTATATTTCATTTTATGCCTACCTGATGTTTAGTCTAGCCAAAAATAACTACTAAACATCAGGTAGGCATGAAATGAAATGTAACTTCTGTCATTCTGACGATGATATTGATTTATCGAAACAATTGTCAATTTTTTAGAATTTTCAATAACTTGTATTATATTGTGGAATTAACTAGAGACCGTGAGTTTCATTTAAAAAGACTAATCTTTTGAAGTGCTAGGAGTTAGGGAATTGGTTGTCTCGTTGAAAAAAGTTAAAGTTACTTAAAATTTGGGTTTTGTATCTCTGTTGGTGTAGCTGATATAGAGAAGTTTCAAGTACCATTTGAAAGAGCAGGAAATTGTGAATCGATTTATTCATTCAAAGTCAAAACTAGGTAACTTGGGCTACTAGGTTTTAAAAAAGCACGGGAGAGTTAGCCAGTTTAGAGGCATCGTAGAAATTCTTTTTGTCGCTAAGTTATCACCACTGTACGTTGAACTCATACAAAGTTTGAGCGGCATCTGTCATTTAGTTTGATTACAAAGCTTTTTTAGGTCGAATTATATCAAGTGTATTTTGCTACTTTTACAATAGATTCTATGTTGAAAATGGAATTTCCTGTGTGAAAGCGGTAAAAATGTCTCAAACGGTAAATCCAATTCGTCGGCGTATCGGTACTGTTCATTGAAAAGCGGTCGACATGTGGCGGAATATTTACCACACTGATGCCGGTCATTGAGTGTGTAAGAGATAGACACTGACATTTCTGTGTCTCACGAATCAATGTGTGCCATTTGAAATGAATGTTTGGGCAACTTACACAGCAATCCTTATGAAAGTGTATCTAGCCAAAAACTATTGAATCTTATCGAACCACCACGGTATTTGCCTGATATTATTTCCATTGAAAACCAGCATTTTTTGTTCATTTATTTCTTCTTCAAAGAGCGACTTTTAAATGGAACCCAACAGCGGGATTTGCCAATGCTCAAAAATAAATCTCCTAACTACAATCTGATAAAGCATTCCTGAGGGATTGTAATTAATCAAATTGGAGATCGGGACGCAGCTATATAAGGGATGCTATTTAATAAGATCCATAGAAGATCTCGCTTTTATAACTTGGGATCTTTAATGGGGATTTGATCGGGAGACAAGACAAGAGCACCCGAAGTGGTGACTGAAGTTTCAATAGAGATTTTTAACATCGGAAAATCACATTCACCCAGAGAAAATAAAATCTTTTGTGAGAAGCTTTACCCGCATTTAGCTTTCGTGATTGAATTGCCGGTCGATCGTTCGTTTCCATTTATGATTTACCGTCACCTTTTGACCTTTTATTCAGACAATTTCAGGTAGGTATACTATAAAAATTTCAGAGTAACTACGTTTCTCAAGTAAAAATTATTTCCTTGAATCTGAAGCAAGTAAATTATTCAATTTCTTTGACATGGACAATTCCAATTATTGAAATAAAAATTGTCATTTGGTGTAGAACATTATAAGGTAAAGGTTAACATCCAAACTCAAAAGACGTTTTCAAGAAACAAGTTATCAATTAAGAAATTCATTTGCAAATTTGCAACCAGACCGAAATTAAATCATTAGAAGGCTTTTTCTATTAACAATCACAATTTTTTTGATATTATGTAACAAAAATGAACAAGTGCTCGAGAATCATAACATGACTAAACATAGAAAAGACCAAAACTGTGATTATAAACACACACAAACAAAAACCCATACGACCCAAATACAATTATATCAGAAGATAGGAAAAACTTTTCAACGGCATAAAAACAATCTTCCTATGAAACACGAACGTAGTCATACCAATATTAACATTCGGATCAGCATCATGGACTACAACTTATAACGGGACTTCTCCTATTCACAATACCTACCTCCGTGTATGTAATCTTTGAAATGCTCGTTGCTCGTTCAGATGTTAGGTTGCCCCGAGGAACAATCTGTGCTCGCCAGTCGACTAGCTTCAAGTAGAAGAAGGGGTAGATTCTTAAACATTTAAATAGAATTCAGAAAAGGGCGCCAGAGAAGTTTAGACAAGTACCCAACACTCCTTCAAACTAACCCCCAACTCCTCAGAGGGTTTATACACAATTAAAAAGGTTTTTGTTGTTGGTAAGTTTTAAAATGAAAAATAGCGCAGTCTGTGGTTATTGTTGGACCTTGAGTTGAGATGTAACTATCTCAACTCTCTTTTATTATGATCATAAAATTATTTCTCTTGGCCTGTTCTTTCCTCTAATTTGTTTCCATTTTCCGAATAATCTCTATTAATTTGGTTAGAAATTGGTAAAACCACTTGAATTTTCCTACCATATAAGAATTTAGCTGGTGAACGAGTATTACACAGGTCTGCGACCAAAAAACTGCATAGGATTTTTTTTACATTTTCTTACAGATTTTGATCTCCCAGAAACAGAAAAAATATTCAAATTTTTATAGCACATAAGTTTTTATGTATATTGCAGTATCTATGTACTGTAATAAACCTATATGATTTTTATTTGATAATGGAGAAAAACAGCCTGAGCTGTTGGTGAGACTGGGAATGTTTTAACATGTTGAGACAAGTCAAATGACGTATATCGCTTGAAACAAAGAAAAGCTCTCAGTGGACATACTGATTTTCAAGTGAAAATGCTGTTGTCTGTTAATCATGGCTACAAGGGGTTGTGTTATATAGTTTTTGTTATATCTGTGGTGAATTCACTATTAAAAGTCAACAGAGAAAAATTAGTGATTTTGTAAGGAAAGTTCATTTTGCCTACTTTAAATTGAAACTTGGTGATCAGGATAAACCATGGGCCCCGCATAAGGTGTGTAGAAGATGCGAAGAAGATCTTCGCTTGTGGTTTAAGGGAAAGAAAAATGCATTTCGATTTGGAATTCCTATGATATGGCGTGAGCAGAAAAATCACTACACTTACT
This sequence comes from Galeruca laticollis, assembly GCA_963921935.1. Lineage (NCBI taxonomy): Eukaryota > Metazoa > Arthropoda > Insecta > Coleoptera > Chrysomelidae > Galeruca > Galeruca laticollis. The sequence continues at coordinate 117,704,381 of OY998183.1, read as the reverse complement.
GCTACTTCTGCTCAGTTGACGTAAAGGGATTCAATTCGAAAAACAAAAGAAACATAAGTTATCCTAATCGTGACTCAGCTATACGTCCAGTGCCCCAAATCTATCCCGCAGCCACCTTCCAGTTTGGATGAATACCCTAGTGAGTTGAAGGACGAAGCTACATTACCTCCTCCGGGTGAATCAAGCTCAGATTTATCTTTTGACGAAGATGGAAGGCCTCGACTATTTTCTCAAGGTGAGCTCAATGATTTAGTAAGAGATTTAGGTCTTTCAAAAGATGCAGCCGAACTGTTAGGTTCTAGATTAAAAAATAAAAACCTCTTATCACCTGGCACTTCTTTCTACTGGTACAGACACCAAGAAAAATAATTTTCCCAGTTTTTCTCAAAAGAAGGAAATTTAGTTTTCTGCAATAATGTGGAAGAACTCATACATCGCTTTAATATAAAGTATGACTCATCTGAATGGCGCCTATTCATTGACTCATCTAAGACTAGCCTTAAAGCAGTATTATTGCACAATGGAAATAAATTTGCCTCGATTCCGATTGGACATTTGAAGATTTGGCTATTATCCTGGAAAAAATCAAGTATGACGACCATCAATCGATGATTTGTGGGGACTTCAAAATACTGACAATGCTTTTGGGTCAGCAGGCAGGCTATACCAAATACCCATGCTTCTTATGCTTGTGGGATAGTAGAGCCAGAGAACAGCACTGGAAAAAAAGTGATTGGCCATCGCGAGAAACTTAAATACTTGGAGAGAAAAATGTTATAAACACTACCTTGGTACCACTAGAAAAGGTTTTGTTGCCCCCTCTCCATATAAAAACGGGGTTGATGAAACAATTTGTAAAATCGCTGCAAAAGGATGGAGACTGTTTCAAATATTTATGTACAAAATTCCCGAAGCTGTCAGAAGCAAAGTTGAAAGAGGGAGTTTTCACCGGCCCCGACATAAGAAAACTTTTAACGGACCCTTCATTTGTGGAAGCTATGAATGAGGAGGAAAAAGAAGCTTGGGTATCGTTCAAGGACGTAATGCGAAAGTTTCTGGGAAATACTAAGGATCCTAACTATAAAACCATTGTGCAACGGATGCTAGCAGCATACGAAGCTCAAGGATGCAAGATGAACTTGAAGGTCCATTTTTTACTCTCTCACATGGACTATTTGCCTGAAAACCTGGGAGCTTACAGTGAAGAGCATGGGGAGCGATTTAACCAGGATGTCCGTGATATCGAGAGAAGGTACCAAGGGCGATGGTATGTCATTATGCTTGTTGACTACTGTTGGCTGCTTAAGCGAGAAACTGAAGATGGAAATCGGAAAAGGACTCGTCAAAGTATCAAGGAAAAGAAGAAGAGATTTCATAAAGAACGTGAATAATTATATTTATCAAAATAATATTTCGTTTGCTTTAATAAAAATATTTATTGTTTGAATACTTTGAATAAAGGAGTGTTTGAATTCGGGAAAAATCCTTATGTGATAGAAAGAAAAAAATGACCATCACTTTTGAAATCAGCGCACATTAAAACATATAATTCAGTAAAAATATCTCATGCAGCTGACAAAAAATTTTTTTTCTCAGACCTGTGTTATCTGTAACAGGTGTATTTATTAACTCTAACAAACCTACATACCTATCTTTTTCATCTAAAACTACCATTTTCAATATATTTTTGACAATTGTACTGTTCTTTCAGCTAAACCCTTCGATTGTTGATAATATGGACTACTTATTTTGCAAAATGTTTCAAATTCACTATTTACAAAATTTGTACCTTGATTGGTATATATAAGTGAAGGAATTCCATGCCTTGCAAAATTTGACTTTAGCCTGGTAATCATAGTATCTGCTGATAACGAACTAAGCTGTTCTAGAAACTTTGTAAAATAGTCTATTACTAATAAATAATGATATCCTTTATAACAAAAAACATCACTACCCAAAATCTCCCATGGTTTACTTGATTGTTCTCTAGAATTAGCTTTCCTAAATCTAATACGAGTGTCATATTTAGAAATCAAATAAGAAATATCATTATTCATGGAAGGCCAAAACAATATTTCTCTAGCTCTCGCTTTGCACTTTTCAATTCACTAAATGTTTCAAATTAACGCAATCGGTACAACCACTGCTGTCAAATACAAACATTGTTCATATTTTAATATCACAGGTATGTGATCTGCCCACCTGCCAATAATGACTTTTTTGATTATGCTAATTCAGGATATTGTTCTGTTTCATATTTGTCATGGGTAAACTAGATACTATCACACCTACATATGTTTCAATGTCTGCTAATTCTAGACAATAGCCTACCTTATACTTCACTTGCAAATCATACTTTCCTATTTGAAGCCTCATTCCTTGTTACCTGTGTAAGAGAAGAGCTACGTTTTTCTCATTATCCAGTCTCTTTTTTGCTCCACTTGCTGTTACGTATAGCATATATCTGTAATAACTTTATTTCGGGTGTCCCCTGTCACCAGATGTACAACTCTGAACCAACCTACCGAGTTGTTTCTTAAAACAAAAAAAATCCGTTGTCACCAAACGAAATAATCGTAGAGGACGTACTGGTCCTTCCCATACTATCTGTATAGTTTGCCACCAGAACAAAATTATACAACCGAGCGTGAAAGAAAAGAAAGTCCGATTTAGACGGGGACCTCCTGGTCTTAAGACGGGTAATTCCTTTGCCAGGACAGGGTTGATTTTTTTGTCCAGCTTCGTATCTAATGAACTGCTCACTCTAAAGGGAAAGTCGAGGTAGAGAACTGAATAAATTTCGGTACCGACTAATGATACAAAAAAATATATACATTTCACTATATAAATATCACAAAAACCACTATACACTTATATCCATAACTTTATTTGAATGGACCCTATGATTCCATCTTCCACCAGTTTCGCTGGAACGTATAGCGTCTACGACTTGTGTGACCTACCGCAATGCAAGAAAATGTGTCTATTTACAGAAATATCTGTCAACCGGTACTAATTTCTTTTATTGCCGAATGTGATTGTACTCTATTTAAATAAAAATGAAAAAAGAATAAATTCTGCTGATTTCATAATCTTAGCGATAAGCAGTTCTGTACGTACTAATAAATTCCGTGTTGCAATTTTGCTTCCGCGAGAAAAAAAAAATCTTTCTATCTATTAGCGATTATTAAATGATACGACCGTATCTACAAGAAAATGTACTTACATGCTGTGAAAATTGAACGATAACCGGGTTACGGAGACAGGATCATACGTTCCCTGTGACTGCTATAAATGACAACTTTACTCGCTTCAAATTTTACCTACCACCTGTCTACGGGGTGGGCGAGAACTGTGTGACAAAAAAATATCTAAATCCTGTTAACTTACATATACAAAAAAACGTTACTAATCGTGTGTAAAAACTTACTAAAATATCACCCAAAATAAATACATATCTACAAAATGATCGGTGCACGAAATATGAACTCACTTTTTATCATCCCCCTAAATTTCACGGGATTTGCTGCTGATTTGCAAAAATTTACGTACTTTGTTTTAGAATGGCCTTCGATTATTTTAACTAACCGTTTGTGTAAACAACAATAGATTATATTTAACCTAGTTTAGTTATTTACAGTGTTGCAATGTTATGGTCCTGCCTCATTTTTGCTAAACAAAAAGTCTGTCGAGTTCTAGTTTCTTTCTATTTGAAATAAAACATATATTTCACCATGTGTTATGAAAGTTACTGATGCAATTGTCCCTTTTTAATATTCGCATTTATTACATATCTCTTTATCTATGTTTTAAAGTCTTCTACTACGTTCCCATCTATATTTAAAGAAAGAAGTTGCTTCAACATGACCATATTAACCTTACTTTTTATGTTTAATTCTTTCCACTATATATTATCTTACTTATTAGATATAGTTTTTTAATTATATTCTTTTGACTGCGCAATGATATTTGTGGCAAACTACTTGAAGAAATTCTGGTTATACTGTTCGATATTTAATCAATTATCTCCCAATCCATGTGTAAAATCTATTGACATTTTAACCTCCCTTTTCCGCATTCTAACATCGTCCGTGACAAGTGACACTGCATGGTAGCCATCTTAAAGGGCTTTGACCTACTTCACCTAACAAATAATATGGGTCTTTACTGACTTCACCGTAAATTTTATCAATTTAAAAAAATTAATGAATATATCAAAGAATATGAATTTGGCGTGTGTAAAATGTGTTATGTGTTACGATTTTACTCAGTATATATAAAAAACAATTATAATATGTCAAACAGGATGAATATTTCAAAAATAATTTCGCTACTATAAATTTACAACAAAAAAAAAGAAATTAATTTACAGCCTTGCTATTCTCAACCGATAACCCGTGGATAAAACTCTTTGTTCGAACATGCTATCGATTGAATTTTTCAAATGGCCTCTTTGAAACAACCAAAGAAAAAAATTAAGAGAAATATAATTATATAGATTTAAATTATAATTCGGCTAACCATAACACATTTTGTCCCAGCTTAGTAAATTATCTACGCAAAAATACGTTGTAAAATATCTTATGTCAACCAAAAATTCTTTAAAGTTATAAAAACTATTAAGCAAAAGAATGTTAGATAAAGTCTAAGTTGCTATGCAGTAAAAATGGTTGATCGAAAAAAACTAATAAAAAGTATGAAGACTAAGACATTAACTGTGCTCAAAAAAAATTAAGGAATTTCAGAAAAAAATATATTTACACTGGTGGAAATTATGAAAATACTTAATGGAAAAAAAATTAAGATAGTTACAGCAGTTCTTCTACAAGTAGCCTAGATCAGCCTAGACCAATCAATCCTTCTGTAGCTGATACGGGAGCCGGAAAAAGGTCGGTGGAGAACTAGCCTCTTGAAAAAACTTTGAGGGCTCAAATCCCACTCACAAACCAGAGCAACACCCCCTTTTTTAATATTCCAAAAACCAGTTTTCCGACAGGCAGGGAAAGATCTTAGAAAAGTATCCCGTCAGGTCGTTTCAACTGCCGCAATACTTCGTGTGAGGAATGTAGAATCTTCAAAAATTCTTCAGTGGGACTTTAACAGTCCAACGGCCCAATATGTCCAGCTCTTCGTTCAATCAGGGGCGTTCTTCCCATATAGGGGTTTTGACGCTTGCCTGTCGAGAATTTTAACTGCAACCAACAGCTCCTCCAATGGCAGGGCCCTCTCGAAGCACGAAATAGCGTTCGCGCAAGCGAAAGTGTTTTAAAAGATTTAAACTAACTTTTCCGTATCTGTGGCCCTGAACAATATTCTATCATAAAATTGTCACTTGTATACACTTCGGGAGATGTATCGTGCTAACAAACCGAAATTTCTCCAAAAATAATCAAAAATGTAGTATATCTGGATTTATAGGACCCGCTGTACTCGTTCTAGTCAGCTGAAAATCAGTAGCGTACGTATGTGAGACAACTTGAAAAATATTCAATCATAAAATTGTTCACTTTCATACACTCTGGAGGCTGTATCGTGATAAAACTCTGAAAATTCTTCAAACGTGACAAAAATTTGGTACTTCGAGTACCATAGCACTCGTTCTACTGGCGTTAGTGCGCTGAATATCTATAGGATTCATCTTTGAGAAGCTCTGATTAATATCCAATCATAAAATTGGTCACTTGTATATACTCCGGAGGCTGTATCGTGCTAACAAACTGGAACTTCCCCAAAAATGACAAAAATATCGTAATTAAAGTACTATAGCACCTGTTGCACTGGCTCTGGTAAGCTGAATATCATTATAGTTCATCTATGTGATGTTCTGAATAATATTCAATCATAAAATTGGTGACTTGTTGAACTCTAGAGGCTGTATCGTGCTAACAAACTGAAATTTTCCAAGAAATTACGAAAAAGTTTTACTTCAAGTACCATAGCACCCGTTGTACTGGCTCTGGTAAGCTAAATATCAATAGGGTTCATCTGGGACATGTGCCTAATATGCAATCATCAAATTGGTGACTTGTTGCACTCCGGAGGCTGTATCGTACTAATAAGACATGTAACGATAAATGGGCCGACGACAACGACGACGACATACACACAAGATTTTTTTTCTAAAAACCGTTTTTTCGTGTTGTTGTTGATGGAAAACGTGAAAATAACTCAAAAAAAATTTCAAAATTCCAACTTTTTTTGGGGTAAACCAATACTTTTCTCGCATATTAGATAGGTTGGGCGGAAAAGTAAAGTTGACGAATTTTAACCGTTATAAACTGAAAGACAAAGAAGACGTTGCAAGCAACAGAAATCAGATACCTTTCTGAAATTGGAAATTAAACGAAATTATCCTTTTTTCGAAATGAAACATATGAACAAATACTGATCATGAAACACACATAGAAAAACACACAGGAGAAAACCAACTAAGATGATTCGGACATATGAAAAGGATGGGTGGGCAAATAATATTAAGAAGAGTATTTGGAGGTGGAACAATATATAAAAGAAATAGAGGAAGGCCAAAGAAAGTATGAATGTATCTGAACAAAGCAGTCGAGTGTAGAGGAAAGTACCTAGATGAAGTACTACACCAAATAAATGACCGGAAAAAATGGGGATAACTCTAGTTCATACGTCAAACGCAGCTCAACTCCACATCTTAAGTATAGTTTGTAAAACTATAGTGACTCGATAACGTCAGGTAGATGGTTATTTGTCATCCATATTTCACCTTTACTCACATATATCTGTGGATCATCATGTATAGATACATACATAGTGTAATATATAGGGAGACCATCAATCCAATTCCTTATAGAACATTGAACCAGTTGCACCTATGTCATCAAGGTCATCCAGATGTTAAGATCTTGTATTATGTAGAAATTATATAAGAACAATATCTAAAATTTTGAGTGAACCGTTTTCCTAACGTTACCATACTCTAACTATTGTTTTACATATGCAATCAATTTCACATATCGATTTTTCGAAACATATGATTTCCAAGTATATAACTGTAAGCTAATAATATCAGTATTTCAAGTCTAGTGTTTCATATTACGATTTTCAAATATTGCGTACGATGCGACAAAATCTGATCCCTTGTCAAAGTTCGTTCGCTTTCTTTTTTCATCACCGAACTCAATTTAAGACTGGGAAAAGGTCAATTTTTATGTCGTGTTTGGTCGTAAATTCAAAGCTTACTTTTCAGCGTTTAGTTACGGATAAGTAAAATAAACAAATTGAAGAGCTTGTGGAAGAATAAAAAATCCCAATTTTATAAAGAGTTCATGAAAAAAGTTTCCGGTCTGTCTGAAGCGTAATAGCTTTTTACCGCTTTCATAAAATTAGTTTTCCGTAGAATGCCAGACTCATTAGCTAATTCTCTAATTAAAATTGTGAATCAGTGAAACGATGCGAAAAATTTGTCATCCTTTTTATTAGAGAGGATCAATTTCAAAATCTTTTACTATATATTTTCATCCCTCCCGGTCATTTCTATGTGGGGTACTGAAGCGAAGTGCAGATTATTTTTTACTGCCCACCGTCTTAACATCAACAAAACTTCAACGTTTATGTATCCCAATTTATCGAAGTAAAGCTTATAATTATAAATATTATACTTATTTCATATCTATCTCTATTACGTTTCAGTTTTATTATTTGTTTTGAACCATCTTGCGATTTCAGTTACAATTGCGATTTGGTCATATTAAAATATGTTTGAACTAAAATCTGAAGATCGTTTAAAACAACTAATGAACTGAAACGTAATATAGTATTTTCGAATTTAATACTTCTTTTAAAGGGCCGACAAAAATTTCTATTTCGAAGAACAGTCACTGAAAACCAATTTAACGACTTCCTCATTTCATTTGTATAAAAATACACATGAGTGAAACCTTTAATATAACATTTATATCGACTTATTTTATTGTCAGGTCATTGAACGAGTTTCTGCTGCTACGAAAGTTAGCCAAAGAACGCTATCCCGTATTAAAAAAACAAGTTCTGGCAGGAAGTAATGCTTACACTGATGTGCCTACTAAAAAAAAAGAACGTCCAGTATCCGTATGGATCAATTCGACAAAACTGTGCTTAGAAGGTGCATAATAAATTATCACATATCCGGGAAAAAAGTACCCACGTTAAGAAATGTACACCAAACCTTTGCAGATAGTTATGGCTTCGCAGGAAAGTGCAGAGAACAGAACAAACCTATCATTTATATAGATGACACATACATTCATTCATGTCACACGCACCTTTATTCCGTTTATTACCAATTTTTGAAATCTAGCTATCACAGTTGCCCCCTTCTTTCTTTCCTCTCTCGCGTAATCCCTAATGTTTTTTGAATTTCTCTCTCCACTTTTGTTTGTTCGGACTCAGTATAAATATGTTTTCCTTTCAATATTCTCCTTTCCTTCAGGATTTTCAGTTTGTCCTCCCATTTATCCATTTCTATCATGCATCTTGTTTGCCCAATTCGATAACCCTTTGGGTTTTCTACCTAATTCACTATCCAAAAACTCTTCAACTTCTTCCTTCCACTGTTCTTCACTCCCAGTTTCAACTTTGACTCAAGATATTACTAAATTATTACGATTTTGATGTTTTTCAAATTATTCTTTTTCCGCTCATTTTTAAATAATTTGAATTCTTCCTTAATTGGATTAATTTCCTCGGTGTTATTCTAAATGTTCAGTTTCACTTCTTTTATATCCTGCTTGATTTCCTTGATCTACTGTTTTATTTCTAATTTTACTTGTGCAACATCCTCTTTTATTTCGCATTTTAGCTGTTCAAGGATGGTTTTAATTTCGTCCATATCCCAACTATTAGCGTTTAATTCTTCATTTGATGATTCTTTTTTCTTTTTATTCGGTGTCCTCTGAGTTACTTTGCTTCTTCTAAATGCTTCTTGATCTTCTTCAAATGAATGATCGTGTTCAGGTTTATCTCTCTTATTACTCATACAGATAATATGCTGGTATATTTATATAATTTCTTCAAATTATTGCAGCTTAACTTCAAAATATCACAAGCTTTGAGTTTAGGCCTGTCCTTAATTACTTTGATGGAGGTCTTCAATTATCTCTTATCAGCAGACAACTTGATTTATCGTTTTACCAGTTCTTAATATAAGTACCAAATTTATAATGTGTATCCATATTTTTCAATTTTTTCGCAGTTTTTCATAACTTACCTCTGCATTCTCCATTTAGCACTTATTATCTCATATTTCAAATGCAAATGAAATGTTTGGTGTTGATTGACTTTGATGTACTATAAATGTCGCGTAAGTACCGAGGCCAGTTGTTAAATTATTGACAGGAAGAAGTTACACAATCTCTTAGAACTTGCTTTACAAATGATTTCTATGACAGTAACTGTAAGACTGTATTATATTGGGTTAGGTATTTCCAATTTCTAACATAATACACCAAATCACAAGGGCGTTCCCAGATGTGGGTAGGGGATGCAGCTGCCCCCCCCCCTAGAAGATAAAATAAACGTCAATTTTCCTGCAAGTGGGAATTGAAAACGTGTTATCTACTTTGCGCAAAATGAAGTGTTGGAAACAAAATATCTTTTCAGTCAGATATTTTGATTTAATATTTTTTCATCTATAATTAAATATTCTACAACATTCTATATAGTATACTGTTAGCGAAACCGTCGCATCCCGTAGTTTCCTCTCCCGACGAGACAATCAGAGCCATCTAGGATTAAAGCCGAATATAATTTGGAGAAAATAACGTCTAGCGCTATCTAGTTACGGACGACAGTACTTTTTCCAGTAAAGAGAAATAGCATCAATTTATACGGTCAATAGCGACATCTTGTATTAAATAGCAATACCAAGAAAAACGTTCTTGCATGGACTATTCTCGAAAGGAAAGACAGTGATAGCAAGTATGAGACAAGGATGGAAATAGAGTCGAGTATTTTCTACGTATTTCGGGAGCTCTTCTAATATTTGTATATATAAGCGGGATCGTGAGGCGGAGCATGGCAATTCAGTTCGAATACAATTCAATTCAGTTCGGAGTTTAATACGAGTGAATATTTCATGCGCCATAGTGTCTTATAGTTTAGTTGTGGCGACACGAGATTTACGTTTACTGCGCAACAACTGGAAATATTACTCCGTCAAATGGATATCAGGAAATTCTTTGAAAGAGGTGAGTCAAAACAAAACACATATGTACCTAATATGATTATTTGATTTGTTTAAGGGGGGCTCTCTTATAGGAAGTAAATGATATTTGAATGTGATGTTTTTATAGGTATCTTGATCTTTATTTTCGTCCTATGCCTAAAAACCGTAAGAGTAATTTTGTGTATCCTTTTTTTAGGGACAACACGCGAAAAAAAGAAAAAAGATCGGGAAAGTAGCAGTGGAAGCGATGAAAATGACAACCATGATAAAACTACTCATGTAATGCCAAGATCATTGCATGCTAACATGGGACAAGCGTCACATTCTCCAGCAGAACACGTAAATATATCTGTTGCCGACTATTCTTCTCCATCAACATCCCAACAAACTTATGACGTCAACGTCGTTCCTGAATTTATAGTGGACGATGGCTATCTTGAAAATAATCTGGGTCGTTATGTTGTGTGGGCTACCCAGCTATTGACGGAAAAGAATAGGGAGTTGTTACAAAATCCTTGGATCCCGCCCAGAAATTACGATTTTGAAAGTGATGCACTGAAAAGAAAATTCAATCATGCTTGGTTGGATCAATATGCACCATGGCTAATATATTCCAAGCGACTAAAAGGCGTTCTTTGTAAGCATTGTGTTTCGTTCCCTCCGCCCATCAGCACTGTGAGAGGAATGTTGGGATCATTTATGGTCAGACCATATATAAAGTTCAAAAATATGCATGAAGACTGCCGAAAGCATGCAACGACCAACCTTCACCTAACAGCGACAAATGCTGCAATAAATTTTCTTGAAAATGTTCCTGTAGACATTCAACTGCAAAGTGGACACCAAAACGCAATCGATGAAAACAGACAAATATCGTCATCAATTAGTTCATGTATAGTATTTTGCGGTACACACGATATGCCTCTTAGGGGAAAACAAGCAGATGAGGGTGTTTTCTTAGATTTATTGAAGTTGAGAATCAATTCAGGGAACGACAAATTAAAGAGTCACCTAGAAAAGTGCAGTCGGAATGCAGTTTACACATCGCTAAAAATACAAAAGGAATTGATAAATTTATGTGGCCAAGTTATTGAGAAGAATATAATAAGTGAGGTTCAGAAGACCATGGCTTACGCAGTCTTAGCTGATGAAACAGCAGACGTAGCTGAGAAAGAACAGCTGTCAATAGGCGTGCGGTTCTACGTCAAAAGCACAAGGAAAATTAGAGAAGAATTTGTAGGGTTCGTTGAACTAAAAGCACAAAATGCTTCAGAAATTGCCGAAGCAATTGACAATTTCTTGTTTAGTTCTAACCTCCCAACCGAAGATTGCGTAGGGTTTTGATTCGATGGCTGTTCTACAATGGCAGGGAAAGAGGGTGGCGTACAAGCCATTTTGAGAAAAAAATATCCTCGTGCTTTATATTTTCATTGCTCAAGTCACAAACTCAACCTTGTTGTGAATGATGCGAACGCAGTGCCAGAAATTAGAAATACTGAGCCACTGAGAATCGACTACACGTCGAAACTACGCTCCAAACCTAACACGATGATGTGAGACGCGATGGTCCGAAAAATATAAATCAATCAGAAAGTTTTCCCAACATTTCCCAGATATTGTGAAATCTCTAGAAACGTTATCCGTAGAGGGAAATTATGCCACCAGAAAATCTGCATATCAGTTGCATTCAGCCGTTACAAAACCAATGTTTATTGTTGCTCTACAAACAATAGCCAAATATTCAGCAGTTTTTGAACCAGTAGTTAACGCACTGCACACATCAAACATATCAAGGACATTCTCAGAAATGACCGCGAGTTTCTTGATAGAATAAGTATTGAAATGCTTCAAAAAGCGCGAGCTGTTGCAATGGATTTGAACATAGAAATTTTGGTTCCACCTCTTGCTCACAAGCAAACACCTAGAAGTAATCCGCCATCAGACAATGATAACGAATATTGGCGGCGTTCCCTGATAAAACCATACATTGATTCACTCATTTCATCGTTGAATATTCGATTCTCCCAAGAAAATACTCCAGCGTTTGATTTAAGTAAGCTACATCCCTTGTATATGACCAAAACCAGCATTACAGACTTACACAAGAACGAAGAATCATTCCAAGAATTTTATAACCTGGATATCACCGGAGAACTAGACCTTTGGCATAATTTATGGGTGAAAAAGGCTTTATCAGATGATCAATTAAGAGACATAGAAGTAGTTGATCTGTTCAACGAAGCCAACATTTTTTCCCTGCTGTCAGAAAGGCATTGATTATTTTAAGCACTATCCCATGCACCACGGCGACCGTATAACGGTCCTTCAGTACGCTGCGAAGAGTTAAAACGTGGCTTAGAAGCACCATGGGTGAAGAAAGGCTTACAGGTTTATGTCTGATGAGCGTAGATCGTAATTATTTAAAAAAAACAGTGAGTTTATTGAAAAGACTGTCATAGACAAATTTTCGGCAAATCCAAGAAGATTACTGTTAAATCAATATATATATATATATATATATATATGTATATATATATATATATATATATATATATATATATATATATTGATTTAACATATAAAAAAGCACTCGTGTTCGTTTGTCTGCAAAATGGTGTTAGATGTTGGCTTTTTTAGTCATCTTAATGTGATTGTGTTATTTTAAACCTTTGTTAGTTAACTGTTTCATATTTTAAATATCCGTAGTTTAATTCTATACAATATATATATATATATATATATATATATATATATATATATATATATATATATTGGAACAGTATAAACTGTCCATAAGAAAGACAAACCGTATTACTCCTTAACAATATTATTTAATGACACATTCAAATAAACCTCAATTTTGTTATAGTTTAAAAACAATGTTCTTAATATTAGATCTCACATAGAGGAAGATAAATTATTGTCAATAAGATTCAAGTTCATAATGTATTCTTTCAGAATGATAAAATATTAGAGTCTAAATTGTTATAAGTTATCCATAGGGATGAAATGCATCGTACTAGGTAGTCATATAATAACATGTGTATTATAATTAATCTATTTACTAACAAGATGGGTGAAGTTATGTATGTACTATCCTAATTACTCTTGTTAGGAAATATTAAAGCAAAAATGACTGAAACTTTCATTTATTATTGAAACAATGTAATTCATTGTAAATCGAAGAGGTTAAATAATCTAGGAAATATTTCTTTGAAATATTTGTATTCAACACAAAGTATGTGACACCAGAAGGAAGCAGTACTAAACAGTAGTCAAGTGTTTCACTATAAACAGTAATATAGGGTGAAAAAGTGTATCTAATAAGAAAAACTAAAATTTGAGATTCAACATCAAGAACTGTCAAACTCAAATTTATTTATAAAATTTCGGACCTAATAACAATTTTGGGGAAAAAGGATATACTTTGGGTAATATAGTAGATCATAACCTTTAATTTTAATATATTTAAAATTAGTTTTTAGAAAAATTCATATTTTTTATATGTAATAAGTGAGGTTATGTTAATCAAACTTGTCCAGGCAGTCGTTATTTGAACGTGGTAGACGGAGCTTTGTATCATTTTTGCTCCACAGTCATTTGTTTCCATGACGTAGATTAACAGAGATAACTATAATAAAAAAGGAATCGTCAAGTTTGTTTACCTGTCGAGAAGTGACAGCAAAATTTATGTTGACGTAGAAAATAGATAATTTGAACATTATATGACATAAATCATTATCAGAAATCTATATGGAAGAGTATTTTTCAATAATATAATTTCGTTTGTAACCTGTTATCCGGAAGAAGAGTTTCCTAGCAGATGAATTCGCATATCCACTGCGAATTGCCTAATGCCATAGTGGTTTACATAGTCAATTGCTGATGGACAACTAAAATAAAAACAATAAACATATTATCTCTTGGTAAGTTTATCCATAATTCACTTACCCTAAATTCAATCCATAATATTAATCCGAACAACAACAGAAGACAGTCAAGATAAATCTGAATACAATTGCAAGGTTAAGTTTGACGTAACGAACTCGCACTAGATAAATGTTTCATAATGGGAAATTTCCCATCTATTAAATTGTTTTGAATTATTTTCATAAGTTCATCATCTCTATTTTAAATATCTATGTAAATAAATGTATTTGTTTTTCTATATTGAAGTTTTAATGAACAGTTTGTTTTGTTTTTAATTGGACAGTTATACAGTACAATCGAGGGCATAGAGTAAACTTATTTGTCTATGTTCGAGAGTTTTACTAATCTCCATGACCCGTACGCCTTGAGAGGAATCACATGCTCAAATATAATACCTACAGGGGTAGAATGGAAAGTATCAACGTCTCAGTCATCAAGAAATATAAACAATTATTTTTCTAAATTTATATAGGCGCCCAAAAGAAGAAGACGTAGTGAAATTAACGCTATAATATATATATATATATATACATATATATATATATATTATAATATTTTTAATGTTCTACTGTTTTTATAATTATATATTATATGATTTTATTTGAAATTTGATTATTAGATGCTGTTGTTACAATCGTGGTAGTAACTACACTAATGTGAAAACACCTTTATCACTGAATATAACCTATTTGAAATTTTGACAGGAATTGTCAAATTATTATGCCCGGCTCAGATGAATATGAAATTTTATATTCTGAAAGATAAATTACTACAAAATAGACTTACTCGCTCTTACCTCAGGGAGGGTTCAAAGATTGAAAAAAATTAATAATTTAAAATTTTAAATTTATAAATTTCCAAAGAATATTCCAAAATTGTCAATTATACTATTGCAAATCTATAGTGACTGCTTGTTCAATATATTCTAAGACCATTAAATTATCTAATGACATCTACAATTTTTCTGTCACTGAAAATTAACTAAATGTCACTGATTATATCAAAAGTTTTATAGGATCCAAAATTTTTCAAATTCAATGAAATAGGAGTTGAATTAATACCAAAGTGAGTTGGAATCGAAAATTATATATTATATACCATCAGATAACAAGTGAAAATGAATTATTATTCCCAAAATATAATAAAGAATAATAATCGTACTTTCTACGAACCTTAAAATTAAAAAAACAACCTATATACTAGAAGAACAACCTAATTAACTACTTATTCTAAACGTTCAAATCGTCGAAAATTACACTTGACGTGTATAAATGTCAAATAACTATATGCGATAAAATTGTCTATTCAAAAAAATTTCCTCTTCTCTTCAGGTGAAATTTTATATATCTTTAACGTTAATTTTGTCAGTATTCAAAAATGTGATATAGATGCATCTATCTTAATTTTATTTAAAGGCCTGTTAATTCTTGAAAAATAATTTATAAAATCTGGACTGGACTCATCAACTAGGTATCAGGATCACTCGTTCTGATTCTAAGCACGTCTTTTAGAATCGCCGGAACCACTTTTCTAAATTCTAACCCGGAAAAATCACTAACACTATTTCAATATAATTATTTAAGGAATTATTTACGCACTGATCTTATCATGCTAATTATTATAATCTGATGCTATTTTATTATATCAACTACTATTATATTATTCAGCAAATTTGAGAGAACTCATATTAGATGTTCTCTCCAGAGGGGTTCAAAATCAACTAACTAAACTTTTTCCATAAATAATTCTCTTCTCCTTTGGTTACCAAAGAATTCCTTTTTTAAAAAAAAATACAAATTTATGTTTTCATATAACAAAGAGAGATTTTCATTCTTTTCTTCTAATTGTAATTTTGCTACCAGCGACATCTGTATTCTTTTTTTAAAATCCTTATAAAATCTATGTATCATTAAGTATCTTCTGCATTATTGTCATTCGAAATTGTAATGTCAAATTTTATTTGCATATTGAATCTTTTAAATTATTTATAATACATTGTATATCACTAGTATTACATCCAAATATGTACATTTTTCTTTATTTCAATGTTTTCTTTAGAATTCAGATAGAGTATATGTATTAATATATATATATATATATATATATATATATATATATATATATACATATATATATATATATATGTATGTATGTATGTATATATATAAATATATTATGATTATTATATATATAATATTTTGTTTTGTGTCATAATTAATTTAATTAATAAAAGTCAATTTTTATGATTTTTTGTTTCAATATACCCGACCGACCATCTTCTCGAAACAGGTATGAGCTGCCCCCCCCTAGCTGAAATCTTGGGTACGCCCTTGCCAAATCAAATGTATTTCTAGATATTTTGTAAAAACTGATTAGTTAGTTTGAAGGACAATGAAAATATATAAACTTTGCGAAATGATAAGGAGAATCAATATACCTATATAGTAATCATATTCAGATAGGAAATTCAATGGAAATGCGAAAATACCACTCACATGTTTGTGTATACCAGTAGAAAACAACTTTCAAAAACTCTGAGTATATACTCAATAATAACTGAAAATATGATAGGGAATCAAACAGCATGCATATAGTCTTCGCATAAAACTGCGACACAAACGAATTACAGAGAACATATAAAATTATTTTCCAGGATTCTATCAGTATTCCCAATGGAAACCTCTATTTCGAAGAAAATACCAATTTGTATTCTGTTTACAAAACATTCTACCTTTCTAGTCCTCCATTTCCAGCTCCTACTCATTGTTGACCGAGAACCACCATAAAGTCGACATGTCACCGCTTTCACCACCGCTTACGTATTTTTATATCTAGTCAGGGCCGTCCTGCCATATATTCAAAACCAAAACAAAAATAGCCAAATCCAAACTATTTCCAGATACAGTAGAATACGCTATACTACATACAATACAACATCAGAAAAAGGAAAATGAAATTATCAAAGCATACAAAAAATATAGTAGAGATTATATACTAACAAAACTGCCGTCTACGGATGTCAGTAAAACTTTGCGCTATGTATGCGTCTCAAGTTACTCTAGAAAGAATAAAATTTCCATTTAAAAAACAATTAAATTACCTAATCAAATTTAAATCACAAAATTTTTTGAAAGCACGTAAAATACCATGTCGTATATTAAATTTATCCACCTGTTTCTATTTTCAATTGATACTTACAAAGAAACATTCTTCCCAATAATTCTCAATGTATTGACTGAAATTTTTTCAGATAAATTTTTTATATATACATAGTTATTTTCCAACTAATTTTAAGTTGATCTAAAAAATCATTTGGCCCAATTTTTGGTATAAGGCAGCAGCTTTGCTTCTTTGAAGTATTTATATTTCGACTTGATAAAAACTGTACAATTTATTAGGGGGGCCCACCCATTTTTCGCACCAGGGCCTCTGACTATCTAGCGACGATTACCAGAGCAATAGTGGGTATTGTTGGGATTGTTGTTTGCTAGAGGTTTTCCTTTCGGGTATCACCTTATGTTGATTCAACTGGAACAATTATTTTTCATTGATAAAATGGGTAGAGAGATAATTATAGTGTTGTTATTTTTCTAATACAAATATATATGAGCAGTTTAACATTATCTGAGTAAAAAATATTTCATTGTTTTCTGTCTCAAGTAGACAGCTTTTCTCTGAAGTGGAACATGTTTTGATGTACTTGGTCCAAATTTATCATTTATCATAGTACCATATGTAAAAATTTTGCAGATAGGTATTATATATAATACTACTAACTATAGTCTAACCTTACCTGCTAAATTGTGTATCGGTGATAAACCTAATTTTAAACTTCTCTTACTGTTGGGCTAAATACACCCTTCATGAAATTGTTCCCAATTGATAAATTATTATTATTTGTGTGCCTCTTCAATTTGGGTGTAATACTGATTGTAGAACTCGTTTTCATAGACGAAATTGAGAAACATATTTGAATAGCTTCTTTAGAGTGCGTTAAGATGCTTTGTCTGGTAAAGAAAAAACGCACGGTAGGAATCGTTTTGGATGTAGTCGTTGACCCAAGATTCATCTGAACGACTTGGTGTAATATTTTTAGATGTCATAAACCAATAACAAGCAAATGTCAAATATCAACTTTTGTTTTACTTAATCACACTTAAACAATATAAGACAAAAATAAACATTTGTAATACCTAATTTGTTAATATTTGTGAGTGCAATAATGAATACACAGGTAGTTCGAGAGTTAACAAATATTATATTTGAAGATAGTGAATCGTCATTATCTGACGATGATATATATTGAAACAAGTATATTGGCATTAGTTGGAGAGGTTGGTAGAGAAAATATTTTTCGAACTCATGAATTTTTGAAAATCATAAAAAAAATGAGTGCCGCAGAAGTCCAACAACATTTATATTTGACGAGGTCTGCTTATAATTATTTATTTAACCAAATTGCCCATTTGCTGGAAATCAACAACACAACTCTTTGGATTTTGAGCACTACAGATAGCTACAGGTAAAGTAGAAAAAATTAATAAATTATGAAATATTTACATTGATTTCATTTTGCAGAAGCAAGCAGGTTTTATATGGCAAAATCATCTCTGTTTGTGTCAATAGAGAGAGTAATCAATGCAATTATTTCGATTACCGTCAAAGTTTTGAAATGACCAACACTAGAAGAAAGAACTCAAAGTGAGGAACACTTTTATTCTATGTGTCAATTTCATGGTTGTATTGGAGCAATCGATGCATACATTCCCATAAAAGCACCTCATGAAACTCCAGGGACATACATAAATAGAAAATGTTTTTATGGTGTAACTTTACAAGCCATTTGTGATAGCAAAAGAAAGTTTTTAGACATTTTCTGTGGTTATACCAGCAGTGTTAGTGATATTAGAATTTTTAGGAATACAACCATATTTAAAAACATCATAAGACAAAAGATGTTTATTTTCAACCAGGCTCTTTCATAATCGGAGTTAAAGCATATCCAGTATATGATTGATGTATAGCACCTTATAAAGATAGGGGAAATCTCCATCTTTAGCAAGTTAGATTCAATACCCAACTTGCTAAAGCCAGACAGGTTATTGAAAGAGCATTTTCTCTGTTATTTGGAAGATTCAGAAGATTAAAATATTTAGACATATATCGTACAAATTTAATTCCCCCACGTTGTTAAAACTGCCTGTGTTCTACGCAACATATGTTTAATGTTTAACGATGATGAAGCAAATTATGAGTTATGAGCTTGTGAAGACGATACAATTCGATGATGTTAGTAACGGTGCTCGAGAACATCATTTTAGGAACTATTCGCAAATAGAGCATTCACAGGCTTGCATACGCATTACGTTGGGAACGACGTCAAGAATAACGCCTGCACACCTGTAAGAAATGAATCACCGGTGGCGACATTGATTCTCTTTCCGAAATATCGAAACCACACATGACCAACGTTCAACTTCAGAAATATTTTTACAGAAGTTATAACTTTTATTTTTTAGAACTGAATATATTTTTAATAGATACATAGAAAATTATCATTGATGCTGCAACTAGAAGATATGAATATATATGAATTAGATGGCCAATGTATGCATAATTCGCCTGTAGATAATATACTTTACAATTAATTAAAAAATATAAAATTGCGAGGAGAGGAAAAAGACGAAATATATAAAAGAGGGCGGAGTCGAGACGTGACAGGGCGCGAGTGACGAGTAGTCACTCATGATACTAGTTAATCTTGAACATCGCCGGATATTTTTGAAGTATCAAGAATTCTAAGGAATCTAACTTAGAATGCCCGTAACCAGGGTACTAGTCCACTGGCCTCCTTTAACCAAACATATATTAATCTCACTGGTCAATTTTAGAACAGACACTCTTGACTCATGCTCTTTAAGCGAGGTGTTAGTTATCATTGATTATGTGAATCTAATCCTGTACTGTAAAAATTTTGTTCGGCTGCTCTGTCTTGGATAATTAGATTCCATATATCAATTCCGAGAAATCAAATTAAATCGCAGATAGACTGCAAAATATGTAATTACTGTCTTCCCTACGAACTCAACGAAATTCCTGCTGTAGATAGCTCCCAAAATGGAATATTATTCTGAGAAAAAAAGTTGCTTTTGCTCGTACAAAACGTTTAGATGTTTCGATCAATTCTCCCCGAGGAGAGAAACAAATAATATTTTTACTTAATACTCAACAGAAATGGTTTTGGATGAGAACTTGCGATATTCAATAAAATACTTTGTTAACTAATAAATGACCAATATTTCAATACTATTAGTGATCATTATCAATAACAGATGCTTAAGAATAAATATGATTACTATGACTCTTCGATAGAACTGTGAAGTGAATTCGGTAGGGTATGATAACTTATCTCAATTCGAATATTTTCTTCTACTATTATGGAAAACAATGTCGTTAACTTGATTTACTTTAGTCTTACCTACGTTAATCAATCTCTTTCACTCAAAATATTGTTCCTGAATTTTCTTGTTTTCCTTATTATTCTTTCCTGTTTTCCACGAAAATATGTGGAATATGTGTTAAGTCCCTTCATACTTATTCATATCAGTATTTCTATGGAAATATTCAAGAGGGTAACAAATGTATCAATTTCACAGACATTCGCGTTGAATTTTTATCTATGTTTGCACTTAATGGCGTGTAGAAGATGGAAAGGTTTCTTTTTGGAATTCTTGATTTATTGAATGTTCGTTTGTTGCTAAAGTTTCAGAAAGTAGACTCCTAATAAAACCATCCTATATTTCGGTTTTGGGAAAGAATCTATATTGGTATCATAACTCAAATAAAATGTTTACGGTTCCTCGGCAAATATGTGAGTGATTAAAAGAAATATAAGGCTTTTGGAAAAGTATTCCGGAGTGCTCCGAAAATCGTACGAAAGAAATGATTGAATTTATGATCTTCCTTTCGAATGCTACTGAAAGGAATAAAGACCAATTTCATTTATTCGAGTTTCTATTAGCCACCATCGAGACGTGAGGAATAAATTTATCATTATAACTTCCAAGATTAGATTAGTTATTTTCATTTTGATGATTTTCCTAACCTTAGGCTATTTCCCTTACTATTCGCTCCACACCATATACTTCACATCAGCAGCAGTACGGCGAGAGAGATATGAACGGAAGGAATGAAGTTTTTATGTACAATAACAAAACCAAAATATAACGACTTGCAGTAAAAAACAAAAACATAAAAGTGCACTAGAGTTGAAATGACAGTATAATTTTATCGCAAAATAAAGTCCAAAAGACAATTTCAAAGGGTGATGATTACAAACAGGACAAGAATACAAAATAAATATTATACCACAAAAAATACCCATTGAAAATTTATGAGATTTCATGACCAATAATATTTACCGAAACTATTGAAAATACTCATTCTTAGACTACTACAGCATGAGTCATTTTATTTTTATTAAGATTGTGAAGGTAAGCTCTCTAATAAATTTAACACTTTGTCACTACTAAATTTCTAATATAAGTCTGATCTAAGAAAGCTTCCCAAAAAGTCCACCAATCTGATTTATTGAAACGACGACTGGCACTGGACATTGCTTATACTTTAATACAAACAACAAATCGATTGAAAAAAATAAGTTCTTTAAAGTTTTAGTCAGATTTACTTTATCGAGCAGTGGATTGTCTTGACATTGATATAGTGTAAGAGCTGTCCCTCAAGGTAAATGTTCCATTTGGTAATAATGACCATTTCCAAGTGTGAAGGTTACTCTTTTTATAATACCAACAACACTCCTCAATACTCCATTTTCATGAGGAAATATAATTTCCAAATTGTTCTTTCTGCCACAACTCTACAGCCATATGCCACATACTATATGTCAAAATAGGCCTAAGGACTTGCCTCTACATAAGTACTTCGTTGTATATTAACAAGGTGATGTTTTGTACACATTTCTCTGTATTCAAAGTCTGATTCTTCTTTCTACTTTTGATTGGTTTATTCTTATTTGACTACAATCGTTATAGCTCAATTCATTTGTTAATTGAATTGCTGCTCCCTTGTAATATTTGCCTAATTGCAGACACTGAAAAGTGAACAAGAGCAAAATATTTTCGAACTCTCCGAACACATACAACATCCTATCAAGTAAAATCTTAGTTGCAGAAGCACTAAATTTGTTGTATCTAATATATTTTTCTTGATAGTAATCTCTATTTCATTATGTTCCATCACCCATATTATTGGAATGCCATTGACGCGTAGTCAAAAGAATTCAACATGACAAAAACTGTGAAATATAAAGCTCAAAATCTGTTTCACGTTCACAGATTGGATTCTGCTTAAATTTACCAGAAAGACCTGTTGTATTTCCTGAATAATGCAAGAGCGTTATTTCTATGTTTCGTTTGAAAACTGAGAATAACTATTGTAGAGTAGTATCGATTGGACTATCGCTTGAGTTGGTGTGATAAGATTGACGGCTGTAGAAAATGAACATACTAAATTATTGGTACTTGAGCTTGATTTGAATTCGCAGTTTCATATAGATCTAGTTATAATCAACAGGATAGAATAGTTGATGAAACTTCTACCACTGGATTAGGTAAACATTGTTCATTACTACTATGAACTGTTAGAAAGAGAGGTAAAAGAGGCAACTGCATAAGGAGTAGATACTTCCTATCTATTAAAAAAACACTAAACTAAACGTAACTTACAAAGTCAGTAAAGGAAAGCAATTGTAACAGGACGGTAACCGTCGATCTTGATTACTATTGGTCGAACTGCTGACCATGCACAATTACCGCACAGTTGTGGACTCTTCATAGCAGTGTGCATTTCATCAACTTCCGTGTTTTATATGTGATCGTCAATATTTCTTATACATTGCATAATCAAAATAAGTTTTGTTTTTCAGCCATGGTATACATGCTATTTCTGTGTAACGGAAGTTGTCTTACCTCACAAGGTTAGCCCCTAACTGGTGACCATGCATCTCACAGACTCCGCAAGATCGTTTACGCGTCGGCATTCCCCACCACAAATACGTGGCGAGCGGCCGTTTCGTGTACCTTCATAGCTTTTATTGTTCTTACAGATGTCTTAGTGAGAAATCCGTCCGGTGTTTCATTTTGGAATTACTTACATCGCGGAGTATAGTAGACGCAAGGTCATCATTAGTGATATTATAATATGGCTTGTTCTCGCCCCACTGTAAGCGCAATAGACGACGATTTCGAGGAAGTATGCACAAAATGGTTTAATGAGGCGAACAGTGATATAAGTGATGATGATGTGGACGAAGAATACTGTATAAAAAGTCATCATTTTACGGATAGTGAACAAGAAATGAGTGAAAATGAAGCAGAACATGACCCGGAAACGATATCCAGCGAAGACGAGGAAGAGAGCGTGAATTCCAATAATTATTACTATGGAAAAAATAGGCTTAAGTGGAGTAAAAAAGAGCCAACCAGAAACGTCCGTACAGGCGCTCATAATATAATTGTACTTCCATCAATGCGTTCACATGTAGAAAAGTCAGAGAGTCCTGTTTATGACTTCAATAAAATGTTTTCGCCAGATATGTATAGTCTTGTTGTCAAGAGAACAAACGAAAAACTCGCAATTTTTCGAGCAAAATATAGAAAAGAAAGAGCCGAGTTGGCTGATACCGACGAAATAGAATTCAGAACTTTTTTGGGACTGCTTCTCTATACATCCATATACAAGTCAAATCATGAGTATGTACGAAGTCTTTTTGCTACGAACGGGAAAGGAAGGCCCATATTTAGAGCAGTTATATCACAGAAGCGTTTTCTAGCCCTAATGGCTGGTTTAAGATTTGACGATGCCTCGGACCGAGAACAAAGAGCAAAGAAAAATGCAGCTGCTGCTTTCCGAGAATTTTTTGATTTATTTATCCGCAATTCAAAAAACGCATATGAAGTTGGAGCAAATGTATGCGTAGACGAGATGCTTCTAGGTTTTAGAGGAAGATGTCAATTTAAAATGTATATTCCCAACAAACCCTGCAAATATGGAATAAAAATCTTATGCATGACTGATGCACGAACTGGGTATCCACACAACGCCTACATTTATGCTGGAAAAGGTTCAGACGGATTCAGCCTGACCCCCGAAGAAAGAAAAATGAGCATACCTTCTCAAGCAGTAATTAGACTGGTCAAACATATCTACAATACTAATAGAAATGTGACTGCCGATAATTGGTTTAGTTCAATTGAGTTAGTGCATCATTTTGTAATGCGTATTGCCCAGGTAAGCCCAAAGGAGGCTGAGTTCAATTAAATTAACTGATTTGTTGCTATAAAAAATATTATTTACAATGATAAAAATAAACTAAAATACAATATTCTATATATATATATATATATATATATATATATATATATATATATATTATGATGGGTTGTTATAGTTGTATACTTTGCCGACAATGCCACTATAATTGTTATATTATCAATTTAATATATTCAACTCTAGTATAGCTAGCTCAGTAATGAAGTATAGAAAATTTTTTATGTATTTATTTATTTATGCGGAGAGCATGAGAAACTCCTACTACTCTTTGGGATCCGGAAGTGATTTTAACTCTATATCTACAATATTTTACATATATGCATCATTCAAATAACTGATATTATACTTTTTTTTATTAATTGGTGCGCCTATGTATAGAAACTTTCAATATAGCAATCGATTTTGTCTCCCAATTAAAATAGATAGAAATTATCAGTAGAATAATCGATTCCAACTGTCACTCGTATCAGTTGAAGTAATGTTTATATGAACATAAACAATAGTTACAAGGATACCTTTAATACAACAACTATATTATATTGTTCAAGAATTATGTATTATAAATTTAAACAAAGTGATGAACTATCTTAAATACTAATATAATATTGAAGTGTCAAACAATAAAATATTTGTTAAATATAAATGGTAAGTACTCAAGTCTATGTTATTACCTTTTTTTATTTTTATGCTTTTAATATGTTTAATAGTTTCAGATACTAATTCTTATTACTTTTATTATAAATGTACATCTCTAATCCGAATGTTGGTATCAACAAAAATAAAAAGAAGCACTAACCTCTCAACCACTAATATTCCTTTCTTGAAATTCTGTCTGTAGATTTCTTGTTACAGGTAACACGTGTTTGTAATTTCTTTTATTCTCCAACTTCGAATTCCCAATCAATGCTTAATGTCTTATTCAGAAACTTTACATTACGATTCCGCACCACATCAACTGATTATTCAATTTGAAATGACTCTTTCATTTGTACCATAGCCTCCAATAACATGTATTTTTTATATATTGTATATATCTTCGTAGAAATTATTGTTTTAATAGCCTTATACTAGCTATTTCGAATTAATTGAGGTCTTATTATCCTATTTTGTTATTATTTTTATCCAAATTTCTTATATTCTTTTTTTAATGTCGACCCTTGTTCATCTCCTGCTACATATCCTCATCTACAATTCTCTTCTTAGTAATATAATTTAATACCTTTGAATTTTCATAAATTTTTTAAGTGTGTATTTTTAATATGGAGATCAAATAACTCACTTCTTTGTACAATAACTTAATTTTCTCTTTTTAAATTCTTCAACCATTTAAGTTTTTTAAATCTCCACCTTCCTTCATTATTCAAAAATCAACAACCCACTCCCGCCTTCCTTATTTTTCATTGCTATCCGAAATCATAAATATGTTGATTTCAGATTCATTTTCTAATTCCTAATATCTAATTACAATCCATAAAATTCACATATTTCTTGACTCAATAAATATAGATTTCTATGGTTCTGCTTCTTTTTCAATTTATAACCTTATTCCAGTCCATTGATAAAATGTTTTTTTGACATTTCTGACATTGTTTTATATATATATATATATATATATATATATATATATATATAACCAAAACTCTCTAAATGTTAAATAATTAAGTTATTACATGTTTATTTATTGTAACTATTATTAATATTCAATAAATATTTTTAGAATATGGATTACATGTTTCTTTTAATTAAGGAATTTTGATTTATAACTTGTTATTTATTACTTACAATGGATTGTCGATTTGCTTCTTAAATGAACTACTGTATTTAAAGGTAAATCTTATCTTTTTAATTCAAATTTCTTATTACTATTGCTCATATATTGTATTCCATTATGAATAGATTATTTCATCAATAAATTCTTTTGGTATCATATTAAAGATATTCAATCAAATGTTCCAAACTTCAATATATTTGTGAGAGTGAGAGTTTTAGTTATACCTCCATCTAAGTAGTGAAGAACTATCTCTTCTATATATATATATATATATATATATATATATATATGTTTTTTTTTACTTTTATAAGGTAATAGATATTATGTATCCTGATCAAAATAGGTGCTAACAATTCTCTAACACTTAACAGATGATGTATATATGCTCTAGAATAATTTGTACATGTAAGACATATACAGTTTTTTTAAATAATGCTTTAAAATCTTCTGTATATTGGAAATATTTTCATTAACCGATACTGGTTTATATAATTCTGTGTAGTATGCTGATATGAGTTATATTATTATAGTTTCTGTGTTCTTGAATTATTTTCGATATATATATATATATATATATATATATATATATAAATATATATATATATATATATATATATATATATATATATATATATATATATATATATATATATATATATATATATATATATATATATATATAAATATATATATATACATCTTCTTTTATATATATATATATATATATATATATTGTTCTTCCATGTTTCATTCAACATCGTTGCTCCCAAGTTTCACATCCATACTTGTTTATACCGTACTGATGAAGGCTAATGAGCTAGAAACATGCATATTTACGGTTACCACTCCTCTT
This sequence comes from Galeruca laticollis, assembly GCA_963921935.1. Taxonomy (NCBI): domain Eukaryota; kingdom Metazoa; phylum Arthropoda; class Insecta; order Coleoptera; family Chrysomelidae; genus Galeruca; species Galeruca laticollis. The sequence goes on along the minus strand of OY998183.1, from coordinate 117,677,303 downwards.
CAGTAACCTCTTTATTTTTGCGTGCTTTCCCATGATAACACTTGTTGTTTGCTCTTTGTTTCTGTTAAATTCACGCATGATCCATTTTTGATCTTGTTTCTATACCTTGGGTTGGGTTTTTTCCAGACAGGAGGGCTTTATGCGCCTCCGTGTTGATATTGGTTGTTTTTCCAAAATCGGAATCTTCCAATTGATGGCACAAATGTGCGTTTGGTTGTCCTGTTATTTTCGTTCTTAGTGTTCTTCCATGTTTCATTCAACATCGTTGCTCCCAAGTTTCACATCCATACTTGGTTATACCGTACTGATGAAGGCTAATGAGCTAGAAACATGCATGTTTACGGTTACCACTCCTCTTCAGTAACCTCTTTATTTTTGCGTGCTTTCCCATGATAACACTTGTTGTTTGCTCTTTGTTTTTGTTCAATTCACGCATGATCCATTTTTGATCTTGTTTCTATACCTTGGGTTGGTTTTTTCCAGACAGGAGGGCTTTATGCGCCTCCGTGTTGATATTGGTTGTTTTACCAAAATCGGAATCTTCCAATTGATGGCACAAATGTGCGTTTGGTTGTCCTGTTATTTTCGTTCTTAGTGTTCTTCCATGTTTCATTCAACATCGTTGCTCCCAAGTTTCACATCCATACTTGGTTATACCGTACTGATGAAGGCTAATGAGCTAGAAACATGCATGTTTACGGTTACCACTCCTCTTCAGTAACCTCTTTATTTTTGCGTGCTTTCCCATGATAACACTTGTTGTTTGCTCTTTGTTTTTGTTAAATTCACGCATGATCCATTTTTGATCTTGTTTCTATACCTTGGGTTGGTTTTTTCCAGACAGGAGGGCTTTATGCGCCTCCGTGTTGATATTGGTTGTTTTTCGAAAATCGGAATCTTCCAATTGATGGCAGAAATGTGCGTTTGGTTGTCCTGTTATTTTCGTTCTTAGTGTTCTTCCATGTTTCATTCAACATCGTTGCTCCCAAGTTTCACATCCATACTTGGTTATACCGTACTGATGAAGGCTAATGAGCTAGAAACATGCATGTTTACGGTTACCACTCCTCTTCAGTAACCTCTTTATTTTTGCGTGCTTTCCCATGATAACACTTGTTGTTTGCTCTTTGTTTTTGTTAAATTCACGCATGATCCATTTTTGATCTTGTTTCTATACCTTGGGTTGGTTTTTTCCAGACAGGAGGGCTTTATGCGCCTCCCTGTTGATATTGGTTGTTTTTCCAAAATCGGAATCTTCCAATTGATGGCACAAATGTGCGTTTGGTTGTCCTGTTATTTTCGTTCTTAGTGTTCTTCCATGTTTCATTCAACATCGTTGCTCCCAAGTTTCACATCCATACTTGGTTATACCGTACTGATGAAGGCTAATGAGCTAGAAACATGCATGTTTACGGTTACCACTCCTCTTCAGTAACCTCTTCATTTTTGCGTGCTTTCCCATGATAACACTTGTTGTTTGCTCTTTGTTTTTATATATATATATATATATATATATATATATATATATTACTCTGGTGCGTAAATGTTTTCGGAAATCACGCTTCGATGGTCCGTACTCTTCCGTTGATCGATACGTACTGATGGTCTGAAAGTAGGTAGGTGTAATTGTAACGATGTGTACTTTAACTCCGGTGACGGTGTACAAGATTCTCCGTGTCCTATGAAATCGTCAGACAGCCAAGGGTATGAGCAACCGACAGATCAATACTCTTTCGGTTTTAGTCTCAAGATGTGAGAGCATCGTTTGTAGCTAGTCAGTACCCAACTTAACGAATATCTCGGTTTGTAGGGACCGTAGTTATTATGGCGCGTCAATACCACACCAGAATTATACTAACAGTTAGAGCGATCGTTTACAACCAGTCAATACTCGGCTCAACGTGCAACCCTACGAAGATACTGTAGAGTTTTCGGTGTGTCAATACCACACCGAAATTCTTCTAACAGTTTGAACAATCGTTCTCGTTTCCGTCAATACCAGAAACCAACGTCCGTTCAAGTGAATGATGTATAAAAGTCGGATCAATACTCCGACTTGTTACAACACTCGACGGTGAATAGTGTAAAGCGTTTAAGGTTAAAGTCAGTACCTTCGACCTACGCTTCGCACTGGAGGCGGCTGAACTTGGAGGAGCAGGAGTCCGTAATCCAAGTCGCTCTATCGTCTGTGGCTTTGCATTTTTATATACATCTTAGCGGTGGTGGTGGAAGTCTCCTTCCCTTCTACTGTCGATTCTTCGTACGCATCTTGGCGTGGGGGACTTTGCTGTTCTGGTGGGGTACCGCGTCATCACGGTGTTAACTGGTTTATTAAATCAATATTTCTAGTAATGAATTTATATCATTACAATTTACAAAAATATAAGCTTACCTACGTTGGCAGAGTTAGGAAAAATAAAAAAGAAATTCCCACACAGTTTCTTCCGCAACGAAATCGTAATGAAGGCGACACTTTATATGGATTTACAAAAGACATAACACTTCTATCCCGTACACCTAAGGAAAACAAAGCTGTAATAATAATTTCTTCCATGCATCACTCTATAGAAGTCGATCCAGAGAATGGATTACCAGAAATAAATTCTTTTTATAACTTGACCAAAAGAGGTGTGGATGCGATGGATGGAAAATGTGTGAAATATTCCTGTAGCCGCAGAACACGCAGATGGCATATGGCTACTTTTTCATAAAATAGTAGACATATGTGGTGTTAATTCCTACATTATGTTTACTTTTGTACTCACAAATAATTTGACTAGATTCAGGTTTATAGAAACCCTGGCAGATGAGCTAGTTTCCTCACATTTAAATAGAAGATTTGAAATGCCAACGATACAAATGCAACTGAAACAACTTATTGGAAGTATCCTTGACATTCCCGAAAATACTGCTAATGAACAAGAAGAAAAGCTTTGCAGGTTTTGTGTAGAATCTATATTTTGGTGGATTGAGTAGCTCGATGATACTGCTGCCGGTACCAAGTCCGGATAAAGGAGGAGGGTTGTAGCAGCAGGCTAGCTCCCTGCTATACGTAAAAATCCAACTTGCTAAAAAGCCTAAACATCGCTTCGGAAGCACGGACGGATATACTGGTAAACGACAAAAGCAACGACAACGGTTAACGACAATGGGAACATTGAATATACAGGGAGTAAAACACAAAGTCAACATCATTGTATCAGAAATAGAAAAACTTGAAGTGGATGTGGTGACCCTTACCGAAACAAAGAAAAAAGGCACTGGTACTGAACGAATTGGTAAATATCTCCATATATATATAGCGGGGTACCAAAGGAAGAGCGAGCAAAAAGAGGAGTGTCCATCTTAATAAAGGCAACATTAAAAAACAAAATTACGACATTATCAATGAAAATATCTTAACAGTGAATATCAAACTCCACCAACATAATGTCACGTTAATAGCAGTATATGGCCCTTCAGACGATGAATCAATCGCTAAGAAAGAATCCTTCTTTGAGATCCTCAATGAAGTTGTTAATAAGATTGGGAACTCTAGAGAGATCGTGATGATGGGTGACTTCAACAGCCGAACAGGAAAAATGACCAACAGTAATATTGTAGGCCCATTTGGAGAGGAGCAAATGAATGATAATGGCAACAGACTCATACAATTATGTGAAACCAACAACTTAACAATCACGAATGGCTTCTTCAATCATAAAGATATACATAGATACACCTGGACACAACCAATACGAAATCTGAAATCAGTAATAGATTACTTCATCCTTAGACAAAAATCAAGCATACAGATAAATGATGTCAGAGTACTAAGAGGAGCTTTTGGTGGTGGATCAGATCATTTTCTGGTACGAGCCAAAATATTATTTTCGCTAAAATATGAAGTACAAAATAAAGACAACCAAACGATTGACTTACAAGAAGTGCCACATACAAAATATAATCTTGATAGCCTGATACATGACAGTACAATACAATTATATCAACAAAGACTAGACAATAAGCTGATACCAAATTTTCAAGACCTCACATTTCAAGAAACCTATAATAACATCATCTCAAGTATACACGAAGCGGCTAAAGAATCATTAGGAACACATAAGCAATATATAAATGATAATTTGTGGTGGAATGAAGATATAGAAGTTTTAGTAAAATAAAAGAAAGACTTATACCTAAAATGGTTAAACACAAAAAATCCAGATGATCTCGAACACTACAAAATAATTAAACGTGAAACAAGAAAATTGATTCAGAAAGAAAAAAATGAACTTTGGGATAAGAAATGTCACGATATCAATACCTACATTGGAGGACGGAAAAACACAGAAGCTTGGAGATTCATAAATTCAGTTCGAACATCAAATAAGGAAAGATGACACATACAGATAATAGAAACAAAAAAATGGATAGACTACTATAAAGAATTACTTACTAAAGACAGACAAGAATATTTGAATGAATCAATTACGGAAGAAATAGATATACAAGGCGAAAACGTTGAAATCACTGGGGATATAATCAAAAAAGCAATAAAAGGTTTGAAAAATGGAAAAGCTTGTGGCCCTGAGGGTGTGTGCGCTGAACTTCTGAAGAATGGAACAGATACATTGTTCGGGGGTCTAGCGTACATATTCAAAATGTGCATTAATGGACATCCCGTTCCAGAAGAATGGAAAACTGCATATATAACACCAATCTATAAAAAAGGCGATAGAAAACGATGTGAAAATTACAGAGGAATATCCGTAACAAGTGCAGTCAGTAGACTGTATGGACGAGTACTGAGAGATCTTATAGAGGATGAAATTACAGGTCAAGAAGAAGAAGAACAAAGCGGATTTCGTGCTGGAAGAACATGTAACGATAATATATTTTGTCTCAAACAAATAATTGAAAAGAAGACGGCAACAAACAGAGAAATACATACAACATTTGTAGACTTACACAAAGCATACGACACAATACCAACGGTGAAACTCTGAGAAGTTCTAAAAGACACCAACATTGTTCAAAATCTATGTGGCAGCAGCTTTAAAACAATGGAAAAGGAAAATTCATGGAATGGGAATAGAACTCGATAACACAACACTTTATACTTTGCAGTTTGCCGATGATCAAGCAATTATATCAAATGATAAGGGAGATATGGAGTACATGATGCGCTAGTTGATTGAAGAGTACGAAATCTGGGGTCTGAGGGTCAACATTCAAAAGACCAAATATCTTTGTATCGGTGGAGAACCTAGTGATCTAACATTAAATAATGATCGAACAATAACACACTGTCAGGCCTATAACTATCTGGGAGTGACATTTGACACAACTGGGACAGATAACAAAGAAATAGAAAGTAGAATAACAACAGCGAAAAAAGCGATATCTTGTCTCAATGGCATTCTGTGGAATAAAAATATTACAAAGAACAGAAAATTCAATATATATGAAACTTTAGTGAGAAGCAGCCTATTGTATGGATCTGAAAACTGGAGACTAACAGAGAAATATAAAAAAAGATTAGAAGCTGTTGAAATGGATGCGATGAGAAGATCACTCAGGATTTCAAGAAGAGATAGAATCAGGAATGACACCATTAAAGAAATAATGGGGATTGAAGGTACCATTATAGACGACATAGAGAAACAACAACTTACATGGTATGGGCACATACAACGTATGTCAGAAACAAGACTCCCTGAACAAGTAATGAACTGGCAACCGATAGAACGTCGGAAAAGAGGAAGACCGAAAACCACTTGGAAACAGGGCGTGGTTAAAGCCATGAGTGCTAGAAACCTGCAAGAAGTGGACTGGGACGACAGGAAAAGATGGAGGCAAGGCGTCGGATAACGTCGAAAGACGTTCTAAACCGGCCTATATATATATATATATATATATATATATATATATATATATATATATAACAAAGAAGATGTAGGAATATCGCGCGACATGTTAACAACAACAACAAAGAGATTCATGGGTAATTCACGCAAAGTAAAGGGCTACCGAAATAGAGTGGCAACCGTGGACATGCATGTTTCTGGCTCATTTTGCCTCATCAGCACGGCATAACCAAATAAGTATGTGAAATTTGGGAGCAAAGATGTTAATCGAAACATGGGAAAACACAAAATAACGGATTTCAGCAGGGAAACCAAACGCTCATTTGTGTCTTCAATTGGAAGATCCCGAGTTTTCAGGACATCAACCAACATCGACACGGAGGCGCATATAGCTCCCCCGCCATGAACCTTCCGACCCATAGTAAATAACAAAGAAGATGTAGGAATATCGCGTGATATGTTAACAACAACAACAAATATATTCATGGGTAATTCACGCAAAATAAAGGGCTACTGAAATATATATATATATATATATATATAAGAAAAAATTTATGTCTTTATTTTTTATTTGTTTATTTACTTAAAATTTGATTTTTTCGTTTTAATAAATGTTAGAATATCATGACAATATTGCTTTATTAATAAAAAAAATGTATGCGTCAGTCGAAAACTAACAGCTTTAGAAGTGAAACTTTTTATGTTACGCAAAAGATGCCAATGAGTGTACAAAGAAAATTATTAAACATCAACAAAATAAAACGATAATTGTTTAAAAAAAATATTTCCAGAAGAAAAACAATACTTTTTCTAATGGACTATAAAAAACTATTTACAATAATAGACAAACAAACGTAAATATTCTTTTTAAGAAATTATTTTATTAAATGTTTGAACAAACCACAATTTTGGACTTTAATTTAATTCCGTTGCTCTATGTAAACGCATGCATATTTAAGGAAAAAATCAGATATATGTACTTCCTCACAATATTAACGATATTGTTCAATACATTAGCAGAATGGATTTATAGATTACAAAAAATAAAAAGTTGACTGTTAGAAACCCGGGATCGAACCAAGGACCTTTAGATCTTCAATCTAACGCTCTGCCGACAAAATTATTTCGCATTTTAAAATAATCTAGTCGAGAGATGTACAGTGTATTGTATGGGTGATTTAAAAAGAGGGGAGAGCAGCATTGCGTTTCTCTCACTCACCTTAAGTAAATGATAATTAGAAAAGGACAATGAAAGTGTTTAACAAAATTGTTAGTTTTACGAAATTACTCTCATCCAAAAACTCATATACTGTCCCAAAAAAAGTTTCACTTAAAAAAAATATTTCCATAAATAAAGCAACACTAGTTACAACGACTTTCTCTGATGAACTGAGACTTACTTGCTCTTCTACGTACAGGTTAGCAAATATAGCTGAAAGTTTGAAAGTGGACACGCCCACGATGCGCGTTGGTCTCAATGCGGAAAGTAGGAGATAACACAGTTTATGCTTAAACTTTAATGAGTACAGAACTTATCTGTACGGACAAGTATACCTGTTTATTTCCTTTTTCAATATATTTCAATACTCTTGTTACGTTTTATTACATATTTTTTTCAAAATAATACAAATAAATACACAATGCAAAGAAATTTCCTAGTTTTTATCGCCTTAATTTTAAAGGTAAACAATTTCTATATTAATTTCGCACTGGATTATACCAATATCGGCAGAAATTATTAAGCGCTTTTGGTATCCTTTTCCCCCCGAATGCGTTCTCACTTTATCGTTCGCGCAGCGAAGTGGGGATTGATAAACGGAATAATATGATCGCCATCAATAAACAATGCCCTGCGACTATTCTCGGCGTCTCCTCTTTGTGCGGATCTTCGTTAATTTTTTCCGCCTCTCTCACAAGGAGTTTAACAGTTTTGTTAGCTCGACGAGTTAACTCTCATGATAAAACGCTAGTGTCCCATAAAAAGTTTCACTTCAAAAAAATGTTATTTCATATTTTTTCAAAACGATTGAAAAAATCTGCTTTTTTTTTGCTAGGAGTCATGAGACTTATGGTCACCATGTATGTATGTATTATTAGGATCACCAGTTAAGGGTTAGGGAACCACTAATTATTATAAGACTTTCAATTGGAATTTCATCAATAATTGCCTATCATGCTAAGCACACGATTTGTTGTAAACAGTATTCCACTCACTGAAACTAATTCAAATAATAAAAAAAATTCGCTGCAGTGAGGAAAGAAAATTGAATGTTTTGTTAGGATAACATCACTTTTTCCAAGGGACTTGTTGTTTCTATTACAACGCATTCGGTGAGTAAACTAAACTCTCAGAAACAAGATCTAAGAGCGTGTAGTTACTCAACCTCCAAGCAATAAAACCCATTTGTCCCTTCTGTTTATTGAGACGTGAATTCACAATGGTATAATCAAAATCACCTCATACATACGAAATATATTGACATGTTGATGATTTACGATATCAGGAGATTATTTCATCATTTGTTAAACTTTCCTGTTCCCACACTTTTTACTATTATGATTCTTAAGTAGGACCATAATATTCAATGTAAGATTATGATCTATATACCCTATGAAGTGAATAATTTGTGGATTTTTATTCACATTTTTGTTTATCGTTTCGGACTGTCTGCGTCCTTCATCAGAGACTTATTTACTACAAACAGAACGCTCACAATTAACATATTATACAATATAAACTCCTTTTTATAAAAATTACCACAAGACAAAAGCTTGCAAGTACATGTCAACTTATACGATAAAACAACGGTTTTGATTAAAAAACATTTTGTATCAAACAAACACTTTTACAAATGACAATATATTATATTAAAACATCACCGATTCTGGAAGGGCACCAAAATTTATCGACTGTAAGTAGAACTGGTATTTGTATCGTAAACATTAATTGTGATTGAAAACAAGGAGCAAAACAAACTCATTTGACTTGAATGTTCATAATCGTATTCTTTTGGCATGGCTTGTTATGTAATGATCTGTACTTCCAACTTAAAAACAATGTTTGAAGTTGATACTTATTTGAATAAATTAAAATAAATCTTCTCTCTTGTGTTAGATTTGGCATTGATAGAATGTTTGCTTTTTTGGATTCCTATCATTTCGTTGAACTCTCTTTTTTGTGATGGCTTTCGATTCGTAGTATATTTGTGTTGTTATAGTTGTGTTTGTGTTCAGAAACGTGATACGTAATAGCTGCCTTCTTTCTTTTGTCGTATTTGTGGCCATTTATGCGGTTTTCAAAATATTGACTGGTTTGTCCAATATGGCTTTTTTGTCCTTGAGAATTTTTGAATTTAGTTTGCTACCAATTTTTACAGAAAGTCCCAAAACATATGGTAACGAAAGATAGTTTTTTTTGAGATATATTTCTAGGTTGAGTTTGGTTGTAGAAAAGATGGATATAAATTTAAAAATGGTGTTAATTAGTTTAGATTGGAGAGCTTCTTGGATTTTTTTATGGCGTCGCAGTCAGAGAGTCCTATGACTACCGATTTTTTCTGCGACATTGAGTTACGGGAAGTAAAATTCACGTATCTTGACGACCAAGATTCCTTTGCATACCCATTCTATTTTGATAGTGTTGTTTACGTTGTGAAGAGTTAAGTACCGAAAAATTATTTTATCATGTTGTTCCCTTTCAACAGTAAATTGTAGTTTGCTAAAGAAAAAGGAACTTGATACTCCAGGCCTTCAATTATGGATTCCTCCAGGTCTTCCATCACAAGCTTTGCAATTACCCTTGTAGGGTCCTATCATAATATTCGAAGTTTATTGGCCACGTTTGAAATATATTCTGTCGCATTTTTTCTCTTAAAGATTCTATAACAAATTTGTAAAGATAGCGATTCTCTTCTCGTCTCTTCTTGTTTTTTGTTTTAAGATGAACACGTGTGACCATTTAGGAATTACGAGTTTCCTAAGTAGTATACGATCTTTCTTACAAGAAGATTTCAGTTTTCACCATCCGTAGTGTTTCTTCAAGTGAATCGGTTCAGCTCCAGCTTTCAGCTACGCTCAAGTTGTATCTTAGTAGTTTACTGAAGTAACTATTGTAATTTATTTTATTATTCTCACACTTCTCTCTATACATATATCTCTTGACATTCTCTATTTGAGCTACGCATTCTCTATAATATTTCGCAATTCTTTCTCTTGGTTTCTCGATTAGCGAACGAGTAAGTATCACTATAGAAATTTTTGTGCAACAAAGGCTATATATCATGAGCCCCTTTTTTACAAAAAACCCCACAAAGAATTTGAACGTGGCAGACACCAAATGGCATGAACAGGAACGAAATTGACTTTATAATTACTAACAATAAATGGATCGTTCAAGACGTAACTGTATTAAACAAATTTTCAACCGGTAGTGGCCATAGAATAGTTAGATCGAAGATAGTCTTGAACGTGAATAAGAAACGAAGAAATATGATATCAAGGACAGAGAAAGTCAAATTCACTTCGATTACTAACACAAAGACATATCAGGAAGAAATAGATAGTAACTTACAAACTAACATGCAAGATGAAATCAATATTGAATAGCTTAATGGAACGATAGTGGAGGTAGTGAGGAAGGAGCAAAAGAAATGTGGAAATGGACAATTAATAAAAAAACCAAAACTTACTGAATACACAAAAAACAATGCAAAAGAGAAAGGAAATAAAAGATAAACACACAACGAACACAGCAGAGCTAGGGAGTTTGAACAAAAACATTTCAAAGGCCTTAAGGAGACACATACGAAAGTTTGATACGAAAGAAATAACTAAGACCATAAATCAAAACAAAAGCCTGAAAGTTCTACAACGGAAATTGATGACAGGAACGAGGAATATTCACAAGTTGAAAAATAGGCAAGGGCACATCGTCAAATAATATTATAGAACAATATAGACGGGACGAGTCCATTGAAGAGGTAGAAATCCCAGTAATACAGAATCAAGGGTAGGAGGAACTTCCAGGTATAGCAGAAGAGGAAACTGAATCAGCCATAAAGTACATGAAGAGCAACAATTCCCCTGGAGAAGATTGCATCGAAACTGAAATGATAAAACTGGAAGGTAAACGGGTAATAAAAGCCCTTGAAACTCTTTATAATGCATGTTTATTTGAAGAAAGTTCATCGGAAAAATGGAATAATGCCGTTGTGAAACTCCTGCATAAAAAGGGAGACACAACACAAATCGGAAATTACCGACCTATCAGCCTATTATATCATTTGTATAAGCTCTTTATGAGAATAATTACTAATAGACTGGGACCAAAGCTAGATGGTTGGTGAAACAACCACCAGAGCAAGCCCGATTCAGAAGTGGCTTTGGAATGACCACCTACAGGCAAGTACATCCTTGATAAAGAAAGTTATAAAATACAACAAACCATTGATACTGATATTTGTTGACTTTGAGAAAGCATTTTATAGCTCTATGTTAAGAGCGCTTACAGAGTGCGGTGTCGATCATAGGTACATAGGTCTGCAGTCAGAATGTACTATGGCGACAGCAACAAATTCCCCCTGGACAAGTGTATCAGACAAGGAGACACCATCTCTCCTAAACTATTTACTGTTTTGTTGCAGAGCGCCGCTAAAAAACAATTGGGGAATTATTGGAGCCAACATCAATGGGGAGTATCTGAACAACTTGAGGTTTGCAGATGAAATAGTCCTCATTACACACAGAGTAGATCATGCATGTGAAGGCCTCCAAAGTTCGTGTGCCTTAAAATTAATTTCTCGAAAACACAATACATGACCAACTTTGTACTGGCCAAAAACATTTCAACGTATGGCCCAAAACTCGAACAAGTACATTCCTACAAATACTTAGGTCATGAGATTAAATTGCGAAGAGACAACAAGTTCACAGAACTAAACAGGAGAATAGGATTGACATGGGCAATTTACGAAAAACTGAGGGATGTCTTTGAATCAGATATTCCCGTGTGATCAAAGAGGAACGTCTTTGATCAATCTGTGCTTTCAGTTCTAACATATAGAGCAGAAACCCTGACCCTTACTAGAAAGATAATACGCAGAATACAAGTGGCACAAAGAGTAATCGAGAGAATGAAGAGATCAATGTTAGATATATCCCTTAGAGACAGAATTACAAACCACAGAATCAGGGAAAGGACCGGGGTTACAGACGCAGTTGAAAGAATAACAACACTAAAATGGAATTGAGCAGGACATGTAGCCAGACTTCGAGATGGAAGATGGACTAGAAAAATTCTGGAATGGAGACCTAGATACGATGCGTATCGTAACCGAGGACGTCCCCCAACAAAATAGTCGGACGACATCAAGTGCATACAGCACAACTGGATGCAGAATACTCAAGACCGAAGGCATTGGAATTAATTACGGGAGGCCTATTGTGACGATCCCAAAAAACACTATTGGAATTAAGATAATTTTACAACGCATATAATAGTCTTATTGTACATAATAACGGTAGCTTTCATTTTGAAATTCATATGGTCCCTATGGAAAACACATCGAAAGGAATTGAAAAGATACATCAACAGAAGCATAGCATCGCAGAAGACGACAGGAACTTTAACTGTATAAAATTGTAAGTACTTATGCACTCCATTTTCATGAACGACTGGTAGATCTTTTTAAATGTCAATAACGTGGGAATATTTCCAGGATAAGCTAAAGGCAATCGTAGAAGAAATAAATAAACAGGGAAAAAGGGTTTTGAAAAAGGAAACTTCTTAAAATCCAGATATACATATTGAAGTAGTTAATGGTATAATAATTCTTTATAATAATTTTGCTAATTTAAAAATTGGAAAAACTTAAGTTTGGTGCAACAAGAAAGTTGTAAAAATTATTCGGATAAGATTAGGGATAAAACTTTTAAGGCATTTCAAGCGCTAAATTGTACTGTTAAAATACCTACATCTATATTTGAGGAGATCGATACGGGTGTATTACAAAAAAGAAGCAAACAGTTGAAAATTACGGCGAGTATGAATGATTTTTTTTACTTCGCGAGTAAGTTATTACCTGCCGAGTGTAATGGAGAAGCAAGCAAGTTAGAATCGTTTTTGGATTCGTTAGATTTGTTACAAATAAACGCGACGGGTAATGAAGAAAATGCGATTCTAGTAATTAAAAAAGGACTGACTGGAAAAGCAGGAAGCCTGATAACTACTGAAAGTTCTATCACAAAAATTAGGAACAAGCTCAAATCAGGAATAATAGGAAATAACCCAAGCCTTCTCTTAGCAAAACTTAATAAAGTAACGCAAAACGGGAAGGACATAACGCAATATACGACGGAAATAGAGAAACTGGCACAGAAGCTACAGGTAGCATACGTGTCGGAAGGTATGCCAGATAGCCTAGCAGAAAAATACACCAAAGAAGCAACGATTAAGACAATGAGGATGAACGCTACAGTGGACGCAACGAAAACGATCATAGCAGCGGAAAGCTTCGAAAACACGCAAGAAGTATTATCTAAGTTGGTATCAGTAGAAGGCATTGTAAGTCATCAACAAGTATTACATATGAAGGACAATCGAAATTTCTTCCGGAAATCAGATTTTAACTACAGAAACAATCATAGGAGAGGAAGCAACAGGAGACTGTACAACGGCAACTCCCAAGGAAGAACATTCAGACAATACAACCCAGGAAATGGTTATAGCAGATACATAGACTACAATAAAGACAAGAAATTTAACAGGAGTAGCAATTACACCAACCATACTAATAATAACGAAAGAATATGCAAGATAGAAGATAACATTGGAGAAATGAGCAGACAAATAGCACAGTTAAAGAAAGAAAACTACGAATTAAGGATGGAAAATATGGAACTCAAGGGAAAAACAGAATTTTTGCAAGGAAACATGACACAGACCCAGAAAAATTCTAGAGAAAAGAATTTGATAATCCATGGTATAGAAGGAGGCAACGAAAAGGATGAGGAACAACTAGAAAATAAATTAGAAGATGTAATGGAAAAGGTTAATAACACAGTAGATGTTAAAGCGGATATTTTGAAATGTAAAAGAATAGGAAATGAAAACAGTAACAAAAATAGACCAGTACTAATAATGATGAAAGACGTGAATAAGAAAGTAGAAACTTTGGATGGAACGAATAAATTAAAAGGAACAAAGATATACATTGATGAAGATTATCCAAAAGATATACTGGAACAGAGAAAACAGCGAATAAGATACATGAAACAGGCGAGAGAAAGTGGAGCCAAAGCTGAGATAATCGATAATACCTTAGTGATAAATGATAACGTATATAGTCTAAAAGAACTAGGAGACAGGAAGAATCAGTTAGAAATACATACAGGATGGAATAAATCAACATTTGAGGAACATAATGAAACTGACCGGAAAACTTTTAATACCACCTTCAATGATGAAAAATAGACGATCGCAAAAGACACTATTAGAATTAATTAGATTCAATCAATTTAATTTCAAGTATTGCTACCGGCCAGTGAACTTGGAGGTCACTGACAATGTGTAGTAAGGTTATTAAAAAATTGAGGAATCGCGACTGTTTTGTAAATATAATAATGACGCAGTTTAACAATAAATAATTTAAGTACGACAAGGTCGAAGAAAAATCATCGACTGCTGATGTTTGGTTTAACAATGTATATATAGAATTTCCTTTATAAAAGTAATTTGTATACTTAGTGTTAAATATATTATCTCAGTGATTTTGATAAACAATGGTATTATTCAACCCCAGTGAGTAAATGGTAAGTGTTTCCCGAAGATTAATGGCTTGATTGCTTGAGAATTATATACGAGGGGCACTTGCTACATAAACTCCAGCAGTGGACTCAAAATGGCTACCGATGAAATATTACGTAGCAAATTTTTGCAACCGTAAAGAAACATTGTACAATTATTAATAAATGTGAATAGTGTATAAATTCGGTATAAATATAATAATAGTGTCCGCATTTAATTTTTATTTAACTACAAACACTTTTTAAATTGCAAAAACCGTGCGCTAATTGAAAGATTACGTGCACATACGTCAAATAGTTTTGTTGTAAAATAGTAATTTAATTTCTCCAACGGTCATTTCAATTGATAAGTTTATTCAGAGATTTTGTTTTATAACAAATGTACTAATATTTATAGGTGTATAACTCTACTCAACACAACCTATAAGGTACTAACGACGATAATAAGACAAAGGCTAACAAAATACTCAGATATGAAAATAGGAGATTACCAACAAGGATTCAGGGAAAACAGTTCGGCAATAGACGTAATACATAAACTGACACCAACGTTAGAATATTATGAACACGACTTAGAACTACACATTATATTTATAGATTTTGACAGTGTATCGAGATAAAAGATTAAATATTCATAAATTATTTACCTCAAGAGATCCTGTGAGAGATTCTAGATTGCGTGATCAAGTTCACATAATCCAAATTTTAAGGTTGATGCGTTAAGTATAGATTTCAACATTTAAAACTATCTCGAAGTGTAGAAACTTCAAATAAAGCACTTTTAGACTAGCGAGATACAAAAGTTTCATTTAATTTCCGTAAACGCAATATTGCAGTGTGCACTTTCAGTCCACTTGTTTTCCATGAACTTGAAACCTTGTTCGAAACAAAGTTTCAGATATGCATCACGCAATCTGGAAAATCCTGTAGTGGAAAAGTTTATTGAAGTATGGTAATATCAAACAATTTTTTACCTAGATAAAGTGAATCAGAAACTTCACAACATGAGGTAATTCATAATATTGGATAACTATAAAATTATTACAATCTGCAACAGCGCAATAGATAGAAAATTAAAGTTGGTCATACATCGCCATCTTACAATAATATAAATCAATCATAAGAATAATTGGAAAACATTGATTGATCTACTTATTGATCCAAGTATGTTAACGTTATCGATTACAATTGCCGCTGAGTTATCTTCAATGAACTATAGTATTGTTATTCAATCATCTCGGTTGTCGTTCATAACAATGAAAAATATAATCGACATTAAAGTATGTTATTGACTTTGTCAAATAAATCATGCTCCAGTTCATAACGTTTCGTTGGGTTTGTATATCAGATTAATTTGTCTGTCATGGTATATGCATTTCATCATCTAGATCGCGATATCAAAACAATGTTGCTTCCAGTAGCGTCGAAAGATGTTTAAATAGATACAGAGTTAGTATTAGTTCCTTATTCTGTATTTAAAATTTCAAGGTTCAATAGTTTGAACGTAAAAATGTAGATATGGTTCTTATTAATTTGAATTATGTTCTATTGAATATGCGACAAGAAGCTTGGATGATAAAGAAGGATAAAAGCAGATACATTATTGAAATCAGGTGGTTTGGAATTAAATGATTTCCTATTGGGTAAATCAGATAGCCACTGAGAGCATTGCACAATACAATCGCTAGTTTTGGTGTTTAGATTAGTTTTAACGGGCAACCATTGATGAAAATATTTCTAAAATTATGATATTCGATCTTCTTTTGTAAATATCATTTCAAATATTTTGTGATGCACAGAGACAACCAACGAGTAAATATCGTTAATTGGTACTCTGACTGTCTTTTTACGTTCTTCTACGTGTTATCGTTTAGTATTATCAATAGTTTTTGTGATAATACTGTGTAAATAATATTCAACAAGTGAAAATTAAGAATCAATTAGTGTTTTTTGTTTTATAAACTACGAATTCTTACTATTAAGCAGTTGGACAATTAAATTCATCAGTGACGTAGCGTGACACTCATCGGGTAACTGATATATTCCTTTAATATTATCCATAGAGTCCTATGGGACGTCTGTTGCATTAATAAAATTAATGTGAAGTGGTTTTGGCAACCAGGACCGCTCACAAAAATGAACTCCAATAACAACCAAAATCAAATGACGTCATCAGAACTAACCGCACTAAATCTTATGTTGCTGCAACCCTAACTAAACCCCCGCCTTCCACTTTTCCAAATAGCGATCAAGCCATTATCTTACATGCTATACCCAACGTCGTTCTTTTTGAATATGTAAAAGCTGTAGGAGATATTTTTACCCTCAAAATCATTACATTTGCGTCCCGAATCTCGGATAACCGTATTTGTATTTATCTATCCTCGAGTAGTATCGTCAACGATCTTCTCAGTACCCATCAGAGCAGTTCCATTAACTCCACAACTATCCCTATTCGAAGACTTATTACGCCTGCAAAACGTATTCTCATATCCAATGTATCTCCCACCATTCCCCATACTACAGTTAGCCTCCCCTGTTTCGTTTGTAAAATGTGATGCACAAGGTGATGAATACGCTCACATCATGAGTTTCCGTAGACAATATTCCTGATAATGAAAACTTCCCCGTACAAACATCTCTCTTGATTACTCAAGATAACACATATTATAGAATATTTGTATCATCTGACAAACTAAAATGTTTCGTATGCAAACAAACAGTACATACTGCTGACTCCTGCACCGACGCTCCTACTTCCCTAACACAGGACGATCTACCACCTACCGCCAAACCTACGTCGCATTCTACGGTAAATATGTCTCCTGATAGCGCTCCCAGACAACTCACTTTACCAAATACCCCGAAAGAAGCTGAGATAACACAATTACCAACAAACTCATGGACAAAAAAAGGCCATATCTACTGTTAGCAATGTTGACACCCCTCTCCTATTTATATCGAAAATCACACCTGAACCAACAATAAATCATATGCTTACCCCTTCATAACTTTACTAAACATTTAAATACAAAATCCTAAACAATATTTTCTAATCAACATAAATTAACACCCAGCACTCAAAAGGTAATACACGCTATATACGGAAAAAATCCATCGGCCCTGACTCTTACAGAAACCCAATTCACAACTTTCTTAGAAAATACATATGGAAATATAGACCATCTCATGGAAGCTCTAATTCTCACCTCAAACACCCAAGGGTTACTTAATGACTTATCGCTTCCTTATTCTGAAACGAATTAAAGGTCTCTCAAAAACCGCATTACAAGAATTAGAAAAAAATATTAAACAACAATTAAATCCTGAGGACTCTGATAATATAAGCGTTACCTCTGAATAGCATACTGATGATGAATTCAATACGCCGATCCCTGAATACCCGCAAAAATCATCAAAGCCACCCGTAACACTTCTAAATCAAGAGCCACCTTCAAAATAGTACAATGGAACTGCGATGGATTCTTTGCTCGTATTGAAAGAATTCAGCAACTAGTTGTCGAAGAACAGCCTGAAATCATATGCCTACAAGAAACGAACTCCAAAATATCCCAATCTAAAAAACTTTGAAGGATACCACTTTATCCGCACCGACTGTAATAGTACCAGTGGCGACACATCAATTTTTATTTCAAGTGAACTATTTTCGTCCCAGTTCCCACTCACAATAGATCTTGAGGGTATTGCAATAACCACTTGGTGTCTTAATAAGCTCACTATTTGCAGCATATATATTCCACCTAACCACCCACTTAAAGAAACAGAACTATTAAACCTTATCTACTAGCTTCCGACACCATATATTCTAGTAGGTGATTTCGACGCCCACAACAGTATGAGGGGATCCAACTATACATTCGGTAAAGGTGAAACTATTGAAAGAATCATTGATTACACAGGTTCTTGCCTATTGAATACAGGGTACAGTACACATTTCAACTTCTCTTCCGGAACTCTCTCCTCTATATGTCTAAGCTTCAGTGATCCTAAATCAGCTACTCTACTAACTTGGCAAATTGCAGATAAGCTGAACGACAGCAACCACTATCCCATCTTCATATCATCCAATAAACCCAATATTCAACAAAGCTATCTAGCAATATGGACGATAACATGTCATTATTCATAAGCGCCTTACTTTCGACTGCTAATACGTACATTGGCAAAAATGTAATTTCTCACAAACGAAAAACAGTTCCCTGGTGGAATACCTCATGCCAATAACTGTAGATGAACAAAAGTTGGCGCAAATTACCGAATAAACAATGAAAACTGGAAAAAGCCAGATCCAAGACTCGATATACCATAAAACAAAGTAAAAAATCTTCTTGGAGAACTATGTATCCTCAATCAACGAAAATACTAATCCTACTGTTATATGGAAAAAATTAAGCAAATTCAAGGAAACAATACTAGCCTTAAAATAGTCAATCTAATCTTGAAGAACACTGTAATTAGTGAGAATCAAGAAATTGGTGAAACCCTGACCAAAAATTTCTTTGCAAAATTCAGAAGCAAAATCACCCCCCCCCCCTACCTGAACCATTGATTTCCAACCCTCCTCTATCTTCTACAATAACAACTCAAGACATCACTTATCTAAACTCTCAATTCTCACACACCGAACTAACTTCGGTCATTCAATCCTGCAAGAACACGGTCCTGACGATATTCTCTATATCTTTATAAAAAACTATTCTTGGAAGGCCAACGAAAACTTCTTGAAATGTACAACTTAATTTTGACTTATAGCACAATTCCCAACCAGTGGCGAATCTCAGTAATAATACCCATTAAAAAACCAAATCAAGCAATTACCTCACCTACTACTTACAGATCGATATCATTAACATGTACCATGTGCAATATCTTTGAAAAAATGATTAACAAAAGGTTTTTGTGGTACTCTGACAAACATATCATTATTGCCAAAGAGCAGTCAGATTGTCAACGAAATCGCTCAACCCATTTTAATCTAGTACTCATTCAAAGTCATATTTCCGATACATTAAACGAGAAACAAGAAAGTACTGCAGCTGTTTTTGACATTGAAGGTGCCTTTGATACCATTAGCAGACGCTCTATACTGAACAAACTAACCCTTCATAACATCAATAGCAACATATTTCATTTTATCCCAAATTTCTTATCGTCACGATCGTACAGAGTCTCAGATAATGGCATTTCCTCATCATGTTACAGTCAATCGGATGGAGTTCAACAGGGCCCGGTGTTGAGTCCGACACTCTTCAATTTAGTGATAAATGATTCATGCTCCAGTCTCTGTTCACCAATTAGACATGTCTTGTACGCAGATGATCTAATAATGTACTGCCCCGGACGTGGTGTCTCTACCACAACGAAGCTAATTCAATCTGCTGTCGATACCCTTGGCAACAGAACTAACCACATAGGTTTATCATTATCTCACACAAAATCTAATGTCATTAAATTCAATCGAGCTCCCTTCTCCTCATCTCCTCGTATCATGATTAACAACAAATGTATCCCTCTAGTTGATCACTGCAAAATACTCGGTATAACGTATAATTCACGACTTAAATGGAAACAACATCTACTAGAATTAAAATGTGAGTGTAGTAAGAGGCTGAACATAATCCAAACTCTCTCACATTTTCATTAGGGTACCGACAAAAATTCCCTTCTTAAAGTATATAGATCGATTATACGCTCCAGACTAGATTATGGTTTCTACATATATATGTCCGCTTCCAAAATATACCTTGACCTCTTAAACTCAGTATACAATACATCATTACGTCTTTGCCTAGGAGCCTTTCGATCTAGCCCTGTTGGAAACATTTATTGCGAAGCCCATGAACTTACCCTTCTCTTACGCAGCCTCCGTATCCTCGAACCCCTATAATCCTGTATATCCCCTTTTTATATCACATTCATCCATATCATACAACGCACATCCATTATCATCAATAAAGCCCATTCCATCAGTGCTAGCTCAGCTGCTTAACGACATTAGTCTACTGCAAACAACTCTTCTGCCACTTCCCCACACTCCTCCTTAGGCCATTACCATTCCTCACCTCAACACATCACTTACACGATACGACAAACACATATCACCAAGGAAACTATAATGGAAGCTTTTAATAACATCCTACTAACAAATAAATACTATCCAGTTCTATACAATGATGCCTCGAAAAATGAAACAGGAGTAGGCTGCTCTGTTAAAATGTCCCACTCTCTTATAAATTCCTCCCTCCCGCTTTTATGCAGCGTTCATACTGGCGAATTATCTAGCATACTTCAAGTCATTGAATACAGCACTTCAACAAATATGGACGTAGCTATATCCACACTCATTAGCCTCAATCCAGACTATTCAAAATATATTTAGAGAACGTTCAGTTGCCCAAAATATCCAAAATACC
Organism: Galeruca laticollis; assembly: GCA_963921935.1. Lineage (NCBI taxonomy): Eukaryota > Metazoa > Arthropoda > Insecta > Coleoptera > Chrysomelidae > Galeruca > Galeruca laticollis. The sequence goes on along the minus strand of OY998183.1, from coordinate 117,656,218 downwards.
TACCACCAGCTTATCACTTCCCAAAAGATATAAGTTACCATAATTTGGCTACCATCACACATTGATATAGCAGGCAATGAACTCGCAGATCATTACGCTAAAATTGCCTCAACATCCACTTATATTACTGACAATATCCAAATATTTAATGTATTCTCATCACAAAATGATGGTAAAATAACTTTTTGTAGTTCTTAAATTTTTATTCGGCAATCTTAACGCTACAAAAAATGAGATGGAAATATGATTTTGTTGATTTCAAATGGTTATATCGTTGATTTTTGACTTGCTCTATGTTTTTTCGGTAATTTTGAGTTTGCCTGTTATTCCTGGTTACAGATTTTTGAGATATCAGTGACTCACTATACTGTATGTAACAAAAATAATTAATAAACAGCTGCTTATCCACAACTTTACAAATTGTATGAAGATGTATCAGATATTAAAATGTAATATTCAACTTTACCTCTCATGCTGGAGAGCCTTCGAATCTTCTTACCTGAAAAAAAAATAGAATTAGTTCTCTTCATAGTACTACTACCTCAAATTCAGATACCAAATAAATGTATATAGGTATGTACATGCAATCAAATTAAGTTCTTCACAAAAATAATTGATGAAACAATTGCTTTATTCTTATCTCGTATATCTTTGTTATTTCTATAAATTAAACCATGACTCTGGAAAGGGAGAATGTGGAATAAATAACAACTGATACTACTGAGAGTTCGGTCCTGGCATCTATCACTGATACAGATAAATTGTCTCTTAACAAAGCAATATTTAAACAGTGGTCTATCGTGTTTTAAAACCTATACTAACATTTAATATACAACATATTAGTGTACCTAACAATATACAAAAGTACGTTTTTCGATATCTAAACGTAAACATCAATTTGAATCACCTAACCTGCAAGTTTCTTTTGGAACTATCTCCAACAAAAAAGAGTCAAACCTCTACTCTTATCAGTATTCAGGTTCATGAGTGAAAATTCGTACAAAAATATGAATATGTCAACATTATCTGCTGGGACTTCTGACTACAGGGGCTCTCAGAATAACACCTTAAAAACTTACTCAGATGCAACTTCTCAACAACACTTCCCAAAGAAAGAACAAGCAATAATCGTTCCTGCTATAGAAAACGCAACACTCCAAGATTACCTTATACCTGTAGAAACAATTATTGAATCCAAAAATATATTATTCACTTCAAGACTATCGAACAAAAGAATTTGCATGTATCTTACTAGTCCTAGCATAGTAGAAAAGTTCATTACTAATCACGGAGGAAAGATCAAAATTAGCGATGAAATTGTACAGGCCCGTAAATATGTAACACCCTCAGAAAGGCTTGTACTTTCTAACGTTTGTCCTACAATACCACACGCTATATTAGTGAATGAATTAAGCAAACTGGGCATTATCACTCTTTCTACGATGTCATTTCTTAGAATCAGCTCGAATCTCCCCGAATTTAATCACATTTACAGCTTCAGACGTCAAATTTTCATAACTCCACCAGCACACACACTTCCAGAATCTTTTTTGATAAATTATGAGGATACAACTTACAGAATTTTTCTCTCCCAAGACTCACACTGCTTTTCTTGTAAAAAGCCACGTCACACCTCAGCAAATTGCGAAACAGCATCACACTCTCCACCTCCCACTACTAGTACCCCTACCGCTCCACTTGAGACCACTTGCCACAACGAACAACCAATAAACATAAATACTGAAAGACCTACATCCTCCGAGCAAAATTCTACAATAGAAACGGACACTGACAATCAAACATAACCAAAACGTACTTTTAAGGAAATAGAGACACCTTCTCCTCAACCAGAAGAAGAAACAAACGAAGCCAAGAAAGACCCTTTCACTAAACCGCAACCCAAAGCAAACATAAAGAAAATCAAAACAAACAACAAAAAAGATCTTCCAATCGAAGTTGTTATGGAGCCAGTGAGAAAAATTATCAACGAACACAATCCACCCTTTATTCTCAACTTGACCCAAATATCAGATCTTTTCGTAAACGTTTACGGATCAGCCGACCCAGTAACCATCATTCAAGACTACACAACCGACCTCACAGCACTAATATATATGTTAACCAAAATTTATCCGCATTTTATCCACCGGGCTATCAAAACAAGATGTACAAATATTAAGAAATTTTTTTTAATACACCTGCAATTAACCTATTCAGATACAGAACAGGAGAGCGATTGTTCACAAACGTCAACCTATTAAAATACTTATCCATTTTCAATTCTTTCTCATCTATTTTACTATGGAACCAAAATGGTTTCATTGATAAACTTTCAATACTACAAAAGATCATAAACGAATTTAAATCTGACATAATTTGTTTGCAAGAAACCAACCTAAAACATAGCAATGTCCAAACATTAAATCAATTTCAAAAATTTTATAAACATCGAGATACTGCTCAAAAAGCTAGTGGAGGAGTAGCAATCCTCACTAAAAATAATATCGACGCCGTGGAAATTCCCCTAAATAGTAATCTTAAAGCCATTGCTATTAAGATCCATGACAAACAAGACTTACATATCTGCAACCTATATCTTCCTCCAGGATCGCAAATGAACCAGAGGCAATTTGATACAACAAATCCCCCATCCTAGAATCATACTAGGAGATTTCAATGCTCACAACTTTCTTTGGGGCTCAACATCTCAAAACACAAAGGGTCACCTTGTAGAACAAATATTAGACGACTTTAACCTTTCTGTTCTCAACGACGGCAGAGCCACAAGATTTACTATGCAGACTGGAGAATCCTCATGTATTGACCTTACAATCTGCGATCCAACCCTAACTCCTTCGTTAACATGGGACAGACTAGATTATACCTACAGTAGTGACCAGTACCCCATTATTATATACAACAATACAAAGAATAATACCAAACAAAACTTCCATCCTAAATGGAAACTTAAAACTGCTGACTGGCAACTCTACTCCACTGTCATTGAAGAAAAAATTGAATCTTGTGCTATCCTACCTAATATAGACGAATCGTTAGAACAATTTATGGAAACCATAAAACATGCAGCAAATATATCAATTGGAAAAACATCTTACACCAAACAGCACACTCCGGTCCCATGGTGGAATAACGATTGCGAAGCAGCTCTAAGAGCCAGCAAAAAAGCTTTTAATAGATACAAACGATATAAGACTCCGGAAAACAAACTTCAATTTTTAAACTTACGTGCAAAATCAAAGCACATTATCAAAAGTGCAAAGCGCAAATCTTGGACTGAATATGTCTCATCATTAAACCCAGATACACCAATGACAGAGGTCTGACTGAAGGTACGCAAAATATCTGGCATAAATTCAAGTAATAATATAAAAATACTCAACATGGGAGGAACTATATTGACAACTGATTCAACTATTGCAGATGCGCTTGCTGTAACGTACGAGAACCGTTCCAGTGATTGCAATTATACGAAAACTTTTTTAGCTCACAAAACACTAGAAGAACGAAATCGCCTGGAAGTGACTACAGAAAATGACGATCCTATAAATGTACCGCTCACCATGTCAGAATATGAAGACGCCTTATCCAACCTTAAAGATACTTGTCCGGGTCCTGACCAAATTCCATCTACCTTTTTAAAACATCTTCCTTCCAATGCCCACGAACATCTCTTAAATCTCTACAATGTGATTTGGTTGCAACACACCTTTCCAAAGGCATGGCGAGAATCCCCAATAATACCTATTCTAAAACCCCGAAGCCAAAAATCAAATGCTCAATCATATCGACCAATTTCTCTTACTTCAGTGATTTCTAAGCTACTAGAAAAAATCATTAACAGAAGACTATTGTGGACATTAGAGCAACATAATTTAATAATACCTGAAGAAAGTGGCTTCAGACAAGAAAGATCAACTACCGACAATATTATAGACCTGGAAAGTAACATCAATGAGGCATTTGCACAAAAACAAAAATGTTTAGCAGTCTTCTTCGATATCAACAAAGCATTCGATACTGCCTGGCATGATTACATTATCAAAAAACTTCTGAGCTGGAATATAACAGGTAACTGTCTATACTTTATCCAAAACTTTTTAAAAGAACGAAATTTTAGAGTATTAGCAAACGAGTAGTGTAGTTTTCAGTAAGTGCGGATATTGAATGTATAATTCAATCTAAAGTGAACAGTGTTAGTGAAGCTAAGTGGAAAACAGCGGGAACCAAACTTAACAAGGTAAAAAAGTCTACTAAACCGTGGTCGGTCCTACCAAAAAATCGTCGCGATCAAGTGCTACAAACACGGCTACGTTTAGGTCATACCCAGCTAACTCATAGCTATCTATTCGACAATGGTCCTGAACCAAAATGTAATCATTGTGACTCAAAACTGACTATTAAGCACCTACTTGTTGAATGTCCTCAACTAATACAACAGCGACAGCTTGCACAACTCTCCAACAATGGATTATCCGACGTATTAGGAACAAACTACAATTTACATAAACCTAAAGACATTTCTTAAATTAATAAATGTTGTAAATTCTTTATAAAATACCAAATGTAAATAACTATATATATGTATACACCAAATATCGCTAATGACCCCTCGAGGTCGATGCGCTATAATAAAAAAAAATGATACTACTGTATTACATCTCTATTAAAGTCGTTGATGATAGTCAGACTTTTTGGAAATATCTTATAACATATAAAATAGCAAAGTAAATAGTTTTTAGAGTAAAATTAACGGAGAAACAACAATTTATGAATGCTAGGTACTTTTTTGGCAGCCTACAATAGGTTTGTTCCAACCTTCAATCACAAACAGAGTTTTTAGCTTGCAAACCGTTTCCAAAGCGCATGTCTGTAAGATATTGGTTTTCTGATCAATTTATATTAAGATTGGAACAGCTGATAAAGAGTTTGAAATGGATCAGTAAACACAAACATAACTTCACTGAAATAAATCTGTGCGCCAATATTTAATGTAAAAGTTATTTTGTGTGGGTTTTTGTTCAGTTTTTTGACACTCAATAAAAAAAATAGGAATTACAATGGAACAAGAATGTAGGTCAGCCCAATATTCAAATATGTTTTATATATCGCACTTCAAGAAAGTAATGGATTCTTCAGCTTTATATTAACTGGAGTTGACACGCACAATTTACAACTCCAAGGAAATATATACTGCATAACCGTAAATAATTATTATATTTTTCTATCTTCTATCTAATTGAAAATACGACTGACCTCTGAGGCACAGGTATGTCAAACTAGAATATTGGAAATACAAGTATATTTTTATAAAAATTGTCCTATTTTAGTTTATACTAGAGAATTCTTAACCCTGTCTGGTGAACCAGCAAACAACCAACTGGACAACAAATCAAACCAAAGTTTTATTGGATATGTACAAAAAAATCGGTCAATGGTGGGGAGTTTGTGAATAAAAAACCAGAATAAACTATGGGCAGTAATGACTACTGAAATTAATAAGATTTTAAATATCAATTACAGTTCAGGCCATGTCGAAAATCGGTGGAGGGTGTTGGAAAGGGCCCACAAAAAATTTGTAGACAACCAGACGAAAAATAAAAGGGACAGGAAATATTTTGAATTTCAAGCAGAAATGGACGATATTTTTATAGGGAAATATGTTACATCCTAAGTTCTACTGTCCGCAGAAACAGTAGGACATTTAGTGGAAAAAGCCCAAGAACCCTAACCATCAACTGCGGCTCCGACCCTAAAAAAGAGTGTCTTTTCCAGAAGAAAAAGTCTATCAGGTAGTAAAAATCTCACTGTAGAACAAATGAGAAAATATAGAAATGAGTATAATAGGCGAGGATAAACATTGGAAATGAGTAGTTCGAAGTACAGATGGAAAAAATAAATTTAATGAAGGAAAGAAATGAACTTCTAAGAGAATGAAATGAGCTGTTGAAAAAAAACAAGTTCTTGTTCGATAGTCTTGGAGCATTGAAGCAAATTTTAGTCTTTCAGTTTACGAAAGAATTTTAATTTAGTGTTTTTAAATGAAACTCAAGGTCTCTAGTTAATTCCACAATATATTACAAGTCATTGAAAATTCTAAAAAATTGACAATTGTTTCGATAAATCAATATCATCGTCAGAATAACAGAAGTTACATTTCATTTTATGCCTACCTGATGTTTAGTAGTTATATTTGGCTAGACCAAGAAGTAACCTAACTTGTGATTGGCTTAATATATGTTTATAGAAAAAAGAAGAAGATGTGATATTACAAATATTGAAGCTTAGATATTATTAGCCCTATGGTGATATCCTGGATATCATTTTTCCAATTAAGATCAGTATAACTGCGCAATGATATAGAAAACCAGGAAAACTATATCTGCTGATCTTTACAATTATCACTTAAGAAGACAGTTTATTAGTGGAGAATTCCCTAAATTTAACTGTTCATTGACAACTTCATATTGTGGGTTTCTTAAATGTCTTCTAATTTCCAGTTCTTCAAGGAAATCCAGTTCTTGTTTCTTTTCACAAATATGCAGTACTTCTAGTTTTGTGTTAGGTGTCAATGAATGATTGGTGTCAAGTAGATGTTTTGCGTAGTGAGATTTATCTGGTTGTTTTAATCTGTATGCTCGTAAGTGCTCACTGTATCGTATTTCAAAATTCCTAAGGGTCTGACCCAAATAGGCAGCATTACATTCTGGACATTTGAGTTAATATATACCTGACTTCTTCAATAGTGGTATTTTTGTTTTTACATTTAACAATTTTGTACTAACGTTACTTTCTGTTCTAAAAGAAATTGTTGTATTCGTTGCTGAAGATATTATCTTTGAAATATTATTAGAAATATTTCCTGCATATGTGATGGTTTTATAAATTTTAATTTCATCAGCTTGTTTAGGATATATTAGTTGTAATGCCACTTTTTCCTCTTTTTTACTAATTAGCTTATTTATCATATCTAATGGATAACCGTTAGATGTTGCTATTTGTCTAATTTATTATTCTTTCTATCAAAATTACATTTGTTCATAGGAACTGAAAAAGCTCTATGTATCATTGAATTATATGCTGCTAGTCTGTGTGACACAGGGTGGTTAGAATTGAATGGAATTGTTACATCAGTTTGTGTTGGTTTTCGGTAAATTGAATAATCAAGTACATTATTAACTCTTTGAATTTTTAAATCAAGAAAATTCATTGAGCTATTTATTTCAATTTCTAATGTAAATTTAATTTTCGGGTGTAAGTTATTGATGTGGTTGAAAAATACATCTAATTGTCGTTCACTCCCCATAAAACAAGCTAATATGTCATCTACATATCTATACCAAAATAAAATATTTTTCGAAATATTACTTTCAAAGATTAGATATGATAAATAAGCTAATTAGTAAAAAAGAGGAAAAAGTGGCATTACAACTAATATATCCTAAACAAGCTGATGAAATTGAAACTTATAAAACCATCACATATGCGGGAAATATTTCTAATAATATTTCAAAGATAATATCTTCAGCAACGAATACAACAATTTCTTTTAAACAGAAAGTAACGTTAGTACAAAATTGTTAAATGTAAAAACAAAAATACCACTATTGAAGAAGTCAGGTATATATAAACTCAAATGTCCAGAATGTAATGCTGTCTATTTGGGTCAGACCCTTAGGAATTTTGAAATACGATACAGTGAGCACTTACGAGCATACAGATTAGAACAACCAGATAAATCCCACTACGCAAAACATCTACTTGACACCAATCATTCATTGACACCTAACACAAAACTAGAAGTACTGCATATTTGTGAAAAGGAACAAGAACTGGATTTGCTTGAAGAACTGGAAATTAGAAGACATTTAAGAAACCCACAATATGAAGTTGTCAATGAACAGTTAAATCTAGGGAATTCTCCACTAATAAACTGTCTTCTTAAGTGATAATTGTAAAGATCAGCATATATAGTTTTCCTGGTTTTCTATATCATTGCACAGTTATACTGATCTTAATTGGAAAAATGATATCCAGGATATCACCATAGGGCTAATAATATCTAAGCTTCAATATTTGTTATATCACATCTTCTTCTTTTTTCTATAAACATATATTAAGCCAATCACAAGCTAGGTTACTTCTTGGTCTAGCCAAATATAACTACTAAACATCAGGTAGGCATAAAATGAAATGTAACTTCTTTCATTCTGACGATGATATTGATTTATCGAAACAATTGTCAATTTTTTAGAATTTTCAATGACTTGTAATATATTGTGGAAATAACTAGAGACCTTGAGTTTCATTTAAAAACACTAATATGAGCATATTCTACGAAGTAAGGGTCGAGACAGTCAATTTTAATTTAATTTTAGTTTAGGCTTAGTTACTCAGTTTACAAAAGAGTTGCTATTTTATTGTAGTTCTAGTTTTTCAGTTTACCAACGAGTTGTGATTGAATTTTAGGTCAAGTTTTTCAGTTTACCAAAGAGCTACGAAGGTATATATTTTATTCAGTCAGCATTACCCCCCCACAAACACGGCATTCCTGTACTGGAAAATCTACGAGTGCACCTCTGGGTATTGCATAATCAAATACGATCTTAATATCATTTCAGGTTCCTCATTTACTTTCAGAAATTCTCTATATCAGTTCCGAAGAAATCTCTAATAGTTTTGATAGCATTTTGATTGCTGTAAATAAATTCGGTACAAAAACATATAACTATAATTTGGATTTGTTTGGGTGAATTTATAAACTGTATTAGAAAGTAATAAAAAACAGTTCCAAGGTCCATAAAGTCTCAGAAAACATAAAACACAAAATGGCCACATTTACTCATAAAAATGAGAATAATAAGTAAAAATGTGACCGAATACAGAGAGAGATCGATGGGTTCGTAAAAATATTATATAGCTAATCATTATAACTTCATTTTCTCTTACAGTCGCCCATAAAATCAAAAATAATAAAACGAAGTAATAAAAGTGTATTATATGGTGAGCTGGCTAGTATATCGCTGGCTATTTCACGGAGGATATGTTTGGTTACAATATATTTTGGAGTTTTACAATTCACGCTATTGATTATTAACCGTAGTTGATTAAATAACAGGTAAATAATGTTCATATTGGAAGAAGAACTATTTTCAGGTGTATTTATCACCTATCAAAACGTTTCGACAAATGAAACAACTAATTCTTGTGATATAACATGTTGTATATAAGGCATGATTAGATAACTGGGTATATATTGTTACCAACAGGGGCGTAGCTACCGCCGTATCTGCCGTATCAATTATACGGGGGGCCTCCAACGTGCGTAAGCAAAAATTAATAAAAACTTCCCAAAATTTTTTTTTCAGTAATGACGAAATTCAAAAATAGCAATTCTTTTTTTTCCGCGTTAAGCGTGCGTTCAAAAGTTGGCAACACTCTACATCGGTTATCGCGGGCTGCGGGTTTTCCCCGTTTGAGTCATTTACTTCAACAGGGGAATCCCACAATCACCGCCCTACAAAATTTAAAAAAAATTTGTTGCCAAGTATTTTTGGACCAATTTAGGGTAATTCAGGACTGCTGAATTCAAAAATAAGAGCAGTTTTTCCAAATTGGCTCTAGTTTTTGAGGTAATGGATACATAATTTTTTAAGGAATTTAGCTATAACATATGCTTTTTATTTTTACTTTTCCGCCCAACCTTTCTATATGCGCGAAAAGTATTGGTTTACCCCAAAAATAGTTGGAATTTTGAAATTTTTTTTTGAGTTATTTTTACGTTTTCCATCAACAACAACACGAAAAAATGGTTTTTAGAGAAAAAATCCTGTGTGTATGTCGTCGTCGTCGTATAAGTCAGCAATTTTATTATTGAATATTGTTAAGGACATGTCACAGATAATCCCTATTGATTTTCAGTTCACCAGAGCCAGTACAACGGGTGCTATGGTACTTGAAGTACATTTTGTGATTTTTTGAGAGATTTCAGTTTGTTAGCACGATACAGCCTCCGGAGTTCAATAAGTCAGCAATTTCATGATTGAATATTATTCAGGGCGTCTCACTGATGAACCCTATTGATTTTCAGCTCACCGGAGCCAATACAACAGGTGCTACAGTACTTTAAGTACGATATTTTTGTCATTTTTGGAGAAAACTCAGCCACCAGAGTATATACAAGTGACCAATTTTATGATTGGATATTAATCAGAGCGTCTCAAAGATGAACCCTATTGATATTCAACTCATTAAAGTCAGTACAACGGATGCTATGGTACTTGAAGTACCAAATTTTCGTCATTTTTGGAGAATTTTCAGATTGTTAGCACGATACAGCATCCAGAGAGTATACGATTGATCAATTTTATGATTGAATATTGTTCAAGGTGTCTCACAGATGTACCCTATAGATTTTCAGTTGACTAGAGCGAGTACAGCGGGTCCTATAAATCCAGATATACTGAATTTTTGGTTATTTTTGGAGAAGTTTCTGTTTGTTAGCACGATACATCCCCCGAAGTGTATACAAGTAACAATTTTATGATAGAATATTGTTCAGGGCCACAGATGCGGAAAAGTTAGTTTTAATCCTTAAAACCGTTTATTTAAGAATAATTTACGAACAAGAAATTTACGCAGAAACGAGAGTTCGACCGTGTTTAGTAAGCGTACCACGTGCCGACTGCTGATCACGTGATCAGTGCGTGCACTTGTTTGTCTTGTATCTCTTGATTTTAACTGCCAGTTCAGCGTAAGCAGTTGTTCTACTAAGACTTTGCGTCGCGGTTATTGTGCTTTTCTTACGTATTTTGCGTATTAAGTTCTTATTGCTTACCTAGTGAAGTTATTTAAATTTAATAGACGTCAAGTGGAAGGTAGGAGTACATGTGAGGAATATTTGTACCTATATTTTTAACTAAAGTTACTCTTTTTTCAGAGGAATGAGTTCTTCACGCAGAAGCTGTTTGAAAAGCCCCAATGTCTTCTGCTACATTTGTGGCGAATATACTGTAGCGAAACAAAGAAAAAATATCACAGATTTTGTTATACAAGCTTATCAAGCTTATTTCGGCGTACAGCTTGGAGACCAAGACAAGTCCCTGGCTCCCCATATTGTGTGCAAAACGTATGTCGAATGTTTACGACAGTGGTCAAACGAAAAAAGAAAAAGTTTGAAATTTGGTGTGCCTATGGTGTGGAAGGAGCCTACAAACCACCATGATCATTGTTATTTTTGTTTAGTTAATGTAAAAGGTTGTATTAAATACAAGAAAGGCAAATGGGATTATCCTGATTTAGAATCAGCACGAAGACCTGTGCCACATAGCGAAGAGATTCCCGTACCAGTATATACAACACTGCCAGAAGTTCTGATGGCGGAAGAAGAAGAAGAAATTAAGGACCAGTACAGTAGCAGTGGAAGTGAATATGAGCAGGAAATACAATCAACACCACAGCAGTTCTCTCAAGAAGAACTGAATGGCCTGATATGGGATCTCGATCTATCAAAGCAAGCATCTGAACTTCTGGCATCCAGATTAAAAGAAAAAAACTGTCTACAACCAGATATAAAAATAACCATTTATAGAACACGAGAAGTGAAACTTGTTCCTTACTTAAGCCAATATGAAGATCTTATTTATTGCAACGACATTCCCGGACTTTTTCGTCAAATGGGAATACAATTTGTTCCAGGTCATAAACGAACCAATGGTTGAGTGAAGATGGCGAGTGCTTCAAATACATTTGTAGATCTTTTCCTAGGCTAAGTATGGAAAAGCTAAAAGCGGGTATTTTTGATGGCCCTCAAATTCGAAAACTTATTAAGGACTCTAATTTTACAAATCACATGATGACACTTGAAGCTGCTGCTTGGTGTAGCTTTGTTATGGTAGTTAAACATTCCTTGGGTAATCACAAAGCGGACAATTACGAGGAATTAGTGCAACAGATGTTATTCAACTTCAAAAACTTGGGTACTAATATGAGTATTAAAGTACACTTTCTTCACAGCCGACAATCTTGGTAATTTCAGTGAGGAACAAGGGAAACGGTTCCACCAGGATATAAAGGAGATGGAGGTAAGGTATCAGGGCAGATGTGGGATCATCATATGATGGCAGACTATTGTTGGAGTCTCCAACGTGATGTACCTGACTGTCCTCATAAAAGAATATCCTACAAAAAGAGCTTCTTTCCTATGAATTAGATGTAATTTTTTAAATTAAATTATTTCTTTGCGGTTATACCTAATCAATAAATGAATTTTATTATTTTTTCGTTTCTCTTTTTTTGAAACCACTTTACTATTTTTTACTAAAAGTTGCTTATAAGGGCCATTGGTCTATTACATTGATATTTTTCTCTATCTTATCATATGTTGATGATATATCTCTGAAATTAGAGCCAATTCACCTAAATGGACTTCAAATTCGTGATCAGCACCACGAAATTACCTAGAAATCGCCCAAATATTGTTGACAATAAAATTAGTGTTGATCAGTGTGTACATATGATACGATTATACACGGAGAGCAATGTTTATTAACGCGTTTTATTTACTTGGGCATTACATTGTAACAGAATACAAACATTCCTAGAATGAAATTTCGTCAATCAGGAGACTATTTTTCCTATGTCTGACAAGTTTAATCCATTTCACCCCTCTTGGCAGCTACTCAATCAAATACGGAAGTTTCTCGTGACAATCAGAAACAATTCGTAATGATACTGTGTATCTCATCACACGCGCTTAAATAGAATCATCCGTTATGCAAATCGAGCACGAAAAGATAAGAAATAGTTAACGTATCTTCTTATTAAGGTCAATAGAATATTCGAAAATATAGAAATAATTCCCGAATACCCGTAACATACCAAAAAATAAGAAATATTGTGTATGATATGAATGAAAAATTTCAAATCCTTGATTCAAAACAGGGTAACACATAAATTTATGCCTTTGAAACCAGTTTACGTCATCTTTTCCACAATATAGTTTTTTTGAGCAGCTTTATAAAATGGGCAAAAAAGAAGAATTATATGAAAACTTTCAGAAAATCCCTAGCTACTTACTGAAACGCTTATCAACGATTTAGCTCTGCTTTTATTCATTGCTACCTTGACCCACACCTGTCGTCCACCCTGTACTGAAACACGGAACAAAAAATAATCGGAAGGGTCACTTGTCATAAAACAATAAGTACGCGCAGTGACAGCCTGTCAAAAATAAGATCACATATGTCGATGTAGCCATACCGTTTCGTATTATTTAATAGCAAGCATTTGCCGAATATTTTTCATTACCTAATTGTTATTATTACTAATATAATTTTGAAATAGTGTTTAATTTTAAAGACAATGATTTGTTCTGCAAAAAATTGTAATTGAATAACAGAAATTGCAATCACTGCAATTTCCGTTTTCCAGTTGATGTGGGAAGGTTAGCCATCCATATTCTATTAAAAATATACTATACTTACTTCAGTTGACAATATTATTGCTTTATCAAACAATGTTTAGACAAACAATAATTCAATTTAACAATATAAATTGTATGTTAACCCAAACAAGTGATTCACTTTCAGCTCAAACTCCCAGAAAGGTTAATATTAGAAAATCAATCAAAGTTGTGCGCAATAAAAATGCATATTTAAATAGGAAGTTTGAAGAATGTAGAACTAAACTTCAAACTACTCAAGAAACTGTTGCAGCAAAATAAATATTACACGAGCACAATATCAACAGTTAACTAAAAAATTTGTCGAGAATGAGAACTTGGCAAATTTTATAAATGAGCAGGTATGCTAAATTAGGAAGAAACCTGAAGGCAGAAAATATCCCAGAAAATATAAAAATGAATGCATGGCCATTTATTTTATGTCACCTAATCTTTATAAAATTTATTTAACTAAAAAATTCTGCTGACCTTCCTTCAGGAAATTATTAAAATTAATTAACATATAAAAATAAACGGTTTTAAATATTAAAACTAACTTTTCCGCATCTGTGGCCCTGAACAATTTTCTATCATTACATTGTTACTTGTATACACTTCGGGGGATGTATCGTGCTAAGAAACCGAAATTTCTCCAAAAATAACCAAAAAGTTAGTATATCTGAATTTATAGGACCCGCTGTACTCGCTCTAGTCAACTGAAAATCAATAGCGTACATCTGTGAGATACCTTGAAAAATATTCAATCATAAAATTGATCAATCGTGTACTCTTTGGAGGCTGTATCGTGCTAACAAACTGAAAACTCTCCAAAAATGATAAAAAATTGGTACTTCAAGTACCATAGTACCCGTTGTACTAGCTTTAGTGAGCTGAATATCAATAGGGTTCATCTTTGAGAGGCTCTGAATAATATCCAATCATAAAATTGGTCACTTGTATATACTCCGGAGGCTGTATGCTAACAAACTGAAACTTCTCCAAAAATAACAAAAATATCGTACTTAAAGTACTGTAGCACCTGTTGTATTGGCTCTGATGAGCTGAAAATCAATAGGGTTCATCAGTCTGATATTCTGAATAATATTCAATCACAAAACTGGTGACTTGTTGAACTCCGGAAGCTGTATCGTGCTAACAAACTGAAATTTCTCAAAAAATGACAAAATGTCGTACTTCCTAACCATAGCACCCGTTGTACTGGCTCTGGTGAACTGAAAATCAATAGGGTTCATCTGTGACATGTCCTTAACAATATTCAATCATAAAATTGCTGACTTATTGCACTCCGGAGGCTGTATCGTGCTAACAAGACATGTAAGGAAAAGTGGCCGACGACAACGACGACGACGACATACACACAGGATTTTTTTGTCTAAAAACCGTTTTTTCGTGTTGTTGTTGATGGAAAACGTAAAAATAACTCAAAAAAAAATTTCAAAATTCCAACTTTTTTTGGGGTAAACCAATACTTTTCTCGCATATAGAAAGGTTGGGCGGAAAAGTAATAACCACACTGCAATACTGGATATGCTGAAAAAAAAGCAGAAATTTTAGAAATGAAATGTGCATTTTATGTATAGAAAAGGCAAATCTATTTTATAACATAGGCAATGTTGAAATTGTAGGATTTGAAGATTTAGATAATAACAATAGAATTTTTAAGTCAGTCATGAATGCCACCGTTTTTGGTAAGAGGCATAGAAAATAAATGGAAACAACCAATTTGTTATTTTTTGCATCGATCTGTATGTCCAGTAACACAAATTAAAATGTCTCTATTTGAAATTTCAAAAAAAAATGCTTGAAAGTATGTGTTTTTGTAAGTGACATGGGATCAAATTATACTAGATTATCAAGAATGTTAAGAGTTACATGTATTAGTTCATTTTTTATGTAGATAATGACATAATTATATATTATTTTTATCTACCACATTTCATTAAAGCTACCAGGAATAATTTAAAAAATCATATTTCCGTGTTCGATAGTTAAACAACATCTTCGGATCATATTGTAAGATTTCATAATCTTGACAAACAGTATCCGATTAGAGCAGCACCAAAACTTACTGACTGTAACATTCATCCGAATAACTTTGAAAAGATGAAGGTATAGTTAGCTACACAGGTACTAACGGAATCTGTTGCTGTAGGTTTCGCGCGGGCAGGATGTTGGAATTTACACTAAATAATTCCAACTGTTCTAATTATCTATTTCGAGAAACTCTGTACATATGTTTTGATACCAACGTAGATGTCGCTGGGTAACTAACAGGAACAACTCTCTGCGTGCGCGAATTCATTTTTCGTAGAGTATTCAATCAGCCTTCGAAGAGTACGGAAGTAACCTTTCCCCTGAAGCACAACTACTGCGTGTGTGTCTACACGCTGTAGACAAAAAACTTTTAGTTGTGTAATCTAACGAAGTTCTTCGCCGTGGTCTTTCGTAAGAAAGCCGGTAGTTTTTTTCTCTCTCTAATCAGTTGAATTCGCCGTGGCCTTTCGTGAAGAAAGCCGGTAGTTCGCTCTAAATCTAACTCGTTTTAACCGCCGTGGTCTTTCGTAACAAAGCCGGTAGTTATTTATATCTCTAACCCGTTTGAATCCGCCGTAGTCTTTCGTAAGAAAGCCGGTAGTTCGTTCTCTCTCTAACACGTTTAGATTGCCGTGTACTTTGCCCAAGAAGCCGGTATATCTCTCACTCTCTCTCTACATCAAATTACAGTTAATTCCTTTGCAAGTTA
Organism: Galeruca laticollis; assembly: GCA_963921935.1. Taxonomy (NCBI): domain Eukaryota; kingdom Metazoa; phylum Arthropoda; class Insecta; order Coleoptera; family Chrysomelidae; genus Galeruca; species Galeruca laticollis. The sequence goes on along the minus strand of OY998183.1, from coordinate 117,639,995 downwards.
TTAGTTTTTTCTTGTCTCTATTGAAAGGTTCTCAACATCTATTTATGTAATTACTCCTGTAAAGTGTATTACATTTACTAAGTTTTTTTGGTCTACAGTGTGTAGACACACACACAGTTGGTGTGCTTCTGGCGAAGGTTACTTCAGTACTCTACGAAGGCTGCTTGACTTGAGGTATTTTTAGGCGTACCACTGTTTTAAAATTATTGGGTCTTTTTTGAAAACATTTCATTTGAGCGTTGAAACAATGATGTCATAGACGGAATGTTTCAAAACATTTTGCATTATTTTGAACCAAAGAATAAAGAGCGGTTCAAAGCTGTCAGTTGTCATTGTCTTTTGTTTACATACTTAAAATTGCATAATTATCAAAGAAAAGAATATATTCTTTGATATTATGGTGAAATTGACTCCGCAAAGAGACAGAAAACCAAAAACAACATAGAAATAATTGCATATTCTTTTTTGTGTAAAAAATGTTTCAAGTGACTATTGATGATATGATATTAACAGTGGATGAAGAGACTGCGGAAAAACTGGTAGGTAATCATTTCATTCTTTTAGAAATATATCAAAATTTTTAGTATTTCAGTACACACATTATCAACACTAGTATCTCTTCAGTAATTAATTCAGTACCTCAGTCTCACCAAAATATTTTTTGTCTTTACTTTTTTTGGTGTGCAAAATTCTGCCTAGTTGGTACCACTTTCATTTTCATTATTATTTCAGATCCCGTGTACGCCGCAAAGTATGCATCAGCAGTCAGAATAGAACTTTTGTACCATGACACAAGGTCAACTCCACACCAATCAAGTGAAATGAGTAGATTGTGGAAAAGTTCAAAATGTCCTACTGAAGAAGACCACAAGGCTACACTTGCTCTGTTGGCGTTAAGGCGCTCATATGATGCAGAATTTAGTGACAAAAAAACACACAAAAATGAAATTTGGACAAAAATTGCCAACAAAATGAATTAAACTGGGTTTTGCATTGGAGAGGGAGTGAATGCACGGGAAAAGGTGAGGCAGAAGTTCAGTAACCTACAATCAACATATATCAAATATCGGGATTATCAAAAAAGAACAGGGGAAGGCAAACTGAAAGCGCCAAAATATTTTGATGAATTGGAAGAGATTCTTGGTTTTAAACACAAAGCGAATCCAATATTAGTTATTGATTCGACACCCTCTGATAATGTGCATGAAAATGAGGAATCCTCTAAACCCTCCTGTAGCACAAAGTGTGAAAATTCACCTCCCAATAGGTTGGATGTCATTAAAAAGACTGTTCGACCGAAATCTGAAAAACAAGAAACTCTCAAAGAACTGGTTTCGATACAGAAGCAAAAGAAGGAGATAAGAAGTTAGGAATTCTCTTCTATGATGAATATGTTCCAAGAACAGAACGAGCAGAGGAACAAGCAGACACTGCTCCTTATTCAAAAAATGGAGAAAAAATCTAGTGGTGATGAATAGAATCGAGCCTTTTTTACCATATGTTTTGAGTTGTTTATTTTTGCAGTATTTATTTCGTTTTTTTATTTTTAAAACTGTTGTTCATTTATTTTATTTCTAGTTTTGCATCATTCCTACTTTTAAGTGTAATGTTTTTGATATGGTGATATGTTGAAACTGAATAATTTTTTTGGAAACTTTATGAGACAGGGTAAAAATGGGAGAGTAAAGGGAGACTTCCACAAGTAATGAATAAATAGGCTTATTTTTTAACAATGTTTTGAGTTGCTTATTTTTAGAATATTTATTTTGTTTATTATGTTAAGAACTGATTTTAATTTATTCTATTTTTTGGTAGGTATTTTAATTTTTTTTCTAGTTTTTTATCAATCCTTTATATTTGTAGTTTATTTTTTATTTATTTGGCAATACGTTGAGACTGAATAAATATGTTCGAGAAGTTTTTAAGACAGTGTACAAATGGGGGAGAATGAAAAATACCAGAGCAAAAAGAGAATTCCACAACTGAATAGTAAAATAGAGGCTTATTTTTTACAATATGTTTTGAGTTCTTTTTTGTTGAAGTATTTATTTTGTTTCTAGAGAACGGTTGTATTTGTTTTTATTTTTTCATTATTTATATTAGTAATAGTTTATTTTTTCTACATTTCGTTTTTCATGACATGGTGATAGGTTAAGATTAAATAAATATTTTTGTGAAGTTTAAGACAGTGTTATATATTAAATTATTATTCTCAAATTACTTTTTTTCATCAAAGCAGGGCTTGTTTTTTTATAACTGGAATAAAACTTCAATAAAAGATTTTATTATATCCTAATCAAAAAACGCCAGTTTACAAAAACATGTAAATAAATCATATATAATCTCTCCACAAATCATTGGCAATATCATCTCTTTTGATAATTCCTTCTTCCTCCATATTGATTGGAGCTTCCCTCTCCATATCGATCAGAGTGTACATAATAGAAATTATGCATTATACAACTTGCTGCAATTATTTTTATTGCTTTTTCGATTGAATTTACATTAATGTACTTCAATATTTGTCATCTGGATTTGAGAATACCGAAAGTATGTTCCACTACTATTCTTGTTTTGCTGTGGATTTCATTATAGTAGCATTGTCTCTCATCCACATATCTCTCATCCCTAAAATGAAGAAGTAGGAATACATTTTGTATATTCATATTAATAATAGCTCACTTATAAGGTGTCATTATCCACTTCCTTAAAGGATAGCCCTTATCACCAACAAGATGATAGTCTTCAAAAAAGTATTTGTGAATCATTCCATTATCTTCGACATCAAGGAAAATTTTGGAATTTTGAAATACTTGCAAATTTAAAAAAATGATACAATATAGTATGAAAATGTTAGTTGAAAATCAACATTCACAATTATAATAAATGTATTTATTGGTTATCGATTGATCCATCTACATTCAACATTCCCTCTTTACTGATACTTTACCAAAAATATATTTCCCTGCTATCATGGGCAGAGCCAGGAAATCCAACCACAATGTTAGTGAACATTTTGTTGACAGTGTTACGAAACAGCACACTGGTATAGTCCCTAAAACCGACTCTGTCTAAGCCAGGTATAGAAGTTAAAATTTTGGCGGATACGCAGTTATAAAAAACTGTTTACGAGTTCACGACTATCTTATGTAAACAGACTTATCTAGAAATGGCGAGAAAAATTATTTGTGTGTGTAAGCCGCGGCCCACAATTTACTAGTAAAAATGGCTTTAATATAAATAAGGACCGATCAGCGGAAGAGTTGGTTGATAAAAGTGATCCCGTGAAATAAATACACCGAAATAGCAAACAGTAAATATAAATTAGTTAAGTGTTAATATAAATTAGTTTAAGTGAATAAACTGAGTAGATATGAATTAAGTGTTAGTGATTAGTTTAGTGTTTTAAATAAATTAGTAAGTAGCCATACCGAGTGTTTGAAATTTATCCCACCCGTAATAAGAACTTTTAATAAATAAGAAAAACATAACAACAGTAACAATTCCCTGGAGTTTGATTGAGTGGTTTCTATTCTTATCGATGTAGCTTCCCTGCTGACTGGTTGGACACTTGAACTTGATATTGCAACAATCTAATGCTCCTTAAAAAATAAAACTATTCAGGTGGATATTATCAGACATCACTCAATGTGTTACCTGGAAAGCCACTCTTAGCTCTGAATTCCCTCTCAATATTTAGTGTTTCCTGTTGGTTAGGCCATGAAATATATCTCATGTGTAGTTCAAGGATTTTGGGAATAATTAATTCGACTACACTATATACTGTAGAGAGTGATACATTGAATCTATCGGACACAGATATCAATGTATCACCTTTTCCTAGCCACCAAAGGAACATTAACACACATTTCTCCATGGAAACAGGATGCTGGCCACCAACAAATTGTCTTTCAGTGCAATTTATAGCACCCAGAAGATTCACAAATGTATCTCTATTCAATCCAAAAAGATTGAAAAAATCTCTCTCGAGATACTATGGCAACCAATCTTCATAATAATCTGGTGAGCGTGTATGCACTAAATTAGTGGAGAGATATGTTGAAAGAAGTATTTCCTCCTGGGTATCATCTCTCAAATATTTGTAAATAAGATATCTTTGGAGATCCTGCTCATAATGAATATCGTTAATGAGTGCTAATATCATGCAATTCATTTTAAATTTGAATCAACACATTAACCCACACAAAATTGATTAATGGAACAAAATAACAAAAACTTTCAAAATAATTGACTTGTTGCTTTGCTCAATGACAAATGACATTGGTTTGAAAATATTTCGTTTTCGCCATCGCTACATCTATGACATAAAATTGAATATGTTTTTAAAACATTATTGAATACGGTTCAACGCCAAAAAATAGCTGCAATACTCCCTGAAAAATGAATTCGCGCGCGCAGAGTCGTTACTGTTGGGTACCTGGTCACATCTACACTGGTTTCAAAACGTATGTACAGGGTGTCTCGAAATAGATAATTAGAACAGTTGGAATTATTTAGTGTGAATTCCAGCAGTAGGTATTGGTTTGTATGTACGTTTTGGTGTGCTCCATGGAACAGAGGCCGGAACTTGATGAAGAAATTATTCCATTTATTAAATTCTTCACGTACATTACAAGCCAAAAAAATACAACAGGGCATTTAAAGGTTTGTCATATCAAACTGAACTATTACAACCTTTTTGAAACCTTTGTTGATTTTATCCTTCAATTGGAAATAGTTTTGGAATTCTTGCTACTTCTTCGAATGTGTCGGATAATTTGATAAATATTTTTAGACAACACAGCTTTACGCATCCATATACTTCTTTTCCTCCAAAATTGCTCTTTAGGTTGTATGGAAGGTGAAAGCCGCTTTATATGCGGTAAAGTATGTTAATAGAAATTTCAAAAATGTTCCTACATATAGTAATGGTAAGGGTATGAAAAAACATAAGCTGATGATCCGGAGACATTAATAAATATGGAAAAAGCTTTTATAATTTAGGACATTATGTTTATATATAAAATAAAGTATGGTGCGGTTACTGTTGATAAACGTCAATGTTAGGTAGAAAATTCATTGTTATCGAAATCACATATCTCACATAAGCTTTTTTGCATAAATTTCAAAGGTATATTGAGATTTTCCAATTCTAGCAGACAAAGTAATTTTGCTTATAATTTTAACATCAACACTATAAGCTATATCAAGTATCTACACTAAATTGATGAATAAAAGAAACAACAAATTGATTGGACTCATTGGAATAACTCATGATTTTTTTTAAATTTGATATTGCTGTTGCTATACCCTCAATGTTATGTATTACTTAGTTTGAATGTACACAGTCGGAACTATGTATTTATATTGGAGGCACTTTATTGGATCTACCCCATTTATATTCAAAGTAAAATCTCAATAAATAAAGAAATAAAAAATATTTTTGTTCCATTTCTTGTGACACCATTATTCACAGACAACAATCTAGTTATGAGTAAGTTATGCAAGATTTATACAAGTAGTTGAAAGAAAGTTCTCGTGTGATGAGATTTAAACAATAATTATGACATTAGAAATCTCCAAATAATTGGAATAATAATAATTTTTATTTCCAATTAATGAATATCTGAAAAATTGAAAATATACAAAAATCAATCATATTTCCAGTGAATTGTCGAACAAATAAAATCTATGTGGATTTAGAGATGAAAATTACGTTGGTAAAATCGCCCTAATATCTACAAAGTAATTATATCTGACGCCATACCTGTTGATTTGACAACCAATAAATTGCTAAGAAATTAAATTTGAAGATCATTTAAGTTGTTTGCTAAAATACTTTGAAAAAGCCGACGACGAGAGACGCTTCTGATTGTCTTCGTGTTATGTGCTGAAACTCTAATCGCGAATATAAACACCACTACAATACTAAATTTCCATCTTTGTCGATTTTACAAGTACCCCCTTCTGCGTAAAGAAATCATCTGGATGAAGCTTAGATATTTTCCAAAATATGCTGAAAATCTACCATTTATAATTACTATGCATTTTGGTGCAAATATTACAACGATCTCCCTGAAAGAAATTGTATTGAGCACTATACGTTTTGATAGAAATGCTGAATGTTCATTATTCAGTGCAGTGATTTAGATTGGATATATAAATGATTATTATATTTCTCAAATTTAAGTGGCTCCGATTATATATTATAGTAGAATCGTAGTCCATCCGTATGTCCTCCAAACATTTTGTTAGGACAGTTGTTAAATTTTGTCGCGTAAAAAACATCATTGGCGCATGTTTGAGAAAAATGTCGACATGCCCAGAGCGGTAGTAGTAGCTCGTGAAACTTTGCACGGTGACCATTAATTTCGATACAAAAACCGGTAAAATACTTCTGATAAAAGTCAACCAAAAAAGTGTCCCAAAACATATCTTCAAACATCCCGGGCGCCTGGATAACGGACAGCAATGTAGCTTCACCAGGTAGGAGCCTTGTAGATTCTTTTTTCTTTATACTTAGCGTTGATAATGTGCTTAATTTTTGATAACCAACAGAGATACAGCCCATAATAATTTTCCATATTTTCAGCATTAACAACAGTGGTGTTAAAAGCTTATAATAAAATCATTCCTAACCAACAAGCACTTCAAACCATAGCCTAGTACATCATTTTGTTAATTTTTATAATGAAATGGAAATACCACTGATGAGATATTTCAGATATTTGTGGCGGTAAATATGGCGATGACGACAAAATGTAGTACATTTAAAATAATATGACTCGATTATATATTAATATCAATAAACTAGCTTTACTCTCTCCTCGACTAACAATTCCCTTAATGAGTTCGAGCTTGATAATTTCCTGTCTCGTTCTGCAATATTAAGATTCAAGCTCATTATTACGTTCGTTTTATTCTGCAAATCAGAAGCCTCCTGAATTGAAAAATAATTTAATTACCAGGACAACCTTTTCACGCCCGCCCTTATAATCTGCCTAATGAATGTCTGTAAATTTTATAAATCGAAATTAGTTGACTCAAAGACACAATCGTTTTAGATACTCAGTTATTGAAATCACGTCTTCAATTTACTCGGGTTAATTCAGTTTTATTTATAGAAAGGAATTTGGAGGAGAATCTAATTAAATCTGATTAAAGCTAGAAAGTGCTTGATGAAATTGAAATTCTCTTTTTAACTAGCCATAAAAGATAAATACGCTTGCGATTCTTCATAATATATTATAATAGTCATCCAGACTACTGCTCAGAGAAAACCAAAGCTGTAACTACAAGACAAATGAGTTCCTATAATAGAAGTTAGATAATGGCCCGAATGAATAAAAACTCAGCTTTTGCTTTTAGTATGAAGTATAAGCCTTAGCTTTTACTAGGTAGATTTAGCTCTTACTAATAGCATTTGCTTAAATTGAAGTGAATAACTTTTTGGTTTTACTTACTAGCAAAATCTAGATATTTTAAGTATCTACTTAAAGTTCTTATTTGGTAAATCATCCAAAAAAAAATGTTTTTGTACTGATAAGGCCTATATTTATATTATTATGACTAATCAATCGGCCGTGAAAGTCGATAGACTGTATGTGTATGGACAAATTTTAAATTTTAACTGCCTATGTGCAAATCGACAAAGGCAAATATCGAGAACATGAAAACTTTTTAAACCAGTATCATTAACGAGTGCTAACGGTTTACGTTCAAAATGAGTAGTGATTTAAACAATTCTACAAGTGATTTTTGATGTAGGAAGTTCCTGCAAAAATTTCGTCCAACCTAAAATTGATGGAAATTTTGGAAAGCTATAATATTATATTTAATAAATCGCAAGTTCCTTAAATAAAAGAGAAAAAAGAACAAGCATACAAAGAAATCCACCAAAAATAAATTTTGCAAATTGGAAGGGATTTAACTGAAAAACAACAAAAACGAAAATCCAAAATGTGAAGATCGAGTTGAAGGAAAAGACGGAGAAAACTGTAACGGGAAATCAGAAAATTGTTTTAAACGCGTGGGAAAAACAACTTTTGGCGCTAATGGAAGGACAAGAGAACCCTGTTTTTCAAAAAGTACCAGGTAGGTAATAAAGTATGGCTATAAAAATAAATAAATGGTATGAAGATGTAAAAGCAAAATTTAGTATTTTTCACCGAATAGTATAAATTATTATTTTGCTGCCATTTGATACAAAAAATTATTTTAGGGGCAATGTCGATAGGATCTGTGATGGAACACCCTCAGCCATCAACGTCTAAAACTGAAGAATTTATCCACCTCCACCTCATGTTCGGCCTTTAACTGATAAGTCTCCAGTAACCAGAAGAACCAAATTTAAGGAAACAGACGAAACCTCAAATTTGTCCAATACAGAGTTCCAACGACTGGTATTGTTGGAACAGCTGGAACTACTAAGGGTTCAAAAGAAAAAGGGAAAATTATTGTTGGAAAAAATACAAAAAGAAAATGGAAACCAATTTGAGGAAATAAATAATTTGGTGTTCAGAAAATTGTGAGTAAATGAATAAATTGTTTTCGTTGTTAACGTTTTTTTCAATAAATTAATGAACTTGACTCAGATTAAGGTACCTACTTACATTTAAATTTAACTCAAAAAGTAATTCAAAATAATAATAACCATAAAATATAACATTATACAGTGTGGCCCATTGAAAACTTTTAGAAGGCATAACTGCCTGAAAAAGTTGTTGTCGAAGAAATCCTCCTTTAAGTATCTTGTTTATTTTACTTATTATGTATTAATATTCATGTTGTCTTATGATATATATGGTATCGCACTTAGTAGTATATTTACAACTGCAATTGAAAAATTATATTTCTTCTTGTCTCTGTTGACCACGCTGACTGTTATTCAGCTCATCATTACCTTCCACAACTTCTTCACCATCGAGATCCTCGGCGGCTACTTCTTCTTCGTCATTTGGTAATTGGTCATTCAAATACTTAACAACATTATGCAGAACCACAGCGCTGACGATTACTAACGGAATTTTGTCAATGTTCAATCGTATCTGATATTGCAAAACAGGGAATCGACGTTTTAGTTGTCCGAAACCGAAAAGAATAAACAAAAATCTAGACGAATTCAAGCCGTTATTAACAAATCTGAATTTCGATATTGATCTGATCATTTCAACTTTTAACTAGCTCGCATCAAGTTGATGGGTATGAATTAATTTATAATGATACGGCGTTGTAATATATATAAAAAACAATTATAACTATTCATACGAAATTATACAACTATACAATAATATAAACTTATTGTCGATGAAAATACATCTATATGAAAATCGTTGAGCTATAATTTATGCGTTATACAGATCACCCGATACGAATCCAAAGGAATTTATTACAAATTTACAAAACTACCTCGACACACATGATACAAATTCAGAAGAATCATTCATTTTCATTGGAGATCTAAACATCAATATCTTGGAATTTGATCTCACCACAATTGAATACACAAACCTTCTAAACGAATTCGGCTACATTTCAACTATTAATAATACAACAAGACAAAGGGCATGATTGGACCATATATTCATGAAAGCCAAAAATAATATTACTGAGAAGATACTATCAATCGTACTCCAAACAAATATAACAGACCACTCAACTACTATCTTACAAGTGATATTTAATAAGGAAAAAGTGACTAAAGTAGACAACATAAATTACGTTGGAACAATAAACATCAAAATACTAAATAACAAATTAGAGAACACTTCTTGGACCAAAGTATACAATCAAAAAAATCCAGATGTTGCTACTAGCGTATTTATAGAAACATCATCCAATGCAATCAAAGAATCCACAGAAAAACGTCAAATAAAGAGAAAACATATAAAAATCGCTCCGTGGATTACTAATGCTTTACTTAAATCCATAAATACAAAAAACACACTACATAAAAATGTGACTAAAAATCCTAACGACTTACAATAGGATTCAAAAAAAGTATGGAATGTAGTGAACAAAATTAGCAAAAATAATAAATCACAACGAAAAATTGACGCTGTTAAAAATAATACTGGTCAACTTATAACCGACAAAAAAGATATTACCAATGAATTTAACGGAGTGTTTGAATCCATTGGAAAAACACTGGCAAACAAGATAAGCAGAACACCGACCTATACACCAGCAAATAAATCCGTGTGCATTTCTATGATTCTTCTTCCAATAGATTCTAAAGAGCTGCGCAGTATAATTTAGGAACTGAAAATTAAAAAAGTTGCTGGTATGTTTCCAATCAGGAATATGGCAGTCAGACTATAAAGTCACTCATAATCCCGCTATACAAAAAAGCAGACCGAACCACAATCACAAATTATCGCTCTATTTCTCTGATAACACACCTCTCCAAAATTTTCGAAAAGGCTTTAAAAAATCGTTTAGATTATTTCCTGAAGAAATGTAATGTAATCTCTAATAATCAATTTGGTTTTAGAGAGAAGAAATCTACCTAAGATGCGATATTAACCTTGATGTCAAGAATAACCACAGCACTAAATGATAGTAATCCGTGTCTTCGCTTTTTTATAGATTTTTCCAAAGCATTCGACACGGTTCACCACAATTTGCTTTTGAAATCACTTGAAAGCATAGGTATAAGAGGATAAAGTCCAGCGAGTAAAACTCGGTGAAGTCATTAGCGAGACAAGAAAAATTGAATTCGGAATACCACAAGGTACAGTATTAGGACCGATTCTTTTCAATATTTATGTGAACGAATTATATTCTGTTGAAAGTGATGGTTTCATTCCTGGTTTCGCTGATGATACGGCAATACTCTATATAGCTGACACTTGGGAAGAACTAAAAGAAAGGTCCCAAAACGAGTTTAGTAAAATGAAATCTTTTTTAGATAGTAATTTACTAACAGTGAACTTAGAAAAAACGAATTACGTCCCTTTTAGCTGGAACAGAACTGGATTACCGATTTTCGATAACTTAACTGGAAATATAAATGACAAGCCCTATCATATTTCACCGCTTAATGAAATTAAATATCTGGGAGTCATCATTGATTCACATTTAAGGTGGGACTTTCACATTAAATATATCATAAAAAAACTACAAATTATTTTATACAAATTCGGATACCTTAAAAACATATTACCAACCCACCTCCTTAAAACACTATACTACGTACTAGTGGAAAGCCATCTCCGCTATGGAATACTAGCATGGGGAGCTGCAGCAAAAACCTACGTACAGCTTTTAGAAATATGTCAGAAACGTTTTCTCAAACTCATTTTTTCTAAAGATCGACAGTACAACTCTGATAAACTGTGCCTAGAAACAAAAATAATGGACACCAGACAACTATACTTCTTTCGCACACTCATCAAATATCACACCACAAAACAAACAGCATTAGTAGATAACCATCAATACAATACGCGAAATCGAAATCAACACCCAGTTCCCTATATGATGAAAACAGTAACACAACGTTCCACCAATTTCTTGGCACCAAAATTTTATAATAATTTACCTGAACGAATTAAAACAAGTATATATCCACCACAATTCAGAAATGGATTGAAAAAATTCTTTCTTGACAATCAAAGACAATTAATTCATCGCCATTTCGATACTTACGCAAGCTGAACAAATCATGATCCTAATATGTTACAGTGTGCTGCTTGCATAAATGAGGAGGAACTAATTCTAATTCTATATATCGTGTATTTATTTTTATCTCCATTGTTTATTGTTTATAAGTAAGTTATATTATCATCTTTATTTTTAGGAACTACTTATAAGTATATATTTGTGTAATGTATGTAATAATTCTTATAGACCTTTTTATATTTATGCGAAACAAGTGGAACAGCACTTATCGCTCATTAGCTTTATTCATATTATTTTTTTTGTAAGATACTCCTTTGTATTTGTATTTATTGAATAAAGATTATTATTATTACTAAACGTAATTGTCGCATGCGCAGCACCAGAGGGCGGTAAATATGTACAGATTAAACTGCATTTAATCGTAGAAAAATAATTTATTAAATAAAATTGACACCTTAAATATATAATTTATCAAGGTAAAAAAAATAATCTCGAACAAACTATCCACCAAAATATTTTAGAAGCGCAAAAAAATGAAAAAAAAGGAGAAGAAAATTAAAATGTAAAAAATAGATAAATGAGTTACTTGTGGAACTACAAGTGATTCTGTTTACTTTTCATTCATATATGATGTTTGTTACTCTTTGAATTTAGAAAAAACCATTGATTAGCATGTGATTGATTCCATTAACTATGTATGGCTTCCAGTTTTCTTGTTAATCTATTATCAACGACGTTCCCCACGTCAGTGACTAAATATTGGTTCACCGTGTAATTTCCAACTATTATTGGGTAGATTTAACGTCACGGCCATAATTCACTGCCTGATTAGTTTCTGACGTTATCAGCTGGTGGTCGCTCTTTGTGTAACGTGTGTGGTCAATAATTATTATAGATTGACATTAATGACACATCAAACAACATATTTTGTAAACGTGTCTCTCTCATGTCTATACGCAAACAATCCTTCATAGTCAAAACGTCCACAATAGCAGATCATTTTCTTCCGGCATAGTCAAATTTATTGTGATTACTGCTTCTAAATGCTCTCTGAACTAATCAGGGACGGTTTAATTTTCCTTGTGTTTCTAGAGATATAAGTATATAGATAATAGTATATTACGTAACGTGTGTTGTAAGAAGCATTTTACGCACTAACGGAAAAGTTACGCACGGAGCAGCGTAGCGGCAAGTGCGTAATTCCGTGAGTGCGTAAAATGCGTTACAACACGAATTACGTACTATACTTTATCTACGACCCACTCGTACTTGTGTTTATAATCTTATTAAGGTATTTAAAGTACAAGTAAAAACGTACAAGTTTTATAAAAGTCGCTCCTCGATGCCCAGCCAAGCATCTTAGAAGTTCACCCTCCATGCCCAGAAGTTTCGTAAAAGTCCGTCCTAAGTAGTATTTATTTTTAATAAAAATGTATGTAGAATTACCGGAATTGCATAAAATAGCGTATACACCTCTCGACTAAAGTGACATTAATCCCTTAGGTGGATTACTTCCCTCAGGAATCAAACATCACCCGCGGGATTAAATGGGCCACTTTAGTTGCTTGGTGTATAATATAGTATTGTTTACAAATATGAGATACATTCAGACAGCTAAAAGATTCGGATTAAATGAAACGGAACCAATTATCACATAATTCCAAATAACTTTTAGTATTAAATGCAATCTCATATCTAATAAATGTTATCTACCATTTATATATAGAATAAAATTCAACGTCAAATATCTAAGTAATACATTTTGAATAAAATGGCTACGTCTATTGACAGTTGCTAAGTGGTTGCTATGGAAGCCGTGCGATTCATTTTACAGCCGTGCGTTTTGTTTTACCGTGCGTAATAGACGTCTTACATTGATTGCCGACTGTGGGTTTTTGACTACTTACAGGGGTGGTCGTATGTAAATTATTTTCTGTTGGCAACGATGAAATGGAAAATAATAAATTCTTCGACAATAAAAAGAAAAATAATTATTATTTTCGGACGAATTTGTAATAAAAATGAACGGTTATATAGATTATAATATAACTTTTCTGCTGTATCGTGCTAACATACCGAAATTTCTCCAAAAATGTGGTATATCTAGATTTATAGGGCCCGTTGTACTGGCACTTCTGGGCTGAAAATCGATATGGTTCATCTGTGAGATGCCCTAAGCAATGTCAAATCATAAAATTGGTCACTCGTTCACACTCCGTGCTATCGTTCATCTATGGAACGCCATAAACAATATCCAATCATAAAATTGGTCACTTGTATACACCCTGCTGTATCGTGCTAATAAACCAAAATTTCTCCATAAATGATAAAGAATGCGTTATATCTGGATTTATGGACCCGTTTGTAGAGGAGCTAAGCGGGTTCTGGCTCATTCCTTATGTAAAATAACATGGAAAAAACGATAAGATCCAATCTGCACTTTTTTACCAGAGTGATTACGGCTGTGAAGTCATCAACCCCACTGCTGCTATGCGCTTGCGTTGAATGGGGGTTAGCGTACATTCTAGCGCCCTTATGGTTTCACTTGTTTATCTCGTGTCTATACTCCATCGCCTCTATACTGCTGTTTACCCTACTCCAATCCGATCAATAGTAGCCAAGATATGTGCTAGTGCCCTCGTTTGTCGCACATGAATCCGACCAATAATAACAGTGATGTATAGTAGTGCCCCTTTGGCTTTACTTATTTACCGCTTGTCTTTACTCCGTCTCCTTCATAATGTCGTTTGTCACACAGCAATCGGATCAATAATAACAGAGATACATGTTAGTGTCCTTATGGCTTTACTTTTTTACCTCTTGTCTATACCACGTCTCCTCAAAATACCGTTTGTTCCAATTCAATCCGATCAATAATAACAGAGATACATGTTAGTGTCCTTATGGCTTTACTTTTTTACCTCTTGTCTATACCACGTCTCCTCAAAATACCGTTTGCTCAACTTCAATTCTATCAATAATAATAGAGATGTATGCTAGTGACCTTATGGCTTTACTTTTCTACCGCTTGTCTTTAGCCATCTCCTTTATCATGTCGACGACATACACACAGGATTTTCTTTTCTAAAAACCCGCTTTTCTTGTTTTTGCGAAAAATGTAAAAATAACTAAAAAAAAAAAAAAACTCCAACTTTTTTTGGAGTAAACCAATATTTTTTTCGCATTGTAAATAAGATTGGCGGAAAAGTAAAATCAAGTTAGACCTTAGTGGCAGTATATTGTGACGTAACGAAGTAAATGTTAATCAACCATAGAATGGGTCTAACTACTATACAGGTTGATTGATTAGTGTGATAAAATTTAGTATCTCCAATGTCCTTTGAGATATCAATTTGGGGATTATGGCCATCATTAGTCTTAATAGTCTTATATAATGTTCCTGAATGCTGTTCCATATCAAAGATACAATCATCTATATGAAATACCCTCCATTTTACTCCATATTTAGAATCAGCTAGACATCCCCATTACAATAATATAGAGTTATAATGTGTTCTACGGGGTATTTAAAAAGTTATAACCAATTTTCCATAAAAATCATAACAAGTTCAATTCCCTGTCCAATGTTAAAGAAATTCCCCCCTAGATACAAATATCGTCGCTACGGCTGACCGTCACCGTCACTCTATTGTGTTTGCTAAGTAATTGCACCCACGAACTTCAACCTATAGATAAGTCGGTGTTCCGGGCGCTTTAGTACCACTGGGAGGATGAAGCTCAGCGCTTTTGGGGGCTCCAAGTTGATAGGTGACTGTACAAAACAAGTTTTGCTATAGAGTTCTCAAAGGTTTGGCTCAAGGCAGTAACACCCACAAATGTGGCAAATGGATTTCAAGCTACAGGAATATATCCTTATAACCCAACCGTAATTCCTGAAACGGCCCATGCATTCTCCCGACTAACAAAAAACGTCCGGACATTTCTCAGTTCACAGAAGAAGTTCAACAGGCGGATCTGGTTCAAGATCCAAATTTTTCAGATCAAAATCAACAAAGAGTGGGTCCACTCATCGTAGCTATGGATCTTGATAGTTCCAACAGAAGTCCTCAACCAGGCCCTTCTAAGAAGCCGCAACGTAAGCGTGCTATTTCATCTGACAGTGATACGTGCAGTGAGGAAAGTGAATATGCTGCCCCTTCATTGTATAGTTCAGAGGATTCTGGAATCGCTCCAGACGAGTCCAGTTCAGAAGAAGATACTGATGAACAATCAGTATCGTTTGCCTACTCCAGAGAAAATAAGTAGAACCAATACTAAACAAATACAAACACGAAAGAAGGCTTTGAACTACAGAGCCAATAAATTAAACACTTCAATGTTCACTCAAAATGTTGTGGCAAAAAGTGCAGCTTCAAAATCCGCAAAAATCAAAGAATCGGTATTCGCAGCCAAGAAAGTTGGCACTAAAGCAACCGAAACTTGGTACTGCCCCTTGTGCAAAGCCTACCAAAAGCTGTCCATGCGACAGTGTTCTTACTGGAAAAGGTGGGTTCACGAGGAATGCGTGGAGCTGACTGAAGAGGATGAACTGCAGATTTTGAAATCTCCATTTTGTGACTGATGACTTGCTTATGTCGTTATTTGTTATGACGTGGTCATTTTTTTAATGAATCGTTAAGTTTTGATCTTCAAGAATGAGGTTTTATTTTTTTATGCCCATACAAACTTAAGAATGAAGTGTTTTTTTTTCAATGCCTCATTTCAATTCACCTTGAGTATTACTACAGAACTATTGTGGTAAGGGACTTGGTCATACTAGAATCTAATGCCCATATTTGGAACAAAGTGTGCCCATATTATGAACATGGTTTACCTAATATGGGCACAAAAAATCGAAAACATTTTTTAGTGTATTTTAATCTTACGTCGCTAAATACAGTATTTACGGGGTTTCGCGAGTCCTATATGTGTGTTAGAGCATATCCAATTTTTTTAAATAAATAATTGGGGAAAATGTGGGGTTTACAGTGACTTTTTCTTAAAGGTGCCCATATTTGGTCACTTTACCCTAATTTGATTCCTTGTGGTATTACGAGTGAAAACAGAACTGGGTATTTTTCAGGTATTTTGGAAAGAAGTCAACCAAATTATTAACCAGAGCACCCAACTAATTCTTGAGTTGATAATAAGCCCGTTGTTTTTGAGATCCTGCTACTTCAGATAGTTTTAAGAATATAATTTGCGGAAAACTGTGTCAAATTGATGATTTTCATAACTTTTTTGTTCGTTATAGAAGAGAGAACGAATTTTGGAAAGGTAGCGAGAAATACCTATCTTATTGATATTTTCCAAACCCTATCTATATAGGAATAGGGTTTAACATTCCATATTGTTCTATTAGAAATATCGGATCATCATTTTACTGAATTCATCGAACTCATCATTTTTTTATTTTGTAAAATTGACTGTATTCGCAAACCAGGTGTTCCTTTCAAAAAAGCTGATCATCCGACCCTGTTCAAACTGTCTGCATATCAGCTCAATTTCATTCTTCCTACAATTTTATTTTTATTTTGGTTGACATCAAAAGATACGCGGTCTAAAACCTCACCATTATTCAATCCATCATGCCCAGTCTTCTTCAATAAAAATTTTAATCACGTTGAGAGATCAGATATCTTTTTATTCCACTTGATTTTCAATTATATACCGTTCATATAAGACATTGTAATGAAAAAATACTTTTGCTTTTATATTGCGAATTCAATAGGGAGGAATTTGCAGACGTTTATATACATGAATTTTAAAAGTAAAAATCATGGGATACGCAATCAAAATCAAGTATCTGCACTTACGATAAACAAAACTTCTGAATTATTAGATAAAGAAATCGAAGAGAAAATGTTCTAGCCTTCATCTAAAGGGGGTTTGGAAATGTTTGTTACGGAAACGTGCTTTGCAGTGTCGATTTAGGTGGTAGGTATTGGGTGGCAAACACAGTTGTGACTGTATTATTCTATAACATTGAAGTCGCACTTAACAGTATTCATTGTTTTGTACTGGTGATCGTGCTGTGAGCACGTGGAATGATAGAGGCGATTGTGAAATGCTGTGAATTGTAGCCAACGTGGGAAATATAAGAACTTCCGGTTGGGTTTAATAGACCAGACTCGTCTAACAAAAGATTCTCCATTTCTTTTCGAAATGGGTGACGTGCTAGATCATTAAAATGAATAGGGAATTCATCTAGAAGCATTAAAGAATTCAAGAGAGCATAAGTTTTATCTGTCGTGAGGCAGTTTCAGCAGATGGTTGCCATCTCCCTAGCGGCATTATGGGATTCACTTGTCTGCCGACTTTGTTCAATGTGACTAGCAGGTAATTCAATGGAATCTACTCTCAAGAAATGACAAATATCACCACGTTCTCCACATATGACCACACTCAAGTTGTGAAACGGAATATCGATGGTGTTGGAATGATCGAAAAAGAGGAATTGATTTTCCTGGAAATTTTGTGCAACTGAATTGTTTTAGAAACTGTTAGTTACAGACGATTCAAAACACAGATGCTATGAGAGTTAATGTTTGACTTGAAAGTGATTTATACTCAAGGACTGAAAAAACTTTGGAAACAAATTAATAAATATGGGTCCATAGAAAAAAATGTCACAATTTGTAGCATTCATTAATGATAATAAATAATAGAACCTGGAATATCAAATAATAATAATAAAAATGATAATGTTTATTCAATAAATTACACAAATATAGTAAACCAGACTTAAATAACTACAATAAAATACATATTATATATAGACAAAACGTGAATAAACACGCCACCACAGAAGTAGTATGAAAAATCAGGATATTTTTGACATAATCAGGTATTATTTAACTTATCAAGAACGACTTATTTCCGGCAGAAATGTTTTCATTGTTATAAATAATTCACATAATCAGTTAATCCTATATTAGATTTATACTTAATATTTTTTTTGTTGAATGAAATATTTAAATTCAAGCAGTTTTCAGTTGACAATATTACTAAAATAAGTTCTTTCATTTTATAAAATCCACTTCTTTAGTTCCACCTCAAACAAATTATAGCTGTTTATGTTTTTGAAGGCGCAAGGTAGCAATGCGTATAGGCGAGGAGCCAAATAGTTCACGCTATGTTGTTCAATGGATTTTTGGATCGTGGGTTATATATCCTGTCATTAGTGCTGGTGTTATGGGGATGTTCATGGGAGGTTAACTGAATTTTTCCTTGTTTGACAAATAGAAAAGTATTTTCTTACAAAATAGCTGCCTAACAACGAATAAATCAGACTCCTTATATAACTGACTAGTTGGATAAAAGATTGTCGATAAATTAATTTCAGAATCCACTTTTGTATTATATGAACATAGTTTAGATATGAATCGTATACTCCCCCTCATCCCAGAATACTACAGTTTAGCTGCGACTCTAGTAACCATAAATATATAGTTTTCAAACGGGCGACAGGTGAAAAATCTCTTAGATATTTGAATTTTGGTACAGATGTTACGTTTTTTTTTCTTTTTTTTTAGTCGGGCCCCACGTTGGGCGCCAAAAATGTGACGTACATTTTTTTGTGTAAACTAAATACCGAATCTGAATTGTACCTCACAGGATATTTGCCGGTTTACTCAGTGAAGATGGGGAGGTTCGTTAAAGACCTCATAAACAAAAAGATCTTAATTGGGCGCCAGGCAAGTCGATACCCAAATATCTCAAAGAACTACCAATCACGCGACCTACCAACGCAAAAGGAATGGTACTGAATTAAAACAGAATATTCAAGAAATGATTCTATTGAGTTCTTTTTTTTTAATAAACAAATAGTACATCAACGTGAAGAAGGTGTAAACAGATTAAATTTATTCAATAGCACAGTGGTAAGCCATAACACCCAATAATGAATGTAGCATAGAAATTATTATTAATATGTACAAAAAAAAATAATTAATACCTAAATAAATAAGGAACGCTATTGAATCTTGCAAATGAATGGTGGGGAATATATCTCAAATACATATAAAAAAAATTAAAATCAACTTATTAGTATCCCGGGCTTGAGCTCATGCGCAGGTAACCAAGAGAAAATGCGAATAGTCAGAAATAGTTTAAGTGCAGCGCAATAGCTATCCATTAACAAACACTGTATGGTGAAATCTACTTCAAACGTTACAATGGACCAAAACAACAATATTCTTAAACATGTGACTATATTTTAAGTATTTGAATATCGTACTAATTATTCATATTATGTGAAATAACAATTACTATTGTATTCAAAAGTATGAGTAAGAAGGACCGACTAAATTCAAATATGTTTCGGATATTAATGATTTACCCTGTATAATTACGGGTTGTTCAACATTTCAACAAGTACCAAGGAAATGGGTATCATATATTTTGCACAAAAGCTGAAAATTATTTGCTATTAAACCAATTTCATTAATACGTTTTAAATAAGAAATATGAGTCGCAAAATATTAAATTAAATAATTGTCACCGTTAAAACCTCGCAGCATCAATCACCCTGTATACGTGCTGGTACAACCAAACCTAGATCCATAGATTGTGTTCCCAGTAGGTAGTAACCATATGCAGACTTCAACGAATAACCAAAAAAAAACAAGGCGAGTTTCGATACACCAGGCAAAAAAAAACAGATGGAAAAACCCTAAATGAAAGAAAACCTGTTATAGTCTCTTTCTTAGAAATATTTTATAGTTTTAAGCAATCAACAAAACTCAAAGTTGACTTTGAAATAAGCAAATTATTTAGACCAATTCATTAAATCAAATAATTGAACGCACCAACATGAAAAACTTACATAAACATTATATTTCTTTAAAATTTGAAAATAATTAAGCCAAGATAATAAAAACTTACTAGTACAAGAGCGTGTACTACTAGTTATTTTGCAAATAATATGAATAAATCTATCTTCACCAATATAAAAATACATAAGCTAGGGGAATACAAACTAAATAGCTTTACAACTTTTATTCCCAATTATTTTACTGATAATAAAACTAAATTAAATTCAAATTGACATTTAGGCAGTCCCATTGACTATTAAAAATCAAGACCAAAAAATAATATAAAAATTAAAAAGATAAATTAAATATAATAACTCACCCTATGCTAGTACGGGGTTATAGCCTGATCCCGTCGTATCGAAAGGGGTGCATAAACCAATAACCACCCAGAAGGAAAAATGACAGGGGTCTCGGTAGCGTCTTGGTAAATATTCTTATTAATTGGAACCTATTGAGAACAAGCGTATTGAAAGCTCCTGAATACGACACTCCAGGAAAAGAAAGAAAATAGAACGGCATAACAGAACTTACCGGTAATAGGCAAATTTCCAACATAAGAAAATGGCGACTGGGTGCAATTTAAAAATCCCATAAGGATCAGAAATCCAGTAGAACACCAAAATATCTATTTCTACTAACCAACACGATTGGATTCCAACAATATGTGGTACAGAATAATCCCGCTTAAGGATGACTAAATAAAAGTCAGAATTTCCAGTACCACAATTGTACACCACAGTCCATTATGGCCATCAGGTATCATGTCCTTTTAAAACATCAGCTGATCAAGAGAATACCGACGTATCAATACCGAACTAACTATACAGTTTCCTTCAATCTATTTCAACTGTATTATCACAGAAAACCTAACGACAATACTAGATACGTACTTTGAAACTCGTCCCCTAGACGACGCTAGACGACAATACACATACTATTTTCGAATAACGTTTTTATTTTTATTATTGCAAAAGAACAAATAAAAGGGTCACTTTTAATAACAAACATAAAGAAAAATAATATTTATTATATCTAAGCATACTCCAATATGGCGAAAACAAAGTACCAGGTAATAGGCAGCTTCAAATATAGCAACCAAAATACAACGAACAAATACAGGGTCATACTCGAAGATAATTATATTACACAACACTCTAACTGTGATTACGATGGCTCTTGAAAAAAAAACGTAACACAGAGTCCCTTATTTTCTTAACAATTTCTTTTATTTGTAGTTCCCAGCGAAGATGTCGATCGATGTTCACACCAAGTTACCTTATACATTGGGCTTCCGTAATTTGTTAACTGCAGTCTATATTTAATGGACCTAATGTGGTAAATAAGAAGAATATGAATAAATAGTAAATAGCAACTTTCTTGTACTTAAGTGTTAGTTTATTGTACTGGAATCATTCAGAAAGTTGCAGAAAGTCATTGTCAATATTTTTTTTAATTCTTCCCAAGTCGGGGCAGAATATATCATGACCGCATCGTCGGCAATACTTTTTTTTCCGATGAGTTGATGGAAAATAAACTGTTCACATATAAAATAAAAAAGAAACAGCCCAAGACAGTTCCTTGTGGAACTCCAAATGTAACTTTCTCTGGTATGCTAATCGTATCGTTAATTTCTACATATTGCACTCTATCTGAAAGATGGCTTTTAATTAAGTTATACTGAGTTCCTCTTATTTCATATTTCATCAACTTGCTGAGAAGTTTTTTATGACATACTGTATCGAAAACCTTAGAGAGGTCCAGGAATATACTTATAGTTGGAATTTTTTTGTCAACCTGTTCGTGTATGTAAGAAGTAAGATTGTAAATTGCATCATCCGTGGATGTGCTCTCTCTAAAGCCATATTGACAGTCTGAAAGAATGTTGTATTTATTCAAAAAATTACATAATCTACTTTTTATTAGCCTTTCTATTATTTTAGAGATATTAGAGATCAATGAGTTAATTTTCTATTTTGGTTTTATATGTTGTTTTAAAGGGTGGTTCAATTTTTCCGTTTTGAAACATATAGGAAATTCACCAGTAGTAAAACATTTGTTTATGGTGAAATTTAAAGGTGCTTCTATTGCGGGTGTTATTTGTTTGAGAGTTTCCGATCGAATTTTGTCGATTTCGGGACATTTCTTATTTTTTAAGTTGGTTATAACTGATATTATTTCACCTTTACTTGTTATATATAGGAACATTGTATATTGTAGTGAATTGATATCTTCAGTAAAATGATCAGTTTCTGGAATTTTTCCAGCTAATCATTGTTCTACTCCAGCATAATATTTGTTGAATGAATTCACTATTTTCTTTTTATCAGTCGATTGGGGTCTCTTTGATAAATTTATAACAGGAATATTTATTATAGGCCTAATTTTTCCACATATCCCATTAATACGCAGGCCACAGAAGGCAGTTCCAAAGAAGGGGGCAAAGTAAGGTTACCCAACCCGAAAAGGAGAAAATTATTTCCTCCAAAACTACAGAAATCATGGGAAGGTCCTTTGTATGAATTCAAGACAAGCTTAAACTCTTCCTGAAAATCATACATTAATTACATTTATTTACGACTAATATATAATATAAGTATTATACTTGTGGTTTTTGAAGTATAATGCCATATATTAATCCCTTAGGGAATAATGGCAAGGGATTAATAGTCTTTATTCCCTCTTGTACTCCTATCACAAAATTTCTCGAATTAAATAATACCATGGAAATAATATAACCAAACTCAAAAGTGTCAGTGTCAAACGCGTAGTGTTTGTGTATTTGTATTAAAATGAATGAAAATAAAGAATCTTTCACTTGTACACCACCAGAAATTGTATTAGCTGCAGCAACAACATCTACCTTAATACCAGAAACATCGAAATCCATTTATAATAAAACGTACGCATCGTTCAACGAATGGCGTCTTCGAAACAAGGCAAACTCTTATTCCGAAAATGTTCTGCTGGCCTATTTCGCTGAATTGAGTGC
This sequence comes from Galeruca laticollis, assembly GCA_963921935.1. Taxonomy (NCBI): domain Eukaryota; kingdom Metazoa; phylum Arthropoda; class Insecta; order Coleoptera; family Chrysomelidae; genus Galeruca; species Galeruca laticollis. The sequence continues at coordinate 117,616,568 of OY998183.1, read as the reverse complement.
AAAATACAAGCCATCTTCATTATGGTCATTCTATTCAATGATTAAATCTGTGTTGAAGATAAACCATGACGTTGATCTGGAAAAATATAAGAAACTACGAGCGTTTTTAAAAAGAAAATCTGAAGGATTTCAAGCAAAGAAATCTTCCACTCTGACCCCGGAAGAAATTAGGAAATTTATTGACAGAGCTCCTGATGAAATTTTTCTTTTGCATTAGGTAAATGTTCATATTTAATCTGATCTATTCAAAAACTCATGTTCTTTTTTGATTCAGGTTATATTAGTTATTGGAATTATGGGCGCATGGCGCTCAAACGAGCCTTATGAAATGAAGATAGAAGACGTGAAGGATTTCCAAACAGTTATTGATAACAATACCCAAGACTAAAACTAAAATTGTACGAAAATTCACCATAAACAGTACGTTTTACAATATTGTGAAGAAGTACATCGATCTCCGTCCGTCACATGTAGAAACCAATTCATTCTTTCTAAATTATCAAAAATCGAAATGTACAATACAACGTATAGGAAAAAACAAATTTGCAGACATTGGTAGACAAATTGCCAAATATTTAAACTTGCCAAATCCTCAAAGTTATACCGGCCATTGTTATCGCAGATCATCTGCCACTCTGTACATTGATGGAAGAGGCGATATAACTGGATTGGAGCGTCATGGGGGCTGGAAATCTACCCAAGTAGCTGAAGGATACATTGATCAGTCTATGAGAAACAAAACAACTACAGCAGATACTATTGCCAAACAGATAAATAGTAATGAAGCAACTTCTTCTTTTACAGCAACCGAAATTCCAAATATTCGTGTTGAAAACTCTTCCAAAGTTAATCATAATTCACGACCAATTCAGTTTATTAATTGTACTATCACTAATTTAAATGCTATTGACAAATAAAATTGTTCATTAAAAATCTAAAATAAATAAATTTGTCGTAAATAAAGTAGAGTATACTACTCGCAATAATGACTATTATTCTCTCGGAATGTTACTCCCTCGCCGCTGACGCGGCTCGGTTCGTAAAAATTCCTCGAGAATAATAGCTCATTATTGACTCGTGGTATAATCTACTATTATATTCCACCCCTGTATATTCATCATTACACATTTCTATACCTACACACATAATTTCTGCTTAAAATTTCTCCATAATATCTATTTAACACTCCAAAATCCACAAACATCAATTTTAACTATATATCTCCATACAAAATAAACGGTTTTAAGGATTAAAACTAACTTTTCCGCATCTGTGGCCCTGAACAATATTCTATCATAAAATTGTTACTTGTATACACTTCGGGGGATGTATCGTGCTAACAAACCGAAACTTCTCCAAAAATTCAGTATATCTGGATTTATAGGACCCCCTGTACTCGCTCTAGTCAACTGAAAATCAATAGGGTACATCTGTGAGACAACTTGAACAATATTCAATCATAAAATTTATCAATCGTATACTCTCTGGAGGCTGTATCGTGCTAACAAGACATGTAAGGAAAAGTGGCCGACGACAACGACGACATCGACGACGACGACGACATACACACAGGATTTTTTTTCTAAAAACCGTTTTTTTGTGTTGATGTTGATGGAAAACGTATAAATAACTCAAAAAAAATTTCAAAATTCCAACTTTTTTTGGGGTAAACCAATACTTTTCTCGCATATAGAAAGGTTGGGCGGAAAAGTAAAACTAGCTTAAAAAACGTTCCTTATCTATAACGAAAACAACCTTTTCGTGACAAAAAACGACCCTAGCATACACACAACGCAACCGCCGTTTATGACGGTTATATTTCAAAATCATACCACCCACAGGCCAATTCCCCATATGATCTTCCCTACCTACCGGAATGTGAGGGAAGCGCTACGAAACGCTGAAATCCTACACGGAAAAGCAAGTAATACCTAGGCTTGAGGGCAACCAGGTGGATTGGCGAGTTATCAGGAACATGGTAGAGGTGATCTTGCAAGATACTGGTGTCCACATATTAATTTGCAACTATGAGCTAGTTGAGTATCTTTGGCGCGCAGCGCTTGCGCCGCCTAACGGATTTTTTATTAAATTCAGGGATTGTACGAGTAGGAACCAGTATGCAAACAAATGAAAAACATGACTTTTCTAATCGTTTTTTTCAACGAGTCGGGAGGATTGTTTCTGATCAAAAATGGTTGTTACAATAAAAGTTGGGTTCCAAGCAGTCGATACAAGCATTTTTCGGGCAAAAAGCCTATCGAAAGGCAAAAAACTTTTAGAAAGCTCCCACGTAAGTGAGGTACATGAAAATATTGGGGAAAACAATTCTAGCGAAATTATTGGTGAAGTTTTACGAGAAACACCTTGTGCTACGAGTATTAAAAATGCTGAGAATGTTTATAAAGTTAAAATTTAGGTAATTATATTATTATTATGTAATATATTATAAAAATAGAAAAAAGTATAAGCAAACCTTTGAATTCTTTAGTCTATTTCTTCGATTATTTTTCATCAGTTAGTTTTGTATTTTAATTGTAATATATTTATATTAATTACAATATTTACATTTTAGTTCAAACAAAACAGAACTCCCAAATCTTATTTTTATTTCTATCGCTAAAACACACATATACACTGAATTAATAAAGTTCTATATATAAGGCTGGAAAAATAATATGTAGAATCACTTAAGGATGAATTTTCAGTCACAAAGATAACCTATAATTACTTGACACTCAAAAATTTTATTTTGATATTTATACTTGATAACATAATTTGTCATTTTAATCTGTACAATTATTTTATAACTATATATACAAATGCATGTTAACTTACTGTACACTACGAAAAGCAATGGTTCATTTCATTTTCGTTCTTTGTCATATAGCCGAGAAGGAAATTTATAACACTGCAGCTCCGGATTTGCACGCTCTGAGTGTGAACACCCAACAACACAACAATAACGATTTGCTTCTACTATTTTTAATAAACAATTCACTATTTGGGCAATCCATTTTGCCCGTACAGCATACAGCGAGACAGCTGATACAATCCTGTAACCTAAATACTTCGCCACGTGGCGGCGCTCGCCGCGGTACTAAACTACAGTGACCATATACAAGACAGTGGCGACAATTGAGTATAAGCTCCGCCCATCCGCCATTAGTTTGCTAATTTTGGTTTGTTTACATTTGACAACATGCAACTAAATAACCCTTTTTAAAAGAGTTTTACCACATTCAAACTAGTTTTGAATGTGTAATTTTAAATAAAAGCTCTTTTATAAGGCGTATCATAAAATATTTTTGGAAAAAGTGGACGGACGTTAATAAAAATCTTTAAGGATGTAATGTTGTTGCACACAAAATTATGGATGTATCTTTATTTACCATCGGATAAAGATATAAGGTAAGCTCTTAAATTCTGGATTATAATGTTAAATGTCATGCTAAATAGATTCTACAATAAATCGTAATCTGTAGTGTACTAGGGAGTCTTTAATCTATGATTACCGCAAATATACTCGGAGCGGAAAGAATGCACCAGGCCTCTTAATAAAAGCAGGTAGTTTAATTAGATAGATATATGACACAGGGGGATGTTAGTCCCTATTCTTGTGTGAATAGAAAAAAATAAAATAAGTAATAAAATATTTTAATTTGACTAGTTGGGATACAAATTTGGACTATTACGGATTTAGTCAGAATTATATCCAATTTCAGTACATAATTAGGAAATAATTACCATATGTTTATTTTTTCATCTAAGCTGAAATTAATCAATGAATGTTTTCGTATGTTACAGACTGTACCTGCAATTCTGACATTGAAACTCCACCAGAAAAAATGAAACACATACCTATTTAATATTTATGTAATAAATATGTTTTACGCTATTAATAAAGAAGATAATATGAAGCTTACCTATATCGAATATTTTTGGCCAGTGTACATGTCATAATGCCCCAATATTTTTGAATTTGTCTGAGAGATTTTAAGTTTAATTAAAAAAACCATCAAGCAAATAAATAATAAAATAAAAAATGTTCTATTGCAATTGTTTATTGAATATTCATAACAAATGACCAGCAACGGACTTACTAGCTAATTTTTTAGAAGCACTCTTATTCTTTTTTGAACTTATTTTTAATCTGACTACAATGTATCTTTTAATAATTTTATTACAATCAAGTATATTTAGAACTCAATTTTCTTCATACATTTTTTTGACATAAAAATCTTGCCAATTGTCCCTTCTGGTTTTAATGAGCCACTGCCTCCTTCTTTCAGGATCTTTTGGAAAGTGTTTCATAATGAACCCCTTTCTTGCAGAATTACTGCAATTTACATCAGCACAGCCAGGCATTGTCCTAGTACAAATAAAAACTAAATAATTTGTGAAATACTTTAATTCTCATGTAACGTTTTATACATCTAAAAGGTTTTAGAAATAACAAGAAAAAACGGGTAAAACTCGAGAATATATTTATGTTTTAATTTAATCGATGAATTCAATGTATAAAACTATGCTCTAAATCCACTGTAAGAACCAAGGACATTTGGTTATAAAAATAATAATAATGCAAGCATTAATCACTAATTTTGTTACTCTAAACCAAACATTAATAAGTCTTCAGTCTATAATTTTTATAAATAGCACTTAAACACCAAATTTTGCACGAAAACTTTCAAAAACCTAAAACTGTGGTAAGAAGACATTAGAACCCAATGGTAAATAAACAAACATTTAGCAAACTAATGGCGGCCGATACCACGTGACATAGGTAACCAATCACTAGGACGACCATAATTGTCGCCACTGTCTTGTATATAGTCACTGTATACTAAACTAGCGTATACCCCTTGTTATCGGTACCCGTTGAAGACGGTGCCATGTTATATCCATACGACCGGAAAGTGTAGAAATGGGTCCAGTTGCCGATTTATGTATTTAATCCCGGCTAAACAAAATTTCCAGGAGGAACATCCTTTAAAGGAGGGGGTAATGTTACGAACTCGCACTCTGGTGCAGTCCCTGAATCCGACTCTGTCTACTACTATATATGAAAGTTAAAATTTTGGCAAATGCGCACCAATTTCTTAGAACTATTCATCATTCATTTGTGACTATTATTATAGGAAATTCCAAGAAGGTCGATTGTTTGTTGGGAGCCGAAATCAAGAAGTTTCCGGAATAGGAGGCACTAGAAAAACGTGTAATATATAAGAGACTATCTATCAGCGGCCAGTGCAGTTTACAATTTAATTTCCTAGTAAATTGACGTGAACATAGATAGTAGTGAAGTATTTATATAAATTAGTGAATATACAGTGTACATAAATTAAGTATAAGTGTAAGTGAGTTAAGTGTATAAATAAATTACGTAAGTAGATATACCGTGTGTATAAATGTATCTTACCTGTTGTGTATTTAGATAAATAAGAAAAACATTACAATATCATATAATATTAGAGTACGCATTTTCCAAAATTCCTGAGATAAATCTCGATATAAGGGAAGACCACATTTTTAGTACCAAATTTAAAACTGCAATATTTTTCAAAATTAGACTCGGGAACGATATCCTGACATATTTCCAATTATGATACTATTTCAATCTTCTGTTGGTGTTATTGGATTATTTCCCATTATAAGACTATCTTTTATATAATATATTTATTACTTTAAGAAGGCGGGTGTCAGTAACAATCGGAATTATGTATAATGTATTTGCGTTGGAAGGATTAAATAGAAGCGCCTCTCATCTTGTTTAGTCGCTGTAATCAATAGCAGTAGGAATATGCGACTGGCATGTAAGCCCTACAGCTGTAAATAATTTCATCATGACAAATCTGCGGGTAGATGAATAGAAGAGATACGCATTGAATGGAGACGAAGACGTATATTTACATTTTGTAGGTACCTGCACGAGCGAACAATGACTTTTCATAACAATTTCATATCTATTTGGGAAATCATATACACAAATGAGATGTAGGTTCATCAAGAGGACATTTATGTGGGTTTAGCGGTTGATCGTCCAAATTTCAATTTAATATTATACAGGGTGGATAGGACCGAGCCTGCTTGTGTTATTGTGTCATATTGTTGGTATATTAGATTAGTTACCAGGCCTCTGTATTTCTCCTCAGTTGGTGCTGCTTGTAATTTGTATGTTTTGATGACAATCTTCTCTTTATGTAGATTCTTAATTTCGTCAGTGGAAACCGGGGCTAGTCAGCCAACATTGCACAAAATTTTCGGTAGAGAGCACATTATATCTTATTTTTACGATACTGATATAGAAATATAGAAATAAACTTTATTTATTACACAAGACTCAAAATGTTCACAATGCATTTATTAATGACTTTTATACAATGATGAGACACAGCTGAAAATGTACAGTGAGAAGAATAAGAATTAAATGATTACTCCATATTTATAATATTTCATTGCTGACGAATCTTCTTCGTGTAACGTTTACATTTCTATATATTTGCAGGTTCCTTATACTTTGTTATATGTTCTAAGCCATGATTATGATAAGCAATTGAAAATAGGATACTTACAAACATTTGAAATACATGCTCAAATATGGGTATACTTATCCCGGGGTCGGGGAGTAATGGAATTTATTAATTATACGTTATAAAAATATTACTAGAAACTCAAAAATCTTCTTAATAGGTAATAACTACTACGAGACCATGAAAAATTTGAATTCAAAAATTGATCTTCATCGTCAGCGTAATAATTATCGGAAGTAATTGCACAAGTGCATCAAAAATGCCGATAATTTTGCATGGCAGCGTGTTGTCTAAAAACTGCAGGAGTTCATTTTTATATTTTGGAGAAAGAGCCTGACACCGAAGGTGGAGGGGTCTATTAACAAAATATGAAAATGACCGAATGCAGTTTTTCCAAGACAACACGCTCGAATGCAAAATTATCTGGTTATTTTGATGCACGAGTGTAATTATTCTGGAGAATATTTCCCGAACACAAATATTGTAATAAACTGTCGCCACACGTATTGTCTGTTGTGTTTAGTGTTATTTGGCTCGCTCCCCATCACTTTATTTTCTATAATTCCCAATGAATCACATCCGGAACGAGACATTTTAAAAAATATTTTTTGACTTTACTTGTCAAACTGATTTTATTTTTAATTATCATGGATTCACAATGGGATTACCGTGGATACGTAAACAATGCAATTATCGCAGTGCTCTTTCGGTTTCTACAGTACAGTTACAACTGTAATCAATCGATAATTGCACTCTTATATGATTTACAACAAGTACATTGAGCCCACTGTTCTTTGCAGAGAATATTTTTGTAATGTTCATGATATATGAGACAATATCAGTCATCCTCTGAGTCGCTGGATTTATTCTCATCATCTGAAAATACATTTCTTTTCGCCTTCTTAACAGCTTCCTATCGGGCTTTAGTTTTGTGTCCCTTTTCTTTTTTCTTCTTAATATTTCCTTTTTCTTCCTTTAAAGCTCTTTTAATTGTGTGCTGGTTACTTAGCAAGTGCCCCTCGTATGTACTTCTTGAACCATCGAATCATTCATCTTCGGGAAACACTTACCTCGTGAACCATTCTTTAGGGTTAAATAAATAACATCGTTTAAAAACCAACGGTGATAACATATATTTAGAAACTACGTATATAAATTACTGACCATATGTCACACAGAATATAACGTTTGTACTATTAATAACAATAATAATAATGAATAATCTTCAATAATGAATAATCTTCAAAAGAAATGAACTCTCTATACATAGGAAATTATTAAACTAACACAGTCAATGAACCGTTTCTCGACCTTGTCGACACAATATTTATAAAATGGACGTGTTTCTTATCGATTTTACTACACTTGCCAATGGTCTTCCAGTTCACTGGCCTCTAGCAATATTTGAAATTAATGTCTACTAAAATCTAATAATGTCTTTTTTAGTAATATCTACTAAAATCTAATAATGTCTTTTGGGATCATCACAATTGGCGTATCTGTTATAACCGCATTGCGACGTACAATCCTATACACGGACTCAGGATATTTGCCGAGTCACTCAGTGAAGATGGGGATCGGGTCTTAATAGGGCGCCAGGCAAGTCAATACCTCAAATATCCCAAGAACTACTGATCACGCGACCTACCAACGCAAAAAAGAACGGTAATAAATTAGAACAAATGTTTAAGAAACGATTCTATTCAGTTTTTAACAACAATTAGTACACCAACGTAAGCAGGTGTTGACTGATTTATAATTTCAGTTGACTGACACTAAAGGAAGCTATCGATTTGGCAATTGAAGAAGATGATGTAACCAAAATTTTTTTTGAGCCGCCTGAATCAAATTTCCTTACGGATGAGGACTCAGGTGACTCGGATAACATGGATGCTCGTCAACTTCGTGCTGGTGCGGAAGTTGTATTTGCAGACTCTGAACGTCTAGGAGTTGTACAGTCAGACTTAGAAGCAAGTTATGATGACAACGAGTTGCAAAACGTAAATAGCCAAATAAAAACTGATGCAAATCGCCGCCTGGCAATTTCTCAGCCAGAACCTACAACTTTTATTGACGGAGATCTTCATTATACGCCGCGCAACTTTCCAAAAGGGGATTGCAATAAATATTCAGAGATGAGTTGTATGCAATTGGTTGAATTGTTTTTTACTGATGAGTTGCTAGAAATGATAGTTTCTGAAACAGGAAAATATGCTCAACTTATAAATCAACCGAACCCTAACGTGACTCTTTCTGAATTGGAAGTATTTATTGCAATTCTCTTAGTAAGCGGATACAATAAGCTACCATCTAAAAGAAGCTACTGGAAAAGAAGCCCTGATATGCAACAAAAGATTCTGGTGTCTGATGCCATGAGACGGGACAGGTTTCTACAAATTTGCCGTTTTATTCACTTTGCAGACAATAACAATATAGATAAAAATGACAAAATGTACAAACTCAGACCACTTACAGATATGCTCGAAAAATCGTTCTTAGAGCATTTTGTCCCAGAAGAAAATATTGCTTACGATGAATCCATGATATGCTACTTTGGGCATCATGGATGCAAACAGTTTATCAGAGAAAAGCCTGTAAGATTTGGCTATAAGGTGTGGTGTATGAATACACCTAGTGGATATTTGATAAACTTTGAAGTATATCAGGGAAAAAAACCCTAGATGTAATGAGGAATACCAAAAAAATTTCGGAAAAGCTACAGCTCCCATGGTACAGATGATCGAAGAATTGGGTGACAAAGGATCTCTCAGATACAAGTTTTTCGTTGATAATTTATTCACCAGTACAAACTTGTTAAGTACTCTAAAAACTAATGGGTACGAGGTTACGGGTACTGTGAGGGATAATAGAATTCCTAGAAATTGCCCACTTGTTTCTAAAAAGACGATGGAAAAGAGGGCCCGGGGAGAATATTGTTCGACATTGAGTAAGGAGACTGGTATTCAATACGTTCGTTGGAGGGACAACAAGGTTGTAACAGTCGCAAGCACATGTTTTGGTGTTCAGCCGGTCAAAAATATAGAAAGATATTCTAAAAAAGATAGCAAGACTATACAAGTACCTAGGCCATATCTTCTTTCGCAGTATAATAACAGCATGGGAGGAACAGATCTCATGGACAGTAATATATCTTGGTAAGATATAAAGAGCAATATTTCTATAAACGAAAATATATGGGTAATTTTTTTGCAGTTATCGAGTCGGCATACTTCCAAAAAATGGTACTGGCCAATATTTACTTACCTCATCGACGCAGCTCTCCAAAATGCTTGGACGATATCTCGGAAATCAGGGAAGAATATCAGCCACTTAGAGTTTAGAAGAAGTATTTGTCAGGTGAGAGTATATCTATACAAACTGTTTACAATCCATTCAATTTTCAGACCTACTTAACGACATATAAAGTCCCCGCTAAAAGAACTGGAAAAGTAGGTAGAGCAGCGGGAAGTGATTTTCGAGTGTCTGATTGCGTCAGATTAGACCGCAAGGATCAATGGATTTTCTCTGTACCTGAGGAAAAAAGAAAGAGGTGCGCCATGCCAGCTTGCAGTTCAAAAGGGCGTACAATGTGCGAAAAATGCAATGTTAGGATTTGTATTTCATGTTTTAAACTATTTCATACAAATGGGACAAATTAATAAATTTTTTCCATATTTGATCTTGGCGAACGCCTAGTGTTCCCATATGGGACCACCATTTTTTTCCAAAAAAAAAGATTTTTTCTTTATTTTTGCTTAAATTTAATAAAAATAAGTTGTTTTAGCACAGTTTTGAATAAAATTATTGCATACATAAAGAATTTTCTTTTCTCGGGGCTAATGGGTTAAAATCGATTTTCTCTGTTTTAACTTTTTTTCAGATACCACTTTTGAGCTTAGCATGGCAGAGTAGGCAATAACCTGTCTAGTTTCTTGGTAGCCTAATCTCGTATTTCTTATCAGTTCTCTTATATTTTGATTATTTGATATAATGAAAGAAATAAAAACTTATAAAACCATCACATATGCAGGAAATATTTCTAATAATATTTCAAAGATAATATCTTTTGCAACGAATACAACAATTTTTTTTAAAAAGAAAGTAACGTAAGTACAAAATTGTTAAATGTAAAAACAGAAATACCACCATTAAAGAAATCAGGTATATATAAACTCAAATGTCCAGAATGTAATGCTGTCTATTTGGATCAGACCCTTAGACATTTTGAAGTCCGATACAGTGAACACTTACGAGCATACAGATTAAAACAAACAGATAAATCCCATTACGCAAAACATCTACTTGACACGAATCATTCATTGACACCTAACACAGAACTAGAAGTACTACATATTTGTGATAAGAAACAAAAACTTGATTTCCTTGAAGAGTTGGGAATTAGAAGACACTTAAGAAACCCACAATATGAAGTCGTCAATGAACAGATAAATCTAGGGAGTTCTCCACAATTAAACTGTCTTCTTAAGTGATAATTGTAAAGATCAGCAGATATAGTTTTCCTGGTTTTCTATATCATTGCACAGTTATATTGATCTTAATTGGAAAAATGATATCCAGGATATCACCATAGGGCTTATAATATCTAAGCTTCAATATTTGTAAAATCACATTTTCTTCTTTTTTGTATTAACATATATTAAGTCAATCACAAGGTAGGTCACTTCTTGGTCGAGCCAAAAATAACTACTAAACATCAGGTAGGCATCAAATGAAATGTTAGTTCTGTCATTCTGACGACGATATTCAGTTATCGAAACAATTGTCAATTTTTTAATTCTCATTATATTGTGGAATTAGCTAGAAACATTGACTTTCATTCGAAACACAAATATTTGATATAACTTTTCCTTCAATTTTTTCCCCTTGCAGATTATCTTATTGATGTATTTTATACCAATATGGCCTCCATGGCCCTTTCTATAATTTCTTCTGGAATAGCAGTTCTCTGAGGTTTCCTTTTGTATGTTCTCATTGTTGTTGAAACTACAAAAAAATTTAAATATTGTACTTTAAATTTATATCGTAAGTCGACTCACCTGGTCAACATGCCCCATTTCAAGATGGTCTACTAGACCCAAGTAACCTCTACACTTAAACTTAGCTAGTACTTTGATAGGTGTGATAATCACTTCAAAACTACAGAGAAATTCACGCCATAAGACGCACAAATCAGTGCTATACTCACTTTGAACTTTGTTGGAACCCTTCGAGCGATATTACAAATATTGTGAGTTAGAGTGAGTTTACTTCGCAGTTACCAAATGACAAAAATGAACATACACTCCTGTAAACAGTTCTAATCACACAGAGATCACGTTGGAGAAAGCAGGCTATATCAACTCACGAGAAGTAGATCCCGCAGAGTACTCTGACGGCGTTTTGCGAGAATATTTCAGGTGTGTCTACCTACCCCTATGGTCAACTAACCCCGATCTTCTCTATTCTTTTCAAAAATATTTTGCTTTATAGTTGCTGCTACCAAGTAGAGGTCTATTCCTAATTCTGCACTTCCATATACTCTTACGTATTTTACCATTTGATTGATTTCTCTCTCTCCCCCTCTTTCTCTCTTTCTGCTCTTCTCTTGTGAATTTTTGACTGTCTTTATGTTGGGAGAATGAGTGTTGTATTACCAGTCCGTTTTATATACAGAACTATATTAGTTGGGATCCATTCCTACTCCTTGTTGTTTCGCCGAAGCTGACATTACTCCTTCTGCTTCTTTCGTGACGTTTCCTATACTAGCATTCAAATATCTCATAATTGTAACTGAATCCGGAATGAAAATTATTTTTATAGAATGTGAAAAGTTCAATAATTAGCATAGCGATTTCAACTATACGTCATCATCAGTGCCCAGGGTAACAAGAGACCGCATCCATGATGGATTTTATCAATCGTTGAGGAAGTAAAAATTCACATTAAAATGAAAAAAAAAACATAAATAGTTGGATATTGCATACATCTTGTATTAAAATTCATTAAAACGTTATTATTCTTTAGATTTTAGGTACATGTGCATAGTACTATCAGCCACATTCTTTAGATTTCTATGGAAAACACATTATGCAATAATATATGTAAAGAAACAAGAAATCTTATTCAAGAAAAGAGAGAATTTGATTTAAACTTCGCACTGATGTTGAATGGAGGACAATCATATAAATAGCCGTATACCAGAAAACTGTATAATTGATTTTATAAAAAAGGAGTAATAATACCACTCACGTCGCAGCTTGGGTGAACCATTATGTATCAAAAGAAATGGAAAGAGGGAAAGGAGAATGTGAAGGCTTCCGAGTTGTCACCTGCATAATAAATCACTGTGATTGTAGGGATAGTTGGAAAACACATGAGCCTCGACACTCCTTGTCTTGTTCCTGCTCTGTCGTCGGACATCTTTATGATTTATTTCTTGGGAAATTACATTTTTGTCAACTAATTTCAAGTTTGCGGGATTTGGGGATTGCATTCTAGTGTTACAGTGAGACTACAACCATTTCATATTTGATATATGAAACAGAGATACCACATCATCCTTTAAAACGTTGGGAGATTATAATATAATAATTATGACAAATTTTATGAAATGCAATATTATGACGTTAACGTCAAAACTATGTAACATTATAATGATTTAATCGATGTAATATATATTATACTAAATTACCTAGGAATCTACGGATCATGTTGACTGCCATATTTTGCTATAGTAAAGTTAAAATTTCGTCATTAACTCTGTCTGTCCTTATTAGTATTTAGTACTATTTTATGACGTTATTTGTTTTAAAATATGAAATTCTGATAGAGAATGTAGAGAGACCGTATGATGTGCGCACTATACATGGACTTTTACAAAATATTGCTATCGTAATATGACAATATAATATTGCATAGCTCAATGCTATATTTAGGTTTTTAACATAACACAAAAATCTACTGACTAGCTTTATTTAAGTTATAAAGCAAGCTATCGATTGAGTTTCGAGTGCATTGCTGCATCAGCCAAGAAAGTTCATTATAGATGCATCAATAGAGAAACTATCTAAGAACAATTTGACAGTACTTAGAAAACACAATACATTTTTAATTTTCGATTGCATCATCGCAGAAATATACGAAAAGATACGTTAGGACAATTTTAAATAGTAAATATAAAGAAAATTGAAATATTATTTCATCCATCAGAAAACCATCTAGGAGTTACTAAGGACTGTCAAACATAGGAAAATGTCTTATTTGGGACATGTGGTGAGATGAAGTCGTTATATGAACATGAAACTGATTATGAGTTGAAAAATTGAAGGTCGAAGTGGTGTAGGACCGGTATAGGAAATATAGGACAACTCCTACACATAGCAGAAGAACGTGAAGCATTTGCTATGGTGATCTCCAGCGTTGGGTACATGAAGAAGAAAAAGTGAGTATCATTGTTCTGTTTTTCTCCACTCTCATGTATTTTATCGTATCTTAATTTATTCGTATATTATTATATTGGTGCCTCGCGTCTAACTTCTCTATACTGCTTGTATTAGACTATTCATTGTTCCAGCGACGATTGTGACGTCGGCATAAGCAATTAACTGGGTCTCGTTCACTATAATATTTTTCTTGTTTAGGTTTGCGTTCCTGGATTCAAGTACTAAGTTAAACAGTGTTGGAGAAATTGAGACTCTCTGTGTTACACCTTTATTCATTTTGATTACTCCTGATATCTCACGTTGGAATTTTACTTTCCCTTCAGTGCTTTGTAGGGTCATTTCCACCAGTTCTTAAGCTTCTTTAAGATTCCTAGTATTTTTGAGCTTCTATAATCTTGAGGCTTATGTCAAATGCATTCCTGAAGTCTATAAAAATGACATGTAGATCATTATTGTATTCTAGGTATTTCGCAAAAATCTGCTCTATGGTGTATATGGCAATTACTGTGATTTACCTGGTCTAAGCTAGTTTTGTTAATCTCCTATAATTTTTTCTGTGTATACTTTCAGTTTTTGATTGATTACTGACCAGACACCATAAATTTATGGTCAGTAGAATAAGTAGCCATTTCTGGATCATGAACCAGTTTCTGTGTGAATAAATTCAATTTTATGTTTCAGTTCTGGTATGTGCAACAATCTGAATATATAATTATGTGGTTATAACCGGGAGCATCAATTTCATCCCACATGTACATGTGTCTTTTATTGTAATTAAATTGTGAATCTCGAGGTTATAAACATGAATGTTTTGGTTATAGTAGAAGCGACAGATGTGCTTAATATTGGAAAAGCTAGAGCTTTATTCAAGTCAATTGTAAGTACATAATCGACATTTTCCTATGACTATGCTAACGTATGGTGCGATTGCCTGGGGAGCTAAGGCAAACCAGCTGACAGTCGTCCGTAAACTGGACCAAATCCAAAGAACAGCATGCCTCAACACAACAGGAGGCATGAGAACCACACCAACAAGAGCTATGGAGGTAATCCTCGGTCTCACTCCCCTTGACATATACATCAAGGAGGTTGTTTTGATGACCATGGCACGTCTGCGCTCTACTGGTATACAACCTGATGTAGGATCCGGTAAACTGAGACGTAACTTGTGGCATGAGGCCCTCAGGGAGATCCCACTGCTGCAGGCCAATACGGACTCGATTCCACCGCGATATGCCTTCAACAGGCCCTACAAGGTAATCTTTAAAAACAACTCACAAGACCTATTGGAAGAAGACGCAATCCGCATCTTCACAGATGGGTCTAAATCCAATGTAGGCTCAGGATGTGGTATTTTTTCCAGATCCCTGAATCTAAACATAAAATGGGCAATGGGCTGCAATGCAGGTGTTGCTCAAACAGAGCTCACTGCTATCTGCATCGCTGCTAAAGAGATTACCAAAAGGAAAACCGCAGGTAATAATATATACATCCTTACGGACAGTAGACAAACACTACTAGCCCTGAACAGACCACGTATTACATCAGGCCTAGTACTAGAATGTCACATGGAGTGTATAACTATTGGAATTTCCATGAGCAAGAAAATAGTAAGTAATTTCCTCACCGTCTGCGGGCCAACTGCCTAACGACGTATTAAACGATTCTTCTATCGCACATTAAGTCGATAATTTGTAGACAATTGACGTGCCCCACGGTTTTATTTTAGTCTAGTCTATGCATATGTTTATAATTCCCACGACTGTATCTATTTTATTATTTTTTGGTTTTTAGTACATTTGTCTTAAACATTGCAATGTATGTTTAACATAAAACCGTTTAACTTAAAAAGTTTTTTTACCTATTTTTATTATCGATATTTGCCTGAAGTCTTTCTTAATAATTATCGTTAGAAGTCAGAGTATTCTGCGCAACGAAATGCACAAATGACAAGTGTCTTTCGCTGGAGGTTTGAAATATAAATTGAAGGACTTAGAAAAGATCGTGATAATACATTTTCTCCTTAACAGATTCTTAACCATTCTTTCCACATTTTTCGACGTAGAGTTGATACATCTTTCTTAGGGTTATATCGGGATTATATATCTCCAATTTGATGCATCAGAGAATGTGTAATGACTTCTGTAAGAATGAAATGATTGAATATGATCCTTAACTCTTGTGACATCTATGTCATTAGCTGGCTCTCGATTACCTCTTCTATCAATATAAGCCGAGGCTGTTACCCAGTGGATAACTTGTAGATACTATCATCGTTAATTTGAAATGAGCCAATGAAAAATTTTTGGCAAATACAAATTGACATATATTTGTAATGGTTGAGTGATATTTTGACGATTTTGTTTTTGGTTCCATGGATGAATTCCTAGCACGACGACTGAGGAGAAGAATCATGGCTATACTGTTATAATTCATACTCACATTCACATTACACTCTACCGATAACATCATTATTATCTCTCAGTATCTCACCACCAATGTTATTACTTGCTACATATCTCTCTTAATTTATATGCTTTTCGCTGTCTCCAAGCCGACTTATATCCCACAAAGCTCTTGGGTCAATTCGGGTTCGAAATTTTGAGATCGTATCGTACATCACCGGGATCTTAATTTTCGCAAGCAAAGTAGTGGAAAATGTAACAAATGGGACAGTAAAGATTCTAGGGGTTGCAGAATTATGTCTCGTTCGGGTGAAATGTTAGTGTTCTACTGCAGGGGTGTTAAAAATCTAAGCCGTACTACTTCATTCCTATTGGAAACGTCGTTAGCTAGAGACGGCACAAGCAATTATATAAAACGTAATATATTTAAGGATGTCTGTAATTACTGAAGTGGAAATTCTATTCAGTTATATGAAGAAGGGATATTGAGGGAAAAATCATATAATTGAGAAAATGGCTTCTTCCAGTTGAATTAAATTCATTATCCTCCAAATTAACTCGATCAATATTTGGAAAACTATTAATTTGAAGGAATATTAGATTTAATTACCACACTGATTGATACCAAATTTCAATTAATACAGAATATTGAATGACCTCTTTTAACTTTTTCTTCAATATTCAGACTACATCGTTAGGATGGTCATGATTTTGAATCGCAAAATTTCCGATTGCATCTTTTACAGTTGACAATCTTGAATATTATGAAACATCCACTAATACACATAATACTGTATTTTAGAAGGTAAAACAAATTGTTTGGATGTCTCTAATAGAACTAAAAATGTTTCAATTTCATATGTAGATCAGGATTTTATTACGAATAGATTTGAGATTCTCCCCACGATTCTCGTATATTGTTATATGTTCTTCTTCTCATGTTCATTCCAACTCAATTTGATATTCATAATCAATCAAGCCGGAATATTTCACGTTATTTCCGAGGGAACTCCCATACAAAATATTTTCATGGACGCTGGATAATACATTCTTTTGTTGGTTAAATTAATTGATTTGGACTTATTTTGGTACATTCCTTTCGATTTCAAATTTTCGAGTGAATTCGTGTGTTAAATTACACAAATTGATGAAGTTGTGTATTGTTATACTATCGCTTATGTTTGAAAATCGTGGAATATGTAAAATTTTACATAGGGAAAATCTTGTACAAAATTGTGAGAACTATCACATTGATCCGACTCTATCTTGACAAAAGTATTTGGTCGGAAGATTGATATACCAATAAAAGGGATTAATGGAAAATTTACTAACAAATATCAGTAAATTATGAGAAGAAGTGAAAACTTTCGAATAATATAAGAAGTTTTACTAGAAATTATGTAGACTGTACTCTATATCAACGATAGAAAAGTCACTTGGAATGGAACTACTGAAGAAAAAATCTGCCAAAAAGATATAAAAATAGTTTGTATAAATACAGGGTGTCTCAAAATTGACGCCCGTCCTTTCAGAATATGAATCAGGGTACTGAAACGAATTAAAACGTGAGATTAAAAAAATTGCGTTATAACCATGGTTACAGAGTTATTGACAAAAAACAAAGATCTAACATTCAATGTTCATACTTTATTAAAAACGAAGTCAGCTAAAAACAAATGAGTAGCATAGGTTGCTGTGGTAATGTTAAATGTTAATTATTAGTTCTGTCATCTTTTGTCATAATAAGTATAATTATAATTTCATACGGTTATTTGTTTTAAAAATGGAACGTTATTATTCCAATCGAGAATATGTTGATATGTTAAAAGTATTAGGTGCGCATAATGATAATGCCAGTGCTGCAGCTAGAGCATATACCGTAAAATTCCCAAATCGACGGCACCCTGATGCAAAAACTATACGACGGGTTGAACAAAGATTACTGGAAACAGGTAATTTAAATCCCAGATTAAATAAGGGAGGACGTCATTCTACGCTCAACGTCGTCCAAGAAGAGCAAATTCTTGATTTTGTTGAAGCGGAACCAAATACAAGTCTTCGAGTTACATCGAGACAAACGCATTTCCAAAAAGATACCATTCATAGATTATTAAGAAGGAATGGCTTATATCCATTTAGGCCTCAAAAAGTTCAAGTTTTACATGAAGGAGATAGGGACCTTCGGATTAATTTTTGTAGATGGTTATTGGATAACGTAATAAATGATCCACATTTTATAGAAAATATTATGTTTACTGATGAGTGTACATTTACCCAGACAGGGATTATAAATACTCATAATTTGCACGAGTGGAGAGATGAAAACCCTTATTTAATACGTAAAAGATGTCACCAAAGACGATGGTCAGTAAACATTTGGGATGGAATATTAAATAATAATCTAATCGGCCCAAATATGTTAGCTAACCGACTTAATCCAGCATCGTATTTTCATTTTTTAAACGACAATTTTCCACTGCCATTTCTCGATCAAGTCCCATTAGCAACTAGATTGAATTGTTGGTTCCAACATGATGGGCTCCTGCATATTATGGTAGACAAGTGAGAACATTACTAAATCAAACATTCCCCGACTGTTGGATTGGAAAAGGTGGACCCGTGCCTCCTAGATCTCCAGATCTAAATCCATTAGATTTTTTCTTCTGGCGATTCTTGAAAGAAAAAATTTACTTTGAACCTGTTGAGAGTGCGGAAGATGTAGTAGCTCGTATTCACGCTGCTGTGACATTTATAGACGAAAACATGCTACAGAGGGTTCGTGATTCAATGATAAATCGTGCTAATATTTGCATTGAAGTAGAAGGCGATTTGTTTGAACACCTTTTATAAATTAATTTCTTGTTTTGTAACAAATATTCGTTTTTAATAAAGTGTAAATATTGAATGTTAGATCTTTGTTTTTTGTCAATAACTCTGTAACCATGAACATAACGCAATTTTTTTATTCTTACGTTATAATTCGTTTTAGCCCCCCGATTCATATTCTGAAAGGACGGGCGTCAATTTTGAGACACCCTGTATATTCTGCTCAATTCTTAATACTCAATAATAAAGAATATTTTTCAGATATAAGTGATTTTTTCAAGTATAAATAACAAAAGCAGCCCACGAAACTGATCCAGGAGCTGGTCAACTAGTTGGTCTAGAGCAAAACAGTACACCAGCAATTATAGAACCTAAGATTCACGAACTGATCCTGGGAAAAGGAATTTTCATCGGCAAAGCCTTTGTTATATCAACCTAAGAAGTAACAGTGCGCTTGATAGACCTGAACGATCACTTAATCTCCGTTCAGAAAGGTACGCGAATGGGCACTCTAGAGCCAGTTAGAACTGTGGTTCACCAGGCAACTACCACCGAAAAGGACATTACTGGCGAAATAGAGCAGCTGATGGCCAAAGATCCATCCCTGTCGGATTCAGGAAGAAATCAAATAAGAGATCTAGTCAACCGATACTAAGATGTGTTTGGTACTGGAAGAAAACTCGGAAGAACGGATTTGGTGAAACATAAGATTGATACCGGCGATGCACCACCTATTCATTAAGTTTCCCGGCGGATGCCCCAAGTCACGAAAGAACTGGCCCTAAAAGAGATTATTCAAAACGGGGTAGTTGAACCATCCAGTAGTTCTTGGACCTCCCCCGCGATACTAGTGAGAAAAAGGATGGAACAACGCGATTCTGTATTGATTACCGTAAACTTAACGACGTTACGAAAGAGGACAGTTTTCCTTGGCCAAGGATCGACGACACCCTTAATGCTCTAGTCTACATTGATCTCTACTTTGGTTTTAAAAAGCGGATACTGGCAAGTAGAAATGTATCCCCTAGATAATGAGAAGACCGCCTCTACTAGCGGATCAGGCTTATGGCAGTTTACGGTCCTTCTATTTGGTCCATGTAATGCCCCGCCAACTGCGAACGATTGATGGAGACCATTCTGAGGGGTTTATCTTGGGAAAAATGTCTAGTATATCTAGGTGATGTCATTATAGTCGGCAAGAATTTTGAAGAACATCTATCCAACCTGGAAGAAATACTCATGATATTTCAGATCGCCAATCTAACATTAAACCTAAAGAAGTGTCACCGGTTTCAAAAGGAAATCAGCTATTTAGGCCATGTTGTAAGCAAGGACGAAGTCACTGTTGATACTGTTAAAACCACAGCAGCTCAGGAATGGCCAACTTCGATTGGAAAACATCAAATTCGAAGCTTGTTGGGCCTATATATTCCTATTACCGCCGGTATGTCAAGAATTTTGAGGTCATTGTCAAACCCTTAACGCAACTAACTGAGGAAACAAGTATCTTTTTCTGGGATAAGGAATGCCAAGATGCCTTCGACTCATTGAAGAAACAGCTAACATTAGCTTCGATCCTTGGTTATCTGCTATCAGAAGGAAAACTGATTTTGAACACAGACACTTGTAATGTAGAAATGGAAGCCATCCTGTCCCAAATACAAGACGGTAAAGAGAGAGTGCTCGCATACTTCAGCAAAACATTGTAGAAGACAGAGAAAAACTATTGCGTTACCAGGCGAGAGCTTTTTGCAGTTGTTAAATCCATAGAGCACTTCTATAAGTACCTGTACGGAAGAAGGTTCCTGGTTAGAGCCTATCACGCCAGTTTGAAGTGGCTTCTAAACTTCAAAAGCCCGGAAGGTCAGCAAGATGGATGGAGAAACTACAAGAAATCGAGAATAGACCTGGTACATGACACCGCAATGCACATGCTCTTTGAAGGAGACCATGTCAACTAGATTGCCACCATTGTAGTCGCCTAGAACAAAACCAGGGGATAATTGCACTGATTAAAGTAACCCCTGACAACTGGAACCAAAAGATGAAAAACCAGCAGAAAAGGGGTCCTGTCCTAAAGAAGATCCGCGAATGGAAGCGAGCGGACCAGCGCCCAACGTGGCGCGAATTGTCTGCGTATCCTTTCATTTTAAAAACCTATTTGGCACAGTGGGAGTCGTTCACCTTAGATGATGAACTTCTAGTGAGACTGGTCGAAAACTCTGACCGAAAAAAAACAAAGAAACAGTTGGTAGTTCCAAGAAATAATGTACCGGAAATTTTTTATCAGCTTCATGACGACACTTCAGGATGTCATCTCGGTGTGACAAAGACCCAGGAGAAGGTCCAAGAGAGATTTTACTGGGCGAACCTCAAAGAGGACGGCAAAGATTGGTGCCGAAGATGTACCGTATATACAGCAAGCAATGGGCTTACTCGAAGGTGAAGAGCTGAAATGCAGCAATACTTGGTCGGAAGCCCCCTTTGAAAGAATTACTGCGGACGTATTGGGACCTTTACCACGAAGTGCTGCCAGGAAAAAATAAATCTTCGTAGTGATGGACTATTTTTCTAATTGGGTTGAAGCCTATGCTGTTCCCAATTAAGAAGCTGCCACCTTAGCCAATGTTCTGGTAAATTAATTCAACAGCCGATTTGGGGTGCCTCTTGAGCTTCATTCGAATTAAGGAAGAAATTTTGAAATAAGTTTGTTCCAAGAGGTCTGTCGAAGGCTGGGTTTTGAGAAAACCAGAAACACTACCATGCATCCCCAGTCTGATGGAATGGTGGAACGAATGAACCGCACCATAGCTAACTATATATCTAAAGTTGTGTCAGAACACCAAAAAGATTAGGATCAACACCTACCATTCTTCCTAATGGCCATTCGATCAGCTGTTAATGAATCTTCCGGCCAAACACTTGCAAAGGTCCTATTTGGAATGGGAAATGAGACTGCCATGCGACTTGGTGTTAGGCTGCAAGTCTGGTGAAGATAAGGCTGTGGAAGAATATGTCGAAGATCTTCGTAGGAGGATGGAAGATATCCACGAAATGGTGCGTACCAAGCTGCAACTAAACAGTGACCGGATGAAGAGGTACCACAACACCCGAGTAGAACAAACCAATTATCAAGAAGGAGACTTGATATGACTCTACAGACCTCGATGACGACGTGGCCGGTGTCCCAAACTACAACAGATCTAGAAGGGACCGTACACTATTAAGAAGAAAATTAACGACGTGATATATCGGATCGCTAGAGTTCACAGGGGAAAGCCTATGATCGTCCATCATGATCGTCTGGCGCCATCCTGACGAAGAGCGAGTTCAACAACTAAGATTTTGAAATAAGCAATCCAGGAGTCATTCGTGGAGGAATTATTTTAAGGAGGGTGCAGTGTAACGAACCCGTTAATGACAGTGATATTGTAATGACAGTAAGTTAGTTAGATATTCTTATTTTACCTATTAATTAGTTTTAGGTTAGGTATTCCTCTTCACCTTCTGATTTGTCCCATGTCAGTTAGGTGGAGCAGCAATAGAATGTTCTGGATTGTTCGATAGATGATTCTGGTGGGTTCGAAATGTCATTCTGGAACATTCAGGAAGATTGAAAATGAATATATAAGGAGCATGCCCTGCGATCATTTATAGCCACTGCCAAACTGCATTTTTAACGCCATCTATTCGCTTGGAAGGTTACTAACGACATCAAAATGTCAGGAGTAAAACAATAACAATTGGATCAGTATATTAGAGACTTTGACAGAGTTTTATTGTATTTGTCATTTTTTAAAGAGATGACTTTACTGTAGCACAAAGAAAAGCCAAAAAGGCTTTAATTACAACAGACCTTTCGTCTAGCTCCGATATTTACAAAGAACGGGGATCAAAGTTACGGAAAAAAATATAAGGTATATGTCCCATCACTCTAGTTCTGATTCAGACGACAGTCCCTCATTAAATCGTAACATTTATCCTGTTTTTAAACCTACACCACAAGCAAATTGTAAGTATTTAAAGAAATTAATTAGAATGTTTTGTGCAAATCATGTTCAGTATTGTATAAAAAATCGGGGAATTATAAATCGGGTAGTACTTCTCCAGAGATTCAAGTGGAATCTATTGCCGAAACTATGAGGTCTGAAGCTGAAGGAATTTCCCTTGAGAATAAAGAATCAAATGATATGGCGAGATTTGCTGTTCCTAGAGGTAATTTGTTTCTTAAATTGAATCATAATTTATAATAACCTAAAGTTTGCATATTAAATTCGATTTTTAGTATAAAAATACTTAATTTTATAATGTACCTTTTTAATCTTTTTTAGAGTCAAAATCTTGTGGCAGTGGAATCACATGAACACTTCACAAAAGAGATAAATTATCACCACAAATAGATACACTTGATGATCAAGGTGACTAAACTAATAATTTTAATTAATTTTTATATTTATTCATATTTTAAATTTATTTTAGAATTTAAAAGGTTGATGATAGATGGAATATCTCAATTAAATTTAAAAATCAACACTTTAATTGAAAGAGTTGGCACTCTCTTGAAAACACAAAGAATTCTGAGTAACCTGCAAGTAACATCGTTTGAAAATAATGTGAAAACGTTATATGAAAACATTCCAGTAATTCGACATTCGACGCATATTTTTAAAATCCAAATTCAACGTACTCGATCAAATATACTGTCCCTAGTATTGCAAACCGACATTACAGATCATTTCTCAACAATACTACAGATAGTACTGGAAAAGACCAAATGCCACAAGGAACGAGGAATAGTGAAATACATAGATGAAACAAAACTTGAAAATACAATCAGACAAAAATCTTGGGATTTCTTATACTTGAATCCAGATCCTAACTATGCAACAAATACTTTTATTGAAACACTTCAAAAATATATAGACGACTGTACATATACAAAAAAATGTAAAAGGAAAAACACGAAGAAGAAGAAAATAAAGAAAATCACCTGTACTATTTTATAAACAAAATTTGATATTAAATTTTCAGAACTATTTGTCGACATTCGTCTTTTAATAAACTATCCTGGTTAATAAAAACGGATAAAAGCTTTAAACAACTTTTTGAAACAACCTATCCTACTTTTAAGCCAAAATAAAATAACAGTTCGTTTCAAAAAGTGTTTAAACTTTGTGTGACTGTTTTTATTTGTTTATTTTAGAAAAAACAGTAAAGGCATAATTTCAAAAACCTTCAGTATTTGCTTGGCTTGCCACCTAGTAGTAGCTAGTAAACTGTGACATAATGCAGGTCTCTTCCTTTATTTTTTCCCTGTTGGTAATTAGTAAGCTTCCACCACAATACATGGCGCAGCACTCGACAAAACTTTGTGACTTCTGACTTAGTACAGGAGATTCCATTATTCTTCTTATTAAAAGTATTTATCTATGATAAGGAGGTGCGACAGCTGAAAAGGGGAGTTGACAACTGTAACGGAAGTGAAGTTGAACGATTTAGCGAGAAATTTTAATTGTTTTTAAGAGAATTGTAAATTGTATTCCTTGTTTCTGAATAAACGATTTTAAGAAATCCACAATCGTGTCACAATATATACATACGAGTAACCTCCGATTGGTCACAGTGTGGGTAGTGGGGGGAGTAGCGCGCCATCTGTGCATTCACACGCTCAGCAGGTCAGTCGGCATCAAGCCGTAGTCGAGTGAACATCGTACCTGCGCTAATTTAGTTTTTGTGGCAGTTTGAAATGTGTGCTGCAATAGAAAATCCCGCCAAATGTGAAGTGCGTGCTGTTATAAGGTTTTTTACAGCCAAAGGATACTCTGCAGCAGCTATTCATCGTGAGCTTTGTGCCGTGTACGGACCAAAAGTTATGAGTGAAGGAGTTGTCCGTGAATGGGTACGTTTATTTAAAAGTGGACGAGAAAACGTTCATGATGAAGAGAGGAGTGGTAGACCATCCTTGGTGACTGACGAACTCGTTCAGACAGTTGATGCAAAAGTTCGTGAAAATCGACGTTTCACAATGGCGGAGTTGTCTACTGATTTTCCACAGATTTCTAAGACTCTTTTGTACGAGATAGTGACAGCAAGATTGGGTTACCGTAAGTTCTGTGCACGATGGGTGCCCAAAATTCTTACCGACCACCACAAAAGTCAAAGAATGGCCTCTGCATTAGACTTTCTGTCACGTTATGAGGACGAAGGAGAACCATTGTTAAACAGAATCGTGACCGGTGACGAAACCTGGATTAAGTACGTGAACCCTGAGACAAAAGAACAATCAAAGATGTGGGCACATTCAGATTCGCCTACCAAACCAAAAAAAGCCCGGCAAGATTTTTCTGCCAGAAAACTGATGGCAACGGTGTTTTGGGATGCCAAAGGGGTGTTGTTGGTTGAATTCATGGAACGTGGGACGACCATTAATCAAGACGTGTACTGTGAAACACTAGAAACATTACGACGGGCTATACAGAACAAACGCCGTGGTATGCTGACTTCCGGTATCGTTTTTTTGCACGATAACGCCCGTCCTCACTCTGCTCGCAGAACAACAGCCCTTCTTGAGTCCTTCAAGTGGGACGTTTTCAACCATCCACCTTACAGCCCAGATCTGGCGCCAAGCGATTATCACCTCCTCATGCATATGAAGAAATGGCTCGGGTCCCAGCGGTTTGATGATGACGAAGAGCTCAAAGATGCGGTCACAGGCTGGCTCAAGGCACAAGCGGGTGATTTTTATGCAGAAGGAATTTCAAAGCTTGTGAAGAGATACGATAAGTGCCTCAATCGTTATGGAGACTATGTCGAAAAATAGTGCGAAGATGTAGTTGTAAGATGTATATATTAAAATATTTTTACTTAACTTGGTGTATTTTTTTCAATCAACCGGAGGTTAGTTTCTGAATTGCCCTCATATATAAATACAATTTGTTATTAATTCCATCAAGCTATATCAAATATTGTATGTAGTAAGAGTTTCATGATTAGCGGCAATGTTTTTCTTTCCTAGAATTTCAACGTAAACTACGTCAGTCATCTTTTCACGAACTCAAAATAGCAAATGCTAACACAACTATTGACTTTAAAAATATCGTCTTCACTCATTTTTTGTGAAATAATTTGTACTTCTCTTCGTTTGTCCTATATACACATCAAAAACAAGGAATGCTACACATATCTACTGATACAGA
This sequence comes from Galeruca laticollis, assembly GCA_963921935.1. NCBI lineage: Eukaryota > Metazoa > Arthropoda > Insecta > Coleoptera > Chrysomelidae > Galeruca > Galeruca laticollis. Next base: position 117,590,169 of record OY998183.1, on the reverse strand, counting down.
CGGACCTCTGTAATCTGTAAATCTCAAATATTATGTCATCCACCTCATCACTGTAAAGAGAGTATAGACATCTCCTTCTTGGTTGATATTTTCCCAAAAATGTAAATCCTTTGCCTTAGGTCTGCTCTCCAGTCAATTTTCTTTATTTGACTCTGGATATAAAACTTGATGATAAAACCGCACATAATAGCTTGGAGATCATCAATCACGAGATATTAATGTTAGAACACTTTTCAACTTCTGGAAAGACTTAGTTACGTTGCTGATGATGTGTGAATTTTATTTTAGTTGAGCATGTATTAAGCAGGAAGTATAATACATTATGTACGATATTTGTTACGTTTCTAGTAGTCGTTGTAATAAAGTAGGAGGACGTTTCATCCATATAAATTTTTTTCAGAAAACGTATCTTAAATATTCATAAATTTGATTACTCTTTCAGTGTCTAGTTATTGTTCTGTCCGAAAATAAAAGTTATATGAGTCATATAAAGCGTCTACCAATTCTTCATAGATTTCATTATTTTCTTTTCTGACAAATATTTAAGTTAAAGAACGTGTAGTATATCTCAGATTATTGATTTAGGAGGAACAATGTATGTTTTGAGACATTAATCCAACAATTTAGGCGATTTTATAGTAATTGTGCATTGGAACAGTTACGTATATGTATCAAAGGATTTCTGCTTACAGATCTAAATCGTGGAAGAATCTGGATGGTGACATTGAAAACGATATAAATTTCATATCATCTCCAACTCACAACGCGTATCAGTAATCAGTAGAATCAAGACAGGCGGTGATCACAGATCATAGATAAAGAGTCATTTTGTTTTTGATCTCCAAATGGAAAAGAAGAAACATAGAAACTTCCTGCAATTGTGTATGATGACATGGTGTATTATCTTTCACAACATTGTTGTGGAATCTAGTCGCGTAACTAGGATGAAGTTTTGGAGGGGAGAGGGGCTTCAATGAACTGGCTACCTCATTAAATTGTAGCCTGCACTTCCTATTTTTCAGTACATTTCAGTCAAGTAGGTTTGCTGTGATTACTTTTTAGATTTTTTTCCGTTTCCAAGGTTGGGGGGGGGGTTCCATACCCCCCATCTCCCCCCGTAGTTAAGCCACTGTTGGAATCGTCTATGATTTTTAGAATTTCAAGTCTGGAATACTACACAAAACGAATGAGTATTGTTT